>CM060913.1:487001896-491801896 GCA_030737875.1 Allium sativum
ATAGGTAACCATTGTTCAATATTGTATCTTTCAGAATTTTGCATGTTGCAAAAATTGTCAAAGAGCATGAGAAACGAAGATTTCATCTTAAAAAGGAACCTCAATTAGAAAGTAGTATCAGGTAGAAAGTGCATAAAAAAATTATGGTTGATTTTTTTTTTTTTTTTTTTGTAAAAGGGAAATTTCTCAAAATAAAAAATCAATTCCTAAAACTATTTTCCAAAAGTCATTGTAACTTTTTTTTTTTTTTTTGAAGCTTTTAATCCAATATGCAATGTACAATAAAAGCTGATACGGAAAGGAAATCAAGTAAAACATTTTTCTAAATACAGAAAACTAATAATACAAACCGCTCAACAAATCAATGAGAACTAATATTTCAAAATGGGAAATCAAGGAAAACGTTTTTCAAAATAGAAAAATCCGAAGTACAAAACTGCACAACAAATCTTTAAAAAAATTATCCAAAGTTAAGTGTATACTCTAAGCAAAGCATTTCTTTTTCTTAAGTAGCAATGTTAAATGGTTAAAATTACATACACCACCACATCTGAAAACTTAACCGCTATATTAGGCATCACCAAATTTCAATCAATAAAACATCACATAAATTACACACGGCACAAAGAACATACTACATCCCAGGGTAACACGTGTAACAGGCAAAATCATATGTTATCAAATCTGTAAGTTTAAAGAAAATTAGGGTATAACAATGTGAGAGCTTGAAATACCAAAACTGCAAACGAAGTGGAAAGCAGAATGTAAATCATTTATGGATCAAATATGGACAGAACATAACATAAGTTGGGCAATAATGAAATGAACCAATATAAATAAATAGATCTACGAAAATTTGATAAGTAACGTGAAATCGTTAAGTAGCTTGAGAAAGAGAAATTACTTCAAATGAGGAAAGCTGTGTATGATCTGTAAAAAGGACTAAAGAGGTACGTTGTGTCGGTATATTGGGCATGAATGGAAAATCGAAATGCCATGAGCATGCAAACATTAGTGAAGGTGCTCTAACTTTGAAGCCATCAACGGATGTGTTAAGAGTATGTAAAGGAAAGCGGCAATAAAGCCTGGAAATAAATGCAAAATCTAATTCAAAGGGTTTTCTAAGCTCTAAAAATTTAGCATTCCAGCTGAATTTAGTAGGGGAAGAGAGATACAAACTTCATATTCTTTATATATACACACACACACACACATACATATTTGATGAAAATTGACAAACAAACATCATTTAAAAAACACCTCTATACGCATGAAGAAGCACTTAGAAGAAATGGAAGATAAAATGCATCGAGGCTCCAGCAATTTTACCTTAAAGCTTACACCTCAACAACTTGGGTTATACAAAATGTAAAAAGCGGTGTGCCTCACACACTTCAAACTACTAAGACATCCGACTCAAGTTTTTTTTTTTTTACCCCTAGTTGCAAATTTCGATACTAACATAAGTTTTTGAACTTCAATTATTTAAAGAAAAAAAAATTACAGAAATGAAAATTAGTGTTCTTTTACTTTTCAATTTCAGTATCATCATGGCTAAGTAATGTAATATTTCTTCAAAAACAATAATCAAGAATTATGTAACGGATTTTCTCACTGTTATTTAAAGAAAATTTCTCAATAGACTTTATTCAAACTTCAAATAAATTTGATGGATCAATTTTAATTGGTAGAAAGAATCGAAACTGAAATTTTACACGATCTCCAAATAAAGTATGCACAACTGAAAATAGAACCGTATTGATTTCAGCTATTTGTTTTTTGTTTTTTATTAAAAGAAAGAGATGTACGCCTCTTCAAGTCAGACCTAAATGATTTGTTTTTCAATTTTTTGCATATGTTAATTTAAAATATCAAATTCCATTATACGTCTCAATGTTTTGAGGTTTACTCCACACCTCACCAACCTGAAAACACTTTATGTACTCTTTCACGTTTGAAAACAATGCAAACAGACTACGATGCTCATTTTAATTTAATAGTGAAAATAGAAAATATTAGTTTATCGCATACATGACCTTTGAACAGTTGATGAAACCACAATCTACATCCTACATTGACAAACTACTTCACTTTTTTTAGAAAGGAGCATATAGTTCTGCTGAAAATTCAGCTTGAAACATGTTAACTTGAAAAGAAATAAAAAGTAACACAAATGGCAAATACAATGCAATTTTTCGGAAACTCTACAGTAATGAAGTTGGTAAACTGGAAAAAGAGTAGAACTCACACTGGTCATAGCCGAAATGCTGATAAATGAAATATGGAAACTCATATGTCTAGGACCCAATGAGTACTAGAAATCTTTAAATACTTTAAAGCACAAATGGGGTACACAGCAGAAAAATATTAACAATGCAAAGCAGATAACTAAGAAGGAAGAAAATAAGCGAAATGGTAAAAGAAGAAAATATAGCTTGTAAGATCCAAGTGCTAAGGAAATAAGTTTTAATTATAAATATCTTGCTTCTTGCATATAGCACGCAGATACGGAAACACTGCTTTATATCGGTAAACCAAATCAAAGTGTGCAGAAAATCTGTAAATACTTTAAAGCATAAATAGGGCAAAACAATGGAAGAATATTAACATTGCAAAGCAGACAACTGTAAGGTAAGAAAATGAGTGAAATAGTAAAGCAGAAGATACAACTTGCAGGAATATAGAAACACTGCTACATAAATAATTCATAACTTCTCTTTTTTTTAGGAAAGAACATGTAGTTTGCTGGAAATTTGGCTCATGACATGTTAGATTGAAAAGGAGCAAAAATTAACAAGGACGGACAATACAGATACTACATATCAGTACTTTAGTAATGAAGTCAGTGAACTGAAAAAGAGTAAAATTTGTACTGGACATAGTGCAGTAATGCTGGTAAATGGGATATTGAAATTGCTATATCTAGGATCCAATCAGTACTAAAAAAATCATTTAATATTTTAAAGCATAAATCAACAACAACAGAAATATATTAACAATGCAAAGCAGGGAAAAATGAGTAAAGCAGTAAAAGCAGAGAATACAGCTTGTAGGATCATAAGCAGGGTCGGCCCAAGGGTATTGGATGCTCTAGCCGAACAAGTATTTTTGTTTGTTTGGTTGCCCCGTGACTCAACAAAAAAAGTACAAAAAAAACTATAAATTCTTAATAAAATTTAACATCCATCACAAAATATTGATCAATTAAGTCGTTTTGATTACATTAACATCCATCACAGAATATTGATCAATTAACTCGTTTTGATTACATGTCAAAAAATTAAAATGTAAACATAATATCCTAACCCATTAATACATATTAACGAAAACAGCTCCTCTTGCATTTTTGAAGCAAACATGTGCATTATATATGTGATCAATTTAGATTTTTTTTTTTTCCTTCCTCGCTTGAAATAAATTTGAAACTGAACCAACCAATGATTTTGCTTCTTGCTTCACATTTATGATGATTTTCAATCTATATTGATATCCCAAATTCGTTACCGGTTCCTAACTCAATTTAAGTTTCAACATAATATTAATATTCATTAATCAATAATACACTATTTTACACATTAGAAATCTAAATAACATAAGTGTGAAAAAATAAATAGACTAACAACAGAAATCCAAAGAAAAGTTTGAAAAGCGAGAAAAAAATAACAAACCAGACCAACAGACTATTTCAATATAGAATTTGGGTGGTTATTTCAATCACTCACTCATTGTATCCTTAACAAAAGCTTATTCTAATCACAGGAAAAAAAAATTAACAGACTAACAAATAACCAATCAAAGAAGAAAAAAAAGACTCACATTACTTGATCCAAACTCTGATTTGGCGTTATACTTTGAAACTGGAAGTTGCAATTTGAGGGCTGTAGTCTACAAGCCCAGCAAATTAATCAATGGAGATGAAGCTGAGCTGTAATCGAAGGAGATAAAGGACGATGTAAGCCTTAGTAGGTGGCGGGTGCGGCCTTCCTTGTTTCGCAGCAGTCGACGATGGTCGATGGGAGCAGAACAACAATTGGGTGCTTTTTTTACGGTTTTTCCCGGGGCTGGCTATTTGCATCCCATTATTTGATCTTCACCCCCCCATTAAAATTTTAAAGTTTCATTTCCAAATTTGCCCTTTAACAGCTGATTAGATAGTTTGTCTAATGTTGCAGAATGATTAAAAAATTAAAATTCCAACTATATATATGAGTGATCGATGCTAAATTGCAAACTATGATTAAATTTAAAATCAACATTGTACATGATCTTTATACAAAAAATAGAAATTACAAATATTGATTAAAAAAAATTAAAACAAGAATTATAAATTTAGAAACTATACTATCAACGATATATATCATTATGCATTTTGAGATCGAGTATGTTAGCAGTAACGGAAATTGCAAAGATCTAATCAGTAAATAAATAAATCATTAATATAGATAATATTGTTCAAATAAATCGACGCTGAAATAATATGCAATAAGGGCATTTTTGGATTAAACGGGGTGGGAAGAGCAAATGATGGGGTGCATATTTTATTTTCAAGTTAGTGGGGGGTGAAGAGCAATTAGCGGGGTGTTAATAGACGCACCCTTTTTCCTGCTTTTCGTTACCTCTCTCGCATTTCCCTGGACCTTGTCCTTTCCCGACTCTATTGTAGGATGGCCCTAATCATAAATGCCAAAGAAAGAAGCTTAATTATGAACTAGTGTGTAACCCGTGCGTTGCACACGAATATTATTAAAAATAACATTTATAATTTTAATGTTAAAATAAGAACTTTATTGTGCAATATATGATAAATTTTGATGTGAAATACATAAACTATTAATTAAATTATTTTTATTCTTTGTGTGTAATTTATGCTCTATGGCTTTGAAATTTTTTTAGTCCTTGTTAATATAGATATACATGTTAAAAATGACGTATGTCAGTAATTTATTTGATAAATTAACAATATTATCAAATAGAATTTGTTTAAATAAGTTAAATATAAAATTACGAATGTATAACATAGCATGAAGAAATAAAAAGAAATTTGCAAAAAAATGTATAAATTTATTGTGAAGTTACTGATGTTTAAGAAGAATTTTATGATATAATATATGGTAAATTCTTTATATAAATGAGTCATAACTAATTTACAAATTAACCTTGTCATTATTGTCATATACATAGTCCATGTTATGTGATTTATACATCTTTGTAGTTGCCTGGAAAACCACCTTTTTTTAATATGGATATACATTGTAAAATTAACATATATTTTTAAGAGCTATTAAAAAAATGGACTAATTAAATACTATCTAAGATTATTTAAATAATTAAAATTTAAGATTCATGAGTAGTTTAGACATATGGATTGTTTAAATACTATCTAAGAATATTTAACTAATTAAAATTTAAGATTCATGAGTAGTCATATGGATTGAAAAATAAAATAACACAAGTGATAAGCCGATATCTAAATCCAGGCATCATGAACATAGATGTACGGCTTGGTGGCAACTAATCTGCTAACTTGAATGATAACATATATAAATATTTACCTTATCCTTTAACTATTGCATAACTAAAATATTTTTTGTATTTATTATAATCTTCATTTTCTCTTTTGTTTTTTCTTCCATAAATGTCATTATGTTACTGCTTAAATTGATTTATTACTTTGTATTTATTGTATTCACCATTTTATCATTGTTTTTTCAATCATAAATGTTACTATGATGGTGCGCCAGTTCATTTCTTACCAAGCATTTTATATAACTTCAAGCAATAATCATTCATCCTATAAAAAAAGACACCAATTTATTGCTGATTGTACAATTTTTGAAGAAAAAAAAATACTTGATCATCTATAAAATGCACATAGAAATCTATTAAATTGCAAGTTCAAAACTCCGTTGTTAGTTTCTAAGAGTGGACTGAGTATTTTTGTTTAATTACTGTGGAACAAATTAGAGAATGACATAAATGAAAATGCACCTTCAAAGACATCAAGAATTATTATAATTACTATAAATATAAATGACTATAAATGCCAGTTTCAATATCATATAGAAAAGCACTTTCGCAAATTAATGAAATAATGAAATCTATGTTATTAGGCATGCAAAAACCGAACCTTATATGCACATTTTTATGAAAACCGTATGCACATTTTTATGTGCTTAGTCTAAACTGAAGTAAGATTTGTCCTGATTGATTGTCACCTATTTTTTTGAAGATCTCATAACGCACTTCTATTAAATAATAATACAAATCAGAGCACATGGCAAGGTTTAGAATTAAAATATGGACATGATATAGAAAAACATGTAGACAATATGCATAACATCCTATTACATGAAAATAAACAAACACCAAATACAGAATGATTGGTTGCTTTGCTTTTCTCTTAGGAATGGTAACAGATAGCACTTTCCATTGCAGCTCCCATCTGATCCGCCCTATATACATGCATTAGCATAAGTTGAAGAAAGTCAATTCTTATATACATGCATTAGCAATGCAGCGCACTATATGCTTATACATTAAAAAAAAAAGCAGGATCAATAATTTAATATAGACCAACGTTGACGTAATTCAAGGTACTATAACTACATAGTGCAGTATATAATGCAAACTTTCAGAAACAAAGTGGAACTGACAATAAACTTATCCCTCAAACTGAACAAATATATAGATTGATTCTCATTATTTATTAAGACTGCTTCATTATTCTCCATTTGATAATGTACTTATTAGTTTTAACTTTATGTGTTCACATCAATATTATCTTAGGTTTTTTGAAAATATGGAGCTATAAATAAAGTCAAGGAAAGATGATGCTTATCTATAATAAACACAAATTATAATACTGTTATAATCGAACTTGGATTTTGGTGAAATTTTTTACAAAGGATAAGAGACTTAAATGGGAAAATAAAATTTATTAAATTAAATGATTCTTAAAAAATATTAAATAAGATGTTATTAAATTAAAATTTTATGTTTGAATATGAAGTGGTTTGTTTTTTTTCAATAAATGTAGGTGTATTATTGAGGCAAGCAGTCTTTGCAAAATTCTAGTTCATAAATAATATATAAAATTATGAGCACGCAATGTTGATCTCTACTTTAAATTCGGAACTTGATAACATCGAAATGAATTAGTGCAAAAAAAAAAAAAAAAAAAAAAAAAGCGGGAATCCATGAACTGATGGCAATTTGCGGAAAAACAAATGTTTTGAATGAAACGAATTATTGATATTGTTAATGACAAACCATTTTAGTGGTAAAACACCTACCTTTATTTGTTGCTAGAATACTGGATATGAGCTTCTACAACATACATTAATGAATTGTTTTACCCAACAAAATAAATAAATAAATAGAAACCAATGAAACAGAAAAATTAATCTTTATATTTTAGCTTCAAATGTATTGTATTTGTCATCCCGTATTCTTTTATCATAGAGCACAATAATAGTCAAAAAGAAATTCAGACTAATATTTAGTTTCATGCAATTTAATGCACCAACAATAGACGATGCATGTGGTTTAACTAAAATAGGTCATGAAAGTTCCAATTTTGAATATAGTACATACTACATTGTATTCGAATGTAGATTGTAGCCGGATTAAAAAAAAATAGAGAGAGAGCATGATATTCAACCATAGATTCACCGCAATATGGTAGTGAATTTCAAGTAAAGGTAGAAGTTTGGAACTAAAGTTACTATGAGTAATAGAAATTATCAACATATATAATGTCATTCGTTTGGATTGAAACTTTTATTATATTAATAATAAGTAAAAGACTTCAAGTACAAAAATTCTTAGTTCTATAATGCGTAGATGTAAAAAGTCGTAGATTAAAATAGAAAATTTTAAGGTAATTTAAATCCTTTGTGTCAGATGCTGGCAAAGACCAAGTTATTGTTCTGCAAACATAATGAAGCAAAGAATTGCAAGATAAGCCGGAAAAGCATATTTTGCACAGTTCTTGCTCAGATTCAAATGTGATTTTCATGCATATTAAGCAATATGTTCATAATTTTTTTAGTAATTTTTGTTGAAAATTAGGCTCTTTTATAAAAGTAATCTATAAGAATCAACAATTAAGTAAATAATATGTATATACCTTTTCTCAATAGAGATGTTGCTTACGGTGCACTCTTTCGCTCAATCAGGAGTGCAAAATTTTGCCTCAATGGTAGCCTGAAAAGAATTGCAACAAAGGAGTAACTCAACTTGTAAAGTGTAAATATGAAAAAGTAAAATAACAACATTGTAATCAAATTGGCATGTTTATTAATGAAATAGATAACGATCAACACATAACATGCAATTGAAATTCAGGGGAAAAAACTCTATTTCAATGATATGGTTTTGATAATATAATGTGATGATTTCACTTCTATGGGTTAGATCAGATAAATAGTTCAATTGACCAAAACCTCAAAACAAACTTTAGAACCATGCAGATTTCCCCAAAAATCACCACGCACAAGTATATGACCGCGTCCGGTTTTCAGAATTAGGGCACATATTGTTCGTTGATGTTGAAGCCAAACCATATACTGTTAAGATTTGGCTAGAAACAATGTATAGAAGACGTATGTCCATCATAGTCGAGAAAATGAAGGATATATAGTAACAAATTACTTAGCTTATCAAATCATCCTAAAGACAAACAACAGTAGTGAATTATGTAGGCTAAGTTGGTAAAGTGGTAAATATTTTATTGCTACAAACAAAGGAGTCGTCATCGTCTTATAAGCTATGATACAATGGCAGTTAGTGTCATGTCAATGGCAAGTTGAAGAGCCTTAGAGAAAAATCAAAAGGAATGTATCAAACAGTTTATAATCAAACTATAGTAAGTATCAAAGATTTGTATTTTTGAGAAACGATAAGCATTCCACTTTTAATGCGATGAACATCTAGCAACAAAGAATAAAGGGTATATAGGTAGAAAAATCTCAGCAAATATATTGTTTATGCATGTATTATACGTTACAGAAACTGCCTTTAAATTCTTCGATAGTTTTTATGCTTCAATTGTTCTTACAATTTTTATGCAAAGCATTCAGTGGTAGGAAACTTCAACATTAAAATGAGGTGCATGACAAATGCAAGTAACTATATTTGTTGCAAAAAGTTAATAAACAACATGTAATTTGCAACATCCAAATGAATCGAAGAAGATCAACTTTAGAGGATGGTTGAAAACCAAATGTGCCAACCATAAATTAAAAGTAAAGAATAACGAAGCGAGAAAAGTCTATGCAAAATAGTGATTACATGCTGACGCACATAAGTAATTTGCAACCGAACCTAATAAACATTAGGAAATAAACCTCAATAGATAATAAATAGGAGATTACCGGATACTAATATAGAGAAGACTGTTGTGGCGATAGGTGTGAGCGAATTTCGGGATCTGGATTAATCCGAAGACAGCTGCTAATCGACAAAGTTTGAGTTAGCTAAAATCTTCTACGATGGTGGCTAAACCTGTAAATTAACTTTAGCCATGGAGACATTTCGTGGATGTTGATGTAAGGGGATTGAAATTAGGGTTAGGGTTGTAAGATGGGAAGCTAGAGTTTCAGATTCAAGGGTTCGGCGAGCAGATAGGAGGAACGGATATACCTAGCCGAAGTAGCGGCGCGATTTGAAGGTGAAGGTCGACTGTGGGTAACGCCAGTAAGTCAGGCGAGAACGATTCAATGAGGGAATTGAAATTAGGGTTGTAAGATGGGAAGCTAGACTTTCGGATTCAAGGTTTCGGCGAAGCAGATAGCAAGAACGGGTATATCTGGCCTGAGTAGCGATGCGATTTAATGTACATTTTGAAGGAGAAACGATTATTCAGGGATCGGAAGAGAATAATGAGAAAAAGGGCATTAGAAGGGAGGCGAGAGAAGATATTGCAGGCGTTTGAATTTCATAAACGACGTATTTAGAATATTGTATGATGTGTTGATTTAATAAAAGTATCTAGAGAGTTTTAAGGAGAATAGAGAGAATTGAGACAATTAAGGAGAATTGAGAAAATTAAGAGAATTAAGGAGAGAGCTTGAAAAGCTTCTGCTTTACTATTATTTAATAGATAGCGCTTTTTTTTTAATTTGGCCTCCTCTTAAAAACTTATTAGTGAAATAGCTTAGTTTTAAAACTAATTACGGCTGTAGTCTGGTTTCAGTCACATCAGTCAAAATCGTTATTTATTGCTAGCGGCATTTCGGATGACACACACTACGTCATTTAAGAAGCAGCTCAAATCACGTATGTTTTCAAATCTGAGCGGCATTCCAAAATCTGCTCATTGCATCATCCGAAATTCCGCTCCGGTTTTGACTAATGTGACTGAAACCAGGCTACAGCCGTAATTAGTTTTAAAACTAGGCTATTTCAGCGATAAGTTTTCAAAAGGAGGCCAAATCGAAAAAAAATCCTTATGAATACCAGTGTTTCAGCTCACATGTGAATACTTCATAAAAGTTTAAAAAAGAGAAAATGAGTTATATATATGGGAAAAATGGTTATAACAACAAAATAGTTAGAAATTTTATCATAACGATAAGGTACTAATATTTTATTGAAAGGACAAATTATAGGGCATCCCAACATTATACCTTTGTTTTTCCTTTTTTGTTCGTGTCGTTTCATGTATTTGCTTTCCGCGCACACAAAAAAGTCTTCAATTCAAATCAATTCGTATATCTTAAATCCCTAATCAATGGCGACCGATTCACAATCATCAATTATTCTGAATGTCGACGTGACGAATTTGAGTAAAACCCTAAAACCGCAACCGATAATGTTCAAAATCAAAAGCAATCAGGAAAAACAACGAAAATCGTAATCGAATGTGCTGCAAATTTGCAACCTAGTGTAGAAAACCTAGATCGTGAAGAACAGCAAAAGCTTGAAGCTAAAAATATAATTGATGCTGATAAAAGTGATGTGGAAAAACGAAATGATAAGGTTAGGAATCAATACGAAGAACATAGTGCGGTTGAAAAAAGAAATTATACTAATTGAAAGGCAAGAAGAGGAAGAAATAGCAGTTAGAGAAAAGATTGGATTCATTGTTGGGCAAAATGTAGAAGAAAAAGGTCTGAAGAAAGAAACTGATTCTAAGGTTGGTCAAAATGAGGAAAAAAGAGCAATTGAGAAACAATCTGATACTGTTGGTGGTAAAAAATGCTGAAGAAATCCCACTGGTTGTAGCTCCTAGATATGTAATTATGGAAACTAGGACAAAAAAGTATAATGATCCAAGAAGATTAGTTGAAATAGAAAAGATGAAGAGAAGTGCAGACAAAAATAAGGTAACTGATACCTTGAATATGAAAAACTGATACTGTTATTCTATTTTTGTAACAATATAGTACTTATTGAACAGGATATTGTGACGAAAAAAAGGGGAAAAATCAAGCAAAAGAATCTGAAGCTATTGAGGAGAAATCGGTGAGATAAATGCTACATTTATTTTATTAAAAATGATACTCTTGACCTACATAAATGATACTGTCATGTTAGGTGTATTTGTAAGTAAGACATTAGAAAATAATGCAAGCAGATATTGTTGAATTTTTGATCAAAAGTGCTATGAAATTAAAACTTATTTCTCAACAGTATTCACAGAAATGATACTTGTACACTAGTATAAGGAAAGAATTGTAAGTGATATCTAAAAATATAGATAACCGATACCTTTTAACTGGAAATTTTTTAAAAATTATAAACTGATACCTACATACGTACAAAAATGATACCAATATACTGCATGTAGTAAATATAATAGAAATTGATACTTGAACTGATATCAAAATGATACCCAATCACTGTACACATTAAAAACATATACTTACATGATTCAAAAAATGATTGTTACATGTGTATTAATTGTTATAAATTTATTTGTTGAATCTTTATTCTTGCACCGATGAATATTTGTTAATAATAAACCATAGCATTCTTGTCGTAAATGTTTTTTTATTAATAACCAAGATGATGATTTTGTCAATCTTAGGCCAAGACTGAGTGATTTGGCTACAACAGAAGTGAAAAAGAAAGAAATTGTAGCAGATGAAGGGACAAAAATAATAATGCTTATAGATGTAGTTTGTAAGCTGTATACAAAATCATAAAGTTGGTAAAAGAAAAAAAAGCATTAAACAAAAGGCAAATCGATTTTTTCAAATGCACTCCATTCTTCGATTTTTCTCAGTGTTTTTTATGATGAGAAAATTGAGTTGATAGAGTGCACGAAACATTTGGACAATTTGGATGAAATTTATGCTTGTTACTCACCAACTGGAGACTCATTTTTATTTGGTAAATAAAGAATGAAAATTAGTGAACAAGATGTTAGCTTATTATTCTACATGTCATTGGAAGGATGCAATGTAGTAAAAACTACGAAGATGACTAACAGAACAATACCAGCAGAGTGCAAAGATTTTGTGTTAAGAAACTTTGAAGCAGCAACAGTTGTTAATAGAAATTTGATAGAAAAACGAATAAAGGAAGAAGTTGGAAAAAAGAAGAAGTAGTTTGAAGAAGATTTACCCTTGCTTTTGATCATGGATATACCAGTCACATTTTTTTTTCCAACAACCAACAGAAGCTCTGATGAGGATTTGTTCCATTTCTAGTGGATGTAGACAAAATGAATTCTGTGTCTTGGCCGAAAACAATCCAATCTAATTTTAGCAAATATGTTAAAAAATTCATGCACAAGCCGAGAAACATGTCCGGATGCTCAATGCTTCCGTTGGTAAGATTTTTTTTACATTAATCTTATTTTTAATTCAAATATGAAAATATGATTTATTGTATAAAAATATTTTTGTATTATGTCTTTTGCGAGAAGATTAATCGAGTGAAGCAAAGAAAAACTACGGCAATAAACTTCCACGATTTGCTAGGTGGGATTTGAAGGAAATGAAGAACATCATGAACCAAAATTTCTTGAATCAAATGAAGAATGGGGAGGTACATTATTTTGATATAACTGGCGCATTCAATCTTAGTTACTGTATGAAGCAATGTATTAAAAAATTTATACATTATACAAATCAAAACTGGTATCTCACTCTGATGTCATGATGATCTTAATAAAAAGAGATATCTATAAAACACTAAAACTAATACTAAAAAACTGATCCCATAACAGTGAGAAGTGAATAATGGTAAAACTGATACTTAAAATATTAAAATGATATTGTTGAAGTGAATTTAAAAAACTGATATCTTAAAATCCAAAAAAAATACCCTGAAACTGATACTTTATTTCGGATACCTAATTTATACTAAAAATGCTACTCAAAAGCTTAGACATTATAAATGTAACCTAAATATTTACAACTGTGTTATATAACTAATATCAGCTGAATGTTCAAAATATGCAGATAAAGAAGATTAGAAATATTGAGCCGCACAAGGCTAAGCTCTTAGAGACATCACAAAATTTATCAAGAAGAACCACAAAAGGAAAAGTTGTAGAAAGTAAAAAAAGAAAACGTGGTCAGTTGGAAGGGCAAGTGGAAAATTTTGAAGACAACGTGGCAGCCAGAATATTTAACTGCCATATTAAAGAGCCAGAAGACAAAATTAAAGAGTTAAAACAAGAGCTCAAGAAAGAAAGTTGAGAAGAGAAGAGGAAAATGAGCTTTTCAAACTAAGGCAACTACTCAAATGAAAAAAGAAGAAGCTGAAAATGATAAAACAGATGGTAGAGGAGATTCAAAAGCAACACAAGATGATTCATCATTGGTAGATGATTTTGAAAGTCATGACAAAGCCGAAATAGATTTGAATGTTGAGTATGTAGAGGGAGAAAACCAACCAGGATGCATTTCAATCTACGATGAATACTCAGTACTCATCTGTAATGCAAGACAAGTCTGACAAAAAAGAAAATGAAATAACACCAAGAAGTGATACTAATTTCAACAACAACAATGGGAAAGATGAACAGCAGAATAAAACATTGTTCCTCCCGACTTTAAATTGGGTCTTACTCAAGCATTTTCAAAAGTACAAATTGATGATAACAGTGACAAAAAAACATACAGACAAAGGATTAAAAAATCAGCCAAGAAACCATCAAATGCAACACCACCATCGTATGTCGCAAGACTAAAGGCAAAGAGTAGAATTAAGAAGAGGAATGATGAGTTTGTGTATTCTAAACAAGCAACCAAGAAAGCAAAGAATTAAAAAAAAAGACAAAAGATAAATCATGTGTAGGAAAAGAGGAAGAACCAAAGCTTTCATTGGTGCCAAAAAATGAAGCAACAGATGGAAAAAAGCAAAAGAAACAAGATGAGAAGCAAGAAGAAGAAAACATAGTTGATTTAGAGCCAATTCAAGTAGTAGAACCTACATGAAAAGACTTACACCTGGCAAACTGCAAAAGTGTGACAAGTCATCTAAATGATGATGAGGCAAGGCTTGTTAGGAAATATTTTTCAATGGCAAAAGCTGAAGAAAAGTAAGATTTATAAATAAAAAAGTCCCTTAAAGAACATACATAAACTTAATATTTGCTGTTTTTTTAAAATAAACAGCCCAGCTGCTTGGTGAGATAACGATCTGTCAAGGGGAGGATGTATTATCATAAAGGATATGATAATAGATTTGCTGAGAGGAACCGTCACAGATGGGCAGGTAAACACATTTATTAACTTAATTAAATATGATACCCAAGTTCATATCAAGCTAATACCCAAAATGTGTAACTGTAAGAGGATAAGTACAAATATTAAGAAATTGATACCTACATACATGTAAAACTGATACGCAGATACTGGCAATGGCGGAGCCACGTGAGGACCAGTGGGGCAGCTGCCCCCACTGAGATTTTCTTAAAAAGAGTCTAGTATTATTTCCTGGAAACATGTCTCATCTTTTCTCTCACGTGCAAGTGCTCCCTTCCATAAAAGAACAAATCGATGTTAAAGAACAAATTAAGCATCATCAAATAAGAATCGAAGTCACTTCTCTGTTGACGCTGAGTTTCAATGCTGCAAATTAAGCATAATCCACGTACCTAATTATGCCCCACTGAATTTTTTCCCTAAGTCCGCCACTGGATACTGGTAATTATGTCTGAAGCTATACAGTAATAAAACTAATACTTTAGGAGAAGCAAAACTGCTACCTATTAGTTGTTGTAGTAAAAAGCGATACCATAGAGTATATGAAACTGATACCTATTAAATGTCAAAAAAAAACTAATAACTACCAAAATAAAAAACTGATATATAACAACTACTAAACACAACACAGATGGAATACCTGTTGGAAATGTTGTATAGCAACAACTAACATGTCAATAAAATTTGTATAACATCTTATTTTCATTCATAAATCAGGTTATCGACTGGTTTAGCCTTAAACGTGACTTGGTCCCAAACAATTATGCAATGCCTACAATAATGACAGTAAGTACAATTACAATATACCATTATCATTTGTTTACATGATTGACTTACATATGAAGAACTAATAAAGTTATAATTTGGACAGAAAGGGATTATTGAGGAAAGAGATGGAATTATAACACATTTAGTTATTCCATTCTTAGAAGAATGTGCTCTGAACAAATATACTGAAGCGATATACTTTCCAATTCACGACGACTGCCACTGGACACTACTAACATTGTTATATCCAAACATGCAATGGTTGCACTATGATTCTTTAAGACCAAGAAATTCAAATGAAAGAAATAATCTACACTTGAGAGATTGCTACAAACTGGTAATGAAATATATTAAGCTTTCTATTGTATAAATTGATACTAATCTATATTTATTGCAGCGAGAAAAAGTTGAAAAAATTCTGCAGCAAGTTTGGATTGATCAGCATAGAAATATGTTTTTTATGCATATTTTATCTTTTTGTATATAAATAAATATTACGTTGGGTATTATTTTGTTGTTTTTACAAATGAGCTATTCAAGCCTTATACAGCCTTAAAAGTGAAGAACATACGCCATATACATGAAGAATTGCATAGGAAGTTGTCATTGGAGGCTAAATGTGTTCACATTGGGCTAGCATATTTGCTTCTGATAAAGATTGGAAGAAAAGATCTTTGAAAATTTTCTAATGGACACATCGCGAAGAGGGATAAGTTGAGGATCATACCACAATCTTTGATGAGGAAACCCATTTATATGATTAGGGTTTGCAACTCAACTATTAATACATATTTATACCCATTGTAAAGATTGTCCTTTTTCTTCTGCCATTAATCTAGTTTAGTTTTCTTTTCTCTTTTCTGAATTTTTATTTTCTTAGCAATGTGTTGTCTACACAGTTAGATTTGGTAGAGCACTAGTTGTCTTTTCATTTATTTTTCATTAGTGATTGACCCTCTGATTAGATTCAACGGTAACCCTAATTTTATTCTCTGTTTGTTGTTTTATTTCTGCAATGTTAATTTTTGCTTTTTATTTGCTTTCCTAGGTCATATTGGATTAAATATAGATTTGATTAGATTCAGATCGGTATTCAATTCAATAATAATTTTATTGCAATTTCAATTTTGTTGTTTTTCAACCCAACATCCAAGTTTTGTCTAGCTCACCCAAGAAATTATATAAATAATTTGATTTAATTTCCTCCCTGTGTTCGACCTGCATACTACACAATCTGTGCGCTTGTAGTTATTATTACATAATTTACGCTTTTCTAATTCCATAGGAAGGCGTCGATCAAGTTTTTGGCGCCGTTGCTAGAAAGGTAATAATTAAATTTTATTATCTATTTAATTTCTGATTCGTGTTAGTTTTTATTTTATTTTTTTCCTTTTTGTTTTCTTGTATATATAGAAGAAAAAAAATCTTGATTGGTTAGATTTGATATCATTCAATAATACAGTAATCTTCCAAACAAGAAAAAAATTGCCAATTTTTCATCCATTTGTTTCCAATCTTCAACCTTCTTTCCATATTATTTCTTTTTCATTTGTTTCCTGTCTTCTTCTACAACTCTCTAATAATAAAAAAAAATTCCTTTTGTTATCAATTTCTTTCCTTTCTTTCATTTATTTCTTTCCACCTTCAATACATTCTCCTTTTCTGCTTTTTTCTCTACAAATTTCAAAAGAGGAATTCTTTTTTTCCAATTTTCTTTTTGCTACTTTTTTTCACTATTTTCTTTTTTGCCTTCAGCAACCATCATTACATCTTCACCAAACCTTGTGTGGCTTTCAGACACCACCTACCGAGTTTCACCACTTTCCATCAATCTCAAGCCACCAACACAGTGCCTTCATCATCACGAATCAGTGCCTAGTAACCACACACCACGGGAAGTTCACACAACTCCACCACCGTACTTCCCCGTCGTCAACGTTCAACCCAATACCCCAGTCCACTTCATCATCTCTCGACACATCAGACCCCCACGCAGAACTGATACCACCATATTCACGCATCACCAGCTTTTGCCATAAGTTCCAACATAACTTCTTACAATAGCTAACCATACCATTACAGCAGTCCACAAACGCATATCAGTTCATCCACAAAATCACCCTAACCCAACCAAAATTCACGCAACAATCACTACTGCGTACTTCATACCACAAAAGCCTCATCACATTCAAGCCAAACCGATTCGAAAACCCCAAATCGAACCATAGAAATCTGATTTCGAAACCCTAGCCTCTCACAATTCGATTCAAAAACCCAAGACCAAATTCGTAGCCTTTCCACTCAAATCCGAATCTAGTAACCAAAACCCTAAATTAATCGATTCGAACTCGCATAGATTTCGAAGAAAAAAAAACGAGAGCAAGAAATCCGTAGTTTGTTGAATCGGTTAATTAAGTATTCCATTATTTTCTTTTTCTGGGGTTAAGAGGCCAATTATCTTCAATTGATTGACTGAGCGTTTTGAGAGGCGTGAGTTCTAATTTTATTCTGGGAACTTAGGTGTGGTTTGACCCCTGCGTGTTTTATATTTGAGTGAGTTTTTTTTTGTTCTCTTTGTTAGGTTTAGTTTTTTTATTCATTATTTTTATTGAACCTAGTTTAGTTTTTTTTAGTTAAATTTTTGTTTTGCTAGTTTATTTCAATTTTTTTTGTCTAGTTTGTGTCAGTTCCAAATTTATTCAAAAAAAAAATCAACTCAAGGGTCAAAGAATCAAATGCCAAGCGAAGCAACAAATTAGGTTCCAAGTGTTCAGACCAAATCATTCAAGCAAAGCGAACAAAGATATAGGAGTCGAATGAAGCAAACGGTTGATTTGAATTGTCAGTGTTATTCAACTGCTCTTGACAGACAGCCATATGCCACTGTAAAATTTTCTAAACTCTACAGGGTCTGCTGCTGCTTGAAAAAATATATAGAAATTGCTTATAAGATTTCCTGCAGGTGTCGCGGCTTGCTTGTAAAATTTTTATTTCTGCAATTTATTATTATGTGATTGAAATTTCTGAATATGTTTGTTAAGAATTAATTTTCATAACTTAAATCATCACTCTCATTGGTTTTCAATTTTAAAATTCATTAAACGTTGATTTTAGGAAAATACGAGCTCATATAAAATAATATAATTGAAAAGTGGTTCTTTGTGAAGTTGATTGTCTTGTATAATTGAATCGCGGATATTAGTAGTTCAATTTATTGAACTATTAGCAAAAGGGGTTGCATACTACCCGTAAAACATTGGTCATATCCCTTAGTATGTATGCTCCATGTGAACAGCCATAAGACCCTCTTCCCCCCTTCTAATTGAGTCAGTTAATTAATAGAGCACAACTCAGTATTTTATACTATTTTGAAGTGAGATTAATTTCTGTCTTGCTGTGACTTCATTCAAATGTCTGATTCAAAAAAAAATCCTTGAGAGAATTGTGAGTTAATAACCTGAGTGGATCTCGTCGACTCGAGGATTATGAGTATGATTTACAATTCATAAAGCAAAAAAAATCGAAATTTCATGAGCCCAACGCCAACAATTTTCAAAATTTTCCAACTGATCAACATTTTCAAAATCATAGAAATGATCGAAATTGCGATTTCAATTCAAATTTCAATAATTTCGATTATGGGTCATATCCACATCAAAATAGCATTGAATCCCAATATAGCTTTGATCAACATCAATATGGGGTTGTAAACCAAAATTTTCAAAGTTATAGCCCATATCAACATCTTGAAAATAACCAAAATTGCAATTTTCCCTCGAATTTCAACAGTTTTGGTTAGAACGCAATTTTTATAATCAAAATGATTTCCAATATCATTGTCATTTTTCTAAAAATTCAAACAACCACAACATTGGAAATATTGATCGTGAAATTGGTGTGGACTATAATATTGAGAATCAAGAAATTCAAAATGAGAGCTCTCAAATCAACAATTCTGAAAAATATCATCTTAACATTCTTAGAGAGAGGGTAGAAAGACAAGATATATAGCTTGATGAACTTCTTTGTTTAATGACATCTTTTAAAGAACAACTCGAGCAACAAATCAAATTCAAATATGCGATGAATCAGAAAATAATCCATTCTTTATTGATAGTGAAAATTTTCAAACAACAACTTTGAAAATTGAGAATAATGATCTAAATGAAGTTGTTCAAAATTTAATAAATGATTTGGACTTTAGCTCTTTTCAGGAAAAAGATTTAAGCTCAGATTTTGATCTTTCTCTTTCAGGCTGCGAGAAACTTGAAATTTTAGAATTTGAACACAATAAAAATGTTGAATTTTTCAAAAACTCAAAATTGGAGAAGGATTTTAATGAACATGAATTTTTTGGATTGTACGAGGATGAGTTGCCTAATGAGGATGAAATAGAATCAAGTCACCAATCCAAGTCTAAAATTTTCAATTTTGAGGTTTCAAGCGAACATGAAATTGTCAGTGACGAAAATACGTTGTCAACTAATAAAATTGAGAAATGTGATCACATAGTCTTGAACAACACTCAGACTTAAATTTCACAATTGCAACTGGGTTTATATACGATCACAAATTTTTAGATAATTACACTGATAATTTTGTGGAACACATGAATCATCTTGGAAACATCATTTCTGTAAGAAAACTTTGGGTTAGGATGACACTGAACATTTATCTAGTGGACTATAAATCTAGGTATAAAGATGAGATGGTTTTTAAAAACCTTTGCTTATTAGAAAACATGCCTAGACATAATGGAAATGGGATTCATTGGGCTGGAACCAAGTGTGGGGGAAAAAGTTGGTGGCATTCTTTGCATCACAAACACATATATCCTTGTACATATGATCCGTTCTTACATATAGTTAGACTGCATTTCTAACTGCAAATAACTTTGCATCTCATCCATCTTTGGGTGCTATCTTCCACATTTAGAAAACGTGTTTACAGTGCGGACACTATTTAGATCTAGTGTGGGGGGGAGGAGTCTGCATTACATCCTTTAATTTTTCTTTAAATTTTTTTTACATAGGACCATCATGCATTTTAGATCGTAATAACATGCCTTTTTTTTGAAACATGACTCATTTTAGATTAATACAATAAAAGAAATTAACAATTGTTGGTCAGTTGATAGTATTTTTTCTCTCAACTAAGATCGAGTAAGAAATATAATGAAAAGTTGAATTTTGACGGATAATAGTGTAACCGGTACATATGAGGATTCTTAGGTGATGGCCAAGAAATCTATTCTAAATTGTAGTCTTTGTATAATGAGTGGAGAACTTAAAATACTTATATTGACTTTTTGAATCTTTGAAACTAAGTTGTGTTAAGCTGAATTCGCGTAAGTCTCTCTTGTTCTTATATATAATAATAATAATAATAGCAATCCAAGGGTATCCAACATTGCTTGTAAATCTAGCGTTAGTGTGCAAATCCGCGAAGCTCTATCCGACATGTTATTGACAAAGTCAGCGTCGGTATATCTTGGTCTCATTTTATGAGTTGGACACCTAAGGATTACCGACATGTTGTTGACAAAGTCAGCATCGGTCTGCACAATTCGCCAAGCTCTGTTCCATCTGTCACGGGTGATATACCTTGGTCTTTTAAGTTAGGTGTATTTAATTAATCATAAATTTTAATTTTAATAGAGATAGAGAATAAGCGATGATACCCAAACACTTCTTGACCTTATTGATTTGACTAGTCATACACAAGGAAATTAGAATACCACTTTGCGAACTGTGACAAGCAAACTAAGAATTTATTTCATGGTTGCACTATGTTATCAACTGAATGAACTAGCCAAACTAGAACACAACATTTGAAAACTTGAATTATATTGAAAATTTGTGATAAGTTGAGGTATCTAAAATAAAATCAACTAACTAGAAATTATTAACTATTTAATTTATTGTACCACTTTTCTGAAATAAGTCGTGTTTTTCATTTTTTGTTTTCATTTTCATATGTCCATTGCATTCATGTAGTTACATTAGAACCACAACATACTGCATTTGGATTTTCTAGGTAGTATCCCTGAAACCCTCACGAGACACCACTCGTCCTACTAGGGACACCTAGAGGTTTAACGGCTTGTTGCATACGCTCAATGCAACCGTGTTTCCTATGAAAGTGTGACCTATGTAGTTAGTTTTTTTTTGCTTTACTCGAGGATGAGTAAAAGATAAGTGTGGGGGTATTTAATCAGCATAGAAATATGTTATTTTATGCTCCTATATTTTATCTTTTTGTATATAAACAAATATTACATTGGGTATTATTTTGTTGTTTTTACAGGTGAGTTATTCAAGCCTTATACAGCCTTAAAAGTGAAGAATATACGCCATATACATGAAGAATTGTATAGGAAGTTGTCATTGGAGGCTAATTGTGTTCACATTGGGCTAGCATATTTGCTTTTGATAGAGATTGGAAGAAAAGATATTTGAAAATCTTCTAATGGACACATGGCGAAGAGGGATAAGTTAAGGATCATACCACAACCTTTGATGAGGAGGCCCATTTAGATGATTAGGGTTTGCAACTCAGCTATAAATACACATTTATACCCTTTGTAAAGATTGTCCTTTTTCTTCTGTAATTCTTCTGCCATTAATCTAGTTTAGCTTTATTTTCTCTTTTCTGTATTTTTATTTTCTTAGCAATTAGTGTTGTCTACACAATTAGATTTGGTAGAGCACTGGTTGTCTTTTTCATTAGTGATTGACCGTCTGATTAGATTCAATGGTAATCCTAATTTTATACCCTATTTGTTGTTTTATTTCTGCAATGTTAACTTCTGTTTTTTATTTTCTTTCCTAGGTCATATTGGATTATATATAGATTTGATTAGATTCAGATCTGTATTCAATTCAACAATAGTTTTATTGCAGT
This sequence comes from Allium sativum, assembly GCA_030737875.1. Taxonomy (NCBI): domain Eukaryota; kingdom Viridiplantae; phylum Streptophyta; class Magnoliopsida; order Asparagales; family Amaryllidaceae; genus Allium; species Allium sativum. The sequence goes on from CM060913.1 coordinate 487,024,231, forward strand.
TTCAGTTTTTGAACCCAACCCCCAAGTTTTGTCTAGCTCACCCAAGAAATTATATAAATAATTTGATTTAATTTCCTCCCTGTGTTCGACCTGCATACTACAAAATATGTGCGCTTGCAGTTATTATTACATAATTTGCGCTTTTCTAATTCCATAGAAAAGTGTCGATCATGGATACAGAACAGTCTTCCAGATATGAAGGTTCAACCGGCAGAAATTCATCAACCCATATGTGCACAACAAGATTTGTAAACATCAATATATTTCATTCATGCAATATAGAAATATTTTTTAATATAGGTTACTGTAACAACCCGTATTTTCAATAACCTGTTATAACATAAATCGAGGCAGAATTTAATTCAAAAATCTGAATCAAGGGAAACGGGCTATGCCATTGCGTTCGTCTCGGAAAAATACGCGAAATAGAGTCCGAGTTTTCGAAAATCGGAGTCCGTATGACCCAGTTAAGGCCCATAGAAGTTTTCAGAAATTTCCATGTTAAAAACAGATTTAAATTTTAAATTAAAAACAAGGATTAGGGCTAACTGGCGTCAGGCGGGAAAACTCCCGCCAAGACCCCCATGTCGACAGGCATGTCGACAGGGGTCTAAGGGTGTCGACAGCCCTGTCGACACGGGGTGGCCGGGCAGTTTTGCCTGGCGCACCATTTTGGTTTGGGCTTGGTTGTATGGCTTGGTTCTGGAGAATTCCGAAATCTGATGGACCTGATTCAACCTAGGGTTAATCCTATGGTCTAAATCACTAGCCTAATCTATAAATAAGGCCATAACCTACCCTAAATCACTCATTATTCATTCTAGCAACCAAACTATGTCAAATTGAATTCTCAAATAGCCTCCACCTAAAAACCCTAGCCTCCACCCTCTTCAAAAATCATTCCTATGAAGGTTTTGATGTTCATACAAGCATTTCTAAGTTGTATGAATGATCATTAGCTTGCATACATCATCAAGTTGCAAGCTTTAATTGCTAAGCTAGAGTTTTTGGGATTTTTGTTAATTGGAGCTTTGTTTTGGGTTTTTATATGCTTGCATAAAGGGCTTCTCAATCTTTATTAGTAGATTTGTGTCTTCATAATATTTGTAAGCCCTCTTACCTTCATTTTAGAAATTCTAAAGTTAATATGTGATGAAAGTTGGGATTTATGCATGTTTAATAAGTTATGCATGCTTATGCGAGTTCACTATGCTATGTTATGCATGTTTAATAAGTTATGCATGCTTATGCGAGTTCACTATGCTATGTTATGCATGTTTAATAAGTTATGCATGCTTATGCGAGTTCACTATGCTATGTTACACATGTTTGATAAGTTATGCATGTTTATGCAAGTTCACTATGCCATGATTTGTAAGTTTAACAAGTTATGCATGTTTATGCAAGTTCACTATGCCATGATTTGCAAGTTTAACAAGTTATGCATGTTTATGCAAGTTCACTAGGCCATGATTTGCAAGTTTAACAAGTTATGCATGTTTATGCAAGTTCACTATGCTAAGTTATGCAAGTCCAACATGTTATGCATGTTTATTATGATATGTAAGATTCATCATGTATGTTGTGTCAAGTTCCCTCTTTCTATCCTTTATGCGTTATAACGAATATGTAAGCGATAGAATGACGTTGGGGGGGTTTGGGATAAAACTTAAAATACATGAAAATATGAGATTGGGAATTTACCTATTAAGTTAGGTCTACCCCTTGGGAATTTACCTATTAAGTTAGGTCTACCCAAGTATTTGTTAAACTTGTAATTATGTTTTGAAAATAAAGTGGACATGACACTTAGAAAACATAAGTGTGGCCAACTCGAGGTTGGGTTGAGTTTGTAGCGTAAACCTACCCGGAACCGACCGGCTTAACTAGTTGCTACAAACAATAGGACCCAATGTGAGAAGTTGGTCATGTGTACCTTGGACCCGAGGTTAGACCAAGTTGTGGTGTAAAGCTACCCGGACCCGCCCGGCTTAACTAGTAACCGCAACAAAGTCTAATATGAGAGGTTAAGGCACAATTAAATTAATTAATGCCTCATGATTAGGGTTAAGTCATGGCCCACTAATACTTAACCAATTTTGGGGATACGAGGGATTAAATGGGGTTAAGTGGTGAACTGTTGGTTACACTTAACTAATTTAATCCATGATTAGTGAGGGGTTAAACCACACTTAACCCTCTTAGAAAACCCTAGCAACGTGGTCTGTTCCAGCAGTAATCCCAGTTTGGTATCATTCACAACCCTAGAGGCTAGGCTAGGGCGGGGCACGATTACTGGACTGATGTAAGCGACCAAAGCGACGGCTGAGTGGTACAGCGGTGCGGGTCCAGGCGGGCTACGGACGTGCACGTAGTCCGGTGTTGGACAAACTCGAGGCACGGGTACCAGTAGGTTTAGACTGTGCATTATTGCTTAGGTGTCTGGGGTTGACACCCGAGGGCTTGATACACCCGAAGGTGGACCCAGCACAGTCTGACTACAACAATATGTGGGCCGTATGGACACCAACACTTGACGTGTTAGGTTTATAGGGAGCCGATCGACTAGACCGTTGGGATGGACCTTGCATTAAGGTCACCTCATGCTATTGGGCCAAAGTTTGGGCTGAGGGATCAATACCTGTTATGTTAGTTTGCTAGTACACTGTGGTGCAAAGCTTAATCTTCTTTATGTGATGACAGCTTTATCTATTGCCAGTATGTTCATCTCAGTTTCCATCATGATGTTAACTTTATTAGTTTATAGACTGATCGTAGTAGGGCTTACCAGTCTTTTTGACTGACCTGTTTTCTTTCGCTTCTTTTCTTCCGTTTCCCCCCCCCCCCAGTTCTCAGGGAGGGAATAGTGGTGCTTAGCTTGGATCGCTTGCTTATTTGCTGGATAGCTCATGTATGTCTGGACATTGAGCTCGCTATGGTTTATCATCTTTATTTTGGGGATAACACTATGTATTTCAGTATTTCTGTTTATGATGTACTAGACATGTTTATTTTTGGCAGTTGACTTTATGATGTACTAGATTCGTTTTGAGATGGTTTGAGATATTCCGCTGTTTTATTCTCACTTACTCTGTTTTACATATATATTTATGTTCTTGTTCTGCCTTGATATATCATTATGCATGCTTACCCAGTTCTAACGCCCCCCAGAAGCTAGTGCCCCCGAAAGAGTGACCCTAGAGGAGGTGGGGTGTTACAAATTTGGTATTAGAGCATATGGTTTACGAGAAAGAACAAAAAGTTTTTAAAAAGACTTTTGAAAAACTATATTCAAAACAAGTATAAAGTATTTTCCAAAGAAAAGTCTAGTATTTTAAAAGGCTATTCCCCAAAAAGCCATTAGCGTTATCCTTCGTTCCCTTGACCTAATCTTATCTTATCCTTCGTTTCAGTATGGTTGAGGATCTTGCCATCCCGGATGGAGTAAACGTACCACTCTGGTATAGGAGACTTCTAGAAGCTAGGGCGGCAGCCGGCCCCGCAAACCCTACTCCCATTCCTCCTCCTGTAGTTGAGAATCCTCCCCCTAATGTCCCTCCTCCGGTGGTTCCTGTTCCTCCTCCCGTTGCTAATGTTCCTCCTCCTCCTGTTGTTGAGGCTCCTCTTCCTCCTCCTCCCCCTCAGCATCCTCAGGTTGAGTTCACGAAGGTTTGTAAAGACTTCAAGGCGATGGGAGGCAAGAATTTCCTAGGCACGGAATCTTTTGTTGAAGCTAGGAATTGGCTGAAAGACACTGAGGACTTGTTTGCTATCTTTAGGATTGATGACGAGAGGAAGATCTTATTAACAGTGTGGCTCTTGAAGGACGAAGCAGCCTATTGGTGGGAGGTCACCAATGGGACGAGGCCCGTTGAGACTTGGGCCGATTTGAGGGCTAGATTTGTGGCCAAGTTTCTATCTTCTGCTGAGGCGAATTTACAGATGGAGAAGTTCATTGCATTAAAGCAAGGTGATATGTCTGTCAAGGAGTATGTGAACAAGTTTAATCAGCTGGCCCGTTTTGGTTTGGATATGGTGAACACTCCTGAGAAGAAGGCTCTTCGATTTGCTAGAGGGTTGAATGAGCCGCTGCAGGGTTTGGCGATGTCACATATTCCGCATGGGGCTACTTTTGAGAGTTTGGTCGATATGGCTCTACTTCAGGGAGATGGAAAGAAAGAGGTCAAGTCGAGTGATACTCAAGCAAAGAAGACTGATTCTCAGGGTAAAGGCAATCAAGGTGGTCAAAGCAGTCAGGGGAATCAGAGCAAGAACAAGAAGGGAAATAACAACAAAGGCAAGGGAAAGTGCAATTACTGTGGTGCGCCTAGACACTTTGCTAAGGATTGTAGGAAGAAGAAAAGGAAGCTTAGTGGTGGATGTTTTTCCTGTGGTGAGACTGGACACTTCAGCAAGGAATGCCCAAAGAAAAAAGGACAGGCTGGACCTTCAGGAGGGCAAGTTCATGCTCTCAATACCGCTCCAGTTCCCGACCGAGGTAGTGTTTCTGTTGAGAACCTTGTTTATGTTTTCGATCTTCCAGTTCGTACCTTGTTTGATTCTGGTGCATCACATAGCTTTATTTCATCTGATCTTGTTGATAGTTTGCACCTTAGTACTAGCTTAGTGGATGATCCCGTTTGTGTTTCGAATCCCATTGGGGGTTCTGCTCATCTATCTATGATATGTGAGGATATGAGGATCTCTATACTCAGTGTAGAGTTCTTGTGTAGTGCGTATGTTCTTGGTTTCAGGGGATACGGATTGATATTGGGCATGGATTGGCTGTCCAGATATGGAGCCATTCTTGATTGTGAGCATAGGGTTGTGAGGCTTGTGACTCGCCTTGGCAACACCTTAGAGATTTCATGCAATCCGAAGGATCCCGTTATGTTGTGCTATCTTGAATCTCTCGACTCGTCAGAGGAAGCCCTTCAGTCTGTAAGGGTGGTCCGAGATTATCCAGATGTTTTTGAAGAAGTTAAGGGGTTGCCCCCAAAACGAGAGATTGATTTTCGCATTTATCTGGTGGATAATGCTAAGCCTGTTTCTTTGCCCGTTCGGCACATGGCTCCGCGTGAAAGGCGGGAGCTGAGCAAGCAAGTGAAAGAGTTGCTTGAAAAGAACTTCATTAGACGAAGTATATCTGAGTGGGGAGCGCCTGTGGTATTTGCTACCAAGGCGGATGGTTCTCTCCGACTATGTGTTGACTATCGAGAGTTGAATAAGCTGACTAAGAAGAACAGACACCCGTTACCGAGGATCGATGATCTCTTTGACCAGCTTGTCAGTGCTTCTGTTTTCTCTCAGCTTGATCTTGCTACTGGATTTCATCAGCTCAGAGTGGCTGAAGATAGTATAGACAAGACTGCATTCAGAACTCCAGATGGATTCTTTGAATGGCTTGTTATGCCGTTCGGTTTGACGAATGCACCCGCATATTTCGTGGACTTGATGAGTAGGGTGTTTCGAGAGTTCTTGAACAAGTTTGTCGTGGTCTTTGTGGATGATATTCTGATCTTCTCCAAGGATGAAGAAGAGCACGCGAGGCATCTTGTAGAGGTGATGGATACGCTTAGAGCGCATCAGTTAAAGGCCAAGTTCTCCAAGTGTCACTTTTGGAGAAGGGAAGTTAGATTCCTTGGGCATATCGTATCCAAGCAAGGCTTAGCGGTGGATCCCGCTAAGGTGGTTGCAGTGCAGGATTGGAAGACTCCAAGGAATGCAACCGAGGTGAGAAGTTTTCTAGGTCTTGCGGGTTTTTACCGGAAGTTCATCAAGGACTTCGCGAAGATATCCGCTCCTCTTACTAAGTTGACGAAGAAGCACTTAGTTTTTGCTTGGGATATGGACTGTGAGCTTGCTTTTCAAAGACTCAAGAGAGCCCTTACCTCAGCACCAGTTCTAGCTTTACCCGATGGTGGTAAGATGTTTACCGTATACACTGATGCTTGTGGCACGGGATTGGGCGCCGTTCTGATGCAAGAAGGCAGAGTTATATGTTTTGGTGGTAGGCAACTTAAGGTGCATGAGAAGAAGTATCCTACTCATGATCTAGAGCTGGCAGCGATTGTATATGCACTCAAGTCTTGGCGTCATTATCTTCTGGGAGAGAGGTTTGAGCTGTATACTGATCATAAGTCTTTGAAGTATCTCTTTTCGCAGAAGGATCTGAACTTGAGGCAGCAAAGGTGGATGGAATTCTTGGCGTCCTACGATTTTGATATAGCCTATACCCCTGGCAAGGGGAATGTTGTAGCGGATGCGTTGAGTAGAAAAAGGTTGACACTAAGTCCTCTATTTGTTGAGATGAAGAATTTAGAGTTCTTGGCAACCTTTGATTTCTCTTTGGCGGTTGAGTCGATGACCGGTTCTTTAGCATCTCTTGAGCTCAGGCCTACCCTTCTTGATCAAGTTGGGGCTTTACAGAGAAAAGACCCTCACATAGTGGAGATTATGGATAAGCTGACTCGAGGAGAGACGTCTAGCCACCTCGCTCGATATTCTGTTGATGACAAGGGTTGGCTGAGGAGAGACGGAAGGCTTTGTGTTCCGATGGTGGAAGACTTGGTGAGGAAAGTTCTTGAGGAAGCACATCGCTCCAAATTGACTATACATCCAGGCGGTGATAAGATGTATAAAGATATGAAGCGTATTTTCTTTTGGCTTGGGATGAAGAAGGATGTGGCAGAGTTTGTCTCTAGATGTATTATTTGCCAGCAAGTTAAGGCCGAGTCAAGGAAGCCCGGTGGGCTATTGCATCCTCTAGATGTTCCACTTTGGAAGTGGGAGAGTATCTCCATGGACTTTATTGATGGGCTTCCAAGGTCAAGGAAAGGGAATACGAGCATTTGGGTCATTGTAGATAGGCTTACGAAGAGTGCTCATTTCATTCCGGTGAAGAGCAAAAGGACCGCATCTGGACTAGCATCAGTATATCTTTGTGAGATAGTACGACTACATGGAGTCCCTTCCAGCATAGTCAGTGACCGAGACCCCATCTTTACTATTCAGTTCTGGAACAGTTTGCAGGAAGCTATGGGCACGAGGTTGAACCTGAGTACGGCCTATCACCCACAGACGGACGGTCAGACAGAAAGGGTGAATAGGGTACTTGAGGACTTGTTGAGGCTTTGCATTCTGGATTTTGGTGGTACTTGGGAAGACCATCTTCCTCTTGTTGAGTTTGCATATAATAACAGTTATCAGGCAAGCATAGGGATGGCACCATTTGAAGCTTTATATGGGAGGCCGTGCAAGTCGCCTACATGTTGGTGGGAGACTACAGAGAAGCTCATACTTGGGCCTGATATGATCAGAGATACGTCCGAGAAGATCGAGTTGATTCGGAGACGAATGAAAGCGGCCCAAGACCGACAGAAATCCTATGCTGATAAGCGAAGATCCGATTTGGAGTTTGATGTTGGGGACATGGTTTTCGTAAAGGTTTCTCCTTTGCGGAATGTGGTCCGATTTGGAGCTGTTGGGAAATTAGCACCGAGATTTGTTGGACCCTTCCCTATCATAGAGAGAATTGGGAAGATGGCTTATAAAGTGCAATTGCCCGAGAAGCTGTCCGGAGTGCATAATGTCTTTCATGTCTCGCATCTCCGAAAGTGCCTACATGAGTCCGTTGAGGTGGTTGAACCTAGCATTCTTGAAGACGTGGAAGTAGAGAAAGAGGCAACTTTGAGGAGAGCTCCGATTCGTATCTTGGGGACGGAGACCAAGAAGCTAAGGAATCGAGAGGTCAAGTTGGTGAAGGTTCAATGGGGTGAAGCCGAAGAAGACGCAACTTGGGAAACCGAGGAGAAGATGCGTAGGCTTTATCCATTCCTTTTTGAGGGTACACTCTCAATCTCTTTCCTTTGTTAACATATCTTTCTCTTTGCTATCCATGTTTATCTAGTTATCGTGCTAATCTTGTCATGAGAACCTTAGGTAGAAACCCTTTGGATGAAACATGTGTTTGAGACATGTTATGTTTGATGGTTGCAAGTGGTTGCAAGTGTTTGCAAGTGGTTACTCGTGGATGCATGATACACATTAGGCACTAGATCGGCTCACACACTCCTCATATTGCATGTGCATGAGTGTTTATGCTTATTCTTGGATGAAATTGGTATGCAATCACATGGATGTTGCATATGGATGTATGATTGAGCACGCATGTAGATATTATACATTATGTCAGGGATTTGCATACATATGGATACATTTCACTAACATATTTTGCATTGATCTTTGCATTAGATAAGTACATATACACACACTTTTGCATATGTTCATACAGCATTTAGAATCCTTTAAGGACAATGATTGCTCGTGGATGATGCTTTGAGTAGATGGATGATTAGATGGTAGGATACGTTCTTCCTAAACTTGAAGATTTCGGGGACGAAATCCTTTAAGGAGGGGAGAATGTAACAACCCGTATTTTCAATAACCTGTTATAACATAAATCGAGGCAGAATTTAATTCAAAAATCTGAATCAAGGGAAACGGGCTATGCCATTGCGTTCGTCTCGGAAAAATACGCGAAATAGAGTCCGAGTTTTCGAAAATCGGAGTCCGTATGACCCAGTTAAGGCCCATAGAAGTTTTCAGAAATTTCCATGTTAAAAACAGATTTAAATTTTAAATTAAAAACAAGGATTAGGGCTAACTGGCGTCAGGCGGGAAAACTCCCGCCAAGACCCCCATGTCGACAGGCATGTCGACAGGGGTCTAAGGGTGTCGACTGCCCTGTCGACAGCCCTGTAGACACGGGGTGGCCGGGCAGTTTTGCCTGGCGCACCATTTTGGTTTGGGCTTGGTTGTGTGGCTTGGTTCTGGAGAATTCCGAAATCTGATGGACCTGATTCAACCTAGGGCTAATCCTATAGTCTAAATCACTAGCCTAATCTATAAATAAGGCCCTAACCTACCCTAAATCACTCATTATTCATTCTAGCAACCAAACTATGTCAAATTGAATTCTCAAATGGCCTCCACCTAAAAACCCTAGCCTCCACCCTCTTCAAAAATCATTCCTATGAAGGTTTTGATGTTCATACAAGCATTTCTAAGTTGTATGAATGATCATTAGCTTGCATACATCATCAAGTTGCAAGCTTTAATTGCTAAGCTAGAGTTTTTGGGATTTTTGTTAATTGGAGCTTTGTTTTGGGTTTTTATATGCTTGCATAAAGGGCTTCTCAATCTTTATTAGTAGATTTGTGTCTTCATAATATTTGTAAGCCCTCTTACCTTCATTTTAGAAACTCTAAAATTAATATGTGATGAAAGTTGGGATTTATGCATGTTTAATAAGTTATGCATGCTTATGCGAGTTCACTATGCTATGTTATGCATGTTTAATAAGTTATGCATGCTTATGCGAGTTCACTATGCTATGTTACACATGTTTGATAAGTTATGCATGTTTATGCAAGTTCACTATGCCATGATTTGTAAGTTTAACAAGTTATGCATGTTTATGCAAGTTCACTATGCCATGATTTGCAAGTTTAACAAGTTATGCATGTTTATGCAAGTTCACTAGGCCATGATTTGCAAGTTTAACAAGTTATGCATGTTTATGCAAGTTCACTATGCTAAGTTATGCAAGTCCAACATGTTATGCATGTTTATTATGATATGTAAGATTCATCATGTATGTTGTGTCAAGTTCCCTCTTTCTATCCTTTATGCGTTATAACGAATATGTAAGCGATAGAATGACGTTGGGGGGGTTTGGGATAAAACTTAAAATACATGAAAATATGAGATTGGGAATTTACCTATTAAGTTAGGTCTACCCCTTGGGAATTTACCTATTAAGTTAGGTCTACCCAAGTATTTGTTAAACTTGTAATTATGTTTTGAAAATAAAGTGGACATGACACTTAGAAAACATAAGTGTGGCCAACTCGAGGTTGGGTTGAGTTTGTAGCGTAAACCTACCCGGAACCGACCGGCTTAACTAGTTGCTACAAACAATAGGACCCAATGTGAGAAGTTGGTCATGTGTACCTTGGACCCGAGGTTAGACCAAGTTGTGGTGTAAAGCTACCCGGACCCGCCCGGCTTAACTAGTAACCGCAACAAAGTCTAATGTGAGAGATTAAGGCACAATTAAATTAATTAATGCCTCATGATTAGGGTTAAGTCATGGCCCACTAATACTTAACCAATTTTGGGGATACGAGGGATTAAATGGGGTTAAGTGGTGAACTGTTGGTTACACTTAACTAATTTAATCCATGATCAGTGAGGGGTTAAACCACACTTAAACCTCTTAGAAAACCCTAGCAACGTGGTCTGTTCCAGCAGTAATCCCAGTTTGGTATCATTCACAACCCTAGAGGCTAGGCTAGGGCGGGGCACGATTACTGGACTGATGTAAGCGACCAAAGCGACGACTGAGTGGTACAGCGGTGCGGGTCCAGGCGGGCTACGGACGTGCACGTAGTCCGGTGTTGGACAAACTCGAGGCACGGGTACCAGTAGGTTTAGACTGTGCATTATTGCTTAGGTGTCTGGGGTTGACACCCGAGGGCTTGATACACCCGAAGGTGGACCCAGCACAGTTTGACTACAACAATATGTGGGCCGTATGGACACCAACACTTGACGTGTTAGGTTTATAGGGAGCCGATCGACTAGACCGTTGGGCTGGACCTTGCATTAAGGTCACCTCATGCTATTGGGCCAAAGTTTGGGCTGAGGGATCAATACCTGTTATGTTAGTTTGCTAGTACACTGTGGTGCAAAGCTTAATCTTCTTTATGTGATGACACCTTTATCTATTGCCAGTATGTTCATCTCAGTTTCCATCATGATGTTAACTTTATTAGTTTATAGACTGATCGTAGTAGGGCTTACCAGTCTTTTTGACTGACCTGTTTTCTTTCGCTTCTTTTCTTCCGTTTCCCCCCCCAAGGTTCTCAGGGAGGGAATAGTGGTGCTTAGCTTGGATCGCTTGCTTATTTGCTGGATAGCTCATGTATGTCTGGACATTGAGCTCGCTATGGTTTATCATCTTTATTTTGGGGATAACACTATGTATTTCAGTATTTCTGTTTATGATGTACTAGACATGTTTATTTTTGGCAGTTGACTTTATGATGTACTAGACTTGTTTTGAGATGGTTTGAGATATTCCGCTGTTTTATTCTCACTTACTCTGTTTTACATATATATTTATGTTCTTGTTCTGCCTTGATATATCATTATGCATGCTTACCCAGTTCTAACGCCCCCCAGAAGCTAGTGCCCCCGAAAGAGTGACCCTAGCGGAGGTGGGGTGTTACAGTTACTAACCATCAATATATTTCATTCATGCAGAATCGACTGTGGTATATACGTCATGATCTATATCGCTACACACAACAAAGCTGAAGTACCGTTGAAAGCGAATCAAAAGGATATTGATTGTATTAGAGCAAAAATTGTGTATGAAATAGTTGCAAATCATGAAAAATGCTGGAATTTAGTGAGATTTATCACAGGATTGAGCAAAAATTAAAGTAAATGACAGAATTAATGTCTAGAATGAAGAACAGTGTTATATGTAGTTAACGCATGTTTGAAAACAATGCTTTGAATTTCAGTTTTATATGTAAACAGTTTTATATGTTTTGCATTTCAGTATTGACTGGATTGATATATGAAATGGTGCATATATAAATGTTGATGCATGAAATGTCTGTAATGTTTCTGTTTTGCATAACAAATTACTAAACTGATAAGTAATTTATACAGTATCGATACGCTGAAAGTTATATGTAACTGAGGTTATCAAAAACGGATAACTAATATGATATAAAACTAATACTTATTGACTGCAGTTAAAAAAATGGTATCTAAAATGATGTAAAACTGATACTTAGTGAATGCAGGAAAAAAACTGATACCCAAAAGGATGTTAAACTGATAATTAAAAACTGTAAACATTAAAATAACAAAGAACTGATACCAACAGATACATTTAATGATACTCAATAGCTGAAACAAAAAATAAAACTTAGTAAAACGATACATACAGGAGGTTAAAACTGATATTCAACATGCAAATATAATATCAGTAATCATAAGAACAACATATAATATTATACCAACATATCAATGTAAAAATTAAATAAAAAGACAATAAGGTATGAAGAATTTTTATTAAATTTAAAGATTATCTAGCACATACAAATGCATCAAGCACAATATTTCTATCGTGTACAAATTTATTTAAAAAAATATATCTGAAAATACATGTATTCCCTAAAACAAATTAAATAAAAATCATTTTTTATTGGAAGCTTGACAATTGCGCTTGTTATGTCCATATTGGTTGCACACTCCACATCTATTCTGGAAATATGCAAATCCTCCTTTTCTTTTTGAGGATAGTCCCCCAGCTCCATGTTTATCCTTGGGTGGCCTAATAACTACATCACTACTTGAATCAACAACCGGTTTATCATAGGTAGGTATCAGATTAACGGTATTACAATATGAAGATCGATAAGCCTCCACAATGAAATATTCTTCAACGAAATCATACACATTTGATTTCACTTTATTAATGCATTTTACTGCATGAGCACAAGAAAAACCCATCACTTTCCATTGATTACAGCTGCAAGTCCAATCTTTAAGATCAACACGATGAGAGATTGGAGATTTCACTTCAAGAAGTAATTATGAAGATTTAAAGACATCCCACCCGAAACCTTCTTCAACCAACTCTTTTAAACGATTTTCATAGTTGGACATAAAATCGTGGTACATAAACAACATTCCTCTCTCTGTTTAGTCATTTACTCCATGATTTTAATACGTATTCCATCCAAGCAAGCTATGATAGATAATGCCCTCTCATCTAAAATCCAACTGTTGAAACTTTCAGCGACGTTAAAGCTATACTCCCCATACCATTTACCTCGAAAGAACAAGTCAGCCCACTTATCAAATGGTTTGTCTTTCAAAAATTTACTGTTGCAGTTCCATCAATTTCCAAAAACTTAGAATGAGTTGCATCAAACTCGTACACACTGAAAGCTCTAGAACAAGTCAAACAATTTGATAATTGAAATATTAGAATTTCTGGACTTAACCGCAAAAAGCAAATTTTGTTCCATGTGAGTTAACAATAACTATGGAATGACGTTGTAAACATCATGAACACCAGAAATCAAACCTTGATGTCGATCCAACATAAAAACCAAAGTCCGTTCTTCTTTAAGCATTTCCTTCAAATGAGTTAAAAACCAACTCTAATTGTCCACATTCTCTATTGAAACTATAGCCATAGCTAGAGGGAAAAAAACCTGCGGAACAAATTACAGAATCAAAAAACAAACAAAAATCATGATTGTCAAATGAATCTGATACATTCAAACAAAAAAATGCTACCAAAAAAACAGTATAATAAAAATTGATACCTTCAGACATACAAAACTGCTACCTACAAACTGTACAACAAAAATTGATACCTACCATCATACCAAATTGCTAGTTTCAAATTGTATGCTAAAAATTGATACTGTCACACATACAAAACTACTACCTAATAAATATAGAGAACAAACTAATACTTTCAGACATATAAAAGTGCTACCTATCAACTGGAACATTAAAAACTGATATCATAAATTATATTAAACTAATACCTAAAACCTTTTTTTTAAATGATAGCATACACTTAAAATGGTAACATAAATAATTTACACAAAAACAAATTAACACTAAATCATATCTTGGTTACCATTCTTTGTAGTAGCACCCATCAAGACACTTGGCCTGCCCTTCAAATGAGTACCATCTTAAAATATTATAGACCGACAATGTTTGAAGCCAAGAATACAAGCATGTAAATCAACGAACACTCTCTAAAACTGATTTGTAGAAGCATTAACATCCATCTCGACATAAGAACCCGGATTATGATTCATTAATGCCTCTAAGTACCAAGACAAATCATTATAGGACATTGCATCATTACCATACAATTCCGTTAACGCAAGTTGCTTCCCATGATAAACATAAGAGTAGGACAACTGAAGGTTAAACTCTCTTCGAAAATCAACCATGATATCTTTCGGTTTCTTACTTGGATGATCTCTAATTTCATCTATTATCAATGACTTAACAAATGAGCTAGAAAGATGAGGTGTGACGGCCTACCCCGCACCAGCCGACATTTCAATGAAATTGCGCTATGCCAATGTCCAACCAGCACGACACGGTCGCCAAAGAAAGGAAAAGAATGTAATTTGAAGCTAAAACTACCAAAGGAACCTATAGAATGTCTCATAGCGCATGGAATAAAATATAATAATAACATACTTGACATAAAATAGGCGAGACAGTGCATAAGCTGAAAACTAAACCATAATCATCATAGCAGCGAAAATTCAAAATACAGCTTATTACAACTCCAACATACTGTCTCTAAAGCCAAGATGATGGTACACAACTAATGCCCAAAGTATTGACCAGCAGCGACACAGGGAGAATATGTGTATGTATATATATATATATATATATATATATATATATATATATATATATATATATATATCATACGTAGAAGCCTCCTGCTCGTCTCCGGTACAACTACTCATGCATACCACCTAACCTGTCTCTAGTCTGCCCGTTTAAGAGCACCCAGAGTAATAAGAAGAGACATAAAACTCTGGGTCAGACAAAAGTCTGGTATGAGCGATAAGCAACAAAACAGAACAATAACAGGTATACTAAACCATACCTGAACCTGGACCTGCAACCAAAGAGTTAGCACAACAAGATGTACAATACTCTAAGGTGACACTAACATATGGTGTAAAGATATGGGGGAGGGGTGTGCATGTCATAGTGGTATCAAACAATCAAGCATAGCAACCATCCTCACATCTCTCACTCTGTGCGTAAAGCATACGATATCCACCGCTTTGATCACCCAAATCCTTGCTATGGTCACTCTGTCGTATGGAGTCATGGCGACTCCACTGCACTGATCCATAGCCACTAGTCCTTGCTATGTCCACTCTGCCCCATGAAGTCATGATGACTTCTCTGCACTGGCTCATAGCCATGCTACGATCACTCTGCCCTATGGAGTAAAAACTACCCACTGCACTGATACGTAGCCTGACGTCCGTCTTGGTGGTGAATCAAAGTTATAGACGTTGATAACCCATTTGCACACGTCCCGCAGCAAAGCCCAACTCATGAAGTTAACTCGTTGGTTCCCAACTGGATCCTGAGTTCTACTTCCCATTTGGACTACCTCTACATCTCGGGTTTTGGTCTCCTTCGGATCGGTCTTCATTTGGTTCGTAGCTCATGCATCGTGTCCAAGCTCCTTGGTTCGGTTCACAGTCTCCCTTCTAGTTCGGGTCGGACTGTCCATACGGGTCGGGTCGTGAGATCCTCCCAGGTCGGGTCGGTTCGTGGTCCACCAAACAGTCTCCCACCGGGTCGGGTCGTGATGCTCCAAGCTGGGTCATGGTGTCACACTGGTTCTTCGGAGTAACGGGCACTCCGGGTTGGGTCCTCCATTGGCTCGTGGGTCGAGCCTTCATCACTTCCTCGATTCGTGACAGTCCACTTGTGGTACATCGGTTCGGTCGCGCGCAGGGGGTGCTTCACGAGTGGTTCGGGTCGAGCTTCCATAATCGGTTCATGATACGTGCTCCGCGAGTGGGGAAGAGCGATTTGATCTTATCCCTGCACGGTTTCCTGCAACTTTTCCAGCGACTGTTTTACGCCACACAAGGACGTTTTTGACCATTCTAACTTTTCTAATCAATCACAAAGCATACCATATAGTCATAACAATATGTGTAATCGGCCACAAACACCAAAACAACAATATAACATGTTAAAGTGGATCAAACATACCCAAAAACCTATATTTTTCTCTTAATCATGTTTAAGCACAACTAATGGTAGGATTTGCGAAACTTAACCAAATTAACCCATACTTCTAACAGAGGTCTAAAATGGTGTTTAAGAATTTCTAAACATTTTTCCAGAATTTATTAATACATAAATTCGCTAATTAACACTAATTACCCCTAATTAACCATAATTAGTATAAAAACAATGCTAATCACTCATCTTAGCCACAAATAAAACTTAGATCTGAAACTATCTTTGATTTGGGTCGAATCCCTATGCAACACAGCAACTTTATTCCCAATTTGATGCTGATTTGCCTTGATTTGATGTAGATCTTCTTAATTAGTGATTAAAAGGTGATTTGGGATGATTTTAGAATGTGGAGGCCATTGCTAGGGTTAGGGAAATGTTTTAGGCGGCTGAAAAATGAAATAAAAATCGTTTCCTAACTGTTCTCAGCCTCCCCATAACCCTAATCCCGAAATGGGTTTTGGGCCCTCTTGCTAATTACCCTAATTAGGCCCGATTAAGCTGTTTTTCACCTTCTAAACCTTGTTTCAGCCATATCTCCTAAACGGTGCGTCCGTTTGGTTAATGCGATCACTCTACGGAATTGTAAACCATCATCCGAATCCAATGAAAGTGGTTTCAAGTCAAAACTCCTTACTAATCAAAAGTTATGGTCGAAACAAGATCAATTAGGGGCAAAACGGTCATTTAAAAATGGCAAAAATCGTGAACATGGGGAATGACCCCAATAGTCGTCCCCCAAAGTTACATGACTATACGACCTCATATGATAATGAAATAAATATTTTACGATCCTCTGATGCGTAGAATGCGGGTCGTTACACCCTTCCCCCTTTAAGAAATTTCGCCCCCGAAATTCCTCAACCAAAACATACAAAGGTGTTCCGTATGCCTATCAGTCATTCACAAACAATCAAACACACAAAACATACAAAACAAACCTATCCTAGCATGCAGAAAAACTAAATCGAAATTTAAAATCTTACCAGGCAAAGAGTTCTAGATACGTCTCCTTAATGCTCTCCTCTGTCTCCCATGTATAGTCATTCTCATCCTCGCCCCACTGAACCTTGACTAGATTCACCGGTTTCCTTCGAAGTTGCTTCATATCATGCTTGACAATACGAATCGGCTTGCGGTTCCCAACCGCCTCAGGTTCTACTTCGATATCATCCAACTGATCAGGTGAAATAGCCACACTGGGGTCGTGCACGAATTTCCTTAACTCGGAAACATGAAATACATTATGAACTCCCGCCATCTTGTCCAGCAACTTAACTTTATATGCTAAATTCCCAACTTGTTCGAGAACTGGGAATAAACCAACAAATCTTGGTGTTAACTTGCCTCTCCTACCAAATCGTATCATGGTCTTTAACGGAGAAATCTTGACAAGCATCAAGTCGCCAATGGAGAATTTTAAATCTCTTCGCCTTTTATCAGCATAACTCTTCTGCCTATCTTGGGCAGCCTTTATTCGTTGTTGGATAACCTTGATCTTGTTTGAGGTTTCTCTTATCACGTCTGGCCCAAGCACAAATTTCTCACCGGTTTCTAACCAACATGACGGTGAGTTGCACGGTCTTCCGTACAAAGCTTCAAATGGAGCCATACTGATACTGGATTGATAACTATTATTATATGCAAACTCCACTAGATGCAAATGGTCATCCTATGATCCGCCAAAATCTAGTATGCAAGCTCTCAAGAGATCTTCTAATACTCGATTCACCCTCTCTATCTGACCGTCGGTTTGAGGATGGTACGCGGTACTGAGATGTAATTCTAATCCTAACGCCTCTTGTAAGCTCTTCCAAAATCCACTAGTGAACAACGGATCTCGGTCACTTACAATGCCTTTGGGTACTCCATGAAATCTCATTGCCCATTTTATATAAATTCTGCTAATTTAGCTGTTTTCTATTCGACTTGACGGGTATAAACCTTGCACTCTTGGTCAACCGGTCCACAATCACCCAAATACTATCATAGTCCGATCTAGTCCTTGGTAACCCATCAATGAAATCCATTGAGACTTGTTCCCATTTCCATTCTGGAATTTCTAATGGTTGCAACAAACCACTAGGTTTCTTCTGCTCAGCTTTAACTAACTGGCAATTCATGCACTTAGATATAAACTCCCCAACGTCTCTTTTCATCCCTTCCCAGTAGTAGGCCTGCTTCATGTCTCGATACATTTTATTACCACTGGGGTGTATAGTCAGTTTTGAGTGATGACATTCTCTAAGTACTTCATCTCTCAATCCATTGACATTGGGTACAACCAGTCTATCATTCTTTCTAAGCCATCCATATCGATCAAGCCCATACTTGTTCATCTCTTCGTTGCTTCCCATCTCTAACTTGGAGATGATTCCCAATAGGTTAGGGTCGTCCCTCTGACTGGAACCAATCCGCTCAATCAAAGTGGGTCTGATCGTCAAACTTGCTAACATTTTTGGATCCAATTCGCACTTTGGTTTGAAATCGTACCCTGTGATATACTCCAGTTGCTTCCGTTCAAGAAACATGGCCCCTAAACTCGCATGTCTTTTACTCAATGCATCAGCTACCGCATTGCCTTTTCCTGGTGTATATGCAATATCGAAATCATATGAAGCCAAGAATTATAACCATCTTTGCTGTCGGAGATTTAGATCCTTCTGAGAGAAGAGATACTTTAACGATTTATGATCGGTAAACAACTCGAATCTTTCTCCCAAGAGATAATGTCTCCACATCTTTAACGCGAATACAATCGCTGCCAATTCCAAATCATGGGTAGGGTATCTTTTCTCATGTGGTTTCAGTTGCCGACTAGCATAAGCTACAACCCTACCTCCTTGCATCAATACAACACCTAGCCCGGTACCACATGCATCTGTATATATTGTCATCTCTTCATTCCCCTTAGGAATGACTAACACTGGCGCGCGCGTCAGCTTTTCCTTTAGACTCTTAAATGCAACCTCACACTTTTTGTCCCAAACAAAAGCTTGATTCTTCTTGGTTAACTGAGTTAACGGTGCCGTTATCTTGGAGAAGTCCTGGATAAACTTACGATAATATCCAGCTAATCCCAAGAAACTTCTTACGTCTGTTGCATTCTTGGACGTAAACCAATCTTGTACCGTATCCACCTTCGCAGGATCCATGGCAATTCCATTCTTTGAAACAACATGGCCCAAGAACCTGACTTCCCTCCTCCAGAAGTGACACTTAGAAACTTTGCTTTCAATTGGTGTTTTCTCAACGCCTCCATCACTATCCTCAGATGTTCCTTGTGTTCTTCCTTTGTCCTTGAATAAACCAAGATATCATCTACGAACACAAGAACAAACTTATTCAATTTATCCCTGAATACCCTATTCATAAGATCCACAAAATATGCTGGTGCATTGGTCAACCCGAATGGCATGACCAACCACTCATAGAATCCAGACGACATCCGAAAGGCCGTTTTAGCTATACTCTCAACTTCCACTCTAAGCTGATGAAAACCTGTCACCAGGTCCAATTGGGAGAACACTCTCGCGCCACTCAACTGATCAAACAAATCATCTATCCGCGGTAGAGGATACTTATTCTTCCTCATCACCTTATTCAATTCGCGGTAGTCCACACACAATCGAAGGGAACCATTTGCCTTGGTAGCAAACACAACTGGTGCTCCCCACTCAGAAACACTTCTTCTGGTAATTCACTTCTTAAAAAGATCGCTCACTTGCGCCCCGAGCTCTCTCTACTCCCTTGGCGCCATACGACGAAGTGGCATCACTATTGGTCTGGCATCTTTCACTAAATCAGTTCAAACTCAATCTCTCGGTGTGGTGGAAGTCTGGTCACTTCCTCAAAGACGTCCGGATACTGGCCAGCCACGGGCACATCTGACAACTCATCATGCAGGATGTCGAGGGAATTTAGAAAACTAGCCATTACCCCGTCGCTAGGTAGACCACCAAACACTACCCTCCGTCCATAATCTGCTCTAACTGTCACCAAAAAGCCCTCACAGTCTACCACCACCCCGTATCTTTGGAGCCAATCGACTCCCAAAATAATGCCAAACCCAGTAAAGCCCAAAACAAAGCAATCACAAACAAACATACATCCATGACTTGATAAGATCACATTACGACAGATCATACTAAGGCTAGTCGAACCGCTAATCAGGTTCACCGCCGCTAAAGGTCTATCGACTATCTCGGGTTCCAATCCTAACCTATCTACCAGGTCACTAGATATGAAGGAACGGGAAGCTCCAGTATCAAACAGTACTCGAACAGGAACATCATAAACAGAAAGCAAATCTTGAATGACGACATTCTTTCCTTTCTCCACCGCAGTTGGGGCATTCGACGAAGAAGGAACAACATTATGAGCATATGCTTTCACAATCTGCTTCTCTTTAGGGGGTTGCGGACACTTATCCTTGTGATGTCCAACTTGGCCACAGTTGAAGCACTTCCTATCCGCAGGCTTTGCTCGACATTCTTTAGCATAATGGCCCTTCTTGCCACAACTAAAGCACTTAACATCTTTCTTGCTCTTTTTCTGACCATCCTTACTGTAACAACCCGTATTTTCAATAACCTGTTATAACATAAATCGAGGCAGAATTTAATTTATAAATCTGAATCAAGGGAAACGGGCTATGCCATTGCGTTCGTCTCGGAAAAATACGCGAAATAGAGTCCGAGTTTTCGAAAATCGGAGTCCGTATGACCCGATTGAGGCCCAACGAAGTTTTCAGAAAATTTCAAAGTAAAAACAGATTTCAAATTCAAGTTTGAATTTGGAAATTAGGGAAGTTGGGCGCAGGCGGGAAATTTCCCGCCAGACCACCCATGTCGACAGCCCTGTCGACTGGGCAGTCGACATGGTTAGGCCCAAGTCGACAGCCCTGTCGACTTGGGTGTCGACTTGGCTCAGCCGGGCAGTTTTGCCTGGTGCACCATTTTGGGGTTTTGGTTAGGTTTTGGGGCCAGATTCGGTTTTAAGGGCTGAGATTGGAATTAGGGTTTAATCCTAAGGTTGAAACTAATCCTAATCTCTATAAATAAACCCCTAACCTAACCCTAAATCATCATTATTCAACCCTACAACTAAACTATGGCAAAATTATTCCTCTCATGGCCTCCACTCTCTTCATAAAATTTCTAAGTTATTTCTATGAGATATTTTCCATGCATACAAGTGTTTTCAAGCTTGTATGAGTGTCATTAGCTTGCATTCAAGTCAAGTTTCCATATTTGCATCATAAAGCAAGGGTTTTGATCATTTTGGCTCAAGGGTTTTTCTATTGGAGCTTGCATTTTGGGTTTATTTGATTGCATAAGGGCTTTGTCTCAATCTATATATATTTGTGTGTCTTCATAAGCATTGTAAGCCCTTTTCTACTTTCATATTTAAACTCTAAAGTTAAATGAATGATGCAAGTTTGGTTGATCATTATGATATGCAAGTTTATCATGTTATGTTATGCAAGTTTGCCACGTTATGATATGCAAGTTTATCATGTTATGTTATGCAAGTATGCCATGTTATGATATGCAAGTTTATCATGTTATGTTATGCAAGTATGCCATGTTATGATATGCAAGTTTACCATGTTATGCTATGCAAGTTTGCCATGTTATGATATGCAAGTTTATCATGTTATGTTATGCAAGTTTGCTATGTTATGATATGCAAGTTTGCCATATGATATGCAAGTTATGTTATGCAAGTTTGGGTTGATCATTTTGCTCATGTTATCATGTTATGCAAGCTTATCTTGGGTTTATGAGCTTAAAGCTTCAAGCTTTATGCTAAAGGTTGCATTTTGGCAACATGTAAGTTATCATATCCCTTATGATAACTTGCATGTGAGGCTAAATGCGAACTTATGGCAACTTCTACATGTCATTTATCACCATGTATCACTTATATGCTAAGTTTGGTACTTTTGAGGCCTAATGATGCAATATGCAAGTATATGAACATATGTACATTTCATATGCCACCATGTTAAACTTGTGGCTTCAACACCATTTGTCATCTTTATGCCAAGTTCCCTCTTTCTATCCTTTATGCGCTATTGCGATTATGTAAGCGATGGGATTGCGTTTGGGGTTGGGTAAACTTAAAAGACATGAAAACATAAGATTGGGAATTTACCTATTAAGTTAGGTCTACCCATTGGGAATTTACCTATTAAGTTAGGTCTACCCAAATTCTTGAAAACTTGTAATGTGTTTTGGAAACATGATGGACATGACACTTAGAAAATATAAGTGTGACCAACTCGAGGTTGGGTTGAGTTTGTAGCGTAAAACTACCCGGAACCGACCGGCTTAACTAGTTGCTACAAACAATAGGACCCAATGTGAGAAGTTGGTCATGTTGTACCTTGAACCCGAGGTTAGACCAAGTTGTGGTGTAAAGCTACCCGGAACCGACCGGCTTAACTAGTAACCGCAACAAAGTCTAATGTGAGAGGTTAAGGCATATTAATTAATTAATGCCTCATGATTAGGGTTAAGTCATGGTCCACTTAATACTTAACCAATTTGGGCTTGGTAGATTAATCAGGGTTAAGTCGTGAACTCATCGTTACACTTAACCAAGTTAATCCATGATTAGTAAAAGGGTTAAACCGTACTTAACCCACTAGAAAATCCTAGCAATGGGGGTCCACTCCAGCAGTAATCCCAAGTTTGTATCATTAAGACCCTAGGGACTAGGCTAGGGTGGGGGCACGATTACTGGACTGGTATAAGTGACCAAAACGACGGTCGAGTGGTACGCCGATGTAGTTCCGGACGGACTATGGTCATGCACGTAGTCCGTATTTGGAGAAGTCAAGCATGGGTACCAGTAGATCGAGACTGTGCACTTATGTTTATGGTGTCCAGGGGTTGACACCCTAGGGCTTGATACACCCGACGGGAGACCCGGCATAGTCCGACTACAATTATGTTTGGGCCGTATTGACACCAACACGTGACGAGTTAGGCTTAGGGAGCCGATCGATTAGACCGTTTGGTTGGACCTCGTATTTGGGTCACTTCATGTTATTGGGCCAAAGCTTGGGCCAAGGGATCAATACTTGTTTATTCAAGTCATGTTAGTTTGCTAGTACACCTGTGGTGCAAAACCTTAAACCTGATTATGCGATGACACCTTTTATCTATCATGCCAGTATGTAGTTATCCTTATGTTCATCCCTGCTTCTCATGCCAGTTAACTTTATCAGTTTACATTGATTGTAGTAGGGCTTACTCAGTCTTTTTGACTGACCTGTTTTTCTTTCGCCTCTTTTCTTCCGTTTCCCCCCCAGGTTCTCAGGGTGGGAATATTGGAGCTTAGCTTGGATTTCTGATCACTTGCTTGTGGGATTTTAGCTCATGTACGGTTTCGACATGAAGCTAGCTATGGTTATCACTTGTTTTGGGGATAGTACTTATGTATTTCAGTTTTTCAGTTGATGTTGTTTTTATCTAGACTTGTTTATTTGGAAAGTTATGTTGTAACAGACTTGTTTTAAAATAGTTTGAAATCTTCCGCTGTTTTACTTATCTTATTTACTCTGTTTACATATATACGTATGTTCTTGTTCTGCCTTGATATATCATTATGCATGTTTACCCGATTCAAACGCCCCTCCAAAGTCAGAGTGCTTGCAAGAGACACCGTGGCGGAGGCGGGGTGTTACATTTGGTATCAGAGCATATGGTTTACGAGAAGGAACAAAAAGGTTTTAGAAAACTTTTGGAAAACTATTTTCAAAACCAAGTATAAAGTATTTTCCCAAAAGAAAAGTCTAGTTTATTTTAAAGGCTATTCCCCCAAAAGCCATTAGCAAAAATTCCTTCGTTTTTCTCCATTCTGAATCTATCTTTTTCTTCGTTTTCAGTATGGCCAATAACTTTGCCATTTCGGAGGGAGTACACGTACCTGTTTGGTATAGGAGACTTTTGGAGGCTAGGGCGACCGAAGCCGGCCCCGCAGACGTTCCTCCTCCTCCTCCTCCGGTGGTTAATGTTTCTCCTCCTCCTCCCATAGCTGATGTTACTCTTCCCCCTCAACCTCCACAAGCGGATTTTCCGGAAACTTGTAAAGACTTTAAGGCGATGGGTTGCAAGAATTTCATTGGAACCGAGACTTATGTAGAGGCAAGGAATTGGTTGAAAGAAACCAAAGATCTTTTTTGCCTTCTTTGATATAGATGACCGTAGGAAGGTTTTATCGGCAGTGTGGTTGCTAAAGGGAGAAGCTGCACGTTGGTGGGTGGTCACCACCGCTACTAGGCCAATTGAGACTTGGGATGACTTTAGGGGAAAGTTTGGACTAATGTTCCTATCAC
Source organism: Allium sativum (assembly GCA_030737875.1). Lineage (NCBI taxonomy): Eukaryota > Viridiplantae > Streptophyta > Magnoliopsida > Asparagales > Amaryllidaceae > Allium > Allium sativum. Next base: position 487,048,487 of record CM060913.1, read on the forward strand.
TGAAGCAAGGGGACATGACTATTAGGGAATACATAGATAAGTTTAATCAACTGGCTCGGGTCGGTTTAGACTTGGTTAACACAGCTCAGAAGAAGGCCCTATACTTTGCTCTAGGATTAAACGAGCCATTACATGGTTTAGTCATGTCACATATTCCCCATGGGGCCACGTTTGCGAGCTTGGTTGATATGGCGTTACTTCAGGGAGATGTCAAGAAAGAGGTCAAGATGAATGATACTCAAGCCAAGAAGACTGATTCCCAGTGGAAAGGAAATCAGGGTAATCCAAGTGGTCAGAGCAGTCAAGGCAATCAGAACAAGAACAAGAACAAGAGTCAAGGCAACAAGGGCAATAACAACAAGAGGAAGTGCCATTATTGCGGTTCAGTTGGGCATCTTATTAAGGATTGTAGGAAGAGAAAAAGGAAGAGTGGTGAATGCTTTCATTGTGGTGAGTTTGGACATTTCATCAAAGATTGCCCGAAGAAGCAAGGGCAAGGTCAGACTCAGTGTGCAAGACCGTCTGAAGGGCGAGTTCATCCCCTCAACATCGTTCTTCCAGCTTATGATCGAGGTAGTGTTTCTGTTAAAAGTCTTGTTTACATTTCTGATTTTCCTGTTTGTACTTTGTTTGATTCCGGCGCATCGCATAGTTGTTTCATCTGATCTAGTTGAAAGTTTGCACCTAAGTACTAGTCTAGTTAATGATCCCGTGTGTGTTTCAAATCCAATTGGGGTTTCCTCCCATTTGTCTATTATCTACGTGGATTTGAAAATCTCTATCTTTAGTGTAGAGTTCTCGTGTGATGCTTATATTCTCGGTTTCATGGGGTATGGGTTGATTTTGGGCATGGATCGATTGTCCAGTTTTGGAGCCATCCTTGATTTTTGAGCATAGGGTTGTGAGGCTCATGACTCGCCTCGGTAATACCCTAAAAATTTCTAGTAACCCTATGGGTCCCGTCATGTTGTGTTATCTTGAATCCCTCAACTCGTCTATCGATAGTTTGCAGTCGGTGAGGGTGGTCCGAGAATATCCTGATATCTTAGGTGAAGTGAAGGGGGTTACCCCTAAACGAGAGATAGATTTCCGCATTTATCTGGTTGATAATGCCAAGATAGTTTCGTGGCCGGTTAGGCACATGGCCCCGCAAGATGAGAGTTAAGAAAGCAAGTCAAGGAGTTGCTTGAGAAGAACTTCATTAGACGAAGTATATCTGAATGGGGAGCGCCTGTAGTATTTACTACCAAGGCAGATGGTTCTCTTCGACTTTGTGTTGATTATCGTGAGTTAAACAAAGAGAATAGACAACTATTGCCAAGGATCGATGATTTGTTTGATCAGCTTGTAGGAACATCTGTTTTCTTTTGATCTTGCTATTGGATTCCATCAGCTCAGAGTAGCTGAGGATAGTATAGGCAAAACTGCGTTCAGAACTCCAGATGGATTTTTAGAATGGCTGGTCATGCCATTCGGTTTGACTAATGCACCCGCCTACTTCGTGGACTTGATGAGTAGGGTGTCTAGGGAGTTCCTGAACGAGTTTGTGGTAGTCTTTGTAGACGATATCCTGACTTTCTTAAAGAACGAGGAAGAACATGCTAGACATCTCAAGGAGGTTATGGATACGCTTAGAGCGCATCAGTTGAAAGCCAAGTCCTCCAAATGTCATTTTGGAGAAAAAGGAGTTAGATTTCTTGGGCACATAGTTTCTAAGCAAGGCTTAGTGGTGGATCCTGCTAAAGTGGTCGCGGTTCAAAACCGAAAAGCTCCGACGAGGACAATTGAAGTAAGAAGTTCTCTCAGTTTAATTAGTTAGTTAGCATCCCTTGAGTTTAGACCTACCCTTCTGGATCAAGTAGGGACTTCACAGAAGGAAGACCCGCAGTTATCCGAGATCATGGACAAGTTGATTCGAGGCGAGATGTTAAGTCACCTCGCTATAGATAACAAGGGATGGCTAAGACGCGATGAGAGAAAGAAAGTTCTTGAGGAAGCGCATCGCTCTAAGTTGACTATACATCCGGGCAGAGATAAGATGTATAAAGATATGAAGCGCATTTTCTTTTGGCCTGGGATGAAGAAGGATGTGGCAGAGTTTATCTCTAGATGTATCATTTGCCAGCAAGTTAAGGCCGAGTCGAAGAAGCCCGGTGGGCTATTGCATCCTCTAGACGTTCCACTATGGAAGTGGAAGAGTATTCCCATGGATTTTATCGATGGATTACCAAGGTCAAGGAAAGAGAATACGAGCATGTGGGTCATAGTAGGTAGACTCACGAAGAGTGCTCATTTCACTCCGGTAAAGAGCGAAAGGACTGCATTATAGCTAGAAACGGATTACTTTCAAGAGATAAGGAGGTTGCACGGGGTTCCCTCAAGTATAGTTAGTAACCGTGACTCAATCTTCACTAGCCAGTTTTGAGATAGTCTACGGGAAGTCATGGGCAAACGGCTGAATCTAAGGACGTCCTATCATTCACAGGCAGATGGTTCATTTCGTTCAAGCATGAGTTATAGAAAATTACGTTAGTAAGAGCAATTGGTAAACATGGATTGGTATTTTCAAGAAAAGTTCTGCTGCGTGGAATACTTTATAGTAAGTAAACGAGATCTAGGATTCACTGGTGAATTTTGGAGAGCTTGCAGGAAACCATGAGGTCACAGTTATGTTTAAGCCAAGTATGATAGAAGAAGAGTAAGTGAAAGAGGAAGACGAGAGGCGACAATGAAATGGGTTCCAACTCATATTTGGAAATAAGAGTTAAGAAGCCAAGGAATCATGAAGTAAAAGACGGTCAAAGCACAGTGGAGTTAAACTCAAGGAAACGTGACTTAGAAGATTGAAGGCTGGATAAGCGCATCATATCTTTTTTATTATGAGTATATCCTTGATCCTTGTTTTCCTATGGAACTTACTTGCATGTTATCTTTTACATATATCCTCTCGATCCCATTCTCGATCCCATTTCTGTTGTAAACCCCATAAGGGGGTATGACTCATCGGTTAGTAATACATGTCAAGGTTTGAAGGGGTCCGTTAGGTTGACTAAACCTTTTGGGCTTTTATAGGATTGGGGTTGGGTTAGGAAGGGATTTCTTGTAATCCAAAAGGAGTATATCTTGCTTATCTTCCCGATCTCTTTGTAGCATATCTTTCTTTTGCTATCCATGTTTGTCTTGTTTATCTTGTTATCATGTTAATCTTGTCATGAGAACCTTAGGTAGAAACCCTTTGGATGAAACATGTGTTTGAAACATGTTATGCTTGATGTTTGCAAGTGGTTGCAAGTGTTTGCAAGTGGTTACTCGTGGATGCATTATACACATTAGGCACTAGATCGGCTCACACACTCCTCATATTGCATATGCATGAGTGTTTACGCTTATTCATGGATGAAAATTTTTGTGTTATCACATGGATGTTGCATATGGATGAATGTTATGTGCACACATATAGATGTTATACATTATGTTAGGAATTGCATACATATGGATTCATTTCACTAACATAATTTGCATTGATGATATTTGCATTAGATAAGTACATATACACACACCTTTGCATATGTTCATACAACATTTAGAATCTTGTAAGGACAATGATTGCTCGTGGATGATGTTTTGAGTGGATGGATGTTGGATGGTAGGATATGTTCTTCCTAACTTAGAGATTTCGGGGACGAAATCCTTTAAGGAGGGGAGAATGTAACAACCCGTATTTTCAATAACCTGTTATAACGTAAATCGAGGCAGAATTTAATTTATAAATATGAATCAAGGGAAACGGGCTATGCCATTGCGTTCGTCTCGGAAAATAAGCGAAATAGAGTCCGAGTTTTCGAAAATCGGAGTCCGTATGACCCGATTAAGGCCCAACGAAGTTTTCAGAAAATTTCAAAGTAAAAACAGATTTCAAATTCAAGTTTGAATTTGGAAATTAGGGCAGTTGGGCGCAGGCGGGAAATTTCCCGCCAGACCACCCATGTCGACAGCCCTGTCGACTGGGCAGTCGACATGGTTAGGCCCAAGTCGACAGCCCTGTCGACTTGGGTGTCGACTTGGCTCAGCCGGGCAGTTTTGCCTGGTGCACCATTTTGGGGTTTTGGTTAGGTTTTGGGGCCAGATTCGGTTTTAAGGGCTGAGATTGGAATTAGGGTTTAATCCTAAGGTTGAAACTAATCCTAATCTCTATAAATAAGCCCCTAACCTAACCCTAAATCATCATTATTCAACCCTACAACTAAACTATGGCAAAATTATTCCTCTCATGGCCTCCACTCTCTTCATAAAATTTCTAAGTTATTTCTATGAGAGATTTTCCATGCATACAAGTGTTTTCAAGCTTGTATGAGTGTCATTAGCTTGCATTCAAGTCAAGTTTCCATATTTGCATCATAAAGCAAGGGTTTTGATCATTTTGGCTCAAGGGTTTTTCTATTGGAGCTTGCATTTTGGGTTTATTTGATTGCATAAGGGCTTTGTCTCAATCTATATATATTTGTGTGTCTTCATAAGCATTGTAAGCCCTTTTCTACTTTCATATTTAAACTCTAAAGTTAAATGAATGATGCAAGTTTGGTTGATCATTATGATATGCAAGTTTATCATGTTATGTTATGCAAGTTTGCCACGTTATGATATGCAAGTTTATCATGTTATGTTATGCAAGTATGCCATGTTATGATATGCAAGTTTATCATGTTATGTTATGCAAGTATGCCATGTTATGATATGCAAGTTTACCATGTTATGCTATGCAAGTTTGCCATGTTATGATATGCAAGTTTATCATGTTATGTTATGCAAGTTTGCTATGTTATGATATGCAAGTTTGCCATATGATATGCAAGTTATGTTATGCAAGTTTGGGTTGATCATTTTGCTCATGTTATCATGTTATGCAAGCTTATCTTGGGTTTATGAGCTTAAAGCTTCAAGCTTTATGCTAAAGGTTGCATTTTGGCAACATGTAAGTTATCATATCCCTTATGATAACTTGCCTGTGAGGCTAAATGCGAACTTATGGCAACTTCTACATGTCATTTATCACCATGTATCACTTATATGCTAAGTTTGGTTTTATGCATACTTTTGAGGCCTAATGATGCAATATGCAAGTATATGAACATATGTACATTTCATATGCCACCATGTTAAACTTGTGGCTTCAACACCATTTGTCATCTTTATGCCAAGTTCCCTCTTTTTATCCTTTATGCGCTATTGCGATTATGTAAGCGATGGGATTGCGTTTGGGGTTGGGTAAACTTAAAAGACATGAAAACATAAGATTGGGAATTTACCTATTAAGTTAGGTCTACCCATTGGGAATTTACCTATTAAGTTAGGTCTACCCAAATTCTTGAAAACTTGTAATGTGTTTTGGAAACATGATGGACATGACACTTAGAAAATATAAGTGTGACCAACTCGAGGTTGGGTTGAGTTTGTAGCGTAAAACTACCCGGAACCGACCGGCTTAACTAGTTGCTACAAACAATAGGACCCAATGTGAGAAGTTGGTCATGTTGTACCTTGAACCCGAGGTTAGACCAAGTTGTGGTGTAAAGCTACCCGGAACCGACCAGCTTAACTAGTAACCGCAACAAAGTCTAATGTGAGAGGTTAAGGCATATTAATTAATTAATGCCTCATGATTAGGGTTAAGTCATGGTCCACTTAATACTTAACCAATTTGGGCTTGGTAGATTAATCAGGGTTAAGTCGTGAACTCATCGTTACACTTAACCAAGTTAATCCATGATTAGTAAAAGGGTTAAACCGTACTTAACCCACTAGAAAATCCTAGCAATGGGGGTCCACTCCAGCAGTAATCCCAAGTTTGTATCATTAAGACCCTAGGGACTAGGCTAGGGTGGGGGCACGATTATTGGACTGGTATAAGTGACCAAAACGACGGTCGAGTGGTACGCCGATGTAGTTCCGGACGGACTATGGTCGTGCACGTAGTCCGTATTTGGAGAAGTCAAGTATGGGTACCAGTAGATCGAGACTGTGCACTTATGTTTATGGTGTCCAGGGGTTGACACCCTAGGGCTTGATACACCCGACGGGAGACCCGGCACAGTCCGACTACAATTATGTTTGGGCCGTATTGACACCAACACGTGACGAGTTAGGCTTAGAGAGCCGATCGATTAGACCGTTTGGTTGGACCTCGTATTAGGGTCACTTCATGTTATTGGGCCAAAGCTTGGGCCAAGGGATCAATACTTGTTTATTCAAGTCATGTTAGTTTGCTAGTACACCTGTGGTGCAAAACCTTAAACCTGATTATGCGATGACACCTTTTATCTATCATGCCAGTATGTAGTTATCCTTATGTTCATCCCTGCTTCTCATGCCAGTTAACTTTATCAGTTTACATTGATTATAGTAGGGCTTACTCAGTCTTTTTGACTGACCTGTTTTTCTTTCGCCTCTTTTCTTCCGTTTCCCCCCCAGGTTCTCAGGGTGGAAATATTGGAGCTTAGCTTGGATTTCTGATCGCTTGCTTGTGGGATTTTAGCTCATGTACGGTTTCGACATGAAGCTATCTATGGTTATCACTTATTTTGGGGATAGTACTTATGTATTTCAGTTTTTCAGTTGATGTTGTTTTTATCTAGACTTGTTTATTTGGAAAGTTATGTTGTAACAGACTTGTTTTAAAATAGTTTGAAATCTTCCGCTGTTTTACTAATCTTATTTACTCTGTTTACATATATACATATGTTCTTGTTCTGCGTTGATATATCATTATGCATGTTTACCCGATTCAAACGCCCCTCCAAAGTCAGAGTGCTTGCAAGAGACACCCTGGCGGAGGCGGGGTGTTACACTTAGTCTGGTTCTTCTTCCTCTTATTCTGAGAATTATTCTTGCCTCCACCGCTTGCTTGCGGCTTTGGCCCCTCTGCAGATACAACAACGAATTCAGTCTTGGGCTTAGGATAAAGGCTCTCTGACCTCAATGCTTTCCCAAAAATTGATTCAAATGTCTCATCAATATGATTAATAAGCCTTTCTCCCAAGTACTGATCTAAACCAGTTATGAACTTCTCATTCTTCTTCTCGGGAGTGTTGATTAGAGATAATCCATACTTCGATAAAGTATCGAACTCAGCAATGTACTCCGAGACTGCCCTACCATTCTGCTTAAGCTCCAGAAATTTCCTAAACAATTCCGATTTCTGAGCAGCTGGGATAAACTTATCACTGAATCGGGCCTTGAACTGATCCCAAGTTATCTGATCCTCGGGAGTAGCTGCCTTTATAGCATTCCACCAGTTCATTGCCCGACCTTGCAGCTGATGGGATGCTAACCTTCTCTTCATCGCATCCTCGATACCCAAGTCTTCGAAGATATGCTCACAGCCATCCAACCAATCCTGAACATCCGTAGCCGACTTCGTTCCATGGAACGGCTTTCCACGAAGACTAGTGTAGTCTTTACAAAGCTTGGCGAAATCGTCCTTAGGCGCCTGCACCGCTGCACCACCACCATTAGCAGCATTGGGAGCTGCCCTCTGAACATCACTAAGCATCTCTCAAATGAAGTCAACGAACATAGTCCTCATATCAGGAGCATTCCCATTATTAGCTCCTCTACCAGTACCCCTCGTGTATCGGCTCATCGTTCGATCTGTATGGAGAAAACGATTAACCATCTCTTCAGTGGTGCCAGTGCAGTGCGACTTCATCCTTAGATATACTAATAGTATATACATATATATAGCTTTTGAAAACCAAAATATAACAAATACATGCTCTCATATACGTACTATCTCTCCCTGCTGTCTTTCCCTAGGTTAACTACACAACCTAGAGCTCTGATACCAAGTGTGACGGCCCGCCCCGCACCAGCCGACATTTCAATGAAAGTGCGCCGTGCCAATGTCCAACCAACATGAGACGGTCGCCAAAGAAAGGAAAAGAATGGAATTTGAAGCTAAAACTATCAAAGGAACTTGTAGAATGTCTCACAGCGCATGGAATAAAATATAATAATAACATACTTGACATAAAACAGGCGAGATAGTGCATAAGCTAAAAACTAAACCATAATCATCATAGCAGCGAAAATTCAAAATATAGCTTATTACAACTCCAACACACTGTCTCTAAAGCCAAGACGAATGTAAACTACTAATGCCCAAAGTAGTGACCAGCAACGACACATGGAGAATATATATATATATATCATACGTAGAAGCCTTCTGCTCGTCTCCGGTACATCTACTCGCGCATACCACCTAACCTGTCTCTAGTCTGCCCGTTTAAGAGCACCCAGAGTAATAAGAAGAGACATAAAACTCTGGGTCAGACAAAAGTCTGGTATGAGCAATAAGCAGCAAAACAAAATAATAACAGGTATACTAAATCATACCTGAACCTGGGCCTGCAACCAAAAAGTTAGCACAACAAGATGTACAATACTCTAAGGTGACACTAACATATGGTGTAAAGATACGGGGGAGGGGTGTGCATGTCATAGTGGTATCAAACAATCAAGTATAGCAACCATCCTCACATCTCTCACTCAGTGTGTAAAGCATACGATATCCACCGCTTTGATCACCCAAATCCTTGCTATGATCACTCTGCCCCATGGAGTCATGGCGACTCCACTGCACTGATCCATACCCACTAGTCCTTGCTATGTCCACTCTGCCCCATGAAGTCATGACGACTTCACTACACTGGCTCATAGCCATGCTACGATCACTCTGCCTCATGGAGTAATAACTACCCCACTGCACTGATACGTAGCCTAACATCCGTCTTGGTGGTGAATTAAAGCTATAGACGTCGATAACCCCTTTGCACACGCCCCGCAGCAAAGCCTAACTCATGAAGTTAAATCATTGGTTCCCAACTGGATCCTGAGTTCTACTTCCCATTTGGACTATCTTTGCATCTTGGGTTTTGGTCTCCTCTGGATCAGTCTTTATTTAGTTCGTAGCTCATGCCTCGTGTCCAAGCTCCTTGGTTCGGTTCACAGTTTCCTTTCCGGTTCGGGTCGGACTGTCCATACGGGTCGGGAGATCCTCCCAGGTCGGGTCGGTTCGTGGTCCACCAAACAGTCTCCCACCAGGTCAGGTCGTGATGCTCTAAGCTGGGTCATGGTGTCACACTGGTTCTTCGAAGTAACAGGCACTCCGGGTCGGGTCCTCCATTGGCTCGTAGGTTGAGCCTTCATCACTTCCTCGATTCGTGACAGTCCACTTGTGGTACATCGGTTCGATCGCGCGCAGGGGGTGCTTCACGAGTGGTTCGGGTCGAGCTTCAATCATCGGTTCGTGATACGTGCTCCGCGAGTGGGGAAGGGCGATCCGATCCGATCCCTGCACTATTTCCTGCAGCTTTTCCAACGACTGTTTTACGCCAGACGATGGCGTTTTTGACCATTCTAACTTTTCTAATCAATCACAAAGCATACCATACAGTCATAGCAATATGTACAATCAGCCACAAACATCAAAACAACAATATAACATGTCAAAGTGGATCAAACATACCCAAAAACCCATATTATTCTCTTAATCATGTTTAAGCACAACTAATGGTAGGATTTGCAAAACTTAACCAAATTAACCCATACTTCTAACAGAGGTCTAAAACGGTGTTTAAGAATTTCTAAACATTTTTCTAGAATTTATTAATACATAAATTCGCTAATTAACACTAATTACCCCTAATTAACCATAATTACTATAAAAACAATGCTAATCACTGACCTTAGCCACAAATAAAACTTAGATCTAAAAGTATCTCTGATTTGGGTCGAATCCCTATGCAACACAGCATCTCTATTCCCAGTTTGATGCTAATTTGCCTTGATTTGATGTAGATCTTCTTAATTAGTGATTAGAAGGTGATTTGGGTGATTTTAGAAGGTGGGGGCCATTGCTAGGGTTAGGGAAATGTTTTAGGAGGCTGAAAAATGAAATAAAAATCGTTTCCTAACTGTTCTCAGCCTCCCCATAACCCTAATCTCGAAATGGGTTATGGGCCCTCTTGCTGATCGCCCTAATTAGGCCCGATTAAGCTGTTTTTCACCTTCTAAACCTTGTTTCAGCCATATCTCCCAAACGGTGGGTCCGTTTGGCTAATGTGACCACTCTACGGAATTGTAAACCATCATCCAAATCCAATGGAAGTGGTTTTAGGTCAAAACTCCTTACCAAACAAAAGTTATGGCCGAAAATAGATCAACTAGGGGCAAAACGATCATTTAAAAATCGTTAACAATCGTGAACATGGGAAATGACCCCAATTGTCGTCCCCCAAATTTACACGACTATATGACCTCATATGATAATGAAATAAATATTCTACAATCCTCTGATGCGTAGAATGCGGGTCGTTACATGAGGATTGTTAACATTTTTTAGACCACCACCACAAGAGTGCTCAACAACCAAAAACCTAATAAGATGCCCGTAATCACAAGTAGCATGCACTTTGAACAGACATCCACTGGAAGACGATAAGAAAACAACTGTGATCCTTGTAGAGCTATTCTTAAGATAATGTAACTCATGACCTGATTTGAATTGATATGCCATTAAGAATTCTCTAAAGTCGTTGGCCTATCCAAAATGTTAATGCAGAACTTGTGACACCCCATGTCCGTTAATGTCACTCACTAAGGGAATGCATTAAGTTTCGTGAAGCATTATAGGTAAACAGACACAGAATAATTACAAGACAGATATAAATAAGATAACAACGGAAATTTTTAAATTTTTATTTCAAACATAAATCATAATACTGTGGTCCACAACACCATAAGTCACAAAAACCATTACAATAAAAATACTTCTGTCTTGCATCATCAGAGTACATAAGTAAATAAAAGGCATAATTTCCCCAATTGAAAGAATTAAGCCATAGTAGAGACAAGAACTTGAGCCATACTTCAGAAGTAGCTCCTAGCAAGATGATATCTAAGTCCTGACTAAGCCTGGGTGTTTCCTCCCTGAGAACCTGAGGGGGGGGGGACGGAAGAAAGAAGGAGAAACAAAAGGGTCAGACATAAAGTCAGGCGAGTCTAGTTACTTTTAGCCAGTAAATAAATAAAAGTAACATGATAGGTATATAAAGTGGATAAGAGATATCACTACAAAAATGGCAGGTGTGATAAGGTAGACAAGATAAGGTGTATTTGCCTCACTAGTGATTTACTCTGCACTATTACTAGTATAACTAAAAGGAGATGATCCCTTCCACTATAAGTTGGTAGACTTAGGGCATACGTTCGAGTGTACCCTAACCACTACCGTAATCGATCGACTCCCGACACCGTAGATATCTTGTGCTGACCCCACAGTAGGAGGTATCAATCCCTAAATTGGCCACCCTTTATTTCCAAGATGTGCACAACCATATCTACCGGTGTCACGGTCGTCTTATCCCCTTCTGCCCGGCTCAAGCACGCAGATGGCCAGGTCGGTTTGCGCCGCCTACACCGTCCGCTCCGTTTGGATCTCTTATATTCCATCAGTAAGCGTGGCCCTTCTCCGCCTAGTACGAAGTTCTTTATTTGATACCTACTCCAGGTTGCTGACTTGAAATGGGTCCCACACAATATGATACAAGCTCTCCCCTTTGTCTTGTATCCCTATTAGGCTTTTTTACTGACTATGTATACCCTTAGGTGTCTTTAATTACATAGCCCTATGTCAATTATGCTTAGCCTAAAGGGTGTCTTTAATTACATAACTTTATTATATTTTTTCCACCGGTTATGTATACCACTAGGTGTCTTTAATTACATAACCTTATTGGGTTAAGTTTGTGGGCCGATATGTAGATATTGCCCACCCCTACTAGTTTACTTTACCCACCCACTACCCATCCAGTTTTACTTAACCCTAACTTAAGTTCATAATCATACAATCTTTATGGATTAAATTAGGTTAAGTAGTCCAATTCTTTACCATGTCTATTTATGGTTTATAATGGGCTAGACCTCCCACATTTGGCCTACAACATGTGGATGCTGGATATGCCGATCGGGTCCGGGCAGACTTATTCCACGGTTAGGCCTACCCTCGTGTCATAGCCCGATTTGTATTTGTGCACTTAGACCTCTCACATTAGGTTCAACATTAGTGGTTGCTGGATATGCCGATCGGGTCCGAGCAGACTTCCGCCACTAATGCAACCTAACCTCGTGTCATAAGTGCAATTACAATTCCTAATTGTAATTACTAAATATTTCATTTTTATCCAAATCTACCTATGTCATTATAGGTGATTATTTCTATGTCTCCCCATTTGAATTAAATGTCCAATTTATATAAATATTACATAAATTATGCCAATTATAAAACCCTTTTCCCTGTTTCCTAACTAACGTATTCGCATATATTTTGGCGGCATCTAGGCTATAAAGCAGCCTAGCCATAACAATGAAAAAGGAATACGACAAAGGTGATAGTTTCAGCATATCTTGGCATAAACATAAACTAGCATGATAACATGGTGAATGGATATGTAATTAACATCATTACAAGTTGGACATAAAACTGATAACTTGTGGCAATTACTACGATGTCAAAGCAAGCATAATGAGATCTAAATTAACCCTTTAGGTGTCCAACTATTTAGATCTAGCATAATTTGGGTGACATAGTAACATGTTAAGATCTAAAGATGAATTCACATGTAAAGTCTACAACATATCTAAATTGATCATAATAGGAAAGTGAAACGTGATTTACATAAAGAACTAGATCTAACCAATGTTACAATTGTCCAAATTAATAGATGTACATTCACCACAATATAGTTGCAAGTCAAGATCCATATAGGCAACATAATAGAACAACCACAATTGTATTAGATCTAGAAAAATAGATCTATCATGACATAGTATATTATTTAACACAAGCACAGAATCATACTTTAGATCATATCCAATTCATAGTCTTTCACAATTTACTTTTATTTATCTAAACCTAAAAACAACTAGAAACTCACAGCGTTAGATTTAGAGAATTGAGAAAGAGCGGATCTAGAATTTCTGAATTTGATTTGCAAAGTATGTTGTTGTTGAAAACGGTTCAGTTCGCACGTTGAAAACGGTTCAGTTCGCACTCCAGCAACATATGGCCTCCATGATTCCTAATGAAGAAAAATAGGAGAATAGGACACATATATATAGTTTCCAGACCCCCTGAAACCGAGTGCCACGTCAGCCCTAGGGGTGTCGACACCCCTGTGGGTGGGTCGACCCATAGGTCGACACCCTTCTAGGTAGGGCTGTCAATGGGTCGTGTCAGGTCGGGTTCAGATCGGGTCAAGTCGGGTTCGGGTTGATTTATAAATGGGTCGGGTCAACCCGTTTATTAAACGGGTCATATTTCCCAACCATAATCCGTCTCGTTTATAAACGGGTTGACCCGACCCGACCCATGTAACCGTTTAACTAAATGGGTCGTGTTGGGTTGAGTTTATCCGTTTGACCCATTGATGGATATTGCCTACTAATATAAGTAACAAAAGAGTCAAATCACCAACATGCACACTGTTATATATAATCACCAACATGCAACAAGTTGCAAAGTCGCCAACAGACAACACATATATAAAGCATGAAATCAACATATCCAAAAATTATTTTCTATACATAAGTATATATTCCCATACTGTTTAAATTAAAGACTACTAGTATGGAAGAGATACAGTTGTTATAAGTAAAATATAACTAACAACATACAAAAATAAATTAGTAAAATATAACAACTTACATATACGAGCATACTGATTACTGCATACATAAAAGATTAACACTAACAGTATACATAAAAGACTAATGATATGGAAGAGACACAACATATAATCGGGTTTGGCGGGTCAAAATCGGGTTAGCGGGTCAACCCTAAACCCACCCGTTTATAAATATGTCAAAATCGGGTTGACTCGAGAAAATGACCCGCTAACTAAACGGGTCGGGTTAACCTGCTGATGTCCATGCGAGTTTCGGGTCGGGTCACGGGTCGTGTATGAAATTGATAGCCCTACTTCTATGTCGACCTCCTAGAGCGGGAATTTTGCCGCTCTGACGATTTTTCGAATTTGAATCTTTCTGGATAAAATTCTGACTCATGCATATATATAATTTTTCTGTGCATATATAAACTTAAAACCCTCATAACTTCTTCATACGGTGTTCATTTTACGCAAACCAAATGTCTATCTTGACCAGAATTTCGAGACGGACGCAATGGTGCAGTCCCTTTCCTCTAATTATGAATATTAAATTAATTACTATTTAATTTATTCTCTTTAATGTCGTTAAAAATTCGGGGTGTTACATTCTCCCCTACTCAAAGGATTTCGTCTCGAAATCTCTAAGTTGAGAAGAATGCATATCCTACCATCCATCATCCATCTACTCATCCACCAACCACTGACATCCATTGTCCTTAAAGATTTCTAATACTTATATGAATATATGCGAAGGTGTGTGTATATGTCCCAACACTAATGCAAAGATCATGCGGTCTACTGATTCAGTTGACCTCCTTAATGCAATGTATGTTAGTGTCATGAATCCAACATGTATGCAAATAAACCTATTGTATCATATAAGTTCTAAATGTGTGCATACCCATCCGTCCAAATGCAACATCCATATGCTAGTTCATCCATTTCCATCCATAAAAGAAAAGAAAATGCACACACATCCATATGCAGTATGAAAGTGGTTGAGCCGATCTTAGTGCCTAATGTGTGTGTATATGCGTCCACGGGCAACCACTAGTAAACACTTTCATCCACTTGCATCCATCAAACATAACATGTTTCAAACACATGTTTACATCCATAGGATTCCTATATAAAGGTAGAAAATACTATGGATAAGATATACTCTATTGACAGAAACAAGCACTGATAAAACTTAGGAAAAAGGAGTCAAGAACATACCCTCAAAAAGAAAAGGGTATGAAGCACGAATCTTGTCTTCAGTCTCCCAAATCGCATCTTCTGGGTTATCCCCCCATTGGACCTTTAGCAATTTGATCTCCTTATCGTGCAACTTCTTAACTTCTGACACGAGAATACAGGTAGGGACTCGTCTGACTGTCGCTTCCCGTTCCACTTCGACCTCTTCCAAAATACTTAGCTCAACAACTTTTGCAGTGTCATGCAGGCACTTCCGTAGATGGGAGATGTGGAAAGGGTCATGAAAACCGGATAGATTTTCTGGGAGCTTTACTCGGTAGAACATTTGGCCAATCCTCTCGGTTATGGGAAATGGTCCCACAGACCTAGGTGCCAACTTCCCTACTGATCCGAAGCGAACCACATTCCTTAAAGGCGATACTTTGATAAAAACTAAGTCTCCCACTTCGAATTCAATGTCAGTCCTTCTCTTGTCTGCATAGGACTTCTGCCTATCTTGGGCTTTCTTCATCCGCTGTTGAATAAGGTCAATATTTTCGGACGTTTCCTTAACCATATCTGGTCCAAGTAATAATCCTTCTGTGGATTCCCACCAACAAGTTGGCGATCTACAGGGTCGCCCGTACAATGCTTTGAAGGGTTCCATGTCGATGCTAGCTTGATAACTGTTATTATAGGCAAACTCTACTAAAGGAAGATGCTCTTCCCAAGTCCCTCCGAAGTCTAGGATACACAACCTCAAAAGATCTTCAAGAATCCTGTTCACCCTCTCCGTTTGTCCATCGGTCTGAGGATAATAAGCGGTGCTTAAACACAACTGTGTACCTAATGCCTCTTGCAAACTCCTCCAAAATTCGCTGGTAAAGATGGGGTCACGATCGCTCACGATGTTGGAAGGTTCTTCATGAAGACGAACTATCTCACAGACATAAATTGCTGCCAACCATGATGCCGTCCTCTTACTCTTAACTAGAATAAAGTGAGTGCTCTTAGTGAGTTTATACACTACCACCCAAATATTGGTGTTACCTTTCTTCGATCTAGGCAAACCATCTATGAAATCCATAGAGATGCTCTCCCGTTTCCACTGCGGAACCTCCAACGGATGAAGTAATCCACCGGGCTTCTTTTGCTCAGCATTGACTTGCTGGCAAACTAAACATTGAGAAACAAATTCGGCCACATCTTTCTTCATCCCAGCCCAAAAGAAAACCCTCTTCATGTCCCTGTACATCTTATCACTGCCTGGATGAATGGTCATCTTAGAACGATGGGCTTCTTCAAGGACTGCCTTTATCAAGCTTCCAGTTTGAGGAACACAAAGCCTTCCATCTCGTCGCAACCACCCCTTTTCATCTATGGCATACCTACTGAGGTGACTAGAAGTCTCTCCACTTCTGGGCTCATCCATGATGTCTAGAGTCTATGGGTCACCTTGTTGCGTAGCTCCTACCTGATCCATAAGAGTCGGTCGTATCTCCAAGGATGCAAGCAAATCAGGCAAAACCTCGATGGAGGGTCTAAAATCAAAAGCTGATATGAATTCCAAGTTTTTTCTTTCCACAAACAGAGGACTCAGGTCCACCCTCTGCCTACTTAGTGCGTCTGCCACCACATTACCCTTGCCAAGGGTATAAGCAATCTCAAAATCATATGAAGCTAAGAACTCCATCCACCGTTGTTGCCTTAAGTTGAGATCCTTCTGTGAGAATAGATACTTGAGTGATTTATGATCGGTGTATAACTCGAACTTTTCTCCAAGTAAATAATGACGCCACGTCTTTAACTTGAATACTATGGCAGCTAGTTCTAGATCATGAGTGGGGGTAGTTCTTCTCATGAACTCTCAACTATCTACCCCTATAACATATTACTTTCCCTTCTTGCATCAGAACTGCACCAAGCCTTGTACCGCACGCATCAGTGTAACTAGTAAACACTTTACTTCCGTCAGGCAAGGTCAAGACTGAGGCTATTGTTAGTGCCCTTTTCAGCCGTTGGAAAGCAACGTCACAGTCTGTGTCTCATGAGAACGCCAAATTCTTCTTTATTAGCCTTTTTGTGTGGTGTATCCACTAACTCTAACCCGAACCTTGCCAGCTGGTTGAACTAGTTCACGTACTCCTTTACCGTCAAATTTCCTTGTTTGTGTGCTAAGAACCTCTCCATCTGTATGCTTCTCTCAGCCTGGGAAAGAAATTTCATTTCGAACCTTTGCCTAAAATCTTCCCAAGTTTCCACCAGACGTCCAGCTTGGGTGACTTCCCACCAAATTGAGGCTTCGTCCTTTAACAACCAAGCAGCTAACTGAATCTTTCTTCGGTCCACCACTTCCAAGATTATGAATAAGTCCTCAGTCTCCTTAAGCCCATTCCGAGCTTCTACGAATGTCTCGTTCCCATGGAATGGTTTCCCTCCCATAGCGCGGAAGTCCTTGCAGATCTTGGCGAAGTTATCTGCTATTGGAGGGGGAGGAGGAGGAATGACTGGTGAGGATGGGGGAGGAACGTCTCTTTGGCCTTTGGCAGGCGCCGTGGCCTCCAAATACCTATGGAACCATTCGGGTATTGTGACGCCCTCTGGGATATTAGGAATGTTTTGTTCCCCAGACATGCTGAAAAAGGAAAAAGGAAGAAATTTAGATAAAGGACCGAAGGATATTACATATGGCTTTTTGGTGAATGTTTTTCAAAACAGAATTTTCTTTTTGAAAATGCTTTCTTTTAAAACCTTTTTGAAAATAATTTCCAAAAACTTTTATCTAATCTGGTAAACTTTAGCTCTGATACCAAGTGTGACACCCCACGCCCGTTAATGTCACTCACTAAGGGAATGCATTAAGTTTCGTGAAGCGTTATAGGTAAACAGACACAAAATAATTACAGGACAGATATAAATAAGATAGCAGTGGAAATTTTTAAATTTTTATTTCAAACATAAATCATAATACCGTGGTCCACAACACCATAAGTCACAAAAACCATTACAACAAAATTACTTTTTCTTGCACCATCAGAGTACATAAGTAAATAAAAAGCATAATTTCCCCAATTGAAAGAGTTAAGCCATAGTAGAGACAAGAACTTAAGCCATACTTCAGAAGTAGCTCCTAGCAAGATGATATCTAAGTTCTGACCAAGCTTGGGTGTTTCCTCCCTGAGAACCTGGAAGGGGGGGGGGGGGGAACGGAAGAAAGAAGGAGAAACAAAAGGGTCAGACATAAAGTCTGGTGAGTCTAGTTACTTTTAGCCAGTAAATAAATAAAAGTAACATGATAGGCATATAAAGTGGATAATAGAGATCGCTACATAAATGGCAGGTGTGACAAGGTAGACAAGATAAGGTTTATGTGCCGCACTAGTGATTTACTCTGCACTATTACTAGTATAACTAAAAGGAGACGATCCCTTCCACTATAAGTTGGTAGAGTTAGGGCATACGTTTGAGTGTACCCTAACCACTACCCTAATTGATCGACTCTCTACCCGTAGATATCATGTGTTGGCCCCACAGTAGGAGGTATCAATCCCTAAAGTGGCAACCCTTTATTTCCAAGATGTGCACAACCATATCTACCGGTGTCACAGTTGTCTTATCCCCTTCTGCCTGGCTCATGGACGCACATGGCCCGGTTGGTTTGCGCCGCCCACACCGTCCGTTCTGTTTGGATCTCTTATATTCAATCAGTAAGTGTTCCCTTATCCACCTAATACGGAGGTTTTTATTTGATACCTACTCCGGGTTACTGACTTGAAATGGGTCCCACACAATATGATACAAGCTCTCCCCTTTGTCTTGTATCCCCACTAGATTTTTCACTGACTATGTATACCCTTAGATGCATTTAATTACATAGCCCTATGTCAGTTATGCTTACCCTAAAGGGTGTCTTTAATTACGTAACTTTATTATATTTTTCCACCGGTTATGTATACCACTAGGTGCCTTTAATTACATAACCTTATTGGGTTAAGTTCGTGGGCCTATATGTAGATATTGCCCACCCCCACTAGTTTACTTAACCCACCCACTACCCATCCAGTTTTACTTAACCCTAACTTAAGTTCATAATCATACAATCTTTATGGATTAAATTATGTTAAGTAGTACAATTCTTTACCATGTCCATTTATGGTTTAGAATGGGCTAGACCTCCCACATTAGGCCAACAACATGTGAATGCTGGATATGCCGGTCGGGTCCAAGCAGAGTTATTCCACAGTTGGGCCTAACCTCGTGTCATAGCCCGATTCGTATTTGTGCACTTAGACCTCTCACATTAGGTTCAACATTAGTGGCTGCTGGATATGCCGGTCGGGTCCGGGCAGACTTCCGCCACTAATGCAACCTAACCTCGTGTCATAAGTGCAATTACAATTCCTAATTGTAATTACTCAATATTCCATTTTTATCCAAATCTACCTATGCCATTATAAGTGATTATTTCTATGTTTCCCCATTTGAATTAAATGTCCAATTTATATAAATATTACATAAATTATGCCAATTATAAAACCCTTTTACATGTTTCCTAACTAACGTATTCACACGTATTTTGGCGGCATCTAGGCTATAAAGCAGCCTAGCCATAACAATGAAAAGGGAATATGACAAAGGTGATAGTTTCAACATATCTTGGCATAAACATAAACTGGCATGATAACAAGGTAAATGGATATGTATTTAACATCATCACAAGGTGGACATAAAACTGATGACTTGCGGCAATTACTACTATGTCAAAGCAAGCATAATGAGATCTAAATTAACCCTTTAGGTGTCCAACTATTTAGATCTAGCATAATTAGGGTGACATAGTAACATGTTAAGATCTAAAGGTGAATTCACATGTCAAGTCTACAACATATCTAAATTGATCATAATATGACAGGTGAAAGGTGATTTACATAAAGAACTAGATCTAACCAATGTTACAATTATCCAAATTAATAGATGTACATTCAACATAATATAATTGCAAGTCAGGATCCACATAGGCAACATAATAGAACAACCACAATTGTATTAGATCTAGAAAAATAGATCTATCATGACACAGTATCAGATTTAACACAAGCACAGAATCATACTTTACAACATATCCAATACACAGTCTTTCACAATTTACTTTTATTTATTTAAACCTAAAAACAACTAGAAACTCACAGCGTTAGGTATAGAGAATTGAGAAAGGGCGGATCTAGAGTTTCTGAATTTGATTTGCAAAGTGTGTTGTTGTAGAAAAAGGTTCAGTTCACACTCCAGCAACATATGGCCTCCATGATTCCCAATGAAGAAAAGTAGGAGAATATGCCACATATATATAGCTGCCAGACCCCGTGAAACCGAGTGCCACGTCAGCCCTAGGGGTGTCGACACCCCTGTGGGTGGGTCGACCCCTTGGTCGACACCCCTCTAGGGGGGTCGATCACCTAGAGCGGGAATTTTGCCGCTCTGACGAATTTTCGAATTTGAATCTTTCTGGATAAAATTCTGACTCGTCTCTGGCTCATGCGTCTATATATAATTTTTCTACGTGTATATAAACTTAAAACCCTCATTACTTCTTTATATGGTGTCCGTTTTACGTAAACCAAATGTCTATCTTGACCAGAATTTCGAGACGCACACAATGGTGCAGTTCGTTTCCTCTAATTTTGAATATTAAATTATTTATTATTTAATTTATTTTCTTTATTGTTGTTAAAAATTCATGGTGTTACAGAACCTCTTTTCATCAAATCTTTCAAATAACTTTTTTTATGAATAACAACGTTTGCACCCGAATATCCAGTAGAAGATGAAGAGATTAAAACATTGGTCGAAAGTGAAGAAGAACCATCATTCATATTTTCCAACTGGAATTCCTTAAGAATAACTTCAAAACGAAAAAGTACTCTTCTTGTGTAATTGAAATGAAACGATACTTTGAAGATCAGAATCAATACCTACAATTTTGGTTTTATTCTCAAGCACATAGCTAATCTCAATCGGCATAGGAGTAAGCTGAGACCAATTCCAACATATTTCATTCCCGAAATCAAAAAGTGAGCAATGAACCGACAGAAGAGTACTAAACGAGGTACCATTGAAGACAACTACAATAAGAATATTTTCACCGCTTAAATGAAAAAACCAATTAACAAAGGAAACAAGGAAAACCGATACACAGTTTTCACAATCTAATACCCACAATAAATATAATGATACCCATATACATTAACTGATACCTATAAGCTGATATAAACTTTTAAAGAAAATCTAATACAAATGTTTACATCACATGATGATTTATTAAAATAAATTCAACTGATTTACGTAGTTAATTCAACAGTATAACTGCAAAAGTAATACAACACCGAAATTATAAGAGTCCTGCAAAATATATTTAACACAGTAAAAATGATACCTTATAAAATAATAAACTGATACCTACAAGCAGCTGTAACTAAAGAGAAAAAATAAAAATTCTGTTTACATAACATTTTAATTAATTAAAGCAAGGTCATATTTCGAGTAAAATAGAGAGGTAATGCAACATTACAACTATACAGTAAAAACTTTTAATAAACAGACAAGCATAAACATAACACAATTATTGCACTAAAACTGATACTTTT
The DNA here is from genome assembly GCA_030737875.1 of Allium sativum. Lineage (NCBI taxonomy): Eukaryota > Viridiplantae > Streptophyta > Magnoliopsida > Asparagales > Amaryllidaceae > Allium > Allium sativum. The sequence goes on from CM060913.1 coordinate 487,070,028, forward strand.
AAAAATACAAAATTGATACCTAAAAATTATAGTATTTATTTATGTTTGAAAAAAATTGATACCTAAAAAAATAGAAAACGGATACTCATCTATTAAAAAATAATACCTACTAGTAGAACCAACAATCCATGAATCAACGATACAACCACAATCAATATGCACAAGATAAATTTTCCAAAAATAATATAATGTCAAGCGTGATTCCTGAGATCAATACGCTTGCACGAGATCAATTTTCTGAAAACAACCTAATATCGAGTGCGATATCTCAAATCAATATGCAGGAAATCAATTATACTATCTGAATTTCGCGATCAATGGCGTTTGTAAATACGTGGGGATCGACGTCGATTAAATTGTGTGATGCTAGAAACGAAAGGAGCTGGATTTCTGAAATCAGGAAAAAAAATCGCGTTTCTAATTAATGGCGACGGGATAGAATTATTTCACAGAAATAATTGATGGTGAAGAAGGAGAGCGCGCGTCATATATGTTTATAAAAATATAATTAGTATATTGTCTTTTTGATTAAAATTTTAATGGGTTGTCCTTGTGGGTAAAAAAGCCTTAAATTTTGTCCTTGCCGTTATTTTCCTATATATATACACACTAGTGTGTAACCCATGCATTATACACGATATATCAAATAAAAATAACATGCTAAATATATTTAAAATATAATTTATTATACATTTTATGGTGAAACTGTTAGGATAAATGCGATAAATTGAATTTATAGTATCTACATAATTTTTATAATTGAATAAAAAATAAATTATCATTTTTATATAGTGCATTTCTTCATTTGAATAAAAAAATATACTACCGTTTCTTTGATAAATATGAGTTTCTTATTGATTTTATTTATTTTCAGGATTTTTAATAAAAGAAGTTATATATTGATTTACTATTTTACAAGATTCAATATCTTTTAAGAAAATAAATAAATAATATTATTGTTAAATCATTTTGAAATCAATATTTTTATAAAATTATAGACAAATATTCATGTATATTTTGAAGAGGTCATTTAACTTTTGGTATATTTTACTAAAAGAAAAGTGTGGATATTGAATTCAAAATGTTACTTGAGATAACAAATAAATACCTAAACATTGGACTGTAGTATTAATGAATCGATATATTTTTATGTATTAACACTTTTTATAGCATATATTTCAGAAATGATTATATGATATTATCAAAGCAATAAATAATATTTTCTTAAAAACTAAAAATATTTAATGAAAACAAGATATGAAAGAATATGGATCATGTTGTCATTTTAATTATGTAAAAGAATATTTTTAATCTATTTCTTCATAACTTATTAATTTGTAATAGAACCTTTTAAAAATGTATAACATTTCCCTCAAAATGACAATGAAATACAAAAGGAAAGTATTTTCAACCTAAACATAGTATAGTTTTTGCCCATTGGTAACAGAAATCACGAATATAAATAATTGAAGTTTCACTTTTCTACAAAAACATAATAACTGAATTTATTTATTAATTTTTCAATATTATTAAATACAAATTATAATCATTTATTTTGAATAAATTTTGTTAATGACAAAAAATTAATTTTATGTATCAATTTTGAAAAGAAAAAAACTGTATATGTTTTAGTGATATACAATTTTAGAAAGTAAATATTGCATATTACATACATATATCTATGTATGTAATGAATTTTGAACTTTGAAATGGATTTACTTATTTTTGTATTAGATCCTAAATTTAAGAAAGGAAAATTATGAACATGAAACATGAATGATATAAGATAATTGAAGACAACTTTTTATATGTTTTAATTATGCGGACTTTAATGAAATCATTTATTATGCGAACTTTAAGGCAATATGTATTATGCAGACTTTAATAGAAAAAATGATTTAATCATTTTTGTCCATATGAATGTAGTGTACAAAGAGTGAATTGTCATTTTTATGTTTTATAGTCAAAAATAGATATTTGTTAATTAGACTTATTAAATATTTAAATTTAATACCACTTGATAAATCCGTATATGAACACGAATGTAAAACAAATTTAAAAAATATTAGGATAAGTCAGCAAATAATTGTAATAGTGATTAAATATTGATATCTAAAGGTAAAATGACAACATTGTAATGATTTGAATATAATTGTCGAAATTAACTTTAAACTATGCGAACTTGAAATAAAAAATTGCTTTACCGTTTTGGCAATATAAATGTGATACGCATGTTAAACTGTCATTTTTTAGAATTTATTTGACCAGTTAACAAATATTTGTTCTTTGTTGTTTATTCGAATAGTTTTAACTTAAGATCACCTAATTAATTTTTTAATATGTACTTAATTATCAAATTTATAATTTTTTTAATATGTACTTAATTATCAAATTTATTAATTTTTTAATATGTACTTAATTATCATATTTACAATATAAAATTTATTAAATGTAAAACAATAGAAGGGGAAGCAACATAAATATTGTTATAATTACAGTGACAAATAAATATTGAAGATTTTAAGTAGAATATCTAGAGATAATCAAGAAGAGAATGAAGAACTTTTAGAGTTATTAATAAGAGAGCAAAAATTTCTTCTGTTTTTGAATATTGAATTAACGACATGGTAAAAGGTCACTTATTATTATGAATGTTACTTCATCTTTGCGAGTGATGATGACGTATGCTTCACGCATGAATTATTTTTCTACAAATTATATATGATTAACACATGTGAGAGAATAATTTGCATGAATATTTAACCATATTTTTATGTTGAAATCATGTGTACTTAATTATAAAATTTATTTTTGAGTTATAAAATCTATTTTTTTCTTAGTTTGAATTTTTATTCATACAATTAATTAATTGATAATGAATTCGTAAATGATGTTTACTACCGTGAGAGTTTTCTCTCGTAAGGCACAAACAGAAACACACAAATACCAATTTTGATGGATATGCAATAAAATAAGATTCTATTTTTAAGAATTGAGACATATTTTGAATTTGAATTTTTTTAGTGGTTGGATCATATTTGTAAGCGTGAAGTGATTTTTTGAAATTGTGAAGAAGTTTTAATCATTATATTCTATTTTTAAAGGATACTGAATTTTTTTAATATTCATAGAGAGGTTGTTTTCATAGTTCACGTTGAAAACAAAAAATGCAATATTATTACAACTATTAATAAAGATAAAGATTATGCTTTTTTCTATAATTAAGTGTTGAATTTTAAATCCAATACAAAATATCTTGAGAGTTTTAAGCTGACTAAGGATAGCATAGAGAAATTAAGGAGAGAGCTATAAAAGGTTCTGTTTTACTATTATTTAACTAGTGTGTAACCCGTGCGTTGCATATGATAGTATTGTTAAAAATAATATTCATTATTTTAGTGTTAAAGTGAGATCTTTACTATGCAATATATGATAAATTTTGATGGGAAATACACAAGCTATTAATTAAAATTATTATTATTGTTTATGTGTAATTTATGTTCTATAACTTATACAAATAATATGTACGTGTATGTATTTGAGAACTTTTTTAACCGTTTTTGTTAATATAGATATGCATATTGAAATTGATGTATGTTGGTAATTTATTCGATGAATTAACAAATATTATTTAATAATATTTGTTTAAATAAGTTAAATGTAAAATTATGAAGTTGATTTAAATGTATAGCAAAGCAGGGAAAAGAAATTTGCAAAAAAAGGTATAAATTTGTTGTGGAATTGTTGATATCCAAGAAGAATTTTATGATATAATATATGATAAATTCTTGATATAAATGAATCATAACTAATTTACAAATTAACTTTGTCATTATGTTGATATACATAGTTCGTGTTATGTGATTTATACATCTTTGTAGTTGCATGAAAAAATATCTTTTTAATATGAATATACATAGTAAAATTGATGTATATTTTTAAGAGCTATTAGAAAAGTGGACTAATTAAATTGTAATGACTCAGAAAATCAGAACCAATTTTAAAAAATTATTTCAAGTAATTTTGGCAGAAAATACGTCATAATTTAAAAATTGGATTTTTAAATAATAATAAAGCCCTTAAAAATAGCCATTTTGCAAACGACCTCCGTTTTCGACGAAACAACTTTTGTTGGATCCGGAATGTCAAATTATTGCTAGGTTTAAAATTCCATAATTTTTGGAATTAATATGTGAGCGTGATAAATTGAAACGCAATTGGTAATTTTTATTGAATTGGATCGACCATTAAAAAGGCCATTTTTAAAACGGTCTTCACATTCGACGAAATTAATTTTAATAGGTCTGTATCATCAAAATATAGCTAGATTTATTTTTCGGGAATTTTTGGAATCAATATGCGGCCCCAGTAAATTGAAATGTACGTTCAAATCTAATATTAAATGTTTTATATTTTAATTTTGAGAATAACTGACTTAAACAGTCGAATGGGCTTACAAAACATATTCCATTGTGTCCAGAATAGGGGTATTTAAATAGGGGCGACAGGGGTTGGGTTTGATTTGGAGTTCGAATAAGAAAACACCATTTTTGGAATTAAATGAAGTAAAAATAAAATAGATATATATTATCCAATCAGAATTTTCGTTAAACCTAATTCATTTAAAACCCGCCTCCAGGTCAACATCGAACGACGAAAAGCTCAATCCTTCTCTCCTCGATTTCTTCAAAACCACTCAATGAAATCGATCAATTCTTCAGGGAAATTTGTGGATCTCAATCCCCTCTTCGAATCCATACCAGTTTGGAAACCCATCGTTCAGTATTTTGTTTGAACCAACCCCACAAACTCATGCTGTTCGAACTGCCGCTGCGCCTCCACCGTGCTGTCGAGTTGGTCGTGCTTCCAGGGGGTGGAGCGCCCCTCCTAGCCCTTCGACGTCGTGCAAGCTAATCGGCTTCATACTGCACGGTTTGGAAGAAACTTGCAAACCTAGTTTTGAATCAAAACTGAAGGTAACGACATATATTATTAAAAAGGTTTACAACATTTGAAAGCATTTCGAATTTAAATTTATTTATAAAATCATATCGTTTTTATACGATGTCGAAATACGATGAAACAGGAAGCATTGGGATCACGACATCGTACGTTACATTCTAGAAGTGACTGGAGGAATTTTAGAGCTAGCCATCAATTAAAAAGGAGTGGAACCCAATGTGAGATCCCTAAATTCAAATAAAATGTAGAAAAATATAATAGGTTGCAGGTGGGGCTTAGTAGCTCCTGACACTACTTTCTGTTAAACCATGACTGATTGTGCGATGATTGTGGTGTGAAATTGATAGTGATTGTGAATGATTGATTGTGGTCGCAACAAAATTGATTGTGTTTGTGGTAAATTCATTGTGTTGTGAAAATGAATGGTATTATGGAAAACATGGAATTGAAATTATTGTAATGCTGCAAGGCCCAGGTTAGTAGAGGAGCCGTGCTCGGACACGGTGTCAATGCTAAATACCCTGCCGTTGTAATGCCGAAATTTTCTGAAATGAACTATATAATATAGTTGTCATGTTTGAAGTAAATTGTTTGAACAATAAAAATAACATTTTTATTGTATGTATGAACCACTAAAAATATTCATGTTTGAAATAAATTGTTTGAACGATAAAAATATTATTTTTAACATGTATATGAAGTGTTAAAAATAACCATGTGTTGATTACAATATTTGTTCATTGAAAATATTATTTTTAACATGTATATGAAGTGTTAAAAATAACCATATGTTGATTAAAATATTTGTTCATTGAAAATATTATTTTTAACATGTATATGAAGTGTTAAAAATTACCATGTATAGAAATAAATATTTGTTCACTAAAAATATTATTTTTAGCTTAGATATACGTATACATACACATGCTAAACAGGTAAATGGATTTGCCGTAGAGTAAAGAATTTATTTGCGTGCCCAACAGATAGGTAAACCTTAATGAGTTGGTTGCGCAATTTTATTTATTATATAAACTCCTGTGAATACCATTGGATGCGGTGTGCTGGTCGTTCTGTGTGAGAGTATAAACGTCGCCATAGGATAACAACAATTAATTTTGAACTCACTACATTGCTTACTACGTGAAGATAACATACTCTACCATATTCCATATAAGCATTTGGGGCTTATATGACGAGGTTGGAATTACCATACAAGCGAGAGGCTTGTATGGCGATGACTACATTTCAGGCTGAACCGAAGACGAACTATTGATGCCATAACATATCATATTCCATATAAGCATTTGGAGCTTGTATGACGAGGATGAGATTACCATACGAGCGAGACGCTCATATGGCGATGATTGAACTACAGGTTGAACTGAGGACTGATATGGACTAAATAAAATATAACGGTAAATGGCAAGATTAATAAAAAAAACCACATGGGTCTGGAGATGACAATAATTCACGTCTCTTTTGATTGTAGATACGACACATGGATTATTTATTTTCCGACACTGGACAAGATGACGAGATTTATCTCTGGAGTTATGATCTTTACACATTCCCTTGGGCATAGAATAGGTCACTAAAAATTGTGTATGTTGTTTCTGGATTTATTGGGTGCCTAATACGGTCCAATAAATTTCCAAACCTCTCCCCGTACAAAGGAGGTTATGGAGAAAGTTTTCGAAATTTAAAGGGCATTAGTCAAAATTTTGAAGTATAAACGGTTTCGAAATCGTCGAATGAAATATATTTATATATATAAATATAAATTAAAATTAAAAGAATCGTGCGTTGTAGTTCACATTTTGGAATCGTAACTTTAAACGATTATACCGAGAGATCCGACCGTCAGATTTTCCTGAAACTGAAACTGTTGGGTTCGTTTTGGAAAGATCTTTCCAATGATATTAAACTTGTTAAGATCCAACAGTTAGATTTTGAGGAATGTGTAATTCAAATTTGAATAAAAACAGCGCCAGGGCCGCGTAATGACCTGAAGCGTCATTTAATTAAAATGGGCTATTTTTATATAAATAAAAGTAGCGATAAATTGTTTTAATATATTATAAACGATTTGGAATGGAAATAAACCGATTTTACTTGGTTTATCAGATATTTTGATGGTTGGATGTATTTGACATGAAAATTGTATTAATGAACTGAAATGTGAATGTCAAATTGTTTAACCATGAAAAGAATTGATTTGAATTCTATGTATACGCGAATTATTTGAAAAGGCTGAGTTAATTCTCATTTCAAATAATTGATCGACGATTAAAAGTTGAAGATATGAAGATGGTGCAAGACCGGTAATCTTCACTTCGAATGGATTACTACTGATGCCCTGGATCGGTTAGCTCCTAGGAGGGGTTACAGTGGTAGTGGTCTGGACGTATTTGTTGATTGTCCGGATGTGCGAGGGCCTCTCTCCTGTATTGGACATATGAGACGAGGAATAAGGTGCCTTCGGTTTCATTCAGACCCTGAACAGACTTGTAAATGGATGTACTTGACATTGGATTTCGTTCTATGTTGATTGATTTCTTTTAAATATATATCTTTTTGGTGGCGGAGAATTTATTCCCTTGCTTAACACCCTTCTTTGAGACATACGAGCTTAGAGGTTATATATCGATAGATATCAGTCGTATGGCGTGAATTGTCAATGTGGCATGCCGAGATGCAAATGAATAAGGCTTTTGTTGAAAAGCAGGGCCTTGTGAACCAAAGCAAGGCTTTAAATAGCATAGCTTTGGGTATAGCGTTAATTCGCGAGCCTCACACCCCGGTATGAACCAGAAACGGGAGAGGACCTCAAGGATTTTGTTTTGTATGTATCAAGCATATTTTGGCCATTATAAAGTAAAACTCTATCCTCCGACTTGCGTTGCATTGTGTGATGGGACCTGAGCCTTGTAATGGCTTCATTTTTGTAAAAACCATTGCGTTGTTTAAATGACTTACTTGTTTTATGCACTGGCAATCCAATGGAGTAAATCCGTTCCGCGTTAGCGGCGTGGTCCTGTGATTAGCCTTATTATTAAATAAGTTAAGTAGATTTCTCATACTAGTCCCATGACTAAGTCGTAGTTTATTTCACTTTGCAAACTCGGGTTCCCTTATTTTCTATATGAGCAGCCTTGTATTCAGGTTTTAGCAGGCTCATTCTGGATAGCTATGGAGCTGAAGATGGATTCTATCATTTCTATTATGTTGTTCAGACTTCAGTATGTATATTATGTTTGATTCCGCTGCGGACATTTTAAATTAAGCTGAAATTGTATTCTATACTAAGTATGATCCTATTATGTTGTGTAACTCTGATGATTATATCATTTCCAGTGTATTTTGATGTACATTATTTGGAGTAATGATATATTTCTTTTTCTGCTGTTATTGTTTATGTGTTATATTCCACTGATTATCCTTGCTTCCATGGCATAGGGTTTGGGTCGTCACAGTTGGTATCAGAGCTTTGGTTAACCTTATCTCTAGAATATAACATATTAACGAACTTGTTAGAAATAGAATCAGTGGTATTCTAGGGCAAGTAGCTCATTTCGATAGGATTAGTAATGTCCTAGAATGAGTATAGCAGAATGAAATACACCCCCATAGATGCATTTATACTAAAATGTATGTCTCTATGCTTTGTAATATCTTTTCTATTGGTCTGGCTCTTTGTTTGCTATTTGCAGACATCGTAGAAAAATGAGTGGCTGAAGCAGAAGAAGTAATTCTATGGTTCAGCAATCTAATGAGCCAATTGTGCTCCCACAGCCAGAACCAGATCTAGAAGTTCTAGTAAAGAAGTATCAAAATCTGGGTGGAGTACTATTCTTGGGCAAAGAATATGTTATTGAAACCCAAGCGTGGATGCGTTCTTCTGAGACAGTTTTTGAGGGCTTAAAGCTGAGAGATGATCAGAAAAGATTACTGGTATCTTGGGCACTCAAAGAAGAAGCTTTAATCTGGTGGGAAACTATTACTAGGGAAAATCCAGAAGATAATATTACTTGGGATAGATTTAAAGAAATAAAAAAAAAGATTTATTCCCCCAGAAGCAAATGAGCGGCTATATGATGAGTTTTACCATCTGAAACAACGAGATATGACCATTCGGAAGTATCAGAATAAATTCAATGAACTTTCTCATTTTGGCCCGAAGCTAATTGAAAATCCTTCAAGGAAGAATCTGAGGTTTATCAACGGACTTCAAAGAAAATACGAAAGTATAGTAACTACACATGTGAATCTTCCTTTTTCTAAGATGATACAAATGGCTTGTTGCTATGAGAATCTTGATAAGCAAGGTGTTTTGGAAGATGAAGAGGAAGGCAGTTCTAGCAACAAAAGGAAGTTTGAAACTGATAGTCCTGAGGCAAGTACGAAGCTTGAGGTCACTAAGAAGCCTAAAGCCAATAAGAAAGCGGTCAAATCTAAGAAAGAACCATTAATGACTGCCACATGCTCTAACTGTAATAAGAAAGGGCATTTGTCGATAAATTGCGGACCTTTAAAGAAACAAAGGAATGATGGATCTAAATCCAATAAGAAGCAAAAGAAATCTCATGGTAAAAGGAAATGCCATAAGTGCCACCAGGCAGGTCATATTGCAAGAGATTGCCGGCTTTTAAAAGTGTCCAAAGAGGCTCAAGTCAATACAGCCAGTCAGGTAAGGCCAGGTGTTTTAGAAGGCACTCTTACTGTTAACAATATTCCAGCTAAGGTGTTGTTTGATACGGGCGCGTCACGAAGTTTTATTTCGAGTAATGTGGTTAAGAAATTGAATTTAAAATTGAGACGCCTCAAAGAACCCATCAGTGTCCATAATCCGATTGGGGGTTCTCTCGATCTTAGTTAGATTTGTGGGGTGCCTGTCTCTTTTTCCCGTTATCGGTTCCCATCCATCTCGATCATCATGAATTTTACCGAATTTGATCTTATTTTAGGATTGGGTTGGTTAACCAAATATGAAGCCGAAGTTAAATGTTCCGAGATAATTGTTAAGGATAAAACGAAATTCGGGAAGTATATAATGATACCATGTGAAGGTCCAAACTCAGATAGAAAAGTTTTGGTCAGCTCTAGATGTTTCTCCCACTTTAATAGAAAATATTCATGTCGTTAAGAATTATGCGGATGTGTTTGAAGAAGTCGATAGCCTACCTCCGCAAAGAGAAATTGATTTCAAGATCGATCTAGTTCCGAACACAAGGCCAGTAGTGCATGCAATTCGGAGAATGACCTTAATGGAAAAAGAAGAACTGGGCGATCAAACTCGACAATTGCTATGGAAAGGTCTGATCAGGCCTAGTTTCTCTAGTAGGGGAGATGCTGTGGTGTTTGTTCCAAAGTCTGACGGTACTCTCAGACTATGAATAGATTATCGTGACTTGAATAAGCAGACATTAAAGAATAAATATCCATTACCGCGAATTGATGATTTAATGGATCATTTGAATGGAGCATAAGTGTTTTCAAGAATGGACCCAGCTATAGGTTTCCATCAGCTGCGAATTGCCGAAGAATGTGTTCCTTTGATAGCTTTCAGAGGTCCATACTTATTCTACGAGTGGTTAGTAATGCCGTTCGGCTTATGTAACGCTCCAGCTTATTTTGTTGATCTAATAAATTGAGTCTTTCGGGAAGTATTGAATGAATTCGTACTGGTTTTAATTGATGATTTCTTGATCTTCTCGTCAGCTAGCGAGCACTCTAAACATTTGGAACAAGTGTTAGAGATTTTGAGAAAAAACGTCTTAAAAGCCAAATTTTCTAAATGCATATTCTGACAAGAAGAAGTGAAGTTCCTTGGTCACGTAGTATCAAAGGAAGGAATCTCAGTGGATCCAAGCAAAATTACAGCTATTCAAGATTGGAAGCAACCTAATACACCCACAAAAGTCCGATTTTTTTAGGATTGGCTAGTTATTATCGAAAATTCGTTAAAGATTTTTCGAAGCTATCTAGTCTGTTAACGAAGCTTACAAAGAAGCACGCAAGATTTAATTGGACGCCTGAATGTGAGGCAGCTTTCCAAGAGCTGAAATTAAGGTTGACTACTGCTCTAGTGTTGACTATTATTGATGACAATCAAGATTTAACGGTCTATACAGATGCTTCTCTTGAAGGTGTTGGTGCGGTATTAATGCAAAGAGGCCAAGTAGTTGCTTATGTTAGCCGTCAGTTAAAACCGCATGAGAAGAGATATGCTACTCATGATCTTGAGTTGTTAGCCATTGTGTTTGCTTTAAAGATATGAAGGCACTATCTTTTGGGTGAGAAGTTCGAATTATATACTGATCATAAGTCATTGAAATATTTGTTCACCTAAAAGGATTTTAATTTGAGACAGCAGCATTGGTTAGAATTTCTTACAGCGTACGATCTTGATATTTTGTATACTCCAGGAAAAACCAATGTTGTAGCTGATGCGCTTAGTAGAAAGAATGCAATCATCGCCAATCTTATTATTACGCCTTCATTGATTGAGAAAATCTCTGATCTTCAAAAAGAAGATGAATTTATTCAGAGTATCCGCAAGGGAGTTCAGAAGGGAAAAACCTCGAGTTTCTAGATTGATAGTAAGGGAGTTCTGAGGTTAAAAGGCCGAATTTGTGTTCTGAATATTCCTGAGCTCAGAAGTGAAGTGATGGATGAATGTCACAGATCCAAGCTTAGTATCCATCCAGGAGTGAGTAAAATGTATAATGATATCAAACACACATTCTGGTGGAGATCTATGAAAAGAGACATTTCCATATATGTTAGCAGGTGTTCTACTTGCCAATAGGTCAAGAGTGATCAACAGAAACTCGCTAGATTGTTGCAACCGTTGGAGATTCCAGATTGGAAGTGAGATCAAATTTCCATGGATTTCATAGATGGTTTGCCTAGAACCAAGAAAGTAAATGATAACATATGGGTGATTGTAGATTGTTTCACGAAGACTGCCCATTATATTCCTGTCAGATCGACTAGAACAGCTCAGAGTCTAGCAAAAAAAAAAAAAATTTTAAAGAAATCGTTAGACTACATGGAGCACCTAGTAGCATTGTCAGTGATAGAGATCTGATTTTCGTTCGTAAATTTTGGGAAGCATTTCAAGAAGAGCTGGGAACAAAGCTGAATCTTAGCACCACATATCATCCTCAGACAGATGGCCAAACTAAGAGGGTGAATCGTATATTAGAAGATTTGTTGCAGGCTTGTATTCTTGATTTTGGTGGATCGTGGGAAGTTCACTTGCATTTGGCTGAGTTTTCATATAATAACAGCTATCAAGTGAGCTTGAAAATGTCACCATTCGAAGCATTGTATGGTAGAACATGTAGATCTCCTGCATGTTGGGTAGAACCTGGAAACCGACTAGTATTGGGTCCCGACATGATTCGAGAAGCTTCAGATAAAGTCAATTTCATTAAGAAACAATTACAAGTAGCTCAAAGCCGACATAAGAGTTATGCAGATTCTAGAAGATGAGATTTAGCATTTGTTGTTGGTGATTATGTAAATTTGAGAGTTTTTCCGATGAGAGGAGTAGTCTGATTCGGGAAAACAGGGAAGTTGGAACCTAGATTTATTGGTCCGTTTCCTATACTCTAAAGGATATGAACTCTTGCTTACAGGGTTCAATTGCCAGACTGCAGGTAGCCAGGAGTAATGATGTATTTCATATTTCTCAACTACACAAACATGTGCATGATCCAGAATTGGTCGTGAAAGAAGCAGCGCAACAAGATTTGGATATTACTCCGAAAATTGCAGTGAGAAGAGAGCCGATAAAGATTATTGGCAAAGAAAATAAAGAGCTAAGGAACAAGAAGGTTCATTTAGTCAAAGTGCAGTGGAGCGGAGATCCTAGAGACTGTACATGGGAAACAAAAGATAACATTAAGCAGGCTTATCCCAAGTGCAGAGTGGACATCTCTGATTAGCTCTGGTGCAAGGTACATTTATAACATTTTCCATTTCCGTTTTGTTTTCTACTTTACTATTATTTTCTTTTCGGGGACAAAAAGTTTTAAGTGGGGGAGATTGTAACAACCTAGAAAATCGGAACCAATTTAAAAAATTTATTTTGAGTAATTTTGGCATAAAATACGTCAGAGTTTAAAAATTGGATTTTTGAATAATATAAAGCCCTTAAAAAAAGCCATTTGGAAAACGATCTCCGTTTTTGACGAAACCACTTTTATTGGATCCAGAATGTCAAATTATTTCTAGGTTTAAAATTCCATAATTTTTGGAATTAATATGTGAGCGTGGTAAATTGAAACGCGTTTGGTCACATGTTGAATTAGATCGACCATTAAAATGTCCATTTTTAAAACGGTCTCCAAATTCGAAGAAATTAATTTGATAGGGCATTATCGTCAAAACATAGCTAGATTTATTTTTCGGGAATTTTTGGAATCAGTATGTGGCCCCGGTAAATTGAAATGTACATTCAAATCTAATATTGAATGTTTTATATTTTAATTTTAAGAAAAACTAACTGAAACAGTCAGATGGGCTTATGAAACATATTCCATTGTGTCCGGAATGGGGATATTTAGCTAGGGGCGATAGTCGTTGGGTTTGATTTGGAGTTTGAATAAGAAAACACAATTTTTGGAATTAAATGAATGAAAAATAATATATATGTATATATATATATATTATCCAATCAGTATTTTCATTAAACAAAATTCATTTTAAACCCGCCTCCAGGTCAATATCGAATGATGGAAAGAGGCTCAATCCTTCTCTTCTCGATTTCTTTAAAACCACTCAACGAAATCGATCGATTCTTCATGGAAATTTGTAGATCTCGGTCCTCTCTTCAAATCCATACCAGTTTGGAAACCCATCGTTCAGTATTTTGTTCGAACCAACCCTACAAACTCATGCCGTTCGAACCGCCACTGCGCCTCCACCGTGCCGTCGAGTTGGTCGTGCTTCCAAGGGGTGGCGCGCCTCTCATAGCCCTTCGACGTGGCGCAAGCTGACCGACTTCATACTACACGGATTGGAAGAAATTTGCAAACCTAATTTTGAATCAAAACTGAAGGTAACGGCGTATTTTATTTAAAGGGTTTACAACATTTAAAAGCATTGTGAATTTAAAATTATTTATAAAAATCATGTCTTTTTGATATGATGTCGAAATCCGATGAAACAGGAAGCATTGGGACAGTGACAACGTACACTACATTCTAGAAGTGATCGGAGGAATTTAGAGCTAGCCGTCAATAAATAAGGAGTGGAACCCAATGTGAGATTTCTAAATTCAAATAAAATAGAGAAAATATAATAGGTTGCAGATGGGGCTTAGTAGCTCCTGACACTACTTTCTGTTAAACCATGATGATTGTGTGATGATTGTGGTGTGAAATTGATTGTGATTGTAAATGATTGATTGTGGTTGCAACAGAATTGATTGTGTTTGTGGTAAATTTATTGTGTTGTGAAAATGAATGGTATTGTGGAAATTATGAAAATGAAATTATTGTAAGGCTGCAAGGCCTAGGGTAGCAGAGGAGCCGTGCTCAAACACGGTGATAGTGCTAAATACCATGCTGTTGTAATGCCAAAATTTTCCGAAATGAACTATATAAAATAGTTTCCATGTTTGAAATAAATTTTTTGAACAATAAAAATAACATTTTATTATATGTATGAACCACTAAAAATATTCATGTTTGAAATAAATTGTTTGAACGATAAAAATATTATTTTTAACACGTATATGAAGTGTTAAAAATAACCATGTGTTGGTTAAAATATTTGTTCATTGAAAATATTATTTTTAACATGTATATGAAGTATTAAAAATAACCATGTGTTGATTAAAATATTTGTTCGTTGAAAATATTATTTTTAACATGTATATGAAGTGTTAAAAATAACCATGTGTTGATTAAAATATTTGTACGTTGAAAATAATATTTTTAACATGTATATTAAGTGTTAAAAATAACCATGGGTTTAAATAAATGATTGTTCGTTGAAAATATTATTTTTAACATGTATATGAAGTGTTAAAAATAACCATGTATGGAAATAAATATTTGTTCACCAAAAATATTATTTTTAGCTTAGATATGCATATATATACACATGTTAAACAGGTAAATGGATTTGTTGTAGAGTAAAGAATTTATTTGCGTGCCCGACAAATAGGTAAACCTTAATGAGTTGGCTGTGTAATTTTATTTATTATATAAACCCCCGTGAATGCCATTGGATGTGGTGAGCTGGTTGTTTTGTGTGAGATTATAAACGTCGCCATAAGATAACAACAATTAATTTTGAACTACACTGCATGGCGTACTACGTGAAGATAGCATACTCTATCATATTGCATATAAGCATTTGAAGCTTGTATGACGAGGTTGGAATTACCATACAAGCGAGAGGCTTGTATGGCGATGGCTACATTTCAGGTTGAACCGAAGACAAACTATTGATGTCATAGCATATCATATTCGATATAAGCATTTGGAGCTTCTATGACGAGGTTGAGATTACCATACGAGCGAGACGCACGTATGGCGATGATTGAACTACAGGTTGAACTAAGGACTGATATGGATTAAATAAATTATAATGGTAAATGGCAAGATTAATAAAAAACCCCACACGGGTCTGGAGATGACAATAATTCACGTCTCTCTTGATTGTAGATACGACACATGGATTATTTATTTTCCAACATTGGACAAGGTGAAGAAATTTATCTCTGGAGTTATGATCTTTACACACTCCATTGGGAATAGAATAGGTCACTAAAAATTGTGTATGTTGTTTCTGGATTTATTGGGTGCCTAATACGGCTCAATAAATTTCCAAACCATTCCCCGTAAAAAGGAGGTTATGGTGAAATTTTTTGAACTTTAAAGGCGTTAGTCAAAATTTTGAAGTTTAAACGGTTTGGAAATCGTCGAATGAACTATATTCATATATATAAATAAAAGTTAAAATTAAACAAATCACGCGCGGTAGTTTGCGTTTTGGAATCGTAACTTTATACGATTATACCGAGAGATCCGACCATCGGATTTTCCTGAAACTGAGACTGTTGGGTTCGCTTTGGAAAGATCTTTCCAACAACATTAAATTTGTTAAGATCCAATGGTTAGATTTTGAGGAATGTGTAATTCAAATTTGAATAAAAACAGCGCCAGGGCCGCGTAATGACCTAAGCGTCATTTAATTAAGATGGGCTATTTTTATATAAATAAAAATAGCGATAAATCGTTTTAAAATATTATAAACGATTTGGAATGGAAATAAACTGATTTTACTTGGTTCATCAGATATTTTGATGGTTGGATGTATTTGACATGAAAATTATATTAATGAACTGAATGGATTAAAAGGCCGAGTTAATTCTCATTTCAATAATTGATCGACGATTAAAAGTCAAAGATATGAAGACGGTGCAAGACCCGTAATCTTCACATCAAGTGTATTACTACTAATGCCCTGGATCGGTTAGCTCCCTGGGGGGCTACAGTGGTAGTGGTCCAGATGTATTTGTTGATTTTTCGGATGTGCGAGGGTCTCTCTCCTGTATTGGACATATTGGACGAGGAATAAGGTGCCTCCAATTTCGTTCAGACCCAGAACAGACTTGTAAATGGATGTGTGTCTGACATTGGATTTCGTTCTGTGTTGATTGATTTCTATTAAATATATATATCTGTTTAGTGGCGAAGAATTTATTCTCTTACTTAACACCCTTTTCTGAGACATACGAGCTTGGAGGTAATATATCGATAGATCAGTCGCATGGCGTGAATTGTTAGTATGGCATGCCGAGATGCAAATGAACAAGGCTTTTATTGAAAATCAGGGCCTTGTGGTTGATGATCAAAGCACGGCTTTAAATAGCATTGCTTTTTGTATAGCGTTAATTCGCGAGCCTCACACCCCAGTATGAACCAAAAATAGGAGAGGATCTCAGAGAGGACATGCGTTTCCTTCTAGCTAGGAGTGGTGTTATGGTATGGAACCTAGACATTTTTTATTTATGTGGATGATGGAAAGCGAGGCGCCTCGGATATATCGGTCACTACGGGGCCGATGGATGGTATGGTCGATATACTGACCAGATTTATTCCCCATAAGGCGGGGAAACGTATTGTTCAGGAATTATAATCCACTAACGTAAGTGTGGACTGGCCCTGACGCTCCAAGGGCTTGACTGCGTACGAGTCTTGAGACACGGACTAGAGCGTCTCTAACCCGGTAAAGACAATCCTTTGCCTTGGTTCATGACGGAAATCCAATTTCCAATGCGTGACATTGTGCGGTTTTGATTGTAAACCTATATATGGCGACATTATATATGGTACCCATGCCGTCTATGATTAATACATTATGATTGAAATTGTTTTTGAAACATATATGCACTAGTGATATTATCAAATGATTTTTTATATGTATCAAGCATATTTTGGCCATTATAAAGTAAAACTCTATCCTACGGCTTGCGTTGCATTGTGTGATGGGACATGAGTCTTATAATGGTTTCATTTTTGTAAAAAGCATTGCGTTGTTTAAATGACTTACTTATTTTATGCACTGGCAATCCAATGGAGTAAACCCGTTCCGCGTTAGTGGCGTGGTCCCGTACTTAACCTTATTATTAAATAAGTTAAGTAGATTCCTCATACCAGTCCCATGACTGACTCGTAGTTTGTTTCACTTTGCAAACTCGGGTGCCCCTATTTTCTACACGGGCAGCCTTGTATTTAGGTTTTAGCAGGCTCATTCTAGATAGCTATGGAGCTGAAGATGGATTCTATCATTTCTATTATGCTGTTCAGACTTCATTATGTATATTATGTTTGATTCCGCTGCAGACATTTTATATTAAGCTGAAACGGTATTCTGTACTGAGCATGATCCTATTATGTTGTGTAACTCTGATGATTATATTATTTCCAGTGTATTTTGATGTACATTATCTTGAGTCATGATATATTTCTGTTCTGCTGTTATTGTTTATGTATTATATTCCACTGATTATCTTTGCTTCTGTGGCACGGGGGTTTGGGTCGTCACATAAATACTCTCTAAGATTATTTAAATAATTAGAATTTAAGATTTCATGAATAGTATAGACATTTGGATTGAAATATAAAATATCACGTAAGAATTTGAGGAGGTTCAGTATATATTTGCAAACTGTTAAATAGTGGATATTTAAAGTGTAAATAGTTTTCTTCAAATTGTGATAAATTGATTGAGATAAATTGATTGAGATAAGTGTATAATATATTAATTTTTTTATTATTGTTTACTTATATTACTTAAATTGTGTGACTTAATTAACTTTATGTTTGGAAGAAAAACTATTTTTTCCATTTTTGTTGATATGTACATGGTGTAAAACATTACACCTAACGTCAATAAGATGAATTAACAACAAATCATTCACTAAATTAATTTGTTAAATTGAAAATCATTTAATTAATCTGAACATATTGACTTAAACATATAATGTTAAATGATATTGTGTAGTGTTTTGTAAATAAAAACAAAATTTAAAAAGTTGGCATTTGACATTAATATTGCACTCAAATACACAATAAATATATTGATGTACATGAGTTCAATAGTTATTATGTGTATAATATATGTTATGTGATTGACGTGTTTATATATTTAGTTTTCTTTTTCCATTTTTTTAATATGAATATGGTTTATTTTGATGTGATTTATTAGGCAAATCAATGAATTATAATTTGCATAAGTCTTTTGAATAGTTTTAGTATTACGTAATGAATTGTAAAATATGGTACTAAATGTAAAATGTTACAAAAAAATGAAGGGAGATATAATGGTTATAGAAAATTTGAAGTGTATGTATTTGGAGTCAATAAAACATAATTTTGTCAATTTTAGTATTTAAAAAAATGTTAGTTAATTAAATTACTTAAATTTTGGATTTTGTAATTAATTTAGATATGTGGACTTAAATATAAAATATTAGGAGCTAATTGTGTAAATTTTGGGATGCCCATATCAAAATGTAAAATGATAGAAGGAGTAAAATAATGTGAGAAAAATAGTAAATAAGTGTAAAATGATAAACTAATTTAAAAATAAAATATTAGAATTAAAGAGAAGAGAGAAACTCATAAAACTCATGAGAGTGCGTTTAAAGGTTTTGTTCTACTGTTATTTAATAGATAGATATGAACACACATAACATAAATTCTTCTACTTTACTATTATTTAATAAATATATATATATCATTTTAGTTATTGCTTAAAAAAATTTATTTTATACAACTTTTGAATTTTTTTTGGTGATATATCAATTACAAACTAAAATGATATTTGTTTATTACTAACTATGTATACGTATAACTACTAATGTTTTAACCAAATAAAAAAAATTAAATTTCTTAATTATGTATGTATATGTAAAGAATTTGTGTTATGTGAGATATATTTATTATATGTATGAGTGAATATACAACTTTACCATTCTTGTTGTATAGTTTTTTATGCATATTTGACTCTCTTTTTTGTAAAGATATATAAATAAAGGAATTAATGTTAAAAAAAATTAAGTTAGTTACATATTTTATAATCAACACAACTAATTCAACTAAAGAGTTGAATGTAAAAAGGTAAAAAAAAAGAAGTAAAAAGAGTTTTGTACGTATTCATAACTGAGAAAAGCTTTTGTTTATTACTTTCTTTTAGTTTATAAACAGTTTTATCGTTGTAGTCAACCGTGCATTTCATGTAATTGTAAGGGTCATATTTACAACTGTGGTAATTGTAAAATAATTTTATGTAGCATCAAGGTGAGTTGCAGTTTGAATATACTTTATAACGTATCGAAAGATGAAATGTCAATATATATTTTTATCAACTAATATGTGCATTGTAACGTCCGTGATTTTTGAGCGTTCAAATCGATTATGCTACTTACATGTCGACTTAAACAAATCTAAAATACAGATGGTTATTGGGATTAATATAAGAAAAGAAGAAAAACAATCATAGAATCTCACGGTAGAAGGACAAAATATAATAAATAAATAACAGTTTCTAAAGCTGTTAAAACATACATTTGATTATATTTTACAAGAATTATCAGAGTTAACTATCATAAACATACCAATATTTGCAGCGGAGTAATAATAATAAATACGTCTGTTGAGCTCCATCTTCATCTCCATAACATTGTCTTTAATAATTGAAAACTCAGGTTGACCCGAGCATAAATGAAAAGACAAAAGCACTCGGATCAGAACTAAAATATTCTTATATCAGTTAAATAAATTTCATGTGATAATATGAGTGCAATAACTTAAGAGATGCTACGAGAAATTCCATCTCTTAAGGATCCGTTAAACTAGGTACTCTATAATATTATACGCTATTATAATAATGTCTATAGTTAAATATAAAATATTACAATAGTGTAAGCGGTATTACCATTATTACCCTTACACCGTTTATACCATTGCCGTACAGTTTGCATATAACACACTAGTACGTCGATGGATAGGGATGCGTCGTGATATGACAACGTTAAATCAAAATTGTAAGGGGTTCGATCAAGATAAAAATGACAAGGCACACGAGGAATGCCCAGAGTATGAATATACTAGTTGCATGCCCAGACCGGTGGTAACGCATAGCCGCGACTACCACCCACCTCGAACAACACTGCCAAATCGCGAATGCGCATCAAATCAATCAAACCGAGGGACTATAGTAATAAAGGAAGAAGTGTTACTGATGGCGGTAGCTAAACCTACTTGGTCACAGAATAACCCTGTTTTAGTCATTTTAATTATGACCTGAAGGTAAAGGACATCCATCATTGTTCTCGTGCTTCAAATCTAGTAATCGCCTCCAAATCAACCTACTACATTTTGGAACCCCACCGCGTACATAGTTGTTAAAGTGGTTTTCGGTATTGGCAGAGAGTATGACAATATCCGATCCCGGTCTCTTTAACAACTAATCGTTTACATTTTTCACACCGGTTAGTTCTTTTACATTTCAATGAGGTTCATACTTCATATCAAAATATCAGATTTTCATTAAACTCATTTCAATAGTCATGATAGAATATTTCATAATAAAATCTCCATTTAAAACCAAACTTAAAATCTTGAAATAATTTCAACATCAAAATAATTTGAATATTAAAATAGTTAAAAATATATTTAAAATAGTTTAGATATAGAATTAAAATAATTTGAAAATAAATCATTTGTATTTAAAATAGAAATTTTAGATTTAGTAAAATCTATAGTTAAAAGATTAGAATAGTTATAAAATAAATAGTTAATCATCAAAATAGTTTATTTAAAATAAGTAATAAAATAAATAGTTATAAGGTAAATCGTTTATAAAGAAATTAATTATTATAAAAATAGTTTATAAATTGGTTTAAAATACTATACTTGGAATTAAAACCGTTTCTTCAAAATTTAACCAAACTGGAAATCATATTCCAGTTTCAAATTAATTCGACTAGATTTCGATATCTTAATTCAAAAAGATTTGACTTCCCATTTATATTTCAATTCGATTTTAAACAATTTGATTTAATAATTCGATTCAAATAATTGGATTTCAATTATAATTCTCACTTTGAATTCTTCGTTTATAAAATGTTGAGTCCACAATTCAGTTGTTACTATAAATCAAGTTAATTTAAAGTAAATATCCAAGATGGATAAACAATTCAATTTCGATAAATTTATTTCATATTCAATTCAGTTTTAACTTCAGTTATCTACATTTACGAATTCCTTAAAATTTTAAATTTTAAATTTCAAAGCTCAAAGTTCAAATTTAAAGAAAATCATTTAATAATATCATTTATTTTGTCTTTATAACAATATTCCAAAATTCAAGGTTAAAAACAATTTTTATTTAACCAACCAGCGTCCGTACATAATTTTCTATCTTTTGGCCAAGTAATACTTAAAATTTATTTTTAGCATTTTGGGAAAGGATATATAACATTTCAATCCAAATCAGGGTCATAGGTGTTTATCATTTCAACCTACGTTCTTAATTTATTTTAATGATTAATCCCCATTTTATTTGATGCCCGCGACATCTAGGGTAATGGTTGGGATTAATCAACGAAATCAATAACATATATAAACAATGTCGGTAACAAGATGAATTACATATCAATACATTAAATATATAATTTCAAGGCATCCATCAAAATCAATACATCTAAACAGTTCAATATAATATCAGTGTACTAGCTATAAGGTATGAGATTTTTAAACTAGAAATTAAATATAACTATACAATTTATAATAGAAGTTAATTAAATTATATTATCTATATTGATTAACATAAATAAGCAGTTTAAACAATCAAACATCAAACAAAACAATTGTATCATAACATAAATTTGATTTAATTAACAATCAAATATTTTAGTTAGGTGTGGGTGGGTGTGACACCCCACCTCCTTTAAGGTCACTCACAAAGGGAATGCCTTAATTTTGGTGGAGCATTTATTGTGTATAGAACAGAAAAGTAAACAAGACAGATAAATATATTGGTACTTGGAAAATAAAAACCACCTTTATTGCAGTGGAGAAATAGTTTGGTTACATCACATCAAAAACCAACTACGAAACTGAATACGCTTATTATCCATCTTGACAAATAAGTTCTGAGTACATAAAATAAAAGACATAACCCCAACATAAAATAGCCATAAATAAGATAGGCAGAACTTTACTTCAGCAATCCAAGAAACTTCCAAAAGAAAGAGATAAAGCTGTCCAAATCAAGCTCCACTAGTACTAGTCCCACCCTGAGCACCTTGGGGGGAGGGGGGATGGATGGAAAGAGGTGGAAACAAAGGGGGTCAGACATAAAGTCTGGCGAGTGCAATAACTTTAACAATATAATCATTAAGTAACTAGGATAAGGCATAAGCTGGAAAATAAGGAAATGACTATAAACAATGGGCATGACAGAGCAAACAAAGGAAATAAGATGAACAAAGATAACGTTAAAGGCGCACCTAATCACTATAAGATAATTACTACATTGCACCACACCAAACACTCTAAAAGTTGATCCCGCCTACAGAACTTAATAATGATAATGGTAGTTTCGTGTACCCCTAGCTGCCTTCATAGGTGTCGTATGCCCCTATCTCCACTAGGTGTACCCACTACCCCCATTCGATCAGCTCCCTAACTCGTAGATACCCGTTCTGGCCCCACAGTGGGGTGTATCACTCCCCAAAGTGGCAACCTGATACCACCAAAAATGCACGGCTTATATCTACACGATGCAACAACGTCTTACCTACCAGCCCGGGGACACACACGCACATGACCCCGTTGGACTTGCGTTGCCACCGCTAACCCGTTTTGACCTCTTACAATCAAACCCAGTACGCGTGTCCCGTCCTCGACTTGGGTTGAGCCCACAAAGATACTTAATGGGTTACTGGTTTGAAAAGGGCCCCCATGCATGACACAAGCTTTCCACCTATGCTTGCTCCCCTCTAAGGTTTTCCCCACATAACCCCATTCTTATTCATGTCTTCTTACATGTTTCAGTCTTGGTTAAGTGCATCTAATCGTATTTCACATGCCACCCAAGGCACCCGCTTAATTTCACATGCCACCCAAGGCACCCACTTAACCCCTCATGTCCCACCACATGTTTATCTGGTCAAGTGTTTCTTAATTCATTATGACCGTAACCTTGTAAAGGCCTCCCACATTAGACTGGCATTTGTGGCTGCTGGTTTTTCCAGGTGGGTCCGGGCAGTCTTACACCACAAACGAGCCTAACCTCGTGTCTTTACAACTGTTACGCATTTAATTCATGCCTTTGACCTCTCACATTAGACTGGCATTTGTGGCTGCTGGATTCGCCGGGCGGGTCCGGGCAGTTTTACACCACAAAAGAGTCTAACCTCGTGTCTTAGGCGGTTTATTTTTATACATCTTTATTTAACCCCAAAGTGGATTAATATCCCTATTCAAATTTGTAAATGACTTCCAAATATACTTATGTCCATAATTGTCACCTAAATTATGTCCATTTATTTCAGGTATACAAATTTTACCAATTATTGCCTCAAATTAATTGTATGCCATTTAAGGCCATTACATGCCAATTCTCAATATGTGTATATTCAATATTAACCCTGTCGTCCCCACATTGTTCGTTCGCTTATCATGACACGCACACACACACACACACACACACACACACACACACACACATATATATATATATATATATATATATTAGACCAGCAATTAGTCTAACACATAAAAGGGGAAGAAACACCGCAGATTTGCATAACACACAAATTGGATCTAACTTACAAATAAGGATTACAACATATCTAGCATAAACTTGGTATTGTCATGAATCTAAACATGGGCCTAAAGGTGTGAACTTGCATATACGAATATAGTTTTCACCCAAAACTTGCATATATAAATATAGTTTTCACCCAAAAACTTGCATATATGAATATAGTTTTCACCCAAAACTTGCATAGGCATAGTGACAAACTTGCGTAAAACTATGTACGTCATAGATCTAAACCTAAAGGTGTAAACTTGCATATATGTGAATCCAATTTCTACCTAAACTTGCATATAGTCATTTTACTATGTAAACTTGTGTACAATTCACATAGAAACTAGCATATAATCTACACCCAAACTTGCATATAAAATGATGTCAAACATGAATCAAGTTGAACATAGGTGATTGGGCATATACAAAGGAATCCACAACAAAAACTGTCATTATGAACAACTAGCATATATTCACAAAATATCACATTTTTCCAATGTTTCACAAACATAGCCATATAAACCAAATTATAACTCAACCCAATTAACTTGTTAATTATCTTATTAAATAAATTGAACTCACAACTCAAAGAAGGTCTTGAGTTATGAGATCTGTGTTCTGAAATTGATTTAGCTCGCCTTTGAAGTAGACAAATTCGTTGTTGTTGTTGTTGTTGTTATAAACTTGAGTTGAATTGAGTTGATTAGCTTTACTTTTCCTCTAGTTGTTGCGGCTACTCTAAGTTGCGGGGTGATAGCATGACGGCCATGGTTCTAATTTTGATTAGGTTTTAGGGTTTGAGTCTACATGTGTTTATATAGAGATTAGGATTAATTTAGGTCATCCGATCAACCTAGAATCAATCAAGACCATCCAGTGAAGATAGAGTGACACCTCATCCCTAATGACTCAGCACTGAGTCATAAAATCGTCATCTTTCAGATCTTCCCGCAGGGTGGGGGGGGGGAGGCAGGTCGACCCCCAGGTTGACCTGGAAGGTTGGTCGACACTAAGGTTGACCCCCTCGTCGACCTGGCCTTGGGCGGGGAATTTCCCGCCCTGCCCAGTTCTGAGTCTGAATTCGTTTTTGAATTTAAATTTGAATTTCTGGAAACTTCTGACAACCAAAACTTCTTCATATGAAGTCCAATTTACGCAAACTCAGACTCAATCTCAGCCAGAATTCCGAGACGAACACAATGGCGTAACTCGTTTCCCTTGATTCTCACATTTGAAATTAAGTATTCTTTAATTTGTTAACTTTAGTATTTATAATTACGGGGTGTTACAGTGGGTTTAATCACTCACCTTTGGTTCTGAACGCATTTGAAATCCAAAATAAGCCCCAAAATTTAATTGTCTTGGAATCTATCCAAATAGTGCCATCGCGAAGAGCTCGTCGATATGATTCCAACGCAACAAACCGCGCGTCAATTTGATTTCGTATGGAAAAGTTATTCATGTTAACGAATTCTGAAATTAAATTAAACAAAATAGAATAAAACAAACTCACGCACTCATTATTCGCCATGTCAGCATGAGTTGGCCATGCATACCTCTTCCATTTTTCCTGTTACAGCATTTTCATGTATGGAGAAACCCAATATCGATCAAAATACTGAACGATGCACCTCCTTCTTGACAATCTAAGCTCGATCTGATAATGTCGTACTTCGACTTCATCGGTGCCCTGAGTATAGCCATCTCCGGTCAACTATAACGCCTCAAAAACCAAGGAAACTGCATGCCCTATTTGAACGAATTCTAGTGAATCTAGAAATAATTAACTTCGATCATCCGTATAGTTCTGAAGAGCTCGAGATTCTCTTTGATTTTCGCTTTGGAAGTTTGTGATTTCATTGATCGGATGGAGAGAAATTAACAACCAAAGATCTGAAATTTCCGTCAATTGAAATAATAGGGAGCGGCGGCCAAAAATAGAACTTAGTTTCGAATTAAATAATATTATTTCTCGTTTTGCGTATATTTAAGCCAAAATTCGGACTGTGTCCAAATCAGGCCTTCTTACTGCCTAACAATATGTTTTGATGCCTTCTGAACACAATGGAATAGGTTTCAAAGACCAATTCCAAAGTCTCTAGTAGTTTCTTATAAAACTCAATTATTTTATTAAATTATACACAAATTTCTACATGATTTAATTTTTAATGATCCAATGATAACTCTGATGGCTACAAAATTTTAGATTATACTATAATTTACAATTCTGGATCAAATAAAATTAATTTCATCGAATTCTGAAACCATTTGCAAAATGACAATTTTAACTTGTTCATTAATATATTAAAATATTTATTTTTCACCTATTCACCTTTATATTAAATTCAACAGTTTATAAATTCTATTCAAATAAAAATAAAATAAAAATCATATAACTAATAAATCAACAATCGTTTATCGTGAATCCAATTTCATAATTTATCAAGTCAAATTAAGTTCATATCTTAACAATACACGACATAAATCATAAATTTTAATATTTAAAACAATTTTTTTCAAAATCACATAAAAATTTAATGTTTTAACTTGTCGCAAAATCTTGGGATGTTACACTCTCTCCCACTTAAAACTTTTCGTCCTCGAAAAGGCGAGGTAATAAAGTTGTCAATTTATATATATTTAACCATATAATTTCTTACTAAACTTGTCTCATTCGTTAGTTTACATAACTAATTTCGTTAATAATTTAGTTCTGAATCGTAAATTGCCAAACCGCAATTTTTCTAAAAATTGGAATTACACATATCTTAAAATCTACAAGTCGAAATCTAAATTTTTCTCTTTGATTAGAAAATTATATTCCAATAGATCCCAAAAATTCTTGTTTCAATGAATTCCAACTTATTTTGGATTCTATACATTCATTTAAGCTTTAATTCGGAAAATTACGAACTACCCCTATGCAACAAGCTCGTTTTTAATTAAATTTAATTTATTCGTTAAGACTTATTAAGTTTATAAATTATAAATTCAAGTTAACTTTTTATTATAATCCATAAACTTATTTCTCTTCAGATTTCTCATACTCAACTTAAGTTACGAATTTAAACAGAAAATTCCAACTGTCCAAATCGTTGGAAACCCATTTCATTTCAAATTTGATAATTTTTATGCTTATATATTTAAAACGAGTCCATTATCTCTTATTTAAGTTACTTAAATCCAACTTATTTATTTTCATCCATTATTGTTCATTATACTTATTTTAAGTTTTTCATTTAAGTTTTTCACTTCAGGTTCAATCCCATTTTTATACAAAACTCAGTATACATCATTTATAGTTATAACTTAGGTTTTATCCATATTTAAAATTTCTCACTTAAATTCCACTTTTTTATGGTTGATATCAAACTTATATATTATCAAATTGCTTATTCCCATAACATTTTAACTTATTATATATATGGTAAGTTGTATTTATGCCATAGAAATGTTAGTACTATACAAGTTTGATAGTTTCAATCTATTTCAAATTTATAATTCCAATTTCCAAAGAGTTTCAAATTCAATTTCTATTCCTTTTAAGTTCAATTCCATTATACAATTCAGAAGTCTTCTAAAATTCCAAACTTAATTCGTTTAGTCATTCATTATCTTAGTAGTTAAGAATTCAATGTCCGGTTCGTTTTCAAAAAACTTTCAAAATATTGTACTATAATATAATATATCTTTTATATAAAACCATATTATAAAATATTTAAATGAAATTAAGTTTCGCAAAACAAAGTATTAAAGTTCTAAGTGGTCTCCCTCACTTAGTCTCTTGAAAATAAATGTCGATGATGCTTGCACTCATCACCGAAATCATTTTCCAAAGGCAAGGCGGAAAGTATACACTTATTTCAAAATTCATTTGAAAACAATTTCTATATGGAACAACTTTTAAAATATAAATATATTATTTCAAACCATTTGCAAAACGATATTACAAAACCACCCGAAATTAAATTCTCAAATTCATATTTAATTTCTTATTTCGTTACCCAATAGTTTTCACTATTTCATTTTTTCTTAAATCATTGAATAACCAATAGTTTTAATTATTGATCAATCGAATGATAAATGATGAAAAATATAATATTATCATCAACAAAAATCAAAATTCATAAATTTTCAAATAATTATATATATATATGCAAAAATATAATTTAAAAAAATATTTTGCCAATAAGCCCTATTTGAGTATTTAGAAATCCCTATCGATGCCATGGCGTCTCAAGTACCGACCAGAATTCATAAATACTCAACAAAACAAACCAACATAATACAATATCATTTTATATCAAAACTACAAGTACGCTCTCTCATATGCACTTAAACTCATTCTAGGGTATTACTACCCTATCTCTAATGAGTTAATCCCAAATAGAGCTAAAGTTTTTGCTAAACCAAAGCTCTGATACCAAATGTAACATCCGTGATTTTTGACCGTTCAAATCTATAATGATACTTACATGTCGACTTAAACAAATCTAAAATACAGATGGTTATTGGGATTAATACAAGAAAAGAAGAAAGAAGAAAAACAATCACAGAATCTCACAGCGGAAGGACAAAATATTATAAATAAATAAATAAATAATAGTTCATAAAGCTGTTGAAACATACATTTGATTATATTTTACAACAATTATCAGAATTAACTATCATAAACATACCAATATTTGCAGTGGAGTAATAATAATAAATACATCTGTTGAGCTCCATCTTCATCTTCATAACATTGTCTTCAATAACCGAAAACTCAGGCTGACCCAAGCATAAATGAAAAGACAAAAACACTCGGATCATAACTAAAATATTCTCATATCAGTTAAATCAATTTCATGTGATAATATGAGTGCAATAACTTAATAGATGTTACGGGAAATTCTCTTAAGGGTCCTCCAAACTAGATATTATATAATATAATATGCTATTATAATAGTGTCTATGGTTAAATATAAAATATTAAAATAATGTAAGCGGATTACCATTATTACCCTTACACTATTTATACCGTTGTCGTACAGTTTGCATATAACACACTAGTACGTCGATGGATAGGGATGCGCCGTGATACGACAATGTTAAATCAAAATCGTAAGGGGTTCGATCAGGATAAATATGCAAGGCACACGAGGAATGCCCAGAATATGAATATACTAGTTGCACACCCGGAATGGTGGTAACGCATAGCCGCGACTACCGTCCACCTCGAACAACACTCCCAAATCACAGATGCGCATCAAATCAATCAAACCGAGGGACTATAGTAATAAAGAAAGAAGTGTTGCCGATGGAGGTAGCTAACCCACTTGGTCACGGTATAGCCTTGTTTTAGTCATTTTAATTATGACCCGAAGGTCAAGGACAACCATCATCATTCTCTTTCTTCAATCCAGTAATCGCCTCCAAATCAACCTACTTCATTCTGGAACTCCACCGCGTACACAGTTGTTAAAGCGGTTTCGGTATTGGCAGAGAGTATGACAATATCCGACCCCCGTCTATTTAACAACCAATCGTTTACATTTTTCACACCGGTCAGTTCTTTTACATTTCAAAGAGGTTCGTACTTCATATCAAAATATCAGATTTTCTTTAAACTCGAACCAATAGTCATGATAGAATATTTCATAATAAAATCTCCATTTAAAACCAAACTTAAAATCTTGAAACAATTTCAACTTCAAAATATTTTGAATATTAAAATAGTTAAAAATATATTTAAAATACTTTAGACATATAATTTAAATAGTTTGAAAATAAATAATTTGTATTTAAAATAGAAATTTCAAATTAGTAAAATCTATAGTTAAAAGATTAAAATAGTCATAAAATAAATAGTTAATTATTAAAATAGTTTATTTAAAATAAGTAATAAAATAAATAGTTATAAGGTATATTGTTTATAAAGAAATTAATTATTATAAAAATAGTTTATAAATTAGTTTAAAATACTATAGTTGGAGTTAAAATCGTTTCTTCAAAATTTATATAAACTGGAAATCATATTCCAGTTTCAAATTAATTCGACTAGATTTCGATATCTTAATTCAAAAAGATTTGACATCCCATTTATATTTCAATTCGATTCAACAGTTCGATTTAATAATTCAATTCAAATAATTGGATTTCAATTATAATTCTCACTTTGAATTATTCGTTTATAAAATCTCGAGTTCACAATGCAATTATTACTATAAATCAAGTTAATTTAAAGTAAATATTCAAGATGGATAAACAATTCAATTTTGATAAATTTATTTCATATTCAATTCAGTTTTAACTTCAGTTATCCACATTTACAAATTCCTTAAAAATTTAAAATTTAAATTTCAAAGCTCAAATCTCAAATTTAAAGAAAATCATTTAATAAAATCATTTATTTTTTCTTTATAATAATATTCCAAAACTCAAGGTTAAAAACAATTTTTATTTTAGCAACCGGCGTCCGTATATAATTTTCTATCCTATGGCCAAGTAATACTTAAAATTTAATTTTAGTATTTTGGGAAAGCATATATATTATTTGATTCCAAATCATGGTCATAGGTATTTATCATTTCAACCTACGTTCTTAATTTATTTTAATGATTAATCCCATTTTATTTGATGGTCGTAACATCTAGGGTAATGTTTGGGATTAATCAATGAAATCAGTAACATATATAAACAATGTCGATAACAAGATGAATTGCATATCAATACATTAAATATATAATTTCAAGGCATCCATCAAAATCAATACATATAAACAGTTCAATATAATATCAATGTACTAGCTATAAGGTATGAGATTTTTATACTAGAAATTAAATTCTAATTGTACAATTTATAACAATAGTTAATTAAATTATACTATCTATACTGATTAACATAAATAAGCAGTTTAAACAATCAAATAAAACAATCGTATCATAACATAATTTGATTTAATTAATAATCAAATATTTTAGTTAGGTGTGAGTGGGTTTAGTCACTCACCTTTGGCTCTAAACGTGTTAGAAATCCAAAATAAGCCCTAAAATTTAACTATCTCAAAATCTGTCCAAATCAGTGCCATCGCGAAGAGCTCGTCGATACGATTCCAACGCAACAAACCGCACGTCAATCTGATTGGTATGGAAAAGTTATTCATGTTAACGCATTCTGAAATTAAATTAAATGAAATAGAATAAAAAAAACTCAACCACTCATTATTCGCCATGTCACCATGAGTTGGCCACCCATCCCTCATCCATTTCGCCCGTTACAACAACTTCACGTATGGTGGAAACCTAATATCGATCAAAATACTGAACGACGCACCTCCTTCATGACAACCGAAGCTCAATCTGATGATGTCGTACGAACCGCCATCATCGACTTCATCAGCGCCCTAAGTATGGCCATCTCCGGTCAACTATAACGCCTCAAAAACCAAGGAAACCGCATGCCCTATTTGAACGAAATTTGGTGAATCTAGATATAATTAACTTCGATCATCCATATAGATCTGAAGAGCTTGAGATTCTCTTTGATTTTCACTTTGGAAGTTTGTGATTTCATTGATCGGATGGAGAGAAATTAACAACCAAAGATCTGAAATTTCTGACCATTGAAATAATTGGAAGCGACGACCAGAAATAGTACCCTAGTTTCGAATTAAATAATATTATTTCTCGTTTTGCGTATATTAAAGCCAAAATTCGGGCTGAGTCCAAATCAGGCCCACTTACTGCCTCACAACATGTTTTGACGGCTTCTGAACACAATGGAATAGGTTTCAAAGCCCAATTCCAAAGTCTCTAGCAGTTTCTTCTAAAACTCAATTATTTTATTAAATTATACACACAATTTCTACACAATTTAATTTATTACGATCCAACGATAACTTCCGATGGCTATGAAATTTTGGTTTATATAATAATTTACAATTCTGGATCAAATAAAATTAATTTCATCGAATTCTGAAATCGTTTGCAAAATGACAATTTTAACATATTCATTAATATATTAAAATATTTATTTTTCACCTATTCACCTTTATATTAAATTCAACGGTTTATAAATTTTATCCAAATAAAAATAAAATAAAAATCATATAACTAATATATCAACAATCGTTTATCGTGAATCCAATTTCATTATTTATCAGGTCAAATTAAGTTCATATCTTAATAATATACGACACAAATCATAAATTTTAATATTTAAAACAATTTTGTACAAAATCACATAAAAATTTAATACTTTAAATTATCGCAAAATCTCGGGATGTTACATGCGTTCACATCTTAATGTCGTAAATTACGAATTTGTGTTTTAGAAGTTGCTAAAAGTAAAATTACATTCTGCAATGAATAACAACATTTTTTGGGATAAATAAATTGAAAATTAAAAGAGATATTATATTTAACCATACATTTATGTTACTTCATCTAACTAAATAAATTACTTTTTTTATTGTATAGGAATATTGCATTCATTGAAATTACCGTATTTTTAGAATTTATTAGATAGACTAATGAAATATTTAAATAGTTCGAATTTAAGATTTACACGATTAATTAGATATATGGACTTGAGCATTGAGTAGTAAGAGAGAACTGAAAAGGGTTTCTAAGTAGCTGTAAAAAAAAAGATTTTGAAGTAAATAAAGTTTTACATCTATATAAAAAAAAGCCTTGGTCGGTTACGGAAAGACAAACAAGGGCTGAGATTTATCCCTCGCATAGATAAAGAGCGACTGCAATTTATTGATGGATCTAGATCTATTCCCACGATCTCCTCTCATTACTTAACATCGCATAATCCATTACTGTTTCCCTAATATACCCTTTTACAAACTCATGAACGCATGACTTACAACCGACCTTTACGTCATTTTACTCCAAAACCGAAAAGCCCACGTCTCCAACCCACATCTCCTCCTTTCCACCACTTTCAACTCAGTGCCACGAATTTTTATTTTCTCATGGCGGAATTCACATGTATGCCAACCCTCGATTAGTGCTTCTCCCACTCAATCGCACCGCTGCTTCATAGGTCACCTGAACCTGTTCCCACCAGATCTATGGCGCCTACGGTTTACCTTCCACCTGCAAAACAGTGCGAATCATCATACGAATACACAATATGTTTGCAATCCTATTTCCACTTCGATTTCTATATCTATTCACCACTTCAGTATTACGCTTGATTTATATTCTGCTGATATTGTACTTTTGTCTGCATTGAAGTTTAATTTTGAGCATCGTTTTGCTATTACGGATCGTTTTGACTTGGCGACGCTACAGATCTGATAATCCACAACTTGCTCCTCTGTATTTCGTTCACTTCTTCAGTAATTTCTTTTTCTTCCGCATTTTAATTTTACAGAAGTAGTCGTTCTTTTTTTTTTTTTCTTTTTTTTCTTTTTTTAAGAAGGGAAAACTTGCGATAGTCCCTACCATATTTCGCAAAGTAAGATCTAAAATTTACTTCATGGTTTCAAAGGTTCGGTTCTTAGCATTTTATTCTCACGTAGGTTCTTAGCTTTGTCTATTGATCCTGCTTTTCTCAAAGCTCAAATAAGAGTCGCCAACTAAGCATCTCTTGAATTGGTGTGTCACTTAAAAAGTAATATATTGTTATTCAGTACTGTTTTCACGATACTGCTTGCAATAACAAGTAAAACAATCATGCTTGATTCCACTTTGAGATTGTTGAATTTCTGTAAATTTAATGATAACAATAAATTAGTTGAATTTGGTATTGTTAAGAGGTTGATTACGGTAGCAAGAGGACCAATCAAGTGTTCATGCTTGATTGCAACCAGTCATCTCCAGATGATTTTCATCTACAATATTTTTTATCTAATAGTTAAATCATTAAACGAAGTTGTTTTCTGATTGTTGAATCTGTTATTTTAAAATTTTTTTGGTTGCAGTTGGTCATTCGTCGGAAAATTGCAACAAAAATTTGTGGTTTACTTGGACCATCTCTACCAAATTTTATAATATGTTATAGAGCTGAGTTATGTGAAGTGAGTTTTTTCCCATGTGTTCTGTTTTTCATGTTAAAAATAAAATTGTCGCATCAATTATTATTGCAAACACCTTTGTTAACCTTCAACTATGATTTACATACATTGACTACAAAAGTAACATTCTTTTTGTTAGATAATACATGAATTCATTATTTTCTCCATGTTTTACGTATGAGCTTTGTTTTGCGAACGGGCAGAAAAATTATTTTTACATAGGCTTGATTGGTTAATATACTATTAACATAGTATGGTGGACAAAGACTTAATATTTATCACAACTATATTTTGACGGATGATGAAGTATTACATTACTAACGTTAGTTTTGAAGATGTTCGGTTTGAGATATGTACTAAGTTTCAGTATAATCCTAAGGCAAGTAGTGTCGTCTTCTCAACATTGTTATTGACCTAAGTAAAAGGACATGTTGGATCAAACTATTTTTATACATGTCAGAACCCTACTTATTCATTCTTTGTGAAATGAGTGACTCCAACGCATAAATTGTAAACATAAGTTTTCTTTTCAAAAAATAGTTGATACAGAATGTGATTTTGCCAACTTATATTCTTTTCTCGATTTATTTATGATCGTGTTTGTTTTTTCCATTTGTTTTTTTTAATCAGAAGTTCTGAATCAGTTTCTTTCCGATTTATATTCAAAACTTTTTATATTATTTGTTATTTGCCAACTTATATTATTTGTTATTTGTATCATTCCTGAAGCAAGGCTGTTGGGGTTGATAATAATACTTCTACAACAAAATAGGACATGTAAGAGCACTTCGCCAGAGTAAGACAAAGACTCATGGACGAAGAGAGAGGCCTCTTTAATTCCACTGCGCTCCACCTCTTAATGTAATATATCGCTATTAAAATGTTATTATCAAGTAGGAAGCGTACTACTGTACACTTTTAACTTATTGCTATCACAATTTATCCAACTTTTACATTCTTATATCCTAATGATACTATTGTCTACTTACCTTGGTTTCATTAGGAAACTATTTGGCTCTGTTTTTACCTTTTCTATTTTTAACAGGCTTCACGATTTCAGCACCGTCCATAATTTCATATTTTGCTAAGCTCAACTCTAATAACTAGGGCGGGGAAGCGAGCAAGTCTGCAGGATCACGTAATTTTGATGAAATACAGGTATGATATTTATCTTCTCTTTATCTTATTGCTTCACAAACTTTTATTCGGCCATAGATTTTCAGACATGTTGTCGCAAGGCATACATAAAATTTTATACTACTTACCGTACGTGCAACCTGTACTTACTCGCTATACATGCATTATTTACTTCTTCCTGCAAAATTTATTTTCTACAGTACAATCCTAACATATACATATATCACTTACAATATATATCTTGCTATTATACAATATGTTTTCACCGTTTATTGATGAATGCAAGCTAAAACACTAAAAATTCTATACTTCCGTGCATCGCACGGGTTTCCACTCGTCTTAATATATAATAAACTTATGAATGAATT
This sequence comes from Allium sativum, assembly GCA_030737875.1. NCBI lineage: Eukaryota > Viridiplantae > Streptophyta > Magnoliopsida > Asparagales > Amaryllidaceae > Allium > Allium sativum. The sequence continues at coordinate 487,105,851 of CM060913.1, forward strand.
ATTATAAAATAAAATTGTTATTATCGCTAATGTAGATAATTTATGTTATACGATTTATATATTTTTGTATCTAAACGTTTTTTAACTAATTTGTTAACGTGTCCGTAATATGCACATTGAATTTTTTTGAACATAAGTTGACTAATTTTATCAATTAGTTAAAATTTTAGATCAATACATTAATTTTTTGACTAATTTTATCAATTAGTTTAAATTTTAGATTAATTCATTAATTTAAATATATGGGTCTTAATGTAAAATATTGGAAGAAAACTAAGAAGCATTTGTAAATAATTGTAGCATTTCTTAAAAGTGGATATATGAATGTAAATAGTGTAAGAGATTAGTAAATAATTATGGAATGATATATTAGAATTTTAAAAATAAAATATCTGAAATTGGAGAGAATTAAGGAGAATGGATATATCTCCTAAATTTAATGAGAGAGCTTAAAATTTTTCTTCTTTACTATTATTTAATATATATATATAATTATGTTTTTGTGTTTTAGCTTAATATTTATTTGTTTTTATTAATTTAAAATTTCATTTTTGTTTTCATTATCAACGAATAAAATGGTAATTTTGTATTTAAATGTTATTTGTTAGATCTTAGTTTTAAGAGATACTTAGACCATATAATATTTGTAGTTGAGAATTTTGATCCGATAAATGAAAGATGAAATTTATCCTAAATTCTATTTTTAAATGATTTTATCATTTGATAATATTTTTTCTTTGCACGTGAGTTTTTTTAATGAAAAATATATTATGCTTTACACATTCAATACAATATGCATACATATCTAGTCATATTTTATAGTTAAAAATATTTGTCCAATGTTATTGTTTCAATTTCCCAAATGGTAGGAGGATTAGAAGGAATGAAATGAAGAAATGAATGTTAAATGTACTTGCAGTGGTGTTCAGTTTGTAATTTTTTGTTTATTTGAGTTCTCATTTCTATTGATTAATAAAATTGAAGAATGTTTTGAATTTGCGATGAATGTTTATTTCTTAAAATCGTATTTTTAAACAATGTCAAAGATCCTATTTTTAAGCAACTCTAAGATTCTATTTTTAAGTCGTAGTAAGATCTAATCTATTGATATTAAGATCTTGTTTTTAAGCATGCTAAGATCTTATTCGTAAATGATATTAAGATATAATCAATTAATATATCTATATAAGAGTATTTTTGGTACTTCACGTCTGTGCAGTTAAAGCGCTTAGCGGTTCTATAGCGGTAGAGATGCAAAAAGGTGTAGCGGAGACAAAGCGGAGAATTAGCAGGGATATAGCGGAGGCACAAAAATGTTCGTTAGATGTAAAGCCAAATATTTGAAAATCAATTAATCATCTTTCTCACAATATATGCATACAAGAAACTAATAGTAATTAATCTTATATAACAAAATCAAGGAATGTCATACTTATGCATGCTAAATTTAATGAGTATAATTGATTGTTACTATATATTGGGCACTTATGCCTTAGTTTTAGCCCTTTAATTTACGTTAAATTTACTAAATTTTTAAAAGTGAACGAGTAAAATCAAGCTCTATATACTAATATTGCTAAAGCGGACGCTAAAAAGCCTTGATTTAGCGGATGCAGCGGAAAATAGTGATGCTAAAAATTATGGGTTTGTGTGCCTTTGAAGAAGCGACCAGGATTATATTCACCTAAATACTTAAAGATGATTTCTATGAAAAACAACATAGATATGAAATCACACGCGCAAACAAGATATTCCACCTGACCTCCCTCTTTATTGATTCAACAATACAAATTTTGTTTACATACAATGGGTCTACAACCAAAAATAAACAAAATTAAGAGAATCAATAACCTTATTGAGATAGGGAAAGAATTCTAGATGACTACAACTTTTGTTGGAGAAGGAGAACAATGAAGAACCACGACAACCTTTGGATTAACTATTTCGGTCTCAATCCCATGCACTTAATCCAATCCTAGATGCTGCTAATATAGGAGAATAGAAGGGCTAGGCAAATACCTAATTCGCCCCTCAGAAATATATCTAGAATAAAATTATTCATTTCTTTCCTTCTATGATGAAATCAATCAAATCAATTAGTCAATTGATTAATTAATAAATCAATCAAATCAATCTTCATTAACATATGTGATTTCATGTCACAAATCACAACACTCCACCTTGATATGAAATCACATCACATCAAATGAACTTCCAACACACAAGTCATCTAGCTCTTTCAACGACGCCTACTCACAATTAAACCATTACAAACACAACCCACCGCCTGCCAAAAAAAGCATCTTCCCCCCGAGATGCACCACGCAATACTAACGGTCTAAAAATTCTTGTAATACCACGAGGATCTCCACCTTATGGATTTTCCACATCGACACCCATCTACCACTTGATCTGAGTCCCTTCCTTGATCACTCCGGATCCCTTGAGCATCATCAACATGAAGACCCCTATCTATACCATCAGCAGTGACCAAATTAATCTCTCCAACTTGTTGTGGACTAGGTTCTTCAACCGTCACTCGCCTTCCACAGTTGACCACAGTACCAACCAATCTATACAGGTTTCCCTTCTCCAAGACACCTCTCATCACAACACGACCACCCTTCTTCACTCTCAAAACTCCACCTTGAGTATCATAAATGCAACCACGACGATCCAACTGATTGAGAGAAATGACGTTATGCAAACTCGCGGGTACATGTCTAACTCCAGAGACTTCTCTCACCACGGCATCATGCATATGAAACCGAATAGATCCAATACCACAAACTGGTAGCTCTACTGGATTGGTTGTTCTAATCATGTCAACATCCTTCTCATAAGTAGAAAAATACTTCAAATCCTTACAAATGTGAAAACTGGCTCCCGAATCCAACTTCCAAGGATTAACTTCGCTAAACAGGACATCACTAAATGAACCGGCAGCAAGACCTGCCTGTTCCTCATCACTACTACTATCACCATCCACAACCTTCTTCTTATCCCTTTGATAAGCACGACAATCTTTACGTATGCGACCTTTTTTATTACAATAGTAACAAGTGATGGCACCTTTACCATTAGCCCCTTTCTTCTTCGCTTGTATCTTTCCCCGAGTCCTTTGCTACCATAGCCTCACCTAGAACTGATTTCAAACCCGACCCTTTTCTCCTTAGTTCTTCATTCAAAAGTCTGCTTCGTACCGTTTCCAAAGAGATTGCTCCACTAGCATTGGAGCGACTCAATGAAACAACCAAAGTTTCCCATCTTTCTGAAAGCGAACTCATCAGCAAAAGAGCCTGCAACTCATCATCAAAATTGACCTTCAGATCTGCCAATTGATTGATTACATCTTGAAATTCATTCAGGTGCCCTGCAACATACTTCTCCCCATCCAATCTCAGCTGAACAAGCTTTCGAACCAGAAAAGCCTTACTTATAGCACTCCTCGACTCATACAAAGATACCAACTTGTCCCACAAATTCTTCGCGGATTCACAACTAGCCACATGATGGAATACCGAATCATCAAGGTATTGCCGAATCAAGGCAATCGCCTTCTTGTCCATCTTCTTCCACGTTCCCTCATCCACACCCGAGGGCTTCATTCCATCTCCATCAATCTGATCATGACGATCATTGAGGTAAAGCATATCCTCCACCTTAGGCTTCCAGATCCCCCAATTTCTTCCATCAAAAATAGCCATCTTCGGAAACGCCATCATATCCAACATCAAAAAAATGATTTTTTTTTCAATCCGAAATCACTCTAAGATTTACGATTATCTCGCTCTAATACCAATTGTTAGGGTTTTGTGCGCCTTTGCGGAAGCAACAAGGATAATATTCACCCAAATACCTAAAGATGGTTTCTATGAAAAACAACACAGATATGAAATCACACGCGCAAACAACATATTCCACCCAACCACCCTCTTTATTGATTCAAAAATACAAATTTTGTTTACATACAATGGGTCTACAACCAAAAATAAACAAAATTACAATAATCAACAACCTTATTGAGATAGGGAAAGAATTCTAGATGACTACAACTTTTGTTGGAGAAGGAGAACAATGAAGAACCGCGACAACCTTTGGATTAACTATTTCGGTCTCAATCCATGCACTTAATCCAATTCTAGATGTTGCTAATATAGGAGAATATAAGGCCTAGACAATTACCCAATTTTCCCCTTAGAAATATATCCAGAATAAAATTATTTATTTCTTTTCTTCAATGATACAATCAATCAATCAATCAATCAACTAATCAATCAAATCAATTAGTCAATTAATTAATCAATCAATTAATCAAATCAATCTTCATTAGTGCTAAATTAAAATAGCGTAGCGGTTGAAGAGCGCTATGCACTATAGCGGAGATATTGCGAGGCTTTAGCGGGGCTTTAATTGCATAGCTTCACGTTGATACCAAAAAAATGTAACACCAATCGTATTACAACTATTAATAAAGATTATAATATGCAGAAATGTGGGCCATACTTCATACACGGGAGGGTTGGAGGAGATATATGCATATGTCGATTTTTATATATTAAGTATGTGGAATATAGTAAAAATCATTCTATGCTCCCGTCTTACAGTCAAGCTAGCCTTACCCTCTAACTATTTTCCTAATCTGTCTCAATGAGATTTACTGCATTAGCCAAGCATATAAACGAGTTTATAAGAATTGACTAATTTTGACTTGGTTTCACTTATAAGCATCAAAATGTTTGATTCAAGTGGTTTTTGCTTTATAATTGCTTCCAAAAGTATTCTAACCTATAAATTCTCATTTTGGATAAATAAATACTAAAATTTTATCCAAAATGTTTGAGTTTATAAAAAATGCTTAGTTTCGATTAATCCTTTCCTACACACTTAGTCTCTATTCCACGTTGTCCACCTAGTTATTTTTGCAACCATGGTTGTAGCGCACATTACATAACTGAGATTGAAATAAAACCAAAAGGGATTCTTATACCATCTTAATTGTGATGACCGATGAGTGCTAAGGAGCCACCTGATTTTGAAGACATAAAATGCACGGCAACATTCCTCTTTAACTCCACTTGCTTGTGCATGTGTTCTATGAATAAAATAGGTTTTCCTTGTAAAAACAATAGCTGGATTTCGCTGAGAGCGTATATATGGGAAGTGATGAGAACATTTGTAACAACCGGAATTTCTGAACCAATTTAAATTTTTTATTTTAGCTATTTTAATGGGTTTTGAATATTTAAAATGATTTATTTTAAATAATAACGACTAAAATTTATTTTGAATGAAGTTAGAACGTATAAATTTATTTTAATTATAAAATGAGCCTGAAATGGCGCGGTAGTTTGAAAATTCGATTTCTATTTTCAAATGGATGTACATAATTCAATATAAACCAGAATTGGACGAAACAAGAAATATTTGAATATGTTTAGCTATATCTTTCTAACGAATGTAAAAATCTGAGATTTCATTATATAAATTGTAATTTATGTCCAGTTTAAAATTTAAAATAGTCGCTATGAAATTTATATATATATTAGTATAATATATAGCCCTTAAAAATAGCCATTTTGCAAACGACCTCCGTTTTCGATGAAATCACTTTAGTTGGATTTGGAATGTCAAATTATTGTTAGGTTTCAAATTTCATAATTTTTGGAATTAAGATGTGAGCGCAATGAATTTAAATGTGTTTAGTGATTTCAGTTCGAATTTAATCGACTGGAAAAGGCCATTTTTCAAACGGCCTCCAAATTCAATGAAATTAGTTTTGTTAGGACCATATCGTAAAAACATAGCAAGATTTATTTTTCTGTAATTTTTGGAGTCAGTATGTGGCCCCGTTAAATTAAAATGTGCATTCAAATTCAATATATGTTAATTTATATTTTATTTTTGATGAAAACTGATCGAAATAGCTGAATTGGCTTACGAAACATATCCCATTATATCCGTAATGGGGGTATTTAGCTAGGAGCAATAGTCGTTGGATTTGATTTGGACTTCGGAAACTAAACGGATTATTTTCAAATTAAATTAAATAAAATATTTATATAAATAGAGGGTCAAAACCAGTCAAACCCTAACCCCTCCCCACAACTTTTCTGCGTGCCGCCACTACCCTGAAGAACGGTCGATATTAACGAATTTTGATTTCAAAAATTCTAATGATCCACTCAATTAATCCAAACGATTCCAAAGAAAATATTGAAGAGGATTCAACAGGCTATAATTAAATATAGTTCTAATCATTTCTTGTTTCGTGACTTGGGAGATCTCGCAGCACAAACCAACGCCGTTCGAAGCTGGATTCCGGCATTTGGGGACCACCGAGCTCTTCCCAATTCTCGGCGCCAGTGGAGGTGGTGACGCCCTTCATCGTGGGCATCACGGATCAAGGACCGATCATCCGTGGCGACGGCGAGCTAAAGACCTAGGTCGCGAGTTTTAAAATCGAATGTCGCCTATAGGGTTTAAAGAGGAAGATGATGTAAATATTTAATTAGTTAATTATTTAATTATCCGTTATTGTAATCAATATATAAAAACCCATATCTTTTTCATACGAGGTCAAAATGCAGCGATTTCAGTTGCGTTGTGATCGTGGCTTCGAACTACACAATAGAACTGACTAGAATGGAAACAGAGGCGGTTGGAATTTTTGATAAAATTAAATGCCTATTTAATTTTGTTAAAAACAATCTTCAATAAAGAATGGCGGAGTGGAACCCAAAGCGAGAATTCTCTCAATAAAATATTTTGTACAATTATTTAATTTATTTTATAATTGTAAATGTATAGAAATTGCCAGTACTGATTTTTATTTGTTGTATGGAGTTCAACACACGAATTCACACAATTCACATAAATTGGAAGTGGTGTATGGATATTAGCGACACTCGCATTTCATAATCTGCGGATGGCCACTTATGGAGCCGTAAATGGCATTGGGTAGTTGAGTATTTATTTATATAGATGATTTGGTGATTTGTGTTGGGATTGTGATGATTAACAAATTAAAATAATGTTAATATTATTGTGGTAGTTGAAATTAAAATTATAAATATCCATTTATAATTTAAACAGTAAAATTGGAATAAATAGACATTTATAAATTGGACGACTTGTTTATGTACACCTATTTAAGTGATATGGATTGGGACGATAATTTTTACACATCGCCCAAATGCACAAATAATAATCAGTATTTGTTGGTTGAAAATCCCACACGGGTATTGGGATAATATTTGACATACACTAATCCCAATATTTAGTTGCATGTCAAACGATTGATTAACAGACTATTGTGAGCGTTATTCATTTATTTTAATGCTTATACGGTTGTAGAATGCACTTTGGATGTTGCTTGAATGGTTAATGATTATTTATCATTATTGTTGAATACATGGGATGTATGAAATCCATATAAATAAAATTATATGGTAATTGATTGAGTCTGATTCCAATTCAGAAATAACGAATATTTTAAATTAATATTCAGAGAAAGAATCAAATTGTGATTTTGAGGTCCAATTTGGGATGAACACGAAAATATTGAAATAGATGAAGTCGAGTTAAGTAGTTAAACGCCATTTTAACTCGAACGGGTTTATCAAACGATTTTATTCATTTTATAATGAATACGAAAAGGAAATGGATTTCAAAATCAGACATTTTGAAAGAATTATCATTTCAATATTATAATGATATGGAATATTCAGTTTTGATTTAAAATTGAAAAGGAAGTTGAAATCGTTTTAAAATGAATTTATAAAAGATTTGTAAAATATGTTTTAAATGGAAATCGACGATACATATTATATATATTAAGATGGCCTAAATAAAACGCGCTGCGCAGTGACTGTTCGCGAATTTCAACCATTAACTTCAAATTGATGTAGTGGGAGATCCGACTGTTGGATTCTCCTAAAACCGGAACCGTTTGGTTCGTATCGAAAAGAGATTTCCAATGATAATAGGAGATTTGAAATCTAATGGTTGAATTTTAAATTATATCCAAATCAATTTCAAAAAAGGTCGCTATGAATGTAGTTCGGCGGCCGTTGTTGGAAACCAACTGTAAAGGCCTTAATAAAATTATTAAAAATATGGAAAATTTGTGTAAAATCATAATAAATTATTTGGAAAGAGTTTGGGTGAAAATTCCCTATCTGAAAAGTTAAAAGATATTTTTTATCTAAATGAGCTAGTTATTAACTAGAATAATAATGCAATGTTTTTAAATAAATAAATTGGATTGAAAATGGGTTTTAAAATAACCAGAATTTTTCCAATGTATGAATTGGAATGGTTTTGAATGGAAATAATCTTCGGAATATTTCGGTATTGGATTCCGTGATTATACGGATGCTGTTGTGGAATTTGGAAGATATATATATCGTTATTCCTAATACGATATTTGTTGGTTTTAGAATTTGATATTGAATATAAGCCGATGTAATTTCTATTTAGAGCCATGTATTTAATATCAAATTGGATTTTGGGTTTGTCGCGAATGGTATCTTTAATAACACTGTTCTTAAACCTAGTTGAGAAAAGAATAAATCTTTTAATTAAGATTAATGAAGTTTACGAATTAATTAATATTTAATTGGAATTGAATTGAAATTGGATTTTTGGGTTTATCGTGAACGGTGTTTTAAATAACACTTGTTCTTTAACCCAATTAACAGTGAAGAGATGATTTGGAATTTATAAATCTTTTTATGAAGATTTAATGGAAATTTTCCAAGTAAAGTTTTCCAGTTTAATATATTAAATTGGAATTGAATGGAATTCGATTTGGTAGTAATCGAGATGAGCTACTGTGAATGAAGACGGTTACTATATATGGAATTTAAAAGGCTTTGCCGCTATTCCATTTATATTATTAGTTTGATACAGGAATTTATATCGATTATACACTGTTATGATTTCCATGCAGATTCCATTTTGATGGAAGATGATTTGGGTTTATCGTGACTGTGTTTTAAATGACATTGGTTCTTTAACCCAGTTAAAGACAAGATTAATTTCTTAAAAGTTGAAAAATTATAAAGTAATGATTTATGTTATTAAAACCAAGTTAGAGTTTTAATGAATCTTTAATTAGTTTGGAATAAGAATGGAATAATTAAATTTATCGAATTCATGAAATGATCGGGAATGGAGTGCTACCTGTTTTACTCCAGGCGATAGTTAAATCTTTAATCAGATTTGAACGTTAAATGGTAATTGAATTTACCGATAACACCGTGGGTGTTAGATATGGGGTACTACCAGTTTTTCTCCATGGGATGAGTAGGTTGGGATAGAGATTAATAAATAAATGATTACTTCAGTATGGCTCGATAATATCGACTAGTTTTATGAACCTTAATTTGGTTTAGAATTGTGGAAAGATAAAAAAAAGTCTTTTGAAATTGAAATCCAAAGGAAGATTAAAGAATAAATTTAAAAGAATTTATCTTTGATAAAATTAATGGGAACCTTTCCCTAAAGAAGTGAGTATTTGAATAAAAGAATATTCTGAATTGGAATGAGGAGTATGATGTGTTTTTATAACACTTGATTTTAAGATACACAAGTTATTCGGAAAGACCGGGTTTAACCTATTCTGAATAACTGATATGACGACTAAAAGTCGACGATGAAGACGGTGGTTGAAGACCGGAGATCTTCACATCGTTTGGATGATTACTGATATCTTGATTGGTATGTACACCCAAGACAAGGTAATAAGTGGTGAACGCCCAGACGTACTTGGAGATCGACCTGATAAGCGAGGGCCTCTCTCCTGTATTGGACATATGGGACGAGGAATAAGTTGCCTCTGGTTTCGTTCAGACCTAGAACGTAATTGCAAGTGGATAGTGTGTCTGACATTGTATTCCTTTATACTGTATTCGTTGATCTCTGCTAAATATATATCTGCTTGGTGGCAGAGAATTTATTCTCTTGCTTAACACCCTTCTTTGAGACGTACGATCTTAGAGGTTATATATTGGTGGAAATTAGTGTTACGGTATGGATTGATAGTGTGGCATGCTAAGATGCATGGATCAAGGCTTTTGCTGAAAAGCAGAGTCTTGTGGTTGATGATCAAAGCACAACATTAATTAACATAGCTTTGTGTAGCGTTAATTCGCGAGCTTCACACCCCGATATGAACCAGAAATGGGATGAGGTACCGCAGGGAGGGCATGCGTTTCTTTCTAGGTAGGAGTGGTGTCATGGAATGAAGCCCCGACATTTCACTTATGTGGATGTTGGAAAGCGAGGTACGTCAGATTTGATGGTCGACATATTGACCAGATTTTATGCCCCATAGGGTAGGGAAACGTATTGTTCAGGAGTAACTAGTCCACTAAAGTAAGTATGGACCGGCCCTGCCGCTCCCAAGGACGATGGATTCTATTCCCGAGGCATGGGCTAGAGTGTCTCTAATTCGGTAAGGAGAGATCCCTTACCTTGGTTCATGACGGAAATCCAATTTCCAATACAACATTGTGCGGTTTTGATTGTAAACCTATATGGCGACGTAGTGGCATGGGACGCTCATGTCGTCTATGATTGATACATTTGTATTGAAAGTGATTTAAACCGATTAGACACTAATAATAATATCAAATGATTTTTGTTTTATACGTATCAAGCATATTTGGCAATTATAAGGTAAAACTCTTTCCTCCGGCTTGCGTTGCATTGTGTGATGGGACCTGAGTCTTATAATGACTTCATTTTTCTAAAAAGCATTACGTTGTTTTATTTTAAACTGAGATTCATGTGGAGTAAACCCGTTCCATGTTATATGGCGTGGTCCCATGATTTCCCAACTTTTAAAGTAAATATTTAATAACCGTTTTAGTTCTCACACCAGTCCCATGACTGACTCGGAGTTTATTGTTTTATCCTGAACTTTGGGTGCCCATATTTTCCATACGAGCAGTCAGTAGTTTTTGTTTTGCAGATTTCTTTTTCCAGGATCCTGGATTACAGCTAGAGCTATATTTCGGATGATTTGTATCCGTGTATTTATTTCAGTTGTGCTAGTTGATGTATTTTCTGCTATACATTGTGTTTATACATTTAAATTTCCGCTGCTTTCTATTTTAATCTCTGATATTATTTTATTTCTGCTGTATAATATTTAATCATACTCTGATATCTTGTACTCTGGTGTAAATTGTTGTAATAGCAATGAAATGTTCTATTGTTTGTGTTCTGATGCGCCGTGTTCTCAAAGCAATTCGGGCTTTCCCATAAGGGAGATTTCGGGTTGTTTCATTTTGGTATCAGAGCCTTGGTTTACAAAGCTCGGAGAACAAGACACACTAGAACCAAATGAGAGAATTCATCAGAGATAGGATTAGTAATATCCTATAAGAATGACTCGTTAGAGATAGGGTTAGTAATACCCTAGAATGAGTACGAAGAGTATTATTTATTAAAAACAAATTTAGTTTTGAAAATTATACCTTATTCTACGTATTTGAGTATTTTATTTTATATTGATTTGGACTATCGGGTATTAGAAGATTTTGAATATACGTCTAATCCACATGTTCTTGAAGTCTCGAATATACTGGATAGATATAGAATCACACTCTAGTCGCCCGAAGATGATTCTGATGATTGCTGCAGCATCATTAGCGTTTATGTTCGAGTTTCGAAAGTGGGATATCTATATATTTCCAATTAACTGATGTGAGAACCAAAACTTAGTTAGAATTTACTGTTTGTGATTTGGCATTGAAAATATGATTTTTGAGTATATAAAGTTATATGATTGAAAAGCTAATCAACAAATTGATTGTTGGTTGTATTGTGTGATTATTAGTTTAACTAATAAAAATATTGGAATGATAATTAATTTAACCAATATGAGAATGAATGATAAATTTAGCCAAATTGAATTTATTATTGAACTGAATTGAAAATTGATTGGAATTGGATATATGTACATGTATATATAATGAACAGGTCATAGCATGGAATCTAAAAAGAGGAATAAAATTGTATGCCCGACAAATAGGTACATGTTTTCTATATTCATTGGGTTTGATGATTTTATGAGCCGATTGGCAAGCCGCTTGGCATTTTCTTTTTGGATGATGAGGGCCCTGTGAGGCAAGTTGCGGTTTTACCGATCATCCCGTACAAAGGAGATTATGGTGAAAATTTAGGGTGTTAGCCAATTTTTTGAGAAATTAGAGCATTCTTAGAAACTGAAAAGTTGAAGAATGAAAGACAGAATGAAAGTTATGTTGGTTAGTTAAACAACTTTCAGCTCCGTTCCTTTTCGAGGACGAAAAGATTTTAAGTGGGGGCAAGGTTTTAAATCTCGGATATCGGTCGCGTTTCGTCTCAGGGATTTTATAGACTTGGTCTCATATCGGGGGAGATCTCGGACGAGATGAGTCTAACTTGGGAGTTCGTCTCAGATTTTCAGCTCGGGTCTGAAAGTTCATATCGAAACAATCTCGGGGTACATGATATGTTAAAAATGATATTTTAACAAAATGAGTTTTATGAATGTTATAAAAAACATAGTAACTTAAACTTAAAATGCAAAATAACTTTATTATTCTTTATTTTGCGAAAGATCATTCATACTCTAAACCGTAATATGATTAAAACAGAAATATTGTTAGACATGAAACATTAAAAGGATCCAGAACATTAAAAAATTCAGCATAAATAGACCATAAAATACATAATTTCATAAGTAACATGTATGTAAAAAGACGAATATGAAAATCATAAGCATTGTAAAACAAATACAAACATACAATATAGTCATTTAAGATGCAAAATGTAAAACAACAAAAGACTGATATGGCTAGATTTGAGTTTTTCAATTATAGTTCTAGTTCAGGAACAAATTTAAATTTTAACCAAAGAAACTAAGTTCTCGGACGATATTCCAGTATTTCGTCTCGGTCGATATATCGTTCGATATTGCAATATCTCGAGCGATATATTCGAAAGGTATTTAGAGTGATATTTGCTGTTTCGTTTCGGAAGGAGCCCAAAATGAGATCTCAGAGGAGATCTCGGGCGATATTTGCGAGATTTTAAACAGTGAGTGGGGGAGATTGTAACAGCCCGGAATTTCTGAACCAATTTAAAAATTTTATTTTAGCTATTTTAATGGGTTTTGAATATTTAAAATGATTTATTTTAAGTAATAACGACTAAAATTTATTTTAAGTGAATTTAGAACGTATAAATTTATTTTACTTATAAAACGAGCCTGGAATGGCGCGGTAGTTTGAAAATTCGATTTCTAATTTCAAATGAATGCACAGAATTCAATATAAATCAGAATTGGACGAAACAAGAAATATTTGAATCTGTTTAGCTATATCTTTCCAACGAATGTAAAAAACTAAGATTTCACTATATTAGTTTTATGTTATGTCCAGTTTAAAATTTAAAATAGTCGCTATGGAATTTATATATATTTTAATATAATATATAGCCTTTAAAAATAGCCATTTTGCAAACGACCTCCGTTTTCGACGAAACCACTTTTGTTGGATCTGGAATGTCAAATTATTGTTAGGTTCAAATTTAATAATTTTTGGAATTAAGATGTGATCGTAGTGAATTTAAATGTGTTTGGTGATTTCAGTTTGAATTTAATCGACTGAAAAAGGCCATTTTTCAATGGCCTCCAAATTCAATGAAATTAGTTTTGTTAGGACCATATCGTCAAAACATAGCTATAATTATTTTTCTGTAATTTTTGGAGTCAGTATGTGGTCGCTATAAATTAAAATGTGCATTCAAATTCTTAATTTATATTTAAATTTTTGACGAAAACTGATCGAAATCAAATTGGCTTATGAAACATATCCCATTGTGTCCAAAATGGGGGTATTTAGCTAGAAACAACAGTCGTTGGGTTCGATTTGGAGTTCGAAGACTAAACGGATTATTTTGAAATAAATAAAACAAAATATTTATATAAATAGAGGGTCAAAATCAGTCAAACCCTAACCCCTCCCCACAACTTTTCTGCGCGCCGCCACTACCCTGAAGAACGACCGATATTCATGAATTTGGATTTCAAAAATTCTAATGATCCACTCAATTAATTCAAACGATTCCAAAGCAAATATTGAAGAGGATTCAACGGGCTATAAATCAATATGGTTCCAATCATTTCTTATTTCATGATTTGGGAAATCATGCGGCACAACCCAGCGCCGTTCGAAGTTGGATTCCGGCTTACGGGGACTACCGAGCTCTCCCTAACTCTAGGTGCCCGTGGAGGTGGTGACGCCCTTCTTCGTGGGCATCTCATATCTAGGACCGACCATCCGTGGCGACGAGAGTTGAAGACCTAGGTTGTGAGCTTCAAAATCGAAAGTCGCCTGTAGGGTTTAAAGAGGAAGATGATGTAAATATTTAATTAATTAATTATTTAATTATCCGTTATTGTAATAAATGTAGAAAAACCCATATCATTTTCATATGAGGTCCAAACACAGCGATTTCAGTTGCGTTGTGATTATGGCTTCGAACACTACACAATGGAACTGACCAGAACAAAAATAGAGGCAGTTGGATTTTTTATAAAATTAAACGCCTATTTAATTTTGTTAAAAACAATCTTCAATAAAGAATGGCGGAGTGGAACCCAAAGTGAGAATTCTCTCACTAAAATATTTTGTACAGTTATTTAATTTATTTTATAACTGTAAATGTATAGAAATTGCCAGTATTGATTTTTATCTATTGTACAGAGTTCAACACACGAATTCACACAAATCACATAAATTGGAAGTGATGTATGAATATTAGCGACACTTGCATTTCATACTCCGTGAATGGCCCTTGAGGCATCGTAAATGGCATTGTGTAGTTGAGTATTTATTTGTATGGATGATTTGGTGATTTGTGATGTTAAAATTATTGTGGTAGTTGAAATTAAAATTATAAATATCCATCTATAATTTAAACAGTAAAATTGGAATAAATAGCCATTTACAAGTCGGACGACTTGTTTATGTAAACATATTTAAGTGATATGGATTGGAACGATAATTTTTATACATCGCCTAAATGCACAAATAATAATCAGTATTTTTTGGTTGAAAACCCCACACAGGTATTGGGATAATATTTGACAAACACTAATCGCAATATTTAGTTGTATGTCAATCGATTGATTGATAGACTGTTGTGAGCGTTATTTATTTATTTATTTATTTTAATGCTTATACAGTTATAGAATGCACTTTGGATGTTGCTTGAATGGTAATGATTATTCATCATTGTTGTTGAATACATGCGATGTATGAAATCCATATAAAGTAATTGATTGAGTCTGATTCCAACTCAGAAGTAGTGAATATTTTAAATTAATATTCAGAGAAAGAATCAAAATGTGATTTTGAGGTCCGATTTTGGATGGACACAAAAATATTGAAATATATGAAGCCGAGTTAAGTAGTTAAACGCCATTTTAACTCGAATGGGTTTATCAAATGATTTTATTCATCTTATAATGAATACAAAAAGGAAATGGATTTCAAAATCAGATATTTTGAAAGTATTATCATTATAATATTATAATGATATGGAATATTCAATTTTGATTTAAAATTGAAAAGGAAGTTGAAATCGTTTTAAAATGAATTTATAAATGATTTATAAAATACGTTTCAAATGGTAATCAACGATATATATATTATATATATTTAAATGACCTGAATAGAACGCGCCGCGCAGCAACTGTTCGCGAATTTCGACCACTAACTTCAAATTGATGTAGCGGGAGATCTGACGTCGGATTCTCCTAAGACTGAAACTGTTGGGTTCGTATCGAAAAGAACTTTCCAATGATAATAAGAGATTTGAAATCTAACGATTGGATTTTAAATTATGTCCAAATCAATTTCAGAAAAGGTCGCTATGAATGCAGTTCGGTGGCCGTTATTGGAAATCTGCTCTACAGGCCTTAATAAAATTATTAAAAATATGAAAAAATTGTGTAAAATCATAATAAATGATTCTAAAAGAGTTTGGGTGAAAAATTCCCTATTTTAAAAGATAAAAGATATTTTTATCTAAATGAGCTAGTTATTAACTAGAATAATAATCCAATGTTTTTAAAATAAATAAATTGGATTGAAAATGGGTTTTAAAATAACCCAAATTTTTTCCAACGTATGAATTGGAATGATTTTGAATAGAAATAATCTTCAGAATATTTCAGTATTGGATTCCATGATTATACGGATATTGTTGAGGAATTTGGAAGATATATATATATATATATATCGTTATTCCCAATACGTTATTTGTTGGTTTTACAATTTGATATTGAATATAAGCCGATATAATTTCTATTTAGAGCCTTATATTTAATATCAAATTGGATTTTGGGTTTGTCGTGAATGGTGTCTTTAATAACACTGTTCTTAAACCCAGTTGAGAAAAGAATAAATCTTTTAATTAAGATTAATGAAGTTTACATCAATTAATTAATTTTTAACTGGAATTGAATTGAAATAGGATTTTTGGGTTTGTCTTGAACGGTGTTTTAAATAACACTTGTTCTTTAACCTAATTAACAGTGAATAGATGTTTGGAATTTATAAATCTTTTTATTAATGGAAATTTTCCAAAGTAAAGTTTTCCAATTTAATATATTAAATTGGAATTGAATGGAATTCGATTTGGTAATAATCAAGACGAGCTTCTGTGAATGAAGACCGTTACTATATATGGAATTTAAAAGGCTTTGTCGCTATTCCATTTATATTATTAGTCTGACACGGGAATTTATATCGATTATACACAGTTATGATTTCCGTTAGATTCCATTTTGATGGAAGATGATTTGGGTTTATCGTGACTGTGTTTTAAATGACATTGGTTCTTTGACCCAGTTAAATATAAGATTAATTTCTTAAAAGTTGAAAAATCATAAAGTAATGATTTATGATATTAAAACCAAGTTGTAGTTTTAATGAATCTTTAATTAGATTGGAATGAGAATGGAATAACTAAATTATCGAATTCATGAAATGATCGGGAATGGAGTGCTACCAGTTTTACTCCAGGCGATAGTTAAATCTTTAATTAGATTTGAATAGGAAATGGTAATTAAATTTATCGATAACACTGTGGGTGTTAGACATGGGGTACTACCAGTTTTTCTCCATGGGATGAGTAGGTTGGGATTGGGATTAATAAATAAATGATTACATCGGTATGGCTCCATAATCCCGACTAGTTTTATGAACCTTAATTTGGTTTAGAATTGTGGAAAGATAAAATAAGTCTTTTGAAATTGAAATCCAAAGGAAGATTAAAGAATAAATTTAAAAGAATTTATCTTTGATAAAATTAATGGGAACCTTTCCCTAAAGAAGTGAATATCAGAATAAAAGAATATTCTGAATTGGAATGAGGCGTATGATGTGTTTTTATAATACTTGATCTTAAGATATGTGAGTTATTCAGAAAGACCGGGTTTAACCCATTCTGAATAACTGATACGGCGACTAAAAGTCAACGATGAAGATGGTGGTTGAAGACCGGAGATCTTCATATCGTTTGGATGATTACTGATGTCTTGACTGGGATGTACACCCAAGACAAGGTAATAAGTGATGATCGTCCAGACGTACTTGGAGATCGACCGGATATGTGAGGGCCTCTCTTCTGTATTGGACATATGGACGAGGAATAAGGTGCCTCCGATTTCGTTCAGACCCAGAATGAACTTGCAAATGGATAGTGTATCTGACGTTGTATACTTTTATACTGTATTCGTTGATCTCTGCTAAATATATATATGATTGGTGGCGGAGAATTTATTCTCTTGCTTAAAACCCTTCTCTGAGATGTACGAGATTAGAGTTTATATATTGGTAGAAATCAGTGGTACGGTATGGATTGACAGTGTGGCATGCTGAGATGCATGGATCAAGGCTTTTGTTGAAAAGCAGAGTCTTGTGGTTGATGATCAAAGCACGACTTTAATTAGCATAGCTTTTTGTAGCGTTAATTCGTGAGCTTCACACCCCGGTATGAACCATAAAAGGGATGAGCAACCGTAAGGAGGGCATGCGTTTCTTTCTAGCTAGGAGTGGTGTCATGGTATGCAGTCCAGACATTTAACTTATGTGTATGTTGGAAAGCAAGGTACCTCGGATTTGTTGGTCGACATACTGACCTGATTTTATGCCCATAGGGCAGGGAAATGTATTGTTCAAGAATAACTAATCCACTAAAGTAAGTGTGGACCGACCCTGCCGCTTCCAGGGACGATGCATTCTGTTCCTGAGACACGGGCTAAAGTGTCTCGAATTCGATTAGACACTAATAATAATATAAAATGATTTTTGTTTTATACGTATCAAGCATATTTGGCAATTATAAGGTAAAACTCTTTCCTCCGTCTTGCGTTGCATTGTGTGATGGGACCTGAGTCTTATAATGACTTCATTTTTCTAAAAAGCATTGCGTTGTTTTATTTTAAATTGAGATTCATGTGGAGTAAATTCGTTCCGTGTTATACAACGTGGTCTCATGATTTCCCAACTTTTAAAGTAAAGACTTAATAATTGTTTTAGTTCTCACACCAGTCCCATGACTGACTCGGAGTTTATCGTTTTAACCTAAACTCTGGGTGCCCATAATTTCTGCACGAGCAATTAGTAGTTTTGGTTTTGCAGATTTCTTTTCTCAGGATCCTGGATTACAGCTGGAGCTGTATTCAGAATGCTTTGTATCTATGTATTTCTTTCAGTTGTGCTAGTTGATGTATTTTCCGCTATACATTGTATTTATACATTTAAATTTCCGCTGCTTTGTATTTTAATCTCTGATATTATTTTATTTCTGCGGTATAATATTTATTCATACTCTGATATCTTGTACTCTGGAATAAATTGTTGTAATAGCAATGAAATGTTCTATTATTTGTGTTCCGATGCCTCGTGTTTTCAAAGAAATCCGGACTTTCCAGTAAGGGGGATTTTGGGTCGTTTCAACACTGAGTCTGTGTAACTGTCTAAGATGTCACAAGGTAAGCGTATGGTATGCAACTTAACCAACTGTCCAATATCAAATTTATTATGGGACACACAAGCCTAGCATTAGTGAACTGGAACAAAATTATATGGTCACTATGTGAAACATCTGAGCTAAACCTAACAAGATGCATACGACAATTTTCTCAAGCCCAATATTTGCAAAAATGCAAACCATATACGGTGTTGTTATTCCATATATTTACAGGCCCAGATGTTTGAACCATCTGAGAGTATGATTTGATAAAAACAACATACTCGCATCAAGTACAATGAAGCTATGAAATCGAGACATACTTGAACCACATGAAGTGATTAAATAGCACTTTAGCATCACTCGGCAGAATATTAATTCCAATCAAAAGTGAAACCCATCAAATGTACAACAATATAACCAAATGTAGTTCTATGATGTAGTATTTGATGATATTCAACAGAAAGTTTCACTATACCACAAAAAAGAGAGGGTGTAGTACAATCGGATAGTAGCAAACCTTTCAGAATATAGAAACTCAAGTCTTGGCATTGTGGATGGGAAATCGATGACCAAGCCAACAAAGCTCCATGTAACACCCCACTCCCGCTATGGTCACTCACTAAGGGAATGCCATAGCATCGGTGAAGTATTTTTGTGAATATAGAACAGAAAAATTACAACAAGACAGATATAAATAGTACTTGAAATTTAAAACATCATCTCATAACAGCGGAAGTAAAACATGTCTGGTTACATCATAAAACCACAATAAAAGTCAAGTACAATATCCGTCAAAATTAAAGAAGTACATAATCCCACTCTCATACAATAGCCATGACAAAAGAAAAGATAACTGGGTAACTGGAGCTTTACATCTATCCAAGCTCCTAAAGACTGGAACAGCAATCCGATCAAGCTCCACTACTGCTAGGATCCACCGTAGGACCTGAGGGTTGGGAAAAAAGATAAAAACAACGGGGTCAGACATAAGTCTGAGCGAGTCCTATAACTTTAACAATACAATCGTTAAAGTAACCAGAGAAGACATAAACTGATATACGGTAACTAATGGGGATGAATGGCTACACTAAGCAGTCAACTAAACTAAGATAAAAGATAAAGACGCATCTACCCTTCCAAAGGTAAATTACTAAACTGCACCACACCAGTCATTCCTAACTTAAAGTTTGATCCCACCCATGGACTTATAAAATTAACTTAATAGTTCTCGCGTACCCCTAGGTGACTAAGTAGACGCCACGGGGCCCTACAATCCACTAGGTGTACACACTACCCCCCATTCGATCGGCTCCCTAACGTAGATACCCGTGCTGGCCCCACCGTGGGGTGTACCATTCCCCAACGTGGCAACCTGATAAAACTAACGGTGCACGGCTTATATCTACACGATGCAACAACGTCTTATTTACCAGCCCGGGTCCACACACGCATATGAAACCCGTTGGTCATGCGTTGCCACCGCTAACCCATTTTGGCCTCTTATAGTCAAGCCCAGTATGCGTGTCCCATCCTCGACATGGGTCGAGCCCACTAAGATACGTATGGGTTACTGGTTGAAATGGGCCCCCAGCACAAGCCATCCCCCTAAGCTTGGCCCACACACTAGTGTTTCCCACTTAACCCTTTAATCATGTTTAATTACATGTTTCATCTTGGTTAAGTATTTTATCATATTTTCTATTAGCAACCACTAGCAATTTCCACATACCACCCAAGGTACCCACTTAACCCCCATGCCCCACTACATGCTTATCTGGTTAAGTGTTTCTTAATTGATTAACACCGTAACCGTGTAAAGGACCCCTCACATTGGACCGTCATTTGTAGATGCCTGGTTAAGCCGGTAAACTCCGGGCAGTCTTACACTACAAACGGTCCAACCTCGTGTCATTTACCCTTGTTACGTATTTAATTTATGATTAAGACCCCTCACATTGGACCGTCATTTGTAGATGCCTGGTTAAGCCGGTAAACTCCGGACAGTCTTACACTACAAACGGGTCCAACCTCGTGTCTTAATCGATTAATTACTCCCATAATTTGTGTTAATTATCATGTTTATTTTAGGAATATGGGTGCACCTAACTTAATAGGCAAATTCCCAACTCCAAAGTGTGGGTACACCTAACTTAATAGGCAAATTCCCAACACATAGTATGGGTACACCTAACTTAATAGGCAAATTCCCATACTATGTTCATTTATTTTATGTTATGCATAATTATATTAATTTCACACAATCTTATTAACATATGCATTTAATTAACCCCATCGTTCCCACGTAATTTCGTTCTCATGACATAACACATATAAAAGGTGTCAACTTGCATATGTATGAACATGTTTCAAAGGTGCCATCTTGCATATTAACAAACACATAACTTGCATATGAACTTGTATAACATGTCACATAACTTGCATAAAATCTTGTATAACATGTCACATAACTTGCATATTAACTTGTATAACATGTCACATAACTTGCATATTAACTTGCATAACATGTTACATAAACTTACATATTAACAAATACATGACTTGCATTTGAACTTGCATAATATGTCACATAACTTGCATATGAACTTGCATAACATGTTACATACTTGCACATGAACTCATAAACTTGCATATGAACTTACATAACATGTTACATACTTGCATATGAACTCATAAACTTGCATATGAAGAAACATACAACTTGCATAATTATCATACATGTAACTTGCATATTAACATATGATCACAAAGCACAAAACTTGCATAACCCACATACATTAGCAAACTAACATCATGTCATATGACTTAAAACCCATTAATCCACAAACAAAACCATATGATCTCATCATATCTCATCTACTTAGTTTAGCAATTGATCATTAGAGTGATAGAAACTCACAACTAGCCAATTTGCACTCCAAATGAAGAAGATTAAGATGCTTAGAATGGATTAGAGGTTGATTAGAGAGTGATTAGCTTGCAACCCTCTTCATAAATTAGTGGAGGCTCCTTCTAAGATTTAATTTGGCGGCATGTAGCCCTCAATTCTATTTTTAGTATGGTTTAGGGTAGGTTTAGGGTGTATTTATAGATTAGGTGAGTGTTTTAGGCCCTTAGATTAACCCTAAATTAGATTAGGACCCTTAGATTTCGGAACCTTCCAGAAACCAGCCCTAAGACCAAGCCCAAACCTCAAACTGGTGCACCCAACCACAGAACTCTCTAGAAACTGTGCAGGTTTCCTGTCCCGACATGGGCGCACTTCCCAAGTGCGCCAGTGTATTTTTGTGCTGGCGCACTTCACAAGTGCGCCAGTGCATTTCTGGCCTGTTTCGGGTTTTTCTGCCTAACTTCGTTCGTCCATATCTCTTTCATACGGTACCCGTTTTACGCAAACTCGGACTCTATTTCACGTATTTTTCCGAGACGAACGCAATGACGCAGCCCGTTTCCCCTGATTCTCACATCTGAGATTAATTATACTTTAATTACTAACCATTAGTGTTAATTGAAATTCGGGGTGTTACATTCTCCCCTACTTAAAGGATTTCGTCCTCGAAATCTCTAAGTCAAGAAGAACGTATCCTACCAACCAAACAACCATCTACTAAACCATCAACCACAAGCAACCATTATCCTTAGAAACTTCTAATGATGTATGAACATATGCAGAAAGTGTGTGTATATGTCCGTATACTAATGCAAAATCAGGCGGTTTACTGATTCAGTCAACCTCCTTAATGCAAACCATGATAGTGCCATGCATCCAATATGTATGCGAAACCCTATTGACACATACAATTTCTATATGCGTGCACAACCATACACAAAAATGCATCATCCACATGATAACACAGCCATGATACATCCATCAATCTAACTACCACATCCATTTATGCGATATGCAACATGAAGTGACTGAGCCGATCTAGTGCCTAATGTGTGTGTATATGCATCCACGAGCAACCACTAGCAAACAATTGCATCCACATGCATCCATCAACCATAACATGTTTCAAACACATGTTTTAACCATAGGTTTTACCCTATCTAAAGGTCATAGGTACTAGCGAGAGGATATACTAAGGATAAGATAAGTACTAGACAAGCGATAAAGGAGAAGTTAAAAGACATACTCTCAAAAAGAAATGGGTACAAAGAACGCATCTTCGCTTCCGTCTCCCAAGTAGCATTGCTTTCGTCATCTCCCCATTGCACTTTAACTAGCTGAACTTCTCTGTTCCTCAACTTCCTAGTTTCTGACCCAAGGATGCGAGTAGGAGCTCGTCGAATCGTCGCATCACGCTCTACCTCTACATCTCTAAGCAAGCTCGGCTCTACCACCTCTGCGGTCTCATGTAAGCACTTCCTCAAATGTGATACATGGAATACATCATGAACACCACTAAGTCTGTCGGGCAACTCCACCCTATATGCCATCCGTCCAATCCTTTCCTTAATAGGAAACGGCCCAAAAAACCTCGGTGCTAACTTCCCAACGGACCCAAAGCGAACAACATTTCTCAACGGAGATACTTTGACAAAAACCATGTCCCCAACCTCAAAATCAAGATCCGTCCTTCTCCGATCCGCATAAGATTTCTGTCTATCTTGCGCTGCCTTCATCCTTCTTCGAATTAAATCAATCTTCTCTGAAGTCTCTCTAACCATATCTGGCCCAAGCAAGATCTTATCCGTAGATTCCCACCAACATGTAGGAGATCGACAAGGCCTTCCATAAAGAGCTTCGAAAGGTGCCATGCCAATACTAGACTGAAAGCTGTTATTGTATGCGAACTCCACCAAAGGAAGATGTTCTTCCCATGTACCTCCAAAATCCAAGATACAAAGCCTCAAGAGATCTTCTAAGATACGGTTCACCCTCTCGGTCTGACCGTCCGTCTGAGGATGATATGCGGTGCTCAAACACAACTGAGTCCCTACCGCCTCTTGCAAACTTCTCCAAAACTCACTAGTGAAGATAGGATCTCGATCACTCACAATGCTGGATGGTACGCCATGCAATCTAACAATCTCTCTAACATAGACTGAAGCAAGCCATGGAGCGGTCCTCTTACTCTTCACGGGTATAAAATGGGCACTCTTGGTAAGTCTGTCTACCACAACCCAAATTCCCGTATTGCCCTTCCTCGATCTCGGTAACCCATCGATGAAATCCATCGAGACACTATCCCACTTCCATTGCGGAACTTCCAATGGGTGTAGCAACCCACCGGGTTTCCTTTGCTCCGCTTTAACTTGTTGGCACACTAAGCATCTAGCCACATACTCGGCCACATCTTTCTTCATACCGGCCCAGAAGAAAACTCTCTTCATGTCTTGGTACATTTTGTCTCCACCGGGATGAATAGTCATCCTTGAACGATGTGCATCATCCAAAATAGCCTTCTTCAAACCCTCATCTTGTGGTACACAAAGTCTACCGTCTCTATGCAACCATCCCCTATCATCTATGGTGTATCTACCCAAATGGCTGGACGACTCCCCCCTTATAAGCTTCTCTACCAACTCAACCAACTGTGGGTCGTCTCGCTGAGCCTCGCCAATCCGTCCCAAAAGAGTAGGTCTAACCTCCAAGGATGCTAACAAACCAGGTACAAAGTCAACAGAAGGTCTGAAGTCGAACAAAGAAAGAAACTCCAAGCTTCGCCGTTCCACGAACAATGGACTCAAAGATAGCCTTTTTCTACTCAAGGCGTCCGCCACCACGTTACCCTTGCCAGGGGTATATGCTATCTCGAAATCATAGGATGCTAAGAACTCCATCCACCTTTGCTGTCTTAAGTTTAAATCCTTCTGAGAGAATAAGTACTTCAATGATTTATGGTCAGTGAACAACTCGAATCTCTCACCAAGAAGATAATGGCGCCAAGACTTAAGTGCAAAAACAATCGCGGCCAACTCTAGATCATGGGTAGGGTAATTCTTCTCATGCACTTTCAATTGCCTCCCTCCAAAGGCTATTACCCTTCCCTCCTGCATCAAGACTGCACCTAATCCTGTCCCACAAGCATCGGTATAAACAACAAACGGCTTACTCCCATTTGGAAGCACTAAAACTGGAGCGGTGGTCAAAGCTCTCTTTAACCGTCGGAAAGCATCATCACAATCTACGTCCCATGAGAAAACCAGATTCTTCTTCGTCAAGCGGGTTAATGGGGCTGATATCTTCGCGAAGTCTTTGATGAACTTCCTATAATATCCTGCCAACCCCAAGAAACTTCTTACTTCGGTAGCATTTCTAGGAACTTTCCAATCCTGGATAGATACTATCTTTGCGGGATCCACAGCTATCCCTTCCTTAGAGACCACATGCCCTAAGAATCGCACTTCTCTTCTCCAAAAATGACATTTAGAGAATTTAGCTTTAAGACTATGTGCTCGAAGAGTCTCCAACACTTCTCTGAGATGTAAGGCATGCTCTTCTTCACCCTTGGAAAAGACCAAGATGTCATCCACAAAGACCACTACAAACTTATTCAGATACTCTCTGAACACTCTACTCATCAGATCAACAAAGTATGTAGGGGCGTTTGTCAACCCAAATGGCATCACAAGCCACTCATAAAAACCATCCGGAGTCCGGAAAGCAGTCTTCTCTATACTGTCCTCCGCCACTCTCAACTGATGAAACCATGTAGCTAAGTCCATCTGCGAAAACACTGAGGCACCAACCAACTGATCAAAGAGATCATCTATCCTCGGTAATGGGTGTCTATTCTTCTTCGTGAGCTTATTAAGTTCTCTATAATCCACACAAAGTCTGAGGGACCCATCCGCCTTCGTGGCAAACACTACTGGAGCTCCCCACTCCGATATACTTCGCCTTATGAACCCCCTTCTCAAGCAACTCCCCTACTTGCTTATGAAGTTCTCTTCTCTCACGAGGAGCCATGTGGCGCACTGGCAAAGACACTGGTTTGGCATTATCCACCAAATAAATTCGGAAATCTATCTCCCGCTTCGGAGGCAAACCCTTCACCTCTTCAAACACATCCGGATATTCCCGGATCACTCTAACAGAACGCAAACTCTCGACCGAAGCATCGAGCGATTCAAGATAACTTAGCAAAACAAATTCCATGGGATTACAAGAGATCTCGAGAGTATTACCCAAGCGGGTCATAAGCCTGACAACTCTCCTTTCACAATCAAGAACGGCACCATTACTGGATAACCAGTCCATGCCCAAAATCAACCCATAGCCCGTGAAGCCCAATACAAAAGCATCACATCCAAACTCAACGCTAAGTATAGAAATCTTCAAACCCAAACATATCATAGACAGATATATGGAGCCCCCAATTGGGTTTGAAACAACCAAGGGATCATCAACTAGACTGGTGTCTAAGTGCAGTGACTCAACTAACGATGATGAGATAAAAGAATGCGATGCGCCAGGGTCAAACAAAGTGCGAACTGGATGATCAAACAGAAAAACCAGACTTTCAACGGAAATAGTTCTACCTCTCTGCTGAATCGGTGGAACTGAGAGAGCCTGAACTTGCCCCCTGCCTGAGCTGGTGCCATAAGAGCTTACACCTGTCCTCCTGAGGTAGACCCCGTCTTCTGCCCCTTCTTTGGGCAGTCCTTCACAAGATGTCCTGCTTCACCACAATGAAAGCAACCGGTCTTCTTCTTTTTGCGACAATCCTTGCTGAGGTGGCCTGGGGTCCCACAATTGAAGCACTTCTTCTTCTTCTTCTTCCCCTTGTCACCATTGCCTTTTCCACCCTTGCCTTGTTGTTGTTGTTGTTGCGGTTTCTTCTGATCCCCCTTCTTCTCTGGTGCCTTAGAACTCTTATCATCCTCATGCATAAGTGCCATGTAGACAAGCTTCTCAAGGTGGCCCCCATAGGAATGTGAGTCATAGCTATTCCTTGCAATGGTTCGTTCAAGCCTCTAACGAACCTCAAAGCCTTCTTCTCCGGTGTATTCACCAACTCTATGCCAAACCTTGCTAATTGATTGAATTTGTTGACATATTCTTTCACCGTGAGATTCCCTTGCTTCAAATTCAAGAACTTCTCCATGAACAGATTCTCTTCTGCCCTTGAGAGAAACTTAGCCCCTAACCTTTGCTTGAAATCTGCCCAAGAGTCAACAGGGCGTTCTCCATTAGTGACCTCCCACCAGAATGAGGCCTCTCCCTTCATTAACCAAGCCGCCAACTTGACTTTCTTTCCCTCTTCCACTTCAAAGATATCTAGCAACTCTTCCACTTCCTTAAGCCAATCTCTAGCCTCTACGAAAGTCTCTGAACCTAGAAAAGGTTTTCCTCCTATAGCCTGGAACTCCTTGCAAATCTTAGCAAAATTATCCACTCTAGGCTGAGGAGGAGGAGGAGCGGTTGCCTCTGGTGTAGTAGCATTGGCTGGACCCGCAGCCGCGGCCCTAGCCTCTTGTAACCTCCTATACCATAGTGGTATAACTAAGCCCTTCGGGATGTTAAGATCTTCAGCCATGCTGAAACGAAAGAGGAAAGATTCAAAAAGGAGATTCCGAAAGATAAAGATATGGCTATTGGGGATTATGCTTTTCTTTTTCAAAAACTTTTCTCTTAAAAGACATGTTTTTGAAAATACTTTTTCCAAAAATAACACCTTTACTATTTTCTAAAAAAAAGTATTTTTTTTCAAAAAATTATCTGTTCCGGTAACCTTCAGCTCTGATACCACGTGTAACACCCCACTCCCGCTATGGTCACTCACTAAGGGAATGCCATAGCATCGATGGAGTATTTTTGTGAATATAGAACAGAAAAATTACAACAAGACAGATATAAATAGTACTTGAAATTTAAAACATCATCTCATAACAGCGGAAGTAAAACATGTCTGGTTACATCATAAAACCACAATAAAAGTCAAGTACAATATCCGTCAAAATTAAAGAAGTACATAATCCCACTCTCATACAATAGCCATGACAAAAGAAAAGATAACTGGGTAACTGGAGCTTTACATCTATCCAAGCTCCTAAAGACTGGAACAGCAATCCGATCAAGCTCCACTACTGCTAGGATCCACCGTAGGACCTGAGGGTTGGGAAAAAAGATAAAAACAACGGGGTCAGACATAAGTCTGAGCGAGTCCTATAACTTTAACAATACAATCGTTAAAGTAACCAGAGAAGACATAAACTGATATACGGTAACTAATGGGGATGAATGGCTACACTAAGCAGTCAACTAAACTAAGATAAAAGATAAAGACGCATCTACCCTTCCAAAGGTAAATTACTAAACTGCACCACACCAGTCATTCCTAACTTAAAGTTTGATCCCACCCATGGACTTATAAAATTAACTTAATAGTTCTCGCGTACCCCTAGGTGACTAAGTAGACGCCACGGGGCCCTACAATCCACTAGGTGTACACACTACCCCCCATTCGATCGGCTCCCTAACGTAGATACCCGTGCTAGCCCCACCGTGGGGTGTACCATTCCCCAACGTGGCAACCTGATAAAACTAACGGTGCACGGCTTATATCTACACGATGCAACAACGTCTTATTTACCAGCCCGGGTCCACACACGCATATGAAACCCGTTGGTCATGCGTTGCCACCGCTAACCCATTTTGGCCTCTTATAGTCAAGCCCAGTATGCGTGTCCCGTCCTCGACATGGGTCGAGCCCACTAAGATACGTATGGGTTACTGGTTGAAATGGGCCCCCAGCACAAGCCATCCCCCTAAGCTTGGCCCACACACTAGTGTTTCCCACTTAACCCTTTAATCATGTTTAATTACATGTTTCATCATGGTTAAGTATTTTATCATATTTTCTATTGGCAACCACTAGCAATTTCCATATACCACCCAAGGTACCCACTTAACCCCCATGCCCCACTACATGCTTATCTGGTTAAGTGTTTCTTAATTGATTAACACCGTAACCGTGTAAAGGACCCCTCACATTGGACCGTCATTTGTAGATGCCTGGTTAAGTCGGTAAACTCCGGGCAGTCTTACACTACAAACGGGTCCAACCTCGTGTCATTTACCCTTGTTACGTATTTAATTTATGATTAAGACCCCTCACATTGGACCGTCATTTGTAGATGCCTGGTTAAGCCGGTAAACTCCGGGCAGTCTTACACTACAAACGGGTCCAACCTCGTGTCTTAATCGATTAATTACTCCCATAATTTGTGTTAATTATCATGTTTATTTTAGGAATATGGGTGCACCTAACTTAATAGGCAAATTCCCAACTCCAAAGTGTGGGTACACCTAACTTAATAGGCAAATTCCCAACACATAGTATGGGTACACCTAACTTAATAGGCAAATTCCCATACTATGTTCATTTATTTTATGTTATGCATAATTATATTAATTTCACACAATCTTATTAACATATGCATTTAATTAACCCCATCGTTCCCACGTAATTTCGTTCTCATGACATAACACATATAAAAGGTGTCAACTTGCATATGTATGAACATGTTTCAAAGGTGCCATCTTGCATATTAACAAACACATAACTTGCATATGAACTTGTATAACATGTCACATAACTTGCATAAAATCTTGTATAACATGTCACATAACTTGCATATTAACTTGTATAACATGTCACATAACTTGCATATTAACTTGCATAACATGTTACATAAACTTACATATTAACAAATACATGACTTGCATATGAACTTGCATAATATGTCACATAACTTGCATATGAACTTGCATAACATGTTACATACTTGCATATGAACTCATAAACTTGCATATGAACTTACATAACATGTTACATACTTGCATATGAACTCATAAACTTGCATATGAAGAAACATACAACTTGCATAATTATCATACATGTAACTTGCATATTATCATACATGTAACTTGCATATTAACATATGATCACAAAGCACAAAACTTGCATAACCCACATACATTAGCAAACTAACATCATGTCATATGACTTAAAACCCATTAATCCACAAACAAAACCATATGATCTCATCATATCTCATCTACTTAGTTTAGCAATTGATCATTAGAGTGATAGAAACTCACAACTAGCCAATTTGCACTCCAAATGAAGAAGATTAAGATGCTTAGAATGGATTAGAGGTTGATTAGAGAGTGATTAGCTTGCAACCCTCTTCATAAATTAGTGGAGGCTCCTTCTAAGATTTAATTTGGTGGCATGTAGCCCTCAATTCTATTTTTAGTATGGATTAGGGTAGGTTTAGGGTGTATTTATAGATTAGGTGAGTGTTTTGGGCCCTTAGATTAACCCTAAATTAGATTAGGACCCTTAGATTTCGGAACCTTCCAGAAACCAGCCCTAAGACCAAGCCCAAACCCCAAACTGGTGCACCCAACCACAGAACTCTCTAGAAACTGTGCAGGTTTCCTGTCCCGACATGGGCGCACTTCCCAAGTGCGCCAGTGTATTTTTGTGCTGGCGCACTTCACAAGTGCGCCAGTGCATTTCTGGCCTGTTTCGGGTTTTTCTGCCTAACTTCGTTCGTCCATATCTCTTTCATACGGTACCCGTTTTACGCAAACTCGAACTCTATTTTGCGTATTTTTCCGAGACGAACGCAATGACGCAGCCCGTTTCCCCTGATTCTCACATCTGAGATTAATTATACTTTAATTACTAACCATTAGTGTTAATTGAAATTCGGGGTGTTACACTCCATCATTGATGCCGCTTGCCGAAATTTAACTTCATCCATAACAGCCTTAACGCAAATTGAAATGTGAAAATGATTATAATTTGAACATTAACTCGGTTTTGTAAATAACATTCAGAGGATTTAAGGAAAACCGTTTAGTTTATGTTTTAACATAATAGAAAATAAATAAATTCAGACATTAAAGCCCTAAGGCAAATTGAAATGAAAAAAAAAGAATGATTTGAGACCAAAACTAGATTTAGTAAAAAAAAAGGGTAGTTTGTTTTATTTGTGTGTGTCTGTCTGTGTTTGCGTGTGTGTGTGTTTGGAGAGAGGGGCGAAATTGGAGTTGCAGTAATAAATGATGCACCATAACATGCTCTGTATTTCGAAGTAAACAGAGAAAAAGGGTTTTATAAGCTTTGATAATAAAAAGTGCACCTCTAGTTTAGGTTTGAAATGGCATGAAGTAGGGCCCTCCATTTCTGTCATATCTAAAAGCTTGGAAATCTGTATGTTTGAATCGCCAACCATATGCATACAATATTTAATGCTTGGTTCTAACTCTTCTACACGTGCATGACACAATGCTTGATTATGTTCATCTCTGTATTTCCCAAGTTCTTCATACACATCACTGTCAATAAGACATAAGTTGGATAGAATATCATAAGAAGCATAGTTCACTTGTTAGTGGTGAGGTCTTCTTCATTATGATGTATCTATTTACAAGTGATGATAAACAATAGGGATATCGATATATTCTGTACACATTCTAATCAATCCAGACAAAATTCCCATATTAAGAAAAATCTAAAATACTATTAAAAGCTTTTAACATTGTTACAGCTAGATACATTACCAAATAACTGCCGCAGAACTTGGGTTCTTCTGTTTGATGTCCGTTAGTTCAAAGGAAATGAATGTTATACTCGTCATATTTTTTGTTAAATGTTATCAATTCTATGCTAAATCGCAATCCCCCTCCCTCCTTGAATCTCTGTGATAAATAATAAATTATCATTTTGTCAACCGACGATTTATTTCTGAGCATACACATTACGTAATTAGGTAGTCAGTAGCGATTGACTATTAAATACCACATAGCAATACTTATATATGTAATTATAGGTTGAATATAGTTTGTATCGACCTAATAAATAGATGCAACATGTGTATAGAATCATAAATATAATAAATTCACGGCCAATTAAAGTACTAGGTTATAAAATTTTGTAGCTTCCATTAATACTACCTATGTTGGAATTTGTGATGCGCAAATCACAATTGTAGGCAACAAATTATCTATGTTGTTTTTGTGGAGAGATTTTTGCTTATCCAAATAAATTTATGACATATATGAAGATAATTTGGGTGCCAAAACTTGGGTATGAAGCAATTCACTCTATAAAAGGCCTAGATAACATCTTCATTAGGTGTGGAAAATTTGTCGTTGTTCTTCATTATCTTTCTCCTCAAATTGTTTAGCCATTAGATGCTCTCTACCTATTTCTCAATAAGGTTATTGGTTTAAGTTGTGGTTGTTTGTAATGATAGATGAGATCGGTTGTAAACAATTTTTATTTGGTGAATCAATAAAGGGGGTGGTTGCGTGGAATATCGTGTGTTCATATTTTCGATATTATTTGTGTTGTTTTTGTTTTTCAATCACATTCATTTCCAAGTGATTGGGTGAAAAAAATCCTGTTTTTCTGGGAGTTTTGTCTTTTCCGCTGTGCACAAAATCCAACAGTTATTATCGGAGCTTAGTTCATCGCATAGCTTGGAGTGTTTGTTGGATTGGAGATTGTAGATTTCGGAGATGATGACGTTTTCAAAGATGACTATTTTGAATGGGAAGAATTGGGGTATATGGAAGCCGAAGATGTAGGATATTTTATTAATGATTTGCATGATCCCATTGATGGAGATGGGGAGAAGCCCTCGAATATGGACGAGGGAAAGTGGAAGAAAATAGATAAAAAGCGATTGCGTTGATTCGCCAATATTTGGATGATTCGGTATTCCACAATGTGGCTAGTTGTGAATCCATGAAGGTGTTGTGGGACATCTTTGTATGAGTCAAGGAGTGTTACAAGTAAGGCTTTTCTGATTCGAAAGTTGGTACAACTTCGATTGGATGAGGAGAAGTATGTTGTAGAGCATTTGAACGAATTTCAAGATGTGATCAATCAATTGACAAATTTGAAGGTCAATTTTGGTGATGAGTTGCAGGCTCTTTTGTTGATGAATTCTGTTTCAGAAAGCAGGGAAACTTTGGTTGTTTCATTAAGTAATTCTAATGCTAATGGAACTATTTCTTTGGAAATGGTTCGAAGCAGTCTTTTGAATGAAGATCTAAGGAAAAAAGAGTCGGAGTTGAAATCGGTTCAAAGTGATCCGATGGTAGCAAGGAACTCGAAGGATAGTGGAAGCCAATGGTAAAGGTGCAATCATTTGTTTCCATTGCAAGAAGGAAGGTCACAAGTGCAATGATTGCTA
Organism: Allium sativum; assembly: GCA_030737875.1. NCBI lineage: Eukaryota > Viridiplantae > Streptophyta > Magnoliopsida > Asparagales > Amaryllidaceae > Allium > Allium sativum. The sequence goes on from CM060913.1 coordinate 487,139,076, forward strand.
TTCATATATACGAGATATGAAGAAGAAAAAAGAAGGCACAAGGTGATAATAACAGTGATGAGACACAGATAGGCTTTGTTGAAGATACCAAAAGCGATTCTTCATGTGATGTCCTATTTAGTGTTGTAGAGCCTTGGAAGATGGATTCAAGAGCCATTTTTCACATATGTCATGATGTGAAAAGTTTTTCTTCTTATGAGAATAGTGTTGGCATGATAAAGACGACCAATGGAGTAGAGCTACCAATTTGTGGAGTTGGAGCTGTTAGGTTTCAGATACATGCTGGAGTGGTGATAGAAGTGGCAGGTGTGAGGCACATACCCACTTGTTCTCATAACCTCGTATCTCTCAGTCAGTTAGATCATCGCGGTTGCACTTATGAGACTCGATGTGGAGTTTTGAGAGTGAAGAAGAGTGGCCGTGTGATGATGCAGGAGTTTTGGAGGAGGAAAACATATATAGTTTGGTCAGTTCGGTGGTCGACAATGGAAGACAGGTGACGGTTGAAGAACCTAGTCCATAACAAAATGGAGAGGTCAATATGGTCACTGTTGATGGTCCTAAGATGGAGGATCTTGGTATCGACAAGGGTCTAGATGTTGATGATGCTCGTGGGATCCCGGAGATGAAGAGATCGTGTCAAACGGAAGACGGATGTCGAGTTGTGAAATCCACAAAGACGAAATGGAGGTCTTTGTGGTATTACAAGCGCTTTTGAAGATCGCTATTGGCGCGGTGCACGGATGATGGAGGTGCACCTTTAGTGGGCGATGGTGGGGGTTTGTAATGATGTTAATTGAGAAAAGAAGGTTGAGAGTGAAAGGTAAGTTGGCTGTTGCTGAGTGGAGGAGATGTTGTGATTTGGTATCAAGGTGGAGTGTAGAAATTTGTGATACGCAAATCACGATTGTAGGTAACAAATTATCTATGCAGATTTTATGGAGGGATTTGTTGGTATATTTGTGGGATATTTAAGGCAAGGATTATTTGGTGTTTATCCAAATAAATTTGTGACATATATGAAGATAATTTGGGGGCCAAGTTTTCTTGAAGGTCAAGAAAACTTGGGTATGAAGCAATTCACCCTATAAAAGGCCTAGGTAACATCTTCATTAGGTGTGGAAAATTTGTCATTGTTATTCATTGTCTTTTTCCTCAAATTGTTTAGCCATTAGATATTCTCTACCTATTTCTCAATAAGGTTATTGGTTCAAGTTGTGTTTATAATGATAGTTGAGATCGGTCGTAAACAATTTTGTATTTGGTGAATCAATAAAGAGGGTGGTTGGGTGGAATATCGTGTGTTCATATTTTCTATATTATTTGTGTTGTGTTTTTTCAATCACATTCATATCCAAGTGATTGGGTGAAAAGATCCTATTTTTCTTGGCGTTTTGTTAAACTTCGGCTGCGCACAAAACCCCAACACAATCGGGGGTCACAATCTTTCTGATAACTCGGTTAAGTCTTGTCCCTTCATTCATTAATCATATTTTACGACGTAACAAAAAATAGCACCATGACCCCAAAAAAGGCATCCTCTTTTTATTTTGTGAACATAATAAATCAAATTCTACTGGAGGTGGCCATGTCTTAAAAGGAGTTTCCACCATCGACTGTATAATAGTTAGCGATACTTGGTTCTTCCTGTAACAATCCGAAGTATTGAGCAGTAAATATTTGAATATCGAGATTAATCAAATATTTAAATCTTGGATATAATGTTATAAAAGTGATTTTATAACCTTGTTAAATACCTTTATAAATATTAATTAATGATGATAAAATTTTGTTTTTAAGTAGTTCGAAGTATTATCGGTGATGTGATAGAAATCCATTTTGTGAACAAACAAAATTTCACTTGTTAAAAGTTGTTAGAATTTCATGTGCATTGCAACATATGAACGAATATGTTAAATGTTAATAATCTCCTATGGTATAAGAATGAATTAACTAATGTAAGAATGTGTTAGGAAGTAATTAATAAAGATTCGATTTGACATGTTATAATAATAAAAATTTGATTTGACATGTCATAAAGGTTTGATTTGACATGTAATAAAAGTTTGATTTGACATTTGATTTGACTGTCATAATAGTAAAGGTTTGATTTGACATGTCATAATAATAAAGATTTGATTTGACATTTGATTTGATTTGACATGACATGATTATAAAGATTTGACTATAAATGAAATTGTGATACATATGCCACTTAGGTGTAAACTTCTAGTACACCCTAAAGGACAACTAAGGGGCACGTGTTATCATCATAAGGTATGCATGGAAGATGAAGGACAAATGTATTAAGAAAGAAGAAAGATAGGAGTTTAGTGGCTTTTCTTAAAAGCCAATCTCAGTGGCTTCTCTTTGAAGCCTAAGTATTTGTAGCTTCTATTAGAAGCCTATTCTTAGTGGCTCCTCAAAGAAACTTTGCTTCACACACACACATACACACGGAGTTCATTTGCAAAGGGGGAAGCTAACTTCTCATTTTATGGGAAAATCAGTGAGAAATCCTCCTCAAAATGTTGTAAACAAACTATCAAAATTGGGATGTTAAATTAAAATGAAAGAGGGGCAAAACATGTCAAACCCGAGAGCGAAATAGGTTGACATTAGATTTGCGAGTTGCGATGATTTGAGAAAGACATTTGCTTGCTTTGGGGTGATGGTAAGAGCTTTATTTATATTTTACAAGGCTTTTGCATGAAGTTAGCAAGGAGTACTGTGAGTGTACTTATCATCTAAACAACTACTAATTTCTTATGCTTGTGTTTTAATTAAATGTTGCACATGACTTCATCATACCATATTGGTTGCGATATTTTCTCTAGCAAGAAAACGACATATGTGACTGATGATTAAGCACTTGTATGACTTGGTATGACTTGTACGAAGTCTTGGAATCAAGAACATAAGGATTAGTAAGGGACAGACATATAATACATGTGGTTTTATAGCGGAAGTCGTTATAAATGCATTTTCAAAGTATCTTATTTTAACGAACTTTTATTAGTTTTTAAGTTAACTATTTCACTTTAGTTTTTTTTGAAATCCTTTCTAACAAATATAAGAGTGAAATAAAGATGGTTTGAGATTGTTTGTAATGGAGTTTTTGCACAAAAAAGTTGATTATTATTTAAAGTAGGAGATGTTTGTCTTTTGGAAGAAATTTTCTACAATATATATATATATATATATATATATGTGTGTGTGTGTGTGTGTGTGTGTGTCTTTCAAAATGAGTATATACAAAAATGTTTTACTCTTACTTGATATAAAGAGTATTTTGGAAGTAAATATGGATTTTAAATGCTTTGTGTAAATAAGAACTACATTGGCTTGATCCTATATCTAATAGCTCACCTAATTAGATATAGGTACGTAGGCGGTCACAAGCAGTGGTGATGATCTGCTATAAGAATAAAATATTTTTTAGTTATTTATTTGTTATTACATCCGGTGTTGGTACATCTTTCGTGTTTATCATTTAAGTCGTGCTGACATATTTATTGAGTGTGCTGGAATGAATATCGATGTCCATCTCATTAGAGTAGCATAATGGTAGATTATGTTATTTATTAAAATTCTATCAAATGCATTTAGTGATGTTGCTTATTTATCCAATTAAATGGTAGTTGTCATTGTTTGTTTTGAACGAACAGGGATTTTCGACAATTTCAATTGGTCCAAGAATTCTGGGTCATTACAAGTTGGTATCAGAGTCTAGGTTAGGTGCCTACATAAAATTTCACCTAAGATTATAAAACCATCCTAGAAATTTTGAAATGAAGCTATCTTAATTTGATAAATAAAACTGGATAGGGTAAGACACTATACCTCTGACCAAGGTTGCCGATAGTATTTATTTTGTGTGTTTAACTTTTGTTTAGTGTTTACACTAATAAGACTAATGTGTTGATTCGTTATCAAGCTGTTAGAATTTGTGATACAATATTTCCATTTGCAGAAGATTTGGAAGATATTATTGATTATGGTGATACAATAGTTCCATTTAGAGAAGATTTGGGAAATATTGTTAATTTGAGTAATATAATATTTCCAACTGTAGAAGATTTGGAAGATATCAGAAAAATTATTGTCTCTTTTTAGGGAAGGTGATAAATTACCTACATAAGTGGAAGAATAATGAAGAAGATTCTTTTAAGATATTGAAGTAAGAAATTAATTCTATGATTGGAGAATTAATTAGGCATTGATTTATAACAGTAAATCAATTACTTCAACCCCAATTATTAATCCTTATATAAGGATAGGGATTAGGTTAAATGTATGGATCATCTCTAAAAGTTGTATTTCTTCTTCTTCCTCCCTATTATCAGTCTTGTAATATTTTCTGATTTAGAAAAGAAATAAAATATCTTCTCCCCAAGTGGAAGTACACTAGCATGACGTTAGTGGAACCACTATAAATCTGTTGTGTTCTTTCTTTTATTGCTTGATCCTTGATTGTTTTGCTGGTGACTATCTGCTGTTTATTTTGCCTCACCATGAATCTTTTCCTATTTGCTTTTCCGCAAGGTTGAGTTTTATTTTCATGGCGTTTTGGGAAACTTTTACCTCCAACAATCGATATTTTGGGAAACTTTTACCCCCAACAATCGATATTAAAGCTACGAGGTTGATTGAGAAAGGGTGTTAGGTATTATGGAAGAAGATGAGGAGAATTAAGCAACTGTATCAAGGCCATATGTCAAAGGGACATATATGGCAGCAGGATCTCAGCTAGCAATAGAAAGATGGAATTAGGATAAAGACTTCGAGAAGTGGTAATGAAGCATGAAAGTTGTTCTGATGAGGAACAATGTTCATCCTGTGGTGTTTGCTCCTGGGGAGTTGACGGTTGATATTTCAGCCGTGGAAAGGAAGGAGATGGAATGATGTGCATATACTACTTTACAATTAGCAATGGGAGAAAATGTCATTTCATAGATTAGCAGTGAGACCACTGCTAAGGACATTTTGACCAAGCTGGAAAAACTCTGTTTAAAGAAGTCACTAACCAACCATTTGATTTTGCTGAAGACGTTTTTCACCATGCGGATGAGAGAGGGTTCTTCAGTGAAGGCACATCTAAGTTTCTTCGATGATCTCGTGATCAAGATGAATACTTTTGACTTGAAAGTGGATGAGGAGAAAATAGCAATGATTCTTTTGTGTTATCTTCTGGAGCGATACACAGGTTTCAGTAACAGTCTCATCTATGCCAGAGATACACTAACGGTAGATGATGTGAAGGCAGGTCTTCTATCTGAGCACTTGAGGGATCAGATGAAGGGGTTGAGTGAAGGTAGAGGAGGAAGTAGTACGGAAGCCTTATTAGTTGGTATGGAGAAAGGGAAGACGAATAAAATAAAATCAAGAGATGGGAAGTGCTACATTTGCAAGAAACCAGGCCATTGAAAGAGAGATTGTCCGAACTTGAAGAAAAAAAAAATTGAAGATGGAAATTCACTGGTTGCGATGGAGGAATTTTTGTCTGATGACTTGTTGACAGCGGTAGCATCAGATGTATCAGGCCATTGGGTGCTAGATACGGGGGTGTCTTTTCATATGACACCTAATAAGAATTATTTCAGTTCTTTTAAAAGAAAACGAGGGAAACTGATTCTTATGGGAAATGATGCTAGTTGTAGAGTCATGGGCGAAGGTACTGTGCAGATTCGCATGTATGACGGGGTAATATGCACCTTGACAGGTGTCCGTTATGTTCCAGGTCTTCGGAAGTCAATGATTTCTCTTGGGCAGGCAGTTGGCATCAAGGATGCGAGGTGACTATTGATAAGGATAATCAAAGGGTTTCCAAGGGTGCATTTGTAGTGATGAAGGGAGATATGTTTCATAATTTCTATCTCCTGAGGGGAAGCACTGTACTTAGAGAGTCAAGGGTTGGAGTCTACAATTTTCGTGGAAAAGATGTCAAAGCTAGGCATACGATAAGGGACTTTGAGTTTCTGCGTAGGCAGAATATGATCAAAGGGGAAAGCTTCAACAAGGTGAGATTTTGCCAAGAGGATGTGCTTGATAAGAAGAAGAAGTGATCATCTGAAGTTGGTCAGAGATCAAAGAAGAAAGCAATGGATATGCATAAGTCTTTGTAGACTGCTAAGTTTAGGCGTTGCTCGAGCTGGAATTGCTTATCGAAATGCTAGGTGCCATGCGGTGGCATAGTGTGAGGAGAGAGTTGAGATGGTTCATGGAGACGTTTGTTTTCATGGTGAAGATTAATACGTCTCACAAGAAGGGGGTACTTTGAACACTTTGTTGACAGGCAGTGGCATTGCCAAAGTTTGTTGACAAAGTGCAAAGGGTGATGTCCATGCCGAAGCTCATTGGGAAAGATAACCATGGTGTCTTTCCCGAGAAGATGCTTAGAGTAAGAGGATGTATGTGAAGTTGGTATGCTTTCAAGGAAATATAGTATCAAGGTGGAGATTGTTAGAATTTGTGATACAATATTTCCATTTGCAGAAGATTTGGAAGATATTATTGATTATGGTGATACAATATTTCCATTTAGAGAAGATTTGGGAAATATTGTTAATTTGAGTAATATAATATTTCCAACTGCAGAAGATTTGGAAGATATCAGAAAATTTATTGTCTCCTTTTTAGGGAGGGCAATAAATTACCTACATAAGTGGAAGAATAATGAAGAAGATTCTTTTGGGATATTGAATTAAGGAATCAATTCTCTGATTGGAGAATTAATTAGGCATTGATTTATAACTATAAATCAATTACTTCAACCCCAAGTATTAATCCTTGTATAAGGATAATGATTAGGTAAATGTATGGATCATCTCTAAAAGTTGTATTTCTTCTTCTTCCTCCCTATTATCAGTTTTGTAATACTTTCTGATTTAGAAAAGAAATAAAATCTCTTCTCCCCAAGTGGACGTGCACTAACAAAATGTTAGTGGAACAACTATAAATCTGTTGTATTCTTTCTTTTATTGCTTGATCCGTGATTGTTTTGCTAGTGACTATCTGTTGTTTGTTTTGCCTTACCACCAGTCCATTCCTATTTGTTTTTCAGCCCGATTTGGTTTTATTCCCAAGGCGTTTTGGGAAACTTTTCCCCAACACAAGCACCATATAAAGAGGTTTAACGAAATTGTAAGTGCATATGATTAGTTATAAAGTAATGAAGGAATAAATGAAGTGGCTTATAAAGGGAGGTATGTAGTAGCTTTAAATGGATGCAATGGAGTAGCCTAAAAGGAATGTGGAATAACAACTTGTCGAGGAAGGAATTAAATGAGCTTGATCAAATAAACTTGAGGATGATCAAGATGAGTATATTGAACACTACATTCATGTAAACCTAAGGTGAGAAAATCTCTTTAAATATTAATGTCATTACGTAATATGATATTATAATTATTTAGCACTTATGATGTTAGCTTAAAACTGCTAAAACACCCCTCAGCAATTCGGTCATAACTTTTGATTCCTTGATTGAGTTTGGTCGAAGTTAATCTCATTAGGCAGCTAGATTGATTATCTAGAATACTTACATCATATACATTTTAAAATTTGAAAGTTTGCTCTCTCAAAATATTGATGCAAATTGATTATATGTTTGACGTAAAAAAGAGAGGTTAACGTCATTCAATGCGATTGTCATAACTATGCCACATATAAGATTTTGAGATACGTCGAGTAATTTGAAAAGACTGATGTAGGATAAAAAAGGTTCATACTTAGTACCTTACAGATTATTTTCGAAGTTGATAGTGTGGATTTTTTTTCAAAAGAAAACAGTTATCTATATTGGAGTAATGATTACGAAGTATAAAATTACTATGAGAGAACACTTTGTTTATACTTATGAAATATTTTAATGGATCATTACATCAATGATGGTACTTTCGGATAACGATGACGATGTGCGGTATAAGACAATAGATCTTGGGTAGTGCATATTACTCTATGTGGTATTGAACCAGTAGACTACATCCCTACTTAGTGAGGAGATGACGGCTGCAATATGATGGTTACCTTCAGATGATGATGATGTGCGGTATAAGACAATAGATCTTGGGTAGTGCACTATTACTTTATGTGGTATTGAGACAGTAGAGTATGTCCCTACTTAGTGAGAGGATGCCGACCGTAATAGGATAAAACATCCTAAACTGGTCATGTGGCTTGGATCTACTTTGATGAATATAATCATATTTTTGAAGAAAAAATTTATTTGAAGATATTATTTGGGGTTATCTTAAAAATCTTACTCTCCGGTACATTTCGATGGTATCGCAATAAGGGGAGTACACAATTGCTTGATGAGTCAACATTAGTCAAAACGTGATGAAATATTCTACATTGAGTGTGCAATATAAATCCACTTAGATGAATAAGATTCTACTTTGATAAAAGTACTTGTTATCAAAATTTCTATTGCAAACTTGTTTGATTTACTTATGGATATCATTTGAAAGTCTATCTTGAATATCACTTTGAACTTTGATGTGACATTATCCTGACGAAGTTAAATGATGATAAACTTGAAGTTCCTTAAAACACAACCGCCACGATTAGTCTTTGGTACATTTCGATGCGTACCACACAAGGAGAGTATATCTTTACTTGATGATTTGACATGACTCACAAAAAAAGAGAGGCTCTAGAATCTACTCCAAATTGAGTATATATTCATGGGAGGTAGACTGGATATTGATGTGGATTGAAATGAACATGATCCTGAATTTGAGCATAAGAAGAATGACGGGCCTAATTCAGTAATAGCTTGCAAGATTGATAGAATCTTGATAACAAATTGAGAAGTTCAAATTATATAATATCCAGGTATGTCTTATACTCTAATTCTGAATTTCAGTTTATGAAATTGTTCTGAAAGTATACTTTCAAGAAAAAATTCCCTGGATACATAGAGTTTCTTTCGTGGAATATTTGGCTTTCTTTTGGTTAATTATTGCATAGAATTTTGGGGACGAAATTCCTTTTAAGGGGGAAATAATGTAACAGTCCAACATATTGAGTAGTAAATATCTTATTATCGAGATTATTCAAATATTTAAATTTCGGATATAATGTTATAAAAGTGATTTTATAACCTTGCTAAATCCCTTTACAAATATTAATTAATGATGATAATTTTTGTAAGTAGTTCAAAGTAATATCGGTAATGTGACCGAAATCCGTTTTGTCGATAAACAAAATTTCACTTGTTAAAAGTTGTTAGAATTTCATGTGCATTGCAACATATGAACACATAGATAAAGTGTTAATAATCTCTCATAGTATAAGCATGGATTAATTAATGTAAGAATGTGTTATGAAGTAAATTAATAAACATTTGATTTGACATGTCATAATAATAAAGGTTTGATTTGACATGTCATGAAAGTTTGATTTGGCATGTCATAAAGGTTTGATTTGATATTTGATTTGACTGTCATAATAATAAATGTTTAAGCTGACATATCATAATAACAAATATTTGATTTGATATTTGACATTACGTGATAATAAAGATTTGGCTATAAATGAAATTGTGATACATATGTCACTTAGGTGAAATGTAACAACCCAGAAAATCTGAACCAATTTAATTTTTTTTAATTGGCTATTTCAGTGGATTTTAAATATTTAAAATAAATATTTTAAATAATAACAACGAAAAGTAAGTTTGAATCGACGTTTGAAAATGAATATAATTAATTCTAATTATAAACAAGGCCTGAAATGGCGCGGTAGTTTCAAAAATTGAATCCAAACTTTGACTGACTGTACCGGGTGCAAAACAAAATGGATTTTAGTGAAATCGAAAATATTTAAATCTGTTAGTGAATATCTTTCTAACGAATCTGAAAAATCGAAGTTTCATAGCGGGAAGCAAAAGTTATGGCCAAATGAATTTTCAGAAAGGTCGCTATAGAGTTTATATAGCCCGTGAAAATGGCCATTTTGCAAACGACCTCAGAATTCGACGAAACCACTTTTGTTGGATCCGGGATGTCAAATTATTGCAAAGTTTCAAATTTCATAATTTTTGAAGCTAGTATGTGAGCGTGGCAAAGGAAAATGTGTTTGGTCGATTTCTATTAAATTGGATCGACCAGAAAAGGGCCATTTTTCAAACGGTCTCATAATTCGATGAAACTAGTTTTGTTGGGACCGTATCGTCAAAACATAGCTAGATTTATTTTTCTGGAATTTTTAGGATCAGTATGTGGCCCCGGCAAATTGAAATATACGTTCAAATTAAATATTGAATGTTTTATATTTTAATTTGAAGAAAAACAGACTCAAACAGTCGAATGGGCCTATGAAACATATCCCATTGTGTTCAAAATGGGGGTGATTAGCTAAGGACGACAGTCGTTGGGTTTGATTTGGTGTTCGTTTGAGAAAACACTATTTTTCAATTAAATATATATGTGGACCAATCATATTTTTTCATCAAAAAAAATTCGCATTTCTCTCTCCCCGCTCCCCCGATCGACGACGGAAACCCTTCAATCTTTCCCGACCACTTTCCGACCAAACCACGAAGAATCAGTCCCTCCTCCAGTTGAAGATTTTGAAGAGCTCGAGACGAGCTTCAAATCCATACCTGGTTTCGATTTTTTCATTGAGTAAATCGTGAGATCAAGGCCTCCAAAGTCGACGACTTCATCTCGCCGCCGCCACCTCTACATGCGATCGTGCCTGACAGTGCTGCCACCCCTAGGCGCGCCTCTCTCCCCTCTTTCACGTGGCGTAGCCCGATCGTCCTATCGATTCACGGATTTCACAAAATCGCGTGACCTAGTTTCGAACAAAACAGTGGAGGTACGGCTGAAATTATTTTAAACTATTCAATAGCACTTTAAAGCGCTACGGTTTTTGATTTCACTGTAAAAATCATATCTTTTTCGTTTCTTGACGAAATTCAGTGAAACAAGAGACAGTGGACTCGTGTGGACGTCTTCTACATTCTAGAAGAGATCGGATATTTTTCTGAGCCTTCTGCTATTTTTGGTGGAGTGGAACCCAATGTGAGATTTCTGAATTATAAACGATATGGAAAACGACGATGTATAAATTATATAGTCGATGTATGAGTTATATAAGCGTTGTACACCTCATGTATAAGCATTGTATAAGTTGTACGTTCGATGTATGAGTTATATATGCGTTGTAAAAATTATATAGTTGTTGAAATAGAAGTGAAATATACTTATATATATATATACACGCCCCTCATCCACAAACCATGGACGATATTTATTGGTTGTGATTGGTGTGAAAATTGGTTGATAGCGAATGGTTGATTAAAATTGTTTGTGGTTGAAATTGATTGATTGTAGTTGAAAAATACCCGTTTGTGGTTAAGAATTATTTGGTTGAAACCACATAGGATTAGTTTGTGGAAAAGAAAAAAATATACATGCCGCCTGCGTGTGAACTAGATGCATGAAATCCCCATTGTCAAAAGCTGCGAGGCTTTAAGGTAGAGCGAGGAGCCGTACTAGGGACGGTCCCGGTTTTAACTACCCTGCCGTTATGCTGCCGAAATTTTGAATAATATTCATGTGTTAAAATTATTTTCATGTGTTGAAACTACATTCATGTATTGAATAGAAATTCATTCGTTGAACAGAAATTCATGTGTTGAATGGTATTCGTGTTTTAAATAAATTGTTTTAACAATAAAAATCACATTTTTATTTTATATATACGAACTATAGAAAACTTTTATGTGTTGAATAGAAATTCATTCGTTGAATAGAAATTCATGCGTTGAATGGTATTCGTGTTTGAAATAAATTGTTTTATAATAAAAATCATATTTTTATCATCTATATGAACTAGATAAAATAGTCGTGTTTTGAAATAAATTGTTTTATAATAAAAATCATATTTTTATCATCTATATGAACTAGATAAAATAGTCGTGTTTTGAAATAAATTGTTTTATAATAAAAATCATATTTTTCTCATCTATATGAACTATATAAAATAGTAGTGTTTTGAAATAAATTGTTTTACAATAAAAATCGCATTTTTATTATATACATAAATTGTTAAAAATAGTGAAGTGTCGAAATAGATGTCTGTTGGATAAAAATATCATTTTTATCAAATGTATGAAAAGAATATTGTTTTGAAATCGAAGAATCGATTATTTATATATATATATATATATAATTAAAATATATCGAATAACGAAGCTGTAGTTCGTGTTTTGAAACCGTGATTTCAAACGATTAGTGCGGAGATCCGACCATCGGATTTTCCCGAAACCGAAATCGTTGGGTTCGCTTTGGAAATATCTTTTCAACGACACCAACTTTGTGAAGATCCAACGGTTGGATTGTCTGGAATGTTTAATTCAAATCTGAAGAAAAACAACACTAGAATCGATTATATATATATATATATAATTAAATTAAATCGAATAATGACGCTGCAGTTCGTATTTTGAAATTGAAACTTCAAACGAGTGTACCGGGAGATTCGACCGTCGGATTTTCCCAAAACTGAAACCATTGAATTCGTTTTGAAAAGATCTTTCTAATGATATAAATTTTTTGAAGATCCCACGGTTAGATTTTCAAATATGTGTAAATCAAATCTGAAGAAAAACAGCGCCACAGTCACGTTATGGCCTGAAGCGTCGTTTGAATAAATTGGCTATTTTTAAATAAATAAAAATAGCGATAAATCGTTATAAAATATTATAAATGATATGGAATGTGAAATTTAGAAACTAACTGAAGGTTAGCTAAGTCAAATGGTTTCCTGGATTTTGATCTGATGTTGGTTTCGGCCTTCGGGGTTAATATTTGGGAAATCGTTCTCTTACTGATTTACGGTTAGTGACTAATGAATTGGAATAAGGCGTATGTCGTGTTTGTGTAGCACTTGTTTATTATATATGCGAGTTGCTCAGAAAGACCGGGTTTTTCCCATTCTGAATAACTGAATTGACGATAAGAAATCGATGATGAAGACGGTGGTTGAAGACCGGAGATCTTCACCTCGGTTGGATGGTAACTGATGTCCTAATTGGAAGGCATCCCGAAATATGGATAATTAGTGGTGATCGTCCAGACGTATGTGGAGATCGATAGGTATGCGAGGTGTAACAACCCGTATTTTCAATAACCTGTTATAACATAAATCGAGGCAGAATTTAATTCTAAAATCTGAATCAAGGGAAACGGGCTATGCCATTGCGTTCGTCTCGAAAAATACGCGAAATAGAGTCCGAGTTTTCGAAAATCGGAGTCCGTATGACCCGATTAAGGCCCAACGAAGTTTTCAGAAAATTTCAAAGTAAAAAACAGATTTCAAATTCAAGTTTGAATTTGAAAATTAGAGTAAGATTGGGCCAGGCGGGAAAATTCCCGCCAGAGCACCCAAGTCGACAGCCCTGTCGACTTGGGAGTCGACTTGGTTGACCCAAGTCGACAGCCCTGTCGACTTGGCTGTCGACTTGGCTCAGCCGGGCAGCTTTGCCTGGTGCACCATTTTGGGTTTGTGTTGAGTTTGGGGGCCAGATTCGGTTTTAAGGGCTGAGATTGGAACTAGGGTTTAATCCTAAGGCTAGAACTAGTCCTAATCTCTATAAATAAGGCCCTAACCTAACCCTAAATCATCATTATTCATTCATACAACTAAACTATGGCAAAATCAATCCTCTCATGGCCTCCACTCTCTTCATAAAATTCCTAAATAAAGTTCTATGAGATTTTCCATGCATACAAGTGTTTTCAAGCTTGTATGAGCATCATTAGCTTGCATTCAAGTCAAGTTTCTATATTTGCATCATAAAGAAAGAGTTTTGATCATTTTGGCTCAAGGGTTTTTCTATTAGAGCTTGCATTTTGGGTCTATTTGATTGCATAAGGGCTTTGTCATATTTTTTGTGTCTTCATAAGCATTGTAAGCCCTATTCTACTTTCATATTTAAACTCTAAAGTTAAATGAATGATGCAAGTATGCCATGTTATGATATGCAAGTTTATCATGTTATGTTATGCAAGTTTGCTATGCTATGATATGCAAGTTTATCATGTTATGATATGCAAGTTTATCATGTTATGATATGCAAGTTTATCATGTTATGATATGCAAGTTTATATGCAAGTTTGCTATGCTAAGATATGCAAGTTTATCACGTTATGATATGCAAGTTTATATGCAAGTTTGCCATGTTATGATATGCAAGTTTATCATGTTATGTTATGCAAGTTTGCTATGCTATGATATGCAAGTTTATCATGTTATGATATGCAAGTTTATATGCAAGTTTGCTATGCTATGATATGCAAGTTTATCATGTTATGATATGCAAGTTTATATGCAAGTTTGCCATGTTATGATATGCAAATTTATCATGTTATAATATGCAAGTTTATATGCAAGTTTGCCATGTTAGGTTATGCAAGTTTGGGGTGATCATTTTGTTCATGTTATGCAAGCTTATCTTGAGTATATGAACATAAAGCTTCAAGCTTTATGCTAAAGGTTGCATTATGGCAACATGTAAGTTATCATATCCCTTATGATAACTTGCATGTGAGGCTAAATGCGAACTTATGGCCATTTCTACATGTCATTTATCACCATGTATCACCAATATGCTAAGTTTGGTTTTATGCATGCTTTTGAGGCCTAAATATGTAATATGCAAGTATATGAACACATGTACATTTCGTATGCCACCATGTTGAACTTGTGGCTTCAACACCTTTATGTCATGATTATGCCAAGTTCCCTCTTTCTATCCTTTATGCGCTATTGCGATATGTAAGCGCTGGGATTGCGTTTGGGGTTGGGTAAACTTAAAAGACATAAAAACATAAGCTTGGGAATTTACCTATTAAGTTAGGTCTACCCTTTGGGAATTTACCTATTAAGTTAGGTCTACCCAAATGCTTGAAAACTTGTAACATGTTTTGGAAACATGATGGACATGACACTTAGAAAATATAAGTGTGACCAACTCGAGGTTGGGTTGAGTTTGTAGCATAAACCTACCCGGAACCGACCGACTTAACTAGTTGCTACAAACAATAGGACCCAATGTGAGAAGTTGGTCATGTTGTACCTTGAACCCGAGGTTAGACCAAGTTGTGGTGTAAAGCTACCCGGAACCGACCGGCTTAACTAGTAATCGCAACAAAGTCTAATGTGAGAGGTTAAGGCGCATTAATTAATTAATGCCTCATGATTAGGGTTAAGTCATGGTCCACTTAATACTTAACCAATTTGGGCTTGGTAGATTAATCAGGGTTAAGTCGTGAACTCATCGTTACACTTAACCAAGTTAATCCATGATTAGCAAGAGGGTTAAACCGTACTGAACCCACTAGAAAAATCCTAGCAATGGGGGTCCACTCCAGCAGTAATCCCAAGTTTGTATCATTATGACCCTAGGGACTAGGCTAGGGTGGGGGCACGATTACTGGACTGGAGGTAAGTGACCAAAAACGACGGCAGAGTGGTACGCCGGTGTAGTTCCGGGCGGACCATGGTCGTGCACATAGTCCGAAGCCGGGGAAAGCATGCACGGGTACCAGTAGATCGAGACTGTGCACTTATGTTTATGGTGTCCAGGGGTTGCCACCCTAGGGCTTGATACACCCGACGGGAGACCCTGCACAGTCTGACTACAATTATGTTTGGGCCGTATTGACACCAACACGTGACGAGTTAGGCTTAGGGAGCCGATCAACTAGACCGTTTGGTTGGACCTCGTGTTAGGGTCACTTCATGTTATTGGACCTCGTGTTAGGGTCACTTCATGTTATTGGACCTCGTGTTAGGGTCACTTCATGTTATTGGACCTCGTGTTAGGGTCACTTCATGTTATTGGACCTCGTGTTAGGGTGGACCTCGTGTTAGGGTCACTTCATGTTATTGGACCTCGTGTTAGGGTCACTTCATGTTATTGGGCCAAAGCTTGGGCCAAGGGATCAATACTTGTTTATTCAAGTCATGTTAGTTTGCTAGTACACCTGTGGTGCAAAACCTTAATCTTGATTATGCGATGACACCTTTATCTACCTTGTTAGTTAATCATCATGCTAGTATGTTGTTATCCTTATGTTCATCCCTGCTTCTCATGCCAGTTAACTTTATCAGTTTACATTGATTGTAGTAGGGCTTACTCAGTCTTTTTGACTGACCTGTTTTTCTTTCGCCTCTTTTCTTCCGTCCCCCCCCAGGTTCTCAGGGTGGGAATATTGGAGCTTAGCTTGGATTTCTGATCGCTTGCTTGTGGGATTTTAGCTCATGTACGGTCTTGACATGAAGCTAGCTATGGTTATCACTTATTTTGGGGATAATACTTATGTATTTCAGTTTTTTTTCTGTAATGTTGTTTTTATCTAGACTTGTGTATTTGGAAAGTTGACATTATGTTGTACCAGACTTGTTTTGAAATAGTTTGAAATCTTCCGCTGTTTTATCTATGTTATTTACTCTGTTTACATATATACATAGGTTCTTGTTCTGCCTTGATATATCATTATGCATGTTTACCTGATTCAAACGCCCTTCTAATGCCAGAGTGCTTGCAAGAGACACCCTGGCGGAGGTGGGGTGTTACATTTGGTATCAGAGCATATGGTTTACGAGAAGGGACAAAAAGGTTTTTAAAACTTTTGGAAAACTATTTTCAAAACCAAGTATAAAGTATTTTCCAAAGAAAAGTCTAGTTTATTTTAAAGGCTATTCCCCAAAAAGCCATTAGCAAAATTCCTTCGTTTTTTCTCCATTCTGAATCTATCTTTTTCTTCGTTTTCAGTATGGCCAATAACTTTGCCATTCCGGAGGGAGTACACGTACCTGTTTGGTATAGGAGACTTTTGGACGCTAGGGCGACCGAAGCCAGCCCCACAGATGTTCCTCCTCCTCCTGTCGCTGAGGTTCCTCTTCCTCCTCCCCCTCGGCATCCACAAGCGGATTTTGCGGAAACTTGTAAGTACTTTAAGACGATGGGTGGCAAGAATTTCTTTGGAACCGAGACTTATGTAGAGGCAAGGAATTGGTTGAAAGAAACCGAAGATCTTTTCGCCTTCTTTGATATAGATGACCGTAGGAAGGTTTTATTGGCAGTATGGTTGCTAAAGGAAGAAGCTGCACATTGGTGGGTGGTCACCACCGCTACTAGGCCAATTGAGACTTGGGATGACTTTCGGGGAAAGTTTGGACTAAGGTTCCTATCACTGAAGCAAGGGGACATGACTATTAGGGAATACATAGATAAGTTTAATCAACTGGCTCGGGTCGGTTTGGACTTGGTTAACACAGCTCAGAAGAAGGCCCTATACTTTGCTCTAGGATTAAACGAGCCATTACATGGTTTAGCCATGTCCCATATACCCTTGGGGGCAACTTTCGAGAGTTTGGTGAATATGGCCCTACTCAGTGAAGAGAATAGGAGTGACAAGAAGGAGGTCAAGATGAATGAGTCTCAAAACAAGGAAACGGAGCCCAAAAAGGAAATGAAAAAGAAGGAGGAGAAGTCTAAAGATAAGAAGGAAAAGAAGTGCTTTACTTGTGGAAGCTCGACTCATCTAAACAAGGATTGCAGGAAAAGGAAGGGCACTTGCTTTAACTGTGGAGAAATGGGACACTTTACTAGGGATTGCCCGAAGAAGCGAGGGCAAGGCCAGGGTCAGACTCAGCGTGCTGGACCTTCAGGAGGGCAAGTTCATGCTCTCAATGCCGCTCCAGTTCCCGATCGAGGTAGTATTTCTGTTGAAAGCCTTGTATATATTTCTGATTTTTCAGTTCGTACCTTGTTTGATTGTGGTGCATCGCATAGTTTATCTCGTCTGATCTAGTTGAAAGTTTGCACCTAAGTACTAGTCTAGTTAGTGATCCCGTGTGTGTTTCAAATCCAATTGGGGGTTCCGCCCATTTGTCTATTATCTACGTGGATTTGAAAATCTCTATCTTGAGTATAGAATTCCCGCGTGATGCTTATATTCTCGGTTTCATGGGGTATGGGTTGATTTTGGGCATGGATTGGTTGTCCAGTTTTGGAGCCATTCTTGATTTTTGAGCATAGGGTTGAGAGGCTCATGACTCGCCTCGGTAATACCCTACAAATTTCTAGTAACCCTATGAGTCCCGTCATGTTGTGTTGTCTTGAATCCCTCAACTCGTCCATCGATAGTTTGTAATCGGTGAGGGTGGTCCGAGAATATCCTGATATCTTGGGTGAAGTGAAGGGGGTTACCCCTAAACGGGTGATGGATTTCTGCATTTATCTGGTTGATAATGCCAAGATAGTTTCGTGGCCGGTTAGGCACGTGGCCCCGCAAGATGAGAGTTAAGAAAGCAAGTCAAGGAGTTGCTTGAGAAGAACTTCATTAGACGAAGTATATCTGAATGAGGAGCGCCTGTAGTATTTACTACCAAGGCAGATGGTTCTCTTCGACTTTGTGTCGATTATCGTGAGTTAAACAAAGAGAATAGACAACCATTGCCAAGGACCGATGATTTGTTCGATCAGCTTGTAGGAACGTCTGTTTTCCCTTGATCTTGCTACTGGATTCCATCAGCTCAGGGCAGCTGAAGATAGTATAGACAAGACTGCGTTCAGAACTCCAGATGGATTCTTAGAATGGCTGATCATGCCATTCGGTTTGACTAATGCACCCGCCTACTTCGTGGACTTGATGAGTAGGGTGTCTAGGGAGTTCCTGAACAAGTTTGTGGTAGTCTTTGTAGACGATATCCTGACTTTCTTAAAGAACAAGGAAGAACATGCTAGACATCTCAAGGAGGTGATGGATACGCTTGGAGCGCATCAGTTGAAAGCCAAGCCCTCCAAATGTCATTTTGGAGAAAAGGGAGTTATATTTCTTAGGCACATAGTTTCTAAGCAAGGCTTAGCGGTGGGTTCCGCTAAAGTGGCCGCGGTTCAAAACCGAAAAGCTCCGACGAGGACAATTGAAGTAAGAAGTTCTCTCAGTTTAATTAGTCAGTTAGCGTCCCTTGAGTTTAGACCTACCCTTCTGGATCAAGTAGGGACTTCACATAAGGAAGACCCGCAGTTAGTCGAGATCATGGACAAGTTGATTCGAGGCGAGATGTTAAGACACCTCGCTATAGATGACAAGGGATGACTAAGACGCGATGAGAGAAAGAAGGTTCTTGAAGATGCACATCACCCGAGGAGGTGGCCGAGTTTGTCTCAAGGTGCATGTTGTGCCAACAGGTTAAAGGCCGAGTCATAGAAGCCCGGTGGGCTGTTATATCCATTGGAGGTCCCCGCAATGGAAGAGGGAAAAGCGTCACGAAGGATTTCGTGGATGGACTGCCTAGATCAAGAAAGGAAATACGAGCATGTGGGTCATAGTAGGTAGACTCACGAAGAGTGCTCATTTCACTCCGGTAAAGAGCGAAAGGACTGCATCATAACTAGCAACGGATTACTTTCAAGAAATAAAGCGGTTGCACGAGGTTCCCTAAAGTATAGTTAGTAACCATGACTCAATCTTCACTAGCCAGTTTTGGGATAGTCTACGGGAAGTCATGGGCAAGCAACGGAATCTAAGTACGGCCTATCATTCGCAGGCGGATGGTTTATTTTGTTCAAGCATGAGTTATAGAAAATCACGTTAGTAAGAGCAATTGGCAACATGGATTGGTATTTTCAAGAAAAGTTCTGCTGCGTGGAATACTTTATAGTAAGTAAACGAGATCCAGGATTCACTAGTGAATTTTGGAGAGCTTGCATGAAACCATGGGGTCATAGTTATGTTTAAGCCAAGAATGATAGAAGAGTAAGTGAAAAAGGAAGACGAGAGGCGATAATGAAATGGGTTCCAACTCATATTGGGAAATAAGAAGCCAAGGAATCATGAGGTAAAAGACGGTCAAAGCACAGTGGAGTTAAGCTCAAGGAAATGTGACTTAGAAGACTGAAGGCTAGATACGCGCATCATATCTCTTTTTAAGAGCATATCCTTGATCCTTGTTTTCCTGTGGAACTTACTCGCATGTTATCTTTTTATGTATATCCTCTCGGTCCCATTTTCGGTCCTATTTCTGTCGGGAGGTATGACTTATTGGCTAGTAATACATGTCAGGGTTTGGAGGGGTCCGTTGGGTTAACTAAACCTTTTGGACTTTTATAGAATATGGGTTGGGTTAGGAAGGGATTTCTTGTGATCTGAAAGGAGTATATCCTGCTTATCTTCCCGATCTCTTTGTAGCATATCTTTTGCTATCCATGTTTGTCTTGATTATCTAGTTTATTATGTTAATCTTGTCATGAGAACCTTAGGTAGAAACCCTTTGGATGAAATATGTGTTTGAAACATGTTATGCTTGATGGTTGCAAGTGGTTGCATGTGTTTGCAAGTGGTTACTCGTGGATGCATTATACACGTTAGGCACTAGATCGGCTCACACACTCCTCATTTTGCATATGCATGAGTGTTTACGCTTATTCATGGATGAAAATTTTTGTGTTATCACATGGATGCTGCATATGGATTTATGTTATGTGCACACATATAGATGTTATACATTATGTTAGGAATTGCATACATATGGATTCATTTCACTAACATAATTTGCATTGATGATATTTGCATTAGATAAGTACATATACACACACCTTTGCATATGTTCATACAACATTTAGAATCTTGTAAGGACAATGATTGCTCGTGGATGATGTTTTGAGTAGATGGATGTTGGATGGTAGGATATGTTCTTCCTAACTTGAAGATTTCGGGGACGAAATCCTTTAAGGAGGGGAGAATGTAACAACCCGTATTTTCAATAACCTGTTATAACATAAATCGAGGCAGAATTTAATTCAAAAATCTGAATCAAGGGAAACGGGCTATGCCATTGCGTTCGTCTCGGAAAAATACGCGAAATAGAGTCTGAGTTTTCGAAAATCGGAGTCCGTATGACCCGATTAAGGCCCAACGAAGTTTTCAGAAAATTTCAAAGTAAAAAACAGATTTCAAATTCAAGTTTGAATTTGAAAATTAGAGTAAGATTGGGCCAGGCGGGAAAATTCCCGCCAGAGCACCCAAGTCGACAGCCCTGTTGACTTGGGAGTCGACTTGGTTGACCCAAGTCGACAGTCCTGTCGACTTGGCTGTCGACTTTGCTCAGCCGGGCAGCTTTGCCTGGTGCACCATTTTGGGTTTGTGTTGAGTTTGGGGGCCAGATTCGGTTTTAAGGGCTGAGATTGGAACTAGGGTTTAATCCGAAGGCTAGAACTAGTCCTAATCTCTATAAATAAGGCCCTAACCTAACCCTAAATCATCATTATTCATTCATACAACTAAACTATGGCAAAATCAATCATCTCATGGCCTCCACTCTCTTCATAAAATTCCTAAATAAAGTTCTATGAGATTTTCCATGCATACAAATGTTTTCAAGCTTGTATGAGCATCATTAGCTTGCATTCAAGTCAAGTTTCTATATTTGCATCATAAAGAAAGAGTTTTGATCATTTTGGCTCAAGGGTTTTTCTATTAGAGCTTGCATTTTGGGTCTATTTGATTGCATAAGGGCTTTGTCATATTTTTTGTGTCTTCATAAGCATTGTAAGCCCTATTCTACTTTCATATTTAAACTCTAAAGTTAAATGAATGATGCAAGTATGCCATGTTATGATATGCAAGTTTATCATGTTATGTTATGCAAGTTTGCTATGCTATGATATGCAAGTTTATCATGTTATGATATGCAAGTTTATCATGTTATGATATGCAAGTTTATATGCAATTTTGCTATGCTATGATATGCAAGTTTATCATGTTATGATATGCAAGTTTATATGCAAGTTTGCCATGTTATGATATGCAAGTTTATCATGTTATGTTATGCAAGTTTGCTATGCTATGATATGCAAGTTTATCATGTTATGATATGTAGGTTTATATGCAAGTTTGCTATGCTATGATATGCAAGTTTATCATGTTATGATATGCAAGTTTATATGCAAGTTTGCCATGTTATGATATGCAAGTTTATCATGTTATAATATGCAAGTTTATATGCAAGTTTGCCATGTTAGGTTATGCAAGTTTGGGGTGATCATTTTGTTCATGTTATGCAAGCTTATCTTGAGTATATGAACATAAAGCTTCAAGCTTTATGCTAAAGGTTGCATTTTGGCAACATGTAAGTTATCATATCCCTTATGATAACTTGCATGTGAGGCTAAATGCGAACTTATGGCCATTTCTACATGTCATTTATCACCATGTATCACCAATATGCTAAGTTTGGTTTTATGCATGCTTTTGAGGCCTAAAAATGTAATATGCAAGTATATGAACACATGTACATTTCGTATGCCACCATGTTGAACTTGTGGCTTCAACACCTTTATGTCATGATTATGCCAAGTTCCCTCTTTCTATCCTTTATGCGCTATTGCGATATGTAAGCGATGGGATTGCGTTTGGGGTTGGGTAAACTTAAAAGACATAAAAACATAAGCTTGGGAATTTACCTATTAAGTTAGGTCTACCCTTTAGGAATTTACCTATTAAGTTAGGTCTACCCAAATGCTTGAAAACTTGTAACATGTTTTGGAAACATGATGGACATGACACTTAGAAAATATAAGTGTGACCAACTCGAGGTTGGGTTGAGTTTGTAGCATAAACCTACCCGGAACCGACCGGCTTAACTAGTTGCTACAAACAATAGGACCCAATGTGAGAAGTTTGTCATGTTGTACCTTGAACCCGAGGTTAGACCAAGTAGTGGTGTAAAGCTACCCGGAACCGACCGGCTTAACTAGTAACCGCAACAAAGTCTAATGTGAGAGGTTAAGGCGCATTAATTAATTAATGCCTCATGATTAGGGTTAAGTCATAGTCCACTTAATACTTAACCAATTTGGGCTTGGTAGATTAATCAGGGTTAAGTCGTGAACTCATCGTTACACTTAACCAAGTTAATCCATGATTAGCAAGAGGGTTAAACCGTACTGAACCCACTAGAAAAATCCTAGCAATGGGGGTCCACTCCAGTAGTAATCCCAAGTTTGTATCATTATGACTCTAGGGACTAGGCTAGGGTGGGGGCACGATTACTGGACTGGAGGTAAGTGACCAAAAACGACGGCATAGTGGTACGCCGGTGTAGTTCCGGGCGGACCATGGTCGTGCACATAGTCCGAAGCCGGGGAAAGCATGCACGGGTACCAGTAGATCGAGACTGTGCACTTATGTTTATGGTGTCCAGGGGTTGCCACCCTAGGGCTTGATACACCCGACGGGAGACCCTGCACAGTCTGACTACAATTATGTTTGGGCCGTATTGACACCAACACGTGACGAGTTAGGCTTAGGGAGCCGATCGACTAGACCGTTTGGTTGGACCTCGTGTTAGGGTCACTTCATGTTATTGGACCTCGTGTTAGGGTCACTTCATGTTATTGGACCTCGTGTTAGGGTCACTTCATGTTATTGGACTTCGTGTTAGGGTCACTTCATGTTATTGGACCTCGTGTTAGGGTCACTTCATGTTATTGGGCCAAAGCTTGGGCCAAGGAATCAATACTTGTTTATTCAAGTCATGTTAGTTTGCTAGTACACCTGTGGTGCAAAACCTTAATCTTGATTATGCGATGACACCTTTATCTACCTTGTTAGTTAATCATCATGCTAGTATGTTGTTATCCTTATGTTCATCCCTGCTTCTCATGCCAGTTAACTTTATCAGTTTACATTGATTGTAGTAGGGCTTACTCAGTCTTTTTGACTGACCTGTTTTTCTTTCGCCTCTTTTCTTCCGTTCCCCCCCCCCAGGTTCTCAGGGTGGGAATATTGGAGCTTAGCTTGGATTTCTGATCGCTTGCTTGTGGGATTTTAGCTCATGTACGGTCTTGACATGAAGCTAGCTATGGTTATCACTTATTTTGGGGATAGTACTTATGTATTTCAGTTTTTTTCAGTAATGTTGTTTTTATCTAGACTTGTGTATTTGGAAAGTTGACATTATGTTGTACCAGACTTGTTTTGAAATAGTTTGAAATCTTCCGTTGTTTTATCTATGTTATTTACTCTGTTTACATATATACATTGGTTCTTGTTCTGCCTTGATATATCATTATGCATGTTTACCTGATTCAAACGCCCCTCCAAAGTCGGAGTGCTTGCAAGAGACACCCTGGAGGAGGTGGGGTGTTACACGAGGTATATAGTGCCTCTGGTTTCGTTCAGACCCAGAACGGACTTGTAAATGGAGTGTGTGTCTGACATTGGAATTCATTCTGTGTGATTGATAGCCATCAGTTGCATGGTGTGAATTGCCCTGTGTGACAGCTAAGATGCAGTGATCAAGGCTTCTGTTGAAAAGCAAAGTCTTGTGGTTGATGATCAAAGCAAGGCATGTGTGGCATAGCTTTGTGTATGACGTGAATTCGCGAGCCTCTCACCCCGGTATGAAGCAGAAATGGGAGAGGACATCAGGGAGGGCATGCGTTTCCTTCTAGCTAGAGGTGGTGTCGGTGCTTAAACTAGCTGACATATATATTATTTTCACCTGTGTGGTTGTTGCTGTTGCGAGGCGCCTCTGATATACCGGTGACTATGTGAAGCCGAAGGAGCCATTCGTTGGCTCATTTACGCCCCAAAGGACGGGGAAACGCAGTGTTCAGGCATTTTAATACACATCGGTGGACCGACCCTGAAGATCCAAAGGCTTGACTGAGTACTTGCCTGAGAGGCGGGCTAGAGCGTCTCGAACTCGGTGAGGACGATCCCTTGCCTCGGTTCATGACGGAAATCCAATTTCCAAATACGACACTGTGCGGTTTTGATTGTATGTATGTATGTATGTATATATATATATATATATATATATATATATATATATATACATGGCGACATGATATATGGTACCCATGTCGTCTATGATTGATACTTATGATTTGAAATTGTTTTTTGAAACATATAAACACTAGTAGTAATATCAAATGCTTTTGTTTTATTCGTATCCAGCATATTTTGGCCAATATAAGGTAAAACTCTATCCTCCGGTTTGCGTTGCATTGTGTGATGGGAACTAAGTCTTATACTGGCTTCATTTTTATAAAAAGCATTGCGATGTTTAAAAGAATTACTTGTTTTAAAGCACTGGCAATCCAATGGATTAAACCCGTTCCGCGAAAGTGGTGTGGTCCTGTGATTAGCCATATTATAAAATGTGTTAAGTAGATTTCTCATACCAGTCCCATGGCTGACTCGTAGTTTGTTTCACTTGCAAACTCGGGTGCCCCTTTTTCTACACGGGCAGCCTTGTGTTCAGGTTTTAGCAGGCTCTTTCTGGATAGCTGGAGCTGAAGATGGATTCTATCATTTATCTCTTTTTATGCTGTTCAGCTCCTATTGTACATATTATGTTTGTTTCCGCTGTAGACATTTATGTATAGCTGAACTGTATTTGTACTAAGTATGATCCTGTATATTGTGTAACTCTAATGATGATGTTTATCCAGTGTATTATTTGTACATTATCTGGTGTATTTATTTAATTCTGTTCTGCTATTATCTGTTTATGTGTTATATTCCAAAGATTACCCTTGCCACCGTCAGTACGGGGTTTAGGGTCGTCACATGAAAACTTTTATTACACCCTAAAGGATAACTAATGGGGCATGTGTTATCATCCTAAGGTATGCACAGAATATGAAGGACAAAAGCCTTAAGAAAGAAGAAATATAGGAGTTTAGTGGCTTCTCTTAGAATCCAAATCTTAGTGGCTTCTCTTATAAGCCTAAGTTTTTGTAGTCTCTATTAGAAGCCTATTCTTAGTGGCTTCTCAAAGAAGCTTCGCTACACACACACACACGCGCGCGTGCGCGCACACACACATATATATAGTTCATTTGCAATGGGGGAAGCTAACTTCTCATTTTATGGGAAATCAATTAGAAAGTCTCCTTATAATGTCGTAAACAAACTATCAAAATTGAGATGTTAAATCAGAATGAAAGAGGGGCAAAACATGTCAAACCCGAGAGTAAAGTAGGTTGACATGAACTTTGCGAGTTGAGATGATTTGAGAAAGAAATTTGCTTGCTTTGGGGTGATGGTAAGAACTTTATTTATGTTCTACAAGGCTTTTGCATGAAGTTAGCAGGGAGTACTGTGAGTACACTTATCATCTAAACAACTACCAACGTATGCTTGTGTTTTAATTTAATGTTACATATGAGTTCATCATACTATATTGGTTGCGATCTTTCTATGGCAAGCAAACAACATATACGACTGATGATTAAGCGCTTTTATTACTTAGTATGACTTGTACGAAGTCTTGGATTCAAAAACATAAGGATTAGTAGGGGATAGGCATAGAAAACATGTAGTTTTATAACGGAAGTCGGTATAAATGCATTTTTGAAGTATCTTATTTTAATGAACTTTTATTGGTTTTTAAGTCAATTCTTTCTAACAAATATTAGAGTTATATAAAGATGGTTAGAGATTGTTTGTAATGGAGTTTTTGCATAAAGAAGTTGATTATTATTTAAAGTAGGAGATGTTTATTTTTTGAAAGAAATTTTCTACAAAATACACACACACACACACACACATATATATATATATGTCTTTCAAAATGAGTATATACAAAAGTGTTTTACTCTTACTTGATATAAAGAGTATTTGGAAATAAATATGGATTTTAAATGTTTTGTGCAAAGAAGAACTACGTTCGCTTAATCCTATATCTAATTGCTCACCCAATTAGATATAGGTACGTAAGCAGTTACAAGTGGTAGCAATGCATCTTCTTTAATAAAAAAAAATTAGTTATTTATTCGTTATTACATCCAGTGTTGGTACATCCTTCATGTTTATCATTTAAGTCATACTAACGTACTTATTTAGTGTGCAGGAATCAATATTGATGTCCATCTCATCAGAGTTGCATAATGGTAGGTTATGGTATTTATTAAAATTCTATCCAATGTATTTAGTGATGTTTTATATTAATCCAATAAATTGGTAGCTATCATTGTTTGTTTTGAATGAACGGGGATTTTTGAAAATTTCAATTGGTTCGAAAATTCCGTATCATTACACTTCCGAATCTCCACATTTTTAACTTGGTGCCCATATACTAAGTACCTTGTTTTTATAAACAATAGATTTGGCGATCTACTCCCCCAAGGTAGGTAATATGATTTTTTACTTGTTATTATTCAGGATTGTAGTATCGATGTTGCTAGTTTTGATATTTCAGCATGAGGTCTAAAAGGATCACTGCATGAGGTCTAAAAGGATCACTGCATGAGGTCCGTAATTAATGAATTATGAGCCAAGTCTTTAACTTTACATATTCTTCCGTTACTAATAAGGTTTCAAACCTTCAATAAAAAAGTGAACAAATTATATTCAAACCTTGCTTTTCTGAAATTTACTAATGCAGCTCTCCAGATTTTATCTTGCTCAAACAACAAGGTATCAGTCATATAAGATGCATATGCCTGCAAATAAGCTTAAATATGTTTTACACCTTCATTGTAAGACGCCCAAATCTAGTGATGTAAAAGTAGATAGGTCTACAAATTAATACGTTAGAAAATGAGCCTCTAATATACATGATTTTAAGGAGAATGCATCTTGAAAATGGATATACGCGGAAAACAACAAAAATGTATATATGTAAAATGCGTCAAGCGTTCACATGCTTACACAAAAATTATCATGTACTAGTTCGATGTTGAAGACTAATATGCTACAGCAACAACAAGCATAACATAATCTTGCTTCTGTCAGGAAGATGTGAAATTATTTTCTGTACCAGCATAATTTGAGAAGAGAGGGTCGCAGATTTATAGTAAGTGATAAGGTTCCATGAGGTTACCCAAATTGAATAGGAACTCATAAACGATACCTTACAACTTAAATTGTAATCTTACAATTTACCTTCTATTTTGAAATCTACCTTCTGAATTTGAATGCATGGTGGGAAAATTTATGCCACATTGCATGAAACCACTTGTTTTACTATGGACTAGCTTTGTAATTAATTTTTCAGCTACGGCAATCAAAATATTCTAGAAGAAACAACAATAAAGAATTGCTAACGTTGCTTCGAACGAATTGGCGACAATTAAAAAATTACCAGAAGGGAAACTAGATGTCACAACAAAATGAGCCATTATGTGTTCCAACATGTACATGGTCATATCCACTGATAGGTCCCTTAAAAGATCACAAGAAATCTTGACAATATCAAGGGGTGGGGGAGGAGGAGCAGAGGAGGGGGAGAGGGTGGAGTGGAAGGGTGAGGGATGTTAAGGAATGCGAATTAAGAATCTTAAGGCAAAACTAATACTAGCCGGGGGGGGGGGGGGGGTTTGAATAGTGTTTTAAAGAAATTATGGAAAATGTAAACAATCTTGAATTACTGTATGAATCACGCAATGATTATCACTAGAAACAATCACAAACACAGAGATAAGTAAATATAAAATGCAGAAAAGGAAAGAACACCGGATTTTATACTGGTTCGGATTACTCCTACGTTCAGTCCCATGCAACGCTGGATAGCGCAGAGTTTTATTAATATCAGGATCCAATTACAAAACCCTTGGTTTCATAGCTATAAGGTTAACACCGATTCCACCACCCTTGATTTCACGGCTACAAGGTTAATACCGCTCCCTTTCCTTGATTTTCGGGCTGCAAGGAACACACCATTTCCTAAACAATTCCCAAATGATTACAATAGCCCTAGAACTCTTGAATAATACTTCCAGACAGAAAGTATTTGATAGAAATTGAGAAAAGAATATGTTTGATATAATTTGAGTAGAAATCGACAGAGTATAAGTGTATTAATCAAGAAATTAAAGTATGATAATGGTGGTAGGAGAAGGGATGAAAAAGTGATAAAAATTCGAAATTAACCCCTATTTATAGAGTTTGAAAGGTTGCAACGTTTCTGAACCGTTTCAAAATATGAAAAGATACTTCGTTTAAAATTAAAAAAAAATATGACAATTATATGTCGATATGTCAAAAGTGTATGTCGACATATATACTATATTTTTAAAATTTAAATCATTTTTAAAGTATTTAGACCAATATATATATATTCTGGAAATTCCTAAAACAAAACTAGTTGTTAAAACATTATTTTTCAAGTATAAAAACATAAGAAAATATTATTTAAACTTATGATTAAAAACTTTATACATAAGTGATATAAAAAATATATAATAACATACATACATATATATATATATATATATATATATATATATATATATGAATTTATAAAGAGATATTTATAAACTATATAAACAAAAAGGGTTTATGAAAACCTAGAGTTTAAATAAGAATATTTGAAATTATAATCAAATATAAACTTAGTAATATATATATATATATATATATGATTTAATAAAACTATACAAATAAGAATACTTATAAATTAGGAAACATATTTGAAATCATAAGTTTGAAATCCTTGGAATATCAAAAATCATTTTGAAAGAACTTTGAAATCAATTTTGAAAAGAGATAATTTAAGAACAAAGTTTGAATGCTATTCAGAGTTTTACATAATATCTAGACTCTATTACCCGACTCTTGAACTTTATATATCTTGATAATCACGAGTCTTGATTCTCCTTTGAAATCTTGAATTTCTTAACTCTCTTAACTCTTAACTGTACAGTCTTCAATATCTTATTACCTGCATGCAAATCCTGCATATATATTCTGGATAAAAGTGTTAGTATATATTTTATAATCAGTAATGATTGAAACAAGGTTGTTGTCATCAAAACATAATCAACATTCCATTCTCCAACAATCTCCCCCTTTTCGATGATGACAACCTTGGTTTATAAAATATTTATACCTGATATTACCTGTTAGCCCGATTCTTCAAATACTCCCCCTTTCACCATGAATTCCTTCTAACTCCCCCCTTAAACTATGCCTATTTTATAATCTCTCCCCCTTTGTCATTAACATTAAGTATATCTATTTAAACTTGGAATAATCCTAGTGGCTAATTCTATATTTAACCCTCACCCCCTAAATTAACACAAGACTAAACCTAGCCTAAACTCTAATATCCTTAAAACTATAATAAGACTTTAATCTAGACTAAGAAATAATTATATAATATTTCCTCAAAACTATGATTAATATAAGTCAAGTAATGATAAGTCAATATTTAAGCAATTTAATCCTAACAATCAACCAATTTAAGTTTTGTTGTCACAAAGAATCAATTTCAAATAAATTCAAACATAAAGCCAAACATTTCTTGTAACTTCTATTTATCCTAAAACCTATAAAGCTC
This sequence comes from Allium sativum, assembly GCA_030737875.1. NCBI lineage: Eukaryota > Viridiplantae > Streptophyta > Magnoliopsida > Asparagales > Amaryllidaceae > Allium > Allium sativum. The sequence goes on from CM060913.1 coordinate 487,169,397, forward strand.
CTATCAAACATAAATGCATAAGTATTTTTCTAACAAACCTGTTAACCACTAATGAAATTTAACCATGTCACATAAGTCAATCAAGTTATTCAAGTCAAACAAATCAAACAAGTCAATTAAAATAATTCAATCAAGTCAATCAAGCCAAACAAATCAATCAAGCCAAACAAGTCAATCAAGCCAATCAATTCAATCAAGCCAAACAAGTCAATCAAGTCAAACAACTATGTTATGTATTTAATTTATAATCTAATTTATTTCTAATTAGATAAAAACTCCACACACAATATACTTGTTATGTGTGGAGTTAAAAGTTAACATGTAATGCAGTGTGTGTAGTATGTTGGTTATAATGCAATATGAACAATATGTCATGTGCAAAGCAATATGAGATGATATATTGAATGATATGCAACTTGTGATGTGAATGATTTTATTTTGACATGTATTGTAATAATTGAGGTATGATATGAAATAAGATGTGTAATGATATTATGATAATAATATGCAGAATGATTTGATGATGATATATATTGATGTAAAAAATATTTAAAGTAATATCTTACTATTATGCATATACATATATATTATAAATTATTTGAAACAAACAAAGGTAATATACATTAATTTCTAGACTTAGGTTGATGATACTAATGAATTAGATAAAAGGATAGTAAAGATAAAAGTTTTAAAATATATATATTCATGACAGTTAGTAATCAAAAATAATTTTTTTTTTTAAGAAATATGAATTTAAATAATTTTAGTAAGGTGCTTATTTTAAAAATAATACAGTTAATATTAATGATATATTTAAAGAGAATATAACATTTTATCTTATTATGATATATTCATAATAAATATAAAAACTAATGTTAAAAAAGAACTTAAAATATAGAAAATTATTATAATATAAAATCTATATTATAACAATTTTTTTTGATAAAATCTAGTAATATAGAGTAAACTTATAAAAATATGTTTTATATACCAAAGTAGTAAGTTTAAATATACAAGTTTTATAAATCTAATAAAATAAGATAATCAAAATTAGTATTCAATTTCAAATAGTATTTGTTATAATTTAACCCAAATCTTTATGCAATCATAGGTGAAAAATATATAAGTTAGACTATGTATTTTTAAACTACACATAAAAGATATATAAGTTTATATTTTATAGCAATAACAAATATTAGAAACTTTTAAATTATTTCAAGCATATTAACATATCTATAATTTTATTGATTTGTATAATTTCAATGTATATATTTGAAACAAAATATATGAAACATAAATAGAAACAAAATTGATAATTAGAGTTTGAACTGACATTTTCATATTGAAAAATGTCCTTTCAATTTTTCAAGACCAAATCAAAGAGTAATAAAATTTAAATTTTGAATAAGAAAAGATTTTAATTAGATTGGTATACTGATATGTATATTACGGTGTATCGACATATGAATCAAAATGTCTAAAATTATAAAAGAGATAAATTTCTATACTTAACTATGTTCATCTAACCAAACTAAAAGCTATGGAGAATACTACACCTCTACTTCTAAAGATGTTCTAGGAACTGCTTTAGTAGCACATAACTGAGAAAAGAGCGTAGACCACTTTACTGCCTTGCGTAGTCTACCGAGCAAGTAAATACGTTGGCATGCATGTGGACCATCTGGCAATCGCCTTTCCTCCATGGCATGTAGCGTGGCTCCAAGTTCTTTTCCGCCATATACAAAACTATGTGGAGGTACCTAATTTGACCATGCCTAACAACAAAAATAACCATAAAGTACATGACATAATCTGAAACAACAGAAAAGAATATCACTGGAATTACAGCATATGCATTACTGGAACTATGGCACATATGTGTAGCTCATGCATGTGCATGTTCTGTTCTGATATTTAAACTTAAAGCACAATACTAACGTCCATAAAGAAAATATGAAATGATAAAAATTAAATTTCTATAGATAAAAATATTCTTAGAAAATATTGTTTCCAAGATTAGAATAATGAAACTAAAAGCAAAATACAATTGTTATAAGATAACAGTAATGGTTTGTATTCAATGCCTAATATTACGAGTGAAACGTACAATGCAAAACAAACCAAGTGGTGAGAGTCATGAGAGCTCTGCATTAGAGAAAAAATTGCAGAATCATACACCTTGCGCAAAATAAAATATATAATCCAGGTATAAAATGCTTAAAACAAGGGCAAAACAATATATTTAACATTATTACTTAAGTGCACCAGGCTATGCTCAAGCATATATTATCACATCCCTTTATTTATATTATGGGCTACATTTTCAAAAAGATTTTCACAATAGCAGTGTTTTTATTATCTTTAACATGTAAATTTTATTTTAAGGAAAATAATTTCTACGTCAATGCGCTAAGTTATATTACAATTTCAACCAACCTTAAATCATTAGAAAACAGGAGTTCCAAAGTATTACGCTGAAAGGAAACAAGGGAATGAGAAAAAAATGAAACTGAACTGATACCTACATAATTGGAAATTTTATTTCTTGAACCTGGCTAAAAACAACAGATAATGAAAGTGAAGAAAATACTGAATACATATGACTTAAATATTATACATGTAACTAGCCACTAGATTTACCAAATAATAATAATCAAGATAGCTGGCACTCGATAAAAATGTAATGTGATTAGACTATACAATTGCCAAGGATGTAAAGGAACTTAGACAGAAGAAATTGATTCCCACAACAAGAGATTAAGAGATATATTACTACACAAATCTGTTCATCCATCATGACAAAGCATGTGTTAAACTATAGTGGGACCTATAATAGGTCATCCAGATAGCGGTATTTATCATTACAGGAAAAGTGATTATAAAGTTTTAAACTATTAGGTGGGCTTGCTAGAGCTTCCAAATCATGTAATTGTTGACAATGCAGGTTTACATGTAGTTATCAATGGTACAATCTGTGTAATATTTGGGGTTCATTTTTTTTTAGAGAATTGTCAGAAAATTCGGAGGGAGTTATCAGAGGCATGCACCATGCAAGATCAACCTCACATACAAATATACAGCCTTTTAAGTCCTAATATTTCCGTATTGGAATTTAGAAGTGAATTGAATGACACATTCAACTTCAATCTGGATTATGTAGTAATAGTGGTATGTGCATCATGCAATGCATATTAAAGTGCAAAATAGCAGGTTAACTTAATAGAGACTTGTAGCTTAGTTCACCTAAAAGACAAGTTCATGTATTTTACCTTAGTTGAGCGCTATATACTTCAGCAAAAATTCCTTTTCACATCAATAAGAATAAGAAATGCATTTTCAACCCTATATTCAACAACAAAGTAGGCAAGAACTGTTATGTACCGTGAATAGTGATAAATGCATAGAAGCATCCGCAGCGGAGTAACGTGAACAGTGATATGAATAAAAATATGTTACTTCATGCAGAAAGATGTGAAAAGGGCATATTTAAGGTTAGAAATGGCAAGTTTTTCAGATTACCTAACCAACATTCAACACATACTTGAAAACTCAATTATCAAACAAGCCACAGAGACTCTGAGATATGTCTGATATGCCATAATATCTTTTCTTTGCTAAGGCTTCGTTTGTTTTCTGGAAAGTAGCGCTGAACGCTTAAAATTTTCAGTGATCAGAACAAAGAAAGGCGTTTGTTTTGAAAAAGTGAATTAAGCAAGATCTAATTTTCAGCAACTTTTCAGCGATATTTTTCAGCAATAATTAATCGCTGATTACTATTCAGATCTCTGATTTTATAAATCTGCTCTACTTATTGCACTTCTCATCCGCATCAGTCTCTTTTTCTACCATCGCAGCACCACATATTCTAGATTTCAGCTACACTCCAGAAAATTTCAATAGGTATTCCAGTTTGACTGCTAATTTCAGTTTAAACTCAATTTTGTTAGTTGCGTTTTGTGTTAATTATAATTGGGTTTATAGTTGTAATTAGTGAAAATATAACTGAAGCCGTAATTTTTAATTTTGCTTTGGTGAGATTTTTTTTTTCAAAAAATACGGTGTTTTGATGAGGAGTTGCTCAACAAAGAAAGTCTGGACTTCTGATTATAAGGTGGTGGTGAAATTCCACAGTAAAGGATTTGTAGCTATTCTCACTTTTTTAGCTGTGCGCAAATAAAGACATGTTGTTGTAATTTCAATTGCTATGCCATTGATCTTTGTTGTGTTTGTGTACATATGTTAGCATGAATTTTGGTTGTTTATCCAACTTCAATTGCTTTGCTCTATAGGTGTTTGGTAAAATCTGTATGATCTTACAATAGCCTGTTTTCGTTTCATTGACATTTTATCTGCTATTACATTTGAGTTCATAAGAATTTCTTTTACTTTGTCTTAATAGAAATAGTCAAAAAATAAAAACAAACAACATTTTCATATTCAGCAATAAGCATTGAGCATTGAGCTTTCAGCAGTAAGCATTCAACAATAAGCATTAAGCATCCAGCTAAAAAAAACAAACGCAGCCTAATAATACAAATACCATAAGATGGTGAAGCTTTTTCAGACTTCCAAACCGGTCCATGGAAGTTATCAAAAGTAATCGAATAGAAGAGAAAAGGACGAAGGGTATATGTGTCAATTCTGTTGCCCACGTTTTGCTCCCCTACTAAGAGCATCTCCAATAGCGTTACGGGTCGTAACGCTACGACCCGTAACATGTTGGGAGATATCTTTGATATCTCCCAACAGGTGCGAGCCGATTTTATCGGCTCGTGGCATGCGAGCCGATTTTATTGGCGCGCAAGCTCGCGAGCCGATAAAATCGGCTCGCGCCTCTCTCGCGCCTATATATGGCCGGGGGGGGGGGGGGAGGGGGATGTTAGTTTTAAATTTTCCTCTCCTCTCCATTTCCTCCTTTTTAGTTTTTTTTATTCGTTCCGACGCCGGGACGCCGCCACGCGTTACGAAGATGGGGAGACGCACAGTTCTAGTTATGCCAGACGATCTTTCCGGTCCAGCTCAACTTCCACCACCAGAGGGTACGACGACTGAGGACTTACGTATCCTCCACGAGCTACCACAGGGATTCACACATCGATCTTTTACCGCGTTGGAGACTGCTCATGTATTAATTTGAATTATTTTAAAATTTGTAGTTACTGAACTATTAAAAAGTATCCCATGTAGGTTTTACGTTATAGTTTAGTGCATGTATGTCATATGTTTTAATCGTATGAACTTGTGGTTTTATAGTAAATTAACTAGTATAATTTTAATAGACTGGGTACGTCTACCTTCGCGGGAGTTGGGCGAAGTTTGTTTCACATGCCCTTGACTTATTACCACTGCATATTCGAGAGAGGTTACTTGGTAGTCCATTTGGACATTTTTTACGTATTGTACCTCCCCAGTCCTTCGATCGACCTTTGGTCGATGCCTTAGCGGAGAGATGGTGGCCTACGACACACACCTTTCACTTTCCGGATTTCGAGCTAGGTATCACCCCAACCGATTTTTACATGCTTACGGGGATTGAGATAGGCCGTCCAGATAGAGACCCACCTCCCATTGATTCCTCTTTTGAGTTACCCAATTCCTACCGTACAGTATTTTCCAGATTTGTTGGCGGCTCATATAGCTAATGGTGCCGTTTCAGTCACATATCTACTTCAGTATATTACAGCGCATGCCGGTGAGGTAGCTTTCCACAACGTAGTATACACTACACCACAAAGCTTATTTTGCCACTCCCTATTTTATAAATTTAATACGGTCTAAAGCCGTATTAAATTAGAGAGGGTTTTGAGCCGTGCTTGACTATTTAGGAAGGGCTGACAACCTAGTTTGAATTTGATTCACTTATGACCCGTATCCAATTGAGTCAACTTTAGTGGAAAACCTTCCCACCAAAATATACGTGCTCCCTCCATTTTTTCATTTCCCAGTCACCCTCATTTCCCCCATGTTTTATTTATTTCCCCCTTTTTTTTATTTCCCTCAACCCGTGCCCTAATCAATTGGTGTTTTAATTAAAAAAGTTGCTGCTCTAATCCATTCGAACCGCTCTCAGGTTGCGAATCTTGTAAATTTTGATTTTATTCGATGAATATTTCTTTCCATACAACGTTTTAGGGTTACGTTTATGACTGTATTTAACATCGTGATTCTTTATCTACTTCAGATCTGTCGACAGCTTCGTTAAATCAACTGATGCTTCTTACTCTGAGGACAAACTGATTTGGTATGATTTTTATTTTCGATTTTGGTCTGATTTAATCTGATTTAATCTCGATTTTGCATATGATTCAATGCCTGTGATGAAGTTGGATTTATCCTATTTTGTATTTGTTTACTCGTTCAACATCTATAGGCCATCCTTTGGATAAAAGCAAATACAGGCGTGATTGAATGGCTAGTGGGATGTATTTAGTATATAAGATCAATGTTCATCGTTATTATTATTCTAACATGCAAATATGTTTATAGTAGGATTTGGATTTCTCACTTTTGATTGAACGTCAGTTCTTTTATCTTTTCAATTGTGCCTTTCCTCTCCATGCTAGCCCATGTTATTTTATCCTTTAATTTATAACTTCTGCTAGACTAACATCGCTTTATATGCTACATGAACAACTCAATCGTTTATCTCTTATATATGTCATCAAGCTAAGCATTATATTTTTATACATTTAACTTTTCTGCCGTATTATATATCATTGATAAGAATTATATCAGCTTTGTAAACGGATAGCCCACTGCCGTAGTCACGGAATGCTTCATAGGTTTTCTGCCATACATATGTTTTACTATTTTTAAGCATAGCATCTACTTTGTTGTAAATTATTAAATATGTATTCCTATCAGTGATTCGAAGCCTCAGAATCTTTTAGTTAATAAAGATAAAGATATCTTGAAAGATTGCTGATCTGCTTTTATTTAATTAGGCAGTTGATAATGAAAATTATGTTATGTAACTCATCAATATTTGCATGTTTTGTTACATTTTCATGCTTATAACTACTCGTAAAGCTTATCAAAATTATGACATAATTCCAGTCATTATGGCCCTCCTAAATTTTGTTCCTCTACATTATGGCTGCAGCTGAAATGGTTATAAGGCTGGCTTAATTCCCCGATGCCTCCTTATTGCAACAATTGCTTCACATTTTCAGGTATTTCTTCTCCATAAACCTGTTACAGTTATCCTTTTAATACGTACCTGAGAATTGGGTATCAGATATTAGATGTGTCTTTGAACCAATAGCAGTGACCATGGTTTTGAAAATGGTATTCAAACTATGAATTGTATTGTTCAATAATTAAATCAAAAAGAGATTTAAATTGTAAAGTTAATAAAATGCATATTTTAGCAAAATTACACACTTATAAATTAATTATGATGTTTGAATTTCTACGTAACATATAATTCAGTTTTCTATCGTGTTCATTTTTATTTGATTAGAAAACATTAGGAATGGTCCTGTGGATTCAAAGAAGCATATTGAATGTTTAAATTTGTGTTGAATGATTGTTCTCACTTCCTTTTTAACTGAGTTTGAATCGGAATGGAAGAGGTCCATTCGGAAACAATATTTGATTCTTGATTATTATTATTTTTCTATAACGTGGCAGTAACAAATCCGAACAAATAGAAAAACACAGCAACGATTTCTTGTGATGAACTGGATATAGTCAATGGCATTGGGACCTGCCTCAAGCCTTACATGACAAGTATAATGGATGGATTAATTGACAAATCATAAAAGACTTTGCATTGATGCAGTCAGACTATATACAAATTAATACCAAGTAAATTGACTTTATTTTTTATATGAATCATTACAGTCTTCATGTTTGCTTATGGGATGATATTGAAATACTAATAAAAAATTACACCCCCACATCTCCATGTGCTAAATACATATAAAGTTTTATTTGTTTAACCTTCACCTATTTGGGTTCCACTACAAATAACGATTTTGTTTGTGTTAGTATGTGTTTAGTTTAATCGTTTTATATCCACATGAAGAATAGTTAAGCTTTGACGAGAAACACTCCTAAAAAATCCTCTTTTTTTTTTTTTTCATTGTATAGAGTTGAATAGTGTATTGTATTATCACAGAGTAACAAATTGTCTTTGCTAACGCTGTTGATAAATATAAACATAGATTAGGACCAACTTCTTTCATTTACCTTATAGCATTATTATGATATAGTCATGATTGTTCCCTAGATAGTCCTTTTATTTATCAGTTTTTATATTATTCTGTAAAGGATATTTTGATAATGGTTGATCGTCCATAATTAATATACAGTCGTAATAATGCATTTAATTGGTAGATTTTGATGGATTAAACTACCCAACTGTGAAAACCAAACAAGCATTTCATTATCATGTAGGTAGTCAATCTTCATCTTATTGTTGGTAGCATTATGGTTTTTGCCTTGTTTCGGGACCCAAGTTTTAATAAATTGACAAACATTTTGTAAGTGGCCAAACTTTGACAGTTAAGACATAAAGATTTTCACTAATGTTGTATGTCCTGCATAATGGTTTGTTCAACTTTAAGGATTGAAACCTGTTTCAAGCAAGACTTAGTAAATCCGAATGTATAAAAAAGCTCATTCCATAAAGTCAGTCGATAAACTTAAATAGTAAATTCTTAATTTTATAATTCCTGAAGAGGACTAATATTTTTATCAATGTAGAATCCATACTCCTTCGAATTCATAAATCCAGTTATCGATCTCCAAACTTTGAAAGTACATGCTTTAAAGAAAGGTTAACGCAGTTTAGGACCAACAATGTAAATGACAATCACGTTAACTCATTTGTTTTGTTGCACCTTGAACTATTTTATTAGTGAATTTGATTACCCATTATAACATCATTTCATGTTTGGCTAATGTTGGAGGGGTCTGACCAAGCAGTCGAGTAAGTGTTACTATTTTTTTGAGCTAGGAACTTAGATTGGTGGTGCCATTTTTTAGGCATTGTGGTTATGAAACTGTAATGTGCATTAGGGAGGAAGAAGAGCAAAGAGAATTGGACATGAGGGGATTTTGAGTCCTTAAGTCGTTAGAAGTGTTTTGGTAGAATAAAATATCAATCATGTTCTGTAACTACATTAGATAAATTCATGCTCCTAATATTTAGTTTACTTAATTTTATTGAAAAATTGTTAGTTATATATAACAAAGAGGGATAAAAGAGCGAAACAGAGCCGTACGCTCAGCGAAACTATATTGAATTGTATCAGCATATTGTCCGGGGGGGTGGGCCCATTTGTTTGATGGGATTATATAGATAATAATTTTATTCTACAGATAGTAGCAATTATTGAATTGTATCAGCATTAAATTATAGTAATTTTTAGAAGTATGTACAACTTTAGCTCATAAACGTTATTTTGCAATAAACTTCTTTAAGTTGATTACATATCAAATATATTATATTTACGTCTGATGCTATATTATATACGATATAGGAGGACAACATGTCCCACATTATAGACAAAAAGTGGATATATGAATCTGATCAAAGAACTACATACTATATAGACGGGGTGGAGAAGTTTATTAATTTTGTTGAAGAAAACGGTGGTAACAAAGGAGTGTATTTATGCCCTTGCATTAAGTGCCAAAATCTGAAGACGATAAGATTAGATGTCATTCATTTTCATTTGCTTAGATTTGGCTTTATCCAATCATATAACGTGTGGGATTTACATGGGGAAAAGCAACCAGTTAGTTATGCCACAAGTACCGATGAGGTTGAACATATTAGGATGGAAGATATAGATGGATGTATCCTTTTGAACGGTAAATTAAAAACATATCAGTATCCATCTTATGGTTCATTTAGCCGATCAGGCATTGATTGGTGGCCCTGTCAGATATAGATGGATGTATCCTTTTGAACGGTAAATAACGAATTTCAGTTATGTACATTATTATTCGGTATAAAAAGCTAGAAGGGTGTACATTTTGAACTGTAAATAACTAATTTCACATATTGATGAAAACATATAAAGGATATGTACGCAACAAAAGATACATAGAAGGGTGTATTGCAGAGGGATATATCGTGCAAGAAGCTAGCCTTTACTGCATGGAATATATGCCAAACGGAGGTTATGGCAATCATAAACATACCCGCGAAGCATTTTTAGACGAGGATGATGAGTTTGCTGGTGAGATACCTTTAGATAATGGTAAAGATATAAAGTTAACCCAAGTGCAATTTGAACAAGTGCGTAGATGGGTCCTTAATAAGTATGATGGATTAGATGAATGGAAGAAGTAAGTTCCTGAATTTGTTTCAAATTTTCATTTTTAATTCAATTTATATATTCATTTTGGATATGTGCTTTCCATAGAAGGTATGACTCCTATGTTAAAAGCACTAGATTTCAACCACGAGGAAGAGGTACAACTGTTGAAGTCATTCAAAATTTTACTCTGTGGTTACGTAATGAGGTATTACATCATCATAAGTATTTCACGTGTTTATAAGTTAACAATACATACCATGCTTTTATTTATTTATTTGTTGTGTTTTATGTAGTTGGTGAAATGCAGTGATGTTGATCCAACTCTTTGGCGGCTAGCACACGGGCCTGATTTCATGGCGCTTAGTTATACAAAGTACCAAGTGAATGGGTTTTTATTTTCCACGAAAATGTACGAAGACCGTATGGTCACACAGGATAGCGGTGTATGCATGAAAGCAATTACAAAATTTAGAGCGAGTGGTAAAGATAAAAATTATAAAGAAGCAGAAACAACGTATTACGGAGTCATTCAGCAGATACTTGAGTTGGATTACACTGACTTCAAACAAACGGTTTTTTATTGTGATTGGGTAAAGGTCGAAGATAAAATCAATGGTTGCAAAATAGATCCCGTTTCAAACTTAATCATGGTCAATTTAGGAAAATTAAAGAACAGAGACAGCATGAATGATGAACCATTTATTCTTGCATCAGAAGCGAGTCAAGTGTTCTACTCAAAAGATCAAAAAAATAATGGATGGTCTGTGGTTTTGCATACACCAAAACGGTTGACTACAAGTGTGGATGACATTGAGTTTCCTACAGTCTACCAATCAGCTTTCGAAGACAATGAAAAATTAGAAAATGTATTTGGAAAGTAATGAATTGTTGATTGCTTTTTTTACCAAGACTTATGTTAACTTATGAATTGTTGGATGTTTTTTTTCTCAAGGGAATCACATGTATTTGGAATGTCATGAATTATTGAATGCTTTTGTTTTATCAAAACCATATGTTAAATTGTCAATTGTGGATAACCTATTGAGCATGTTAGTGATGAGCACATGTATTAGTTATATTATATTTTGCAGGAAATTATGTCACAAAATTCAATATCATCACATGCATCATGTTCAAAAGAGCAGAAAGTAGATCAAAACCTACTTGGTATTCCAATCTCAGAAAATGCTTCAAAAATCGCTACTATGCTTGGTAAACTAGTAAGAGCTCATGTGCCGATATCATACATAAGTTGGAATAAAATACCCAAAACATATAAGGACGACGTATGGAACAAGTTGGTGGTAAGGTTTTACTTGAGCAATTTAGTAATATAACACTTAAATGTCTATAGTCTGACTCTTAATTTTTGCAGAAAATGTATGCGCTTGAACCGCTTTCAAAGGAAATCTTTGTAAAAAGAATGGCCGAGGCTTTTAGAAGACACAAAAAAAACTTGAGAGCAACTTTTTATGATATTTTCGACAATGACGAAGAACGGTTGAAAAATTGTCCACCTACAGTTGCTCAAGAAGATTGGAATGAGTTCATAAAAAATGAAGCAACACCTGAAGCGAGCGGAAGAAGGAATCAGGCAAAAGAAATAGATTATTGCTCAATTATGGTCATCATGCAGGACGTAAAAGTCACGCTAGAATAGAACACGAATTGGTAATTTATATTCATTTTCTTTCAAAAATAGTAAAAACCTTAATTATGATAGAAAATATACACAATGGAATATATTGCAGACCGTTGCAGATCCATCTGCAAATATCAACCGTCGTCAAGTATGGCAGAAGGCACACACGAAAAAAGATGGTAGCATATCAGATGCTGCTTCTGTGTACTTCGTAAGTAAAACAAATATTAACTTGCATATTATTTGAAATTTCGTTATTCATTTAAAAATTATCATATCTCAGGATAAAATTGCGAAAATGAAGGAAAAAATCACCGATAGTGATGAAGAAAAATTGACAGCGGATGAAGATATCTTATCACAGGTGTTTGGTAAGGATACGAAGGGTAGGAGTCGCGGTGTTGGGACCGTCATACCAATGACTAATGTTAAGGCTTGTGCTATTGCACAGAAACGATTCAAATATGTTAGTCAAGGCAATGATGAGTTGAACATGAGGGTGGGAAATTTGGAGGGTACAGTGGGAAGTTTGTCTGGGCAATTGGAGCTTCTGATTCAAATGGTGGGAAACATGGAACAAGGAAGCCGTGTACCGTTAGATCCTTCTGATGGAGCACGCAACAGACAAGTCGGTTCTTCTAAAGTCATTGCTTCTCAGGATACAACTAATGTTTCGAACAATCAAAAATGTGAAATTCTCAACTCTGATCTAGACATGGTAGCAACAGGTATTTATTACCGTCTTTTTATTATTAGTTGATTTCGATGCGGTTATTTTGTTGGATAAATCTAAACAACTTTATTGCAACAGCTACTGTATGTCGAGATTCTACATCGTCCAGAATTCATGGAAAATACGTACCATCCACACATGAAAAATTGGTTTTGGACAATATACTGGTGCCGAATGAGAAAACCACCAAATTAAATCGTCAATTTGCAGAGACATTTGAAGATGTCGGAGTAGGTGGGTTTGTGGCTCATCCGAAGAGCTTAATTCGATATCTTTAGAAATTACTGGTAAAATTTTCATTCTCATAACCGTCTCGTTGTTTTCTTGCTATATACCAATCGAAATTTATGTTTTGTGGACATATCATAATATGGAATGATTGTAAAATGTAATGCACTACTTTCATATGCATGATTTAATGGGATTAATGAGATAAGATTCTCACAAACTGTTGCAAAGTTTCAAAACCGATTCACTTACACATTGATATTACGGATTCACTTATACATTGCTTGTATTGCTTATTTCAGGTATTGCATTGCTTATTCCAGTGGCGTTACCAAAGCAGTTCTTCTTTCAGAGCTATTTCAGGTATGGTTTCGCTTTTATAAAATTTAGTCGCAGTCTTACGTATTCAGTTTGCAAACTCAGTTTATGTGCTTTTAAGTGGTTAGTGAATGACGGATTTATTTGCAGTCTTTCAAAATCAGTTTGCAAAATTTAGTCGCAGTCTTACATGAATTTATTCACAGTCTTTCAAACTTAGTTTGCAAAATTTAGTCGCAATCAAAACATGAATTTATTTTTGGTATCCGTATCCACATATGTATACTTTGTTCAAACGAATATCCGAACTTCTAATCCTGAACAAAACGAGTCTTGTAACAGCCAAATTTTAAGCAAAGATTTTCTTTACTGGTAATTGTTAGTACGGATACAATATACATGTTGAATAAGATTAATCAACATTCTGTGCATTGATTTGTGGTACAAAATAAAGTTTGGATGAAATAAATATAACAAAATGGAAACACATGCTTGAATCATAATAAAATAAAAGATTTTACTCTTTTAAATCAAGTGAAACAATTCATTTGTTGTCGTATAAATAGAGGATTTGAACATCAAGTTAACAACCTACTATGCCAAAATACATATACATGCTGCTTATACATATTATTAAAAATAGGAAAACTTGTCGCCCTGTTAAGTTATTAAGTTCAAACCCATGCAGCACCAGTTATTGGTCTTGCTTGATGAATACCTGAGTACATGTAATTCATTTCATGTGCCTTGTTAAGTTGCTGCACACTGAAATAGTAATTTATTCCAACTGAAATATACTTTATATAAACAATGGAATAGAAATCAATTAGAAGGTTGGTGCACTCCAATATTTACTACAGAGATGTGTTATTTGCATTACTTATGCCTTGGGTAGACTGCACACATTTCCTCACATGACACTTGTGTTCCAATGAAATCTGCTCTTGCCTTTAAGTGTTCAGCGTGTGAAATGATGCTGCGAATTTTCTTGTACGGGATGATTAGTATGTACTTGTATAGATAATACACTCCACTTGACCATGAATATATATGTTGTTGGCTTATCCCTTTCTTTTATTTGGTTACCTGACCCTGCCAGTTGAACGTATACATTAGGAGGGGGGCTTCATATGTTCAAGAATGTTGTTCCAACCATAGGTATATGTATACTTTTCCTACACTGGAAAGGGGCACCTTATTGGGGTTGTTTGCTTAGGATTTGAATCCAGTAACTTGTTCTTCAACGACTCGCCTTTGAACAAATGACCTGCAGTTCATGCACTTCAAGTTCTCGTGTCAGTTAGATTGTATTAAATCGTTATAATCATGTATATTAGACCACATATTGTTATATCTAAATGGAGTAGATAGTGTACCCTTGTCTGAATTGATGTTCAATTACACCAAAATAGGCCAGTGGTCATTGGTCGAATGCGGGAATAAGACTGTAGAAAAAATGGGCAATAGTTCTTGAAAAACCAAGTTAGTTTAAATTCTGTCAAGACGACTATGAGTCGAAAAACCTTTACCTTCCTACCAAAAAAAATTATTACCATAGTGTGATAAAATTCATAGTCTGCATGTTGGAGATTAACTAAAGGTCGAACTCTGTCTGCATCATACAATACTGTGTTAAATTTGGCCAACACAATCCATGGATATACATAGCATGCTGAGACATGCTTTTAATATGACCCACAATGTACGTCATTGATGTGTTAAGTGCAGCTCGTGGATGGCCAAATATAGCAATTTGAAATCCCAAGTATTAAGTAATATGCCAGACATAGCTTGTTGGTCTGTATACATAGCATTAAACTGATATTATAAAGAATTCCAGATTATACAAATCCCAAGTATTACTGTTGATTACTGTCATCATGTTGAATCATACACGCTAATATACATGAATATACATACATTCGTATGAGTATTTATGTATGGAGTTGCGTATCCCGGACTTGAGGTTGTGACTAAAGCACCCTATGTAACTGTGTTGGCTTTTCTATAGTCCGCTCATTATTGTTCACCTTTCACTGATAAGTACAAGTATCAGTGTGTAAATTTACTTATTGTTAAATGAGGGCACCAGCACCTTCCTTGTTGCAACTTATTATCGGGACAACAGCATAGAAATTCACCTTAAGAACAAAAATCATCTATTTTGTTGTGGAGATGAAACTAAACTAATGCTTGTTATTTTCATTTATTTTCAGGCTTTGGAACAAGCATGAGCTGCATGGGCTCGGCAACTGCTGTTTTGTTGTCTTTTTTTAGAGCTAGAACCGTGAACATTATGTTTTTTTATATATTGTGTTATGTGGGTTGTATTAACTGAAGTTATGGTTTATGTATTAATCGAATTACGTTTTGTGCAGCTTTTTTATATATTGTTATATGGGTGTAGCGTATTTTATTTGTTGTGCGTATATATGGGTGCTGTGTTTCTGTATATATGTGCACATGTATGATATCCTGATTTTAATACGGTTAAAAGCCGTAGCTAATTTGTTGATAGCATTGTAGGAATGAGGCATTAAACACGGTTTTAATCCGTATCAATATAGCAGTTTGATACGGTTTTAACCCGTATTACATTTCTGTATTGATACGGCTTAAAACCGTATTTATCTACGAAATTGACAGTGCCAATACATTGATTACATACGGTTTAAAACCGTATCAATCGACGAAGTTGACAGTGCCAATACATTGATTAGATACGGTTTATAACCGTATCAATATAGAAATTTAATACGGGTTAAAGTCGTATTACTCCACCAATTTGATACGGTTTACATCCGTATCAATTGCTCAGTTTGATACGGGTTAAGCCCGTATTAATGTACCAATTTGATACGGTTTACAACTGTATCAATTCCTCCATTTGATACGGTCTAAGCCCGTATCTAAGTAACAGAGACGCCATTTTTTGATACGGCCCAGAGCACTGCCAAATCGAGTTAGATACGGCTCAGAGCACTGCCTAATTGGCATTTCTGGTGTAGTGATACAGGGCTACCATTTTATATCTCCTTGGTTCGACGTTCATCACGAACCAACGAAGTACGATTAGGCTTGGCTACCTAGCAACACTAGTCGATTTAGAGCAGCTGCATATGTTTGATTGGGGCTCTGCCATATTGGGATATCTATACACCGCTCTTTACTCCTATGCTTTTGGAGAGGTTCAGCAGATGTTTGGTTTTTGGTACATGTTGTCATGCTGGTACTACTAGTACACGGCCAACATGCACCCACGCATACTGCCCACCGCCAGTCATGCTGCTGAGACTTTTTTCCCAAGCATGCGTAGATGGGAGAGTATTCATGTAGTTCAGCGTGCTCCTGCTGGTGTGAGACATGACTTGATGGAGGCTCGTACCCAGTTAGATATGAGGGAGAGGGGGAACATGCTACGAGCACCTTGGACTTCTTATTGGTTGTTACTTGCAGCGGATGGCCCAGTACCTGATGCCCATCCATTTGCCATTGCATGTCACATATCTACTCGACGTGTCCTCTTCTTCCCACCGGCCCACCTTCCTGTTTGGTACTTGGGAGACCGATGTTATTACCAGGGTACTGGTCAGTTGCCCGTACCCGTAAATCCACCTCTGCCACTTGAGATGTTTGGTCGGCAGCGTGTTATAGGGAGACAGTATGTTGCTGGTTTGAGACAGGTAGGATGGGTTGATACGATCGATTTTCACATACCCGATGTAGAGTTTGATCCTTATTGGGTTCGGGTAGTTCCTAGACGGTACCTGTTGCCGGATTATATGCAGGGTGTAAACTCCAATCACATTGGTCCATGATTGGTTAGTGGTAGAGTTCACCCTCCGCCGTTCACATTTGACCCGACCCCTTCACAGATCACCGACCCTCCTACGGATTTTGCTCTGGCCGATACATTTCAGACATTTGATCTTAGCGGAGCACATATACTCCTGCCTATTGTTCACCCACCTGCACACATGGTGCACGGTGTCCCTACTGCTGGATTATATTCGTCACATGAGGTAAAGCTTGTACTTGTGAATTTACGTTGTATGTTATACGCTGTAAATACTGATTTTATATGCTCTATTTATGCATTATGCACCACGATTAGACCAGCATAGGATATATATTGCGGCTATTCAGGAGATGGCACTGCTACATTCTCAGTCCATATATCAGGAGCACCAGGCGATTGTTCAGGGATTGCAGGAGCAGATCTTTGACTTACAGGATAGATTAGCGGCAGCAGGGGGTGGTGATACTTTGGCATCAGGTACCGTTATATGGTCGTGTACTGGTGGAGGTTCAGGAGTAGGAGTTGGAGGTTTAGGAGTAGGAGTTGGAGGTTCAGAAGGGGGTGGTGGACTTAGAGGGGGTGGCGGAGTCGGAGGGGGTGACGGAGTAGGAGGGGGTGACAGAGTTGGAGGGGATGACGGAGTTGGAGGGGGTGACGGAGTAGGAGGGGATGACGGGCTTGGAGGTAGTGATGACGGGCTTGGACGTAGTGATAACGGGCTTGGAGGTAGTGATGACGATATTCCGTATTATGACCCTTCTGATAGCGGGGATGAGATGTCTTTGGATGGTGAGGATGATGCCGCAGATTTATCATGATGTATATTTGTGTATGTCACGATGTATATATATGTATGGCTCGATGTATGTATGTGTATGTCTCGATGTTTGTGACTGTATGTTATTTTATTATGTGTTTTGTGATATGTTTCGTTTCATATGTTCTGTGTATTGTTTGCTCGTGTCATATGTTCTGTGTAATGTTTGCTCGTTTCATATGTTCTATGTCGTTCCATATGTTCTTCGGTAAGTGCCACCACCGGTACTTCGGTAAGTGCCAAGTTTGGCACCTTGCCAAGTGCCAACACTGGTACTTCTATATGTAGTTAAGTGCCAACACTGGCACCTTGCCAAGTGCCGACACTGGTACTTCGGTAAGTGCCAAACCTGGTACTTCGCAAGTGCCAAGTTTGGCACCTTGCCAAGTGCCAACATTGGTACTTCGGCAAGTGCCAAACCTGGTACTTCGAAAGTGCCTAGTTTGGCACCTTGCCAAGTGTCGACACTGGTACTTCGGCAAGTGCCAAACCTGGTACTTCGCAAGTGCCAAGTTTGGCACATGGCCAAGTGCCAACACTGGTACTTCGGCAAGTGCCAAACCTGGTACTTCGCAAGTACCAAGTTTGGCATCTTGCCAAGTGCCAACACTAGTACTTCGGCAAGTGCCAAACCTGGTACTTCGCAAGTGCCTAGTTTGGCACCTTGCCAAGTGCCGACACTGGTACTTCGGCAAGTGCCAAACCTGGTACTTCGCAAGTGCCAAGTTTGGCACCTTGCTATGTGCCAACATTGGTACTTCGGCAAGTGCCAAACCTGGTACTTCGCAAGTGCCTAGTTTGGCACCTTGCCAAGTGCCAACACTGGTACTTCGGCAAGTGCCAAACCTGGTACTTCACAAGTGCCAAGTTTGGCACCTGGCCAAGTGCCAACACTGGTACTTCGGTAAGTGCCAAACCTGGTACTTCGCAAGTACCAAGTTTGGCACCTTGCCAAGTGCCAACACTGGTACTTCGGCAAGTGCCAAACCTGGTACTTCGCAAGTGCCAAGTTTGGCACCTGGCCAAGTGCCAACACTGGTACTTCGGCAAGTGCCAAACCTGGTACTTCGTAAGTGCCAAGTTTGGCACCTTGCCAAGTGCCAACACTGGTACTTCGGCAAGTGCCAAATGTTCAAATGTGAACGACCCTCCTTTTTAACTCCTTTTTAACTTTGTCGTGTCGCTAAATGTTCAAATTATGTGTGGGTAAGTGGGCGACCCTCCTTTTTAACTCCTTCGTGTCCTTAAATATTTAAATTATGAGCGTAAGTGGGCGACCCGCCTTTTTAACTCCTTTTTAACTACGATGTGTACGTACGTATAAATAATATGGGTTAGTGGACGACCCTGGACCTACACTCTTGTTTTTCCTATATATATCGGTTTCTCTGAAACCCTAACCCACACTCTTGTTTTCCCTACATATTTTGCTTCTAGACGCCACCTCCATCCTCTTTCCCCAAGGAAGCAAATTTGTGAGTAATGGCGGAACAGGGAGAAGAAAGTGTGGCCTCCAACATGGTCAAACGGGAAAGTGCCGATGAGGGGGTTGCAACTCAAAGACCTGGAAAAGAAGCGGTTCTTCAAGGATGTGTTCTCAAGCCAGTACGTCTTGGTGGATCCAACCCTATGTGCCGTTGTGGAGAAGAATTGGTCGTCGTTGTTTCGATGACCGAAAATAATGCGGGACGCCGATTTTTTTGTTGTGCCGCCTATCAGGATCACACTGTTTTTCCTGATGAAATTGACTGTTGTTACTTTAAGCAGTGGATTGACCCTCCGATGTGCGAACGTGGAGTTCAATATGCACTGGAAACGCAAGTAGAAATTCGACGTTTGAACAAGAATGTGTCTGACGCAGCTAAGGCTGGATTTTCCCCTATCCGTGGTAGGTGTCCGCGGAAACTATCATACCGTTTATTACTGTAGTTTAAATTTCATGTTTATGTGTTAAGTTGTCGTACTTCTTTCAATTGTGCTTTAGCATGTATTTAAGTTGTAATTGTCGTTGTTGTAAGCTTGTAAGTTATGTAATGCAAAACATTTATGTATTGCAAAGTCCAACGGTCTAAACGTATGTGATGCAAAGAGCAATAAACCTCTTACTAATAAAGGACACTCTGTCTAATAAAGGGCACTCTGTCTAATAAAAGACACTATGACCAATAAAGACGCACTCTTACCAATAAAGGAGCACTCTTTCCAATAAAGAGAAGAACACTCTATCCAACATAAAGTAGCACTTGGTACAATAAAGAGACACTCTTACCAGTAAAGGAGAAATCTGTCCAATAAAGAAAGTAACACTCTACCCAATAAAGGAGGACTTTGTCCAATAAAGAACACTCTGTCCAATAAAGAGGAACTCAAACCAATAAAGGAGCACCGTAAACGGTAAAGGAACCCTCTTTCCAATAAAGGAGCACATCATCCAATAAAGGAGAACACTCCACCCAATAAAGCTACCCACTTACCAATACGAAATACCTTATATATAACAGCCACATTCCACTTCATATCTCAAATCAAAACTTGTTCACAAAAATAAATGGATTCCAACTTTACAAAATGCTTGCTGGCTTTTGCTAGCGATTCGAAGGAAGATGAAATCCTTCAAGAGAAAGCAGAAGAAATACAAGAAATACGGGACCATATACCGTGAAGCGTATGGTTCATCGTCCACAACTAGAGGGGGATCGGTTCGTGGAAGGAGGTTTATACACCGAAATCATGCTAAATACCACAAGTCTTTGATGCAAGATTACTTCAATGACAATTGCACTTACGGGCCTGATATGTTTCGAAGAAGATTCAGGATGCGGAGAAACCTATTTCTTCGGATATTGGCTGGTATTCAAGGTAACAATGATTACTTTAAGTACAAACAAAATGCATCGAAGACACAGGGGTTGTCCGATGAACAAAAAATGACGGTCGCTATGAGAATGTTAGCTTATGCCACTCCAGCCGATGCTTTAGACGATGCATACCGCATAGCAGAGAGCATGACACTAGAAACACTTGAAACTTTCTTTCAAGTAGTTGTGGACGTCTATGGAGCAGAATACTTACGGTCATCGAACGAAGAAGATGTAGTGCGAATCAGAGAGATGCACGAAAGCAGGGGTTGGCCAGGAATGTTAGGAAGTCTGGACTGTATGCACTGGGAATGGAAGATCTGTCCTAAGGGATTACAAGGTGCGTACAACGGCAAGGAAAGACGACCAACCATCATTTTGGAAGCTGTGGCATCGTACGATCTGTGGATATGGCACGCTTTCTTCGGAATACCCAGTTCTAATAATGACTTAAATGTTATAGAAAGATCAAATCTGTTCAATGATCTTGCTCAAGGCCAGGTACCTCCTTTAACATTTACCCTTGGCCAAAATACTTACAACCATGGCTATAACCTAGGTGATGGCATTTACCCGAAATGGAGCACCATTGTTAAAACATGTCCAAATCCTTTAACTCCTAAACAAGTCATATTCGCGGTGATGCAGGAGGGAAAAAGGAAAGATGTGGAACGTGCTTTCGGTGTTTTACAATCTAGATTTGCAATGATAAGTAATCCATGTCGGCTATGGTCCAGGAGTAAGATGTCTACAATCATGTTTGCTTGCATCGTTCTTCACAACATGATTATAGAAGATGAAAGAGATATGTATGAAGAACAACGTCACTGCGATTACGAGGGTGCTTCGCTACCACCGCAAGTGTTCCGACAAAACCTACCACTAACACAAGAGGACTTCAACATTCATTTGACCCGTCAGGTTTTGTATAGAGATGTAGAACTCCATAACCGGCTATAGAAGGATCTTATGAATCATTTATGGAACCACTACGGCGATATCTAGTTATGAAGAACCATTATCTATTTTCGTGTTTTATTTTGTGCTTGTCCGAACTTATCGATCATGTATGCAGTGATGATGTTGTCCTTTTCTATTGTACCAACTCGTTCTATTGTATTTTTAAGGGTTATTAATCATCTATTATTACGTTTCAAAGTTTATTTTATAAAAAAATTAAGGGTTTTGTTGTTGTATATATGACAAAATATGGTATTATAGATGAGCAAAAAAAAAGGCCATGAGCCGATTTTAACGGCTCCTGAAGTCGTGCGCCGATAAAATCGGCTCGCGCCTTTACGAGCTGATAAAATCGGCTCGCGCGCCCCATTCAGAACTCTGAATTCAATCCATAACATTTTGCTTAATGTTACACCATGTAACATATGTTGGGTGCAAAAACATGTCTTATTCAACCCCGTAACATGAATCGAACCATCTGTTGGAGATGCCCTAAGTAATGCGCGATGTAGTTGTAGTCATTCAGGTCTCATAATTTCCGTCTCCTTCCTCTGCTCTCCAATTTCTTCTAATCGTATTTTCTTCTCCAGTAAAAATAAATAAATCAGGATGGCAATAGGACATCAATTGCCACACCCAAATTTCTACCTCTTCTTCTATTCTCAACGTTCTTCAAATCACTTCTTCGTCGATTGGGTAAACTACCTTTCATCTCCAACCCATATAAATTTGAATCCCAAACCCGATTGGGTCCCGGTTAGTTTAATTAACCTATAACAAGGTATCTGAAAGTCATGTGTCCTTGAAGAAGAGGCGATGTTTGGGAATTAGGTAACGATGGTAAGATCTCTTACTTCAATAATTTCGTGCCAGGTTTTGTTTTCATTCTCTCCAATTTTACAATTTTTCTATTTGGAGATTTATGTTCAAATATACCTTTGTTTTCCCTTTTTCTCAGGTTTTAATTTGGAGAACTGCGATTATGTTTTTTTTCTTATCTCTATCATGAAAAATTCCAAATTTAGGAATTATTTATTGTTACAATACTTTTGGTTATTTATATGCGTTGGCTGCCACATTGATTAGCCTAATTAACTCTTTATCACTTATTTGCAACTGTTCATCTAGGGTGCTACTATTCACATCCCGGCTTACACTTCTGGTCACCAAAACTAAAAATACCCAAAATATTTCAAATTCTCCTTTTTAGCCACCGTGTAAATTAATAACCTAAAAGTGGAGAGGCCACCAACACCTTCCTCTATACGAACAATTACTTCCTCAACATTTATGTTTTTAGAGTTATTTGATTGAACATTTTGCGTCATATTATCACAACCATAATTTTCATCGCCCAATTTATCATCATTCAAATACTCTATCTATAAAACGACAAAAAAAATCAATGTACCAATATATAAAAGAAGATGCGTAAGCTATACGGATAAAAACTCTACAAATCAAAACTTACATTGTCATTCTCTATTACAACGTTGTCAAATTTAATGTTCTTCAAGCTTGCAATTTCTAACGGAGCAGAAAAAATATTTTAAAACGTAATGGAAAACCTTGATTATTAAAAAAAAAACTAACAACATGTTATATATCATAATAGAAAATAATAAAAATTAAGAAATTCCAAACCCTTTTTTATCTTCATCTTCCATCTCTATTAGGCACAAAAGAATATCTTCTTTTGTTAGGGTTTAGTGTTTGAAATTGTAGAGAAGTACGTGTTTTTTTAGGAGAAGTACGGTGGTGAATAGTTGAGTGAAGAAATAATATATGGTGCCTAGAAGAATATAAAAAAATAATCATTTGTATTAAATTTATAAAGGTGGCAAGAAGTGTAAACTCGAGTGTAAGTAGAAGCACCCTTATTCTATTATATCCACTTACTGTTCGAAGTATTTGTGTTAGGTAACTTAATATACTGTTTTACTGTTGCAATTTTTTTTATTAGGCCTAAACTTTTTTTTTTTCCAGTTAATCACTGCCACCAGTCATGCTTGAGGTTTGCTATTTTCATTTTGGTTAGCTTGAGGTTTGCATGGGTTCTTCAGATCTGACAATCCATTATTTATGCAGGTAACCATATTGCTATGTTAACTGAACTCTCTAATCTCATCAACGTATGTTTGCAATTTATTTGCTATTGTTATGCTACATATGACAATAAGTTATTTCTGTTTTTCTCTATATTTCATTTAACTTATTATTGTAATATCTTAATGTTGTCTTCATTTTCAGAATAGCTTTCTTCTTTCGTCCTTCAAATCTGGCTACTCTTCTCATCGCGTTTGTTTTAGGTAACTGTATTTTTTATTTGATTAACTAAATTATATACTTTCATCAATGTTTGTTTGCAGTTTTTTTTTCGCGCTATCCATGCTTTAGAGTGATGTTGTAATACATGGAATTGTTTCTTCCCGTACATTTGATGGTTATTTCGGTTAACTAGCGGTTAGCTAAAGATGGGGCTAGCTAAACTTTAATTATAATCAATACAGGAGACTTAACATTTGGGAACAATAAGACGTTACATATTAGTTTGATTTATGTATGCATAATGCATGAATATCCTTTACAAATAAACTAAGTTTGCAGTTTGCATATTGTGAGGTTAAATAGCTTTTGCATGATGCTTTTTATGTTATTTTTATAAATTGGTGTTAAACCACTTCCATCTAATAAGCATTATAAAAGATCCTTATTTATAAAAAATAATAACTATTCAACTTTATTAAGTAAAGAAATATGCTAACTGGACCAACCTTAACTATGTGCTTGATTCGGGCTACAGAGAGATGGAATGGTTATGTATTGTTGATATGGTTTCCTTATTTGTTTGCATGGATCGAAAATATGCCAAAAATATATAACGAGCAGGTCAATAAAGCATGTAACATTAGTTCATTTTACTGATTTTGTTCGGTTACACAGTCACAACCAATCAAACCTAGGAAAGGAGATCGCTGATGATGATTTCAGTGACATGGGAAAGGCGATAGACTTCAGGTAGGCTTCTTTTTCCTATAATGTCAACTGAAATGAATAGCTAATCATATATGTTCACTTAAGTTTGGATATTGGCATTATTTTATCGTTTTCGTAGAGTGATGTTGTAGTACATGGAACTATTTCTTCCCGTACATTTGATGATTATTTCGGTTAAGTTGCGGTTAGCACAACTTTAATTATAATCAATGGAGGAGACTTAACAATTGGGAACAGTAAGACGTTACATATTTGTTTGATTTATGTATGCATAATGCATGAATATCCTTTACAAATAAATTAAGTTTGCAATTTGTATATTCTGATGTTAAATAACTTTTACATGGTGTATTATTTTTAAAAATTGGTGTTAATCCACTTCCATCTAATAAGCATTATAAAAGATCCTTATCCTTATTTATCAAAATTTAATTATTCAACTTTATTAAGTAAAGAAATACGCTAACTGGACCAACCTTAACTATGTGCTCATGTATTGTTGATATGGTTTCCTTATTTATTTGCATGGATCGAAAATATGCCAAAAATGTATAACGAGCAGGTCAATAAAGTTTACTTTCTTAAGTGTGTATGTAACATTAGTTCATTTTAATGTTCGATTATACAATCATGGAATTGCATGGTAAATTTCATGCATAACCAATCAAACCCAGGAAAGGAGATCGCTGACGCTGATTTCAGTGACATGGGAAATGCGATAGACTTCATGTAGGCTCCTTTCTCCTGTAATGTCAACTGAAATGCATAGCTAATCCTATATGTTCACTTAAGTTTGGATATTGCCATTATTTTATCATTTTTGTAAGCTTTTAATGAATGTCATACCTCATTTATTAAAATAATATATTACTTTCCTTTTAAATAAACAATGCAATTTTTATATGTTGAGTTCTCAAACATTCTCTGTTATTTCGGTAGCATGAGTTGGATACAATGCATGCAGACTTTTTTTTTAAACCATGTGAAAATTTTTGCGAATAGCCTTGCAACTGCTGGGATTTTTTTTTACAAGCAGTGACTCTTTTACTTTCTTAAACGTGTATCGAACACTAGTGAGAAAGTTATCGTGATTACTTTATAAAAGTAGATTTTCTTTTTAATCATCTCTTATGTTTCCCAATCAAAATACGTACCGATACCGATAACTATTAAGATTTCTCTATTTTGCTCTTCTTTATTTTATTACACTGTAAAATAACTGTTGGAACATTATGCATTTCACTAATTTTGCATCATCATTTTCTCTCTTGCTCTTATTTTATTACACAGTAAAATAATTTTTATAACATTATGGATTTCACTTCTCTTATTTCCATCATGGTGGTACTATGTTAAATGCTTTTGTAAACAATTTTTTTTCTCTGCAGATTGCAGAAGTTGAAAGGGTCGAGGCAGAGTTCCTGGCCAAACATTTAACTTAATACTCATGTTGCTTCCACCTTCTAATTGCATTTCCCTTTGTTTCTCGCTGTTCAATTCTGTTTGTAATCTGAAATAAAGATTAACAGTTGTTTCTGATTATTACTTGAAATAAACATACCTTGCAGTGTTTTCTGTGTATCTATTACATTATATAACTCTTATAACCTTCATAACAGTCATATACGGAACTGTGTTGCAAATTTTACACAACAGTACGTTATTTACATAAAATCATGCAAATTTTATTTTTTCAGTTTTTTTCCGCTATTGGTCTGACCAACTTGAAATTACACATTGTTTAATGTACCCTCTTCGTTGTTTCTAGCCTGTTTGATTGTCCTAGCTCTTAATGTTCCACCTGTCTTTGCACATAACCCACCTTTGCTTCATCTGTTTATGCACACGCCCAACGGACGTGCCTTTGTACTGGTAAGAGAATAATATAAATGTCATTAATGATATTATTCCATAACTATAGCAGTACGTATAAATGGTATGTCATAATATGAGAATAAATATCATTAATGATATTATTCCATAATTGTAGCAGTACATATGACTGCATGTATCTTGTAACTTTATATACTTGTGATTACTGAATGGAAAAGTATCACTCTTCTACTCTTCATCATGGTATCAGAGCCCTGATCCAAAACAGTTCAACTTCCTCTTCTTAAATGGCTTTTATTAACCAAACTTTGTTCTATCAGATTCTTAATGGCAGTGATCGCACAAAGCCCTACACCTTTCTAGGAAAATGTCAACGGTACCGAGAACAAGGACATGTGACTGCTCATTGTCCTTTGTTTAAGCAAAAGTTTCCTAATATCATTCCTCCTTCTTCAAATTCCCAACCTCCGTCAAACCGATTCACACCAAAACCTCAAGCAAACATCGCAGAACACTCTGCCTCTTCAACATGGCTTCTCGATAGTAGTGCTTCCCACCACGTCAAGACAAATCTGAAAAATCTATCCCTCTATGCTCCTTATGATGGAACCGAAGAGTTGATCGTCGGTGATGACAAAGGCATTAAAATCACTCACGTCGGTTCTTATTTTTTCATCATCACTCAAACTAAATAATGTCTTAGTTGTTCCTGCTATGTCTAAAAATATAATTTCCGTTTTCTCAAGTTTGTCATGATAACAGTATCTCAGTTGTCTTTTCTTCCACCTCTTTTCATATGAACAGGGGAATCTCTATTCCAAGGGCTGGTTGCAGCAAGCATCTATAAGCTCAAGTCCACAACCCCTACAATCTATGCAAGCACGACTAGTTCACTTGATTGGCATCATCGTTTAGGGAATTGATCTCGTAATGTTTTTAGGCAAATTGTTTCCAAAAATAAACTCCATGTTCCTAGTATCTCCACTTTAGATTATAATTTATATGCTTGCAATAGAAGTCATAAAATTCCTTTTTCTACTTCCTCTATTGTGCCTACTACCCCACTTGAGTATGTTTATTATGATTTTGGACAACACCAATTTACTTTCATGATGACTTTAAATATTATCTTATTTTCGTTGATCATTTATCTAAATACATTTAGTTGTATAATTTGAAACAAAAATCAGATGCAAAACATGTATTCATTCACTATAAAGCTCTAACTGAAAAATACTTGCAACTGCCTCTCAAAACTTTCTTCTCGGACAACGGTGGTGAGTATGAAAGCCTACGTAACTATCTGCCCATCAATGGTATTTCGCATCTCACAACTCCACCGCACATGCCTCAACACAATGGCTACTTGGAGCAATGATATCGACACATTGTGGAGACATTTCTATCACTCTTAACTCATGCTAAAATGCCTCTTGAATATTGGACAAATGCTTGCTTAACAGCTGTTTACTTGATTAATCGACTTCCTACGCCAACTCTAAGCAATATGTCACCCTACTTTAAATTATTCGGCCAACATCCTATTTATTCCAAGTTTCGAAGTTTTGGTTGTCTTTGCTACCCATGGCTTAAACCCTACAATTCTCACAAACTTGAACTCAAATCTCAAACATGTATTTTTGTTGGTTATTCACCTCCTCAAAGTGCATATTATTGTCTTGGATTAAACACTAATCGTGTCTATGTTTCTCGTCATGTTCATTACAAAGAGAACATTTTTCCTTTTTCTGAACTTAATAATTCAACTACCTTCTTGTCTGACTTGGTGGAACAATGTGCACCTCTCACATTATCTATATTATCAAATACTCAATCTTCCACTTCTCATTCATTGCAAACTAAGTCACCTTCAAGCACACCTCCTACCTTATTCCCCATTTCACCCCTTTCATCTCCTATATTCACAACAAACTCATCTCAACCTCCTAATACCACTGTTGAGCTTTCCTCTACTTCATCTCAGTCCAACCTTGATATATCCACATCTACAAATTCAACACCCAACACTCTTATACATTCTCCTCAAATGACCACAAGACTACAACATGGTATTAGGAAACCAATCAGTAAACTGAATTTAAATGCAGAGGTTCATGAAATGGAGATCCCAAAAAATATTATCCAAGCATTAAAAAGCCCCGTTTGGCGTAAAGCTATGGACGAAGAGATAGAACTTGAGATCTTGTACCTTCATCTATGTCACAAAATGTAGTGAGATGAAAATGGATTTTTCAAATTAAAAGGAATAAGAATGGTAACATTATTCGGTACAAGGCTAGCTATGTTGCAAGAGGTTTTAATCAGAGAGCTGGAATCGACTACGGTGAGACTTTTAACCCCTTAGTTAAACCCGCCATAGTTCGGCTTGTGCTCTCACTTGTGGTTAGTCAAGGTTTGGTCATTGCGCCAACTTGACATAAACAATGATTTTCTACAGGGCACACCCACTGATGATGTATATACCATACAACCTCCTGGCTACACAGATCTTGTAACGACCCGCATTCTACGCATCAAAGGATCGTAGGATATTTCTTTCTTTCTCATGCGAAGTCATATAGCCATGTAACTATGGGAGACGACTATTGGGGTCATTTCCCATGTTCATGATTTTTGCCAATTTTTAAATGACTGTTTTGCCCCTAGCTGATCTTGTTTCGATCATAACTTTTGATTGGTAAGGATTGTTGACCTGACCCCACTTCCATTAGATTCAGATGATGGTTTACCTTTCCGTAGAGTGGTCACATTAGCCAAACGGACTCACCGTTTGGGAGGTATGGCTGAAACAAGGTTTAGAAGGTGAAAAACAGCTTAACTGAGCCTAATAAGGTGATTAGCAAGAGGGCCCATAACCCATTTCGGGATTAGGGTTATGGGGAGGCTGAGAACAGTAGGAAAACGAATTTTATTTCATTTTCAGCCACCTAAAACATTTCTCTAATCCTAGCCATGGCCTCCATCTTCTAATTTCATCCCAAATCGCTCCTAATCGCTTCCTAATTGAAGATTAAGCCAAGCTACATCAAATCAAGGCAAATTAGCATCAAATTGGGAATAGAGCTGTTGTGTTGCATAGAGATTCAATCCAAATCAGATAATATTTCAGATCTATAGTTTAATTATGGCAAAGGTGAATGATTAACATTGTTTTTACACTAATTACAGTTAATTAGGGTGATTAGTGTTAATTAACGAAATTATACATGTTAAAAATCTGGAGAAATGCTTAGAAATTCTTAAATATTATTTTAGGCCTTTGTTAGGAAATTTGGTTAATTCGGACATGTTTTGCTAATCATATCATTAGTTATGCTTAAACATGATTATGGGAAAAATATGAGTTTTAGGGTATGTTTGATCCATATAAACATGTTAAATTGTTGTTTTGCTGTTTGTGGATGATTATACATGTTGCTATGACTGTTTGGCATGATTTATGATTATTTAGCAAAGTTAGAATGGTCGAAAACATCGTCATATGGCGTAAAAGAGTCGCTGGAAAGTTGCAGGAATTGTACCGGGAATAGACCGGATCAGAATGCCCTATTCCTGAACAGAACCGCTCGCGCTAGGAGGCCACGAGCCCGAACCGACGCCACAAACCGATCCGTCCGCACCTGGAGTTCTCCGATCTGAACCGCCTTCCCCGAGCCAGAAACACTGAACCGTGAGCTGCTACACCATCTGAACCATCAGGAGTTTGGACCCACGACCCGAGGTGTTGACCACAAACCAGATTTATGGAGAGGTGCGACCCGATCCACCACTCATGAACCAAAGCACCCGACCCGGTGGAAGAAGTACGACCCGACCTGATGTCTTGGAGGAGGCATCACAACCCGACCCGTATGGAGCAGTCCGATCCGAATCAAAGGGGAGATTGTGAACCGAACTAAGAAGGTTGGACGCGAAGCATGAGTTGTGAACCAATGAAGACCGATCCGGATGATGACCAAACCCCGAGATGCAATGGTAGTCCAAATAGGAGGTAGAACTTAGGATCCAGATGGGAACCAACTAGTTAACTTCATGAGTTGGGCTTTGCTGCAGGACGTGTGCAAAGGGGTTATCGACGTCCATAACTTTGATTCACCACCAAGACGAATGTTAGGCTACGGACCAGTGCAGTGGGGTAGTTATTACTCCATGGGGCAGAGTGATCGTAGCATGGCCATGGGCCAATGCAATGGAGTCGTTATGACTTCATGGGGCAGAGTGGACATAGCAAGGACTAGTGGTTATGGATCAGTGCAGTGGAGTCGCCATGACTCCATAGGACAGGGTGATCATAGCAAGGATATGGGTGATCAAAGCGGTGGATATCGTATGCTTTACGCACTGAGTGAGAGATGTGAGGATGGTTGCTATGCTTGATTGTTTGACATCACTATGACATGCACACCCCCACCCTTGTATCTTTACACCATATGTTAGTGTCACCTTAGAGTATTGTGCATCTTGCTGTGCTAACTCTTTGGTTGCACGTCCAGCTTCAGGTACGGTTTAGTATACCTGTTATTGTTCTATTTTGCTGCTTATCGCTCATACCAGACTTCTGTCTGACCCAGAGTTTTATGTCTCTTCTTATTACTCTGAGTGCTCTTAAACGGGCAGACTAAAGACAGGTCAGGTGACTATGCACGAGTAGCTGTGCCGGAGACGAGCAGGAGGCTTGCACGTATGATATATACAGATATTCTCCCTGTGTCGCTGCTAGTCACTACTTTGGGCATTAGTAGTGTATCTTCCTTATTTTGCTTTAGAGACTGTTTTTAAAAGTTGTAATAACGATGATGTGGATCATAAGCTGTATTTGGATTTTCCGCTGGTATGATGGTTTAGTTTTCAGCTTATGCACTGTCTCGCCTGTTTTATGTCAAGTATGTTATTATTATATTTTATTCCATGCGCTGTGAGACATTCTATAGGTTTCTTTCTAGTTCAAATTCCCTTCTTTCCTTTCTTTGGTGACCGTCCCGTGCTGGTTGGACATTGGCACAACGCACTTTCATTGAAATGTCGACTGGTGCGGGGCGGGCCGTCACATTTGGTATCAGAGCTCTAGGTTGCATAGTTAACCTAGGGAAGACACCAGGGAGAGATAATACGTATATGAGAGCGCGTATTTGTTATATTTTGGTTTTCAAAAGCTATGTATATACACTATTAGTATATTTAAGGATGAAGTCGCATTGCACTGCCACTACTGAAGAAATGGTTAATCGTTTTCTCCTTACAGATTGAACAATGAGCCAATATACTAGGGTACTGGTAGAGGACTAATAATGGGAATGCTCCTGATATGAGGACGATGTTCACTGACTTCATGAGAGAGATGCTTAGAAATATGCAAGAAGCAGTTCCCAATGCTGCAAATGGTGGTGGTGCAGCGGTGCAGGCGGCTAGGGCTGATTTTGCCAAGCTATGCAAGGATTACACTAGTCTTAGTGGAAAGCCGTTCCACGGAACGGAATCGGCTACAGAAGTTCGGGATTGGTTGGATAGTTGTGAGCATATTTTCGAAGACTTGGGTATCGTGGATGCGACGAAGAGAAAGCTAGCATTCCATTAGTCGCAAGGACGGGCGATGAATTGGTGGAATGCTATTAAGGCAGCTACTCCAGAGGATCAAGTTACTTGGGATTAGTTCAAGACTCGCTTTAGCGATAAGTTTATCCCAGCTGCTCAAAAATCAGAGTTGTTTAGGAAATTTTTGGAGCTTAAGCAGGATGGTAGGGCGGTCTCGGAGTGTATTTCCGAGTTCGATACTTTATCGAAGTATGAATTATCTCTTATCGACACTCCCGAGAAGAAGAATGAGAAGTTCATAACAGGTTTAGATCAGTACTTGGGGGAAAGGCTTATAAACCATATCGATGAGACGCTTGAATCGATTATGGGGAAAGCCTTGAGCTCAGAGAGTCTATACCCTAAGTCAAAGACTGAGGTTGCATCTGCAGAGGAACCAAAACCGCAAGCAAGCGGTGGAGACAAGAATGGTTCTCAGAATAAGAGAAAGCAGAATCAGACCAAGGATGGCCAGGAGAAAAAGAATAAGAAAGATGTTGAGTGTTTTAGCTGTGGCAAGAAGGGCCATTATGCTAAAGAATATCGAGCGAAGCCAGCGGACAGGAAGTGCTTCAACTGCGGCCAGATGGGACATCACAAGGATAAATGTCCGCAACTCCCTAAAGAGAAGCAGATTGTGAAAGCATATGCTCTTAATGTTGTTCCTTCTTCGTCGAATGCCCCAACCGCGACTGAGAAAGGAAAGAATGTCGTCATTCAAGGTATGCTTTCTGTTTATGATGTTCCTGTTCGAGTATTGTTTGATACCGGAGCTTCTCGTTCCTTCATATCTAGTGACCTGGTAGATAGGTTGGGATTGGAACCTGAGATAGTCGATAGACCTTTAACGGTGACGAACCCGATTGGTGGTTCAACTAGCCTTAGCATGATTTGTCGTAATGTGATCTTATCGAGTCATGGATTCATGTTTGTTTGCGATTGCTTTGTTTTGGGCTTTACTGAGTTTGGCATTATTTTGGGAGTCGATTGGCTCCAAAGGTATAGGGTGGTAGTAGACTGTAAGGTCTTTTTGGTGACAGTTAGAGTGGATGATGGGCGGAGGGTAGTGTTTGGTGGTCTTCCTAGTGATGGGGTAATGACTAGTTTTTTAAATTCCCTCGACATCCCGCATGATGAGTTGTCAGATGTTCCCGTGGCAGGCCAGTATCCGGACGTCTTCGACGAAATGACTAAACTTCCACCACACCGAGAGATTGAGTTACGTATTGTTTTAGTGAAAGATGCCAGACCTATAGTGATGCCACTTCATCGTATGGCGCCAAGGGAGCAGCGAGAGCTCGTGGTGCAAGTAACGATCTTTTGAAGAAGGGATTTACCAGAAGAAGTGTTTCTAAATGAGGAGCACCAGTTGTGTTTGCTACCAAGGCAGATGGTTCCCTTCGATTGTGTGTAGACTACGACGAGTTGAATAAGGTGAAGAGGAAGAATAAGTATCCTCTACCGTGGATAGATGATTTGTTTGATCAGTTGAGTGGAGCGAGAGTGTTCTCCCAGTTGGATCTCGCGACAGGTTTTCATCAGCTTAGGGTGGAAGCTGAGAGTATAGCTAAAACGGCATTTCGGACGCCGTCTGGATTCTATGAGTGGTTGGTCATGCCATTCGGGCTGACCAATGCACCAACATATTTTGTGGATCTTATGAATAGAGTATTATGAGATCAATTTAATAAGTTTGTTCTTGTGTTCGTGGACGACATACTTGTCTACTCGAAGACAGAGGAAGAACACAAGGAACATTTGAAGATAATGATGGAGGTGTTGAGAAAACACCAATTGAAAGAAAAGTTTTCTAAGCGTCAATTCTGGAGGAGGGAAGTGAGATTCTTGGGCCATGTTGTTTTAGAGAATGGTATTGCCGTGGACCTTGCGAAGGTGGCTACGATACAAGATTGGTCTACGCTCAAGAATGCAATAGACGTAAGAAGTTTCTTTGGATTAGCTGGATATTATCGTAAGTTTATCCAAGACTTCTCAAAGATAGCGGCACTGTTGACTCGGGTGACCAAGAAAAAACAAACTTTTGTTTGGGACGAAAAGTGCGAGAATGCATTTAAGAGTCTAAAGAAAAAATTGGTATGTGCACCAGTGTTAGTAATTCCTAAAGGGAATGAAGAGATGACAATATACACAGATGCCTATGGTATCGGACTAGGTGTTGTGTTGATGCAAGGAGGTAGGGTTATAGCTTATGCTAGTCGGCAACTGAAACCGCATGAGAAAAGATATCGTACCCATGATTTGGAATTGGCAGCGATCGTGTTCGTATTGAAGATGTGGAGACATTATCTCTTGGGAAAAAGATTCGAGTTGTTTACCAATCACAAATCGTTAAAGTATCTTTTCTCTCAGAAGGATCTGAATCTCCGACAGCAGAGATGGTTAGAATTCTTGGCTTCCTACGATTTCGATATCGCATATACACTAGGAGAGGGCAATGCGGTAGCTTATGCATTGAGTAGAAGACATGCCAGTTTAGGGGCTATGTTTCTAGAATGGAAGCAACTGGAATATATCGTAGGGTACGATTTCAGACCAAAGTGCGAATTGGATCCAGAGACGCTGACACGACACGAACTTCCCCGTGAAGGAAAGCGCGGATTGCGTTGAGAACAACACACAAATGAACGCAGACGGAAGAACATTTCATTGTATATTACAACAATTCCATCAGAATACAAGAATATACAGAGTATAATTGAATAAATTACATTCGACAAATATCAGAGATTACATAGCAGCGGAAAAACAATATAAAACACAACTGAAAGTAATACACGGATACAGAGCTTTCCGAGCATCATTCCAGCTGTAAACCAGGATCCTGTGAATATAAATCTGCAAAACCAAAACTACTAGCTGCCCGTGTCGAAAATAAGGGCACCCAGAGTTTAGGTTAAAACAATAAACTCCAGGTTAGTCATGTGACTGGTGTGAGAACTAAAACAGTTATTTAAAGCTTTATTTTAAAAGAAAGTAATTCAAGGGACCACGCCGTATAACACGGAACGGGTTTCCTCCCAAGAACACCAGTGCATATCAATAAACAACGCAATGCTTTTTTCGAAAAATGAAGCTATTATAAGACCCAGGTCCCATCACACAATGCAACGCAAGCCGGAGGATAGGGTTTTCCCTTATAATAGCCAAACATGCTTGGTACGTTTAAAACAAATCATTTGATACTATAATAAGTTTATAGTGTCAAAACAATTTCAATCATAAATATAAATCATAGACGGCATGGGTACCATATATCATGTCGCCATACTAGTTCTACAATTAAAACTGCAATACACGTATTGGAAATTGGATTTCCGTCATGAGTCGAGGCAAGGGGCAAGCTCCTCTCCGCTTCGAGACACTCTAGCAAATGCCTCAAGACTACACACTCTGGGTAACCCTGGAATCAGCTGGGACAGTCCTCTCTTACGTTTGAGGATTGGCAATTCCTGAACACACGTTTCCCGGTCCTTACAGACCTAATATCGAGGCGCCTCATTCCAACAACCACAACGGTGAAAAGTATATAAATGTCAGGGCTGGTAAGTCACTGACACCACCAAAGCTAGAAAGAAACGTCGTGTTCTCCCAACGGTCCGTATCCCGTTTTTAACTCATACCGAGGTGTGAGGCTCGCGAATTCACGTTATACACAAAGCTGCCACGTAGGCCGTGCTTTGATCATCAACCACAAGACTTTGCTTTTCAACAGAAGCCTTGATCTATGCAACTCAGCGTGCCACACAGGCAATTCATGCCATGCGATTGATATCTATCGATATATAACCTCTAAGCTCGTACGTCTCAGAGAAGGGCGTTAAGCAAGAGAATAAATCCTCCGCCGCCAAACAGATATATATTTAACAGAAATCAATCAACACAGAATAAAATCCAATGTCAGACACACAATCCATTTACAAGTTCGTTCTGGGTTTGAACGAAACCGGAGGCACTTTCCTCGCATATCCATCGATCTCCAAGTACGTCTGGACGACCACTAACTGATTCCCTCATCTTGGGTGTACAGCCCAATCAAGATCATCAGTAATCACCCAAACGATGTGAAGACTTCCGGTCTTCAACCACCGTCTTCATCTTCGACTTATCGTCGAATCGGTTATTCAGAATGGGTATAAACTCGGACTTTCCGAACAACCCGCGTATATTAAAAACAAATGTTACACACACACAACATACGCCTCATTCCAATTCATCAGTCACTAACCGTAAATCAGTAAGAGAGCAATTCCCCAAATATTAACCCCGAAGGCCGAAACCAACATCAGATCAATACCCAGGAAACCATTCTTCTTAACTAACCTACAGCTAGTTTCTAAATTTCAATTCTTAGGGAAAGGTTCCCATTAATTTTATCAAAGATAAATTCTTTAAATTTATTCTTTAATCTTCCTTTGGATGTCATTTCAAACCAAATTATGGTTTTTCAAACTAGTCGGGATTAGCGAACCACACCGAAGTAATTATTTATTTTATTTCCCAATCCCAACCTATTCATCCCATGAAGCAAAACTGGTAATACTCCATATCTAATACCACGGTGTTATTGGTAAAATTAATTACCATTCCACATTCAAATTTAATTAAAGATTTAACTATCGCTTTGGAGCAAAACTAGTGATACTCCATTCTAGCTCATTTTCCAAATTTGATAACTTAAATTATCACACATTTTCAATCTAATTGCAGATTCCTTAAAACTCCTTTTTCTAGGTTAAAGAACTAATGTCATTCAAAACACAGTTCACGATAAACCCAAATCACATTCTATTTATTATCGGGTTAAAGGACAAGTGTTATTTAAAACACCCTTCACGATAAACCCACTAATCAATTCTATTTAAAACCCATTTCAAATCCAATTTATTTATTTAAAAATAAATGGGTTTTAATTTTAGTTCCAAACTAGTTCATTTCGATAAAAATCAATTTTTATCTTTTCAAACATGGAGTTTTTCATCCCAATTTTTCCCAAATCATTTCTTATGATTTTACACAAATTATTACTATTTTTAATAATTTTATCAAGGTCCGTACAGTCGATTTCCATCAACGGCCATCGAACTGCACTTACAACGACCTTTTCCAAATTTGATTTAGACGTATCTCCAAATCCAACCGTTAGATTTCAAATTTCTAATATTCGTTAGAAAGCTCTTTACGATACGAACCCAACGGTTCCGGTTTTAGGAGAATCCGACGGTCGGATCTCTCGTAATATCTGTTCGAAGTCAATGGTCGAAATTCGCGAACTGCCGCGGCGCGTTCTATTCAGGCCATTATATTATATATATAATATATATAATATATATTTCGTCGATTTCTATTTAAAACGAACTTTATAAATAGTTTTAAATTCGTTTCAAAAACAATTCAACTTCCCTTTCCAATTCAAATCAAAATTGAATTTTTCCTTATAAATTCGTTTTAAATTCATTTCAATTTAATTCAAATTTGCTTTATATATATTCGATTTTTAAATCTCTTTTCAATATTCATTATAAAACGAATATAATCGAGATAAATATCGTTCGTGTCAAAATAGCGCATCTCTAATCAACACGGCTTTATATATTTCAATAATCCCGTTATTCTATTCAACAAATGAATATTTATTCCATTCAATACGTGAATCTTTATTTTTGTCAACACATGACTAATCTCAACGAATGAGTACTCTCCACTTGTGACTATTTTTGTTATTTAATATATTTTATAAAAATTATGGTATATATCGTTTGATTTAAAATCAGACTCCAACCGTAAATTAGTAAGAGAACGATTCCCTGAATATTAACCCCGAAGGCCGAAACCAACATCAGATCAATATCCAGGAGACCACTCATCTTATCTATTTTCCAATTAGTTTCTAATTTTATATATGATAAAGATGTAGATTTTATTATTAAAATATTTCGTTCAACACATGACTAATCTCAACGGATGAGTACTGTCAACACATGAATCTTTATTTTATAAGGATAAAGATGTAAATTTTATTATTAAAATATTTCGTTCAACACATGACTAATCTCAACGGATGAGTACTGTCAACACATGAACCTTTATTTTATAATGTTCTTTATCTTCTAAATTGGAATTAGGCCCAATCAATTACCATATAAAGTTAATTATATGGATTCCATACAACACATGTATATAGTAGCAACGATAAATAATCAACCATCATCCAAAGTGCACTACACTGTATAAGCATCAAATATAGATATCTAACGCTTATAACAGCCTTTCGATCAATCGATCGACATACAACTAATTATTGGGATTAGTGTATACCGTATTTTATCCCAATACCCGTGTGGGATTTCAAACAATCAAACACAGATTTTATTTTATGCAGTTGGGCGATGTGTAAAATTTATCGTCCCAATCAATGTCATTCAAATAGGTGTACATAAACAAACCGTCTGGTTTGTAAATGAATATTTATTTATTCACATTCACGTTAAAAATTATATTTTTAACGACCAAATTATTTTATTCAACCTATGAATATATTTTATTATCTATTTCACCTCAACGTCACAAACAATTTTCACAACACATCAATCAAACAAACAAGCCATCCATGGTCTGTGGATGACGGGTGTCGGGTGCTACTAAACACCGTCTGCATCCTAGTATATATTTATATAACTAGAAAAGAAAAGTTAAAGTGAGAAGTTCTCACCAATAGCTATCCCAATTCCACGACACTTCCTATGTAGAAATCTTCGTCGTTCTCTCCCTTTGTCACTTTCGTTGCCCGTAGCCACTACATATATAAAAATCGAATTTTTACTTCGCTATTTAATATATAAAAATCGAATTTTTACTTCGCTATTCAATATATAAAAATGGAATTTTTACTTCGCTATTCAGTATATAAAAAATCGAATTTTTACTTCGCTATTCAATATATAAAAATCATATTTTTATTAACTTCATATGTCAAAAACCATAGAAGCTTAAAAGCGGAGAAAACTCACTTTTTTTTTCTAACGCCCGGATTCGCTGTTCGGGTCCTAGAATTTGCAAACGAGCTTCAATCTTCACACAATCTTTTCCCTAGCTTAAACGCGCCATTCCGAACAACTTTCTCCTAAGGGTATTTTTGCCGAAAATGCTCCAATTCGCCAGAATTCGCGAAAGTACACGAATTTTACCGCTTTCAGACAGCAGACTTTGTACGCGTTTTCCAAGCAGCTTCGAACTCCAAAACACGACTTCCATATAGCCAAATCGAAGAGAATTTCGTGCTCTACAACTTTGGTCTAGAGGGACTTTGTCCATAAACGCACCGTTTGGGAGTTATTGGCGAAATATGGTCAGGGGCTTATTTGCAAAACGGGCGATTAGTGTAAAATGGGTTTTTGGTGACCGGGGGGGCCCAGGGCCGGAATTGAGGAGGGGGAAGGGGGCGCCGGATCTGATTGGAGGTGGGGAGGGTGCTGGTGGCGGCGGTGGGGCACGGGAGGTGGTGGTGGTGGCCGGAGGAGCTAGGGTTTGCAAATTAGAAGAGGGAAAGAGGAGGAGAGAGAGAGGAGGAGGTGGAGTGGGGGGTGGTGGCCGGCGGCCTGAGGTGGTGCGGCAGCGGGGTAGGGGGCGGTGGCAGCGGTGGTGGTGGTGGAGACCCCATTTTTGAGTTTTTGAAGAGGAAGAGAGAAATGAAATTATGAAGAGAAAAATGGAGTAAAAGTGATTATATGCTAGTTTCTCGCGTATCGCCTGAACGCTAACGATCTCCAATCGCCGCGGATTTCGGACACGGGTTAGTAGACGTGAAGACGAGTCCAACGAAATAAGTTTCGTCGAATTCCGAGTTCGTTTGACCGTTAAAAAAAAATCACGAAAATGCTCAGATAAGCTCTGAAAATGCGATTCTGGCGCACCTTTTCTTCTCGCACGCTCACATGCTAACTCAAAAAATCAAGCCCTCTTGGATTTAACCATTTTTAGACGATACGAATCCAGGAAAAAAACGAAATCGAATTTTGAGGTCGTATCAATAATGTTCCTTTGTAAAATGACTGCTCGCTTTACCCTGCACTGTTTCAGCTCGCACGGCCACATACTAACTCCGTTCGACGCGCCATTTGGAACTCAACAATGATTTGTCATTATGAATCCAGAAAAATTTATCTCGTCGAATTCTGAGCTCGTATGCAAAATTTCACTTTTTAAGGGCTATGTATTGTTAACCGAACAACTCCAGCCCATAGCCACTATTCCGGATATCGGAATATATTGAAGCTTATACTTTTCGGAGTTCTAAACGGCATTTTGAACTCAATGGAAGTGGTTTCGAGTCCAAAATCATTCGTATGCAAAATTTGACTTTTTGGGCCATGTATAATTTACATAGCGACTACTCTGAATTTTCAACTGGGTATAACTTTTGATTCCCGCAATGAAATTTCGATTTTTCGGATTCGTTGGAAAGATATTCCCAATTGGATCCTATTATTTTTGGTTTCACAAAAATCCGGTTTGTTTTGCACCCGGTATGTTCAATTGAAGTTTGAAATCGAATTATCGAACTACCGCGCCATTTTCAATTCCTTTATAATTATATATAATTATTTATATTCTAACGACGACGTATATAATATATACGTTCGATTCTATTCAAAATAAATTTCTCGTCGATATTATTTAAAATAATTCATTTTAAATGTAGAAAATTCGCTAAAATTGCCAAAATAAAATTTTTAAACTGGTTCGCATTTCCGGGTTATTACAATCTCCCCCACTTAAAACTTTTCGTCCCCGAAAAGGAACGAAGCCGAAAGTGGTTTGATCAATCAACTCTACGTTCGATCTGGCTTCCATTCTCCATCTTTTCAGTTTCTGAGAATTTTCAAATTCTTCAAAAATTTGGCTAACACCCTAAATTTTCGAAAAATTTCGCCATAACCTCCCCTGCACCGGGAGCCACGGGAAAATCCCGAAATTGCCATAAAGGCCTTCTGATCTCAAAAAGAAAAAGAAAAAGCCAAGCGGCTAGCCAATAGGCTCATAAAATCACCATCACCCAAACAAAACAGTAAATTATAGTAAACATGTACCTATTTGTCGGGCAAACAAATTTTATTCTCTGCTCTAGCCTCCTTGCTATGACCTGTTCAATGGATATACATGTATATGCAAGCAAATGCGACCAATTTCCAATAATATTCAATATTTGATTCTATTAGGCATAATGGTTCAAAATTATCAAACAAATAAACAAACAACACAAACATCAATCAATTAGTGGATTAACGTTTCAAATTCATAATTTTGAGATATAGTCGAAAATCATGTTTTTGATGTCAAATCACAACAATAAATCTATCTATATAAGTTTTGGTTCTCACACCAGCCTAAATGGAAATATATAGATATCATACCTTCGAAACACGAACACAAATTCTGATGATGATATATCAATCATCAGAATCATCTCCGGGTGTCTAGAATGTGATTATATCTATCCAGTATATTAAAACTTCGAATATACGTTCATGACGCGTATATGCAAAATCTTTATATACTCGATTGTCCAAATTCAAAATAAATAAATATTCAAATACGTATAAAATGGTTTAAATTTTCAAAACAAAATTTGTTTTCATTTGAAAAATATACTCTTCACACTCGTTCTAGGATACTACTGATCCCATCTCTAACGAGTCATTCTAATTGGATATTACTAATCCAATATCTGATGAATTCTTTCGTATGGTTCTAATGTGTCTTGTTCTCGAGCTCTGTAAACCAAAGCTCTGATACCAAACTGACACGACCCGAACTTCCCCGTGAAGGAAATCGCGGATTGCGTTGAGAACAACACACAAATGAACGCAGACGGAAGAACATTTCATTGTATATTACAACAGTTCCATCAGAATACAAGAATATACAGAGTATAATTGTATAAATTACATTCGACAAATATCAGAGATTACAATAGATTACATAGCAGCGGAAAAACAATATAAAACACAACTGAAAGTAATACACGGATACAGAGCTTTCCGAGCATCATTCCAGCTGTAAACCAGGATCCTGTGAATATAAATCTGCAAAACCAAAACTACTAGCTGCCCGTGTCGAAAATAAGGGCACCCAGAGTTTAGGTTAAAACAATAAACTCCAGCTCAGTCATGTGACTGGTGTGAGAACTAAAACCGTTATTTAAAGCTTTATTTTAAAAGAAAGTAATTCAAGGGACCACGCCGTATAACACGGAACGGGTTTCCTCCCAAGAATACCAGTGCATATCAATAAACAACGCAATGCTTTTTCGAAAAATGAAGCTATTATAAGACCCAGGTCCCATCACACAATGCAACGCAAGCCGGAGGATAGGGTTTTCCCTTATAATAGCCAAACATGCTTGGTACGTTTAAAACAAATCATTTGATACTATAATAAGTGTATAGTGTCAAAACAATCTCAATCATAAATATAAATCATAGACGGCATGGGTACCATATATCATGTCGCCATACTAGTTCTACAATTAAAACCGCAATACACGTATTGGAAATTGGATTTCCGTCATGAGTCGAGGCAAGGGGCAAGCTCCTCTCCGCTTCGAGACACTCTAGCAAATGCCTCAGGACTACACACTCTGTGTAACCCTGGAATCGGCTGGGCCGGTCCTCTCTTACGTTTGAGGATTGGCAATTCCTGAACACACGTTTCCCGGTCCTTACAGACCCAATATCGAGGCGCCTCATTCCAACAACCACAAAGGTGAAAAGTATATAAATGTCAGGGCTGGTAAGTCACTGACACCACCAAAGCTAGAAAGAAACGTCGTGTTCTCCCAACGGTCTGTATCCCGTTTTTAACTCATACCGAGGTGTGAGGCTCGCGAATTCACGTTATACACAAAGCTGCCACGTAGGCCGTGCTTTGATCATCAACCACAAGGCTTTGCTTTTCAACAGAAGCCTTGATCTATGCAACTCAGCGTGCCACACAGGCAATTCATGCCATGCGATTGATATCTATCGATATATAACCTCTAAGCTCG
This sequence comes from Allium sativum, assembly GCA_030737875.1. Classification (NCBI taxonomy): domain Eukaryota; kingdom Viridiplantae; phylum Streptophyta; class Magnoliopsida; order Asparagales; family Amaryllidaceae; genus Allium; species Allium sativum. The sequence continues at coordinate 487,212,513 of CM060913.1, forward strand.
TACGTCTCAGAGAAGGGCGTTAAGCAAGAGAATAAATCCTTCACCGCCAAACAGATATATATTTAACAGAAATCAATCAACACAGAATAAAATCCAATGTCAGACACACAATCCATTTACAAGTTCGTTCTGGGTCTGAACGAAACCGGAGGCACTTTCCTCGCATATCCATCGATCTCCAAGTACGTCTGGACGACCACTAACTGATTCCCTCATCTTGGGTGTACAACCCAATCAAGATCATCAGTAATCACCCAAACGATGTGAAGACTTCTGGTCTTCAACCACCGTCTTTATCTTCGACTTATCGTCGAATCGGTTATTCAGAATGGGTATAAACCCGGACTTTCCGAACAACCCGCGTATATTAAAAAAAAATGTTACACACACACAACATACGCCTCATTCCAATTCATTAGTCACTAACCGTAAATCAGTAAGAGAGCAATTCCCCAAATATTAACCCCGAAGGCCGAAACCAACATCAGATCAATACCCAGGAAACCATTCTTCTTAACTAACCTACAACTAGTTTCTAAATTTCAATTCTTAGGGAAAGGTTCCCATTAATTTTATCAAAGATAAATTCTTTAAATTTATTCTTTAATCTTCCTTTGGATGTCATTTCAAACCAAATTATGGTTTTTCAAACTAGTCGGGATTAGCGAACCACACCGAAGTAATTATTTATTTTATTTCCCAATCCCAACCTATTCATCCCATGAAGCAAAACTGGTAATACTCCATATCTAATACCACGGTGTTATTGGTAAAATTAATTACCATTCCACGTTCAAATTTAATTAAAGATTTAACTATCGCTTTGGAGCAAAACTGGTGATACTCCATTCTCGCTCATTTTCCAAATTTGATAATTTAAATTATCACACATTTCAATCTAATTGCAGATTCCTTAAAACTCCTTTTTCTGGGTTAAAGAACTAATGTCATTCAAAACACAGTTCACGATAAACCCAAATCACATTCTATTTATTATCGGGTTAAAGGACAAGTGTTATTTAAAACACCCTTCACGATAAACCCACTAATCAATTCTATTTAAAACCCATTTCAAATCCAATTTATTTATTTAAAAATAAATGGGTTTTAATTTTAGTTCCAAACTAGTTCATTTCGATAAAAATCAATTTTTATCTTTTCAAACATGGAGTTTATCATCCCAATTTTTCCCAAATCATTTCTTATGATTTTACACAAATTATTACTATTTTTAATAATTTTATCAAGGCCCGTACAGTCGATTTCCATCAATTGCCATCGAACTGCACTTACAACGACCTTTTCCAAATTTGATTTAGACGTATCTCCAAATCCAACCGTTAGATTTTAAATTTCTAATATTCGTTAGAAAGCTCTTTACGATACGAACCCAACGGTTCCAGTTTTAGGAGAATCCGACGGTCGGATCTCCCGTAATATCCGTTCGAAGTCAATGGTCGAAATTCGCGAACTGCCGCGGCGCGGCTCGTTCTATTCAGGCCATTATATTATATATATAATATATATAATATATATTTCGTCGATTTCTATTTAAAACGAACTTTATAAATAGTTTTAAATTCGTTTCAAAAACAATTCAACTTCCCTTTCCAATTCAAATCAAAATTGAATTTTTCCTTACAAATTCGTTTTAAATTCATTTCAATTTAATTCAAATTTGCTTTATATATATTCGATTTTTAAATCTCTTTTCAATATTCATTATAAAACGAATATAATCGATATAAATATCGTTCGCGTCAAAATAGCGCATCTCTAATCAACAAGGCTTTATATATTTCAATAATCCCGTTATTCTATTCAACAAATGAATATTTATTCCATTCAATACGTGAATCTATATTTTTGTCAACACATGACTAATCTCAACGAATGAGTACTGTCCACGTGTGACTATTTTTGTTATTTAATATATTTTATAAAAATTATGGTATCTATCGTTTGATTTAAAATCAGACTCCAACCGTAAATTAGTAAGAGAACGATTCCCTGAATATTAACCCCGAAGGCCGAAACCAACATCAGATCAATATCCAGGAGACCACTCATCTTATCTATTTTCCAATTAGTTTCTAATTTTATATATGATAAAGATGTAGATTTTATTATTAAAATATTTCGTTCAACACATGACTAATCTCAACGGATGAGTACTGTCAACACATGAACCTTTATTTTATAAGGATAAAAATGTAAATTTTTTTTATTAAAATATTTCGTTCAACACATGACTAATCTCAACGGATGAGTACTGTCAACACATGAACCTTTATTTTATAATGTTCTTTATCTTCTAAATTGGAATGAGGCCCAATCAATTACCATATAAAGTTAATTATATGGATTCCATACAACACATGTATATAGTAGCAACGATAAATAATCAACCATCATCCAAAGTGCACTACACTGTATAAGCATCAAATATAGATATCTAACGCTTATAACAGCCTTTCGATCAATCGATCGACATACAACTAATTATTGGGATTAGTGTATACCGTATTTTATCCCAATACCCGTGTGGGGTTTCAAACAATCAAACACAGATTTTATTTTATGCAGTTGGGCGATGTGTAAAATTTATCGTCCCAATCAATGTCATTCAAATAGGTGTACATAAACAAACCGTCCGGTTTGTAAATGGATATTTATTTATTCGCATTCACATTAAAAATTATATTTTTAACGACCAAATTATTTTATTCAACCTATGAATATATTTTATTATCTATTTCACCTCAACATCACAAATAATTTTCACAACACATCAACCAAACAAACAAGCCATCCATGGTCTGTGGATGACGGGTGTCGGGTGCTACTAAACACCGTCTGCATCCTAGTATATATTTATATAACTAGAAAAGAAAGGTAAAAGTGAGAAGTTCTCACCAATAGCTATCCCAATTCCACGACACTTCCTATGTAGAAATCTTCGTCGTTCTCTCCCTTTGTCACTTTCGTTGCCCGTAGCCACTACATATATATAAATCGAATTTTTACTTCGCTATTCAATATATAAAAATCGAATTTTTACTTCGCTATTCAATATATAAAAATCGAATTTTTACTTCGCTATTCAATATATAAAAAATCGAATTTTTACTTCGCTATTCAATATATAAAAATCATATTTTTATTAACTTCATATGTCAAAAACCATAGAAGCTTTAAAGCGGAGAAAACTCACTTTTTTTTCTAACGCCCGGATTCGCTGTTCGGGTCCTAGAATTTGCAAACGAGCTTCAACCATCACACAATCTTTTCCCTAGCTTAAACGCGCCATTCCGGACAACTTTCGCCTAAGGGTCTTTTTGCCGAAAATGCTCCAATTCGCCTAAGGGTCTTTTTGCCGAAAATGCTCCAATTCGCCAGAATTCGCGAAAGTACACGAATTTTACCGCTTTCAGACAACAGACTTTGTACGCGTTTTCCGAGCAGCTCTGAACTCCAAAACACGACTTCCATATAGTCAAATCGAAGAGAATTTCGTGCTCTACAACTTTGGTCTAGAGGGACTTTGGCCATAAATGCACCGTTTGGGAGTTATTGGCGAAATACGGTCAGGGGCTTATTTGCAAAACGGGCGATTAGTGTAAAATGGGTTTTTGGTGACCGGGGGGGGGGGGGGGGGGGCACGGCCGGAATTGAGGAGGGGGAAGGGGGCGCCGGACCTGATTGGAGGTGGGGAGGGTACTGGTGGCAGCGGTGGGGCACGGGAGGTGGTGGTGGCCGGAGGAGCTAGGGTTTGCAAATTAGAAGAGGGAAAGAGGGGGAGAGAGAGAGGAGGAGTGGAGTGGGGGGTGGTGGCCGGCGGCCTGAGGTGATGCGGCAGCGGGGTAGGGGGCGGTGGCAGCGGTGGTGGTTGAGAAGACTCCATTTTTGAGTTTTTGAAGAGGAAGAGAGAAATGAAATTATGAAGAGAAAAATGGAGTAAAAGTGATTATATGCTAGTTTCTCGCGTATCGCCTGAACGCTAACGATCTCCAATCGCCGCGGATTTCGGACACGATATAGTAGACGTGAAGACGAGTCCAACGAAAGAAGTTTCGTCGAATTCCGAGTTCGTTTGATCGTTCAAAAAAAATCATGAAAATGCTCAGATAAGCTCTAAAAATGCGATTCTGGCGCACCTTTTCTTCTTGCACGCTCACATGCTAACTCAAAAAATCAAGCCCTCTTGGATTTAACCATTTTTAGACGATATGAATCCAGAAAAAAAAAAAAAAATCGAATTCTGAGGTCGTATCAATAATGTTCCTTTGTAAAATGACTGCTCGCTTTACCCTGCACTGTTTCAGCTCGCACGGCCACATACTAACTCCGTTCGATGCGCCATTTGGAACTCAACAATGATTTGTCATTATGAATCCAGAAAAATTTATCTCGTCGAATTCTGAGCTCGTATGCAAAATTTCACTTTTTAAGGGCTATGTATTGTTAACCGAACAACTCCAGCCCATAGCCACTATTCCGGATATTGGATAATATTGAAGCTTATACTTTTCAGAGTTCTAAACGGCATTTTGAACTCAATGGAAGTGGTTTCGAGTCCAAATTCATTCGTATGCAAAATTTGACTTTTTGGGCCATGTATAATTTACATAGCGACTACTCTGAATTTTCAACTGGGCATAACTTTTGATTCCTGCTATGAAATTTCGATTTTTCGGATTCATTGGAAAGATATTCCCAATTGGATCCTATTATTTTTAGTTTCACAAAAATCCGGTTTGTTTTGCACCCGGTATGTTCAATTGAAGTTTGAAATCGAATTATCGAACTACCGCGCCATTTTCAATTCCTTTATAATTATATATAATTATTTATATTCTAACGACGACGTATATAATATATACGTTCGATTCTATTCAAAATAAATTTCCCGTCGATATTATTTAAAATAATTCATTTTAAATGTAGAAAATTCGCTAAAATTGCCAAAATAAAAAATTTAAACTGGTTCGCATTTCCGGGTTATTACAGACGCTAGCAAGTTTGATGATCATACCCACTTTGATTGAGCGGATTGGTTCCAGTCAGAGAGACGATCCTAACCTATTGGAAATCATCTCCAAGTTAGAGATGGGTATCGACGAGGAGATGAACAAGTATGGGCTTGATTGAGATGGATGACTTAGAAAGAATGGAAGACTGGTTATACCCAATGTCAATGGATTGAGAGATGAAGTTCTTAGAGAATGTTATCACTCAAAACTGACTATACACCCCGGTGGTAACAAAATGTATCGAGACATGAAGCAGACTTACTACTCAGAAGGGATGAAAAGATACGCTGGGAAGTTTATATCCAAATGCATGAATTGCCAGCTAGTTAAAGCTGAGCAAAAGAAGCCTAGTGGTTTGTTGCAACCATTAGAAATTCCAGAATGGAAATGGGAACAAGTCTCAATGGATTTCATTGATGGGTTACCAAGAACTAGATCAAGGCATGATAGTGTTTGGTTGATTGTGGACCGATTGACCAAGAGTGCAAGGTTTATACCCATCAAGTCGAATATAACATCAACTAAATTAGCAGAACTGTATATGAAGTGGGTCTAAAAGCATTGTGAGTGACCGAGACTCATTGTTTACTAGTAGGTTTTGGAAAAGCTTACAAGAGGCTCTAGGGTCAGAATTATATCTCAGTACCGCGTACCATCCTCAAACCGATAGTCAGATCGAGAGGGTGAATCGAGTATTAGAAAATCTCTTGAGAGCTTGCATATTGGATTTTGATGGATCATAGGATGACAATTTGCATATAGTAGAGTTTACATACAATAATAGTTATCAATCCAGTATTGGTATGACTCTATATGAAGCTTTGTACGGAAGACCGTGCAACTCACCGTTATGTTGGTTAGAAACCGGTAAAAATTTGTGCTTGGGCCAGATGTAATAAGAGAAATCTCAGATAAGATTAAGGTTACCCGACAACGAATGAAGGCTGCCCAAGATAGGCAGAAAAGTTATGCTGATAAGCGGAGATGATATTTAAAATTCTCCATTGGCGACTTGGTGTTTGTCAAGATTTCTCCATTAAGGAGTGTGATACGATTTGCTAGAAGAGGCAAGTTAACACCAAGATTTGTTGGTCCATTCCCAATCCTCGAGCAAGTTGGGAATTTGGCATATAAAGTTGAGTTGCCAGACAAGATGGCGGGAGTTCATAACATAGTTCATGTTTCCCAGTTAAGGAAATTCGTGCACAACCCCGATGTGGCTATTTCACCTGATCAGTTGGATGATATCGAAGTAGAACCCGAGGCGATTGGAAATCGCAAGCCGATTCGTATTGTCGAGCACGATACGAAGCAACTTCGAAGGAAAGCGGTGGATCTAGTCAAAGTTCAGTGGGGCGAGAATGAGAATGACTGCACTTGGGAGGCAGAGGAGAGCACTAGGAAGATGTATCCAAAATTCTTTGCCTGGTAAGATTTTAATTGCAAATTAGTTTTCCGCATGCTAGGATAGACTTGTTTGTTGTTTTGTATGTTTGATTGTCGTGAATGGTTGGTAGGCATGCAGGATCCTGTGCTTGTTTCTTAGTTAAGGAATTTCGGGGGCGAAATTTCTTAAGGGAGGGAGAATGTAACGACCAGCATTCTACGCATCAGAGGATCGTAGGATATTTATTTCTTTCTCATGCGAAGTCGTATAGCCATGTAACTTTGGGAGACGACTATTGGGGTCATTTCCCATGTTCATGATTTTTTGCCAATTTTTAAATGACCGTTTTGCCCCTAGCTGATCTTGTTTCGGCCATAACTTTTGATTGGTAAGGATTTTTGACCTGAAACCACTTCCATTAGATTCGGATGATGGTTTAGCTTTCCGTAGAGTGGTCACATTAGCCAAACGGACTCACCGTTTGGAAGATATGGCTGAAACAAGGTATAGAAGGTGAAAAATAGCTTAACCGAGCCTAATTAGGGTGATTAACAAGAGGGCCTATAACCCATTTCGGGATTAGGGTTATGAGGAGGCTGAGAACAGTAGGAAAACTAATTTTATTTCATTTTTCAGCCGCCTAAAACATTTCTCTAACCCTAGCCATGGCCTCTTCCTTCTAAGTTCATCCCAAATCGCTCCTAATTGCTTTCTAATTGAAGATTAAGCCAAGCTACATCAAATCAAGGCAAATTAGCATCAAATTGGGAATATAGTTGCTGTGTTGCATAGGGATTCAACCCAAATCAGATAATATTTCAGATCTATAGTTTAATTGTGGCAAAGGTGAGTGATTAGCATTGTTTTTACACTAATTACAGTTAATTAAGGTGATTAGTGTTAATTAACGAAATTATACAAGTTAAAAATCTAGAAAAATGTTTAGAAATTCTTAAATATTATTTTAGGCCTCTGTTAGGAAATTTGGTTAATTCGGACATGTTTTGCTAATCATATCATTAGTTATGCTTAAACATGATTAAGGGGAAAATATGGGTTTTAGGGTATGTTTGATCCATATAAACATGTTAAATTGTTGTTTTGGTGTTTGTGGATGATTATACATGATGCTATGACTGTTTGGCATGATTTGTGATTATTTAGCAAAGTTAGAATGGTCGAAAACGCCATCGTATGGCGTAAAACAGTCACTGGAAAGTTGTTGGAATTGTACCGGGTATAGACCGGATCGGATCGCCCTATTCCTGAACAGAACCGCTCGCGCTAGGAGGCCACGAGCTCGAACCGACGCCACGAACCGATCCGTCCACACATGGAGTTCTCCGATCCGAACCGCCTTCCCCAAGCCAGAAACACCGAACCGTGAGCTACTATACCATCCGAACCACCAAGAGTTTGGAGCCACGACCCGAGGTGTTGACCACAAACCATATTTATGGAGACGCGCGACCCGATCCACCACTCACGAACCGAAGCACCAGACCCGGTGGAAGAAGTACAACCCGACCCGATGTCCTGGAGGAGGCATCATGACCCGACCCATATGGAGCAATCCGATCCGAATCAGAGGGGAGATTGCGAACTGAACCAAGAAGCTTGGACGCGAGGCATGAGTTATGAACCAATGAAGACCGATCCAGATGATGACCAAACCTCGAGATACAAACGTAGTCCAAATGGGAAGTAGAACTCAAGATCCAGATGGGAACCAATGAGTTAACTCATGAGTTGGGCTTTGCTGCGGGACGTGTGCAAAGGGGTTATCGACGTCCATAACTTTGAGTTACCACCAAGACGGATGTTAGGCTACGGATCAGTGCAGTGGGGTAGTTATTACTCCATGGGGGCAGAGTGATCGTAGCATGGCTATGAGCCAGTGCAATGGAGTCGTTATGTCTTCATGGGGCAGAGTGGACATAGAAAAGACTAGCGGCTATGGACCAGTGCAGTGGAGTCGCCATGATTCCATGGGGCAGAGTGATCATAGCAAGGATATGGGTGATCAAAGTGGTGGATATCATATGCTTTACGCACTGAGTGAGAGATGTGAGGATGGTTGCTATGCTTGATTGTTTGACATCACTATGACATGCACACCCCAACCCCTGTATCTTTACACCATATGTTAGTGTCACATTAGAGTATTGTGCTTCTTGTTGTGCTAACTCTTTGGGTGCAGGTCCAGGTTCAGGTATGGTTTAGTATACCTGTTATTGTTCTTTTTTGCTACATATCGCTCATACCAGACTTTTGTCTAACCTAGAGTTTTATGTCTCTTCTTATTACTCTGGGTGCTCTTAAACGGGCATACTAGAGACAGGTCAGGTGACTTTGCACGAGTAGCTGTGCCGGAGACGAGCAGGAGGCTTCCAAGTATGATATATATATTCTCCCTATGTCGCTGCTGGTCACTACTTTGGGCATTAGTAGTGTACCTTCCTTATTTTGTTTTAGGGACAGTTTTTAAAAGTTGTAATAACGACGATGTGGAACATAAGCTGTATTTGGATTTTCCGCTGCTATGATGGTTTAGTTTTCAGCTTATGCACTGTCTCGCCTATTTTATGTCAAGTATGTTATTATTATATTTTATTCCATGCGTTGTGAGACATTCTACAACTAGTTCAAATTCCCTTCTTTCCTTACTTTGGCGACCGTCCCGTGCTGGTTGGACATTGGCACATCGCACTTTCATTGAAATGTCGGCTGGTGCGGGGCGGGCCGTCACAGATCCTGTATGTCCAACACATATATGTAAATTAAACAAGGCCGTGAATGGGTTAAAACAAGTTTCAAGAGCTTAGTATAAAGAATTACAGAAATATTTAATTGAGTTGGGCTTCAAGAATACGGTCTCTGATTCATCCTTGTTCACATTGCACAAAAATGGTGACATCATTTATCTGTTGGTTTATGTGGATGATATTATTGTTACAAGTAATGCAACTCATGCTCTGGAAGCTTTTATAAAAAAAATGATAGCACGTTTCTCACTCAAAGACTTGGAGAATTGTCTTACTTCCTGGGAGTGGAAGTAGTGCCTCATCCAAAAGGTATATTCTTAAGTCAAAAGAGGTATATTGCTGATATTTTGTGCAAAGCTAATATGGACGATGCAAAATCAGTTGCAACACCATTAGCAACTCATCCTCCATTAAATTTACCTATACATGGAAATCTTCTCAAAGATCCTACTGAGTATCGTACTCTGATAGGTAGTATACAATATTTAAGTCTCACAAGGCCTGATGTGGCATTCGCAGTAAACAAGTTAGCTCAATACATGCAGCGTCCAACTGGGGAACACATGCAATCTCTACATCGTCTTCTTTGGTATCTAAGTGGTACATCTAATATGGGTTTAATTGTACACAAAGATTCACCTCTCACTCTCCATGCTTACTCTGATGCGGATTGGGCTCGTGACAAAGACTACATTTCTACAACAGCGTATATAGTCTATTTGGGTAAGAATCCTATCTCTTGGACGTCAAAGAAGCAGCGTACAAGAGTTAGATCATCTACCAAGGCCGAGTACTGGGCAGTGGCAGTAAATTGATATAGGAGGTTGAGAACGATGATTATCACATATGTAATTGGGCTTAAAATGATTGCGTTGTAGGTTAATTGTGTTGTAGGATGATTTGAGAATAAATGAAATGAACGTAATTGTTTAATGGTAGTAAATTGATTATAACTTTTGAAATGGTGTAATGATGTCCCTCGTTTGGATGCATTGTTATGTCACCATCGAATGCAAGAATGGTCGGTCTAAATACATTTGCAATAAAAAAAATTGTTGCTATAATATTTAATAAAGAAATTATGTTAATTCAAAATGTTAATTTTAAATGGTTCTTAATTTGGATTTAGATCGTTAAGAATCTTGTTATATGTAATGAAAAGCATCTTTAATTATAACTAAATTCTTTAAATTTTAAATGAAATTAATTAATTAACTTAAAGGCTTAGTTTATCTTTCAATAATTTAAACTAACTAAAATTAACTTCATAATTTTTACTTTAAACTAAAATTAACTAAAATAACTAAAACTAGTTTATACTTCATAATTTTCATTATCATGTTAGTTTACAAATTGAAATTATGAACAAATATTATGTAGACGTTAGTTTACAAATTATATAATGTGTTTTACTTATGTGAACCCCTTAGACAAATTTGGCCCCGTCCGACAAGTGTTGTATATGATCATTATATGGATATTCGTTTTTACACAAAACGGAAATCTATATTCATCTGATACAATATTCTTTGGATTTGTCCTAGTATTTGGCAAGTTACAAATATAATAACATAAGCATATTTTGTAAATCGTTTCAGTTTAAATGGTTAACAAAATTTCGATAACACTTCCTTTTCGTTCCTTGTGTACACGCATTTGTGTACGATACATGGACCAAAGGAAAGTGCTGCCAAAATTTTGTTGGACCATTTAACCTGGAATGATTTACAAAATATGCTTACGTTATTATATTTGTAATGGGAAGTAGGTAGACCAGCCGTCAAAGTAAAAAGAAATAAACAAAAATCCAAAAACAATAAGTAGTTATATATGAAATTTTACAAGATTTCAATTAATATAAAGTGTTTGATCGAATTTTCTAACATATTTGTTACAAATCAGGAAAATGGTCGATTATTTTCATAATCACGTTAGATGTATCAACCCCGAACCGGTAAGAACGAGTCGATAAAGGAACATTTTTGTAATGGTGTCCAAGAATTTATTAGATTCGCTAAATCCAATAATCGAAGTAACGTAGACATTCGTTGTCCGTGTAGTAAGTGCAAACATCTGAAGCATTGGAAGGCAGATGTAGTTGCAGTACATCTGTATAAATTTGGTCTTCTGTTGAATTATTACTTATGGGATTGTCATGGTGAACTTATTCAACCTAGATCTAACCCTGTAATTGTAGAGGACGATAGTATAATGATGAACGATAATAAAACAACAAATCCAATGGAAATATGGTGCAAGATGCAGCACAATCAATGTTTTCTACCATTGATCAAGGCAACGATGAGAATGAAAATGTTGAAGAAACAACACTAGAAGCGATTTTTTTATGATTTATTGAATTCTGCTAAGAGACCATTGTGGGAAGGGTGCTCAAGTGGAATCGAATTATATATAGCCTCCAAATTCTTCACTATGAAATCAAAATTCAATCTTACAGAAGTTGCATTTACAGCAGTTGTACAAGCTGCAAAACGACATATGCCGCCCAATAATTTGACATGCGATAGTCATTATAAAGTGAAAAAACTTATGTCTGCTTTTGGACTACCATATCAAAAGATAGATACATGTGTTAAAGGTTGCATGTTGTATTGGGAAGAAGTCTCCCATCTTAAAAAATGCAAATTTTGCAATGAAGATAGATATAAACCAAGGAAAAAAGAAAGGAAAAGAAGTTCCATATAAAAGAATGCATTATCTGCCCATAACTCCCAGACTTCAACGACATGTGTATCTTCTGCTACATCGTGTCATATGTGATGGCATAGCGCGAGAACAACATAAGAAGGAACTATGATACACCTTTCTAATGGTGAAGCATGGAAACACTTTGATAGGACTTATCCTGAATTTGCTGCAGAGAGCCGTAATGCTAGGCTCGGTTTATGTACGGATGGATTTTCACCATTTTCTCATTTTGGTAGTAAATATTCATCTTGTCCTATCACTGTTACTCCTTATAACTTACCTCCATGGATGTGTATGAAAAATTCATATATGTTTCTAACGGTTGTAGTCCCTGGTCCCAATGATCCGACACAAAGAATTGATGTTTATCTACAACCGTTGATTAAAGAGTTGAAAACACTGTGACATGAACGAGTTAAAACATACTACATTTCGAGAAAAAGGAATTTTCATATGTTTGCTTCTTTATTATGGACTATTAGGGAATTTCCCGTGTATGGCATGCTTTTAGGTTGGAGAACATCTGCACATCTTGCTTGTCCTCATTGTATGGATGAGACACGAACATTTTCATTGAAGTATGGAAAAAATAAATCTTGGTTGACTGTCATCGGTGCTTTCTACATATTAATCGTAAATTTATAACGGATACAAAGAACTTTAAAGCTAACAGAGTAGAGACTATGCTACTGCCTAAAGTTTGAACAAGCGAAGAGATATATGAAATTGTAAAAGACTACCCAAAGATACATGAAACTGGAGAGTAGGATGAAATTCCAGTTAAATCGGACATTCATAATTGGTGCAAACAAAGTATATTTGGGAGTTACCTTACTGGAAAAATCTACTACTTCGGCATAATATTGACGTCATGCACAATCAAAAAATGTTTTTAATATTGTTTTGAATGTAAAGGGGAAAACCAAGGATGATGCGAATTCGAGATGTGATATATTACACTTCTGTAAATGATTGGAACTTCACTTGTATGACGAGAATAAAAAACCCAAAGCATGCTATGAGCTAGACAACAGGCAAGTAAAACTCATGATAAAGTGGGTGGAAAGATTACGATGTCCTGATGGGATTTCTTCTAACCTCCATAGATGTGTGGACTTTAAAAACAGTAAATTGAGTGGGATGAAAAGCCATGATTGCCATATCTTGATGGAATACTTTTTACTTGTGATTTTCAAGGAACTGTTGCCCATAAAAAATAGAGTGTTATAACAGAATTAAGTATGTTTTACAAACAATTTTGTTCAACGACGTTAAAGGTAGATCATCTACGTAAGCTTGAAGTAGAAATCCCAGTACTACTCTGCAAACTCGAGAAAATATTTCCATCGTGTTTTTTAATGTAATGGATCATTTACCTATTCATCTTCCGTCCGAAGCACTCCTTCGAGGTCCTGTGCAATATGGATGGATGTATCCATTTAAAAGGTAATTTTGTATATACTCAATAATCTTGATAGATTACAACTTAGACTTTTGTAGCAACATATAAATTTAATTAATCTTATTATACGTACTTGAATCAATTCAAGAAAAAGATTAGGCAAAGAGCTTGAGTAGAAGGTTCGATTTGCAAATCGTACCTTGAGGAAGAAGCTTTATTTTTGTTTCTCTCATTACTTTAGTGAAGATTTGAACTTGTCTTTTTTAACCGTTCCCTGTAATGAAGAAGCCATTGAACAGGAGTCTTCTCAAACAATGTTATCTATTTTTAGACAACACGGAAGACATGCTAGAAAATGTGTGGAAATATGGTTAGCGATAAAGACTACAATGTGGCACACACATATGTTCTATCAAATTGTGTGGAAGTTGCACCATTTGTCAGGTAATACTAAATTCATGTACAATTCAGTTATATATACATATATATTTATTCATCTGAATTAATAAAAAAGGAGCATGACACATATTTGCAGTATATACAAATCACAACATCCATCTGGTGATCTCAGTAAATAATTTGCTGAATGGGTTTCAGACTATGTTCATGATCCCAAAAACTGTGTTGTTAACGAAGGATTACGACATCTTGCTATCAGACCAAAAAGAAATGTCAAAACTTATCCAATATACTTTGTCAATGGATTTAAATTCGACACCAATGATTACAGAGCTGAAAAATTAATGTATAACAGCAGTGTATTTGTCAAAGATAGTGATGATCCATAGGAGCATATAAACTATTTTTATAGCGTCTTAACGCAAGCTGTAGAGTTGACATATTATGTTCAGCCCATAGAGAAAATTTATCTATTCAAATGCAACTGGTTTAACAGTGTTCCTGATTCTGGAATTAACGTGCATAAAGATCATAAGCTAAATAAGGCATATGTCACATTACTATAAGTATGATCCTTTTGTGTTAGCTAAGCAAGTATTACAAGTCTATTTTGCTCCGTATCCATCCTTAAAAAAAGATAAAGCAAATTGGTGGGTTGCTTTTAAAACAAAGGCAAGATCTACATTTGATGGAAATAATATTCTAGATGAAGCAGCATATCAAGCAGATTTTGAGCCAAATACTGAAATAATTATAGCTGATGACATTGATGTAGGGTCATTGAATGATGAAGCGAATGTATTAGTAGATGCATTTGTAAGTACTAAAGAAAATGACATAGAGTATGAGACTGAGTCTGGATCCAAAGATGTTGAAGACTGATGTTATGTACTTATGTTATATACTATATATTATGAGCTATGTACCATGTTATGTACTGTTCTGTGCTACGCAATAATAATGATGATGGTTGTTATTAGCTATGAATTTACTTCCGTTCATTAATATTTTGATTTATGTAATGATAATGTTGACTATGTATGTTATGCATTATTTTTCTTCTCATGTACGATTTATGTAATGATAATCATGACTGATGTTAATAATTCAAGTTATTATGTATGCATTATATAATTGTAACAGATATGTCTGGTATATGACGATCGAGGAGTTCGTCTCAGCCGACTCCTTCATCAGGAGCAGGTCCTAGCAGCTCCGAGCTAGAATTGCAGCAAGCTGTAAAGATTGTTCCTAAGAGTGACAGGTAAGTATCAAATTTATTTCGATTTAGATTTTTTAAAATATATGAAATATCTATGTAAACATGTTCACAGAGGGTTCGAGATCGAGCTAGCATATTTCATTTTAGAGGTGTTGAGGCAGTCTTACATGAGCATGATGTCTGGGGCATGGCCGCATTGGGATAGTATCCCACCCCACATAAAGAATGCTATTCTAGCCGATTTGTTGGCAAGTATTTTTTTATATTATTATTGAAAATTAATATATTGTAAATAATTCAAAATAAATTTAATATGCAGGAGGTTGTACGTGTGGAGCCGCAGGCATGCAGCTTTTTTGACACACTGGAATATGAAAATGCGAGAGAATTATTGAGAAGCAATTTCAAGAGAAAAGACATCTGCAAAAAAAGCCTCAATGGATGAGTGACGATGTGTGGGCCGCATTTGATGCATACTGGGATACAGAGGCAGCCAAAGTAAGATATAATGAAAATATTCACATTTATGTTGATTGCATTCTTTTAATTAATCATGTATCAAATATAATAGGAAGTAGCAAAAAGGAATAAAGCAAATAGAGCTAAGAATCCAACATTACACCGCGGTGGCTCGAAATCATTCCACCAACATAGGAGAGAGTTAGTATAAAATTTCAATATTTTTAGCATATGTTCGCATAAAAATTTAGTGCATATCATTAATTTATTCTTATTTTCAGTAATTTTATTACTGTATATATACTCAGTTGACAAAGTTTCAAAGGGAGCCTATGATGGCAGAGGTTTTCAAGCGTATACATGCGGTGGAGCATATTAATGACAAAGGGAACGTGACATACGATTGGGCGGACGACAAGGCTGCGGGTGTAATGGTAAATATGCTTATTTATAATTAAAATGTTTCATATACGTTCATATCACACTATATAAGTAAATTAAACTTCTATTGGTATTTAAATTATATTAGTATTGTAGGCGAGATATGATGCAGAGTCGGCTAGAGTGACTCAAGCCAGTGGCCGAGAGGAGCTTGCGATCGTATGCGGGATTCTATTATTGCTCCGCCTACTCGTAATAAGCGATATGGCTTCGACAATCAAGAGGTAAACCTTATTTAATTTAGGTTTACAATTAAAGTATGCATTCAATTGTAAAAAAATTATAAAGATAACAATAAAGTATGTATTCAATTAGTTATTATTTCTATTTAATTTGATTAATAATTAGGTAGAAAAATAATTATTTGTATGGTATTACAATTATCTTATAATATAACATTAAATATAGTATATATTAATTTTATTCTTTAAGTTTAACATGTTAAACCGATGCCACATCATCTTTTACTCTAATTTCCTCTCATTTTTAAAGTCCAAGGTATCTTTATAATTTTTTTACATGTTAGGCTATATACGTGTAGACTTATATGATAACGTCACGAATATAATTTAAATTATTAACTTAAATGTGAACTTGAATTATTTGCAGGTTATTGATTTTCAGCGAGGACACAGGAGGTCCATGGATGCAGAGGCTATAGCTCGGTTCCAGCAGCAGTTGGAAGAGATGAATGATTGGAGGAGAAGCCAACTGGCCGAGGAGATAGAGGAGCGCATTGCAACTTATTATCAGGAGCATGGATTGATGCCGAGGGAGGAAGAAGCTGGTGCTGAAGGTGAAGAAGGAGAGGACGAAGACGATGACGATGATTAGTTTGGTTGTTCTTATGATTGGGTATGTACATATACTTGGTTTTTATGATGAACATACGATGATATTTGATGATGGTATGGTGTGGTTGGATATATTTTGATGATATATGATGATGGTATGGTAATATGTGATGATGGTATTATTTTTTGGATATATGACGATGGTATGTTATGATATGTGATGAATTTAGTAATATTTTGGATATATTGTGTTGTGTATGTGTTATGATAGTGAGTATTGATTATATTGGACTGATATTGGTGACTTAATATTGGAATGGTATTGGTTTTGTGCATTGAGAGGAAGGAATAGCTCTGAAATGCAGAAAATATGTTCTAGATTTGCGACGGCTAGCAACAGTTCATAGGTCCAAATTATGCAACGACTTGTGATAGACATTTGCTATGGCTAGCGATGGCTTTCTGATAACAATATGCGACAGCTTGCGACGGCTAATCAAGCAACAATTTGCAACGGTTTGCAACAGCTTCCCGATAAAACAAACTACTTGCCACGTATGATGCCACGTGGCAATTTACCGTTGCAAGCCGTTGCTATTCAGCGATGATCAGCGACGGCTGCCAACGACTTTTTGTCATCGCTATTCACTGTGCGTTTCGCAGTGTTAATGCTGCATATAGCTTCAAAAGAATGTAGCATTTTCATAATATATTATAAATTGTATATTTTTGGAAGATCTGTCTCACCCGTGATTCATAGTAGTAAGTCAATGACATTCCGTCAAACAAAATATATGAACAACATGTGCATTGCATATGAACATAACTTGAAACAAAATACCTCTATAACGAATTCATTTCTTGATTCTAAACAACCGCCAACTTATCAAAGTTAATTGCAAAGAAATAAGAAAATGGTGAAAAATATACCCAGAATTAAGACAACAAAGATATCTCTGATCTAAAGAAATATTTGCGAAGGACTTCTAAACAATATTTCCTTCATAAAGATATGACATGTTGTAAGTTGTACAATAAGAAAGGATGTCAATGTCTTTCATAAATTTTCAATGATTCTACTTCAAGCATACAACAACAGTAGTTTTTGCATCATCGGTTGGTTGCAATAACAGGGACCATGCATGAGCAACAAGTCTTAAGGGACACAATATATGTGTATAGTGCTAATTAACTATCGAACTTCAAAAATACAAACACCATAAATAGTGATACGTCTTCGACAGACTAATATAGTTTATATCACCAAAACAAATTAAATTCTCCCCCTCTACACCACTATATAACATATTAACATAATTAGTGATATGTGATCAATGAAAAATTACCTGTATCTAGTGTAGCGCTGGTGACTCAATCCGTGCTGATTGTGAGCTGATTTCAAAAGCTCCAAAACTGGAATAAAAAAAACCTGCACTGAGACCAGAATCAATCGATAACACATTTAAAGCACACACATACGAAGACACCGAGAGACAGAGAGAGACATAGTGACATACCATTGATTGAGTACTTAGGGATTGCATTCTTGTCGAGGTTGCCTATAGTTGGTCATACATCCCTAATGTTGGTCAAATAACTTACAACCATTTGACTTGCACGAAATTATTATTAAGACCATCTTTTTACAACATGTACTTGTTTACCATTTTCTTCCTATACCAATGCTTTCGTAACATGTTCAAAACAAGGTTATTTAAATTTCAGTCAAATTTTTTAGTATATTATTCTTTCATGTCTTTGGTAACCAATAATAATTAAATAAAAATATTTCCTCCATACCAAAAAATAAAATAAAAAACATCTGTAACTGTTTCACTTATTTACTTAACTTTTTCTAAATGTGATTTACTGTATCATGCTCTCACTCTATTTTACGTGCGTTTACATTAGGATGGAGATAAAGATTGGGAAGAGTGACCACCAAGTGGATGCAGAAAGAGAAGAGGCATAAAAACTTATTTACCTCATTCTATCAACAATGGCACACAGTTAGTTGTCTTCCACTATGTTAACTTTCCGTTTAAATATTTCATTACTTTGTGTATTGCTGTGTTATTTCTTCACATGCTACCTATTTACAATACATTTTCATAACTTTTTTCTTTTAAAAGAATTAGCTATTGGCTGTCGTATGAACAACACTCTGTTTTTGTCCAAAATTTCTATTGTTGCACACATTATTTGCACATAAACTTTTTTTCTTACCAAATTCCTATTCAGCATTTCCGTCTGCCACAAGCGTAATGAATTTTGATTTCAAAATTTTATTATGAATTTAGCATGTGACTACCCATGTTTTATATCTTTCCGTATGTACGTTTCACTGTGTATACCACCTATTTATAACAGAAGTACTGATGGTGTTTTCATCCATTTTTTTAGTTCTTCAACAATATCGTTACACATTTTACAAAAAAATGGAATTTGTTCAAGTTTTTGTGTGTTACCTATTTGATACGTACATGTTCAAGTTTTAACGTTCATGTTACCTGTATGTTCGACTTCCTGCCTATCTGATATCATGTACAAACCATTATGTGCACTAGATGGAGCTATATTAGACAACAACATTTCAATTTTTTTTACTCATTATGTATGCATGTACCATTGGCTGTTTTGATATGAATACTGATCCGATTATTCTACCATTATTGAAATATGAACACCTACTTGACCAATTTTTATGCATGACTTATAATAAAATGTACCATGCGTTGTGGAGTAGTATAGGCTGTAGCAATTCTCATGCATGACTACTTATTTACAGCTAACAACGATCAAGAATAGTATAATGCATGAACTACAATGTCAGAAGATGCATCGTTATCCACATTACATGTAAATGTACGGAGCCCTTATCTGTTTTTTACTTGCCTGCATAAATACTATGACCAAGTAGTGTTTGTTTTTGGAACGCAGCATGGTTAATTTCTGCTATTCTTTTTGAAGCTACGTAATTGTTGACATGCATTTTTTTTCTCTATAAAATTGTTACGAAGCAACAATGGCGCTAATTTAAGTCTTACATGCCAATCACCCTAGCTGTCAGGTACAAACCACCAAATACAAAAACCTTTCCCATAAATTTTACCTCCATTCGGTGGAAAAGAGATGTTACAAAAACATCTACTTCATGCAATCTTCCATAAAAGCGAACACTTCCTTCACTCTGTTGATGAATCAAAATATCACACATATCGTCTTTTATCCTATTCAAAGTTGCTTTAAGTGTTAGCACAATGCATGTAATGACTAAACATAAATTATTCCACATATTTAACATATAAACATCAACATATGCATATTTCTCCTCCAACCCCCCATGTACGAAGCATGACCCACCTTTCTGCAGGCTATAATATTCATAATTAAGATTATTTCTTCAGCATTTATGATTAAGCCAAGCCCACAATAGAGTCCAAAAAGGACAAGGACCAGGGCAATGTGAGAGACGGTAACAAATAGCAGGAAAAAACCGTAAAAAAATACCCAATTGTTGTTTTGCTCCCATTGACCATCGTCGACTGCTGCGAAATAAGGAAGGCTGCACCCGCCACCTACTCAAGTCTTACATCGTCCTTTATCTCTTTCGATTTCAGCTCAGCTCGATCTCCATTGATTAATTTGCTAGACTTGTAGATTGCAGCCCTCAAATTGCAAGCCCTAATTTCAGTTTCAAAGTATAACGCCAAATCAAAATTTGGATCGAGTAACACGAGTCTTTTTTTCTATGATTGGTTATCTGTTAGTCTGTTAATCTTTTTTTTCCATGATTAAAATAAGCTTTTGTAAAGGATACAATAGGTGAGTTAATTATGATCTCCAGTTTAGTTCCAATTTTTTTTCCTACCATGCCAGAATTTGAACTAAGTGTATCAGTTTTAACTGAGTAAACTATGTCCTTGACTACATTCTTTATTTGTGAATAAATACAATTCACAATAATTTCACTGTATAAATTATGATTGAAATAAACACCCAAATTCTACGATTGAAATAGTCTATTAGTCTGGTTTTTTATTTTTATTTCTCCATTTTCAAACTTTTCTTTGGATTTATTTTGTCTGTTTATTTCTTTTTTCAAACTTATGTTATTTAGATTTCTGATGTATATAATAGTGTATTATTGATTAATGAATATTAATATTATGTTTAAACTTAAACTGATTTTGGAACCAATAACGAATTCAGGATATCAATATAGAATGAAAAAGCAACATAAATATAAAGCAATGGAAATGTGAAGAAGCAAAATCATTGGTTGGTTCAGTTTCAAAGTTATTTCAAGCGAGAAATTAAAAAAAAATCCAAATTGATCAATTATGTAATACGCATGTGTTCTTCAGAAATGCTAGAAGAGTTGTTTTCGTTAATATGTATTAATAGGTTCGGAGATTATGTTTACATTTTGATTTTTTGACATGTAATCAAAATGACTTAATTGGTCGATACTTTGTGATGGATGTTATTGTAATCAAAACGACTTAATTGATCAATATTTTCTGATGGTTGTTAAATTTCATTAAGAATTTATATCTTTTTTTGTTGAGTTAAGGGGCAACCAAACAAACAAGAATACTAGTTCAATTAAGGCATCCAATACACTTGGGCCGACCCTGCTTATGATCCTAAAAGTTGTATTCTCTTACTACTTTACTCATTTTTCCCCTGGTTCGCATAATTATTATATGTTAGACCAAAAAATGTCACTAACACCCAAAAAGTCATGTTTAGAGCATAAAATATGAAGAAACGGCTGAAGAAAGCAAGACAAAGCAAGACAACAACATTTTATAGTGTTCGACATTAACAACTATACTTCCACTTCATAATTCACTTCATAACGTAAGAAAAGTGAAGTTAAAATAAATGATATGATCAAAATATCTCATACAACGCTGTTTCTAGCGTTTATCTCAAATTACAAACATGAATTTTACTCATATTTTGAGATTATAGTGGCTGCTGCCATGGCTCAGTCTCTCCAAGCTTCACATAGCCAAAAGTCTTTGAATTGGCTTCGAAATCATGTATTTATAGTTCTCGTAGTTGCCCGGCTCCAATTTGACACATAGCGTTCGACCGGGGGAAGTACGACGCAGTGGAGAGGCGGTTATGGAGCAGTTGCAACAAGATAGTGGGTAGGTTCGTGGACACATGGTGTGGGATCTGGACCTTCAGGAGGTAGTAGGAGGAGTGCTGGAAGTTGTTCGACTCAAAGACCTGTTTTTACTAAAATTGGTCTTCGACCGGAGCTGCAGCTTCTTCGATCCTTGATTGAACCCTATTCAAGCTAAGGTAAGTAGGAAGGATCTACTTCAATTCAAGACTTCGTGTACCCTCTTCTTCATTCCCGGTATGCTCTTAATGTTGCTGGGCTCAGAAGAGCCCAAAGATGATCGAACTGGGGGTTGGGCCAGTGGTACCCAAGTTTGTCCAGACCTATGCTCAAGCTTGGACTAGCCTGTCCACGGTAGCTCATAGGTTGACGGTCTTTCCAAAAGGCGGGTCAACATTTTTCCCTCAAAGTACATCGCGTGTCAGACGACATGCGCTTTGAATAAATCTAGCTGCATCTCTTTTGAATGTCATTCATCCTTTAGAAGGCATTTTCGAATTGTTGTGTCTTAGTAGTCCCATCACTTGGACTTTTGACTGCATGAATAGGTTGTCATGTTTCACATTACTTTCATTGATGCTTATCGGGCCAAAGCCTATGGCTGGAATAATCGAGATGATCAAGTAATCATTTAAACCTCGCCAAATTAAGAGGTTAAATTCTTTCATTATAAATCCTGTTGGATTGTTGGCTCCCTAATATGATTGCACATGCACAGGTCGTTCTCAAACAATGTCATCTTCTTGCACAAGTTGAGTGCATGGTCGAGTCAGACCGTCAAAGAAATCCATGATCGTTCCAGATCGCATTATAGTCCAATGATCGCATACGAGTCGGTACAAGATATTGTTGAAATCATGCAAGCCAATGTCTGTTATGATCATCAAAATCATAAGGTAGTAGAGAAGTTTGTCCCACTTTCCATTCAATGCTATTGCGATTTAAGTCTTTGAAGTCACGCTTGATCCATAACTTGGCTCACTTGAATGGGTAAGGCAAGCTCTAGCTCGTAAGCTATAGTGTATATATTCTGAATCATGTGCCAAGTCAGGGTTGCGTCCAAAGTCAATATGTGAGTTGACGCACATGCATCCAGTGCAAGTGGAGGACAAGCGAAGTCAGTGTTTATGCCCCCAGCATTGGTAGGGGTTGAGCTAAGTCAATCGGACATCCAGTCTTCAAGCCTTTATACTTTCCGTCGTTGCGTTCGGGTTAAAGTTGCGGGTTTAGCAATCTTATTCATCCCATGTTGTTTTGTACCCTCTCTCAAGTCAGTAAGAGTTAGAGTTGGATATGCAAATGATCGAATCACATTCTCTTTGGTACCGCCCCTTCACTTTAGTCTGAAAGTGAGGATTGCTTCATCGAGCATCAGCGAAAACTAAGTTACTCTCATCAGATCAGTCACGGAGTTGAATAAGCTCATCAAGATGCAAAGCGACTTAACGTAGGTAAGAAGTTGAATGAGCCCGTTCATGTCCCAGCATGATCCGAAATAGTCATCACACTCTTGCTAAGTTTATTCATTATGCTCTGTTCCATTGAGCTTAACATACAAGATTGTAGACTTGATTAATACAAATCAGTTCATTTCAAAGCTGCACATTCCTGTCATTCTTTTCTTGGGCTTTTACCTCGCCCTTATCATCTCCAGAGTTTGACGGTGCTCTATTCTTTGTCATGGAAACATCAAGATCAACTGTCTCGATGTTAACATTCGTTTATCGCAAGAATCTGTCTGTCACCAAGATCTCTGGGCGAATCTCATCGTAGAAATTTTTTGGAGTCTGTTTTATACAAGATACTGGACATTGCAGCAATAAATACCATATATGGTTCTGGTCGATCCACTGACGCCTCCGCCACATTAAACCTTTTCAGAAATGAGCGCAAGGTCTCACCGGTCCTCTGCTTAATAGGAATAAGACACATCATGCTTTTGGGTCGAACTATGTGGACCCTGAATTGCTCAATGAAGTGGGTGACCAACACATTACAATTGTTGATTGATTCAGATTCCAGTTGCCAAAACCACATAGCAGCAATGTCCACCAAAAGCAGAGGGAAGCACTTAGTCATGACATTGTCCACGTTGATAGCACTTCCATATGTCGCATGTAGCGCATCGAGTGTATAGTAGGATCAAACCTGCTATTGTAAGCCTCCAAAGATGATAGTTTGAAGTCCGGGGGATTGCAAAACTCTCTAATATCATGTGTGAAAGGGCTATGATTGACGTTATCCATGTCGTCTTGAGATGTGCCGCCTCTGGTAAAGCATCGAGAAATGTTGCGATCTGATCTCCGTCTCCTATATGTTTTTGCCAGTCGTCCAATCCAGCGCTAGTGCCCCCAGTATGAACTATGAAATCCTGAAGTGGGTGGAAGCCGACCTTGGGCATCTTGGTTCTGCATATGCAATCGCCGTCAGTCAGGCTTCTAGGGGACGCGTTTTCCATTCAATGTACTTATGGTTTGTCACTTTTCTTTTAATTCTAGATGATGATCTTTTACTCAGATGTATGCGCGTTAATCTTGAGGAGTCATCCCTTTGGCTGTAGTCTGCGATCCCGAGGAACTCTAAGGAAAGTAAATGTGCATAGAGTAGTCGGGTAGTTGAATTATGCTTTTCATGGCTCACATTTCTCGTCCATAGTCATTGGGGCTTGGCTGAGTAGTAGAATTCAAGTCCATGTCTTCTCTGAATTCATACGCCCTCATCAAGTCATGAGTTATCCCTTTGGCAGCATGTAAATCAACTTTGTATGTCGCATCGTACTTCTTTGCATGCATACTTGCATGCATAACTATCACTATCTGTGCCATCGGTCAGGCCTGTTGACAGATTTATATTATCCTATTATCTATAATACATGAACCGGATGTCTACATCTGTTATACACAACCGTTATGCCAAAAAAAGTCATGAGTTAAAGTTGGATGCAAACTTATTTGTTGGTACTCAACCCTTGCTAATCTTTAGTATCCTATCCAGGCTCTGAGGATCAGAGTCAGGTGACGAAAAGTCAGACCATAGTCACCTTGAGTTCTCCCGCTTTCCCCCTACATCAGGGGAAAATTCGAAGACAAAGTGTTTTCTTCACATCAAATAAACATATGGGATAAGACAGTTCAATCCATGTCCAGTTTTATGTGAGCCTTCTAGTCAGGAAGTCGGTTAGGACTAGCAAATGGACGTTCACTCTGCATCTGTTTCGCCATCCTCAAGCGGTTTTTCAGAATCAAAGCATAAGTTAAATACAAAAAGATAAGTTATGCCGTTTGGAAATACTTTCAATGGTTATTCCCCTAGCTTCGGGCTAATGACAACCCCTTTCGAATTTAGGCATGTATGCATGAAAAAGAGACATTACTTTCAAAACTTAAGTGATTGTGTTATCCAAGTGCTCGAGCCATTACATTTTCCATTTAATGTACGTGCAAGGTGGTACTTGTCGTTGCACTTGGGCTATAGTCAGTCACGCATGGGCATATGTGTCGATTCTAGATATCACTCTCAAGGCCACCTTTCGGTCATCGCCTTAGGTCGCATGATATGTTATTGAACACTCAACTCTCAAGACCTCCTTTTGGTCATTGCCTTGAATCATGTGGGAAGCTTAGCATTAGGCGTCAACATCAACCCTTCAACGCGGCTCTTTATTGGTGTATGCGAGTGCACCCCTTGCGTCTGTGCTTTGTATCTATACATGAACCTACAATTCAAATAATATAATTCACTTAGTCTTGCAAGCTACTAAGTTGATCTTTAAGTCCCATGCAATTCTAGATTGAAATGAAAACATGTTAAGTGCTAAGCTATCTAACATAGAACGATTAAATGTCAAAGTATCAAGTTATGTAGTTGGAGGTATAATGTCTATAGTCCCGTAACACCCCGTAATTTTAATAAGAACACTATAACGATAAACTAAATAATGCTTAATTAAATATTAGGAACTAAGTAAACCGGACTGCACCATTGCATTCGTCTCGGAATTCTGCTTAAGATAGACTCCGAGTTTGCGTAAAACAAACATCGTATGAAGAAGTTATTAAGCTTAGAAGTTTGTATACCTATAAGAGAAATATATTAAAAAAATCAAGTCCAAAATTCAAAATAATTCGAAAATCTAAGCGGGAAAGGGACGCGGGAATTGGACCCGTTGGGGGTCGACCCACTCAAGGGGATGTCGACCACCCCAGATCCATCCAGGTTCATTTCTGAACCTGGACTTGTTTCTGAACGAGATTCGTTGGCAGTAGGCTATAAATAGGACCTCATTTCTATTGTTTTTACACATCAAAAACAATGGAGATAAAGAGAAGTTGCCCCAACTTGGATTGAATTAGCCTATTTGCTTCAACAACAGCTTATATGCATAAAAGAATTTTTTCTACAAGATCTGCTTATTACTGTCTGTTCTTTAGATCCATTCTTTATGAGTTCATGTTACTTTTATATGTAAACATATAACAAGTAATCCTGACATGTTTATCAATCTGGATCTAAAACTATGCCAGTTAAGAATCCGATTCACACCTAAATAGATTTTCCATTACATGCACACTTGATCTACTATTCAGTTCTGATATGCCTATTTCTGTTATCATATGCCTATTATGTTATTATGCCTATTTCTGTTCTTTTCTCTCCTTCTTTCCCTTTTTATTTTTATAGCCAGGCTACCTTCGAGCCTAGGCCTATTGCTGAAATATGCGAACGAACGAAACTGGGAATGGTTGGAGAAGTTAAACTGGGGAATATCTTATACTATAAATCAGGACTGGGATTTAGGGGCATAACCTGTACTATGATATATGACTATAATTTGGGGGCATATCTTATACTGTGAATTATGACATAAGGGTTGGTGCATGTAAATCTGTAGGCTTAGCTAATAGATTAAGCGGAACGTGTAATGAAACTGTAATGCTTAACCTGTTTAATTCTGTGGAGGATTATATGAATCTATTAAATTGTGTAGGGGTTAAATAAACCTGTTTTAATTTGTGGGGTTTAAGTAAACCTGTTTGAATTTGTAAGGGTTAAGTAAATCTTTGGGGGTTTATACGAACCCGATAAACTTAACCTGTTTTATCTGTTGGGTTTATGCGGGCTTGTTAACCTATTAGGCATAACCTGTCAAAATCCTAGTAGTTGGGGGTACAATCCTAGGGGGTTGCTTGTGTCATCTGTGGTGTGGGACCTGTATCAGTTAGTAACCCATATTGGTATCAAAGGGAGACCCCGCACTAGGTAGGGGTCATGGAATGCTTATTGAGCTGATTATAAGAGGTTCATATGGGAGGAGTTGTTATGATAGCGCGTACCAACGGAGTCATGTGCGTGCATGGCTCCAGATTGATCAGGGATAATAAGACGCTATAACACCAGTAGATACGGCTGTGTCTAATTGGGGTGCCACTTTAGTAAGTGATACATCCTACAGTCGGGCCTACACAGGGTATTTACGGGATAGGGACGCGATCGATTGGGGGTAGTAATTACGGTACATCTAGTCCTGCCTATTTAGGAGCTCCTTATTTATGATTGGGGTAACACCCGTTATTTATGTTTGGGTTAACACCCGTTATTTATGTTGGGGTACCTATTATTACTGTTTGGGGGTAAAACCCATTACTATAAGTACACCTAAGTCTACCATATGTTTCTGTTGGGATCATTCATATATGTTATACTTGTATTGGTGGGGGGAAAACTATTTGAGAAACATAATCCATTCAGTTCCTCCTGGTCATCCAGTTTATATGCATGTCATGATGCTTTTACTTATTTATATGCTAAAAGTAACTAGACTCACCAGACTTTATGTCTGATCCGTTTTGTTTCCTTTTCTCTCTCTTCCTTTCCCCCAGGTTCTCAGGGTGGGAATGCTCAGGCTTGATTAGGAATCTCTCTATTCTATTACTGCTTGGAGCTACTTAGATGTACCGCTTTGACTGCTTGTCTACTATGTTATGGCTATTTTTAGGGCTATGATTTTATATTACTGTACTCTGTTGGCTTTAGTACATGGAAGATACTTTTATTTGATGTAGTTGGTTTTTAGTATTTCAGACTGATGTTGTAACTGGATTTTGGACCATGATATTTTCTGTTGGAAAATAAAGTTTTAAATTTCTGCTGCTATTTTATATCTGTCATGTGATGTTTCTGTTTTTACTTACCTATAACGCTTCGCAGAACTTAATGCATTTTGTTAAAGAATGACATTAATGGACGTGCGTTGTCACATTTTGTATCAGAGCTGAAGGTGGCAAGATCGGGTAAAAGGTTTTGAAAGTTGTTTTCAAAAGGTTTCAAAAAGAAAGTGTTTTCAAAAGAAAAGTTTGTTTTTGAAAACATATTCCCCAAAGCCATATGAATTATCTTTCGTTTCTCTGTTTGAATCTCTTTTCCTTTTCTTTTCAGCATGTCTGGGGAACCGATTCTTCCCGAGGGTGTTACGATACCGGCTTGGTTCCATAGGTATCTTGAGGCTACGACACCTATCGTAGGCCAAGCAGACGCCCCTCCCCCAGTTACAGCCGTTGTTCCTCCACCTCCCCCTCCTCTGCGAGCATATAATTTCTCCAAGGTATGCTAAGATTTTTTTGCTATGGGAGGAAAGCCTTTCCGAGGAACTAAGACTTTTGTGGAAGAAAAGAATTGGCTTAAAGAGACGGAGGATTTGTTTGGGATTTTTTAGGTTGACGACCGTAGAAAGATTCAGTTGGCCGTTTGGCAGCTGATGGATGAGGTTTCGTTCTTGGGGGAATTGACGCAAGCAGGGCATCCAATTGAGACTTGTGATGATTTCCGACAAAGATTCGAGTTAATGTTTCTCTCTCAGGCAAAAGACAGTATGCAAATGGAAATGTTTCTGGCACTTAAGCAAGGAAGCATGTCTGTCAAAGAGTATGTCAATAAGTTCAATCAGTTGGTGAGGTTTGGTTTGGAGCTGGTGAATACCCCGCACAAGAAAGCTTTGAGGTTTGCAAGAGGATTGAATTAACCCCTCCATGGATTGGCTTTGTCTCATATTCTGATGGGGGCAACTTTCGAGAAACTCGTTGATATGGCATTGATGCAGAAGAAGATAAAGGCGAAAAGAAAGAAGCTGAGACCAATGAGGCACAAAACAAGAAAGTGTGACCCAAGAAAGAATAACAACATCAAAAGAAAGGCGAAAAGAACGACAAAACTCAAGATAAGAGGAAATGTCATGGTTGTGGATGCATGGGTCATTTGTCCAAAGACTGTAGAAAACGAAAGAATGCGTGTTTCTATTGTAGTGAGGTTGGACACTATTGTAGGGAGTGCTCAAAGAAACAAGGACCGGGCCAAAGGGCAAGATCTTCTGAAGGGCAGGTGCATGCTCTCGAGGCCAATGTACCGAAAAGAGGTAGGAAAGTTTCTGTTGAAGGTTTGATTTCCCTTTCCGATCATCTTGTTAGGACTCTTTTTGATTTTGGTGCTTCGCATTTTTTTATATCTCATTCTGTGGTTGAGTATCTACACCTTAGTACTAGTATGGTTTCAGATCCCGTTGTTGTCTCAAACCCCATTGGGGGCACGACTCATTTGTCTATGATTTGTCCGGGTTGAGGATATCTGTGTTGGGTGTCGAGTTTGAGTGTGACGCATATGTGCTTGGTTTTATGGGATATGGTTTGATTCTAAGGATGGATTTGCTATCCTTGTTTGGTGCCATTCTAGACTGTGAGAGGAGGGTTGTTAGACTTTTGAATTTCCATGGAAGGACTCTCGAATTTCTCGTGACCCAAAAGGGTCTGTCATGCTTAGTTTCCTAGAATGACTTGATGCTCCTGTCGATGATTTGCGATCTATACCAGTAGTCTGTGAGTTTTTGGATGTTTTTGAGGAGGTTAGGGGCTTACCTCCGAGGCGCGAGATTGATTTCCTGGTATACTAGGCGGATAATGAAAAGCCAATCGCATTGCCTGTGTGCCACATGGCTCCTAGGGAAAGGAGGGAGCTCAGCAAGCAAGTAGGGGAACTACTTGAGAAGGGGTTTATTGGGCGAAGCATATCTGAATGGGGTGCTCTAGTTGTCTTGGTAACTAAGGCGGACGACTCGCTTTGCTTAAGCATGGATTAATGAGAGTTGAATAAATCACTAAGAAGAATAGGCACCCACTTCCGAGGATAGATGATTTGTTCGACCAGGTCGTTGGTGCATTTGTATTCTCTCAGTTAGACATGGCCACAGGGTTTCATCAGTTGAGGGCAGCCGAGGACAGTATAGACAAGACCACGTTCAGAACTCCGATGGTTTCTTCGAGTGGTTAGTCATGCCTTTTGGGTTGACGAATGCACCCATGTATTTTATGGATCTGATGAGTAGGGTGTTCCAGGAGTTTCTGAAAAAGTTTGTTATGCTCTTTGTGGAAGACATTCTGATCTTCTCGAAGAGAAAAGAAGAGCATGCCCTACATTTACGGGAGATTTTAAAGACTCTCCGAGCGCACCAGCTTAAGGCGAAATTCTCCAAATGTCATTTTTGGAGAAAGGAAGTGAGATTTTTAGGGTATGTGGTCTCCAAGGATAGGATAGCTATGGATCCCGCGAAAGTAGTTGCAGTCCAAGATTGGAAGATTCCAAAGAATGCAACGGAGGTGAGGACTTTTCTTGGTTTATCGAGTTATTATAGGAAGTTTATTATGGACTTCGCAAAGATATCAGCCCCACTAACCAGATTGACAAAGAAGAATCTGACCTTTGCTTGGGATATTGACTGTGAGGATGCTTTTCAGCAATTGAAGAGGGCTATGACAATAACCCTGGTTTTGACTTCGCCTGATGGGAACAAAGTGTTCACAGTGTACACTGATGCATGTGGTACAGGGCTCGGTGCCGTCTTGATGTAAAAAAGAAGGGTAGTATGTTATGGTGGTAGACAGTTGTGAGTTCACGAGAACAACCACCCTACCCATGATTTGGAGTTGGCTGCTATAGTATTCATGCTTAAGACTTGGCGACATTATCTACTTGGAGAGAGGTTCGAGTTGTATACCGATCATAAATCTCTCAAGTATCCGTTCTCACAAAAGGATCTCAATTTAAGACAGCAGAGATGGATGGAGTTCCTAGCGTCCTATGATTTTGAGATTGCTTATACCCCTGGTAAGTGTAATGTGGTGGAGGATGAATTTGAGTCCACTATTCATAGACAAGCGGAGCTTGGAGTACATATCGACCTTCGATTTTAGGCCATCTATGGATCTTACATCTGGTTTTTTGGCAACCTTAGAGGTGCGACCTACTACCATGGAACAGATAAGAACTTCACAACGAAAGGACCCACAGATAGAAGACATCTTGGATAGGCTCAATAGAGGGGAGACTTCTAGTCACCTTAGTTGATATTCCATGGATGATTGAGGGTGGTTGTTGCGATGGGATGGAAGGCTATGTGTTCCTTGGGTAGGGAGTTTGTTGAAGATAGTCCTTGAGGAAGCACATCCTTCTAGGATGACTATCCACCCGGGCGGTGATAAGATGTATAAAGATATGAAGAGGGTTTTCTTTTGGGCTGGGATGAAGAAAGATGTAGTAGAGTTTGTCTCCCAATGTTTAGTTTGCCAGCAAGTCAAAGCTAAGAAAAGGAAGCCCGACGGTTTGCTTCATCCTTTGGAGGTCCCACAATGGAAGTGGGAGAGCGTCTCTATGGATTTCATCGATGGTTTGCCTTGATCAAGGAAAGGAAATACCAGTATTTGGATTATAATTGACAAGCTTACTTAGAGCGCTCATTTCATTCCTATTAAGAGTAAGAGAATTACAACATGGTTGGCATCAGTTTATCTTCGTGAGATAGTCCGTCTATACGCAGTACCTTCTACCATAGTGAGTGATCGTGACCCCATCTTGACTGTTGAATTCTGGAAAAGCCTACAAGAGGTGTTAGGTACACATTTATGCTTGGGCACTGCATATCACCCTCAGACCGATGAGCAGACTGAGTTGGTGAATAGAGTTTTGGAGGATCTTTTAAGGCTGTGTATCTAGACTTCGAAGGGACTTGGGTGGAGCATCTTCCGTTGGTATAGTTTGCATACAACAATAGTTTTCAGGCTAGTATTGGCATTGCACCCTTTGAGGCATTTTACGGACGACCTTGTAGATCACCGACTTGTTGGTGGGAGACTACAAATAGGCTTCTACTTGGACCTGGGATGATTAGAGAAACTTCAGAAAAGATTGATCTTATCCGTAAACGCATGAAGATAGCTCAGGACAGGCAGAAGTCATATGCAGATAAGAGAAGGACCGATATTTAGTATTAGGTGGGAGACACAGTTTTCATCAAAATATCACCCCTGAGGAATGTGGTTCACTTTGGATCTGTAAGGAAATTGGCGCCAAGGTTGTACGGCCATTTCCCATTGTGGAAAGGATAGATCAAATGGCTACAGGGTTAAGCTACCAGGGAGATTAGCGGGTGTTCATGATGTTTTTCACATTTCTCATTTGCGGAAGTGTCTACATGATACTGTAGAAGTAGTTGAGCCGAGTATGCTTGAGGAAGTCGATGTAGAACGGGAGGCGATAGTTAGACGAGTCCTACCCGTATTCTTGGGTTAGAGGTTAAGAAGCTTTGCAACCGAGAGGTCAAGTTAAGGAAAGTCCAATGGGAAGAAGACCGCGAGGATGCAACTTGGGAGACTAAAGACAAGATTCGCGCTTCGTACCCTTTTCTTTTCAAGGGTATGTTCTTAACTTCTTTTTCCAAAGCTTTTATTTGTATTTGCTTCTGTCATTTAATTATATCCTATCGATCGAATCTTCGACCTTTAAGCAGGGAACCAATGGATGTAAACATGTGTTTGAGACATTTTATGTTTGATGGATGCAAGTGTTTGCCAATGGTTGCTTGTGGATGCATACACACACACAAGGCACTAGGTTGGCTCAATCACTCTCATACTGCATATGGATGTGTGTGCATTTTCCTTTTTATGGATGGAAATGGGTGTATCATCACATGAATGTTGCATTTGGATGGATGATTGTGCGCACATATAGCATTTACATGATATATTAGGACTAATTGCATACATGTTGGATTCATGTCACTGACATACATTGCATTAAGGAGGTCGACTGAATCAGTAGACCACCTGATCTTTCGCATTAGTATAGGGACATATACA
This sequence comes from Allium sativum, assembly GCA_030737875.1. NCBI lineage: Eukaryota > Viridiplantae > Streptophyta > Magnoliopsida > Asparagales > Amaryllidaceae > Allium > Allium sativum. Next base: position 487,245,444 of record CM060913.1, read on the forward strand.
CACACCTTTTCATATGTTCATATAAGCGTTATAAATCTTTTAAGGACAATGGATGCCTGTGATTAGTGGATGAGTAGATGGTTGATGGATGTTAGGATATACATTCATCTTAACTTGGAGATTTCGAGGACGAAATCCTTTAAGTAGGGGAGAATGTAACACACCGTAATTTTAATTAGTGATAAACTAAAGAATACTTTATTAAATATTGGGAATTAAGTAAAACGGACTGCACCATTGCGTTCATCTCGGAATTCTGCTAGACTCCGAGTTTGCGTAAAACGGACATCATATGAAGAAGATATTAAGCTTAGAAGTTTTATACATATAAGAGAAATATATATATATATATAAATCAAGTCCAAAATTCAAAACAGTTCAAAAATCTAAGCGGGAAAGGGACGCGGGGATTGGACCCGTTGGGGGTCGATCCATGCCCCAAGGGGGTCGACCCACTTAAGGGGGGTGTCGACCTTAGGGTCGACCGACCATAGATCCATCCAAGTTAATTTCTGAATGAGATTTGTTGTAGTGACCTCATTTCTATTGTTTTTAACATCAAAAACAATGAAGACAATGAGATGCTACCCCAGCTTTGATTGAATTAGCCTATTTGCTTCAATCATAGCTTATACGCATATAAGAATTTCTTCTTCAAGATCTGCTTATTATTCTCTGTTCTTTAGAACTAGTCTCTGTGAGCTCATGTTACTTTTAGATATGAACATTTAACAAGTAATCCTGACATGTTTATAAATATGGGTCTAAACCTATGCCTGTTAATAATCTAATTCATACCTAAATAGATATGCCATTACATGTACATTTGATCTACTGTTTAGTTCTAATATGCCTATTTCTGTTATCATATGCCTATTTTGTTATTGCGTATTTATGTTCTTTTCTCTCCCTCTTTCCCTTTTTATTTTTATAGCCAGGCTACCTTCGAGCCTAGGCCTACTGCTGAAATATGCGAACGAACGAAATTGGGAATGGCTGGGAAAGTTAAATTGGGGGCATGTCTTGTATTATAAATCATGACTGGGATTTTGGGGGCATAACCTATACTATGATATATGACTATAATTTAGGGAATATCTTATACTATGAATTATGACATGAGGGTTGGGGTATGTAAATTTGTAGGCTTAATTAATAGATTAAGCGAAACATGTAATGAAACTATAATACTTAACTTGCTTAAATCTGTGGAGGGTTATATGAACCCATTAAATTGTGCAGGGGTTAAGTAAACCTGTTTGAATTTGTGAGGGTTAAGTAAACCTGTTTGAATTTGTTAGGGTTAAGTTAATCTATTATATCGGGGGGGGGGGGGTATATGAACCTGATAAACTTAACCTATTTTATCTGTTTGGATTATGCGGGCTTGTTAATCAGTCAGGCATAACCTGTCAAAATCCTAGTAATTGGGGGTACATGCCTAGGGGACGGCTTGTGTCATCTGTGGTGTGGGACTCATATTAGTCAGTAACCCATATTGGTATCAAAGGAAGACCCCGCACTAGGTAGGGGTCAAGGAACGCTTACTGAGCTGATTATAAGAGGTTCATATAGGAGGACGTGTTCTGATAGCGCGTTCCGATGGAGTCATGTGCGTGCATGGCTCTGGATTGATCAGGTATAATAAGACGCTATAACACCAGTTGATACGACTATGTCTGTCTGGGGATTGCCACTTTAGGAAGTGAGACATCCTACTATGGGGCCCGCACAGGGTATCTATGGGATAAGGAGTCGATCAATTGGGGGGTAGTAATTAGGGTACATTTAGTCCTGCCTGTTTAGGTCCCCATTATTTATGGTTGGGGTAACACCTGTTATTTATGGTTGGAGTAACACCCTTTATTTGTGTTGGGGTACCTATTATTACAATTTGGAGGTAAACCCGTTACTAGAAGTACACCTTAGTCTACCACCCTGTTTCTGTTGGGACCATTTATATCTGTTATACTAATATTGGTGCAGAGAAAAGTATTTGAGAAACGTAATCTATCCAGTTCCTCCTGCTCATCCAGTTTTATGCCTGTTATGATGATTTTACTTATTTATATGTTAAAGGTCACTGGACTCGCCAGACTTTATGTCTGGCTCGTTTTGTTTCCTTTTCTCTCTCTTCCTTTCCTTGAGGTTCTCAGGTTGGTAACGCTCAGGCTTGATTAGGAATCTCTCTCTCTCTCTTCTTTTTCTGATTGGAGCTGCTTAGATGACCGCTTTGACTGCTTGTCTACTTTGTTATGGCTATTTTTGGGGACTATAATTTTTATATATTACTGTACTCTGATGGTTTTAGTACAAGGAAGATACTTTTATTTGATGTAGTTGGTTTTCAGTATTTCAGACTGATGTTGTAACTGGATTTTGGACCACAATGTTTTCTGTTGCAAAATATCGTTTTAAATTTCCGCTGCTATTTTATATCTATTTTGTGATGTTTATGTTTCTGTTTACCTATAGTACTTCACAAAAATTAATGCATTATGTTAAAGAGTGAGATTAATGGACGTGCGGTGTCACAAGTCCCCATTTAACTTTGAATCACGAGTCGCATCCGAAACATGTTTGAAGTGAATTTAGAAGTTTATACTGTGCCCCCAGCATCGGTGGGAAACACGTTAAGTCATTCGGACGTCTGATCTGTAAGTCTTTTATACTCCTATCCTTGGCCAGAGGATGATGGAGTTTGTGTGGACATTGTAGTGTCGTCCTTCATACACTCCCTTCATCCGTCAGGGTTAGAGTTGGGGACGTCGTAATTCATTCTTTATACTCTCTCCCAAGTCATGAGAGTTAGAGTTGTGGATTTTGTGGTTCATCCTTTATACTCTCCCTTCATCATTCAGGGTTAGAGTTGTTGATGTTGTGCTTTGTCATTTATACTCTCCCTTCTTTGCTTAGGGTCAGAGTTAGGGACGTCATGATTCATCATTTATGCTCTCTCCTAAGTCATGAGAGTTAGAGCTGTGGACGTCGTGGTTCATCCTTTATACTCTCCCCCAAGTCATGAGATTTAGAGTTATGGACATCATGGTTCATCCTTTATAATCTCTACCAAGTCATGAGAGTTAGAGTTGTTAACATCGTGATTCGTCCTTTATAGTCTCCCTCCGTCAGTCAGGGTTAGAAGTAGGGATCAAGTGGTCTTAAATTTTGGCGCACCCATCACACTCTCCTGGGTTTGTACTCCTATCTAAGCTCCAAGTATTAGAATTAGTCAGAAAAACAGTTGTGACATATTTTCCTTAGCGTCGTTCCCTTTACCTCCACGTCAAAAGATCGCCTTGAGGATGGTCAGGTCACATCCATGTTGAGTTTATACTCCTCTCATTGGAAGAATGTGAAAGAGTTAAAGACATCATTGAGAGAGAGGTCGAGTCATACTCCTCCTCATCTTAATATTTCTCTTTTACCCCCATGTAGAAGGAAAAGTTGTCAGGTGGACGGCCGTTTTATATATTTACTTATTTAAGCCGTTGCATGGTGACTTAAATAGCGACGACTTATAGCAGCGGCTTACAGCGGCAGCCACCAAAGGATTTTTACCGTTGCTATTCACTATGCGTTTTGTAGTGTTAATGTTGCATATAGCTTCAGAAGAATGTAGCATTTTCATATCATATTATAAATTGCATATTTTCAAAAGATCTTTCTTACCCATGATTCGTAGTAGTAAGTCAATGACATTCTGTCAAACAAAATTTTATGAACAACATGTGCATTGCATATGAACATAACTTAAAACAAAATAGCTCTATAATGAATTCATTTCTTGATTCTAAATGGACTCAAACTTAATTGCAAAGAAATAAAAAAAATGGTGAAAAATATACCCAGAATTAAGACAACGAAGATATCTCAATTATAAAGAAATATTTGTGAAGGACTTCTAAACAATATTTCCTTCATAAAGATATTACACGTTGTAAGTTGTATAATAAGAAAGGATGCTAATGTCTTTCATGAATTTTCAATGGTTCTACTTTAAGCATACAACAACAATAGTTTTTACATCATCGGCTGATTGTAATAACATGGAACAAAAGCAACAAGTCTTAAGGGACACAATACATGTGTATAGTGCTAATCAACTATCGAACTTCAAAAACACAAACACCATAAATAGTGATGCGTCTTCGACAGACTAATATAGTTTGTATCACCAAAATAAATTAAAACTCTTCCTCTCTACACCGCTATATAACATATCAATATAATTAGTGATATGTGATCAATGAAAAATTATCTGTATCAAGTGTAGTACCGACGACTCAATCCGTGCTGATTGTTTGCTGATTTCAAAAGCTCCAAAACTGGAACGAAAAAAACCCGCAATGAGACCAGAATCAATCGATAACACATTTAAAGCACACACACATGGAGACACAGAGAGACAGAGAAATTCATAGTGACATACCATTGATCTAGTACTTAGGGATTGCATTCTCGTCGAGGCTGCCTATTGTTGGTCATACATCCCTAATATTGGTCAAACAACTTACAACCATTTGACTTGCATGAAATTATTATTAAGACCACCTTTTTACAACATGTACATGTTTACCATTTTCTTCCTATACCAATGCTTTCGTAACATGTTCAAAACAAGGTTATTTAAATTTTAGTCAAAATTTTTAGTATATTATTCTTTCATGTCTTTGGTAACCAATAATATTTAAACAAAATATTTCGACCTCCATACCAAAAATAAAAAATAAAAAACATTTGTAATTGTTTTCTCTTATTAACTTAATTTTTTCTAAATGTGATTTATTGTATCATGCTCTCACTCTATTTTACGTGCGTTTACATTAGGATGGTGATAAAGATCGGGAACAGTGACCACCAAGTGGATGCAGAAAGAGAAGAGGAATAAAAACTTATTTAATTCATTCTATCACAAATGGCACACAGTCAGTTGTCTTCCAGTACATTAACTTTCCGCTTAAATATTCGATTACTTTATGTATGGCTGTGTTATTTCTTCACATGCTACCTATTTACAGTACTTTTTCATAACCATTTTCTTTCTATAAGAATTAGTCGTTGGCTGTTGTATGAACTAGGCTTTGTTTTTGTCCAAAATTTCTATTGTTGCACACATTATTTGCATATAAACTTTTTTCTTACCAAACTCCTATTCAGCATTTTCGTCTGCCACAAGCGTAATGAATTTTGATTTCAAAATTTTATTACGAGTTTAGCATGTAACTACCCATGTTTTATATCTTTCCGTACGTACGTTTCATTGTGTATACCACCTATTTATAACAAAAGTACTGATGGTGTTTTCATCCATTTTTTAGTTCATCAACAATATCATTGCACATTTTACAAAAAAATGGAACTTGTTCAAGTTTTTCTTTGTTAACTATTTGATACATGCATGCTCAAGTTTTAACGTTCATGTTACCTGTATGTTCGATTCATGCCTATCTGATATCATGTACAAACCATTAAGTGCACTAGACGGAGCTATATTAGACAACAATATTTCAAATCTTTTACTCACTACGTATGCATGTACCATTAGCTGTTTTGATATGAATACTGACTCGATTATTCTACCAATATTGCAATATGAGCACTTACTTGATCAGTTTTTATGCGTGACTTATAATGTTAACATACCATGCGTTATGGAATAGTACAGGCTGTAGCAATTCTCATGAATGACTACTTGTTTACAGCTAACAACGATCAAGAATAATATAATGCATGTAAGAACAATGTCAGAAGATGCATCGTCATCCACATTACTTGTAAATGTACGGAGCCCTTATCCGTTTTTTACTTGCCTGTATTAATACTATGACCAAAATTGTGTTCGTTTTTGGTATGCAGCATAGTTAATTTTTGCTATTCTTTTTGAAGCTGCATAATTGTTGACATGCATTTTTTTCCTCTATAATATTGCTATGTCGCAACTATGGCATTAATTTAAGTCTCACATGCCAAGCACCCTAGCTGTCACGTACAAACCACCAAATACAAAAAACATTCCCATAAATTTTACCTCCATTCGATGGAAAAGAGATGTTACAAAAACATCTACTTCATGCAATCTTCAATAAAAGCGAACACTTCCTTCACTCTATTGATGAATCAACATATCACACATATTGTCTTTTATCCTATTCAGAGTTGCTTTAAGTGTTAGCACAATGCATTTACTGACTAAACATAAATTATTCCACATATTTAACATATAAACATCAACATATGCATATTTCTCCTCCTACTCTCCCATGTACGAAGCATGACCCACCTTTCTGTAGGCTATAATATTCATAATTAAAATTCTTTCTTCAACATTTATGTTTAGGCCAAGTCTACAATAGAGTCCATAAAGGACAAGGACCAGGGCAATGCAAGAGATGGTAACAAATAGCAGGAAAAAACCGTAAAAAAACACCCAATTGTTGTTCTGCTCCCATTGACCATCGTCGGCTGCTGCGAAATGAGGAAGGCCGCACCCGCCACCTGCTCAAGTCTTACATCATCCTTTATCTCTTTTTGGATTTCAGCTCAGCTCGATCTCCATTGATGATTTTGCTGGACTTGTAGATTGCAGCCCTCAAATTGCAAACCCTAATTTCAGTTTCAAAGTATAACGCTAGATCAGAATTTGGATCAAGTAACACGAGTCGTTTTTTCTATGATTGGTTATCTGTTAGTCTGTTAATCTTTTTTTCCATGATTAAAATAAGCTTTTGTGAAGGATACAATGGGTGAGTGAATTATGTTCCCCAGTTTAGTTCTAATTTTTTTTCCTACCATGCCAGAATTTGAACTAAGTGTACTAGTTTTAACTGAGTAAATTATGTCCTTGACTACATTCTTTATTTGTGAATAAATACAATTCACAATAATTTCACTATATAAATTATGATTGAAACAAACACCCAAATTCTACGATTGAAATAGTCTATTAGTCTAGTTTTTTATTTTTATTTTTCCATTTTCAAACTTTTCTTTGGATTTCTTTTGTCAGTCTATTTCTTTTTTCAAACTTATGTTATTTAGATTTCCGATGTATAAAATAGTGTATTATTAATTAATGAATATTAATATTATGGTTAAACTTAAACTGATTTTGGAACCAATAACGAATTCAGGATATCAATATAGAATGAAAAAGCAACATAAATGTAAAGCAATGGAAATGTGAAGAAGCAAAATCATTGGTTGGTTCAGTTTCAAAGTTATTTCAAGCGAGAAATTTAAAAAAAATCCAAATTGATGAAATATTTAATACACATGTTTGCTTCAAAAATGCTAGAAGAGTTTTTTCGTTAATATGTATTAATGAGTTAGGAGATTATGTTCACTTTTTGATTTTTTGATATGTAATCAAAATGACTCAATTGGTCGATACTTTGTGATGGATGTTATTGTAATCAAAATGACTTAATTGATCAATATTTTCTAATGGTTGTTAAATTTAATTAAGAATTTATAGCTTTTTTGTACTTTTTTGTTGAGTTAAGGGGCAACCAAACAAACAAAAATACTAGTTCGATTAAGGCATCTAATACACTTGGGCCGACCCTGCTAATGATCCTACAAGCTATACTCTCTTACTACTTTACTCATTTTTTCCCCTAGTTTGCATAATTAATATATGTTGGACCAAAAAATATAACTAACACCCAAAAAGTCGTGTTTAGAGCATAAAATCTAAAGAAACGACTGAAGAAAGCAAGAAAAAGCAAGACAACAACATTTTATAGTGGTTCTACGTTAACAAGCCTACTTCTACTTCATAATTCACTTCATAACATAAGAAAAGTGATGTTACAATAAATGAGATTATCATGATCTCTCATACAACGCTGTTTCTACCATTTATCTCAAATTACAAACATGAATTTTACTCATATTTTGAGACTATAGTGGCTGGCTGCCATGGATGAGTTTCTTCAAGTTTCACATGGCCAAAAGTCCTTGAATTGGCTTTGAAATCATGTATTTATAGTGCTCGTAGTTTCCCGGGTCGAATAGGACACATGGCGTTCGACCCGGGGAAGTACGACGCAGTGGACAGGCGGTTATGGAGCAGTTGCAACAAGATTGGGGGTAGGTTCATGGACATATGGCACGAGATCTGGACCTTCAGGAGGTAATGGGAGGAGTGCTGGAAGTTGTGACATGTATGGGTTCGGGTCCCATTCGACCCGACCTAAATTCAATTTGACCCCAACTAGGTACCATTCAAATTGAGATCCATTCGACCCAGGGCACTGTCCGACTCTGGGCTTTGTTCAATTCGAAGACCTGTTTTTTTTACTAAAATGTGGTGTTCGACTCGAGCTGCAGTTTCATTCGATCCTTGATTGAACCCTATTCAAGCTAAGGTAAGTAGGAAGGATCAACTTCGATTCAAGACTTCGTATACCCTCTTCTTCACCCTCATGATGCTCTTAATGTTGCTGGGCTTAGACGAGCCTAAAGCTAATCAAATCGGAGGTTGGGCCAGTGATGTCCAAGTTTGTCCAGACCTATGCTCGAGCTTGGATTGGCTCTGTCCACGGTAGATCATAAGGTGACGACCTTTCCAAAAGGTGGTCAACATTTTTTCCTCAAAGTACATTGCGGGCCAGACGACATGTGCTTTGAATAAATCAAGCTGCAACTCTTTTGAATGTCATTCATTGTAACGACCCGACCTTTATGGAGGATCACGACCTGACCCCTATGGAGGATCACGACCCAACCATATGGAGGATCACAACCTGACCCCTATGGAGGATCACGACCCGACCCCTATGGAAGGTCACAAGTGGAAAGCAAGGTCCCGACCTGGAGAGCTTGACCACGAATTTTGCACCAAGAATCGATTACACATCATGAACGGAGACTAACGAACTGAATGTAACGAACTAGACTGAAGGTGACCAAAACCCGAGATGCAAAGGAAGTCCAAATGGGAAGTTATCACTCAGGATCCAAATGGGAACCAACGAGTGAACTTCATAAATTGGACTTTGCTGCGGGACATGTGCAAAGGGGTTATCGATGTCTATAAGTTTGACTCACCACTGAGAGACTGATATTGGCTATGGAACAGCGCAATGGGACCATTAAGACTCCCAAGGGAAAGTGATCGTAGCAAGGGCTATGAGCCAGTACAGTGGGGTTGTCATGACTCCATGGGGCAGAGTGGACATAGCAAAGGATTAGTAGCTATGGATCAGTGCAGTGGAGCTGTTATGACTCCATGGGGCAGGGCGATCGTAGCAAGGAATTTGGTGACCAAAGTGGTAGATATCGTATACTTTACGCACTGAGTGAGAGATGTGAGGATGATTGCTATGTTTGATGTTTTCTATCACCATGACATGCACACCCCTCCCCCTTGTTTTCACACTATGTGTTAGTGACACCTAAGAGTAATGTACATCCTGTTGTGCTAACTCTTTGGTTGCAGGTCCAGGTTCAGGTATGGTTATGTATACCAGTTATTGTTCTGTTATTTTTGCTGCTTATCGCTCATACCAGACTTTTGTCTGACCCAGAGTTTTATGTCTCTTATTATTACTCTGGGTGCTCCTAAACGAGCAGACTAGAGATAGTTTAACGGGTTATGCATGAGTAGCGGTCTAGAGACGAGCAAGAGGCTTACACGTATTACTCCCACATATTCTCCTTGTGTTGTTGTTGGTCACTACTTTGGGCATTTGTAGTGTACCTTCCCATTTTGCTTTAGAGAAAGTTTTAAAAGTTGTAATAATGATGGTCTGGATCATAAGCTGAATTTTGAATTTTCCACTGCTATGATGATTTAGTTTTCAGCTTATGCACTGTCTCACCTGTTTTATGTCAAGTATATTATTATTATATTTTGTTCCATGTGCTGTGAGATATACTACAGGTTCTTTGTTGATTCATTCGCCTCCTTTCTTTTCTTTTGACGATCGTCCCGTGCTGGTTGGACATCGGCACAGCGCATTTCATTGGAAATGTCGGCTGGTACGGGCGGGGCGTCACACTTGGTATCAAAGCTCTAGGTTGCATAGTTAACCTAGGGGAAGACACCAGGGAGAGATAATACGTATATAAGAGCACATATTTGTGATATTTTGGTTTTCAACGGCTATATATATACTATTAGTATATCTAGAGATGAAGTCGCACTGCACTTGCACCACTAGAGAGATGGTTAATCGTTTTCTCCTTACAAATTGAACGATGAGCTGACATATGAGGGGTACTGGTAGAGGATCTAATAATGGGAATGCTCGTGATATGTGGGCGCTGTATATTGAGTTCATGAGAGAGATGCTTAGGGATGTTCAGAGGGCTTCTCCTAATGCTGCAAATGGCAGGGGTGTAGCGGTGCACGTGCCTAGGGACGACTTCGCCAAGCTCTGTAAGGATTACACTAGTCTTGGTGGGAAGCCGTTCCACAGAACGGAATCAGCTACAAAAGTTCAAGATTGGCTTAATAGTTGTGAGCGTATTTTCGAGGATCTGGGAATCGAAGACGTGATGAAGAGGAAGCTAGCATCTCGTCAGCTGCAAGGACGGGCAATGAATTGGTGGAATGCTAGTAAGGTAGCTACCCCTGAGGATCAAGTTACTTGGGATCAGTTTAAGGCCCGATTCGGTGATAAGTTTATCCCGGCTGCCCAGAAGTCAGAGTTGTTTAGGAAGTTCTTGGAGCTTAAGCAGAATGGTAGGGTAGTCTCGGAATATATTGCTGAGTTTGATACTTTATCAAAGTTTGGATTATCCCTCATTGACACTCCCAAGAAGAAGAATGAGAAGTTCATAGCAGGCTTAGATCAGTACTTGGGGGAAAGGCTTATAAACCATATTGACGAGACTTTTGAGTCGAGTGTTGGGAAAGCATTGAGATCAGAGAGCCTTTATCCTAAGCCCAAGGCTGACATTTATGTTGCATCTGCAGAGGGAGCAAAGCCGCAAGCAAGCGGTGGAGGCAAGAATAATTCTCAGAATAAACGGAAGCAGAGTCAGAACCAAGCTAAGGATGGTCAGAAGAAGAATAAGAAAGATGGTAAGTGCTTTAGATGTGGCAAGAAGGGCCATTATGCTAAAGAATGTCGAGCAAAGCCAGCAGATAAGAAGTGCTTCAATTGCGGCCAAGTGGGACATCACAAGGATAAATGTCCACAACCCCCAAAAGAGAAGCAGAATGTGAAAGCATATGCTATTAATGTTTTTCCTTCTTCATCGAATGCCCCAACTGCGGCGGAGAAAGGAAAGAATGTCGCCATTCAAGGTATGCTTTCTGTTTATGGTGTTCTTGTTCGAGTATTATTTGATACTGGGGCTTCCCGTTCCTTCATATCTAGTGACCTGGTAGATAGGTTGGGATTGGAACCCGACATAGTCGATAGACCTTTAGCGGTGACAAACCCGATCGGTGGTTCAACTAGCCTTTTACATGATTTGTTGTAATGTGGTCTTATCGAGTCATGGATGTATGTTTGCTTGTGATTGCTTAGTTGTTTTGCTAGTATCATCTCATGTAGATTGTCTCAATTCAGAGGAGATGTTCCTTGAGTGCTTATCTGATATTGATTTAGGCCTTTGGGGCTCGTGCTTAGGGAATGTCGAGTTCGACTAGGATGGTTTACATAAGATTTAAATAGTTGTTGTGATTTCCATTGAATGATATCTCGGCTTACTCGAGGAGTGATGTGCAGCCGTGACATGATAAGACTGTTCAATGGAATGGAGTGCCGCGAGTTGGATTTGATAGGACTATGAGACGACTCGAGCGGGATTCGAGAAAGTTGCAAAGTAATGAATTTTTTAGGACCCGATGTTGATGTTCTCGTTGGTTCAAGAATGGTAGAACTTCGAAGGGATAAGATGTGCTCGTTGATTGTGGAGATACAACGAAGGTTAGGACGATTCAATTTGGAATTGAACTCGTAAAAGAAAAATGGTTGTTCGTTGATCTTGGAGATGCAACGAATAGAGAGATGACTCATGCTGGACTTGAGATTTGTTAGTAATGGATACTCGAGACCGGGTCAGATTATGTGGGTAGATCTTCTGATGAGAGTACCAAGAAATCGTCGATACTTAGAGTGTTCTAGGCAGACTCGAAGCAGGGGTATCTAGGGACGCCCGTTACCTTGGATCCATTGGACGTGATCTAGTTATCCTTGGAGGATAAACGTACGTTGGACGTACAATAGTCCATATGGAGGCGGGGCTTCCATTAGCCTTGGGATTGGTTGGACCAGTCAAGTAGGCATCAACGTATGTATGGAGGCAGGGCTTCCATTAGCCCTTGGGATTGGTTGGACCAATCAGGTAGGCGTCGACGTATTTACGGCTTTACCAGTTGATAGATAGGACGTGTTTCGTGGATACTATGGTTGCTATGTTTGTTCCTATTTTTGTTCCCTTAAGTAGACTATCACCTGTAGGATTCTGGTAATAGAGAATGAAGAGATGATGGCATACACAGATGCCTGTGCTATCGGACTAGGTGCGATAGCTGATGCATTGAATAGGAGACAAGACAGTTTAGATGCTATGTTTCTTGAATGGAAGCAACTAGAGTATATCGTGGGATATGATCTCAAACGTAAATATGGATTGGATCTAGAAATGTTAGCAAGTTAGATGATCAGACCGACTTTGATTGAGCAGATTGGTTCCAATCAGAGGAACAATCCTAACCTATTGGAAATCATCTCCAAGGTAGAAATGGATATCGATAGCAAGGAGATGAGCAAGTATGGAGATGGATGGCTTTGAAAGAATGGGAGACTAGTTGTACCTAATGTTAATGGATTAAGAAATGAAGTACATGAATTGCCGGTTAGTTAAAACTAAGCAAAAGGAGCCTAATGGTTGTTACAACCATTGAAAATTCTCAAATGGAAATGGGAACAAGTCTCAATGGATTTCATTGACGGTTTAACAAGGACTAGATTGGATCATGATAGTGTTTGGGTGAATCGTGTATTAGAGGATCTCTTGAGGGCTTGTATATTAGATTTTGGTGGGTCATGGGATGACCATTTGCATCTAGTTGAGCTTGCATACGATAATATTTATCAGTCCAGTATAAGTATGACTCCATTTGAAGCTGTGTATGAAAGACCATGCAACTCACCATCATGTTGGTTAGAAACCGGTGAGAAATTTGTGCTTGGGCCAGATATGATAAGAGAAACCTCAGATAATGTCAAGGTTATCCAACTGCGAATGAAGGCCGCTCAAGATAGGCAAAAAGGTTATGCTGATAAGAGGAGAAGAGATTTAAAATTCTCCGCTGGAGACTTGGTGTTTGTCAAGATTTCTCCGTTAAAGAGCGTGATTCGATTTGGCAGGAGAGGCAAGTTAATACCAAGATTTGTTGGTCCATTCCCAGTTCTCGAGCAAGTTGTGAATTTGGCATATAAAGTTGAGTTGCCAGACAAGATGGAGGGAGTTCATAACGTGTTTCATGTTTCCCAATTTAGGAAGTTCGTACACAATTCCGATATGACTATTTCACCGGATCAGTTGGATGACATCGAAGTAGAACCCAAGGCGGTTGGCAACCGCAAGCCGATCCGTTTTTTCGAGAGCGATACTAAGCAACTTCGAAGGAAGCGGTGAAACTGGTCAAGGTTCAGTGGGACGAGAATGAGAGTGACTGTACTTGAGAAACAGAGGAGATCATAAGGGAATCACATCCAAAACTCTTTGCCTAGTAAGATTTTAATAGTGATAGTTTCTTCCCTTGTTAGTAAACTGCATGCTAGGATAGACTTGTTGTATTGTTATATATGTTTTATTGTTGCAAATGATTGATAGGTATGCGGGATCCTAAGTATGTTTTTGGTTAAGGAATTTCGAGGGTGAAATTTCTTAAGGGGGGAGAATGTAACGACCCGACCCTTATGGAGGATCACGACCCGACCCCTATGGAGGATCACGACCCGACCCTATGGAGGATCACAACCCGACCCCTATGGAGGATCACAACCCGACCCCTATGGAAGTTCACGAGTGGAAAGCAAGGTCATGACCCGGAGAACTTAACCACGAATTTTGCACCAAGAATCGATTGCACATCATGAACGGAGAGTAACGAACTGAATGTGACGAACCGGACTGAAGGCCCGAGATGCAAAGGAAGTCCAAATGGGAAGTTATCACTCAGGATCCAGATGGGAACCAACGAGTTAACTTCATAAGTTAGACTTTGCTGTGGGACGTGTGCAAAGGGGTTATCAATGTCTATAGCTTTGACTCACCACTAAGAGACGGATATTGGCTATGGATCAGCGCAATGGGACCGTTAAGACTCCCAAAGGAAAGTGATCATACCAAGGGCTATGAGCCAGTGCAGTGAGGTTATCATGACTCCATGGGGCAGAGTGGACATAGCAAAGGATTAATGGCTATGGATCAATGCAGTGGAGCCGTTATGATTCCATGGGGCAGAGTGATGGTAGCAAGGAATTGGGTGACCTAAGTGGTAGAATTGTATATTTTACGCACTGAGTGAGAGATGATTGCTATGTTTGATTTTTTCTATCACCACGACATGCATACCCTCTCCCCCTTGTTTTCACACTATGTGTTAGTGTCACTCAAGAGTACTGTACATCATGTTATGCTAACTCTTTGATTGCAGGTCCAGGTATGGTTATGTATACTGGTTATTGTTCTGTTTTTTTATGCTTATCGCTCATACCAGATTTTTGTCTAACCCAGAGTTTTATGTCTCTTCTTATTACTCTGGGTGCTCCAAAACGAGCAGACTAGAGATAGGTTAGTGGGTTATGCACGAGTACCGATCCGGAGACGAGCAGGAGGCTTACACGTATTACTCCCATATATTCTCCCTGTGTTATTGCTGGTCACTACTTTGGGCATTAGTAGTGTACCTTCCTATTTTGCTTTAGAGACAGTTTTAAAAGTTGTAATAATGAAGGTCTGGATCATAAGCTGTATTTTGAATTTTCCACTGCTATGATGATTTAGTTTTCAGCTTATGCACTATCTCGCCTGTTTTATGTCAAGTATGTTATTATTATTATATTTTGTTCCATGCACTATGAGATATACTACAGGTTCTTTGTTGGTTCATTCGCCTTCTTTCTTTTCTTTTGACAATCGTCCCATGCTGGTTGGACATCGGCATAGCGCATTTCATTGGAAATGTCGGCTGGTACAGGGCGGGGAGTCACATTCATCCTTTAGAAGGCATTTTCAAATTGTTGTGTCTCCTTGAGTAGTCCCATCACTTGGACTTTTTCCTGCATTAATAGGTTGTCATGTTTCACATTACTTTCATTGATTCTTATCGGGCCAAAGCCTATGGCTGGAGTAATCGAGATGATTAAGTAATCATTTTAAACCTCGCCAAATTAAGAGGTTAAATTCTTTCATCATAAATCCTATTGGATTGTTGGCCCCCTAATGTGATTGCACTTGCATAGGTCGTTCTCAAACAATGTCATCTTCTTGCACAAGTCGAGTGCATGGTCGAGTCAGACCTTCAAAGAAATCCACGATCGTTCCAGATCACATTATAGTCCAATGATCGTGTATGAGTCGGTATAAGATATTGTTGAAATCATGCAAGCCAATGTCTGCTATGATCATAAAAATCATAAGGTAGTGGAAAAGTTTGTTCCACTTACCATTCAATGCAGTCGCGATTTAAATCTTTGAAGTCACGCTTGATCCATAACTTGGCTCAGTTGAATGGGTAAGGGAAGCTCTAACTCGTAAGCTATAGTGTATATATTTTGAATCAAGTGCCAAGTTAGGGTTGCGTTCAAAGTCAATATGCGATTCGACGCACGCGCATCCAGTGCAAGTGGAGGACAAGCGAAGTTGGTGTTTATTCCCGCAGCATTAGTAGGGTTTGAGCTAAGTCAATCGGACATCCAGTCTTCAAGCCTTTATACTTTCCGTCATTATGTTCGGGTTAAAGTTGTTGGTTTAGCAATCTTAGTCGTCCCATGTCGTTTTGCACCCTTTCTTGAGTCAACAAGAGTTAGAGTTGAATATGCAAATGGTCGAATCACATTCTCTTTAGCACCGCCAAGGATTTTATCAAATAATGCGATTTACGTATTAATCGAATATTTTTTCTTTTAAATATTTTCCGTATATCCTTCTGTAGTTCCATAATGATTCTACTATGGTGCCGAAAATTCATAAGCTGTTCCTAAGTAATCGTTGTTGTTCATTGGATTTCGGAGGAATGACTTCGTTACGATTGGAGAGGAATCCACTCCGAGTCCAAGTGAAGGGACGGGCTCGGTGAATCAACCGACCGATTGGTTGTTAGGGTGCTACCTATTCGCTCCTGTGAGCCTAGGTTAGTTTCTGGTTTTACCAAATTTCGGAGTGCTACGCCTTCAACCACTCAGCCATCTTTCCTATATTATCCTATTATTGACCAGAAACCGAGTGAATAGCGAGTCCATAGGACAAAAGTTTCACTTTAGTCAGAAAGTGAGGATTGCTTTATCGAGCATCAACAAAAACTTAGTTACTCTCATCAGATCAGTTGCAGAGTTGAATAAGCTCGTCAAGATGCAAGCGAATTAACATAGTTAATAAGTTAATTGAGCTCGTTCATGTCCCAACATGATCCAAAATAGTCATCACACTCTTGTTAAGTTTACTCAGTCGCGGAGTTGAATAAGCTCGTCAAGATGCAAGCGAATTAACATAGTTAAGAAGTTAATTGAGCCCGTTCATGTCCCAGCATGATCCAAAATAGTCATCACACTCTTGTTAACTTTACTCATTGTGCTATGTTCCATTGAGCTTAACATACAAGATTGTAGACTTAATCAGTAAAAATCAGTTCATTTCAAAGCTGCACATTCCTGTCATCCTTTCCTTGGGATTTTACCTCGCCCTTGTCGTTTCCGAAGTTGGACAGTGCTCCATTCTTTGTCATGGAAACATCAAGATCAACTGTCTCGATGTTAGTATTCTTTTATTGCAAGAATTTGTCTGTCTCAAGGTAGAATTTACCAAGATCTCTAGGCAAATCTCATCGTAGAAATATTTTGGAGTTCGTTTTATACAATATACTGGGCATTGCGGCCATAAATACCATAGATGGTTCTGGTCGATCCACTGACGCCACCGCCACATTAAACCTTTTAAGAAATGAGCGCAAGGTCTCAACGGACCTCTGCTTAATAGGAGTAAGGCACATCATGCTCTTGGGCTGAGTTATGTGGGCCCTGAATTGCTCATGAAGTGGCTGACAAACACATTCCAATTGTTGACTGATTCAGATTCCAGTCGCCGAAACCACATAGCAGCAATGTCCGCCGAAACTAAAGGGAAGCACTTAGTCATGAAGTTGCCCGATGTTGATAGCACTTCCATATGTCGCATGTAACGGATCGAGTGCACAATAGGATCAAACCTGCTATTATAAGACTCCAAAGATGATAGTTTAAAATTTGGGGGATTGCGGAAATCTCTGATGTCCTGTGTGAAAGGGCTATGATTGACGTTAACCTTGTCATCTTGAGATGTGCTGCTTCTGGTGAAGCATAGAGAAATGTTGCGATCTGACCTCCATCTCCTAGATGTTTTTGCTAGTCATCCAATCCAGTGCTAGTGCCCCTAGTATGAACTATGAAGTCCTGAAGTCAGTGGAAGCCGACCTTGGGCATCTTGGTTCCGCATATGCAATAGCCATCAATCAGGCTTCTAAGGGATGAGTTTTTCCTTTCAATGTACTTATGGTTTGTCACTTGTCATTTAATTCTAGATGATGATCTTTTACTTAGACGTATGCGCGTTAATCTTGAGGAGTCATCCCTTTGGCTGTAGTCTACGATCCTGCGGAACTCTAAGGATAGTAAATGTGCATAGATTAGTCTGGAAGTCAAATCATGCTTTTCATGGCTCGCATTCCTCATCCATAGTCTTTGGGGCTTGACTGAGTAGTAGAATTCAAGTCCATGTCTTCTCTGAATTCATACGCCTTCATCAAGTCATGAGTTATCCCTTTGGCAGTATGTAAATCAACTATGTATGTCACATCGTACTTCTATGCATGCATAACTATCACTATCTGTGCCATCGGTCAGGCCTGTTGACCGATTTATGTTATCCTATTATCTATAATATATGAACCGGATGTGTACATCTGCTCTACACAACCGTTATGCTAAAAAAAGCCATGAGTTAAAGTTGGATGCAAAATGATTTGTTGGTACTCAACTCTTGCTAATCTTTTGTCTCTTATCCAGGCTCTGAGGATTAGAGTCAGGCGACGAAAAGTCAGACCATAGTCACCTTGAGTGCTTCCGCTTGCCCCCTACATCAAGGGAAAATCCAAAGACAAAGTGTTTTCTTCACATCAAATAAGCATAGACAGTCAATCCATGTCCGGATTTATGTGAGCCTTCCAGTCGGGAAGTCGGTTGGGACAAGCAAATGGACGTTCACTTTGCATCCGTTTCGTGGCCCTCTAGCGGTTTGTCAGAATCAAAGCATAAGTAAGATATAGACAAATAAGTTATTCTGTTTGGAAATACTTTCAATATTTAGTCCCCTAGTTTAGGGGTAACGGCAAAAGACAGGTGGTTGGATCACACCCCTTTCGAATTTAGGCATGTATGCATGAAAAAGAGACATTACTTTCAAAACTTAAGTGACTGTGTTATCCAAGTGCTCGAGCCATTACATTTTCCATTCAATGTACTCACAAGGTGGTACTTGTCGTTGCACTTGAGCTATAGTCAGTCACGCATGAGTATGTGTGTCGATTTTAGATATCACTCTTAAGGCTCCCTTTCGGTCATCACCTTAGGTCGCATGACATGTTATTGAACAATCCACTCTCAAGGCCTCCTTTCAGTCGTTTTCGTGAATTATGTGGGAAGCTTATCATTAGGCGTCAGCATCAACCCTTCGAACGCGTCTCGTTATTGGTGTATGCGAGTGCACTCCTCACGTCTGTGCTTTGTATCAGTACATGAACCTACAATTCAAATAAAATAATTCGCTTAGTCTTGCAAGCTACTAAGTTGATCTTTAAGTCACATGCAATTCTAGCTTGAAATGTAAACATGTTAAGTGCTAAGCTATCTAACATAAAACGATTAAATGTAAAAGTATTAAGTGATTGTAGTTGGAGGTAAAATGTCTATAGTTCTGTAACACCCCGTAATTTTAATAAGAACACTATAATGATAAAATAAATAATAATTAAATAAATATTAGGAATTAAGTAAAATGGACTGCACCATTGCGTTCGACCCGGAATTCTGCTTAAGATAGACTCCGATTTTGCGTAAAACGAACATCGTATGAAGAAATTATTAAGCTTAGAAGTTTGTATACATATAAGAGAAATATATATAAACAAATCAAGTCTAGAATTCAAAACAGTTCTAAAATCTAAGCGAGAAAGAGACGTGGGTATTGGACCCCTTATGGGTTGACTCGCTCAAGGACCACCCCAGATCCATCCAGGTTCATTTCTGAACCTGGACTTGTTTTTGAACGAGATTCATTGGCAGTAGGCTGTAAATAGGACCTCATTTCTACTGTTTTTACACATAAAAAACAATGGAGACAACGAGAGCTGCCCCTGCTTGGATTGAATTAGCCTATTTGCTTCAACAACAACTTATATACATACAAGAATTTTTCTATAAGATCTGCTTATTATTGTCTATTCTTTAGATCCAGTCTTTATGAGTTCATGTTACTTTTGGATATAAACATTTAACAAGTAATTCTGACATGTTTATCAATCTGGATCTAAACCTATGCTAGTTAAGAATCTGATTCACACCTAAACAGATCTGCCATTACATGCGCACTTGATCAACTGTTCCGTTCTGATATGCCTATTTCTGTTATCATATGCCTATTATGTTATTATGCCTATTTCTATTCTTTTCTCTCCTTCTTTCCCTTTTTATTTTTATAGTCAGGCTACCTTCAAGCCTAGGCCTATCGCTGAAATATGAGAACGAATGAAACTGGGAATGGTTGGAAAAGTTAAATTGTGGAATATCTTGTATTATAAATCATAACCGGGATTTGGAGGCATAACCTATACTATTATATATGACTATAATTTGGGGGCATATCTTATACTGTGAATTATGACATGAGGGTTGGGGCATGTAAATTTGTAGGCTAAATTATGCGGAACGTGTAATGAAACTGTAATACTTAACCTGTTTAAATCTGTGGGGGTTATATGAACCTGTTATATTGTGTAGGGGTTAAGTAAACCTGTTTGAATTTGTGGGGGTTACGTAAACCTGTTTGAATTTGTAAGGGTTAAGTAAATCTGTGGGGGTTATACGAACCCGATAAACTTAACCTATTTTATCTGTTAGCGTTATGAAGGCTTGTTAACCTGTTAGGCATAACCTATCAAAATCCTAGTGGTTGGGGGTACAAGCCTAGGGGGTGGCTTGTGTCATCTGTGGTGTGGGACCTGTATCAGTCAGTAACCCATATTGGTATCAAAGGGAGACCCCACACTAGGTAGGGGGTCAAGGAACTCTTATTGAGATGATTATAAGAGGTTCATATAGGAGGAGTTGTTCTGATAATGCATTCCGACGGAGTCATGTGCGTGCATGGCTCCGGATTGATCAGGGATAATAAGATGCTATAACACTGGTAGATACGGCTGTGTCTATCTGGGGTGCCACTTTAGTAAGTGATACATCCTAAAGTGGGGCCTACACATGGTATTTACGGGATAGGGAACCAATCGGTTGGGGGTAGTAACTAGGGTACATCTAGTCCTGCCTGTTTAGGTGCTCGTTATTTATGATTGGGGTAACACCCATTATTTATGGTTGGGTTAACACCCATTATTTATGTTGGGGTACATATTATTATTGTTTGGGGGTAAAACCCATTACTAGAAGTACACCTAAGTCTACCATTATGTTTCTATTGGGATCATTCATATATGTTACACTATTGGTGCAGAGAAAAGTATTTGAGAAACGTAATCTATTCAGTTCCTCCTGCCCATCCAGTTTAAATGCCTGTCATGATGCTTTTACTTATTTATATGCTAAAATTCACTGGACTTGCCAAACTTTATGTCTGATCCGTTTTGTTTCTTTTTCTCTCTCTTTCTTTCCCCCAGGTTCTCAGGGTAGGAATGCTCAGGCTTAATTAGGAATCTCTCTTCTTATTCTTCTTGTAGCTGCTTAAATGTACCGCTTTGACTGCTTGTCTACTCTATTATGGCTATTTTTAGGACTATGATTTTATATTATTGTACTGATGGCTTTATTACAAGGGCGGATACTTTTATTTGATGTAGTGGGTTTTTAGTATTTCAGACTGATGTTGTAACTGGATTTTGGACCATTATATTTTCTGTTGGAAAATGAAGTTTTAAATTTCCTCTGCTATTTTGTATCTGTCATGTGATGTTTATGTTTTTGCTTACCTATAACACTTCACAGAATATAATGCATTCTTTTAAAGGATGACAATAACAGACATGTGTTGTCACATTTTGTATCAGATCTGAAGGTTGTATGATCTGATAAAAGGTTTTGAAAATTGTTTTCAAAAGGTTTCAAAAAGAAAGTGTTTTCAAAAGAAAAGTTTGTTTTCGAAAAACATATTCCCTAAAGCTATATGAAATATCTTTTGTTTCTCTATTTGAATCTCTTTTCCTTTTCTTTTTAGCATGTCTGGGGAACCGATTCTTCCCGAGGGCGTTACGATACTGGCTTGGTTCCATAGGTATCTTAAGGCTATGACGCCTACCATAGGCCAAGCAGATGCCCCTCCCCAGCTGCAGTCGCTGTTCCTCCACCTCCTCCTTCTCCACGAGCAGATAATTTCTCCAAGATATGCAAGGATTTTTGTGCTATGGAAGGAGAGCCTTTAGGACGAACTAAGATTTTTGTGGAAGCAAGGAATTGGCTTAAAGAGACGAATGATTTGTTTAGGATTTTTGAGGTTGACGACCGTAGAAAGATTCAGTTGGCCGTTTGGCAGCTGAATAATGAGGCTTCGTTGTGGTGGGAAGTGACGCATGCATGGCGTCCAATTGAGACTTGTGATGATTTTTGACAAAGAATCGAGTTAATGTTTTTCTCTCAGGAAGAAGAGAGTATGCAAATGGAAAGGTTTCTGGCACTTAAGCAAGGAAGCATGTCTGTCAAAGAGTATGTCAATAAGTTCAATCAGTTGGTGAGGTTTGGTTTGGAGCTGGTGAATATCCCGCACAAGAAAGCTTTGAGGTTTGCAAGAGAATTGAATGAACCCCTCCATGGATTGGCTATGTCTCATATTCTAGTGGGGGCAACTTTCGAGAAGCTCGTTGATATGGCGTTGATGCATGAAAAAGATAAAGGCGAAAAGAAAGAAGCTAAGACTGATGAGGCATAAAACAAGAAAGTGTGACCCAAGAAAGAATAGCAATAGCAAAAGAAAGGCAGAAAGAACGACAAAACTCAAGACAAGAGGAAATGTCATGGTTGTGGACACATGGGTCATTTTTCCAAAGATTGCAGAAAAAGGAAGAATGCTTGTTTCTATTGTAGTAAGGTCAGACACTATTCTAGGGAGTGCCCGAAGAAACAAGGACCGGGCTAAAGGGTAAGATCTTCTAAAGGGCAGGTGCATGCTCTCAAGGCCAATGTACTGGAAAGAGGTAGAATAGTTTCTGTTGAAGGTTTTATTTCTCTTTCTGATCATCTTGTTAGGACTCTTTTTGATTGTGGTGCTTCGTATTATTTTATATCTAATTCTATGGTTAATTTTCTGCACCTTAGTACTAGTATGGTTTCGGATCTCGTTCTTGTCTCAAATCCCATTGCGAGCACGACTCATTTGTTTATGATTTGTCGGGGTTTGAGGATATCTATGTTGGGCGTTGAGTTTGAGTGCAATGCATATGTGCTTGTTTTATGGGCTATGGTTTGATTCTAAGGATGGATTGGCTAGCCATGTTTAGTGCCATTCTAGACTATGAGAGGAGGATTGCCATGGAAGTACTCTTGAGATTTCTTGTGACCCAAAAGGGTCTGTCATGCTTAGTTTCCTAGAATGATTTGATGCATCTGTCGATGATTTGCGATCTGTACCGGTAGTCTGTGAGTTTTTGGATGTTTTTGAAGAGGTTAGGGGCTTACCTTTGAGGCGCAAGATTGATTTCCGGATATACTTGGTGGATAATGATAAGCCAGTCGCATTGCCTGTGCGCCACATGGCTCCTAGGGAAAGGGGGGAGCTCAGCAAGCAAGGAAACTACTTGAGAAGTGGTTTATTAGGAAAAGCATATCTAAATGAGGTGCTCTAGTCGTCTTGGCAACTAAGGCGGACGGCTCTCTTCGCTTATGCATGGATTACAGAGAGTTGAATAAACTCACTAAGAAGAATCGACACACACTTTCGAGGATAGATGATCTGTTTGATCAGCTTGTTAGTGCATTTGTAATCTCTTAGTTAGACTTGGCCATGGGGTTTCATTAGTTGAGGGTGGCTACGGACAACATAGAGAAGGCCGCGTTCAGAACTCCAGATGGTTTCTTCGAGTGGTTAGCCATGCCTTTTGGGTTGACGAATGCACCTGCGTATTTTATGGATCTGATGAGTAGGGTGTTCCGGGAGTTTCTGAATAAGTTTGTTGTGCTCTTTTTGGATGACATTCTTATCTTCTCGAAGAGCGAGGAAGAACATGCCCTACATTTAAGGGAGATTTTGAGACTCTCCGAGCGCACCAGCTTAAGGCGAAATTCTCCAAATGTCATTTTTGGAGAAATGAAGTGAGATTTTTAGGGAATGTGGTCTCCAAGGATGGGATAGCTGTAGATCCCGCGAAATTGGTTGCAATCCAAGATTGGAAGATTCCAAAGAATGCAATGGAGGTGAGGAGTTTTCTCGGTTCAGCGGGCTATTATAGGAAGTTTATTAAGAACTTCACAAAGATATCAGCCCCACTCACCAGACTGACAAAGAAGAATCTGACCTTTTCTTGGGAAATTGACTGTGAGAATGCTTTTCAGCAATTAAAGAGGGTTCTAACAACAACCCCAGTTTTGACTTTGCCTGATGGGAACAAAGTGTTCACTGTGTACACTGATGCGTTTGGTACAGTGCTCGATGCCGTCTTGATGCAAGAAGGAAGGGTATTACGTTATGGTAGTAGACAGTTGCGAGTTCACGAGAAGAACTACCCTACCCTTGATTTGGAATTGGCTACTGCAGTATTCACGCTTAAGACTTGGCGACATTATCTACTTGGAGAGAGGTTCGAGTTGTATACCGATCATAAATCTCTCAAGTATCCGTTCTCGCAGAGGGATCTCAATTTGAGACAGCAGAGATGGATGGAGTTCCTAACGTCCTATGATTTTGAGATTGCTTATACCCCTGGCAAGGGTAATGTGGTGGAGGATGACTTTAAGTCCACTATTTGTAGACAGGCGGAGCTTGGAGTACATATCGACCTTCAATTTTAGACCATCTATGGATCTTACATCTGGTTTGTTGGCATCCTTAGAGGTGCGACCTACCATTATGGACCTGATAGGAACTTCACAGCGAAAGGACCCATAGATAGCAGACATCTTGGATAGGCTCAGTAGAGGGGAGACTTCTAGTCACCTTAGTAGATATTCCACGGATGATAGAGGTTAGTTGTTGCGACGGGATGGAATGCTTTGTGTTCCCTAGGTAAGGAGTTTATTGAAGACAGTCCTTAGGAAAGCCCATCGTTCTAGGATGACTATCCATCCGGGCGGTGATAAGATGTATAGAGATATGAAGATGGTTTTCTTTTGGGCTGAGATGATGAAAGATGTAGCGGAGTTTGACTCTCGGTGTTTAGTTTTCTAGCAAGTCAAAGCTGAGAAAAGGAAGCCCGGCGGTGTGCTTCATCCTTTGGAGGTCCCACAATGGAAGTGGGAGAGCGTCTCTATGGATTTCATCGATGGTTTGCCTAAACCGAGAAAAGTCAATACCAGTATTTGCGTTATAGTTGACAAGCTTACTTAGAGCGCTCATTTCGTTCCTGTTAAGAGTAAGAGAATGATATCATGGTTGGCATCAGTTTACCTTCGTGAGATAGTCTGTCTATACACAATACCTTCTAGCATAGTGAGTGATCATGACCCTATCTTCACTAGTGAGTTCCGAAAGAGCCTACAAGAGGTGTTAGGTACACAGTTATGCTTGAGCATTGCATATCACCCTCATACCGACGAGCAGACTGAGAGGGTGAATATAATTTTGGAGGATCTTTTGAGGCTGTGTATCCTAGACTTCGGAGGGACTTGGGAGGAGCATCTTACGTTAGTTGAGTTTGCCTACAACAACAGTTATCAGGCTAGTATTGGAATGGCACCCTTCAAGGCATCGTACGGACAACCTTGTAGATCACCGACTTGTTGGTGCGAGACTACAGATAGGCTTCTAATTGGACCTGAGATGATTAGAGAAACTTCAGAAAATATTGATTTTATCCGTAGACGCATGAAGACAGCTCAGGATAGGCAGAAGTCATACGCAAATAAGAGAAGGACCGATATTGAGTATAAGGTAGGAGACATAGTTTTCATCAAAGTATCACCCCTGAGGAATGTGGTTCGCTTTGGATCTATAGGGAAATTGGCGCCAAGGTTTGTAGGGCCATTTCCCATTTTGGAAAGGATAGATCAAATGGCCTATAGGGTTAAGCTACAAGAGAAGTTAGCGGGTGTTCATGATGTTTTCCACGTTTCTCATTTGCGGAAGTGTCTGCATGATACCGTAGAAGTAGTTGAGCCAAGTATGCTTGAGGAAGTCGAGGTAGAACGGGAGGTGACTGTTAGACGAGTCCTACCCGTATTCTTGGGTTAGAGGTTAGGAAGCTTCGCAACCAAGAGGTCAAGTTAATGAAAGTCCAATGGAAAGAAGACCGCGAGGATGCAACTTGAGAGACTAAAGACAAGATTTGCGCTTCATACCCTTTTCTTTTCAAGGGTATGTTCTTAACTTCTTTTTCCAAAGCTTTTATTCGTACTTGCTTCTGTCATTTAAGTATATCCTATCAGTCGGATCTTCGACCTTCAGGTAGGGAACCAATGGATGTAAACATGTGTTTGAGACATGCTATGTTTGATGGATGCAAGTGGATGCAAGTGTTTGCCAATGGTTGCTTATGGATGCATATATACACACACAAGGCACTAGATCGGCTCAATCACTCTCATACTGCATATGGATGTGTGTGCATTTTCCCTTTTATGGATGGAAATGGGTGTATCATCACATTAATGTTGCATTTGGATGGATGACTGTGCACACATATAGCATTTACATGATATACTAGGACTAATTGCATACATGTTGGATTCATGTCACTGACATACATTGCATTAAGGAGGTCGACTGAATCAATAGACCCACACCTTTGCATATGTTCATATAAGCATTATAAATCTTTTAAGGACAATGGATGCCTGTGATTGGTGGATGAGTAGATGGTTAATGGATGTTAGGATATACATTCATCTTAACTTGGAGATTATGGGGACGAAATCCTTTAAGTAGGGGAGAATGTTACAACCCGTAATTTTAATAAGAACATTATAATGATAAACTAAGAATAATTAATTAAATATTGGGAATTAAGTAAAACGGACTACACTATTGCGTTCGTCTTGGAATTCTGCTTAAGATAGACTCCGAGTTTGCGTAAAATGGACAACATATGAAGAAGTTATTAAGCTTAGAAGTTTTATACATATAAGAGAAATATATAAATAAATCAAGTCCAAAATTCAAAACAGTTCGAAAATCTAATAGGAAAGAGATGCGGGAATTGGACCCATTGGGGGTCGACCGACGCCGTAAGGGGGTCGACCTACTCAAGGAGGTGTCGACTATGGGGTTGAGCCACCCTAGATCCATCCAAGAGTTCATTTTTGAACCTGGACTTGTTTCTAAATGAGATTCGTTGGCAATAGGCTATAAATAGGACCTCATTTCTATTGTTTTTAACATCAAAAATAATGGAGACAACGAGATGCTGCCCTAGCTTGGATTGAATTAGCCTATTTGCTTCAACAACATCTTATACGCATATAAGATTTTCTTCTTCAAGATTTTCTTATTATTCTCTGTTCTTTAGATCCAGTCTCTATGAGTTCATGTTACTTTTAGATATAAACATTTAACAAGTAATCCTGACATGTTTATAAATCTAGATCTAAACTAATGCCTATTAAGAATCTAATTCATACCTAAACAGATCTTCCATTATATGTATATTTGAACTACTGTTTAGTTCTGATATGCCTATTTCTGTTATCATATGCCTATTTTGTTATTATGCCTATTTCTATTCTTTTCTCTTCCTCTTTCCCTTTTTATTTTTATAGCCAGGCTATCTTCGAGCCTAGGCCTATCGTTGAAATATGCGAACGAACGAAATTGGGAATGGTTGGGAAAGTTTAATTGGGGGCATATCTTGTATTATAACTCATGACTAGGATTTAGGGGCATAACCTATACTGTGATATATGACTATAATTTAGGGAATATCTTATACTGTGAATTATGACATGAGGGTTGGGGCATGTAAATTTGTAGGCTTAATTAATAGATTAAGTGGAACACGTAATGAAACCGTAATATTTAACCTGTTTAAATCTGTGGGGGTTTATACGAACCTGTTAAATTGTGTAGGGGTTAAGTAAACCTGTTTGAATTTGTGAGGGTTAAGTAAACCTGTTTGAATTGTGAGGGTTAAGATAATCTATTAAATCTGTAGGGGGTTATACGAACCCGATAAACTTAACCTGTTTTATCTGTTGGGGTTATGCGGGCTTGTTTATTTGTTAGGCATAACCTATCAAAATCCTAGTAGTTGGGGGTACAAGCCTAGGGGGTGGCTTGTGTCATCTATGGTGTGGGACCCATATCAGTCAGTAACCCATATTGGTATCAAAGGGAGACCCCGCACTAGGTGGGGGTTAGGGCACGCTTACTGAGCTGATTATAAGAGGTTCATATAGGAGGTCGTGTTCTTATAACGTGTACCGATGGAGCCATGTGCGTGCATGGCTCCGGATTGATCAGGGTAATAATACGCTATAACACCAGTAGATACGGCTATGTCTATCTGGGGATTTCCACTTTAGGAAGTGAGACGTCCTACTGTGGGGCCGACACAGGGTATTTACGGGATAGGGAGTTGATCGATTGGGGGTAGTAATTAGGGTACATCTACTACTACCTATTTAGGTCCCCACCCGTGATTTATGGTTGGGGTAACACCCTTTATTTATGTTGGGGTACCTGTTATTACTGCTTGGGGTAAAAACCGCTACTAGAAGTACACCTAAGTCTACCATTACGTTTTTGTTGGGATCATTCATATCTGTTATACTAATATTGGTGTAGAGAAAAGTATTTGAGAAACATAATCTATTCAGTTCTTCCTGCTCATCTAGTTTTATGCCTATCATGATGATTTTACTTATTTATATGTTCAAAAGTCACTGGACTCACCAGACTTTATGTCTGACTCATTTTGTTTCCTTTTCTGTCTCTCCCTTTCCCCTAGCTTCTCAGGGTGAGAATGCTCAGGCTTGATTATGAATCTCACTCTCTTCTGTTTCTGATTGGAGCTGCTTAGATGACCGCTTTGACTGCTTTTCTACTCTGTTATGGCTATTTTTAGGGACTACAATTTTATATTACTGTACTCTGATGGTTTTGGTACAAGGAAGATACTTTTATTTGATGTAGTCGGTTTTCAGTATTTCAGACTGATGTTGTAACTAGATTTTGGACGACGATGTTTTCTGTTGGAAAATATAGTTTTAAATTCGCTGCTATTTTATATCTGTCTTGTGATGTTTATGTTTCTGTTTACCTATAACACTTCACAAAAATTAATGCATTCTGTTAAATAGTGACATTAATGGACGTGCGTTGTCACAAGCCCCCATTTAACTTTGAATCACGAGTCACATCCGAAACGTGTTTGAAGTTAATTTAGAAGTTTATACTATGCCCCCAGCATCGGTGGGAAACATGTTAAGTCATTCGGACGTCTGGTCTGCAAGTCTTTTATACTCCTATCCTTCGCCAGAGGATGATGGAGTTTGTGTGGACATTGTAGTGTCGTCCTTCATACTCTCCCTTCATTCATCAGGGTTAGAGTTTGGGACGTCGTGATTCATTCTTTATACTCTCTCCCAAGTCATGAGAGTTAGAGTTGTGGATTTCGTGGTTCATCCTTTATATTCTCCCTTCATCACTTAGGGTTAGAGTTGTGGATGTCATGATTTGTCATTTATACTCTCCCTTCTTCGGTTAGGGTTAGAGTTAGGGACATCATGATTATTCATTTATGCTCTCTCCCAAGTCATGAGAGTGAGAGCTGTGGACATCGTGGTTCATCCTTTATACTCTCCCCCAAGTCATGAAATTTAGAGTTGTTGACATCGTGGTTCGTGCTTTATAATCTCCACCAAGTCATGAGAGTTAGAGTTGTTAACATCGTGATTCGTCCTTTATAGTCTCCCTCCGTCAGCCAGGGTTAGAATTAGGGATCGATTGGTCTTAAAACCTGGCGCACCCATCACACTCGTCCTGGGTTTGTACTCCTATCCAAGCTCCAAGGATTAGAATTAGTCAGAAAAACAGTCAAGTCATATTTTCCTTAGCGTCGTTCCCTTTACCTCTACGTCAAATGATCGCCTTGAGGATGGTTAGGTTACATCCATGTTGAGTTTATACTCCTCTCGTTGGAAGCATGGGAAAGAGTTAAAGACGTCATTGATAGAGCGGACGAGTCACACTTGTCCTCATCTTAATATTTCTCTTTTACCCCCACGTCGAAGGAAAAAGTTGTCAGGTGGACGATCGTTTTATATATTTACTTATATAAGTCGTTGCGTGATGACTTAAATAGCGACGACCTACATCGACGGCCGCCAACGGGTTTTTACCGTCGCTATTCGTTGTGCTTTTGTAGTGTTAATGCTGCATATATCTTCAAAAGAATGTAGCATTTTCATATTATAATATAAATTGTATATTTTCGGAAGATCTTTCTCACCCGTGATTCATAATAGTAAGTCAATGACATTCTGTCAAACTAAATATATGAACAACATGTGCATTACATATGAACATAACTTAAAACAAAATAGCCCTATAACGAATTCATTTCTTGATTCTAAACAACCTCCAACTTATCAAACTAAATTGCAAAGAAATAAAAAAAATGGTGAAAAATATACCCAAAATTAAGACAACAAAGATATCTCTATTATAAAGAAATATTTGTGAAGGACTTCTAAACAATATTTCCTTCATAAAGATATTACACGTTGTAAGTTGTATAATAAGAAAGGATGCTAATGTCTTTCATGAATTTTCAATGATTCTACTTTAAGCATACAATAATCATAGTTTTTAAATCATCGGTTGATTGTAATAACGTGGAACATGAGCAACAAGTCTTAAGGGACACAATACATGTGTATAGTGCTAATTAACTATCGAACTTCAAAAACACAAACAACATAAATAGTGATACGTCTTCGACAGACTAATATAGTTTATATCACTGAAATAAATTAAAATCTTCCTCTCTACACCATTATATAACATATCAATATAATTAGTGATATGTGATCAATAAAAATTTCCTATATCTAGTGTGGTGCCAGTGACTCAATCCGTGCTGATTGTGAGCTGATTTCAAAACCTCCAAAACTGGAACGAAAAAAACCGCACTGAGACCAGAATCAATCGATAACACATTTAAAGCACACACACACACACGAAGACACAGAGAGACATAGTGACATACCATTGATCGAGTACTTAGGGACTGCATTCTCGTCGAGGTTGCCTATAGTTGGTCATACATCCCTAATGTTGGTCAAACAACTTACAACCATTTGGCTTTCACGAAATTATTATTAATACCACCTTTTTACAACATGTACATGTTTACCATTTTATTCCTGTACCAATGCTTTCATAACATGTTCAAAACAAGGTTATTTAAATTTCAATCAAAATTTTTAGTATATTATTCTTTCATGTCTTTGGTAACCAATAATATTTAAATAAAAATATTTCCTCCATACCAAAAATAAAAAATAAAAAACATTTGTAATTGTTTCACTTATTTACTTAACTTTTTCTAAATGTGATTTATTGTATCATGCTCTCACTCTATTTTATGTGCTTTTACATTAGGATGGTGATAAAGATCGGGAAGAGTGACCACCAAGTGGATGCAGAAAGAGAAGAGGCATAAAAAGTTATTTACTTATTCTATCAACAAATGGCACACAGTCAGTTTTCTTCCACTACGTTAACTTTTCGTTTAAATATTTCATTACTTTATGTATTGCTGTGTTATTTCTTCATATGCTACTTATTTACAATACTTTTTCATAACCATTTTCTTCCTATAAGAATTAGTTGTTGGATGTTGTATGAACAACACTTTGTTTTTGTCCAAAAATTTCTATTGTTGCTTACAATATTTGCATATAGACTTTTTTTTCTTACCAAATTCCTATTCAGCATTTCCATCTGCCACAAGCGTAATGAATTTTTATTTCAAAATTTTATTATGAGTTTAGCATGTGACTACCCATGTTTTATTTCTTTCCGTACGTACGTTTCACTGTGTATACCACCTATTTATAACACAAGTACTAATGGTGTTTTCATATATTTTTTTAGTTCTTTAACAATATCGTTACACATTTTACAAAAAAAGGGAACTTGTTCAAGTTCTTGTGTGTTAATTATTTGATACCTACATGTTCAAGTTTTAATGTTCATGTTACCTGTATGTTCGACTTCCTGCCTATCTGGTATCATGTACAAACTATTATGCGCACTAAATGGAGCTTTATTAGACAACAATATTTCAAATCTTTTACTCACTATGTATGTATGTACCACTGGATGTTTCGATATGAATATTGACCCGATTATTCAACCATTATTGCAATATGAGCACTTACTTGACCAATTTTTATGTGTGACATATAATGTTAACGTACCATGCGTTGTGGAATAGTACTAGCTGTAGCAATTCTCATGCATGACTACTTATTTACAGCTAACAACGATCAAGAGTAGTATAGTGCATAAAAGTACATTGTCAGAAGATGCACTACTTGTAAATGTATGGACCCCTTATCCGTTTTTTACTTGCCTGCATAAATACTGTGACCTAGATAGCGTTCGTTTTTGGTACGCAGCATAGTTAATTTTTGCTATTCTTTTTTAAGCTGCATAATTGTTGACATGCATTTTTTCTCTATAATATTGCTAAGCCGCAACTATGGCGTTAATTTAAGTCTCACATGCCAAGCACCCTAACTGTCATGTACAAACCACCAAATGCAAAAACCTTTCCCATAAATTTTACCTCCATTCGGTGGAAAAGAGATGTTACAAAAACATCTACTTCATGCAATCTTCAATAAGAACGAACACTTCCTTCACTCTGTTGATGAAATAACATATCATACACATCGTATTTTATCCTATTAAGTGTTGCTTTAAGTGTTTGCACAATGCATTTACTGACTAACCATAAATTATTCCACATTTTTAACATATAAACATTGACATATGCATTGTGACGTCCCGCATTTTTATCGGTTTGAATTTGAATATTTAAATCAGTTTAAATATTGAATTCATAATATAAGTGGATTTATATATTATTTAAAATAAGTTGAACGTATAAAAATATATATTAAATATAATCGAGCCCGTAATATCGCGGTAGTTCGTAACTTAACATTCTGAACTTCAACGGAGTGTACGGGATCCGTTATTAGTCAGATTTCTTCGAACAAGAAACATTAGAATCTGTTGAACTGTATTGTTCTAATGGAAGTGAAAAACCAAGATTTCGTGGTACAGATTGTAAGTTATGTCCAAATCAAATTTCCAAATAATCGCTATAGAATCGTTTATCGACCGTAACGGTTTATTTGATATAACTAGATATCAGTTTTGAATTTAGGAAAGATTCTTTTGAGATGCAGTTATTATTTAATTTTTAGAATTTTACTGTAATTTTTAATTAATTAAATACGAAACTTTTTATTTGGAGTGTTTTGCACCCTATATCAATATTTTGGGGTTTCAAAATATGAGTTAACCTACCTATATTATTATATTTTTGGGATCGTGGCACATCGCTAGACACAACCATAATTTTATTTTTGTCCATAGCAGTCCATAACGAACGGAATTCCTTATAACAGAAACCATAAAATTTCCCCGTCAAAACTAAAAACAAAAAATATATAAAGCCGAATGACTGCAGGGATAGATCCGGCCATGTGTATCACATGGACTTCCACTTTGAATCTCATTATTTGAACATCCATTCACTTGCCTTCAATTCGGATCACAAACCATAAATGAATATAATACAATTAAGAAGACAGCATGGCACAAACGGGTTATAAACCATTTCCAGCGAAGACAAAGGACTAGATAAGAAATAAATATACAGGATAGCTTAACAAATAAGCTTTGCTCTCTCTATGCACCTAAAAAAGCAGGCTAGGACACTGTTTTCTTTTTCTTTCTTTTCAACGCAGCATTTAAAACAGACGGGACTGGGATGAGCAGATAAGATATATATTTTCCTATTACAAGTTTCTGTCCCTTTGCATGATATTTTGCCCAAAAACTAAGACAACGCAAGTGTAAACATTATAAAACTTAACATTACTTCACTACCAAGGAAAAGTACCCCTAAAACTTCATCGCGAAGGAACCCCATCCTAGTGAAACCTTGGTTTCGAAAAGTATTACAATAGAAATGTATATATTATTATATGTGTAAATGATACCATCAATGCCAAGGAACTGTACATTCTCTCTTCCTAACACAGGCCTATGACATGAAGCAAAACAGCTAAGACATGAAAACTCATCAGTCCTATTATACAGAGCCTTTACCCCGCCTACTTATGATTATAGAGTATCCCTATCCCTTGGCCATCAAGGTATTGTGTAGCTATAAATACACACAATAATCGTTCATTTTCCTCATCACAAACCCAAAACGTGAAGCCGTTACAAACCCAAAATGTGAAGGGAAGGAAATATAAAACAAATAGAATCCTCTTCTAAAATATGAAAGTAATATATATTCAAATTCCTACATCATTTCTTCTTCATCCCGTATACTATCAGCAGGGTTCAGACCAGTTTCATTCGCAGTAAACAGTAGCAGCGAGAGGAGCAGTGGCTTGAATCTGCGGTTTATTACTAGAGGAAGTATATTTGAAGGAGAACACAGCTTTTAGCGCGTCTGGGTAATAAGGGTGCGGTGATGGGCAAGTTTCAGAATGCTAAAGACCAAATAAAAAGGATGACGAGCAGTTTTCAAAACGAGAAAAAAAATACAATACGAGGGAAGGAAAACATGTGAAGAGGAACTAAGTAGATGCGGGTGCATACTCAAAAAAGAGGAGACAGAATTTATTCAATGAGGTCTGATGACACGAAAATGCAAATGGAAAGGGGAGAACTTCCGTTTCATGAAGGTTGCGGAAATGTAATTAAGGAGGAAGTTGCGCAGCTGTAGTCACGTTTCACAGTAGGGGTTTCGAGGTTCGGGTTTTGTTGTCGAGAAGGATGGAGGAGACAAGCTCGGAAAGAGGAGTATTTTAGTGAAGATGGTGTGTTGAATAGTGGAGTATGTAAGTAGTTAGAGATTGAGCGCGTGGAAATGGCAGAAGAAATACAGTGGATGGGCATGCAGATGATATTCAGGCAGAACGAGGAAGAAGCGTGTGCTTGTGGGTTCTAAACTCTGGAAGAAAGTAGTGTAGGTTGATGCAGATCGAAGATTATGTGAGTGGGCCGAGTTTTGGATAAGCCCAAATAAGAGGAATAAAAATATAAGAAGGCTCAAAGAGAGAGACGTGGATTAGCATGTGTGCTGAAGTGGGCATATAGCAGATCACTTGCTGGAAGGATAATGGTGAAGGCTTTTACCATGGAATGAAGTAAGAATACATATGTGATGGTTCAAAATTTTGGTTGATACTGTAAAGGCTGAAATTGGGTGGTGGAAACACGATCAAAAAAGAAGCTAGCGGTATTATCGTTAACAAATTTAATTAATAACTTAATTAAGGAATTTGGGTTGGTTAATTTAAATCATGTTAATTAAAAAGGTGATAACTTTTTAATTCGTGAACAAAAATTGGACCAAACAAGTCACGTTGGGATGCTAGTGATGAGAGCTACATTGTGAAACTAATTTCGCTAAAAACAAAGCTACCGGAATTTGGTGATAAAATCAAACCTT
The DNA here is from genome assembly GCA_030737875.1 of Allium sativum. Classification (NCBI taxonomy): domain Eukaryota; kingdom Viridiplantae; phylum Streptophyta; class Magnoliopsida; order Asparagales; family Amaryllidaceae; genus Allium; species Allium sativum. Next base: position 487,280,746 of record CM060913.1, read on the forward strand.
TGTTTGATTTTAAGTGAAGCAAAAGCAGAACCATCAACTGCTAAACAAGGTGAGTAAATTCACTAACTCTGATCTATTTTAAAATATTATAATTATATTTTAATATTGGTTGAATGCTGTGTGATGGTCGTTTAAGTAGATTACAATTAATTTGGTTGAAATATATATATATATATATATATATATATATATATATATATCATTGCATATGTACACATCATTGATTAATACTGATCCCCTCGATTATAATATCCCATAGTATGGAATTTAGTATAAATTATATGGACTAACATCTGTGGATGCAGGAAACCGGTTGGAGGAATCCAACCGGATTCCACAATATTTATATGTACTGTTGTTTTATATTATTGATATAAATGCACTGTGTGAAACCCCATAACATTGAAAACCTGTTGGATGTTAATGTTGAATGGAAATTCAACATTAGTGTAATTTAATCAATAAACGGTATTGATTAAGGAATTGGCAGCAACCGACCATAAATCCATCTTTTTGTTAAAACGTGAGTACCGTAAAGCGAATCAACGAAGTAAATTATAAAAATTATATTTTTATAATTGAAGCAAAGATTAAAATTTATAATAGAAGTTCTGTTATAAACAAATATTTTATAGTTAGTTTTTATAAAGAAAATATAGACAGTGGTCTGACATTTAGATCAGTTTATAAGGAAGTGAAGCTGTAATTATCCTACTAGTTAACGTTTTGGACAATTATTTTAAGACAACAATTCAGAATATTATTAGATTAATTATATTAATCTAACGGTAAGAAGTAATTAAAATCAGTTAACAAATTAACTAGTAATATGAAGTTGAATAAACAAACTGTTTTATTGGAAAATGATTTTTAGATTATTTGGTCTTCACTCGATCTAATGAAAATAACTTGGTAATTAATTGTTCAAGATTAATAAGATTTCTTATCAATACCTTTTTAATTAATAAAGTTTAAATGATTATTGAATAAGTAGAATCGGTCATTGTTTAATAAAGTAAACAACCAATCTAGTTAAATTGATAATGAAGTAAATCGTTTTACTTCAGTTATGGTGAAGTTAATTTCTATGTAATTATATTAATTAAAGTAATTGTTCTTAAATGCAATTCATTTAAGATAATATTGAGTTTGTATGAGATGTTTACCTGAATTAGATGAAATGATTCGAGTGGAAAGTAAAATGTTAGAAGACAAAGAGCACTAACAATTTTTGATAAAAGAAGTTATAAATGGAATTGTATAAAATAAAGCAAAGAATTAATATTTAAAATAAATAGTCATCAACAACTGAGATTTCGAAGTATGAATATGGCGTTTTAAAACCATATTCCAAATAAAACAAGAAATACGGTTTGAGGGATACTATAAGTAATAAGGACTTTAGAGTTACAGATTTATATCTATTCTAAGATAATAACGTTGTCAATCAAGGTCTGAGAGGTAAATAAAATACCCCAACTTCAATGACTTCACTATTATCGAGGAATGGTATTAGTTTGTAATGGAAAAGTGATGTTAAGATTAGTTATAAAGGGGAATATTACAACGTATGGCAAGTTTTGAACTATAACGATAAAATAACGTTGTTGACCAAGCTTAAACGTGACTGTGATGTTAAGATTAGTTATAAAGGGGAATATTACAGCGTATTGCAAGTTTTTACTATAGCAATAAATTAACATTGTTAACCAAGCTTAAGCATGATTATTATTTAACACTATTCCCTAGAAAAGTTTGAAATTCATTTACCCCGAGTAATAAGAGAATAATTATGTTTTCCCCAAAGAAGTGTAAATGAATTTTACGAAGTTGGAAGTAAATAATTGAGATCTGATATATACTACCGTACTAAAGGGAACTCTTTAAAATATGGGAATGTGATAAAAAAAATTTGAGTCTATATAACATGTCATTCGACACTGTTCTGAATCATATAAGAAATGGTAATTTAATATTAACCAATAATACATATATTGTTATTTCCGAAATAAAGGAAGACTAAACGAGTTTTGAAATAGGATGTAATATTTCCAAGAAAGGAAAATAGAAGGGATTTTATAATCAAATAGGAGGTCGACACTAAGTTATAATGGTATTTATTATCTAAATGAAGATCTATCTGATAAACGAAATCAGATTTCTATAAGAAATAAATGTTCACATTTCAAAGTAAATAATGTTTTAAAAAGCAAATGTCTGCAGATTAAGTAGTTAAAGTGGAAAGTGGAAATGTTTTCCAATGTGCATAAGGTATATTTTTATATACAGGAAATAAGAAATGTGAAAGGATAAGAATATTTTCCGAACGTCAATAACGTGTACATCTCAAATACGGGATAATAAAGGTTTATAATAACCGGAAATGTTTTCCAAGAAATGTGAAGGGCTAAACGGGTTTTGGGAAATATCTGGGAAGATATGGGAAACCGGAAAATTAATGTTAAATAAAAAGGACTAGTGATGGTGTGATGTTTAGTTGTACATTTAAATGGATGTTTTTACTTCGATAGTTAAATAACTGATTATCAAAGTGTTTTGACCAACATTATCAATACAGAGAGACCAGTTGGATATAATATCCGAAAACCACTCTGTATAGGCATAAGCGCTGCGAATTTGATTATGCTGAAGACAATTGAAGATGGAGTGAAATGCCAAGGTCGTTCTGTTCCAGAATGGTGCTTTATGTTTGTCCAATCCCAAGGCAACTTGTATGGACGAGTGTCTGACAGAGTATACCTAATAAATCACGTACGGTGGATCTCTTAAAAGTATTACGTCTGGTGGCAGAGGAATTCGTTCCTCTTAGCTTTTTATAACTGTGATATTTCTGGAAATCAATTTGTGATTTGGCGGGTATGACGATGTGGCATTCAAAGAAAGTGAAGGTGTGATCTGTCAAGAAATACTTTATAGCCTCAAGCCTCATCAACAGGGAAATGACAAAAATCGGGCAGGCAGCAAGGCTGTGTGGGTCGCCCCCGTTAGGGTGTATTGTCACCATCTAGAGAATATTCATATTTGTTACTTCTTTTTGCTTCTGTATCTCCCGGGAACGGTTATGTTGCTAGCAACCGTAGGTGACAATATATTCGATACACTCAAGAGAAATGAGTGATCGGTCATGTGTGGCCGGGTTGCAAGACGTTCTTGTTGAACCCAGTGTATTCCTCTTTAAAGATACACTATCGGCATGTGGTTCCATACCTTGTCAGTCGGAATCCAATCTCCAATAAGCGTCCACAGTTTTGATTGTATATTATATATGTGGAGTGAGATGCAAGCGTTCTGCTAGATTTTATTTACTTGTAATTAGACACTATTATAATATCAGAAAAGTATTGATTTTGAAAAAGTTTTGGGTTATAGTAAGGTAAAAATCGTCCATGTTTATGTGTGGGCTGGTCTTGCTATTATCTTTTCCTTTCAAAAGGATTTTTCAAAGTTAAACCGAATGGTTGGAGTTTACTCATACCAGTCCCATGACCGACCCAAAGTTTATTTTGTTTTGTTTTCCCTAAACTCTTGGGTGCCCAAATTTGTACGGGCAGTCAAGTATTTAGGATTTTATAGATACTTGAAGGAGCTTGGAGCAGGAGGCTTCAACACTGGTTATATATAGAGTTTATTTCCGCTGTGATGTATATGAGTTATACTCTGACATGATATGTATATACAAATTCAGTTTTGTATTTCAAAGTTATGTTATATATTATATTTTGTTCATTCCGCTGTGAGATTCGTCCTTACTCTAATTCTATTCAGTTGTGTTCTTCTTCTTCTTCTATTATATTAGTTCTATCTTATCTTTCTCATCCTCTAATTTCTTTCTATTAATGACCCGTTATTTTCAATACTTGAATAGTCAATGTTGTGTTTATGTTGATTTTCTGGGTCGGAAAATCCGTGTTCGTTACATGCATATTTCTCCTCCAACTCTCCCGTGTACGAAGCACGACCCACCTTTCTGCAGGCTATAATATTCATTATTAAGCTTCTTTCTTCGGCATTTATGATTAGGCCCAACCCACAATAGAGTCCAGAAAGGACAAGGACCAGGGCAATGCAAGAGATGGTAACAAATAGCAGGAAAAAGCTGTAAAAAAAACACCCAATTGTTGTTCTGCTCCCATCGACCATTGTCGACTGCTGTGAAATAAGGAAGGTCGTACCCGCCAACCACTCAAGTTTTATATCGTCCTTTATCTCTTTCGATTTCAGCTCAGCTTGATCTCCATTGATTAATTTGCTGGACTTGTAGATTGCAGCCCTCAAATTGCAAACCCTAATTCAGTTTCAAAGTATAACGCCAAATCAGAATTTGGATCAAGTAACACGAGTCTTTTTTTCTATGATTTGTTATCTGTTAGTCTATCAATCTTTTTTTCTATGATTAAAATAAGCTTTTGTGAAGTACACAATGGATGAATGAATTATGTTCTCCAGTTCAATTCCAATTTTTTTCCTGCTATGCCAGAATTTGAACTAAGTGTATCGGTTTTAACTGCGGAAATTATGTCCCTAACTACATTCTTTATTTGTGGATAAATACAATTCACAATTATTTCACTGTATAAATTATGATTGAAATGAACATCCAAATTCTTTGATTGAAATAGTCTATTAGTCTGGTTTTTTTAATTCCATTTTCAAACTTTTCTTCGGATTTCTGTTGTTAGTCTATTTCTTTTTTCAAACTTATGTTATTTAGATTTCTGATGTATAAAATAGTGTGTTGTTGATTAATGAATATTAATATTATGTTTAAACTTAAACTGATTTAGGAACCAGTAACGAATTCAGGATATAAATATAGAATGAAAAAGCAACATAAATGTGAAGAAGCAAAATCATTGATTGGTTTACTTTCAAATTTATTTCAAGCGGGAAATTAATAAAAAAAATCTAAATTTATCAAATATGTAATACACATGTTTGCTTCAAAAATGCTAGAAGAGTTGTTTTCGTTAATATGTATTAATTGGTTACGAGATTATGTTTACATTTTGATTTTTTGACATGTAATCAAAATGACTCAATTGATCGATACTTTGTGATGGATGTTACTGTAATCAGAACGACTTAATTGATAAATATTTTGTGATGGTTGTTAAACTTCATTAAGACTCTATAGTTTTTTTGTACTTTTTTTGTTGAGTTAAGGGGCAGCCAAACAAACAAAAATACTTGTTCGATTAAGGCACACAATGCCCTTGGATCGACCCTTCTTATGATCCTACAAGCTGTATTCTCTTAATACATTACTCATTTTTCCCTGGTTTTCATTATTAATATATGCTAGACCAAAAAATGTCACTAACACCCAAAAAGTCGTGTTTAGAGCATAAAATATGAAGAAACGACCGAAGAAAGCAAGACAACAACATTTTATAGTGTTTCGGCGTTAACAAGCCTACATCCACTTCATAATTCACTTCATAACATAAGAAAAGTGAAGTTACAATAAATGTGATTATCATAATCTCTCATACAACGCTGTTTTTAGCATTTATCTCAAATTACTAACATGAATTTTACTCATATTTCGAGATTATAGTGGTTGTCAACCATGGCCGAGTCACTCCAAGCTTCACACGGCTAAAAGTCCTTGAATTGGCTTTGAAATCATGTATTTATAGTGCTTGTAGTTGCCCGAGTCGAATGGAACACATGTCGTTCAACTCGGGGAAGTACGATGCAGTGAAGTGGCTATTATGGAGCAGTTGCAACAAGATAGTGGGTAGGTTCATGGCCACGTAGCGCGAGATCTAGACCTTCAGGAGGTAGAGGGTGGAGTGCTAGAAGTTGTAACATGTATGGGTTCGGGTCCTATTCGACCCTACCAGAATTCCATTCGACCCCAACTAGGGACCATTCGAACTGAGCTCCATTTTACACGGGGCACTCTTCGACCCAGGTCTTTGTTCGATTCAAAGATCTATTTTGCCTAAAGTACTGTTTTTGACCTAAGCTATAGGTTCATTCGATCCTTGACGGAACCCTATTTAAGCTAAGGTAAGTAGGAAGGATCTCCTTCAATTCGAGACTTCGTGTACCCTCTTCTTCGACCCTGGTACGTTCCTAATGTTGTTGGGCTTAGACGAACCCAAAGTTGATCGAACCGGGGGTTGGGCCAGTGGTGTCCAAGTTTGCCCAGACCTATGCTCGAGCCTAGACTTCCCCTGTTCATGGCAGCTCATAGGGTGACGATCTTTCCAAAAGGCGGGTCAACAATTTTCCCTCAAAGTACATCGCATGTCAAATGACATGTGCTTTGAATAAATCAAGCTGCAATTCTTTTGAATGTCATTCATCCTTGAGATGGCATTTCGAATTGTTGTGTCTTCTTGAGTAGTCCCATCACTTAAACTTTTTCCTACATGAATAGCTTGTCATGTTTCACATTACGTTCATTGATGCTTATCGGGCCAAAGCCTATGGCCTGAATAATCGAGATGATCAAGTAATCATTTAAACCTCGTCAAATTAAGAGGTTAAATTTTTTTGTCATAAATCCTATTGGATTGTTAGATCCCTAATGTGATTTCACATGCATAGGTCATTCTCAAACAATGTTGTCTTCTTGCGCAAGTCGAACGCATGGTCGAGTCAGACCTTCAAACAAATCCACGATTGCTCCAGATCGCATTATAGTCCAATGATCGCGTACGAGTCAGTACAAGATATTGTTGAGATCATGCAAGCCAATGTTTGGTATGATCATCAAAATCATAAGGTAGTAGAGAAGTTTGTCCCACTTTCCATTCAATGCAGTCGTGATTTAAGTCTTTGAAGTCACGCTTCATCCATAACTTGGCTCACTTGAATGGGTAAGGCAAGCTCTAGCTCGTAAGCTATAGTGCATATATTTTGAATCACGTTCCAAGTCAGGGTTGCGTTCAAAGTCAATATGCGAGTCGACGCACGTGCATCCAGTGCAATTGGAAGACAAGCGATGTCGGTGCTTATTCCCCCAACATTGGTAGGTGTTGAACAAAGTCAATCGGGCATCCAGTCTTCAAGCCTTTATACTTTCCATTGTTACGTTCAGGTTAAAGTTGCGGGTTTAGCAATTTTAGTCATCCCATGCATTTTGTACGCTCTCTCGAGTAAGGGAGAGTTAGAGTTGAATATTCTAATGCTCGAATCACATTCGCTTTGGCACCGCCCCTTCACTTTAGTCAGAAAGTGAGGATTGCCTCATCGAGCATCAATGAAAACTTAGTTACTCCCATCAGATTAGTCGCAGAGTTGAATAATCTCATCAAGATGCAAGCGAATTAACTTAGTTAAGAAGTTAATTGAGCCCGTTCATGTCCCAGCATGATTCGAAATAGTCATCACACTCTTGTTATGTTTATTCATTATGCTCGGTTCCATTGAGATTAACATACAAGATTGTAGAATTGTTCGGTAAAGACCTGTTCATTTCGAAGCTGTAATTCCAGTCATTCTTTTCTTAGGCTTTTACCTCGCCCTTATCGTTTCCAGAGTTGGACGGTGCTCCATTCTTTATCATGGAAACATCAAGATCAACTGTCTTGATAATAGCATTCTTTTGTCGCAAGAATCTTTTTGTCTCAGGGTAGAATTCACTAAGATCTCTGGGCGAATCTCATCGTAGAATTTTTTTGGAGTCTGTTTTTTACAAGATGCTGGACATTGCAGCCATAAATACCATAGATGGTTCTGGTCGATCCACCGACGCCACCGCCACGTTAAACCTTTTCATAAATGAGCACAGGGACTCACCGGACCTCTGCTTAATAGGTGTAAGGCACATCAGGCTTTTAGACCGAGCTATGTGGACCCTGAATTGCTCAATGAAATGGGTGACTAACACGTTCCAACTGTTGATCGATTCGGATTCCAGTCGCCGAAACCACGTAGCAGCAATGCCCGCCAAAAGTGGAGGGAAGCACTTAGTCATGACGTTGTACGACATCTATAGCAGTCCCATATGGCATATGTAACGCATCGAGTGCATGGTAGGATCAGTCCTACTATTGTAAGCCTAGAAAGATGATAGTTTGAAGTCCGGGGGATTGCGGAAATCCCTGATGTGCCATGTGAAAGGGATGTGATTGACGTTTTCCATGTCGTCTTGAGATGTGCCGCCTCTGTTGAAGCGATCTGACCTCTATCTCCGAGAAGTTGTTGCCAGTAATCCAATTCAATGCTAGTTCCCTTAGTATGAAGTCCTAAAGTGGGTGGAAGCTGGCCTGGGGAATCTTGGTTTCGCATATGCAATAGCCGTCAATCAGGTTTCTATGTGACGCGTTTTCTATTCGATGTACTTGCGGTTTGTCACTTATCATTTAATTCTAGATGATGATCATTTACTCAGATGTATGTGCGTTAATCTTAAGGAGTCAACCCTTTGGCTGTAATCTGCGATACCGCGAAACTCTAAGGACATTAAATGTGCATAAAGTAGTCAGGTAGTCGAATCACGCTTTTCATGGCTCGCGTTCCTCGTCCCTAGTCGTTGGGGCTTGGCTGTGTAGTAGAATTCAAGTCCATGTCCTCTTTGAATTCATATGCCCTCATCAATTCATGAGTCATCCTTTTAGCTGTATGTAAATCAACTTTGTATGTAATTATTTGCGATACGCGAATCGTACTTCTATGCATGCATAACTATCACTATTTGTGCTATCGGTCAGGCCTGTTGACCAATTCATATTATCCTATTATCTATACTATATAAACCATATGTGTTGATCCGCTCTACACAACCGTTATGCTAAAAAAATCATGAGTTAAAGTTGGATGCAAAACGATTTGTTGGTACTTAACCCTTGCTAATATTTAGTCTCCTATCCAGGCTCTGAGGATCAAAGTCAGGTGGCGAAAAGTCAGACCGTAGTCGCCTTGAGTGCTCCCGCTTGCCCCCTGCATCAAGCAAAAATACAAAGATAAAGTGTTTGAGTCACATCAAATAAGCATATGAGATAATACAATCAATCCATATCCAGTTTTATGTGAGCCTTACAGTCCGGAAGTCGGTTGGGACTAGCAAATGGATGTTCACTCTGCATATGTTTCGTGGTCCTCAAGCGGTTTGTTAGAATCAAAGCATAAGTTAGATACAGACAAATAAGTTATGCCGTTTGGAAATACTTTTAATAGTTATTCCCCTAGTTCGGGGGTAACGGCAAAAGACAGGTGGTTGGATCACACCCCTTTCAAATTTAGGCATGCATGCATGAAAAAGAGACATTACTTTCAAAACTTAAGTGATTGTGTTATCCAAGTGCTCGAGCCATTACATTTTCCATTACTCGCAAGGTGGTAACTGTTGTTGCACTTAGGCTATAGTCGGTCACGCATGGGGATGTGTGTCGATTTTATATATCACTCTCAAAGCTCCCTTTCGGTCGTCGCCTTAGGTCGCGTGATATGTTATTGAACACTCCACTCTCAAGGCCTCCTTTCGGTCATTTCCTTGAATCTTGTGGGAAGCTTCGCATTAGGCATCATCATTAACCCTTTGTACACGGCTCGTTATTGGTGTATGCGAGTGTGCCCCTCGCGTCTGTGCTTTGTATCTGTACATGAACCTGCAATTCAAATAAAATAATTCTCTTAGTCTTATAAGCTATTAAGTCGATCTGTAAGTCACAAGCAATTCTAGCTTGAAATGAAAACATGTTAAGTGTTAAGCTATTTAACATAGAATGATTAAATGTCAAAGTATCAAGTGACGTAGTTGGAGGTATAATGTCTATAGTCCCCATTTGACTTTGAATCATGAGTCGCATCCGAAATGTGTTTGAAGTTAATTTAGAAGTATATACATGTACCCCCAACATTGGTGGGAACCATGTTAAGTCATTCGGACGTCTGGTCCGTAAGTCTCTTATACTCATATCCTTGGCCAGAGGATGATGGAGTTTGTGTGGACATCGTAGTGTCGTCCTTCAAACTCTCGCTACATCAGTCAGGGTTAGAGTTGGGGACGTCATGATTCATTCTTTATACTCTCTCCCTAGTCATGAGAGTTTGAGTTATGGATGTCGTGGTTCATCCTTTATACTCTCCTTTCGTCGGTCAGGGTTAGAGTTGTGGACGTCGTGATTTGCCCTTTATACTCTCCCTTCTTCGGTCAGGATTAGAGTTAGGGGCGTCATGATTCATCCTTTATGTTCTCTCTTAAGTCATGAGAATTAGAGCTATGTACGTCATGGTTCTTCCTTTATACTCTCTCGCAAGTCATGAGATTTAAAGTCGTAGACATCGTGGTTCGTCCTTTATACTCTCTACCAAGTAATGAGAGTTAGAGTTGTTAACATCGTGGTTCATCCTTTATAGTCTCCCTTCGTCAATTTGGGTTAAAGTTAGGGATCGAGTGGTCTTAAATTTCGGTGCACCCAACACACTCGTCCTGGGTTTGTACTCCTATCCAAGCTCTGAGGATTAGAATTAGTCAGAAAAGCGGTCGGGTCACATTTTCCATTGCTCGTTCCCTTTACCTCTACGTCAAAGCCAAAGATCGCCTTGAGGATGGTCAGGTCACATCCATGTTGAGTTTATACTCCTCTCGTTGGAAGTATGAGAAAGATTTAAAGACATCATTGGTAGAGGGGTCGAGTCATACACGTCCTTGTCTTAATATTTCTCTTTTTCCTCCACATCGAAGGCAAAAGTTGTTATGTGGATGGTCATGTCCGAGCTGAATTCGTCATGCATCTCAAAAGCACAAGCATTGTTTTGACGAATGGTCGGCTAACATTCATCCTAATATCATTCTCTTTCCCCCATGCCAAGGGCAAAATGGTCGTTGTGCAGTTAATAAGATTTCTCCTTTGTCACCATAGCATTGTTCCCATCGGATCAAGGGATGGAGTTTTTGATCTACTGGGTGGTCATGGCACAACCGAATACATCTCTATGTCTTTCTTGGCGAATCAAAGGCTAGAGGCAGAGGAGGACTCATTAGTATGCCTATACATGGATAACACACATCGAACTCATGTGCGTTTATTCTCTTGCCCCTTGCGTTAAGTGCAAAAAGCCAGTAGATGAATGATCAAACTCCATCTATGTTAGATTCTTCGCGTCAGGACAAGAATAAGCAAGTGAACAGTAGAATCAAGTTCACCAAAGCTTTGTGTCCCCACATTCAAACTATGGGAGTTATGATTGGTTCCAAACTATGGGTACCTACATCATTCATACACAAATTTACATGAGTTAGTCATGTCAATAACTCAGGAACGATGTAAAGGTAAGATGCATAATTAGAAAATAAATATGTTGATGGGCAGTGCTTCCTCCTCTATTTGGATTGATGTAATCCAATGGCGTCGAGCACAGGATCTAGCCATATGGACAGTTGGACCGTGTCCCTACGGAGTAGGATTCTGACTTCGAAGTGCAAAGATCGATGCACAATTGTCTTAATGTTTTCCATGCATAAGCCAAGGAGTGGATGGTCATATCAGATCCACATGTAGCTATAAATCTTCCCTAAGACGAGAGGCATGGTTTTGTAAACAATCTGTTCGGTTGGGCTCGTTATGGCAATGCTTCGTAATACTGTATGCGGATGTTAGAAGTCTGATCGGTACCGGACTTCGGGTACCTACACCATTCACACATAAATTCATATGAGTTAGCCACATCAATAACTGATAAAGCATGCAAAGATAAGAGACATGGTTAAGAAATAATCCTGTTAAAGGAATGAATATCATTCTGAGCGAAAATGGCATCGCATGTTCTTTTCAGGTCCATTTTGCTTCGTCCTGACTCTGCCAAGAGATGACTGCTAAAGATTTAAGATGATAGCTGATATTTTTCAGATTATCATAGGGAAACAGTCCCAAGAATGAATAGACCTTGATCGGGGTCCTGGAGTGACATAGGTAGTTAGGCGGACTCTAGTAGCAAAGAATGTGATTGTATATCATTTGAATTACCTTCTTGCCCCACGTTAGGGGCAAGGAATGAGGGTCAGATAGCCAGATCAATACCGTTAATAGTAGCATCTCATCTTATTGGTGCTATGATGGAAATCGATAGGAGAGTAAGGACTCCATGCTTATTGAAACTTCGCACTTTCCATGTTAGGAAGTAAGATATGACTGCTAGGGAGATAGTCATGTCTCATCCATCCGCAGATATGCCTTCGATCCCATGTTGGGAATAAGAGCTCGATTACATATATAGTCATGCAAGGCAATGATGTATCAACTTTGAATTAAATGATGGAATCACGAGCAACCCACGCCTAGATTTCCTAGTTGCCCCCTGCATCCGAGGCATGAGTCAATTGACAAATGGTCAATGAAGGGAGTCGAATTGTGAACCTTCACATTCTAATATTAGAACGTTGACCGTTAGAAGTCTCATTCATATACATCTTCCATTAGATAGTCGGTTGACTACTGATTTTGAAGCATTATTCAGTGCCCAACAATAAGAATTTTCGATGTTTATCCCAATGACCTTCAGAGGGAAAGAAGTAATGTTGAATTAATCCAATTCAATGTTCCATTTGGATAGTCTTCCAGATGCCTCAGGTCATTGTAAGGCTTGTCGTAGTAGCTGGTTGGTTTAGACTTTGATCAGATAAGCTTGAATATGGTAGCATAGCTTGCTAGGCTTTGAGTGATGTTCGCATGTTCTATCAAAATAAAAGTATGAAGTCGAGAGCAGATGAATGATTATTATTTGCTTTAATCTCAAGCTTTGATCTCTAGGATAAGATCGCATGGTAACTGATGAGAAGTCAAGTTTCTATCATCTTAGCAAGGAATCATAGGCCTGATTGTTGCCAATGAAGGTGTAATTGGTACATGATTCTAGGCACTTACGTATGTTGCTTTAGCACTTCTCAAATGGAAACCGATCGTCATCGATGCGGTTGATAGAAAATTGTAACACCCTAAAATTTAATACATTATAACCATACTTTAAGGATAATAAATTGCAAATTACCTAATTAAATATTCAAAATTAAGTAAAACCAACTTTACCATTATGTTCATCTTGAAATGCTGGTTCAGATAGACCCAAGTCTGCTAAAACAGATAAAGTATAAAGAAGTTATGAACCCTATAAGTTTGTATATATAAGGGGCTTATATATAAATATAATTCAAATAAAAGTCAAATCGGAAATTAACACAAAATCAATGTGGGAATTAAGGGCGCATGGGACGACCTACAAAGGGGTTGGGTTGACCTATAGATCGACCTAAGCCACATTGGGTCGACCTGTAAGTCGGTAGGTCGACCCAATAAGATCTGAGGCAGGTTCTAGTTTCTAAACTCGGACTGTATTGTGGCTAGGTTCATTGCTGACTCAGCGCTACATGAACGACTTAGATTAAAATCCTAGAATCTAAAGGCTGGGGTTAACTCTGTAAATCTATAAATAGGTGGCTCTCTCCCATTCCAGTGCACACAATTTCTTCATATTCTTTGAAGTCTAGATCTACAGAGATAACTCAAAATATAAGACCTACATAAAACAAATAAAAGAGATAGAAGAGAACTTTTCTACAAGGGCATACATATATATATATAAGAGATCTAATCTCTTCTTCACCAAGACCCACTGTGAGTTCCCTGTTATTTTCAGATCTGATATCTTGAACTATATCATGACAGTTAAATAAAATTGGGTTTAGAATATGCAGTGTTTATAAGATAATTGCTATGCTTGTTCTTCACTGTTAATCACCTATGTTGTTGTTGTAAGTAAAATATATGCCTTTACTGTTAGATAATTAATTAGTTATGTGTATCTATCATCCTTTTCCTTATTTATGCTGTTTTAGTTTATTTCCAGACTTGCCTATATCCCTATGTGATTTGATTCTATTCTCCTTCCACTATTTTTCCCTTTTATTTACGCTAAGCCTGGACCTTTGGAAGCCTATGCCATGTACGATTAAAGTTTGTGTATAGTAAGAATTTAGATGATAAGAAATGACATGAAAAAGGGGAATTTGGGCATATTGATAATTTGAGGTCTGTTTGACTATAATTTGGGAAAGGGATAATATGCATATACTTGTACTTGATGTAACTTGAGAATATGATAAAAGGGTAATATGCATAAACTTGTACATGTTGCAATTTGGGGTATAATTTAATGGAATAGTACGCATATATATAAACATGTTAAATTGACTTAGTACAGACGTTTATTAAAAAGGACATGTTAAATAATGTAAGTACCAGATGTAGTTTAGTAAATTGAAACACTATGGTAATTATACATACATCGGGGTAGGTGTTTTGGGGGAGGGTTGTACGCATATAATATTACAACCACGCTTATTAGTGAACCTAAACCTTCTAGGTTAAACCTGATTAATAATAAGCTAAGAGGTCCCTCGTTCTGCTGTTAAATCAGGTTTTAGGACTCTTAAATCCTAGTTACTTAGGGGCACAAGCTTAGGGGTTTTAGCTTGTGTAAATTTGCTGTATGGAACCCATACCAGTCAGTGTCCCTGTTAGTATTTTGTTAGAGGGCCTCCCACTAGGTAGGGTCCAGGCCATACTTTACTAAACTGGATAGTAAGAGGTTCACATGGGGAAGGTAGGTACGGGCGCGTTCCGGCGGAGTCATGAGCGTGCATGAGTCCGACTAGGGGAACTAAGCCGATGTAACACCAGTAAATAGGTATGTTTTATAAAAGTTGTTGGGTTAGGCAGTGATACACCCTACTATCAGGGAAGGCACAGGGTATTTACGTAGTAGGGAGTCGATCGCATGGGTAGTAATTAGGGTACACCTAATCTTTTGGTTATGTAATTAGGGTAACACCTAATCCTATTATGTAATTAGGGTACGCCTAATCTTGCTGTTTCTATTAAATAATTAGGTTAACTCCTAATTCTATTATACTAGTATTGGTGCAGACATAACTTGTTTTAGGGATATAAATGTAAAGCATTACTCGATCATTGTTTATTCTTGTTATTCCTGTTTATCCTAATGTTCTTGTCTATCCTGTTTACCTGTTGCCTTATATGATACTGTACTTTCTCATCCAGTCTTGTTTACCTATCTTGGTATCTCTATTTTATGCATATTTGAAAATCACTGGAACTCGCCAGACTTTATGTCTGACCCTTTTGTTTTCACTTCTTTCTTCCTTTCTCCCAGGTCCTCAAAAGCTAGCACTCCTCAGTGATTAGGACTTTATCTTTCAGCTTGGATCTAACTTTCTGAGATGTACCGCTTCGACTTACTTTCTGATCTGTTATGGCTTACTATGAGGAATATGGTTTTATACTAATGCATTCTGTTATTTTTCATTATGAAACAGATTTGAGATACTTGGTTTTGATGTAACTGGTTTGATGATGTAACCTGTTTTGAAACTATGTTTTATTTTCAATAATAAAGTTGAAATTTTTCGTTGCTTATTTTATATAAGTCTTGTGAATTTCTATATTATTTAACAAGTGCGCTTCACGAAATTTAATGCATTCTCTTACGACTGATATTAACGACCGTAGGGTGTCACATTTGATATCAGAGCTAAAGGTTACATGATCAGAGAAAAAGTTTTGAAAAATTGTTTTCAAAAGAAAAGCATTTTCAAATAAAAATCTATTTTTTTTTAAACATATCCCGTCAAGCCATATTCGATATCCTCTCGATCACTTGTTGAATCCTTTGTTTCTTCTCTTTTCAGCATGTCTAGGGCACCCAATCTTCCTGTGGGCATTCCACTACCGACATGGTTCCGTAGGTATCTTAAGGCTACAACACCTGCCGGAGGTAAGGAGATTCCCCACCACCAGCTGCAGCCGCTGTAGCTCCACCTCCACAAGTAGATAACTTTTCTAGGATATGTAAAGTCTTTTGCTCTATAGGGCGAAAACCATTCCTTGGTACCGAGAGCGTTGTTGAGACACAAAACTTGCTAAGACAAAAGGAGAACGTGTTTGGTCTTTTTGAGATCGATGATAAAAGGAAGATACAGTTGGGCACATGGCAACCGAAGGAAGAGGCTTCTTACTAGTGGGAAGTAATGCAGGAAGAAAAGCTAGTAGCTACTTGGGATGATTTCATATAGAGATTCGAGATGAAGTTTTTATCTTAGGCGGAAGAAGGATTATAGATGGAGAGATTCTTGGATATGAAACAAGGGGATATGTCTATTAAGGATTATGTGAATAAGTTCAATCAGCTGGCAAGATTTATCTAGACTTGGTGTACACACCCTATAAGAAGGCTCTTACATTTGTGAGAGGGATGAATCAACCTCTCTAAGGACTTGCATTATCTCATATATTGATGGAGGCGACGTTTGAAAGGCTGGTTGACATGGCTTTTATTCACGAAGATGGCAAGGATGAGAAGAAAGACAATAAGACTGAAGAGACACATGTTAAGGGCGCGAAAAAGAAATGGTGGCCCAAGATAGGAGCACAAAAGAAAGGAGGAAAGCCTGACAAGGCCCAGATCAAGAAAGATATCTAGTGTCATGGTTGCGGAGCTATGAGTCACTTTGTGAAGGACTATAGAAAGGCAAAGAAAACCTGCTTTAATTGTGGACAAGTAGGGCATTTTACTAAGCAATTCCCTAGCAAGCAAGGACAAGGGGTAGGATCTTTTGGACAAGTACATGCTCTTGAGGCAGGTGGACCTTCATTTTTGACTATCCTGATAGAACCATGTTTGATTCTGGCACTTCACATTCGTTTATATCTAGTTCTTTAGTAGATAGTCTGCACCTTATTACTAGTATAGTCTCAGATCATGTAGTGGTCTCAAACCCCATAGGAGGTACGACTCATTTATCCATGATGTGTAGGGGTTTGAGAATTTCTATCTTGGGCATCAAGTTTGAATGTGACGCATACGTGCTGGGCTTTATGGGCTACAGTTTGATTCTAGGAATGGATTAGCTAGCCACGTATGGTACCATTCTTGATTATGAAAGGAGAATAGTTATACTTCTTTCTTGTCATGGTAGAACTCTCAAAATTTCCTTTAACCCACGGGGCCCGGTGATGCTCGGTTTTCTCGAATCACTTGATACTTCTGTTGACGATTTGCGATCTGTACCCATATTAAGAGATTATCCAGAGGTGTTCGAGTAGATTAAGGGGTTACCTCCAAAGGCATGAAATAGACTTCCAGATTTATTTTGTAGAGAATGCTAATCCAGTTGCTCTACCAGTAGACCACATGGCTCCTAGAAAGGGGAGGAAGCTTAGAAAGCAAGTAGGGGAGCTATTCGAGAAAGGATTTATTGGGCGAAGTATACCAAAGTGGGGATCTCCAGTCGTCTTTTCAACTAAGGCAGACGACTTACTTCGTCTATGCTTGGATTATAGAGAGCTGAATAAGCTCACCAAAAAGAATAGGTACCCACTTTCGAGGATTGTTGACTTGTTTGATCAGCTAGTAGGCGCATCGGTTTTCTCACAAATGGATTTGGCCATGAGATTTCATCAGCTGCACGTATCAGAGGACAACATTGATAAGACTGCATTCAGATCTTTAAACGGTTTCTTTGAGTGGCTGGCTATGCCTTTTTGGCAATGCACCCGCATATTTTGTGGACTTGATGAGTAGGGTGTTTAGGGAGTTTATGAACAAATTTGTGGTGGTCTTTGTGGATGACATTTTGACCTTCTCAAGGAGCGAAGAGGAAAATGCCCAATATTTAGGAGAGGTTCTACGCACTCTCATATCGCATTAGCTTAAGGCAAAATTTTCTAAGTGTCACTTTTGGAGAAAGGAAGTAAGGTTCCTAGGGCATGTAGCCTCCAAGGACGGGATAGTAGTGGACCCTAAAGTCATTGTAGTTCAAGATTGGAGGGATCCAAAGAATGCGATGGAGGTAACAGGTTTTCTAGGGTTGGCGGGATATTATAGAAAGATTATCAAGGACTTCGCAAGGTTATCAGCCCCGCTCACCTGATTGGCGAAGAAGAACTTGGCTTTTTCAAGGAGCATTGATTGCGAGGTTGCCTTTTAGAGATTGAAAAGGGCTCTGACAACAGCCCCAATTTTGACTCTCCCTGATGGAAGCAAGATGTTCACAGTCTATACAGATGCTTGTGGCACATGGCTTGGTGTCATTCTAATGCAAGAGGGAAGGGTAGTATGCTATGGTAGCAGATAGTTGAGAGTTCATGAGAAGAACTACCCTACCCATGATCTGGAGTTGGTTGCAATAGTGTTCTCATTGAAGTCTTGGCGACACTATTGACTTAGAGAAAGATTTGAGCTATATACGGATCATAAGTCGCTCAAATACTTGTTCTCACAAAAGGATCTCAACCTAAGGTAGCAACGGTGTATGGAGTTCCTAGCATCCTACGACTTTGAGATAGCTTATATCACGGGCAAGGGTAATGTAGTGGCGAACGCATTGAGTAGGCAAAGGATGACTTTGAGACCTTTATTCGTAGAAAGGCGAAGCTTGGAGTATATCTTGACCTTTGATTTTAGGCCAACTATGGATTTCACATTGGGATTGGTAGCATCATTGGAGGTGCTGCCTACTTTATTGGAGCGTATTGGATCTATGCAGCGGAAGGACCCGCAGATACTAGATATCTTGGACAGGCTTGGTAGAGGAGAGACTTCCAGTCACCTACCTAGATACATTTTGGACGAGAAAGGGTGGCTAAATTGAGATGGAAGACTATGTGTCCCTAGGATTGGGGAATTGCTAAAGGCAGTGCTTGAGGAAGCTCATCATTCTCGGATGACTATCCGTCCGAGCGGCGATAAGGTGTATGGAGATATGAAGAGAGTTTTCTTTTAGATTGGCATGAAGAAGGATGTGATAGAATTTGTAGCTCGATGCTTGACTTGCCAACAAGTAAAGTCTAAACAAATGAAACGTGACATATTGCTTCAACCCTTGGATGTCCCATAACGGAAGTGGGAGAGCATCTCTACGGATTTCATCGATGGATTGCCCCGATCGAGGAAGGGCAGTACAAGCAATTGGGTGATAGTGGATAGACTAACAAAGAGCGCTCACTTTATTCCTATCAAGAGTAAGAAGACGCAAGCTTGGCTAGCATCAGTATATCTTCGATAGATAGTCTGACTTCATGGAGTACCTTCCAGTAGAGTAAGCAACAACGACCTCATCTTCACTGGTGAGTTTTGGAAAAGCTTACAAGGGGCATTACGTACACAGCTACGTTTGAGCATGACATACCGCTCTCAGACAGATGGACAGACTGAGAGGGTGAATAGAGTTCTTGAGGATGTTTTAAGACAGTGTATCCTAGATTTCGGAGGGACTTGGAAGGAACGTCTCCCATTGGTTGAGTTTGCCTACAACAACAGTTACCAGTCAAGAATAAGCATGGCGCCCTTCGAAGCACTATATGGACGACCTTATAGTTCGCTGACTTGTTGGTGAGAGTCTGCGGACATACTTCTGCTTGGACCTGAGATGATTCAAGATACTTCCGAGAAGATTGATCTTATCTGCCGAAGAATGAAAGCAGCTCAGGATAGACAGAAATCATATGTTGATAAAAGGAGGACCGGCTTGGAATTTGAAGTAGGAGATATGGTCTTCATTAAAGTATCAACGATGGGGAATTTAGTCCGCTTTGGCTCAGTAGGGAAGTTGACGTGGAGATTCGTAGGTCCATTCCTTATAGTGGAGAGGATAGGTCAGATGGCCTATAGAAACAGACTATCAAACAAATTAAGGGGCATACATGATGTGTTTCACGTTTCCCGTTTGAGGGAATCTCTACATGATGCGATAGAGATAGTGGATCCAAGCACACTTGAGGACGTGGAAGCTGAGAAGGAAGCGTCAGTGAGAAGAGTTCCTACTCATATTCTTGGGACGAAATTCAAGAAAACTACGCAACAAGGAAATCAGATTGGTAAAGGTACAATGGGAAAAAGATCGCGAAGATGCAATGTGGGAACCTAAGATAAGATTCATGCTTCTTATCCTTTTCTTTTTGAAAGTACATTCTTGAATTCTTTTCCAAGTTTTTTACTTTGCATTTGCTTCTATAATTCACGTATGTTAATCCTATCGTTTGAACCTTCAGTCCTTAGGTAGAATCTAATGGTTGGAAACATGTGTTTGAGGCATGTTATGATTGATGGTTGCAAGTGGATTCAAGTGTTTGTTAGTGGTTGCTTGTGGATGCATATACACATACACACTAGGCACTAGATCGACTCAAGCACTTACATATTGCATATGGATATGTATGCATTTTTTATTTTTCTATGGAAGGAAATGGGTGATTCATCATATGGATGTTGCATTTTGATGAATGATTGTGCACACATATAGAGTTTTATATGTTGTATTATGATTTTTTTTGAAAAGCAATTAACATTTTATTCACCAAACAAAAGATACATGTATCTTTACAACCTAATTGCCTTTACACATGAGAAACTCAACTCAAAATAACACTATGCTGAGGAAAAAAACAATATAATAATATAAAGAGAAAACAGAAGAAAAAAAACTCAGCATACAAAACAAACTAAAACTCCTAAAACAGAAAACTGCACACATAGAAATCAACCCTTCTGCATTTTGCTGATAACCGAGGTGAAAATCTGACCCATTGTTAAAGAACCATTACCAAAAACTCTACAGTTCCTCTCTTGCCAAATCACTGCCACAAACAGTTTCAAAAGTTTAAGAAGAGTTTTTGCTCGCGAGTTCTTCCATCTCGTAAATTTGAAAATGTTGAACCATTCACTCATGCTATCAGTTGAGGCTCTGTGATACCCACCAGCAGCTAATAAACGTTTCCATATATGATTTACAAACTTACACTCAAAGAATAAATGTACATTTGACTCTGGCTCACTCCCACAAAACAAACATTTATTATCCTGGATAGTACCCATTGTATACAATTTATCCTTCGTATCAATGGCATTAGCCATCACCTTCCACAACAAGAGGTTGTCCTTAGCTGGACTACCCGAATTCCAAATCCGAGAAGCCCAAGGAAAAACATTTTTCTTATTCTTTAGCAAACTATATACATAATTAATTGAGTAAGTTTTACCATTCCATAAAAAAGCATCTTCCTCCACAATATGCATATTGGCTGTTAAATCACTCCATAGATTCGTGAGGACAGCTGAGCTTGAATGCGGTAGTTATATATGACCATTCAACACAAAACTTGATAATGATGCTTTTGCAGGAATTCCTGAATTAATTTTGAGATTATAATCCACCACATTATTGAGAATAAGGCCTTGTTTAGCCC
This sequence comes from Allium sativum, assembly GCA_030737875.1. Taxonomy (NCBI): domain Eukaryota; kingdom Viridiplantae; phylum Streptophyta; class Magnoliopsida; order Asparagales; family Amaryllidaceae; genus Allium; species Allium sativum. The sequence goes on from CM060913.1 coordinate 487,301,982, forward strand.
ATGGGTCGTTCCAAAAAGAAATATAAGATAAATTCTTCCTGCTAATTTGAATAATAGGCAAGAAATCTTCCCTTAACTTAAGAATGGCTCTCCAGCTCCAACTGCAAAAGGAAGGAATAGACATTGTCCAAAAATTCTTCTTGCCAATCTGAATGTGCCAAACCCATCTCGACCAAAGGCTTTTTTCATCAGTAAATAATTTCTAAAAATAAAATGAAATTGAAGCTTTATTCCATAAAAATAAATTTGTATTTCCAAGTCCACCATGATTTTTATCTTCATACAACTTGCTAAAGGAAATAGGATTAATCTTCTTTGAAAACGGATCACCATGCTAAAGAAATTTGTTCAGAGCACTTGTAATCATAGTGAGAAGCTTCTTTGGCAAAATAAAATGTCTACTCCAATAAGTGGATAGGGAAATAGCTATAGATTAAACAATCGTAAGCCTACCAGCTTGTGATAGTTTACAACTTGGCCATTGCTTCAGTTTCCTAATAATCTTTTCATACAGAGGCATACCGTTTTGCTTTGACATTCTTGAGCTAATGAGAGGTAGACCCAAATAGAAAGAGTTTAAAGGAAATTCAGTTAAGCCAAAAAATTACAATTCCCTCCTTATCAGAATTTGCAAGCCCTGCTATCAAAATCTGAGATTTATTGATATTTATCTGAAGTCCAGTTAATACATAAAACAACTCCAAAGTCTTCAGAATGCATTGAATATTGGACTTTGTAGGCTTTGTAAAAATGACTAAATCATCTGCAAATAACAAATGAATTATCTGAGGCCCTTTGCAATGAGGATGCAGATTTAACTTTCCATTCTTTACTTGCTGAATCAAAAGAGAATTGAGTAATTCCATCACTATGATAAACAAGTATGCAGAGATGGGATCCCCTTGCCTAACCCCTTTAGTACCCTTAAAGAAAAGGCTGCCATTTCTATACGTGTATAGATCCAAGATAAGAAAGGGATAGGAAAATTCATACATGATAAAACAACAAGTATAGCATGCCAGGATAATGAATCAATAGCTTTTTTGATATCCAGTTTAATCATGCATCTTGGAGAGATAGATTTCCTCTTGTAACCACACAACAATTCATGTGTTATGAGCAAATTGTCACTTATTGATCTTCCATTTACAAAATCCGATTGATTAGATGAAATAACATGACTACATCCTATTTGCTAGCACTTTAAAAATAACTTTATACACAACATTACAACATGAAATTGGACTAAAGTCAGAAAATGATTCAGGAATATCCACTTTTGGAATCAAAGCTATTGAAGTTGAGGCTAAATTGAGAGGCATATTATTGAACTGAAAAAAATGCTTGACTCCTCTAATAAGGTCTTCTCTAATAACATTCTAACATTTTTGAATAAAAAAGGCATTAAAACCATCAGGTCCACCACAGCTAGTACCATCCAACCCAAATACTGCCTCCTTTATTTCATAGGATGTAACAATTGAAATAAGGTCATTTGATTGAGAATTATTAGGGAAAGGCAAAGATATACTATTATAAGACTCTACATCAATCTGAAAAAAATCATTTGGGCCTAAAATTGAAGAGAAATAATTCACAAAGGCAACATTTATATTTTCCTCTTGTTTTTGCACATCACCATTCATATCCTTAATAATGAACACAATATTTGATTTCCTAACCTTCAGAAAATTATGATAATACCTTTTATTTCTGTCTGCTTCCTTTATTTTTCTCAAACAGGATGCTTGCCTTAAAGCTTGATATTCCAGATTCAAAGCCAACTTCAAATTAGCTTTAAGAGTCTGTTCTGCTAGTTCCAAATTTAAATCAGATGGGTTTCTCTGAATTGCTTCCTGAACAAGTCTTAATTCATCCCTAATTTTAGAAGATAAGTCATTCCCTTTTTCAAAATTTATTGAAGCCCATGCCTTCAAATGGATTTTAAGCTACTTAAATTTGCACATTAATGACTGAAGAGGATCATAAGGAAAATTATTTGACCACACCTACATTAAAATATTAGAAAAATCGGAGTGATGTAACCAAAAATTAAAAAAATTGAAAGCTGTTTTACCCTTTTTAATAACTTCCTCAATACCCTAATCCAACAACAGAGGACAATGATCAGAGAGGGTAGAAGGCTGAGAATGAAAATAAATTTTAGGCCATAATTGAAGGAATTGATTATTTGCGAAAATATGGTCCAATTTACAAAGAGTTGGATTTCCAGATCGAGAACAATTTGACCATGTAAAACTTAAACCAAAAGACATGATAAGAGAAAGACAAGATTTAATAAGGCTTTGGTTTAAAGGAGCAATATCATTCAAAGAAAGAGGAATACGTCCCAATTTATGATGGCAAGAGAACATACAATTAAAATCACCCCCAAGGATCCAAGGGGCATTTGAAGAATTAAGAAGATGCATGTTATCTAAGAAAGGCTTACGACGAGTTGGGTCATTATGAGCATATACAGTAGTCAATTGAAAGGAAGTATTGTAAGGACAGTGTTTACAGAGCAAACGAACATATTAATCAGATTTCGAAAGGACATATAAATCAAAAATTGTAGGATTCCAGCAAATAAGAATTCTACCAAAATTTGCATACTCCAAATTATGAGTAAATTTCCAGAAAGGAGATACGAAGTTCACCGATCTTTCATACGAATTTAAATCAAGCTTTGTTTCCAATAAACATAACAATTGCACCTTATTCTCATGAAGAAAAAATTTCACTTCTTTTTGTTTAGAGGGCAAGTTAACCCCTCTAATATTCCATAAGGCAATTCTGTAAATCATTTAAGAGGAAGAGGTTTAACTAGGGGGATGGATTACTCCGTGTGTGCCTAGCTGTGGTTTTGTGGGTGTTATTTGAAGGCATAACCTCTTGAGGTCTAAAGTCCTTCCCATTATTTAGATCAGCAACTTCTGTAGCTTTTGCTTTTTTCTTGCCAACAATCTTAGCATCTGATAATGAAGAAAGTGAATTTGCTGTTGAGGGTGATTGTTGGGGTAAAGGAAGCTTTATATGAGGGGGTACAGAAAGGTTCAAATAAGGAGAAGAAGATTTACAAGCTGAAGGAGTACTAAAAGAGGAAGCACAAGAAACAGATTTTGATGAAGATGAAGTGAAAATGGATGTTGATAATTTACCAAGAGAGGATGACGAAGATGAAGAGGTTATATCTTGATAGGATGAACCTACACCATTATTCATTTCATGAAGGAAACCAAAAGCATTTTTGAAAAGGAGACTCTCATCTATCATGACATTCTCTGAAGTATCCTTTTTATTATCATTAGTAACTCCAGTTGCATTTGCCATTTTATTCTGCTAATGACAACAACCTTGTGCATCAACTTCATAAACCTTTGGGTTATTTCTACCAGGCAAAGCTTCTTCTAAATTCATTTCTTCATTATTATCAGCTTCTTCAAAATTAAAGCGTTCCCTTCCAGCTTCTTCAACCGTATCATCAAAGATTTTATTAACTTTATCAATAACTGATTTCTTCCTTTCACTCTCCTTTCTCTGCCAAACCTTTTCTTTTTATGCACAACATCTTTCCAGTCATTATGATTTCCCTCCATCTGTCCATAATACTGACTTTTTACTTCTTCCATTATTGACATTATTCTGCCTTTTCAAATAGTTATCCTGATAGCTGTAATATTGTTCTACATTTTCCTCCCACTTCTATTCCCCATTCACATCATTTTCCTTTGCATGTTTCTCACATCTAGTTGTTTCATGACAAAAGATTTTACAAAGAGTACAAATCTTTGGACTCTAGTCATATGATACAAGCACAGGTGGACATTTCTCACCAAAATCCTCCAATTTAATACTAGTTGGTAACTCAAAATCTGGAGAAACTTCTACTAATGCCTTGGCATATCTAATTCTGTGCATCTTTTCAGTATTTGAATCAAAACAAATTAAATGCCCTACATGACAAGCCAGCCAATTGATACCCACCAAGGTCCACAATAATAATGGTATCATACGCAAATGAACCCACACTGGTACTTTTTTAATTTGAGCGTGAGAGTTTCCAACTGAAGGATCCCATTTTGTGATTATGAACATTGTTCCTTTAATGAATATAGGATCAGCTTGTAACACATTTTCTCTATTAAATCATTAGAGAAATTAAAGTAAAAATGCATCCCATTAGAAATTATGTCTACTTCACCGGAAAGCTTCCATTTATTGCTAAGAAAATTTAACACTGTCAAATATGAAAGAGATCCATTAAGAAAGAAACCCACAAGATAATTACCCCAGTATTTAAGAACTTCACTCCTGACAAGATCAGGAAAAGGATTAGATTTATTACAAATAATGTCAAATTGAATTGGGGTTTCCCAGCATTGCGAGGACGAGATTTGAAAAGAGAAAGGTAATTAATTTTCTTGGGAATTTGAGATGCAGATGAGGAGTCGGGCAAATCACAATTAATTGACTTATCCAAAGAGACATTAGGAATAGACGATGCATGGGGTTGTTGAATAGAATTCATATTAGATCCTGATTCAAGATTACCAAATGAATTCACACCAGTAGAGATGTTTGATGAAATTCCAATATTCAAACTAGAAGAACCAATTACAGAATCAACAAGATTAACGTTAGAAGAAAGATTTAAAACAACATTAATACCTGATTTCTGAGAAAATGAATTTGCAAGATTGAAAGTAGCACCATCAAGATTCAAAGATGATCGATCTTAAATCGATACCTCATAACAAAGCCCAGAAGGCGGAGGAGGGGGAGTTTGACGAGAGGTTGGAAGAGGAGGGAAGGATGACGAATCAAGGTGGAAAGAGGACGAAGAAGAATGGTTGCTGGTAGAGGAAGAGGATGCCATTAACGAGGGTTTAATTGCCCTCCTTTTTATGCTTATATTATATTAGGATTATTTGCATATATATTGGATACATGGCACAAACATATATTGCATTAAGGAGGTCAACTGAATTAGTCGACCGCCTGATTTTCGCATTAGTGTAAGGACATATACACACAACACCTTTGCATATGTTTATACAAGCATTATAAATCCTTAAGGACAATGGATGCATGTGGATGATGGATGAGTAAATGGTTATAGGTGGTTGTTAGGATAATAACATTCTTTTTAACTTGGAGATTTCGGGGACGAAATATTTTAAGTAGGGGAGAATATAACACCCCAAAATTTAATACACTATAACTATACTTTAAAGATAATAAATTGGGAATTACTTAATTAAATATTCAAAACTAAATAAAATCGTCTTTACTGCTTGCATCCTCCTTGGAATTCTGGTTCGAATAAACCCCAAGTTTGGGTAAAACAGATAAAGTATGAAGAAGTTATAAACCCTACAAGTATGTATACATATAAGGGATTATATATAAATATAATTCAAATAAAAATAAAACCAGAAATTAATGTAAAATCAATGTGGGAATTAAGGGGGCATGGGATGCCCACAACGGGCCTAAGTCAACCTAAGTCACGTTGGGTCGACCCAATGAGATCCGGGGCAGTATCTAGTTTCTGAATTCAGACTGTTTTGTGGCTAGGTTCGTCGCTGACTCAGGACTACATGTACGACTTAGAATAAAACCTTAGAATCTAAAGGTCGAGGTTAAATCTGTAAATCTATAAATAGGTGGCTCTCTCCCATTCCAATACACACAATTTCTTCATACTCTCCGCCTCCACGAATCTAATCTAAAATATATATATATATATATAATGGGGGAATGCTGCTGAAGCCTAGATCTACAGAGATAACTCAAAATACAAGATTTGCATACAACAATAAAAGAGATAGAAGTGTACTTTTCTACAACGACATACATACATATATATATATATAAGAGATCTGTTAATCCCTCAAAAAATCCATACGCGCATTGAGCAAAGGATGCGAAATGGATATCATCAGGGTTGGTCGTGCATGATGGTATCCAAGGCACTTAAACGACTCACAATGGATAGGACGCAACCACATAGAGCAAGACCCAAGTATCAAACCCAAGACAAATCAAGTCGAGCAGTACGACCAAAGAAAATGGCACGATATGCTATAAGAAATGTGGCTCAATAGAGATAAGGATCGTACATTCTGTAAAGTCGCTCACAACAACAGAGCACGCATGATCTAGTATCAAAGTTCGATCGCACGCATCAAGACAGGAGTCAAGATCGCATGTATATTAAAAAACTGCTCATGAGTTGCAGCTCCTATCGCTCGACACTCGAATCAGAAACCCATTGGTAGGTCGTATACCAACTCCTAGAAAGAGAACATTCACATCCCAAAGTCGCAAGTCTCAGTCGGTCGCCTTTAGACTAATGAAGATCGTCGCTTGCTCACTCAAATCAGACACAACCACATTAAGGAACTATGATCGGTCGTTCCTTCATCTCGCCATCAAGAAAATCAGATATCTACTCATCGAATGCTAGAAATAGATGTGACCAAAGAGCACCGACCGAAGTCACTCGCTTAACTACTCAAGACACTCGCTCCATTGAGTCGCTCGCACATGATAACTGAATACAGCCACGGACAGCTGGCTACAGCTAGCCAGTGACATGAATGTAATTAATAGAATGAGCGATCCGTAGCCTGCATAAACGGATTTCAAGTCATTTCCCGAAGGAGGTTCACCTATAAATACACCATGGCAGCCAACATAAGGGGGATCCAATCTTTGAAACCACGAAGTGCTGCTAAATTCTATCTTCAACTACTGATTCAGCCATGGCGTCAAGTACAATCTTGTGATCAAGGAAAACGAAGGCATCCTCCTTATCAATCATTCATCCATCCTTCTTCTCCTCAAATTCTACCATTCTCTTGTATAATTCTAAGATTGAAATATATAAACGAGGGTATATTGAGTGAATATAGAGATGTATGAAAAAAGAGAATTGATGTATTTTGTAATCCTCATTATAAGACTGGAAATCACCTTCACAGTGGACGTAGGCCTAATTAACGATTAAACCACTCTAAATCTCGTCTATACTTTACCTTTCTCACATTTTTCATTTTTAATTGCTGATTAAACACGATTCCATTTATTTCTTATCGTATTGGTGAAGCACAATTTTAGTACCTTGGGTGTTTAGACCAATTTTGGTGTAAACATTTTGGCGCCCACCGTGGGGCTGTGTTCATAACTCCCCTTCATAGTTCAACATCTAAAAAAATAATCCAAAAACGCTTTCTCCTTTGAAACCATGGTCGGATCGAAGAAAAGCGGCAAATCTACTAAACTTACTATGATCAGTGAGGATGATAATGCTAACGAAGCTACACCTCAGATCTTGAATCAAGGGGCAGGGGAACCCCTAGGCCATCTATAACACGAGATGAATTGAATGTGGTGGTAACCGGCCTGAACGAAAAAATGGATAATACAACGAAGATGATAATGGAAAGGTTTGATGTCCTGACTAATGTTCAAGCCAATTTGTTACCACCAAATACCGTGGTTACTCCTAGTGAGAAAGAGGACTCATCAGCCTCAGACCCTGGATGACCTCACAACCTAGTGGGAGATAGGAAGAGGCCGGCGTTGAGGATCCTAAGGCCAGATCTCCATAGCACAAAGAAGAACGTGAGACTCGGGCTGTCGCAAGCCCACCAACGTAACATCCCTCAAGAAGGATGCATGGCGCCGAAGCTCAAACCGTGGTCGTAATGATAAAGACATCAGTGCCGATCCCGATGAACAAACAAGTGATGAAAGCACATCATGGACATGATCCAGCAAATAATGAAGGAGAAGGCGACCCGAGAAGACGAGGAGAAAGAATGGGAGATTTCCCTCCAGCAAAAATCCGTTCACAGAGGAAATCCATCAAGCGAAATTCCCGAAGAAATTTATACCCCCAATAATAGCACCTTATAGCGGAGTTGGAGATCCAACCATTTTTCTGTTCAAGTACGACCAGCACATAAATGGAGCTAGGGCCACTGATGAAATCAAGTGCTTATACTTTTCGTGTGCCTGGAGGGTGTGGCCTCACTATGATTTACCAGACTTCCACCTAGATGTATCGACCAGTTTGCTGATCTGACAAGGAGATTTCAAGATTAATTCCGATTACAAACCACCAAGGCAAGGGATGTAATGTCATTATGCGAAATGGAACAGAAGCATGGGGAAACCATCAGAGCTTTCCTTATACGCTTCCATGCTGCAGCAACGGAGGTCATAGAACCAGAACCAGAACCTTGGTACTTATTGGCAGCCCTGAAAGGAGCTATCGATAAGAAGTCAGAATTTGGAAAGTGGCTCAAGATGAAGAAACAAAAAACTTTGAAGAAATTTTATGAAAAAGCTTAGGAATACATGAGTGTGGAGAATGAAACTCCAATTGTCCAGAAGAATATAGAAAGTAACGCCGCCAGAGATGGAAAGAGCAATGAGTCCAGGGTCAAGCAGAAGAGTGATACAGGACAAAAGAGGAGAAACAATGAGAGGGATAACAAAGCTTATAAGGTGATGCGGTTGTACAGACCATCCGAGCTAACCCTCATAAACGAAACCCCAGAAAGAATTTACCAAGCTGCAAAGGACTCGGGCATTTTTCCTCAGATAAAGCCACAGAGGGTAACTGAGCAGTAGGCAAATTCCAGAAAATTCTGCTGGTTTCATAGCCAACTAGGGCACAACACCAACGAATGCCGGCACCTGAAGATTTTAATTGAATAACTCATCAGGAAGAACCAACTCCAGCAGTATGTGAAAAATCCCCAGAGTACTCCAGCTATGCAAGGACATAACAATTCGACTAGTCAGCCCAACTCGAGTGAAGAAGCACAAATACCAGTCGACTCGAGACCAGCAATCAATATGATATTTGGAGGTCCCCACCTGACTGGGAACAGTTGGGCATATATGGAAAGATACGCTAATGAATTGAAGGATGCCACGGAAGAGGAGGGATGCATGATCTTGAACAACGAGCTTCCAATGAAAATGCTCAAAACCTCGACCGAGGATGTGATATTCAGAGATAAAGATGCGGAAGGCTTAATTACACCAACTGTTGATGCCATGGTGATACAATTGGTCTCGGGCCTGCGGTGGTAAAAAGATTCTAATGTGATTTTTATAAACACTTTCCAAAAGATGAATCTCCCTATGACAAAGGTGCGCGCATACCCAAATAAGATCCACGGTTTTACAGGTCAACCTACGCAACCCATCAAAACGATAGATTTACTTGTGGAATTGGCCGATGGGGAATGCAGGGTTTCCATGGTACAAACCTTTGTCCTGATAGATGAGTTTTTGTGTTACAATGCATTCCTTGGGAGGCCGACTCTTTCGGGTTTCAAGGTTGCATTAGCTCCATGGTGCTTGACCATGAAGTTTCCAACTGAAAGGGGAATTGGTGTAATTAAGGGCAACCAAATCGCTGCAAGGGACTGCTATGTGACAGAACTAAGAGAGGCTAAGAAAAGAGAATTGGGAAAGGATGCGGAGGCTCTTCCCCGCATCCAAAATCCCCCTTTATAGCAATTAAAGAAGGGTCCATGCATTGGCGAGCATAGTGGAGTGCAAAAAGAGATCGATCCTAGGGAAACCAGTGCAAAGGACAAGAGGGTGACATCGGCCGAAGACACAATTCCTATAGATGTAAATCCGAAGGACCCAAATCGTGTGTTGAATATATGATCTTGGTTAAGCCCCGAATTAAAAAATCAATTGATTGCCTTCCTAAGAGCTAACTTAGGTGTGTTCACATGGAACCATTCCGACATGTGCGACATATCTCTGGACAGTGCGGTCCATAAGCTAAAGATTGACCCGCGCATTTTGGCTGTCAAACAAAAAGGAGAACCCAAGGGCCAAAGAGGTCGCGCGCCTTAAAAGAAGAAATCGACAGATTAATGGAGAATGGCTTTATTAGAGAATCTAGCTATCCGAAATGGGCATCCAACCCGGTGCTCGTGAAGAAATCAAACAGTAAATGGCGGGTCTACGTAGATTATTCAGACCTGAATAAAGCTTGTCCAAAAGATAGTTTCCCCTTCCCCAGAATCGACCAATTGGTGGATTCTACTACCGGCATGAGTTGCTATCTTTCATGGGTGCATATTCCGGCTATAATCAAATCATGATGTATGGTTCGGACCAGGAAGACACAAGTTTCATTGCTGATTTTGGTCTACACTGCTATAAGGTGATGCCATTTTGTATAAAAAACGCAGGGGCAACTTATCAGCGACTGGTAAATGCTATGTTCAAAAAGCAAATTGGTAGGACGGTGGAAGTCTATGTCGATCACATGTTGCTTAAGTCAAAGAGATAAATAGACCATTTGGAAGACTTAGCCGGAATGTTCGATATCTTACGCCAATATGGCATGAAGTTGAATCCCTTGAAATGTTCTTTTGGAGTCAGTTCAGGCAAATTTCTTGGGTACATAGTCAACGCTAGAGGTATAGAAGCTAACCCAGCCAAAATATCAGCTTTGAGATAAATGTGTGCTCCAGGAACCAAGAAGGAACTTCAGTGTTTGAATGGGAAGATTGCAGCCTTAAATCGCTTTATATCCAGGGCAACGGACAGATGTCTTCCATTCTTCGATGCCCTTAGAAAAGGAAAGAAAGAGATACAGTGGACCCCTGAATGTCAAAAAGACTTCAAGGAATTGATCCAACACCTGGCAACACCACCTATGCTATCAAAGCCTAGTGATGGGGAGAACTTGTTTCTGTACCTAGCGGTTTCCAGCCATGCCTTAAGCGCAGCATTGATCAAAGAAGATTTGAAGGTACAAAAATCGGTTTATTACAACAGCAAGAGGTTATCCAGAGCAGAGCTTAATTACCCAAAACTTGAAAAACTTGCTTATTGTTTGCTCATTGCATCAAAGAAACTTCGGCCCTATTTTCAGGCTCATCCCATCAGGGTTCTCATAGACCAGCCTCTGAGGCAAGTTCTATCCCGACCGGAAACCTCTGGAAGATTGTTAAAATGGAATGTAGAGCTCAGTCAATACGACATTACATAGCATCCTCGGAAAGCAATCAGTGGACAAGAACTTGCTGACTTTATCGCAGAGTTTACCGACCGAGGGGAGGTAAAGGAGGAAGATGATGTTGAAATTAATATCCAGTGGAAATTATTCGTAGATGGGGCGTCGAACGATCGTTGTTCTAGGGCAGGGGTAGTTCTCGAAACCCCTGAGGGAAGATCCTTATGCTATGCATTAAGGCTAGAATTTCTGTCAACCAAAAACGAAGCTGAGTATGAAGCCCTTATCGCTGGAATAAAGCTAGCAAAAGAATTGTAAATGAAAATTATACAAATCTTCAATGACTCTCAGCTTGTAATGCACCAGATTCTGGGAGAATTCCAAGCCAAAATGGGTAACTTGCCAGATTATCTTTCCAAAGCCTTGGAATTATTGGAAGCTTTCGAGCATTACACCATATCTCTTATTCCTAGAGAGGAAAATACGAAAGCTGATTCATTAGCCAAATACACAAGCACAGGAGATGCACAGCTAATAGGGTTAGTTCCAGTGGAAGTCCTTTCCAGCCCGAGCACAAAGCAGACTGAAATGGATTGGATCATGGAAACAACTGATGAGTCAAATTCATGGATGTCGCCAATTAAAGAATACCTCGTAATTGGGGCACTCCCGGCTGAAGCCAAACTCCGAAGAAAGATTTTGTGAAAAGCTCCCTTATACCTTATTCGGGATGAATGACTGTATAAACGGGGATTTTCTACACCTTTACTTCGTTGTGTTACAGAAAAGGAGTCTATGGCAATCATGGCGGAATTACACAAAGAGGAATACGGAGGACATACCAGCGGACAAACTTTGGCCAAGAAAAACCTATGATATGGTTACTTCTGGCCAGATATTAATAAAGATTCCATGGCCTACACTAAAAAATGTGACAGGTGCCAAAGATTTGCCAAGATCCCAAGGATGCCATCCACAACCATAACCCACATGGTCAGCCCATGGCCATTTGCTATCCGGGGCATTGACCACATAGGAGCCCTTCCCACTGCAAAATCCGGTTTTGAATACGCAATTGTCGCTATTGATTACTTTACAAAATGGGCTGAAGCAGAACCATTGGCCACTATAACTTCGAAGAAAGTTACTAACTTTGTCTTGAAAAATATCATATGCAGGTTTGAGATACCACAAAAGATAGTCACAGACAACGGGACCCAATTTGAAAGTGAAGAGTTCCAAAGCTTTTGCGCCAAGTACAAAATCCAGAAAGCTTTTCAGCAGTCGCTCATCCACAAGCGAATGAGTAGGTGGAACCAGTAAATAAAATCATCAAGACTACCATTAAGAAACGACTAGAGAAGGCTAAAGGTGGATGGGTAGATGAACTCCTGCTGGCATTATGGGCATATCGCACCACACACAAAATTGCAACATGGCATACTCCCTTTTCTTTATCTTATGGCTTTGAAGCTATGATACCAGTGGAGTTGGAAGTCCCTACCCATAGATGGATATACTTTGACCTCAAAGAAAACGAGAAGCTACAGCTCGAAGCCCTCGACCAACTTGAGGAAAGAAGAAAAGAAGCGGAACTCAGAGTAGCCGCATACCAAAGAAGGGTGGCCAAGCACTTCAATTCAAAAGTCAAACATAGAACTTTTGAAATTGGAGACCTCGTTTTGAATACTGGAGTCTTCGGACCCAATTGGGAAGGACCTTATGTTATAAGTCAGAAACTCCAGGACGGAACTTTCAAATTGGCCTCCACAGATGGGAACCAGATTCCACGAGCATGGAACAACGAGCATATTCATCATTATTTCTTATAGCATGTTATTCAGATACATAGAAAATGCTGTAAAGATTTATGAAATTTTCGCATTTTGAATGATGAACATAAAATGAATGAATATGGAGTTCTAATTACATGTACAGGTCATTTGTTCATAGGCTCCTACTAAAAGTTGACTTCCTTGTGTAGGCAAACGAGCGACCAGAGGGCGCCAGCTCGAGGAGTTCCGACTTTCATCAGGAAACATTGGATCTCTCAATACAGGACCAACAAAAAGCTTGGTACCAGATTAAAAGAGTCAATGTTGGAGTAAAAGCAACTCAAAAATCCCCACGGTAAAAGTCCTACAGATAAAATCGTTAAGCCCACCAAAGAAACACCTTCTTAGGTGCTAGACACGGGTTCTCCAACTTGAAAAAAAACTCAATAAGGCAAACTAGTGTCTGTTTCCTAGGGCAAGGCACAAAGTCATAAAAACCGACATGTCCCAAAATGGAAAAATTGCTAATCCAAAAAAAAACGAGGGGCACCTTTAGGTGAAGGACACGAATTTTATCCCTTCTGAGTCAAAGCTCGATGAGATGAATTAGTGTCTGCTCCTCGGGATGAAGCATAAAATGGGGAAGGATTAAACATGCTTGAAGGACCAGCGCAAAGCAGAAATCCTAGCCGAAAAGGGGTATCCATTCTTGTTCTTTGTTTTTAACCAAGTCAAACAAAGCCAAGATTGGATTACAAAATTGGAACTGAAATCCTCCCATGGGGCACGCATAAAAATGCATCACGAAAATACCCCAAACAAATAAACAGGATATTTAATAAAAAATCTAAATGGCTAAATTGCCAAAGTTAAAACAACGAAAAGCTTACCAATCAAGACAAATACTAAAACTGGATGATCCCAGCCTAATAAGAACGTTGTAAGACTAACCGTAATGCGATATTAACGTACGAACGCCCCGTAAAGCGATATTAACATACGAATGCCCCACAATACGATATTAATACACGATCGCCGTGATTTTTTTTAAAATGCATGTGTTGTTAAGCAGGGCAAAGAGATATGGCATGACAAAGACACGAAGAGCATCGTAAAATCAACCAAACAACCATTCATCAGGATCACAGAAGTGCCACGGATCAAACATGAGTCACAACAAGCATAATATCATGGGCGAGGACCAACACCCGCTTACACAACCGGTCTTAAAAGTAGCAAAATAACCAAGGAGAAGGAGATTACAGATCTCTAACCTTCCTTGGCCTACCTACTTTCCTCTTATTCGGAGCAGAACAAGATGGAGGCCCATCAGCATGTGCAGAAACCACCGACTCAACATCCCTAGGGGCGAAAGAAGCAACCACACTATCTTTGGGCCTGAGAGCTCGGATCAGCTTAGCCTTATCATTTCCAGAACAGAGATACGCTTGAGATTGTCCTTATGAAGTCTTTGGAGATCGCAGGCCAATGTATGCCATCCATTTATCCATTTCACAGAATGATTTTTCAACAAGTCCATTTGTTTTCCAAATTGATGCATAGCAGTCTCGAGGCGGGCCAACATCTGACCTTTTGCGGCAGTCATGTCGTAAGAAAAGTTCTGAGAGTCAGCCCGAGATATATCCACATTTGAAGGAACTCCATGTAAACTCCACCCCCGAAGCCGCTTAGCAAACCTAGGACTGCAAGCCCATGAGCATGGCACGACCTATTGATGATAGCTTGAAGCTCTATATAAGAGGGGCTGGAGAGAGAGTTTACAAACGGTTGACCAGCTGACTGAATCTCATCTATTGAGACACCCAAATCGAGGAAGGTTTCTTTTCGACGTCGTTCTGGAGATGGAACCATCCTGCAAACTGATCAGGGAATAACCGTAAGGTTCAAAGGAAGAATGAACATGAGTAAGAATCAACAAACCTGAGCAGCAATAGAAAGAAATACGGAATTTTTCCAGTTGAGAAACCCTATTGAAGAAAAATGAGAGCAAAATTGAATGAGAAATAAGAAAATAAGGGGAGATTAAAAGACACACAAAGCATTTCTCGCCACATCGGCCCAATACTCAAGTACTGAAATAGGCATCCCATCAGAGTCCAGTTGGCGTGTTCACTTCCCCATGATTCAACTATTTGTAATAATGGCAAAATAGTCCAAGCGTCCCACACCAAAGGCGAAGACGCCAATCAACTGCGATGAAGTAATACTAATCCTTGCATGAATGACCCCTCAACAAGTCAGGACAAGCCTGCCAATCAATGTTGCGAGCAGATATGTCAAAGCCGGTAATTCCTTGCTAAAAGAAATCACGGACTTCGAGGGGCAAGTGTTAATCCCTCAAAAAATCCATATGCACATTGAGCAAAGGATGCAGAATGGATATCTGTAACGTCCCGCATTTTTGTCGGTTCGTATTTGAATATTTAAATCAGTTTAAATATTGAATTCAGAATATAAATGGATTTATATATTTATTTTAACGAAGTTGAACGCATATAAATATATATTAATTATAATCGAGCTCAGAACGACGCTGCAGTTCGTTAATTAACGTTCTGAACTTCAACCGAACTCGTTTTGAATCGGATTTCTTCGAAACAAGAAGAGTTGGAATCGGTTGAACTGTATCTTTCCAACAGAAGTGAAAAACCAAGATTTCGTCGTATAGATTGCAAGATATGTCCAAATCAAATATTCGAAAAGTCGCTGTAAAATCGTTTATCGACCGTAATGGTTTATTTGAAATAACTAGATATCGGTTGCAAATCTGGACAAGGTTCTTTTGAGGTGCAGCGATAATTTAATTTTTAGAATTTTACTGTAATTTTTAATAAATTAAATATGAAACTTTTTATTTGGAGAATTGTGCACCCTGTATCGGTATTTCGGAGTTTCACAATATAAGTAAAACGACCGGTATTATTATATTTTTGGGATCGTGACACCTCGTTGAGCACGACTGTATTCTTACTTCTGTCCGCGGCCACCCAAACATGAACGCGATTTACGTAATGTGGCACACTTAGATTTTTGTAACAATTTATATACTATGGCCATACCTTCGTAACCAACCCCATGTAAAAATCTAAACACCATACCCTATACAGAAAATACTTCCACCTTAAACTAAAAGAAAATCATGCCGACATACTTGAGTAACGCAGACCTTACCTTATACAGGCTATAAAGCATGGCTACTTTGAAATTACACTTCCTAAGTGTACAACATCCCTAAGCTACAGCTATACTCTCCTATTACTTCGCACCAAAGTAAAACTGTAGCGCCTATTACTTCACTTTTAGCCTTAGTTTAGTGTAGGGAACCTATGAAATGATGCAAACCCATACCGCCTGCTATAAACACTACATAACCTATACACACGTCCCTATTGCTTACAAATGAAGCTTTCCTCCTCTATAAATAAACAAGCCAACCCGCAAGCCTTAAGAAACGAAAACCCAGAGAGGAAGCACTGCTTCAAATTCCAAACCCCGTATTTACAGACAACCGTATATATTACAATACATTTAAAAACCCAGAGATGATGCTCTACGCCTACATAAGATTTTCGAGGGGTTCGAGTTCACGGTTCCGACACCAAGAAGAAGGTGGATGATCTTCATGGCTGCGGGATTTCTGTTGTAGTAACAACAAGGTGGACGGGCATATATCGTAAACTAGAGCAAGGCCAGTTTTGCATGGAAACATGCAGGCATGAGCAGTATTTGGGAGTGCAAGGTGTTGAGCGGTGAGGAACGGTGCGAAGCGGATCTGGAAAAAAGGAAGTCGAGTTTGCTGAAAGGTGCACGGTCACGGTGAATGAAAGCATTCCTGGTGGAGCTGTTGTTCAGGGTGTTTGTACATGGGGGTGTTGTGTGAGCGTCACGGTGGAGCAGGTGCTCACGCATGGAAAGAAAGGTGCGAACGTGTAATGGAATAAGGGATGGCACGCGATGTGTAATAGGAGTAGAGGAAACTAGCAGCTTCAGTTATGAGGTTTTCTGGGAATTGGTTCTGAAAATATTCACACCTTCGTACAAATGTGGCGGATCTGGCGATGGCAAGGAGACGGTCTCCGGTGATCGTTGGACTTGGGTGATTAACGGCAGCAGTGATGGGAACGCTGAAAATACTGTGCAACAGTTAGGCGGATTGATTTTAATGGGGCAACGTGATGTTCAATTGAATGGATAACACGAGGAAGCGGAAATTCTTCTTGGTTTCGGAGAAGAGGCTTCTAACGGGCGCGGATCCGAACTGACGCAAATCGTTATTTAACGGTTAACGCGCCAAGGTGAGTAAATTCACTAACTCTGATCTATTTAAATTATATTTTAATATTGTTTGAATGCTGTGTGATGATCGATTAGGTAGATTACAATTAAATTTGGTTGAGTATATATATCATCATCGGTTGGACACTGATTCCATCGTTTAGAATATTCCCTAGTATAGAGTTAGTGTTGATTGTGTTGACTGACATCGGTGGATGCGGAAACCGGTTGGAAGAATCCGACCGGATTCCTCAATATTTGTATGTACTATTTGTTGTGTAGTATTTAGATATACGACCTGAACCTAAATAACATTATTAGGAATTATAGTCTGATAGGCTAGTTAATATTTAGTTTTAAACCAACAAATTATAATAGGATATGTAATCAGTAATTAGTTATAAACTTGATATTGATTTAATAAGAACCTGACTTAGAAACAGAGTTTATCAAATGAAATGTGAATATAGCAGCGTATTGCAGTAGCTATAAAAGAGAATACAACAGCGTATTGCAGTAGCTATAAAAGAGAATACAACAGCGTATTGCAGTAGTTATAAAAGAGAATATAGTAGCGTATTGCATTAGTTATAAAGGAAAAGATAGCAGCATTAGTTAAAATATAACGGTTTTAAAGTAAGTCGATAAGTTATAATGTTTAAAAAAGATATACTGAGCATGATAAGGAAGGTGATATAGTTTTAAAGAAATTAGAACCCGTTGTACGTTGGTTGAGTTGAGTAACTTTCGAGGCGTCAATCTGATGTTGGTTTCGGCCTTCGGGGTTGATACTTAGAAATTTATTCACTTACCGATTTATAACGAGGAACTAATAGAGTAGAAATGAAGGGAAGTAAGGAAGAGTTTATAGAAATATGGGAAACTAGAAAGTTAGTATTAAATAAAAGGGCCAGTGTTTGTGAATGGATGTTTGTTTTAACTCCGATAGTTAAATAACCGACTATCGAAGTGTTTGACCATCGTTGTCGATATGGAGAGACCGGTTGGATTGATTATCCGAAAACCACTCCGTATAGGCATAGGCGCTGCGAATATATTATGCTGAAGATAATTGAAGACGGAGTTAAATGCAAGGGTCGTCCAGTTCCAGAATGGTGCTTTCTGTTTGTCCAGTCCCAGGACAACTTATATGGACGAGTGTCTGACAGAGTATTTCCAACGGTCATGTCGTTGACTTTACGAATATACCAAGTTGGTGGGGAGAAGATAACTTCTCTTTATTCTACACCCAGTGTGCATTTGTGTAATCGATGTGTGATTACGGATTTGACAATGTGACATTCAAAGTGAATGGTGATCAGATGTTCTGAAGATAGACGTAGCCTCTAGCCTCACAACCAGGAATGACAGAAGTTGGGCTAGGCAGCATGGCTAGTTGGGTCATCCCCAAGCAGGGTGTATTGTCACCAATCTAGAGAAAATTCATATTTATACTTCTTTTCGATTCTGTATCTTCGGATGACGGTTGGATGGCCTACAACCGTGGTGGCAATATATTCGCGACACTCAAGCTAAATGAGTGAGCGGTCATGTGTGGCCGGGTTGCAAGATGTTCTTGTTGAACCCTGAGTGTATCCCCTCTAGAGTACACTATTCAGAAGGTGCTCCCATACCTTGTTTGTTGAAATTCAATCTCCAATAAGTGCCCTGCGGTTTATGATTTTATACTATATATATATATGTGGAACGTGAGATGCAAGCGTTCTACTACTTGATTATTTAATTGAGTAGACATTATTATAATATCATTCGGGTTTGATATAAAAATATGTTGGGTTATAGTAAGGTAAAAACCGTCCATGTTTATGTGTGGGTTGGTCTTACTATTACCTTCTTGTTTGGAAAAGGATTTTCAGAGTTAAACAGTATGGTTGGAATTTACTCACACCAGTCCCATGACTGACCCAGAGTTTATTTTGTTTGTTTTCCCTAAACTCTTGGGTGCCTAAATTTGTACGGGCAGTCAAGTGTTTCAGGCTTTGCAGATTTACTTGGAGGAGCTCAAAAGCAGGAAGCTTCACCATTAGTTATGTAGAGTTATTTCCGCTGTGATATGATGTATTGTACTCTGATAATGGTATGTATATACAATACAGTTTTGTATTCAAAGTTATGTTATATAATACATCTTATTTTGTTCCGCTGCGAGTTTCGTGTTACTCTGATTCTGTTCAGTTGTGATCTTCTTCTTCTTCTATTCTATTAGTTCTATCTTTTCTTTCTCACCCTCTAAATTCTTCTATTAATGTCCTGGTGTTTTCGATGCTTGAATAGTCAACAGTGTGTTTTTATGTTGATTTTCTGGGTCGAAAATTCCAGCCGTTACAGATGGTATCAGAGCATAAGGTTAAGTGATTACCTTGGCTCTGTGGCGTAACTCAATAGATATGGAGTTAGTAATACTCTAGATTGAGTTGAGTGTATATACATGAGCGCGTATTTGTGATTAATATAAAAACTATTTTATATTGTGTTGACTGGTCAGTCGAGTGGTTTATGAATTCCGGTCGAAACTGTAATGCAAACTGAGTCGATAGGTGTTTCTAAACTCTTGAACAGAGTAATTCGACATGATATTGTTTTGAAAGCGGGGTAAATAAAATAATTTTACCCAAAGTATATTTTGATATAAAAAGAAGTGTATATCTTGATATTAATATAATATATTGGATATGTGATCATTATTATGATCGAGCAGGATTATAATTAAGTTGGTTATATAAGTAACCAATCGAAATATTATATAAGCCTAATATGCAAAGTCATATGAACTAAAATCTGAATTTAAAACCGGAATTGAAATAAAAACTCTAGAATCTTGAGAAGATGTTGTAAATGAATTCTGGATTAAAAATATGGAAATTTTAAGATCCTGGGTGGATTTAGAAATGTTTTCTAAACGTTGTGAAGTATATTTTGAAGTAATTTCAAAATGAAAATGTTTGAAAAATAAATTTTGAAAGTGATATAGTATTGAACTCACTTCGACGGTTGGGAAATAAATTCCGATGGTGATCCGGACATCATCGGTGTTCATTTTCAAGTTGCTAAGTGACGATTACTACCAAAGATTTTGTTTTGAATTATTGTGAAGAAACAAAT
Organism: Allium sativum; assembly: GCA_030737875.1. NCBI lineage: Eukaryota > Viridiplantae > Streptophyta > Magnoliopsida > Asparagales > Amaryllidaceae > Allium > Allium sativum. The sequence continues at coordinate 487,322,184 of CM060913.1, forward strand.
TGTTAGAAATTCAAATGTTTTGAATTGCCATCATTATATGTAATTATATATGATTTCAAACTGATTTGAAATAAATCCCAGGAATTTGAATTCTGAAATAAAGACTTAACTTATGGAGTTAAAATGGTAAAAATAGAACTTAAACTAAGATAACAATATTGGACTGAATTTGGAACGATCCAGAATGAAAATTATAAAAGAAAAATATTGGAGATTCGAGTTATTTAAAATGAATTGATTCTTGGAGAATAAGAATAGAATTTTTAAATTGGAGATGAAGATAACTGATTTGAGAAAGAAATCAGTAAATGGAATTGGAGTTGAAATAGAAATTTGGCCCAGTAAAAGCAAATGATTGGATTGGAAAATATTTTGGAGTTTAGTTGGAGATGTGTGGATATATGCTGGTTTGATAGCAGGTGTTAGAGATGGAGTTGAACGCCCAACAGAGAAGGTACACGTTTATATACGAGTAGGGGATTTTTATGAGTCGGTTTGGGCAAGCCAGTTGGCTGTTTGATTTTCTTTTGGATTGGAGAAGACCCAGAGTGGCAAGTTGGTGTAGTACCGAGTGAGCCGTGCAGAGGAGATGCTGGCGAGATTCTTTGAAAATTTAAGCTGTTAGGAAATTTTCAGAATTTTCGAAAATATTCAGTAATAAGAAGAAATTAATATTTTAATTGGAATTAATCAGTTCAGTTGAATCTGAAATTAGGAAGTAAACCAAAAAGATTTTTAACCTGTTTATAACAGAAATTGTAGCATTTTCCCTCATCTTAGCAATTTCGAGGACGAAATTATTTTAAGGGGGAAGGACTGTAACGTCCCGCATTTTTGTCGGTTCGCATTTGAATATTTAAATCAGTTTAAATATTGAATTCAGAATATAAATGGATTTATATATTTATTTTAACGAAGTTGAACGCATATAAATATATATTAATTATAATCGAGCTCAGAACGACGCTGCAGTTCGTTAATTAACGTTCTGAACTTCAACCGGACTCGTTTTGAATCGGATTTCTTCGAAACAAGAAGAGTTGGAATCGGTTGAACTGTATCTTTCCAACAGAAGTGAAAAACCAAGATTTCGTCGTATAGATTGCAAGATATGTCCAAATCAAATATTCGAAAAGTCGCTGTAAAATCGTTTATCGACCGTAATGGTTTATTTGAAATAACTAGATATCGGTTGCAAATCTGGACAAGGTTCTTTTGAGGTGCAGCGATAATTTAATTTTTAGAATTTTACTGTAATTTTTAATAAATTAAATATGAAACTTTTTATTTGGAGAATTGTGCACCCTGTATCGGTATTTCGGAGTTTCACAATATAAGTAAAACGACCGGTATTATTATATTTTTGGGATCGTGACACCTCGTTGAGCACGACTATATTCTTACTTCTGTCCACGGCCACCCAAACATGAACGCGATTTACGTAATGCGGCACACTTAGATTTTTGTAACAATTTATATACTATGGCCATACCTTCGTAACCAACCCCATGTAAAAATCTAAACACCATACCCTATACAGAAAATACTTCCACCTTAAACTAAAAGAAAATCATGCCGACATACTTGAGTAACGCAGACCTTACCTTATACAGGCTATAAAGCATGGCTACTTTGAAATTACACTTCCTAAGTGTACAACATCCCTAAGCTACAGCTATACTCTCCTATTACTTCGCACCAAAGTAAAACTGTAGCGCCTATTACTTCACTTTTAGCCTTAGTTTAGTGTAGGGAACCTATGAAATGACGCAAACCCATACCGCCTGCTATAAACACTACATAACCTATACACACGTCCCTATTGCTTACAAATGAAGCTTTCCTCCTCTATAAATAAACAAGCCAACCCGCAAGCCTTAAGAAACGAAAACCCAGAGAGGAAGCACTGCTTCAAATTCCAAACCCCGTATTTACAGACAACCGTATATATTACAATACATTTAAAAACCCAGAGATGATGCTCTACGCCTACATAAGATTTTCGAGGGGTTCGAGTTCACGGTTCCGACACCAAGAAGAAGGTGGATGATCTTCATGGCTGCGGGATTTCTGTTGTAGTAACAACAAGGTGGACGGGCATATATCGTAAACTAGAGCAAGGCCAGTTTTGCATGGAAACATGCAGGCATGAGCAGTATTTGGGAGTGCAAGGTGTTGAGCGGTGAGGAACGGTGCGAAGCGGATCTGGAAAAAAGGAAGTCGAGTTTGCTGAAAGGTGCACGGTCATGGTGAATGAAAGCATTCCTGGTGGAGCTGTTGTTCAGGGTGTTTGTACATGGGGGTGTTGTGTGAGCGTCACGGTGGAGCAGGTGCTCACGCATGGAAAGAAAGGTGCGAACGTGTAATGGAATAAGGGATGGCACGCGATGTGTAATAGGAGTAGAGGAAACTAGCAGCTTCAGTTATGAGGTTTTCTGGGAATTGGTTCTGAAAATATTCACACCTTCGTACAAATGTGGCGGATCTGGCGACGGCAAGGAGATGGTCTCCGGTGATCGTTGGACTTGGGTGATTAACGGCAGCAGTGATGGGAACGCTGAAAATACTGTGCAATAGTTAGGCGGATTGATTTTAATGGGGCAACGTGATGTTCAATTGAATGGATAACACGAGGAAGCGGAAATTCTTCTTGGTTTCGGAGAAGAGGCTTCTAACGGGCGCGGATCCGAACTGACGCAAATCGTTATTTAACGGTTAACGCGCCAAGGTGAGTAAATTCACTAACTCTGATCTATTTAAATTATATTTTAATATTGTTTGAATGCTGTGTGATGATCGATTAGGTAGATTACAATTAAATTTGGTTGAATATATATATCATCATCGGTTGGACACTGATTCCATCGTTTAGAATATTCCCTAGTATAGAGTTAGTGTTGATTGTGTTGACTGACATCGGTGGATGCGGAAACCGGTTGGAAGAATCCGACCGGATTCCTCAATATTTGTATGTACTATTTGTTGTGTAGTATTTAGATATACGACCTGAACCTAAATAACATTATTAGGAATTATAGTCTGATAGGCTAGTTAATATTTAGTTTTAAACCAACAAATTATAATAGGATATGTAATCAGTAATTAGTTATAAACTTGATATTGATTTAATAAGAACCTGACTTAGAAACAGAGTTTATCAAATGAAATGTGAATATAGCAGCGTATTGCAGTAGCTATAAAAGAGAATACAACAGCGTATTGCAGTAGCTATAAAAGAGAATACAACAGCGTATTGCAGTAGTTATAAAAGAGAATATAGTAGCGTATTGCATTAGTTATAAAGGAAAAGATAGCAGCATTAGTTAAAATATAACGGTTTTAAAGTAAGTCGATAAGTTATAATGTTTAAAAAAGATATACTGAGCATGATAAGGAAGGTGATATAGTTTTAAAGAAATTAGAACCCGTTGTACGTTGGTTGAGTTGAGTAACTTTCGAGGCGTCAATCTGATGTTGGTTTCGGCCTTCGGGGTTGATACTTAGAAATTTATTCACTTACCGATTTATAACGAGGAACTAATAGAGTAGAAATGAAGGGAAGTAAGGAAGAGTTTATAGAAATATGGGAAACTAGAAAGTTAGTATTAAATAAAAGGGCCAGTGTTTGTGAATGGATGTTTGTTTTAACTCCGATAGTTAAATAACCGACTATCGAAGTGTTTGACCATCGTTGTCGATATGGAGAGACCGGTTGGATTGATTATCTGAAAACCACTCCGTATAGGCATAGGCGCTGCGAATATATTATGCTGAAGATAATTGAAGACGGAGTTAAATGCAAGGGTCGTCCAGTTCCAGAATGGTGCTTTCTGTTTGTCCAGTCCCAGGACAACTTATATGGACGAGTGTCTGACAGAGTATTTCCAATGGTCATGTCGTTGACTTTACGAATATACCAAGTTGGTGGGGAGAAGATAACTTCTCTTTATTCTACACCCAGTGTGCATTTGTGTAATCGATGTGTGATTACGGATTTGACAATGTGACATTCAAAGTGAATGGTGATCAGATGTTCTGAAGATAGACGTAGCCTCTAGCCTCACAACCAGGAATGACAGAAGTTGGGCTAGGCAGCATGGCTAGTTGGGTCATCCCCAAGCAGGGTGTATTGTCACCGATCTAGAGAAAATTCATATTTATACTTCTTTTCGATTCTGTATCTTCGGATGACGGTTGGATGGCCTACAACCGTGGTGGCAATATATTCGCGACACTCAAGCTAAATGAGTGAGCGGTCATGTGTGGCCGGGTTGCAAGACGTTCTTGTTGAACCCTGAGTGTATCCCCTCTAGAGTACACTATTCAGAAGGTGCTCCCATACCTTGTTTGTTGAAATTCAATCTCTAATAAGTGCCCTGCGGTTTATGATTTTATACTATATATATATATGTGGAACGTGAGATGCAAGCGTTCTACTACTTGATTATTTAATTGAGTAGACATTATTATAATATCATTCGGGTTTGATATAAAAATATGTTGGGTTATAGTAAGGTAAAAACCGTCCATGTTTATGTGTGGGTTGGTCTTACTATTACCTTCTTGTTTGGAAAAGGATTTTCAGAGTTAAACAGTATGGTTGGAATTTACTCACACCAGTCCCATGAATGACCCAGAGTTTATTTTGTTTGTTTTCCCTAAACTCTTGGGTGCCTAAATTTGTACGGGCAGTCAAGTGTTTCAGGCTTTGCAGATTTACTTGGAGGAGCTCAAAAGCAGGAAGCTTCACCATTAGTTATGTAGAGTTATTTCCGCTGTGATATGATGTATTGTACTCTGATAATGGTATGTATATACAATACAGTTTTGTATTCAAAGTTATGTTATATAATACATCTTATTTTGTTCCGCTGCGAGTTTCGTGTTACTCTGATTCTGTTCAGTTGTGATCTTCTTCTTCTTCTATTCTATTAGTTCTATCTTTTCTTTCTCACCCTCTAAATTCTTCTATTAATGTCCTGGTGTTTTCGATGCTTGAATAGTCAACAGTGTGTTTTTATGTTGATTTTCTGGGTCGAAAATTCCAGCCGTTACAGATGGTATCAGAGCATAAGGTTAAGTGATTACCTTGGCTCTGTGGCGTAACTCAATAGATATGGAGTTAGTAATACTCTAGATTGAGTTGAGTGTATATACATGAGCGCGTATTTGTGATTAATATAAAAACTATTTTATATTGTGTTGACTGGTCAGTCGAGTGGTTTATGAATTCTGGTCGAAACTGTAATACAAACTGAGTCGATAGGTGTTTCTAAACTCTTGAACAGAGTAATTCGACATGATATTGTTTTGAAAGCGGGGTAAATAAAATAATTTTACCCAAAGTATATTTTGATATAAAAAGAAGTGTATATCTTGATATTAATATAATATATTGGATATGTGATCATTATTATGATCGAGCAGGATTATAATTAAGTTGGTTATATAAGTAACCAATCGAAATATTATATAAGCCTAATATGCAAAGTCATATGAACTAAAATCTGAATTTAAAACCGGAATTGAAATAAAAACTCTAGAATCTTGAGAAGATGTTGTAAATGAATTCTGGATTAAAAATATGGAAATTTTAAGATCCTGGGTGGATTTAGAAATGTTTTCTAAACGTTGTGAAGTATATTTTGAAGTAATTTCAAAATGAAAATGTTTGAAAAATAAATTTTGAAAGTGATATAGTATTGAACTCACTTCGACGGTTGGGAAATAAATTCCGATGGTGATCCGGACATCATCGGTGTTCATTTTCGAGTTGCTAAGTGACGATTACTACCAAAGATTTTGTTTTGAATTATTGTGAAGAAACAAATTGTTAGAAATTCAAATGTTTTGAATTGCCATCATTATATGTAATTATATATGATTTCAAACTGATTTGAAATAAATCCCAGGAATTTGAATTATGAAATAAAGACTTAACTTATGGAGTTAAAATGGTAAAAATAGAACTTAAACTAAGATAACAATATTGGACTGAATTTGGAACGATCCAGAATGAAAATTATAAAAGAAAAATATTGGAGATTCGAGTTATTTAAAATGAATTGATTCTTGGAGAATAAGAATCGAATTTTTAAATTGGAGATGAAGATAACTGATTTGAGAAAGAAATCAGTAAATGGAATTGGAGTTGAAATAGAAATTTGGCCCAGTAAAAGCAAATGATTGGATTGGAAAATATTTTGGAGTTTAGTTGGAGATGTGTGGATATATGCTGGTTTGATAGCAGGTGTTAGAGATGGAGTTGAACGCCCAACAGAGAAGGTACACGTTTATATACGAGTAGGGGATTTTTATGAGTCGGTTTGGGCAAGCCAGTTGGCTGTTTGATTTTCTTTTGGATTGGAGAAGACCCAGAGTGGCAAGTTGGTGTAGTACCGAGTGAGCCGTGCAGAGGAGATGCTGGCGAGATTCTTTGAAAATTTAAGCTGTTAGGAAATTTTCAGAATTTTCGAAAATATTCAGTAATAAGAAGAAATTAATATTTTAATTGGAATTAATCAGTTCAGTTGAATCTGAAATTAGGAAGTAAACCAAAAAGATTTTTAACCTGTTTATAACAGAAATTGTAGCATTTTCCCTCATCTTAGCAATTTCGAGGACGAAATTATTTTAAGGGGGAAGGACTGCAACGTCCCGCATTTTTGTCGGTTCGCATTTGAATATTTAAATCAGTTTAAATATTGAATTCAGAATATAAATGGATTTATATATTTATTTTAACGAAGTTGAACGCATATAAATATATATTAATTATAATCGAGCTCAGAACGACGCTGCAGTTCGTTAATTAACGTTCTGAACTTCAACCGGACTCGTTTTGAATCGGATTTCTTCGAAACAAGAAGAGTTGGAATCGGTTGAACTGTATCTTTCCAACAGAAGTGAAAAACCAAGATTTCGTCGTATAGATTGCAAGATATGTCCAAATCAAATATTCGAAAAGTCGCTGTAAAATCGTTTATCGACCGTAATGGTTTATTTGAAATAACTAGATATCGGTTGCAAATCTGGACAAGGTTCTTTTGAGGTGCAGCGATAATTTAATTTTTAGAATTTTACTGTAATTTTTAATAAATTAAATATGAAACTTTTTATTTGGAGAATTGTGCACCCTGTATCGGTATTTCGGAGTTTCACAATATAAGTAAAACGACCGGTATTATTATATTTTTGGGATCGTGACACCTCGTTGAGCACGACTATATTCTTACTTCTGTCCACGGCCACCCAAACATGAACGCGATTTACGTAATGCGGCACACTTAGATTTTTGTAACAATTTATATACTATGGCCATACCTTCGTAACCAACCCCATGTAAAAATCTAAACACCATACCCTATACAGAAAATACTTCCACCTTAAACTAAAAGAAAATCATGCCGACATACTTGAGTAACGCAGACCTTACCTTATACAGGCTATAAAGCATGGCTACTTTGAAATTACACTTCCTAAGTGTACAACATCCCTAAGCTACAGCTATACTCTCCTATTACTTCGCACCAAAGTAAAACTGTAGCGCCTATTACTTCACTTTTAGCCTTAGTTTAGTGTAGGGAACCTATGAAATGACGCAAACCCATACCGCCTGCTATAAACACTACATAACCTATACACACGTCCCTATTGCTTACAAATGAAGCTTTCCTCCTCTATAAATAAACAAGCCAACCCGCAAGCCTTAAGAAACGAAAACCCAGAGAGGAAGCACTGCTTCAAATTCCAAACCCCGTATTTACAGACAACCGTATATATTACAATACATTTAAAAACCCAGAGATGATGCTCTACGCCTACATAAGATTTTCGAGGGGTTCGAGTTCACGGTTCCGACACCAAGAAGAAGGTGGATGATCTTCATGGCTGCGGGATTTCTGTTGTAGTAACAACAAGGTGGACGGGCATATATCGTAAACTAGAGCAAGGCCAGTTTTGCATGGAAACATGCAGGCATGAGCAGTATTTGGGAGTGCAAGGTGTTGAGCGGTGAGGAACGGTGCGAAGCGGATCTGGAAAAAAGGAAGTCGAGTTTGCTGAAAGGTGCACGGTCACGGTGAATGAAAGCATTCCTGGTGGAGCTGTTGTTCAGGGTGTTTGTACATGGGGGTGTTGTGTGAGCGTCACGGTGGAGCAGGTGCTCACGCATGGAAAGAAAGGTGCGAACGTGTAATGGAATAAGGGATGGCACGCGATGTGTAATAGGAGTAGAGGAAACTAGCAGCTTCAGTTATGAGGTTTTCTGGGAATTGGTTCTGAAAATATTCACACCTTCGTACAAATGTGGCGGATCTGGCGACGGCAAGGAGACGGTCTCCGGTGATCGTTGGACTTGGGTGATTAACGGCAGCAGTGATGGGAACGCTGAAAATACTGTGCAACAGTTAGGCGGATTGATTTTAATGGGGCAACGTGATGTTCAATTGAATGGATAACACGAGGAAGCGGAAATTCTTCTTGGTTTCGGAGAAGAGGCTTCTAACGGGCGCGGATCCGAACTGACGCAAATCGTTATTTAACGGTTAACGCGCCAAGGTGAGTAAATTCACTAACTCTGATCTATTTAAATTATATTTTAATATTGTTTGAATGCTGTGTGATGATCGATTAGGTAGATTACAATTAAATTTGGTTGAATATATATATCATCATCGGTTGGACACTGATTCCATCGTTTAGAATATTCCCTAGTATAGAGTTAGTGTTGATTGTGTTGACTGACATCGGTGGATGCGGAAACCGGTTGGAAGAATCCGACCGGATTCCTCAATATTTGTATGTACTATTTGTTGTGTAGTATTTAGATATACGACCTGAACCTAAATAACATTATTAGGAATTATAGTCTGATAGGCTAGTTAATATTTAGTTTTAAACCAACAAATTATAATAGGATATGTAATCAGTAATTAGTTATAAACTTGATATTGATTTAATAAGAACCTGACTTAGAAACAGAGTTTATCAAATGAAATGTGAATATAGCAGCGTATTGCAGTAGCTATAAAAGAGAATACAACAGCGTATTGCAGTAGCTATAAAAGAGAATACAACAGCGTATTGCAGTAGTTATAAAAGAGAATATAGTAGCGTATTGCATTAGTTATAAAGGAAAAGATAGCAGCATTAGTTAAAATATAACGGTTTTAAAGTAAGTCGATAAGTTATAATGTTTAAAAAAGATATACTGAGCATGATAAGGAAGGTGATATAGTTTTAAAGAAATTAGAACCCGTTGTACGTTGGTTGAGTTGAGTAACTTTCGAGGCGTCAATCTGATGTTGGTTTCGGCCTTCGGGGTTGATACTTAGAAATTTATTCACTTACCGATTTATAACGAGGAACTAATAGAGTAGAAATGAAGGGAAGTAAGGAAGAGTTTATAGAAATATGGGAAACTAGAAAGTTAGTATTAAATAAAAGGGCCAGTGTTTGTGAATGGATGTTTGTTTTAACTCCGATAGTTAAATAACCGACTATCGAAGTGTTTGACCATCGTTGTCGATATGGAGAGACCGGTTGGATTGATTATCCGAAAACCACTCCGTATAGGCATAGGCGCTGCGAATATATTATGCTGAAGATAATTGAAGACGGAGTTAAATGCAAGGGTCGTCCAGTTCCAGAATGGTGCTTTCTGTTTGTCCAGTCCCAGGACAACTTATATGGACGAGTGTCTGACAGAGTATTTCCAACGGTCATGTCGTTGACTTTACGAATATACCAAGTTGGTGGGGAGAAGATAACTTCTCTTTATTCTACACCCAGTGTGCATTTGTGTAATCGATGTGTGATTACGGATTTGACAATGTGACATTCAAAGTGAATGGTGATCAGATGTTCTGAAGATAGACGTAGCCTCTAGCCTCACAACCAGGAATGACAGAAGTTGGGCTAGGCAGCATGGCTAGTTGGGTCATCCCCAAGAAGGGTGTATTGTCACCGATCTAGAGAAAATTCATATTTATACTTCTTTTCGATTCTGTATCTTCGGATGACGGTTGGATGGCCTACAACCGTGGTGGCAATATATTCGCGACACTCAAGCTAAATGAGTGAGCGGTCATGTGTGGCCGGGTTGCAAGACGTTCTTGTTGAACCCTGAGTGTATCCCCTCTAGAGTACACTATTCAGAAGGTACTCCCATACCTTGTTTGTTGAAATTCAATCTCCAATAAGTGCCCTGCGGTTTATGATTTTATACTATATATATATGTGGAACGTGAGATGCAAGCGTTCTACTACTTGATTATTTAATTGAGTAGACATTATTATAATATCATTCGGGTTTGATATAAAAATATGTTGGGTTATAGTAAGGTAAAAACCGTCCATGTTTATGTGTGGGTTGGTCTTACTATTACCTTCTTGTTTGGAAAAGGATTTTCAGAGTTAAACAGTATGGTTGGAATTTACTCACACCAGTCCCATGACTGACCCAGAGTTTATTTTGTTTGTTTTCCCTAAACTCTTGGGTGCCTAAATTTGTACGGGCAGTCAAGTGTTTCAGGCTTTGCAGATTTACTTGGAGGAGCTCAAAAGCAGGAAGCTTCACCATTAGTTATGTAGAGTTATTTCCGCTGTGATATGATGTATTGTACTCTGATAATGGTATGTATATACAATACAGTTTTGTATTCAAAGTTATGTTATATAATACATCTTATTTTGTTCCGCTGCGAGTTTCGTGTTACTCTGATTCTGTTCAGTTGTGATCTTCTTCTTCTTCTATTCTATTAGTTCTATCTTTTCTTTCTCACCCTCTAAATTCTTCTATTAATGTCCTGGTGTTTTCGATGCTTGAATAGTCAACAGTGTGTTTTTATGTTGATTTTCTGGGTCGAAAATTCCAGCCGTTACAGATGGTATCAGAGCATAAGGTTAAGTGATTACCTTGGCTCTGTGGCGTAACTCAATAGATATGGAGTTAGTAATACTCTAGATTGAGTTGAGTGTATATACATGAGCGCGTATTTGTGATTAATATAAAAACTATTTTATATTGTGTTGACTGGTCAGTCGAGTGGTTTATGAATTCCGGTCGAAACTGTAATGCAAACTGAGTCGATAGGTGTTTCTAAACTCTTGAACAGAGTAATTCGACATGATATTGTTTTGAAAGCGGGGTAAATAAAATAATTTTACCCAAAGTATATTTTGATATAAAAAGAAGTGTATATCTTGATATTAATATAATATATTGGATATGTGATCATTATTATGATCGAGCAGGATTATAATTAAGTTGGTTATATAAGTAACCAATCGAAATATTATATAAGCCTAATATGCAAAGTCATATGAACTAAAATCTGAATTTAAAACCGGAATTGAAATAAAAACTCTAGAATCTTGAGAAGATGTTGTAAATGAATTCTGGATTAAAAATATGGAAATTTTAAGATCCTGGGTGGATTTAGAAATGTTTTCTAAACGTTGTGAAGTATATTTTGAAGTGATTTCAAAATGAAAATGTTTGAAAAATAAATTTTGAAAGTGATATAGTATTGAACTCACTTCGACGGTTGGGAAATAAATTCCGATGGTGATCCGGACATCATCGGTGTTCATTTTCGAGTTGCTAAGTGACGATTACTACCAAAGATTTTGTTTTGAATTATTGTGAAGAAACAAATTGTTAGAAATTCAAATGTTTTGAATTGCCATCATTATATGTAATTATATATGATTTCAAACTGATTTGAAATAAATCCCAGGAATTTGAATTCTGAAATAAAGACTTAACTTATGGAGTTAAAATGGTAAAAATAGAACTTAAACTAAGATAACAATATTGGACTGAATTTGGAACGATCCAGAATGAAAATTATAAAAGAAAAATATTGGAGATTCGAGTTATTTAAAATGAATTGATTCTTGGAGAATAAGAATCGAATTTTTAAATTGGAGATGAAGATAACTGATTTGAGAAAGAAATCAGTAAATGGAATTGGAGTTGAAATAGAAATTTGGCCCAGTAAAAGAAAATGATTGGATTGGAAAATAATTTGGAGTTTAGTTGGAGATGTGTGGATATATGCTGGTTTGATAGCAGGTGTTAGAGATGGAGTTGAACGCCCAACAGAGAAGGTACACGTTTATATACGAGTAGGGGATTTTTATGAGTCGGTTTGGGCAAGCCAGTTGGCTGTTTGATTTTCTTTTGGATTGGAGAAGACCCAGAGTGGCAAGTTGGTGTAGTACCGAGTGAGCCGTGCAGAGGAGATGCTGGCGAGATTCTTTGAAAATTTAAGCTGTTAGGAAATTTTCAGAATTTTCGAAAATATTCAGTAATAAGAAGAAATTAATATTTTAATTGGAATTAATCAGTTCAGTTGAATCTGAAATTAGGAAGTAAACCAAAAAGATTTTTAACCTGTTTATAACAGAAATTGTAGCATTTTCCCTCATCTTAGCAATTTCGAGGACGAAATTATTTTAAGGGGGAAGGACTGTAACGTCCCGCATTTTTGTCGGTTCGTATTTGAATATTTAAATCAGTTTAAATATTGAATTCAGAATATAAATGGATTTATATATTTATTTTAACGAAGTTGAACGCATATAAATATATATTAATTATAATCGAGCTCAGAACGACGCTGCAGTTCGTTAATTAACGTTCTGAACTTCAACCGGACTCGTTTTGAATCGGATTTCTTCGAAACAAGAAGAGTTGGAATCGGTTGAACTGTATCTTTCCAACAGAAGTGAAAAACCAAGATTTCGTCGTATAGATTGCAAGATATGTCCAAATCAAATATTCGAAAAGTCGCTGTAAAATCGTTTATCGACCGTAATGGTTTATTTGAAATAACTAGATATCGGTTGCAAATCTGGACAAGGTTCTTTTGAGGTGCAGCGATAATTTAATTTTTAGAATTTTACTGTAATTTTTAATAAATTAAATATGAAACTTTTTATTTGGAGAATTGTGCACCCTGTATCGGTATTTCGGAGTTTCACAATATAAGTAAAACGACCGGTATTATTATATTTTTGGGATCGTGACACCTCGTTGAGCACGACTATATTCTTACTTCTGTCCACGGCCACCCAAACATGAACGCGATTTACGTAATGCGGCACACTTAGATTTTTGTAACAATTTATATACTATGGCCATACCTTCGTAACCAACCCCATGTAAAAATCTAAACACCATACCTTATACAGAAAATACTTCCACCTTAAACTAAAAGAAAATCATGCCGACATACTTGAGTAACGCAGACCTTACCTTATACAGGCTATAAAGCATGGCTACTTTGAAATTACACTTCCTAAGTGTACAACATCCCTAAGCTACAGCTATACTCTCCTATTACTTTGCACCAAAGTAAAACTGTAGCGCCTATTACTTCACTTTTAGCCTTAGTTTAGTGTAGGGAACCTATGAAATGACGCAAACCCATACCGCCTGCTATAAACACTACATAACCTATACACACGTCCCTATTGCTTACAAATGAAGCTTTCCTCCTCTATAAATAAACAAGCCAACCCGCAAGCCTTAAGAAACGAAAACCCAGAGAGGAAGCACTGCTTCAAATTCCAAACCCCGTATTTACAGACAACCGTATATATTACAATACATTTAAAAACCCAGAGATGATGCTCTACGCCTACATAAGATTTTCGAGGGGTTCGAGTTCACGGTTCCGACACCAAGAAGAAGGTGGATGATCTTCATGGCTGCGGGATTTCTGTTGTAGTAACAACAAGGTGGACGGGCATATATCGTAAACTAGAGCAAGGCCAGTTTTGCATGGAAACATGCAGGCATGAGCAGTATTTGGGAGTGCAAGGTGTTGAGCGGTGAGGAACGGTGCGAAGCGGATCTGGAAAAAAGGAAGTCGAGTTTGCTGAAAGGTGCACGGTCACGGTGAATGAAAGCATTCCTGGTGGAGCTGTTGTTCAGGGTGTTTGTACATGGGGGTGTTGTGTGAGCGTCACGGTGGAGCAGGTGCTCACGCATGGAAAGAAAGGTGCGAACGTGTAATGGAATAAGGGATGGCACGCGATGTGTAATAGGAGTAGAGGAAACTAGCAGCTTCAGTTATGAGGTTTTCTGGGAATTGGTTCTGAAAATATTCACACCTTCGTACAAATGTGGCGGATCTGGCGACGGCAAGGAGACGGTCTCCGGTGATCGTTGGACTTGGGTGATTAACGGCAGCAGTGATGGGAACGCTGAAAATACTGTGCAACAGTTAGGCGGATTGATTTTAATGGGGCAACGTGATGTTCAATTGAATGGATAACACGAGGAAGCGGAAATTCTTCTTGGTTTCGGAGAAGAGGCTTCTAACGGGCGCGGATCCGAACTGACGCAAATCGTTATTTAACGGTTAACGCGCCAAGGTGAGTAAATTCACTAACTCTGATCTATTTAAATTATATTTTAATATTGTTTGAATGCTGTGTGATGATCGATTAGGTAGATTACAATTAAATTTGGTTGAATATATATATCATCATCGGTTGGACACTGATTCCATCGTTTAGAATATTCCCTAGTATAGAGTTAGTGTTGATTGTGTTGACTGACATCGGTGGATGCGGAAACCGGTTGGAAGAATCCGACCGGATTCCTCAATATTTGTATGTACTATTTGTTGTGTAGTATTTAGATATACGACCTGAACCTAAATAACATTATTAGGAATTATAGTCTGATAGGCTAGTTAATATTTAGTTTTAAACCAACAAATTATAATAGGATATGTAATCAGTAATTAGTTATAAACTTGATATTGATTTAATAAGAACCTGACTTAGAAACAGAGTTTATCAAATGAAATGTGAATATAGCAGCGTATTGCAGTAGCTATAAAAGAGAATACAACAGCGTATTGCAGTAGCTATAAAAGAGAATACAATAGCGTATTGCAGTAGTTATAAAAGAGAATATAGTAGCGTATTGCATTAGTTATAAAGGAAAAGATAGCAGCATTAGTTAAAATATAACGGTTTTAAAGTAAGTCGATAAGTTATAATGTTTAAAAAAGATATACTGAGCATGATAAGGAAGGTGATATAGTTTTAAAGAAATTAGAACCCGTTGTACGTTGGTTGAGTTGAGTAACTTTCGAGGCGTCAATCTGATGTTGGTTTCGGCCTTCGGGGTTGATACTTAGAAATTTATTCACTTACCGATTTATAACGAGGAACTAATAGAGTAGAAATGAAGGGAAGTAAGGAAGAGTTTATAGAAATATGGGAAACTAGAAAGTTAGTATTAAATAAAAGGGCCAGTGTTTGTGAATGGATGTTTGTTTTAACTCCAATAGTTAAATAACCGACTATCGAAGTGTTTGACCATCGTTGTCGATATGGAGAGACCGGTTGGATTGATTATCCGAAAACCACTCCGTATAGGCATAGGCGCTGCGAATATATTATGCTGAAGATAATTGAAGACGGAGTTAAATGCAAGGGTCGTCCAGTTCCAGAATGGTGCTTTCTGTTTGTCCAGTCCCAGGACAACTTATATGGACGAGTGTCTGACAGAGTATTTCCAACGGTCATGTCGTTGACTTTACGAATATACCAAGTTGGTGGGGAGAAGATAACTTCTCTTTATTCTACACCCAGTGTGCATTTGTGTAATCGATGTGTGATTACGGATTTGACAATGTGACATTCAAAGTGAATGGTGATCAGATGTTCTGAAGATAGACGTAGCCTCTAGCCTCACAACCAGGAATGACAGAAGTTGGGCTAGGCAGCATGGCTAGTTGGGTCATCCCCAAGCAGGGTGTATTGTCACCGATCTAGAGAAAATTCATATTTATACTTCTTTTCGATTCTGTATCTTCGGATGACGGTTGGATGGCCTACAACCGTGGTGGCAATATATTCGCGACACTCAAGCTAAATGAGTGAGCGGTCATGTGTGGCCGGGTTGCAAGACGTTCTTGTTGAACCCTGAGTGTATCCCCTCTAGAGTACACTATTCAGAAGGTGCTCCCATACCTTGTTTGTTGAAATTCAATCTCCAATAAGTGCCCTGTGGTTTATGATTTTATACTATATATATATGTGGAACGTGAGATGCAAGCGTTCTACTACTTGATTATTTAATTGAGTAGACATTATTATAATATCATTCGGGTTTGATATAAAAATATGTTGGGTTATAGTAAGGTAAAAACCGTCCATGTTTATGTGTGGGTTGGTCTTACTATTACCTTCTTGTTTGGAAAAGGATTTTCAGAGTTAAACAGTATGGTTGGAATTTACTCACACCAGTCCCATGACTGACCCAGAGTTTATTTTGTTTGTTTTCCCTAAACTCTTGGGTGCCTAAATTTGTACGGGCAGTCAAGTGTTTCAGGCTTTGCAGATTTACTTGGAGGAGCTCAAAAGCAGGAAGCTTCACCATTAGTTATGTAGAGTTATTTCCGCTGTGATATGATGTATTGTACTCTGATAATGGTATGTATATACAATACAGTTTTGTATTCAAAGTTATGTTATATAATACATCTTATTTTGTTCCGCTGCGAGTTTCGTGTTACTCTGATTCTGTTCAGTTGTGATCTTCTTCTTCTTCTATTCTATTAGTTCTATCTTTTCTTTCTCACCCTCTAAATTCTTCTATTAATGTCCTGGTGTTTTCGATGCTTGAATAGTCAACAGTGTGTTTTTATGTTGATTTTCTGGGTCGAAAATTTCAGCCGTTACAGATGGTATCAGAGCATAAGGTTAAGTGATTACCTTGGCTCTGTGGCGTAACTCAATAGATATGGAGTTAGTAATACTCTAGATTGAGTTGAGTGTATATACATGAGCGCGTATTTGTGATTAATATAAAAACTATTTTATATTGTGTTGACTGGTCAGTCGAGTGGTTTATGAATTCCGGTCGAAACTGTAATGCAAACTGAGTCGATAGGTGTTTCTAAACTCTTGAACAGAGTAATTCGACATGATATTGTTTTGAAAGCGGGGTAAATAAAATAATTTTACCCAAAGTATATTTTGATATAAAAAGAAGTGTATATCTTGATATTAATATAATATATTGGATATGTGATCATTATTATGATCGAGCAGGATTATAATTAAGTTGGTTATATAAGTAACCAATCGAAATATTATATAAGCCTAATATGCAAAGTCATATGAACTAAAATCTGAATTTAAAACCGGAATTGAAATAAAAACTCTAGAATCTTGAGAAGATGTTGTAAATGAATTCTGGATTAAAAATATGGAAATTTTAAGATCCTGGGTGGATTTAGAAATGTTTTCTAAACGTTGTGAAGTATATTTTGAAGTAATTTCAAAATGAAAATGTTTGAAAAATAAATTTTGAAAGTGATATAGTATTGAACTCACTTCGACGGTTGGGAAATAAATTCCGATGGTGATCCGGACATCATCGGTGTTCATTTTCGAGTTGCTAAGTGACGATTACTACCAAAGATTTTGTTTTGAATTATTGTGAAGAAACAAATTGTTAGAAATTCAAATGTTTTGAATTGCCATCATTATATGTAATTATATATGATTTCAAACTGATTTGAAATAAATCCCAGGAATTTGAATTCTGAAATAAAGACTTAACTTATGGAGTTAAAATGGTAAAAATAGAACTTAAACTAAGATAACAATATTGGACTGAATTTGGAACGATCCAGAATGAAAATTATAAAAGAAAAATATTGGAGATTCGAGTTATTTAAAATGAATTGATTCTTGGAGAATAAGAATCGAATTTTTAAATTGGAGATGAAGATAACTGATTTGAGAAAGAAATCAGTAAATGGAATTGGAGTTGAAATAGAAATTTGGCCCAGTAAAAGCAAATGATTGGATTGGAAAATAATTTGGAGTTTAGTTGGAGATGTGTGGATATATGCTGGTTTGATAGCAGGTGTTAGAGATGGAGTTGAACGCCCAACAGAGAAGGTACACGTTTATATACGAGTAGGGGATTTTTATGAGTCGGTTTGGGCAAGCCAGTTGGCTGTTTGATTTTCTTTTGGATTGGAGAAGACCCAGAGTGGCAAGTTGGTGTAGTACCGAGTGAGCCGTGCAGAGGAGATGCTGGCGAGATTCTTTGAAAATTTAAGCTGTTAGGAAATTTTCAGAATTTTCGAAAATATTCAGTAATAAGAAGAAATTAATATTTTAATTGGAATTAATCAGTTCAGTTGAATCTGAAATTAGGAAGTAAACCAAAAAGATTTTTAACCTGTTTATAACAGAAATTGTAGCATTTTCCCTCATCTTAGCAATTTCGAGGACGAAATTATTTTAAGGGGGAAGGACTGTAACGTCCCGCATTTTTGTCGGTTCGTATTTGAATATTTAAATCAGTTTAAATATTGAATTCAGAATATAAATGGATTTATATATTTATTTTAACGAAGTTGAACGCATATAAATATATATTAATTATAATCGAGCTCAGAACGACGCTGCAGTTCGTTAATTAACGTTCTGAACTTCAACCGGACTCGTTTTGAATCGGATTTCTTCGAAACAAGAAGAGTTGGAATCGGTTGAACTGTATCTTTCCAACAGAAGTGAAAAACCAAGATTTCGTCGTATAGATTGCAAGATATGTCCAAATCAAATATTCGAAAAGTCGCTGTAAAATCGTTTATCGACCGTAATGGTTTATTTGAAATAACTAGATATCGGTTGCAAATCTGGACAAGGTTCTTTTGAGGTGCAGCGATAATTTAATTTTTAGAATTTTACTGTAATTTTTAATAAATTAAATATGAAACTTTTTATTTGGAGAATTGTGCACCCTGTATCGGTATTTCGGAGTTTCACAATATAAGTAAAACGACCGGTATTATTATATTTTTGGGATCGTGACACCTCGTTGAGCACGACTATATTATTACTTCTGTCCACGGCCACCCAAACATGAATGCGATTTACGTAATGCGGCACACTTAGATTTTTGTAACAATTTATATACTATGGCCATACCTTCGTAACCAACCCCATGTAAAAATCTAAACACCATACCCTATACAGAAAATACTTCCACCTTAAACTAAAAGAAAATCATGCCGACATACTTGAGTAACGCAGACCTTACCTTATACAGGCTATAAAGCATGGCTACTTTGAAATTACACTTCCTAAGTGTACAACATCCCTAAGCTACAGCTATACTCTCCTATTACTTCGCACCAAAGTAAAACTGTAGCGCCTATTACTTCATTTTTAGCCTTAGTTTAGTGTAGGGAACCTATGAAATGACGCAAACCCATACCGCCTGCTATAAACACTACATAACCTATACACACGTCCCTATTGCTTACAAATGAAGCTTTCCTCCTCTATAAATAAACAAGCCAACCCGAAAGCCTTAAGAAACGAAAACCCAGAGAGGAAGCACTGCTTCAAATTCCAAACCCCGTATTTACAGACAACCGTATATATTACAATACATTTAAAAACCCAGAGATGATGCTCTACGCCTACATAAGATTTTCGAGGGGTTCGAGTTCACGGTTCCGACACCAAGAAGAAGGTGGATGATCTTCATGGCTGCGGGATTTCTGTTGTAGTAACAACAAGGTGGACGGGCATATATCGTAAACTAGAGCAAGGCCAGTTTTGCATGGAAACATGCAGGCATGAGCAGTATTTGGGAGTGCAAGGTGTTGAGCGGTGAGGAACGGTGCGAAGCGGATCTGGAAAAAAGGAAGTCGAGTTTGCTGAAAGGTGCACGGTCACGGTGAATGAAAGCATTCCTGGTGGAGCTGTTGTTCAGGGTGTTTGTACATGGGGGTGTTGTGTGAGCGTCACGGTGGAGCAGGTGCTCACGCATGGAAAGAAAGGTGCGAACGTGTAATGGAATAAGGGATGGCACGCGATGTGTAATAGGAGTAGAGGAAACTAGCAGCTTCAGTTATGAGGTTTTCTGGGAATTGGTTCTGAAAATATTCACACCTTCGTACAAATGTGGCGGATCTGGCGACGGCAAGGAGACGGTCTCCGGTGATCGTTGGACTTGGGTGATTAACGGCAGCAGTGATGGGAACGCTGAAAATACTGTGCAACAGTTAGGCGGATTGATTTTAATGGGGCAACGTGATGTTCAATTGAATGGATAACACGAGGAAGCGGAAATTCTTCTTGGTTTCGGAGAAGAGGCTTCTAACGGGCGCGGATCCGAACTGACGCAAATCGTTATTTAACGGTTAACGCGCCAAGGTGAGTAAATTCACTAACTCTGATCTATTTAAATTATATTTTAATATTGTTTGAATGCTGTGTGATGATCGATTAGGTAGATTACAATTAAATTTGGTTGAATATATATATATCATCATCGGTTGGACACTGATTCCATCGTTTAGAATATTCCCTAGTATAGAGTTAGTGTTGATTGTGTTGACTGACATCGGTGGATGCGGAAACCGGTTGGAAGAATCCGACCGGATTCCTCAATATTTGTATGTACTATTTGTTGTGTAGTATTTAGATATACGACCTGAACCTAAATAACATTATTAGGAATTATAGTCTGATAGGCTAGTTAATATTTAGTTTTAAACCAACAAATTATAATAGGATATGTAATCAGTAATTAGTTATAAACTTGATATTGATTTAATAAGAACCTGACTTAGAAACAGAGTTTATCAAATGAAATGTGAATATAGCAGCGTATTGCAGTAGCTATAAAAGAGAATACAACAGCGTATTGCAGTAGCTATAAAAGAGAATACAACAGCGTATTGCAGTAGTTATAAAAGAGAATATAGTAGCGTATTGCATTAGTTATAAAGGAAAAGATAGCAGCATTAGTTAAAATATAACGGTTTTAAAGTAAGTCGATAAGTTATAATGTTTAAAAAAGATATACTGAGCATGATAAGGAAGGTGATATAGTTTTAAAGAAATTAGAACCCGTTGTACGTTGGTTGAGTTGAGTAACTTTCGAGGCGTCAATCTGATGTTGGTTTCGGCCTTCGGGGTTGATACTTAGAAATTTATTCACTTACCGATTTATAACGAGGAACTAATAGAGTAGAAATGAAGGGAAGTAAGGAAGAGTTTATAGAAATATGGGAAACTAGAAAGTTAGTATTAAATAAAAGGGCCAGTGTTTGTGAATGGATGTTTGTTTTAACTCCGATAGTTAAATAACCGACTATCGAAGTGTTTGACCATCGTTGTCGATATGGAGAGACCGGTTAGATTGATTATCCGAAAACCACTCCGTATAGGCATAGGCGCTGCGAATATATTATGCTGAAGATAATTGAAGACGGAGTTAAATGCAAGGGTCGTCCAGTTCCAGAATGGTGCTTTCTGTTTGTCCAGTCCCAGGACAACTTATATGGACGAGTGTCTGACAGAGTATTTCCAACGGTCATGTCGTTGACTTTACGAATATACCAAGTTGGTGGGGAGAAGATAACTTCTCTTTATTCTACACCCAGTGTGCATTTGTGTAATCGATGTGTGATTACGGATTTGACAATGTGACATTCAAAGTGAATGGTGATCAGATGTTCTGAAGATAGACGTAGCCTCTAGCCTCACAACCAGGAATGACAGAAGTTGGGCTAGGCAGCATGGCTAGTTGGGTCATCCCCAAGCAGGGTGTATTGTCACCGATCTAGAGAAAATTCATATTTATACTTCTTTTCGATTCTGTATCTTCGGATGACGGTTGGATGGCCTACAACCGTGGTGGCAATATATTCGCGACACTCAAGCTAAATGAGTGAGCGGTCATGTATGGCCGGGTTGCAAGACGTTCTTGTTGAACCCTGAGTGTATCCCCTCTAGAGTACACTATTCAGAAGGTGCTCCCATACCTTGTTTGTTGAAATTCAATCTCCAATAAGTGCCCTGCGGTTTATGATTTTATACTATATATATATATATGTGGAACGTGAGATGCAAGCGTTCTACTACTTGATTATTTAATTGAGTAGACATTATTATAATATCATTCGGGTTTGATATAAAAATATGTTGGGTTATAGTAAGGTAAAAACCGTCCATGTTTATGTGTGGGTTGGTCTTACTATTACCTTCTTGTTTGGAAAAGGATTTTCAGAGTTAAACAGTATGGTTGGAATTTACTCACACCAGTCCCATGACTGACCCAGAGTTTATTTTGTTTGTTTTCCCTAAACTCTTGGGTGCCTAAATTTGTACGGGCAGTCAAGTGTTTCAGGCTTTGCAGATTTACTTAGAGGAGCTCAAAAGCAGGAAGCTTCACCATTAGTTATGTAGAGTTATTTCCGCTGTGATATGATGTATTGTACTCTGATAATGGTATGTATATACAATACAGTTTTGTATTCAAAGTTATGTTATATAATACATCTTATTTTGTTCCGCTGCGAGTTTCGTGTTACTCTGATTCTGTTCAGTTGTGATCTTCTTCTTCTTCTATTCTATTAGTTCTATCTTTTCTTTCTCACCCTCTAAATTCTTCTATTAATGTCCTGGTGTTTTCGATGCTTGAATAGTCAACAGTGTGTTTTTATGTTGATTTTCTGGGTCGAAAATTCCAGCCGTTACAGATGGTATCAGAGCATAAGGTTAAGTGATTACCTTGGCTCTGTGGCGTAACTCAATAGATATGGAGTTAGTAATACTCTAGATTGAGTTGAGTGTATATACATGAGCGCGTATTTGTGATTAATATAAAAACTATTTTATATTGTGTTGACTGGTCAGTCGAGTGGTTTATGAATTCCGGTCGAAACTGTAATGCAAACTGAGTCGATAGGTGTTTCTAAACTCTTGAACAGAGTAATTCGACATGATATTGTTTTGAAAGCGGGGTAAATAAAATAATTTTACCCAAAGTATATTTTGATATAAAAAGAAGTGTATATCTTGATATTAATATAATATATTGGATATGTGATCATTATTATGATCGAGCAGGATTATAATTAAGTTGGTTATATAAGTAACCAATCGAAATATTATATAAGCCTAATATGCAAAGTCATATGAACTAAAATCTGAATTTAAAACCGGAATTGAAATAAAAACTCTAGAATCTTGAGAAGATGTTGTAAATGAATTCTGGATTAAAAATATGGAAATTTTAAGATCCTGGGTGGATTTAGAAATGTTTTCTAAACGTTGTGAAGTATATTTTGAAGTAATTTCAAAATGAAAATGTTTGAAAAATAAATTTTGAAAGTGATATAGTATTGAACTCACTTCGACGGTTGGGAAATAAATTCCGATGGTGATCCGGACATCATCGGTGTTCATTTTCGAGTTGCTAAGTGACGATTACTACCAAAGATTTTGTTTTGAATTATTGTGAAGAAACAAATTGTTAGAAATTCAAATGTTTTGAATTGCCATCATTATATGTAATTATATATGATTTCAAACTGATTTGAAATAAATCCCAGGAATTTGAATTCTGAAATAAAGACTTAACTTATGGAGTTAAAATGGTAAAAATAGAACTTAAACTAAGATAACAATATTGGACTGAATTTGGAACGATCCAGAATGAAAATTATAAAAGAAAAATATTGGAGATTCGAGTTATTTAAAATGAATTGATTCTTGGAGAATAAGAATCGAATTTTTAAATTGGAGATGAAGATAACTGATTTGAGAAAGAAATCAGTAAATGGAATTGGAGTTGAAATAGAAATTTGGCCCAGTAAAAGCAAATGATTGGATTGGAAAATAATTTGGAGTTTAGTTGGAGATGTGTGGATATATGCTGGTTTGATAGCAGGTGTTAGAGATGGAGTTGAATGCCCAACAGAGAAGGTACACGTTTATATACGAGTAGGGGATTTTTATGAGTCGGTTTGGGCAAGCCAGTTGGCTGTTTGATTTTCTTTTGGATTGGAGAAGACCCAGAGTGGCAAGTTGGTGTAGTACCGAGTGAGCAGTGCAGAGGAGATGCTGGCGAGATTCTTTGAAAATTTAAGCTGTTAGGAAATTTTCAGAATTTTCGAAAATATTCAGTAATAAGAAGAAATTAATATTTTAATTGGAATTAATCAGTTCAGTTGAATCTGAAATTAGGAAGTAAACCAAAAAGATTTTTAACCTGTTTATAACAGAAATTGTAGCATTTTCCCTCATCTTAGCAATTTCGAGGACGAAATTATTTTAAGGGGGAAGGACTGTAACGTCCCGCATTTTTGTCGGTTCGTATTTGAATATTTAAATCAGTTTAAATATTGAATTCAGAATATAAATGGATTTATATATTTATTTTAACGAAGTTGAACGCATATAAATATATATTAATTATAATCGAGCTCAGAACGACGCTGCAGTTCGTTAATTAACGTTCTGAACTTCAACCGGACTCGTTTTGAATCGGATTTCTTCGAAACAAGAAGAGTTGGAATCGGTTGAACTGTATCTTTCCAACAGAAGTGAAAAACCAAGATTTCGTCGTATAGATTGCAAGATATGTCCAAATCAAATATTCGAAAAGTCGCTGTAAAATCGTTTATCGACCGTAATGGTTTATTTGAAATAACTAGATATCGGTTGCAAATCTGGACAAGGTTCTTTTGAGGTGCAGCGATAATTTAATTTTTAGAATTTTACTGTAATTTTTAATAAATTAAATATGAAACTTTTTATTTGGAGAATTGTGCACCCTGTATCGGTATTTCGGAGTTTCACAATATAAGTAAAACGACCGGTATTATTATATTTTTTGGATCGTGACACCTCGTTGAGCACGACTGTATTCTTACTTCTGTCCGCGGCCACCCAAACATGAACGCGATTTACGTAATGTGGCACACTTAGATTTTTGTAACAATTTATATACTATGGCCATACCTTCGTAACCAACCCCATGTAAAAATCTAAACACCATACCCTATACAGAAAATACTTCCACCTTAAACTAAAAGAAAATCATGCCGACATACTTGAGTAACGCAGACCTTACCTTATACAGGCTATAAAGCATGGCTACTTTGAAATTACACTTCCTAAGTGTACAACATCCCTAAGCTACAGCTATACTCTCCTATTACTTCGCACCAAAGTAAAACTGTAGCGCCTATTACTTCACTTTTAGCCTTAGTTTAGTGTAGGGAACCTATGAAATGACGCAAACCCATACCGCCTGCTATAAACACTACATAACCTATACACACGTCCCTATTGCTTACAAATGAAGCTTTCCTCCTCTATAAATAAACAAGCCAACCCGCAAGCCTTAAGAAACGAAAACCCAGAGAGGAAACACTGCTTCAAATTCCAAACCCCGTATTTACAGACAACCGTATATATTACAATACATTTAAAAACCCAGAGATGATGCTCTACGCCTACATAAGATTTTCGAGGGGTTCGAGTTCACGGTTCCGACACCAAGAAGAAGGTGGATGATCTTCATGGCTGCGGGATTTCTGTTGTAGTAACAACAAGGTGGATGGGCATATATCGTAAACTAGAGCAAGGCCAGTTTTGCATGGAAACATGCAGGCATGAGCAGTATTTGGGAGTGCAAGGTGTTGAGCGGTGAGGAACGGTGCGAAGCGGATCTGGAAAAAAGGAAGTCGAGTTTGCTGAAAGGTGCACGGTCACGGTGAATGAAAGCATTCCTGGTGGAGCTGTTGTTCAGGGTGTTTGTACATGGGGGTGTTGTGTGAGCGTCACGGTGGAGCAGGTGCTCACGCATGGAAAGAAAGGTGCGAACGTGTAATGGAATAAGGGATGGCACGCGATGTGTAATAGGAGTAGAGGAAACTAGCAGCTTCAGTTATGAGGTTTTCTGGGAATTGGTTCTGAAAATATTCACACCTTCGTACAAATGTGGCGGATCTGGCGACGGCAAGGAGACGGTCTCCGGTGATCGTTGGACTTGGGTGATTAACGGCAGCAGTGATGGGAACGCTGAAAATACTGTGCAACAGTTAGGCGGATTGATTTTAATGGGGCAACGTGATGTTCAATTGAATGGATAACACGAGGAAGCGGAAATTCTTCTTGGTTTCGGAGAAGAGGCTTCTAACGGGCGCGGATCCGAACTGACGCAAATCGTTATTTAACGGTTAACGCGCCAAGGTGAGTAAATTCACTAACTCTGATCTATTTAAATTATATTTTAATATTGTTTGAATGCTGTGTGATGATCGATTAGGTAGATTACAATTAAATTTGGTTGAATATATATATCATCATCGGTTGGACACTGATTCCATCGTTTAGAATATTCCCTAGTATAGAGTTAGTGTTGATTGTGTTGACTGACATCGGTGGATGCGGAAACCGGTTGGAAGAATCCGACCGGATTCCTCAATATTTGTATGTACTATTTGTTGTGTAGTATTTAGATATACGACCTGAACCTAAATAACATTATTAGGAATTATAGTCTGATAGGCTAGTTAATATTTAGTTTTAAACCAACAAATTATAATAGGATATGTAATCAGTAATTAGTTATAAACTTGATATTGATTTAATAAGAACCTGACTTAGAAACAGAGTTTATCAAATGAAATGTGAATATAGCAGCGTATTGCAGTAGCTATAAAAGAGAATACAACAGCGTATTGCAGTAGCTATAAAAGAGAATACAACAGCGTATTGCAGTAGTTATAAAAGAGAATATAGTAGCGTATTGCATTAGTTATAAAGGAAAAGATAGCAGCATTAGTTAAAATATAACGGTTTTAAAGTAAGTCGATAAGTTATAATGTTTAAAAAAGATATACTGAGCATGATAAGGAAGGTGATATAGTTTTAAAGAAATTAGAACCCGTTGTACGTTGGTTGAGTTGAGTAACTTTCGAGGCGTCAATCTGATGTTGGTTTCGGCCTTCGGGGTTGATACTTAGAAATTTAT
Organism: Allium sativum; assembly: GCA_030737875.1. Taxonomy (NCBI): domain Eukaryota; kingdom Viridiplantae; phylum Streptophyta; class Magnoliopsida; order Asparagales; family Amaryllidaceae; genus Allium; species Allium sativum. The sequence continues at coordinate 487,349,020 of CM060913.1, forward strand.
TCACTTACCGATTTATAACGAGGAACTAATAGAGTAGAAATGAAGGGAAGTAAGGAAGAGTTTATAGAAATATGGGAAACTAGAAAGTTAGTATTAAATAAAAGGGCCAGTGTTTGTGAATGGATGTTTGTTTTAACTCCGATAGTTAAATAACCGACTATCGAAGTGTTTGACCATCGTTGTCGATATGGAGAGACCGGTTGGATTGATTATCCGAAAACCACTCCGTATAGGCATAGGCGCTGCGAATATATTATGCTGAAGATAATTGAAGACGGAGTTAAATGCAAGGGTCGTCCAGTTCCAGAATGGTGCTTTCTGTTTGTCCAGTCCCAGGACAACTTATATGGACGAGTGTCTGACAGAGTATTTCCAACGGTCATGTCGTTGACTTTACGAATATACCAAGTTGGTGGGGAGAAGATAACTTCTCTTTATTCTACACCCAGTGTGCATTTGTGTAATCGATGTGTGATTACGGATTTGACAATGTGACATTCAAAGTGAATGGTGATCAGATGTTCTGAAGATAGACGTAGCCTCTAGCCTCACAACCAGGAATGACAGAAGTTGGGCTAGGCAGCATGGCTAGTTGGGTCATCCCCAAGCAGGGTGTATTGTCACCGATCTAGAGAAAATTCATATTTATACTTCTTTTCGATTCTGTATCTTCGGATGACGGTTGGATGGCCTACAACCGTGGTGGCAATATATTCGCGACACTCAAGCTAAATGAGTGAGCGGTCATGTGTGGCCGGGTTGCAAGACGTTCTTGTTGAACCCTGAGTGTATCCCCTCTAGAGTACACTATTCAGAAGGTGCTCCCATACCTTGTTTGTTGAAATTCAATCTCCAATAAGTGCCCTGCGGTTTATGATTTTATACTATATATATATATGTGGAACGTGAGATGCAAGCGTTCTGCTACTTGATTATTTAATTGAGTAGACATAATTATAATATCATCCGGGTTTGATATAAAAATATGTTGGGTTATAGTAAGGTAAAAACCGTCCATGTTTATGTGTGGGTAGGTCTTACTATTACCTTCTTGTTTGGAAAAGGATTTTCAGAGTTAAACAGTATGGTTGGAATTTACTCACACCAGTCCCATGACTGACCCAGAGTTTATTTTGTTTGTTTTCCCTAAACTCTTGGGTGCCTAAATTTGTACGGGCAGTCAAGTGTTTCAGGCTTTGCAGATTCACTTGGAGGAGCTCAAAAGCAGGAAGCTTCACCATTAGTTATGTAGAGTTATTTCCGCTGTGATATGATGTATTGTACTCTGATAATGGTATGTATATACAATACAGTTTTGTATTCAAAGTTATGTTATATAATACATCTTATTATGTTCCGCTGCGAGTTTCGTGTTACTCTGATTCTGTTCAGTTGTGATCTTCTTCTTCTTCTATTCTATTATTTCTATCTTTTCTTTCTCACCCTCTAAATTCTTCTATTAATGTCCTGGTGTTTTCGATGCTTGAATAGTCAACAGTGTGTTTTTATGTTGATTTTCTGGGTCGAAAATTCCTGCCGTTACAATATCATCAGGGTCAGTCGTGCATGATGGTATCCAAGGCACTTAAACGACTCACAATGGATAGGACGCAACCACATAGAGCAAGACCCAAGTATCAAACCCAAGGCAAATCAAGTCAAGCAGTACGACGAAAGAAGATGGCACGATATGCTATGAGAAATGCGGCTCAATAGAGATAAGGATCATACATTCTGTAAAGCTGCTCACAACAGCGGAGCACGCTTGATCTAATATCAAGGTTTGGTCGCACGCATCAAGACAGGAGTCAAGATCTCACGTATATTTAACAACTGTTCATGTATTGCAACTCTTACCGCTCGACACTCGAATCAGAAACCCATTGGTAGGTCATATACAAACTCCTAGGAAGAGCACATTCACATCTCAAAGTCGCAAGTCTCAGTCGATCGCCTCTAAACTATTGAAGATTGTCGCCCGCTCACTCAAATCAGGCACAGCCACATTAAGGAACTATGATTGGTCATTCCTTCATCTCGCCATCAAGCAAATCAGATATCTGCTCATCGAATGCTAGAAATAGACACGACAGAAGTCACTCGCTTAACTACTCAAGACACTCGCTCCATTGAGTCGCTCCCACATGGTAACTGAATATAGCCACAGACAGCTGGCTGCAGCTAGCCAATGGCATGAATGTAATTAACAGAATGAGTGATTCATAGCATGCATAAACGGATTTCAAGTCATTTACCCGTGGAGGCTCACCTATAAATACACCATGGCTACCAACATAAGGGGGATCCAATCTTTGAAACCACGAAGTGCTGCTAAATTCTATCTTCAACTACTAATTCGGCCATGGCGTCAAATACAATCTTGTGATCAAGGAAAACAAAGGCATCCTCCTTCTCAATCATTCATCCATCCTTCTTCTCCTCAAATTCTACCATTCTCTTGTATAATTCCAAGATTGAAATATATAAATGAGGTATATTGAGTGAATATAGAGATGTATGAAAAGGGAGAATTGATGTATTTTGTAATCCTCATTATAAGACTGGAAATCACCTTCACAGTGGACGTAAGCCTAATTAACGGCTGAACCACTCTAAATTTCGTCTCTACTTTACCTTTCTCTCATTTTTCATTTTTAATTGCAGACTAAACACGGTTCCATTTATTTCTTACCATATGAGTTTTAGTACCTTGGGTGTTTAGACCAATTTTGGTGTAAACAAGATCTAATCTCTTCTTCACCAAGACCCGTTATGGTTCCATGTTATTTTCAGATCTGAAACCTAGAACTATATCATGAAAATTAAATAAATTTGGGTTTAGAATATAGTGCTTATAAGATAATTGTTATGCCTGTTCTTCATTGTTAATCACCTATGTCGTTGTTATAAGTAAAATATATGCCTTTACTGTTGGATAATTAATTAGTTATGTGTATCTATCTTCCTTTTCCCTATTTCTACTGTTTTAGTTTATTTCCAGTCTTGCCTATATGCCCATGTGATTTGATTTTATTCTCCTTCCTCTGTTTTTCCCTTTTGTTTACGCTAAGCCTAGGCCTTTGGAAGCCTAGGCCATGTCCGATTAAAGTTTGTGTATAGTAAGAATTAGGATAATAAGAAATGACATGAAAAAGGGGAATTTGGGGAAATTGATAATTTGAGGACTGTTTGACTGTAATTTGGGAAAGAGATAATATGCATATACTTGTACTTATGGTAACTTGAGAATATGATAAAAAGGGGTAATATGCATCAAATTGTACATGCTGCAATTTGGGGTATAATCTAATAGGATAGTATGCATATGCATAAACATGTTAAAATTGACTTAATATAGACGCTAAGTAAAAAGAGCATGTTAAATAGTGCAAGTACTAGATGTAGTTTAGTAAACTGAATCACTAACATACATCTGGGAAGGTGTTTGGGGGAGGGTTGTACCCACATAATAAAATGTAATATTATTACCACGTTTATTAGTAAACCTAAATATGCTAGTTAATATTGATTATTAATAAGCTAAGAGGTCCCTCGTTCTGTTGTTGTATCGGGTTTTTGGGGACTCTTAAATCCTAGTTACTTAGGGACACAAGCTTAAGGTGTTTGGCTTGAGTCAATTTGCTGCTTGAAACCTATATCAGTCAACATCCATGTTAGTATTTTGTTAGAGGGGCTCACACTAGGTAGGGGCCAGAGAACGCTTTACTGAACTGGATAATAAGAGGTTCACATGGGGCTATGGGTACGGGAGCGTTCCGGTAGAGTCATGAGCGTGCATGAGTCCGACTAGGGAAACTAAGCTGTTGTAACACCAGTAAGTAGGTGTGTTATAAAAGTTGCTAGGTTAGGGAGTGATACACCCTACTACCAGGGATGACACAGGGTATTTACGTAGTAGGGAGCCGATCGCACGAGTAGTAATTAGGGTACACCTAATCCTTCTGTTATGTAATTATGGTAACACCTAATCCTATTATGTAATTAGGGTATGCCTAATCCTATTGTTTCTTTTAAATAATTAGGTTAACGCCTAATCTTGTTATATTAGTATTGGTGCAAATATAACCTGTTTTAGGGAGATAAATGTGAAGCATTACTCGATCTTTTTTATTCCTGTTATTCCTGTTTATCCTGTTGTTCCTATCTATCCTGTTTATCCTGTTTATCATGCTTACCTATTGCCTTATATGATACTATACTTTCTCATCCAGTTTTGTTTACCTGTCTTGGTATCTCTATTTTATGCATATTTGAAAATCACTAGAACTCGCTAGACTTTATGTCTGACCCTTTTGTTTTCGCTTCTTTCTTCCTTCCCCTAGGTCCTCAGAGCAGTAGCACTCCTTAGTGATTAGGATTTTCTCTTCCAGCTAGGATCTGGACTTTATGAGATGTACTGCTTTGACTTACTTTCTACTCTGTTATGGCTTACTTTCTACTCTGTTATGGCTTACTTTGAGGGATATGGTTTTATATCACTACACTATGTTATTTTCATTATGAGACAGATTTGAGATACTTGGTTTTAATGTAACTGGTTTGATGATGTAACGCATTTTGAGACTTTTTTATTTTCAATAATAAAGTTGAAATTTTCCACTGCTTATTTTATACCTGTCTTGTGAATTTCTGTACTGTTTACCTATTGCGCTTCACGAAACTTAATGCATTCTCTTATGAGTGACATTAACGGATGTGGGGTGTCACAAAAATGGTTAATGTAAATGCCATCTAGGTTTCACGAGTAGTAAATTGCAGGACATATGTCCTTCACCATGTCACAAGAGTGAAGGGTTGTGTCGGAATGTTGGGATCCTTGGTTGCTCTTCAATATCCTTCCATCGAGACTTGTCATCACTAGGATCATCAGATTCATCTTCAGAATAGTACCCGGACTGCTTCATATCAATGTTATTTGAAATTTGGCCGGTTGGACAGGATTAAGTCATGTAAACCAGGTGATCACTACTCATTCAGGAACAACATCAGTTGCATTAGTGAAGTTTATACACTATCAGAACCATGGAGAAGGAGGCTACCAAGGAACAATCTTTCCCTCATATATTGTCACAGTTAGCATACTAAATCTACTCAGGAACTCCCCATGTTGAATATTGTTAGTAAATAGGGGACACGACATTATGAAAAATCCCAGTCGTCGCCATTTTGTTGTTGATATTCTGGGACTAACCACCGAGTCTTGGTGATTAATGTTGGTCACTACGTTGCAGCTAGGGTTGCCCTAGAATTTTTTTAGGCCTTTGTCTTGAAATTCAGGTCGTACCCGAATTTTTTTCTTCCGGAAATGGCTAGTAGTTCGGGTCGCTATGAGTTGGGCTGGTCGTGTCGAGTTTGACCCAGGCTTGTTCGACCCGAAGACATATTCGATCTGAAGCCCTACCGATCCCAAAATCTGTTTGATTTGGAGAGAGTTCGAACCGTAAGCATTTTCGATCCAATCCGTGTGCATTCTCAATCCGACCCTAAGGCGACTATGGACTTCACTTCTGTTCTGTTGCTGCTGCTAGCAGGCATGAAGGTAGCTTCATATCTGGTGACCTCCGTGATTACAAAGCCAATGGAAAATAGAGAATTCACAGGATTTCCTCTTCAGACTTGGTGATCCGACAAGTAGACTCGAAAATCCTTAAACATTGAGAATCTTCATATCTCAGTGGCAGTACCAAAATGTTAGACCAAAATATGGCACTAAAGCCCGAAAAGTCATGTTTAGAGCATAAAATAAATATTAAGGCTAAGATTTGGGGCATATATTGTATTATGAATTGTGACCTTGATTTAGGCATGTAAGTTTAGGCTAAATTTATGATTAGGCAAGATATATAAATAAAGTTTTAGATATATATAATCTGCTAAATCTGTTATCTGCTAAATCCACTAAATTGCCTAATTCGTTATCTGCCAAATCTGTTGAATCGCTTAAACTGCTAGATCTGCTACCTGTTGAATTGTCTGATCTGTTGAAAACTAGATAATGGTAATCGGGGTATGGAAATCCGTAGGCTTGACCTAAGATTTAGTAAAACATGGAAATTTGATTAATATGTTGTATCCTATGAAGAAGTTTAATCTGTTAAATAAACAGAATTAGTCGGATATTTGAAAAATCTGTATTGGAATGAATTGGCTATGACACGAGGTTAGGCTCTGTTTGCGGTAGAAGCCTGCCCAGAACCAACCGGCTTAACCAGCGACCGCAAACTGTCAGTCTAATGTGAGAGGTTGTAGGCATAACTAAAATATGTTTAGACTAGAGTTTAGGTCTGGCTTGTGGCAGAAGTCTGCCCGGAACCGCCCGACATATCCAGCGGCCACAAGCTACCGACCTAATGTGAGAGTTCTGTGCATTAATATTTAATTAATGCAAATCTGGGATAAGTATGATGTCTAAAACGTTTTGGGTATATAGGGTTAAACCAATTGGACTAATGAATTTAACAAACCCGTTTCATGAATTTGTAGTCCCAATTACAAAGTTAGACAAATCAGTAAATCTGTTAAATCCGTATATCTGATCCGTTAGTCTGAAAACTTGTCTGATCAGTGAACTAGTTGATCTGAACTCTGTATGTCTGAACTTGTAAACAAGTTAATCTGAAATCTGTTAGTCTAGGAACACAAGGTTAGGAGGGAAATTACTTGTGTCATCTGTTGTTTGGGACCCATATTAGTCAGTAACCCTTTCTGGTATCAAAACTTTGACCCAACAGTAGGTAGGGTCCGGGCACGCTTACTGAACTAATTATAAGTGGTTCATTCTGATAATGGCGAGGGGTGTTGATGGTGCGTTCCAACAGGATCATGTGCGAGCATGGATCTCGGTCTGCCTCTGAGGATGTAAGACGTCGTGACATCTGTAAATAGGTCTGTGTCATTTAAAGGTTGCCACTTTGGGGAGTGTTACACCCTTTTGTGGGGATGGCACAGGGTATTTATGTATTAGTGAGCCTGTAACCCCCCACCTCCGCCAATGCCATTCTTGCAAGCACACTAGCTTTGGAGGGGCGTTAAACAAGGTAAACATGCATGCAGATATCACAAGACAGAACATATAAGTAAAACAGAGTAAATAAAGCAGCGGATCAAACTAGCATTTCAAAACCATAGTCACGTTACAACAAAGTACTTGACCATTATTTTCCAACAAACAAAGTCTAGAGAAAAGCATAAACTGAAAAACTGAAATACATAAAGTACTATCCCCAAAGTGAAGTGATAAACCATAGCAAGCTCAATGTCCAAAACCGTACATGAGCAAATCCAGTAAGCAAGCTATAAAGATCCAAGCTAAGCTCCAATGTTCCCACCCTGAGGACCTGAAGGGGGGAAACGGAAGAAAAGAGGCGAAAGAAAACAGGTCAGTCAAAAAGACTGGTAAGCCCTAACTACTATCAGTCCATGAACTAGTAAAGTTAACTGGCATGAGAAGCTGAGATGAACATAAGGATAACAACATACTGGCATGATGATTAACTAACAAGATAGATAAAGGTGTCATCACATAATCAATGTTAAGTATTGCACCACGGGTGTACTAGCATTCCAACATGTCAAGTAAAAACAAGAATTGATCCCTTGGCCCAAGCTTGGCCCAATATCATGAGGTGACCTAAATCAAGGTCCAACTACACGGTCTAGTTGATCGGCTCCCTATAAGCCTAACTCGTCAAGTGTCGGTGTCATACGGCCCAAACATGAAATGTAGTTAAACTGCGCTAGGTACACCCTAGAGTGTATCAAGTCTTAGGGTGTCAACCTCAGACACAAATTCAAGTATGCACAGTCTAGATCTACTGGTACCCGTGCCTGATTCTCCAACTCCAGACTATGTGCACGACCATAGTCCGCCTGGACCTACACCGGCGTACCTACTCAGCCGTCGTTTTGGTCGCTTACATGTCAGCCCAGTAATCGTGCCCCACCCTAGCCTAGTCCCTAGGGTCTTATGATACTATCAAAAGGGTTACTGCTGAAAAGGACCACGCAACTAGGGTTTATTAACGGGTTAAATGTGGTTAACCTGATCCAAACGTGGATTAAATTGGTTAAGTGTACCCAAGGTTCATGACTTAACCCCGATTAACCCATCAAGCCCAAATTGGTTAAGTATTAAGTGGTCCATGACTTAACCCTAATCAGGAGGCATTAATTAACTTAATGTGCTTTAACCTCTCACGTTAGACTTTGTTGTGGTTACTAGTTAAGCCGGGCGGGTCCGGGTAGCTTTACACCACAACTTGGTCTAACCTCGGGTTCGAGCACAACATGACCAACTTCTCACATTGGGTCCTATTGTTTGTAGCCACTAGTTAAGCCGGGCGGGTCCGGGTTGTTTTATGCTACAAACTCAACCCAAACTCGAGTTGGGCACACTTATATTTTCTAAGTGTCATGTCCATTATGTTTCCAAAACATAATTACAAGCTAACATATCACGTCACGTTATAAAAACCATGTTCATGTCATAATGTTACCCAACCCCAATGTAATCCCATCATTTACATAATCGCAACAACGCATAAAGGATAAAATAGGGAACTTGGCATAATCATGACATAAAGGTGTTGAAGCCACAAGTTAACATGGTGGCATATGAAATGTACATATGTTCATATACTTTCATATTGCATTATTAGGCTTCAAAAGTATGCATAAAACCAAACTTAGCATATAAGTGATACATGGTGATAAATGACATGTAGAAGTTGCTAGGAGTTCGCATTTAGCCTCACATGCAAGTTATCATAAGGGGTATGATAACTTCCATGTTTCCAAAATGCAACCTTTAATATAAAGCTTGAAGCTTTAAGCTCACAAACTCAAGTTTAACTTGCATAACATGATAACATGTGTATAATGATCAACCCAAACTTGCATAACATAGCAACATGTGTCATACATAATGATTAAACCAACTTGCATAACATAATGATCAACCAAACTTGCATATCATAATGATCAACCCAAACTTGCATCATTCATTTAACTTTAGAGTTCAAAAAAGAAAGTAGAAAAGGGCTTACAATGCTATGAAGACACAAATAAATATTTATTATAAAGATTGAGATGAAGCCCTTATGCAATCACCCAAATATGCAAGCTCCAAATGAAAAAATCCTTGAGCCAAATCAATAAAAACCCTTGCTTTGTAATAGAAATGTTGCAACTTGACTTGAATGCAAACTAAGAACACTCATACAAGCTTGAAAACACTTGTATGAACTCAAAACCTCTCATATAAATAAACTTAGAAATTTTAGCATGAGAGTGGAGGCCATGAGAGGAACAAATTTGGCATAGTTTAGTTGTAGAGTTGAATAATGATGATTCAGGCTAGGCTTAGGGGTCTTTTTATAGAAGATTAGGATAGTATTAGCCATAGGATTAACCCTAGATCCAATCCGAGCCATCAAATCCCGTCACTAGCCAACAAAACAGGTCCAAACAGCCCAATTAAGTGCACCAGGCCGACCTGGCCGACCAGGGAGGTCGACCCCCAGGTCGACTCTAGTGTTGACCTGGTTGGGGGGGAGGTCGACCCTAGTGTCGACCCCCTGTCGACCTGTCTGGGCGGGAGTTTTCCCGCCCAGTCTGTTTTGGCTGAATTTGAATTCTAAATTCAAATTTGAACTGTTTTTGAACTTGAAATTTCTGAAAACTTTGACGGGCCATAACTTGGTCATGCGGACTCCGATTTTCGAAAACTAGGACTCTATTTCGCGTATTTTTCCGAGACGAACGCAATGGCACAGCCCGTTTCCCTTGATTCGGATTTTACAGTTTAATTCTGCCTTGATTTATGTTATAACCTGTTATTCAAAAATACGGGTTGTTACATTCTCCCCTCCTTAAAGGATTTCGTCCCCGAAATCTCCAAGTTAGGAAGAACGTATCCTACCATCCATCATCCATCTACTCGAAACATCATCCATGTGTAGTCATTGTCCTTAAAGGATTCTAAATGTTGTATGATCATATGCAAAGGTGTGTGTATATGTACTTATCTAATTCGAAAATCAGGAGGTTACTGATTCAGTAAACCCCCTTAATGCAAAACATGTTAGTGAAATGAGTCCATATGTATGCAAATTCCTAACATAATTTATAATCTCTACATGAGTGCACATAACATTCATCCATATGCAACATCCACGTGATAGCATAACAAGTTTCATCCATGAATAAGTATAAGCACTCATGCATATGCAACATGAAAGAGTGTGAGCCGATCTTAGTGCCTAATGTGTATCATGCATCCACGAGTATCCACGTGCAAACACTTGCAACCACTTGCAACCATCAAGCATAACATGTTTCAAATACATGTTTCATCCAAAGGGTTTCTACCTAAGGTTCTCATGACAAGATTAACAAGATAACTAGACAAAAAAGGTAAACATGGATGGCAAAAGAAAGATAGGAAACGAGATCGAGAATGTACCCTCAAAAAGAAATGGATAAAGCCCACACATCTTCTCCTCGGTTTCCCAAGTTGCGTCCTCTTCGGCTTCACCCCACTGAACCTTCACCAGCTTGACTTCTCGATTCCTTAGCTTCTTGATCTCAGTTCCCAAGATACGAATCGGAGCTTTTCTCAGGGTTGCTTCTTTCTCTACCTTAATGTCTTCAAGAATGCTTGGTTCAACCACCTCAGCGGATTCATGTAGGCACTTTCGGAGATGCGAGACATGAAAGACATTGTGTACTCCGGCTAGCTTTTCGGGCAATTCCACCTTATAGGCCATCTTCCCAATCCTCTCTACGATAGGGAAAGGTCCTACGAACCTTGGTGCTAGCTTCCCAACTGCTCCAAAATGTGCCACATTACGCAAAGGGAAACCTTCACGAAAACCATGTCTCCAACTTCGAATTCCAAATCAGTCCTTCGCTTGTCTGCATAGGATTTCTGTCTGTCTTGGGCCGCCTTCATCCGTCTTCGAATCAACTCTACCCTCTCGGATGTATCCCTAATCATATCGGGCCCAAGTATAAGATCATCTGTCGTCTCCCACCAACAAGTTGGTGACCTGCACGGCCTTCCATACAAAGCTTCAAATGGTGCCATCCCTATGCTGGTTTGATAGCTATTATTATAAGCAAACTCTACAAGAGGAAGGTGGTCTTCCCAAGTACCACCAAAGTCAAGAACATAGAGCCTCAAAAGATCTTCTAGCACTCTATTCACCCTTTCGGTTTGGCCATCCGTCTGGGGGTGATAGGCTGTACTCAGATTCAATCGCGTACCCATTGCTTCTTGCAAACTATTCCAGAACTGGCTAGTGAAAATTGGGTCACGATCGCTAACTATGCTGGAAGGAACTCCATGCAACCGCACTATCTGCCGAAGATAAATAGATGCTAGCCATGATGCGGTCCTCTTGCTCTTTACAGGAATGAAATGAGCGCTCTTTTTAAGTCTATCAACTATGACCCATATGCTTGTATTCCCTTTCCTTGACCTAGGCAATCCATCCACAAAATCCATAGAAATACTCTCCCACTTCCATTGCGGGACCTCCAACGGATGTAATAGCCTACCTGGTTTCTTTGACTCGGCTTTCACTTGTTGGCACACCATGCACTTTGAAACAAACTCTGCCACGTCTTTCTTCATTCCGGCCCAAAAGAAAATGCGCTTCATATCCCTATACATCTTATCTCCTCCAGGATGTATAGTCATCTTCGAATGATGTGCTTCTTCGAGAACTTTATGCACCAATTCCCCTACTTGTGGAACGCATAGCCTTCCATCACGCCTTAGCCAACCTTTATCATCAATAGTATATCTAGCAAGGTGACTAGACGTCTCACCACGAATCAGTTTGTCCATAACTTCAATTATCTGTAGATCTTCCTTCTGCGAAGCCCCAACCTGATCGAGAAGTGTGGGTCTAAGCTCAAGGGATGCTAATGAACCCGTCATCGACTCAACAACCGTCGTGAAATCAAAAGTTTCCAAGAACTCTAAGTTCTTCATCTCAATAAACAAGGGACTCAAAGTCAACCTCCTTCTGCTTAGTGCATTTGCCACAACATTACCCTTGCCAGGGGTATAAGCTATCTCGAAGTCATAAGATGCCAATAATTCCATCCACCTTTGCTGCCTTAGATTCAGATCTTTTTGCAAGAAGAGGTACTTGAGTGACTTGTGATCAGTATACAACTCAAACCTTTCGCCTAGAAGATAGTAGCGCCAGGATTTGAGTGCAAAGACGATCGCCGCTAACTCCAAATCATGAGTGGGATAGTTCTTCTCATGAACTTTAAGTTGCCTACCCCCATAACATATCACTCTTCCCTCTTGCATCAAAACAGCCCCTAACCCCGTGCCACATGCATCTGTGTACACGGTAAACATCTTACCACTATCGGGTAATGCCAAAACTGGAGCTGAGGTAAGGGCTCTTTTGAGCTTTTGAAAAGCAAGCTCACACTCCAAGTCCCATGCAAAGACTAAGTTCTTCTTCGTCAACTTAGTAAGAGGGGCCGAAATCTTAGCGAAGTCCCTGATGAACTTCCTATAGTAGCCCGCCAGACCGAGAAAGCTTCTTACTTCGGTTGCATTCCTAGGAGTCTTCCAGTCTTGAACCACAACCACTTTCGCGGGATCCACCGCTATGCCTTGCTTAGAAACTATATGTCCAAGAAACCGAACTTCCTTTCTCCAGAAATGACATTTGGAGAACTTGGCTTTCAACTGGTGCGCTCTAAGCGTATCCATCACTTCCTTGAGATGCCTAGCATGCTCTTCCTCATCCTTTGAGAAGATCAGAATGTCATCCACGAAGACAACAACAAACTTGTTAAGGAACTCCCTGAACACCCTACTCATCAAGTCCACGAAGTATGCGGGTGCATTAGTCAATCTGAATGGCATGACAAGCCATTCAAAGAATCCATCTGGAGTCCTAAACGCAGTTTTATCAATGCTATCCTCAGCTACTCTAAGCTGACGGAATCCGGTGGCTAGATTGAGCTGAGAGAAAACAGAAGCACCAACCAGCTGGTCAAAGAGATCACCAATCCTCGGTAAAGGGTGCCTATTCTTCTTTGTCAGCTTGTTCAACTCTCGATAATCAACACATAGACGAAGCGAACCATCCGCCTTAGTAGCGAATACCACCGGAGCACCCCATTCAGAAATGCTTCGCCTAATAAAATTCTTCTCAACCAACTCCTTGATTTGCTTACTGAGCTTGCTTCTTTCTCGTGGGACCATGTGCCTAACGGGCAATGATACTGGCTTGGCATTATCGACTAGATAAATGTGGGAGTCTATCTCTCGTTTAGGGGGTAACCCCTTAACCCCTTCAAAGACATCAGGATATTCTCGAACCACCCTTACAGATTGCAGATCATCGATGGACGAGTCAAGAGATTCAAGATAACATAACATGACGGGACCTCTAGGGTTACAAGAAATTTCTAGGGTATTACCGAGGCGAGTCATGAGCCTCGCCACCCTATGCTCACAATCGAGAATGGCTCCATAACTGGACAACCAATCCATGCCCAAAATCAACCCGTATCCCATGAACCCGAGAACATAAGCATTACACATGAATTCTACGGTCAAGATAGAAATCTTCAAATCCACACAAATCATAGATAGATGGGCGGAACCCCCAATTGGATTTGAAATTCTAACGGGACCTCAACTGGACTAGTACTTAGGTGCAAACTTTCAGCAAGATCAGGAATAAAACTATGCGATGCGCCAGAATCAAATAAGGTATGAACATGATAATCAGAAATATAAACAAGGCTTTCTACAGAAATACTACCTCGGTCCTGAACTGGAGCAGTGTTGAGGGCATGCACTTGCCCTCCAGAAGGTCCTGCACGCTGAGTCTGTCCTTGCCCTTGTCCTTGCTTCTTAGGGCAATCCTTGCTAAGGTCTCCAGGATCTCCAAGGTGAAAGCATTCTCCCAACTTCCTCTTCTTCTTCCTACAATCTTTGGCTACGTGTCCAACGATCCCACAGAACTTGCACTTTCTTGTCTCCCTGGTCTTGTTGCCATTGCGGTTGTTGTTGTCCTTGCCTCCTTTCTCGGAATCTATCCTCTTGCCTTGAGACTTATTTGCCTTGACCTTCTTCTTGTCACCCTTATCTTCCTCTTGAAGTAGGGCTGTATTCACCAAATTTTCGAAGGTCGCCCCCATGGGTATATGAGTCATGGCCAAACTGCGCAATGGCTCGTTCAATCCAAGAGCAAAGTGTAGGGCCTTCTTTCGAGCTGTGTTAACCCATTCTAGACCGAACTGAGCAAGTTGATTAAACTTATCCACGTATTCTCTAACGGTCATGTCCCCTTGCTTTAGTGATAGGAACCTCTCCATCTGAAGGTCCTCTTTTGTCGATGATAGAAACCTCAGTCCAAACCTTCTCCTAAAGTCATCCCAAGTCTCAATTGGTCTAGTAGTGGTGGTGACTACCCACCAATAAGCAGCATCCGCTTTTAATAGCCATACCGCCAACAGAACTTTCCTATGATCTTCCACATCAAAGATAGCAAAGAGGTCTTCAGTTTCCTTTAACCAGTTTTTCTTGCCTCCACATAAGTCTCCGTTCCGACAAAATTCTTGCAACCCATCGTCTTAAAGTCTTTACAAAGCTCCGCGAAATTCGCTTGTGTATGCTGAGGGGGAGGAGGAATATCCGCGGGGCCGGCTTCATTCGCCCTTGCCTCCATGTACCTTCTAAACCAAATAGGTACTGGTACAACCTCCGGGATGGCAAAATTATCGGCCATACTGAAACGAAGGAAAAAGATGGATAGATTCAGAACGAGGAAATGAAGGATAGTGCTAATGGCTTTTGGGGAATAGCCTTTTAAAATTACTATACTTTTCTTGGAAAATACTTAATTGGTTTTGAAAATAGTTTTTCAAAAGGTAAGTTTTAAAAACCTTTTGCTCAAATCTTGTAAACCTGGCTCTGATACCAAATGTAACCCCCACCTCCGCCAATGCCACTCTTGCAAGCACACTAGCTTTGGAGGGGCGTTAAACAAGGTAAACATGCATGCAAATATCACAAGACAGAACATATAAGTAAAACAGAGTAAATAAAGCAGCGGATCAAACTAGCATTTCAAAACCATAGTCACGTTACAACAAAGTACTTGATCATTATTTTCCAACAAACAAAGTCTAGAGAAAAGCATACACTGAAAAACTGAAATACATAAAGTACTATCCCCAAAGTGTAGTGATAAACCATAGCAAGCTCAATGTCCAAAATCGTACATGAGCAAATCCAGTAAGTAAGCTATAAAGATCCAAGCTAAGCTCCAATGTTCCCACCCTGAGGACCTGAAGGGGGGGGGGGAAACGGAAGAAAAGAGACGAAAGAAAACAGGCCAGTCAAAAAGACTGGTAAGCCCTAACTACTATCAGTCCATGAACTAGTAAAGTTAACTGGCATGAGAAGCTGAGATGAACATAAGGATAACAACATACTGGCATGATGATTAACTAACAAGATAGATAAAGGTGTCATCGCATAATCAAGGTTAAGTTTTGCACCACGGGTGTACTAGCATTCCAACACGTCAAGTAAAAACAAGAATTGATCCCTTGGCCCAAGCTTGGCCCAATATCATGAGGTGACCTAAATCAAGGTCCAACTATACGGTCTAGTTGATCGGCTCCCTATAAGCCTAACTCGTCAAGTATCGGTGTCATACGACCCAAACATGAAATGTAGTTAAACTGCGCTAGGTACACCCTAGAGTGTATCATGTCCTAGGGTGTCAACCTCAGACACAAATTCAAGTATGCACACTCTAGATCTACTGGTACCCGTGCCTGATTCTCCAACTCCGGACTATGTGCACGACTATAGTCCGCCTGGACTTACACCGGCGTACCTACTCAGCCGTCGTTTTGGTCGCTTACATGTCAGCCCAGTAATCGTGCCCCACCCTAGCCTAGTCCCTAGGGTCTTATGATACAATCAAAAGGGTTACTGCTGAAAAGGACCACGCAACTAGGGTTTCTTAACGGGTTAAATGTGGTTAACCCGATCCAAATGTGGATTAAATTGGTTAAGTGTACCCAAGGTTCATGACTTAACCCCGATTAACCCATCAAGCCCAAATTGGTTAAGTATTAAGTGGACCATGACTTAACCCTAATCAGGAGGCATTAATTAACTTAATGTGCTTTAACCTCTCACGTTAGACTTTGTTGTGGTTACTAGTTAAGCCGGGCGGGTCCGGGTAGCTTTACACCACAACTTGGTCTAACCTCGGGTTCGAGCACAACATGACCAACTTCTCAAATTGGATCCTACTGTTTGTAGCCACTAGTTAAGCCGGGCGGGTCCGGGTTGTTTTATGCTACAAAGTCAACCGAACCTCGAGTAGGGCACACTTATATTTTCTAAGTGTCATGTCCATTATGTTTCCAAAACATAATTACAAGCTAACATATCATGTCACGTTATAAAAACCATGTTCATGTCATAATGTTACCCAACCCCAACGTAATCCCATCGTTTACATAATCGCAACAATGCATAAAGGATAAAATAGGGAACTTGGTATAATCATGACATAAAGGTGTTGAAGCCACAAGTTAACATGGTGGCATATGAAATGTACATATGTTCATATACTTGCATATTGCATTATTAGGCTTCAAAAGTATGCATAAAACCAAACTTAGCATATAAGTGATACATGGTGATAAATGACATGTAGAAGTTGCTAGGAGTTCGCATTTAGCCTCACATGCAAGTTATCATAAAGGGTATGATAACTTCCATATTGCCAAAATGCAACCTTTAATATAAAGCTTGAAGCTTTAAGCTCACAAACTCAAGTTTAACTTGCATAACATGATAACATGTGTATAATGATCAACCCAAACTTGCATAACATAGCAACATGTGTCATACATAATGATTAAACCAACTTGCATAACATAATGATCAACCAAACTTGCATATCATAATGATCAACCCAAACTTGCATCATTCATTTAACTTTAGAGTTCAAAAAAGAAAGTAGAAAAGGGCTTACAATGCTATGAAGACACAAATAAATATTTATTATAAAGATTGAGACGAAGCCCTTATGCAATCACCCAAATATGCAAGCTCCAAATGAAAAAACCCTTGAGCCAAATCAATAAAAACCCTTGCTTTGTAATAGAAATGTTGCAACTTGACTTGAATGCAAACTAAGAACACTCATACAAGCTTGAAAACACTTGTATGAACTCAAAACCTCTCATATAAATAAACTTAGAAATTTTAGCATGAGCGTGGAGGCCATGAGAGGAACAAATTTGGCATAGTTTAGTTGTAGAGTTGAATAATGATGATTTAGGCTAGGCTTAGTGGTCTTTTTATAGAAGATTAGGATAGTATTAGCCATAGGATTAACCCTAGATCCAATCCGAGCCATCAAATCCCGTCACTAGCCAACAAAACAGGTCCAAACAGCCCAATTAAGTGCACCAGGCCGACCTGGCCGACCAGGGAGGTTGACCCCCAGGTCGACCCCAGGTCGACTCTAGTGTCGACCTGGTTGGGGGGAGGTCGACCCTAGTGTCGACCCCCCTGTCGACCTGTCTGGGCGGGAGTTTTCCCGCCCAGTCTGTTTTGGCTGAATTTGAATTCTAAATTCAAATTTGAACTGTTTTTGAACTTGAAATTTCTGAAAACTTTGACGGGCCATAACTTGGTCATACAGACTCCGATTTTCGAAAACTCGGACTCTATTTCGCGTATTTTTCCGAGACGAACGCAATGGCACAGCCCGTTTCCCTAGATTCAGATTTTACAGTTTAATTCTGCCTTGATTTATGTTATAACATGTTATTCAAAAATACGGGTTGTTACAGAGTCGATCGCTTGGGATAGGGTTTTAGGGTACACTTAGTTCTGTCTGTTTCTGTTGGTACCGTCTATTTCTGTTGGGTGGTAACACCTGTCTGTTTCTGCGTGGTACCGTCTGTTCGGGTGGTGAAGGCCCATTTACTAGTGTACACCTAATTCTACATTTTGTTTCCGTAGGGATTAATCTTTTTCTGTTTATGTACCTTCTGTTCGGGTGCTAAAGGCCCATTATTAGCATTCTATTTCTGTCTGTTTCTGTTCAGGTGGTAAAGGCCCATTATTAGCATTCTGTTTCTGTCAATTTCTGTTCGGGTGGTAAAGGCCCATTATTAGCATTTTGTTTTTGTCTATTTCTGTTCGGGTGGTATAGGCCCATTATTAGCATTCTATTTCTGTCTGTTTCTATTGGGGGTGGTAAAGGCCCATTACTAGCATTCTCTTCTGCGGAAATTATTCTGTTCCTGTTTCTGTTCAGTTTAGACATTGGGGTAACACCTAATCCTGTTATACTAGTATTAGTGCAGAGAGGTGAAAAGTAGTACCTTACATCATTCTGTTCTTTTTCTGTTTAACCTAAGTATATCTGCTACTCCTGTTACTGTTATCTCGCATCCATTATTTTCATGTCATAATTATTATTATCTGTTCATATGCTGAAAGTCACTGGACTTGCCAGACTTTATGTTTGACCTTGCTTCTTTTCGCCCCTTTTTCTTCCGTTCCCCTCCCCCATGTTTTCCAAGGAGGGAATACTTTAGCTTAATCCGGATTTCTTCTGCTTGAAGTGCGTAAAGTATGGCTTATCTTGTTATGGCATCTTCTGTGGGGATTATGATTTTAAAGTTTTGTACTCTGATGACGTTCTGAACAAGACTGATATTTATGTACTAAAGTGATTTTGAAAGATGTAACCATACTGATCTCTATTTTCCATTGTAATAAAGTTATAATTTCTCAAGTATTGTTTATCTGTCTTGAAATTTTCTGTTCTGTTTACTGAAATGCTCCAACAAAGTTAAGGCATTCCCTTTGAGAGTGTCCTTAACGGAGGTGGGGTGTTACATTGCTTGTATCACTCGGTTGTATCCTATCGATCGAGTCTTCGACCTTTTGGTAGAAACTAATGGGTGTAAACATGTGTTTGAGACATGTTATGTTTGATGGTTGCAAGTGGATGCAAGTGGTTGCTAGTGGTTTCTCATGGATGCATACACACACATTAGGCACTAGATCGACTCAAAAGCACTCTCATACCGCATATGGATGTGTGCGCATTTTTCAATTTTTGTGGTTGCAAAATGATTGACCCCATCACATGGATGTTGCATTTGGATGAATGGTTATGCACTCATATAGAAATGATGTGTATCAAATAGGATTTCTTGCATACATAATTGGACTCATGGCACTAACATAAATTTGCATTGAGGAGGTTAACTGAATCAGTAGACCGCCTGATATTTGCATTAGATAAGAGACATATACACACACTTTTGCATATGTTCATACAACATTAGAAGTTTTCTAAGGACAATGGATGCTTGTGGGTGATGGTTTAGTAGATGGGTGATTGGATGGTAGGACACATTCTTCTTAACTTGAAGATTTCGGGGACGAAATCCGTTAAGGAGAGGAGAATGTAACACCCCGTATTTTCTGTGAACGTAAAGTAACAAAACAAAGTATACTTAATTTTTAAAAGAAGAATTAAGGGAAACGGGTTACTCCATTGTGTTCATCTTGGAATTCTGCTTGGAATAGAGTCCAAGTTTTTGTAAATCGGACTTCGTATTAGAAAGTTATGGCACTCAGAAGTTTCAGGAATTTAAATAAAATAAAACAGCTCAGATTTAATTTAAAATTCAAATCACACACCCGGGCTGGGCGGAAAATTTCCCGCCTAGGACCCAGGTCGAGCAAGGGGTCGACCTGGGGGCCGACCTGGGTCACATAGGTCGACCAGGGGGTCGACCTAGGGATCGACCTCTCCCCTATTTCCAGATCCGAGAACCGGTTCGTTTTTCTGCATTTGGACGCCTGTTCTGACTAGATTCGTTGATCCCTATGCTATTTAAACACCACCAAACCCCACCTTCTCTCCACACCAAACCATTGTAACGCTATGCTTCCTCAATTCTAATTAAAATAAATCGGTGGTGTCTCTACTCTGCTGAAATCTAAGCTAGAACTAGTGCTTCTTCTTCTTCCAATCTGAATAGGATTAAAAGAGAACAACTACAACCCTTTTTCTTTTAGAATCCAACCAAGGTGAGTACAGTTATTTTCAGATATGAAATTTAATTATGTTCTTAACATGGTTATAAATCTGAATTTGAGATTATGCATATTCTTGTTTATTAGATATATTTTCCTGTGTAAACTATCTTATTAATATTATAGTAACTATTATGTATCTCTTTCTTCCTTCTGTTCTATAGCCAGGCTACCACGAGCCTGAGCCAAATCTCATAAGAGATTGATGCACGAACGCTAAATTTGGGAAAAATAGTGAATGACGCATAATTAGACATGACTGATTTGCGACTGATTTGAGAAAAGATCATATGTTGTAATTTAAGATCTGGATCTGGGCATACTATATATGATAGTCTGTGAGTTGGAAGAAGGAGAATTTTTGTGTATATGGCTTAGGCGCAAAGGTCTATATTATAATAGGATAACTATTAAATGTGAATATACCTGAATGGGGATTTTGGATATTTGGCATACGCTGAAATCAAAGGCTATAATTTGGCATAATTTGTATTGTATATCATGATTTGGGGTTTTTGGAGAATATTCTATGCTATGTAAATATAACTAAAATTGGGGCATATGTTATATTGTGAATTATGACCACAATTTCTGCATGTAAAATTAGGCTTAATTTTATGATTTGGTGAGGTATGTCAATGGTATTTTAAGGGATGATTAAATCTGTTAAATTGCCTAATCTGCTAAATCTGTTGAAAACTGAATATAGTAATTTGGGGTATGAAAATCTGTAGGCTCGATCTAAAATTGAGCAAAACAAGTTAATAGAACTTTGAATAATCTGCTGTAACTTGTAAAGAAGTTTAATTTTTTGAATTAGCATAATTAGTCTGATATTGGCATAATCTGTGAATGAATACTTTAGCTAAAATCAAGAACGCTGAGACACGAGGTTAGACTCTGTTTGCGGTAGAAGCCTACCCGGACCCAACCGGCTTAACCAACAACCGCAAACTATCAGTCTAATGTGAGAGGTCGTAGGCATAACTAAAAGGTGCTTAGACACGAGGTTAGGTCTGGCTTGTGGCAGAAGTCTGCCCGGAACTGCCCGGCACATCCAGCGGCCACAAGCTACAGACCTAATGTGAGAGGTCTGCGCATTAGTGATTACTTAATGCAAATCTAAGATAAACATGATGCCTAAAATGTGTTCCGTGGATAAGGGTAAATCAACTGGACAGATGAATCTAATAAACCCGTTTCATAAATTTATAGGCCTAATACAAGGTTAGGTGAAACAATCTGTAAGTCTGTTAATCTGTATATTTGATCCGTTAGTCTGAAAACTTGTTATTCTATATGTCTGATCTGAGAACTGGTTAATCTGAACTTTGTACATCTGAAATCAGTAAGAAAGTTAATCTGAAATCTGTTAGTCTGGGGACACAAGGTTAGGAAGGGAAATTACTTGTGCCATCTGTTGTATGGGACCCATATTAGTCAGTAACCCTTTTTTGGTATCAAAACTATGATCCAACACGAGGAGGGATCCGGAGCATGCTTACTGAACTAATTGTAAGAGGTTCACTCTGAAAATGGCGAGGGGTGTCGATGGCGCATTCAAACCGGGTCATGTGCGTGCATGGATCTGGTCTACTCTGAGGATGTAAGACACCGTGACATCTATAAATAGGTCTATGTCTATAGGTTGCCACTTTAAGGAATGATACACCCTTCTGTGGGGCCGGCACAGGGTATTTATGTTTAGGAAGCCAATCGCTTAGGGTAGAATTTAGGGTACACCTAGTTTTGTTTGTTTCTGTTGGTGTACTGTCTATTTTTGTTGGGGTGGTAAAGGCCCATTATTAGCATTCTGTTTCTATACCTTCTGTCTCTGTTGGTGTGGTAAAGGCCCATTAGTTGGGGTGGTAAAGGCCCATTATTAGCATTCTGCTTTTGTACCTTCTGTCTCTATTGGGGTGGTAAAGGCCCATTACTAGCATTCAGTTTCAGTAGAGATTATTATGTTTCTGTTTTGATTTTAGTTTAGACATTAGGGTAACACCTAATCTTGTTATACTAAGTATTAGTGCAGAGAAGTAAGATATAGGTAAGAAGCATATCTTGGTCTATATCATTCTATTTTGTTGGATCTAGATTAACCCTAGAGGGGGGTGAATAGGGTTTATCACAGTTTTTAACTGAATTAAAATTCTAACAGGATATATAATAATAAATAGATCACAGAATATAGCAGAAACAGAAATGCAGAAAATAAATCAGACACAGATATACCCAGCTTCGGCAAAACCTGCCTACTGCTGCATTCCTAAGGTTTCTACTAGGTGATAGAACAGATCCCCCATATAAGACCATGTACACTCGCAAACCCTTCTCCTATTCTAATCCTACGCTTAAAACCCTAGACTGATCGATATCCCCTCAATCAGATTTCTCCTGATTACAACCCTGTAACCAGTAACCCAGATTTTACAGATTCTGTCAACTGTCAGTTAACACCCTGACTGAATCACCTAGTATTTTACAGACACTAGAACTGATTCGGTTCGATTTAAAAGAGAAACAAAAACAAACAAAACAAATACAATAGAAATCTAAAAGCCCTTAGGAGTTAATTAAAAAAGGGTTATCCCCTTTGTAAATTCAAGTCAACCAAAGCCAGCCCATTCTCTTTATTGTTTAACCTGATCTCTCTTTTCTTCTGGAATCAAAAATGGCGGCAGCTAGGGTTTGGAAATTCTCCCAAATCCAGGTCGATCTGATGATGAAATTGTTTCAGTGATGCCTTGAATCGTTGGATGCTTTCAGTGCTCTGATTTCTTTGATCAATCGGTTTGGGATTTTTTTTCTCTGGCGATCGAAAACCCTAATTCAAACTGTGAGTTTTCAGATTTAATTTTTTTCTTGTAATTTTGATGCTTGCGGTTTTTGATCCACTAATGCCAGTGATGTAATGGGTGTAATTATATGGTTAACTAAAACCCTAATCCTCTTATTTTGATTACTGCCTTGGTCTGATAGCTTGCGAGAATTCCTCTTTTGCTTGCACTGATTTTTCCACGATTGTGTCCCTTAAAAGTTGCCTCGAAAGATTTTCTGGGATTATTTGATTCATTGTGCCGAGTTGAATTGTTGCCAAAACATTTGATTCCTTTCCATAATTTGGCTTGAAGAAATTGCTTGAAAAATGCCTAACACCCTGATTTCAAAAATTGTTGAATCATCATGCCAAATATGATTTAATTTCTCCCTTTGTTTTATGGCTTTGATAGAAAGAATTCCTGCATAAAAAAACTTGATTTTTTGCCACTTTTGGTTTCTCTGATTAGATGTGTGGGCTTGTGCAAGTATGATTTGATCATCGAAATAGATTTTTCCCTTTATGATGGTTTGCTCGATTTAATTCAGCCTTGATAAATTGATAAATTCTGGATGTTAGAAATTGTTCCCATTGCCATAAAATCCAGAGATGTTGCCAAATATAATATCCTGATTCTTTCCTGAAATTTTGTGATTGATTTCTTGAATCATTTCTGGATAGTTTCATAGCCGAAAGTAAATAATTCATATTTCAGGAAACCAACTTGAATTTAAATTGTGGTCCACTGATTATTCCATGAAAACATTTATGCTGAGTTGCACCACTTTAAAACACTTCATTTTGTATACACCAGTTTCACCAATCATATTGTGTGTGTACACACACACAGCTGTACCATTCAATTTTGCACCATGTCTTGCTTGAGTGTATCATGGCTGAGCTTATTTGCTCCAAACTGATCATTGCTCCATTTTGTACATAACTGCCTGAACTTGTTTGCTGATCATGTAGACTTGATATATACACTAGAACAGATTTCATGTATGATTGCCTTTACTTGTTTCTTTCTAATTGATACATACCCAACATCATTTCGTGATTGTTCCCATGTTAATTTTGTGATCTCTGAAAGCACTTAAAAACTAAAATGAACTTGTGAATGTTGGAACCATCTTGAACATTGTTTTCTGAAAGAAAATTCATTTAAGATTTATTCCTCAAGATGTTACTTGCTGAATTGATACACTTCCTGTTGCCCAGATTTGCATATCTCATTTCAGTTTGTATTGCTGAACTTATTTGCATGTTTTATGAATTCACATCCATGCAGTTTCATCCATGAAATATATTGTAAGTGAGCTCCATCCATACAGATTTCACCCATGTATTTCTTGCTGTGCTTCTTGCTGTTGCACCATGTCCTTATGTCACATTAATCATGTTGTGATGCTTGTGATACTTTAAAAAGTATATGCTGCATATTTCTTGAATGTCATTTGTCAAGTATGCTTGAATCAAAACTTTGCATCTTCTTCAGTGTTCCACCATGCTAATGTATATATGAGCTGCTTTATGCTTGTAACTGTTTTCTTGTATCCTTGTTTGACCTAACATTGCATACTTGTGCATGCTGAAAAATACTTGATTGTGATGCTCCATATTGTTGCTGTTGTGTTGCCTTGACCACACCATCACTTTTTGCTGACTTCGACCACTTTGAAATTTGCTGCTTGCATTTTGTTTAGCCATGCACCATTTTTGCTTACTAACTTGATATGTTGTTTGCCTCGACCATCTTTGTACTATGTTGCATTTTATAGTGTGCTCGGCCAATTGTGTTGAGCAGTCTTCATGCTTGACCATGGTTCGACCAATTTGATATGTTGTGCACTGAGTCGAGATGGTCCATGTGGCTACTCCTCAGTTGCAAACTGATTGGCGTGGCAGTGCACACGTGTATATATATACACGTGTGTATATGCAGCCATTCCAAAAATTTTCTATCCCTGTACATATACAAACTGTCTGCCTAGACACAGATGGATCAGATCAAGTCATGAAAAATGATGAGAAACACACCAGAAATCTGAGGCAAATAAAATTTATATTTGCATATATTCAGTTTAAATTCTATTGCAGTGTAGTGTGCGTGTTTCTGTTTCATTGTGACAGGTAAGAAGATGATGACTGGACTGAGAGAGAGGATGCTGTGAAGACAAAAGACTGAAGACATGAGCAGTGAAAAGTATACAAGTATAAGTGTCTGTATATCAGTCAATGTGAAAATGAATTATATTTCAATGAATTTGAGCAAATAGTGGAGTTGTTAATCTGTACTGTTAAATATTGAAATAAAATATTATATTTAAATAAAATACTGTTGAATATTTGGATTCGTGTATTGTCGTATTCTATTTGAATATAAATATTATATTCCTGCCTGTGATGAATATATTAAAATAGTACAGTAACAAACACATATATAATAACATATATATTTGGTTGTTATCATCAAACAAAAATCATATAATTGTGTATACAACACCGTTATATACAACAATCTCCCTCTTTTGATGATGACAAACAAATATAAGATTTTGAGCATAAATGTGTTTGGAAAAAATGAAATGTATTACTCCCCCTATTTGAATGCTCCCCCTACAACAGTAACTCCCCCTAGAAGTGTGCATGAGTGAAAGAATTGAAAATTCATAAACAAGAATGTCTATAAAATGTAAATCAAGAATATCTATAAAAAGTTCACTCATAAATCAACATCTCATCCCATTCTCCCCCTTTTGTTATCATCAAAAGGATTCAAAATTTAAAATATAGATGAATAATGACTAATTAATATAATTTCAGGTTGAGTAAGAACGGTCATCATAAATCTCAATCAGTCAAACAAAAATCATAATAAATTGAGAAAGGTTGCATATTTCACATTGTAGAGAAAGACAGATTTACGATGAAATTTATATAAAATGGGGAGAGTTATAGAAATATGAATATTTTTAATTATTTAAATAAATGATTTTATAAAAATGGAGTTAAAAAACAGTGACGGATTTGGACTATAATTAATAATTCAATTTAAGTGATAAAATCGTATAATCTCAAATCCCAATCCCTATCAATCAACAAATCATAATACGTCATAAGATTTCAACACATTTCACAGATTAGAAGATGGATTGATATGCTGTTTTTATACACAGAGGAGAATTTCAAATTTATTTCAATTTATAGCACATTTTCCTTTTCATTTATTTTTTTATTTAAGAGCACACTGACCACGCATAACCAGAGCTTGGATTTTTAAATGAGGTCAGTCGCAGCTTAAATAATAAGTTGTCTCATAACCATGCATGACCAGAGCTTGGATTTTTAAATGAGATTAGAGACACACTTATGCATTAATTATATTTATTATATTTATTATTTTCAGCTTTAAAAAGGTAAAAATCCTCGGTATACAAAACAAATATGGATGATAGAAATGTGGTATGTACAGAGATGGACTGTGAAATAAATTTCTAAATTAATCATATTATGAAATATGCTCGACTGTACCGGGATTATTGAAAATTTTCAATTATCACTCATTCTGAAAAATAATGTAGTCCCATTTCTATCACGAATATTTCCACT
Source organism: Allium sativum (assembly GCA_030737875.1). Classification (NCBI taxonomy): domain Eukaryota; kingdom Viridiplantae; phylum Streptophyta; class Magnoliopsida; order Asparagales; family Amaryllidaceae; genus Allium; species Allium sativum. The sequence continues at coordinate 487,375,617 of CM060913.1, forward strand.
GTTTATTCAAAAATAATTTTATAAAATATTAAACTCTCCACATCAATATAAAATCATAACGGATGACAGAAGGATGATAGGTAATGAAGATGGTCGTGAAATAATTGCCAGTTCAAAGACATTATAATAAATGTTCAACCATCATGAAAATATAATTAAAATCTCCTCTTGTTGTGAAATATAATGCAGTCACAATTCATCACAATTTCAAAATCTGATAATTATTTTGATGAATTATAAATACAGTTCAATATGGATATTGATTTCAATTTCTGAATGAATAATCAATAAATAACTTTAAAATTGAAAATCAACTACAAGAGGGATATTAAGATCTATACAAGACAAGAGGGATTAAAATATAAAAAATAAATAGCACATCTGGTACCAATTTGTGTCTCTAATCATGAGAATTTTGACATGATATTGAACAAGAATATCATAGGCAAAAGAATTATTATGTACAAAGCCCAAGCAGACAAGATAACAGATTATGCACATGTATCAGAGCAGCAAACAAGTGATTCCAAAGCAAACATTTTTCAAAACAGTATCAAAGTAGCACAAAATTAGTTTCAAAGCACACTTGTCAAGACATTTCTGATGGTCACAGAATATGATTCATGATCCAAGATTAAAAATACCGTTTATTTGAAATCATTTGAGGAAATATGAAAAAACCATGATTCAATGAATCAATCACACCATATTATAGATTTCAGATTCAGGATATGTGTGACATTCAATAAATCAATAATTCCAAATGATTTTAAACAAACAAATATTCGAATCAAATCATCATGAAATAGCAGTGAATTTTAATGACCATTTTTCAAAGAATTTTTCACAAATTTTTCTGACAGTCACACAAGGATTTTTTTCAGAATAATTACATCAAGATTGAGTAATAATTCATGATCCAAAAATAAGGATTTATTCGAAATCACTTTAAAAAAATGTAAATCATGAGATACAATGAATCAGTCACACAGGATTAATAATTTCAGATCTGAGAGGTGTGTGAGATTCAAAATACCAAAAATTTCAAATGATCTCAAACAAACAAAAACTATACCAGATGATCATGAATGATAGTGAATTTCAAGATGTAAGCAATTATTCAAGACTTATCAAAAATATCCAAGTCAATCTGAAAATCAATGAAATTATCACGGTTGAGAAGTAGTGTGTGCTTTAATGAGTATAATATTTCAAGCTTTTCTAAACTGAATTAGAAGAAACCCAAAACAGCAGATATATGTGAAATTTCATTAAATATTCAGATCTTCAAAAATTTAGAATTCAAACTAACAGTGTTCAAGATATGATATGGATGCTTCAGCACTGTTAGAAATTCAACAATCAAAAAATAAACTTCAAAACAATTGCAGAAATATTTACAAATTTGAATTCAAGATCTGGAAATTATTAAACGTTAGAGTTTTATACAAATGAAGCAAATTTCCATAAAAATATGAGGTCTACAATTAGAAGTTAATGAAGCACAAGAAAAAATTACAATGATATGAATGTGACAAATCAAACAGACAAAGAAAATAAATAGAAGAGATAGAAGGAGGGAAAACAAAAAAAATATTTACAAAGATGAGTTTAGAGGTTATACCTGAAATTGACGTGAGTAAATAAATCTCTAACTCAGCAGGTTTGGCTAAGGAGCTGAAAATGATTCAATGATATGAAGTTGTTTGAATCCAATTTCTCTTTCACAAAGCAGCTCCTCAGCCTTCTCCGGCACCTAACAATTTATAGGATCGAGTGGTCTAACAAAGTTAGTAAAACCACTCACGGTTGTATTCATATGTTTTGGTACCCAGACTTGTTTATATAACAAACCATTAGAATTAACTTTCGTACCCTTAGGAACCTAAATCTGTTTGAACTTGACGAAGCCCGCTTTATTTTTCGGGATCCAAGAATGTTTAAATGGTTTATTATAAAACGATTTCTCATCACAATTTTGATTCAACAAACCTTTGAGATTTTCAGAGTTCAAATTTTCAAAGCAGTTCTTTCTAAAGCAGTTTGAGGGATTTTTCAAATCATTTGAAAAAACATCATTTTTCCCAAAGCCAAGACCAGATTTATTTCCAATAGAAACTTGGTTTTGTAACAGCATATTCAACGATTTTTCCCCATTAGAAAATTTATCCAAAGTTGATTCTAATCGTTGAATTTTGGATTTTAGATCGCTATTTTCTTTTAATAAATTTGAGAAATTATTTATAGCAATCTTCTGTTCAGCATTGGACTGTTTCGAAACCAAATTCTCATTTTCAAGCAATTTAATTTTGTCTTGGGATTCGGAAATTTCAAGTTCAAAATGATTTTGTTTTTCAGATTCAAGTTTTTCAAAGGTTTTGAATTTTTCAATCTCAATTTCAAGCTCTTTCAAAATCAGATATGTTTTCAACAAACTATTATTTTCAGCAATATCATGTTTGGAATTTTTGGTAGCCTTAAAATTTATAAATTCCTTTTGTAAAAAATTGTTTGCATCTTTCAGCTCAATCTTGTTATCTTTTAAAACTAGAATTTCTTCTTCAAGCCTTTGAATGTTATTATTGAGATAAACGAGATCAGTCTTTAATTTCAAACAATTTTCACAATTTTCACAATTAGAATTTTCAAATTTCACAACATTTTCAAGTTTTAATTCCAAACAATGAATTTTTCTTGTCAACTCATGATTTTCGGTTTTCAAAGATTTATTTTTAGAATGGAGTTTGTCAACAGATTTAGTTAAATCCATGCACATATAAACTAAATCTTCATATGAGAAATTTTCTGTTTCAGCATCTGTTGATTCTCCATTATCTGATCCTTCAGAATTTCCATTTATAAATCCTGTTAAACAGAACTCTGAATCAGGGATGACTTTCTCAGGTTTTGAGCTACCGTTGTCAGATCTTCCATACTTCGTATTGAGAGTATCCCAGATTTCCTGTGCAGATAAACAATGACAGATAAGATTAAACTGTTCAGTATTAAGATAATCAAATATGATTTTCATAGCATGAGCATTGAAAGTAATATCTACACTATTAAACCCATTGATAACAACATCCCAACATTTAAGAATAACAGATTTTAAATAAAATTCCATTTTGGATTTCCAGTTTGAAAAATCTGTTCCATCGAAAATAGTTGGAAATGAACTGGATTGACTCTCTATCGGCTGACAACTAGGATCCATGATTCTAGGTTTAATGAGATTACCAGGCTCTGATACCAAATGTTGGATCTAGATTAACCCTAGAGGGTGGGTGAATAGGGTTTATCACAGTTTTTAACTGAATTAAAATTCTAACAGGATATATAATAATAAACAGATCACAGAATATAGAAGAAACAGAAATGCAGAAAATAAATCAGACACAGATATACCCAGCTTCGGCAAAACCTGCCTACTGCTGCATTCCTAAGGTTTCTACTAGGTGATAGAACAGATCCCGCATACAAGACCATGTACACTCGCAAACCCTGCTCCTATTCTAACCCTAGACTGATCGATATCCCCTCAATTAGATTTCTCCTGATTACAACCCTGTAACCAGTAACCCAGATTTTACAGATTCTGTCAACTGTCAGTCAACACCCTGACTGAATCCCCTAGTATTTTACAGACACTAGAACTGATTCGGTTCGATTTAATAGAGAAACAAAACAAAACAAATACAATAGAAAACTAGAAGCCCTTAGGAGTTAATTAAAAAGGGTTATCCCCTTTGTAAATTCAAGTCAACCAAGGCCGGCCCATTTTGTTCATTGTTTAACACGATCTCTCTTTTCTTCTGGAATCAAAAATGGCGACACCTAGGGCTTTAGAAATTCTCCCAAATCCAGGTCGATCTGATGATGAAATTGTTTCAGTGATGCCTTGAATCGTTGGATGCTTTCATTGCTCTGATTTCTTTGATCAATCGGTTTGGGTTTTTTTTTCTTTGGCGATCGAAAATCCTAATTCAAACTGTGAGTTTTCTGATTTAAATTTTTTTCTTGTAATTTTGATGCTTACGGTTTTTGATCCACTTATGCCAGTGATGTAATGGGTGTAGTTATAGGGTTAATTAAAACCCTAATCCTCTGATTTTGATTATTGCCTTGGTCTGATAGCTTGCGAGAATTCCTCTTTTGCCTGCACTGATTTTTCCACGATTGTGTCCCTTAAAAGTTGCCTCGAAAGATTTTCTGGGATTATTTGATTCATTGTGCCGAGTTGAATTGTTGCCAAAACATTTGATTCCTTTCCATAATTTGTCTTGAAGGAATTGCTTGAAAAATGCCTAACACCCTGATTTCAAAAAATGCTGAATCATCATGCCAAATATGATTTAATTTGTCCCTTTGTTCTATGGCTTTGATTGAAAGAATTCCTGCATAAAAAACTTGATTTTTTGCCACTTTTGGTTTCTTTGATCAGATACGTGGACTTGTGCAAATATGATTTGATTTTTCGAAATAGATTTTTCCCTTTATGATGGTTTGCTCGATTTAATTCATCCTTGATAAATTGATAAATTCTGGATGTTAGAAATTGATCCCATTGCCATATAACCCAGAGATGTTGCCAAATATAATATCCTGATTCTTTCCTGAAATTGTGTGATTGATTTCTTGAATCATTTCTGGATAGTTTCATAGCCGAGAGTAAACAATTCATATTTCAGGAAACCAACTTGAATTTAAATTGTGGTCCACTGATTATTCCATGAAAACATTTATGCTGAGTTGCACCACTATAAAACACTTCATTTTGTATACACCAGTTTCACCAATCATATTGTGTGTGTACACACACACAGCTGCATCATTCAATTTTGCACCATGTCTTGCTTGAGTGTATCATGGCTGAGCTTATTTGCTCCAAACTGATCATTGCTCCACTTTGTACATAACTGCCTGAACTTGTTTGCTTATCATGTAGACTTGATATATACACCAGAACAGAATTCATGTATGATTGCCTTTACTTGTTTCTGTCTAATTGATACATGCCCAACATCATTTCGTGATTGTTCCCATGTTAATTTTGTGATCTCTGAAAGCACTTAAAAACTAAAATGAACTTGTGAATGTTGGAACCATCTTGAACATTGTTTTCTGAAAGAAAATTCATTTAAGATTTATTCCTCAAGATGTTACTTACTAAATTGATACACTGCCTGTTGCCCAGATTTGCATATCTCATTTCAGTTTGTATTGCTGAACTTATTTGCATGTTTTATAAACTCACATCCATGCAGTTTCATCCATGAAATATATTGTAAGTGAGCTCCATCCATACAGATTTCACCCATGTATTTCTTGCTGTGCTTCTTGTTGTTGCACCATGTCCTTATGTCACATTAATCATGTTGTGATGCTTGTGATACTTTAAGAAGTATATGCTGCATATTTCTTGAATGTCATTTGTCAAGTATGCTTGAATCAAAACTTTGCATCTTCTTCAGTGTTCCACCATGCTCATGTATATATGAGATGCTTTATGCTTGTAACCGTTTTCTTGTATCCTTGTTTGACCTAACCATTTCATACTTGTACATGCTGAAAAAGACTTGATTGTGTTGCTCCATATTGTTGTTGTTGTGTTGCATTGACCACACCATCACTTTTTACTGACTTCGACCACTTTGAAATTTGCTGCTTGCATTTTGTTTAGCCATGCACCATTTTTGCTTACTGACTTGATATGTTGTTTGCCTCGACCATCTTTGTACTATGTTGCATTTTATAGTGTGCTCGGCCAATTGTGTTGAGCAGTCTTCATGCTTGACCATGGTTCGACCAATTTGATATGTTGTGCATTGAGTCGAGATGGTCCATGTGGCTACTCCTCAGTTGCAAACTGATTAGCGTGGCAGTGCACACGTGTATATATATATATATATATATATATATACATGTGTACATGCAGCCATTTAGAAAATTTTCTGTCCATGTACATATACAAACTGTCTGCCTAGACACAGATGGATCAGATCAAATCATGAAAAATGATGAGAAACACACCAGAAATCTAAGGCAAATAAAATTTATATTTGCATATATTCAGTTTAAATTCTATTGCAATGTACTGTGCGTGTTTCTGTTTCATTGTGACAGGTAAGAAGATGATGACTGGACTGACAGAGAGGATGCTGTGAAGACAAAAGACTGAAGACATGAGCAGTGAAAAGTATACAAGTATAAGTGTCTATATATCAGTCAATGTGAAAATGAATTGTATGTGAATGAATTGTATTTCAATGAATTTGAGCAAAAAGTGGAGTTGTTAATCTGTACTGTTAAATATTGAAATAAAATATTATATTTAAATAAAATACTGTTGAATATTTGGATTCGTGTATTGTCGTATTCTTTTTAAATATAAATATTATATTCCTGCCTGTGATGTATATATTAAAACAGTACAGTAACAAACACATATATAATAATATATATTTGGTTGTTATCATCAAACAAAAATCATATAACTGTGTATACAACACCGTTATATACAACATATTTCTTCTGTTTAACTTAAGCACACCTGCTACTCCTATTGCTGTAATCTCTCATCCAACTTTATTTACATATCATGATACTACTATCTGTTTATATGCTGAAAGTTACTGGACTCGCCAGACTTTATGTCTGACCTCGTTTGTTTTCGCCTCTTTTTCTTTCCGTCCCCCCCCCTCCGGTGCTCAGGGTGGAAACATAGGAGCTTCATTCATATTCTCTCTACTTGAAGTATTGCTTGGCTTTGACTCTACCTTCTTATGGCAGTTTATGTTGGGGATTATGGTTTTAAAATATATGCATTCTGAAGGATTTTGGTATAAAACTGATACTTGTGTACTTGGGTTTTGGTATTGTATTTTTGAAGAATGTAACCAAACTTATTTCAGTTTCTGCTGTAATAAGGTTATAAATTTTTCAAGTACTACTTTACGCATTTGTCTTGTAATATTCTGTTTTGTTTACTTATAATGCTTCATGGAAGTTAATGCATTCCCTTAGTGAATGACATTAACGGACATGGGGTGTTACAAGAACCATCGGCCTTAGTAGTGAATACTACTGGAGCACCCAATTCAAAAATTCTCCGCCTTATGAACCATTTTTCAAGCAATTCTTTAACATGCTTGCTGAGCTCTTTCCTATCCGTTGGAGCCATGTGTCGTACGGGTAATGCAACTAGGTTGGCGTTATCAACCAAGTATACGCGGAAGTCTATCTCGCGTTTTTTGGGGGTAAACCCTTCACTTCGTCAAAGATATCGGGATACTCATGGACTACTTGAAAGATAGTGCATATGGATTTGGGGAATATGCCTTTTAAAAACAATACTATTCTCTTGAAAAATGCTTCTTTAAAACATGATTTAGAAAACACGCCTTTTTAAAATATGCTTTTGAAAAATCTCTTATCTGTTCTAGTAACCTTCAGCTCTTATACCACGTGTAACACCCTACCTCAGTTAAGGTCACACGTAAAGGGAATGCATTAACTTCAGTGGAGCGACATAAGTGTATAGAACAAATAAATTACAAAATAGACAAAATTTAAACAATGGAAAATAAATAAAACTTACTTTATTGATAAAAACAATAGCTTGGTCAAACAGCTTGTACAAAGATTGTTTTCCAACACCAATACCCATTACAAAAAAGCAATTTTCTTGTTTAACAAAATAAAGAAGCATAAAATGACAATGATATTCCCCAATAAAGCATGATCCAGACATAACAGCGGAAAAGAGAGTCCAAAGCAATACATCGTCTATCTTCGAGCTTGGAAAGAAAACTGAGCTAAGTGGTAATATTCCCTCCCTGTGAACCTTTGGGGGGGGGGGACGGAAGAAAAGAGAGCGAAACAAAACAGAGTCAGACATAAAGCCTGGTAAGTCCAGTGATTATTCAGCATGTAAACAGTTAAAAGGATCATGACTGAATAAACTGAATACCAGACATAACCATGATAATAAGAATAACAAGACAACAAACGATGATCGTTAGATATGACACGGTACACAAGATGAACAGGATATGATGATTGCTCTCCTGATTATTAAGATATTTCCTACACCGCACTGTTTACTAAGACACCTTGGTTAAGAGAGTAACTCCCTGAGTATCAACCCCGAAGACCGAAATCAATATCAGATTGACCCCCAAGGAATTACCCAACTCAACCAACCTTATGTTACTGCACTATTACAAGATTACACCACACCATTTGATATGACAAGGAAAGATACACTGAATGCGCTTCGGTTCTTTCTCTGATTTCCTATTTTCTCTGGACCACCGAACTAGCATCCTAACTAGTGTCTTTTACAGAACGATTCGTATTCCCTACTAGTGTCCCAACTAGTATCCTGTGAAAAAGGATCTGTATCCCCTACTAGTGTCCCAACTAGTATCCTGTGTTATAAAATAAGGTGATCCCAACCCCGCAATTATGGTAGCCTTCAGGTGTACATCTAGTATGAGGTTCTTACCTCAACCAGCCTAATTGCCATGAATATGTTAGATGTACCCTTACTACCCTATCGATCGTCTCCCTACTTTTATTAACTTTCCTTGTGTCTGTGTCAATCGGCCCTCTCTTGCGGGTAGATACCCTGTGCTGGTCCTACCATAAGGTGTATCAATCCCTATGATAGTGACTTGACAGAATTCAAGATGCACAGTGTATACTACTGATGCCCAATGCCTGCTTTTACACTCCAGAGCACGTGAATTCCCGTACTCCGTTGAAACTACACTGCTGCACCCTCTGCCGCTATTTTGACCGTTTATAATCAGGCCAGTAATTGTGCCCCACCCTGCCTAGTTTTAGGGTATCGTGATACATCTATGTGGGTTACTGCTGAAATGGGTTCCCGTTACTAGGGCTTCCTAGGGTCTATTTGTATACCCCCCCCCCCCACCCCAGAATTGGTTAAGTGTTATCCATCCATTCAAGTTAACTTAAGCCATCCACACGTCATGCCAAATTGGTTAAGTATTTCTTATTAACTTAACCCTTCTTATTCATCATGTTGTAAATCGTTAAGTGTTTTCTATTAACTTCACCCTGTTCATTCATCATATAATATTGGTTAAGTGTTTCTCCTTAGCTTAACCCCATTCGTTCATCATGTTATGTTGGTTAAGTGTCATCAATCCAGTCGAGCTAACTTAACCCACCCACTTGTCATGTTACATTGGTAAAGTGTTGCCATCTTGTGTTACTTAACCCTATCACACATCATATTATATTGGTTAAGTGTTGCTTTAATTAACTTAACCCTACCATTCTTAGCCTGCCTGTTCCTTAGCTTTAATTCATTCATTAAAGCACCAACCTCTCACATTAGATATGTATTGTTGCAGTCGCTGGATGTGCCGAGCGGTTCCAGACAGTCTTACACCGCAACTCAATCTAATCTCGGGTTTTTCGTGCTTAATGCGCTAACCTCTCACATTAGATTTATATTGTTGCGGTCGTTAGATGTGCCAGGCGGTTCCGGGCAGTCTTACACCGCAACTCAATCTAACCTTGGGTTAGGCATATTCATCTATTAATTAATTTACATATTTACCATTCATGCTTATATGTAAATTATCCACAAGTGTTGTCTAATCAAGTCATGTCCCACTTACCCTCTAAATTATTTCCATGATTCTAGGTATACAAATTCTCATGCTAGTAATTATTTACATGATTATGAGTCAATCTATGCCAATAGCATGTAGTTTAATATTTTTCCCCAATGTCTCCCCCGTTATTCGTTCACATAATTCACATAGAACGTTAGGCTCGCAAATTAGCCTAACTTATAAACAAAAGGGAAAAGAAAGGGACATGTAACATTCCAACATGCATAAACAATATAGATCAACATGCGTAGTATAAATTTGGGATAGAAGGACATAAACTTAATTAAGCACATGAACGTGATCTTACATTTAAATTAGATCCAATTAACACGTGAACTAGCATAGATCTAATTGTATAAGCATGAACTTATATAGATCTTAAAGATGGGTACTAGCTTGGATCTAAATATGTAAGTATGTATGAACGTAACTTGTCATGTAATTTGCATATACAGCATGGTAGGTTCAAATGTGTCAGTCTAATAGTCTCATAGGCATAGGATGTACATCATGATAAATCAATCACAATAGTCTCATAGGCATAGGCAATTCAGAATTGACAAAAGGATAGGAACGAGTATAATTTGGCATAGTTCTAGATCCAGTTATTACAGTCATGTTTTCTTATTAGGTGTTCACATCTAAACAATAACGGTACTTATAGAAAAAGGACGGATCTTGATTTATGGGATCTTATTTCTGAATTTGAAAAGTTATCCTTTGATGTAGTCGTTTGATTCTCTAGTTCTTCTAATTGATTCCTAGTTTGAATTTGATTCTCTAGTTTAGCGTAGATGAATGGAGGCTAGGACAGTTTGTAGATGAATAACATGACGGTTTCATAGAATGGGTTCTAGGGTTGTGGTTTGGGGTGATTATATAGAAAGCTAGGTTCAATTCTAGCCTTTAGATTAGCCTAGGAGAAATCGGAGCCATCACACCAAAGAGATGTATCATCCAGCCAACAATACCATGATACATATGCCCTGATACCTCAGAAATCAGTCATTGGCCAATCAGAGAAGGCCACATCAGCACTGGGCTGTAATAATTCATCACAGGAGCTGGATCTGGGAGGGGTCGACTCCCTACAGGGGTGTCGACACCTATATCGACTCCCCTATAAGGGGGTTGACAACTATGTCGACTCCCCTTGGGTGGGTCGACACCCCTGAGTGGAAAATTTCCCGCTCAGGTCGCACTTGCCAGATTTTGAAATTTGAACTGTTTTCTGATTTGATTTATTATTATATTTAATTACTATTTAAACTTGAAAACTTCAGAACGCCATAACTTCTTCATATGGAGTCCGATTCACGCAAACTCGGACTTTATCTCAAGAAGAATTCCGAGACGAACGCAATGGCGTAACCCGTTTCATCCAATTCCTATTTTAAAAATTAAGTGTTCTTAGATTCGTTAATTTTGATGTTTACAGAAAAATACGAGGTGTTACATATGTAGTAAAACAAGTATGACTTGCTTTACTATTCATATGTATTTGAATTTGCAAATTAAATTGGTTTTGAGAAAGCTGGTTCAAATATTGATGCATAAATACATAAAGATGTCTCTTATGTGCATATTGAAGGGGGCTCGAATCCAAATATGATTTGCAGTTCCTGCTGACCCCTCAATTCAGACATGTTGATGATAGATTGCCACAAGATGTTTTATATAGCAATCTAATCTATAACAACAAGAGTTCTAGATATGTTTGTACCTTCTATACATGTAAATATACTTATAATATCTGGAATGTGTTAAATATATGTATAAACTGTTATATATATATGTAATATACAATTTGGTGTACACATGTATGTAACGATGTAAAATATTGTAAAGTATGTCTGAAATGTATAATATATATATATATATATGTACAGAATATGCAATGATTTGATGTAGAACTGTTTTGTAATTCCTAAAGCAAAAGTTGCACTTTTAAACGTGTATTTTGGATCTGAATATATTATGATATATATAGCATTTCTGAGGCAATGTATAAGTGTTTATAAGTATTTATGTTTTCGAGTTCGATTACCATCTAGAAGTACTTGAATTGATTCTCACTGCATATATTATTGTGAGAGATGTACGTAGTATTCTTATGATATATATATATATATATATATATATTTGATATGTCTATGATCCTTAAAATCCATTCACATGCAAAAGGGGGCTAGCGCTTTTCTGGATAAAGATCTGAATGCATTTTCCCCTAATCATTGTATATGATGATTGTATTGGAACATAAAACATTATGTGACCGATAAGATTTTGAAATGTTTAAAAACTTGCACGCATATTTCTTATATAACACTGAATTTACGAGTGTTGTATATATGTATTTAATATATTTTATTTAAATCTAATTATTTATATTGATGTAAAATACATATATTTTGATATATGTAAATAACATTGATATCGCTTGCTACTACGAATTATAAAATCCCTTTAAAGAAAAATTTGTTATATTAAGTCCTGGTGATGTCTTCCAATATGTACACCCATCAATGCAAGAATCACTGGATGTAGGTAATGCCAAAGCGTTGTGCATCCATTTATTTGGTTATATGCGGTAGAGTAATTGTGATACTCGAATGTATTATTGGATCTGACTTAACAAGGAACGTGACACCCCATGTCCGTTAATGTCACTCATAAGAGAATGTACTAAGTTTCGTGAAGCACAATAGGTAAAAAATATAGAAATTCACAAGACAGGTATAAAATAAGCAGTGGAAAATTTCAACTTCATTATTAAAAATAAAACGTAGTCTCAAACGGGTTACATCAAGACCAGTTACATAAAAACCTAGTATCTCAAATCTATCTCACTATACATCTCATAAAAGAAAATATCAGAGTATATAAATTTATATCCCTCATAGTAAGCCATAATAGAGTAGAGAGCAAGTCAAAACGATATATCTCAGAAAGTCTAGATCCAAGCTGACGTAGAAAGTCCTAATCACAAAGGAATGCTACCACTCTGAGGACCTAGGGGGAAAGGAAGAAAAAAGCAAAAGAAAAAGGGTTAGACATAAAGTCTGGCAAGTTCCAGTGATTTTCAAATATGCATAAAATAGGCATACCAAGACAGGCAAACAAGACTGGATGAGAAATATAGTATTATATAAGGTAACGGATAAACTAAGCAGAATATAAATGTAGACAGAAATAATAAGAATAAACTATGATCGAGTAATGCTTTACATTTATATCCTAAATAGGTTACGTCTGCACCAATAATAGTATAACAGGATTAATCAGGATTAGGTGTTTGGCCTAATTACACAATAGCAGAATTAACAGCAGGATTAGGCATACCCTAATTACATAACATGATTAGGTGTACTTTAATTACTACTCATGCGATTGGCTCACTATTACATAAATACCAGTGTCAGCCCCGACAGTAGGGTGTATCACTCCCTAACCCAGCAACTATATAACACAGACCTATTTACTAGTGTAACAACGACTTAGTTACGCTCATAACTCCACTGGAACTCACCCATACCCACCTTCCCCATGTGAACCTCTTACTATCTAGTTTAGTAAAGCGTGCCTTGGCCCCTACCTAATGTGAGTCCCTCTAACAAAATGGCAACAAGGATACTGACTGATATGGGTTTCAAACAGCAAACTGGCACAAGCCAAACCCTTAAGCTTGTACCCCCAAGTAACTAGGATTTAAGAGTCCCCAAAGCCCGATACAATAGCAGAACGAGGGACCTCATAGCTTATAAATAATCGTGTTTAACCTAGCATGTTTAGGTTTACTAATAAGCGTGGTCCTAATATTACGTGTTATTATGTGCTTACAACCCTTCCCCAAAACACCTTCCTAAATGTATGTATAATTACTATGTCAATTTAGTTTATTAGCCTACATATGGTACTTACAATATTCTAACATGTCATTTACTTAATATCTGTATTAAGTCAAACCTGACATGTTTATACATATGCAAATTATTTACCCAATTATATCCCCAAATTACAGCATGTACAGGTTTATGCATATTATCCTTTAGCTTAATCAATTTACAGCAAGTATATGCACACTACCCCTTTTTATCAATTTACAGTGAGTCTAAATATGTGCATATTATTCATTTCCCAAATTATAGTAAAACAGTCCCTAATTTAACAACATGCCAAAATTGCCCTTTTTGTATCATTCATTGTTACCCCAATTATACATAAACTCTAATCGGATATAGCCTAGGCTTCCAAAGGCCTAGGCTTAGCATAAACAAAAAGGGGGAAATAAAGGAAAGAGAACGGAATCAAATCACATAGGCATATAGGTAAGACTAGAAATAAACTAAAACACAGAAACATGGAAAATGAAGATAGATACATATAACTTATTAACTATCCAACAGTTAAAACATGTAATAACCCGGAAAATCTGGGCCAGTTTAAAATTTTTATTTTGGCAATTTTAGCGAATTTTGGATATTTAAAATGAATAATTTTAAATAATATCGACGAGAAGATTTATTTGGAATATAATTCGACGTATATATTATATACGTCGTCGTTAGAATATAAATAATTATATATAATTATGAAAGGAATTGAAAATGGCGCGGTAGTTCGATAATTCGATTTCAAACTTCAATTGAGCATACCGGGTGCAAAACAATCCGGATTTTAGTGAAACCAAAAACATTAGGATCTATTAGATGATATCTTTCCAACGAATCCGAAAAATCAAAATTTCATAGCGGGAATCAAAAGATATGTCCAGTTGAAAATTCTGAATAGTCACTATGGAATTCAGGCCCTTAAAAATGGACATTTTGCAAACGACCTCGGATTTCGACGAAACCACTTTTGTTGGATTCGCAGTGTCAAATTATTGCTAGATTTCAAATTTCATAATTTTTCGAATCAATATGTGAGCGTGGCAAAGGAAAACGCATTTGACCAGTTTTAGTTGATTTTAATCGACTGGAAATTGGCCATTTTTCCAACGGTCTCAGAATTCGACGAAACTAGTTTTGTTAGGACCGTATCGTCAATACGAAGCTAGAAAATATTTTTCGAGAATTTTTAGAGTTAGTATGTGACCCCGGTAATTTGAAATGTACGTTTAAAATTCAATAAAGTGATTTAAATGTAAATTTAACAGGAACTGATTCAAACAGTCGAATCAGCCTACGATACATATCCCATTGTGTTCGGAATGGGGGTAAAACGCTATGGACGACAGGTGGTGGGCCTCGTTTAGAGGTCGTATGTAAAAGTCAACCTTTTTGCAAAATTAATTAGTAAATAAATAAAAAAAAACCCCCTCTTCCCTTTTATACGCTGCCCCCCCCCCCTCAGTTAATTTCGATCGAACGATTCAGAAAAGAAAAAGAAAAAAAAACCGTCGAACCCTGGAATCGCCCGCCGCTCCCCTCGAAGACCGCCGCCGCAAGAGGTTCCCCCCCCCCCCCCCCGCCCCCGTTGATCGACTTCTTCTCCCCCTCCTCTCTCCGGCGTTCTTCTCTCCCTCCCCCTTTTCTTGCTTTAAAAACCGTGCCCTAGCCCCAATCCGCAGTGGTAGGACCCGCTCCCCCCCTAGCCGACCTCTGCACCCCACCGCCCCTTCCCCGAGACCACCAGACCCCCTCCGACCGTTCACCGTTCGTGTAGGGCCACCCCCATCTCTGAGAAATTCGATTTCCTGTAAGTATTTTTAATTTATTCATTTTTAGTCATATGAATGTGATTAATTCAGTAATTATATGTTTTTGAATATAAAGGATTTTTATTTACATTTTTAACATAGAAAGATATGTTTTTTTTATTTATATTTTAAACATAGAAAGATTTGATTTTTATCGATATATGAATAGATTTTCATTTGTATGAAGTATAGATTTTTAGATAGGAAAAGTTTATATTTTTAATAATAAAGATGTGATTTTTATATAGTAGAAATTATAAAATATAATTTTTGTAAGATAGAGAATATAAAAATACGATTTTTATATGTTATAGATAGTTAAAAATTTGATCTTTATATAAGAAGTAAAAATATAATTTTTATATAGGAGGAAGCGATTATAAAAATATGGTTTTTGAATTGAAAGTGAATAAAAATGTGATTTTTATTTCAAAGACATCAAAATATAAAAATGTGTGATTTTTATATATGTAGTGGCTACGGGCAACAAAGAAGATGATAAAAGGCGAGAATGAAGAAGATTTCTATAAAAGAAGAGTCAAGATGAGTGGATAGCTTTCGGTGATAACTTCTCACTCTAAATTCTTTTTCTAGTTATATATATACTGGGATGTAGACGGTGTTTAGTAGCACCCGACACCCGTCATCCACAGACCATGGATGGCTTGTTAGTTAAATTGTTTGGTTGAGTAGTTGGTTAGTTTGTTGGGTTTGAATTGTATTGTTTGGTGAAATGGAAAGGATTGATTGATGTGTGAATGGCGTGGGCCTGCACTAGACCGGGGATAAGGCTAGGCCTCGTCACGTTTCTAGTATCGTGCCGTTATGCCGCCGAAATTTTCTAAAATAAGTTAGAAAAATAAAAATATCATTTTATTGTGTAAATGAAATGAATAGAAATTCATGTGTTAAAATAAAATATATTATCGTTAAAAATATAGTTTTTAACGTGAAAGTGAATAAATAAATATTTATAAACAAATCGGCCGATTTGTTTATATACACTGATTTGACTGATATTGAATGGGTCGATAAATTTTACACATCGCCCAACTGCACAACTAAAAATCAGTGTTTGATTGTTTGAAACCCCACACGGGTGTTGGGATGAAATTTGAAGTTCACTCATCCTGATTGATTAAATATGTCGATCGATTGATTGATAGGCTGTTATAAGCGTCAGATATCTATATTCGATGCTTATACAGTGTAGTGCACTTTGGTTGATGGTTGATTATTTTTCAATGCTATTATATACATGTGTTATATGGAATCCATATAATTAACATTATATGGTGATTGATTGGGCCTCATTCCAATCGGAAAAATAATGAATATTATAAAAGAAAATTCCTGTGTTGAATATAAAAATAGTCATGTGTTGACGATGTTCATGTGTTGAGTGAAATATTTTATACAATGAAATTACATCTTTATCATATTTAAAATTAGAACTACTTCCCAGTAGAAGTCTAATTAAAATCAAACGATAGATACCATAGTTTTATAAAATATTTTACATAACAAAAATAGTGATGTGTTGACAGTACTCATGTGTTGAGATTAGTCGTGTGTTGAAAGCAATATAGATTCATGTGTTGAATGGGATAAATATTCATTGGTTGGATAGAATAAAGAAGTTTTGAAAAATATAAAGCCGTGTTGATTAGAGATGCGTTATTTTGACGCGAACGATATTTATATCGATTTTATTCGTTGTATAATGAATATTGAAAAGTGAGTTCAAAATTAAATATTTTGAAATGAAATTCAAATTGAATTAGATTAAAATTCGAATTGAATAGGAAGCGAATTTGAATTCGAATAAAATAGAAATGAATTCAAATTGAAATAGAAATGAATTCAAATTGAATTAAATTGAAATTGAAATTTAAAACGAACTGAAATTGAATTGAAATCAATTTGAAACGAATTGAATTGAATTGAGACGAATTTGAATTTGAATAAATTAGAAACGAATTCGAATTGAATTGAAACGAATTCTAATTGAATTGAAACGAATTTGAATTTGAATTGAATTGAAATGAACTCGAATTGAATTGAAATCAAATCGATTTGAAATTGAAGATGAAGTTGAAATTGTTCTGAAACGAATGTAGAACTATTTATAAAATTCGTTTTAAAAGGAAATCGACGAAATATATATATAATATATATATATGTATATATTATATATAATGGCCTGAATAGAACGCGCCGCGGCAGTTCGTGAATTTCGACCATTTATTTCAAACGGACATTGCGGGAGATCCGACCGTCGGATTCTCCTACAACCGGAACCGTTGGGTTCGTATCGAAAAGAGATTTCCAATTAATATTAGAAATTTGAAATCTAACGGTTGGATTTGGAGTTATGTCCAAATCAAATTCGAAAAAGGTCGCTGTAAGTGCAGTTCGATGGCCGTTGTTGGAAATCGACTGTACGGGCCTTGATAAAATTATTAAAAATATCTATAATTTGTGTAAAATCATAATATATGGATTGGAAAGAATTGAGCTGGAGAATTCCACATTTGAAAAGATAAAAATAGATTTTTATCAAAATAAACTAGTTTTGAACTAGAATTAAAATCAATTTATTTTTGAAATAAATAAATTGAATTTGAAAGTGATTTTAAAAATAATCAATATTCCCAATATGTGAATTGGACTGGAGCCGAATCGAAATTATCTTCGGGATATTTCGATGTTGGATTTCGTGACTATACAGATATTGTTATGGGAATTTGAAAGATATATTTTATATCGTTATTTCCAATACGATATATGTTGGTTTCAGAATTTGATATTGAATATAAGCCGATATAATTTCTAGTCAGAGCCTTGTATTTAATGTCAAATGTGATTTGGGTTTATCGTGAATCGTGTTTTAGAAGACATTGGTTCTTTAACCCAGTTAAAGGCAAGATATCGATTTTTGAGAAGATTAAAACTAAGTGGAGTTTTAATGAATCTTTAATTAGATTGAAAAATGAATTGATAATTTAAATTATCAAATCTGAAAGGTGATCGAGAATGGAGTACCACCAGTTTTGCTCCAAAGCGATAGTTAAATCTTTAATTAGATTTGAACGCGAAATGGTAATTAATTTTACCGATAACACAGTGGTGTTAGATGTGGAGTATTACCAGTTTTCTCCATGGGATATATAGGTTGGGATTGGGAAATAAAATAATAATTACTTCGGTGTGGTTCGCTAATCCCGACTAGTTTGGAAAACCATAGAATGGTTTGAAATGATATCCAAAGGAAGATTAAAGAATAAATTTAGAAGAATTTATCTTGGATAAAATTAATGGGAACCTTTCCCTAAAAATGTGATTTTGTGAATAAAAGAATATTCTGAATTGGAATGAGGCGTTTGATGTGTTTGTGTAACATTCGTTTATTATATACGTGGGTTATTCAGAAAGGCCGGGTTTATACCCATTCTGAATAACCGATTCGACGAGATGTCGAAGATGAAGACGGTGGTTGAAGACCGGAAGTCTTCACATCGTTTGGGTGATTACTGATGATCTTGATTGGGCTGTACACCCAGGATGAGGGAATCATTTGGTGATCGTCCAGACGTACCTGGAGATGGATGGATATGCGAGGAAAGTGCCTCCGGTTTCGTTCAGACCCAGAACGAACTTGTAAATGGATTGTGTGTCTGACATTGGATTTTATTCTGTGTTGATTGATCTCTATTAAATATACATCTGTTTGGCGGCGGAGAATTTATTCTCTTGCTTAACGCCCTTCTCTGAGACGTACGAGCTCAGAGGTTGTATATCGATGGACATCAGTCGCATGGAGTGAATTGCCAATGTGGCACGCGTAAGTGGCAATTGATCAAGGCTTCTGTTGAAAAGCAAAGTCTTGTGGTTGATGATCAAAGTACGGTCTGTGTGGCGTAGCTTTGTGTATAACGTGAATTCGCGAGCCTCACACCTTGGTATGAGTCAAAAACGGGATACGGACCCAAGGAGTGCACGACGTTTCTTTCTAGCTAGGGTGGTGTCAGTGACCTACCAGCCCTGACATTTATATACTTTTCACCTGTGTGGTTGTTGGATACGAGGCGCCTCGGATATAGGTCTGTAAGGACCGGGAAACGTGTGTTCAGGAATTGCCAATCCTCAAAAGTAAGAGAGGACCGGCCTTGGAGGATCCAGGGATTGCTGTGTGCGGTCCCGAGGCATTTGCTAGAGTGTCTCGAACGCGGAGAGGAGCTTGCCCCTTGCCTCGACTCATGATGGAATCCAATTTCCAATACGTGATATTGCTGTTTTAATTGTAGAACTAGTATGGCGACATGATAGATGGTACCCATGCCGCCTATGATTGATATTTATGATTGAAAATTGTTTTGACACTATACACTTATAATAGTATCAAATAATGTGATTTAAACGTATCAAGCATGCTTTGGCTGTTATAAGGGAAAACCCTATCCTCCGGCTTGCGTTGCATTGTGTGATGGGACCTGGGTCTTATAACAGCTTCATTTTTCTTTATTTAGCATTGCGCTGTTTGTTTTATGCACTGGTATTCTTGGGAGGAAACCCGTTCCGTGTTATACGGCGTGGTCCCTTGATTTACCTAATTTTAAAAATAAAGATTAATAACTGTTTTAGTTCTCACACCAGTCACATGACTGACCTGGAGTTTATTGTTTTAACCTAAACTCTGGGTGCCCCTATTTTCCGCACGGGCAGCTAGTAGTTTTGGTTTTGCAGATTTATATTCACAGGGTTACATCTGGAACGATGCTCGGAAAGCTCTGTATCCGTGTATTACTTTCAGTTGTGTTTTGTATTATTTTCCGCTGCTATGTAATTTATTGTAATCTCTGATATTTATCGAATGTAATTTATTCATTTGCACTCTGTACATTCTTGTATCTGATGGAATTGTTGTAATAGCAATGAAATGTTCTTCCGTCTGCATTCTATTTTGTCTTGTCCTCAAAAGTATCCGCTCTTTCCTTTACGGGGAAGTTACGGGTTCCTACAGTTTGGTATCAGAGCTTTGGTTTACAGAGCTCGAGAACAAGACACATTAGAACCATACGAAAGAATTCATCAGATATTGGATTAGTAATATCCAATTAGAATGACTCGTTAGAGATGGGATCAGTGGTATCCTAGAACGAGTGTGAAGAGTATAATTTTCAAATGAAAACAATTTTGTTTTGAAAATTTAAACCATTTTAAAACGTATTTGTTTATTTATTTATTTTGAATTTGGACAGTCTAGTATATAAAGGTTTTGCATATACGCGTCATGAACGTATATTCGAAGTTTTAATATATTAGATAGATATAGCGTCACACTCTAGTCGCCCGGACATGGTCCTGATGATGAAGTATACCATCGCCAGCATTTATTTTTGAGTGACGAAGGTGTGATATCTATATATTTCCATTAGGCTGGTGTGAGAACCAAAACTAATATAGTTAGAACACATTGTTGTGATTTGGCGTCAAAAATCTGATTTTTGTATATGTATCAAAATTATGAATTTGAAACTCTAATTCACTAATTGATTGATGTTTGTGTTGTTTGTTTATTTGTTTGCTAATTTTTAGCCAATTAGCCTAATTGAGCCAAATATTGAGTTATAATTGAAATTTGGTCGCATTTGCTTGCATATACATATATATCATTGAACAGGTCATAGCAAGGAGGCTAGAGCAGAGAATAAAATTTGTTTGCCTGACAAATAGGTACATGTTTACTACATAATTTACTGTTTTGTTTGGGTGATGATGATTTTATGAGCCTATTGGCTAGCCGCTTGGCTTTTTCTTTTTGAGATCTGAAGGACCGGGGAAGCTATTTGAAATTCCCCGATGCTCCCGGTGCAGGGGAGGTTATGGCGAAATTTTTCGAAAATTTAGGGTGTTAGCCAAATTTTTGAAAATTTGAAAATTCTCAGAAACTGAAAAGTTGGAGAATGGAAGCCAGATCGAATGTAGAGCTTAATAATCAAACCACTTTCGACTTTGTTCCTTTTCGGGGACGAAAAGTTTTAAGTGGGGGAGATTGTAATAACCCGGAAAATCTGGGCCAGTTTAAAAATTTTATTTTGGCAATTTTAGCGAATTTTGGATATTTAAAATGAATAATTTTAAATAATATCGACGAGAAGATTTATTTGGAATATAATTCGACGTATATATTATATACGTCGTCGTTAGAATATAAATAATTATATATAATTATGAAAGGAATTGAAAATGGCGCAGTAGTTCGATAATTCGATTTCAAACTTCAATTGAGCATACCGGGTGCAAAACAATCTGGATTTTAGTGAAACCAAAAACATTAGGATCTATTGGATGATATCTTTCCAACGAATCCGAAAAATCAAAATTTCATAGCGGGAATCAAAAGATATGTCCAGTTGAAAATTCTGAATAGTCGCTATGGAATTCAGGCCCTTAAAAATGGACATTTTGCAAACGACCTCGGATTTCGACGAAACCACTTTTGTTGGATTCGCAGTGTCAAATTATTGCTAGATTTCAAATTTCATAATTTTTCGAATCAATATGTGAGCGTGGCAAAGGAAAACGCATTTGACCAGTTTTAGTTGATTTTAATCGACTGGAAATTGGCCATTTTTTCAACGGTCTCAGAATTCGACGAAACTAGTTTTGTTAGGACCGTATCGTCAATACGAAGCTAGAAAATATTTTTCGAGAATTTTTAGAGTTAGTATGTGACCCCGGTAATTTGAAATGTACGTTTAAAATTCAATAAAGTGATTTAAATGTAAATTTAACGGGAACTGATTCAAACAGTCGAATCAGCCTACGATACATATCCCATTGTGTTCGGAATGGGGGTAAAACGCTATGGACGACAGGCGGTGGGCCTCGTTTAGAGGTCGTATGTAAAAGTCAACCTTTTTGCAAAATTAATTAATAAATAAATAAATAAAACCCCCCTCTTCCCTTTTATACGCTGGCCCCCCCTCAGTTAATTTCGATCGAACGATTCAGAAAAGAAAAAGAAAAAAAAACCGTCGAACCCTGGAATCGCCCGCCGCTCCCCTCGAAGACCGCCGCCGCCAGAGGTGCCCCCCCCCCCCCCCCCCCGTTGATCGACTTCTTCTCCCCCTCCTCTCTCCGGCGTTCTTCTCTCCCTCCCCCTTTTCTTGCTTTAAAAACCGTGCCCTAGCCCCAATCCGCAGTGGTAGGACCCGCTGCCCCCCCCCCCTAGCCGACCTCAGCACCCCACCGCCCCTTCCCCGAGACCACCAGACCCCCTCCGACCGTTCACCGTTCGTGTAGGGCCACCCCCATCTCTGAGAAATTCGATTTCCTGTAAGTATTTTTAATTTATTCATTTTTATTCATGTGAATGTGATTAATTCAGTAATTATATGTTTTTGAATATAAAGGATTTTTATTTACATTTTTAACATAGAAAGATATGTTTTTTTTTATTTATATTTTAAACATAGAAAGATTTGATTTTTATCGATATATGAATAGATTTTCATTTGTATGAAGTATCGATTTTTAGATAGGAAAAGTTTATATTTTTAATAATAAAGATGTGATTTTTATATAGTAGACATTATAAAATATAATTTTTGTAAGATAGAGCATATAAAAATACGATTTTTATATGTTATAGATAGTTAAAAATTTGATCTTTATATAAGAAGTAAAAATATAATTTTTATATAGGAGGAAGCGATTATAAAAATATGGTTTTTGAATTGAAAGTGAATAAAAATGTGATTTTTATTTTAAAGACATCAAAATATAAAAATGTGTGATTTTTATATATGTAGTGGCTACGGGCAACAAAGAAGATGATAAAAGGCGAGAATGAAGAAGATTTCTATAAAAGAAGAGTCAAGATGAGTGGATAGCTTTCGGTGAGAACTTCTCACTCTAAATTCTTTTTCTAGTTATATATATACTAGGATGTAGACGGTGTTTAGTAGCACCCGACACCCGTCATCCACAGACCATGGATGGCTTGTTTGTTAAATTGTTTGGTTGAGTAGTTGGTTAGTTTGTTGGGTTTGAATTGTATTGTTTGGTGAAATGGAATGGATTGATTGATGTGTGAATGGCGTGGGCCTTCACTAGACCGGGGATAAGGCTAGGCCTCGTCCCGTTTCTAGTATCGTGTCGTTATGCCGCCGAAATTTTCTAAAATAAGTTAGAAAAATAAAAACATCATTTTATTGTGTAAATGAAATGAATAGAAATTCATGTGTTAAAATAAAATATATTATCGTTAAAAATATAGTTTTTAACGTGAAAGTGAATAAATAAATATTTATAAACAAATCGGCCGATTTGTTTATATACACTGATTTGACTGATATTGAATGGGTCGATAAATTTTACACATCGCCCAACTGCACAACTAAAAATCTGTGTTTGATTGTTTGAAACCCCACACGGGTGTTGGGATGAAATTTGAAGTTCACTCATCCTGATTGATTAAATATGTCGATCGATTGATTGACAGGCTGTTATAAGCGTCAGATATCTATATTCGATGCTTATACAGTGTAGTGCACTTTGGTTGATGGTTGATTATTTTTCAATGCTATTATATACATGTGTTGTATGGAATCCATATAATTAACATTATATGGTGATTGATTGGGCCTCATTCCAATCGGAAAAATAATGAATATTATAAAAGAAAATTCCTGTGTTGAATATAAAAATAGTCATGTGTTGACGATGTTCATGTGTTGAGTGAAATATTTTATGCAATGAAATTACATCTTTATCATATTTAAAATTAGAACTACTTCCCAGTAGAAGTCTAATTAAAATCAAACGATAGATACCATAGTTTTATAAAATATTTTACATAACAAAAATAGTGATGTGTTGACAGTACTCATGTGTTGAGATTAGTCGTGTGTTGAAAGCAATATAGATTCATGTGTTGAATGGGATAAATATTCATTGGTTGGATAGAATAAAGAAGTTTTGAAAAATATAAAGCCGTGTTGATTAGAGATGCGTTATTTTGACGCGAACGATATTTATATCGATTTTATTCGTTGTATAATGAATATTGAAAAGTGATTTCAAAATTAAATACTTTGAAATGAAATTCAAATTGAATTAGATTAAAATTCGAATTGAATAGGAAGCGAATTTGAATTCGAATAAAATAGAAATGAATTCAAATTGAAATAGAAATGAATTCAAATTGAATTAAATTGAAATTGAAATTTAAAACGAACTGAAATTGAATTGAAATCAATTTGAAACGAATTGAATTGAATTGAAACGAATTTGAATTTGAATAAAATAGTAACGAATTCGAATTGAATTGAAACGAATTTGAATTTGAATTGAATTGAAATGAACTCGAATTGAATTGAAATCAAATCGATTTGAAATTGAAGATAAAGTTGAAATTGTTTTGAAACGAATGTAGAACTATTTATAAAATTCGTTTTAAAAGGAAATCGACGAAATATATATATAATATATATATATATATATATGTATATATTATATATAATGGCCTGAATAGAACGCGTCGCGGCAGTTCGTGAATTTCGACCATTTATTTCAAACGGACATTGCGGGAGATCCGACCGTCGGATTCTCCTAAAACCGGAACCGTTGGGTTCGTATCGAAAAGAGATTTCCAATTAATATTAGAAATTTGAAATCTAACGGTTGGATTTGGAGTTATGTCCAAATCAAATTCAAAAAAGGTCGCTGTAAGTGCAGTTCGATGGCCGTTGTTGGAAATCGACTGTACGGGCCTTGATAAAATTATTTAAAATATCTATAATTTGTGTAAAATCATAATATATGGATTGGAAAGAATTGAGCTGGAGAATTCCACATTTGAAAAGATAAAAATAGATTTTTATCAAAATAAACTAGTTTTGAACTAGAATTAAAATCAATTTATTTTTGAAATAAATAAATTGAATTTGAAAGTGATTTTAAAAATAATCAATATTCCCAATATGTGAATTGGACTGGAGTTGAATCGAAATTATCTTCGGGATATTTCGATGTTGGATTTCGTGACTATTCAGATATTGTTATGGGAATTTGAAAGATATATTTTATATCGTTATTTCCAATACGATATATGTTGGTTTCAGAATTTGATATTGAATATAAGCCGATATAATTTCTAATCAGAGCCTTGTATTTAATGTCAAATGTGATTTGGGTTTATCGTGAATCGTGTTTTAGAAGACATTGGTTCTTTAACCCAGTTAAAGGCAAGATATCGATTTTTGAGAAGATTAAAACTAAGTGGAGTTTTAATGAATCTTTAATTAGATTGAAAAATGAATTGATAATTTAAATTATCAAATCTGAAAGGTGATCGAGAATGGAGTACCACCAGTTTTGCTCCAAAGCGATAGTTAAATCTTTAATTAGATTTGAACGCGAAATGGTAATTAATTTTACCGATAACACAGTGGTGTTAGATGTGGAGTATTACCAGTTTTCTCCATGGGATATATAGGTTGGGATTGGGAAATAAATTAATAATTACTTCGGTGTGGTTCGCTAATCCCGACTAGTTTGGAAAACCATAGAATGGTTTGAAATGATATCCAAAGGAAGATTAAAGAATAAATTTAGAAGAATTTATCTTGGATAAAATTAATGGGAACCTTTCCCTAAAAATGTGATTTTGTGAATAAAAGAATATTCTGAATTGGAATGAGGCGTTTGATGTGTTTGTGTAACATTCGTTTATTATATACGTGGGTTATTCAGAAAGGCCGGGTTTATACCCATTCTGAATAACCGATTCGACGAGATGTCGAAGATGAAGACGGTGGTTGAAGACCAGAAGTCTTCACATCGTTTGGGTGATTACTGATGATCTTGATTGGGCTGTACACCCAGGATGAGGGAATCAGTTGGTGATCGTCCAGACGTACCTGGAGACGGATGGATATGCGAGGAAAGTGCCTCCGGTTTCGTTCAGACCCAGAACGAACTTGTAAATGGATTGAGTGTCTGACATTGGATTTTATTCTGTGTTGATTGATCTCTATTAAATATACATCTGTTTGGCGGCGGAGAATTTGTTCTCTTGCTTAACGCCCTTCTCTGAGACGTACGAGCTCAGAGGTTGTATATCGATGGACATCAGTCGCATGGAGTGAATTGCCAATGTGGCACGCGTAAGTGGCAATTGATCAAGGCTTCTGTTGAAAAGCAAAGTCTTGTGGTTGATGATCAAAGCACGGTCTGTGTGGCGTAGCTTTGCGTATAACGTGAATTCGCGAGCCTCACACCTCGGTATGAGTCAAAAACGGGATACGGACCCAAGGAGTGCACGACGTTTCTTTCTAGCTAGGGTGGTGTCAGTGACCTACCAGCCCTGACATTTATATACTTTTCACCTGTGTGGTTGTTGGATACGAGGCGCCTCGGATATAGGTCTGTAAGGACCGGGAAACGTGTGTTCAGGAATTGCCAATCCTCAAAAGTAAGAGAGGACCGGCCTTGGAGGATCCAGGGATTGCTGTGTGCGGTCCCGAGGCATTTGCTAGAGTGTCTCGAACGCGGAGAGGAGCTTGCCCCTTGCCTCGACTCATGATGGAATCCAATTTCCAATACGTGATATTGCTGTTTTAATTGTAGAACTAGTATGGCGACATGATAGATGGTACCCATGCCGCCTATGATTGATATTTATGATTGAAAATTGTTTTGACACTATACACTTATAATAGTATCAAATAATGTGATTTAAACGTATCAAGCATGCTTTGGCTGTTATAAGGGAAAACCCTATCCTCCGGCTTGCGTTGCATTGTGTGATGGGACCTGGGTCTTATAACAGCTTCATTTTTCTTTATTTAGCATTGCGCTGTTTGTTTTATGCACTGGTATTCTTGGGAGGAAACCCGTTCCGTGTTATACGGCGTGGTCCCTTGATTTACCTAATTTTAAAAATAAAGATTAATAACTGTTTTAGTTCTCACACCAGTCACATGACTGACCTAGAGTTTATTGTTTTAACCTAAACTCTGGGTGCCCCTATTTTCCGCACGGGCAGCTAGTAGTTTTGGTTTTGCAGATTTATATTCACAGGGTCCTGATTTACAGCTGGAACGATGCTCGGAAAGCTCTGTATCCGTGTATTACTTTCATTTGTGTTTTGTATTATTTTCCGCTGCTATGTAATTTATTGTAATCTCTGATATTTATCGAATGTAATTTATTCATTTGCACTCTGTACATTCTTGTATCTGATGGAATTGTTGTAATAGCAATGAAATGTTCTTCCGTCTGCGTTCTGTTTTGTCTTGTCCTCAAAAGTATCCGCTCTTTCCTTTACGGGGAAGTTACGGGTTCCTACAAAACAAATGTTTTACTTATCACGATGGCATAGGTGATTGATAGTGAAAACATGTACAGCAATTATCATATAAACACTGTATATTCTAACCCAATTTTATTTAACTATCATGTTATAGTCTAAGAAATCAGATCTGAAACTGACAGGGAACTCACAATGGGTCTTAGTGAAGAAGAGATTAAATCTCTTATATATATATATAACTACATGCCGTAGAAAAGTCCAATCCAATCCCTTTTGTTATTGTATGTGAATCCTGAATGTTGTCCCTGTAGATCTAGGCTTCAACAGCATTCCACCATTATATATTTTATTTCAGAATAGATTCATAGAGGGAGAGAGTATGAAGAAATTTGTATGTATTGAAATGGGAGAAGCCACCTATTTATAGATTCACTTAGTCAGCCTCAACCTTTATTCTAGGGTTTTAATCCAAACCATACATGTAGCGCTGAGTCAGCAATGAACCTGGTAAGAAAAACAGTCCAGATTCACAGAAACGCATCTGCCCAGATTGTCGCTGGGTCGACCCACCGACCCATTAGGTTGATCCAACCGGCCTTATGGGTCGTCCTACAATGGTCAGGTTTCCTGGTCGTTTTCTCACTTATCTCGTTTGATAGTTTTGAACATTTTTTAATTATATTTATATATAAGCCCATTATATGTATATAAAATTTTAAAGCCCATAACTTCTTCACACGTCATTCGTTTTACGTAAACTTGGGGTCTATCTGAACCGGAATTACGAGTCGAACTCAACGATAAAGCTGATTTTACTTAATTCTTAATATTTTAATTAAGTAATTCTCATTTTGTTATCTTTAAAGTATGGTTATAGTGTATTAAATTTTAGGGTGTTACATTCTCACCTACTTAAAGTATTTCGTCCTCGAAATCTTTAAGTTAAGAAGAATGTTACTATCCTAACAACTACCTATAACCATCTACTCATCCATCATCCACAAGCATCCGCTATCCTTAAATAATTTTAATGCTTGTATGAACATATGCAAAGGTGTTGTGTGTATATGTCCCTACACTAATGCGAAAATCAGGCGGTCGACTGATTCAGTTGACCTCATTAATGCAATATATGTTTGTGCCATGAGTCCAAAATGTACGAAAATAATCCTAGTATAACATATAAACTCTATATGTGCGCACAATCATTCATCAAAACGCAAGATTCACCCATCTCCATCCATAAAAAAATTAAAATGCACACACATCCATATGCAATATGTAAGTGATTGACCTGATCTAGCGCCTAGTGTGTGTATATGCATCCACGAGCAACCACTAGCAGACACTTGCATCCACTTGCAACCATCAATCATAACATGTTTCAAACACATGTTTCCAACCATTTGATTCTACCTAAGGTTCGAAGGTTCGAACGATATACTTGAATGATAGAAGCAAATGCAAAGTAAAATATTGGAAACGAATTCAAGAACGTACTTTCAAAAAGAAAAGGATAAGAAGCACGAACCCTATCTTCCGGTTACGTCACATCTTCGCGATCTTCTCCCACTGTACTTTTACCAATTTGATTTCCTTGTTACATAGCTTATTGACTTTGGATCTAAAGATATGAGTAGGAACTCTTCACACTAATGCTTCCTTCTTCACTTCCACGCTTTCAAGTGTGCTTGGCTCCACTATCTATGCCATGCCATGGAGACATTTCCTCAAATAGGAAACATGAAACACATCGTGTATGCCCGATAGTCTATTTTGTAGCCTGATCCTATAGGCCATCTGACCTATCCTCTCCACTAGAGAAAATGGCCTTATGAATCTCGGCGCCAACTTCTATACTGAGCCAAAGCGAACTACATTCTTAGCGGTGATACATTAATGAAGATTATATCTCCCACTTTAAATTCCAAGTTGGTCCTCCTTTAATTGGAATATGATTTTTGTCCACCTTAAGCTGCTTTCATTGTTTGGTGGATAAGATCAACCTTTTCGGAAGTATCTCGAATCATCTCAGGTCCAAATAGAAGTCTGTCTGTAGACTCCCACCAACAAGTCGGCGACCTACAAGGTCGTCCATATAGCAATTCGAAGGGTGCCATGCCTATGCTTGATTGGTAACTGTTGTTGTAGGCGAACTCAACCAATAGGAGGTGCTCCTCCCATGTCCCTCAGAAGTCTAGGGTACACAGTTTTAGAAGATCCTCAAGAACTCTATTCACACTCTCAGCCTGTCCACCTGTTTGAGGGTTGTATATCGTGCTCAAACGTAGCTGTGTACCTAACACCTATCGTACGATCTTACAAACCTCACTAGTAAAGATGGGGTCGTGGTCTCTTACTGTACTAAAAGGTACCCCATGCAATTGAACTATCGCTCGAAGACATACTGATGCAAGCCAAGCCGCTGTCCTCTTTCTCTTAAGAGGAATAAAGTGAGTGCACTTCTTTAGTCTATCTGCTATCACCTAAATGCTTATATTGCCCTTCCTTGATCAGGGTAATCCATCGATGAAATCTATAGAGACGCTCTCCCACTTCCATTGTGGGACATCTAAGGGCTGAAGTAACCTTCCCGGTTTCTTTTGTTCAGCATTTACTCATTGGCAAGTCAAGCATCAAGCTACAAATTGCACAACGTCCTTTTTCATGCTAGTCCAAAAAAAAACCACTTCATGTCTCGATACATTTTGTTGCCGTCTGGATGGATAGTCATCCGAGAACAATGAGCTTCCTCAAGCATTGCATTTAGCAATTCTCCAATTCTAGAGACACATAGCCTACCATCTCGTCTTAACCACCCTTTCTCGTCCAGGTATATCTTGCAAGGTGACTAGAAGTCTCTCCTCTAACAAGCTTGTCTAAGATGTCTGAAATTTGTGGGTCCTCCCACTGCATAGATCCAACTCACCCCAATAGAGTAGGTCTCACCTCTAATGATGCTAACATTCCCAATGTGAAATCCGTAGATGGCTTAAAATCGAAGGTCGGAATGTACTCCAAGCTCTGCCTTTCTATGAATAGAGGACTCAAAGTCATCCTCTGCTTACACAATGCGTCCGCCACTCCATTACCCTTCCCCGAGGTATAAGCTATCTCAAAGTCATAGGATGAGGAACTCCATCTTCGTTGTTGCCTTAGGTTGGGATCCTTCTGTGAGAATAAGTATATGAGTGAATTATGATCCATGTATAGCTCAAATCTCTCTCCAAGTAGATAGTTTCTCCAAGACTTCAATACAAACACTATTGCATCCAACTCTAGATCATGGGTAGGGTAGTTCTTCTCATGAACCCTCAATTGTCTGCTACCATAGCATACTACCCTTCCCTCTTGCATTAGAACGACACCAAGACCTATGCTACAAGCATCTGTATAGACCGTGAACATCTTGCTTCCATCTGGGAGAGTCGGAACTGGGGCTATTGTCAAAGCCTTTTTAGCCTCTGAAAGGCATCCTCATAATCAATGCTCCACGAAAAAGCCAAGTTCTTCTTCATTAATCGGGTAAGAGGGGCTGATACTGTTGCAAAGTCTTTGATAAATTTTCTATGATAGCCCGCCAACCCTAGAAAACTTCTCACCTCCATCGCATTCTTCGGAGCCCTCCAATCTTGAACTGCGACGACTTTAGCGGGGTCCACTGCTATCTCGTCCTTGGAGACATATGCCATAGGAACCTTACTTCCTTTCTCCAAAAGTGACACTTAGAAATTTTTGCTTTGAGTTGATGTGATCTGAGAGTGCACAAAACCTCCCTTAAGTGTTGGGCATGCTCTTCCTCTTTCTTTGAGAAGATCAAAATGTCATCCACAAAAACAACTACAAACTTGTTTGGAAACTCCCTAAACACGCTATTCATCAAATCCAAAAAATAGGTGGGTGCGTTGGTTAGCCCAAAAGGCATAACCAACCACTCAAAGAAACCGTCTGGAGTTTTGAATGTAGTCTTATCAATGCAGTCCTCTTCCACCCTCAGCTGATGATATCCCGTGGCCAAATCCATTTGCGAGAAAATCGATGCGCCTACTAGCTGATCAAAAAGGTCGTCAATTCTCGATAGTGGGTACCTATTCTTCTTAGTGAGCTTATTCAGCTCCCTATAATCCACGCACAGACGAAGTGAGTCATCCGCCTTAGTTGCAAAGACAACTAGAGCTCCCTGCTCTGGTATGCTTCGCCTAATAAAACCTTTCCTGAATAGCTCCCTTACTTGTTTGCTGAGCTCCCTCCTCTCTCTAGGAGCCATGTAGCGCACTGGTAGAGCAATTGGCTTCGCGTTCTCTACCAAGTAAATCCGGAAATCTATTTCACGCCTTGGAGGTAGTCCCTTAACCTCCTCAAACATGTCTAGAAAATCTTTGACTATGGTTATATATCGCAAATCATCAACGGAAGTATCAAGTGATTCTAGAAAACTGAGCATCACTGACCCCCATGGGTCACAGAAAATTTTGAGAGTTCTACCATGACGAGTAAAAAGTCTAACTATTCTCTTTTTACAATCAAGAGTGGCACCACACATGGCTAGCCAATCCATTCCTAAAATAAAACCATAACCCATAAAGCCCAACATGTATGCGTCGCATTCAAACTCGACGCCCAAGATAGAAATTCTCAAACCTCTACACATCATGGATAAATGAGTTGATCCTCCTATGGGGTTTGAGACTGCTACATGATCAGAAATTATACTAGTATTAGGGTGTAGACTATCTACTACAGAACTGGATATAAACAAATGTGAAGCGCCATAATCAAATATGGTTCTAACTGGATAGTCAAAAAGGGAAATCACACCTTCAACCACGACTTTCCTACCTTGATCAGGTCCACTACCCTATAAAGCATGTAGTTATCCAAAAGTTCCTACCCTTTGTCCTTGCTTTCTAGGGCATTGCTTACTGAAGTTTCCTACTTGTCCACAATTAAAGCAGGCATTTTTTGCCTTTCTGTGGTCCTTCAAAAAATGACCCATAGCTCCGTAACCATGACACTTGATATATTTCTCGATCTAAGCCTTGCCAGGCTTCCTTCCTTTCTTTTTCTTTCCTTTCTTGGGCCACCATTTTTGTTTCTCGGCCTTATCCTGTGTCTCTTCAGTATTACTGTCTTTCTTCTCATCCTTGGCATCTTCGTGCATAAGGGCCATGTAAACTAGCCTTTTAAATGTCAACCCCATCGGTATGTGAGATAATACAGGTCCTTGGAGAGATTGATTCAACCCTCTCGCAGATCTAAGCGCCTTCTTATAGGGTGTATTCACCAAGCCCAGACCAAATCTCTCCATTTGATTAAACTTATTCACATAATCCTTAATAGACATGACCCCTTGTTTCAAAGCCAAGAATCTCTCCATCTACAATCCCTCTTTCACCTAAGACAAAAACTTCATCTCGAATCTTCGTCGGAAATCTTCCCAAGTAGCTACTGCTTTTCTTGCTTGCATTATTTCCCACCAGTAAGAAGCTTCGTCCTTTAGTTGCCATGCAACTAACTGTATCTTCCTTCTATCATCAATCTCAAAAAGACCAAACAAGTTCTCCATCTGTCATAGCCAATCCTGTGCCTCAAGAAAGCTTTCGCTACCACGGAACAAATTTCCTCCCATAGCGCAGAAGTCTTTTCGTAACTTATAAAAGTTATCTACTCATGGAGGGGGAGTAACAATGACTGCAACCGGGGGTGGGTCATATTCTTGACCTTCTGCAGGTGTCGTAGCCTCGAGATACCTACGGAATCATGTCGGTAGCGGAATGCCCTCAGGATGATTGGGTGCCCTAGACATACTGAAAAGAAAAGAAAAAGGATTCAACAAGTGATTGAGAGGATATTGAGTACGGCTTGAGGGAATATGCTTTTCAAAAAAAAAATCATTATTTGAAAATAGTTTTCTTTTGAAAATAATTTTAAAAACTTTTTCTATGATCTTGTAACTTTAAACTCTTATACCAAATGTGACACTCCATGTCCGTTAATGTCACTCATAAGAGATTGCATTAAGTTTCGTGAAGGGCAATAGATAAACAGTACAGAAATTCACAAGACAGATATAAAATAAGCAGCAAAAAATTTCAACTTCATTATTAAAAATAAAACGTAGTCTCAAATGGATTACATCAGAACCGTTACATCAAAACAAGTTTCTCAAATCTATCTCACAAATAATCTCATAAAAGGAAATATCACAGCATATAAAATCACATCCCTCATAGCAAGCCATAATAGAGTAGAGAGCAAGTCAAAATGGTACATCTCAGAAAGTCCCGTCCAAGCTGACAGAGAAAGTCCTAATCATTGAGGAGTGCTACGACTCTAAGGACCTAGGGGGAAATGAAGAAAGAAGCGAAAGAAAAAGGGTCAGACATAAAATCTGGCGAGTTCTAGTGATATTCAAATATGCATAAAATAGGCACACCAAGACAAGTAAATAAGACTAGATGAGAAATACAATATTATATAAGTTAATAGAAAAACTAAGCGGAATAGTAGGACAGACATGAATAACATGAATAAATTATGAATGAGTAATGCTTCACATTTATATCCTAAATAGGTTATGTCTGCACCAATGCTAGTATAACAGGATTAACCAAGATTAGGTGTTTAGCATAATTACATAACAGCAAAATTAACAGCAGAATTAGGCATACCCTAATTACATAATAGGATTAGTTGTTACCCTAATTGCATGACAGTAGGATTAGGTGCAATCTAATTACTACTCATGCGATCGACTCCCTATTAAGTAAATACACTATGTCAGCCCAGGCAGTAGGGTGTATCACTCCCTAACCCAACAACTATATAACACAGACCTATTTACTGGTGTTACAATGGCATAGTTTCCCTAATTAGATCCATGCACGCCCATGACTCTGCCAGAACGTGCCCGTACCCACCTTCCCTATGTGAACCTCTTACT
This sequence comes from Allium sativum, assembly GCA_030737875.1. Lineage (NCBI taxonomy): Eukaryota > Viridiplantae > Streptophyta > Magnoliopsida > Asparagales > Amaryllidaceae > Allium > Allium sativum. Next base: position 487,410,233 of record CM060913.1, read on the forward strand.
ATCCAGTTCAGTAAAGTATGTCCTGGCCTCTACCTAGTGCGAGGCCCTCTAACAAAAAACAGTTTTCGCAATAGGCAACATCTGTTGCAATAGACCAATAGCAACGGGCCTGCGCCTATTGTTATAGCCGAAGTTGCAAAAAGTTCGCAACATTTTCCTCTTATTGCAATAAGATGTTGCGGTATACTTTTTTGCAATGGGATTTTGCTGTTGCAACATATCATTTTGCAAAAGTATATGCCCGTTGCAATAGATTTATAAGTCTGTAAAAAAAATTAACTTATAGGTTATAGATACTACATATTAAATGTATTCATTTTAGTAATAGTGTATGTCACAGAATGAAATAAACAAATCAAAATTTTATTTTAACAAAGTTTTAATAGTACAAACAATTACAACAAAAATTCTACAATTTTTATACACATTCATGTATAACAATTTCTTCTCACACAACACATTTTTTTCGAATAGAGTTTTTCTAATCATATTTCTACTCTATCATACATATACTATAACAAAAGAATGAATATCATCGGTTCACTAGAACAAATCTCTGCAGTTCATGCTCCAAGTTAGCTGTCGATCATGAACATGCACATGAACTTGTCCTTCATCTTGTACAAAAGAATGCTACTGTTAACCAAAACGATCATAATTTTCGTAACGAATGCGCACTTTGCAGAAGCACGAGCAATCCTCCAAGCCTGTCAGTATAACAAGTAATTTGAAATGGCAAACAGTCCTTACTTTTTCACAATTACTATGGATATACCAAATTTTCAGCTAAAATTTATGTTAATATATCGGCAGTTAAATATGAATTTGTAAAGTTCAAAATCTTTATTTTTGAGATGAAATACTAATACTAGTTAATAATTACTTTACAGCATAGTCAATCTTATTTAGTTTCTAAATAAGAAGAAAGAAACTGCCCAAACACATTGAACAACTTTTTTTGTACCTGTAAAACAAATAAGAGAATTGCATTGTAGTGACTGTTGAATAAGATGCGACATAACTCATGCAACCCAGTTTGTATGAAGAATGCAAGAATCAAAAATCAAGTTGTAAAGCAATCTAGAGAGTACCAAACGACATTGAATAAGAGGAAAAGCACTAGTGTATCATAGCATTGGAAAGTCACAGCGATGAATCCAGACAATATCATAAACTCACTCAGTAAAACCAACAAACCTTTCATTGGTGAATTACAACAGCAGACTCCAAGCAAAAAGAAATTAGCACCAATAAAAACCAGGTGAACTAGTAGATGACTATCACAGCTTGTTGGCTATGGCTCCACCATAAAAAGAAAGCCAAGATCATCGCCATGCAAATCATTGAGCTACAACAACCTTGTTCCTCGATTAGCTGTAAAAACAGTCACATAGTGAGGAATGAAAGTACGTACATCGGTGAAGTGCTGGGGCCATAAATAGTTGACATTAGTTAAAGGGAACGTAATCCAATAAGGACTGAAAATGAAATTAGGTTGAAAGGAGCATTTCAGATCCACCCAAGGCGTGGCGAAAACTAGTTCAGTAGTAGAGAAAAAGATGAGCATAGTGTAAATATTAGAAGTGATAAGAGTGAAAAGAAACGGGCACAAAGAAGAAGATATAGGGTACAAAGAAGAAAAATCAGAAAAATGAACTAGTCGCCATTACTAGGGCGAGTCAAAGCTTTTTTTATCCCTATGCTTTCTTTAATTTTTTCACAACTACTTCTGCAACAAACCATGGCCTAAATAATAGTTCTGAATTGCAATTTTCTTCTTGGCACATTCCTCCTTTTCATTATAATAATACTAAATCCTAATTTTTACCTAATCGTAGTAATAGAAAATTTTAGGGTCTAATACAGAATTGCAATTTCAATTAAAATTGGACTGAAACAAATCGAAAAAAGTGCTCGCGATCTTAACTGAGCAAAAAAAGGTTAAAAAAATGAAGAATAGGAAGAAGCAATAGCAGCAAACCTGGCTGGAACATGATTTGGAGTCATTAGGGAAGTTCGGGGAGGTCGGGCAGGTAGGTCAATAGGAGGAAGTGTGATGGCAGAGGAAGAGTAGGCGGCGGGCTAAGTTGGATAGGGACTGAACCGCCATCGTTTATTTCGAGATCTGTTCAAATTTATCTGAGGAGAAAAATACGCTACGTGGGAACATATTTTGGGGAAGTGGAATACTTGGGAAGAACGAAATTTTGGCAGTTGGAGCCAAAATTTTATGGAGATAGCCAATTGAAACTTAAATTTTAATGCGGTATGGAGCCTAAAAAATTTCTGTTGAAGAAGCGGATAGTGGTTACTTTCTAAACATACAAAAAAGCAACGTTTTCTATAATATTATTAAATATTAAGTATTAAAGTTAAAAAAATTTGATTTTATTATTGAATATATTTATTAATACTTTATTAAAAATAGTTGTTGAATACTTATTAGCAAGATCATTTAATAAAAAAGTAATTACTGATTTTCAAATTTACAATTTTTAGACAACATTTTAAGGTAGAGTCAAAATTTTTGTTACATTGAACTTAAAACTTTTATTTGTGGAAAAAATAGTTACAAAATATTATATTTAGAAAACTAAATTACTATGAAATTCAAAACTAATTTTTTTATTTCTAAATTTTAAGAAAATTGTAAAATTTATTTTTAAACTTTACATGTGTTTGAATTTTATAATATTTTAAACGTACTACAGACAAATTTAAAAAAAAATTATGTGAAAATTTTAAAATTTTGCTTTCAAATTTTATGAAATATTAAACATTAAACATAATTAAAAATTAATCTATAAAATATTAAAATCTTAATAAAAATATTACTTTCCAATTATTAAGGATTACTTACAAATTATTAGTTAATAAAACTGATCATTAACACTAAATATTAAAATTAATCATTAAATACTAATTATTAAAATTTGATGATTAATCGTTTAATTTGATTATTTAATATTAATTTTTAATTATTAATTATTAAAGGTAATAAATAATAATAACTATAATTAACTAATCATTATTAGTTACCATAATAAATCATTAAATATAATTTACTTATTATTGATCATGAACTATCCTATTTTTAATTTATTTTTCCTAATTTTTATAAAACAATGACATTATCCATCAATAATTTAAAAATATTTAAATAATTAATTTAATATTTAATAATAATTTATAGTTTTATACCAATTTAAACATTAATTTAATGTAAATTTTAAACTACTTTTAATGGCAATATCGACAATTTTTTCTGCAACATGCTTTTCCAGTTGTAAAATTAATATAGTATTGCAAGTGGCGAAAACAGTTGCTAAAGATATATTTCGCAACACGTTTGAAAGTGCAGTTGCGAATAATATACTTATTGCAACTGTTATGAAAGCGCAACAGAAAGAAATGGTCCGTTGCTAAATCTCATCTATTGCAACTGCCGTGTGTCGCCGGTTGCAAATAGCTAGTTGCAATAGGGTATTTTTCTTATGGTGATACCAACAGGATACTGACTGATGTGGGTTCCAAACAACAGACTAAGACAAGCTAAACCCCATAAGCTTGTGCCCCCAAGTATCTAGGATTTAAGAGTCACTAAAACCCGATACAATAGCAAAATGAGGGACCTCTTAGCTTATTAATAATCATATTTAACCTAGCAGGTTTAGGTTTACTAATAAGCATTGTTGTAATATTATATGTCATTATGTGTGTACAACCCTTCCCCAAAACACCTACCTAGATGTATGTATGATTACTATGTCAATTCAGTTTATTAGCCTACATCTGGTACTTACTATATTTAAACATGTCATTTACTTAATGTCTGTATTAAGTCAAACCTAACATGTTCATATATTTGCATAAACCCTACTATGTCCCCAAATTACAACATGTACAGGTTTATGCATATTATCCTTTTTTTAATCAATTTACATCAAGTATATGCATACTACCCCTTTTATCAATTTACAGCAATTCTAAACATGGCATAATATCCCTTTCCCAAATTATATTTAAACAGTCCCCAATTTAACAACATGCCTAAATTCCCCGTTTTATGTCATTCATTATTACCCCAATTATACGCAAACTCTAATCAGATATAGCCTAGGTTTCCAAAGGCATAGCGTAAACAAAAAGGAAAAAACAAAGGAAGGAGAATAAAATCTAATCACATAGGCATATAGGTAAGACTAGAAATAAACTAAAACATAGAAATAGGGAAAAGGAAGATAGATACATATAACTTATTAACTATCCAACGGTAAAGACATATGTTTTACTTATTAAGATGACAAGGTGATTAACAATGAAAACATGTATAGCAATTATCTTATAAACACTGTATATTTTAACATAATATTATTTAACTGTCATGTTATAGCCTAAGAAATCAGATTTGAAAATGACAGAGAACTCACAGTGGGTCTTGGTGAAGAAGAGATTAAATCTCTTATATATATAACAATATGCTGTAGAAAAGGCCAATCCAGTCCCTTTTGTTGTCGTATGTTAATTCTGAATGTTGTCTCTGTAGATCTAGGCTTTAGCAGCATTCCCCCATTATTATTAATTTAAAATAAACTCATAGAGGCAGAGAGTATGAAGAAATTTGTGTGTATTGGAATGGAAAAGCCCACCTATTTATATATTCACTGAGTCAACCTCAACCTTTAGATTCTAGGGTTTTAATCCAAATTATACATTAGCGTCGAGTCAGCAATGAACCTGGTCAGAAAAAAGTCAAGATTAATAGAAAGCATTTGCCTAGATCGTCACTGGGTCGACCCACCGACCTATTAGACCGACCCAGGCCGAATGATGGTCGTCCCACAACGGTTTGGTTTCCCGCTCGTTTTTCCGCTTATCTTGTTTGAAAATTTTGAACATTTTTGAACTATATATTTATATGTAAGCCCCTTATATGTATACAAACTTCTAATGCCCATAACTTCTTCATACATTATCCAATTTATCCAAATTTGTGGTCTATCTAAACTAGAATTCCAAGATGAACGAAATGGTGAAGCCGGTTTCACTTATTTCTAAATATTTTAATTAAGTAATTCTCATTTTATTATCTTTAAAAAATGGTTTTAGTGTATTAACTTTTGGGGTGTTACAAGGCTGCATAATATCATTATGGCTTTAGATACAAAGAGCATGCATTATTCTACATTTTGAGCAAATGAATAATTCTACGAACAAAATGTTCATCATGTGATCCAAGAATTATATATGATATAATTGACATAAGATGTATATCTAAAAGGTTGTGTTTTGAGGATTAGCCAAAGCTAGGTCAAGGCATGATTTAATATGGATCTTGGACAACCAATATATATATATATATATATATATATATATATATATATATATATATATGTATATATATAGGGATGTTAATTTGGTGGGAGCGTATTTTAGTTCAAAATTTTCACTTATAATATTTTGCAATATTCTATGTAATTTTGATTGTCAAAATTTGTACAAATATATTGCAAAACTTCTACCTTTGTTTTATTATTTATTAACTATTATAGAAGTTAAATGAAAATAACTCCAATGACTTATTACTAAAATTAAACCTTGAGAAAGATAAATTGAATTAAATCAAATTTCTTGACTAACATTGAAATTTGAGGATTGTCCTCAAACAAATTAAAATGTAACTGTTTCACAAATATAGAAGATCTAAAATGAAAAATTGAAGTATGACTTCAACCGAGTAAGATATAAATGTTATAACAGTCTACTTATACATCTCTAGTAATAGATACTAGATATGAATCACATAAATGTATGTGAGTTTGCAGGAATTACAGAACGAGTAGAAATCTGACATAAGGGAAAGTGGACTTACGATTGAAAATGAAGCAAATGTTGTTGCATTATAAATAGCAAGCTGCTTCTTGTCCTAAAACACCGGCTTAATTGAAAAAACAAAATATTATTGTTATAAAATTCCATTTAAAATAAATGTTATTATGTATCTTGTTTAGACAAGTTGGAATTTCATTTGTAATAAAAGGACAATTGTTGTTCATTTTATTCAAATGAAATATCTTATGGAAATGCGCAATTAGTTAATGATTTTATAAATCCTTAACTATGATGTGCTTGACATAAATACTGAGCGGATTAAATTTGATTATTTATGTATAGTATACCTTTGGAATTGTCAGTTAGGCCATATAAACAAGACACGCATATCAAAATTCCATAATGATGAAATTTTGAGGTCATTTGATTTTGAATCATATGAAGAATGCAAATCTTGTTTATTAGGAAAAATAAATGAAGCACTTTTCACTGGAAATAGTGAATGAACTAGTAAGTATTGGATCTCATACATAATGATGTATATGGCGCTGATGTATATGGAGCGATGAATATATATACCAGAGATAGGTTTTATTACTTCATTACATTTACTAATGATGTCAGTAGATATAGTTGTGTGTCACTTATGAAACACAAAACTGAATCGATTGAAAAGTTCAAGGAATTAAATAATGAAATTATAAACCAACTTTGAGAGAATATTTAAGCCAATAGTTAATGACTGTATAATAGAGTGTGAAATTGTCTCATAACTCACTCCACCAAGAACACCATATTGGAATGGTGTATCTGATAGGAGAAGTCGCACCTTATAAAATATGGTACGATCAATGATGAGTCATACAGATCTTCCAATAAATTTTGGGATTATCCCCTTGAAACAATTACATTCATATTTAATTGTAATCCTACTAAAACGATTATAAAGACGCCATATAAGATATAGGCTAGGAAATGTCCTAGTGTAAATATTATGAAGATTTGGGTTGTAAGGCGTTTGTTAAACGTCTTTCCTCTTATAAGATCAGACCCGAATCTGATAATTATTTTGTGGAATATCCAAAAGAAGCAAAAGGATATTATTTCTATAAATCCTCTGAGAATAAAATGTTTATTGTTTGAATTGGTATCCTTTTAAAAGAGAGCCAATCTTTAAGATACCGATGGGAATGAAAAAGGATTTGAAATGTCTCGAGAACCGCAAAATACCATTGAACCTTGTATTTACAAGAATTTGAGTGGGAGTGACACAATAATTCTAATCACTACAAGAAAATTGATTTTTTTATTGAAAAAATTGGTGGTGTTTATTCTCATATGCAAACAGAAGTGTATTTACTAACAATGTGAATGCGGAAAACAATATTTCACCTTCCTGCATTAGTAAAAAATTATTCCGCGTGGTAAAAAAACGTGACTGCTTGTTTTCTATTTCTCCCCCTTGTACTTCTCTTTCTTTTGTTAATTTCATCCGCCTCCTTTTCTTGCTCTTTGGGTAAAAAAAAACCTAACTTCTATCCAATGGTTCTGCCTCAATCCTCAATCGCTAGTCGTCCCTCTTCCCCGATTGCTATGTTTAGGCGGTAAGATTCCCTTCATCTCCTCTATGCAGCAGGTGTAACAAACAAATGATCTGCCAGCAGGCTCCATCTTGGCAGCTAGGGCATAATCGCACAATAGAAGGCTCCAACTTCTTGATAGCTAGAGCACGACACAAACTGACAAAAACACACAAATTCTAAAATTTAATTGAGGGTATCAGTACTATTTAATTTGGATTTTCATTTTCGTATGTTTTAATTTTTCTAATGTTGAGTTTGTTTGGATGTTGTACAGTATTTGATTAGAAAGATCGTAATATGTTGATTTTATTTAGACTTGTTAAAAGTACAAAATGTACTTAAATTTGGTTTGGCTGGTAATTGTAGTTTGGCTAGTAATTAACATAATTTAAGAGTGCGTGAATCAAATTTGGCTGTAATATCTGGGTTGAAGATTTGGTGTTGCTTAGATTAACGGATTAGAACTGGAAGTTAGTGGTAATAATTTGTCATCTCAAGATTAGAACAATAAGTACCATGACCCTTGCACCACATAATATGAACCTTGCATATAGATTAATTTACTTGGTAATCTGTTTACTAATATGAATATGAACATGGTTATTTTTTCACAATTAATTGTTAATCTTTATGAATTTTACATGTGTAAGAACTTTTTCCTCTTATATGTGTACCTAGCTATATGTGTTTGCAGACAATTCATCAACCATAACAGAAAATGGTGTGTTACATACTAATCCTTAATATTCAAAAATCTCTGAACTTAAGGTGAATTTGATCTATATATTCATTGTTTTTTCTATTTTGGCAGTAGAAAAATTCAATAATATTGTCATGCATACTCTTAGCTTACTTTGTTGTTGGAGGGATTGCTACTACACTTGATGTTCTTGACTATGGAGCCATCGGAGATGGAATGCTCGATGACACAACGATATGCACAATTTTTCATATCATAAAAGTTAGAGTGCAAAACAAAACAAAAACAAGCTCTCCTAAATGCCTCTATAAATTTGGCTTAATCTATTTCATATCAGCATTGTTTTCAAATTTTGAGTTATTAATACTGATAAAATGCATTTTTGATAGTCATTTCTAGAAACCTGGAATGAAGCGTGTCAGTCAAGTGATTCAACAAGAGCCAAAATTACTGTACCAGTAGGGAAAACTTTTGCTATGTCACCAATAACATTTAAAGGTCCATGCATAACTTTAATGCATTTTGGGGTAACGTTCAAAGTCATATCATGGTAATATCCTTAAATTTTTTCCACAAATTTAACCATGTTAGATGAATTTTAATAATATTTGCAGGTTGGGGGATCTATTGTAGCAACGGAAAGTATGTGGGATCACTCAAAAAATCGGAACTAGATCACATTCAAAGACTTACCAAATGGATTATTGATTGATGGAGATGGTGAGTTTGATGGCAATGGCCAAATTTAGTGGGATTGCCGTTGCAGGAAAGTAAGTAGCTATTACTTCATCTACTATTATTCAGGCCAATATATACTTGTTCTATGTTACTAATCACTCTCCATTCCATATGCATTTGTTTCCGCAATGCCCATCCACCCCTAATGTGAGTATCATAATATAGTACATTTGTGTTCATTGACCGATGAAGTGTAATATAAGTAACCAGTTCTGAATTGTTAATGTAGATTCTATCATTGGATAACATCAAAAACCACAATGTTCAAAATTTGAAATTTGTGAATAGTCCTGAAATGCACATTAGTGTTTTGTCATGTAGTGGAGTGTAATGACCCAGAAAATCTGAACCAATTTAAAATTTTTAAATTGGCTAAAATAATGGATTTTAAATATTTAAAATAAATATTTTAGCTAATGGCAATGAAAAGTTAGTTGAATCGACAATTGAAAACGAATACAATCAATTATAATTATAAACAGGGCTTGAAAAGGCGTTGTAGTTTCAAAAATCGAATTCAAACTTTGTCGGACTGTACCGGGTGCAGGACAATCCGGATTTTAGTGAAACCAAAAATATTTAAATCTGTTAGTGAATACCTTTCTAACGAATCTGAAAAATCGAAATTTGATAGCGGGAATCAAAAGATATGTCCAGTTGAAAATTCTGAATAGTCGCTATGGAATTCAGGCCCTTAAAAATGGACATTTTGCAAACGACCTCGGATTTCGACGAAACCACTTTTGTTTGATCCGTGATGTCAAATTATTGCTAGGTTTCAAATTTCATAATTTTTGAAGCTAGTATGTGAGCGTGGCAAAGGAAAATATGTTTTGATCAATTACAGTTAAATTGGATCGACCAAAAATGGGCCTTTTTGCAAACGGTCTCAGAATTCGACGAAACTAGTTTTGTTGGGACCGTATCGTCAAAACACAGCTAGAATTATTTTTCTGGAATTTTTTCGAATTAGTTTGTGGCCCTGGCAAATTGAAATGTATGTTCAAATTAAATAATGAATGTTTTATATTTTGATTTGAATGGAAACTGACAGAAACAGTCGAATGAGCCTACGAAACATATCCCATTGTGTTCGGAATAGGGGTAAAACGCTAGGGACGACAGTCGTTGGGTTTGGATTGGGGTTCGTGTGGGAAAGGGGTATTTTAGAGAATTTAAAAATTATATAATAAAATAAAAAAATCTGATTGGCCCATTCCCATTCTCTCTCCCCGACATTCTCTCTCTCCCCAAATCGAACGACGGAAACCCGATCCCTCCTTCTCTCCTCTTTTTCTTCTGATCCGCTCAATGAAATCCAATGCCACAGTTAAGGTTTTTGTAGTACTTCTCAAGAGCTTCAAATCCATATAAGTATTGGATTTTTTCGTGGCCTGTAGGGGGAGAACCACCGTCGTGAAGTTCGGCCGTTCGCACCCCGATTCCGCCGCCTGGGGACCACCGAGTTGACCCTCCTCCCTGGCGCACGTGCGCCTCTCCTAGCCCGACAAGGTGGCGCTGGCCGATTGAAGCAACAATCAGCGGATTGATCGAAAAATCGAAACCTAGTTTCGAATAGTTTTGAAAGGTATCGGCTGTTTTAATTTAAAACTGATTTTAACAGTTTAAAACCGTTGCAAACTTTGAAAAATCATATCTTTTTGTTATGTTAACGAAATTCGATGAAACAGGAAACATCGTGACCGTGTGGACGCCTTCTACATTTTAGAAGAGACCGCATATTTTTCTGAGCCTTCTGCTATTTTTGGTGGAGTGGAATCCAATGTGAGATTTCTGTTTTAAAAACAATAGGGAAAACGACGATGTATAAATTATATAGTCGATGTATGAGTTATATAAGCGTTGTACACTCATGTATAAGCGTTGTATAAGTTGTACGGTCGATGTATAAGTTGTATATGCATTGTAAAAATTATATATGTGTTGAAATAAAAGTGAATTGCTATATATATATATATATATATATATATATATATATATATATATATATATACGCCCCTCGCCCACAAACCATGGACGATATTTATTGATTGTGATTGGTGTGAAAATTGATTGATAGCGAATGGTTGTTTGGGATTGTTTGTGGTTGATATTGATTGATGTGGTTGAAAAATACCCGTTTGTGGTTGAAAAATATTTGGTTGAAACCACATAGGATTAGTTTGTGGAAATGAAATAAATATATACATGCCGCCTGCGTGCGAACTAGATGCATGATTCCCATTGTCAAAAACCGCGAGGTTTTAAGGTAGAGCGAGGAGCCGTATTAGGGACGGTCCCGGTTTTAACTACCCTGCAGTTATGCTGCCGAAATTTTGAATAATATTCATGTGTTTGAATTATTTTCATCTGCTGAAACTATATTTATTCGTTGTATCAAAAACCTTCATGTGTTGAATCGATATTCATTCGTTGATTAGAAATTCATGAGTTGAATGGTATTCGCGTTTCAAATATAAAAATCACATTTTTATCTATATATAGAAACTATAGAAAACCTTCATGTGTTGAATTGATATTCATTCGTTGATTAGAAATTCATGTGTTGAATGGTATTCATATTTTGAAATAAATTGTTTTATTATAAAAATCCTATTTTTATCACCTATGTAAACTATATAAAATAATAGTGTTTTGAAATGAATTGTTCTACAATAAAAATCACATTTTTATCATATACATGAATTGTTGAAATGTGAAGTGTTAAAAATAGCCACTCGCTCAAATAAACATATATGAGTTGAAATATTCATTAATTAGCTAATGATATGATTTGTGCCTATACATGCAACATTAGAATGAATGGTGTTTTTTTTAAACCAAATGAAATTGAATATGAAGTTGAATAGAAAATGATAAGTGATAAGAACTATATATATGTACATGCATATTTATTGAACAGGTTATAGCGAAGGGGCTAGAGAAGAGGAATAAAATTTTGTGCCCGACAAATAGGTACACATTTACTGTTTTGTTTGGGTGATGATTTTATGAGCCTGTTGGCTAGCCGCTTGGCTTTTCCTTTTTCTTTTTGACATGAGACGCCCGTGTGGCTATTTGGGAATTTTCCCAGCCCCTCCCGTACAAAAGAGGTTATGGCGAAATTTTCCAAAATTTAAAGGCGTTAGTGAAATATTTGAAGTGAAAACGATATTGGAATTGTTGAATGAACTATATTTATATAAATATATAAATATAAATAAAATTAAGCGAAACGTGGCCGCATAGTTCGTGTTTTGAAACCGTGATTTCAAACAACTAGTGCGGGAAATCCGACCATTGGATTTTCCCGAAACTGCAACCGTCGGGTTCGCCTTGGAAATATCTTTCCAACGACACCAACCTTGTAAAAATCCAACGGTTGGATTGTCTGGAATGTTTAGTTCAAATCTAAAGAAAAACAGCGCTAGAAACGATTATATATATATATAATTATATTTAATCGAATAACGACGCTGCAGTTCATATTTTGAAATCGAAACTTCAAAGGATTGTACTGGGAGATCCGACCGTCGGATTTTCCTGAAACTGGAACCGTTGGATTCATTTTGAAAAGACCTTTCTAATGATGTAAATTTTGTGAAAATCCAACGGTTAGATTTTCAGATATGTGTAAATCAAATCTGAAGAAAAACAGCGCCACGGCCGCATTATGGCCCGAAGCGTCGTTTTGAATAAATTGGCTATTTTAAAATAAATTAAAATAGCGATAAATCATTATAAAGTACCATAAACAATATGGAATGAAAATAAACTAAATTTGCTCGATTTGTGTGGTATTTGATGGTTGAATGTGTTTGATGTGAAAATTACATTAAAGAACAAAATTGGTGTTGTCGAATGATTTAACCATCAAAATAAATTGATTTGAAATTCTAAATATACGTGAATTATTTGAAAAGGCCGAGTTAATTCTCATTTCAAATAATTGACCAACGGTTGAAAGTCGAAGATGAAGACGGTGGTCGAAGACCGAAGATCTTCACCTCGTTTGGATGGTAACCGAGGTCCTGATTGGGAGGCATCCCGAAATATGGATAATGAGTGGTGATCGTCCAGACGTACGTGGTGATCGATGGGTTTGCGAGGTATTTAGTGCCTCCGGTTTCGTTTAGACCCAGAACGGACTTGTAGATGGACTGTGTGTCTGACATTGGATTTTATTCTGTGTTGATTGATCTCTATTAAATATACATCTGTTTGGCAGCGGAGAATTTATTCTTTTGCTTAACGCCCTTCTCTGAAATGCACGAGCTCAGAGGTTGTATATCGATGGACATCAGTCGCATGGCATGAATTGCCGGTGTGGCATGCTAAGATGCAGTGATCAGGGCTTTTGTTGAAAAGCAAAGCCTTGTGGTGATGATCAAAGCACCGCCTGTGTGGCGTAGCTTTGTGTATAATGTGAAATCGCGAGCCTCACACCCCGGTATGAACCAGAAACGGGAGCAGGACCTCAGAGGGGACGTGCGTTTTCTTTCTAGCTAGGGTGGTGTCAGTGACCTACCAGCCCTGACATTTGTATACTTTTCACCTATGTGGTTGTTGTTGTTGCGAGGCGCCTCGGTTTGATCGGACGATCCGGGTCCGATGGAGTCATTCGTTGGCTCATTTACACCCCAAAGGGTGGAGAAACGCATTGTTCAGGCATTATAATCCACTTCGTGTGGACCGGCCCTGACGATCCAGGGTATGGTTGCGGCTGTACCTGAGACTCGGGCTAGACAGTCTCGAATTCGGTAAGGACTATCTTTGGCCTTGGTTCAGGACGGAAACCCAATTTCCAAATACGACATCGTGCGAATTTGATTGTATACCTATATATGGCGACATAGAGGTATGGGGCATTAATGTCGTCTATGATTGATAGTTATGATTTGAAATTGTTTTCAAAACATATAAACACTAGCAATAATACCAAATGCCTTTGTTTTATTCGTATCAAGCATATTTTGGCCGTTATAAGGTAAAAACTCTATCCTCCGGTTTGCGTTGCATTGTGTGATGGGAACTGAGTCTTATAACGGCTTCATTTTTATTAAAAAACATAACGATGTTTAAAGGAAAGATTTGTTTTAAAGCACTGGCAATCCAATGGAGTAAACCCGTTCCACGAAAGTGGCGTGGTCCTGTGATTAGCCATATTATATATGTGTTGAATAGATTTCTCATACCAGTCCCATGACTGACTCGTAGTTTGTTTCACTTTCAAACTCGGGTGCCCCCTTTTTCTACACGGGCAGCCTTGTATTCAGGTTTAGCTGGTTCTTTCTGGATTGCTGGAGCTGAAGATGGATTCTATCATTTATCTCTTTTTATGCTGTTTAGCTCCTATTGTACATATTTTGTTTGTTTTCCGCTGTAGACATTTATGTATAGCTGAACTGTATTTGTACTAAGTAAGATCCTGTATACTGTGTAACTCTGATGATTACTTTTATCCAGTATATTCTATTGTTCATTTTATGGTGTATTTATTTTAATTTTGTTCTGCTATTATCTGTTTCTGTGTTATATTCCAAAGATAACCCTGGTTTCCGTCAGAACGGGATTTCGGGTCGTCTCTTGGAGTATCTATAAGTAAACTGGACATCAGTGCTCTTGGGAATAACCCCAACACAGATGGTATTCATGTTCAGTCCTCAGAGAATGTTCAGATTTCTGATTCTACTATTGGGACAGGTATATATGTTTTACTATCATTGAAACGATAAAATATAATGTTTATAATATTTACACTAATTTTGATTATGTTTGATGATGATACATATGGGATGACTGCATATCAATCAGAACTGGGGTGTTTGAACTTAATTTTGATTATGTTTGATGATGATATATAAGGGGTGACTACATAAACATGTACTTTTCCATTTATAGGTACCAAGTATAGGTGCCCGTCTGTTTGACCTGTTTGTCCGAAGGCTCGGTTCATCTCCATACTTATGTTAATATGCGAACGGTGCAGATAAATTGGAATCCATACGACTATTTATCTGAGGAGCTAGTCAAATTGACTAAATACGTAAGGTCCTTGCAGCAATATCCAAGTTATGCAACTCATTATATTTTTCATACAATGCAATAGTTATCACATATCTCGTTTTAATCTCTCTTTAGAGTGAAAAACTGAGAGTAGAAGCATCTCATCTACGGAGCCTAAGAGCAGAACTTGAAGCTTTGAGGAGAAGGCATTCTTCTTCCCTTGAACTTATGGGGGAGCGAGATAAAGAGGTAATATTTTTGTCTCTCATTAGTTCGGTCCGTGCTTGCTTACAGCTACACATACAAACAACACCAGAGAAAATACCATGAAGCTTAAATGGATATTATACTTCCATGGACCGTCTTTTCCATTACATGTAACTGCGGTAGTTCTATTATTTTCTTCTGTGAGGTATACAGACATTATGGAAGTCTTATTTTTGCCTAACCACACAAATTAATCTTTTTCATTGATAAAATGTGAAACTTTTTATTTAATCCGCCAATAATTTTCTTTATTGAATCAAATTGAATTTCATGAATTTACTGCTCTGCCAGACATAAGTTTATTATTCATAATGCATATGCAAGGCAAATACCTGATTTTCTCAAGTATTGATCACCAATTCATTAATATCTAACACCACTTTTACCAAACATAACCAAGATATGTCCATTACTTCAACTCATAAATCAAAAGAAATTGCGTTTTATAATTTTGTTTACATTTAACAGTTTGAAAAGCACAGAAACGATACTGCAGACTTAAAAGAGATGTATCAAGAGCAAATTGATTTGCTGGTGAGCAAAGTGAGCATCTCTTAGTTTGTAGATTTTTTAATTTTGACATTTTTAACATATGATTTTGTTTCCACTAACCATACTGCTAAATAAATCCTTTGCAAGTTTAGATTTTGAGTTCTTTAGTAGGTGCATCATAATTTTTTTCGGTTTTGATTTAGCTCAAATCATATGTTTTGGCCTCTCATGTGTTTTGCTAAATTTCTTAAGATAATATTTAGATTTAGTGGAAGCTATCTCAGTGTATTAAAAAGTGAAGAACTTATTATTCTAGCATACATTTATCCGAAGGGTCAACAAGTTGTGTAATTACCAAGTGACTGTTGGTTTTGATATATTCGTGTGGAATGTGTAACAACCCGAGTTCTGACGGACCGATTTTTTTTTCAAAAATCCAATCTATCGAAACCCGAGTTGGGTGCTTTGGTATCCTGCAGAAAAGACAGAGATAAAGAAACATGTCAAAACTCGTAAAGCATCTCATAGGGAAGGAAATAAAGAATAATATATTCAAATATAGCCTTAACTTATTAACATTACTGCTAAACCAGTATCCAAAGCTATACCATCTCTGTAATGAACCTAACCTGGAAGTATGTAATGAGGAGGGGGTCAGAACATAAGTTCTGTGTGACTGTACATAGAATAAACTTCTATATAATCCTACATATAACATTCAGTTACATTTTATTGGTTATTAGGTGGTTAACAATGTTAGCTCTTTAAGATATACTTATCCATCCACCTGTAGATTAACCTGATACAATGTATATGTAGTTACCCCCTACTCGTGTCCTCTTTTCATGTGTACGCAGTCCCTTATCCAACTCGTGTCATCTTTTCATATGTTCGCAGTTCCTTATCCAATGTCGTATGTCGTACGGGCTTATATATATATATATATATATATATATATATATATATATATATATTCTCACTAAGTCTGCGTAAAACCACCATTCCTGTGTTGCTTAAGCGTTTGGACTGCCAACCTAGGTCTTACTAGGTTCTATTATTGAATACTACCTAGATCCAACTAGGTTTACCATCGAGTGTTACCTAGGTCCAACTAGGGTTTACTTTATCGAACGCTTCCTAGGTTCAACCAGGTTTTACGATACCTAGGTCCAACTAGGGTTTATGCTACCTATCGAACAATGCCCTCTAGTCTAGGACAAACTACCCCAATCGATATGTGTTCCTAGACTTTACGTCCCAACCGTATCGTTAAACGTGCTAGATATCTAGTTGCACATGTCCACTATATGTGCGACCCGAGTCCCGTGGCAGGGCAAATCAAGAAACACGGAACTCGGTTGGGAGCTTTAAGTTTTCTGCCGATGCAGATGCTAAGGTATGTTTTTACTGTGGCTATGGTCCCACTTGACCCCTCCCTCAACTAATGAAAAGCACCCAAGAATATCAAGAATGGGAACTGTACGCAGGCCCTCTATGCCCCCACAAACCTATTGGCTAACCTTACCCATAACTAGATAGCAAGTATATGGTCTTTTGGAGTTCTCCGCCTTTCCACTTTTCGTGCTCGACTTACTCAAGATGGTAGGTAGCCGACGACGTGCTATCACAGGGCCAACTGGTTATCGCTGACTTACGCTGGTCCATCCTATTCTTTAGGTTGCCTTATTATTGCAACCAAGACATACTCTTGGTTCTTCTTACGCAGACCTTAACCTCTATGAGCCCAGGCGAATCAACTGCATTCTCACAGAGGGATACCAAGAGTATCCTCATGTCCCCTCGAAGCCGCGTGCTTCGTAACCCAATCCATTAGAGCCTTCTATATGATCAGATGGACGTATGCTCCCCCTCGCGCCCTATGGCACGATGATGATCTATGGAGTTTGGTTATTCATCCCCTGTCATATGGACTGGTCCAAGCGCCTTATCCTTTCATACTATTAAACCTTATGTCTATACTTCTGATTACGTGCTTGCTTTGTCTTATTAACTTGGTTATCCTCGTTTATGTTGTCCTTCAATTCTAATTACCAAGTTTCTCTTAAACTAAGGTTTATTGCTTAGTCCTCTTCAACTAAGGTTTACTTACTTAGTTATCTTTACCGTTGCTTACTTAGTTCTCTAACTAAGGTCCGTTACTTCGGTTGCCATTTTACTTAGTTTTCTAACTAAGGTTCATTACCCAGTTGCCATCATCATTATTTACTTAGTTCTCTAACTAAGGTTCAACACTTGGTTAACTTCATCTTTATTTACTTAGTTCTCTAACTAAGGTTCAACACTTGGTTGCCTTTATCATTATTTACTTATTTCACTAACTAAGGTTTACCAATGAACTCAAACATGATTTAAGTTTTCTTTATCAAACGATAGCGTACGGGTGCTTTCCTACCTTTTCAGCTTAGATTAACTTATTTCATAGTATAAGTCGTCCCACCCTTCAAGTCTTGTATTACATCTTAAGTCATAATCTTCCCTTATCCCTAGGACAAGTTTACCTATCATTTAATTTTACATTACCGCAACTCAGGTTTATAATAGGTAGTTACTATTCCCCATTACTGTGTTGGTTAAGTTTGTCCATATGTCAAGTTTTACTTAACCCTACCTTCCCGCTCATGCATTACTCGTATATTCCACAAATTTGGTTAAATGTTGTCTTTTAGTTCATATTGACTTAACCCACCCACGCATCATGTCAAATTGGTTAAGTGTTGTTAACCTAATCTTACCATACTAGCATGTGTCATTCGCATAAATTGATTATTAATGCACCAACCTCTCACATTAGACCTATTGTTGCGGTTGCTGGATGTGTCGGGCGGTTCCGGGAAGTCTTACACCACAACTCAATCTAACCTAGGGTTTAAGCGCGTTATGACTAACTTCTCACATTAGACCCTTTTGTTTGCGGCCGTTGGATATGCCAGGCAGTTCCGGGCAGAATTACACTGCAACCTCATTCTAACATCGAGTTAGTCATGTTTCATCTTTAGCCAATTAACAATTTTTGTGAGAACGTTAAGCATCAATTTCAGGTTATGAGTTATGTTTCATAATCACATAAGAGGTCTCATAATCGCATAAGCTAAGTTTTAACCGTTCCTTTATCAACTTAGGATTCTTACCTTTAGATTCGTTTTTTCCCAAAACCCAAAATTTAAACTTAAAGTTTAAAACCTCAATCCTGCAATATTAGATTTGAAATAAATCACTTCTTCCCAATCCCATATTCAATAATTCCAAATAAATTTACACAATTTCAGGTTAACATTATAAATCGGAATTCATAGTTGCGCACTATTCAGCATAGATTCATGTTTCCAAAACATACCTAAAGATTCATTATTGAAATACGCTCCGAAATTCCCAATTCAAACTTTATTTCATTGAATAATCCAAATATACAATTCGCCAATTATCCCAATATTTGCAATAATAATTGTTATTCCACAATCCGCAAATTACAGATTATATTCCTCAATTGCATAAAATAAATTATGCCCAAATATTCCCATATTTCAATCGTACATATGTATAATAAGATTTTGTCTAGGTTCAAAATAACCTAGATCCAAAAATAAAAAGGGGAAGGAGAATAAAAGGACAATTATTATAACATGAATCTTGAATTGAATTTATAACTGGCGAATGACGAACGATAATAATACTATTATGCAACAAGTTTATTGTAATTCCACTCACTGATTAAAGAACGGATCATGAATTCTGGGATCTGATTTTCTGAATTGGAATAGCTAATCCTTTGATGTAGAATCCAACTCTTATTATCCAATTCGTGAACTCCAATTTGAAAGCTCTAACTTTGATTGTTGTCTTAAAGACTCTAATTTGATTTGATTTGATGGAGGCTAGGTTAGATTAGAGTTGAGTAGCATGGTGATGCCATTACTTTGATTAATGAATTTAGGGTTAGGTCTAGGTGTGTTTATATAGGTGCTCAAGACCTTATCGTACACGCAGCGCTGAGTCAGCATTGAACCCAATTAAGAAAATAGTCCAGGTTCGTAGATGAATCTAGCCAAATCTTATCGTACACGCAACGCTGAGTCAGCATTGAACCCAGTTAAGAAAATAGTCCAGGTTCCAGATGAATCTAGCCAAATCTTATCGTACACGCAGTGCTGAGTCAGCATTGGGTCCCGCAAGCTGTTTTTGGCGCAGATATTTGAATTTCGGACTTTTGAATTTTTGGAATTTAATTAATTGTTTTATTCACATGAAATATTCTTATATGTATACAAGTCCTCTAACGACCATTTTACGCGTATATATATACGCATAACTTTCGTTTTATTTTCAAAATTCAAACGATGTTGCACCGTTATTTGATTCTTGCCATATTTCATTGACTGTAGCCTTATCTTGAAATTTTATCTTTCATATACATATATTTTCTACATATATATATTCTCATATATGTACATATATTTTTCTTTATTTCCTTATATGTACGTTCTTATCCTTTCAAATCTTGAATTTATATAGGTACATATATTTGCATGTTCAGTGGGCCCTCTCTAAAACAAAGATAAAAATTATGTCGTCGCCTGGGTTCAAACCCCTGACCTCTATGTTACAAATCGAATGCCTTAACCAACTGAGCTATGAAGTCTTTTGTCAATAAGTCTTAGAACAATGATAATTATTGTTCTCTCCTTACTTCTCTTTTTCATGTTAGTTACAATACTTAAATTAAACCATTGCATGAATTTTTTTCTTTTAATTTTCTTTTAATGTTAATGCATCATGTTTGCAAAACAGTGCATGCAACATATTTACATTGCATGCAATCAATCCTTTCTTTTTTTCAATGCATGAATTACAATTTTCTCTTTTTTTTAGTACATGTATTTATTACATGCAATCCTTATCTTATTCTTTATTTTATATTTTAATTTGTTTGTATATATATATTTCTCTTGTGCGTATACAAACTTCGAACCTTAACAACTTCTTCATACGGTGTCCGATTTACGCAAACCAAGTGTCCATCTGAACCAGAATCTCGAGGCAGACGCAATAGTGATGTCTGTTTTACTCAATTCCTTATATTTAAATTAAGTGTTTTTATTTTATTATCTCTTCTATTACATATATCATTAACGTATTAAGTTTTCCATTTCTTCCACTAATTTAAATTGCACATCACCATTATTTATATATCCATGCATATATATATATATATATATACACACACATTTTTAATTATCATAAAAATGCAGGGTGTTACAGAATGAGTATATATTTCAAAATATTACACTTTTATTCAATATGGCATAACACAAAGTTGGCAGTGCAATCTTACTTCTTTAGAAAAATATTTCTTCTTTATGTTTCTTCACTTTTTTATAAAGCTTATTAATATATGAGTTTAAGAGTTCTAAGAACCTAGTGTAACAAATTTGACTCTCATTATTAACTTGAAGATACAAAGCTAAACAGGCATATTAAATATGCTAAAGTATGTGCAGTTAATGTTTTCTTACATAACAAATTACACTAAATGGATGCTTTTCAAGGAACACTATATTTTACACATTTAAATTTCTTATGCTTCACGTTATTTTATGTTAATATCTAGGAATGACCAGAAAGATGTTCTACGGATCAATTCCTACGCATCAGACATGCAAATTGGAGGTAAACTGCAAACTAAATTTTGGTATTGGAATTTAAGAGTACAAGTTACTACATGGGGAAACAGAATTTAAGAGTACAATTTACTATATGTGGGTGAGACATTGTTGACCAAACTTTGAATTTTAAGCCATCCATTTCTCATTGTACATATGAGGTTGCCGACAATCTATATGCATGCTCAAATATACTAGTATTAGCTGAGAAATTTTGGGTAATACACAGTTTTCGATACTGATAATCAAGCAGCGAAAGAAGAAGAAAATAGTTGGTTAGATTTATGGCCAGAAAAGTGCTCAAGATGTCGGACTAAAGGAGTTATGATATATGATTTATAGTTATGTGACATGGTATTTTGAGACATACCGTTTTCAACCTAACCTGAAGTGTTGTACTACTGCTTTTACATTTAGCATGTTGTGTGTCATCTCTGTTTATACCTTTTTGTTTTGGTTCAGCCTTTAAACTTGTGAGGGGTTGCAAACTTTCCTATGCGACAATAAATTATTCATTAGATGCCAAGTTAACTCTGAAACCCAAAAAATTATAAAAAAGTCAACGTACATGTCTGCAATTATATACAACACATATCTCTAATTATCTTTGTGTGGTTCAAGGATTTACAAACTATCCAAATGTAACACCCCACCTCCGTTAAGGTCACTCGCAAAGGGAATGCCTTAACTTCGGTGGAGCATTTTAGTAAACAGAACATAAACTTACAAGACAGATAAAACAGTACTTGGAAAATTTTAACTTTATTACAGCGGAAACAGAAATTAATATGGTTACATCCTTTTAAAATTTCAGAATTCAAGTACAAAATATCAGTCTTGTACAAAAGCCTTCAAAATGCATGGTTTAAAATCATAATCCCCATGGAACGGAAGCTATACAGAGCCAAGCCATACTTTAAGCACTTCAAACAAAGAGAAATCCGGATCAAGCTAAAGTATTCCCTCCTTGGATAACCTGGGGGGGAACGGAAGAAAGGAGGCGAAACAACAAGGGTCAGACAAAAAGTCTGGCAAGTCCAGTGACTTTCAGCATATGAACAGATAATAATAATATGATATGAACATAAAACTGGATGTGAGATAACTATAACAGGTGTAGCAGATATAACAGAAGAACAGAATGATATAAACTATTGTTTTACACTTCTCTGCACTAATACTAGTATAGCAGAATTAGGTGTCACCCTAATGTCTAAATTGAAGCAGGAACGGGTACAGAATACTTTAACAGAAACAGAATGCTAATAATGGGCCTTTACTACCCGATCAGAAACAGACAGAAGAAGAAACAGATTTATCCCTATGGAGACAGAATGTGGAATTAGGTGTACACTAGTAATGGGCCTTTACCACCCGAACAGACGGTACCACACAGAAACAGACAGGTGTTACCACCCAACAGAAACAGACGGTACCAACAGAAACAGACAGAACTAAGCGTACCCTAAAACCCTACCCCAAGCGATCGGCTCCCTAATACATAAATATCCTGTGTCGGCCCCACAGTAGGGTGTATCACTCCCTAAAGTGACAACCAATTGGCACAGACCTATTTACAGATGTCACGGCGTCTTACATCCTCAGAGGCAGACCGGGATCCATGCACGCACATGACCCGGTTGGAATGCACCATCAACACCCCTCGCCATTATCAGAATGAACCACTTATAATTAGTTCAGTAAGCGTGCCCGGACCCTACCTACTGTTGGGTCAAAGTTTTGATACCAAAAAGGGTTACTGACTAATATGGGTCCCAAACAACAGATGACACAAGTAATTCCCCTCCTAACCTTGTGTCCCCAGACTAACAGATTTCAGATTGACTTGTTTACAAGTTCAGACATACAGAATTCAGATTTACTAATTCACAAATTAAGTTAACAAGTTTTCAGACTAACAGATCAGATGTACAGATTTTTCAGATTTGTCTAACTTTGTATTGGGCCTACAGATTCATGGATGGGTTTTACTACATCTATTAATCCCTTTGGTTTAACCCTATTTTTCCCAATACGTTTTAGACGTCATTCTTATCTTAGATTTTGCATTAATTAATTATTAATGCACAGACCTCTCACATTAGGTCGGTAGCTTGTGGCCGCTGGATATGCCGGGCGGTTCCGGGCAGACTTCTGCCACAAGCCAGATCTAACCTCGTGTCTTACGCATGTTATGACTAACTTCTCACATTAGAACCTATTGTTTGCGGCCACTGGATGTGCCGGGCGGTTCCGGGCAGATTTACGCCGCAAACTCATTCTAACCTCGAGTTAGCCATGTTTATCTTTGCGGCCAATTAATTAATAACTTACCATTTATGCGCACGCCCAATATATATGCCAATTCAG
The DNA here is from genome assembly GCA_030737875.1 of Allium sativum. Taxonomy (NCBI): domain Eukaryota; kingdom Viridiplantae; phylum Streptophyta; class Magnoliopsida; order Asparagales; family Amaryllidaceae; genus Allium; species Allium sativum. The sequence goes on from CM060913.1 coordinate 487,433,899, forward strand.
ATTATATCAATAACAGGATGATTATATCAACATAGCAGATAACAGATTTTATATGACTTAACGGATTTAACAGATTTAGCAGCTTAGCAGATTTTGGCATATAACAGGTTAGGCATTTCAACCGACAAATTTAACAGATTAGGCATTTCAATCTAATTAGCAGTCTAGGCAATATAACAAAACTAGTAGTTTAGGCAACTTGACAAATTAGCAGATTTAGCAAATTTAATATTTCTAAAAGTTCTATTTACATGCCTTGCCTAAACATAAATTAGGCCTAAGTTCATATGCCTAAATAATGCCATGATTCACAATATGATCATATACTTCCATGTTTGCATACATTTACATAGCGCAGAATATGGACATAATTTACCCTATAACATATGTTCCAATTTTTGTTAAACTATCATTTTACAGCAGATTCTCATATAAATCATACCAAATATAACCATTAATTCCAATGTATGCCATATATCCAAAAATCCCTATTTAGGTGTAATCACAATAATATATATCCTAATTAATGTAAATCTTTTCTTCCATATCTTCTTTTTAAGTCATGAATCATTATGCGAATCATATCCTCTAAAAATCAAATCTTGACTTTTATATGCATTTTGTCCAAAGTCTCAAATCATATGTAATCTTACAGTGGTTCCTCTTCTTCTTTTATCACAGAATATGCATAGGTCTAAAACTAGTTTATAACATATGCTTATTTTTCTAATTAATTACAGATCTAAATAACATATGTTCATTTCTCTAATTAGTTACAAATCTAAATTACAACATACTCTATGCATGCAATATATAAATTACATGTTCATAGCCAAATTTATGCATCCAATCCCAAGTCACATGTCCAATATATTTTATGCTTCATATCTAAAGTCATACGTTCAATTCAGTCTTGTCCAATTTCGCATCATTCATTAATTGTCCCAAATTTTGCGTTCATACGTTAATCTCTTTATGAGATTGGGCACAGGCTCGTGGTAGCCTGGCTATAGAAACAGAAAAGAAGAAAGGAATACAGAACAGTCACAGAAAACAGATCCAACAGAAGAGAATATATATACAACCTCAAACTCAGTTTTAAATGCATATCAAAATTATAATTAACGTTTATAGCGGAGAATAACTGTACTTGCCTTGATTGGATTAAAGAAAGAACTTTAACTTGTTGTAGAATCTTTGCAGAAACTTTAATCTCTAGTTTGAATTGAGTTGCTTAGGTTGATGTTGATTATCCTCTAGTTTTAATTCCAGCAGAGCAGCGACGCCATTTTTATTTTTTTATTAGAAGAAGAGAGCAATGGAGGCTAGAGAATTGTGTAAGAAACCTAGGTAGAGTCTAGGGTCCTTTTTATAGGGGTTATGAACTGATTAGGACCATCGATGTTGCTTGGATTGATCGTAGCCATTCATTCGCAAGAGGGACCAATTAGAGCCTGCCACCTAGCCCTAATGACAAAGCAGACCACAGAAAATCGACCAACATAGAATAGGCCAGCCAGGGTGGACTGGGTTCGACCTGGGTCTGGACTAGGTCGACAGCCCTGTCGACAGCCCTGTCGACAGCCCTGTCGACCTGGTTAGACCAGGTCGACAGCCCAGTCGACCTGGGTGTCTTAGGCGGGACTTTTCCCGCCTTGGCCAATTGGGCCCGGTTTTAATTTTTAAACTGTTTTATTCTGTTCGAATTTTAAACTTAATTCAGAAACTTCCGAAGGCCATATCTTTTTCATACGGACTCCGTTTTTCGAAAACTCGGACTCTATTTCGCGTATTTTTCCGAGACGAACGCAATGGCATATCTCGTTTCCCTTAGTTCTTTGATTTCAAATTAATTATACTTTAATTTGTTAATTCCACAGTTATAGAATACACGGGGTGTTACACCAAATGTACATAGCTACAACCATTTCCTACATCTTTGGTGTTTTTTTTGTCATGACCACATATTGCACAACAATCTGTGTGCTACAATAATGTTTCCAGCAATGACCACCCATAGAATATCCCTATGGTCTATTGTAGCTAGATTGCAAATATCTTCCTGCATCGCTTCTAGAATAGTTCAATAGGAGACCTGGTGGTAGCTTGGAAGTTGGAACCATGTTCTGGTGTTCACACTTGTTTGAACTGGCAGCTCGAAACCATTTTTATCTACAGTAATGCACCGAAAACCCCTCTTTTTAACAACTTTTTCCTTTGAAAGTGCAGGTGATGTATTCACCTACAAACAGACCGTTCTTAGAACCTAGCTATATTTCGAATCTGAAGCATCCTTAGAATCCTAGTTGTCATGTTGAGCATAGTTTGAGCATCTCATTGTTTGAATGATAGGTAATTTCATATCTGATTGAAATTGAGTTGTCTTTCTTTATTTATTTGTTAGCATGTGAAAGGACTGTAAGTTTTTATCCTTGATTGTCCCAAACTTTCGATCCTATATAATTTCAAAATGCTTGTATCAACCAGTTCTGGAATCTGGATCTTGATTTCTTTCTTGATTGGCATTGTCAATGGATTTGTCTGTGCCTTTTTAAAAATCAGGTTTTACAAATGGTTCTTGACTGGCAGAACTTGGAACTTTGTTGTTCTTGTTCTGTTGGAGGCACTGTAGTTTCTTTTACTCTAAGATCCTGACATAATCTTTTCAAACAGAAAACAGCCTGATCATAGTTTATCCAAAAATAGCTTCATTATGTAATTCCTAATTATATATTTGAAACATATATTTTCAGATAATAATGCATAATTCATTTTCCAAAAAGTAAAAGAGTCGACCCATATTGAAAACTATATTATTCTAGTCGGTTGTTTTGATACTGTATTCATATGCATACATGTTGGTGTTGAGATTTGTGCTTGAGGACCCATGTTGAAAAATAGCCAAGCTGCAACATAGAAGGCTCTCTCTGGAGGCAATGGGGAAAAGGTACCCATTTTGGTTTTTATATTTTGTAAGATCATTTCTAACTATAGGTGTATTGTTCTACATCCGACCTATAATAGGGGCTCGTCTGCTCTATTCTGGATTGTCATTGATACACTGTGCATTACTAACAAGAAGAGATTTTCGAGATACTAGGATGAGCTCTTTGGCACAGCCGAAGGCAGTGGCATCCCTTTTCTTCAGGTACCCATAAAGCACATCCAATTTTTTTTCCTTTATTGCTATTTTGGATAATTCATGTTTAGCACTTTTGGATAAAACCTTTTTTATAGATCGGATGGTTACCAATAGGATGGAGGCTCCTACATACAATACAGTCATGCAGCGCACACGACTACATCTTTTTTTCAAAGACAGAGCAACAGCCATCCTACTGTGTGAAAACCCGTAACTTCCTCGTAAAGGAAAGTATCGGATAGTTCGAGAACAAGCCACAACAGAACGCAGACGGAAGAACATTTCATTGTATATAACAATAATGCATCAGATTACAAGAATATACAGGGTAGGAATAAATATTACACAGAAATATCAGAGATTTGAATTACATTTAAATACATAGCAGTGGAAAATAATACAATACACAACTAGAAGAGATATACGGATACAAAGCTTTCCGGATATCATTCCAGCTGTAAACCAGGATCCTGTGAATATAAATCTGCAAAACCAAAACTACTAGCTGCCCGTGTCAAAATAGGGGCACCCAGAGTTTAGGTTAAAACAATAAACTCCAGGTCAGTCATGGGACTGGTGTGAGAACTAAAACAGTTAATCTTTATTTTTAAAGTTAGGTAAATCAAGGGACCACGCCGTATAACACGGAACGGGTTTCCTCCCAAGAATACCAGTGCATAAAACAAACAGCGCAATGCTAAATAAAGAAAAATGAAGCTGTTATAAGACCCAGGTCCTATCACACAATGCAACGCAAGCCGGGGGATAGGGTTTTCCCTTATAACAGCCAAAGAATGCTTGATACGATTAAAACAAATCATTTGATACTATTATAAGTGCATAGTGTATAAAACAACTTCAAATCATAAGTATCAATCATAGGCGGCATGAATGCCCCATAACACTATGTTGCCATATATAAGTTTACAATCAAAACCGCAAGACGTCGTATTGGAAGTTGGGTTATCATTTATGGTATGAACCGAGGCTAGGGGCAAGATCCTCACCGATTCGAGACGCTCTAGTCCGCCCCTCAGGCAAGTACTCAGTCAAGCCTTTGGATCGTCAGGGTCGGTCCACCGATGTGGATTAAAATTCCTGAACACTGCGTTTCCCCGCCCTTTGGGGCGTAAGCCTGGCCCGTCAGCCGACCAGAAGCATCGGCCGAAACCGATATCACGAGGCGCCTCGCTTTTCAGCAAGTAATAATAAGAAACATCCACATGAGTCAAACTCGTCAGCCAGTTCAAGCACTGACGCCACTCCTAACTAGAAAGAAACGCATGCCCTCCCTGAGGTCCGTCTCCCGTTTTTGGTTCATACCGGGTGTGAAACTCACGAAGTGAACGTTACACAAAGCTACGCCACAAAGGCCGTGCTTCGATCATCAACCACAAGACTTTGCTTTTCAACAGAAGCCTTGATCATTTGCCACTTAGGCATGCCACACAGGCAATTCACTCCATGCGATTGATATCCATCAATATATAACCCCTGAGCTCGTACGTCTCAGAGAAGGGCATTAAGCAAGAGAATAAATTCTCCGCCGCCAAACAGATACATATTTAATAGAGATCAATCGCACGGACTAAAATCCAATGTCAGACACACCGTCCATTTACAAGTCCGTTCTGGGTCTGAATGAAACCGGAGGCACCTAGTACCCCGCATATCCATCGATCTCCAAGTACGTCTGGACGATCACCAACTGTTTCCATCTTCTTGGGTGTACAGCCCAATCAAGATCATCAGTAGTCACCCAAACGACGTGAAGACCTCCGGTCTTCGACCATCGTCTTCATCTTCGACTTATCGTCGTATCAGTTATTCAGAATGGGATAAACCCGGTCTTCCCGAATAACTCGCGTATATTTTAAATAAGTGTTACACAAACACAACATACGCCTCATTCCAATTCATCAGTCACTAACCGTAAATTAATCAAGAGAATAATTCCCCAAATATTAACCCCGAAGGCCGAAACCAACATCAGATCAATATCCAGAAAACCATTCTGCTTAGCTAACCGACAGTTAGTTTCTAAATTTCACATTCATAGGGAAAGGTTCCCATTAATTTTATCCAAGATAAATTCCTTGAATTTATTCTTTAATCTATTTTTTTTGAATTTCGATTCAACTAGTCGGAATTAGCGAACCTTACCATAGTAATCATTGGTTTTAATTTCCCAATCCCAACCTATTCATCCCATGAAGTAAAACTGGTAATACTTCATATCTAACACCACGGTGTTATCGGTAAATTCAACTACCATTTCACGTTCAAATCTAATTAAAGATTTAACTATCGCCTGGAGCAAAACTGGTGGTACTCCATTTTCGATCTTTTCAATCTAATTAAAGATTCATTAAAACTCCACTTAGTTTTAATCTTTAACTGGGTTAAAGATTCAGTGTCATTTAAAAACACAGTTCACGATAAACCCAAAATCACATTCATTAATTATCGGGTTAAAGAACGAGTGTTGTTTAAAACATTGTTCACGATAAACCCAAAAATCAATATCAATTCAATTCCAATTAAATATTATTTAATCGGTACACTTCATTAAATCTAAATAAAAAGATTTAATCTTTTCTCAACTGGGTTCAAGAACAGTGTTAGTGAAGACACCATTCACGACAAACCCAAATCACATTTGATATTCAATACAAGGCTCTGAATAGAAAATATATCGGCTTATATTCAATATCAAATTCTACGATTAACAAATGTCGTATTGGAAATAACGATATAAATATATATCTTACAAATTTCCATAACAACATCCGTATAATCATGAATTCCAACATCGAAATATTCCGAAGACAATTTCGATTCAAATCCACTCCAATGCAATCATTGGAAATTCTGGTTATTTTCAAAACCATTTCAAATTCAATTTATTCATTTAAAAACAAATAGAATTATAATTCTAGTTCAAAACTAGTTCATTTCGATAAAAATCTATTTTTATCTTTTCAAATATGGAGTTTTTCATCCCAATTCTTCTCAAATCATTTCTTATGATTTTACACAAATTATTACTATTTTTAATAATTTTATCAAGGCCCGTACAGTCGATTTCCAACAATGGCCATCGAACTGCACTTACAGCGACCTTTTTCGAATTTGATTTGGACGTATCTCCAAATCCAACCGTTAGATTTTGAATTTCTAATATTCGTTAGAAAGCTCTTTTCGATACGAACCCAACGGTTCCGGTTTTAGGAGAATCCGACGGTCGGATCTCCCGTAATGTCCGTTTGAAATAAATGGTCGAAATTTACGAACTGCCGCGGCGCGGCGCGTTCTATTCAGGCCATTATATTATATATATAATATATATATATATATAATATATTTCGTCGATTTCTATTTAAAACGAATTATATAAATAGTTTTAAAATTCGTTTCAAAAGCAATTTCAACTTCCATTTCGATTCAAATCAAAATTGAATTCTTCTTTATAAATTCGTTTTAAAATTCATTTCTATTCAATTCAATTTCGAAATCGTTTTCAATTCAATTTGAATTCGTTTTCAATTCAATTCATTTCGAAATCGTTTTCAATTCAATTCATTTCGAAATCGTTTTCAATACAATTTGAATTCGTTTTCAATTCAATTCATTTCGAAATCGTTTTCAATTCAATTTGAATTCGTTTTCAATTCAATTCATTTCGAAATCGTTTTCAATTCAATTCATTTCGAAATCGTTTTCAATTCAATTTGAATTCGTTTTCAATTCAATTCAATTCATTTCGAAATCGTTTTCAATTCAATTCATTTCGAAATCGTTTTAAAATCGATATAAATATCGTTTACGTCAAAATGGCGTCAATCGAATCAACACGGCTTCATATATTTCTATTTTCAAATATTCTATTCAACAAATGAATATTTATTTTTGTCAACACACGACTAATCTCAACGAATGAGTACTGTCCACGTGTGACAATTTTTGTTAAATTATTTCGTTCAACACATGACTAATCTCAACGGATGAGTACAGTCAACACATGAACCTTTATTTTATATTGATAAAGATGCAAATTTTATTATTAAAATATTTCGTTCAACACATGACTAATCTCAACGAATGAGTACAGTCAACACATGAACTTTTATGTTATAATATTCTTTATTTTCTAAATTGGAATGAGGCCCAATCAATCACCATATAAAATTAATTATATGGATTTTCATACAACACATGTATATAATAGCATTGAAAAATAATCAACCATCAACCAAAGTGCACTACACTGTATAAGCATCAAATATAGATATCTAACGCTTATAACAGCCTGTCAATCAATCGATCGACATATTTAATCAATCAGGATGAGTGAACTTCAAATTTCATCCCAACACCCGTGTGGGGTTTCAAACAATCAAACACATATTTTATTTGTGCAGTTGGGCGATGTGTAAAATTTATCGACCCAATCAATGTCCTTCAAATAGTGTACATAAACAAACTGTCCGGTTTGTAAATGAATATTTATTTATTCACATTCACTATATTCATATTCACGTTAAAAATTATATATTTCTAACGATAAAACATTTTATTTTAACATATGAATTTCTATTCAGTTCATTCTTTAAATAAAATGATATTTTTATTTTTCTAACATATTTTAGAAAATTTCGGCGGCATAACGGCACGATACTAGAAACGGGACGAGGCCTAGCTTTATTCCCGGTCTAGTGAAGGCCCACGCCATTCACACATCAATCAAAATCACCAAACAACCAAATTCAAATCACATCATATAACTAATCTATGCAACCAAACAAACAAGTCCATGGTCTGTGGACGATTGTGTCGGGTGCTACTAAGCACCGTCTGCATCCTAGTATATATATATAATTAGAAAAGAAATTGAAAGGTGAGAAATTCTCACATATAGCTATCCTAGCCCCACGGCACTTCTAATGCAGGAAATCTTCACTGTCCTCGTCGATATCACTTTCTTTGCCCGTAGCCACTACATATGTAAAAATCACATTTTTACTTCGTTATTCAATATATAAAAATCATATTTTTAATTCGATGTTCAATATATAAAAATCATATTTTTACTTCGATGTTCAATATATAAAAATCATATTTTTACTTCGATGTTCAATATATAAAAATCATATTTTTACTTCGATGTTCAATATATAAAAATCATATTTTTACTTCGATGTTCAATATATAAAAATCATATTTTTACTTCGATGTTCAATATATAAAAATCATATTTTTACTTCGATGTTCAATATATAAAAATCATATTTTTACTTCGATGTTCAATATATAAAAATCATATTTTTACTTCGATGTTCAATATATAAAAATCATATTTTTACTTCGATGTTCAATATATAAAAATCATATTTTTACTTCGATGTTCAATATATAAAAATCATATTATTACTTCGATGTTCAATATATAAAAATCATATTTTTACTTCGATGTTCAATATATAAAAATCGTATTTTTTCTTTGATGTTCAATATATAAAAATCACATTTTTACTTCGATGTTCAATATATAAAAATCACATTTTTACTTCGATGTTCAATATATAAAAATCACATTTTTACTTCGATGTTCAATATATAAAAATCATATTTTTTCTTCGATGTTCAATATATAAAAATCGGATTTTTACTTCGATGTTCAATATATAAAAATCACATTTTTACTTCGATTTTCAATATATAAAAATCACTTTTTTACTTCGATGTTCAATATATAAAAATCGGATTTTTATTTTGCTACCTATACAAAGATGCTATTTTTAATATTTCTATCATGTAAAAATTATATTTTTACTTCTCTACATAAACAAAAATCGTATTCTTACATCCTCTACATAGCAAAGATTATATTTTTAATACCTTAAAATATAAAAATCATATTTTTAATCACCAAATCATATATTTAAAAATCTAACTTTGCTAAAATCGAATTTAAAGTAAAAGCATAAAAGGAAAAAAAAGGATAAAATAAATTAAAAATAAAAACTCACAGTATACGACGAGGTGGGGGGGCTTGTCCACGTCATCGCAGGGGGTAGGGGGCGCGTCGGAGTGCGGTCAGGCGGGTGGAGGCGTTGGAGGCGGTGGTGGGGTTTTCCAGAGGCGCGTCGGTTACAGGAGGGGCGGGGGTTTGGGCTTCGTGCGGTTTCAACGGAGAGGGAGGGGAGAGAAGGGAGGCAAGGGGGAGGACTTGGGGGGGGGGTGCGCGATCGTTGGCCAGAGGAGGGGGATACGGCGGTGGCGCCAGGGGGACGGTGGGCGGCTGTCGCAGTTTCTCTCTTCTTTTTTTTTATTTCAGAAATCGATTCTGAAGGGAAAAAGGGGAGGCCATCGGTTATAAGGGGAGGAGGGTTTTCTTTTTTATTTATTTAATTAATTAATTTTCAAAAAGTTGACTTTTACATACGACCTCGAAACGAGGTCCACCGCCTGTCGTCCATAGCGTATTACCCCCATTCCGACCACAATGGGATATGTATCGCAAGCTGATTCGGTCGTCTCGATAAGTTTCCGTTAAATTTACATTTAAATCGCTATATTGAATTTTAAACGTACATTTCAAATTACCGGGATCACATACTAACTAGAAAAATTCCAGAAAAATATTTTCTAGCTTCGTATTGACGATATGGTCCTAATAAAACTAGTTTCGTCGAATTCTGATACCGTTTGAAAAATGACCATTTTCCAGTCGATTAAAATCAACTGAAACTGGTCAAACGCGTTTTCCTTTGCCACGCTCACATATTGATTTGAAAAATTATGAAATTTGAAACCTAGCAATAACTTTACATCACGGATCCAACAAAAGTGGTTTCGTCGAAATCCGAGGTCGATTGCAAAATGTTCATTTTTGAGGGCCCGAATTCCATAGCGACTATTTAGAATTTTCAACCGGACATATCTTTTGATTCCCGCTATGAAATTTCGATTTTTCGAATTCGTTGGAAAGGTAGTCACAATTAGATCCTATTATTTTTGGTTTCGCTAAAATCTAGTTTATTTTGCACCCGGTACATTCAATTGAAGTTTGAAATCGAATTATCGAACTACCGCACCATTTTCAATTCCTTTTATAATTATAAATAATTATTTATATTCTAACGACGACGTATATAAATATATATGATCGAATTATATTCAAAATAAATTTTTCGTCGATATTATTTAAAATAATTCATTTTAAATAATCAAAATTCGCTAAAATTGCCAAAATAAAAATTTTAAACTGGCCCAGATTTTCGGGTTGTTACAATCTCCCCCACTTAAAACTTTTCGTCCCCGAAAAGGAACAAAGTCGAAAGTGGTTTGATTAACCAACTCTACGCTCGATCTGGCTTCCATTCTCCAACTTTTCAGTTTTTGAGAATTTTCAAAAATTTCAAAAATTTGGCTAACACCTTAAATTTTCGAAAAATTTCGCCATAACCTCCCCTGCAATGGGAGCATCGGGAAATCTCAAATAGCTTCCCCGGTCCTTCAGATCTCAAAAAGAAAAAAAAGAAGCCAAGCGGCTAGCCAATAGGCTCATAAAATCATCATCACCTAAACAAAACAGTAAATTATGATAAACATGTACCTATTTGTCGTGCAAACAAATTTTATTCTCTGCTCTAGCCTCCTTGCTATGACCTGTTCAATGTAAGTATATGTATATGCAAGCAAATGCGACCAATTTTCAATACAATTCAATATTTGTTTCAATTAGGCTAAATGGTTCAAAATTATCAAACAAATAAACAAACAACACAAACATCAATCAGTTAGTGGATTAGAGTTTCAAATTGATAATTTTGATACATATAAAAAAATCATGTTTTTGATGCCAATTCACAACAATAAGCCCTATCCAATTTTGGTTCTCACACCAGTCAATAGGAAATATATAGAAATCACACCTTCAGAGCACGAACATAAATATTGATGATGCCATGGTCATTATCAACATCATCTCCGGGCGACTAGAGTGTGATTCTATATCTATCCAGTATATTAAAATTTCAAACACACGTGGACCAGACGTATACGCAAAATCTTTATATACTGGACTGTCCAACTCAATAAATATAGATAATCAAATACGAATAATTGTTTTAAATTTCAAAACAAGATTTGTTTTCATTTTCAAAAATATACTCTACACACTCGTTCTAGGAAGCTACTGATCCCATCTCTAACGAGTCATTCTCATTGGATATTACTAATCCAATTCTGATGAATTATTCCGTATGGTCCTAATGTGTCTTGTTCTCTGAGCTTTGTAAACCAAAGCTCTGATACCAACTGTGAAAACCCGTAACTTCCCCGTAAAGGAAAGTGTCGGATAGTTCGAGAACAAGCCACAACAGAACGCAGACGGAAGAACATTTCATTGTATATAACAACAATGCATCAGATTACAAGAATACACAGGGTATGAATAAATATTACACAGAAATATCAGAGATTTGAATTACATTTAAATACATAGCAGCAGAAAATAATACAATACACAACTAGAAGAGATATACGGATACAAAGCTTTCCGGATATCATTCCAGCTGTAAACCAGGATCCTGTGAATATAAATCTGCAAAACCAAAACTACTAGCTGCCCGTGTCAAAATAGGGGCACCCAGAGTTTAGGTTAAAACAATAAACTCCAGGTCATTCATGGGACTGGTGTGAGAACTAAAACAGTTAATCTTTATTTTTAAAGTTAGGTAAATCAAGGGACCATGCCGTATAACACGGAACGGGTTTCCTCCCAAGAATACCAGTGCATAAAACAAACAGCGCAATGCTAAATAAAGAAAAATGAAGCTGTTATAAGACCCAGGTCCTATCACACAATGCAACGCAAGCCGGGGGATAGGGTTTTCCCTTATAACAGCCAAAGAATGCTTGATACGATTAAAACAAATCATTTGATACTATTATAAGTGCATAGTGTATAAAACAACTTCAAATCATAAGTATCAATCATAGGCGGCATGAATGCCCCATAACACTATGTTGGCATATATAAGTTTACAATCAAAACCGCAAGTCGTCGTATTGGAAGTTGGGTTATCATTTATGGTATGAACCGAGGCTAGGGGCAAGATCCTCACCGATTCGAGACGCTCTAGTCCGCCCCTCAGGCAATTACTCAGTCAAGCCTTTGGATCGTCAGGGCCGGTCCACCGATGTGGATTAAAATTCCTGAACACTGCGTTTCCCCGCCCTTTGGGGCGTAAGCCTGGCCCGTCAGCCGACCAGAAGCATCGGCCGAAACCGATATCACGAGGCGCCTCGCTTTTCAGCAAGTAATAATAAGCAACATCCACATGAGTCAAACTCGTCAGCCAGTTCAAGCACTAACGCCACTCCTAACTAGAAAGAAACGCATGCCCTCCCTGAGGTCCGTCTCCCGTTTTTGGTTCATACCGGGTGTGAAACTCGCGAAGTGAACGTTACACAAAGCTACGCCACAAAGGCCGTGCTTCGATCATCAACCACAAGACTTTGCTTTTCAACAGAAGCCTTGATCATTTGCCACTTAGGCATGCCACACAGGCAATTCACTCCATGCGATTGATATCCATCAATATATAACCCCTGAGCTCGTACGTCTCAGAGAAGGGCGTTAAGCAAGAGAATAAATTCTCCGCCGCCAAACAGATACATATTTAATAGAGATCAATCACACGGACTAAAATCCAATGTCAGACACACTGTCCATTTACAAGTCCGTTCTGGGTCTGAATGAAACCGGAGGCACCTAGTACCCCGCATATCCATCGATCTCCAAGTACGTCTGGACGATCACCAACTGTTTCCATCTTCTTGGGTGTACAGCCCAATCAAGATCATCAGTAGTCACCCAAACGACGTGAAGACCTCCGGTCTTCGACCATCGTCTTCATCTTCGACTTATCGTCGTATCAGTTATTCAGAATGGGATAAACCCGGTCTTCCCGAATAACTCGCGTATATTTTAAATAAGTGTTACACAAACACAACATACGCCTCATTCCAATTCATCAGTCACTAACCGTAAATTAATCAAGAGAATAATTCCCCAAATATTAACCCCGAAGGCCGAAACCAACATCAGATCAATATCCAGAAAACCATTCTGCTTAGCTAACCGACAGTTAGTTTCTAAATTTCACATTCATAGGGAAAGGTTCCCATTAATTTTATCCAAGATAAATTACTTGAATTTATTGTTTAATCTATTTTTTTTTTGAATTTCGATTCAACTAGTCGGAATTAGCGAACCTTACCGTAGTAATCATTGGTTTTAATTTCCCAATCCCAACCTATTCATCCCATGAAGTAAAACTGGTAATACTTCATATCTAACACCACGGTGTTATTGGTAAATTCAATTACCATTTCACGTTCAAATCTAATTAAAGATTTAACTATCGCCTAGAGCAAAACTGGTGGTACTCCATTTTCGATCTTTTCAATCTAATTAAAGATTCATTAAAACTCCACTTAGTTTTAATCTTTAACTGGGTTAAAGAATCAGTGTCATTTAAAAACACAGTTCACGATAAACCTAAAATCACATTCATTAATTATCGGGTTAAAGAAAGAGTGTTGTTTAAAACACTGTTCACGATAAACCCAAAAATCAATATCAATTCAATTCCAATTAAATATTATTTAATCGGTACACTTCATTAAATCTAAATAAAAAGATTTAATCTTTTCTCAACTGGGTTCAAGAATAGTGTTAGTGAAGACACCATTCATGACAAACCCAAATCACATTTGATATTCAATACAAGGCTCTGAATAGAAAATATATCGGCTTATATTCAATATCAAATTCTACGATTAACAAATGTCGTATTGGAAATAACGATATAAATATATATCTTTCAAATTTCTAAAACAACATCCGTATAATCACGAATTCCAACATCGAAATATTCCGAAGAAAATTTCGATTCAAATCCACTCCAATGCAATCATTGGAAATTCTGGTTATTTTCAAAACCATTTCAAATTCAATTTATTCATTTAAAAATAAATAGAATTATAATTCTAGTTCAAAACTAGTTCATTTCGATAAAAATCTATTTTTATCTTTTCAAATATGGAGTTTTTCATCCCAATTCTTCTCAAATCATTTCTTATGATTTTACACAAATTATTACTATTTTTAATAATTTTATCAAGGCCCGTACAGTCGATTTCCAACAATGGCCATCGAACTGCACTTACAGCGACCTTTTTCGAATTTGATTTGGACGTATCTCCAAATCCTACCGTTAGATTTTGAATTTCTAACATTCGTTAGAAAGCTCTTTTCGATACGAACCCAACGGTTCCGGTTTTAGGAGAATCCGACGGTCGGATCTCCCGTAATGTCCGTTTGAAATAAATGGTCGAAATTTACGAACTGCCGCGGCGCGGCGCGTTCTATTCAGGCCATTATATTATATATATGATATATATATATATATATATAATATATTTCGTCGATTTCTATTTAAAACGAATTATATAAATAGTTTTAAAATTCGTTTCAAAAGCAATTTGTTCCATTTCGATTCAAATCAAAATTGAATTCTTCTTTATAAATTCGTTTTAAAATTCATTTCTATTCAATTCAATTTCGAAATCGTTTTCAATTCAATTTGAATTCGTTTTCAATTCAATTCATTTCGAAATCGTTTTCAATTCAATTCATTTCGAAATCGTTTTCAATTCAATTTGAATTCGTTTTCAATTCAATTCATTTCGAAATCGTTTTCAATTCAATTTGAATTCGTTTTCAATTCAATTCATTTCGAAATCGTTTTCAATTCAATTCATTTCGAAATCGTTTTCAATTCAATTTGAATTAGTTTTCAATTCAATTCATTTCGAAATCGTTTTCAATTCAATTCATTTCGAAATCGTTTTAAAATCGATATAAATATCGTTCACGTCAAAATGGCGTCAATCTAATCAACACGGCTTCATATATTTCTATTTTCAAATATTCTATTCAACAAATGAATATTTATTTTTGTCAACACACGACTAATCTCAACGAATGAGTACTGTCCACGTGTGACAATTTTTGTTAAATTATTTCGTTCAACACATGACTAATCTCAACGGATGAGTACAGTCAACACATGAACCTTTATTTTATATTGATAAAGATGCAAATTTTATTATTAAAATATTTCGTTCAACACATGACTAATCTCAACGAATGAGTACAGTCAACACATGAACTTTTATGTTATAATATTCTTTATTTTCTAAATTGGAATGAGGCCCAATCAATCACCATATAAAATTAATTATATGGATTTTCATACAACACATGTATATAATAGCATTGAAAAATAATCAACCATCAACCAAAGTGCACTACACTGTATAAGCATCAAATATAGATATCTAACGCTTATAACAGCCTGTCAATCAATCGATCGACATATTTAATCAATCAGGATGAGTGAACTTCAAATTTCATCCCAACACCCGTGTGGGGTTTCAAACAATCAAACACATATTTTATTTGTGCAGTTGGACGATGTGTAAAATTTATCGACCCAATCAATGTCCTTCAAATAGGTGTACATAAACAAACTGTCCGGTTTGTAAATGAATATTTATTTATTCACATTCACTATATTCATATTCACGTTAAAAATTATATATTTCTAACGATAAAACATTTTATTTTAACATATGAATTTCTATTCAGTTCATTCTTTAAATAAAATGATATTTTTATTTTTCTAACATATTTTAGAAAATTTCGGCGGCATAACGGCACGATACTAGAAACGGGACGAGGCCTAGCCTTATTCCCGGTCTAGTGAAGGCCCACGCCATTCACACATCAATCAAAATCACCAAACAACCAAATTCAAATCACATCATATAACTAATCTATGCAACCAAACAAACAAGTCCATGGTCTGTCGACGATTGTGTCGGGTGCTACTAAGCACCGTCTGCATCCTAGTATATATATATAATTAGAAAAGAAATTGAAAGGTGAGAAATTCTCACATATAGCTATCCTAGCCCCACGGCACTTCTAATGCAGGAAATCTTCACTGTCCTCGTCGATATCACTTTCTTTGCCCGTAGCCACTACATATGTAAAAATCACATTTATACTTCGTTATTCAATATATAAAAATCATATTTTTACTTCGATGTTCAATATATAAAAATCATATTTTTACTTCGATGTTCAATATATAAAAATCATATTTTTACTTCGATGTTCAATATATAAAAATCATATTTTTACTTCGATGTTCAATATATAAAAATCATATTTTTACTTCGATATTCAATATATAAAAATCATATTTTTACTTCGATGTTCAATATATAAAAATCATATTTTTACTTCGATGTTCAATATATAAAAATCATATTTTTACTTCGATGTTCAATATATAAAAATCATATTTTTACTTCGATGTTCAATATATAAAAATCATATTTTTACTTCGATGTTCAATATATAAAAATCATATTTTTACTTCGATGTTCAATATATAAAAATCATATTATTACTTCGATGTTCAATATATAAAAATCATATTTTTACTTCGATGTTCAATATATAAAAATCATATTTTTTCTTCGATGTTCAATATATAAAAATCACATTTTTACTTCGATGTTCAATATATAAAAATCACATTTTTACTTCGATGTTCAATATATAAAAATCACATTTTTACTTCGATGTTCAATATATAAAAATCATATTTTTTCTTCGATGTTCAATATATAAAAATCGGATTTTTACTTCGATGTTCAATATATAAAAATCACATTTTTACTTCGATGTTCAATATATAAAAATCACATTTTTACTTCGATGTTCAATATATAAAAATCGGATTTTTATTTTGCTACCTATACAAAGATGCTATTTTTAATATTTCTATCATGTAAAAATTATATTTTTACTTCTCTACATAAACAAAAATCGTATTCTTACATCCTCTACATAGCAAAGATTATATTTTTAATACCTTAAAAATATAAAAATCATATTTTTAATCACCAAATCATATATTTAAAAATCTAACTTTGCTAAAATCGAATTTAAAGTAAAAGCATAAAGGGGAAAAAAAGGATAAAATAAATTAAAAATAAAAACTCACAGTATACGGTGAGGTGGGGGGGCTTATCCACGTCATCGCAGGGGGTAGGGGCGTGTCGGAGTGCGGTCAGGCGGGTGGAGGCATTGGAGGCAGTGGTGGGGTTTTCCAGAGGCGCGTCGGTTACAGGAGGGGCGGGGGTTTGGGCTTCGTGCGGTTTCAACGGAGAGGGAGGGGAGAGAAGGGAGGCAAGGGGAGGACTTGGGGGGGGGGGGGCGCGATCGTTGGCCAAAGGAGGGGGATACGGCGGTGGCGCCAGAGGAACGGTGGGCGGCTGTCGCAGTTTTTTTTTTTTTTTTTTTTTTTTTTTTTTTTAATTTCAGAAATCGATTCTGAAGGGAAAAAGGGGGGGCCATCGGTTATAAGGGGAGGAGGGTTTTCTTTTTTATTTATTTAATTAATTAATTTTCAAAAAGTTGACTTTTACATACGACCTCGAAACGAGGTCCACCGTCTGCCGTCCATAGCGTATTACCCCCATTCCGACCACAATGGGATATGTATCGCAAGCTGATTCGGTCGTCTCGATCAGTTTCCGTTAAATTTACATTTAAATCGCTATATTGAATTTTAAACGTACATTTCAAATTACCGGGATCACATACTAACTAGAAAAATTCCAGAAAAATATTTTCTAGCTTCGTATTGACGATATGGTCCTAATAAAACTAGTTTCGTCGAATTCTGATACCGTTTGAAAAATGACCATTTTCCAGTCGATTAAAATCAACTAAAACTGGTCAAACGCGTTTTCCTTTGCCACGCTCACATATTGATTCGAAAAATTATGAAATTTGAAACCTAGCAATAACTTTACATCACGGATCCAACAAAAGTGGTTTCGTCGAAATCCGAGGTCGATTGCAAAATGTTCATTTTTGAGGGCCCGAATTCCATAGCGACTATTCAGAATTTTCAACCGGACATATCTTTTGATTCCCGCTATGAAATTTCGATTTTTCGAATTCGTTGGAAAGGTAGTCACAATTAGATCCTATTATTTTTGGTTTCGCTAAAATCTAGTTTATTTTGCACCCGGTACATTCAATTGAAGTTTGAAATCGAATTATCGAACTACCGCGCCATTTTCAATTCCTTTTATAATTATAAATAATTATTTATATTCTAACGATGACGTATATAAATATATACGATCGAATTATATTCAAAATAAATTTTTCGTCGATATTATTTAAAATAATTCATTTTAAATAATCAAAATTCGCTAAAATTGCCAAAATAAAAATTTTAAACTGGCCCAGATTTTCGGGTTGTTACATACTGTCTATCTCTTTTTTTTTAATGTGACAGCGGTTCAACGCTGCTTACAACCACAGTCCAAGAAAATTCGCAGAAGCAAGATAAGCATGAGAGAAAAAGACTCAAAGCAGCTAAAAACATACAAGACCAGGTGATTGCACAAGCATAAAGCATGAAATGCTAATGTGCACATGATCAAATGATGTTCAAATTCAATAAATTAAACGGTGCAAAAATGGTACTTGTAGAAAATCGAGTTCTGCACTACATAGATTTCACTTATTATACATTGTTTAAGCTAGCAAGCACCAAGTCTTGCTGGAAATAAACTACTGCTATAAGGTAGTTTATACTTAAAATTAGTGATATTTTAGTTTTCGTTGTCGTGTAAATGAATAACCAATTCAACTAACTGGTGTCAACTTATAGAGAAATAGGAGCTATGATAAATGTACATCGGTCTATTGATTTTTTTTCCTAGCTGTTCTGCTGCACATATCAAGCTGTAGTATTTTTTGTATATACAGGTTTCTATTATCATTTCACTTTCATTTTAAATTTCCTTTCAGGAAGGTTGCTGGGAAAATTCACACAAGGGAAAATTTTCTGCAGTGGCTCCTTCCTATAGTTTGCCAGATAATGTTGCATTGCTTACTCTTCAAGTATTCGACTATTTATGTGAGGGTTCAACTCCTATAGCACAGATCAGAGCTTAGTTAAATCCCTAAGCATGTTGTGGTTAAGAGCTTGTGCAAACATTGGACGTTCAAAGAGCAAGTTGAACTTTTATGGTGCTAGGTTTCACTTGTGCATTCAACAAAGAATTATGGGTAATCAAGCGTTTTGTACGTACTAGTTAGATATAACATTTTCTTTGTACTAGATGCGTGAATGTATATCAATGGTTATTGTATGTGAGTTTGGTCATTTATTCAGAAAACAATTGTATTGAAATGGATAGTGTTTATTCCGAAATTAGAATGAACACCAAAGGTGTAAAAATTACACTTCACCGATCGGTATGAAAAGAGGCTGCAATCACAAAAAAGGTAAAGAGACACAAATTTTATAGTGGATCAACCTTGGGAAAGGTCTACATCCAGTTTAGCAACTATCTTCATTAACAAATCACAAGTTACAAGGCTAGGATCATAAAAAAGTACATTCATATTGCTCATTACACAATAGCATCACTCAAATTAGTGGAGGAGTAAGTGAATTCTTCAATATGCAAGGAGTATGGTGATGGATCTTTGATCTCTAAGAAGCTTGATCACTTTTGGTTGATTTCATGATGAACTTCATGTTTGATCTTCAATTGAAGGTGTTAAGAGAGATGGAAATCCCTTATAAATGTTTAGGAATCAATTGGGCAGTCCGTCGAGGTCCTAAAATTTGGTCCTTCTCAATGAAGGAATGAGGGGGGGGGGGTATTTATAGGTGAGATTCAAACCAGGTGGCAGAGTTGTAATTATCTCATACCCTCCTTAGGACGTCGGAGTGACGTAAATGCTTCGAACCAACGCGGCGCGTGCTAAACTAAGACGGAGCAGGCCAAAGTAAGGCGGAGCATGCTAAAACTAGGCGGGGCGACGCAAATCTCATGGACCGGCTTAGAACCCTCAAGTGTTATGGCGGCGCGAGCTAAAGCAGAGCGAAACGAGTTATCGCGATGAAGGGCGACCCAAGCTTTCATGGAACGGCTTAAAGCAAGATGAAGTGGTCCAAAACTCTTGTGTGTGATGGCAACGCGACCTAAGACTTGCAGGACGACCAAGGAGCTTTTAGCGGGCTAAAAAGCGTGATGACTCAAGGAGCTTGGAGGTCTAAAAGCAGGATGACCTAATGATGTTCGACAACCTAAGTCCATTGAATGGTCTAAGATACAAAATGATTTAGATAAGCCCTCCTTTGCAAGCTAATGGCTCACGACCCAACATCCTCTTGTGAATGCGACCTAACTATGCTTTATGCTTCTAAGCCATATTTTATGGACTAACATTTTCCCCTTGGAGTTTCCAATTAATGAAGATAATGCAAGCTTCGACATTAACATGTGTTAGGTTGTGATCGTTCATTTTAGACTTTGGATCGCGTTAATTCTTAGCTTGCCATGGACTTTAGACCATACGAGCCCCTAAATTGTCTTTCGGTTTGTAGATCATGCGGGCTTCTGGGTCAGTCCGGATTTTACTACTTCAAATTAGGTCGTCATAAGCTTTTAGATCGCTAGTGGGCCGCAAACTCAGTTCTGGACCTTTAAGCCTGCCATCCATTTATATACTCATTTAGATCGCCGGAAGCCAATCTCCTTCATTCTTCACCCTTCGAAATAACCCATTAATGGAGGATCACTTCTGAAAATCAATCGTATTCCTCTGCAAACATCCTGGGTAAAATACAACCGACTTCTTGCAACTCGTCATTATCATTTGTTGATTTCATTCCAACTAGTCTTTGCAATTGATTCGGTCGATCCTTAGTGCCGGTTTTATACTACTCGAAGACCAATCGACGCGGTTTGAATTTCTTGTTACTAGAGGACGGTCCTTTAATCTTCGGATCTAAGCTTGATTCAAGGACCTTTGCTTGTTTGTGATGGTTTTAAGTTGAACCCGATAATTTTGGATCTTGTGAATCTTGCAATTTTGAAATCTGGATTGATTTTGAGGATTATTGATTATGTAAGATGTTTATGGATCGTTTCCTTGCTATAATTCGATATAACTTTAAGGTCGTTCGAAAGAAATGATATGTTTGTGTAGTCTGATCAACACCTTTTTGTAGTCCATATGTGATTTTGTCTAGTTTCATTGTTGAATACTTTACGCAATCATATTCTAGAACGCCTTAAATGTTGAGCCATCACTGACAATATCACGTTTAGGTCGCCATAATGATTTTAGGCTTTAGGTTGTGAAGCGGGTGATGGTTTGATTTTAGCTCATTATTACGATCTAACACTTAGGTCGTTAGGACGGGTCGAGTTTTAACTCGTTATCACGACCCAACATGCCAAACCATCAAAGGGAAACGACCTGAACTTTGAACGGTTAAAGAAGTATAAGACATTTTTAAATTAATTCCAACATTTAGGTCGTAGGAGCCATAGCTGATTTTGGGCCATTCGTCATGTCACTAACTCATAGAGCGACCTAAGCCTTCGAACTATGAAATGACCTAAATTCTTGAGGCTTTTTAATTCGAACACTTCAACTCTTATGCACTTTTTCTTTTTTCTTGTCTAGAGGTTTTACATCATTCGTAATACGATCACTAGGTCGTTGTGGTAACTTTGGATTTAGGTCATTATGATAATCTGGGCTTTAGAACCTGAAACAGTTGAGGGTTTTTGTGGATCCAAATCTTGGTAAACTAGATCCTAGGTCATTACTCCAAACTTATGCTTTAGGTCACTGAAATGAATATAGTTTCGGTTGTTATGATGACCTAAAGCTCGTGTCGCTAGATCGATCCAATTATTAATTCTCTATCATAACTTAATGCCTTAATTCGCCGAAACAACCCAATTGCTTTGTGTGGTTATAACGACCCAAGTTCTTGGTTTGCTTGGATGATTTGAATGGTCAAGTCACAAACTCAATTCCTTAGACTGCGGAACAACCTAGGCTCAGAACGACCTAAACCTTAGGAGATCATGGATGGCCCAAGCTTTTAGCACTTGAGTCTAAACCTCTAATCCTTGTAACGCATGACTTGGAACTTGTTTTCCATATGTGATTCACTTATACACAAGATCTTTTTTGTAGAATGACCACTAGGCAGAAAACACATGTTCATACTGAAGGAACATCGTCTGCTCCAGTTGACACTTCCACGGCAGTTGCTTCCCCTCAACCTTTTCCAAATCCTATTCCGCTTAGTAGCCCGCCAATAGAAAGACATTCTACCATGCTTGACAAGGAACATTTTGAACATTTATGTAGCCAATTTGAGAACCTTATCACAGATGCACTCTTGCCAGATAAGGGCATATTCGCACACCAACCCCGGGCAAGGTATGTAACTATGAATCTCTATATGCTAGCAGGCGGTGATATTCCTCCTTTTAACCCTTTCATAGAAACAATTCTGAGCCACCTAGCCATTGCCCCTTTCCAACTTCATCTGACTAAATACACCATCTTATTAGGACTTTATATCCTTTTTATGAAAGTTAAAGAACGTGATCCAACTTTTCCAGAGATTTGTTATCTTTGCTCATTTAGGAAAAGGAAGGATACCTTATATATCATACATGTTGAGGGTGCAAGGTATCGCAGACATATAACCTTTCTACCAGGAAGTGTTTTGGGGTATTTAACTCAGTTTTTCTTCGTTTGTTGTCCTGAAACCTTTTGCGGTAATGGGATATAAGGAGGTAAACATATTCTGTGTGCAGTTTTAATTCTCTTTACTTAAATAACAATCCCTTTTAACTTTTCCCTTTAGCTTCAGTTGTCCAGCCCCAATTTAGGATAACAAGGCATTTGCCCCACTGAAGGCCGTATTTGAAACCTTGAAAGCAGCCGATGAGGAAAAGAAAAGTAGGGAAGTTTTAGTTACTGAAGCAAATCTACGTCAATATGAATTACTTCAACTGAACTGGTACTTCTGGTGGCGGTAATGAGACTCAAGACCAAAATATTGACCAGAACCCAATTATTGATCCTGCTTTGAAAAAGTATTCAGAGCCTGTTGGTGGTAGAATATTGCCATCGATAGTGACTTCGAATAAGGACGAAACGTTTAACCAACGGGAGGGCAAGGGTCTTATGACATCAACTGAACTGGTCGAAAGAGAAATTGTTTCTCCGAATCCTAAATCTGAGACGGAGACTGAGGGAGACAACAACTAGGACAACATTTTAGATTTTGCACATGAAACTGAACATGTAGGAGGAGGTGAAACCGAGCTAGAGATTAATCCAAATACCGAGATGATGACTGAGGATCCTCCTATTGAAAATGCAACAGAAGAGGGTTTCATAGGTGCATTTGACAATTTAGGTGATCTTAATTCCGCTAAGTACCTTAGCCAAGACGTTACTGTTTCCCAACCTCTTGATCTTCAGAACACAGTTACGGTAGCTAGCATAATGGAGAATCTCGTTTTTGCTCTGGGAAAGTTGCTGAAATCTTTAGGAATTTCTTTAGAACCCACTAAAAAATATGATTCGTCACATAGCAACGCCTTAGACAACGTGTCTAATAAGCATATTATTTTATCTTTAAAAGAAAATGCCTTTAAATTTTTCATAATTTTCCCCAGTACTTTGTACTCTTTGCACTGAAAATTTGTTCTTATCTTGTTTCAGGTTCAGACATGCACGAGAAACCTTCGTCAGGTTTCAGGTTGGATTTTAGGAGAAAAAGTAAAGCATTCAATCCAAAGTATCTTGTACAATCCGATCCCCCACAACCATCGCATCATCACAAACAACTCTACCCTCCCCCTCCTCCGAAGTCTTCTCACCAGCCTTCACATGTATCAGAATTGGATTTGACTGATGAGCAAAGGCAGAAGATACGTGTGGAAGAGGATGAGGAAAGGAGAAGGCATACTTGGCTTAAGGAAGATTCTCCTGAAGAAGGGGATCACGGGAAAAAGTGAGGGAAGGATGATCAAGGGAAAGATGGCCCACATAAGCGCTATTGACCAGACAAGGTTCCCATTATACCCCGATTGGTTCCATCTTCTGGACCCCCTGTGCCCCCTGCTAAAATTCATTCAATTATTCATAAGCCCCACTATGAACCTGAGCCATCTCACACTTCTTTGGCTAAACGATTCCCAGATTGGAATTTGAATGGGCTTATGTTTGATTGTGGTGTAAATCCGACTGATGTTGATGACATGGCAGATGAAGTAGATGCCATGATAAGGAAAATGCATACTCAGCTTGATAATGCTAAGAGCCAACTTGACACGAAGATGAGTATGATCAGGGACAATGCTAGGATGAAACTGTGCAGATGGAACAAATTAGGCAACGATCTTCAAAAGCGTAATGATATTAATCTTGGTAAGATCACAACTTCGGAGAGCGATAAAGCTAAGTGGGAGGAAGTCTTAGATTCTCACGACGCCACTATTGCATCACTCAATATAAGAGTTGTGGAGCTTGAAGAATTGGATACCGAGAATAAGAAACTCAGAGAAGAACTTGAGGTTGCTAAACAGAGAGAGAAGGAAGCTCGTACTGCCAAAAGCAATGCTGAAGCTGCATTATCTGTGGAAACAGATTTCTCCGCACAATATCGGAATGAGGCCACCTAACTTAAAGGAACTATTGATTCCTTGAGAGCTTCCAATCGTAATTTATAAGCCAAGGTTGAATCTCTTGAGAAAGATAAGAAGATTGCTGAAGAAACTCACCAAAATGCTATGGACGCAGTTGATGCCGACATATTTCAGTTTTATGTTTATAGTGTCATGAGTCGCAGAAGTTTGCACTACTTAGGAGACACCTTCTCAACCACTTTAGCACTTGTTTGGGAATGAGTACTTGAGATCACCGGTGATGGTCGCAACGAGGATGATCTTATTAACAAACTTTTGGATGATAGGTCCAAGAAGGCTTTGGCTGAGGGAAAAGCCAAGTTGGCGAGTAATAAAGCTGGTACTTCTGGAGATAAAGGTCAAGGTCAAACCAGCATCGAGCCTCCCGTCAATCCTGCAATCATCAAAGGTTCTAGTTCACAGGTTCAAGTGAATGTTCCTATTGCGCTAATAGAGAAAGACATAGACTCTGAGGGGCACGTTGTTAGGGAGAATATCGCATAGGTACACGATGGAGATGACGAAGGTGATGATGAAAACATAGAAGACTGGAGAATTGAGTCCAGGGATATTCAAGAAAATCATCTAGATGTAGGTAAAATCAAAATTGACTATACTGTGTCATACTTAGAACCTCTTTTTGATTTGCCTAGATCTCTTTCCTCTTATGCTCATTGCTTCCATAATCTAGGTTTAACTTCACCCCTGTCCTCCCCCGCTATAGTCAAGGCAACGACATTTGAAGTCACTATAATTGATTCACCCCTGATGACTATTCTCCTTAGCTCCATTATCAATACCTCTTCCCTTAATGATACATGCTTACTTGTCATTACAGTTGCTGGTTCACAAGATGCTAAAATTGGAGTGCTCTCTGACTTAGAAGATGTTGATTACATTCTCAGTGATGATCCTGAAGCCACGGGAATAGACGAAAGCTCGAAGGATGCTACTAAGGGTAAAGGGAAGAAAACTGCTATGTCCTCATCCTTTAAGAAGCATAAGAAGAAAAAGAAGAATACATAAGATATCACTTTACTTCTCAAGAAGGTCCGAGTAATGTGGGGAGACCCCTCCTCCTCCTCTCAACAAATCAGTTTTTCAGGTCAGGTGATAGGAAGAAGTAGCAATGCTTGATGCCAGCTTATTTTGTTTCTCGACTATTCTCTTTTGTATGCTGTGTCTAGACCGGTTATATATGTGGGTGGCGGTCCCCACTTACTGTTTTATGTTACTATATGTTTGAAACTTCTGTACTAGGTTCATGATTCTGTGACTTGAATTGTGTTACTATGATGAAAGTGTGTTCTGCTTGTTGTACTTTAAGCTTCTACTTTGGCTTTGTCATACTCTTATTGTTTTGCATTTCACACATGCTTTCTCTTCATGCTTACAGCACAGTTTTTATGCTATAAGTCATCTATTATTGTAGCTTCGTAACTTGGTTTTTTAGTTGTAGTTACAAATCATTACTGGCTGGGTGTATTCGACCAACTTTGTAAATTCTCTTTAGTTCTGACTAGGGCAATACCCTAGACTTTTTTCTTGCAATTAACCACCTTTGTGCTTATCATAGCATCAAAGTTTCTGAGTTTGCCTTAGCCATTTCAAGATTCAACTCTATTGGTCAAAATACCCTTGTAGGTACCAAACTTTCAATGTGAAGTTATGATGAGTTTATGATATGTTTAAGTAAGCATTATTGATTTCCCTTTAATGCGGTGGTAATGCCCCATACCAAAATTCGTCATGAACTTTGAGAGTTTGGCATGATACTCGATTATGTTTGGAATCTTCTGACTTGCTTATGAGCCAAAGGGTTTCTGGATTAATCGAGCAAGCTCGTGCTTCTAGTGAAGAAGAATCTTTGTCAATATATCATAGACTGAGAGATCTTATATTTTAGTATATTCAATCACATTCCCCGCTAACCTGGTAATCTGGGTCCTTTGGAGGTTAGATTTGAACATAACCCCATGGAGAGGTCTTGGTTCTCATGCCTCCGAAGAGGTCTTCGTAAATCTATTATTCATTGTGATTGAATGATTCAGCCACTTGTAGAATTTTTCGGACGCCTTTGAAAAGGTCTTTGGGATTTGTCACTAACTGAATTTGGAAGATCCGGCTTATGATCGGACACCCCTGAAGAGGTTTTTGAATCCGCCACTAACTGGATTTGGAGGACCCAGCATATAGTCGGACACCCCCAAAGATGTTTTTGAATCCGCCACTAACTGGATTTAGAGGACCCAACATATGGTCGAACACCCCCGAAGAGATTTTTGAATCCGCCACTAACTGGATTTGGAGAACCCAGCATATGGTTGGATACCCCCGAAGAAGTTTTTGAATCCTAGGGTTTGTCGTAATCGGGCCATGGATTAATGGCACTGATGATCATTTAGGTGCCCGTCAGGGAGGTCTTTTGGTTTAAAAGCCCAATGTTTGTCGCAATCGGGCCATGTATTAATGTCACTGGCGATCAACTGGGTGCCACTTGGGAGGTCTTTGGTTTAGAGTTGCATCGTTCCCCGATGTGGACGCTAGTTCATTTATCGCTATGACCATGATTTGTTAGAACTAGGGCCTTGGACCTTGCAGTAAAGAAGGTGCCCTTACAGAGAAATGTACAACTTTATTCGTAATTTGAACGCTGCATCACTTGACCTTTGAGACCCTGGCTTCCCTTATCTGCAATGTTGTACTTCACATCTTCGTATTTGTTGTGAATGATGTTTTGAGCATTGAATAAAGGGCGTTCGAGTTATCCCAATCGGGATGTGCTACAATGGTCACCGGACCTTTTTAGGTCATTGATGCATCACGTTCTCTTAGGGGACCTGCAATCAAAATTGAATTTGAGCAACTCGTAAAAAAGAATTTGCAAATGTACGATTTAGGCAAGAAAAGTAATTTCTTTCGTTAATATTTACAGAACTTGTAAAAATGTTGCACGGTATTTACAATGCATGTTGTTTACAATTTGTAAATGAAAGAATTATTAAATGAAGTAGTATCGAAGATGGATGTTGTTCCAAGCTCTCGGAAGTTGGATCCCATCTGTCGTTTTCAACTCGAATGTGCTATTTGAGAATTTTTGGCTTATCATATACGGTCCTTCCTAGTTGGGTCCAAGTACTCTAGTCCCTGTCATGATCCTTTTACAAACAAGGTAGCCAACTTGTAAGGTTCTCTGTTTCACTTTAGCATTGAAATGACGAGCTATTCTTCTCTGATGTGCAACGACTCTGAGTTCTACTTCTCTTCTTTTTTCCTCAAGCAAGTCGAGTGCTTCGAGTTGTAATTTCTCATTCTCTTCTTGGTTGTAGTGGATTCTTCAATGAGTTGGAACTTTCAGCTCTACTGGAATCATAGTCTCGGATCCAAACACAAGCGAGAATGGAGTGTGCCCTGTCGCAGTTTTATGAGTGGTACGATATGCCCATAGTGCGAGAGGAAGCTCGTCTACCCAACAACCTTTTGCTTTTTCGAGTCGCTTCTTAATGGTTGACTTCAAAATTTTGTTGATCGCTTCAACTTACCCATTGGCCTGCAGATGAGAAACTGCTGAAAAGCTTTTCTTAATCTTGTACTTAGCGTAGAAATCTAACAATCCGCTACTCTCAAATTGAGTTCCATTGTCAATAATTATTTTCTATGGCATCCCAAACCTGCAGATGATGTTCTTGAGGACGAAGTTGATCACCTTCTTTGAAGTAATAGTAGCTAGTGGTTCATCTTTAGCCCATTTAGTGAAATAGTCAACTGCTACTATTGCATACTTCATATTTGATTTAGTTGTGGGCAATGCCCCCATCAAATCTATGCTCCAAACGGCAAATGGCCAAGGGCTGACCATTTGAGTCAATTCAGTAGGAGGTGCCCTCAGAATTTTTGTGAATCTTTGACATCTATCACACTTTTTAACATTGGTCGTTCGCATCGGGCCAAAAGTAGCTGTATCGCAGAATTTTCTTGACCAGTGTTTGACCAACTATGTGACCTCTGCAGTCTCCCTCATGTAATTCCGCCAAGATCACTTTTGATTCCTCCTTGGTTACTCATCGCAATAGTGGCATGGAGAATCCTCGTCTGTACAACCTTCCGTCTTGAATAAGGTATAATGGAGATTTGCACAATATCTTCCTCCGCTTTTTCGGCTCCTCTGGGAGTGTTCCATTAAGGATATATTTCTTGATCAGAGTCATCTAGGACATAGGCTCTTCAACTATTTCCATGATCCAATCAACATCTTCTTCTGCAATGGCAGGAGTTGAAAGGACTTCGATGGGAATCAGGCCTAGCAGTTGTGCATATGAAGAACTGGCATATTTGGAAAGAGAATCTACCTTTTAATTTTCTTCTCTTGGAATATGAGATATAGTATAGTGGTCGAGGTCGTTGAGAAGTTCCATGGCTTTAATAAGATAAGAAGGAAGATTTCCATGTTTAGTTTGGAACTCTTTCAGGACTTGACACATCACCAGTTGTGAGTCACTAAGAATTTGTAAAGTTTTTAGATTCAATTCTTTTGCCAATTTTAAACCCACAATTAATGCTTCATATTCGGCCTCATTGTTGGTTGATGGAAATTCCAATCTTAAAGCTTAGCATAAAGAGTGGCCTTCCGGAGTTTCTAGGACAATTTCGTCCCCTGAACAATAATCATTTCGGGATCCATCGATGTATAACTTCCAACTAGCCATTGTCTCTGTTGGTTCCTCTATTTCCTCTCCCCTATCCATGAATTCGGCGACGAAATCCGTTATTGTCTGCCCATCGATAGCTCTTCGGGGGTAATAAGTGATGTCATATTGACTTAGATCTATGTTCCACTTCAATAACCTTCCCGATGTTTCTAGGCGGAAAAGAACCTGTCTTAAAGGTTGGTCAGTGAGAACCTTTATGAGATGGGATTGGAAACATGGCCTTAGCTTTTTTGAGGTGATAAGTAAACAAACTTTGGGTAGTTTAACTCTGCCCCAGCAAGCCATTTGCTAATATAATAAACCGGCCATTGAATCTTGGATCTTCTCGAACAAGCGCAGCGCTTAAGGCATGTGATGACATGGCCAAATATAAGAACAACTCCTCTCCATCTCTAGGTTTAGAAAACATTAGTGGTGACTCCATGTGCTTAATCAATTCCTCGAAAGCTGCTTGGCACTCTGGAGTCCATTGGAACTCTTTCTTTCCTTTATTCAAGGCATCGAAGAGTGGAATGCATCAGTCTGTCGCCTTGGAGATGAATCGGTTAAGTGTTGCTACTTTCCCATTCAGGCTTTGAAGCTCTTTCTTTGTCCTCAGGGCTCGTATTTCCTGTAAGGCTGTGACTTGAGAAGGATTCGCTTCAATGTCCCTGGCGTTGACCATGAATCCGAGAAATTTTCCTGATGAGACACCAAACGAGCATTTTAG
The DNA here is from genome assembly GCA_030737875.1 of Allium sativum. Lineage (NCBI taxonomy): Eukaryota > Viridiplantae > Streptophyta > Magnoliopsida > Asparagales > Amaryllidaceae > Allium > Allium sativum. Next base: position 487,464,152 of record CM060913.1, read on the forward strand.
AGGGTTTAATTTCATGTTGTCTTTTCTAAGGATGTGAAACGTCTCAGCTAGATATTCCAGATGATCATTAGCCTTCTTTGATTTTACCAGCATGTCATCTATGTAGACCTCCATAGTGTTCTCGATTTGGGATTTGAACATGGAATTCACAAGGCGTTGGTACGTTGCTCCTGCATTTTTTAGTCCAAATGGCATAACTTTATAGCAATACAAGCCTCTACCGGTTATGAAACTTGTGTTCTCTTCATCTGGCTTATGCATCATAATCTGATTGTACCTAGAATATGCATCCATAAAGGATAACAATTCGTGCCCCACCATTGCATCAACAAGTTGATCAATTCTTGGCAATGGAAAACTAACCTTAGGACACGCTTTGTTAAGGTCCGAGTAATCTATGCACACTCTCCATTTGCCGTTGGATTTTTCAATAAGGACCGAATTGGAAACCCAACCAGGATATGTAGATTCTCTTATACAGTTATTTTTGAACAACCAATCTACTTCTTCCCTTAATACCATAGATCTTTCAGGTCCTTGAATTCATATTTTTTATTTCACCGGAGTCAAATTGGGATTAATATTCAACTTATGAACAATTACATTAGGTGATATTCCGCACATGTCGGAATGTGTCCAAGCAAAAATATCTAAATTTTCTTTTACAAACAAAATCAAATCCTTCTGCAGCATTAGGCTCACTTGAGAACCTATCTTCAAGACTCGGTCGGGATCTTTATCGTGCGCTAGAATAGAGATGGTGTCTTCAGCTGGCGCCGCTCTATTCTCCCCCATAATGGCTTTTCTTGGATCAATTTCCTTCCGAGCTCCGCTATGCACGCCAATATGAAGGCCCCACCCTAATTTCTATAAGGGGGTCATGAATGCAGAGTGGAGGTTCCACTTCCTTCTTCACTTCCTTCTTCCTTGCTTTAGCAAGCTCAGCTAGATAACAATCTATCGCCTCTTGTTGGTCACCTTTTACTACGCCAAATCTATTTTCGGTAGCAAATTTCATCATTAAGCACCACAGAGCTATCGTTATTCTAAATGCTGTGAGGATTATCCTTCCAAGGAAAGCATTGTATGCAAATAGTTTATTGATTATGACAAAGTCTTGCCTTAATGCAGCCTTATGATTTCCTTCTCCGCGCTCGACAAGCAGGTTGATGACGCCAATTGGTTGAACGGATCACCCGGTAAATCCATGGATTTTGTTCTGGCAAGCTTTCACATTGTCCATGGAAAGGTTCATCTTATTAAATGCATTGATGAAGAGGACATAGATGGATGCCCCACTATCAACCAAGACTCTTCTCGGTCCCAGGCCAATGGTAATCACCATTGGATCTATAGTCATTATTAGCAGTCTGTCTGAGTCTTGATCCTTGAACACAATATCATCTCATGGAGTCTTTGGCATCATTGCCGAGAAGGCTTCATCCGTGATCATGAGTTCTTCTCCTTTCAAAAGGCTCTTCATTTCATTAGCATATTTCACAATATCCCCCCAGCTTCTTTCGGCTGGGTGAGGGCCTCCCGAAATGGCATTGATGATCAACGTTGGAATGACAGGGACTAAAGCATTCTCATTCTACTTAGGTTGCCCCATAGATGTTCCCTGACCTTGAGTAGCTTGAGTGTTTTGCGGGTTCTTTATATGCTGCTGAAGTCTGTTCTTCCTTGTCAGTTCTTCAATTAAGTTGTACTTTAGGTGTCGGCATGTCCTGGCTGGTTATGAAACCGGCAGAACCTTCCTGACTTAATCGCACCATCACTGACCTTCACTTGCTTTAGTGTTGGGTACTCTTCAATGTCTTTAGTTGCTATGAATATGTTCTCCACGGTATCGTTCAAAGGAGTTAATTCCAATTTTTTAAAGAAGCGAAATTTCTTGTTGGCATGATGATCTTTTCTATCATTCCCCCTTTTCTGATTACCAAGATTTTTCTGACCACCTTATGCATCATCATTTTTCTTCTTAGGTTGTATTCTTTTTTCTGGAACATCCATAGCGTTGGCTGGGTCTTCATCGGCACCTATAACTCCTCAACTTTGTCAAACAGTTCCTCAAGCATACTTGGTTTCTTCTTCTTAATCCACCGCCCAAGCTTAGTCCTCTTGTTTATAGATCGTTTTAAAGCCATTAAAGCCAAACGAGGCTCATAATTCCCAACCTCGGCTGCAACTGTGTTGAAGCGGGTGAGAAAGGTCCTAATGGGTTCATTTGGCCTTTACTCAAGTTCGTTCAACTCCATGACATCTCGCACCTTCGTTGCTTGGAGCCTGAATTGTTCTCTGTATAGCTTGGCCAAGGTAGCAAAATCATCCACAGATTTGGGCAGTAACTTTGTGAACCAAAGCGACACCACCCCTTCTAGGTAAGTTGGAAAGTACAGGCACTTCAACTCATTTGTGGCACGTGCTCCATCCGTATGATAAACATATTTGAACAAGAACACGTTGGGATAGCTAGTCCCATTATAAGCTTGCAACGTCGGAGGATTAAACTTGTTTGGATATGGTGCCATTTTGATCCTCTCTGTGAGTGGGATTATGGTAGGAGCGAATCCCCACTCCTTTTCGTCATTTTGCTTTCTCGAGCTTTTCTCCATGATTTTGCGCACCATTTCCGATATGCGCTCCTCTTCATTGAGCCGGTCCACGTGGCGGACGTCATCATCTGTGCAGGATGTTTGCCTAAGCAAATGGTCATGATTCAGATTCCGGGGCCCTAAGCCTCCCGCTTGCGGAGGTGCCTCTTTGGTGGTTCCAAACGCTTGTCGCGAGGTTGCTTTATCGGTGTGTTGTGCGTATGTGGATTAGCTTCCTTACACCGAGGATCATTAGGTTTGTAACGAATCTCCTCAATTTTGACTTGAAGAAGACGAGTCAGCATTTTCTGTATGATTGGTTTGAGCAGACTAAACATGAGCAGCATTCATGGTAATTTTTGTCGTAGCAGCTTGCATGGCGAACATAGATTCAAGTTTTTTCAGCATGGCATTACTTGCAATGTCCATTTGACTTGTCAATCCCGCAACAACTTCATCCAACTCTCTTCTCATTACAGCTTCTCTAGCCTTAGAGGTTTCTCCAACCTCGAATTGGTTGGTGAGAGGAGTAGTTTCGTTGTTGGCGGCATTATCAGCATCCTCGACATTTTTATTGGTAGTTTTCTTCAGTGGTCCACCCATGATTCCAGACAAGGACTTGAATTTGATAGAAAACTCATCGATAGAGATAGGATTAGGTTCTCAATGCAAGGTCTTTAACCTTGTGAGAGAGTGTGAGGGAATGGAAGATCAAATGCGGCCATCAAATGCAGCCATCAAATGCGGACCTATGGTGGGTGCCAAATATTTATTACAAAATTAGAATGAACACCAAAAGTGCAAAAATTGCACTTCACCAATTGGTATGAAAAGAGGCGACAATCACAAAAAAGGTAAAAAGACACAAATTTTATAGTTGTTCAACCTTAGGAAAGGTCTACATCAACTTTAGCAACTATCTTCATTATCAAATCACGAGTTACAAGGCAATGATCATACAAAATTACATTCATATTGCTCATTACACAATAGCATCACTCAAACCAACACAAATTAGTGGAGGAGTAAGCGAGTTCTTCAATATGCTAGGAGTACGGTGATGGATCTTTAATCTCTAAGAAGTTGGACCATTTTTGGTTGATTTCATGATGAACTTCATGTTTGATCTTCAATTAAAGGTGTTAAGAGAGATGGAAATCCATTAGAAATGCTTAGGAATCAATTGGGCAGCCCTTCGGGGTCATAAAATTAAGTCCCCCTCAATGAAGGAATAAGGGGGATATTTATAAGTGAGATTCAGACCAGGTGGCAGAGTTGTAATTATCTCATACCCTCCTTAGGACGTTGGAGCGACCTAAACGCTTCGAACTAATGCGGCACATGCTAAACTAAGACGGAGCGAGCCAAAGTAAGGCGGAGCATGCTAAATTAAGGCTGGACGACCCGAATCTCATGGAGCGGCTTAGTACCCTCAAGTGTTGTGGTGGCGTGAGCTAAAGCAGAGTGAAACGAGTTGACGCGATGCGGGGAGAACCCAATCTTTCATGGAACGGGTTAAAGCAAGATGAAGTGGTGAAAAACTCTTGTGTATGACGGCGGCGTGACCTAAGACTTGCAGGACGACCCGAGGAGCTTTTAGCGGGCTAAAGAGCGTGACGACTCATGGAGCTTGGGGGTCAAAGAAGAAGGACGACCTAATGATGTTTGACGACCTAAGTCCAGTGAAGCGACCCGAACTTCCCCGGTCTCCGAAGAGATGAGAAAGAACGAATTGCTGTGAGGACAAGACAAATCAGAACGCAGACGGAAGAACATTTCATTGTATATTACAACAATTCCATCAGAATACAAGAATATACAGAGCATAAATAAATATTAGACAACAATACCAGAGATTTAAATTACATTTAAATACATAGCAGCGGAAAATAATACAATACACAACTAGAAGAGATATACGGATACAAAGCTTTCCAGATATCATTCCAGATGTAAACCAGGATCCTGTGAATATAAATCTGCAAAACCAAAACTACTAGCTACCCGTGTCAAAATAAGGGCACCCAGAGTTTAGGTTAAAACAATAAACTCTAGGTCAGTCATGGGACTGGTGTGAGAACTAAAACATTTATTAATATTTATTTTAAAGTTCGGTAAATCAAGGGACCACGCCGTATAACACGGAACGGGTTTCCTCCCAAGAATACCAGTGCATAAAACAACAATGCAATGCTAAATAAAGAATAATGAAGCTATTATAAGACCCAGTTCCCATCACACAATGCAACGCAAGCCGGAGGATAGGGTTTTTACCTTATAATAGCCAAGAATGCTTGATACGTTTAAAACAAATCATTTACTATTACTATAAGTGTATAGTGTATAAAAAAAATTCAAATCATAAGTATCAATCATAGACGACATGGGTACCATATATCATGTCTCCATACTAGGCTCTACAATCAAAACTGCAAGTGTCACGTATTTGGAAATTGGATTTCCATCTATGAACCGAGGCCAGGGATCGTCCTCTAACGATTCGAGCCTCTCTAGCCCGAGCCTCAGGACCCAGACACAGGTGGGCCCTTGGATCGTCAGGGCCGGTCCACCGATGTGGATTAAAATCCCTGAACATGCGTTTCCCCGCCCTATAGGGCTTAGGGGAGCTAACTAAATGACTCCATCGGACCCGGATCGTCCGATCAAACCGAGGCGACTCGCAACACCAACAACCATATAAGTCAAACTCGTCAGGGCGTGTAAAACCACTGACGCCACTTCTAACTAGAAAGAAACGCATGCCCTCCCTGAGGTCCTTCTCCCGTTTTTGGTTCATACGGGTGTGAAGCTCGCGAATCAATGTTACACAAAGCTACGCCACACAGGCCGTGCTTTGATCATCAACCACAAGACTTTGCTTTTCAACAGAAGCCTTGATCATTTGCCACTTAGGCATGCCACACAGGCAATTCACTCCATGCGTTTGATATCCATCAATATATAACCCCTAAGCTCGTACGTCTCAGAGAAGGGCGTTAAGCAAGAGAATAAATTCTCCGCTGCCAAACAGATATATATTTAATAGAAATCAATCACACAGACTAAAACCCAATGTCAGACACACAGTCCATTTACAAGTCCGTTCTGGGTCTGAACGAAACCGGAGGCACCTAGTACCCCGCATATCCATCAATCTCCAAGTACATCTGGACGATCACCAACTGTTTCCATCTTCTTGGGTGTACATCCCAATCAAGATCATCAGTAATCACCCAAACGACGTGAAGACCTCCGGTCTTCGACCACCGTCTTCATCTTCGACTTATCGTCGTATCAGTTATTCAGAATGGGATAAACCCGGTCTTCCTGAATAACTCGCGTATACTTTATAATAAACACGTGTTACACAAACAAAACATACGCCTTATTCCAATTCCAAATATTCTTTTATTCAAATATTCTTATATTTTGGGAAAGGTTCCCATTAATTTTATCAAAGATAAATTCTTTAAATTTATTCTTTAATCTCCTTTGAATATCAATTCAAACTAGTCGGGATTAGCGAACCACACCGAAGTAATCATTTATTTTAATTTCCCAATCCCAACCTATTCATCCCATGAAGTAAAACTGGTCATACTTCATATCTAACACCACGATGTTATCGGTAAATTCAATTACCATTTCACGTTCAAATCTAATTAAAGATTTAACTATCGCCTGGAGTAAAACTGGTGATACTCCATTCTAACACCTTTTCAATCTAATTAAAGATTCATTAAAACTCCACTTAGTTTTAATCTGTAACTGGGTTAAAGAATCAGTGTCATTTTAAAACACGATTCACGATAAACCCAAAATCACATTCCATTAATTATCGGGTTAAAGAACAAGTGTTATTTAAAACACTGTTCACGATAAACCCAAAAATCAATATCAATTTAATTCCAATTAAATATTATTTAATTGGCACACTTCATTAAATCTAAATAAAAAGATTTAATCTTTTCTCAACTGGGCTTAAGAACAGTGTTAATGAAGACACCATTCACGACAAACCCAAATCACATTTGATATTAAATACAAGGCTCTGAATAGAAAATATATCGGCTTATATTCAATATCAAATTCTACGACCAACAAATATCGTATTGGAAATAGCGATATATATAAATATCTTTCAAATTCCCATAACAATGTATGTATCATCACGAAATCCAACATCGAAATATTCCGAAGACAATTTCGATTCAAATCCATTCCAATATAATTATTGGAAATTCTGGTCATTTTCAAAACCATTTCAAATCCAATTTATTTATTTAAAAATAAATAGAATTATAATTCTAGCTCAAAACTAGTTCATTTCGATAAAAATCTATTTTTATCTTTTCAAATATGGAGTTTTTCATCCCAATTCTTCCCAAATCATTTCTTATGATTTTACACAAATTATTACTATTTTTTATAATTTTATCAAGGCCCGTACAATCGATTTCCATCAATGGCCATCGAACTGCACTTACAGCGACCTTTTCCAAATTTGATTTGGACATAATTCCAAATCTAACCGTTAGATTTCAAATTTCTCATATTCGTTAGAAAGCTCTTTTCGATACGAACCCAACGGTTCCGGTTTTAGGAGAATCCGACGGTCGGATCTCCCGCAATGTCCATTCGAAGTCAATGGTTGAAATTCGCGAACTGCCGCGGCGCGACGCGTTCTATTCAGGCCATTATATTATATATATAATATATATAGTATATACTTCGTCGATTTACTTTTAAAACGTATTACATAAATCGTTTTAAATTCATTTTCAAAACGATTTCAACTTCATTTCAAATTCAAATCAAAATTGAAATTTTCCTTATAAATTCGTTTTGAATTCATTTCAAATTGATTTCAATCCAAATTGATTTCTAATTCAATTTCAGTTCGTTTTCAGTTCAATTCAATTTCAATTCGAATTCATTTATATTCAATTTCAATTCGAATTCACTTATATTCAATTTCAATTCGAATTCATTTCTATTCAGTTTCAGTTCGAATTTCAGTTCAATTCAATTTCAATTCGAATTCATTTATATTCAATTTCAATTCGAATTCACTTATATTCAATTTCAATCCGAATTCATTTCTATTCAGTTTCAGTTCGAATTTCAATTCTTTTCAAAATATCAGATTTTGAAATCACTTTCGATATTCATTATAAAATGAATGAAATCGATATAAATATCGTTCACGTCAAAATGGCGTCAATCTAATAAACACGGCTTCATATATTTCTATTTTCAAATATCCTATTTCAAATATTTCTTTTTCAAATATTTCTATTCAAATATTTCTTATTCAAATATTTCTATTCAAAACTGGAATGAAGCCCAATCAATTACCATATAATGTTAATTATATGGATTTTCTACACCACATGTACACAATAACAACGATGAATAATCAACCATCATCCAAAGTGCATTCTACACTGTATAAGCATCAATTATAAATATTTAACGCTCATAACAGTCTGTCAATCAATCGATCGACATACAACTAATTATTGGGATTAGTGTATGTCATATATCATCCCAATACCCGTGTGGGGTTTCAAACAATCAAACACAGATTTTATTTGTGCAGTCGGGCGATGTGTAAAATTAATCGTCCGAATCAATATCAGTCAATGTGTGTATATAAATAAATCGTCCGATCTGTTTATTTTTATTTCATTTCATATACACATTAAAAAATTTATTTTTAACTATAAAATATTTTCCACTATCAAATATTTTATTTCATATCACATCACACAATCAACTGCACATCAAAATCAAAAAAACAAGCATACAAGTCGTCCATGGTCTGTGGACGACGGGTGTCGGGTGCTACTAAACACCGTCTGCATCCTAGTATATATTTTAACTAGAAAAATTAAATTAACGGTGAGGAGTTCTCACAGATTAGTTAATCCAATCCCACGACTCTTCTTATGTAGAAATCTTCGTCGTTTCTTCTTTCGTCATCCGTATTCTCTACATATATAAAAATCGAATTTTTACTTTGCTATTCAATATATAAAAATCGAATTTTTACTTCGCTATTCAATATATAAAAATCGAATTTTTACTTCGCTATTCAATATATAAAAATCGAATTTTTTACTTTGCTATTCAATATATAAAAATCGCATTTTTTTCAATTCCAAAAATTTCATCTTTCATATGCTAAAAATCTCGTCTTTGCCTCATTAAAAATCATGTATTTATTTCACTAAAAATCACGTCCTTTTCATTTCTAAACATTGAATCTTTTCATTGTTAAAAATACGGTCTTTCCTTTAACAAAAATACGATCTTTCCTATATAAAAGTACGATCTTTCCTATATAAAAATATGATCTTTTACTCAAGGAAATTCAGTTTTTATTTTATTATTATTTAAAGTACATAAGAAAAAAACTGACCTTTCAGAGGGGAGGGAGACTGAGTTGGCGTGGGGAGGGATCGACTGTGGTGGCGCAACAAGTGGGGTGTGGCGGAGGTGGTCGGTGGCTGGCCATGGAGGTGGCGGCGGCGCCCTTTGGGTCGATTTGGGCTGCTGTCGGGCTTTGGCGTGGACTGGAGGGAGGAGGGGATGGTGAAGGGGGAGAAGGGGAGGCGCGACGGCCAGGCAAGGTGGGCGGCAGGCGGTGGTTGGCACGGTGGAGCTGGGAAGAGGGGCGACGACGGAGGGTTACGAGGTTTCAAATTTTGGGGGCGGTTTTCTGATATGAGGAAGGAGACAAAGGAGGAGGGGTTTTTATGAATTATTTAATTATTATTTTATTTCCTCAAAAAGTAACTTTTTAAAATGAACTCAAAATCGAACCCACCGACTGTCGTTCATAGCTAAATACCCCCACTCCGAACGCAATGGGATATGTCCCGTAAGCTGATTCGATCGTTTCGATCAGTTTTTCGTTAAAATCAACATATAACTCTATATATTGAATTTGAACGTGCATTTCAATTTACCGAGGTCACATACTAACTAGAAAAATTCGCGAAAAATATTTTCTAGCTCCGCATTGATGATACGGTCCTAACAAAGCTAGTTTCGTCGAATTCTGAGACCGTTTGAAAAATAGCCATTTTCCAGTCGATTAAAATCAACTAAAACTGGTCAAACGCGTTTTCCTTCGCCACGCTCACATATTGATTCGAAAAATTATGAAATTTGAAACCTAGCAATAATTTGACATCACGGATCCAAGAAAAGTGGTTTCGTCAAAATCCGAGGTCGTTTGCAAAATTTCCATTTTTAAGGGCCTGAATTCCATAGCGACTATTCAGAATTTTCAACTGGACATAACTTTTTATCCCCGCTATGAAATTTCAATTTTTTGGATTCGTTGGAAAGATATTCTCTATTAGATTCTATTATTTTTGGTTTCACTAAAATCCGGTTTATTTTGCACCCGATACATTCATTTGAAGTTTGAAATCGAATTATCGAACTACCGCGCCATTTTCAATTCCTTTTATAAATATAAATAAATATTTATATTCTATCGTCGATCTATATAATATATATGTTCGAATTCTATTCAAAATAAATTTCTCATCGTTATTATTTAAAATAATTCATTTTAAATAATCAAAATTCGCTAAAATTGCCAAAATAAAAATTTTAAACTGGCCCAGATTTCCGGGTTATTACATCCAGAGAACGGTCTAAGATACAAAATGATTTAGATAAGCCCTCCTTTGTAAGATAATGGCTCACGACCCAACATCCTCTTTGAATGCGACCTAACTATGCTTTATGCTTCTAAGCCGTATATTATGGATTAACAGTTAGCATATTCTACTTGATTATATGGTTAATTGTTTGAACACGATGATTATGTGAATGAATATTGATTGATATTGTAGGAACAAAATAGAATATTAACAAGAAATAATTGCATGAAAAATTACAACAAATTAATCAATAATTTTTAGTAGCGTTTTAAAAACGCTACTAAAATACATGTGGTGGCGTTGAGTAAACGCAACCTTAAATCAGGGGTAAAATTGGAAATTTTATTAGTATTAGCAAAAAGCTTTTTTATGGCGTTTTTAAAGCACTACCGAAATTTTTATGGTGCCGTTTGGAAAACGTTAAAACAAAAGTATTTACAGTGGCGTTTTTTAAAAGTGCAAAAAATATTTTTTATTTTTAGTTGCATGTTTTCTTGTAACGATTATCGAAACGCCGCCTAAAATACTCAGTAGCATTTTTGAGGGCCACAAAAAATCATTTGTCTTGTAGTGAATGTTATATATTGATAACACATCAATTATTGTGAATAATGTTAGTTTTAAAACAAGAAATAATTTCTGATTCTAAGAAAGAAATAATTTGGGTTAAGAAGTTCATAATTGAACTTAATTCATTGTTGATCCAATGATTTACATTGTGATAAAAATGGGGCTATTGCTCAGGCCTAAAACCATGTTCTCCTAATCAATTTAAACATAATTTTAAGAAATATAATTTCTTGTGTGAAAATTATCACATGGGAGATAAACATATCTACAAAGTTACAAAAGATTGCAGTGTCACAGACCGACTGACTTAAACTCGGTCGCAACAAAAGTATTATAATCACACTAGTTTCATGAGTATACGATAAATAATTGATTGACCCTAGTGCAAGTGGGAGAATTTTTGAGTTTATGCCCTAGAGGAAATCCATTTGATGAGATTAATAACACTATTGATGTTATTATTTTATTTGGAATAAAAGTATTCTGTTATGTTATATTTACTACGTAATATAAATATTAAAATAATATAAGTCCTTAGAATAATAATACGGAATTATATAGTTCAATTAAGTGACTTGAACATGAGATTATATAATATATTAAGTACTATAATTCTTAAATGACCCTAGTCAAGTTTTTTGTTTATATAGGACAACAATAAAACATTGAGACTTGTATGTTGATTAACTGATGATCACATCTCATTGATTATTAATATAAGCGATATTAATGTCAACACATAAATACGTATTGGAGAATAACATATTGGGATGACCCAACATGAGAAAACTACATAGAATGTAATTAGCAATATCATAATTTATTCTCATAGTGTGATGTAATGGTCCTCAGACTTGAAATCATTATAATTTTATTCGAGGGTATTTGTGTTTTGATATCATCAAATTTTGCTTTTAACCGAGTGGACGGTAAAGATGATTATCGGATACATCTCGAATCGAATGAAAATTATGAATGATGTAGATGAAATTTAACCCTACAATATATATATATATATATAGTGATATCCATGGGCCTCTTGATTGAGTGAGACTATGAAATGCATGGTTGTGCTCAAATATTGATTAGTTTTAAATAGTCTACTCATCGATCAAGAAAAAATGATTAAATCATAAATAGGGTGATACGTTCCATGCCTTGAGTTTAATCCTGGATAAAATGGTTAAAAGGATTATATTATATTGAGACACTGGTCACATAAAAAGTTGTATCGAATCATTGATCTTATTGTAACTTGGTTAGCAGCAACGTATTACTGGATGCCAATTGTGACAACCGCCCACAATCCCTGCACTAAAAAAGTGGAATAATGCACTGAAAGGTGTGCCAGGGAGCTGTGGACAATCATTATAGGTAAATAACATCAGGACCTATCGTAGAACTCACGGCGCAAGGATAAAATAGAGTAGAAAATATACAACTGGTAATAATAGAGAAGCATCATATAACAAACTTTTGAAACTTTAACAACATCCTGGAAGATTATCCAAACATCATAGGAAATATCAAAGTCTGTAGATAAAGACTCAATACAACACTCATAGAGCAAATCAAACAGCAAAAACAGAAATACTAGATAGTAATAAAAATAGTACATAAGCCTCTAGTTCACTTCCGAACTGTAACATCGTCCTCACTAAGCTATCACATTCCACCTAGTATGTCCATCCACAACCGGATGAATAGCCTAAAGTAATAAGAGGGAATCATAAAACCTTGAGTCAGACAATTGTCTTAGTGAGCGATAAAACAACTAACAAACATCAACAATAAAGTATACGAGAATGGATAGATAAACATACTAATCTACCCATATCACTAGAGAAGAACTCAAACTCGTCTTCCCCACATCGGACAGTGATGGCCTTTACATAAAACACTTCAACCATTCATTCATGGAAATCAGAATAAACATTCACTCATGGAAATCAGAAGCAAACACCACTAGCACTCATAGCATCCAGATTATATGTAACTCACGTAAAACATCATAATCGAATTCAACATTCTTTAAGCACAAACCCCAGAGGCCTAGACCAATATCAGACAAGCACCTGAGAAACATCTCCTTCGACATTGGACAATTTACGTGAGCCCTCAAGCACAAGCCCCTACTTTGAGACTGCTAGAACTTATGACAACGATAACTTCTCGGCCTTTGCATCTCTAGTCATCCATCCCGATGACTTCCCGTAACTCAAGCAACCATTATCCACCAACTTACGACCTTTGAGTTGTCATCTCATTCATTGTTCTACACCGATCAATGAACACATTCAACACTTCGAATATTCCCACTTGAGTTTACTTCGAAGTCACAACATCACTGAGCCAAATTACATCATTGCGCTGCAGCTAGGTTTCGGGGGGTTGACCCCGATTTTTTTTCCAAGCTCTTTTTGTAACACCCCGTATTTCTGTTAACACTAAAGTTGCTAATAGTAAAATAAATGTGTAAAGGGGAGATGTATCTAATGTGCATACAAGAATAATAATAAATGTGTAAAGGGGAGATGTATCTAATGTGCGTACAAGTATAATAATAAATGTGTAAAGGGGAGATGTATCTAATGTGCATACAAAAATAATAATAAATGTGTAAAGAGGAGATGTATCTAATGCGTACGTATTTATATGGATTGACAAATAATAGTAAATGTACATTAAGAAAGAAATGGTGAACATAATTGGCTTCTCTTTACAACGGACGGCTCTGGTTAACCCTAGCTTCATCGACGGCTCAAATTAACTTACAACTCTATAAAAAGACCCTAGGTCTCAAACTAAAAATTCACAAAAAAAAAGAATAAGAATTGGAGCCACCATGCTGTCTGCTGAGAACTAGAGGGAGCCTCTACTTGAAAGAGACGAACAACATAGCGAATACAAACTAAAAGATTAAAAAGCAACAACAAATTAGAATCAAAGCAATGTCTTCCCAAAGGAAAGCTTTGCAAATTCAGAATTTCAGAAATCAGAAAACAAGACCGTCTATGATTATAAGTTTAGCTACATTTTTTAGAATGCGAATTAATATGAATATCATGTGTTGTGATGAAATGATAATAGTACGATACTCGTTATGTTATTAATATACGTTTGTGATTTGATTCTATTATCATGTTGAATTGAGAATTATTAAGTATGATGTTTATTATGTTTTATAACATTAATCTATGCCAGTGACTTAATTCTATTATCATGTTAAATTTGGGATTATTGGATTAGATTATTTGTATAAGCATGGACTTGGATTGTAACATCTTATGAGAATTGTGTAGTTTATTATGCAAGTTTATGTAGTGAAGTTATGCGACCAATTGTCAAATATATATGTTCATGTTTATGCAAAACGTATGCCATGTTCACACTTATCATATGTTGGGATTAATTTGTAAGTATGTTTAAATCTATGTTACTAATTAACACATGTGTATGTTGATTAGCCTATGTTGCTAACTCACATATACGTATGTTGATTTGCCTATGTTGCAAATTAACATATGTATATGGATTAGTTCATATTGCTAATTCTCATGTATGTTGTTAATATGGCCTATGTTAAAAACACATATATGTTGAGTTAGCCTATAAGTGCAAGTTCATACCTATGACATTATAATGTTTATGTTAATCTTTTTGCAAGTTTGTACCTATGACATTATAATGTTCATGTTAGTTATTTTGCAAGTTCACCCCTAAAATGTTCATGTTAGTTATTTTGCAAGTACACCCTATTATGTTCGTATTGATTATGCCATCAATACCAAAGTTATACCCTTGTCATGTTTATGCTAATTTATGCCAATTTGCGTATATTAAATTAGGCTAAGTTTTTAGCCTAATACTTTACACCAAAAATCATGCGAACGTAAATTAGGCTGAGATGGTTAGCTTAATATTGGACGGGGTAACGTTGGGTTAAAATGATAATTCTAGGAAAACTTGCCATAATTTGGTCATTAATCACATAAGTGATTTATGGCATAAAAAAGCATTAATTACCTTAATTAATGAGATTAATTGGAAATGAATGTGACAGTAATTTGAATTTGAATAATTTACATAATTAACATGTAAATTAGAAAATACGAACGCGCTTAACCCGAGGTTGGATTGAGTTGTGACGTAAACCTGCCCGGACCCGCCCGGCTGTCCAGTTGTCACAACAATAGCTATCCAATGTGAGAGGTTAAGGCATGGGGCCCAATAAAGACCCGAGGTTAAACTGAGTTGTGGCGTAAGACTGCCCGGACCCAACCGGCATACAGGCAGCCACAACAATATCTGTCTAATCTGCGAGGTTGGTGCTCTAATAAGACAATTAGAGCTGAGTTAGGACTGATAGGGTTAAGTCAATTTAATAAATACTTAACCAAATTCAACTTGTTAAATAATTTGGATGGGTGGGGGTTAGGTTCATTCAGACACTTAACCACTTAACATGTTTGACTAGAAAACCTAGTAACAGGGACCCGTTTCAGCAGTAACCCAATTAGGTATCATGGTACCCTAAACTAGGCAGGGTGGGGCACGATTACTGGGCTGATTGTAAGCGGTCAAAAGTGATGGTGGTTGGTGCATAGTGTGGGTTCTAACAGAGTGCGGGCGTGCACACACTCTGGAGCAGACAAGTCAGGGCACTGGAGCATCAGTTGTATACCCTATGCATGCTAGAATTGTGTCGGGGCCGCCACCATGGGACTTGATACACCCCATGGTGGACAAGCATAGGTATCTACCATATAGGGCCGTAGGACACATGTGAATATACGAGTAGGAGCCGATCTTTTAAAGAAAGAGAAAGGGATCACTTCACCCCAATCACGGGGTGCCTGTTGGTATAAGAATTATTAGGTGCAGAGATAGAGATTTAAAATAGGGTGCGCAGGGATGTTCGTTTTAGGACACCTTATCTAGTTCTAGGATAGTCTATTATCCTGATATCGTCCTGTTCTCACTTTATGCAAGTCATGATCTTTTTATTATTCACATTCTAGGAATATAGCTAGACTTACCAGACTTATATCTGAACCATTTTCCTTTCATCTTCTTTTCTTCCGTCCCCCCCCCCACTCCCCAGGTCCATAGGGAGGAAACACCGCAGCTTAGTCAGTTTTTCATCCAGCTTGAAGAGAGAGAATGTATTGCTTTGATTTCTTTCATTTGGACCATGGCTTTGGATATCATTTATGGGGATTATGCAGCTTTATTTATGTTTCATGCTTCTTTAACTTTTAAAATCAAGACAGTATTATGGTTGTAATAATTGGAAGTTTTTTTTGAGACAATGTTGGAAATGTTCTGTATGAACACGTATTTATGATAATAAAAGTCTGTTGGTTTTTCCGCTGCTTATTTAGATGTGTTTATATCTGTCTTGTGTTTTATCTGTGTCTTTTACTTATAAACCTCCACCAAAATTAAGGCATTCCCTTTGTGAGTGACCTTAACGGAGGTGGGGTGTTTCACTTTTGTTCACATCTGGGTCGCACCCAAAAATATTTTTTTTTCCAGAAATGACCCTATGAGACCGACCCGTCCACTTCATACATGACCGACTGACCCTAACATAGGCCGACCGACCCAAGCCTGACCGGCCTGAACCCTTCTCCACATGCCAACATGTCTGTCCGACCCCATTGCTTCAACATGACCGACCCGACCCAATTGAGTACGACCAACCAGCTTCAACGATGCAATGACCCATCTCTTCTGATCATGATCAACCCAATCCAATTGGCTATACTTGCTCATTATATTTTATCCATTCCGCTGTGAGATGTTTTATCGAGCTCTGATATATTTATTATCTATGTCTTTTCTGCATGATACCAGACAAGCGAACTCAACCTTTGATAGATTGGGATTTCCAAAAATAAACCGGTCTATCGAAATTTGGGTTATTACATATGGTATAAGAGCTTAGGTTTAGGATTCCTGTATAGATAATGAGTGAACGTGTTTGTATATTCTTAAATAAAAGGGATATTATATATACCAGTATGCATGGAAGGTGTCGAGATACCGAGATTTGTACACTA
Source organism: Allium sativum (assembly GCA_030737875.1). NCBI lineage: Eukaryota > Viridiplantae > Streptophyta > Magnoliopsida > Asparagales > Amaryllidaceae > Allium > Allium sativum. The sequence continues at coordinate 487,481,063 of CM060913.1, forward strand.
GAGTAATGATAATGGAAATATAACAAAGATGAACATTAAGCAGTTGGGTTAGAAAAATGTACAGTGTGGTTAGAGGGGGAAAAATGGTAAGTCGGTTCAAGAAATTTTTTGGAATACTAATTGGATTCAAGAAATTAAAGGAAACGATGTTACAACTATAAGAGAACATACAAGAAGTAGAACAGTCTGTCGATCGATCCAAAGGAATATTTTCAGATTTATGAGTAGCAAATAGTCAGTAGGAAACTCAGAAAGGGGGCAGCCAAAAAAAATTTATTGGGTTGGGTCGACCCGGCTTTCGATTGGGTCGACCACTGTGTCGACCTACCCTAAAAGCGAGTCGATCTAGGGGTCGACACACCCTGAAGGTGGTTCGACCCACTTACGTTGTCTTCGGCTGTATAAAAATGATGATTTCGAAGCTTCATCATTTCATTTCCTCCCCCAGCCCGAAAGCATTAAGCCCATCCCCTTCCCCCACTTCCAACACCCACCAACGCTCCAAAACTACGCCTTTTTCATGAAATTGGTATCAAATCGAAGCTCTTGACCTCATTTACCCAGATCTATACCCCTTTTTAATGGATTTGTGGAAATTTCACAATGCCTCCAAGACCCTCTTTAGCTGCCCCCATTCCTTAATTAAACCCCCAAGAGATTGCTGGGTGCGAGAACCTTAGTCTTGTAGTGCAGGCCTATGTGGATTCTATAGGTTACCGAATTTTACTTGGTGGATTGGCTATATTTCCATATTTTGTGGGCAACCCTTGTAGCAGCTTTTTCTTGATGCGGGGTTGCATCTGTTACTTGACCATGCTGCGGTAGAGTGGACTACTTATGCCTAGTTAGTTCGCCTTTTTCATGCTAATTTAAATTATAGAGAAGAGAACAATGAGGCAGTGTTCGATTCTAAGGTTAAGGGGATATCCATCGTTTTTACTAAGAGGCAGTTTGGGGATATGCTTGGTATTATAGGCGAGGGTTTGACATTAGACCAGGCTGAGATGAGTGATGTGGATGTGTTGGGCCAGATTTTTATTGGTATTAGGCATAGAGCTTGGGATAAAGGGCATTTGTGCCCCCATTAGCTAGAGCAATTATACGCATCTGACAGTATAGCTTGGTTGCCTTAGATGAGTAGTTTCGACAGGATCACTAGCACTATTAGTTGTGCCACTTATGCTATTTTTGCTAGACTTGAATTCAATTAGGCAAGGGAGACTATGGAATATTTTGCAACCGCCACTAGACAGTCTACGATTCCCTTCGGACATTTCTGGATAGTTGTGTTTAGACAGTTTCAGGTTCCTTTAGGGAATGACATCTCTATTATGGAGAACCACCCTCTGATAGATGCATCTACTCTGACTAGGTTGCATATTGACTTGGCCCAGTTACAAAAAGCCAAACCCATTAAGCATAAGGCGGAGCGTCAGGGGAATGATGGAGATGATGAGGGTAAAGGTCAGAAGAAGCAGGGGATCAACAGTTTTGTCCAGTTGGTTATTTGTCAGATGCAAGGTTTGGAGACTAGTTTGCATAGAAGGACGGATAAGGCATAGAGGAGCCATACCAGTATTTTGACCATCCAGTAGGACGTGACTATCAGGGTGCAGAGCCATATGGGGAGGCATCGGGTCTTTCAACTCATCACAGTGGGTCCCATGGCCGGAAGAAGACCAATGGGATTAGAGGAGGAAGGTCATGTCCATATCCGAGAGGAAGGACCAGTTAGTCCGGAAGCACCACGAGATCTTGCTTCGACAACAAGATATAGATCACACGCTGCTTGACTTCGCCTAGACCTAGCATTAGTCCTTACAAGAGATATATGCCGCCCAGCAGTGATTCGATCCGATGCAGCTGGAGATGCGAGACATGCACTTGGAGGTTCGAGACGGAACTAGGCGCCAGAAGGAACGCCTAGCTAGGTTGGATTCTTTTCTTAGGGATATCTTTGGGCAAGGACCCAGGTCCTCGTTCTGAGGATGGATTGATATCACTGTTACTGCATGTATGACTCTTCTTTTTAGAACTTGACTATCTTTTGTTAGTTTGACTAATGCAGTGGAAGCTTGTACTTAGAAGTTATTTTCCATTGTATTAGTATTTTTATCTTTATGTGAGAAACTTATCTCTAATTAATGAAGTTCTTGTTAAATCACTATGGATATAATTGGATAACAAAAGAGAATAAAAAAAAGTACATGATAGTAACAAAAACAAATTTTTCCTTGGAAAATTAGGAGGAACGAAATTCAAAAAATTAATTTTTCTAAAATTCAAAATTTTAAAAGTTAATTGGTAGGGTTTTAAATGCAAAAATTGGATGAACTACGCTCTTGCTTTGTAAGAGTGTGAGAAAAATTGGATGAAAAATGTATTTTGATTTTCAAAGTATTGCATTCATAGAGTAATTATCAATATAATTAGTTAGTGTGCATCATGTTTTCAAAAAAGGCTTTCAAGAAAATTCGCATTCATGTAGGAGGTACCGCTCAAGCATATATTGCGTTCATGTATTATTATATTATTGTTACTACCAGATTTTGGCATCGAAATCAGATTAGGGTGAAGGGGTATCAGAGTGTTATCAACATCAAGGGAAGGCATCAGAAGCATATGATTGACATTAAACCACCAAGACAACTGATACCGAAAGCAAAAAGAGAAAGATCTGACCAAAATGATATCTATACCAACGAAGGAAGCAAAGCTTGGTACTGATACAAGGGAAGTGAAGAAAGGGTGATACCGAAACTAACATGGAAGCAGTAAACATTCAGTGGTGGTTGCGGCACCAACACTAAAGGCAATCAACTCAGTTTTGATCCTGAAAGCATACGCATCAACACAAAAACCCAGAGCCATGAAAAAGGGAGCATAAGACCAAGCTGGGATAAAGTAGAGAGCTATCGATACCAATATACTTGGTAGCGACACCAAGAAGTCGCTTAGAAGTCATAAGAAAGGGTTCATAAGCAATATCAATACCAAAGAGGATGCTAAAGTGAAGACAATGCCAAAGAATCACAATTGCAGGGCAAAGTTTAGAATTGGCTATCGGTATCAAGACTTCTCACCGAAACCGAAATTGACCAAAAGAAGCTATCTATACCAGTTTGCTAGATATCTATACATTGTGATGAGGTGACACCAACTTCATGAACGAGGTGGAACCGATAACAACACATAGAAGGGGAAGGAAGACTGAAACTCGAAAGCCACCACTGAAAGCAACTAATGCAGGCCAACAATGAGACAAAACATCATTGCTAAATCCAAAAGTGGGCTTCTGCTAATCGTTACTAAAATGGGGCTCAATTTGTCTATAAATAAGACCCTAGGGGTCTCATTTTTAGGGGAAACTTTTCTCATTCTCAGATCTTGTAAACATTTTCTTAGAGAATAAACCCTAATTTGTAGATCGATTTGGGGATTTTACTTAAAAACTTTTATGTACTCAACAAATTGATCAATAAAGAGAGAATCGACACTTGTGATCTATTTCATGCATTTCCTTATCATTTTGGTCAAGTATTTTCCTGTGGTTTCCTTACGACAAAGCCTCATGCATAGGCTTAATCGTTGAAATAACCTTCCACAAGACATTTATCTTTCTAACATGCATTGCACTTAGGGAACCCTTATCCCAAGGTAATTGTTGGTCCTTGAGTCTCATAAGCGTGATACTCACCTCTTGAAGGAAGAATAACTAATCTTCGGGCTTAAGACCTTAATATTTAAGAAACAGTGAACTAATTCAAGCTTGTAGGAACTAAATAATCCTTCGGTTCCCTTAGGTCCACATACTTTGACATAATTCCGGTGTTGACGAAAAATATCATTAACATTTTGGCGCTAGAAGGAGGGCTTGAACCTCCAATCCTTTGGATAACCTTACCACATCTCTACCTGTGTTGTTCCATCCCAATTGGACCAAGCTTTGAAGAAGCCAAGCCATGGAGAAAAGGACTTGAAATTGGTCTTTCGAATCTCGAATGACTACATAAGAATAAGTGATCCAAGAACCGTTAAAGAACAAAGGCTGAGGATAGAAGATTTAAGGATCATAAACATGAAAAGGGGAGTAGAACAATACGATACTGACTGTTGGAGCACTAAACCTTTCCATATAGGACCAACCCCAATCTTTTCCCTAATTGGTTCTACATCAAAGGAATACAACTTATTCTCTCACATAAAGGAAGTTACTCATGCACAGGCTAAGGGAACAATATTCGAATAAGGAATATTGAGAGATTTCAACCGTTTTACTTCGAAGTGGTTTAAAAGAATGGCATTTCGGGATCAAAATACATTGAAAAGAAGATTCAAAGATATAGACTAAGCAACAAGGTTGAATAACAAAAAGGCTAATTTCCCACGTCGAAAGGGAAATTTTGAGTCAAAGCTACCTAGCTAAAGAGTTCCATCTTTCCACTTCAATCAAAAATATCTACTTCCTAACCAAACACGAGCTTAACTTTTAGCAATAAACAAAGAAGAAACCCAAATATTAAAGGAAATCAAGTGGGCCATACCGCCACAATCACATGATGAATGAGCATGATACCAACCACTGCAGAGTTCTTGAAGCAATGATCATCAAATTCTTTAATCAAATCCAATAGCAAAGTTTTTTAAAAAGATCAAACTAAGTCTAAGATGGGTCTTCTCAAAGAATGAATATCTACATGATTAGGGGTATGGAAACCCTCTCAAAACTTGGAACAACCCGAAATGGGAAATCCAGTCTATAATTATTAAAAACCCTTGTCACCTCCAAGATGGCCAGAGCAAGGCATCTCCGAAGGGAGGCGGGGTGTAAGCCTTTAGACGCTTCCAAATCCGAAAGGACCAGGTTAAAGCGTCAAACGTGTAAGCCTCCAATCCATGCCAAAAACGGTTGGGATAGAGCATCTAAATAAGCTTGCCTACCTCTGCTCGTGGAAGAGCACGCCATGCCTCTGCTATGACTAAGCACGTCCTGCCTCTGCTCGCAGAAGAGCACGCCCTGACTCTGCTTAAGTCCTCGTATCCCGCAGAGGGGAACGAATAAAGTCATTACACCATATATGCAAATTAGGCCGTGTTCCGGGCCGTATCTAATGCAATTAGGTACGGCTATAAGCTATATCAAAAAAAGGCATGTTAAATTATTAGATACGACCATAAGCCGTATCTAATTGAAAATTCGATACGGCCACGTAGTTATATCTAAAGTGAAAATAGATACAGCTATAAACCGTATCTCACATGTAATATCATATGACTCTAAGCCGTATCTAAATGATTACTATATATGAATATAAACCGTATATAAATAATCTGTAGATGCGAATATAAGCCGTATCTAATTTACAACGTATAATGCTTTCCTAGAAGTTTGATACGGTTTTTGACCGTATCTGTGGTGTAATTCAGACACGGTCTTAGGCCGTATCTAATTGTGTGTGTGTGTGTGTGCGCGCGCATGTGTGTATATTCATATGTGTGTGTGTGTGTAAACAGAAACTGCAGCACATATTTTTCATAACACAATTTATACAAAGCATAAAACAATTTATACAAAGTTTTACAATAAATGGAAACTGTCGCATATTATCTATCAAATTACAAATTTGATAAAACTGAGCTGGTTTTTGAAAGTAATAAACTTAAAGAAAAAAGAGCCCAATAAAACTGTAGGAGGGGAAGATTAAGCGTGCTGATCATGCTGATGAAGTCCACGTTGTTGTAAATCAAAGTAGTGATGAGCATAAGCTAGATGTTGATATACAGAATGTACAAAATTAATATGTTTCAGAGTAGTGATGAGCTTAATATAACTGTTGATGTGCGCACGAATCATGTGCACAGTTTATGCATACTCATGAAAATACCAAACCACTCATTGCACAAAATTTAAGTACAAAACAGTAATGGCGATAAATCAAAATTAGGCGACAAAGATACAAGGCTACCAACATGTACATGGGCAAATAGGAATATGGTAGGTCACTAGGTGTAAGGACCCGTAACTTCCCCGTGAAGGAAAGAGCGGATACTGTGAGGACAAGACAAAACAGAACACAAACGGAAGAACATTTCATTGTATATTACAACAATTCCATCAGATGCAAGTATATACAGAGTATGAATAAATTACATTCGATAAATATCAGAGATTACAATAAATTACATAGCAGCGGAAAATAATACAAAGCACAACTGAAGGTGATATACGGATACAGAGCTTTCCGGATATCATTCCAGCTGTAAACCAGGATCCTGTGAAGATAAATCTGCAAAACCAAAACTATTAGCTGCCCGTGTGGAAAATAGGGGCACCCAGAGTTTAGGTTAAAACAATAAACTCCAGGTCAGTCATGTGACTGGTGTGAGAACTAAAACAGTTATTAAAACTTTATTTTAAAAGAGAGTAATTCAAGGGACCACGCCGTATAATACGGAACGGGTTTCCTCCCAAGAATACCAGTGCATATCAATAAACAACGCAATGCTTTTTCGAAAAATGAAGCTATTATAAGACCCAGGTCCCATCACACAATGCAACTCAAGCCGGAGGATAGGGTTTTCCCTTATAATAGCCAAACATGCTTGGTACGTTTAAAACAAATCATTTGATACTATAATAGTGTCAAAACAATTTCAATCATAAATATAAATCATAGGCGGCATGGGTACCATCTATCATGTCGCCATACCAGTTCTACAATTAAAACCGCAATACACGTATTGGAAATTGGATTTCCGTCATAAGTCGAGGCAAGGGGCAAGCTCCTCTTCGCATTCGAGACACTCTAGCAAATGTCCCAGGGTTACGCACTCTGGGCAACCCCTGGATCTTCAGGGCCGGTCCTCACTTACGTTAGAGGATTGGCAATTCCTGAACACACGTTTCCCAGTCCTTACATACCTATAATCGAGGCGCCTCGCATTCCAACAACCACATAGGTGAAAAGTATATAAATGTCAGGGCTGGTAAGTCACTGACACCACCAAAGCTAGAAAGAAACGTCGTGCTCTCTCTGCAGTCCGTATCCCGTTTTTGACTCATACCGAGGTGTGAGGCTCGCGAATTCACGTTATACACAAAGCTGCCACGTAGGCCGTGCTTTGATCATCAACCACAAGACTTTGCTTTTCAACAGAAGCCTTGATAATTGCATCTTAGCGTGCCACACAGGCAATTCATGCCATGCGACTGATGTCCATCGATATACAACCTCTGAGCTCGTACGTCTCAGAGAAGGGCGTTAAGCAAAAGAATAAATTCTCCACCGCCAAACAGATGTATATTTAATAGAAATCAATCAACACAGAATAAAATCCAATGTCGGACACACAATCCATTTACAAGTTCGTTCTGGGTCTGAACGAAACCGGAGGCACTCTCCTCGCATATCCATCCATCTCCAAGTATGTCTGGACGACCACCAACTATTTCCATCCTCTTGGGTGTACAGCCCAATCAGGATCGTCAGTAATTATCCAAACGATGTGAAAACTTCCGGTCTTCGACCACCGTCTTCATCTTCGACATATCGTCGAATCGGTTATTCAGAATGGGTATAAACCCGGCCTTTCCGAACAACCCGCGTATATTTAAAACAAATGTTACACAAACACAACATACGCCTCATTCCAATGCAGAATATCCTTTTTATTCATGAAATCACATTCTTAGGGAAAGGTTCCCATTAATTTTATCCAAGATAAATTCTTTAAAATTTATCCTTTAATCTTCCTTTGGATGTCGTTTCAAACCAAATTATGGTTTTCTAAACTAGTCGAGATTAGCAAACCGTAACGAAGTAATTATTTATTTTATTTCCCAATCCCAACATATTCATCCCATGAAGCAAAACTGGAAGTATTTCATATCTAACACCACAGTGTTGTCGGTAAAATTAATTACCATTTCATGTTCAAATCCAATTAAAGATTTAACTATCGCTTTGGAGCCAAAACTGGCGATACTCCATTCTCGCTCATTTCTAAATTTGATAATTTAGATTACAAATTCACATTTCAATATAATTGCAGATTCATTAAAACTCCTTTTATTGGGTTAAAGAACTAATGTCTTTTAAAACACAGTTCACGACAAACCCAAATCACATTCTATTTATTCTCTGGTTAAAGAGCTAGTGTTATTTAAAACACAGCTCATGATAAACCCATGAATCAATTTTATTTAAACCCATTTCAAATCCAGTCAAATATATTAGAAATTCCGATTATTTAAAACCCCTTTTTAAATCTAATTTATTTATTTAAAAATAATTGGGTTTTAAATTTAGTTCAAAACTAGTTCTTTTCGATAAAAATCCATTTTTATCTTTTCAAATATGGAGTTTTTCACCCAAATTTTTCCCAAATCATTTCTTATGATTTTACATAAATTATTGATATTTTTAATAATTTTATCAAGGCCCGTACAGTCGATTTCCATCAACGGCCATCGAACTGCACTTATAGCGACCTTTTTCAAATTTGATTTGGACGTATCTCCAAATCAAACCATTAGATTTCAAATTTCCAATATTCGTTAGAAAGCTCTTTTCGATACGAACCCAACGGTTCCGGTTTTAGGAGAATCCGACGGTCGGATCTCCCGTAATGTCCGTTTGAAATAAATGGTCGAAATTCGCGAACTGCCGCGGCGCGGCGCGTTCTATTCAGGCCATTATATATATATATATATATATATATATATATATATATATATATTTCGTCGATTTCTCTTTAAAATGAATTTTATAAATAGTTTTGAATTTGTTTCAAAAACATTTTCAACTTCCATTTCAAATTCAAATCAAAATTGAATTTTTCCTTATAAATTCGTTTTTAAAATTCATTTCTATTCAATTCAAATTTCAATTCAATTCGAATTCATTTCAATTCGTTTTCAGTTCAATTCGAATTCGTTTTCAATTCAATTCGAATTCGTTTTCAATTCAATTTGAATTCGTTTTCTATTCGATTCAATTCAAATTCGTTTTCTATTCGATTCAATTCAAATTCGTTTTCTATTTGAATCAAATTCATTTCTAAATCGTTTTATATTCAATTAATTTCGAAATCACTTTACAATATTCATTCATTTCGAAATTGTTTTATATTCAATTCATTTCGAAATTGTTTTATATTTAATTCATTTCGAAATCACTTTACAATATTCATTCATTTCGAAATTGTTTTATATTCAATTCATTTCGAAATTGTTTTCAATATTCATTTCATTATGAAAAAAATCGATATAAATATCGTTCACGTCAAAATGGCGTCAATCTAATCAACACGGCTTCATATATTCCTTTATTCTATTCAACAAATGAATATTTATTTTTGTCAACACACGACTAATCTCAACGAATGAGTACTGTCCACGTGTGACTATTTTTGTTAAATTATTTCGTTCAACACATGACTTATCTCAACGGATGAGTACAGTCAACACATGAACCTTTATTTTATAGTGATAAAGATATAAATTTTATTGTTAAAATATTACGTTCAACACATGACTAATCTCACGAATGAGTACAGTCAACACATGAACCTTTATTTTGTAATATTCTTTATCTTCTAAATTGGAATGAGGCCCAATCAATCACCATATAAAATTAATTATATGGGTTTTCATACAACACATGTATATAATAGCATTGAAAAATAATCAACCATCAACCAAAGTGCACTACACTGTATAAGCATCAAATATAGATATCTAACGCTTATAACAGCCTGTCAATCAATCGATCGACATATTTAATCAATCAGGATGAGTGAACTTCATATTTCATCCCAACACCCGTGTGGGGTTTCAAACAATCAAACGCATATTTTATTTGTGCAGTTGGACGATGTGTAAAATTTATCGACCCAATCAATATCCTTCAAATAAATGTACATAAACAAACCGTCCGGTTTGTAAATGAATATTTTATTTTATTTTATTCCCACGTTAAAAATTATATTTTTAACGATAAAATATTTTATTTCAACATATGAATTTCTATTCAATTCATTTATTCAAAAAAATGATATTTTTATTTTTCTAACTTATTTTAGAAAATTTCGGCGGCATAACGGCACGATACTAGAAACGGGACGAGGCCTAGCCTTATCCCCGGTCTAGTGAAGGCCCACGCCATTCACACATCAATCAAAATCACCAAACAACCAAATTCAAATCAAATCATCTAACTAATCTATGCAACCAAACAAACAAGTCCATGGTTTGTGGACGATCGTGTCGGGTGCTACTAAGCACCGTCTGCATCCTAGTATATATATATAACTAGAAAATGAAATTGAAAGGTGAGAAATTCTCACCGATAGCTATCCAACTTCACGATACTTCATTTAGACAAATCTTCGCCATTTCCGCCTTTTGTCGCTTTCGTTGCCCGTAGCCACTACATATATAAAAATCGAATTTTCACTTCGCTTTTCAATATATAAAAATCGAATTTTCACTTTGCTATTCAATATATAAAAATCGAATTTTTATTTCTCTTTTCAATATATAAAAATCGAATTTTTACTTCGCTATTCACTATATAAAAATCGAGTTTTTACTTCGCTATTCAATATATAAAAATCGAATTTTTACTTTGCTATTCAATATATAAAAATCAAATTTTTACTTTGCTATTCAATATATAAAAATCGAATTTTTACTTTGCTATTCAATATATAAAAATCGAATTTTTATTTCGCTTTTCAATACATAAAAATCGAATTTTTCTTTGCTATTCAATATATAAAAATCGAATTTTTATTATACTATTCAATATATAAAAATCAAATTTTTACTTCCTCGCTATATGGGTAAAAATTCCATTTTCACACCGCTACTATATAGAAAAAAATTCTATTTTTAACTCGCTATTCTCTATATAAAGATTTCGCCTTTTCAAATATATCATTATAAAAATCACATTTTTATTTTCCTACACATATAAAGATGGTATTTCTAATATTCCTATCATGTAAAAATTATATTTTTAAATTCTCTACATAAACAAAAATCACATTTTTATCCTTCTACAATATGAAAGATTATATTTTTAATACTTTAAAAATATAAAAATCATATTTTTATTATCGCCACCATATAAAGATCATATTTTTATCGTCTCTATTTTATAAAAATCGAATCTTTATAAATTCAAAATTGCATTTTTCTTCTAAACCATTTCATATAAAAATGATTATATTTTTCTTCATGATAAAAATCATTTCACATTGTACAATAAAAATCAATTCTTTCTGAACAATCAGGATCATTTCTTTATAAACAATAAAAATCGGTTCTTTAAAATATTTATATATATAAAAAAACTGATTATTGAAAATAAAATTAAATAATTAAAACTTACAGTGTTGTAGAAAGAGGAGGGGGATGGTGCGTCGGAGGGGTTGCTGGTGCTCCTGAGAGGCGGCGGTCGGGTTGGGTTTTGGGCGTGAGGGTTTTCAGAGAAGGGAGGGAAAGGAGGAGATCGAATCGAAGTGGGGGAAGGAGGGGTTGATGGCGGCGTTCGCGGGTGGTGGCACTCCTCGTTGGCGGCGACGAGTTCGAAACTGGGGTGGGTTGTAGCTCGCTTTGGTTGAAGAGGGGGAGGCGGCGCTTGAGGTGGGGCGTGGCCGTCGTCAGTCATCAGGGGGAGGCGGCTTCCATCTTCGTCGAATCCCTTTTTTTATTTATCTCCCTGAAATCGAACGGTGAAGAACGAAAAGGGGAGAGAGAAAGCATAGAGTGGGGGTTAAGTGAAATAAGGGTTGACCCCCTTTTTTTTAATTTAATCCCAAAAAGCAACTTTTATTTTCGACCTCAAAACGAGGCCAACCGCCTGTCACCCATAGCATTTTAACCCCATTCCGAACACAATGGGACATGTATCGTAAGCTGATTCGATCATTTTAATCAGTTTCCGTTGAATTTACATTTAAATCATTATATTGAATTTGAACGCGCATTTCAATTTACCGGGGTCGCATACTAGCTAGAAAAATTCTCGAAAAATATTTTCTAGCTTCGTATTGACCATACGGTCCTAACAAAACTAGTTTCGTCGAATTCTGAGACCGTTTGAAAAATGGCCATTTTCCAGTCGATTAAAATCAACTGAAACTGGTCAAACGCGTTTTCCTTTGCCACGCTCACATATTGATTCGAAAAATTATGAAATTTGGAATCTAGCAATAACTTGACACTGCGGATCCAACAAAACTGGTTTCGTCGAAATCCGAGGTCGTTTGCAAAATTTCCATTTTTAAGGGCCTGAATTCCATAGCGACTATTCAGAATTTTCAACTGGACATATCTTTTGATTCCCGCTATGAAATTTTGATTTGTCGGATTCATTGGAAAGATATTATCAAATAGATCCTAATGTTTTTGGTTTCACTAAAATCCGGATTGTTTTGCACCCGGTACATTCAATTGAAGTTTGAAATCGAATTATCGAACTACCACGCCATTTTCAATTCTATTTATAATTATTTATAAATATTTATATTCTAACGACGACGCGTATAAATATATACGTTCTAATTATATTCAAAATAAATTCCTCGTCGATATTATTTAAAATAATCTATTTTAAATATTCAAAATTCGCTAAAATTGCAAAAATAAAAATTTTAAACTGGTTCAGAATTTCCGGGTTATTACACTAGGTCAGGGGCAGTCAAAACAGTGGGTACAAATACATAGCAAGTTCAAGGGCATGCAACAAGGCCAACATGATCAAGTCAAACATGATTTCATGCCATAACATGAAACAATTCCATGTATAACATGAATTAGCAGCAAAACAAACCCTAAACAAGCATAAACAATAGAGTGCAATATGCACGATATTTCAATTCAGTTCAGTTCACACCAAACAAACCCTCATGCCGAACCCACACTAAATAAACACTAAAAAAGGGTTAACAAATTTTATCACAAATTTTCTCTGGTATGATATGTCAGTTCGGTTCAGGTCTTTCTCACAAAGACTAAACAAAGTTTGAAATTTTCTCACATTGTAAACATAAGTCAGCTGTTCATCTCAAGTATGGAATTTTATCAAGAGATCAATCAATTTGTAGAACTCTGAAAATTATATTCGGAGTATTTTCATATTAACAAAAATGGAACACGAAGCTATGATGTGTCTTTTGAACACTCCGATGTCAAATTACTATGTCTTGAAACTAATACAAATGACAGTTCAGGTCAATAAGGTCAGTTCAGGTATCGTGTGTGCATGTAACTAATACAAACGGCTTTGGATATAAAGTAAACACAATTTATATGTAAAATTCTTATGTAAATTATATATACCTACTCCAACGTCTAAAGATATCAAATTAGGCTCTTCGTATGACACACAAACCCACCCATTCTGACTTCATCAAAGACTCTACAAATTGATGATTTATTTTGTTGTTTTCTCATCTAGTAGCAATACACTGTCCAAAACCAATTTTTCATGTGTAGATGTCACATCTTTCCAATTGCACTTGGACGACATAGAATCCCGACATACAGTACATGTTGCAATAAAGTTGTCTAGATCAGAGTTGACAATATTATTAAAACAACTAGACTGGAGTGAAAAATATGAAGAAAGCAACAACGTCATAGTGATCACTTACACAGTTACATATGCCGGTTACTTAGCCAAATTAGCCTCTAACACATTCATTCAGTCCGAAAAGAAAGCACTAACAATATATCACCTTTACGTGGAAGAAATTAATCTATTAGTTGCATTGTACTTGTAAGGCTGAAATTTGTTCATGCTACTTTCTCATTAGAAACAATGCAGTGAAGTATAATTATTACATATGTTTATCAATCCAAGCTATGTATATCTCTTTTGTTTTGTTAGTCATCGTTTACGTATGCTCATTGAATACATGTTATTAACATGAGCCTTTTGGAAACATATTCTTTTACAGCAAAAAAAAAAAATCTTCCTGATTCCATTGAATAGCTGCCAAATTTTTACATGTGAAAATAGGGCTTATTAAACATAGTATAGCATATGTATAAATGAATTAAGTAAGCAGTCACATCAAATTTTAAATGGCACTAATTTATGAGTGGTTTATTCCTGCTAAATTGTGTTGTGCTATTTGTAGGATAGGACTTGTTAATCATTGTGACGTGTAATTAGTGAGGTGCTAAACCACAGACCATGACGTATAATCACTTCATCTATGCTTATTGAATATATGATATTAGCATGACCCTTTAGAATTATTTATTTTCCTTCACTTTAGAATTATTAACAATAAGCTCAAAGAAAATGCAACCATGAACCATGCTCTTCAACATTAGCATGATCAGACAACAGATTTTCAGGTTGAAAATCATGAAATATGTTTGCATCATTTACTAGATCTTCCATCCTAGTATGTTCAGCCTCGTTGGTACTTGTGGCATTACTAATTGGTTGTTGTTTTTCCATCTCCACCCTTTCTTCCTCATGAAAATACCACATGCTATATGATTGGATAAAACCCCATCTAAGCAAATGAAAATGAATTTCATCAAATTTGAACATCTTCATATTTTGGCACCGAGCGCAAGGGAATAAATACACTCCTTTCTTACCACCGTTTTCTTCAATGAAACAAATAAACTTCTTCACCTCGTCTATATAGTATGTAGATCTTTGATCAGATTTGTTAATCCACCTTTTGTCTATACTGAATGATATGTTGAGCTCCTATTCAAGAATTGCTATAATTTATAAAGTGTTGATACAATTCAAAATTTTCTATTGTCTATATAATAAAATTAATATCTATATAATCGCATTAAACAAATGGGCCCACCCCTTCACACATGCCTGTATCTTTCTTTAACTGTATGTTTTCATTGGCAAGTTAGTTTTTGTTTCTCCATGTACCACTGGATCTCAAATAGGCCCACCCCGTTCACACACGATGGATCAAAAATGGAATGTTACCTCCTATTCAAAAATTGCTATAATTTATAAAACAATGATACAATTCATAATTTTCTACTATCTATATAGTAAAATTAATATCTATATAATTGCATCAAACAAATGGGCCCACCCCCTTCACATATTCCTGTATCTTTCTTTAACTGTATGTTTTCATTGGAAAGTTAGTTTTTGTTTCTCCATCTTCCACTGGATCACAAATGGCCCCCCTTCACATATGCCTGTATCTTTCTCCGTGAAAACATCAAAGGAATTTTCAGCCCTTTGAGAGTTCATTTCCTCCAGGAATTTATAGTTTATAAACTATCACTGGTATTATTTCAGTACACAAATTATTTATTGAAATCAATAAATAAAATTAGTTTTAGTACATTTGTTTAGGTTCGATACATGAAAAGTAAATAAAACTAGCTAATTCTTATGTATGGTTCAACAAATGAATTAACTAATTAATATAAAATTAGTTTTATTTACTATAATGAGTATGACAGTTTAACAAACAAAATTTAGGTTCATATTCTACATATCCAGTATGACTAATACAAGGAAATAGATCAAATAACGTGTACACTAACCATGGTGAAATATGACCAACTGCGAAAACCTTGCTTTCATCAACGTTCAACCTTGCTTTATAGCCGCCCTTCGGTAAAAACCAGTAAATAGCTCTCGGCCTAGAGCTTGTTGGAACAATCGTGAAAATAGCAACGACTAAAATAAATCGAATCAAATCAATATTTTACCCCAAATTGAGACGCACGATTTGCAGACAATGACGAAGAAGCTGATTTGAGAAAATAACTTTCAAATTTGTATACTATTTTAGGAGCGACTTTAGAAATGGAAATAGGGCATGGGATATAATATTCATCAAGGGAAATAAAAGATAGGAAGGGAGAGAGCATGAGGGAATTAAAATTAAGGAAGGAAAGGTGTGCATTTTCGGGGAAAAGTTTTACACTAAAAGAGGCACGATTTGGAATGGTCTGTACCTGTATCAAATTTAAATTAGGTTCATAGCCTTATCTAAATATTTAGATACGGCTAAGAACCAAATTAAGTTTGATATGGCTATACCCAGTATCAAATTTTGCGGATCGGGGGAGGGGGTGTCAAATTTCTTGTTTTGGTGTAGTGAGCATGTAACGGCCCGCCTTTTTGACCACTTCAAATTGGTGATTAAACCAACTTAAAACATCCAAACTGACGGAGCGTATTTAGCTTACAGAGTTTAGAAACAGAATCAACACAGAAATTACAGAATAATAAATAATACAGTATGAGATATAAAAATAAAATTTTCATTTATAAATCATGATTTTTGAATACAAGGATTTTTTCTATAGCGGAAAATAAAATATACTTTGAATACAAGAAAATCTTTACTGTATAAATCTTCAGAGCACGCCAGCTTGGAATCCCCATCTTCGTCGATCTTCGAATCCTGACTGAAATCTCTAAATCTGAAATGCTCAGGGTCTGACTCGAGCATCCCATGCAAAACATAAAAATACTCGAGTCAGGATTAATCAAAGTTCAAGTAAATTGATTTCAATAGAAACTGAAATATAATAGTAAACCCTCTCGTCGGTCACACAGTGTATTGTTTGTTTGTGCTATATCGATTTTTATCTCTAGGACAAATGATCACGGAAGCCTGCATATACACACGTGCACAGGCACACGTGTGCACTGCCTCAGCATCCCATGACAACAATTAACCCAGTTCAATGAAAGTCCATAGGGGTGTTCGGATAAACGACAATCGGGCAACAACAAACAGATTTATATGGGTATTATGGACCATTCAATGAATATTTAAGGTGGCTAGGTATCCCAACAGTAAGTACCATGGCCATGCGATCCTTCAAATTTCAAGGTGAACAAGGATTTATGTTTGTATGCTAAGGATTCACAGTCGAAATGAAGCACAAGTTCAGTTAAACATTTGGTCCCAAAAATTCAATTGGCAGATCAAAGAATCATGCGCAGAGAATGAACATATATGGTGCCAGGCAGGTTCAAGTAGCCAAGCATCAATGCGAAATATGTGTAACTAGTTATCATAAAAACTTATGTACATGTTTTTGTCCAAACTCAGGTGCAACCTCTTAATAAAACACACCCTGATGAGGAAGGAATTATAGTGGCCGTAACAATATTGAACATATGCATGGTAGTAATAATATGGGGCCAAGTGAACATATGCATAAATATGTACATTGCAGGCTACATACTCACATTATCAAAGTACTCATGGAGTCAGTACATGTTCAGGTACTCAAGAAAAAACTGGGGCGAGAAACAGTACATAAGACATAACACTTGTGTGTACATCTCATTTTATCCAAGTGTATACGTATCATGCTAAACACAGTGAAAATCAGTGAATTATTCTGAACTGCAGGTGAATCACAGTGTATGCATATCCATGTGCATATACTTATATTGGAAAATAATGCAAAGGCTAGCAAGTTAAAGTTAAAGCTGAAACTGCGGGTGAAGCACAGTGCATGGTTCGAGATAATAAAAGTCAGGGTAGGGATAGTGTACAAATATAAATCATAGATGACATGCCAACATGTAAACAAATAAAGGAAAGAATTGCAACTGGAAATGGCTCAAACCTAGTAGTGTGTGTTTAAGTCAACTGGCAACGAGTTTGCATAGCAAGGGCCAAGTTATTCATACAAGTGAAATTATATAGATATTTATTTATTTATATTTCCTACCTCAGCTCAAAACCAAGTTTCTCATGGGAACAATAGACATTTATAATTTCCATAGCAAATTATCATATTCACATGTATGCTTAAATGTTCAACAAAGTATCAAGTAATTAAAATCTTGAAAATACTGTCTACAGATATGATATTACTTTATATGCAGTTTTCCCCTTATCTCGGAATATCGTAACAAATTGAGTTTCAGCCTAATAGGGTCCTATCGGCATATATACAAATTTACCATCAAGCCGTGTTAAGTGCAGGCCATCATCCACCTTTAAAACGCATACATATACACAAATGTCTATCTGTATATACATATACACTCAAAGCAACGGGTATCAGTGCTTGCCGAAATAAGGCAGGTATAAATCCAATGTATTCAGGCAAAACAGGGTGACTGTGTGCGACAACTACGTATATGAAGGTAGCACCAATACTCAGTGTCAAAGATCCATATGTGAGAAAACGTGACAACGATTACAACTGGGCCGGAATAAAACTATGAATATGTTTTGATACCGAACAAAACAGAATCATATATGCAGTCCAGGTTCAATAATCAACATGGGTGTGAATTTCCAAGTTTACAAAAATAAGGCCAAAAGAGTAATATTTATAAAAATCTTGATATAGGATTTTTTTTCCGCTTCATACTTGTTTGGTTTAACTTATTAACAAATGCGTATACTATGTAATCACATGCATAAGATTGAACTCCTCATTCCTAATTAGTTCGTTCTCTCTCTACGACCATGTTCAGTCTAATGAATATTGGCATATCACTTAACATATAAAGCAAAGCAAAGTCATTGTACCACCAGTACTAACGCATAAGCTCACTGGCACAAAATAGCATGGCCATGGCAACAAAAAAAGACAATTTAACAACGAAGCCAATGGTCAGTAAAGTTGACAGATTTCAAGTGTACAGTATGCAGTGAGGACAAGACATCAAAGAGTGTAGACACAGTGCAACATATAAACTAGCAGCATCTCAACATCAGACAGTAGCACAACCGAAAACCGTATCATCATGCTTGGTTTTATTTAGGAATTAAAACACTCGAACTAAGCTAAATTTCACTATTATATTCAATTTAATGGAAATCAAATTACTTGAAACAAAATTAATCGCGAGTGAGATAACTCACCTTACGGCGGTGGAAAGGAGGAGCAACCGCGAGCTGGAGTAGCAGCGATGGCTGGCCGACCACAATACGGAGCAAGCTTCGATCCTTTAAAGTAAGAGACGCCACTCGATTACTCGTGGCTAGGATGCGAACAAACCGAAGCGCTGGAAATTTGGTGCTTGCGAATGAAGGCAGCGGAAAAACCGAAACTTCGATTTGGGTGGCTTCGGAGAACAGCAAAAGGGGAAAAACCCGACTTTGATTTTGGGATTGGGTAAAAATTGATTTTTGATTTGGGGAGTTATTTAGCCGCCATTAGATTGAAAATGGGAAAACAATTTGCTCTGAGGAAATGGAAAAACTTTATGATTTAAATAAAAGGGAAACCGTGGGGATGAAGGCATCAGTAGTGTGGTGGTCAAGTAAACGTGGAAGCCAAGGCAACGTGGGGATGAAGGCATCAGTAGTGTGCACGAGAAGGAACTCCCTCTATTTATTTAATTCATAATTTATGGTGCTTTTTATCACCTACGCTATTCATGTTGATGTTTTGTTTTATTTTTTTTATTTTTTATTTTTGTTCTGTCACAACGAACTCCAAATGCTAGGAAACTTGATGTGCTGCTTCGTTTTCATAGTTTGAATCCAACCATCGAAACCCAACACCATTTGTATAAAGATGTTATTTTTATTTTTAAATTATTAATTGGCTTACTGATTTTTATTTGTCTACCTATAACTTGGTTCGATTCCAACTTTGAACTGTTAAGCTTCAATTCCTTTGACGCCGATAATATTTATTTTTAAATCCGAACATTCATATTTCTAGTTTGAAATCCAAATCAAATATCCAATCAAATATCCAATCAAATCTATTCCAATAAATATTTGATTCTCAACCAATCGTTCTGAATTAAATATTGAATTCATACACAAAACCGCATATTCGATTTTATATTTCTAACCTCAACATCAATATAAAACTGATTATTCATAGTTAAACCTTAATTAATCTCATATTCCTGTTGTCGAAATTTCTGGGTCGTTACATTCTTCCCCCCTTTAAAACTTTTCGTCCTCGAAAAGGAAAGATCGTTAAAGTTACATCAACGTATACTCCAAATTTCCATCTTCAGGTGAAAACTTTCCACCACTAATTCAAATATCGATATTTAAGTTATCGATCCTCAACGTTTACCATTATATCCAATTAATTTGGAAAAACACATTTTCTTTCAAAATTAATCTATTCTTAAATTTGAAATACTGCAAATTATTCCAAATTTCTTTATAATCTCATCCGTCAATATTTACTTATTCATTGTTTCACAAGTTCAATCACATCTCCTTATATTTAATCTTTTACCACACTCATTAAAGAGTGTAAATAACTCCTTTCTCAAGTACAAATTGTTGACTTGAAAATTTCCAAAATTCAAAGTCTTATATAACTTTTATACAGAAATATTTGTATTACTATCTCAAAGTTATAGACTTAAAAATATTCCGAAATTCTCCTCCTTAACTTATCAATTTGGATACATTTTAATTTCAAATTACTTGAAAATACTTGATAACTCGAAGTTTGACAAGTCTATTGTCGTTTTCACATATGTTAGGCATACGCTGGCCAGGCGCACGACTAAAATCTCCAAGTACTAAATATCCTTGCTTCAACTCCTAGTGAAAATATATTTCAAAAACTCTCTTTAAAATAGATACGGAAAGTACCAATGTAATATCGATAACGTTGATTGTTCATAAATCGCAGATACACAATGGTTCCGTCTGGATCCCCCAGAAAACATCTTTATCCATAGGAATTCACTTCCCTGCGAATTTCGTCATGGACAGATCAACAGAAGAAATTTATGAATCAACAGAGAAACTGAGGTCACTGAGCGTTAACTGCTCTATCTCAGAGTCACAAAACAATCATGGAATTATGAAGATACGTCAAGTCATGAGAACAAAACAAGTCCCAAAGACAAACCAGGTCACGAAGACCAATCAAGTCACGAAGACTAACTGCTGCATCAACATGTGGCTCACTATCATTAAGATATCTCAAATACTATGGACCGCAGGTACACAATGGTTACGCCTGGGTCCCCCAGGAAACATCCATACCTGTAAGCTTTCACAGCTCTGCGGATTACGCCCTTCCAATTCGACTGTAGATCACAGCAGTCACAATGGTTACGCCTGATTCCCTCAAGAAACATCCGTCCGCCTTAGGCTATCTGCAGCCCTGCGAATTTCTCTACACGGTCGAATTCCAACGACTCTAGATCGCAGCGATCACAATGGTTACGCCTGATTCGCTCAGAAAACATCCGACCGCCGTAGACTATCTGCAGCCCTGCGAATTACGCTAGCAGTCGTGCTCAACGGCAACTCATGAGTTTTATGTCCGGACAACCTACTACCACCACCAGCATATCTCAGCTAAGCTCGAAATTCAAAGGAGAAGGAAGGTACTTTCCTTATCGTAATTTGAAAACATATAATACTATATCCATATAGTATTTTATTTCATATTCCTTATAATCATACTTATGATTTTATTTCTAAATCATATTTTCCAAACTTCTCTTCTTCTTTTTTTTCCAAATTTCAAAATTTCACATTTTTATATCAAATTCCCATTCACGCATTATTACTCCATGTTCAGATTCTTCGATCGTAAATTAGCAAGCGAATAACTCCCTAAGCATCAATCCCGAAGCCCAGAACTAACATCAGATCAATACTTAGAAAGTCATCCATTTGACCAATCTCCAGTCAGCTTTCAACTTTCTAGACCTCATTTTCTTAATTCCTTACCAAATCATTTTACGTGATACTCGAATTCAGTTTACAGATCTACTTCTTTAATGAAAAAATATTGATTATAACAATATCATTATAATTTCTTCTTAGAAATAATTCACTTTCAAGATTTCAAATAACATCATACAAATGAGATTAAACCATTAATAGAAATTTCAAAGAGTTCAAGATTTTTCATACCATTTTATTTAAATAATTATACATAGTCTTTATCTATTCAAAACACGTACATAGGAAATTTAAGATTACACACGATGGTACCACGAAACAGAGTTAACTTAATTAGGATTCACAAACTTCGATATTTGTCTACTTTTCGATCGATGATCCATATCTTTGCGTAAACTACTTCCACGATATTCATTGTTCTGGAGTCTCCACAAAAAGATTTGTGCATTCCTTATCCACATGACCCCACTCCTTGCAGTCCTTATAATAATACGATATGGAGCCATCTTTATCTACGTACTTCACAGTTTTCTCCCTAGCGGCGCGCAACACTGCCTGTTGTCCTTGTTGTCTCTCGGAACAGTTTCGAGCTATATGTCCAACTTGTTTACAATGATAGCAAACGATTGGTTCATCGGGCTTCTCAGCGATGGCAGGCTTTTTCTTTTTCATCTTAAGACAACGACTGGGGAAATGTCCCTTCTCTCGACATTTAAAACAGAAAATCTCAGATCTGTAAGTCTTTCCTTCTATCTTCTTTCCCTTGTATCCGCACGTAGCGGCGTAATGTCCCTTTTTCTGACATCTGTAACAAGCGACATTGTCATAGGGGTCAGCGGTCTGTTTTCCCGTAATCCTCGTCTCGTATTCCAATATTAATTCTTCCCTCTTTTTTCGTTCTGCTGCCCTTCGTTCTCGACGTGCAGCTTTTTGTTCTTCAGTTCTTGCCATTCTAATTTATCAAAACTCGTTAGCTTCTTGCGGTTCTTTTGAAAAACATTTCAATTATCATATTCTTTTTAATTCTAGAAAATCTCTTATCACTACTGGAAAACATTTCCATATATTTGCAAATCTCAATAGAAATATACTTTATTCTCAAGGGGGAATATTTCTAAATATTAAATATATGCTGCTATTTCAATTAACTGCTAACACTCATTCATTTTTTTTCCTCTATTCACCCACTTTGGTTATCGAATCTTATCCGTCTCTTAGTCAACAACGAAGTTAATCAAGTTGGCGTACGATTACTTCTCCGACCTTAACTGAACAACATTATTAACTTTGAAACAGATAAGTTCGCAACTTCGAAACTTTCCTTCTCATAACTTTCAAATTCAAATTTTACTTTTTTAACGAAAATCGTTGATTGTAACAATCATTCATGCCTCGAAATATTTAACTTTAAAATATACTTTATTTATTGAATACATAATTAATTACTTATATATTAAATTTAAAATGGAAATTAAATAATATTTTCCTGAAACTCGACATAATCGTCTCCCATAAATAACTTCTTTTCGAATAATCTATTATTCAATACCATATTCCGAACTTCGGAAAATATTCTGAACTTCAGAACATTCTCACCGTACTGGTTAACTTCATCACCTCCATCTCCAATTCAATCGCAACATATTCGTTTTCAGATGTTATTTACTTCAAAAAAAGTAAATATTTCTTTTATCAAAATCTAAACTCGTCACATCCAATTAGCTTTCATTTCACTTGAACCTTGATTCAAATCTTTATTCATATTTTGCTCCATTTACAACTCTCGTTCATACTTTGCTTCTTGATAATTAATTAACAAGTTTGTACCTCACTATCGAATCCATGTATTCGATTATACTAATTATAAATTATCTTGCCAATAAACTTCGACACAATTGAATTATAATTATACCCTTTTCAATTTTATTATTTTATATTCCGAATTCAAAATAAAATTCATCGTCTCATTTCCGAAACGATTTCCAATTTCCTCTCCTTAATCAAATTCTTATCTGAAATTTTATTCCAATAAATTTCAATTATCTTTGATTGCTAAAATCACACAATTGATTCATCGATTCTATTATACTTATCTTCCTTAAATGTCGTTCGATGATAGGTTCGATATTCAAATATAAAGGAATCTTATCAAAGAATAATTCTCGCAAACCTGGATTCGAAGACTTCCGAAGACTAAGGATTCCGGAAAAAAAAAAATTAAATCTCAAAATAAATTTTTGTTTCCGCTGTATTATCTTCAAAATACTAAATTTCGTAATATTTCCAAAATATTTTTCCATTCAAAATTTATTTTAAAATTGTTTACACTTTTCAAAAATTATATTTTGAAATCTTTTTATTTTCAAAATCCGCTTTTCCAGTGTCGATCCTATTCATTTAAACTCGATAAGCTATGCTTTGAATAAACCAAAGCTCTGATACCACTGTAACGGCCCGCCTTTTTGACCACTTCAAATTGGTGATTAAACCAACTTAAAACGTCCAAACTGACGGAGCGTATTTAGCTTACAGAGTTTAGAAACAGAATCAACACAGAGAATACAGAATAATAAATAATACAGTATGAGATATAAAAATAAAACTTTCATTTATAAATCATGATTTTTGAATACAAGGATTTTTTCTACAGCGGAAAATAAAATATACTTTGAATACAAGAAAATCTTTACTGTATAAATCTTCAGAGCACGCCAGCTTGGAATCCCCATCTTCGTCGATCTTCGAATCCTGATTGAAATCTCTAAATCTGAAATGCTCAGGGTCTGACTCGAGCATCCCATGCAAAACATAAAAATACTCGAGTCAGGATTAATCAAAGTTCAAGTAAATTGATTTCAATAGAAACTGAAATATAATAGTAAACCCTCTCGTCGGTCACACAGTGTATTGTTTGTTTGTGCTGTATCGATTTTTATCTCTTGGACAAATGATCACGGAAGCCTGCATATACACACGTGCACAGGCACACGTGTGCACTGCCTCAGCATCCCATGACCACAATTAACCCAGTTCAATGAAAGTCCATAGGGGTGTTCGGATAAACGGCAATCGGGCAACAACAAACAGATTTATATGGGTATTATGGACCATTCAATGAATATTTAAGGTGGCTAGGTATCCCAACAGTAAGTACCATGGCCATGCGATCCTTCAAATTTCAAGGTGAACAAGGATTTATGTTTGTATGCTAAGGATTCACAGTCGAAATGAAGCACAAGTTCAGTTAAACATTTGGTCCCAAAAATTCAATTGGCAGATCAAAGAATCATGCGCAGAGAATGAACATATATGGTGCCAGGCAGGTTCAAGTAGCCAAGCATCAATGCGAAATATGTGTAACTAGTTATCATAAAAACTTATGTACATGTTTTTGTCCAAAATCAGGTGCAACCTCTTAATAAAACACACCCTGATGAGGAAGGAATTATAGTGGCCGTAACAATATTGAACATATGCATGGTAGTAATAATATGGGGCCAAGTGAACATATGCATAAATATGTACATTGCAGGCTACATACTCACATTATCAAAGTACTCATGGAGTCAGTACATGTTCAGGTATTCAAGAAAAAACTGGGGCGAGAAACAGTACATAAGACATAACACTTGTGTGTACATCTCATTTTATCCAAGTGTATACGTATCATGCTAAACACAGTGAAAATCAGTGAATTATTCTGAACTGCAGGTGAATCACAGTGTATGCATATCCATGTGCATATACTTATATTGGAAAATAATGCAAAGGCTAGCAAGTTAAAGTTAAAGCTGAAACTGCGGGTGAAGCACAGTGCATGGTTCGAGATAATAAAAGTCAGGGTAGGGATAGTGTACAAATATAAATCATAGATGACATGCCAACATGTAAACAAATAAAGGAAAGAATTGCAACTGGAAATGGCTCAAACCTAGTAGTGTGCGTTTAAGTCAGCTGGCAACGAGTTTGCATAGCAAGGGCCAAGTTATTCATACAAGTGAAATTATATAGATATTTATTTATTTATATTTCCTACCTCAGCTCAAAACCAAGTTTCTCATGGGAACAATAGACATTTATAATTTCCATAGCAAATTATCATATTCACATGTATGCTTAAATGTTCAACAAAGTATCAAGTAATTAAAATCTTGAAAATACTGTCTACAGATATGATATTACTTTATATGCAGTTTTTCCCTTATCTCGGAATATCGTAACAAATTGAGTTTCAGCCTAATAGGGTCCTATCGGCATATATACAAATTTACCGTCAAGCCGTGTTAAGTGCAGGCCATCATCCACCTTTAAAACGCATACATATACACAAATGTCTATCTGTATATACATATACACTCAAAGAAACGGGTATCAGTGCTTGCCGAAACAAGGCAGGTATAAATCCAATGTATTCAGGCAAAACAGGGTGACTGTGTGCGACAACTACGTATATGAAGGTAGCACCAATACTCAGTGTCAAAGATCCATATGTGAGAAAACGTGACAACGATTACAACTGGGCCGGAATAAAACTATGAATATGTTTTGATACCGAACAAAACAGAATCATATATGCAGTCCAGGTTCAATAATCAACATGGGTGTGAATTTCCAAGTTTACAAAAATAAGGCCAAAAGAGTAATATTTATAAAAATCTTGATATAGGATTTTTTTTCCGCTTCATACTTGTTTGGTTTAACTTATTAACAAATGCGTATACTATGTAATCACATGCATAAGATTGAACTCCTCATTCCTAATTAGTTCGTTCTCTCTCTACGACCATGTTCAGTCTAATGAATATTGGCATATCACTTAACATATAAAGCAAAGCAAAGTCATTGTACCACCAGTACCAACGCATAAGCTCACTGGCACAAAATAGCATGGCCATGGCAACAAAAAAGACAATTTAACAACGAAGCCAATGGTCAGTAAAGTTGACAGATTTCATGTGTACAGTATGCAGTGAGGACAAGACATCAAAGAGTGTAGACACAGTGCAACATATAAACTAGCAGCATCTCAACATCAGACAGTAGCACAACCGAAAACCGTATCATCATGCTTGGTTTTATTTAGGAATTAAAACACTCGAACTAAGCTAAATTTCACTATTATATTCAATTTAATGGAAATCAAATTACTTGAAACAAAATTAATCGCGAGTGAGATAACTCACCTTACGGCGGTGGAAAGGAGGAGCAACCGCGAGCTGGAGTAGCAGCGATGGCTGGCCGACCACAATACGGAGCAAGCTTCGATCCTTTAAAGTAAGAGACGCCACTCGATTACTCGTGGCTAGGATGCGAACAAACCGAAGCGCTGGAAATTTGGTGCTTGCGAATGAAGGCAGCGGAAAAACCGAAACTTCGATTTGGGTGGCTTCGGAGAACAGCAAAAGGGGAAAAACCCGACTTTGATTTTGGGATTGGGTAAAAATTGATTTTTGATTTGGGGAGTTATTTAGCCGCCATTAGATTGAAAATGGGAAAACAATTTGCTCTGAGGAAATGGAAAAACTTTATGATTTAAATAAAAGGGAAACCGTGGGGATGAAGGCATCAGTAGTGTGGTGGTCAAGTAAACGTGGAAGCCAAGGCAACGTGGGGATGAAGGCATCAGTAGTGTGCACGAGAAGGAACTCCCTCTATTTATTTAATTCATAATTTATGGTGCTTTTTATCACCTACGCTATTCATGTTGATGTTTTGTTTTATTTTTTTTATTTTTTATTTTTGTTCTGTCACAATGAACTCCAAATGCTAGGAAACTTGATGTGCTGCTTCGTTTTCATAGTTTGAATCCAACCATCGAAACCCAACACCGTTTGTATAAAGATGTTATTTTTATTTTTAAATTATTAATTGGCTTACTGATTTTTATTTGTCTACCTATAACTTGGTTCGATTCCAACTTTGAACTGTTAAGCTTCAATTCCTTTGACGCCGATAATATTTATTTTTAAATCCGAACATTCATATTTCTAGTTTGAAATCCAAATCAAATATCCAATCAAATCTATTCCAATAAATATTTGATTCTCAACCAATCGTTCTGAATTAAATATTGAATTCATACACAAAACCGCATATTCGATTTTATATTTCTAACCTCAACATCAATATAAAACTGATTATTCATAGTTAAACCTTAATTAATCTCATATTCCTGTTGTCGAAATTTCTGGGTCGTTACATTCTTCCCCCCTTTAAAACTTTTCGTCCTCGAAAAGGAAAGATCGTTAAAGTTACATCAACGTATACTCCAAATTTCCATCTTCAGGTGAAAACTTTCCACCACTAATTCAAATATCGATATTTAAGTTATCGATCCTCAACGTTTACCATTATATCCGATTAATTTGGAAAAACACATTTTCTTTCAAAATTAATCTATTCTTAAATTTGAAATACTGCAAATTATTCCAAATTTCTTTATAATCTCATCCGTCAATATTTACTTATTCATTGTTTCACAAGTTCAATCACATCTCCTTATATTTAATCTTTTACCACACTCATTAAAGAGTGTAAATAACTCCTTTCTCAAGTACAAATTGTTGACTTGAAAATTTCCAAAATTCAAAGTCTTATATAACTTTTATACAGAAATATTTGTATTACTATCTCAAAGTTATAGACTTAAAAATATTCCGAAATTCTCCTCCTTAACTTATCAATTTGGATACATTTTAATTTCAAATTACTTGAAAATACTTGATAACTCGAAGTTTGACAAGTCTATTGTCGTTTTCACAGATGTTAGGCATACGCTGGCCAGGCGCACGACTAAAATCTCCAAGTACTAAATATCCTTGCTTCAACTCCTAGTGAAAATATATTTCAAAAACTCTCTTTAAAATAGATACGGAAAGTACCAATGTAATATCGATAACGTTGATTGTTCATAAATCGCAGATACACAATGGTTCCGTCTGGATCCCCCAAAAAACATCTGTATCCATAGGAATTCACTTCCCTGCGAATTTCGTCATGGACAGATCTACAGAAGAAATTTATGAATCAACAGAGAAACTGAGGTCACTGAGCGTTAACTGCTCTATCTCAGAGTCACAAAACAATCATGGAATTATGAAGATACGTCAAGTCATGAGAACAAAACAAGTCCCAAAGACAAACCAGGTCACGAAGACCAATCAAGTCACGAAGACTAACTGCTGCATCAACATGTGGCTCACTATCATTAAGATATCTCAAATACTATGGACCGCAGGTACACAATGGTTACGCCTGGGTCCCCCAGGAAACATCCATACCTGTAAGCTTTCACAGCTCTGCGGATTACGCCCTTCCAATTCGACTGTAGATCACAGCAGTCACAATGGTTACGCCTGATTCCCTCAGGAAACATCCGTCCGCCTTAGGCTATCTGCAGCCCTGCGAATTTCGCTACACGGTCGAATTCCAACGACTCTAGATCGCAGCGATCACAATGGTTACGCCTGATTCCCTCAGAAAACATCCGACCGCCGTAGACTATCTGCAGCCCTGCGAATTACGCTAGCAGTCGTGCTCAACGGCAACTCATGAGTTTTATGTCCGGACAACCTACTACCACCAGCAGCATATCTCAGCTAAGCTCGAAATTCAAAGGAGAAGGAAGGTACTTTCCTTATCGTAATTTGAAAACATATAATACTATATCCATATAGTATTTTATTTCATATTCCTTATAATCATACTTATGATTTTATTTCTAAATCATATTTTCCAAACTTCTCTTCTTCTTTTTTTTCCAAATTTCAAAATTTCACATTTTTATATCAAATTCCCATTCACGCATTATTACTCCATGTTCAGATTCTTCGATCGTAAATTAGCAAGCGAATAACTCCTTAAGCATCAATCCCGAAGCCCAGAACTAACATCAGATCAATACTTAGAAAGTCATCCATTTGACCAATCTCCAGTCAGCTTTCAACTTTCTAGACCTCATTTTCTTAATTCCTTACCAAATCATTTTACGTGATACTCGAATTCAGTTTACAGATCTACTTCTTTAATGAAAAAATATTGATTATAACAATATCATTATAATTTCTTCTTAGAAATAATTCACTTTCAAGATTTCAAATAACATCATACAAATGAGATTAAACCATTAATAGAAATTTCAAAGAGTTCAAGATTTTTCATACCATTTTATTTAAATAATTATACATAGTCTTTATCTATTCAAAACACGTACATAGGAAATTTAAGATTACACACGATGGTACCACGAAACAGAGTTAACTTAATTAGGATTCACAAACTTCGATATTTGTCTACTTTTCGATCGATGATCCATATCTTTGCGTAAACTACTTCCACGATATTCATTGTTCTGGAGTCTCCACAAAAAGATTTGTGCATTCCTTATCCACATGACCCCACTCCTTGCAGTCCTTACAATAATACGATATGGAGCCATCTTTATCTACGTACTTCACAGTTTTCTCCCTAGCGGCGCGCAGCACTGCCTGTTGTCCTTGTTGTCTCTCGGAACAGTTTCGAGCTATATGTCCAACTTGTTTACAATGATAGCAAACGATTGGTTCATCGGGCTTCTCAGCGATGGCAGGCTTTTTCTTTTTCATCTTAAGACAACGACTGGGGAAATGTCCCTTCTCTCGACATTTAAAACAGAAAATCTCAGATCGGTAAGTCTTTCCTTCTTTCTTCTTTCCCTTGTATCCGCACGTAGCGGCGTAATGTCCCTTTTTCTGACATCTGTAACAAACGACATTGTCATAGGGGTCAGCGGTCTGTTTTCCCGTAATCCTCGTCTCGTATTCCAATATTAATTCTTCCCTCTTTTTTCGTTCTGCTGCCCTTCGTTCTCGACGTGCAGCTTTTTGTTCTTCAGTTCTTGCCATTCTAATTTATCAAAACTCGTTAGCTTCTTGCGGTTCTTTTGAAAAACATTTCAATTATCATATTCTTTTTAATTCTAGAAAATCTCTTATCACTACTGGAAAACATTTCCATATATTTGCAAATCTCAATAGAAATATACTTTATTCTCAAGGGGGAATATTTCTAAATATTAAATATATGCTGCTATTTCAATTAACTGCTAACACTCATTCGTTTTTTTTTTCCTCTATTCACCCACTTTGGCTATCGAATCTTATCCGTCTCTTAGTCAACAACGAAGTTAATCAAGTTGGCGTACGATTACTTCTCCGACCTTAACTGAACAACATTATTAACTTTGAAACAGATAAGTTCGCAACTTCGAAACTTTCCTTCTCATAACTTTCAAATTCAAATTTTGCTTTTTTAACGAAAATCGTTGATTGTAACAATCATTCATGCCTCGAAATATTTAACTTTAAAATATACTTTATTTATTGAATACATAATTAATTACTTATATATTAAATTTAAAATGGAAAATAAATAATATTTTCCTGAAACTCGACATAATCGTCTCCCATAAATAACTTCTTTTCGAATAATCTATTATTCAATACCATATTCCGAACTTCGGAAAATATTCTGAACTTCAGAACAATCTCACCGTACTGGTTAACTTCATCACCTCCATCTCCAATTCAATCGCAACATATTCGTTTTCAGATGTTATTTACTTCAAAAAAAGTAAATATTTCTTTTATCAAAATCTAAACTCGTCACATCCAATTAGCTTTCATTTCACTTGAACCTTGATTCAAATCTTTATTCATATTTTGCTCCATTTACAACTCTCGTTCATACTTTGCTTCTTGATAATTAATTAACAAGTTTGTACCTCACTATCGAATCCATGTATTCGATTATACTAATTATAAATTATCTTGCCAATAAACTTCGACACAATTGAATTATAATTATACCCTTTTCAATTTTATTATTTTATATTCCGAATTCAAAATAAAATTCATTGTCTCATTTCCGAAACGATTTCCAATTTCCTCTCCTTAATCAAATTCTTATCTAAAATTTTATTCCAATAAATTTCAATTATCTTTGATTGCTAAAATCACACAATTGATTCATCGATTCTATTATACTTATCTTCCTTAAATGTCGTTCGATGATAGGTTCGAGATTCAAATACAAAGGAATCTTATCAAAGAATAATTCTCGCAAACCTGGATTCGAAGACTTCCGAAGACTGAGGATTCCGGAAAAAAAAAAAATTAAATCTCAAAATAAATTTTTGTTTCCGCTGTATTATCTTCAAAATACTAAATTTCGTAATATTTCCAAAATATTTTTCCATTCAAAATTTATTTTAAAATTGTTTACACTTTTCAAAAATTATATTTTGAAATCTTTTTATTTTCAAAATCCGCTTTTCCAGTGTCGATCCTATTCATTTAAACTCGATAAGCTATGCTTTGAATAAACCAAAGCTCTGATACCACTGTAATGGCCCGCCTTTTTGACCACTTCAAATTGGTGATTAAACCAACTTAAAACGTCCAAACTGACGGAGCGTATTTAGCTTACAGAGTTTAGAAACAGAATCAACACAGAGAATACAGAATAATAAATAATACAGTATGAGATATAAAAATAAAACTTTCATTTATAAATCATGATTTTTGAATACAAGGATTTTTTCTACAGCGGAAAATAAAATATACTTTGAATACAAGAAAATATTTACTGTATAAATCTTCAGAGCACGCCAGCTTGGAATCCCCATCTTCGTCGATCTTCGAATCCTGACTGAAATCTCTAAATCTGAAATGCTCAGGGTCTGACTCGAGCATCCCATGCAAAACATAAAAATACTCGAGTCAGGATTAATCAAAGTTCAAGTAAATTGATTTCAATAGAAACTGAAATATAATAGTAAACCCTCTCGTCGGTCACACAGTGTATTGTTTGTTTGTGCTATATCGATTTTTATCTCTAGGACAAATGATCACGGAAGCCTGCATATACACACGTGCACAGGCACACGTGTGCACTGCCTCAGCATCCCATGACCACAATTAACCCAGTTCAATGAAAGTCCATAGGGGTGTTCGGATAAACGCCAATCGGGCAACAACAAACAGATTTATATTGGTATTATGGACCATTCAATGAATATTTAAGGTGGCTAGGTATCCCAACAGTAAGTACCATGGCCATGCGATCCTTCAAATTTCAAGGTGAACAAGGATTTATGTTTGTATGCTAAGGATTCACAGTCGAAATGAAGCACAAGTTCAGTTAAACATTTGGACCCAAAAATTCAATTGGCAGATCAAAGAATCATGCGCAGAGAATGAACATATATGGTGCCAGGCAGGTTCAAGTAGCCAAGCATCAATGCGAAATATGTGTAACTAGTTATCATAAAAACTTATGTACATGTTTTTGTCCAAAATCAGGTGCAACCTCTTAATAAAACACACCCTGATGAGGAAGGAATTATAGTGGCCGTAACAATATTGAACATATGCATGGTAGTAATAATATGGGGCCAAGTGAACATATGCATAAAGCTGTACATTGCAGGCTACATACTCACATTATCAAAGTACTCATGGAGTCAGTACATGTTCAGGTATTCAAGAAAAAACTGGGGCGAGAAACAGTACATAAGACATAACACTTGTGTGTACATCTCATTTTATCCAAGTGTATACGTATCATGCTAAACACAGTGAAAATCAGTGTATTATTCTGAACTGCAGGTGAATCACAGTGTATGCATATCCATGTGCATATACTTATATTGGAAAATAATGCAAAGGCTAGCAAGTTAAAGTTAAAGCTGAAACTGCGGGTGAAGCACAGTGCATGGTTCGAGATAATAAAAGTCAGGGTAGGGATAGTGTACAAATATAAATCATAGATGACATGCCAACATGTAAACAAATAAAGGAAAGAATTGCAACTGGAAATGGCTCAAACCTAGTAGTGTGCGTTTAAGTCAACTGGCAACGAGTTTGCATAGCAAGGGCCAAGTTATTCATACAAGTGAAATTATATAGATATTTATTTATTTATATTTCCTACCTCAGCTCAAAACCAAGTTTCTCATGGGAACAATAGACATTTATAATTTCCATAGCAAATTATCATATTCACATGTATGCTTAAATGATCAACAAACTATCAAGTAATTAAAATCTTGAAAATACTGTCTACAGATATGATATTACTTTATATGCAGTTTTTCCCTTATCTCGGAATATCGTAACAAATTGAGTTTCAGCCTAATAGGGTCCTATCGGCATATATACAAATTTACCGTCAAGCCGTGTTAAGTGCAGGCCATCATCCACCTTTAAAACGCATACATATACACAAATGTCTATCTGTATATACATATACACTCAAAGCAACGGGTATCAGTGCTTGCCGAAACAAGGCAGGTATAAATCCAATGTATTCAGGCAAAACAGGGTGACTGTGTGCGACAACTACGTATATGAAGGTAGCACCAATACTCAGTGTCAAAGATCCATATGTGAGAAAACGTGACAACGATTACAACTGGGCCGGAATAAAACTATGAATATGTTTTGATACCGAACAAAACAGAATCATATATGCAGTCCAGGTTCAATAATCAACATGGGTGTGAATTTCCAAGTTTACAAAAATAAGGCCAAAAGAGTAATATTTATAAAAATCTTGATATAGGATTTTTTTTCCGCTTCATACTTGTTTGGTTTAACTTATTAACAAATGCGTATACTATGTAATCACATGCATAAGATTGAACTCCTCATTCCTAATTAGTTCGTTCTCTCTCTACGACCATGTTTAGTCTAATGAATATTGGCATATCACTTAACATATAAAGCAAAGCAAAGTCATTGTACCACCAGTACCAACGCATAAGCTCACTGGCACAAAATAGCATGGCCATGGCAACAAAAAAAGACAATTTAACAACGAAGCCAATGGTCAGTAAAGTTGACAGATTTCATGTGTAGAGTATGCAGTGAGGACAAGACATCAAAGAGTGTAGACACAGTGCAACATATAAACTAGCAGCATCTCAACATCAGACAGTAGCACAACCGAAAACCGTATCATCATGCTTGGTTTTATTTAGGAATTAAAACACTCGAACTAAGCTAAATTTCACTATTATATTCAATTTAAAGGAAATCAAATTACTTGAAACAAAATTAATCGCGAGTGAGATAACTCACCTTACGGCGGTGGAAAGGAGGAGCAACCGCGAGCTGGAGTAGCAGCGATGGCTGGCCGACCACAATACGGAGCAAGCTTCGATCCTTTAAAGTAAGAGACGCCACTCGATTACTCGTGGCTAGGATGCGAACAAACCGAAGCGCTGGCAATTTGGTGCTTGCGAATGAAGGCAGCGGAAAAACCGAAACTTCGATTTGGGTGGCTTCGGAGAACAGCAAAAGGGGAAAAACCCGACTTTGATTTTGGGATTGGGTAAAAATTGATTTTTGATTTGGGGAGTTATTTAGCCGCCATTAGATTGAAAATGGGAAAACAATTTGCTCTGAGGAAATGGAAAAACTTTGTGATTTAAATAAAAGGGAAACCGTGGGGATGAAGGCATCAGTAGTGTGGTGGTCAAGTAAACGTGGAAGCCAAGGCAACGTGGGGATGAAGGCATCAGTAGTGTGCACGAGAAGGAACTCCTTCTATTTATTTAATTCATAATTTATGGTGCTTTTTATCACCTACGCTATTCATGTTGATGTTTTGTTTTATTTTTGTTTTATTTTTTTATTTTTGTTCTGTCACAACGAACTCCAAATGCTAGGAAACTTGATGTGCTGCTTCGTTTTCATAGTTTGAATCCAACCGTCGAAACCCAACACCGTTTGTATAAAGATGTTATTTTTATTTTTAAATTATTAATTGGCTTACTGATTTTTATTTGTCTACCTATAACTTGGTTCGATTCCAACTTTGAACTGTTAAGCTTCAATTCCTTTGACGCCGATAATATTTATTTTTAAATCCGAACATTCATATTTCTAGTTTGAAATCCAAATCAAGTATCCAATCAAATATCCAATCAAATCTATTCCAATAAATATTTGATTCTCAACCAATCGTTCTGAATTAAATATTGAATTCATACACAAAACCGCATATTCGATTTTATATTTCTAACCTCAACATCAATATAAAACTGATTATTCATAGTTAAACCTTAATTAATCTCATATTCCTGTTGTCGAAATTTCTGGGTCGTTACAGAGCACCCCCGCCTCTGCTCATAGAAGAGCACGCTCTTCCTCTGCTTCGACTAAGAACGTTCTGCCTCTGCTCGTAAAAGAGCACGCTCTACCTCTGCTTATGTCTTTTCCCGTAGAAGAGAATGAAAGCTCAAAGGGAGCAATTAAAGCACGTACATCCTGTGCTTTGACAATCAAGGGCCCAAAGAGTGGCTCAGTAAACACGTACATCCTCTTCTTACATCTGATCCCGCAAAAGGAACAAAAAGCTCTAGAGGATCACTCTAAGCATGCAGTCACCTCTGCTTACATAAATTTCCCGTAGGAAGGGAACAAAAGTTCGGAATAAGAGCACTTAAAGCACATACAACCTCTGCTTTAAAAAGTAAGCCGGGAATTGGCACAAATGAAAACAAACACCCGAATCTAGTTTTGGTTTAGGACTTCTATTAAATACCAAAAGTGGGTTTCTTGTCCTCTATCAAATACCCGAATCTGGGTTTGGTTCGGCACTTCTATTAAACACATAAAGAGGGTTTCTAGTCTACAATCAAATACACGAATCTGGTTTTGGGTCGGGACTTTTTTAAGTACCAGAAGTGGGTTTCCAATCTTTTACCAAACATCAAAATCTAGGTTTGGTTCGGGACTTCTATTAAATACCAGAAGTGGATTTCTGGGCTTCTGCTGAATACCCGAATTTGTGTTTGGTTCGGAAATTCTATTAATTTCCAAAAGTCGATTTGTAGTCTTCTACTATAAACGCCCGAATATGGGTTGCAGAATTCCTATCTAAGAATCCCAGAAGATGGTTTCTGGATCTACATTCTAATACCCTAATCTGGGTCCTAAGACAACAATTCTCGTTTTCTCAAAATGACTTGTTCAACAATATCTGAGTTGAAATCTCAGGATCTATACACTGATACCTTCTCATGAAACGTCATGGGTTCTCATATCTCACACAAGGGGATATTCTAAACCAAAAAATATAGGATTGTTATTCGTTATTTTGATATAATATAAGGTGAAAAAGGTTGCGTTGACCTATCACCAAATATTTACTCACTACTTTGTTGTAACCCAAATAGGGATTCAAATGATCTTAAAAAATTATGGCTTACATTTTTACTACTAACAAAAGACTAACATAAAGGGTTATATGACGAGTCCCGTGCAGAATAATGCAGGAGTAAATCCAAGACAAAAGTGCCCAAAGCATTAACAAGGTTACACATCTGATATCTACGCAACTTGTAAAATCATCTCGCAAGGTTATTTACAAGACCACCCCATTGGTGGTTTAGTACATAAGTTAAGTCTTATCATTGCTCTTTTATCATACAACTTTTTTTTATAATGCTCGCCGAAACATGAGCAATGGTTGAACATTATATAAATTACTAACACCAAAAGTATTAGCCATTATATTTGTTAAAAAAAGATGCGAAAGGAATTTTTATTTGTTGAAAATATGCGAAAGGAATTCTTCTTGCAGATTTTCACAGCAAGGGAAGAAGTTATACATAACATTAATAAAACACAAACCAAGGGTCTATTCACTAAAGCATTCTACCAAGTAGCTACAGCTTGAAGATAAATGACTACATAGTATGAGTATCAAAACTGGCATGCTTCCATGATCAAGTCCTCCGAAGCATGATTACAAATTATTTGAGTAACCCTCAAGATAGGAAACAACTCTCTTAACCTTGTTCAACCAATTGGCGCTAAAGGCAAGTGTAGAGTCGAATGGAATTTTAAATCCTTCAGGTGTATAAGCAAAGGGCATTTGTAATAGTCTCATTTTACAATCGGTGGACTGTCATAACCCCGGATCAACTTCGAATGATATGTTCGAATCTCTTTTAAGAATTCATTCTTCTCGTTACCAAGAAAATCAGGATGAAATTGGGGATGTTGATTATATATCTTCTCAAAAACTCAATTAAAATAATATCTTGCCAATTTAGAAGATCTAATGAGAGAAGACTTCTCGTAATATTTTCTCTTTAACCTAACATAGCTTCCTTGGAAGTCCCTAGAAAACGAGCCCGTCATAAGAGATAAACTCTGGAAAAGTACCAAGAATACCAAGAAAAAGTAGTAGATTCATCACAGTAATACCATAAATTGAGGGAATGCACATATTGCAAATACTCCTCTTGTCATACAAAACTAATCTCTTAAAGGTTTCAAATACAAATCTACTCTTGTTAAACTTAAGTTTACCTAAAGGCAATTCTCTAGGAATTAAATGAACCCATTGAAGATTCCAGCAAGCACCTGGGTGAAGATCAACACAATGGTCATCTAAGCACCTTCTATGAAGACGTCTAAGCAGACCTCCACTACGGTCACCTAAAAAAGGAAAAAAATCTATTATTTCATATCTATTATAAACTTTATATAGAAAGTCCACTAGAATGCCCCAATCTTCGATCAACATCCATAACAAGGTCAATAATTCATCATTCTCTTTCACGAGTCTTTCACTATGCAATCGAGCATCCTTCAACCTAGGAGCTATTTCATTTTATTTAAAGGAAAACAGTCCTGCTGCACTCTTATCTAGTCGATGGTATTTATCTAATAAAGTCATTTACTTATTTAGTTCTCTAGTAAGACGAACCACCTCCGACCATGCCCTTTCAAGCCGTACATGCTTAGAACCTATTTTTTTTTCCTTTTCATCTAAATCGGAGACAAAGGATAATTATTGAAAGCATAAATGAAGAAAGACTCTATGAAAGTTGTCATACCTTGGAAATCAAAGCAAAGGCTTGGTGAGCCTTAGCATCTTTAGCAATTTTTGACTTCAAACTTTCCTCCACTTCTTGTATGGTTAAGGGATCAAGAATACTATTTGGAATGACATTGTGATCAAGGATCTCAAGATCATCGTTGCTCAGAACTTCACCTTGGCCATCAGGGGCTTGAAAAAGTATTATCAATATCATTAAAATTATCACCACAATCACCTCCATCTCCCATGATATCATTAGGACCATGATTGTTTCCCACAATACAGTTACTTTTTGATGCATAAATAGTATCTTCTTCATCATCAGAATCTAGATCTTCTATGAGAACGTCATCTATGAACAGAAGCTTTGCCACATCCACTTCTGCCCTCTCAGGAACAACGTTTCCATCCTTCACTAATTAATCTATGACATATGCCTTTCTACCAATAGTGGATCAAGAGAAGGGAAGCTTAAGTCCGGATATTTTCCTATGTTATCCGTGTAAATAAGCAGAAATGCATCCTCAAAGGAATTGACCATAATCTCGTCCAAAGTGTTTTGAACAACGAAAGAAATCCTCTGTTTAGCATCATTCATAACATCGATATATTTTGTCATGGAGTGCAGTAAATTCTCCTTTAGACCTTTCTGAAGTTTCCTTGAGAGATTTAACATCCTCACTTAAAGAAAGAATGACTATCTTCTCCTGAGCTACCGATGACTCAGCTTCAGCAAAAGCAGTTTCTAATAGATCATGTTTCTTCATTATACTGTCCTCGGCATTGATAAGAGTATCTGTAACAACCCACCTCTGTTAAGGTCACTCACAAAGGGAATGCATTAACTTCGGTGGAGTGTCATAAGTGTATAGAATAGATAAATTACAAAATAGGCAAAAATTAAACAGCGGAAAATAAATATAACTTTACTTCATTAATGAAACAGCAGCTTGGTAAAACAGCTTGTACAAAGATTGTTTTCCAGTACCCATTAAAACAAGCTTCTACCTTGTTTAACAAAATAAAGAAGCATAAAATGACATTGATATTCCCCAATAAAGCATGAGCCAGCCATAGCAGTGGAAAGGAGAGTTAAAAGCAATACAACGACTACCTTCGAGCTTGGAAGGAAAACTGAGTTAAGTGGTAATATACCCTCCCTACGAACCTAGGGGGAAACGGAAGAAAAGAAAACGAAACAAAACAGAGTCATGCATAAAGCCGGGTAAGTCCAGTGACTTTCAGCATGTAAATAGGTAAAAGCATCATGACATGTAACACCCCGTATTTTCTATGAACGTATAAGTAACAAATCAGAGGATAATTAATTTTTAAATTAGAATCAAGGGAAACGGGTTGCGCCATTGCGTTCGTCTCGGAATTCTGCTTGAAAACGAGTCCGAGTTTGCGTAAATCGGAGTCCATATGAAGAAGTTATGGCCTTCCAAAGTTTCAGAAATTTTCAGAATTAAAAACAGCACGAATTCGAATTCAAAATTCGAATATCAAACCCAGAACAGGCTGGGTGGGAAATTTCCCGCCCAGACACAGGTCGACTGGGGAGTCGACTGGGCAGTCGACCCCCCTCCCCCCGGCCAGGTCGACTTGGGAGTCGACTGGGCAGTCGACCCCCCCCCCCTGGCCAGGTCGACTGGGAAGTCGACCTGGGTGTCGACCTGGTCCG
The DNA here is from genome assembly GCA_030737875.1 of Allium sativum. Taxonomy (NCBI): domain Eukaryota; kingdom Viridiplantae; phylum Streptophyta; class Magnoliopsida; order Asparagales; family Amaryllidaceae; genus Allium; species Allium sativum. Next base: position 487,521,246 of record CM060913.1, read on the forward strand.
CGAACCTGGTTATGGGCCTGGGTGCATTCTTATGTATCTGGTCTCGTTTTCTGTCCAGATTCATCTGCCTAAACCTATTTAAACAGCCCCAAACCCTAGCCTTCTCTACACATAATTCAATTCTGCTTCTTCTCTGCCTCTGTTCTAAATAAAAATAAAAATGGCGTCACTACTCTGCTGGAATCAAAACTAGAAGCTAATCAACATCAACCTAAGCAACCCAATTCAAACTAGAGATTAAAGCTTCTGCAACGATTCTACAACAACTAAAGTTCTTTCTTTAATCCAATCAAGGCAAGTGCAGTTATTTTCCGATATAAACTTTAATCATAATTGTGGCATGATTGTAAATCTGAATTTGAGATTGTTCTGTTCTGATCTATTTTATTCTGTATCTCTTTTTCTTTCTGTTCTATAGCCAGGCTACTATGAGCCTGCACCAATCTCCTAAGAGATTAACGCACGAACGCTAAAATTTTTGCGACAAATAATGAATGTGGCGTAATTGGACATGGATAATCTGTGACTAATTTTAGAAAAAGGACATAGGTTGTAAACTAGATTTAGATCTATGCATATTCCGTGAATTGGAAGAAGAGGAACCATGGTATGTTAACATGTGACTTGAGACATTGGACATAACGCATATTTTGAATTAAGATCTGTTATAACTAGATTATTGGGCATATTGTTTATATAACAATTCATGATTTGAAAGAGAATATGACTTAGGTGTGAAGATCTATATTAAGATTTGATAAGTATCAAATGTAAATAACACCTAAGTAGGAGATTTTTGAATATATGACATGCATTGAAATCGATGGCTATATTTGGTATAATTTATATGTGAATCTTTTGTACTAGGCAAGTTGAACTAAATTGGGACATGTAAATTATGACCATAATCTGTGACATGTAAATTCAATGCAAACGTGGGGTATATGATCATAGTGTGAATCATGACAACTATTTAGGCATGCAAACTTAGGCCAAATTTATAATTAGGCAAGATATGTTTGTGAAACTTTAAGGAATGATTAAATTTGTTATATTGGCCTAATCTGCTAGTTCTGTTATATTGGCCTAATCTGTTAGTTTTGTTATATTGCCTAATCTGCTAGTTCTGTTATATTGCTTAATCTGTTAGTTCTGCTCTACTGCCTAGTCTGCTAGATCTGTTCATCTGCCAAATCTGTCATCTGCTAAGTCTGCTGAAAATGCCAAATCTGTTATATGCTAAATCTTCTAAATTACTTAATCCGCTGAATCCATTAAGTTGCCTAATCTGCGAAAATCTGTTATCTGCTATATCTGTTAAGTTGATATATTCAGTCTGTTATTGACATAATCTGAATTAGCTATGAATAATTGACATGTATATTAGGTGTGGGCATAAATGGTAAATTATTAATTAATTGGCCGCAAAGATAAACATGGCTAACTCGAGGTTAGAATGAGTTTGCGGCGTAATTCTGAGCGGAACCGCCCGGCACATCCAGTGGCCGCAAACAATAAGTTCTAATGTGAGAAGTTAGTCATAACGTGGTTGAAACCCGAGGTTAGACTCAGTTTGCGGCAGAAATCTGCCCGGAACCAACTGGCCTAACCAGTAGCCGCAAACTGTCAGTCTAATGTGAGAGGTCTAGGCATTAATATTTAATTAATGGAAATCCGAGATAAATATGATGTCTAAAACGTGTTGGGCGGATAGGATTAAACCCACTATACTGATGAATTTAATTAATCTGTTCCGTGAATCTGTAGGCCCAATTGCAAAGTTAGACAAATCTGTAAATCTGTTAAATCCGTATATCTGATCCATTAGTCTGAAAACTTATCTGATCTGTGAACTAGTTGATCTGAATTCTGTATGTCTGAAACCTGTAAACAAGTTAATCTGAAATCTGTTAGTCTGGGGACACATGGTTAGGAGGGGAATTACTTGTGTCATCTGTTGTTTGGGACCCATATTAATTAGTCAGTAACCCTTTCTGGTATCAAAACTTTGACCCAATAGTAGGTAGGATCCGGGCACGCTTACTGAACTAATTATAAGCGGTTCAATCTGATAATGGCGAGGGGTGTTGATGGTGCGTTCCAACCAGGTCATGTGCGTGCATGGATCCTGGTCTGCCTCTGAGGATGTAAGACGCCGTGACATATGTAAATAGGCCTGTGCCAATTGGTTGTCACTTTAGGGAGTGATACATCCTACTGTGGGGCCGACACAGGGTATTTATGCATTAGGGAGCCGATCGCTTGGGGTAGGGTTTTAGGGTACACTTAGTTCTGTCTATTTCTGTTGGTACCGTCTGTTTCTGTTGGGTGGTAACACCTGTCTGTTTCTGCGTGGTACCGTCTGTTCGGGTGGTAAAGGCCCATTTACTAGTGTACACCTAATTCTGTATTATGTTTCCGTAGGGATTAATCTGTTTCTGTTCTGTACCTTCTGTTGGGGTGGTAAAGGCCCATTATTAGCATTCTGTTTCTGTCTGTTTCTGTTCGGGTGGTAAAGGCCCATTACTTGCACTCTCTTCTGTGGAAATTATTCTGTACCCGTTTCAGTTTCAGTTTAGACATTAGGGTGGCACCTAATTCTGTTATACTAGTATTAGTGCAGAGAAGTGTAAAGAAATAGCTTATGTCATTCTGTTCTTCTGTAATATCCGCTACACCTGTTACTGTTATCTCTCATCCGGTTTTATTTTCATGTCATGTTATTATTATCTGCTCATAACTGAAAATCACTGGACTTGCCAGACTTTTTGTCTGGCCCTTGTTGTTTCGCCTCCTTTCTTCCGTTTCCCCCCTAGTTTTTGTAGAAGGGAGTACTCTAGCTTGATCCAGATTTCTTCCGCTTGAAGTGCTTAAAGTATGGCTTGTCTTCTTCTGTGGGAATTATGATTTTAAACTATGCATTCTGAAGGCTTTTGTACAAGACTGATATTTTGTACTTGAATTCTGATATTGTGATTTGAAAGGGTGTAACCAAGTTTATTTCGGTTTCTGTTGAAATAAAGTTATAAATTTTTCAATCACTGTTTTATCTATCTTGTAAGTTTCTGTTCTGTTTACTAAAATGCTCCACCAAAGTTAAGGCATTCCCTTTGTGAGTGACCTTAACGGAGGTGGGGTGTTACATGACATGAATAAACTGGATACCAGACCATAACCATGATAATAAGCATAGCAATACAACAAATGTTGATCGTTAGATATGACAAGGTAAGATACACTGAATGCGCTTTGGCTCTTTCTCTAACTTCCTATTTTCTCTGCACCACCCAACTAGCATCCTAACTAGTGTCTTTTATAGAATGATTCGTATTCCTTACTAGTATCCCAACTAGTATCCTGTGAAAAAGGATCTGTATCCCCTACTAGTGTCCCAACTAGTATCATGTGTTATATAATAAGGTGATCCCAACCCCGCAATTGTGGTAGCCTTCAGGTGTACATCTAATATGAGGATCTTACCTCAATCAGCATAATTGCCATGAAGATGTTAGATGTATCCTTACTACCTTGACCGATCGGCTCCTACTCGTATTAATTTATTACTTGTGTCATTCTACCTCGCTTGTATGTATTCATTTCTTGTGTCATCCGACCTCGCTTGTATGTATTCATTACTTGTGTCAGTCGGCCCCGCTTGTATGTAGATACATGTGTTGGCCCCATCATGGGGTGTATCAATTCCCATGATGGCAACCCGACACGATTCAAGATGCACAGTGTATACTACGGATGCCCAGTGCCTGCTTTTTCCACTCCGGAGCACGTGCACGCCCGTACTCCGTCGGAACCTACACTGCTGCACCACCCGCCGCTATTTTGACCGCTTATAATTAGCCCAGTAATCGTGCCCCACCCTGCCTAGCTCAGGGTACCATGATACATCTATGTGGGTTACTGCTGAAATGGGTCCCTGTTACTAGGGTTTCCTAATCAATATGTTATAATGGTTAAGTGTTCTCAGTTTAACTTAACCCCACCCATTGGCTTAATTAACATGTTGTATTAGTTAAGTGTTGCCTATTCAAATGTTACTTAACCTTCTCACTGATTCATGCCTGTTTATTTAACGGTTAAGTTTGTGGGCCTATATATACTAATATTACCTACTTACCCAAGATCTACTTAACCCTTCCCCTCATCAAGTCCATATGTATTATTGGTTAAGCTTGCCTTAACCCTATCCACTTTGTTCATGTAATATTGGTTAAGTTGTCTTCTTGTCCATGTTAATTTAACCCTTCTCATTCATCATGTTTTAATTGGCCAAGTGTTTTCTATTAACTTAACCATATTCATTCATCATATTATATTGGTTAAGTGTTTCCCCTTAGCTTAACCCCATTCATTCATCATGTTATATTGGTTAAGTGTTTCCCATTAACTTAACCCCACTCGTTCATCATGTTACATTGGTTAAGTGTTGCACTCTTGTGTTAACTTAACCCTACCACTTGTCATGTTACATTGGTTAAGTGTTGCCCTCTTGTGTTACTTAACACTACCACTTGTCATGTTACATTGGTTAAGCGTTGCCCTATCACACATCATGTTATATTGGTTAAGTGTTACCTTCTTGTGTTAACTTAACCCTACCATTCTTAGCATGTCCGTTCATTAGCATTAATTCATTCATTAATGCCTCAACCTTTCACATTAAAACTGTTGTTTGTATTTGTTGGATGTGTCAGGCGGTTCCGGGCAGACTTCTACCACAAACTCATTCTAACCTCGGGCTTTGGGCTTAATGCGCTAACATCTCACATTAGATCTATATTGTAGCGGTCGCTAGATGTGCCGGGCAGTTCCGGGCAGTCTTACACCGCAACTCAATCTAACCTCGAGTTAGGCACGTTCATCTTTAGCCAATTTACATATTTACTATACATGTCCAAGTCTAAATTTTATATGCTAATTATCCCAAATTCACAAAACTAGTCATGTTCTAATTCCCAAGTTATGCCCAACAAATTCAATAACAAGTTATTACTTAAAATAGGTTACACCCAATCTTCCTAAATTTGCAATAACAGTCATGCCCCAAAATCGCAATATACATTATGCTTGGCGTCCCAATCAATAGTTATGCCCAATCTAGATTTAATATTCCAATTTACATTTTCCGCCCAATCTAGATTTAATATTTTAATTTACCTTAAGTTCGCAACAATTACATTTATACCCCAAATCACAAGTTACAAATTATGTCCTATTATTTCACTGAATACATTATGCCCAATATTTACCCAAAATATTCCCAGTATTCCAATCATTCGTATCTCGCGATTTCAGCCTAGGTTCGAAGGTAACCCAGGTTCATAAAAGAAAAAAGGAAATAGGGGAAGAGAGAGGGAAGGAGCATAAAATAAGAATAGGCATGTAACAGTAGACCTAATACAAGAGATTTAGATCCAACAAAGATAGATTCTTGAATAAACTGATACAATCATTATCGCAGGCATAAGAATAACATCACAAACCAAAGAGGATTATAAACCTGATGTACAACAAAGATAGGCCTGATTAAATCAATAAAAATAACCTCTAAGGCATGTTAAGTCATAGAATCTATAAAAGGATTGGGATAAATCTGAACAGATTATCTTACGATCAGGCATATACTTCAATTCATTTTATTACATGTCAAGATTACAATCAGGTGTTCAAATCTGAAATAACGTGAACTTACATTGCTAGGATTAAGAAAATAAAATTGAATCGTTGTTGTTGCATAAACTCTAATTAGATGTTGATTAATTTTCAAAGTTAATTGTTGATGAAGAACTTCTAATCTGATTAAGGTTTTAGAGGCGGACGCTAAGAGAATTGAGAGTTCAGCAGCATAGAGGCATCATAAGGAATTGTTATGAATTAGGGTTAGGTCTAGGCACTAATTTATATGTGTAGAGAGTGTTTTAGGGCCTTAAGATCACCCTAGAAGCCATTAGGTCCGTCCAACGCATCAAAACATGTCACATAAAGCCGCTCAGCCCGCTTGGGCTCGGACCCGAAACGGGGTCGGACTCTCCCCTAGGGGGTCGACACCTGAGTTGACACCCCTGGGCGGGAAATTTCCTGCCCAACCCGCTCTTCTGATTTCGGATGTCTTTGAATTATTTTCTGGACTGGTTAATTAATTATTTAATTCTCTAAATTCTTGTAATCTTCCGAGGCTCATAACTTCCTCATTCGGTGTGCGATTTACGCAAACTTGGACTCTTCCCCAAGCAGAATTCCGAGATGAATGCAATGGCGCAGCCTGTTTCCCCTAATTCTTATTTTAAAATTAAGTGTTCTTTAATTTGTTATTTTAATATACACAGAAAATTCAGGGTGTTACATTCTCCCCTCCTTTAAGGATTTCGTCCCCAAAATCTCCAAGTTAAGAATAATGTGTCCTACCATCCATCATCCATCTACTCATCCGTCATCCATAAGCATCCAATGCCCTTAAAAGATTTCTAATGCTATATGAACATATGCAAGGGTGTGTGTACGTGTCCCAATACTAATGCAAAAGATCAAGCGGTCCACTGATTCAGTTGACCTCCTTAATGCGAATTATGTTCGTGCCATGAGTCCAACATGTATGTAGTTATTCCAATGGAACTTTATAACTTCTATATGAGTGCACAATCATCCATTCAAATGCATCATCCATATGATATCACATCAAATTTCAATCCATATATATAAAAATCCACTCATGCATATGCAATATGGAAGTGACGGAGCCGATCTAGTGCCTAATGTGTGTGTATATGCATCCACGAGCAACCACTAGAAAACACTTACATCCACATGCATCCACCAAACATAACATGTCTCAAACACATGTTTACATCCATTGGCTTCTACCTAAGGATCGAGGATGGGACCGAGAGGATATACTTAAAAGATAAAGACTAGCATGCAAATAAACTTTACAGAAAAAGAGAGATCAAGGATATACCCTCAAAAAGGGTATGATGTGCGTATCTAGTCTTCAGTCTTCTAAGTCGCATCTTCTTGAGCTTCACTCCATTATGCTCTGACTGTCTTAACTTATCCATTGCGTCAACTATCTAAGAGTCTTTTCTGTGTGAAGTCCCTATTTGATCCAAAATCATAGGTTTTACTCCTATAGATGCCAACTACTAACTTAACCGAAGGTTTTAAAATCAAAGGTTGATATGTATTCTGAACTTTTCCTTTTCACATAAATAGGACTTAAGGTCAACCTTTTTCTTCTTAAGGCATCCGCTACGACCTTACCCTTCCTTTTTACATCAAAATGGAGCCTAGTCCCGTACCGCATGCATCCGTGTATACCGTAAACCTTTTACTACCGTAAGGTAAAAGTCAAAACTGGGGTCGTTGCAAGAGCCCTCTTCGATCATTGGAAAGCGACATCACAATCAATATCCTGAGCGAAGGTTAGATTCTTCTTCGTTAATCCAGTAAGTGGGGATAATACCTTCACAAAGTCCTTAATGAACTTTCTATATTAGCCCGCTGGTCCAAGAAAGCTTCTTACCTCTATTGCATTCCTTGGGACTTTCCAGTCTTTCCACTGCAACTACTTTTGCGGGATCTACTGCTATCCCTTCTTTGGAAACCACATGTCATAGAATCCTTACTTCTTCTCCCTGAAAACGACATTTTGGAGAACTTCGCTTTAATTTGATGTGCTCGAAGTGTATACATGACTTCTCTTATATGCAAAGCATGTTCTTCCTCGTTCTTTGAGAAAATCAAGATATCGTCCACGAAGACTGCTACAAATTTATTAAGGAACTCTATGAACACCCTACTCATCAAGTCTACGAAATAGGCGAGTGCATTTGTCAAGCCAAAAGGCATGACAAATCACTCAAAGAAACCATCAGGGGTCCTAAAAGCAACCTTGTCTATGCTGTCCTCAGCTATTCTTAGCTGATGAAACCCTGTAGCCAAATCTAGTTGGGAGAAAATAGACGCACCTACAAGCTGGTCAAACAAATCTTCTATTCTTGGGAGTGGGTGCCTATTTTTCTTAGTCAGCTTGTTTAATTCTCTATAACCCATGTATAAGCGAAATGAACAATCCGCCTTAGTGGCGAACACTACTGGAGCACCCCATTCAGAAATACTTCGCCTAATAAACCCCTTCTCAAGCAACTCTTTAACTTGCTTGCTGAGCTCCTTCCTCTCCCTAGGAGCTATGTATCGTACGGGTAATGCAACTGGTTTGACATTATCAACCAAGTATATGCAGAAATCTATTTCACGTTTTGGGGATAAACCCTTCACTTCATCAAAGACATTGGGATACACATGGACTACTTGAACGGATTGCAAATTATCAATAGATGCATCAAGAGATTCTAGCTAACTAAGCTTGACAGAACCCTTAGGGTTACATGAGATTTCGAGGGTATTACCGAGGCGAGTCAAAAGTCTAACTACCCTCCTTTCATAATCGAGAATGTCACCATTACTGGATAATCAATCCATCCCTAGAATCAACCCATAGCCCATGAAACCAAAAACTTAAGCATTACATCTAAACTCAACGCTTAGTATAGATATTCCCAAATCCAAACAAATCATAGATAAATGGGCCGAACCCCCAATAGGATTTGAGACAACAATGGAATCCTCTACCCTGCTAGTACTAAGGTGCAGAGACTCAACTATGGAAGCAGACAGAAAAGAATGTGAAGCGCTAGAATCAAACAAAGTTCTAACAGGATGATTGAAAAGAAAAACTAAACTTTCAACCGAAACATTCCTACCTCTCTTAGGTACACTAGCAGTGAGAGCATGCAAGTGCCCTCTAGAAGATCATGTCTTTTGCCCTTGTCCTTGTCCTTTGGGCAATCCTTGATAAGATGCACTGCTTCACCATACTGAAAACAACCACCTGTCTCCTTCTTCCTACAATTAAATGACCCGCTATACCACAGAAAAGACACTTGCTCTTGTCACGGGATCTATTATTGCCTCCGCCCCTCTTATATTCCAATCCCTTGTTTGTGATTCTTCCACTATGGCCTCTTTCTTTTCACCTTTCTCCTTCTGCGTGGATTAATCCATATCAACAAGCTTCTTATCCTTGTGCTTGTGCTCCTTAGCCCAAACTCCCTTATTCTCATCCTTACTATCCTTGTGTAGCTTGTTGACATGTTTCTCGAAACTACCTCCATCGCACGGCAACCTACAAAGCTTGAAAAGAAGATTAGCCGCAGGTGAAACTACTGCGGCTACAGATGGAGGTTGGGCACTACTTCGCCCTCGACATGTGCCGTATGCCTATGAAACTATGGCTAAAAGAAAGGAAGAAGAGATTCAAATAGAGAATCGAAAGATAGTGCATAAGGCTTTGGGGAATATGCCTTTTAAAAACAATAAAAAAACGCTTCTTTAAACATGTTTTCGGAAACACCACTTTTAAAATATGCTTTTGAAAAATCATTTATCTGTTCTAGTAACCTTTATCTCTGATACTACATGTAACACCCCACCTCCGTTAAGGTCACTCATAAAGGGAATGCATTAACTTTGGTGGAGCGTCATAAGTGTATAGAATAGATAAATTACAAACCAGACAAAATTTAAATAGAGGAAAATAAATAAAACTTTACTTCAATGATGAAAAAGCAGCTTGGTAAAACAGCTTGTACAAAGACTGTTTTCCAATACCCATTACAACAAAGCATCTGTCTTGTTTAACAAAATAAAGAAGCATAAAATGATAATGGTATTCCCCAATAAATCACGAGCCAACCATAGCAGTGGAAGGAGAGTTAAAAGCAATACATCGACTATCTTCGAGCTTGGAAGGAAAACTGAGCTAAGTGGTAATATTCCCTCCCTGCGAACCTTGGGTGGGGAGTGGAACGGAAGAAAAGAAAGAGAAACAAAACAGAATCAAACATAAAGCCTGGTAAGTCTAGTGACTTTCAGCATGTAAATAGGTAAAAGCATCACGACATGAGTAAACTGGATACTAGACCATAACCATGATAATAAGCATAGCAAGACAACAAATGATGATCATCAGATATGACAAGGTAAGATACACTGAATGCGCTTCAGCTCTTTCTCCAACTTTTATTTTCTCTGCACCACCCAACTAGCATCCTAACTAGTGTCTTTTATAGAATGATTTGTATTCCTTACTAGTATCCCAACTAGTGTCCTGTGAAAAAGGATATGTATCCCCTACTAGTGTCCCAACTAGTATCTTGTGTTATATAATAAGGTGATCTCAAACCCAAAATTGTGGTAGCCTTCAGGTGTACATCTAATATGAGGATCTTTCCTCAATCAGCCTAATTGCCATGAAGATGTTAGATGTATCCTTACTACCTTAACCAATCGGCTCCTACTCGTATTAATTTATTACTTGTGTCATTCTACCTCGCTTGTATGTATTCATTACTTGTGTCATCCGACCTCGCTTGTATGTATTCATTACTTGTTTCATTCAGCCCCACTTGTATGTAGATACCTGTGCTAGCCTCATCATGGAGTGTATCAATTCCCATGATGGCAACCCGACACGATTCAAGATGCACAGTGTACACTATTGATGTCCAAAGCCTGCTTTTTCCACTTCTGAGCACGTGCACGCCCATACTCCGTCGGAACCTACACAGCTGCACCACCCACTGCTATTTTGACCGCTTATAATCAGCCCAGTAATCGTGTCCCACCCTGCCTAGCTCAGGGTACCATGATACAGCTACGTGGGTTACTGCTGAAATGGGTCCCCGTTACTAGGGTTTCCTAATCAACATGTTATAATGGTTAAGTGTTCTCAATTTAACTTAACCCCACCCATTTTCTTAATTAACATGGTGTACTGGTTAAGTGTTGCCTATTAATATGTTACTTGACCTTCTCATTAATTCACGCATGTTTATTTAACGGTTAAGTTTGTGGGACTATATATACTAATATTACCCACTTACCCAAGATTTACTTAACCCTTCCCCTTATCAAGTCCATATGTATTACTGGTTAAGCTTGCCTTAACCCTATCCACTTTGTTCATGTAATATTGGTTAAGTTGTCTTCTTGTCCATGTTAACTTAGCCCACCCACCTAACATGTCATATTAGTTAAGTGTTTCTTATTAACTTAACCCTTCTCATTCATCAGGTTGTAATTGGTTAAGTGTTTCTATTAACTTAACCATGTTCATTCATCATATTATATTGGTTAAGTGTTTCCCATTAATTTAACCCCACTCGTTCATCATGTGGTTAAGTGTCGCCCTCTTGTGTTAACTTAACCCTACCACTTGTCATGTTACATTGGTTAAGTGTTGCCCTCTTGTGTTACTTAACCCTACCACTTGTCATGTTACATTGGTTAAGTGTTTCCCTATCACACATCATGTTATATTGGTTAAGTGTTACCCTCTTGTGTTAACTTAACTCGACCATTCTAAGCATGTCTGTTCATTAGCATTAATTCATTCATTAATATCTCAACCTCTCACATTAGAACTGTTGTTTGCGGTTGCTGGATGTGCAGGGCGGTTCCGGGCAGACTTCTACCGCAAACTCATTCTAACCTCGGGCTTTGAGCTTAATGCGCTAACCTCTCACATTAGATCAATATTGTTGCGGTCGCTGGATGTGTCGGGTGGATCCGGGCAGTCTTACACCGCAACTCAATCTAACCTCGGGTTAGACACGTTCATCTTTAGCCAATTTACATATTTACTATACATGTCAAAGTATAGATTTTATATGCTAATTATCCCAAATTCACAAAACTAGTCATGTTCCAATTCCCAAGTTATGCCCAACAAATTCAATCACAAGTTATTACTCAAAATAGGTAACACCCAATCTTCCTAAATTTGCAATAAAAGTCATGCCCCAAAATCGCAATATACATTATGCTTGGCGTCCCAAACAATAGTTATGCCCAATCTAGATTTAATATTCCAATTTACAGTTTCCGCCTAATCTAGATTTAATATTTCAATTTACCCCAAGTTCACAACAATAACATTTATACCCCAAATCACAAGTTACAAATTATGTCCAGTTATTTCATCGAATACATTATGCCCAATATTTACCCAAAATATTCCCCGTATTCCAATCGTTCGTATCTCGCGGTTTCAGCCTAGGTTCGAAGGTAACCCAGGTTCATAAAAGAAAATGGAAGTAAGTGAAGAGAGAGGGAAGGAGCATAATATAAGAATAGGCATAAAAATAGACGTGTAACAACAGACCTAATAAAAGAGATTTAGACCCAACAAAGATAGATTCTTGAATAAACTGATACAATCATTATCGCAGGCATAAGCATAACATCACGAACCAAAGAGGATTATAAACCTGATGTACAACAAAGATAGGCCTGATTTAATCAATAAAAATAACCTCTAAGGCATGTTAAGTCATAGATTCCATAGAAGGATAGGGATAAATCTGAAAAGATTATCTTACGATTAGGCACAGACTTCGATTCATTTTATTACATGTCATGATCACAATTAGGTATTCAAATTTGAAAATAATGTGAACTTACATTGCTAGGATTAAGAAAAGATAATTGAATCGTTATTGTTGCGGAAACTCTGATTAGATGTTGATTAATCTTCAAAGTTGATTGTTGATGAAGAACTTCTAATCTGATTAAGGTTTTAGAGGTGGCGGCTAAGAGAATTGAAAGTTCAGCAGCATAAGGGCGTCATAAGGAATTGTTATGAATTAGGGTTAGGTCTAGGCACTAATTTATAGGTGTAGAGAGTGTTTTAGGGCCTTAAGATCTCCCTAGAAGCCATCAGGTCCGTCCAGCGCATCAAAACACGTCACACGAAGCCACTCAGCCCGCTTGGGTTCGGAACCGAAAAGGGGTCGACCCCTCCCCTAGGGGGTCAACACCTGTGTCGACTCCCCTATAGGGTATCGACACCTGGGTCGACTCCCCCTTAGGGAGGGGTCGACACCCCTGAGCGGGAAATTTCCTGCCCAGCCCACTCTTTTGATTTCATATGTTTTTGAATTATTTTCTGGGCTGGTTAATTGATTATTTAATTCTCTAAATTCTTGTAATCTTCCGAGGCTCATAACTTCCTCATCCGGTGCCCGATTTATGCAAACTCGGACTCTTCCCCAAGCAGAATTCCAAGACGAATGCAATGGCTCATCCCATTTCCCATAATTCTTCTTTTAAAAATTAAGTGTTCTTTAATTTTTTATTTTAATATACGTAGAAAATTCAGGGTGTTACAGTATCCATTTCTCTCTTTAGAGAAAAAAATCTCTTCCTAAAGCTTAGACAAATCAGGAGAAGCTATGGAAATATCTTCTTGTAGTAAGAAGCATTGCTTGATGTCCTGAAAGAAGTAAAAACATAGCAGGAAAGAAAAGAATAATCGCAATACCAGTAAAGAAAGGAAATAAGATTTGTACCCAGAGTTGTTGCTCAACTAAAAATAGGTGATAGATGGAGAAATCAAGAATGGAGGACATAAGACCAACACAAGAAAACGAGGAGGTTGAAATAATTTGTTTAAAAAACTCTTCAAAGCCTTCTAGTATATGTGGTATGGGAGTTTCTCAAGAATTAAGATCTTCAGAAGAAGAGGAGAATCCCAATATACGACAGATCGCGGGAACAACTCTAGGAGTCTCACGTAAATAAGCATCTATTTGGGGAGCTACTTTTGGGGAAGGGGTTATTGGCAAATCAATAGTTGAATTATCACAAGGATTTTGGTCCAAAGAACCTTTAGTTCTCATAAATGGAGAACCTCAAAAATCATGTTTACTAGCTTTCTTTTGGCAGCCTTTCTGGACTTGAGTAAAACATTCCTCAAAGAGGGATTCCTTACCTTTGGGGTTAAAGAAGATGAATCCTCTTGCTTGATTCAGATAAAATGGTACCTAATATGTCACAAACAAAATAAGACAATAAAAGGGGTTAAGTTATTACTGAATTTCGAATTGCCAATTAAACTGTTCATCTGTAAAATTAGGAAATATAGGAGAATTAGAGGAAAAAGTAGCGTTCCTTCCCAGCGATAAAGGTAAGATCCCTTTGTGAAGAGAAATTAATGGAGGTTGCCCAATTATGTTCTGACCAATTGACAAAATAGAATGTTTCCGAAGGCTACTAGGGGTCAGCAACAAGGATCTGTTGCCCAACTTTTCAGAAGAGGCAATGTCTACTAGCTCCTTATCCACAAAGCTTGGATTTTTAGGGGCTGTTTCTACATTAAAAATGAAGAATGAACAAACTAGTAAGGGCAAAAGAGGCTAAGAAAAGTAAATAAGAGGAGCATTCAAACCCCGTACTTGGAGTATTAAAGCAGCCAGAAATACCAGAATGGCATCGTACAAAGAAAAATTGAGTCTTCCAATCTTTGAATCTCACTGCTCCTTCGGATAACAGTTTCTTCTTGGGGTTTGCATAGAAAATTTGATCATTTACCTCATTTAGTTTGGAAGAACGAATCAAATAATCAAGAAGGGAAGGACTTAAGGAATAGTTTCCCGACTCCAAATACAAAAGCTTAAGGCATAAAAGGTACGTGTAGGTGTAGGTGCTTGGGGAAAACTGGATATGAGAAATCTTTAGGTATTGCAAAAATTGAGTGATAAAATCCGAGAAAGGAACGAAACCCCCATGAAAAATGTGAATAGCAGAATAAACAAAGCATCTTTCTAGAGGAGATACAATAGTGTCAGCCTTGCACGTAGGAATGGCCTTCACTCCAGAAATATTAATATTTTGAAGGATGGCATAACTTCCTCTTGTGAAGTGATTAAATAATGCTTTTCAGTAGCACCAATCTTCTTTGAAGGAGAAGATTAAAGCGGTAAGGTGGAATTATTAACAAGTTTAGTCGCAATGTTCTTCTTTCCCATTATGCCAGGTACTATCTATTCCTTTCTTAAATAAAAATAATATTAAAAGGCAATTTCTATTTATTCAAAAATACTTCAAAAGTAATAACATTTGCATCAAACCCCATAGCATATGCTTTCGGAAGAATAAGGACTGATGAAAGTACTCGATTGTACTATCAACCAACTCATGATTGATTATTAGATATCGGTGTTGATAAAAAAGTCGAAACCTATTTGCACTAATCCTCCCGGCAATTACACCAACATAGCTGAATAAGATTGCTTGAGAGTCAAGAGGGTAATTTAATTGCATAATTGGTTCGATGTATATTAACAATCTACTGAAGTCACCCAAGTCGAAACCAAGCAATAAAAATTGTTATACCTGAATTTGAATGATGTGGTTAAGGCTATTGCAAAATTCAATGACACTTACGGAATTAAGTTATCAAAAACATTTTGATTTATTTCAAAAGAGGTAAAGTGAGGCTTACCTCGATCGCTACTAGAAAACTATTGTTGCTTGTATCAGAAATTTTAAAATGTAGGGATATGATGAGGAATGTAAAAGAAGCCGACAAAAGGAAAGTAGAACAAGTATTTATAGACAAAAGAAGCAGCTATCAGACTATTGACATAGAAAGTCTAAAATATCCCTTCACAAGGGGGGCAAATGTTACTACCAGATTTCAACACCGAAACCAGATGAGGGTGAAGGGGTATCAGAGTGTTAACAACATTAAGGGAAGGCAACAAAAGCATATGATCGACACTAAAC
The DNA here is from genome assembly GCA_030737875.1 of Allium sativum. Lineage (NCBI taxonomy): Eukaryota > Viridiplantae > Streptophyta > Magnoliopsida > Asparagales > Amaryllidaceae > Allium > Allium sativum. The sequence goes on from CM060913.1 coordinate 487,536,885, forward strand.
CACCAAGACAACCAATACCGAAAGCAAAAAGAGAAAGTTCTGACCAATATTCTATCGATACCAATGAAGGAAGAAAAGCTTGGTACCAATACCAGGGAAGTAAAGGCAAGGCGATACCGAAACCAACATGGAAGCAATAAACAATCAGGGGTGGTTGCTGCATCGACACCGAAGGTAATCAGCTTGGTTTCGATCTCGAAAGCATACAGATCAACACCAAAACCCAGAGCCGTGAAAGAGGGAGCACAAGACCAAGCTGGGATGAAGTAGAGAGCGATCGATACCAACATACTTGGTATCGGTAGTGACAACATGAAGCAACTTTGAAGTCATTAGAAAGGGTCCATAAGCAATATCAATACCGATACCAAGGAGGATTCTAAACTAAAGACAATGCTCAAGAATCGTAAAGCAAGGCAAGGTTTAGAATTGGCTACCGGAATTAAGACTTCCTATCGAAACTGAAAGAAACCAAAAGAAGCTATCTATACCAATTTACTTGATATTGATACACCGTGAGAAGGCGACACCAACTTCATGAACAAGGTGGAGTCAATAACAACACTCAGAAAAGGAAGGAAGACCGAAACTCGAAAGCCGACACCGAAAGCCACTTATGTGAGCCGACATCGAGACCAAACATCATTGCCAAATCCGAAAGTAGGCTTCTGCTGATCATTACCTAAAGGGTGCCCCATCTATCTATAAGTGAAACCCTATGGGTCCCAATTTTGGAGGAAACTTTTCTCATTCTCAAACCTTGTAAACATATTTTTAGAGAGTAAACCCCAATTTGTAAATCGATTTGGGGATTTTACTTAGGAACTTCTATGTACTCAATAAAATGATTAATAAAGAGAGAATTGAACTTGTGACCTATTTTATGCATTTCCTTATCAATTTGGTCAAGTATTTTTTTGTGGTTTCCTCACGACAAAGCCTCATGCATAGGCTTAATCACCGAAAAAAACCTTCCACAAGCCGTTTAGATTTCTTACTTGCATTTATCTTAGGGAACACTTATCCCAAGGTAACAATTGGTCATTGAGTCTCACAAGTGATACTCACCTCTTAAAGAAAGAGTAACTAATCTTCGGGCTTATGATCTTGATATCTAGGAAACACTGAACCAACTCACACTTGTAGGAACTAAATAATCCCTTTGGTTCCCTTAGGTCCACATCCTTAGACCTGATTCTGGTGTTGACTAAAAATATCGTTAACAATTACACTTTGCATAAGTGTAGAATTAGTTGCAAAATAGGATGTACACATGATGGTTGCAAATTATACGTGAGATAACATCACTTCATCCTTACCAAATTTCGGGGACAAAATTTCATAAGGAGGGGAGAATTTAACACCCCGTATTTTATACAAATATAGAATAAAAATATTGATAATTTATGATTTCATAATTTATACTAGAAACATATACCATTGTGTTCGTGGTAATTTTCTGATTCGTTTTTATATATGACTTGCCCCAAACATAGTCTGTATGAGGAGGTTATTAACGAATAAAAATTTAGAAGGTTATACTCGTATATATACACATAAGTTTGAAATTTGAATATGGAGATGTGTTATTAACGGAAGAAAATAATCCACAAAGAGATATAGTAACGAAATAAACGTTAAAACCCACTTTAAAGCATAAATTAAATCGGATGAATCAACGTTCAAGACTCAGGCCGTGGGTCGACCCAGGCCTTACACGGGTCGACATGTGGGTCGACCCACCAGGGGACAATCTGGATTTTTATAGCGCATATTTTTTGGCTTGAAAAAATTGAATTTTATATTATTAAATCTGATAGACCAGAATCTCCTATACATGTATAAATAGACAGGCAGGGCCTAGCCTCCAACTCGTATTTTCTGAGATGATGCCAAAGCTTTGATATTTTCTTTCTTATCCAAATCTTTCAGAAATTAGAATGTTAGTTTTTAGGAGTTCCGATTCAAGATTTGAAGACAAAGAATGTAAATCTACAACATAGGGGTTCAAGTTTCTAGTCCACGTGAGGTAAATCCCATGAATCTGAATTATTGAGGTTTCTTTCCTTCTTCTTTTATCATCAGATTTGTAAATCTGTGGTTATCTTAATAATAGATTCAATTAGAAAGACTATGGACTAGCAGATCTAAATTAGAATCAAGGATTGGAAAGCAGTCAGGTGAGTGGATTTAAAATTATACCTTTTGGGTAACGGTGTATTTGTTGTTTACATTCCCCATAATTCTTAACTTGATAAATGATTAGAACTTGTGGTAATTGCGGGATAACCTAATCCTGAGTACGTTAAGAATATTTCTGTTGTACAAATCTATTCCATTAATCTCCTGTTTAGAATGAGAATTACTATAACACAGAAATTGTAGAATTTACAACAATCATGAACATGTGCTTAAGGTTGTTTTTTAACGAGAAACTGGATAAGTTATAGATAAAATTAGAGTGAAATTGGGAATAATGGAAAAATAATTGATATGTCTAATTTATATGGAAAATTTACAATGATTTGAAATGTTAAATGAAAGTAGAAACTAGCATCTAACTAAGAAAATGAAAAGGAATATTTGTAGTGGACTGAGTTTTCTCGATTTAGGAAAAAATAGATATATTTCCATAACTTCAAAATTATGGAGAACGTAGTAGCAAGAAAAGAAAGGAAAAGGAGATTAGTCTGAAATAGGGACCCTTTTACTGTATTTCACACTAATCAAATAAAATATGTATGTATGTCCACCTTGAAAATAAAAGAAATAGCTCGCAACTACGGATCTTAACTGATGTATGTTATGGAAATAGATCTTCACATTTTTTTCGCTAATCAATCTAATGAGGTATATGAAATATTTTCTTGAAATAATGGGGATATACAAGGCGTTAAATAAATAAATGGTACAACGGTAAAAGTTTGGTTAATATTACGGAACCTAGGAAATTGTGATGAACGAGGAATATAACTTATTATAATCAATTATACGAATGAGAAAGTAATATAATAGGTAGGTTTGTCCTGGGGCAAGGGGAAATATAACATGGTTATAATAATTGAAAAGAGAGCTTATTAATAAACCTTAGTTAGGGGAACTAAGTTAATAAGTAAACTCACAAAGACGATTGTGATAACAGTGTAAGATATGGTTACGACTAAATAAGAAAGAATAAAATAGGCTTATTATTGGTAGACTTATAGTTGAAAGTATTAAGTCTAATTATTGTAACAAATAATAAGCGGAAGTCCGCTCCAGCGGCATAGAGCTGAATAAAGACAGTAAGCGGCCAATTGTGAGCTAATCAACCAAGTAACTTGAATGGAAAATGAATATGTGGATAATCAAGTTAATTAGCAACTTAGTGAGATAAAGCAAGCGCATGATTAAAAGATTAGACATAGGATCTAATAACACATTTTCGTGATGCGCTTGGACCAGTCCGTACGTCTGAAGGTGAAGAACCCAATGGGTTAGATCATCATGGTGTTTGGAGACACGAGAGGAGCACGTCCATCTAATTATTATGCGTGACTTGAGGGAAGCATGTGGTAGGGTACTCCGTGGCAGGGATTGTTTGTGAACACGACGCATCGGAACACATAATAATAGAACTTTTCATTGTTATTCCAACAATTTACATCAGAATACAAGAATATCAAATTACGAATAAATAATATACACATTGAAAATACAATTATCAGAGAATAAAATACAAAGCAGTGGAAATAAAAATGTAAAAATACAATGCATAGCAGAAATACAATCAATTAACACAACCGAAAGTAGATACAAAGCTTTCTGAATATAGCTCCAGTTATAAATCCGGATCCTGTTAAATAAAAATCTTCAAAATCAAAACTACTAGCTGCCTGTATAAAATATATGGGCACCCTGAATTTAAGTGAAAACAATAAACTCCAAGTCAGTCATGGGACTAGAGTGAGAACTTAAAACAATTATTAAAACTTTATATAAAAGGTTGGAAAAATCATGGGACCACGCCGTATGACACAAAACGAGTTTACTCCCCATCAATACTAGTTTGAAACTTAAAACAACACAATGCGTTTTGAAAAATGAAGTTATTGTAATACTCAGGTCCCATCACACAATGCAACGCCAACCAAAAGATAGAGTTTTACCTTATAATAGCCAAACATGCTTGATACACTTTAAAACAAATATTTTTGATATTATTATAAGTGCATTGTGCTTAAAACAACTTTTAATATAAATGTATCAATCATAGACGACATAGGTTCCATATATTATGTTGTCATATAGGTTTACAACTAAAGCCGAAAAGTCACGTATTAGAAATTGGATTTCCATCATGAGTCAAGGCAAGGGATGACTCCTTACCAATTCGGATCACCTCTAGTAAGATGACCCAGGATCACACATATGGGCAACCCATGGATCTTGTAGGGTCGGTCTACACCTAACGTTTGTGGATTGGTTATTCCTGAACAATATGTTTCCTGGTCTTATCGGACTTACAACCTGTTCAGTATGTCGACCATGTTAGCCTTTTACTGCTCTATATCTGAGGTGCCTTTCTATCTGTAACACCCCACCTCCGCTAGGGTCACTCTTTCGGGGCACTAGCTTCTGGGGGGCGTTAGAACTGGGTAAGCATGCATAATGATATATCAAGGCAGAACAAGAACATAAATATATGTGTAAAACAGAGTAAGTGAGAATAAAACAGCGAAATATCTCAAACCATCTCAAAACAAGTCTAGTACATCATAAAGTCAACTGCCAAAAATAAACATGTCTAGTACATCATAAACAGAAATACTGAAATACATAGTGCTATCCCCAAAATAAAGATGATAAACCATAGCGAGCTCAATGTCCAGACATACATGAGCTATCCAGCGAACAAGCAAGCGATCCAAGCTAAGCACCACTGTTCCCTCCCTGAGAACCTGGGGGGGGGGGGGAAACGGAAGAAAAGAAGCGAAAGAAAACAGGTCAGTCAAAAAGACTGGTAAGCCCTACTACGATCAGTCTATAAACTAATAAACTTAACATCATGATGGAAACTGAGATGAACATACTGGCAATAGACAAAGGTGTCATCACATAAAGAAGATTAAGCTTTGCACCACAGTGTACTAGCAAACTAACACAACAGGTATTGATCCTTCATCCCAAACTTTGGCCCAATAGCATGAGGTGACCTTAATGCAAGGTCCAGCCCAACGGTCTAGTCGATCGGCTCCCTATAAACCTAACACGTCAAGTGTTGGTGTCCATACGGCCCACATATGGTTGTAGTCAGACTGTGCTGGGTCCACCTTCGGGTGTATCAAGCCCTCGGGTGTCAACCCCAGACACCTAAGCAATAATGCACAGTCTAAACCTACTGGTACCCGTGCCTCGAGTTTGTCCAACACCGGACTACGTGCACGTCCGTAGCCCGCCTGGACCCACACCGCTGTACCACTCAGCCGTCGCTTTGGTCGCTTACATCAGTCCAGTAATCGTGCCCCGCCCTAGCCTAGCCTCTAGGGTTGTGAATGATACCAAACTGGGATTACTGCTGGAACAGACCACGTTGCTAGGTTTTCTAAGAGGGTTAAGTGTGGTTTAACCCCTCACTAATCATGGATTAAATTAGTTAAGTGTAACCAACAGTTCACCACTTAACCCCATTTAATCCCTCGTACCCCCAAAATTGGTTAAGTATTAGTGGGCCATGACTTAACCCTAATCATGAGGCATTAATTAATTTAATTGCGCCTTAACCTCTCACATTAGACTTTGTTGCGGTTACTAGTTAAGCTGGGCAGGTCCGGGTAGCTTTACACCACAACTTGGTCTAACCTCGGGTCCAAGGTACACATGACCAACTTCTCACATTGGGTCCTATTGTTTGTAGCAACTAGTTAAGCCGGTCGGTTCCGGGTAGGTTTACGCTACAAACTCAACCCAACCTCGAGTTGGCCACACTTATGTTTTCTAAGTGTCATGTCCACTTTATTTTCAAAACATAATTACAAGTTTAACAAATACTTGGGTAGACCTAACTTAATAGGTAAATTCCCAAGGGGTAGACCTAACTTAATAGGTAAATTCCCAATCTCATATTTTCATGTATTTTAAGTTTTACCCCAAACCCCCCAACGTCATTCTATCGCTTACATATTCGTTATAACGCTTAAAGGATAGAAAGAGGGAACTTGGCACAACATACATGATGAATCTTACATATCATAATAAATATGCATAATATGTTGGACTTGCATAACTTAGCATAGTGAACTTGCATAAACATGCATAACTTGTTAAACTTACAAATCATGGCATAGTGAACTTGCATAAACATGCATAACTTGTTAAACTTGCAAATCATGGCTTAGTGAACTTGCATAAACATGCCTAGCTTGTTAAACTTGTGTAACATAGCATAGTGAACTCACATAAGCATGCATAACTCATTAAACATGCATAACATAGCATAGTGAACTCGCATAAGCATGCATAACTTATTAAACATGCATAAATCCCAACTTTCATCACATATTAACTTTAGAGTTTCTAAAATGAAGGTAAGAGGGCTTACAAATATTATGAAGACACAAATCTACTAATAAAGATTGAGAAGCCCTTTTTATGCAAGCATATAAAAACCCAAAACAAAGCTCCAATTAACAAAAATCCCAAAAACTCTAGCTTAGCAAATAAAGCTTGCAACTTGATGATGTATGCAAGCTAATGATCATTCATACAACTTAGAAATGCTTGTATGAACATCAAAATCTTCATAGGAATGATTTTTGAAGAGGGTGGAGGCTAGGGTTTTTAGGTGGAGGCCATTTGAGAATTCAATTTGACATAGTTTGGTTGCTAGAATGAATAATGAGGTTTTAGGTTAGGATTAGGGGCTTATTTATAGAAGATTAGAGTGTTTTTAGCCCTAGGATTAACCCTAGGTTAGTTTAGGTCCGTCAGATTTCGGAATTCTCTAGAACCAAGCCACAAGACCAAGCCCAAATCAAAATGGTGCGCCAGGCAAAAGTGCCCGGCCACCCCGTGTCGACAGGGCTGTCGACAGGGCTGTCGACACCCTGGGGACCCTGTCGACATGGGGGTCCTGGCGGGAATTTTCCCGCCTGACGCCAGTTAGCCCTAATCCTTGTTTTTAATTTAAAATTTAAATCTGTTTTTACTATGGAAATTTCTGAAAACTTCAATGGGCCTTAACTGGGTCATACGGACTCTGATTTTCGAAAACTCGGACTCTATTTCGCGTATTTTTCCGAGACGAACGCAATGGCATAGCCCGTTTCCCTTGATTCAGATTTTTGAATTAAATTCTGCCTCGATTTATGTTATAATAGGTTATTGAAAATACGGGTTGTTACATTCTCCCCTCCTTAAAGGATTTCGTCCCCGAAATCTTCAAGTTAGGAAGAACGTATCCTACCATCCAATCATCCATCTACTCAAAGCATCATCCACGAGCAATCATTGTCCTTAAAAGATTCTAAATGCTGTATGAACATATGCAAAAGTGTGTGTATATGTACTTATCTAATGCAAAGATCAATGCAAAATATGTTAGTGAAATGTATCCATATGTATGCAAATCCCTAACATAATGTATAATATCTACATGCGTGCTCAATCATACATCCATATGCAACATCCATGTGATGGCATACAAATTTCATCCAAGAATAAGCATAAACACTCATGCACATGCAATATGAGGAGTGTGTGAGCCGATCTAGTGCCTAATGTGTATCATGCATCCACGATTAACCACTTGCAAACACTTGCAACCACTTGCAACCATCAAACATAACATGTCTCAAACACATGTTTCATCCAAAGGGTTTCTACCTAAGGTTCTCATGACAAGATTAGCACGATAACTAGATAAACATGGATAGCAAAGAGAAAGATATGCTAACAAAGGAAAGAGATTGAGAGTGTACCCTCAAAAAGGAATGGATAAAGCCCACGCATCTTCTCCTCGATTTCCCAAGTTGTGTCTTCTTCGGCTTCCCCCCATTGAACCTTCACCAACTTGACCTCTCGATTCCTTAGCTTCTTGGTCTCCGTCCCCAAGATACGAATTGGAGCTCTCCTCAAAGTTGCCTCTTTCTCTACTTCCACGTCTTCAAGAATGCTAGGTTCAACCACCTCAGCGGACTCATGTAGGCACTTACGGAGATGCGAGACATGAAAGACATTATGCACTCCGGACAGCTTCTCGGGCAATTGCACTTTATAAGCCATCTTCCCAATCCTCTCTATGATAGGGAAGGGTCCAACAAATCTCGGTGCTAACTTTCCAACAGCTCCAAATCGGACCACATTCCGCAACGGAGAAACCTTTACGAAAACCATGTCCCCAACATCAAACTCCAAATCGGATCTTCGCTTATCAGCATAGGATTTCTGTCGGTCTTGGGCCGCTTTCATACGTCTCTGAATCAACTCGATCTTCTCGGACGTATCTCTGATCATATCAGGCCCAAGTATGAGCTTCTCTGTAGTCTCCCACCAACATGTAGGTGACTTGCACGGCCTCCCATATAAAGCTTCAAATGGTGTCATCCCTATGCTTGCTTGATAACTGTTATTATATGCAAACTCAACAAAAGGAAGATGGTCTTCCCAAGTACCACCAAAATCCAGAATGCAAAGCCTCAACAAGTCCTCAAGTACCCTATTCACCCTTTCTGTCTGACCGTCCGTCTGTGGGTGATAAGCAGTACTCAGATTCAACCTCGTGCCCATAGCCTCTTGCAAGCTATTCCAGAATTGACTAGTAAAGATGGGGTCTCGGTCACTGACTATGCTGGAAGGGACTCCATGTAGTCGTACTATCTCACGAAGATATACTGATGCTAGTCCAGATGCGGTCCTTTTGCTCTTCACCGGAATGAAATGAGCACTCTTCGTAAGCCTATCTACAATGACCCAAATGCTCGTATTCCCTTTCCTTGACCTTGGAAGCCCATCAATAAAGTCCATAGAAATACTCTCCCACTTCCATAGCGGGACCTCTAGAGGATGCAATAGCCCACCGGGCTTCTTTGACTCGGCCTTAACTTGCTGGCAAATGATACATCTAGAGACAAACTCTGCCACATCCTTCTTCATTCCAGGCCAGAAGAAAATGCGCTTCATATCCTTATACATCTTATCTCCACCCGGATGTATAGTCAACTTGGAGCGATGTGCTTCATCAAGAACTTTCCTCACCAAGTCTTCTACCATCGGAACACAAAGCCTTCCATCTCTCCTCAGCCAACCCCTATCATCTATAGAATATCGAGCAAGGTGACTAGATGTCTCCCCTCGAATCAGCTTATCCATGATCTCAATTATCTGAGGGTCTTCCTTCTGCGAAGCCCCAACTTGTTCTAGAAGGGTAGGCCTGAGCTCAAGAGATGCTAAAGAACCGGTCATCGACTCAACTGTCAAAGAAAAATCAAAGGTTGCCAAGAACTCTAAATTCTTCATCTCAACAAATAGAGGACTTAGTGTCAACCTTTTTCTACTCAACGCATCTGCTACAACATTCCCCTTGCCAGGGGTATAGGCTATATCAAAATCATAGGATGCCAAGAATTCCATCCATCTTTGCTGCCTCAAGTTCAGATCCTTCTGCGAAAAGAGATACTTCAAAGACTTATGATCAGTATACAGCTCGAATCTCTCTCCCAGAAGATAATGACGCCAAGCCTTGAGTGCATATACTATCGCTGCCAGCTCTAGATCATGAGTGGGATAATTCTTCTCATGCACCTTAAGTTGCCTCCCACCAAAACATATAACTCTGCCCTCTTGCATCAGAACGGCGCCCAATCCCGTGCCACAAGCATCAGTGTACACGGTAAACATCTTACCACCATCGGGTAAAGCTAGAACTGGTGCTGAGGTAAGGGCTCTCTTGAGTCTTTGAAAAGCAAGCTCACAGTCCATATCCCAAGCAAAAACTAAGTTCTTCTTCGTCAACTTAGTAAGAGGAGCGGATATCTTCGCGAAGTCCTTGATGAACTTCCGGTAAAAACCCGCAAGACCTAGAAAACTTCTCACCTCGGTTGCATTCCGTGGAGTCTTCCAATCCTGAACTGCAACCACCTTAGCGGGATCCACCGCTAAGCCTTGCTTGGATACGATATGCCCAAGGAATCTAACTTCCCTTCTCCAAAAGTGACACTTGGAGAACTTGGCCTTTAACTGATGCGCTCTAAGCGTATCCATCACCTCTACAAGATGCCTCGCGTGCTCTTCTTCATCCTTGGAGAAGATCAGAATATCATCCACAAAGACCACGACAAACTTGTTCAAGAACTCCCGAAACACCCTACTCATCAAGTCCACGAAATACGCGGGTGCATTCGTCAAACCGAACGGCATAACAAGCCATTCAAAGAATCCATCTGGAGTTCTGAATGCAGTCTTGTCTATACTATCTTCAGCCACCCTGAGCTGATGAAATCCAGTAGCAAGATCAAGCTGAGAGAAAATAGAAGCACCAACAAGCTGGTCAAAGAGATCATCGATCCTCGGTAACGGGTGTCTGTTCTTCTTAGTCAGCTTATTCAATTCTCTGTAGTCCACACAGAGTCGAAGAGAACCATCTGCCTTAGTAGCAAACACCACAGGCGCTCCCCATTCGGATATACTTCGTCTGATGAAGTTCTTCTCAAGTAACTCCTTTACTTGCTTGCTGAGCTCCCGTCTCTCACGCGGAGCCATGTGCCGAACGGGCAAAGAAACAGGCTTAGCATTATCCACCAGATAAATGCGAAAATCAATCTCTCGTTTAGGGGGCAACCCCTTAACTTCTTCAAAAACATCTGGATAATCTCGGACCACCCTTACAGACTGAAGGGCTTCCTCTGACGAGTCGAGAGATTCAAGATAGCACAACATGACGGGATCCTTCGGATTGCATGAAATCTCTAAGGTGTTGCCAAGGCGAGTCACAAGCCTCACAACCCTATGCTCACAATCAAGAATGGCTCCATATCTGGACAGCCAATCCATGCCCAATATCAATCCGTATCCCCTGAAACCAAGAACATACGCACTACACAAGAACTCTACACTGAGTATAGAGATCCTCAGATCCTCACATATCATAGATAGATGAGCAGAACCCCCAATGGGATTCGAAACACAAACGGGATCATCCACTAAGCTAGTACTAAGGTGCAAACTATCAACAAGATCAGATGAAATAAAGCTATGTGATGCACCAGAATCAAACAAGGTACGAACTGGAAGATCGGAAACATAAACAAGGTTCTCAACAGAAACACTACCTCGATCGGGAACTGGAGCGGTATTGAGAGCATGAACTTGCCCTCCTGAAGGTCCAGCCTGTCCTTTCTTCTTTGGGCATTCCTTGCTGAAGTGTCCAGTCTCACCACAGGAAAAACATCCACCACTAAGCTTCCTTTTCTTCTTCCTACAATCCTTAGCAAAGTGTCCAGGCGCACCACAGTAATTGCACTTTCCCTTGCCTTTGTTGTTGTTCCCCTTCTTGTTCTTGCTCTGATTCCCCTGACTGCTTTGACCACCTTGATTGCCTTTGCCTTGAGAATCAGTCTTCTTTGCTTGAGTATCACTCGACTTGATCTCTTTCTTTCCATCTCCCTGAAGTAGGGCCATATTGACCAAACTCTCAAAAGTAGCCCCATGCGGAATATGTGACATTGCCAAACCCTGCAGCGGCTCATTCAACCCTCTAGCAAATCGAAGAGCCTTCTTCTCAGGAGTGTTCACCATATCCAAACCAAAACGGGCCAGCTGATTAAACTTGTTCACATACTCCTTGACAGACATATCACCTTGCTTTAATGCAATGAACTTCTCCATCTGCAAATTTGCCTCAGCAGAAGATAGAAACTTGGCCACAAATCTAGCCCTCAAATCGGCCCAAGTCTCGACGGGCCTCGTCCCATTGGTGACTTCCCACCAATAGGCTGCTTCATCCTTCAAAAGCCACACTGTCAATAAGATTTTCCTCTCGTCATCAATCCCAAAGATAGCAAACAAGTCCTCAGTGTCTTTCAGCCAATTCCTAGCTTCAACAAAAGATTCCGTGCCTAGGAAATTCTTGCCTCCCATCGCCTTGAAGTCTTTACAAACCTTCGTGAACTCAACCTGAGGATGCTGAGGGGGAGGAGGAGGAAGAGGAGCCTCAGCAACAGGAGTGGGAGGAACATTAGCAACGGGAGGAGGAATATTAACCACTGGAGGAGGAGGAGCAGGGACTACCGGAGGAGGGACATTAGGGGGAGGATTCTCAACTACAGGAGGAGGAGTGGGAGTAGGGTTTGCGGGGCCGGCCGCCGCCCTAGCTTCTAGAAGTCTCCTATACCAGAGTGGTACGTTTACTCCATCCGGGATGGCAAGATCCTCAGCCATACTGAAACGAAGGATAAGATAAGATTAGGTCAAGGGAACGAAGGATAACGCTAATGGCTTTTTGGGGAATAGCCTTTTTAAAATATTAGACTTTTCTTTGGAAAATACTTTATACTTGTTTTGAAAATAGTTTTTCAAAAGTCTTTTAAAAACTTTTTGTTCTTTCTTGTAAACCATATGCTCTGATACCAAATTTGTAACGCCCCACCTCCGCTAGGGTCACTCTTTCGGGGGCACTAGCTTCTGGGGGGCGTTAGAACTGGGTAAGCATGCATAATGATATATCAAGGAAGAACAAGAACATAAATATATGTGTAAAACAGAGTAAATGAGAATAAAACAGCGGAATATCTCAAACCATCTCAAAACAAGTCTAGTACATCATAAAGTCATCTGCCAAAAATAAACATGTCTAGTACATCATAAACAGAAATACTGAAATACATAGTGCTATCCCCAAAATAAAGATGATAAACCATAGCGAGCTCAATGTCCAGACATACATGAGCTATCCAGCGAACAAGCAAGCGATCCAAGCTAAGCACCACTGTTCCCTCCATGAGAACCTGGGGGGGGGGGAACGGAAGAAAAGAAGCGAAAGAAAACAGGTCAGTCAAAAAGATTGGTAAGCCCTACTACGATCAGTCTATAAACTAATAAACTTAACATCATGATGGAAACTGAGATGAACATACTGGCAATAGACAAAGGTGTCATCACATAAAGAAGATTAAGCTTTGCACCACAGTGTACTAGCAAACTAACACAACAGGTATTGATCCCTCAGCCCAAACTTTGGCCCAATAGCATGAGGTGACCTTAATGCAAGGTCCAGCCCAACGGTCTAGTCGATCGGCTCCCTATAAACCTAACACGTCAAGTGTTGGTGTCCATACGGCCCACATATGGTTGTAGTCAGACTGTGCTGGGTCCACCTTCGGGTGTATCAAGCCCTCGGGTGTCAACCCCAGACACCTAAGCAATAATGCACAGTCTAAACCTACTGGTACTCGTGCCTCGAGTTTGTCCAACACCGGACTACGTGCACGTCCGTAGCCCGCCTGGACCCGCACCGCTGTACCACTCAGCCGTCGCTTTGGTCGCTTACATCAGTCCAGTAATCGTGCCCCGCCCTAGCCTAGCCTCTAGGGTTGTGAATGATACCAAACTGGGATTACTGCTGGAACAGACCACGTTGCTAGGGTTTTCTAAGAGGGTTAAGTGTGGTTTAACCCCTCACTAATCATGGATTAAATTAGTTAAGTGTAACCAACAGTTCACCACTTAACCCCATTTAATCCCTCGTACCCCCAAAATTGGTTAAGTATTAGTGGGCCATGACTTAACCCTAATCATGAGGCATTAATTAATTTAATTGCGCCTTAACCTCTCACATTAGACTTTGTTGCGGTTACTAGTTAAGCCGGGCGGGTCCGGGTAGCTTTACACCACAACTTGGTCTAACCTCGGGTCCAAGGTACACATGACCAACTTCTCACATTGGGTCCTATTGTTTGTAGCAACTAGTTAAGCCGGTCGGTTCCGGGTAGGTTTACGCTACAAACTCAACCCAACCTCGAGTTGGCCACACTTATGTTTTCTAAGTGTCATGTCCACTTTATTTTCAAAACATAATTACAAGTTTAACAAATACTTGGGTAGACCTAACTTAATAGGTAAATTCCCAATCTCATATTTTCATGTATTTTAAGTTTTACCCCAAACCCCCAACGTCATTCTATCGCTTACATATTCGTTATAACGCTTAAAGGATAGAAAGAGGGAACTTGGCACAACATACATGATGAATCTTACATATCATAATAAACATGCATAATATGTTGGACTTGCATAACTTAGCATAGTGAACTTGCATAAACATGCATAACTTGTTAAACTTACAAATCATGGCATAGTGAACTTGCATAAACATGCATAACTTGTTAAACTTGCAAATCATGGCTTAGTGAACTTGCAAAAACATGCCTAGCTTGTTAAACTTGTGTAACATAGCATAGTGAACTCACATAAGCATGCATAACTCATTAAACATGCATAACATAGCATAGTGAACTCGCATAAGCATGCATAACTTATTAAACATGCATAAATCCCAACTTTCATCACATATTAACTTTAGAGTTTCTAAAATGAAGGTAAGAGGGCTTACAAATATTATGAAGACACAAATCTACTAATAAAGATTGAGAAGCCCTTTTTATGCAAGCATATAAAAACCCAAAACAAAGCTCCAATTAACAAAAATCCCAAAAACTCTAGCTTAGCAAATAAAGCTTGCAACTTGATGATGTATGCAAGCTAATGATCATTCATACAACTTAGAAATGCTTGTATGAACATCAAAATATTCATAGGAATGATTTTTGAAGAGGGTGGAGGCTAGGGTTTTTAGGTGGAGGCCATTTGAGAATTCAATTTGACATAGTTTGGTTGCTAGAATGAATAATGAGGTTTTAGGGTAGGATTAGGGGCTTATTTATAGAAGATTAGAGTGTTTTTAGCCCTAGGATTAACCCTAGGTTAGTTTAGGTCTGTCAGATTTCGGAATTCTCTAGAACCAAGCCACAAGACCAAGCCCAAATCAAAATGGTGCGCCAGGCAAAAGTGCCCGGCCACCCCGTGTCGACAGGGCTGTCGACACCCTGGGGACCCTGTCGACATGCCTGTCGACATGGGGGTCCTGGCGGGAATTTTCCCGCCTGACGCCAGTTAGCCCTAATCCTTGTTTTTAATTTAAAATTTAAATCTGTTTTTACTATGGAAATTTCTGAAAACTTCAATGGGCCTTAACTGGGTCACACGGACTCTGATTTTCGAAAACTCGGACTCTATTTCGCGTATTTTTCCGAGACGAACGCAATGGCATAGCCCGTTTCCCTTGATTCAGATTTTTGAATTAAATTCTGCCTCGATTTATGTTATAACAGGTTATTGAAAATACGGGTTGTTACACTATCCATCATCTACATAAGTAAATATGCCTGGGCCCCATACCATGGAACTACTTCTAGCTAGAAAGAAACCCATGCACTCCCTGTGTCCCTAATCAAATTTTTGACTCATATCGGGGTGTGAGGCTCGCAAATTAGCGTTATATAAAAAGTAGTGCTATATGAAAGCAGTGCTTTTATTATCATCCACAAGACTCTACTTTTCAACAAAAGCCTTGATCATTGCATCTCAGCATGCCATATTGTCAATCCATACCATACTATTGATTTCCACCAATATATAACCTCTAAGCTCGTACGTCTTAGAGAAGGGTGTTAACCAAGAGAATAAATTCACCACCACCAAACAGATAAATATTTAGCAGAGATCACTGAATATAACACAAAGTACAATGTCAGACACACAATCCATTTACAAGTCCGTTTGGATTTGAACAAAACCGGAGGCACCTTATTCCTCATCCCATATATCCAATATAGGAGAGAGGCCCTCGCATGTTCGGTCGATTTCCAAGTATATATGGATGACCACCACATATAACCTCTACTTGGGTGTACTTTCCAAGTGAGACATCAGCAATAGCCTAAACGATGTGAAGGTTTCCGGTCTTCAACCATCGTCTTCATCTACGACTTTTAATCATCGTAACAGTTATTCAGAATGGGTTAAACCCGGTCTTTCCAAATAACTGGTGCGTCTTTATAATCATGTGATAAATACACAAAGATCGCACACATTTCATTCCAATCCATAATATTTTTTATTCAAATATTCATTACCTTTGGTATAGGTTCCCATTAATTTTATCAAAGATAAATTCCTTTAAACTTATTGTTTAATCTTCCTTTGGATATCATTTCAAAAGATTTTACATTATCTATTCACAATTTAAACCAAATTAAGGTTCATACAGCTAGTCGGGATTATTGAGTTTTACCGAAGTAATCATTTATTTTACTATTCCTAATCCCAATCCATTCATCCCATGGAGCAAAACTAGTGGTACTCCATATTTAATACCCATAGTATTATCGGTAAATTTAATTACCATTTAATGTTCAAATCTAATTAAGCATTTAACTACTGCATGGAGTAAAATTGGTGGTACTCCATTATCGAACACTTCTCATGTTTGATAAATTTAATTATCCTATTCGCATTTCAAGCTAATTAAAGATTTATTAAAACTCCAACTTAGTTTTAGTCTTCAAAATCCATTATTGAATGATTATTCAACTTAAGAAATTAATCCTGACTTTACTTGGGTTGAAGAACAAATATCATTTAAAACACAATTCACGATAAACCTAAAATCATCTTCCATTAATATGGAATCTTCACGGAAATCTGAACAAGTAATAATCGATATAAATTTATGTATCTAGCCAATACTATAAGTTGAATAATAGCAAGGCCTTTTGAAATTCCATAAATATTAAATGCCTTCCTTCACAGAAGTCATCTCGATTATTATTAATCAAATTCCATTCAATTCCAATTTAATCGAATAAACTGGAAAACTTTCTTAAATCTTAATTAAAAGATTTATAACTTTCACAAGTGGGTTCAAGAGCAGTATTATTTAAGATACCATTCACAACGAACCCAAAATCCAATTTGATATTAAATATAAGTTCTTAAATGGAAATTATGTCGACTTA
Source organism: Allium sativum (assembly GCA_030737875.1). Classification (NCBI taxonomy): domain Eukaryota; kingdom Viridiplantae; phylum Streptophyta; class Magnoliopsida; order Asparagales; family Amaryllidaceae; genus Allium; species Allium sativum. The sequence goes on from CM060913.1 coordinate 487,553,933, forward strand.
CATTCAACCCCAAATTATGAAACTAACAGATATCGTTTCAGAATAACGATATCAATATCTTCTAAATTCCTCAACGATATTCGTATAATCACGAAACCCAATATAAAAAATATCCGAAGACCATTTTTGTTCAAATCCGTTCCAATTTATTCATTGGAAAAACTCTGGTTATATTAAAAACCATTCTCAATCCAATTTATTAAATTAAAATCATTGGATTATTACTCTAGTTATTAACTAGTTCATCCATATAAAAATTACTTTTATCTTTTCAAAACATGAATTATTTCATCCAAAATCTTTACAAATCATCTATTATGATTTTACATAATTTATTTATATTTTTAATAATTTTATATAGGCCATTACAGTCGGTTTCCAATATCGGCCAACGAACTGCATCCATAGCGACATTTTCTGAAATTGATTTGGACATATTTTAAACTCTCCCTGTTCAAATTTAAGCATCTTATGTTCATTTGAAAGATCTTTTCGATTCGAACCCAACGGTTTCAGTTTTAGGAGAATCTGATGGTCGGATCTCCCGTTACGTCCATTCGAAGTTGATGGTTGAAGTTCGCAAATGGTCGCTGCGCGACACGTTCTATTCAACCATTTAAATATATATAATATATTTCGTAGGTTTCCATTCAAAACGTATTTTATAAAACGTTTATAAATTCGTTTAAAAATGATTTCACTTCCATTTCAATTCTAATTTAAATTTGAATCTTCTATAATATTATAATCTCAAAATAATAATATTTTCAAAATGTCAGATTTTAAATTCCAGTTTTCTCAATATTCATTATAGAAATGAATAAAATCGATATAAAAATATGTCCAAGTTAAAATAGCATTATTTCCTTAACTTGGCTTCTTATCTTTAAAACATCATTCATTTCACAATAAACTTGAACAAACCATATTTGTATGAAAATTTATTCAAATCAATTCACTTCCGTTATAAATATTCGTTAGTATTTTAATATTTTTGTGTCCATCCAAAATCGGACATCGAAATCAACTTCGAGTTTCATTGAATATTATAGTCTTAAAATGTTCATATTTATTCCAGATTGGAATAAATTTTCAACCAATATCCATATAGATATATTTATATGGATTACATTTATCATATACATCCAACAATAGTTGTAAACAACCATCAACATCCAAAATGACATCCAGTATGCATTTTATTTTCATATAAGATTCAAATGATTTATTGACTCTAACTTCGTTTTGTTAATTGATCGATTAACATACGAACAATATACAAGGGAGATGTGTAAAGCAAATATCATCCCGAGATCCGTTTGGGGTTTTCAACCAACATCAATCAATTTAAATTCATTACTGATTCATGAATTTAATCATTTATAATTCAATTCGAAATATTTTTCAAACTAACCAATAAATAAGTTATTCATTTCATCTAATCGATATTATTTAAATGGGTGAACATAGAAAAGCCATTCGACTTGTAAATGGATTTTTAATCCAACTTCAACTATCACAAAAATTTAACATCATTTTTAGCAAGTTAATTATTTCAAATTCACATTCAAAACAAAACATAAATAATCATCCAATGCCATTTAAGGCGCCACAAAGGACCATCCACATTGTTTGAAATACGAGTGGCGTATATTCAAACAACGTTTCTAATAACATATAAACTTTGTGAATATTTCATGTGTTGAACTCAAGGGATGTCGCATGTAACAGATAAAAATCGACATAGGCAATTAATATGTTTTGTAACGGCTCGGATTTGCCCAGACCCAATCGATCGCAAGATCAACTAAGACCATTCAAAACCCGAGTACGTTAACTTTGGGAATACAACAACATCAGAACAACAACAGACTTTTATAAACATTACAATAATGTTACATTAGAGTACAGAATATATCAGAGTACATTGAATCAAATTACAGCGAAAGATAAATTTCAATAAATTAAATACAATAAAGAGTGGAAGACTTCTATGCTCTGGACACAGCTTTAGGCTTCGATCCAGAATCCTTCTCAAGAGATATATCTGCAAAAAGCTACTCGACTGCGCGTGTGGAAAAGAGGACACCCGAGTTTGCAAAGTGAAACAAACTACGAGTCAGTCATGGGACTGGTGTGAGAATTCTTAACTAATATAACTAATAGCAATAAGGAAAATCCAAGGACCACGCCGCTAACGAGGAACGGGTTTTATTCCAATGGATTGCCGGTGCATAAATTAAAGTAAATCGTTAAACAACGCAATGCTTTTTAGAAAAATGGAATCATCATAAGACTTAAGTCCTATCACACAATGCAACACAAACCAGAGGATAGAGTTTTACCTTATGATGATTAAACATGCTTGGTAAGTTAAAAACGAGTTTGATATTATTATTAGTGTATATATGTTTCAAAAACATTTCAAAGTAAATGTATCGATCCTAGGCAGCATAGTACCCCATACTACTCTGTCGCCATACTAGTAATACAATCAAGTCTGTAGGGTCGTATTGGAATTGGGTTTGCATCATGAGTCAAGGCTAGGAACGATCTCCTTACCGATTCGAGACACTCTAGCTAATGTCTCAGGATCCCCCGCAGTGAACCCTTGGAAAGCTGCAGGGCCGGTCCGCACATACGATTTTGTGGATTAGTTATTCCTGAACACACGTTTCCCGATCCTATAAGACCTAATATCCGAGACGCCTCATTCCATCATCCACATAAGTAAAATGTTAGGCCGTTTAAAACCCAAACACCACTTCTAGCTAGAAAGAAACGTGATGCTCTCCCTGAGTTCTCTTGCTCCGTTTTAGACTCAACCGGGTTGTAAGGCTCGTGAAGCTACGTTATACACAAAGCCACGCCTAAACAGGCCGTGCTTTGATCATCAACCACAAAGCCTGCTTTTCAATAAAATCCTTGATCATTTGCATCTTGGCGTGTCACATTGACAATTCACGCCATACGATCGACAACCATCAATATATAAGAGGGTGTTAAGCAAGAGAATAAATTCTCCTCCACCAAACAATTATATATTAAATAGAAATCAATTTAATTTACATGGAATGAAATTCAACGTCGAACATACATCCATTTACAAGTCCGTTCTGGGTCTGAACGAAACCGCAGGCACCTTATTCCTCGCATATCCGAACAAATCAACAAGTAGTCTGGACGGCCACCATTGTAGCCCCTTCAAGGTAGCTACTCTGTAATAACCCGGAAATCCGAGCTAATTTAAATTTTTTATTTTGGCAATTTTAGTGAATTTTGAATATTTAAAATGATTTATTTTAAATAATAACAACGAGAAATTTAATTTGAATAGAATTAGAACGTATATATTTATTTGAATCTTCCTTAGAATATAATTAATTAATTATAATTATAAAAGGAATTGAAAATGGCGCGGTAGTTTGAAATTTCGATTTCGAATTTCAAATGAATGTACCGGGTGCAAAATAAACCAGATTTTAGCGAAACCAAAAACATTAGAATCTAGTTGTGAATATCTTTCCAACAAATCAGAGAAATTGAAATTTCATAGCGGGAATCAAAAGTTACGTCCAGTTGAAAATTCAGAATATTCGCTATGGAATTCAGGCCCTTAAAAATGGAAATTTTGCAAACGACCTCAGTTTTCGACGAAACCACTTTTGTTGGATCCGTGATGTCTAGTTATTGCTAGATTCCAAAATTCGTAATTTTTCGAATCAATATGTGAGCGTGGCAAAGGAAAACGCGTTTGACCAGTTTTAGTTGATTTTAATTGACTGGAAAATGGCCGTTTTTCAAACGGACTTGGAATTTGATGAAGTTTGTTTTGTTAGGACCGTATCGACAATATGAAGCTAGAAAATATTTTCCAGGAATTTTTCGAGTTAGTATGTGACCCCAGTAAATTGAAATCTGCGTTCAAATTCAATATATAGATTTATATTTTGATTTTGACGAAAACTGATCGAAACGATAGAATCAACTTACGATACATATCCCATTGTGTTCGGAACGGGGGTAATTAGCTATGGACGACAGGCGGTGGGTTCGATTTCGAGGTCGAAATTAAAAGTTGCTTTTTGGAAATAAATAAAAATAAAAACCCTACCCCCTATACTCTCCCTCCTCTCTCTCTTCTGTATTAGATCGAACATAACAAATAAAAAAAAGAAGAGAAATCATCGATGTCCAGCCGCCCCCCCTCTCGAAGCCATCGCGCCGCCCTAGGCTGGCGCCGCCGCCGACCTCCACCCTCCTCCACCTCGCCGGACCCCGTTCTCTCTCCTCCTCCCTTCTCTTTCCTCCTCCATTTCGAACGCGAGGACCCCTGAACCCCTCTCCCCCCCTGCGCGCCTTTAACAACCGCGCCCCCTCCGCTGGCCCACACCCCGACCACCTGCCGCGACTCCAGCCGCCTCCCGACCACTTGTCGCCCTCCTCTCAGTCCAACTTCGATATGGAGCCCCCTCCACGGGAAAAAATCAATTAAAAGTAAGTTTTTTATTCTATTTTCTTTTGAGCAATTAATATAGGGTAAAAATACAATTTTTATTTTTTTATCACTAGGGAAAAGATACGATTTTTATGTTTAGAAAAATGTGATCTTTAATTATGTAAAGATATAATATCTAATCGTATGAAGGTATGGGTTTTTATCATATAAAGATTTTATTTTTAGTTAATTAAAGATAAGATTTTTATCATAGTAAAAACGATATTTTTATCATAAAAAGGTCGGATTATATAGTTAATCAAATAGAAAAGGTCGGATTTTTATATAGTTAATCAAATAGAAAAGGTCGAATTTTTGTATTAGAAAAGTTTGAATCTTTATATAGTTGAAATAGTGAAGTAAAAATGAGATTTTTATATATATAGTAGCGGTATAAAAATAGAATTTTTATCTATATAGTAGCGGTATAAAAATAGAATTTTTACCTATATAGTAGCGGTATAAAAATAGAATTTTTATCTATATAATAGCGGTATAAAAATGTGATTTTTATATACATGGCAACAATATAAAAATGTGATTTTTATATATGTAGTTGCTACGGATAATGAAATCGACAAAAAGCGAGCACGACGAAGATTTCTACATATGAAGAGTCGTGGCTTTTGGGTTTAGCATTTCAGTGAGAACTCCTCACCTTTAATTTATTTCTAGTTTGAAATATATACTAGGATGCAGACAGTGTTTAGTAGCACCCGACACCCGTCGTCCACAGACCATGGATGACTTGTTTGTTTGATTGTTGTGTTGTGAAATTTGATTGTGTGGTGTGGAATGAAATAAAATATTTTATAGTGGAAAATATTTTATAGTTAAAAATATAATTTTTTAACGTGTGTATAAAATGAATATTTATAACCAAATCGGACAATTTGTTTATATACACTGATTTAACTGATATTGATTGGGACGATAAATTTTACACATCGCCCAACCGCACAAATAAAATATGCGTTTGTTGATTTGAAACCCCACACGGGTATTGGGATGAGATTTGACGTACACTAATCCCGATTGTTTAGTTGTATGTCAATCGATGGATTGACAGACTGTGTAAGCGTTAATTATTTATATTTAATGCTTATGCAGTTGCGTGGTACACTCTGGATGATGGTTGATGATTTATCGTTGCTGTTATATACATGTGTTGTAGGGAATCCATATAATAAACATTATGTGGTAATTGATTGGGCCTCATTCCAATTTAGAAAATAAATTCATGTGTTGAATAGAAAATAAATTCATGTGTTGAATGAAAAATATATATTCATGTGTTGAATAAAAATATATATTCATGTGTTGAATAAAAATATATGTTCATGTGTTGAATAAAATATATGTTCATGTGTTGAAGAAAATATTCATTTGTTGAATAGGATAACGAAGTTATTGAAATAAATAAAGCCGTGTTGATTAGATTGACACCATTTTGACGTGAACGATATTTATATCGAGTTTATTCATTTTTATAATAAATAGAACGCGTCGCGCTGCGGCAGTTCGCGAATTTCGACCATTGACTTCGAATGGATATTACGGGAGATCCGACCGTCAGATTCTCCTAAAACCGGAACCGTTGGGTTCGTATCGAAAAGGGCTTTCTAACGAATATTAGAAATTAGAAATCTAACAGTTGGATTTGGAATTATGTCGAAATCAAATTTGGAAAAGGTCGCTGTAAGTGCAGTTCGATGGCCGTTGATGGAAATCGACTGTACGGGCCTTGATAAAATTATTAAAAATAGTAATAATTTGTGTAAAATCATAAGAAATGATTTGGGAAGAATTAGTATGAAAAATTCCAAATTTGAAAAGATAAAAATAGATTTTTATCGAAATGAACTAGTTTTGAAGTAGAATTATAATTCTATTTTTTTTTTAAATAAATAAAGTGGATTTGAAATGGTTTTGAAAATAACCAGAATTTCCAATAATTGAATTGGAATGGATTTGAATCAAAATTATCTTTGGAATATTTCGATGTTGGATTTCGTGATTATACAGATATTGTTATGGAAATTTGAAAGATATATTGATATTGTTATTTCCAATACGATATTTGTTGGTCGTAGAATTTGATATTGAGTAAAAGCCGATATATTTTCTATTCAGAGACTTGTATTTAATATCAAATGTGATTTGGGTTTGTCGTGAATGGTGTCTTCATTAACACTATTCTTAAACCCAGTTGAGAAAAAAAATCCAATCTTTTTATTTAGATTTAATGAAGTGTACCAATTAAATGGTATTTAATTGGAATTGAATTTGAATTGATTTTTGGGTTTATCGTGAACGGTGTTTTAAATAACACTTGTTCTTTAACCCGATAATTAATGAATGTGATTTTGGGTTTATTGTGAAACGTGTTTTAAAGGACATTGGTTCTTTAACCCAGTTAAAGACAGGATATGGTTTCCCAAGTTAAACAATCGTTGATATTGATTTTTGGGAGGATTAAAACGAAGTGGAGTTTTAATGAATCTTTAATTAGATTGAAGTGATCGAGAATGGAGTATCACCAGTTTGGCTCCAGGCGATAGTTAAATCTTTAATTAGATTTGAACGTGAAATGGTAATTGAATTTACCGATAACACTGTGGTCTTAGATATAAAGTATGACCAGTTTTACTTCATGGGATGAATAGGTTGGGATTGGGAAATAAAATAAATGATTACTTTGGTGTGGCTCGCTAATCCCGACTAGTTTGAATTGATATTCAAAGGAAGATTAAAGAATTTATCTTTGATAAAATTAATGGGAACCTTTCCCAAAGTATAAGGATATTGGAATAAAAGAATATTCTGAATTGGAACGAGGCGTATGTTGTGTTTGTGTAACACTTGTTTATTATATATGCGAGTTATTCAGAAAGACCGAGTTTATCCCATTCTGAATAATTGATTCGACGTGATGTCGAGGATGAAGATGGTGGTCGATGTAACAACCCGAAAATCTGGGCCAGTTTAAAATTTTTATTTTGGCAATTTTAGCAAATTTTGATTATTTAAAATGAATTATTTTAAATAATAATGACGAGAAATTTATTTAGAATATAATTCGAACGTATATAATATACGCGTCGTCGTTAGAATATAAATATTTATATATAATTATAAATAGAATTGAAAATGGCGCGGTAGTTCGATAATTCTATTTCAAACTTCAATTGAATGTACCGGGTGCAAAACAATCCGGATTTTAGTGAAACCAAAAATGATAGGATCTAATTGATAATATCTTTCTATCGAATCCGAAAAATCAAGATTTCATAGCGGGAATCAAAAGATATGTCCAGTTGAAAATTCTGAATAGTCGCTATGGAATTCAGGCCCTTAAAAATGGACATTTTGCAAATGACCTCGGATTTCGACGAAATCAGTTTTGTTGGGTCCGTGATGTAAAGTTATTACTAGGTTTTAAATTTCATAATTTTTCGAACCAATATGTGAGCGTTGCAAAGGAAAACGCATTTGACCGGTTTCAGTTGATTTTAATCGACTGGAAATTAGCCATTTTTCAAACGGTCTCAGAATTCGGTGAAACTAGTTTTGTTAGGACCGTATCGTTAATACGAAGCTAGAAAATATTTTTCTGGAATTTTTAAAGTTCGTATGTTACCCCGGTAATTTGAAATGTACGTTTAAAATTCAATATAGTGATTTAAATGTAAATTCAAAGGAAACTGATTGTAACGATCGAATCAGCTTACGATGCATATCCCATTGTGTTCGGAATGGGGGTATTTGGCTAGGGGCGACAGTTGTTGAGTTTGATTTTGATTCCAAATGAAAAAACCCTAGTTTCCAAATTAAATAATATAAAAAAATAATATATAAATATATATTTTCCTTTATAAAGCCCTAGTCAATCCCGTTCCAGGTCAAACCCGTTAGCCGCCTCTCCCTCTCTGAAGCAACGAACGACTCTCGTGCCCCCAAATTAAATCGCCCCGATCTCCTCCCTGGCGCCACGATGTCGATGATCTCTTAGGGGAAACGACTCGCCTACCTGTGCTCTACCACCAGCCGGAGGCGCCGGAGCTCCGATTGCTTCGTTCGTCGCTGGCGAACTCAAAAAGGCAGCGCGCATTTCAGGGTTTTTCTGGCTTAATGGCAAGAGTAGGAGGATGGAACCTGTCGGGGTTGGAGCGCTGAGAAGCGGCGCTGGAAACGGTGGCCAACGATCAACGTCCGGCGGCTTCAGATGATGGGCACAGCAGATTTTCGGGGAGAGCTCCAATTCGATACAGCAGACCTCGATACAGTGAGCTTCTCTCTGTTTATTTTTTTAATCTGAAAATATTATTGTTTTAAATTATATTATGGTTTTTATTTATAAAGAAATTGGAAAAAAAAACTTTGTATATTTATTTAATAGGAATTTCTATATGTATAACTTTGCTTTCTATTAAATATGATTTTGAAAATAAAAACCTTTGTTTTTAAAATAAAATATACTTTGTTTATGAAAGAAAATATAAATAATGGTGTTTTTAAAATGTGTTTGATAAAAATAAAATAGCGATGTTTATACATTGTTTTTACAATAGAAGAAGAAAATATAATTTTTGTCATAGGAGAAGCAGAATAAAAATATGGTTTTTGAAATATTTAGAACAGAATAAAAATATGGTTTTTGAGATATATATAGCGTGATAAAGATATAAGCATTGTTTTTTAATTTGTATATAGATTTGATTTTGAAAAATATAAAGATGTGATTTTGAAGAATATAAAGGTGTGATTTTTTTTATTAATATAACAATATGAGTTTTATAATATAAACATCGCTATAACATCATTTTTATGAATATATTTTGAAATGAAAATTCTACATATGTTTTGAAATGAAAATTCGACATTGCTTTTAAAATGAAAATATACATTGTTTTGAAAAAAAATTGCATTGTTTCTTTTCAGTTTTAAAAGAGAAAATGAAATAGCAGAAATAAAAAAAATATATGATTTTTATATATTGAACATTGAAGTAAAAATATGATTTTTATATATTGAACATCGAAGTAAAAATATGATTTTTATATATTGAACTTCGAAAAAAAAAATATGATTTTTATATATTGAACATCGAAGTAAAAATATGATTTTTATATACTGAACTTCGAAGTAAAAATATGATTTTTATATATTGAACTTCGAAATAAAAATATGATTTTTATATATTGAACTTCGAAGTAAAAATATGATTTTTATATATTGAACTTCGAAATAAAAATATGATTTTTATATATTGAACTTCGAAATAAAAATATGATTTTTATATATTGAACTTCGAAATAAAAATATGATTTTTATATATTGAACTTCGAAATAAAAATATGATTTTTATATATTGAACTTCGAAATAAAAATATGATTTTTATATATTGAACATCGAAGTAAAAATATGATTTTTATATATTGAACTTCGAAATAAAAATATGATTTTTATATATTGAACTTCGAAATAAAAATATGATTTTTATATATTGAACATCGAAGTAAAAATATGATTTTTATATATTGAACTTCGAAATAAAAATATGATTTTTATATATTGAACTTCGAAATAAAAATATGATTTTTATATATTGAACATCGAAGTAAAAATATGATTTTTACATATGTAGAGAATACGGGCAACGAAGATGACGAAGATGCGATAGCGATGAAGATTTCTATCAATGAAGTGTCGTGGAGCTAGGATAGCTATAAGTGAGAATTTCTCACCTTTCAATTTCATTTCTATATCTATATATATATATATATATATATATATGCTAGGATGCAGACGGTGCTTAGTAGCACCCGACACAATCGTCCACAGACCATGGACTTGTTTGTTTGGTTGCATAGATTAGTTGAATTGTTTGGTGAAATTAAATTGACTTGATTGATGTGTGAATGGCGTGGGCCTTCACTGGACCGGGGATAAGGCTAGGCCTCGTCCCGTTTCTAGTATCGTGCCGTTATGCCGCCGAAATTTTCTAAAATATGTTAGAAAAATAAAAATATCATTTTATTGAATAAATGAATTGAATAGAAATTCATAGGTTGAAATAAAATGTTTTATCGTTAGAAATATAATTTTTAACGTGAATATGAAAATAGTGAAGTGAACAAAATAAAATATTCATTTACAAACCGGACGGTTTGTTTATGTACACCTATTTGAATGACATTGATTGGGACGATAAATTTTACACATCGCCCAACTGCACGAATAAAATATGTGTTTGATTGTTTGAAACCCCACACGAGTGTTGGGATGAAATTTGAGGTTCACTCATCCTGATTGATTAAATAAGTCGATCGATTGATTGACAGGCTGTTATAAGCGTTAGATATCTATATTTGATGCTTATACAGTGTAGTGCACTTTGGTTGATGGTTGATTATTTTGCAATGCTATTATATGTGTGTAATGTATGAAAATCCATATAATTAACATTATATGGTGATTGATTGGGCCTCATTCCAATTTAGAAAATAAAGAAATATAAAATAAAGGTTCATGTGTTGACAGTACTCATCCATTGAGATTGGTCATGTGTTGAACGAAATATTTTAGTAATAAAATTTACATCTTTATCAATATAAAATAAAGGTTCATGTGTTGACAGTACTCATCCATTGAGACTGGTCATGTGTTGAACGAAATATTTTGATAATAACAACTATTTTGAAAAGAGAAATATTTGAAATAGAATATTTGAAAATAGAAATTTATGAAGCCGTGTTGATTAGATTGACGCCATTTTGACGTGAACGATATTTATATCGATTTTAAAACGATTTCGAAATGAATTGAATTGAAAACGAATTCAAATTGAATTGAAAGCGAATTGAAATGAATTCAAATTGAATTGAAATTTTAATTGAATAGGAATGAATTTTAAAACGAATTTATAAAGAAGAATTCAATTTTGATTTGAATTGAAATGGAAGTTGAAATTGCTTTTGAAACGAATTTTAAAACTATTTATATAATTCGTTTTAAATAGAAATCGACGAAATATATATTATATATATTATATATATAATATAATGGCCTGAATAGAACGCGCCGCGCCGCGGCAGTTCGTGAATTTCGACCATTTATTTCAAACGGACATTACGGGAGATCTGACCGTCGGATTCTCCTGAAACCGGAACCGTTGGGTTCGTATCGAAAAGAGCTTTCTAAGGAATATTAGAAATTAGAAATCTAACGGTTGGATTTGGAATTATGTCCAAATCAAATTTGAAAAAGGTCGTTGTAAGTGCAGTTCGATGGCCATTGATGGAAATCGACTGTACGGGCCTTGATAAAATTATTAAAAATAGTAATAATTTATGTAAAATCATAAGAAATGATTTAGAAAGAATTGGGATGAAAAACTCCATATTTGAAAAGATAAAAATAGATTTTTATCGAAATGAACTAGTTTTGAACTAGAATTATAATTCTATTTATTTTTAAATAAATAAATTGAATTTGAAATGGTTTTGAAAATAACCAAAATTTCCAATGATTGCATTGGAGTGGATTTGAATCGAAATTGTCTTCGGAATATTTCGATGTTGGATTTTGTGATTATACAGATATTGTTATGGAAATTTGAAAGATATATTTATATCGTTATTTCCAATATGACATTTGTTAATCGAAGAATTTGATATTGAATATAAGCCGATATATTTTCTATTCAGAGCCTTTTATTGAATATCAAATGTGATTTGGGTTTGTCGTGAATGGTGTCTTCACTAACACTGTTCTTGAACCCAGTTGAGAAAAGATTAAATCTTTTTATTTAGATTTAATGAAGTGTACCAATTAAATAATGTTTAATTGGAATTGAATTGATATTGATTTTTGGGTTTATCGTGAACAGTGTTTTTAAACAACACTCGTTCTTTAACCCGATAATTAATGAATGTGATTTTGGGTTTATCGTGAACCGTGTTTTAAATGACACTGATTCTTTAACCCAGTCGAAGATTAAAACTAAGTGGAGTTTTAATGAATCTTTAATTAGATTGAAATGATCGAAAATGGAGTATCACCAGTTTTGCTCCAGGCGATAGTTAAATCTTTAATTAGATTTGAACGTGAAATGGTAATTGAATTTACCGATAACACTGTGGTGTTAGATATGAAGTATCACCAGTTTTACTTCATGGGATGAATAGGTTGGGATGGGGAAATTAAAATAAATGATTACTTCGGTAAGGTTCGCTAATCCCGACTAGTTTGAATTGAGATTCAAAAATAGAATAAAGAATAAATTCAAGGAATTTATCTTGGATAAAATTAATGGGGGCCTTTCCCTATGAATGTGAAATTTAGAAACTAACTGTCGGTTAGCCAAGCAGAATGGTTTTCTGGACATTGATCTGATGTTGGTTTCGGCCTTCGGGGTTAATATTTGGGGAATTATTCTCTTGATTAATTTACGGTTAGTGACTGATGAATTGGAATGAGGCGTATGTTGTGTTTGTGTAACACGTATTTAAAATATACGCGAGTTATTCGGAAAGACCGGGTTTATCCCATTCTGAATAACTGATACGACGATAAGTCGAAGATGAAGACGGTGGTCGAAGACCAGAAGTCTTCACGTCGTTTGGGTGATTACTGATGATCTTGATTGGGCTGTACACCCAAGAAGATGGAAACAGTTGGTGATCGTCCAGACGTACTTGGAGATCGATGGATATGCGGGGTACTAGGTGCCTCCGGTTTCGTTCAGACCCAGAACGGACTTGTAAATGGACTGTGTGTCTGACATTGGATTTTAGTCCGTGTGATTGATCTCTATTAAATATATATCTGTTTGGCGGCGGAGAATTTATTCTCTTGCTTAACGCCCTTCTCTGAGACGTACGAGCTCAGGGGTTATATATCGATGGATATCAACCGCATGGAGTGAATTGCCTGTGTGGCACGCCTAAGTGGCAATTGATCGAGGCTTCTGTTGAAAAGCAAAGTCTTGTGGTTGATGATCAAAGCACGGCCTTTGTGGCGTAGCTTTGTGTAACGTTTACTTCGCGAGTTTCACACCCGGTATGAACCAAAAACGGTAGAGGACCTCAGGGAGGGCATGCGTTTCCTTCTAGCTAAAAAGTGGCGTCAGTGGTTTTACACGCCCTGACGAGTTTGACTTATGTGGTTGTTGCTGTTGCGAGGCGCCTCGGATTGATCGGTCGTTCTCGAACCGATGGAGTCATTTAGTTGGCTCACCTACGCCCCATAGGGCGGGGAAACGCATGTTCAGGGTTTAAGTTTAATCCACATCGGTGGACTGGCCCTGATGATCCAAGGGTCACTCGAGCTCTGATCCTGAGGGGCGGGCTAGAGCGTCTCGAATCGGTTGAGGACTATCTTTTGCCTCGGTTCATAGATGGAAACCTAATTTCCAAATACGTGATTCTGCGGTTTTATTTGTAGAGCCTAGTATGGCGACATAGTGGGATGGGGGCACTTATGCCGTCTATGATTGATACTTATGATTTGAAGTTGTTTTATACACTATGCACTTATAATAGTATCAAACGATTTGTTTTAAACGTATCAAGCATTCTTTGGCTGTTATAAGGGAAAACCCTATCCTCGGCTGCGTTGCATTGTGTGATGGGACCTGGGTCTTATAACAGCTTCATTTTTCTTTATTTAGCATTGCGCTGTTTGTTTTATGCACTGGTATTCTTGGGAGGAAACCCGTTCCGTGTTATACGGCGTGGTCCCTTGATTTACCTAACTTTAAAAATAAAGATTAACTGTTTTAGTTCTCACACCAGTCACATGACTGACCTGGAATTTATTGTTTTAACCTAAACTCTGGGTGCCCCTATTTTGACACGGGCAGCTAGTAGTTTTGGTTTTGCAGATTTATATTCACAGGATCCTGGTTTACAGCTGGAACGATATCCGGAAAGCTTTGTATCCGTATATCTCTTCTAGTTGTGTATTGTATTATTTTCCGCTGCTATGTATTTAAATGTAATTTAAATCTCTGATATTTCTGTGTAATATTCATTTATACTCTGTATATTCTTGTAATCTGATGCATTGTTGTAATATACAATGAAATGTTCTTTTAGATGCGTTCTGTTGTGGTTTGTTCTCGAACTATCCGACGCTTTCCTTTACGGGGAAGTTGCGGGTTTTCACAGTTGGTATCAGAGCTTTGGTTTACAAAGCTCAGAGAACAAGACACATTAGAAACATACGAAAGAATTCATCAGATATTGGATTAGTAATATCCAACGGGAATGACTCGTTAAAGATGGGATCAGTAGTATCCTAGAACGAGTGTGAAGAGTATATTTTTCAAATAAAAACAATTCTGTTTTGAAGTTTAGATCGTTTTACACGTATTTGAATAATTTATTTGTATTGATTTTGGACAATTCAGTATATAAAGAATTTGCATATACGCCTTGCAAACGTATATTCAAAGTTTTAATATATTGGATAGATATAGCATCGCATTCTAGTCGCCCGAAGATGATATTGATGATAGCGACCGCATCATCAACATTTATGTTCGAGTTTCGAAGGTGTGATTTTCTATATATTTCCATTAGACTGGTGTGAGAACCAAAACTTATATATAACTAGAATACAATGTTGTGAATTGGCATCAAAACATGATTTTTGTATATGTATCAAATTATGAATTTGAAACGTTAATCCACTAATTGATTGATGTTTGTGTTGTTTGTTTATTTGTTTGCTAATTTTGAACCATTATGCCTAATTGAATCAAATATTGAACTATATTGAAAATTGGTCGCATTTGCTTGCATATACATATACTTACATTGAACAGGTCATAGCAAGGAGGCTAGAGCCGAAGAATAAAATTTGTTTGCCCGACAAATAGGTACATGTTTACCATAATTTCCTGTTTTGTTTGGGTGATGATGATTTTATGAGCCTATTGGCTAGCCGCTTGGCTTTTTCTTTTTCTTTTTGAGATCTGAAGGACCGGGGAAGCTATTTGAAATTCCCCGATGCTCCCGGTGCAGGGGAGGTTATGGCGAAATTTTTCGAAAATTTAGGGTGTTAGCCAAATTTTTGAAATTTTTGAAAATTCTCAGAAACTGAAAAGTTGGAGAATGGAAGTCAGATCGAGCGTAGAGTGGATTAATCAAACCACTTTCGACTTTGTTCCTTTTCGGGGACGAAAAGTTTTAAGTGGGGGAGATTGTAACAACCCGAAAATCTAGGCCAGTTTAAAATTTTTATTTTGGCAATTTTAGTAAATTTTGATTATTTAAAATGAATAATTTTAAATAATAACGACGAGAAATTTATTTAGAATATAATTCGAACGTATATAATATACGCGTCGTCGTTAGAATATAAATATTTATATATAATTATAAATAGAATTGAAAATGGCGCGGTAGTTCGATAATTCTATTTCAAACTTCAATTGAATGTACCGGGTGCAAAACAATCCGGATTTTAGTGAAACCAAAAATGATAGGATCTAATTGATAATATCTTTCTATCGAATCCGAAAAATCAAGATTTCATAGCGGGAATCAAAAGATATGTCCAGTTGAAAATTCTGAATAGTCGCTATGGAATTCAGGCCCTTAAAAATGGACATTTTGCAAATGACCTCGGATTTCGACGAAATCAGTTTTGTTGGGTCCGTGATGTAAAGTTATTACTAGGTTTCAAATTTCATAATTTTTCGAACCAATATGTGAGCGTGGCAAAGGAAAACGCATTTGACCGGTTTCAGTTGATTTTAATCGACTGGAAATTAGCCATTTTTCAAACGGTCTCAGAATTCGGTGAAACTAGTTTTGTTAGGACCGTATCATTAATACGAAGCTAGAAAATATTTTTCTGGAATTTTTAAAGTTCGTATGTTACCCCGGTAATTTGAAATGTACGTTTAAAATTCAATATAGTGATTTAAATGTAAATTCAAAGGAAACTGATTGTAACGATCGAATCAGCTTACGATGCATATCCCATTGTGTTCGGAATGGGGGTATTTGGCTAGGGGCGACAGTCGTTGAGTTTGATTTTGATTCCAAATGAAAAAACCCTAGTTTCCAAATTAAATAATATAAAAAAATAATATATAAATATATATTTTCCTTTATAAAGCCCTAGTCAACCCCGTTCCAGGTCAAACCCGTTAGCCGCCTCTCCCTCTCTGAAGCAACGAACGGCTCTCGTGCCCCCAAATTAAATTGCCCCGATCTCCTCCCTGGCACCACGATGTCGATGATCTCTTAGGGGAAACGACTCGCCTACCTGTGCTCTACCACCAGCCGGAGGCGCCGGAGCTCCGATTGCTTCGTTCATCGCTGGCGAACTCAAAAAGGCAGCGCGCATTTCAGGGTTTTTCTGGCTTAATGGCAAGAGTAGGAGGATGGAACCTGTCGGGGTTGGAGCGCTGAGAAGCGGCGCTGGAAACGGTGGCCAACGATCAACGTCCGGCGGCTTCAGATGATGGGCACAGCAGATTTTCGGGGAGAGCTCCAATTCGATACAGCAGACCTCGATACAGTGAGCTTCTCTCTGTTTATTTTTTTAATCTGAAAATATTATTGTTTTAAATTATATTATGGTTTTTATTTATAAAGAAATTGGAAAAAAACTTTGTATATTTATTTAATAGGAATTTCTATATGTATAACTTTGCTTTCTGTTAAATATGATTTTGAAAATAAAAACCTTTGTTTTTAAAATAAAATATACTTTGTTTATGAAAGAAAATATAAATAATGGTGTTTTTAAAATGTGTTTGATAAAAATAAAATAGCGATGTTTATACATTGTTTTTACAATAGAAGAAGAAAATATAATTTTTATCATAGGAGAAGCAGAATAAAAATATGGTTTTTGAAATATTTAGAACAGAATAAAAATATGGTTTTTGAGATATATATAGCGTGATAAAGATATAAGCATTGTTTTTTAATTTGTATATAGATTTGATTTTGAAAAATATAAAGATGTAATTTTGAAGAATATAAAGGTGTGATTTTTTTATTAATATAACAATATGAGTTTTATAATATAAACATCGCTATAACATCATTTTTATGAATATGTTTTGAAATGAAAATTCTACATATGTTTTGAAATGAAAATTCGACATTGCTTTTAAAATGAAAATATACATTGTTTTGAAAAAAAATTGCATTGTTTCTTTTCAGTTTTAAAAGAGAAAATGAAATAGCAGAAATAAAAAAAATATATGATTTTTATATATTGAACATCGAAGTAAAAATATGATTTTTATATATTGAACATCGAAGTAAAAATATGATTTTTATATATTGAACATCGAAGTAAAAATATGATTTTTATATATTGAACATCGAAAAAAAAATATGATTTTTATATATTGAACATCGAAGTAAAAATATGATTTTTATATATTGAACTTCGAAGTAAAAATATGATTTTTATATATTGAACTTCGAAATAAAAATATGATTTTTATATATTGAACTTCGAAGTAAAAATATGATTTTTATATATTGAACTTCGAAATAAAAATATGATTTTTATATATTGAACTTCGAAATAAAAATATGATTTTTATATATAAAAATATGATTTTTATATATTGAACTTCGAAATAAAAATATGATTTTTTATATATTGAACATCGAAGTAAAAATATGATTTTTATATATTGAACTTCGAAATAAAAATATGATTTTTATATATTGAACTTCGAAATAAAAATATGATTTTTATATATTGAACATCGAAGTAAAAATATGATTTTTATATATTGAACTTCGAAATAAAAATATGATTTTTATATATTGAACTTCGAAATAAAAATATGATTTTTATATATTGAACATCGAAGTAAAAATATGATTTTTACATATGTAGAGAATACGGGCAACGAAGATGACGAAGATGCGATAGCGATGAAGATTTCTATCAATGAAGTGCCGTGGAGCTAGGATAGCTATAAGTGAGAATTTCTCACCTTTCAATTTCATTTCTATATATATATATATATATATATACATATATATATATATATATACATATATATATATATATATACATATATATATATATATATGCTAGGATGCAGACGGTGCTTAGTAGCACCCGACACAATCGTCCACAGACCATGGACTTGTTTGTTTGGTTGCATAGATTAGTTGAATTGTTTGGTGAAATTAAATTGACTTGATTGATGTGTGAATGGCGTGGGCCTTCACTAGACCGGGGATAAGGCTAGGCCTCGTCCCGTTTCTAGTATCGTGCCGTTATGCCGCCGAAATTTTCTAAAATATGTTAGAAAAATAAAAATATCATTTTATTGAATAAATGAATTGAATAGAAATTCATAGGTTGAAATAAAATGTTTTATCGTTAAAAATATAATTTTTAACGTGAATATGAAAATAGTGAAGTGAACAAAATAAAATATTCATTTACAAACCGGACGGTTTGTTTATGTACACCTATTTGAATGACATTGATTGGGACGATAAATTTTACACATCGCCCAACTGCACGAATAAAATATGTGTTTGATTGTTTGAAACCCCACACGGGTGTTGGGATGAAATTTGAGGTTCACTCATCCTGATTGATTAAATAAGTCGATCGATTGATTGACAGGCTGTTATAAGCGTTAGATATCTATATTTGATGCTTATACAGTGTAGTGCACTTTGGTTGATGGTTGATTATTTTGCAATGCTATTATATGTGTGTAATGTATGAAAATCCATATAATTAACATTATATGGTGATTGATTGGGCCTCATTCCAATTTAGAAAATAAAGAAATATAAAATAAAGGTTCATGTGTTGACAGTACTCATCCATTGAGATTGGTCATGTGTTGAACGAAATATTTTAGTAATAAAATTTACATCTTTATCAATATAAAATAAAGGTTCATGTGTTGACAGTACTCATCCATTGAGATTGGTCATGTGTTGAACGAAATATTTTGATAATAACAACTATTTTGAAAAGAGAAATATTTGAAATAGAATATTTGAAAATAGAAATTTATGAAGCCGTGTTGATTAGATTGACGCCATTTTGACGTGAACGATATTTATATCGATTTTAAAACGATTTCGAAATGAATTGAATTGAAAACGAATTCAAATTGAATTGAAAGCGAATTGAAATGAATTCAAATTGAATTGAAATTTGAATTGAATAGGAATGAATTTTAAAACGAATTTATAAAGAAGAATTCAATTTTGATTTGAATTGAAATGGAAGTTGAAATTGCTTTTGAAACGAATTTTAAAACTATTTATATAATTCGTTTTAAATAGAAATCGATGAAATATATATTATATATATTATATATATAATATAATGGCCTGAATAGAACGCGCCGCGCCGCGGCAGTTCGTGAATTTCGACCATTTATTTCAAACGGACATTACGGGAGATCCGGCCGTCGGATTCTCCTGAAACCGGAACCGTTGGGTTCGTATCGAAAAGAGCTTTCTAAGGAATATTAGAAATTAGAAATCTAACGGTTGGATTTGGAATTATGTCCAAATCAAATTTGAAAAAGGTCGTTGTAAGTGCAGTTCGATGGCCATTGATGGAAATCGACTGTACGGGCCTTGATAAAATTATTAAAATAGTAATAATTTATGTAAAATCATAAGAAATGATTTAGAAAGAATTGGGATGAAAAACTCCATATTTGTAAAGATAAAAATAGTTTTTTATCGAAATGAACTAGTTTTGAACTAGAATTATAATTCTATTTATTTTTAAATAAATAAATTGAATTTGAAATGGTTTTGAAAATAACCAAAATTTCCAATGATTGCATTGGAGTGGATTTGAATCGAAATTGTCTTCGGAATATTTCGATGTTGGATTTTGTGATTATACAGATATTGTTATGGAAATTTGAAAGATATATTTATATCGTTATTTCCAATACGACATTTGTTAATCGAAGAATTTGATATTGAATATAAGCCGATATATTTTCTATTCAGAGCCTTTTATTGAATATCAAATGTGATTTGGGTTTGTCGTGAATGGTGTCTTCACTAACACTGTTCTTGAACCCAGTTGAGAAAAGATTAAATCTTTTTATTTAGATTTAATGAAGTGTACCAATTAAATAATGTTTAATTGGAATTGAATTGATATTGATTTTTGGGTTTATCGTGAACAGTGTTTTTAAACAACACTCGTTCTTTAACCCGATAATTAATGAATGTGATTTTGGGTTTATCGTGAACCGTGTTTTAAATGACACTGATTCTTTAACCCAGTCGAAGATTAAAACTAAGTGGAGTTTTAATGAATCTTTAATTAGATTGAAATGATCGAAAATGGAGTATCACCAGTTTTGCTCCAGGCGATAGTTAAATCTTTAATTAGATTTGAACGTGAAATGGTAATTGAATTTACCGATAACACTGTGGTGTTAGATATGAAGTATCACCAGTTTTACTTCATGGGATGAATAGGTTGGGATGGGGAAATTAAAATAAATGATTACTTCGGTAAGGTTCGCTAATCCCGACTAGTTTGAATTGAGATTCAAAAAAAGAATAAAGAATAAATTCAAGGAATTTATCTTGGATAAAATTAATGGGGGCCTTTCCCTATGAATGTGAAATTTAGAAACTAACTGTCGGTTAGCCAAGCAGAATGGTTTTCTGGATATTGATCTGATGTTGGTTTCGGCCTTCGGGGTTAATATTTGGGGAATTATTCTCTTGATTAATTTACGGTTAGTGACTGATGAATTGGAATGAGGCGTATGTTGTGTTTGTGTAACACGTATTTAAAATATACGCGAGTTATTCGGAAAGACCGGGTTTATCCCATTCTGAATAACTGATACGACGATAAGTCGAAGATGAAGACGGTGGTCGAAGACCAGAAGTCTTCACGTCGTTTGGGTGATTACTGATGATCTTGATTGGGCTGTACACCCAAGAAGATGGAAACAGTTGGTGATCGTCCAGACGTACTTGGAGATCGATGGATATGCGGGGTACTAGGTGCCTCCGGTTTCGTTCAGACCCAGAACGGACTTGTAAATGGACTGTGTGTCTGACATTGGATTTTAGTCCGCGTGATTGATCTCTATTAAATATATATCTGTTTGGCGGCGGAGAATTTATTCTCTTGCTTAACGCCCTTCTCTGAGACGTACGAGCTCAGGGGTTATATATCGATGGATATCAACCGCATGGAGTGAATTGCCTGTGTGGCATGCCTAAGTGGCAATTGATCGAGGCTTCTGTTGAAAAGCAAAGTCTTGTGGTTAATGATCAAAGCACGGCCTTTGTGGCGTAGCTTTGTGTAACGTTTACTTCGCGAGTTTCACACCCGGTATGAACCAAAAACGGGAGAGGACCTTAGGGAGGGCATGCGTTTCCTTCTAGCTAAAAAGTGGCGTCAGTGGTTTTACACGCCCTGACGAGTTTGACTTATGTGGTTGTTGCTGTTGCGAGGCGCCTCGGATTGATCGGTCGTTCTCGAACCGATGGAGTCATTTAGTTGGCTCACCTACGCCCCATAGGGCGGGGAAACGCATGTTCAGGGTTTAAGTTTAATCCACATCGGTGGACTGGCCCTGACGATCCAAGGGTCACTCGAGCTCTGATCCTAAGGGGCGGGCTAGAGCGTCTCGAATCGGTTGAGGACTATCTTTTGCCTCGGTTCATAGATGGAAACCCAATTTCCAAATACGTGATTCTGCGGTTTTATTTGTAGAGCCTAGTATGGCGACATAGTGGGATGGGGCACTTATGCCGTCTATGATTGATACTTATGATTTGAAGTTGTTTTATACACTATGCACTTATAATAGTATCAAACGATTTGTTTTAAACGTATCAAGCATTCTTTGGCTGTTATAAGGGAAAACCCTATCCTCGGCTGCGTTGTATTGTGTGATGGGACCTGGGTTTTATAACAGCTTCATTTTTCTTTATTTAGCATTGCGCTGTTTGTTTTATGCACTGGTATTCTTGGGAGGAAACCCGTTCCGTGTTATACGGCGCGGTCCCTTGATTTACCTTACTTTAAAAATAAAGATTAACTGTTTTAGTTCTCACACCAGTCACATGACTGACCTGGAGTTTATTGTTTTAACCTAAACTCTGGGTGCCCCTATTTTGACACGGGCAGCTAGTAGTTTTGGTTTTGCAGATTTATATTCACAGGATCCTGGTTTACAGCTGGAACGATATCCGGAAAGCTTTGTATCCGTATATCTCTTCTAGTTGTGTATTGTATTATTTTCCGCTGCTATGTATTTAAATGTAATTTAAATCTCTGATATTTCTGTGTAATATTCATTTATACTCTGTATATTCTTGTAATCTGATGCATTGTTGTAATATACAATGAAATGTTCTTTTAGATGCGTTCTGTTGTGGTTTGTTCTCGAACTATCCGACGCTTTCCTTTACGGGGAAGTTGCGGGTTTTCACAGTCGAAGACCGGAGGTCTTCACATCGTTTTGGTGATTACTGATGATCTTGATTGGGCTGTACACCTAAGAGGAGGGAATCAGTTGGTGATCGTCCAGACGTACTTGGAGATCGATGGATATGCGAGGTACAAGGTGCCTCCGGTTTCGTTCAGACCCAGAACGAACTTGTAAATGCACTGTGTGTCTGACATTGGATTTTAGTCTGTTTTATTGATTTCTATTAAATATACATCTGTTTGGCGGCGGAGAATTTATTCTCTTGCTTAACGCCCTTCTCTGAGACGTACGAGCTCAGGGGTTATATATTGATGGATATCAATCGCATGGAGTGAATTGCCTATGTGGCACGCCTAAGTGGAAAATGATCAAGGCTTTTGTTGAAAAACAGAGTCTTGTGGTTGATGATCAAAGCCCGGCCTGTGTGGCATAGCTTTGTGTAGCGTTGATTCGCGAGCCTCACACCCTGGTTGTGAACCAGAAATGGGAGAAGGATCTAGGGAGGGCATGCGTTTCTTTCTAGCTAAGGGTGGTGTCAGTGCTTAAACTGGCTGACATTTATATGCTTTTCACCTGTGTGGTTGTTGTTGTTGCGAGGCGCCTCAGATATATCAGTCGATCCGGGACCGATGGAGTCATTGAACTCATTTACGCCCCAAAGGGTGGGGAAACGCAGTGTTCAGGCATTTTAATCCACATCGGTGGACCAGCCCTGTGGCTCCTAAGGCTTGACAGAGTACTTGCCTGAGTCTCGGGCTAGACAGTCTCGAATTCGGTAGAGGACGATCCCTGGCCTCGGTTCATAGATGGAAATCCAATTTCCAAATACGTGACTTTGCGGTTTTGATTGTATACCTATATATGGCGACATAGTGGTATGGGGCACTTATGACGTCTATGATTGATACGTATGATTTGAAATTGTTTTGACACTATACACTTATACTAATAATAAAATATGAAATTTAACGTATCAAGCATTCTTTGGCTATTATAAGGTAAAATCCTATCCTCTGGTTTGTGTTGCATTGTGTGATGGGACCTGGATCTTATAATAGCTTCATTTTTCTTTATTTTGCATTGCGCTGTTGTTTTATGCACTGGTGTTCTTGGGAGGAAACCCGTTCCGTGTTATAGGCGTGGTCCCTTGATTTACCTAACTTTAAAATAAAGATTAATAATTGTTTTAGTTCACACACCAGTCACATGACTGACTTGGAGTTTATTGTTTTAACCTAAACTCTGGGTGCCCTTATTTTGACACGAGCAGCTAGTAGTTTTGGTTTTGCAGATTTATATTCACAGGATCCTGGTTTACAGCTGGAACGATGCTCGGAAATCTCTATATCCGTGTATTACTTTCAGTTTTGTTTTGTATTGTTTTTCCGCTGCTATGTAATTTATTGTAATCTCTGATATTTTTCTGTTGTATTATAATTATTCATACTCTGTATATTCTTGTATTCTGATGGAATTGTTGTAATAAGCAATGAAATGTTCTTCAGTTTGCGTTCTGATGTGTCTTGTTCTCAAAGCGATTCGTGCTTTCCTTCACGGGGAAGTTACGCGTCACTACATACTCCAGTCATTGGCGTCAATGGTAACTCACCCATTCGACGTGAAGATCGTCGGTCTTGTACCGTCTTCAACTCTTTGACTTCGATCGACGTATAATCATTTGAAATGAGATTGAACTCGGACTTTTCAAATGATTCTCGCATATATATATATATATATATATTAAAATCATTTCTTATCGTTATTAGTATTTAATAATGATCTATCGCTATTTTTTTATCTATATAACAATAGCCCAAATTAATTTAACGACGCTTTGGGTCAATGAGCGACCCTAGCGTTGTTTTCACCCAATTTTGTTTTACACATTTCTCTAAATCTAACCGTTGGATTTTAACACAATTCATATCGTTGGAAAGATCTTCCCAAGGCGAACCTAACGGTTTAAGTTTTGGGAAAATCCGACGGTCGGGTATTTCGGTATAATAATTTAAAGACACGATTCCAAAACACGAACTACCACGCTCGATTTGTTTGATTTAATTCCTATATATATATATAATTCCTTCATCCATTTCATTATTGTGATTATCATAACAAGTAAAGAACACTTGGTTTCATAACAATTTACATATAACATAACACACAATAATGTTTATTTTATTTTAATTCACATACACATCCTAAACATAACAATGTATATTTTCTTTTACCCTTTAATTCACACAAAAATGTATTTTTCGTGTATCATTCCAATTTAACAAAAATGAAGATTTTTATGTCATTTCAATTTTCTAACAAAAATGCAATATATTTTGGTGTCAACCTCAATTCTACAAAAATGAATATATTTTTGTTTGTTTAATTTCAATGTAACAAAAATAATAACTTTCTTATTCTTTCAACGCAAAACAAAAATAATAATTTTGTTTATATCTTTCAACGCAAAACTAAAATGATAATTTTGTGTCAATCTTTTCTATACAAACAAAATGATAATTTTGTGTGTTAATCTCTTCACATGAAAATGTAAATTTCATACCCTTACTCTTTTTAATGAAATCAAATTCATTGGAATGTAAATTTCCATCGTTATAAGTTTCATTTAAAACCTATTTACATTAAAATGTAAATTCCATATCTTTAATCTTTTTAATGAAAATCCAATTACATAAAAATGTAATTTTCTTCTTAATTCTTTTAATGAAAATCAATTTACAATAAAATGTAAATTTCACTTACTTTAAATCTAATTACATGAAAATGTCAATTTTCTCTCTAATTCTTTTTACATGAAAATGTAGATTTTCTCTTTAATTCTTTTTTTTTCATGAAAATGTAACTTTTCTCTTTAATCTTAATATATGAAAATGTAAATTTTCTTACTTTAAATCTTACCCACAATAAAAATGTAAATTTTTCTTCTTTACCTTATTCACATTAAAAATGTAAACTTTTTTTTTCTTATACACATTAAAAATGTAAACTTTTCATTTTACATTAAAAATGTAACCTTCCTTTTTAATCTTATTTACACTAAAAATGTAACTTTTCGTTTTACATTAAAAATGTAATTTTTATTTCTTTATTCTTTTATTTACATAGAAATGTAAATTATATTTCAACGTTGCACTTCATTCTTTATTTACATTGAAATGTAAATTATTTTTCAACGTTGAGTTCTACTCTTTTAATTTTATTCTTATGATTTCATTGAAAATCCATTCTTTTAGTTACATTAAAAATGTAATAATTTACAATGCCAAAATCTTCTTTTTAAATTACATTAAAAATGTAATTGACATTATAATGTAAAATTCTATCCTTTAATTACAATGTAAAATCTCCTTTTTAATTACATTAAAATTGTAATCAACGTTATAATGTAAAATTCCTATCTTTTCACTTGTATTTTAATTTACAATATAAAACCCTACTCTTTAATTACATCAAAAATGTAAGTAACATTACACGTCAAATTTTGTCTTTTAGTTTGCAATGTAAAATCCTACTTTTTAGTTACATTGACAACGTAATTAATATTACATGACAAATCTTGCTTTTTTAGTTTGCAATGTAAAATTCTACCTTTTAAGTAGCATTAAAAATGTGATTTTAATTACACCGTCAAGTTCTACTTTTTAATTACATTAAAAATGTAATTTTATTTTACATGTAAAAACATATTCTTTAATTACATATAACAATACAATTTTATTTTCAATGCAAATTCTCCTTCTTTAATTACATATAAAAATGTAATTTTGATTACAATGCAAATTCTTGCTTTTTTTTTCCTTTTTTTCAACAAAATGTAAATTCCATTAATTTCCAAACAAAGGTATTCATTTTCTTTGCTGGTAATTTTCATCCAAACAATAACAAACTGCATGATTGTGTCAATATCATAATAACATAACATTGATTTACATGTCGGTGACAATTTCATCCTAACATTAATGAACAAATGTACATTTCTAATCTATTTTATATATATGATAAAAATGTAAATTTTATGGTTAACATGTTTTCAGTACAAATAATGATCATCTTATATTACATAAAAATGTGTATTCTATGCTAACATGTTTTCAACAAATTTATTTTGGCAACAATGACCATTATGTTTTAACCAAATTACCTTGACAAAAATAACAAATTTGTTTTAACAAATTTATTTAACAAAAATCTATATTTTTGTTTTCAACAATTTTTATTACAACACGATATCATCCAATTAACAAATCTATACAACACATCAACCATAGAATCAAATCAAGTCACATAACAAACAGAATTTTACCGCAGAGTGATGATAACACAAACATAAATAATTTTAATTATTTAAAAGGAAATAAAATAGAATTTCTCACATCGTTTTGAATTTCTGCACCGTTCAGATCCAAAAATTGGCCAAATTTCAACTTGCTCAGAATCAGGTCTAATCAGTTTCATCGTGAAGGTCTCGGTCTCACGATCGTGGCGCACCTGAAATCGTTCAGTTTTGAGTTCGTACGCATTAGTTATGATTAAATTAAGATTGGTCAAATTTGAATTAAAGTAATTAAATAATTAAAGGTTGAAAAAGTCAACCTTCCTCCTTCCAAACCAAGCCGTCATATGAACCCATAGGCTTCCAAACTATGGTTGGAAATAACTCGAGATTGGTGAGGCTTGAAGACGATCGGAAGGTGGCATATTGGAGAGGGGAGTGAGGGGTGTCGCCGCCGAAAGGGGGGAGGCGCGGTGAGGCTGTTTGGCCGCGGGTGGGGGGGGGGATTCTGGGCCAAAATACTTCATTAAATCTCATCATGTCCGTATCAAATCGAAGAGGAAAAAGAGTTCTACAATAAGTTCTAAAGGAGGGAGTGATTTCATTGAATTGATTGTGAGATTTTAATGGAAGAAAATCGGGCATTTCTGGACATGGAGAAATAGGGTGGCAGCTGAGTTGTTTAGGGGATTAGGGTTGGGGTTCTAATTTGTCTTAATATTTATATTAATATATTCACTAATTACCCAATTAAGGCACGTTTATCAACTTTGTCTGATTTTAGCCCAACGATTGTCGTTCTAACCTATTAACCCATATTCTGGACTCATCTAGCTATGTCCCGCAGGCCCAAACGACTGTCTTAGCCCAGTTTTCTTTATTTTAAAATATTTTTACTTTTATTTTTAATTCAATCGTACGAATAAATTCACTGGGGCCACAAATTAACTCCGAAAAATCCCAAAAAAATATATTTAGCTATATTTTGATGCTGCGGACCTAGGAAAATTAATTTCGTTCAATTCTAAGCCTATTTGAAAAATGGACTTTTTCAAGTCGATTAAAATTGACCGAAATTGACCAAACTGAAATCTTTTTGCCACGGTCACAAATTAATTCTAAAAATTATGAAAAATTAAAATTAGCAATACTTTGACATTCGGAATCCAACAAAAGTGGTTTCGTCAAAAACAGAGGTCGTTTGAAAAATGGCTATTTTTTTAATATTAAAAAATATATATAAATCCTAAAGCGACTATTCTGAAATTTAAACTGGGCATAACTTTTGATTCCCGCTATAAAATTTCGATTTTTCGGATTCGTTGGAAAGATATTTTAAAAGAGATTCTAATATTTTTGGTTTCACTAAAATCCATTAAATTTTGCATCCTGTATGGTCAGTCAAAGTTCAAGTTTGACTTTCCAAACTACCGCGCTATTTCTAACTCCTTTTATAATTAACATTAAATTATTCATTCTAACTTCGATTTAAATAAATTTTTAATCATTATTATTTTAAATATCAAAAACTCATTAAAATTAGTTAAATAAATTTTTTAAATTTACCCCAAAATTCAGGGTTGTTACAGTATCCCCCACTTAAAAACTTTTTGGACTCGAAAAGGAACGAAGTTAAAAGTTGTTTAATTTACTAACTCATCTTTCATTCTTTAATTCGTTTCTATAATTTTATTAGTTGAACTAATAATTACTCTACACATCCATCAATCAATTTGTTGATTAGCTTTTTAAATATATATAACTTTTGTATATTCAAAAATCATATTGTCTAAAATAGATTATATATAATCACAAATATGTTAATTATAAGCTTGTCATGCTCAATTCATTCTAGGGCATTACTAACCCCATCTCTGATGAGTTTTCTCATTCTAGGATACTGCTGATCCTATCTCTAATGAGTATTCTTATTGGATATTACTAATCCAATCTCTGATGAGTCTTTTGTTCAGTTCTAACGAGTTGTACCCCAAAGATTTGAGCTAACCAGAGCTCTGATACCAACTGTAACGGCTCGGATTTGCCCGGACCCAATCGATCGCAAGATCGACTAAGACCGTTCAAAACCCGAGTACGTTAACTTTGGGAATACAACAACATCAGAATAACAACAACAGACTTTTATAAACATTACAATAATGTTACATCAGAGTACAGAACATATCAGAGTACATTGAATCAAATTACAGCGAAAGATAAATTTCAATAAATTAAATACAATAAAGAGTGGAAGACTTCTATGCTCTGGACACAGCTTTAGGCTTCGATCCAGAATCCTGCTCAAGAGATATATCTGCAAAAAGCTACTCGACTGCCCGTGTGGAAAAGAGGACACCCGAGTTTGCAAAGTGAAACAAACTACGAGTCAGTCATGGGACTGGTGTGAGAATTCTTAACTAATATAACTAATAGCAATAAGGAAAATCCAAGGACCACGCCGCTAACGAGGAACGGGTTTTATTCCAATGGATTGCCGGTGCATAAATTAAAGTAAATCGTTAAACAACGCAATGCTTTTTAGAAAAATGGAATCATCATAAGACTCAAGTCCCATCACACAATGCAACGCAAACCAGAGGATAGAGTTTTACCTTATGATGATTAAACATGCTTGGTACGATAAAAATGAGTTTGATATTATTATTAGTGTATATATGTTTCAAAAACATTTCAATGTAAATGTATCGATCCTAGGCAGCATAGTACCCCATACTACTATGTCGCCATACTAGTAATACAATCAAGTTCGTATGGTCGTATTGGGAATTGGGTTTCCATCATGAGTCAAGGCTAGGAACGATCTCCTTACCGATTTGAGACACTCTAGCTAATGTCTCAGGATCCCCCGCAGTGAACCCTTGGAAAGCTGCAGGACCGGTCCGCACATACGATTTTGCGAATTAGTTATTCCTGAACACACGTTTCCTGATCCTATAGGACCTAATATCCGAGGTGCCTCATTCCATCATCCATATAAGTAAAATGTCGGGCCGTGTAAAACCCAAACACCACTTTTATCTAGAAAGAAACGTGCTGCTCTCCCTGCGTTCCCGTGCTCCGTTTTAGACTCAACCGGGTTGTGAGGCTCATGAAGCTACGTTATACACAAAGCTACGCCTAAACAGGCTGTGCTTTGATCATCAACCACAAAGCCTGCTTTTCAACAAAAGCCTTGATCATTTGCATCTTGGCGTGTCACATTGACAATTCACGCCATGCGATCGACAACCATCAATATATAAGAGGGTGTTAAGCAAGAGAATAAATTTTACACCACCAAACAATTATATATTAAATAGAAATCAATTTAATTTACATGGAATGAAATTCAACGTCGGACACACATCCATTTACAAGTCCGTTCTGGGTCTGAACGAAACCTCAGGCACCTTATTCCTCGCATATCCGAACAAATCAACAAGTATTCTAGACGGCCACCATTGTAGCCCTTCAAGGTAGCTACTCCAACCATGGGCGTCAACAGTAACTCATCCATTCGACGTGAAGATCGTCAGTCTTGTACCGTCTTCAACTCTTCGACTTGGATCGACGTACAATCATTTGAAATGAGATTGAAATCAGACTTTTCAAATGATTCTCGCATATATATATATATATTAAAATCATTTCTTATCGTTATTTGTATTTAATAACGATCTATCGCTATTTTTTTATTTATATAACAATAGACCAAATTAATTTAATGACGCTTCAGGTTAATGGGCGACCCTAGCGCTGTTTTCACCCAAATTTGTTTTACACATTTCTCTAAATCTAACCGTTGGATTTTAACACAATTCATATCGTTGGAAATATCTTCCCAAGGCAAACCTAACGGTTTTTGTTTTGGGAAAATCCGACGGTCGGATATTTCGGTATAATAATTTAAAGACACGGTTCCAAAACACGAACTACCACGCTCGATTCGTTTGATTTTAATTCCTATATATATATAAATATAATTCCTTCATCCATTTCATTATTGTGATTATCATAACAAGTAAAGAACACTTGGTTTCATAACATTTTTATATATAACATAACACATAATAATGTTTATTTTATTTTAATTCACATACACATCCTAAACATAACAATGTATATTTTCTTTTACTCTTCAATTCACACAAAAATTGTATTTTTCGTGTATCATTCCGATTTAACAAAAATGAAGATTTTTGTGTCATTTTAATTTTCTAACAAAAATGCAATATATTTTGGTGTCAACATCAATTCTACAAAAATAAATATATTTTTGTTTGTTTAATTTCAATGTAACAAAAATAATAACTTTGTTATTCTTTCAACGCAAAACAAAAATAATAATTTTGTTTATATCTTTCAATGCAAAACTAAAATGATAATTTTGTGTCAATCTTTTCTATACAAACATGATAATTTTGTGTGTTAATCTTTTCACATGAAAATGTAATTTTCATAACCTTACTCTTTTTAATGAAATCAAATTCATTGGAATGTAAATTTCCATCGTTATAACTTTCATTGAAAACCTATTTACATAAAAATGTAAATTCCATATCTTTAACCTTTTTAATGAAAATCCAATTACATAAAAATGTAATTTTCTTCTTAATTCTTTTAATGAAAATCTATTTACAATAAAATGTAAATTTCACTTACTTAAAATCTAATTACATGAAAATGTAATTTTCTTCTTTAAATACTATTTACATGAAAATGTCAATTTTCTCTCTAATTCTTTTTACATGAAAATGTAAATTTTCTCTTTAATTCTTTTTTTTCATGAAAATGTAACTTTTCTCTTTAGTCTTAATATATGAAAATGTAAATTTTCTTACTTTAAATCTTATCCACAATAAAAATGTAAATTTTTCTTCTTTACCTTATTCACATTAAAAATGTAAACTTTTCTTTTTTTTTTCTTATACACATTAAAAATGTAAATTTTCTTTTTACATTAAAAATGTAACCTTTTTTTTTAATCTTATTTACATTAAAAATGTAACTTTTCGTTTTACATTAAAAATGTAACTTTTATTTCTTTATTCTTTTATTTACATAGAAATGTAAATTATATTTCAACGTTGCACTTCATTCGTTATTTACATTGAAATGTAAATTATTTTTCGACGTTGAGTTCCACTCTTTTAATTTTATTCTTATGATTTCATTAAAATTCCATTATTTTAGTTACATTAAAAATGTAATAATTTACAATGCCAAAATCTTCTTTTTAAATTACATTAAAAATGTAATTGACATTATAATGTAAAATTCTATCCTTTAATTACAATGTAAAATCTCCTTTTTAATTACATTAAAATTGTAATCAATATTATAATGTAAAATTCCTATCTTTTCACTTGTCTTTTAATTTATAATATAAAACCCTACTCTTTAATTACATCAAAAATGTAAGTAACATTACACGTCAAATTTTGTCTTTTAGTTTGCAATGTAAAATCCTACTTTTTAGTTACATTAAAAATGTAATTAATATTACATGACAAATCTTGCTTTTTTAATTTGCAATGTAAAATTCTACCTTTTAAGTTACATTAAAAATGTGATTTTAATTACGCCATTAAATTCTACTTTTTAATTACATTAAAAATGTAATTTTATTAACAGTGCAAATTCTTCTTCTACAATTACATATAAAAATGTAATTTTATTTTACATGTAAAAACATATTCTTTAATTACATATAACAATGCAATTTTATTTTCAATGCAAATTCTCCTTCTTTAATTACATATAAAAATGTAATTTTGATTACAATGCAAATTCTTGCTCTCTTTTTTTTTTCCTTTTTTTTTCAACCAAATGTAAATTCCATTAATTTACAAACAAAGGTATTCATTTTATGTGCTGGTAATTTTCACCCAAACAAACAATAACAAACTGCATGATTGTGTCAATATCATAATAACATAACATTGATTTACATGTCGGTGACAATTTCATCTTAACATTAACGAACAAATGTACATTTCTAATCTATTCTATATATACGATAAAAATGTAAATTTTATAGTTAACATGTTTTCAGTACAAATAATGATCATCTTATATATTACATAAAAATGTGTATTTCTATGCTAACATGTTTTCAACAAATTTATTTTAACAACAATGACCATTATGTTTTAACCAATTTACCTTGACAAAAATAACAAATTTGTTTTAACAAATTTGTTTTAACAAATTTATTTTGACAAAAATAACAAATTTGTTTTAACAAATTTATTTAACAAAAATCTATATTTTTGTTTTCAACAATTATTATTACAACACGATATCATCCAATTAATAGATCGATACAACACATCAATCAGAATCAAATCACGTCACATAACAAACAGAATTTTACCGCAAAGTGATGATAACACAAACATAAATAATTTTAATTATTTAAGAAGAAATAAAATAGAATTTCTCACATCGTTTTGAATGTCTGCGCCGTTCAGATCCAAAAATTGGCCAAATTTCAACTTGCTCATAATCAGGTCTTGCCAGTTTCATCGCGAAGGTCTCGGTCTCACGATCGTGGCGCACCTGAAATCGTTCAGTTTTGAGTTCGTACACATTAGTTATGATTAAATTAAGATCGGTCAAATTTGAATTAAAGTAATTAGATAATTAAAGGTTGAAAAATTCAACCTTCCTCCTTCTTCCAAACCAAGCCGTCATATGAACCCATAGGCTTCCAAACTAGGGTTGAAAATAACTCGAGATTGGTGAGGCTTGAAGACAATCGGAAGGTGGCATATCGGAGAGGGGAGTGAGGGGTGTTGGCGCCGAAAGGGGGGGAGGCGTGGTGGGGCCCGCTGGGCGCGGTGGGGGTTGTTTGGCCGCGGGTAGGGGGGAATTCTGGGCCAAAATACTTTATTAAATCTCATCATGTCCGTATCAAATCGAAGAGGAAGAAGAGTTCTACAATAAGTTCCAAAGGAGGGAGTGATTTCATTGAATGGATTGTGAGATTTCAATGGCAGAAAATTGGGCATTTATGGCCATGGAGAAATAAGGTGGCGACTGAGTTGTTTAGGGGATTAGGGTTGGGGTTCTAATTTGTCTTAATATTTATATTATTATATTCACTAATTACCCAATTAAGGCCTGTTTATCAACTTTGTCTGATTTTAGCATAACGACTGTCATTCTTACCTATTAACCCCTATTCCGGACTCATCTAGCTATGTCCCGCAGGCCCAAATGACTGTCTTGACCCATTTTACTTTATTTTAAAATATTTTTACTTTTATTTTTAATTCAACTGTACGAATAAATTCACCGGGGCCACAAATTAACTCCGAAAAATATATTTAGCTATGTTTTGACGCTACGGACCTAGGAAAATTATTTTCGTTCAATTCTGAGCCTATTTGAAAAATGGCCTTTTTCAAGTCGATTAAAATTGACTGAAATTGACCAAACTGAAATATTTTTGCCACGGTCACAAATTAATTCTAAAAATTATGAAAAATTAAACTTAGCAATAATTTGACATTCCGAATCCAACAAAAGTAGTTTCGTCGAAAACAGAGGTCGTTTAAAAAATGGCTATTTTTTTAATATAAAAAAATATATATAAATCCTACAGCGACTATTCTGAAATTTAAACTGGGCATAACATTTGATTCCCGCTATAAAATTTCGATTTTTCGGATTCGTTGGAAAGATATTTTAAAAGAGATTCTAATATTTTTGTTTTCACTAAAATCTGTTAAATTTTGCATCCTGTACGGTCGGTCAAAGTTCAAGTTTGACTTTTCAAACTACTGCGTTATTTCTAACTCCTTTTATAATTGAAATTAAATTATTCATTCTAACTTCGATTTAAATAAATTTTTAATCAGTATTATTTTAAATATAAAAAACTCATTAAAATTAGTTATACCCCAAAATTCCGGGTTGTTACATGTTTCCAATTATAAAAATAAATAACTGTACAAAATATTTAAGTGAGAGAGTTCTCACCTTGATCAGTTGTGAAATCGTTTAAATAACGATTAATTTTAATCAAATTAAACTAGACGTTTAATTTGACCGAAAATCTCAACTTGCTCCAAATTCCTCTCGGTCAGTTTCATACTGTAGTGTTCGTTGTCATGATTCCAACGCAATCAATTTCGTCGAATTCTGATGTCGTAAGATATAGGGTTATAAACATTAATTACATAATTGAAGTAATTAAATATGCATTTAAATTCCTTAGCCCTACTTTAATTTCCTCCTTCTTGTTTACAGGCTTCGGCCCTTCAAACCCATGCTCTCCTTCTAGGGCATCATCGCCTGCCACCTACGCTCAACCGGAGGACCCATTGGTCCTGCCCACGACAACTGCTTCCATGTCCTCTCCTAACGCCTCGAACAACGTGCCATGCGAAGGTGCCCAACGCCCAGAAATCTCATGCGAACGACACACGTTTGAGTGATGATTCGAGCAATTTACACAATGAAATTCGATCATACCAAATCGAAGCCTTCACGTAGCTCTTTAATTTTTGTTTAGAAATCATATGCTAATTCATCGTGGATTGTAAGAAAAATGAGTGTGAAGATTGGAGTAATATCAGCCATCGTGTGAGGGTTAGCGGCGGCTCTTGATGTGGGCTAGGGTTTTGGAAATTAAGGGTTACACATACTCTTATTTTATCAATATTTAATTCCAACATTTCTTGTTTAACATTCAGAACTCCAAACAAATCCTAATGACTAACGTCCTTAGCCAAATACTCCTATTTCGAACACAATGGAATATGTTTCATAAGCCATTCGATTGTTTCAATCAGTTTTTATAAAACTTATAATATAAATCAATATAATGTTTAATATTAAATTTCAACGTACAATTTAAATTACTACGGCCACAAGCTAACTCCAAAATTTATGAAACTTGAAATCTCGTTATATTTCTCAAATATAGTTCTAACAAAATTAATTTCTTTGAATTTGGAGACCATTTGAAAAATGGCCTTATAACTAGCTTATTAAATTCAACCGAATTTACAAATCGCGTTTAAATTTACTACGCTTACATACTAATTCTGACTGACTTGGAATTTTAAACCTAACAATAATTTAACGTTTCGGATCCAACAAAATTAATTCCGTCGAAAACGGAGGTCGTTTGCACAATGGCTATTTTTAAGGGTTTAAATAATATTAAAATATTAATAAATTCGATAGCGACTATTTTATATTCTAATCTTGACATAACTTAAAATGTATATAGTGATTCTCAATTTCTTACATTCATTAGAAAGATATAATTAAATAGATTCTAACGTTTCTTATTTCATCAAATTCTTGTTCATAATGAATTCAGTATACTCGTTTAAAGTTTAAAACCAAAATTTCAAACTACCACGCCATTTCAAGCTCGTTTTAATTAAATTATCAATTTATACGCTTTAACTTTGTTTTAAATTAATTTTAAGTCGTCAATTCCCAAAATAAATCATTTAAAATATTTAAATTCTATTAAAATCAATTAAATAAATTTTAAATTGGTTCCAAAAATTTGGGTTGTTACAAGTTCAAACTCTTATCTCTACAAATTTTCATCAGTGGCTTCTTCATCAAGTGCTACTTCCACTATGAGACTCTTAAAACTATCAAAAACTTTCTCTTTAACGTTCAAGAGGCTATCAAGGCCAACATTAGCTACATGAACAATGGAAAAGTTCATCTACGAAGGATTGCAATCTTTAATGATTTTCCCACTTATAAAATTAATGTTCTTTGTAATGAAATTAGGTTATTTCTTTGATTAATGCAAATCAAAATGATTTTGTTTGTCATCCCCTTTTAGTCAAAAAGTTATATGCAAATTTAAATGGGAAATTTTATGAGGCTAATGAAAGGGATGTATGGAGCAGCATTAAAGGAATACAAATTTTCATCCAATGGCAATAATTGTAAATCTTCTTTTACCACAATCCATTACTTCAAGATTGGGACATTTTAATAATCCAACTTTGAAAATTTGTAAAGCTCTTTTCTCCCTTCATGACCATTACAACATAAATTGGGAACATGTGATTTTAGACCAATTTTATCCTAATAATCTTTTCTAGACATGAAAATACTTTCTTTTATGGAGTTTATCTTACCTGGACTTTTGCCTACTTTGGTTTTGATTTCAAAGGAAAGGGACTTGTTCCTAGAAATGTTGTTAATCAAGCGAATATTTTTCTTATACAAATTACTTCAATTTTTGAGCCCTGAGACTCTTGATAAAAAGGAAGAAAGACTTGCTCATAAGTAAGAAAAGGAGGATGAAGGTGAAGGGATGGAAATAAAAGAACGAGAAAAGGAAGAGGAATAAACTTCATAGGAAAGTATTGACTGTCCAACCCATTCGATAAATAAAGATCTTCTTATAGACCAACAGAAGACGTTAACAACGAAAAGATTCTTAAAGGTTCCATAGGTAAGAAATTTAATAAAATTTTAAGCAAAATGGATAAATTAATCAGAAAGATTGGTCAAAAACTTGGTCTATCATCATCATCATCCTCTACCACTTTCTATCTTATTATTTTTGTATTCAAGAAGAGTGTTATATTAGTTACTTGTTTAATTTGATATTAAGCATTGTATTGTTTAAATTTCAGATATTTCTTATAACCAATGTTTAATATTAATGAAAATTCTCATGTTTTTTTTAATTTACTGTAAATAGTCTTTGAATATATCGAAACTAGCGACAATCGCCTTAAAAGCTCAAAAACATCTCAACTTCTAAAATAAGCAGGGTATGTCGACATACATTTATCCAATATGTTAACATATAATGGAAATTTTCCAAAAAATAAAAATAAAGTTCAAAATTCAAATAACTAACTTATGTCTATTCAATTCAAACATCCTTCTAAACCTATAAATACCTCTTTAGACTAAAAAACATATTTAATACATTATTTTCTTTGTTTCTTTACTCCTTTCTACTACGAATAAAAATAATAGATAACCTCATTCATAGTTTAATCAAAAATCTGAACGAACACTTGAAACTTTCAATAATATACTTTCATATATTCTCTAAAATCAAAAGCATTTAGAGTTATGTTAAATATAACTAATCCATGTGAGGAGCTTAGATGCAATTTCATGGATGATTTTATCTCTTATCAAAGATGAACCAACAACCAATTGAAGTGTGCTACAACCAAAAACAATAAAGAATATGAAGCTATAAAGGAAAATCCTATATTTAGGAAATATGGTTGGGTAAAGTGCCTTATAATGTTTAACTAAATAAGTTTGTTCGTTTAAAATAATATCTAGTTTGGACTGAAATAATTATTTAAACTGGTGATTAGAATGAAATACATAATGGATTGAAGTGATTGTTTAAAACTTAATGATTTGTTTGAAGTACTTGCATGATATATTTGGGTTGGATTGAAATGCTTATTTCAAACTTCCATGCTTTATGGTATTAATTCCTATATTATGCTTTTAAGTTCTTTCTTCGCAACTAATAATCACGTTCGAGTTAATATTTGAGTCAAAAATTAAGTTAGTACTTAGAACAATTAACATTTGAGTCAAATGGTTGTTTTGGAGAACTAGTAATTTTTGTTGATGATAAAGGAGGAGAAATACAAAATATGCACTGATTAAGGGGGAGTTGTGGAATTTAAGGGGAGTTAAGATATTTTATAAAAAAGGTTGTCATCATCAAAAAGAGGGAGACTGGTAGTACCAGGATGGTATTTTTAAAGTAACAACTTCAGATATAGAAATAACTATATTTACACATGTATTATTTATGATCTAGGTATATTTTGCATATATATAGTACAAGTTATTAGACGTGTCAATAATGAAGATTGTACAGTATCAAGATAAAAGTTCCAGGCTGATACTGATATGAAGATTTAAGAATCAGATAATGATGACTTATGAGTATTGAAAAGTTCAAGAAATCAAACTTTTCTAGACAGATTATTAATTTTTAGATTAAATGTTAAAACTCTAGTAACACTTAATGATATCTCTATCTCTTTTATAAAGTGTTTTCTAAATATTCCTTATTTTAAATATATTCAAAATGATTTTTTAAACTGTTTTCCAGAAATGAAGTTTAAGTTTTTAATATTTTTACTACTTATATGTACTTTTCATATTGATTTTAATATTATAATTGTATTTTTATTTCAGTATTAATACTACGATGTTTACATTTATACTTTGGTTCAAAATTATACTTTAGATTTTGGTTTTATACTTAATTTAGTCTTAATAATTATAATTCAATATTATAGTTTGATACTAGTTCTGATTATTTATCTTTTAAGTTTAATATATTGGTTATATATTGTTTTTAGTATTTATGTTATATTTTCATTTAAAATTATTTTATTGAGCTTTATTATGATTGAAATATACATTTACTATGTTCAAATAGTTTCACAAAATTTCAAATTATTATATATAATTTCATAGTTCCATAGCATTCTAAAACAAAAACTATTTTTCAAATGTATTAACATATGCACAGTGACTATGTCGACATGCTAGTCGAATTTTCAAAATTCAAATTAGAATGAAGTGCCTTTTTGTCATAAACTTCCATGAACAACAACTTCTCTTTACTCCTATACATACCCTTCTTCCATAAATGAATTGTAATATGGAAATTTACTCTTTCCTCACATCTTTCTCATTTTCTAAGAAATTTATAACTAAACTCTACCAATTTTCAAATTGGATCAAGTCAAATCTACTTTGACTCTATATCAATCTTTCATCATTTTCTTAAGATCAAGGTGCAATTCTAAGTTATATGAGAAATTGTAATCAAGATTGCAAGTCTACATACTTTGTAAAACTAATATTAAACTACTTATTAAGGTGTGACTTATTAGCTCTAAAATCAAGTTGGGTCTAATTTTGCCAAGAAAGTAATTAGAAGTGACATGTTTCCCTAGTAATAAAGTTGGCTAGGCCTGGAGATCTAAAATTCTTGAGGGTGTCTTCTTATATCCTTGAAATCAAGAAGTAAAATTGAATTGATAGCGACCTAGTAATCAAGTTGGTTATGCCTGGAGATATGAAATTCTTAAGGGTGTCTTCTTATATCCTTGAAATCAAGAAGTGAAATTGAATTGATAACGATAAAGGTTGTATGGAATTTGTGTGGTATTGGATGTAAATCATTAAAGTAGTATAAAACTAGGTGTGTTCTTTTCTTTTTTACTTTATTTACTATTTGATTTTGTGATTAATTCTGTGATTATTAAATGCATATTTAAGCATAATACAAAAGATTTCAAAATGTTTCATGAAATTAAGTAAACAATACTCATCCCTTTCCCTTATCCCCTCAAGTGTTCATATAGCCTTAAGATCCTTATTTTGCATCACACTCAAATTTATAAGGGTTGGACGACCCAAAAAGCATTATAAGGAGATAAATAACCAACATAATAAATGGATGCATTAGCACTCCCCAACGATCTACATTCCCAATCTCCATTGGCAATTCAATCATCCTAACCAGTTCATTTGCAAATCCATTGAAGCCACAAAAATGGGTTGTACATGACTTTAAATCCTTGGCCCCTAATATCATCTAATCGTAGGCCCTCTTGGACTAAAATGATAATGAAACTTACACATTCAACAAGGACCTTCTGCACCATAGGTCAGTAAATCATGGTTGAAATC
Source organism: Allium sativum (assembly GCA_030737875.1). NCBI lineage: Eukaryota > Viridiplantae > Streptophyta > Magnoliopsida > Asparagales > Amaryllidaceae > Allium > Allium sativum. The sequence continues at coordinate 487,594,866 of CM060913.1, forward strand.
ACAAGTGGATCAATTGACTTGGCCTCCACTGCATTCGCATCTTTATTTCTGAAGATGGTATCATTAGTCATCGTTCTTCTCGGCTTAATCGAAACCATCTACTCTATAATGTTTCATTCTTCATGCTCCATATAACTTACTACCCTAATATACTGCTCCATCATCCTCCAGCTCTTTCTAGCTAGATGTTGTCCGTTGACAATGGTATTGAATACAATTCCTATACCTTTTACTGAGGGGTAGCTTAGGAGCTACTTAACTTTGATAATTTCTACCTAAAATTTTCTCTTGTCCCTCGAATCAACCTTTTATTCGTCTAACTTACCATCATGGATCTACCTTACAATCACGTTCCTCAGATGATGGCACTCATTAGTCGGGTGGTCATGAATCCTATAAAATTATAAAAACTTTTTAGGTTATTTCTTCCTATCTGTTGACTCTCTAGGTGATTGCCTTTTATGTTTGATTGTATTACAGTTATCCAAATGCTCATTCTCTAAAGTACCATTAAACAAAGTAAACCTACTGAAATTAGAAGACCTCTAGCATTTCCTATGGTTTTTAAGCTGATTGCGACCTCCATTACCATTATCGCTTCATCCTTGATTGTTACTCCACCTATTTTGGTTCTCTCTACGACTTTTGATTATCTCACTATGACTTTACCTTGGATACTTTCATTACTAAGCCATGTTTTCTCCTTCTTTCGAGACAATTTTACCTCCTCCTTCCTTAAAATTTGAGTTGCTTTAGCATAGAATTATTCCAAAGTGGAAGGAGGTCTAACCATTAACCATCCACCAAACTCATAATCGGAATCAACACCCCTGATTTATGTCATTAAAAAGTCTTGTCATTCAGCTTACCTCGGCAACTACTACGTTAAACCTTTCCAAATAATTCTTTACGGGATTTCCCAGAGCTTGTAGAATGTCGGAAAGTGTCATTACACATCGGTTTAGACACATGGATGTAGAAATGACTTAGGAGCATTTCCCTAACTCCTGGAATAACAAAATAGATTTTGAGGCAGCTTCGTAATCAACATTGTAGCCACTCCTTCGTGATAAATAGGGAAAGCATTACATTTAGTTGCATCTGTGGTTTGCGTCGAGTCCATCAACCATTGATACTTGATCATATGTTGCATTGGATTTGTTTTACCCATGTAATGTGACATCGTTGGCATATTAAACCTACATGCATATTCGACCTACAGGATATAATCAAAAAAGGGAGTATGGCTTCTCTCAACTCTCCATTCTTCATTAGAATAGTTTTTACGACCCTTCATTATCTACTGAACCATGGCAGTCAGATTCGAAGTCTAAATTTTTACAGAACAGAATACGGGATCCGCTTCATGTCTATGTCTCCTTGTCTCTCATCATTCATTTTAAACTATTGAGAAGCACCTTAGGCAACATATACCTAATTTTTGATGTTCTGGTCAATCACATGATGTGTGGGAAGTGTAGGAGCAGTGCATGAAAAACCAAAAGCAACTCTATTTGATCCTTGGAATATCAATTTCTGGTTTGCAGAAAAATTAGGGTTCAGATCAGTCATCCTCGCAGCACTTGGACATGTGTGGTATACCCCGAATTAGTATGATTTGGGTCAGACCATCTTGCATTGGAACTAATCCGGTTGGTTAAGAAACAATTTCGATCTTGATTATTCTATCATGCAACACTACCTCCTGTAGCTTTGCTCTCATAATGAGTACTACTTTGATTTGTAATATTATGGGTTGAGAGTCGTCCTCTTTACTCATTTCATTCTACATCCATCCCATTGACTTGGTTCCTTAATTCTATATTATCTCCGATCCAATAGTTTGATTCCTTGTGCATTTTCTCTAGTTTCTTCAATATGTTCATCAAATCGGTATGAGTAACCAGGCTAGTAGATACTAAAGCAATAGTGGTACTAGTTGTGGGAGTGTTGACGGTTTCAACTTAAACATTTTGACTTTCAACCTTGATACTTACCCCTTCTTCAGATTGGTTATCTAAGTAGGATGTGGAAGAATTCGTCTGAACTTCCATAAGTATTTCTTTAAAGAATCAGGAAATTCGAGTGGAAAATGATTGGAAATAAGATCTTTCTTCAATGGAATTGCTATCCACTAGTTGATAAGAAGATTGACTGACTAACAATCAGAAATTCTCCATGAACGCATCAAAAATATTAGTGCAAAAAATGACGTTAATTCCCACAAGAGGATTTGGAAGAGATTAAAGACTATTAACAAATGAAAAATGAGTAAAATTAGTAAAAATCACACAACATCATTCATAGTGGTCCGATAGTAAAGGGCATATGTCCAATGTTAAGAATTTCCCTCTTTTCCTTCATTTTTTTGATTATGCAGGTTCAGATTGGCGTCAGATCGATACAAAAGGTAAAATTTTAAGAGTTCCAAGGTCCTTTTTCTTACCCTTTTGCACGTGATTATATAGGCAACTCTTATTTATACATGAGTCGCTGTGGATTTACAAAGGCCAAAATAAAGATAATGAAGGCAGTGGAATTAGCGAGGGTGGCCATGTTCTATAGCTTAGATCGAGTCAGCTATGGTTGAAGTTCGGATTGGCACTTATCAAGGTCGATACTACTTTCGATTTAGCTAATCAAATGTCAGTCTGAACCTACTCTTCTCCATTTTCCCTTCTGATTCGAAGTTCATAAAGTAATTTCACCTTCATGTTGATCCATATGTGATAATTTGGACATGTGTCAGGTCGATCCAAGCTGGTGTGATCTTATCTTAGTCAAATGTAAGGAACCGTTGACTCAGATTCATGGGGATTAGTTCTAGGCAAGCTGGTTTGAGTTTCATGGTGAAATACAAATCCGGGTATTATGAAAATATACAGATTTGTATATTTATAGTTTAGGATTTAAGCACTTTGTCTCACCGTTCTTCTGGACATGTCTGATTATCATCTCATCATACATGCGTCTAATGTTTGGGCCTTTATATTATCACCTTGGGTAAATAAACCGATAATCATCGGTTGTACTTGTCCGAATTGCTTGAAATAGCCATGCCGAAAGGCCGGATAACATGAAATATGCATTTTAAGAAAACTGAGATTAAGTTTATTTCATATTCGTAGGCTATTAGTATTGATATAATTAGCATAATCATATTTTATCATTAGGAATTAATACTGTAGATGATTGGAGTATCTATAGTGCATAATTTTGGTCCTTAAAACCGGGGATGCTATAGTTTGATATCAGAGCACTAGGTTATGGAAATAATAAAAGAGTTTTGAACTTTAAAAGGTTTTTAAAACATAATCCTAATAAACTAATGAAGAAACTTGAGATATGGGAAAGCATAGTATAACATACTTATATTTGGTATATATAAGTAACAAGATCTTATCTTTATTCTTCCCTTTCTTTTACTCTTAGACCATTCTTTTATATCTTACTAAGTTTTGAATATAAATTTAAGAAAGTAAAATATGGTGGTAGGAAACAGAAGGGATAATCTCGGTAAAAGAAGCACTACAATTAATGGAAATGTCAGACTCAATAGTAGAAGAAATCAAGATTTATAATATACTGCTAGTGTGACTGCTGGAGTGCCTATGGTAGACATGGAAGCTATGTATTACTTCTTTGTTAACTTGATGCAAGATGGAGTTATTGCTGGGTTAGTTGGAGGTAATGTTAAAGGAGAAAATCCCAAAATTCCACCTAACAATTATGTTACTTTGAATCGAGACTATGCTAGGCTTGTAGGAAGGTCATTTATCAGAATAAAGTAGGTAATTGAAGTGAAAACTTGGTTGATTCATTATGAAAGTGTAACACCCTACACTTTTCTGCATCCAAATTTCGACAAAAATCGAAACTCAAACACATCCAAGCATGGAGTGTGTATATCGTGTACCTGCAAATAAATGAGCATGAGCATAATAAGAGTACGATAAGATAACTCATAGGGAAACAAAATAAGATAACTAATTACCTTTTTATAGTAAGTCACTTTGCCAAAATCGAGCATGAGAAAGAACGGGAACCGAAAGCCAAACTTACACACCTGTGAGAACTCGACTTTCTCTAGAAAACATGGGTGGTTATAATGAGGAGGGGGTCAGAACAATAAGATTCTGGTGAACAGGAAATGTACAACACATATTATAATACACAGATGTATCTCGTTTGGTTGAACCCAAGATGTATGCCTACCAAGGTTAGTGATTCTAGCCTAACCTTGTAGATGTTACGCACGACTATACTACTCTTCACACAGTAGTGTTTCCAGGCTATGATACCATGATAAAATATCTACGCATATATTTAGGGAGCCTTTAAACCATGAGTTATCCGATTATTAGTCCGAGAAGTGAACCCCTAAATGTGGAGTTTTTTTTATATATACACCTTTCCATCCACTTACCCTTATTATTTAACGCCTCACTACCAATGATAGATAGGGTGGATTCTCCCGATCACTTAAGACCCTAGGCAAACTTATTGGTCACTTAATACCTCTCGATAATTTGTTCAGCATTCTTATAAACTAGAGGGCATAAGGCTTCCGTCATTCATGCTTGTACCCTTTCCCGGCATAAGATGAGAGATGGTATTTTATCATTTTATACCTTCAGGCGAATCTTATTGGATAACCCCCTTAGTAGCTTACTACTTCCCGTAGGGTAAGTGGCCATATCTGACATTTTTTCTTTCCAGATTTGGGTAGACAAAACACTCATATGCCATTTAAGACCCCTAAACTGAAAGTCCTACTCTTAGGTGAACTATCCAACCCCAACCGTTTAAGACCCAGAAGGCGGACTATACGCGAAGGTTATTAGGTTCATACCCCGTTAGCCCTTAGTAACTTTCCCTATTGGGATAAAGTGGCCACGTCATTACGTCTTTTCCGTTAAGTTACTCTCCACAAAAATATTATATGCATAAGACTTAATATCGTCACGGGTTCCTATGGTTAATAATATTTTTACATCATTAACCTACTAAGTCCAACTCTACTTTTAATTATAAGTTCTATATTCATTAATATGAGAAAGTTAATATCCTCTTTTATCCTAGGATATATGTTTATGTATATTTTTAGAATAGTTGATGCCAACTACGCACAAATATGTATATTTATATTTATATGTACATTTGCACCATTTTTCCCTTTTTCAATCTTATTGTCATATCTCTTGTGAATTCAAAATAATATCTTTTGTTCAAAAGGAGGAAAACGACATATTTACAATAATTAAGCCAAAACTCAACAACATCGAATGCAAATAGGTATTATCCACAATCACCCAGTTTAACATTTCTATCCAATATTTACATAATTTATTATTCAACACGGAAATTAGAGATCTGGAATATAACTACATCTAAATGGTGTCCAGTGTGACTGATTTCCATATCTACAGTGTTTTACAACAAACCACAATACATTTTACAACATAATTATAGGAAATATGTATAGACAAGTTTAAGAATCCCACAATTAATATTATGCCTAACTACAATTCACAATTTACAAGTTTTAACAACGTTTATAATCAGATTTGATAGGTGTCAATCCGATTACATAAATTTAATTAATAGATGTGACGGAAATAGGCATAAAATTTTAGATCTAATTCAAACGAAATAAATAGACTATTAACTGTATTCGTAAATTTCTCACTCACCTTAAAGCATCCAAATCCAAAGTTTGAAAATTTTAGGCCTACAATTCCCAAATTCTTGTAAACCTACAATTTCTCTGAAAAGGGGATAAATTTTAGATCTGTAGATGTGTAAGAAAATAGGAAGAGAGGAGAGAATCTGATTTGGAGCATCAATTCACATTCTTTTCCATTTAATCTGATAATCCTCTCAATTCTATATGATTTGATGTATGTGAATATATTTTTATTATATTAAGTTTGAAGAGGGAGGAAAATGGCAGAGCTTCGTTGTTGCCTACGGATTTGTGTGGAAAAGAATGAGGCCTTACCCCTTTATTTATAGGAGTGGAAATGGCCTTGAATCTTTAGAACCATTTTAATTTATATCCGTCCATCCATTTAATATTATATCAGAAATAAACCTCTTAACCCTAGCTGTCACTGGCGATCTAACGCCCAGTGGGTCGATTGCTTGGGTCGTCAATTGCCTAGTAAGGATAGTTAAATAAGGTATATAATATTTAATTTTTCTGATTTATTTATTTTCCATCCGTTTTCGTATTTCATCCGTAACTTTTTCATATGGACTCAGTTCGCGAAACTCCAAACATGAAAGTTGACAAGAATTCTGAGACGAACGCATCGGTTATAGTTTCACAGTCAAATTCCATTGTTTGAAAATTTTCCTATTTTCAAAATTCTAATAATTAATTTATATTGCATAAATTCCTGGTTGTTACATTCCTCCCTCCTTAAAAGGAATTTCGTCCCGAAATTTTGACATCTATTGTCCTACTCTACACAACCAATTTGTGTACATCACTTTGCACCCATGTGTATATGTGCATGGTGTACATAATACAGTTCCAACTGTAAAACATATATGCAAGATGATTATATATCAGATTCTCCTATATGTATGCATTAAATTTTTGAAATACTTTTGAAAGCATGATGCTAAACATCCTAAATATACTGGCAGTTCTATATGAATGCAAATTTTGAAAACTCTTTTGCATCCATTACCTTCACACAATTACGAATAAAAGTGTGAAGGAACCAATTTTTGCATCCAAACTCTACCATCCAAAGCGTCATGCAGTTTAATTGTTTCCTATTTAATTTCTCCTAAATCGGAAAAAGGAAATCGAGCGAAGAACTTTAACATTTTTCCCGCTTACAAATATTCCATTTCCCACCCTACAGTGAAATTTTCACCTCAATTACCCAAAATAGTGCAAAAAATTCCATTTGTAGACTGTAAAGGAGGCTTAAAACAAGTTCTAAAACGTATAACGAGTTAATTAACAACTCTCGCGCATCATTGACAAGGTATGGAAACAACGTTTCCAAGGCTGAAACAGCTTTTTTCTTGTTGTCATTAACGTTTTATCGTATCGTCGGTCCTATTGCATCGCTAAACATGCACAAAAATCATCCAAACATCTTCCTTGCGCTATTCATGTGAACAAAAATCGAAATTTTTTCATAAAAAATATTTTTTCTTGAAAACTTCTTTCGTTTACTGTAATAACCCGGAAAATCTGAACCAATTTAAAAAATTTTACTTTGGCAATTTTGATGAATTTTGAATATTTAAAATGAATTGTTAAATAATAACGATGGGAAATTAATTTTGAAAAGAATTAGAACTGAAATATATATTTGAATCAACACTAGAAAATAAATATTTTATTTTATATTATAAAAGGAATTGAAAATGGCGCGGTAGTTCAAAAATTCGATTTCAAATTTCAAATGATTGTAGAGGATTCAAAATAAATAGGATTTTAGCAAAACCAAAAATATTTGAATCTACTTGAAAATATCTTTCCAACGAATCCGAAAAATTGAAATTCATAGTGGGAATAAAAAGTTATGTCCAGCTGAAAATTCAGAATAGTCGCTGTGGAATTCTGGCCCTTAAAAATGGAAATTTTGCGAATGACCTCCGTTTTCGACGAAACCACTTTTGTTGGATCCGGGATGTCAAGTTATTGCTAGATTTCAAAATTCATAATTTTCTAAATCAATATGTGAGCGTGGTAAAAGAAAACGTGTTTTAACTGTTTTAGTCAATTTCGATCGACCAGAAAATAGCCATTTCTCAAACGGTCTCAGAATTTGATGAAATTAGTCTTGTTAGAACCATATCGTAAATACGAAGCTAGAAAATATTTTTCGGGAATTTTTAGAGTCCGTATGTGGCCCCGGTAAATTGAAATGTGTGTTCAAAATCAATATATAGATTTATATCTTGATTTTGACGGAGACTGATCGAAACAGCTGAACTAGCTTACGAAACATATCCCATTGTGTTTAGAATGGGGGTAATTAGCTTGGGGTAATAGTCGGTGGGCTTGATTTCGAGTTCGTATTAAAAAGTTACCTTTTTGAAATTAAAAATAATATATATATATATTATCACTACACCCCCTTCCCTCTATTTCTCAGTCAACACGGTCAAAATCAAAAACAAAAAAACCGCTCCTCCCTCCAGCCCTAGCTCGTGCCCACCGCGCCACTCCCCCTGCGTCTCATCGCGTAACACCCCGCATTTTTAAGATAATTAAAAATGTGTGTATATATATATATATGCAAAGATATATAAATAATGGTGATGTGCAATTTAAATTAGTGGAAGAAACGGAAAAATTAATACGTTAACGATATATGTAATAGAAGAGAAAATAAAATAAAAACAATTAATCTAAATATTAGGAATTAAGTAAAACGGACATCACCATTGCGTCCGCCTCGAGATTCTGGTTCAGATGGACACTTGGTTTGCGTAAATCGGACACTGTATGAAGAAGTTGTTAAGGTTCGAAGTTTGTATACGCACAAGAGAAATATATATATATATATATATATATATATATGCACATATATATATACAAACAAATTAAAATATAAAATAAAGAATAAGATAAGGATTGCATGTAATAAATACATGTACTGAAAAAAGAAAAGAAAAATGTAATGCATGCATTGAAAAAAAGAAAGGATTGGTTGCATGCAATGTAAATATGTTGCATGCACTGATTTGGAAACATAATGCATTAATATTAAAAGAAAAATAAAAGAAAAAGATTCATGCAATGTTTTAATTTAATTATTGTAACTAACATGAAAAAGAGAAGTAAGGAGAGAAAAATAATTATCATTGTTCTAAGAATTATTAACAGAAGACTTCATAACTTAGTGGGTTAAGACATTGGATTTGTAACATAAAGGTCAGGGGTTCGAGCCCCGGCGGCGGCATAATTTTTATCTTTGTTTTAGAGAGGGCCAACTGAATATGCAAATATATGTACGTATACAATTCAAAATTTGAAAGGATAAGATCGTACATATAAAGAAATAAAGAAAAATATATGTATATATATGAGAATATATACATATATATATATATATATAAATGCAGAAAACATATGTATATGAAGGATAAAATTTCAAGATAAGGCTACAGTCAATGAAATATGGCAAGAATCAAATAACGATGCAACATCGTTTGAATTTTGAAAATAAAACGAAAGTTGTACGTATATATATATATATATATATATATATATATATATATATGCGTAAAATGGTCGTTAGAGGAATTGTATACATTTAAGTATATTTCATGTGAATAAAATAGTTAATTAAATTCCAGATATTCAAAAGTTCGAAATTCAAATTTTTGCGCCAAAACAGCTTGCGGGACCCATTGCTGACTCAGCACTGCGTGTACGATAAGATTAGGCTAGATTCATCTGCGAACCTGAACTATTTTCTTAACTGGGTTCAATGCTGACTCATCGCTGCGTGTACGATAAGATTTGGCTAGATTCATCTGCGAACCTGGACTATTTTCTTAATTGGGTTCAATGCTGACTCAGCGCTGCGTGTACGATAAGGTCTTGAGCACCTATATAAACACACCTAGACCTAACCCTAAATTCATTAATCAAAGTAATGGTGTCACAATGGTACTCAACTCTAATCTAACCTAGCCTCCATCAAATCAAATCAAATTAGAGTTTTTAAGACAACAATCAAAGTTAGAGCTTTCAAATTGGAGTTCACGAATTGGATAATAAGAATTGGATTCTACATCAAAGGACTAGCCATTCAAATTCAGAAAATCAGATCCCAGAATTCAAGATCCGTTCTTTAATCAGTGAGTGGAATTACAATAAACTTGTTGCATAATAGTATTATTATCGTTCGTCATTCCCAGTTATAAATTCAATTCAAGATTCATGTTATAATAATTGTCCTTTTATTCTCCTTCCCCTTTTTATTTTTGGATCTAGGTTATCTCGATCCTTGATGAAATCTTATTATACATACATACGATTGAAATATGGGAATATTGGGGCATAATTTATTTTATGTAATCTAGGAATATAATATGTAATTTGGGGATTGTGGCATAATAATTATTATTGCAAATATTGGGACAATTGGTGAATTGTATATTGGGATTATTCAATGAAATAAAGTTTGAATTGGGAATTTTGGAGCGTATTTCAATAATGAATCTTTGGGTATGTTTTGGAAACATGAATCTATACTGAATAGTGCGCAACTATGAATTCAGATTTATAATGTTAACCTGAAATTGTGTAAATTTAATTGGAATTATTGAATATGGAATGGGATTGGGAAGAAGTGATTTATTTCAAATCTAATATTGCGGGATTGAGGTTTTAAACTATAAGTTTAAATTTTGGGTTTTGGGAAAAATGAATCTAAAGGTAAGAATCCTAAGTTGATAAAGGAACGGATAAAACTTAGCTTATGCGATTATGAAACCTAACTCATAACCTGAAATTGATGCTTAACGTTCTCATAAAAATTGTTAATTGGTTAAAGATGAAACATGACTAACTCGAGGTTAGAATGAGGTTGCGGTGTAATTCAGCCCGGAACCGCCCGGCATATCCAGTGGCCGCAAACAATAGGGTCTAATGTGAGAAGTTATTCATAACACGCTTAAACCCGAGGTTAGATTGAGTTGTGGTGTAAGACTGCCCGGAACCGCCCGGCACATCTAGCAACCACAACAATAGGTCTAATGTGAGAGGTTGGTGCATTAATAACCAATTTATGCTAATGACACATGCTAGTATGGTAAGGTTAGGTTAACAACACTTAACCAATTTGACATGATGCGTGGGTGGGTTAAGTCAATATGAACTGAAAGAAAACACTTAACCAAATTTGTGGAATATACGAGTAATGCATGAGCGGGAAGGTAGGTTTAAGTAAAACTTGACATATGGACAAACTTAACTAACAGAGTAATGGGGAATGATAACTACCTATAATAAACCAGAGTTGTGGTAATGTAAAATTAAATAATAGGTAAACTTGTCCTAGGGACAAGGGAAGGTTATGACTTAAGATGTAATACAAGACTTGAAGGGTGGGACGACTTATACTATGAAATAAGTTAATCTAAGCTGAAAAGTTGGGAAATCACCCATACGCTATCGTTTGATAATGAAAACTTAAGTCATGTTTGAGTTCATTGGTAAACCTTAGTTAGTGAACTAAGTAAATAACGATAAAGGCAACTAAGTGTTGAACCATAGTTAGAGAACTTATTAAATAAAGATGAAGTTAACCAAGTGTTGAACCTTAGTTAGAGAACTAAGTCAATAAAGATGATGGCAACTGGGTAATGAACCTTAGTTAGAAAACTAAGTAAAATGGCAACCGAAGTAACGAAACTTAGTTAGAGAACTAAGTAAGCAACGGTAAAGATAACTAAGTAAGTAAACCTTAGTTGAAGAGGACTAAGTTATAAACCTTAGTTAAAGGGAAACTTGGTAATTAGAATTGCAGGACAACATAAAGGAGGATAACCAAGTTAATAAGACAAACCAAGCGCATAATCAAAAGTTTAGACATAAGGTCTAATGGTACGAAAGGATAAGGCGCTTGGACCGGTGCATACGATGGGGGATGAATAACTAAACTCGGTAGATCATCACGGTGTCGTTGGTCGCTAAGGGGAGCGTAGTCCATCTGATCATATAGAAGGCTCCAACGGACTGGGTTACGAAGCACACAGCTTCGAGGTGACATGAGGATACTCTTGGTATCCCTCTGTGAGAATGCAGATGATCCGCCGAGGTTCACAGAGGTTAAGGTTTGCGTAAGAAGAACCAAGAGTATGCCTAGGTTGCAATAATAAGGCAACCTAAAGACTAGAATGGACCAGCATGAGTCGGCGATAACCAGTTGGCCCTGTGATAGCACGTCGTCGGCTACCTAACATTTTGAGTCAGTCGAGCACGAAAAGTGGAAAGGCGGAGAACTCCAAAAGACCATATACTTGCTATCTAGTTATGGGTGAGGTGAGCCAATAGGTTTGTGGGGGCATAGAGGGCCTGCGTACAGTTCTCATTTTTGATATTCTTGGGTGCCTTTCATTAGTTGAGGGAGGGGTCAAGTGGGACCATAGCCACAGTAAAAATAGACCTTAGCATCTGCATCGGTAGATAAATTAAAGCTCCCAACCGAGTTCCGTGTTTCTTGATTTTCCCTACCACGGGACTCCGGTCGCACATATAGAGGACATGTGCAGCTAGATATCTAGCACGTTTAATGATAGGTTGGGACGTAAAGTCTAGGAACACATATCGCTCGGGGTAGTGTGTCCTAGACTAGAGGGCATTGTTCGATAGGTAGCATAAACTCTAGTTGGACCTAGGTAGCGTAAACCCTGGTTGAACCTAGGAAGTGTTCGATAAAGTAAACCCTAGTTGGACCTAGGTAACACTCGATGGTAAACCTAGTTAGATCTAGGTAGTATTCGATAACAGAACTTAGTAAGACCTAGGTTGGCAGTCCAAACACTTAAGCAACACAGGAATGGTGGTTTTACGCAGACTTAGTGAGAATATATATATATATACATATATATATACACACACACACACACACATGAAAGCCCATACAACATACGACATTGGATAAGGAACTGCGTACATATGACAAGATGACACGAGTTGGATAAGGGACTACGTACACATGAAAAGAGGACACGAGTAGGAGGTAACTACATATACATTGTATTAGGTTAATCTGCTAGTGGATGGATAAGTATAGCTTTAAGAGCTAACATTGTTAACAACCTAATAACCAAGAAAATGTAACTGAATGGTATATGTAGGATTATTCAGACGTTTATTCTAAGTCCAGTCACACAGAACTTATGTTCTGACCCCCTCCTCATTACATACTTCTAGGTTAGGTTCATGACAGAGAAGGTATAGCTTTGGATACTGGTTTAGCAGTATTGTTAATAAGGTAAGGCTATATTTGAATATATTATACTTTATTTCCTTCCGCTATGAGATGCTTTACAAGTTCTGACATGTTTCTTTATCTCTATCTTTTTCTGCAGGATACCAGAGCACCCAGCTTGAGTTTCGATAGATTGGATTTTTGAAAAAAAAATCGGTCCGTCGAAACTTGGGTTGTTACATCTGGTATCAGAGCTTCAGTTTAGGATCCCTATACAGTTAATGAGTGAACTTATTTGTATTTTCTAAAATATAAATATATTATATATAAAAACCTAGATCCATAAGGATGCCTACTAGATAGAAAAAGTAAAATGTGGAAGGAAATGGGATATCTATTTTGTACACTAAAGGAATGAACATAGAAATTTTGAGACCCTTAAGTGGTTTGGTTTGAAAGTGTACAATATGTTTGGTATTAGAGAAAGATGTATCCCATATGATAGAAACTAAAATGTTAGTATTTCAGATTAGTAGGTTTAAAAGTGAAGCCTTATAAATTAGAAAAAAGGATTAAAAAGTAAAGCATACAAAATGTTGCATTTTGTAAAAAGTTTTGAAATCTCTATTCTTTTGAAAATAAATTTTGATTATTGTTTTTAAAAGAAAACTTTGTTGGGTGGACAAAATAAGTTGTAGGAATAGAATAGATGTATGCACCTTATAGCGAGTAGTTAAATTAACATTGTAATTAGAAACAATGTAAGCTGATAGTCGTCCTTGTCTACTCAAGTTTTGTGATTTGAAAAAAAATGTTTTGCATTTTATTTTGTGACATGTTTTTATGGTTTGGAAAAAACAAGTTTTGGAGAAGAAAATAAAGTTTTAACACTTTTAATTTTTGAAAGAAAAATTTAATGAAAAGAAAGGGGGCCAAACCATGTTTTAAAAAGAACGGAGTAGGTAAGGATTAGTGCCTAGAAAAGAACGAGAGAAAGTTAAAGCAATGAATTAAACAATTGGGACCAACTAGAGAATGGTTGAGTAGAGTGATTCTCTGAGTGTCAATCTGATGTTGATTTCGGTCTTCGGGGTTGATATTTAGGGAGTTACTCTCTTGCTAATTTACAGTCAAGGATTAGCTAATATTAAACTAATGGAAAATTTCCCGTAGAATGCATAAGCATTGAGAAACCTAGGTTTTTTTTCTTGAGAAAAAGAAAAAGAATAGGCTAGTAATACACAGCAAGGACTAGTAGTCACTACTAAGTAGTAAAGGGCAAGTAAGTGGGTAGATCCTGTTGTATGGACTCGCAATTGTCTGAGATGACAAAGTCCTAAGATTCTTGGCCCATAGTAGTAGCAGTGTAGGATGTTGTTTGAGTTAAAAACAAAAAGACTTATTTGTAAATAATAAACTTAAGTAATTTGATTAAGTCAAATAAGCTAAGAAAGAGAATAGCCTAGCTAAGGAGAAAAAAACAAATTCGGCGAAGCAACAAATGTAATGGGAAAAGAAAAGGCAAAATTATAAGAAAAGATGAATAAAAATAAAATTCTCCTAAGATAAGTTGAAAGAGAAAAGATTTTTTTATGTAGTTGTGCTTGGATAGGAAAGTAGGACGTTTTTATAGAATAGTTATGTAAAAATCCAAGTGCAGTTAGAAAAGGTACATAAAAGAAAAGTGGAGAATGTAAGTTCTTCCGTTTAATACCTTTTTGTAACATAAGAAATCAAATTTAGCAAATTAGATTTTTCTAAATTTCGAAATTTAATGATGGATAGGGTTTTGGATGCAACAATTGGATGAACTATGCTCTTACTCTGTAAGAGTATGGGAAGATTTGGATGAAAAGCTATTTTGGTTTTCAAAATATTGCATTCATATAGAACTGCAAGTGTATTTAGGATGTGAGCATCATGTTTTGAAAGAGATTTTAAAAGTATGCATACATATAGGTGGTACAAAATTAGGCATACATGCATTGCTATGATGTATTTCACTTTGCACATGTGAATAATGTTTGCAAAAATTGGATGCACACATGATAGATGTATATTATGCGAGGGATTATATATTTAATCCCTATCAAATTTTGGGGATGATTTTTTTTAAGGGTAGGAGAATGTAACACCCCGCATTTTTGAGATAATTAAAAATGTGCATATATATATATATGCATGGATATATAAATAATGGTGATGTGCAATTTAAATTAGTGGAAGAAACAGAAAAATTAATACATTAATGATATATGTAATAGAAGAGAAAATAAAATAAAAACAGTTAATTTAAATATCAGGAATTAAGTAAAACGGACATCACCATTGCGTCCGCCTCGAGATTTTGGTTCAGAGGGACACTTGGTTTGCGTAAATCGGACACCGTATGAAGAAGTTGTTAAGGTTCGAAGTTTGCATACGCACAAAAGAAATATATATCTATATACACACATACACAAACAAATTAAAATATAAAATAAAGAATAAGATATGGATTGCATGTAATAAATACATGCACCGAAAAAAAAAGAGAAAAATGTAATGCATGCATTGAAAAAAAGAAAGGATTGGTTGCATGCAATGTAAATATGTTGCATGCACTGATTTGCAAACATAATGCATTAATATTAAAAGAAAAATAAAAGAAAAAGTTTCATGCAATAGTTTAATTTAAGTATTGTAACTAACATGAAAAAGAGAAGTAAGGGAAGAACAATAATTATCATTGTTCTAAGACTTATTAACAAAAGACTTCATAGCTCAGTTGGTTAAGGCATTGAATTTGTAACATAGAGGTTAGGGGTTCAAACCCCGGCGGCGGCATAATTTTTATCTTTGTTTTAGAGAGGGCCAACTGAACATGCAAATATATGTACGTATACAAATTCAAAATTTGAAAGGATAAGAACGTACATATAAGGAAATAAAGAAAAATATATGTATATATATGAGAATATATATATATATATATAAATGCAGAAAATATATGTATATGAAAGATAAAATTTCAAGATAAGGCTACAGTCAATGAAATATGGCAAGAATCGAACAACGGTGCAACATCGTTTGAATTTTGAAAATAAAACGAAAGTTGTGCGTATATACATGCGTAAAATGGTCATTAGAGGAATTGTATACATATAAGAATATTTCATGTGAATAAAACAGTTAATTAAATTCCAGAAATTCAAAAGTTCGAAATTCAAATTTCTACCCCAAAACAGCTTGCGGGACCCAATGCTGACTCAGCATTACGTGTACGATAAGATTTGGCTAGATTCATCTGCGAATCTGGACTATTTCCTTAACTGGGTTCAATGCTGACTCAGCGCTGCGTGTACGATAAGATTTAGCAAGATTCATCTGTGAACCTGGACTATTTTCTTAACTGGGTTCAATGCTAACTCAGCGCTGCGTGTACGATAAGGTCTTGAGCACCTATATAAACACACCTAGACCTGACCCTAAATTCATTAATCAAAGTAATGGCGTCACCATGGTACTCAACTCTAATCTAACCTAGCCTCCATCAAATCAAATTAGAGTTTTTAAGACAACAATCAAAGTTAAAGCTTTCAAATTGGAGTTCACGAATTGAATAATAAGAATTGGATTCTACATCAAAGGATTAGCTATTCAAATTCAGAAAATCAGATCCCAGAATTCAAGATCCGTTCTTTAATCAGTGAGTGGAATTACAATAAACTTGTTGCATAATAGTATTATTTTCGTTCGTCATTCCCCAGTTATAAATTCAATTCAAGATTCATGTTATAATAATTGCCCTTTTATTCTCCTTCCCCTTTTAATTTTTGGATCCAGATTATCTCGAACCTAGATGAAATCTTATTATACATACGTACGATTGAAATATGGGAATATTAGGGCATAATTTAATTTATGCAATCTAGGAATATAATATGTAATTTGGGGATTGTGGCATAACAATTCTTATTGCAAATATTGGGACAATTGGCAAATTGTATATTGGGATTATTCAATGAAATAAAGTTTGAATTGGGAATTTTGGAGCGTATTTCAATAATGAATCTTTGGGTATGTTTTGTAAACATGAATCTATGTTGAATAGTGCGCAACTATGAATTTAGATTTATAATGTTAACATGAAATTTTGTAAATTTAATTGGAATTATTGAATATGGAATGGGATTGGGAAGAAGTGATTTATTTCAAATCTAATATTGCGGGATTGAGGTTTTATACTATAAGTTTAAATTTTGGGTTTTGGGAAAAACGAATCTAAAGGTAAGAATCCTAAGTTGATAAAGGAACGGATAAAACTTAGCTTATGCGATTATGAGACCTCTTATGTGATTATGAAACCTAACTCATAACCTGAAATTGATGCTTAACGTTCTCATAAAAATTGTTAATTGGCTAAAGATGAAACATGACTAACTCGAGGTTAGAATGAGGTTGCGGTGTAATTCTTCCCGGAACCGCCAGGCATATCCAGTAGCCGCAAACAATAGGGTCTAATGTGAGAAGTTAGTCATAATGCGCTTAAACTCGAGGTTAGATTGAGTTGTGGTGTAAGACTGCCCGGAACCACCCGGCACATCCAGCAACCACAACAATAGGTCTAATGTTTGAGGTTGGTGCATTAATAATCAATTTATGCTAATGACACATGCTAGTATGGTAAGGTTAGGTTAACAACACTTAACAAATTTGACATGATGTATGGGTGAGTTAAGTCAATATGAACTGAAAGACAAAACTTAGCCAAATTTGTGGAATATACGAGTAATGCATGAGCGGGAAGGTAGGGTTATGTAAAACTTGACATATGGACAAACTTACAAACATAGTAATGGGGAATGATAACTACCTATTATAAACCAGAGTAGCGGTAATGTAAAATTAAATAATAGGTTAACTTGTCCTAGGGACAAGGGAAGATTATGACTTAAGATGTAATACAAGACTTGAAGGGCGAGACGGTTTATACTATGAAATAAGTTAATCTAAGCTGAAAAGGTGGGAAAGCACCCGTACGCTATCGTTTGATAAAGAAAACTTAAGTCATGTTTGAGTTCATTGGTAAACCTTAGTTAGTGAACTAAGTAAATAATGATAAAGGCAACCAAGTGTTGAACCTTAGTTAGAGAACTAAGTTAATAAAGATGAAGTTAACCAAGTGTTGAACCTTAGTTAGAGAATTAAGTAGATAATGATGATGGAAACTGGGTAATGAACCTTAGTTAGAAAACTAAATAAAATGGCAACCGAAGTAACGAACGTTAGTTAGAGAACTAAGTAAGCAACGGTAAAGATAACTAAGTAAGTAAACCTTAGTTGAAGAGGACTAAGTTATAAACCTTAGTTAAAGGGAAACTTGGTATTTAGAATTGAAGGACAACATAAACGAGGATAACCAAGTTAATAAGACAAAGCAAGCGCGTAATCAGAAGTTTAGACATAAGGTCTAATAGTACGAAAGGATAAGGCGCTTGGACCAGTCCATACGATAGGGATGAATAACCAAACTCGGTAGATCATCACGGTGTCGTAGCTCGCGAAGGGGAGTGTACGTCCATCTGATCATATAAATGGCTCCAATGGACTGGGTTACGAAGCACGCGGCTTCCAGGGGATGTGAGGATACTCTTGGTATCCCTCTATGAGAATGCAGATGATCCGCCTGGGCTCACAGAGGTTAAGGTCTGCGTAAGAAGAACCAAGAGTATGCCTTGGTTGCAATAATAAGGCAACCTAAAGACTAGGTTGGACCAGCGTGAGTCGGCGATAACCAGTTGGCCCTATGATAGCACGTCGTCGGCTACCTACCATCTTGAGTCAGTCGAGCATGAAAAGCGAAAAGGCGGAGAACTCCAAAAGACCATATACTTGCTATCTAGTTATGGGTGAGGTTGGTCAATAGGTTTGTGGGGGCATAGAGGGCATGCATACAGTTCTCATTCTTGATATTCTTGGGTGCCTTTCATTAGTTGAATGAGGGGTCAAGCGGGACAATAGCCACAGTAAAAACAGATCTTAGCATCTGCATCGGAAGATAAATTAAAGCTCCCAACCGAGTTCCGTGTTTCTTGATTTGCCCTGCCACGGGACTCGGGTCACACATATAGAGGACATGTGCAACTAGATATCTAGCACGTTTAACGATAGGTTCGGACGTAAAGTCTAGGAAAGCATATCGCTCGGGGTAGTGTGTCCTAGACTAGAGGGCATTGTTCGATAGGTAGCATAAACCATAGTTGGACCTAGGTAGCGTAAACCCTGGTTGAACTTAGGAAGTGTTCGATAAACTAAACCCTAGTTGGACCTAGATAACACTCGATGGTAAACCCTAGTTGGATCTAGGTAGTATTCGATAACAGAACCTAGTAAGACCTAGGTTGGCAGTCCAAACACTTAAGCAACACAGGAATGGTGGTTTTACGCAGACTTAGTGAGAATATATATACATGAAAGCCGGCACGACGTACGGCATTGGATAAGGAACTGCGTACATATGACAAGATGACACGAGTTGGATAAGGGACTGCGTACACATGAAAAGAGAACACAAAAAGGGGGTAACTACATATACATTGTATTAGGTTAATCTATTATGGATTGATAAGTATAGCTTTCAGAGCTAACATTGTTAACAACCTAATAACCAAGAAAATGTAAATGAACGGTATATGTAGGATTATACAGAAGTTTTTTCTAAGTCCAGTCACACAGAACTTATGTTCTGACCCCCTCCTCATTACATACTTCTAGGTTAGGTTCATGACAGAGAAGGTATAGCTTTGGATACTGGTTTAGCATTATTGTTAATAAGGCAAGGCTATATTTGAATATATTATATTTATTTTCTTCCGCTGTGAAATGCTTTACAAGTTCTGACATGTTTCTTTATCTCTGTCTTTTTCTGCAGGATACCAAAGCACCCAGCTTGAGTTTCGATAGATTGGATTTTTGAAAAAAAAATCGATACGTCGGAACTCTGGTTGTTACACATCGTCGCGCCGCCAAGACATGGGATCGCCGCCGCCAGTCCCCGATGATCCTCCATCCCTTTGTGCTTCGTATGAACCCCGCATCTTCCCCCCTCCCCCACAGACCCTAGCTCCACCAAATCGAAACGCCACTGCCTTAGCCGCCACCACCTGAACGGCGCCGCCCCTTTTGCTACCACCAGCGACTCCTCCGACCCTCAGTCAGCCCAATAAACCCCCGTTTCCTCCAATAAATCAATGTAAGTCTTTTTATTTTATTTTATTTCTTATTCATATAGCGTATAAAAGACTGGATTTTTATTTAGTGAAATGGCATGTAAAGATTACATTTTTAAAATATAAAAAGATTATATTTTTAGTTAAATAAAGATTTTATTTTATTTTTATGAAGTTTAGATTTTGAAAAACAAAAAGATTATATTTTTATTTACATAAAGATGGGGTTTTTATATATTAAAACATAGCGGGTTAAGAATATAATCTAGATTATAAACATAGCAGTGTAAAAATATGATTTTTATATATGTAGTGAAATAAAAATCTGATTTTTATTATATATGTTAAAATAAAAATGTGATTTTTATAGCGTCGAAATAAAAATTTGATTTTTATATAAGAAGTAAGAATATAAAAATATAATTTTTATATAGAAAGAATCGTCGTAAAAACATATGAAGTAGAAATAAAAATGTGATTTTTATTTATTGGAATAAAGCAATAAAAATGTTATTTTTATATATGAACAGCGGGAAAAGGTCGCACTGGAATTTTGGGCATATCCGAACCGTTTAGAAATAAAGAACTGGCGGAGTGGAAACCCAAAGTGAGAACTTCTCACTTTTATTTATTTTTCTAGTTCAAATATATACTAGGATGCAGACGGTGCTTAGCAGCACCGGACACCGTCGTCCACAGACCATGGATGACTTGTTTGTTTGATTGATGTGTTGTGAAAATTGATTGTGTGATGTGGATTGAATAAATATTTTATAGTTAAAAAATATAATTTTAAACGTGTATATAAAATAAATATTTATAAACAAATCGGACGATTTTTTTATGTACACACATTTGACTGATATTTATTGGGACGATAAATTTTACACATCGCCCAACTGCACAAATAAAACCTGTGTTTGATTGTTTGAAACCCCACACGGGTATTGGGATGATATTGGACATACACTAATCCCAATAATTAGTTGTATGTCGATCGATTGATTGACAAGCTGTTATAAGCATTAAATATTTATATTTGATGCTTATACAGTGTAGAATGCACTCTAGATGATGGATGATTATTTATCACTGTTGTTGTATACATGAATTATATGAAATCCATATAATCACATTATATGGTAATTGACCGTGTCTGATTCCAGTTCAGAAGAATGACTATTTTAAAATATCGATTATTTTAAAATAACGAATATTTTCAAATAATGTTCAGAAAAGAATCAAAATATGATTTTGATGTCCGATTTGGGATGGACACGGATATATATTTAAATATATATATAGCCATGTCGATTAGATTGACGCCATTTTGACGTAAACGATATTTATATCGATTTTATTCATTTTAATAATGAATATCGTAGAGGAACTGATTTCAAAATCTAATGTTTTGAAAATATTATCATTTATATATATCGATGATATGGAACATTCAATTTTGATTAGAAATTGAATATGAAGTTGAAATCATTTTGAAAACGAATTTAAAATGGTTTATAAAATACGTTTTAAATGGAAATCGACGAAATATATATTATATGTATTATATAATGGCCTGAATAGAACGCGCCGCGTCGCGGTAGTTCACGAATTTCGACCATTGACTTCGAATGGACATTACGGGAGATCCGACCGTCGGATTCTCCTAAAACCGGAACCGTTGGGTTTGTTTCGAAAAGAGATTTCTAACGAATACAATAGATTTGAAATCTAACGGTTGGATTTGGAATTATGTCAAATTCAAATTTTGAAAAGATCGCAGTAAGCGCAGTTCGATGGCCGTTTATGGAAATCGACTGTGCAGGCCTTGATAAAATCATTAAAAATATCAATAATTAGTGAAAAATCATAAGAAGTGATTTGAAAAGAATTAGGATGAAAAATTCCATATTTGAAAAGATAAAAATAGATTTTTATCGAAATGAACTAGTTTTGAACTAGAATTATAGTCCATTTATTTTTAAAATAAATAAATTGGATTTGAAATGGTTTTAAAAATAACCAGAATTTCCAATATATAAATTGTAAATGACATGGATCGAAATTGTCTTTAGAATATTTCGATGTTGGATTTCGTGATTATACAGATATTGTTATGGAAATTTGAAAGATATATTTATATCGTTATTTCCAATACGATATTTGTAGGTCGTAGAATTTGAAATTGAATATAAGCCGATATATTTCCTATTCGGAGCCTTGTATTTTAAATAACACTTGTTCTTTAACCCGATAATTAATGGAATGTGAATTGGGTTTATGGTGAACTGTGTTTTTAATGGCATTCGTTTTTTAACCCGATTTACAGTAAAATGTGATTTGGAATTTATAAGTCTTTTATTAAGATTTAAAGGAGGTTTTCCAAAGTAAAGTTTTCCAATTTAATAAAATAAATTGGAATGGAATTCGATTTGATAATAATCGAAGTGAATTTCTGTAGGTGAGGACTACTAATATATATGGAAGTTAAAAGGCTTTGCCGTTATTCCATTTATATTATTAGTCGGATATGGAAGTTTATATCGATTATATATATATATATATTGATTTGTTTTCCATGAAGATTCCATCATTAATGGAATGTGATTTTGGGTTGTCATGAATGGTATCTTTAATAATACTGTTCTTTGACACAACGGAATTAAGAAAATCAGAAACTAACTGGAGATTAGTTAAGTTGAATGGTTTCTTAGGTATTAATCTGATGTTGGTTTCGGCCTTCGGGGTTAATACTTAGGGAATTGTTCACTTGCTAATTTACGGTTAAAGGTTGATGGAATGGAATGTGATTTTGGGTTTATAGTGAACCATGTTTTAAATGACATTGGTCCTTTAACCCAGTTAAAGACGGGATATGATTTCCCAAGTTAAATAATCATTAATATTGATTTTTTGGAAGATTTAAACCAAGTGGAGTTTTAATGAATCTTTAATTAGATTGAAATGATCGAGAATGGAGTATCACAAGTTTTGCTCCAGGCGATAGTTAAGTCTTTAATTAGATTTGAATGTGAATTGGTAATTGAATTTACCGATAACACTGTGGTGTTAGATATGAAATATTAGTAGTTTTACTTCATGGGATGAATAGGTTGGGGTTGGGAGATTTAACAAATGATTACTTCGGTAAGGTTCGCTAATCCCGACTAGTTTGGATAAACCATAATTTGGTTTGAATTGATATTCAAAAGAAGATTAAAGATTAAATTTAAAGAATTTATCTTTGATAAAATTAATAGGAACCTTTCCCAAAGTATATGAATATTTGGATAAAGAAATATTCTGGATTGGAATTAGGCGTATGTTGTGTTTTTATAGCACTTGTTCATTATATACGCGAGTTATTCAGAAAGACCGGGTTTATCTTATTCTGAATAACTGATTCGACGATATGTCGAGAATGAAGATGGTGGTTGAAGACCGGAGGTCTTCACATCATTTGGATAATTACTGATGATCTTGATTGGGCTATGCACCCAAGAGGAGGGAATCAGTTGGTGATCGTCCAGATGTACTTGGAGATCGATGGATATGTGAGGAATAAGGTGCCTCCGGTTTCGTTCAGACCCAGAATGAACTTGTAAATGGATGTGTGTCTGACATCGGATTTCATTCTGTGTGATTGATAGACATCGGTTGCATAGCGTGAATTGCCTATATGGTATGCTGAGATGCAAATGATCAAGGCTTCTGTTGAAAAGCAGAGTCTTGTGGCTGATGATCAAAGCACGGCCTTTGTGGCATAGCTTTGTGTAGCATTAATTCGCGAGCCTCTCACCCCGGTGTGGACCAGAAACGTGAGAGGACATCAGAGAGAGCATGTGTTTCCTTATAACTAGGAGTGGTGTCAACGTTTTGCACGCCCTGACATTTTACTTATGTGGATGATGGATAGGAGGCGCCTCATTTATATCGGTCGATCTAGGGCCGATGGAGTCATTTGGCTCATTTACGCCCCATTGGGCGGGGAAACGTAGTTTTCAGGCATTTTAATCCACATCGAGTGGACCGGCCATGTCGCTCCAAGGGACGATGCATTCTGTTCCTGAGACACGGGCTAGAGCGTCTCAAAGCGGTTAGGACGATCCCTTGCCTTGGTTCACAGATGGAAATCCAACTTCCAATACGACATTTTGCGGTTTTAATGTAAACCTATATCTGGCGACATTGTGGTATGGGGCACTTATATCGTCTATGATTGATACTTATGATTGAAATTGTTTTGACACTATACACTTATAATAAAAATTAAACATTAAATTTTACGTACCAAGCATTCTTGGCTATCATAAGGTAAAAACCCTGTAACACCCCGTACTTTCTGTGAACGTATAAGTAATAAATTAGAGAATAATTAATTTTTAAAATAAGAATCAAGGGAAACGGGTTGCGCCATTGCGTTCGTCTCGGAATTCTGCTTGAAAACGAGTCCGAGTTTGCGAGAATCGGAGTTCGCACGACCAAGTTATGGCCCTCCAAAGTTTCAGGAATTTTCAGAGTTCAAAACAACTCGAATTCGAATTAAAACCCTAGAACAGACTGGGCGGGAAATTTCCCGCCCAGTACCCAGGTCGACTGGGGAGTCGACCCCCCCTCCTCCCCCCCCCCGACCAGGTCGACTGGGCAGTCGACCTGGGGGTCGACCTGGTCCCCGAACCTGGTTTTGGGCCTGGATGCATTCTTATGTATCTGGTCTCGTTTTCTGCCTAGATTCGTCTTAATAAACCTATTTAAACAGCCCCAAACCTAGCCTTCTCTACACACAATTCTATTCTGCTTCTACTCTGCCTCTGTTCTAAGTAAAAATAAAAATGGCGTTGCTACTCTGCTGGAATCAAAACTAGAAGCTAATCAACATCAACCTAAGCAACTCAATTCAAGCTTGAAACTTCAACAACGGTTAAAGAAGATCAACTAACGTCACTACAACTATCTTTCTTTTAGAATCCAATCAAGGCAAGTACAGTTATTTTCCGATATAAACGTTAATTCTGATTGTGACATGAATTGTAAATCTGAATCTGAGATTATGTATGTTCTGTTCTGTTTAGATCTACCTTATTCTGTATTTCTTTCTGCTTTCTATTCTATAGCCAGGCTACCACGAGCCTGAGCCAATCTCATAAGAGATTAACATACGCTAAAATATTTGGGACAATAAAATGAATAATGCATGAAATGGGCATGACCGATATGTGACTGATTTGAGGAAAGAACATAGGTTGAACTAGGAACTTAGGACATAAATCTAAGGCATATAATTGAACCTATGACTTGAGTTTTGTGGCATAAAGAGTATTGAACATACGACTTGAGAAGTTGAGGCATAAAATTTACATTGGACATATGACTTAGGAATTGGGGCATAAATTTGACCATAGGCATGTAATTAGTTTAGATACATATTACATGTTGTAAACTAGATCTGGATCTGAGCAAGCTATGTATGATAATCTGTGATTTGGGGACATAATTCAATATCTGATTTTAAGAATATGATACATGATTAAAACCTAGATTTGTAGCACATTTTAAGAAGGGGAAGATATGTGACTTAGGTGTAGAAATTAAAATCTATAATAAGATTTGAGGACTATTAAGTGTGAATACACCTAAATAGGGATTTTTGGATATATGGCATGCATTGTAATATTTGGTATAATTTATAGATGAATCGGCTGTACAATGCTAGTTTAACCAAAATGGGAATATATGTTATATGGTAAATTATGTCCATATTCTGTGTTATGTAAATTTATGCAAACATGGGGTATATGATCATATTGTGAATCATGATAATTATTTAGGCCTAATTTATGATTAAGCAAGGCATGTAAATAGAACCTTTAGAAATATTAAATCTGCTAAATCTGTCATCTACTAAGTCTGTTGAAAATGCCAAATCTGCTAAACTAAATCTGTTGAGATGCCTAAACTGCTAAATCTGTTGAGATGCCTAAACTGCTAAATCTGTTGAGATGCCTAATCTGTTATATGTTAAATCTGCTAGTTTGCTTAATCTGCTAAATCCGTTAAGTTGCTTAATCTGCAAAATCTGTTATCTGCTATATCTGTTGAGTTGATATAATTAGTCTGTTATTGACATAATCTGAGTTGGCTATAGTTATGAATAATTGACATGTATATTAGGCGTGGGCATAAATGGTAAATTATTAATTAATTGGCCGCAAAGATGAACATGGCTAACTCGAGGTTAGAATGAGTTTGCGGCGTAATCCTGTCCGGAACCGCCCGACACATCCAGTGGCCGCAAACAATAGGTTCTAATGTGAGAAGTTAGTCATAATATGCTTAGACACGAGGTTAGGTCTGGCTTGTGGCAGAAGTCTGCCCGGAACCTCCCGGCCCATCCAGCGGCCACAAGCTAGCGACCTAATGTGAGAGGTATGTGCATTAATAATTAATTAATGCAAATCCGAGATAAAAATGATGTCCAAAACGTGTTGGGTGGATAGGGTTAAACCAACTGGACTAATATATATAATAAACCCGTTCATGAATCTGTAGGCCCAATACAAAGTTAGACAAATCTGAAATTCTGTTAAATCTGTACATCTGATCCATTAGTCTGAAAACTTGTTAATTTGATTTTCTGATCTGTGAACTAGTAAATCTGATCTCTGTATGTCTGAACTTGTAAACAAGTTAATCTGAAATCTGTTAGTCTGGGGACACAAGGTTAGGAGGGAATTTACTTGTGTCATATGTTGTTTGGGACCCATATTAGTCAGTAACCCTTTCTGGTATCAAAAATTTGACCCAACAGTAGGTAAGGTCCAGGCACGCTTACTGAACTAATTATAAGCGGTTCATTCTGATAATGGCGAGGGGTTTTGATGGTGCGTTCCAACCGGGTCATGTGCGTGCATGGATCACGGTCTGCCTCTGAGGATGTAAGACGCCGTGACATCTGTAAATAGGTCTGTGCCAATTGGTTGTCACTTTAGGGAGTGATACACCCTACTGTGGGGCCGACACAGGGTATTTATGTATTAGGGAGCCGATCGCTTGGGGTGGGGTTTTAGGGTACACTTAGTTCTGTCTATTTCTATTGGTACCGTCTGTTTCTGTTGGTTGGTAACACCTGTCTGTTTCTGCGTGGTACCATCTGTTGGGGTGGTAAAGGCCCATTACTAGTGTACACCTAATTCTACATTCTGTTTCCATAGGGATTAATCTGTTTCTGCTTCTGTCTGTTTCTGTTCGGGTGGTAAAGGCCCATTACTAGCACTCTCTTCTGTGGAAATTATTCTGTACCTGTTTCTGTTTCAGTTTAGACATTAGGGTGACACCTAATTCTGTCATACTAGTATTAGTGCAGAGAAGTGTAAAGAAATAGCTTATGTCATTCTATTCTTCTGTAATATCCGCTACATCTGTTACTGTTATCTCTCATCCAGTTTTATTTTCATGTCATGTTATTATTATCTGTTCATAACTGAAAATCACTGGACTTGCCAGACTTTTTGTCTAACACTTGTTGTTTCGAATCCTTTCTTCCGTTCCCCCCCAGGTTTTGTAGAAGGGAGTACTCTAGCCTGATCCAGATTTCTTCCGCTTAAAGTGCTTAAAGTATGGCTTGTCTTCTTCTGTGGGGATTATGATTTTAAACTATGCATTCTGAAGGCTTTTGTACGAGACTGATATTTTGTACTTGAATTCTGATATTGTGATTTGAAAGGATGTAACCAAACTTATTTCGGTTTCTGTTGTAATAAAGTTATAAATTTTTCAAGTACTGTTTTATCTGTCTTGTAAGTTTCTGTTCTGTTTACTAAAATGCTCCACCAAAGTTAAGGCATTCCCTTTGTGAGTGACCTTAACGGAGGTGGGGTGTTACACTTGGTATCAGAGCTGAAGGTTACCAGATTGGGTAAAGTTTTTGAAAACTATTTTCAAAAAGTTTTTAAAAGGAAGTATTTTCGAAAGTAAAGCCTATTTTTGAAAAACATAATCCCCAAGAGCCATATATCTTACCTTCAGTCCTTTTTGTAATTGAATCTTTCCTTTTTCGTTTCAGCATGTCTAAAGCATCTGAGATACCAGAGGGTGTTCATGTACCCAGTTGGTTTCGTCAATATCTTGAGGCTAGGACCGCCGCCGCAGGTCCAGCAAATGATCCCTCTCCTCCGCCCCCTCCTCGTGCAATTGCTTTCTCAAATATCTGTAGAGATTATAGGGCCATGGGTGGGAAGGATTTCAAGGGAACTGAATCATTCGTAGAAGCGAGGAACTGGCTCAAAGAAATTGATGATCTATTCGTTATCTTCGAGGTGGACGATAGGCAGAAGGTACAGTTGGCGGTATGGCTGCTCAAAGATGAAGCTTCCTATTGGTGGGAAGTCACTAATGCTGAGAGGCCGGTTGAGACATGGATGGATTTCAGAACAAGGTTTGAGACAAAATTCCTCTCGCAAGCTGAACGAAGTATACAACTGGAAAAGTTCTTATCTCTTAAGCAAGGAAGTATGACGGTCAAGGAATACGTCAACCAGTTCAACCAACTGGCTAGATTCGGATTGGATTTAGTCAACACTCATCATAAAAAGGCTCTCCGCTTTGTTAAAGGATTGAACGAGCCACTGCACAGCCTAGCCATGACTCATGTACCCATGGGAGCGACTTACGAGAAATTGGTGGACATGGCACTACTACACGAGGAAGACAAGGGCCCGAAAGAGACAAAGAAGGAAGAACCACAGAATAAGAAAGCATGGCCCAAAAAGGAAACACAAAAAAAGGATGAGAAGTCTGAAGATAAGAAGGGGAAAAAGTGCTTTACTTGTGGAAGCTCGACTCATCTGAACAAGGATTGCAGAAAAAGGAAGGGCACTTGCTTCAACTGTGATGAGATGGGACACTTCACTAGGGACTACCTGAAGAAACGAGGGCAAGGGAAGAGGGAAGAACCCACTTCTGGAGGACAGGCGAATGCTCAAGGGACTGGTAGATAGGGTAGAAATAAGAAAATTTAAGTAGAAGGTTTAATTTTCTTATTTGATTGTTGAGTTAAAACTCTTTCTGATTCTGGCATTTTGATTCTGTAATCGATACTCTGCACTTTAATACTAGTATTGTTTCTGATTCCGCTGTAGACTCAAACCCATAAGGGTTATGACTCATCTATTGTGAGAGATTGGGGTTTGAGATATATATGTGTTAGGCGTCAAGTAGGACGCATACATTCTGGGTTTTATCATGCTTAGTTCAGTAACCTGATCTGTACCAGTAATCTGTAAATATCTGAATACTTCCGATAAGGTTAAGATTTCCAGTTTTGACATTATCTAAAGAGGGTAATCCTCTGAGTGTCAATTTGATGTTGGTTTCGGTCTTCGGGGCCGATACTTAGGACCCATGTCTAATGGGAACCAAGTTTTTGTTTTATCTATACTCGCTCCCATCACTCGACTGTATCCTATCGATCGAATCTTCGAACTTTAGGTAGAAACTAATGGGTGTAAACATGTGTTTGAGACATGTTATGTTTTATGGTTGCAAGTGGATGCAAGTGGTTGCTAGTGGTTGCTCGTGGATGCATATACACACACTAGGCACTAGATCGGCTCGAAAACACTCTCATACTGCATATGGATGTGTGAGCATTTTAAATTTTTGTGGATGCAAAATGATTGACTCAGCACATAGATGTTGCATATGACTGAATGGTTGTGCACTCATATAGAAATGATATGTATCAAATAGGAAAATTTGCATACATGTTGGACTCATGGCACTGGCATAATTCGCATTAAGGAGGTCAACTGAATCAGTGGACCGCCTGACCTTTGCATTAGATAAGGAACATATACACACACTTTTGCATATGTTCATACGACATTAGAAGTTTCTAAGGATAATGGACGCCAATGATTGATGATTGAGTAGATGGATGTTGGATGGTAGGACACAATCTTCTTAACTTGAGGATATCGGGGACGAAATCCTTTAAGGAGGGGAGAATGTAACACCCCGTACTTTCTATGAATGTATAAGTAATAAATTAGAGAATAATTAATTTTTAAAATAAGAATCAAGGGAAACGGGTTGCGCCATTGCGTTCGTCTCGGAATTCTGCTTGAGAACAAGTCCGAGTTTGCGAGAATTGGAGTCCGTATGACCAAGTTATGGCCCTCCAAAGTTTCAGGAATTTTCAGAGTTCAAAACAGCTCGAATTCGAATTCAAATTTCGAATTCAAAACCCAGAACAGACTGGGCGGGAAATTTCCTGCCCAGTACCCAGGTCGACTGGGGAGTCGACTGGGCAGTCGACCCCCTCCCCCCCGACTAGGTCGAATGGGCAGTCGACCTGGGGGTCGACCTGGTCCCCGAACCTGTTTTTGGGCCTGGGTGCATTCTTATGTATCTGGTCTCGTTTTCTGCCTAGATTCGTCTGCCTAAACCTATTTAAACAGCCCTAAACCTAGCCTTCTCTACACACAATTCTATTCTGCTTCTACTCTGCCTCTGTTCTAAATAAAAATGGCGTCGCTACTCTGCTGGAACCAAAACTAGAAGCTAATCAACATCAACCTAAGCAACTCAATTCAAGCTTGAAACTTCAACAACGGTTAAAGAAGATCGACTAACATCGCTACAACTATCTTTCTTTTAGAATCCAATCAAGGCAAGTACAGTTATTTTCCGATATAAACGTTAATTCTGATTGTGACATGAATTGTAAATCTGAATCTGAGATTATGTCTGTTCTGTTTAGATCTACCTTATTCTGTATTTCTTTCTGCTTTCTGTTCTATAGCCAGGCTACCACGAGCCTGAGCCAATCTCATAAGAGATTAACATACGCTAAAATATTTGGGACAATAAAATGAATAATGAATGAAATGGGCATGACCGATATGTGACTGATTTGTGGAAAGAACATAGGTTGAACTTGGAACTTAGGACATAAATCTAAGGCATATAATTGAACCTATGACTTGAGTTTTGTGGCGTAAAGAATATTGAACATACGACTTGAGAAGTTGAGGCATAAAATTTACATTGGACATATGACTTAGGAATTGGGGCATAAATTTGACCATAGGCATGTAATTAGTTTAGATACATATTACATGTTGTAAACAAGATTTGGATCTGAGCAAGCTATGTATGATAATCTGTGATTTGGGGACATAATTAAATATCTGATTTTAAGAATATGATACATGATTAAAACCTATATTTGTGGCACATTTTAAGAAGGGGAAGATATGTGACTTAGGTGTAGAAATTAAAATCTATAATAAGATTTGAGGACTATTAAGTGTGAATACACCTAAATAGGGATTTTTGGATATGTGGCATGCATTGTAATAATTGGTATAATTTATAGATGAATCTGCTGTACAATGCTAGTTTAACCAAAATGGGAACATATGTTATATGGTAAATTGTTTCCATATTCTGTGTCATGTAAATTTATGCAAACATGGGGTATATGATCACATTGTGAATCATGATAATTATTTAAGCCTAATTTATGATTAAAAAAGGCATGTAAATAGAACCTTTAGAAATATTAAATCTGCTAAATCTGTCATCTACTAAGTCTATTAAAAATGCCAAATCTTCTAAACTAAATTTGTTGAGATGCCTAAACTTCAAAATCTGTTGAGATGCCTAAACTGCTAAATCTGTTGAGATGCCTAATCTGTTATCTGCTAAATCTGCTAGTTTGCTTAATCTGCTAAATCCGTTAAGTCGCCTAATCTGCAAAATCTGTTATCTGCTATATCTGTTGAGTTGATATAATTAGTCTGTTATTGACATAATCTGAATTGGTTATAGTTATGAATAATTGACATGTATATTAAGCATGGGCATAAATGGTAAATTATTAATTAATTGGCCGCAAATATGAACATGGCTAACTTGAGGTTAGAATGAGTTTGCGGCGTAATCCTGCCCGGAACCGCCCGACACATCCAATGGCCGCAAACAATAGGTTCTAATGTGAGAAGTTAGTCATAATATGCTTAGACCCGAGGTTAGGTCTGGCTTGTGGCAGAAGTCTGCCCGGAACCGCCCGGCCAATCCAGCGGCCACAAGCTAGCGACCTAATGTGAGAGGTCTGTGCATTAATAATTAATTAATGCAAATCCGAGATAAAAATGATGTCCAAAACGTGTTGGGTGTATAGGGTTAAACCAACTGGACTAATATATATAATAAACCCGTTCATGAATCTGTAGGCCCAATACAAAGTTAGACAAATCTGAAATTCTGTTAAATCTGTACATCTGATCCGTTAGTCTGAAAACTTGTTGATTTGATTTTCTGATCTGTGAACTAGTAAATCTGATCTCTGTATGTCTGAACTTGTAAACAAGTTAATTTGAAATCTGTTAGTGTGGGGACACAAGGTTAGGAGGGAATTTACTTGTGTCATCTGTTGTTTGGGACCCATATTAGTCAGTAACCCTTTCTGGTATCAAAACTTTGAACCAACAGTAGGTAGGGCCCAGGCACGCTTACTGAACTAATTATAAGCGGTTCATTCTGAAAATGGCGAGGGGTGTTGATGGTGTGTTCCAACCGGGTCATGTGCGTGCATGGATCCCAGTCTGCCTCTGAGGATGTAAGACGCCGTGACATCTGTAAATAGGTCTGTGCCAATTGGTTGTCACTTTAGGGAGTGATACACCCTACTGTGGGGCCGACACAGGGTATTTATGTATTAGGGAGCCGATCGCTTGGGGTAGGGTTTTAGGGTACACTTAGTTCTGTCTGTTTCAGTTGGTACCATCTATTTCTGTTGGGTGGTAACACCTGTCTGTTTCTGCGTGGTACCATCTGTTGGGGTGGTAAAGGCCCATTACTAGTGTACACCTAATTCTACATTCTGTTTCCATAGGGATTAATCTGTTTCTGCTTCTGTCTATTTCTGTTCGGGTGGTAAAGGCCCATTACTAGCACTCTCTTCTGTGGAAATTATTCTGCACCCGTTTCTATTTCAGTTTAGACATTAGGGTGACACCTAATTCTGTCATACTAGTATTAGTGTAGAGAAGTGTAAAGAAATAGCTTATGTCATTCTGTTCTTCTGTAATATCCGCTACACCTGTTACTGTTATCTCTCATCCAGTTTTATTTTCATGTCATGTTATTATTATTTGTTCATAACTGAAAATCACTGGACTTGCCAGACTTTTTGTTTGACTCTTGTTGTTTCGCCTCGTTTCTTCCGTTCCCCCCCCCCACCAGGTTTTGTAGAAGGGAGTACTCTAGCCTGATCCAGATTTCTTCCGCTTGAAGTGCTTAAAGTATGGCTTGTCTTCTTCTGTGGGGATTATGTTTTATAACTATGCATTCAGAAGGCTTTTGTATGAGACTGATATTTTGTACTTGAATTCTGATATTGTGATTTGAAAGGATGTAACCAAGCTTATTTCGTTTTCTGTTGTAATAAAGTTATAAATTTTTCAAGTACTGTTTTATCTGTCTTGTAAGTTTCTGTTCTGTTTACTAAAATACTCCACCAAAGTTAAGGCATTCCCTTTGTGAGTGACCTTGAGTGACCTTAACGGCGGTGGGGTGTTACAAACTCTATCCTTGGGCATGAGTTGCATTGTGTGATGGGACCTGAGTCTTATAATAGCTTCATTGTTCTTTATTTAGCATTGGGCTGTTGTTTTATGCACTGGTATTCTTGGGAGGAAACCCGTTCCTTGTTATACGGCGTAGTCCCTTGATTTGCCTAACTTTAAAATAAAGATTAATGATTGTTTTAGTTCTCACACCAGTCACATGACTGACCTGGAGTTTATTGTTTTGACCTAAACTCTGGGTGCCCCTATTTTCCGCACGGACAGCTAATAGTTTTGGTTTTGCATATTTAAATTCACAGGATCCTAGTTTACAACTGGAACGATATTCGGAAAGCTCAGTATCCGTATATCTCCTTCAGTTGTGTTTTGTATAATTTTTCCGCTGTAGTAATGTATTTAAATCTCTGATATTTTCTGATGTATAATGTTTATTCATACTCTGCATATTCTTGTATTCTAATGGAATTGTTGTAATAAGCAATGAAATGTCCTTCTGTTTGTGTTCCGATGTGTCTTATTCTCAAAGCAATCCGTTCTTTCCTTTACGGGGAAGCTTGGGTCGTCTTAGTTTGGTATCAGAGCTTTGGTTTATAGAGCTCAGAGAACAAGACATGTTAGATCCGAACAAAAGAATACATCAGAGATTGGATTAGTAATATCCAATAAGAATGACTCGTTAGAGATGGGATCAGTAGTATCCTAGAACGAGTGTGAAGAGTGTATTTTTAAAAATAAAAATGAAAACAAATTTTGTTTTGAAAATTTAAACCATTTTATATGTATTTGAATATTTTATTTGTATTGAATTTGGGCAATCAAGTATATAAAGATTTTAATATACGTCTGATCCACGTATTTGAAGCCTCGAATATACTTGATAGATATAGAATCGCATTCTAGTCGCCCGGGGATAATCCTGACGATGATGCATCATCATCAGCATTCATGTTCGAGTTTCGAAAGTGGTATTTCTATATAATTCCAATTGACTGGTGTGAGAATCAAAATTAGATAGGGCTTATTGTTGTGAATTGGCATCAAAAACATGATTTTCTGTATATATATCAAAATTATGAATTTGAAACGATAATCCACTAATTGATTGATGATTGTATTGTGTGATTAATTATTTAAACCATTATGTGAAAGAACGGTACATATAACCAAATTGTATCAAATGTTGAACTGTATTTAAAATTGTTTGAAATTGCATACATGTACATGCATATAAATGTGTATCCATTGAATAGGTCATTGCAAAGAGGCTAGAGCAGAAGAATAAAATTGTTTGCCCGACTAATAGGTACATGTTTATTATATTTCTCGGGGTTTTTGATGATTTTATGAGCCGATTGGCTGTTTCTTTTTCTTTTTGGATTGGAGAGGCCTGTATGGAAATTTCGGGATTTTCCCGATGCTCCCGTGCAGGGGAGGTTATGGCGAAATTTTTCGAAAATTTAGGGTGTTTGCCAAGTTTTTGAAGAATTTGAAAAGTTTTTAGAAACTGAAAAGTTGAAAAAACTTAATCCATGAAAATACTGAAAGTTTAGTTGGTTTGTAAAACAACTTTCAGCTTCGTTCCTTTTCAAGGACGAAAAGATTTTAAGTGGGGGAGATTGTAATAACCCGGAAAATCCGAACCAATTTAAAATTTTTATATTGGCAATTTTGATGAATTTTGAATATTTAAAATGGTTTATTTTAAATAATAACGACGGGAAATTTATTTTGCATAGAATTAGAACGGAAATATTTATTTGAATCGACGTTAGAATATAAATATTTTATTTTGATATTATAAAAGGAATTGAAAATGGCGCGGTAGTTCGAAAATTCGATTTCAAATTTCAAATGAATGTACAGGATTCAAAATAAACCGGATTTTAGCGAAACCAAAAATATTTGAATCTATTTGAAAATATCTTTCCAACGAATCCGAAAAATGGAAATTTCATAGTGGGAATAAAAATTTATGTCCAGTTGAAAATTCAGAATAGTCATTGTGGAATTCCGGCCCTTAAAAATGGAAATTTTGCAAATGACCTGTGTTTTTGACGAAACCACTTTTATTGGATCCGGGATGTCAAGTTATTGCTAGGTTTCAAAATTCATAATTTTCTGTATCAATATGTGAGCGTGGCAAAAGAAAACGTGTTTTAACAGTTTCAGTCAATTTCGATCGACCAAAAAATAGCCATTTTTCAAACGGTCTTAGAATTTGACGAAATTAGACTTATTAGAACCGTATCATCAATACGAAGCTAGAAAATAGTTTTCGGGAATTTTTAGAGTCCGTATGTGGCCCCGGTAAATTGAAATGTGCGTTCAAAATCAATATATAGATTTATATCATGATTTTGACGGAAACTGATCGAAACAGCTGAACTGGCTTACGAAACATATCCCATTGTGTTCAGAATTGGGGTTATTAGCTAGGGGCGACAGTCGGTGGGCTTGATTTCGAGTTCGTATTAAAAAGTTATCTTTTTGATGGCAAACAATCAAACATAGCATCCATCCTCACATCTCTCACTCAGTGCGTAAAGCATACGATATTCACCACTTCGATCACCCCACATACCTTGCTACGATCACTTTGCCCCATGAAGTCATAAATGGCTTCACTGCATTGATAACATAGCCACTAATCCTTTGCTATGTCCACTTGCCCAATGGAGTTATTCACCCCATCTGCGTTGGCTCATAGTTACTATGTCCACTTGCCCCATGGAGTTATTCACCCCATCTGCGTTAGCTCATAGTCTTGCTACCATCACCTTGCCCCTCGAGTCATAATGACTCTACTGCACTGATAAGTAACCCATCATCCATTTTTAGTGGTGAATCGAAGTTATGAACGTCGACAACTCCTTAGCACACATCCCGCAGCAAAGCCCAACCATGAAGTGAACTCATTGGTTCCCCATTGGATCCTGAGCTCTAACTTCCATTTGGACTACCTTTGCATCTCGGGTTATTGGTCATCACCGGATCGGTTCGGCCTTTATCGTCTTTCAATGGATCGTGGTACCCTTCAGTTCGTGGTTCCCTGGCGCCCTTTAGTTCGTGACCGTGCTTCCTCACCGGTTCGGATCGTGCTCCACCTTCGTCAGGTCGGATCGGGTCGAGGCACTCCCACTGGTTCGGGTCGTGCTCCATAGCTCGTGGCGCTTCCCTTCGGTCGTGATGCTACTCCCCCTCAGATCGTGGATGCACATCGGTTCGGATCATGAGCTTTTGAAGTGGATCGGGTCGGATCGGACATGGCATGCGATCGGGTGCTCCAGCACGTGACGTGGTTCGAGTTCGAGCTCCTCTCACCATCGGATCGTGGTCTCCGGTCCGGATCGTGGAACATAGGGCGATCCGCAATCCGGTCCCTGCACAGCTTCCCTGCGACTTGTTTTTCGCCATTCGACGGCGTTTTCGACCAATCTAACACTTCTAAACAATCACAAAGCATACCATACAGTCATAGCAACAAATAGAAGTGACCTCAAACACCAAAACATCAATATGATAAGTCAAAATGGATCCAACATAGCCAAAACCCCATATTTTCCCTTAAGCATGTTTAGGTGAAACTAATGATAGGATTAGAAAAACTTAACCAAATAAACCCAAACTCATATCAGAAGTCTAAAACATCATTTAAGAATTTATGAACATTTTTCCAGAATTTTATCATGTTTAAATTCGCTAATTAACACTAATTACCCTTAATTAGCCATAATTATTGCAAACCTATGCAAATCACTCACCTAAGCCACAAACAAAACTTAGATCTAAAATAAATCTCTGATTTGATGTGAATCCCGATGCTAAACAGCAGCTCCAATGTTGATTTGGTGTAGATCCCCCTTGATTTGACGTTGCTAAGCTTAATCCTTGATCAAAAGATGATTTGGAGGTGATTTAGAGGTTGGAGGCCATTTTTAGTGTTTCTTGGAGGTAAGTGGAGGCTAGAAAACTAAAATGAAATGATTCTCTAACTCATTTCAGCCTCCCCATAATCCTAATCCCGAAATGGGTTATGGGCCTATTCACTAATCACACTATTTGGCCCGGTTAAGCAGTTTTTCACCCTCCAAACCTTATTTTAGCCACATCTCCCAAACGGTAAGTCCGTTTGGCTGTAATGACCACTCTACGGAAAGGTAAACCATCAAATGAATCTAATGGAAGTGGTTCCAGGTCAAAATTCCTTTCCAATCAAAAGTTATGGCCAAAACAAGATCAGTGAGGGGCAAAATGGTCATTTAAAAATCGACAAAAATCATGAACATCGGAAATGAGTCAAATGGTTGTTTCCCAAAGTTACATGACCATACGACTTCATATGGGAAAGAAATAAATATTCTACGATCCTCCGATGCGTAGAATGCGGGTTGTTACAACATCCACAAGCTACCACCACATCATCCCAGTTTATACCACTTCAACTCCAAAATCGCCAACACACCTCCAATTAGCAACGTAGAAACTGAATTTGACAGCCATCTTCAATAATCTGTGATTTGCGGGTTTAGGATTATTTCTGTGTTTGATCTTTTGATTTGGTTAACAGATATTGAGAAATTGAGGGATCATATTGGTGTTGGGTGCGGTTTTATTTCGATTAGGTCAGTGGGCTTGCTTGTGGGCTGTGTTGGCTGGTAAATTAATTCAAACTTGTGGGTTGGTACTATTTTGGACTGCCTAGTTTATTTTGTTTGTGCTTTTCACTTTTTCTTTTCTATTTAGTTCATAGTTTATAGTTCTTCTTAACAAAATAAATGCCAAAAAAAAATCGTCTTTCTTTTGTTTAATTAGGTTTAGATTAGTTTAGTTTTTTGTTTTTCACTCATCTTATTTTTAGTCCAATTTGCTCTTAGTTTCATTAAAAAAAAGATCATTTTGTTTTCATTTTCTCCAAGTGTATATATTGTCTTCAAATCTCTTTCAGGTTGCAGAAGGGACAAGGATCGCTTACTTTGCTCGGCTTCGCTAAAAAAACGCGTTGCTTGCTTGCTAAAAAAAATTTGCCGCTAAAAAAAATTTGCTAATAAATTCAGACGCTCTGGTATTGTGTTCTTCTCCCTTGTTTTTAATTCACTGCATTGTTGTTTGCTTGCATTTACATTCGCAAAAAAAAAATCCAAAAACAAAATAGAAATTCATTCGTAGCTGCATTGTTAATACATGTTTAATTTCTGTTTTGCATTCATCTCGTTTTATTTTTATTTTCTAAGGACATTGTTATATTTTGACAAATTGGTTTATTCTTAACGAATTATTTCTCGGTGTCTAGACTACGGTAGAGTAATAATAGTTTATAAATATTACGGTGATTCGTAAATATTATAGCGGTTTTTCCTCTGAAGGTACTTAAACCTTCGGCTGCATTGCTAGGGTGATTCCTGGTGCACTAATAACTCCTGTCCGTTAACTAGTTGAGAAGTCTTTTGTTGAAATTAATCAAACCGCCATTATATAATTTTAGAAAAACTATAAATACATAATTTGCATTCATATAGTTGCATTAAGTTCATGCATATATAAAAAAAACAAAAAAAACAAAATCTTAAAAAAAAACTTTCTTGAAAATGTCCAATTTCCCTGTTCCTATGGATTTTATGATAGTTGTGAAAATCAATATATCTATATAATTTTACACCAAATTCATATGGATATTTTAATAACAACTATTGTACAAATAACTTTCAAAATAATCCTGATTTTACACCACCAAATTTTCAAAATGATGATCAACCCTCAAGTCTTGAAATAAGTATTCAAGCTTTACTTGAAGAAAGTCAACGATTTAATGAATCAAGTCAAAGATTAAGGGAATTAATGTGCAACAATTCAAGTCAAAGTTTTCAAAATAATCAAAATTCAACTTCAACTTCAAATGATTTTGATTATAACCCTTGTGAATCCAATTTCGAACTCCAAAATGAATTGCAAATTCAAAATGGAAATGTGAATAACTTTTCAAATGGTTTTGGAAATGGGAATAATTTCAATTGTGGTGCAACTGAAAACTTTTGTTCTCAACAATTTCAAATTGAAAATTCTCATGTAAATAATTATAAATTTGATTTTGTTGAGAAAACGAACATGCTTGACGATTACTTGAAGTTTCATGAGAAACAAAATCGAATCCAAACTTGTGACGATTCGAATAAAAATCCACCTTTGTCCATAATCGACGATTTTCAAATAACAACTTTTGAAATTGATGAAAATCTTAATGAAGTTGTTGAAAGCTCTATAATTGATCTAAATTTGAATTCTCTTGAAAACAAAGATGTCAATCTTCAATTCGATCTTCCTCTCTCAGATTTTGAAAATTTTGTAAATTTAGCAACTTTAGATTGTCAAAAATGATGAAGTTGTTAACAACTGTTTAGATGAGGACGACTTTGATGAGCGAAAACTTCTTGAACTGATTGACGATAATGTTGTTGGGTCTGAAACTGAAAATGAAAAATTTGAAAACTTTGAAATTCTTGAGGTTGAAAACAATGAAATTGCTGAATGTGATCTTAAGCACAATAACGATTTTTCTGAAACTCCTTGCGAATTAATCATTTCAACTAAACCTCACTGTGATCACATGTTTTTCAATGATAAATTTCTGCAGTATATGAACTCTTTCTGGAATAACACTGCTTTTGAGAAAACATGATTTCGAAATTTACTGAAAACTCATTAGTTTGGTTTCGACTTTAGGTTTACGAATGAACCTTTAGTCAACAAAATTTCAAACATCAAAGCAAAAATGAACAATATTTCTCAAAACAAGCGTGGGGGTGAGAGTGATGCACACGTCTCTCAATTTATACATCATCTGAATAAATCAAACTTTGTTTTTGAAACTTTTACTGAACCCCGACCCACTGACCTCTCTTTAGTTGCTAAAAAAATTCAATTTGATTTTAGGATCAATTGTAATCCCAAAATTTTAAAGTTAGCAACTCAAACTTTTGAAAAAACAAAATTTATTTTTCCAAATCTGAAATGTGATTTAAAAATTTTCATCATTTGGTTTTATGTGCTTAAGTTGTGTCTCTAATACTTAAAGAGACAAGTGAATCGGTCTTTAGCAGACTGTTTCATTTACTTCTTATCAATATATTTTCTCATATTTTGTTTTTCCTTTTTTGTAAATATAGGCCATATTTTCGAAATTTTCTTTTCTTTTTCTCCTTTCACTTGACTGTGGGGACACAGTCGAAATCAAGTGTGGGGGGCGTTTCCTTTTCATTCTGTTTTGCATAGTTTAAGTTAGCATTTTTTTCCTTTCTCTTTTTGCATTTTTTTCTTTTTCTTAAAAAAAAATTCGCACTTCTATTTACTTTTAAATAAGACATGATGGAGTTAGCATATAATTTTGGTCGTTTGATTTAAATATTTGGAAATTTACTTCTCTTAGCGGAGAACGAAAGGAAAGCTTGAATTATGAGCAAACTGGGTGTAATTGGTATATTGAGAGATTCGTGGGTGATGAGTTGAAATGTTTTATGAATTGTAACCCGATTAAATGAATGGTTGATTTAGACTACTTGCGATAACATTTTAGATCGTTTAAGTGAAGTTGTGCTAAGATATTCTCGCTTAACTCTCTCTCTCATGTTAAAAAAGAATAAAAAGAAAAAAGAAGTATATATATTATTATCCAAGGGTATCCAATGTTGCTGGTACATCTGGCGTTGGTGTGCAAATCCGCCAAGCTCTTTCCGACACCTTATTGACAAAGTCAGCGTCGGTATATCTTGGTCTCATTTTATGAGTTGGACACCTAAGGATTACCAACATCTTGTTGGCAAAGTCAGCGTTGGTCTGCACCATCCGCC
This sequence comes from Allium sativum, assembly GCA_030737875.1. Taxonomy (NCBI): domain Eukaryota; kingdom Viridiplantae; phylum Streptophyta; class Magnoliopsida; order Asparagales; family Amaryllidaceae; genus Allium; species Allium sativum. The sequence continues at coordinate 487,636,430 of CM060913.1, forward strand.
AAGCTCTATTCCAAACTCTCACGTCAGTCCGCGAGGCAGTGCATGGGTGGTATACCTTGGTCTTTTTAGTTAGGTGTTTGTAAGTAATAATAATAATGTAAATAATTTTCAAAATAAAGAGAGAGTTAGCACTTAAAATCCAAGCACACTCTTCACTTATTCGACCTAACTTGTTAACAAAAAGGAAGTTGAGACGCCGTTTTGCGATTGTTGATATCGATTATAGAATTCATTTCATATTTTCACTATGTTTCTATCAAAACAACTGACCAAGCCAGAGGAGTTTGTAACGATAACATGACTTTTGTTTGTAGTTTTGATTAGAAACGGACTCAAATTTCATAGTGACGACCCAAATTTATGTTAACTCATTCGTGTAATATTTAAAAGTAAATTTCCCATTTGTAAATATTCCATTAAAAACATGCATTCATATTGTAAATATTTTCAATTTTGCATTTTGTACATACATTTTGCTTTTGGATTTTGTGGGTAGTATCCGCTGAAAACCCTAACGAGACAACACTCGTCCTACTGGGGACACCCAGAGGTTTAACGGCTTGTTGCATGCGCTCAATGCAATCGTGCTCCCTACGAAAATGGGTTTAGCTTAGTTTTTACTTTATTCGAGGACGACTGAAAAGATAAGTGTGGTGGTATTTGATGTGCACGTAAAAATGCACATTTATATTCACATATTTATTCCTGTTTAGTGCAAATAAATGTCATATATGGGTATTTTATCATGTTTAAACAATAATTGAATTGATTTCAAAACATCATGCAATTATCATCATATAGGGGGGAACTTGTCATTTTCGTGCTTGTATTATTTTAAGAATGTTTACTTGGACATTTTTCGTATTTTTGTAGAAATTAGATGCATGTAGAAAAGGACTTAATAAAGGCGTATATGCACACAAAGGAAAAAGGGAAATCAATCAAAGGAAAGGGAATCAATTCAAAAGGAGGAAATCAATGCCTTGACCAAAAAAAATGAAAGGGAAATCAATCAATGGAGAGGGAATCAATTCAAATAGAGAATTAATGGAGGACCCCACCCATTTTACCTCCTTCTTTATTAGAGACAATAAAAGGGCTTCATGAATCATTATTGCTGAGGACAAAATGAAGTTAATAGAGGGGGCATTCTGGGTAGCACGCTAAAAGTCAGTTTAGGGTTTCACTCATGTATAAATAACCCATGTATGTTAATGTAAAAGGGATCTTGGATTTTAGTTTAGAGTGAGTCTTAAATCAAAACCTCTCTTTTTCTGCCATGGCTTCCTAGCCATTTCTTTTTTGTAATCTGTCGCTTTAATACAATATTAATTTGTTGTTTTTCATTTACATGTTATTTTCTCTTCTACAAGTAGAATAGATTTTTATCTTTATTTGCTCTTTATTTTGTTCTCTTTTATAATGAAATATCTTTATGTTATCATTGAATCCATTAAGAGTAGCTAAACCCCTTCAATTTAGGGGTAGTTAAGCTCTCATGATTCATGAATAATTAACATAAGAATTTCTTGTTTTTAACTCTCTTATTTGAGCTTAATCTATAATTGGATATTGATAAAGTAAAGATTTTACATGGTGAAAATTGATAGAGCATGCTGGTTGATTATTCCCAAATGTGTTATACTCATATCATTAATAGAATCATACTTTATCACAATCTAATTCATATTAGAACTATTATTTTCTATGTGATAATTAGTGCTTTAAGTTCGTATTGAAAATTGATGATTTATGTAGCTTGAATTCTCTAGCATATAAATCATTCTTGTATGAATACAACACTTAATGTGCTAGTTATTAAAGAGAGTTAGAACCATTTTTTATGTTAATTAATTAGATTGATGTTGATAGTGAATCTACTCCTAAATTTCTCCTAGTCTCGTATTTGTATTCATTTTAACATTGTTAGTTTTCTTTTAGTTTATAGTTAACAAGTTCACTGGCTTCAGTTTAATTTGATTAAGTAAGATTAGAATAAATTATTTCCCTGCGGATCGACCTGCATTCACCACGTACTATGATTGTACGCCGCGTGCTTGCGGTTATTATTACGATATTTTGTCAACGTTTTTCTAATTCCATAGAAACGCCGTTTGTCGAACAAGTTTTTGGCGCCGTTGCCAGGGAAAAAAAATTTAATTTTAGTTTTATTCCTCGAATTAATTTTCTTGTTTGTTTTTCTAAAAAAATTGTGTGTTGTTCATAGTTTGTCTGTTTTATTTTTGATCTTTTGTTATTTCATTTTGTGTGTGCTTGTTTGAGTGTTCATTAAAAAGAGAAGTAAAAAAAAGAGTTGTGTGTTTTGTTCCATTTTGTGTTTGTGTTTGGTTTTACTTTTGTTTGTATTTTTTTTTCTTTTCATTTGTGTGTTTTTATTTTGTGTGTATGTGTGTTGATAGATTTCATATTGTGTTAGTTCTTCTATTTCCTCTCTCTAAAAAAAAAAGAAATGTACACTTGCCTTTTGTCTTCAATCCCTTTCCTATTTTTGTGTTTTCAATTTCCTTTATTTCTTTCCCTTTCTCTTTCTCTCATTTATTTATTTCCTTCCCTTTCTCTCATTTATTTCTTTCCTTTTTCTTTTTCTTACAAATAATAAAAAAAATACTGCTTTCTTTTTCTTCCCAAATTTTCTCTCATTGCCTTATTTCTATACCACATAACCTCTACACCATTTCATCACCACCACTTCTGTCATTTTTCTTTCACCATCTTCTGCTTCTCAGTCTCTCACTCCTGATACAACTCATCCTTCCTTCTCATCTTCACTATCTCCGACTCCATACCCAAACACAAACATCCTTCAATTCCTACATCACCTCTTCATACAATTCCTACATCACCTCTCATTTTTACTCCCTATTTTATTTTTCCTTTCCCTTTTTTCATTTATTTCTTGACTGCCTTCCCACTTTTTCTTTCCTGTAATTAATTAAAATTATATCTTTCCATTTTTTTCTCTCTTTTACTTCTTTCCCTTTCTCATTCTCTCATTTATCTCTTTCTTTTTTCTTGTCCTCCCTCTATAATCTTCCTCCCTTCTCTGCCTTATTCCATTCACAATATTTTATAAACCAACCTCCACTTAACCTTCTATTCTCTCTACCATTTCTTACACCATTTTCTAAACATCCATCAAAATAAATCTCATTCACAACCAATTCTCCAAATCCATCTACCATTACCACTTCATACAAAATTCCAATCAACCCTCATCAATTAACCCCCTTCTTCCTACAACCCACGCACAACAGCAATTCTTCTACCTAAAAGTTCTTACAGACTTCTTCCTGATCCTCAGCCATAGCCACAAACCGCAACATTAATTCAATCGAAAAAAAAATTACCAAAATAGTTCGCATCCCGCAACCTCAAATTGTAGACGCAAATTCCCACCGCAACCACAAACCATAACAAACCTTCACACCACCACATCTTACATCCACAAGCTACCACCACATCATCCCAGTTTATACCACTTCAACTCCAAAATCGCCAACACACCTCTAATTAGCAACGTAGAAACCGCCATCTTCAAAAATCTGTGATTTGCGAGTTTAGGATTATTTCTGTGTTTGATCTTTTGATTTGGTTACTAAATATTGAGAAATTGAGGGATCATATTGGTGTTGGGTGCGGTTTTATTTTGATTAGGTCAGTGGGCTTGCTTGTGGGCTGCGTTGGCTAGTAAATCAATTCAAACTTGTGGGCTGTTACTATTTTGGACTGCCTAGTTTATTTTGTTTGTGCTCTTTCACTTTTTCTTTTCTATTTAGTTCATAGTTTATAGTTCTTCTTAACAAAAAAAAGCCAAAAATTTTTTTGTCTTTCTTTTGTTTAATTAGGTTTAGATTAGTTTTGTTTTTTGTTTTTCACTTATCTTATTTTTAGTCCGTTTTGCTCTTAGTTTCATTAAAAAAAAGAGATCATTTTGTTTTCATTTTCTCCAAGTGTATATTGTCTTCAAATCTCTTTTAGGTTGCAGAAGGGACAAGGATCGCTTACTTTGCTCGGCTTCACTTAAAAAACGCGCTGCTTGCTTGCTTAAAAAAATTTGCCGCTAAAAAAAATTGCTAATAAATTCAAACGCTCTGGTATTGTGCTCTTTTCCCTTGTTTTTATTTCATTGCATTGTTGTTTGCTTGCATTTTCATTCGCAAAAAAAAAAAAAAAAAAAAGAAATTCATTCGTAGTTGCATTGTTAATACATGTTTAATTTCTGTTTTGCATTCATCTCGTTTTATTTTTATTTTCTAAGGACATCGTTATATTTTGACAAATTGGGTTATTTCTAACGAATTATTTCTCGGTGTCTAGACTACGGCAGAGTAACAATCATTTATAAATATTAAGGTGATTCGTAAATATTATAGCGGTTGTTCCTCTGAAGGTACTTAAACCTTCGGCTGCATTGCTAGGGTCATTCCTGGTGCACCGATAACTCCTATCCGTTAATTGGCTGGGAAGTCTTTTGTTGAAATTAATCAAACCGCCATTATATAATTTTAGAAAAACTATAAATACATAATTTTCATTCATATAGTTGCATTAGGTTCATGCATATATAAAAAAACAAAAAAAAAACAAAAAAACCAAAATCTTAAAAAAAAAAAACTTTCTTGAAAATGTCCAATTTCCCTATTCCTACGGATTTTATGATAGTTGTGAAAATCAATATAATCCATATAATTTTACACCAAATTCATATGGATATTTTAATAACAACTATTGTACAAATAACTTTCAAAATAATCCTGATTTTACACCACAAAATTTTCAAAATGATGATCAACCCTCAAGCCTTGAAATAAGTATTCAAGCTTTACTTGAAGAAAGTCAAAGATTAAGGGAATTAATGTGCAATAATTCAAGTCAAAGTTTTCGAAATAATCAAAATTCAAATTCAACTTCAAATGATTTTGATTATAACCCTTGTGAATCCAATTTCGAACTACAAAATGAATTGCAAATTCAAAATGGAAATGTGAATAACATTTCAAATGGTTTTGGCAATGGGAATAATTTCAATTGTGGTGCAACTGAAAACTTTTGTTGTCAACAATTTCAAATTGAAAATTCTCATGTAAATAATTATAAATTTAATTTTGTTGAGCAAACGAACATACTTGACGATTACTTGAAGTTTCGTGAGAAACAAAATCGAATCCAAACTTGTGACGATTCGAATAAAAATCCACCTTTGTCCACAACCAACGAATTTCAAATAACAACTTTTGAAATTGATGAAAATCTTAATGAAGTTGTTGAAAGCTCTATAATTGATCTAAATTTGAATTCTCTTGAAAACAAAGATGTCAATCTTCAATTCGATCTTCCTCTCTCAGATTTTGAAAATTTTGTAAATTTAGCAACTTTTGATTGTCAACATGACAAAAATGATGAAGTTGTTAACAACTGTTTAGATGAGGATGACTTTGATGAGCGAAAACTTCTTGAACTGATTGACGATAACGTTGTTGGGTCTGAAACTGAAAATAAAAATTTGAAAACTTTGAAATTCTTAAGGTTGAAAACAATGAAACTGTTGAATGTGATCTTAAGCACAATAACGATTTTTCTGAAACTACTGAAACTCCTTGCGAATTAATCATTTCAACTAAAACTCACTGTGATCACAAGTTTTTCAACGATAAATTTCTGCAGTATATGAACTCTTTCTGTAATAACACAGTTTTTGAGAAAACACGATTTCGAAATTTACTGAAAATTCATTTGTTTGGTTTCGACTTTAGGTTTACGAATGAACCTTTAGTCAACAAAATTTCAAACATCAAAGCAAAAATGAACAATATTTCTCAAAACAAGTGTGGGGGTGAGAGTGATGCACACGTCTCTCAATTTATACATCATCTGAATAAATCAAACTTTGTTTTTGAAACTTTTACTGAACCCCCAACCACTGACCTCTCTTTAGTTGCTACAAAAATTCAATTTGATTTTAGGATCAATTGTAAGCTCAAAATTTTAAAGTTAGCAACTTAAACTTTTGAAAAAACAAAATTTGTTTTTCCAAATCTAAAACATGATTTAAAAATTTTCTCATATTTTGTAAATATTTTTTTTCCTTTTTTGTAAATATAGGGCATATTTTCGAAATTTTCTTTTCTTTTTCTCCTTTCACTTGACTATGGGGACACGGTCGAAATCAAGTGTGGGGGGTGTTTCCTTTTCATTCTGTTTTGCATAGTTTAAGTTAGCATTTTTTTCCATTCTCTTTTTGCATATTTTTTCTTTTTCTTAAAAAAAAAATCGCACTTCTTTTTACTTTTAAATAAGACATGATGAAGTTAGCATATAATTTCGTTCGTTCGATTTAAATATTTGGAAATTTACTTCTCTTAGCGGAGAACGAAAGGGAAGTTTGAATTATGAGCAAACTTGGTGTAACTGGCATGTTGAGAGATTCGTGGGTGATGAGTATGAAATGTTTTCTGAATTGTAACCCGATTAAATGAATGGTTGATTTAGACTACTTGCGTTAACATTTTAGATCGTTTAAGTGAAGTTGTGCTAAGATATTCTCTCTTAACTCTCTCTCTTATGCTAAAAAAGAAAAAAAATTATTTATATATAATTATCCAAGGGTATCCAACATTGCTGGTACATCTGGCATTGGTGTGCAAACCCGCCAAGCTCTTTCCGACACCTTGTTGACAAAGTCAGCGTCGGTATATCTTGGTCTCATTTTATGAGTTGAACACCTAAGGATTACCAACATCTTGTTTACAAAGTCAGCGTTGGTCTGCACTATCCGCCAAGCTCTGTTCCAAACTCTCACGTCAGTCCGCGAGGTAATGCATGGGTGGTATACCTTGGTCTTTTCAGTTAGGTGTTTGTAAATAATAATAATAATGTAAATAATTTTCAAAATAAAGAGAGAGTTAGCACTTAAAATCCAAGCACACTCTTCACTTATTCGACCTAACTTGTTAGCAAAAAGGAAGTTGAGACGCCATTTTGCGATTGTTGGTATCAATTATAGAATTCATTTCATATTTGCACTATGTTTCTATCAAAACAACTGGCCAAGCCGGAGGACTTTGTAACGATAACATGACTTTTGTTTAAAGTTTTGATTTGAAATGGACTAAAATTTCATAGTGACGACCCAAATTTACGTTAACTCATTCGTGTAATATTTAAAAGTAAATTGCCCATTTGTAAATATTCCATTAAAAACATGCATTCATATTGTAAATATTTTCAATTTTGCATTTTGTTCATACTTTTTGCTGTTGGATTTTGTGGGTAGTATCCGTTGAAAACCCTTACGAGAGAACACTCGTCCTACTGGGGACACCTAGAGGTTTAACGGCTTGTTACATGCGCTCAATGCAATCGTGCTCCCTACGAAAATGGGTTTAGCTTAGTTTTTACTTTATTCGAGGACGAATAAAAAGATAAGTGTGGGGGTATTTGATGTGCACGTAAAAATGCGCATTTATATTCACATATTTATTCTTCTTTAGTGCTAATAAATGTCATATATGGGTATTTTATCACGTTTAAACAATAATTGAATTGATTTCAAAACATCATGCATTTATCATCATATAGGGGGAACTTGTCATTTTTGTGCTTCTATTATTTTGAGAATGTTTACTTGGACATTTTTAATATTTTTGCAGAAATTGGATGCATGTAGAAAAGGACTTAATAAAGACATATATGCAAACAAAGGAAAAAAGGGAAATCAATCAATGGAAAGGGAATCAATTCAAAAGGAGTAAATCAATGCCTTGACCAAAAAAATTGAAAGGGAAATCAATCAATGGAGAGGGAATCAATTCAAATAGAGAATTAATGGAGGACCCCACCCATTCTCTGTAACGAACCGGGATTTTCGACTCCGAAAATCAACATCAAACTACCATGTTGACTGTTCAGACATCGAACATTCCAGATCATTAATAGAAAGAAGTTAGAGGGTGAGATAAGAAAGAAAGAAATATTAGAATAGAAGAAGAAGAAGAACACGACACCACAGTCTCACATCGCAGCGGAACAAAATATAATACAGAAGTAAATCTTTATTGAGAACTTTGAAAATACTTACAATATCAGAGTACATCAACATCTGGACAGTGATAATCTGCCCTCATACAACACACAGCGGAATACTAGTAATATCATACGTCTGGACTCTTCCATCTCGTCTCTTCATAGCAGTCGGTAACCTGAACCTGTACAACCCGGCCTAACCCGAGCATTTACAAAACACCGGGTCAGTCTGGTGAACCAGAGTGAGAAAAACTCGCACAGTATTTGGGTGAGCATCCAACTTGATTTTAGGGTTCAAAAACCTTTTCGAAGAAAAAGGATAATCGTAAGACCAAATCCATACATAAACACGGACGGTTTTTACCTTACGATAACCCAAAACGGTTTTGAAATCAATATCTTGTCTGATATTATAATAATGTCTAAATACAAGTAAATATCAATCTAGTGGAACGCTTGCAATTCACGCTCCACATATATAGTATACAAACAAAACCGCGGGCGCTTATTGGAAATAGGATTCCGACCTTGACAAGGTATGGGACCACCTGCCGATAGTGTATCTCTAGAGACGAATACACTGGGTTCAACAAGAACCTCTTGCAACCCGGCCCTCACATGACCGACCACTCATTTCGCTTGAGTGTATCGAATGTATATCACCAACGGTTGGGATCAGCAACCGTCTCCCGAAAAGGGACAGCATCGAAACATAGATTTAAGAAGCAAATAGGATTTTCTCTAGATAGGTGATCATACACCCTAATGGGAGCGACCCACATAGCCATGCTGCCTGCCCGATTTTTGTCATTTCCCGGTTGATGAGGCTTGAGGTTTAGATTTACCTTTGAACACCTGGTCATCATTCACTTTGAATGCCACATCGTCAGATCCGTCAGATATCACTAATTGACGTCCACAAAAATACTCTAGCTGAAAGCTAGAGAATGGCAATTCCCTGCCAACAACTATCGTACGTTTGAAGAAATCAACGTACGTGACTCTTTGGAAATACTCTGTCAGACATCCGTCCATACATGTCATCCAGGAACAGGATGAACCGAAGGCACTCTCCTACTGCATCCAATATAGGAATCACCCCATGGATCAGTAGCGAGAAGTCCTTGCAACCCGTAGATTCCAACCACGACAGAATCACAGTTTATCTCTGCTTGCCAGGCAGAGAACATTAGTGGTTCTTCCATTTATGAAAATCCACGGTCTTCAATGCTCCATCTCGATCATCTTCAGACATCTTCACGTATTTGTTGGACGGAATGGTTTTCGAATATAAATTCGATCCCGGTCTTTCCATACCAACAATCGTATTGGTCAGATTTGATAGTCGGTGTTTTAACTATCAAAATATACAGTGTTTCAATCATGACACTTCAATGAGTTCACTGGTTAAGTATTCAACATCACCTGGCCTTTTAAAACTTGATTTACTTTGTTAAATCAAAGACTTCTAATTCTTTTAATATTCAAAATACAATATTTGAATAACTCTAATTCGATTTAACTCTACTCGATTAACTCTAATTGATTAACTCTAACTGGTTAACTCAAATTGATTAACTCGACTTATTTAACTCCTATTGATTAACTAATACTTGATTTAAATCCATTCGCTTGACTCTAGATCACAACGATCACAATGGTTACGCCTGATTCCCTCAGGAAACATCCGACCGCCGTAGGCTAACTGCAGCCCTGCGAATTACGCTAGCAGTTGTACGAAATGGCAACTCATCCTGAATAACTATGTGATTTTATTTCCTAACTCGTACTTATCAATCTGATTTACATCGGAACTTGCTTTATAAAATCAATTAAAAATAATTTAAAGTCTTACATAAATAAAATATTTATTTCTTCCTCTTGAATAACTTTTATTCAAAATGATATGTTCAAAAATCTATCTCCAGTTATAAAATACATTTTATAACTTCATCTCTATTGACTCACCTGACGGTGAATTAATATCTATAAAACGGTTGATTTTCTAGGCCATATGCCGCTAAATACCCAACCAATATCACCCGTGGGTTTAAACTAACAGATGTTGAACATTCAATAATCAACCATCAAATCAAACACTACAAACAGGGCAGTTCATATATGATGATATGAAATAAATAATATAGTTGAGGAATCCGGTTGGATCCCTCCAACCTGTTCTTCCCTGTATTCAAATGGTTATCTCAAATCAGACTGTTCAGTTTTGTTTAACTGATAAACTAAATAACAACCATTTAACATCAACCACAAGCAATTCGAACAATGCAACCATTTTAAACACGTTTATAAATAAACGTGACCAACCAAGGTGAGTTACCTTTATTGGAACCAATCGTTAACATAACGATTTGGTATTTCATTGAAATTAAACACGGTTTAATTTCATCGGTTAAATCAACAGATCAATGTATAACTAGCAAAATAGTCAACCATTGGCAAGCAGAGCACACAAAATAAAAACACCCAATTTATATAAAATATAAAAAGGGTAACTGAGTGAGTTTAACTCACCTTGATTTCCATTTATCGTCAAACGGTTGGTTTTATAAGCTTCCAATTGCGTTCCACTTCATCCGTACCAATCCCAAAATATTACGTACGTTGATAAGGTTCCAACACTCCTTGTTGGGCCCGATTCTGATAACATATGAGAACGTTACCAAATATAGACGATAACAGTTTAAATTGAATTTATTAGATCCTAAAATATATTAACGTAATTATGTGTTTATATTTTAGGCGCCATGTAAATTCACGGGTTACGGTTTTGATTTAAACTATAAGGACAAATAACTGAGTAAATTACGCTGCCAAGGTTTAAAACCTTCTAAAGGTAAAAATCTTGTTTAAATTGGTTTATATAAAATATATACAATCATCCTATGATCCGGATAATCGAATCAACATGGTATCAATTTGAAAATCATGTAATATAGTTATATATTTAATTATCTATCTAATCGTATTACATGCATGAACATAACTGCATATTAAAGTATACCCGTGACCACATTATATGCTATGTACCATGGTTATTTGTATTCATGAACTCTTTTAGGCTCACAGTAAAGCCCTTCAACGGCCACAAGTTACAACTGAATATGTTAGATTATTTGGGCACATAAATAAACTTTTCTGGCCACCTTAATCAAGTGATCAATCACGTTAAATGAAACTGGACATATTTAACCCTCTTAAGTCACGTTTTCATTAAAGGAATCGGGCACTATTCACTAGCGTTAACTATTCACTTGCGTTAACTTCATTAGATTAGACATGACTGAACCGCAAAAAGGATCCTAACTAAATTTGGCATACTTAGGAATATAATTAGTCTTTTAACTTTATAATACACGGTTAAGCAAGAATAAACATGATAGGTAAATACTAGGATTAGCAATTAAGGCTTCATGTTTCTCACCTGCTGTTCCACATGCGAAGCCCCACCTGCTGTCGGATTCTCCCCCTCAACGAAGCTTTTAAAGACGCTCCTCCATTCACTCCTTCACCGTACCCAAGCCTTCACCTGAACCGAACTCGCCACCCGAAGCACCACCGCATCTCTGACCAACTGAGCACTACGCCTCCTCCTGCCGTGTACCCAGCTTGCTGCTCCTCTACAGTCCAGTATTTCGAATGGACTTTTATTAGCAGAAAAGAATCAAAGAAAGAAAAAGATATGGAAACAACCGATGGTGGACACACTATATATAGGAGGAGGAAAGGAAGATAAGAAGAAGGTCTTTCATTAGTCATGCGAGGTAGCATGTGCATAGTCCGACAGTGTACAGGAAGTAGGTGTTGAAAAATGCATGTTGTTTTCATTTTCAGTTGCAGGATAGACAGCTCGAGTTTTCAAATGTTTGGTACGGTTCGCAACTCAACATGTGTTGTCTACACAATAGGACGATTTCTATGGTTCCAGTACAGCCTCCTTTTGGTTTGGTCTGCTAAATGTTTAGCATGTTTATAGCTAGGTGAAGACTACAAGTCAGTCAGCTCGACTGAATTGAAATATCGCAGCAGTAATAGTTGAGAAAGGAAGAATCTAAAGTAGGCTGAACGTGGTTTTACTGAAGCATGAAGGAACTTATATTATATATATATATAATATTTATTTATTTGTTTGTTGAGAGGTTACGGTTTTTATTAAATAATATTACCCGATACTTCATCCTCAAGTAACGCGATAAAATCACTATAAATGATTTCCGTTTACTGATATAAAAAATTAATCTTAGTATAAAAAGGTATTCCGGACCCACTGGAATAAGTTTCGTCGAAATCCGAGGTCGTATGGAAAAATTTCCTTTATGAAACCAGAAATGAACACACGTTTAATTTTTCCACGGTCACCTGATAAATCAATTCCACTTGAAACTGCGAACATCGACAATAACTTTTCGATACGAACCCAACGGCACTAATTTCGTCGCATTCTGAGACTGTTGCCCCGGTAGGCTGTTTTTAACCCCGAACCGCCCTACCCTTTTTAAAGCCAAATTTCTCAATCTCTAAAAATAACAAACTAAATACATATCCTGACTCTAATCGACGATACGAACTCAACGGAACTGGTTTCGTGGCCTAATTCGATCGTCTGCTCAAGTTACATTCCAATATCCATTTATTTATTTAAATACACGCTATATAATTTGATTGGGCGTTTACGGCTACCGTGGTCACATACGACATCGGTTTTGTACGCCATTCACCACCGTGCAATAATTTAACGATACGGTTCTAATAAGACTGGTTTCATCGAAAACTGAGTCTGTTTGCAAAACGGCTATTTTAATGGCCTATAATTTAATAACGAATTTCCATAGCGACTATTTCAAAATTTGATTTGGCCATAACTTACTATCTATAACACGGAATATGGATTTTTCTCTTCCATATGAAAATTATCGTCAATACGGTCCCAACGTTTCTTGTTGCACAGAATTCCGGCTTATATCGAACCCTGTATTCTCAGTTGAAGTTAAAAATTCAAATTTACGAACTGCACGCCATTTTCAAGCTCGATTTATAATTATATAAATATATAACGTTCGAACTTCGTTTAAATAACGAATTAAATATTAATTTCCATTAATATTCCCAATATAATATTTAAACTAATTTAAATATTCATATTCAAATGGTCGAAAAACACGGGTCGTTACATTCTTCCCCCCTTAAAATAATTTCGTCCTCGAAATTGCTAAGGTAAGAAAGAATGTTATAAGCTCATAAATTTTCAAATCTAATTTTATATTAAATTAGAAACCAATTTAATTTAAATCAAAATCAATTCAATACAATTAATATATATTTCTAAAAATATTGAAAATTTTCTAACACCTTAAATTTCCGAAAAATTTTGCCAGCATTTCCGCTGTATGGCTCAATCAGTACAACTACAACTCGCCTTTCTAGGCCTTCTCCAATCCAAAAGAAAATAAAACAGCCAAGCGGCTTGCCAAATAGGCTCATAAATCACCAAACCCATGTAAAAATAAACGTGTACCTTTTTGTCGGGCATATCATTATATCCTCTCTGTCTGCTACCCCATCAGCATATACAAATGCATCCCCAAAATTCCAACTTTATCCTCAGAACCAAATCCTTCACGTGTCCAAGCCAAATTCCATTCTTAACTCAATTTCCCTCCATTATCAATTCCGACTCTTAACTTACCAGTCCAACACCATTTCAGATCCCTGCCTTACAAATTAAAAATCTGATATATCTCGATTCAATTTCCAGTTAATTGGTTCCAATTCAAATCATATTCGCTTTCACAAATTTCTATTTAAATTTTGTTTTTGTTCAAACAATTTCCCTGAGAGTTTTCAAACGGTAGCTCTTTCAAAATCAAATATTCCTTTTTCAGGATTCAAACAACTTGTCTTTCTCAAAGCAATTCAAAACAAAACCTTTGGTAGTAATTCGTCACTTAGAACTCGAAAATGAACACTGATGATGTGGCCAGCATCCTCAGAGTTATTTCCCAGCTATCAAAGTGAGTTCAATACTATATTTTTTCAAAACATCAATTTTAAACACTTTCATTTTGAAATCTATTTCAAAATAAAATTCACGATGCTTGTAAATAATTTAAAATCTCCCAGGATTTTAAAATTCTCGTATATTCAATTCAAATCCCTTTATGAACACTTTTCCCAGTTTCAGCATTTTAATTCTAGTTCTGATTTAATTCAGATTCAATTAATCTGCTTTTATATTATACGAATTTGAATTGGTTATTTATATAACCATTTCAATCATAATCAACCAACACAACCAATATATTATAATATTTCCCAATATATATTTTCTTTATATCAAAATATAATTTGGGTAAAATTATTTCATTTACCCTCTTTCAAAACATACTGCGTCGGTTTATCGTACTTGAGTGTTTAGAAACCCCTATCGATACAGTGGATCAAACTGATCGATCAGAACTCATAAACAACTCAACCAATAAATCTCAACAATATAAAACATTTTTTTATAAAATCTACAAATACGTTCGCTCGTATATATACACTCAACTCAATCTAGGGTATTGCTAACCCCATCTCTACTGAGTCACGCCACAGAGCCAAGGTAATCACTTAACCTTCAGCTATGATACCACTGTAACGAATCGGGATTTTCGACTCCGAAAATCAACATCAAACTACCATGTTGACTGTTTAGACATCGAACATTCCAGATCATTAATAGAAAGAAGTTAGAGGGTGAGATAAGAAAGAAAGAAATATTAGAATAGAAGAAGAAGAAGAACACGACACCACAGTCTCACATCGCAGCGGAACAAAATATAATACAGAAGTAAATCTTTATTGAGAACTTTGAAAATACTTACAATATCAGAGTACATCAACATCTGGACAGTGATAATCTGTCCTCATACAACACACAGCGGAATACTAGTAATATCATACGTCTGGACTCTTCCAGCTCGTCTCTTCATAGCAGTCGGTAACCTGAACCTGTACAACCCGGCCTAACCCGAGCATTTACAAAACACCGGGTCAGTCTGGTGAACCAGAGTGAGAAAAACTCGCACGGTATTTGGGTGAGCATCCAACTTGATTTTAGGGTTCAAAAACCTTTTCGAAGAAAAAGGATAATCGTAAGACCAAATCCACACATAAACACAGACGGTTTTTACCTTACGATAACCCAAAACGGTTTTGAAATCAATATCTTGTCTGATATTATAATAATGTCTAAATACAAGTAAATATCAATCTAGTGGAACGCTTGCATCTCACGCTCCACATATATAGTATACAAACAAAACCGCGGGCGCTTGTTGGAAATTGGATTCCGACCTTGACAAGGTATGGGACCACCTGCCGATAGTGTATCTCTAGAGACGAATACACTGGGTTCAACAAGAACTTCTTGCAACCCGGCCCTCACATGACCGACCACTCATTTCACTTGAGTGTATCGAATGTATATCACCGACGGTTGGGATCACCAACCGTCTCCCGAAAAGGGACAGCATCGAAACATAGATTTAAGAAGCAAATAGGATTTTCTCTAGATAGGTGATCATACACCCTAATGGGAGCGACCCACATAGCCATGCTGCCTGCCCGATTTTTGTCATTTCCCGGTTGATGAGGCTTGAGGTTTAGATTTACCTTTGAACACCTGGTCATCATTCACTTTGAATGCCACATCGTCAGATCCGTCAGATATCACTAATTGACGTCCACAAAAATACTCTAGCTGAAAGCTAGAGAATGGCAATTCCCTGCCAACAACTATCGTACGTTTGAAGAAATCAACGTACGTGACTCTTTGGAAATACTCTGTCAGACATCCGTCCATACATGTCATCCAGGAACAGGATGAACCGAAGGCACTCTCCTACTGCATCCAATATAGGAATCACCCCATGGATCAGTAGCGAGAAGTCCTTGCAACCCGTAGATTCCAACCACGACAGAATCACAGTTTATCTCTGCTTGCCAGGCAGAGAACATTAGTGGTTCTTCCATTTATGAAAATCCACGGTCTTCAATGCTCCATCTCGATCATCTTCAGACATCTTCACGTATTTGTTGGACGGAATGGTTTTCGAATATAAATTCGATCCCGGTCTTTCCATACCAACAATCGTATTGGTCAGATTTGATAGTCGGTGTTTTAACTATCAAAATATACAGTGTTTCAATCATGACACTTCAATGAGTTCACTGGTTAAGTATTCAACATCACCTGGCCTTTTAAAACTTGATTTACTTTGTTAAATCAAAGACTTCTAATTCTTTTAATATTCAAAATACAATATTTGAATAACTCTAATTCGATTTAACTCTACTCGATTAACTCTAATTGATTAACTCTAACTGGTTAACTCAAATTGATTAACTCGACTTATTTAACTCCTATTGATTAACTAATACTTGATTTAAATCCATTCGCTTGACTCTAGATCACAACGATCACAATGGTTACGCCTGATTCCCTCAGGAAACATCCGACCGCCGTAGGCTAACTGCAGCCCTGCGAATTACGCTAGCAGTTGTACGAAATGGCAACTCATCCTGAATAACTATGTGATTTTATTTCCTAACTCGTACTTATCAATCTGATTTACATCGGAACTTGCTTTATAAAATCAATTAAAAATAATTTAAAGTCTTACATAAATAAAATATTTATTTCTTCCTCTTGAATAACTTTTATTCAAAATGATATGTTCAAAAATCTATCTCCAGTTATAAAATACATTTTATAACTTCATCTCTATTGACTCACCTGACGGTGAATTAATATCTATAAAACGGTTGATTTTCTAGGCCATATGCCGCTAAATACCCAACCAATATCACCCGTGGGTTTAAACTAACAGATGTTGAACATTCAATAATCAACCATCAAATCAAACACTACAAACAGGGCAGTTCATATATGATGATATGAAATAAATAATATAGTTGAGGAATCCGGTTGGATCCCTCCAACCTGTTCTTCCCTGTATTCAAATGGTTATCTCAAATCAGACTGTTCAGTTTTGTTTAACTGATAAACTAAATAACAACCATTTAACATCAACCACAAGCAATTCGAACAATGCAACCATTTTAAACACGTTTATAAATAAACGTGACCAAGCAAGGTGAGTTACCTTTATTGGAACCAATCGTTAACATAACGATTTGGTATTTCATTGAAATTAAACACGGTTTAATTTCATCGGTTAAATCAACAGATCAATGTATAACTAGCAAAATAGTCAACCATTGGCAAGCAGAGCACACAAAATAAAAACACCCAATTTATATAAAATATAAAAAGGGTAACTGAGTGAGTTTAACTCACCTTGATTTCCATTTATCGTCAAACGGTTGGTTTTATAAGCTTCCAATTGCGTTCCACTTCATCCGTACCAATCCCAAAATATTACGTACGTTGATAAGGTTCCAACACTCCTTGTTGGGCCCGATTCTGATAACATATGAGAACGTTACCAAATATAGACGATAACAGTTTAAATTGAATTTATTAGATCCTAAACTATATTAACGTAATTATGTGTTTATATTTTAGGCGCTATGTAAATTCACGGGTTACGGTTTTGATTTAAACTATAAGGACCAATAACTGAGTAAATTACGCTGCCAAGGTTTAAAACCTTCTAAAGGTAAAAATCTTGTTTAAATTGGTTTATATAAAATATATACAATCATCCTATGATCCGGATAATCGAATCAACATGGTATCAATTTGAAAATCATGTAATATAGTTATATATTTAATTATCTATCTAATCGTATTACATGCATGAACATAACTGCATATTAAAGTATACCCGTGACCACATTATATGCTATGTACCATGGTTATTTGTATTCATGAACTCTTTTAGGCTCACAGTAAAGCCCTTCAACGGCCACAAGTTACAACTGAATATGTTAGATTATTTGGGCACATAAATAAACTTTTCTGGCCACCTTAATCAAGTGATCAATCACGTTAAATGAAACTGGACATATTTAACCCTCTTAAGTCACGTTTTCATTAAAGGAATCGGGCACTATTCACTAGCGTTAACTATTCACTTGCGTTAACTTCATTAGATTAGACATGACTGAACCGCAAAAAGGCTCCTAACTAAATTTGGCATACTTAGGAATATAATTAGTCTTTTAACTTTATGATACATGGTTAAGCAAGAATAAACATGATAGGTAAATACTAGGATTAGCAATTAAGGCTTCATGTTTCTCACCTGCTGTTCCACATGCGAAGCCCCACCTGCTGTCGGATTCTCCCCCTCAACGAAGCTTTTAAAGACGCTCCTCCATTCACTCCTTCACCGTACCCAAGCCTTCACCTGAACCGAACTCGCCACCCGAAGCACCACCGCATCTCTGACCAACTGAGCACTACGCCTCCTCCTGCCGTGTACCCAGCTTGCTGCTCCTCTACAGTCCAGTATTTCGAATGGACTTTTATTAGCAGAAAAGAATCAAAGAAAGAAAAAGATATGGAAACAACCGATGGTGGACACACTATATATAGGAGGAGGAAAGGAAGATAAGAAGAAGGTCTTTCATTAGTCATGCGAGGTAGCATGTGCATAGTCCGACAGTGTACAGGAAGTAGGTGTTGAAAAATGCATGTTGTTTTCATTTTCAGTTGCAGGATAGACAGCTCGAGTTTTCAAATGTTTGGTACGGTTCGCAACTCAACATGTGTTGTCTACACAATAGGACGATTTCTATGGTTCCAGTACAGCCTCCTTTTGGTTTGGTCTGCTAAATGTTTAGCATGTTTATAGCTAGGTGAAGACTACAAGTCAGTCAGCTCGACTGAATTGAAATATCGCAGCAGTAATAGTTGAGAAAGGAAGAATCTAAAGTAGGCTGAACGTGGTTTTACTGAAGCATGAAGGAACTTATATTATATATATATAATATTTATTTATTTGTTTGTTGAGAGGTTACGGTTTTTATTAAATAATATTACCCGATACTTCATCCTCAAGTAACGCGATAAAATCACTATAAATGATTTCCGTTTACTGATATAAAAAATTAATCTTAGTATAAAAAGGTATTCCGGACCCACTGGAATAAGTTTCGTCGAAATCCGAGGTCGTATGGAAAATTTTCCTTTATGAAACCAGAAATGAACACACGTTTAATTTTTCCACGGTCACCTGATAAATCAATTCCACTTGAAACTGCGAACATCGACAATAACTTTTCGATACGAACCCAACGGCACTAATTTCGTCGCATTCTGAGACTGTTGCCCCGGTAGGCTGTTTTTAACCCCGAACCGCCCTACCCTTTTTAAAGCCAAATTTCTCAATCTCTAAAAATAACAAACTAAATACATATCCTGACTCTAATCGACGATACGAACTCAACGGAACTGGTTTCGTGGCCTAATTCGATCGTCTGCTCAAGTTACATTCCAATTTCCATTTATTTATTTAAATACACGCTATATAATTTGATTGGGCGTTTACGGCTACCGTGGTCACATACGACATCGGTTTTGTACGCCATTCACCACCGTGCAATAATTTAACGATACGGTTCTAATAAGACTGGTTTCATCGAAAACTGAGTCTGTTTGCAAAACGACTATTTTAATGGCCTATAATTTAATAACGAATTTCCATAGCGACTATTTCAAAATTTGATTTGGCCATAACTTACTATCTATAACACGGAATATGGATTTTTCTCTTCCACATGAAAATTATCGTCAATACGGTCCCAACGTTTCTTGTTGCACAGAATTCTGGCTTATATCGAACCCTGTATTCTCAGTTGAAGTTAAAAATTCAAATTTACGAACTGCACGCCATTTTCAAGCTCGATTTATAATTATATAAATATATAACGTTCGAACTTCGTTTAAATAACGAATTAAATATTAATTTCCATTAATATTCCCAATATAATATTTAAACTAATTTAAATATTCATATTCAAATGGTCGAAAAACACGGGTCGTTACATTCTCCCTCCTTCTTTAGTGGAGACAATAAAAGGGCTTCGTGAATCATATTGCTGAGGACAAAATGAAGTTAGTAGAGGGGGCATTCTGGGTAGCACGCTAAAAGTCAGTTTAGGGTTTCACTCATGTATAAATAACCCATGTATGTTAATGTAAAAAGGATCTTGGATTTTAGTTTAGAGTGAGTCTTAAATCAAAACCTCTCTTTTTCTGCCATGGCTTCTTAGCCATTTCTTTTTTGTAATCTGTCGCTTTAATGCAATATTAATTTGTTGTTTTTCATTTGCATGTTATTTTCTCTTCTACAAGTAGAATAGATTTTTATCTTTATTTGCTCTTTATTTTGTTCTTTTTTATAATGAAATATCTTTATGTTATCATTGAATCTATTATGAGTAGCTAAACCCCTTCAATTTAGGGGTAGTTAAGCTCTCATGATTCATGAATAATTAACATAAGAATTTCTTGTTTTTAACTCTCTTATTTGAGCTTAATCTATAATTGGATATTGATAAAGTAAAGATTTTATACGTTGAAAATTGATAGCACATGCTGGTTGATTATTCCCAAATGTGTTATACTCATATCATTAATAGAATCATAATTTATCACAATCTAATTCATATTAGAACTATTATTTTCTATGTGATAATTAGTGCTTTAAGTTCGTATTGAAAATTGATGATTTATGTAGCTTGAATTCTCTAGCATACAAATCATGCTTGTATGAATACAACACTTAATGTGCAAGTTATTAAAGGGAGTTAGAACCATTTTTTTTTATGTTAATTATATTGATGTTGATAGTGAATCTACTCCTAAATTGTCTCCTAGTCTCATATTTGTATTCATTTTAACATTGTTAGTTTTCTTTTAGTTTAGAGTTAACAAGTTCACTCGCTTTCGGTTTAATTTGATTGAGTAAGATTAGAATAAATTCTTTCCCTGCAGATAGACCCGTATTCGCCACATACTACGATTGTACGTCGTGCGCTTGCGGTTATTATTACGATATTTTGTCAATGGTTTTCTAATTCCATAGAAACGTCGTTTGTCGAACAGCATATGGGGTGCCTCATTTATAATGAGGCAGCCTCCATTGCTTTTCTAGGAAATGAAAACACTAAGTAACAGATTAAAGACATGGCTTTGAAGGGAAAATAAATTAGCAAGCTTAGCTTAGTTTAAGAAAGGGGTGCCAAAAATGTTTAATCTACATGAATTTCAAGATATATCTTATTTTTAAAATTATGTAATGAAAAGCTAAATGTATGGCTGTTTAAGGAGTTATATGATTTTATGGTCTTGTAATTGTTTTAGTTAAATTCAAATTTTATTTGAGGATATATTGAAGTGTATTATTTCTGAGTTCACCTATGAAAACTGGAGTTTGGACAAAATATGTTTAAAAGATGGAAACTGCTAGTTTATAGTATTAGTCAATCTGGAGTCATTTAATAAAGGAAAGAGTGAATATGCAGGCCATAAAATATTGTAGTAACTCGTCTAGAGTTAATTCTGCTATGGGAATGGAAATGACAAGTGAATATGCCATTTGTATCTAGGGAATAAAACCTGATTTAGGAAAAATAAAACGATAAATGTCTATACCATTCTATGTTTAGGCAACTAAACAAAAGCTTTACCTTTGAACATAAACTATTTTATTATTCTCAGAAACCTTTTTCCACTGAAATTATATGAAACAACAATCCATTAATGTAACACCCAACCTCCGCTAGGGTCACTCGCAAAGGAATGCACTAGCTTTAGAGGGGCATTATTGGTAAACATGCACAGAAATATCACAAGACAGAACATATAACATAGCGGAAGTAAAATCAAACTTTCATAAATATTAATAATTAAGGTCTAAAGCCTTTTACATCAGAGTACATCAAAACCTGTCTTGCAATAATAAAGAAGCATAAAGACTTTTTCATAAATTATTCCCCAAGTAAAAACAGTAAAGTAGCCATAGCCAAGAGAAGTCCAAGCCATCCATGATGACCTTCAAGCAAAAGAAGTCTGAACTAAACAACAGTATTTCCTCCCTGTAACCTGGGGGGGGGAAACGGAAGAAAAGAGGCGAAACAAAACGGGTCAGTCAAAAAGACTGAGTAAGCCCTATCTACTACTAGTATAAAAACTAGTAAAGTTAACTGACATGAGAAACTGAGATGAACATAAGCATGATAACAAGATGGATAAGCTAAATCAAAATAACAGGATGAACTACTGAACTCAGGTAAACTAAGGTGTCATGATAAATTTCGATGTCAAGATAAAACAAGGTATCACATCGTCAGGTTTCTATCAAGTATAATATCCCCAAGATATCTATCACGTATAACGTCCCATGGTATCTATCCTGTACATCTGCTCTGCACCTACCGTACTAGTACCCCAACTGTATTACGTGTTATCCATGAATGACCCTTACTCAAAAGTCGTGTAATGGTCCATGTCAACCTAATATGCCGCATATATAGGTTACTCAACTCATATGTTTCTTTCCATGTATAAGTTCAGTCCTTTGCCGTAGGCTGTACGGGCATTCCCATGTAAACGGTTTATCCTTGAAGTTGTTTTGGACTGCAACCCTTGATCTAGTTGTGTTTCCTTACCATGAACTATCGCACGTCCACTTAGGATTTATGCCACCTAGGACCGCTAGGGATTATGCTACCTAATGAACGTTTCCGTGTCTCGGTTTGGGTTTTGGCCACCCAGGACCACTAGGGATTACGCCACCCGTCAACCGCGCCCTTGATCCCACGTATGTATCGTGAATCGTTTTCCATGTCTAGATGCACATGTTCCCCAATGTGCCATCCGAGTTCCGTGCCAGGGCAAATCAAGAAATACGGAACTCGGTCGGGAGCTTTAAATCGTCTGCCGATGCAGATATCAAGGTCTGTTTTTGTACCCGTGGCTATGGTCCCACGTGACCCCTCCCTCAACTACTGAAAGGCAATCCAAGAAAAATCATGTATAAGAACCACTCCCCGGCCCCACTATAGCCCACTTTCCTACGGGCCAACCTCACCCATGACTCGATAGCAAGCACATGGTCTGTTGGGGGTTCCCTGCCTTTCCGCACGTACACGATTGACTAAAGATGGTAGGTAGTCGGCGATGTGCTATCCAGGGCAAAAACAAGAATCGTCGACTCCACGCTAATCCATCCCACTCTTTAGGTTGCTCGCATAGCAACCAAGGCATACTCTTGGTCCTTCTAACGCAGACCTTAACCTCTCATGGGCCTAGTATAATTACCTGGCAGCCCATAGAGGGATCCCAAGAATATCCTCACGTCCCCCGAAGCTTCCACTTCGGCACCCAGTGCGCTGGAGCTTTTATCCAAGTCAGATAACTTGCTCCCCCTCGTATACTAAGCGATGACCTACCGTATCAGGTTACTCATCGTTTTGAGAATTAGTCCTATGTCCTTAGCTAAGAATTATTACTTAGTTACCCTTAACTAAGGTTTACCACTTAGCTTCCTTTCCCGTTATCCTTGATTAACCACGGTTTTCTACCTAGTTCTTCTAGCTAGGGTTTGTCTATTGGGTTAAGTGTTATCATTCAAGTCCATGACTTAACCCGCCCACGAATCACGTCAAAGATTGGCTAAGTATTTAAGTTCAAGACTTAGTCCCACAAGTTGGTTAAGTGTACCCAGAGGCTCGTGACTTAACCCTATCAAGTCAAATTGGTCAAGTACTAGCTTACCTTAATCCTATCGGATTATCTTGCTAGATCGATTAAGCATAGATTATCTTAATCCCATCAAATTATCGAGTCGGATTGGTTAAGTATAGGTTGGCTTAACCCCATCCTCTAATCGTAATACAATGGTTAAGTATATTCTAAAAAGGTCTTGTGACTTAACCTTATCAGGTCCGCGTATTAGATTGGTTAAGTGTAAGTTACTTAACCCCATCAAATCATCATGTATAATTGGTTAAGTATAAGTTGCTTAACCCCATTAAATTATCACGTTAAGTTGGTTAAGTATTGGTTACTTAACCTCATTGAATTACCGAGTTTAAATTGGTTAAGTGTTTAACTTAACCCCATCGAATTACCGTGTTTAGATTAGTTAAGTGTGGATTACTTAACCCCATCTAATTACCGTGTCGGATTAGTTAGGTGCAAATTACTTAACCCCATCCCCTAATCATCTTGTATGGTTAAGTGTCATTAAGAAAACTTACTTAACCTTGCCAAATTATCATGTTGGATTGATTAAGTGTTGGTTAACTTAATCCCCGTCCACTAGTCGTATAAAAATGGTTAAGCGTCATTAGGCAAATCAAATCACTTAACCTACCCAACCTTGTCATGTTTTGTTAAGTATCATTAGCCTAACCAATTTACTTAACCCATTTACCCATGTCATATTTGGTTAAGAGTCATTAATCAAATTAACTTAACCCTATCATGTGGCATTAATTACTTAATGCACCCCAACCTCTCACATTAGACTTTGTTGTGGTTACTAGTTAAGCCGGTCGGTTCCGGGTAGCTTTACACCACAACTTGGTCTAACCTCGGGTTGAAGCACAACATGACCAACTTCTCACATTGGGTCCTATTGTTTGCAACTACTAGTTAGGCCGGTCGGTTCCGGGTAGTTTTACATTGCAAACTCAACCCAACCTCGAGTTGGCCACTTTCATGTTTAGTCTAGTGTCATGTTCATAGTCAAGTTTTCAAGCAATTGGGTAGACCTAACTTAATAGGTAAATTCCCAATGGGTAGACCTAACTTAATAGGTAAATTCCCAAGCTTATGTTTTTATGCATACTTACATGTCAACTTCCATGTTATATTTCAAGTCATGTTTTCAAGTATAAACACATGTCATATTTAACGTTACATGTTGTCATGTTTATACCCATTTACCCAAGTCATATTCATGTCATTATGTTTCCCCATAATGTGACCCCAACGCTTTTTAAACTAGCATATACGTTCGCAACAACGTGATGGATTAAAAGAAGAGACTTGGCAAAGGAATGACAAAAATGGGTATTAAGCCACAAGTTAATCATGGTGGCAAATGAGGCACAAATGTGTTCATTAGCTTGCATGTTACATTCTTAAGCCTCAAAAACATGCATCAACCCAAACTTGGTACATAAGAGAATCATGGTGACAAAAGACATGGAATGATGGCTAGAAACTCGCATATATCATCATATAAGGATTATGACTTCATATGCAAGTTGACATAATGATTATGAAGATTCTCATGTTGCATAATGCAACATTTCAACATAAAGGTTGTGGCTTTTAGCTCATAAGATCAAGATAATGACTTCATAAACTTGCATAACATGATAGCATGCATCATTCCAATTAATCAAACCCAAACTTTCAACATGAACATTTAACTTCATAGTTAATATCTAAGAGTAGGGAAGGGCTTACATAGCTATGAAGGCCTAAATCGATTAAACTAAAGCTTGTGATGAAGCCTATGCATGCCATCACCCAAAAACCCAAAGATGAACACTCCAAATCAATAAAAACCCCATCTTTATGAACAAAGATCAAAGCTTTAGCCTTGAAATCAACTTGAGAAGCTCTCATACTAACATAGGGACTCTCTAATACTCTCATGATCATGAAACCTCTCATAGAAATGAAGTGGAGGCTAGGATAGTTGAGTGGAGGCCATGAGAGTAGGAATTTTGCCATAGTTTAGTTGCATGAATGAATAATGAGGATTTAGGATAGGTTAGGGTCTTATTTATAGATTAGGCAAGTGTTTTAGGCCATAGGATTAAACCTAGATTCAATCCAAGCCATCAAAGCATGTCTTGGGGAAGAAGTCAAGTGTAGGAACCATCTAGGGCCTTTAGATTAAAGATGAACCATGAGAACCATCCAAATGCAAAATCTGCATTTGAGCGAATCGGCCCACGGGTTGACAGCCAAACACCCTGGATTAACCCCTAGTCGACCCAGCGGGCTCGGGTTGACCTCAAAAATCGGCCGGTTCGGTTATTCCCATATCCCAATTCGCTGTTTTGAACATTTTTGCATATTTATTTATTTAATTTTCAATTATATATATATATATATCAATATATATATATTTCTCTGCGCAACCCATTTCACATAATTAAGTATACTTTAATTTGGGAATTTTTCGTGAAACTTCGCGAGGCCATATCTTGGTCATACGGACTCCGATTTTCGAAAACTCGGACTCTGTTTCGCGTATTTTTCCGAGACGAACGCAATGGCATAGCCCGTTTCACTTGATTCAGAATTTAAAATTAAATTCTGCCTTGATTCTCGTCTTTAATCATGTTATCGAAATACGGGTTGTTACATTCTCCCCACCTTTTAGGATTTCGTCCCCGAAATCTCCAAGTTATGAAGAACATATCCTACCATCCATCATCCATCTACTCAAAACATCATCCACGAGCAACCATTGTCCTTAGATGATTTCTAATGCTGTATGAATATATGCAAGACGTGTGTGTACATGTTCCTTAGCTAATGCTAATGATCAGGCCTGAATAATCTTTCTAATGCAAAATATGTATAGTGCCATGAATCCAACATGTATGCAAATAGTCCTAGTCATATAGATACTATATGCGTGCACAATCATTCATTCATATGCAACAACCGCATGATAATACATTCGATTTCATCCATAAACAAGTATAAATACTCGTGCATATGCAATATGAAATGTGACCGAGTCGAGCTAGTATCTAATGTGTATTCGCGCATCCACGAGCAACCACTTGCAACTATATCAATCATAACATGTTTCAAATACATGTTTCAAATACATGTTTACATCCATAGGATTCTACCTAGGATTCCCTGAAACAGGGTCAAACAAGACAAACTCCTTACGGGGTTTGTAATAGAAAATAGGACCGAGAGGATGTCTACGAAAGATAGCCTACAAGTAAGCTCTACAGAAAACAGGGATCAAGGATATACTCCCAAAAGGAGATATCATGCGCGTATCTAGTCTTCGACCATCAAAGTCGTATTTCCTTGAGCTTAATTCCATTGTGCCTTGACCGTCTTTTAACTTCGCGATTTCGTAGCTTCTTATTTCCTGTTTCCATAACATGAGCTGGAACTCATTCCTTCGTCGCCTCTCGTTCCACTTGCACTTATCCTTTTTCTAGAATACTTGACGCAAACATGACTGCGTATTCATGGTCTCATGCAAGCTTTCCAAAATTCACTAGTGAACCTTGGATCTCGTTTATATACTATAAGGTATTCCATGTAGAAGAACTTTCTCTTGAAAGTAAACAGATGTCAACCAGGTTATCATGCGCACTTACTAGGATGATCTCTATAACCCATGCATAAATGAAGTAAACCATCCATCTTATTGGCGAACACCACTCGATCGGGCTTCAAATTTCCAATAAAGGCATCAAGGGATTCTAAGTAACTAGTCATGACAGAACCTCAAAAAGGTTACCCGATACTTCGAGGGCATTACCAAGGCTAGTCAAAAGGTCTAACTACCCTCCTATCAAAACCGAGAGTGGCACCCCCTACTGGATAACCACTTCATCCCTAGAATCCATCCTTACCTTATAAACATAAGCATTATTTCCAAACTCAACACTTGGCATAGACATTCCCAAATCCAAACAAGTCATGTATAAATGGACTGATTCTCCAATAGGACTTTGAGACAAGAATGGGATTCTCTATTACGCTAGTACTTAAGGTGCAGAGACTCAACTATCGAAGCAAACTTAAATGATGCGGGGATCAAAACAAAGTCTTGGCGGGATGATAGAAAAGAAGAGCTAAACTTTTAACAAGATCGTTACCCTCCTTCCGAGGTACCCTAGAAATGAGAGCACACTATTACCCTCCCGATGATCTTGTCCTTGTCCCATAATACTTAACTATCCACCCCGTTTTACCATGCCAAAGGTACTCTCTCGTCATAGGTTTCATTGTTCCTCTTTCTCCCTCCTTTGAGGACTAAGCCATACCAACAAGTTGTTCTTCCTTAAGCTCGTATCCTTTATCCTCTTCCTCACTATCCTTTCTTATAACGCGGCCACTGGTCTCTCGAGAACCACCTCCATCGTAAGGAAAACACTTTCGTAGATAGAAAAGACTAGTCGCAGTTAGAACCACTGTGACTACAGATGGAGGAAAGAAAGGAAAAGAGATTCAATTAAGGAAACAAGGATAGTGCTAATGGCCTTTGGGGAATAGCCTTTTTCTTTTAAAAGAAAATTTTCTTGAAAAATGCTTCTTTATAAACGATTTTCAAATAGTTTTCAGAAGGTCTTTAAAAACTTTTGCCCAGTCTGGTAACCTTCTGCTCTGATACCAAATGTAACACCCAACCTCCGCTAGGGTCACTCGCAAAGGAATGCACTAGCTTTAGAGGGGCATTATTGGTAAACATGCACAGAAATATCACAAGACAGAACATATAACATAGCGGAAGTAAAATCAAACTTTCATAAATATTAATAATTAAGGTCTAAAGCCTTTTACATCAGAGTACATCAAAACCTGTCTTGCAATAATAATGAAGCATAAAGACTTTTTCATAAATTATTCCCCAAGTAAAAACAGTAAAGTAGCCATAGCCAAGAGAAGTCCAAGCCATCCATGATGACCTTCAAGCAGAAGAAGTCCGAACTAAACAACAGTATTTCCTCCCTGTAACCTGGGGGGGAACGGAAGAAAAGAGGCGAAACAAAACGGGTCAGTCAAAAAGACTGAGTAAGCCCTATCTACTACTAGTATAAAAACTAGTAAAGTTAACTGACATGAGAAACTGAGATGAACATAAGCATGATAACAAGATGGATAAGCTAAATCAAAATAACAGGATGAACTACTGAACTCAGGTAAACTAAGGTGTCATGATAAATTTCGATGTCAAGATAAAACAAGGTATCACATCGTCAGGTTTTCTATCAAGTATAATATCCCCAAGATATCTATCACGTATAACGTCCCATGGTATCTATCCTGTACATCTGCTCTGCACCTACCGTACTAGTACCCCAACTGTATTACGTGTTATCCGTGAATGACCCTTACTCAAAAGTCGTGTAATGGTCCATGTCAACCTAATATGCCGCATATATAAGTTACTCAACTCATATGTTTCTTTCCATGTATAAGTTCAGTCCTTTGCCGTAGGCTGTACGGGCTTTCCCATGTAAACGGTTTATCCTTGAAGTTGTTTTGGACTGCAACCCTTGATCTAGTTGTGTTTCCTTACCATGAACTATCGCGCGTCCACTTAGGATTTATGCCACCTAGGACCGCTAGGGATTATGCTACCTAATGAACGTTTCCGTGTCTCGGTTTGGGTTTTGGCCACCCAGGACCACTAGGGATTACGCCACCCGTCAACCGCGCCCTTGATCCCACGTATGTATCGTGAATCGTTTTCCATGTCTAGATGCACATGTTCCCCAATGTGCCATCCGAGTTCCGTGCCAGGGCAAATCAAGAAATACGGAACTCGGTCGGGAGCTTTAAATCGTCTGCCGATGCAGATATCAAGGTTTGTTTTTGTACCCGTGGCTATGGTCCCACGTGACCCCTCCCTCAACTACTGAAAGGCAATCCAAGAAAAATCATGTATAAGAACCACTCCCCGGCCCCACTATAGCCCACTTTCCTACGGGCCAACCTCACCCATGACTCGATAGCAAGCACATGGTCTGTTGGGGGTTCCCTGCCTTTCCGCACGTACACGATTGACTAAAGATGGTAGGTAGTCGGCGATGTGCTATCCAGGGCAAAAACAAGAATCGTCGACTCCACGCTAATCCATCCCAGTCTTTAGGTTGCTCGCATAGCAACCAAGGCATACTCTTGGTCCTTCTAACGCAGACCTTAACCTCTCATGGGCCTAGTATAATTACCTGGCAGCCCACAGAGGGATCCCAAGAATATCCTCACGTCCCCCGAAGCTTCCACTTCGGCACCCAGTGCGCTGGAGCTTTTATCCAAGTCAGATAACTTGCTCCCCCTCGTATACTAAGCGATGACCTACCGTATCAGGTTACTCATCGTTTTGAGAATTAGTCCTATGTCCTTAGCTAAGAATTATTACTTAGTTACCCTTAACTAAGGTTTACCACTTAGCTTCCTTTCCCGTTATCCTTGATTAACCACGGTTTTCTACCTAGTTCTTCTAGCTAGGGTTTGTCTATTGGGTTAAGTGTTATCATTCAAGTCCATGACTTAACCCGCCCACGAATCACGTCAAAGATTGGCTAAGTATTTAAGTTCAAGACTTAGTCCCACAAGTTGGTTAAGTGTACCCAGACGCTCATGACTTAACCCTATCAAGTCAAATTGGTCAAGTACTAGCTTACCTTAATCCTATCGGATTATCTTGCTAGATCGATTAAGCATAGATTATCTTAATCCCATCAAATTATCGAGTCGGATTGGTTAAGTATAGGTTGGCTTAACCCATCCTCTAATCGTACTACAATGGTTAAGTATATTCTAAAAAGGTCTTGTGACTTAACCTTATCAGGTCCGCGTATTAGATTGGTTAAGTGTAAGTTACTTAACCCCATCAAATCATCATGTATAATTGGTTAAGTATAAGTTGCTTAACCCCATTAAATTATCACGTTAAGTTGGTTAAGTATTGGTTACTTAACCTCATTGAATTACCGAGTTTAAATTGGTTAAGTGTTTAACTTAACCCCATCGAATTACCGTGTTTAGATTAGTTAAGTGTGTATTACTTAACCCCATCTAATTACCGTGTCGGATTAGTTAGGTGCAAATTACTTAACCCCATCCCCTAATCATCTTGTATGGTTAAGTGTCATTAAGAAAACTTACTTAACCTTGCCAAATTATCATGTTAGATTGATTAAGTGTTGGTTAACTTAATCCTCGTCCACTAGTCGTATAAAAATGGTTAAGAGTCATTAGGAAAATCAAATCATTTAACCTACCCAACCTTGTCATGTTTTGTTAAGTATCATTAGCCTAACCAATTTACTTAACCCATTTACCCATGTCATATTTGGTTAAGAGTCATTAATCAAATTAACTTAACCCTATCATGTGGCATTAATTACTTAATGCACCCCAACCTCTTACATTAGACTTTGTTGTGGTTACTAGTTAAGCCGGTCGGTTCCGGGTAGCTTTACACCACAACTTGGTCTAACTTCGGGTTGAAGCACAACATGACCAACTTCTCACATTGGGTCCTATTGTCTGCAACTACTAGTTAGGCCGGTCGATTCCGGGTAGTTTTACGTTGCAAACTCAACCCAACCTCGAGTTGGCCACTTTCATGTTTAGTCTAGTGTCATGTTCATAGTCAAGTTTTCAAGCAATTGGGTAGACCTAACTTAATAGGTAAATTCCCAATGGGTAGACCTAACTTAATAGGTAAATTCCCAAGCTTATGTTTTTATGCATACTTACATGTCAACTTCCATGTTATATTCCAAGTCATGTTTTCAAGTATAAACACATGTCATATTTAATGTTACATGTTGTCATGTTTATACCCATTTACCCAAGTCATATTCATGTCATTATGTTTCCCCATAATGTGACCCCAACGCTTTTTAAACTAGCATATACGTTCGCAACAACGTGATGGATTAAAAGAAGAGACTTGGCAAAGGAATGACAAAAATGGGTATTAAGCCACAAGTTAATCATGGTGGCAAATGAGGCACAAATGTGTTCATTAGCTTGCATGTTACATTCTTAAGCCTCAAAAACATGCATCAACCCAAACTTGGTACATAAGCGAATCATGGTGACAAAAGACATGGAATGATGGCTAGAAACTCGCATATATCATCATATAAGGATTATGACTTCATATGCAAGTTGACATAATGATTATGAAGATTCTCATGTTGCATAATGCAACATTTCAACATAAAGGTTGTGGCTTTTAGCTCATAAGATCAAGATAATGACTTCATAAACTTGCATAACATGATAGCATGCATCATTCCAATTAATCAAACCCAAACTTTCAACATGAACATTTAACTTCATAGTTAATATCTAAGAGTAGGGAAGGGCTTACATAGCTATGAAGGCCTAAATCGATTAAACTAAAGCTTGTGATGAAGCCTATGCATGCCATCACCCAAAAACCCAAAGATGAACACTCCAAATCAATAAAAACCCCCATCTTTATGAACAAAGATCAAAGCTTTAGCCTTGAAATCAACTTGAGAAGCTCTCATACTAACATAGGGACTCTCTAATACTCTCATGATCATGAAACCTCTCATAGAAATGAAGTGGAGGCTAGGATAGTTGAGTGGAGGCCATGAGAGTAGGAATTTTGCCATAGTTTAGTTGCATGAATGAATAATGAGGATTTAGGATAGGTTAGGGTTTTATTTATAGATTAGGCAAGTGTTTTAGGCCATAGGATTAAACCTAGATTCAATCCAAGCCATCAAAGCATGTCTTGGGGAAGAAGTCAAGTGTAGGAACCATCTAGGGCCTTTAGATTAAAGATGAACCATGAGAACCATCCAAATGCAAAATCTGCATTTGAGCGAATCGGCCCACGGGTTGACAGCCAAACACCCTGGATTAACCCCTAGTCGACCCAACGGGCTCGGGTCGACCTCAAAAATCGGCCGGTTCGGTTATTCCCCTATCCCAATTCGCTGTTTTGAACATTTTTGCATATTTATTTATTTAATTTTCAATTATATATATATCAATATATATATATTTCTCTGCGCAACCCATTTCACATAATTAAGTATACTTTAATTTGGGAATTTTTCGTGAAACTTCGCGAGGCCATATCTTGGTCATACGGACTCCGATTTTCGAAAACTCGGACTCTGTTTCGCGTATTTTTCCGAGACGAACGCAATGGCATAGCCCGTTTCACTTGATTCAGAATTTAAAATTAAATTCTGCCTTGATTCTCGTCTTTAATCATGTTATCGAAATACGGGTTGTTACAATTAATAAGGAAATGTGTCTATGTATATGGTTTGACATCTGGGGTTAGTTTTATAATGTGAGTTATGAGAACCATTAGTTGTTCCTGTAAGATAGTGTATATATATTAAAGATTAAATGACAGAAATATGAAATCCTATACTAGTAAATAAATCAGTTAATACTCAAGAGAAACAGGTTTAAATTTGATATGTTTCCTGGAAGATTAAGTGGTATAGACTATAGGAAATTAGTTTTGTGTAAATGTATAAGTTTCATTTGGAGATCTGTATGAACAATCATAAATGAATGTTTAGGAAACTATTTAACCAATAAGAAGGGTTACAGGAAGATTCATATGCACCTCCAGATTAAGTTATAAATTTAAGTAATGAAATAATATATGAACTTAGCATTTCTTCCTATTATAAATCTGAATTGTATAATTTTCTTTAGATTGGGATACCATAGACTGTGTAATCATTGATCAAGATAGGTCAATGTAAACTCTTGCTTTTATTATATGCTCTGATTAAAAAGTGAGAGGGGTATATATATCTCCATATATATATATACACACACACACACACACACACACACACCCCTATGTTTTTATATGCACCAATATTTTTATATTGGTAAAAATTAGGATCCTAGATTGTATAGGAGAATAATGACTCTGGTGTAGGCCAAATAAATGTATATACATATATCCATATAGTTTGGCATGGAATTTTTTTTTTTTTTTTTGAATCCAATCACAGTAAGATTCAAAGTTAAAGTAGAGGGTCATTTCATTTGGTATAAGTGTTGTGGTTCTAAGATACACAATTAGGACAACTAGAAAAAATATAAAATAATTAAAAAAATTTGATGGATTCGTTGTTTGAAATTGCTTGGATATTGATGTATGGATGCATGTTTTGTTTACTTGGTTGAAAATGGCACTTTAAATAGGACAGAAAATTTCACTTTCATTTGTGATGATGCCCGATGTGTGCAAATCCTTTTCATAATATGGAAACATGCAAATACATTAGTCTATTGGTAATAAGGAATGCATGGGTTAAACACTAGGTATTTTGAAAAGTTGCTGGTAATAGAACTGGCTTAAATTTGATTGATCCAAGAAGGAATATATCACAAGAAAGATATGCATCTTTTTATATATGCAGGTAGGTGATATATATGGTTACTGGATGGAAACTAAAAGAAAAATAAATTTTGGAAAATAGCAATTAGAAGTTTTTTTAGCTAAAGGGTAAATTGTTAAAAATGTAAAGTACAATTGGTCAAATCCATTATAAAATGGCCAGGTACTGTTGGAGTTTCTGTTGCAATTTAAATTCCGAGGAGAGGAATATATTTGTATTTATAAATACTCAGTCAAGTAACATGAAAACATATGAATGATTTATTTATAATGTTTTGTTAATATATTTTTGGGGAAAAGATTTATATGTATGCAAACAGAGTACCCTGGTTTGGTAAAATAAATGAAAGAAGGGTAGGGTACTGGTATGTAAAATAAATTAATAAAGATTGGTAGATGCTTTAATTTTCATGCAAGAAAGTACCAAAGAATTGAACATATATGTATAATTAAATGGAAATTTGAACTGGCTATATTTGATGTACTTATTTATTCAAGAATGGATAAAAATACATAGAATTGTTGATTTATCAAATCTTAAGAATGTAATGTCTTGATATTGGAATGAATTAACACTTTGTTTAAGTTCAATTACCTAAACAACATACATGAGAATGTAAGACATGAGAATTTACTAGAGTTTATGTATGTTAGTTATTTTATGATACCCAAAGTGAAATGGGAGAATTTTGACACTTATAAATAATTGTGTATAGAAAGATATGAATAATAAAATACGGGGTCTTGGTTATGTAATAAGACACTAATAAATATGTTTTGTTAAATACCTGATTTAATTTTTATTTAAAAGGACACTTATGTGCTGAGTATAATATAAGGAGTGGACTTTTAAATGCAAAATAGAAGGAAGGACGTATACACATACATATAAGATTTGTTATAAATATATGTACAGAGAAATTAATCAGTTAAGAATTTAACCTATGAAAAAAAATTGGATTGGGTAAAGAGTAAGAAAATAAATACACATCCATTATTGAGAAGCACGAGAAAATTGAGTATGGGTATACAGGACATGATTTTGGTCAGTCAAAAATTTAAGATGAAGTAATTGAGAGTCTTGATCAAGTTAAGGAAAGGTAAGAATGATATTCTAATAAGAACAGGATGGAAAAAACAATTTGATAGTTGATTTGTTTCATGACTATACTATATGTGTAAAACTGACTGAGTATACCAATATGTGAGCATAGAAGATAAGGCAGTAAAAACATGTCTTGGGTGAATGAACCTAGGAGAATTGCAAAATAATTGCAATTCGAACTATTCATATATATAATAAGATGTCAAATTTCTTTTTGAGACAAGAAGCATATTCATTTGGATACAAGTAGCTAATGCAAAACATAAAAGATATGTTGTTTTATTTTATGATGCATAGTATAGACATCAACCTGAATTGCAAAAGTATTACATGTATGTGTGTGGCTGAATATATGTATTGATGTCTGTGTGTGTTCACTTTAGAAAGCATTAGGAATTGCATTACCCAAACCTCAACCACACTTAGAACAACATGGTGGACAGTGGACAACAACAACCAATAGGAGGATCAAATGAACCCCAAATGTGGACATGTAAGTTTTAAGGGATGATAAACAAGATAATCTACATAAGGGGCTGTCAGAATATAAGCAAAGTTGATATGAAAGGGGAAGATATATAAATCTCAGAAATGACAAGGCAGAAAGAATAGAAAAGAAAAATACCGGTGTTGAGAAAGCAAGTGAAACTGTTACAGCTAAGACCAAAAGGAAAGTGATAACATGTTATTCTTGTGGGAAAGTACATATAAAACCTGAGTACCCAATAGAAAAAAAATATAGCAATTTATAAGTGTTGCATTTAGGGAAAGGAAGGACATATTAAAAGGAAATTACCCAGTATTCAGGCAGAAAGACATGGTAGCTATTTTTGAAAGAAAAGACTAACAAGTGGTAAGCTCCATTGTGAGAGGACAAGGGTAAATGGAAGGTAAATTGTTTAGAGGTTTATTTGCTAGTGGCTATAGCATGTAATATAGAGGCTACAAATTCACAAACATTCCATGATATAGCACAAAAAGCTTAGGATGAACTATCCAAATTTTATTGATGTTTGAACTTACTTGCTGGTTTGAATTTGCTTGCAAAATTTCGGATGCTTTCATGATGAACGAAAATGAATCATCTCAAATTGTTTGATGCTGAACATGAATACATAAGTTATTAGATATTTGAAACTTTATTACTTTTGAAAATAATTGCCTATTTATATGCAAAGTTTGATGGTTTGATGCTTGGATAAAAATGTATATGGTTTGTTTTTGAATACATATAAACAAGTTTGGTGATGAACCTGAGTGATTGCTGAAAACCAGAATTGCTTTCAATTGTTCTGGGGAAAAAAGGATTGTACTTAAGTATGAACAAATTGTGAGGACACAATTCCTAAAAGGTGGGGTATCTGCAATGACCCAAAATTATAAATAAAAATTATTTTAATCATATTTAAAAATGGTTTACTGGTTGAAATAGGAATTGGTAAGCTTTTGGGCTCTATGTGTGTGTGTGTACACCAGGATATGCACAAGGAAGAGCAATAATCCCTGGAAAGATAAAATGAAAGATATCTTTATATATAGCATTCTTCAGGAAAAATTAAATAACTTAGATAAATAAATAGTAAAGGGAAGGCTTGATGTATGTATGTATGTATGTGTGTATATGTGTGTGTGTGTGTCTATATATATATATATATATATATATATATATATATATATATATATAGACACACACATAAATATAGTAAGGTATATTATACAAGACAATATATGTGAATAAGCAGATTTAGAAAGGGAAATTAATAGATCCAAGTCACCACTTTGTCTTGACATGGAATAAGAGGGAAAATGTTTTCATTTAAAATAAAGATGGTTGCTTTATTTCTGAAAAGCGACCAGGCACTGTCTAACCATTTTCTACCCCGAGCATCCAAAGTAAAATACGATGAAAATGATAAATGATTTATTTATCCTGAAACATGCCATAAGCATGATCAGGGGCAAGGATGAAAAAAAAGAATAGGATACCTTTTTCCCTTTGAAAAGAAATGCACCGACCATAGCAACAGAAATACTTATAATTTAAATTTGAAAAGGGAGGTGGAATATAGTATTTGTCGGGGAAAAATGGGTTGAGCCATTATCTAAAACCCTAGAATGCTGGCTATAAATAAACCATAGTGTAGTAGAAAATGAGTTAGTCATTTTTCTCCCTCATAAAACAAACTATAAAAATAGATCATGGCAGTAGAAATGACAACTGGGAATTTGAGATGATAAGCTATCTTACTCCTCAATAAGAACAAGATAAATATGGGGATTGCAGCAGCTTCTAGGAGGGAGCATGGAGCCGTATTAGATCAGAACCAAGGGATTAAAAAGAGATCAAGGCAAGAAGATTTAGGTAAGCAATCTCACTCAAAAATATATGGCATTAAGTCCTATATAAAAATGCAGCCAATGCTTTTATATCACATATATTTATGGATTGAAATAATGGGTTAAAAGTCCCTGTTAAAAAACTTTTCCTATGGATTTTATCTGAGTTGTTTAATTTTATTACATGGGTTTTATTGCTTTCCATGATATAAATTCAGATCATACTGATTTCTTAGCAGTAACATGTTTTAAACCCCGAACTTTTTATTCCTGATTTGTTGTAAATAGCATTGATATATGGTATAAATCATGAAAATGAAATAATGGGCTGCAATATACATCTGTATAGGTGTTGAGGCTCAAGTTTGAATGACTAAGAGTGCAATAGATTCTCTATGTGCTAAGCTATTAATCAAATGCTAAGATCTGTGATTCAACTGAGTTATTCTTTCTAAAACCATCTTAATCACAGTGACATCCAGAATATATATATATATATATATATATATATATATATATATATATATTCCAAATGCCATAAATCAGTACCAGATGTAATAAACAATATTTATCTTTTTTAGGAAAGCCCAGGTGTCTGATTTATGCACTGGTTAAATGGATGTTTTAATCCTTCTTTGGACACTGATTGCCAGTTATATGAAATGTTATGTGATGATCTATAATTGAAATATTATATCACGGATACAATATGAAGATTTGTTGGCTGGATAAGTAGTTGATCCCTTTTGAGTAAATGTTTGCAAGACCTATAGACTGTTTTGTGATTAATGGTTGATTAAGTGCTATGTTTTATTTATCTGCTTGAATAATAAGATATAAGGGTAAACACTTAATAACCTAATTAAGAATTTTTGGTCAAGAAGACTGCGGTATGGCTTGTACTCGAGTTGCAAGTTTGACACATGGATTGATTAAGTCCTGAGATCTTTGTGTAGTGATGTTAATTAGTTCACTACAGTGTGTCCTATTGATTCCTAATG
Source organism: Allium sativum (assembly GCA_030737875.1). Taxonomy (NCBI): domain Eukaryota; kingdom Viridiplantae; phylum Streptophyta; class Magnoliopsida; order Asparagales; family Amaryllidaceae; genus Allium; species Allium sativum. Next base: position 487,675,042 of record CM060913.1, read on the forward strand.
CAGGTGAGACCAGGGAATAAATCATTAGACCATGTATGAAAAGAATGATAAGATATATGAAGGACCTTGAGTTTTCCTGGATTTTATGAGAAATCTGGTAGCAAGTATATTGTTTATATGGCTTAATCAAATTGGTTTCTCAGGACTGATAAACTGTTGATATGACGATATGATTCTTGTGCCACCTCAGCTTTAGATACTCATTAATTTAGAAAATGGATTGTGCACCTGCACATTAACAAAAAGTCATGCACGTTTGATCAAATATAATTCTAAACAAGATTTTTATGACTTTTATCCTTGTTTATTCTTTTAAACTATGTTTTTAATGATTGATCATACTAGAAAACCAATCTGACCTTATTTTTCTTATGGCATATGGGGTGCCTCATTTATAACGAGGTAGCCTACATTGCTTTTCCAGGAAATGAAGACACTAAGTAACCGATTAAAGACATGGCTTTGAAGGGAAAATAAATTAGCAAGCTTAGCTTAGTTTAAGAAAGGAGTGCCAGAAATGTTTAATCTACATGAATTTCAAGATATATCTTATTGTTAAGATTATGTAATGAAAAGCTAAATGTATGGCTATTTAAGGAGTCATATGATTTTATGGTCTTATAATTGTTTTGGTTAAATTCAAAGTTTATTTGAGGATATATTTAACTGTATTATTTCCGAGTTCACCGATGAAATCTGGAGTTTGGACAAAATACGTTTAAATGATGGAAAATGCTAGTTTATTGTATTAGCCAATCATGAGTCATTTAATAAATGAAAGAGTGAATATGCAGGCCTTAAAATATTGTAGTAACCTGTGTAGAGTTAATTATGCTTTGGGAATGGGAATGACTAGTGAATATGCCATTTGTATCTAGGGCATAAAACCTGATTTAGGGAAAAATAAAATGATAAATGTATATACCATTCTTTGTTTGGGCAACTCAACAAAAGCTTTACCTTTTAACATAAACTATTTTATTATTCTCAGAAACCTTTTTCCACTGAAATTATAAGAAATGCTAGTCCGTTAATAAGGAAAGGTGTCTGGAAGTCTGGGGTTAGTTTTATAATGTGAGTTATGAGAACCATTAGTTGTTCTTGTAAGATAGTGTGTATATATTAAAGATTAAATGACAGAAATATGAAATCCTATAATAGTAAATGAATCAATTAATACTCAAGAGAAACATGTTTAAATTTGATATGTTTCTTGGATGGTTAATTGGTATAGACTGTAGGAAATTAGTTTTATGTAAACGTATTAGTTTCATTTGGAGATCTGTATGAACAATCATAAATGAATGTTTGGGAAACTACTTAACCAATAAGAAGGGTTACAGGAAGATCCATATGCACCTGCAGATTAAGTAATATACTGAAGTAATGAAATAATATATAAACTTAGCATTACTTCTTATTATAAATATGAATTGTATAATTTTCTTTAGATTGGGATACCATAGACCGTGTAATCATTGATTAAGGTATCTCAATGTAAACTATTGCTTTTATTATATGCTCTGATTAAAAAGTGAGAGGGGTATATATATCTCTCCATATATATATATATATATATATATATATATATATGTATGTATGTATATATATATGCATATATACGTACATACATACATATGTTTTTATATGCATCAATAATTTTATATTGGTATAAATTAGGATCCTTTATTGTATAGGAGAATAATGACTTGGTGTAGGCCAAATAAATGTACATACATATATCCATATAGTTTGGCATGGATTTTTTTTTTTTTTTTTTTTTTGAATCAAATCATAGTAAAATTCTAAGTTAAAGTAGAGGGTCTTTTCAGTGTCCTACCGTAATATCAGTTAAGTAGTAACGTTCGCAATACTACTTCTCAGATTACAATTGAGAGCATAGACTTTAATAACGTTGACGTATTAGGATGGGATCTTGAGGGGCTACAGTCCGCCTCAGGGTTATAGTAGATCATAAAAATCCACCTTTAATAGGGCCATAAGTGACCGAGAATGCCCACCCCATTGGGTCTTCACCCTTAAAACACTAATGAGAAATTGACTTGGATATCCACCCCTCTTTTTAGATACTTAGTGTTTGTGTGAATCTTGTGTGCTGCGTAGATATACCATGACATATGTAACATGCTAAATATATGTGTAAATGTTCTATCTCGGTATTATAATTTGAGAATACTACCTTGGGAAGGGTAGTAGAGTCCTGCGTAAAACATTAACAAGGTTAGGCTGTAATCACTGACCTTGATAGGCATACATCTTGGGTTGAACCAAACGGGATACATCTGTGTATTATAATCTGTGTTGTACATTTCCTGTTCACCAGAATCTTGTCGTTTGACCCTCTCTCCTCATTACAACCACCCAGGTTTTCTACAGAAGGTCGGGTTCTCACAGGTGTTTTAGTTTGGCTTTCGGTTCACGTTCTCTCTCATGCTCGGTATTGGCAAAGTGATTTACTTTGAAAAATGTAGTTACTTGAGTTAATACTAGTTTATCCTATTTTGTTTCCGCTGTGAGTATCTTATTGTACTCCGATTATGCTCATGCTCATTTATTGCAGGTACCAGATCTACACGCTCCATGTTTGGATGTGTTTGAGTTTCGATTTTTGTCGAATTTAGCCACAGAAAAGTGTGGGGTATTACACACCAGCTCTATAAAATATCTGCAAACCAAAACTACTAGACTACCCATGTGGGAAATACGAGCACCCATAGTTTAGGTGGGAAACAATAAATTCTAGATCAGTATGGAACTGGTGTGAGAACTAAAACAATTATTTACTTTTAATTTAAAGTTGGGTAAATCACAGAACCACGCCGTATAACACGGAATGGATTTTCTCTACATGAATACCGGTTATAAACCACTCACAATGCTTTTTGAAAATGAAGCTATTATAAGACTCAAGTCCCATCTCACAGTGCAATGCAAGCCCGAGGAAAGAGATTTGCCTTATAATACCAAACATGCTTGATATGCGGAAAACAAATATTTTTGATATTATTACCAGTGCATAGTATGGAAATAACTTTTGAAAGTAAACATATAAATCTTAGCTCGCATAGTGGTCCATCTTATTATGTTGGCTATTAGGTTACATCTACAAATGTAAAGCTCGTATTGGAAGTTGGATTCCATCAATGACTAAGGCATAGGATCTTCCTAAACCATTCAGATCATCTCTAGCAAGATGTCCAGTACTCACATGCATGTGATCCTTCGAACCGGTAGAGCCGACCAACCAATTCCCGGTGAGTTCGGGTTACTTCTGAACATAACGTTCCCATGGTCGTATTTGACTGTTGTCCTGGTTGTATTTGACCATCATCTTAGGCACCTCAACCCATCATCCACACAAGTAAAATTTCCTGGGCTCCATACCATGGCATCATTTTTAGCTAGAATAGGAAACGTTAGTCTTTACTCTGTTGTCCATCATCCTATTTTCGGCCATTTATGGGTCGTGAGGCTCAAAAGTCACGTTTCACACAAAGTTACGCTATATCAGCCATGCTTTGATCATTATCCACAAAGCTTTGATTTTCAACAAAAACATTGATCGGCTCAGCAATTAGCATGTCACACTGTCAATTCTCAACATATAATCGATGTCTATTAATATATAAACCTCTGAGTACATAAGTCTCAAAGGAGGGTGTTAGTCTAAGAGAATAAATTCCTGGGCACCAACTGATATAACATCAATAGAAGCCAATCGGTTATGTTGTAATATACAACGTCAGACACACATCCATTTACTAGTTCATTTTGGGTCTGAATGAAACCGAAGACACCTTATTCCTCGTCCAATAAAGGAGAGTGACCCTTGCACATCCGGACAATCTCCAAGTACGTCTGGACGACTGCCACTTATAACCTCGTCTTGGGTGTACCTCCTAATCGAGACATCAGCAATAATCCAAATGATGTGAAGCCCCGGTCTTCAACCACCGTCTTCAGTATTTTCATTACTCGTCATATCAAAACAAGTCATTTTTAATTCAAATCTCTTTCAAAATCATTTCGGTCTATTCAAATGTTGTTTGAAATCATATTAACTTCGTTTTCAAATCGTTTAAGATTTAAAAATCTAATTTCCATTTTTCATGTCTATTTTATTTAAATAAATATAATATTCGTTTAAAACCTCAATGAAACTCAACTCAATCAATTCCTAAATAATTTCATATTCTTGGTGTCAATGTGTGTAAACATTCATAATAACAACCACAAAACTTCATCGTCCATTAAACAACAGTCACAAAATAATCGTTATAAATTTTAATGCTTAAATATACATAAACTATATATATATAACTGTAAATAAACGTCCATCATCCATGAAGCAATTATTGCAACCACAAGCAATCAATATAATCAGATAACGACTATAATAACTTTTTAAAGCAGTTCAGGGGGTTCTCACATTGATTTTTGATCATTATAATAACAATTGCTTTTTGGATTAAATTATACTTTGGTTTAATTTAACGCAAAATTCCAACTTGCTCCAAATTTGTCCAAATCGGTTTGTTGTAAAGCTCTTGGCTCCACAATTCCAACGGATCTAGTTTCGTGCAATTCTGTATTCATATGAACAAGTCATCAATGTACAAACATGAAATACACTAATTAATTTAATTAAAATAATAATATAATATTCAACCTTCTTCCTCATTACTTCAACCCATGTTCATCCTCCCATGTCATTCAATACCGCCGTCTAAAATACCCTGGACGCCGACCATCGCCAATGTCGTGACCACCCTAGACCGTCGCCGCTTCGCCGGAGGTGCCAATCCCCTTCTTGACGTCGCCCGATGGCAATTGCATCTCAAATCGCCTACGTCGGGGCGAACTACGGCTACCACGCTCAACCAACTGACACCAAAATTGACCAGAACTTCCACCTCACCACCACGGACAATTTTCATGTTGACCACTTCCTCTAGTCCGTCCCCTATTCGCCGGAAATTGCAAATCTTTGTTCGCTTCTCACTAATAAACACCACCTTCGATCATCTAGCAACCATAGCCACCACGACCACTTTTGTGGAAACCACCAACTACAAAGTTGTAGCCCTATCTCGCCTCTCCAACTTCCAAGTTGGTCACTTCACCTTGATGGTTTGGTTACAAATCCATCAAAACCGAAATTAACATGTTGATGGTCGTGGCTAGATTCCGGCGAACTCCATCAAACATTTGCCACCAATTTTTTACAACAAGTATCCCTCACCATACACTACAACTTTCATGTAGGGACCTTCGACTAATTCCTAATAGTTTGTGAGATAAAAATAGAGTAAGAAGATTGACTAAAATCCTAAAAGGTGAAGGCTGAAATGGGTTTGGGTTTGGGGGTGGAGACGGGGTGTACTTATAGTGGAAAGATTAGCTTGTATATGAGAAGCTTTGGGTATTATCTTATTAAGTTCTTTGGTCTTTGCTACTTGTATTCGTCGTTTAAAAATTCCGAACTCCATTCAGGGTGAAAATTGATACACAACTACGGTTTGTCATTACGGTCCTAATGAAATTTGTATTCATAGTTTAAAAAAACATACGAACTCCATTCGGGGTGAAAATTGAAATGCAACTACAGTTTGTCATTACGGTCCTAATGAATCTTGTTTCATCGAATTCTGAGTCCGTTTGCTCAAATGGTGCTCGTTCGAGCTCAAATTATTGATTGATTATCTACATTGAACGTTTATATCTTGCACGGTTATATACTAACTCTGATTGGCCTGAAATTTGGAACTTTACAATAGTTTGTCATTACGGATCCGATAAAATTGGTTTGTCGAAATCCGCGATCGTTTGCAAAATGGCTATTTTTAAGGCTAATGTAATATTATTAGAATATTATTTAATTCCAAAACTATTCAATTTAATAATAAACAAATTATTATTATCATATATATATATATATATATATATATATATATATCCAAATGGAATATCATATAGCTTGAGAATAAACATACTTGGGTTTAAAACTCGATACTTCAAATTTCTAGTTAAATGGATGTTCGATGTATATGAAATTCCTTTTTGTTGTATAAATATATCGTTATGGTTTATAAACGATTCAATAGCGACATTTTGGAAATTTTATTTGGACATAATTTACAATCTATACGACGAAATCTCGATTTTTCACTTTCGTTAGAAAGATATAGTTAAATAGATTATAACGTTTCTTGCTCAACGAAGTCTAACTTATATTGCATTCTATATATTCATTAAAAGTTCAAAACGTAATATTACGAACTACCGCGCCAGTGCGAGCTTGTTTTTAATTATATTATAAATTATACGTTCAAACTCGTTTTAATTTGAGTTATATAATTCCAAGTCGTTATTTATTACCAACTTACTTTGTTACTGATTGTAATTTTCCTTTACAATGAGGATCTTATAACTCGATATTGAATAATCCATGTAAGGATTTGACAAAGTTTCGATGTTAAATCAGATAAAAACACTAAGAAGAGAAGAATTTCTTTTTATGCCCCTCCCTCTAAATGAACACATCATCGAAGTTGACAAAATAAGCTCATCCACATTCCCTATAACGGGCATGAAGCTACATTTAAGGGATCGTGACAAGGGTCAGTATTGCTTCGGGGATTTCATCTGAATTTTGGTGGTATGTTTTCATTTTTGACTTCTAATTCATTTCATAAGCATTCAGTTAGGGCTGCCAATTTCCTATACGATCCAAAACCCATGCGGAAATTAACAGGTTAACCTAACCATTTCGTGAGTGTGACATTTTAGGTCAGCCTAAATTTGATTTATTTATAAATAGGTGGGTTTCAGGTTGACTCGCTAATCCGAATTTGATCCGTTTATATTTACATGGATTGACCCGATACGTTTAAAATCCTTTTTGATCCGTGAACTTGAATTTTACCCGTATGTTATCCATTGACACCTCTACATTTAGTGGGCCTGATTCATAGAGATATTATTTGATTTAAAACGAGGGTAACATATTATTTTCTATAAGATTTAACATGCCAGTCAAAAATACAAACACCAACCTGTTTGAAGTCAAATACTACATAAATTTGACTTGAAGTAGTGTTGTGGAGTCTGTTATTATTGCATTATTACTTATTTATTGTTGTTTTTAAGATATATTTGAATGGAAACTGTCAAACTAACAATACTTGTAGGTGAAAATATGCTAAACTAGGGAACAATTGTTGCTTCTTCGTTTGAAACAACGTTTATTCTTGCATCACTACATGATTCTTACGTCTGCTTTCTTTCTTTTTTTTTTTTTTTTTTTTTTTTTTTTCTTTTTTCTTTTCTTTGGGCAATTAAATTGAACGTGAACCTACTTATCCTGCTGCTCAGCTGGACATACTTTTCATACCGAGGAATGCAATTTTCGATCTTTATGTGATTGAGAAACTACCTGCATTTTGGTTCTAAGCGAATGCACTAAACGTCCTTTTCACTCCATATCGATAGGTTGCACCGACTAAACGAAAATTTATGGCGCCTACACTGCACATGATAGCCCAGGCCCCAGACTGACAAAATAAAAGCAAAAGCAAAAAGTACAAACTGAAATAAAGGAAAAAGAAAAAAAAAAATATCAAACAATGTGGAGCTCCAACTTTAACCGAGTGCGTAGCAAGTTGTCTACCAAATTCTCATGAGTCGAGCAGGTCACTGCTTTACTTTTTGTTTTTATTTATTCTCTCCTTAGTTAAAGTTTAAGTTCATAGTGGATTTATCATTTATTGTTAGGATTGTTTCTCGTGTTATTAAAGATAGAAATTACGGTTTGAATAAATAATTCTACATTACGGAATAAATTAAAGAATTTATATAGAAATATGAGTTGATACACATGTAACAGCAAAGATTTCTTTCATGTACGTGTCAACTTATATGCAAGCGTGTGCCCTATACAAGAAAAGAGAGAGTTTTGTTCTCAGCGCTTTTACATAACATTTACATAATTTTTTTGTTCTTACTTTCATTTTTGGCAGCAATTACAATAATGATATACAATTTGGCTATAATTTATAATTTATTTACTATTGACAAGAAGAATTCAAAAAAAAACAAAACTCCTGTTGCAGTGCAAAGGGGTCCTTCTACATTGACTAGATTTGATAAAAGATTCTTCAGAATGGCACCACATTGTACTATATACATGACAGATCGGCTGTAACATGGGATTTTGTACAACACTGAGCGAACAATTGGCATCTAAGAATTTGGCGTATGTCATATGATGTTTTTGTTGGTTATGGGACCATCCATCCCACCACAGCATGTAAAAGGGGCAGAGGTATTGAAAGCTTACACACACACATGAAAACATAGATCGCGCTATCGGTTATTTAAGGAGCATTTATGCATTTTTGTCCCATCTTCAACCCAATATAATTATTGACTTGTTTTCTTTTTAATCATATAAACTCGGATACTTGTGCTGCCGTCCTTCTTACTATTACCACATGGTAGTGTGTCACCATCAATTTATTTAGCTTGCGTTTGTGATAAGCAAAAACGAGATATTTTAACCATTTAATTAAAGAGAGAATGCGTTTGCTGGTTTAAACAGAACTTATAAGTGGATTATTTTATTTTTGATTTTTAATTTAATTAATTTATGTTTAAAAACAAATAGTCAAATTGGGAGAAGGGCCCCGTTTGGAGCAAACGCGTCAGACGCGTCGACTCCCAACGGTCAGATTTTGGTCGTTGGGACAACGATTCAAAACGAACCGTTATCGTTTCCCACTTAGTGTGCTTTAAACTAAATTATATTTTACATATGTTTTGATTGAAATTATGCTAGTTTTATGGTTTTTATGATATGATTTATGTATGTTTGTGTTCGTATGATTGTATATGTTTGAAATTGGATGAATTACTGTTTGTATGATTATATTGTATGTTATGCTTAACTTGTTCATTTAGAATAGCGCGTTTAGGATCTAGAATTGAAGATCAAAACAAATCAAAGTTTCAGATATTTGGATTCAGATGAAACTTGATAAAGGAGCTCTGAAAGACATCGAGAGGCTACCCAAAAAATTTAGTGTGAAAATACTCTAAATATATGGAATAGTATCAGGACATAGCTTATGGACCATTACTAATCCATTAGGGAAGCTCGAGGGGAGCTGAAACTTTGTGCGTGGCTTTGTGGGATCTTGGGCGGATCAATGTAATTCTTGGTGGGGATCAAATAAGTCAAAGTGCAAATGCTCAAGTATGAATGGATGGATAGGCATAGGAGGCTCCGGGGAGGGGTTAGGATATGCGATTGGACGGAAGGAAAGTGTTAACACCTAAAATGAGCTAACATCCAAGGAAAGTGTTAACACCTAAAATGAGCTAACATCCAAAGAAGTGTAAAAACACATCTTGATTACAGAAATACAAAGCTAAAAATAATTAACAGAGAAAATGCAGCAGAAAGCAGAGTTTATAGTGGTCCAGCCGCTGATTAGGCCTACATCCACTTTGAATATGCACTTTATTGATTTCTTGATATCGAATTACAAGATTGATCTTCAATTACAATGATTCTCAATGATCTACAAACTCCATAGTAGAAACACATGCAAATTCCACTAATATCGACGATTATCGGAGTCAATCTGGATAATCAAGTCCGATGAAGAATCCAGGTAGTCTCTGGAGTAGAATGATGCTTGATATCAATAACGGCAAAGTTTTGACAGGAGAAAATTAAACCCCTTTCATATATGAAGTGGTCTGGTATTTATAGGTGGAGGTAGGAGTGCTCGGGAGCTTGTATTGAGATGGACACGACCCGATTGTTATGACCACCGACCCATAAATCCAAGTGACCCGTGCTCCATGACTTAAAGCAGTAGATCGGAATATCATAACCTATATGGATCGCGGGAGACCCATACCTGTGGGTCGTCGGCTTCCCATGCTTTGTAAAATTGTGTTTCACATGTAATAAAACATGGCTGGCCCGGGCATTGTAATATGACTGATCCATCGTTCCAGCGATCTGCTCTTTTTCCGACCAACCCATTGTGTAACCGACCTGATCCATAGCCTTGCTCCGCTTCTTTCACGTTTTAGCCCACGACCTGATCCATTACTTGTGTGGTTGGGTCGATGCAAGCCATAAGAGGTCTTGAGAGCTATTTCCTTCAACATAATGGACCGCAGGCGACCTATAGGTGTTGGACCAGGTACGATCCATGGATGTGGTCAATCTTTAACTTCTTTGGATCGCATGCTCTACTTCACTTGGATCATGGGTTTTTAAGTCGTATTAACAATTTCCCATTAGAGAATACTTTTTTGAAGAGAAGGTGTGCTCTGATATGAATCGAAACAAGTGTCTCTATATGGATAATGGACGACCTGCTTGGATGGATCGTGAAAACGACCCGCTTGGATGGATTGTGGATTACTTATTTTGACAGTCCACAAATGTCTCTTCAAGCCTGCCTTATATTCCCCTTCAGATCCGTCTCTTCTTCTCTCACTTTCATTTGCCAAAAATAGTATTTTAGAGACCTAGGTTTTCTAGAAACATCTCTGACTTGAACTCTCTGCATTTCCGTTGATCGAACCACGTTGTTGTTGATCATCCTTTATCGTCGCCGATCAGTTCGTTCTGCCAATCATCACAGTACCCTGGTCTTTACTTGAATTCATCCATCATCGCGGTTTCATCCAATTCGAATCAGTTAGTGGCTGCTCTCTTAGATCAGAACCACCATTGTTTCATCAATCCCTAGCGTTACGTTGATTTCTGATCGATTCCGATTTCTGACCGATTCCGACCATCGACAACCATCGTAGGTGTTAGTCTTCTTAAAAGTTCTTGCCGAATTGGGTTTTAATATGTTAGTCTCTTAGGGTCTTTAGAGTGATGTGTGAATTTTTGTGTCAATTGCGTATTTTGATGGATTTGGCGACTCAATGTTTGGGGTGATAGAGTCTGATCATATTTTTTCCTATGGATCATGTACTTCGGTTGGACAATGGATCGGGACTGGGAATTCTCAATCATTGATTTTGCTTCGACTGTGGACTGCTATGCCCATGCCTAGTTGCATCAAACAACCTGAATCCAAAATCGGCCGTTGGAGTTGCCCGACCCTGCGTTGCAATTACAATCAAACAACTTGAATCATATTATTTCGACCAAGCAATGAGTGTACTTTAAAACCCACTTGTGTTTTCATAGAACAATAATTGATCACGAACCTCTTCACTGGTTATTCTTTTGAAATCCGACGTAGTGACTCAACTTGATTGTGATCCTCTTGATGCATTGATTGAACTTTATTAGTAAACGATCCATATGACTAAATTTCAAGTTAACAATGGATTTATTGAAGATGACCCAATTTGAAAATGACCAAACAATGTGAATCGGCCTCTTTTTGCTAAAGTCTTGTAATAAGAAAAACACTTGCATTGTTTTGGGCGATCATTTCATCGTTGATTGCCCACATCGACGATAAATTAGTTTATTTGCTAGAAATGAAGTACAACAAATTTCTTGACTCGAACTGAATACAGTGCCTATATAAAGTCTTTTTTTTCAACTACTTATGACTTTTGAACATTATTTACATGGACATGACATTTTAATTTTAATTTGCGACAATGCTTGAGATCTGTTAATCGACACACACCGACTATAGATTTCAAGTTTCGTATTTAATAATTTATATAACTTTGCACAATACTTCACACTTTAGGAAATGTGCACTTGTAAGTTATTTAAAAATGAGATTCGTTATTCAGAATGGGTACCAGACAGACAACTCTTCGTCATTTTAGAGATGAAACCACTTCTGCTCAAACTGGAACTTCTATTCAAGTTTCTGAGATTGAAGCGACTGCAGCTTTAGGGTCGAAAGAAGATCGGTCTTTTCCTGTTCCCCGTCCTCTTGACAATCCGCCGGAGAGATATCCCTCAACGCTATCTCAACATGATTTTAATTAAGTATGCGCTCAATTTGGCATTCCTGAAACTGACGCAAAGTTACCGGGGAAAGGGGAGTTTTTCGATTGTCCGCCCTTTGGCTTTGTTGCAGTTAGTAGAGATATGTGAATGAGTGAAGCCATTCCTCCTTTTAATCCGTTCTTGCAGATGGTCCTCCGGTACTTATCGATTGCCCCCTTTCAACTGAACTCGAATGGTTATGCCATCTTAATGGGGCCATGTGTGCTTTTTATGGGAACAGTTCGCTGTATGGCTACTTTTCAGGACATCTACTACTTATGCATATTCAAAAGGAGAAAATACCGTCCTTTTATTGTATTTGTCGAAGGAGCTCGAAATTATCGGCTTTTGTTGATTTGCAAGACAGTGCTTTGGGATTTGTGAACCAATCCTTTTTGTTCGATGCCCAGAGAGATTTTGTGGAATTTGGGTGGAAGGAGGTGAGCATATCTTTTCAAACCTCTCCACATGGTTTTTATAAGTCTTGATCACCACGCACTAAAATTTCTTTTTCTTTCGCAGAACTACCATCTCCTGTCAAACACTCTAGCGGTTAATCTACTCTCGAAATTCTTAAGGTTGGTAGTGACAAGGAGAAGAGAAAAAAGTTCTTGATCAAGGAAGAATTCCTTCGTCAGTTTGGGTTGCTCGACCCTTCTCAATCTTTTCTTCCTCGAGAGGTTCCTTTTGCTTCTCGTTCTTCAACTAAGGCATCGGATGCCCCAGCTTCTGAAGAATATGTTGCACCAAATTTTTTTGTTAAGGAGACCGCATTAAATAAGTGTTCGTGCCCTGCTGGCGAAGCTGGATCGTCTGCCCATTCTAAACAACCTTCCATCACTGAGGAGGGAGAAATTACCCATCGTAAGGGGAAAAACTCCTACAAGGATCGACGAAGAGCTTGAAGAGGGAGAGCTCATGGGTAAAGGCGATTTTAATGTTGAAAAAGGCGACGCCAACCCTATGCTTCCACTTACAACTGAGGATGAATTTTCTGACATATATGGAAATTTAAGTGACCTCATTGCAACCTCAAGCGAGCTTTTCAAGGATGATATTGCAATGTCCAAACTTACTACACCGGTTTCAAAGATGTCTTCTAACTTGGCCTTTATTCCTCCATCTCAAAAATCTATTTCTACTATTATGGCCACTTCGACTCCAAAAACGACGAGTGGTTCGTTTTTTGATGCTCGTTAGATCACACATAGCACACACTTAGGGATTTTGACGTCTTGTTATGCATCTTTCTATCTTGCCCCCATATTTCCTGCTTTTAACACTCAACTCCTACTTTTCCTTTGTTTTAGGTACAATCATGAGAAGTTCATATCTGGATGACTTTAACCGTTATACGGGGTCTCATAATCAGCGACGCTATGCACTGTCTCGTTCATATAGGGAGATTGATCAAGAAAGAAGGGAAAGAAAGGCCCAAGAGGAACGAGACCGATGGGGTAGGGATGAGCATGGTAGGAAAGCCCGTGAAGATCATCATAGCCGGGACATACGGGAGGAAGGTGACCGAAGAAGATAAAGGAAAGGAATGACAGGAAAAAGGATCATGGTGGGGATGATACACACAAATGTGCTAGAGCAAACAAGGATCTTTTTCCTGTTGTTCAGACTTACACAAGCCTTAAGCCAATCACACCTCCGGTTGTTACTTCCCCTCTTGTTGACATCCGCTAAATCATTCAAAGGCCACCCTACTCTCTCCCATCAGCGCCTAGCACACTCTCTACACGATTTCCCCATTGGTTCTTAAAAGGAATTCGCTTCGACTTGGACATAAATCCAATGGATAGAGAGGTAATGTTTAAGAATCTGGAGAGAATGAAGGATGACGTCGAGAGGTTGACTAATTGGAAAAACTAGTTGATGAACTCCAAAGAGTCAACAAACTTAATTGTGAGGCCCTACTAATTATGGTGAATGACAAGGGCGATTGGGACTGATCAGTCAAGGCACACGATACTAATATTGAATTTCTTGCCAAGAGGAATGAGGAGCTAGAGGCTGAAAATAAGAGGATTAAGAACAAGCTTACAAAAGCTGCCTCCTCTCATAAGCAGAGGGAAACTATGTTAAGCACCCAGCTTAAGGATGCTCATGCAGCCCAGAAGAATGCCAAAGACAGATTGGCCGTGGAGCAGAAAAACACTGCCAGTGTATAGGAAAAGACTAATTCTTAGGAGTTGGAAATCTCTTTGCTAAAGGCCAAAATGAAAGATGTTGAGTGAGAAACGGATCAAGATCTCTCAATTAAGGTGGTTGTCGAACAAGCTCATGCTGAGACCAAGGCTGGATTCAACTCTACTTTATTCGAGTTTTACATTTTTAGCATCATAGGGCGAGGAAGCCTACCTTTCCTGGAGGATAATTATGCAATTACTCTAGCTGAGGTTTGGGAAGCAATTCTTGCATGATGACGACCCAAATGCTTATGAGATAGGAATCATAAGTCCTCTCATTTCAGGTAAAACCGGCATAGATCCAGTCCTACCAGACTTCTTATTCACTCCATATGATTTTGATGAGTTCCTTGCTTATTATTCACTTGAATTAGGCCTAGACACCCCAAAGCCTTCTCCTTCTGTGCCTAGAGGGATGGGAATTGGAGCTATCTTTACTCCTTCCATTTAGGTTATGACAAACACTTTGACTACTACCCATCTTCCAGGCATCCCTTCTTCAGCTCTTGAGTCTATCCCTGCTTCCACTTCCTAGCTTGGGTCACAATCATAGAAGATTGTTGCACTTCACGGTTTAGATGACCCATTCGTCTTGTAACACCCCGCCTCCGCTAGGGTCACTCGCAAAAGGAATGCACTAGCTTTAGAGGGGCATTATTGGTAAACATGCACAGAAATATCACAAGACAGAACATATAAAATAGCGGAAGTAAAATCAAACTTTCATAACATGAATAAATAAGGTCTAAAGCCTTTTACATCAGAGTACATCAAAACCTGTCTTGCAATAGTAAAGAAGCATAAAGACATTTTCATAAATTATTCCCCAAGTAAAAACAGTAAAGTAGCCATTAGCCAAGAAAAGTCCAAGCCATCCATGATGACCTTCAAGCAGAAGAAGTCCGAACTAAACAACAGTATTTCCTCCCTGTAACCTGTGGGGGGGGGGGGAACGGAAGAAAAGAGGCGAAACAAAACGGGTCAGTTAAAAAGACTGAGTAAGTCCTATCTACTATTAGCATAAAAACTAGTAAAGTTAACTGACATGAGAAACTGAGATGAACATAAGCATGATAACAAGATAGATAAGCTAAATCAAAATAACAGGATGAACTACTGAACTCAGATAAACTAAGGTGTCATGATAAATTACGATGTCAAGATAAAACAAGGTATCACATCGTCAGGTTTCTATCAAGTATAATATCCCCAAGATATCTGTCACGTATAACGCCCCGTGATATCTATCCTGTATTTTAGCTCTACACCTACCGTACTAGTATCCCCACCGTGTCATGTGTTAACCAAGAATGACCCTCACTCAAAAGTCGTGTAATGGTCCATGTCAACCTAATATATCGCATATATAGGTTACTCAACCTGTATGTTTTATTCCATGTAAATGTTCAGTCCCTTGCCGTAGACCATACGGGCTTTCCCATGAGATTCTATATTACTTTAACATAGTTCCATGATCCTTAAGATCGGTTTGGACTGTTACCCTAAACCTAGCCAGGGTCTTCCAACATGAATTATCGTTTGTACAACTAGGACTTATGCTACCTAGGGCTACTAGGGATTATGCTTACCTATTGCACGTTTTCGTATCTCGGTTTGGGTTCAACCACCTAGGGCCACTAGGGATTACGCTAACCGCCAACCGCGCCCTTTTTCCCACGCATATATCGTGAATCGTTTTTCCATGACTGTATGCACATGTATCACATCGTGCCATCCGAGTCCTGTCACAGGGCAGACCAGGAAATACAGGACTCGGTCGGGAGCTTTCAATTTATCTGCCGATGCAGATGCTAAGGTCTGTTTTTTCCTATACGTGGCTATGGTCCCACGAGACCACTCCCTCAACTAGTGAAAGACAAGACAGGATAAATCCTGTATGAGAACACAACACTGGCCAACCCACATCCAAGCCATACCGCAACCATAATTAGATAGCAATTATGGTCTATTGGGTGTTCTCTGCCTTTCCGTACGTACACGCTTGACCAAAGATGGTAGGTAGCCTGACGAAATGCTATCTAGGGTACGACCGTGTATCGTCGACTATCCCCTATCCATCCCCGTCTTTAGGTCGCTCGTATAGCAACCAAGGCATACTCTTGGTTCTTCTAACGCAGACCTTAACCTCTCATGAGCCTAGTATAATCACCTGGCAGCTCATAGAGGGATACCAAGAATACCCTCACGTTCCCCGAAGCCGTTGCTTCGTTACCCAGTTCGCTGGAGCCTTTATCCAAATCAGATACTTGCTCCTACTCGTATACTTAAACGATGACCTACCGTATTAGGTTACTCATCTATCTATGAACTGGTCTAAACTTCCTTGACTAAGAATCATTACTTAGTTATTCTTCAACTAAGGTTTACCACTTAGCATTGTTCCCGTTATCCTTGTTAACCACGGTTATCCACCTAATCCTCAGAACTAGGGTTTACATAATGGATTAAGTGTCACTTAAGTTCATGACTTAACCCGTCTACAAATCCTGTCAAAATTGGCTAAGTATCCAAGTTCAAGGCTTAACCCTACAAACCATGCTCAAGTTGGTTAAGTATATTAAGCAATTCACGACTTAACCTCGTCCAATTATCATTCTAGATTGGTTAAGTATATATTAACTTGACCCTATCAATTTACTTAGTCAAATCGGTCAAGTGTATTCAAGCGATTCGTGACTTAGCCTTATCATGTTTTCACGTTATATTGGTTAAGTATTGGTTAACTTAACCACAATAAATTAACGAGTTAGATTGGATAAGTATAGGTCACTTAACCACATCAATTCATCACGTTTAGATTAGTTAAGTGTTTAACTTAACCCCATTAAACTACCAAGTGGGATTAATTAAGTCTAGGCTAACTTAACCCCATCCGATTTCCATGTTTTGACTAGTTGAGTCTAATCTTAACCCCATTCGTTAACCGTATTTTTCGGTTAAGCGTCATAAAGAAAACTTACTTAACCTTACCAAGTTATCGTGTTGGATTGATTAAGTGTTGGTTAACTTAACCCCATCCACTAGTCATATAAAAATGGTTAAGTGTCATTAGGCAAATCAAGTTACTTAACCTACCCAACCTTGTCATGTTTTGTTAAGTATCATTAGCCTAATCAAATTACTTAACCCATTTGTCCATGTCATATTTGGTTAAGAGTCATTAATCAAATTAACTTAACCCTATCATGTGGCATTAATTACTTAATGCACCTTCACCTCTCACATTAGACTTTGTTGTGGTTACTAGTTAAGCCGGTCGGTTCCGGGTAGCTTTACACCACAACTTGGTCTAACCTCGGGTTCAAGCACAACATGACCAACTTCTCACATTGGGTCCTATTGTTTGCAACTACTAGTTAGGCCGGTCGGTTTCGGGTAGTTTTACGTTGCAAACTCAACCCAACCTCGAGTTGGCCACACTTATATTATCTAAGTGTCATGTCCATCATGTTTCCCAAAACATGTTACAAGTTTTCAAGCATTTGGGTAGACCTAACTTAATAGGTAAATTCCCAAAGGGTAGACCTAACGTAATAGGTAAATTCCCAAGCTTATGTTTTTATGCATACTTACATGTCAACTTCCATGTTATATTTCAAGTCATGTTTTCAAGTTGTATTTTCATGTCATTAGAAATTACCCATAACATAACCCAACGCTTTTAAACTCGCATATACGTTCGCGACAACGTAATGGATTAAAAGAAGAGACTTGGCAAAGGCATGACAAAAATGGATATTAAGCCACAAGTTAATCATGGTGGCAAATGAGGCACAAATGTGTTCATTAACTTGCATGTTACATTCTTAAGCCTCAAAACATGCATAAACCCAAACTTGGCACATAAGCGAATCATGGTGACAAAAGATATGGAATGATGACTAGTAACTCGCATATATCATCATATAAGTGTTATGACTTCATATGCAAGTTGACATAAAGGTTATGAGGGTTCTCATGTTGCCTAATGCAACATTTCAACATAAAGGTTGTAGCTTTTAGCTCACAAGATCAAGATAATGACTTCATAAACTTGCATGATATGATAGCATGTATCATACTCAATGATCAAACCCAAACTTGCAACATGAACATTTAACTTCATAGTTAATATCTAAGAGTAGGGAAAGGGCTTACATTGCTATGAAGGCACAAAAGATATGACAAAGCCCTTATGCAATCAAATAGACCCAAAATGCAAGCTCTAACATAAAAACCCTTGAGCCAAAATGATCAAAACCCTTGCTTTATGATGCAAAGATAGAAACTTGACTTGAATGCAAGCTAATGACACTCATACAAGCTTGAAAACACTTGTATGCATGGAAAATCTCTCATAGAAACCATTTAGAAATTTTATGAAGAGAGTGGAGGCCATGAGAGGTAAAATTTTGCCATAGTTTAGTTGCATGAATGAATAATGAGGATTTAGGATAGGTTAGGGTCTTATTTATAGATTAGGCAAGTGTTTTAGGCTATAGGATTAAACCTAGATTCAATCCAAGCCATCAAAGCATGTCTTGGGGAAGAAGTCAAGTGTAGGAACCATCTAGGGC
This sequence comes from Allium sativum, assembly GCA_030737875.1. Taxonomy (NCBI): domain Eukaryota; kingdom Viridiplantae; phylum Streptophyta; class Magnoliopsida; order Asparagales; family Amaryllidaceae; genus Allium; species Allium sativum. Next base: position 487,693,827 of record CM060913.1, read on the forward strand.
CTTTAGATTGAAGATGAACCATGAGAACCATCCAAATGCAAAATCTGCATTTGAGCGAATCGGCCCACGGGTTGACAGCCAAACACCCTGGATTAACCCCTAGTCGACCCAGCAGGCTCGGGTCGACCTCAAAAATCGGCCGGTTCGGTTATTCCCCTCTCCCAATTCGCTGTTTTGAAAATTTTTGCATATTTATTTATTTAATTTTCAATTATATATATATATATCAATATATATATATTTCTCTGCGCAACCCATTTCACTTAATTAAGTATACTTTAATTTGGGAATTTTTCGTGAAACTTCGCGAGGCCATATCTTGGTCATACGAACTCCGATTTACGAAATTTCGGACTCTATTTCGGGTATTTTTCCGAGACGAACGCAATGGCGCAACCCGTTTATCCTGATTCAGGTTTTATAATTAAATTCTGCCTTGATTTCTTGTTTTAACGTGTTATCGAAATACGGGTTTTTACATTCTCCCCTCCTTTTAGGATTTCGTCCCCGAAATCTCCAAGTTAGGAAGAACATATCCTACCATCCATCATCCATCTACTCAAAACATCATCCACAAGCAACCATTGTCCTTAGATGATTTCTAATGCTGTATGAATATATGCAAAACGTGTGTGTACATGTTCCTTAGCTAATGCTAATGGTCAGGCCTGAATAATCTTTCTAATGCAAAATATGTATAATGCCATGAATCCAACATGTATGCAAATAGTCCTAGTCATATAGATACTATATGCGTGCACAATCATTCATTCATATGCAACAACCGCATGATAATACATTCGATTTCATCTATAAACAAGTATAAATACTCGTGCATATGCAATATGAAATGTGACCGAGTCGAGCTAGTATCTAATGTGTATTCGCGCATCCACGAGCAACCACTTGCAACCACTTGCAACCATATCAATCATAACATGTTTCAAATACATGTTTACATCCATAGGGTTCTACCTAGGATTCCCTGAAACAGGGTCGAGAAGATAAACAAGACAAACTCCTTACGGGGTTTGTAACAGAAAATAGGACCAAGAAGATGTCCACAAAAGATAGCCTACAAGTAAGCTCTACAGAAAACAGGGATCAAGGATATACTCCCAAAAAGAGATATCATGCGCGTATCTATTCTTTGACCATCAAAGTCGTCTTTTAACTTCGCGATTTTGTAGCTTCTTATTCCTGTTTCCATAACATGAGCTGGAACTCATTTCTTCGTCGCCTCTCGTTCCACTTGCACTTATCCTTTTCCTAGAATATTTGATGCAAACATGACTGCGTACTCATGATCTCATGCAAGCTTTCCAAAATTCACTAGTGAATCTTGGATCTCGTTTATATACTATAAGGCATTCCATGTAGAAGAACTTTCTCTTGAAAGTAAACATATGTCAATCAGGTTATCATGCGCACTTACTAGGGTGATCTCTATAACCCATGCATAAATGAAGTAAACCATCCGTCTTATTGGCGAACACCACTCGATCGGGCTTCAAATTTCCAATAAAGGCATCAAGGGATTCTAAGTAACTAGTCATGACAGAACCTCAAAAAGGTTACCCGATACTTCGAGGGCATTACCAAGGCTAGTCAAAAGGTCTAACTACCCTCCTATCAAAACCGAGAGTGGCACCCCCTACTGGATAACCACTTCATCCCTAGAATCCATCCATAGCTTATAAACATAAGCATTATTTCCAAACTCAACACTTGGCATAGACATTCCTAAATCCAAACAAGTCATGTATAAATGGACTGATTCTCCAATAGGACTTTGAGACAAAAATGGGATTCTCTATTACGCTAGTACTTAAGGTGCAGAGACTCAACTATCGAAGCAGACTTAAATGATACGAACAACGAAGTCCTAACGGGATGATAGAGAAGAAAAGCTAAACCTTTAAAAAGATCGTTACCCTCCTTCCGAGGTACTCTAGAAATGAGAGCATACTACTGCCCTCCCGATGATCTTGTCCTTGTCCCATAATACTTAACTATCCGCCCCGTTTTACCATGCCAAAGGTACTCTCTCGTCATGGGTTTCATTGTTCATCTTTCTCCCTCCTTTGAGGACTAAGCCATACCAACAAGTTGCTCATCCTTAAGCTCGTATCCTTTATCCTTCTTTCTCACGATCCTTTCTTATAACGCGGCCACTGGTCTCTCGAGAACCACCTCCATCGTATGGAAAGCACTTTTGTAGGTAGAAAAGACTAGTCGCAGTTAAAACTACTGTGACTACAGATGGAGGAAAGAAAGGAAAAGAGACTCATTTAAGGAAACAAGGATAGTGCTAATGGCCTTTGGGGAATAGCCTTTTTCTTTTAAAAGAAAATTTTCTTGAAAAATGCTTCTTTGTAAACGGTTTTTTTTTTCAAATAGTTTTCAGAAGGTCTTTAAAAACTTTTGCCCAGTCTGGTAACCTTCTGCTCTGATACCACGTGTAACACCCCGCCTCCGCTAGGGTCACTCGCAAAAGGAATGCACTAGCTTTAGAGGGGCATTATTGGTAAACATGCACAGAAATATCACAAGACAGAACATATAAAATAGCGGAAGTAAAATCAAACTTTCATAACATGAATAAATAAGGTCTAAAGCCTTTTACATCAGAGTACATCAAAACCTGTCTTGCAATAGTAAAGAAGCATAAAGACATTTTCATAAATTATTCCCCAAGTAAAAACAGTAAAGTAGCCATTAGCCAAGAAAAGTCCCAGCCATCCATGATGACCTTCAAGCAGAAGAAGTCCGAACTAAACAACAATATTTCCTCCCTGTAAACCTGGGGGGGGGGGGGGGGAACGGAAGAAAAGAGGCGAAACAAAATGGGTCAGTCAAAAAGACTGAGTAAGCCCTATCTACTATTAGCATAAAAACTAGTAAAGTTAATTGACATGAGAAACTGAGATGAACATAAGCATGATAACTAGATAGATAAGCTAAATCAAAATAACAGGATGAACTACTGAACTCAGATAAACTAAGGTGTCATGATAAATTACGATGTCAAGATAAAACAAGGTATCACATCGTCAGGTTTCTATCAAGTATAATATCCCCAAGATATCTGTCACGTATAACGCCCCGTGATATCTATCCTGTATTTTAGCTCTGCACCTACCGTACTAGTATCCCCACCGTGTCATGTGTTAACCAAGAATGACCCTCACTCAAAAGTCGTGTAATGGTCCATGTCAACCTAATATATCGCATATATAGGTTACTCAACCTGTATGTTTTATTCCATGTAAATGTTCAGTCCCTTGTCGTAGACCATACAGGCTTTCCCATGAGATTCTATATTACTTTAACATAGTTCCATGATCCTTAAGATCGGTTTGGACTGTTACCCTAAACCTAGCCAGGGTCTTCCAACATGAATTATCGTTTGTACAACTAGGACTTATGCTACCTAGGGCTACTAGGGATTATGCTTACCTATTGCACGTTTTCGTATCTCGGTTTGGGTTCAACCACCTAGGGCCACTAGGGATTACGATAACCGCCAACCGCGCCCTTTTTCCCACGCATATATCGTGAATCGTTTTTCCATGACTGTATGCACATGTATCACATCGTGCCATCCGAGTCCTGTCACAGGGCAGACCAGGAAATATAGGACTCGGTCGGGAGCTTTCAATTTATCTGCCGATGCAGATGCTAAGGTCTGTTTTTCCTATACGTGGCTATGGTCCCACGAGACCACTCCCTCAACTAGTGAAAGACAAGACAGGATAAATCCTGTATGAGAACACAACACTGGCCAACCCACATCCAAGCCTTACCGCAACCATAATTAGATAGCAATTATGGTCTATTGGGTGTTCTCTGCCTTTCCGTACGTACACGCTTGACCAAAGATGGTAGGTAGCCTGACGAAATGCTATCTAGGGTACGACCGTGTATCGTCGACTATCCCCTATCCATCCCCGTCTTTAGGTCGCTCGTATAGCAACCAAGGCATACTCTTGGTTCTTCTAACGCAAACCTTAACCTCTCATGAGCCTAGTATAATCACCTGGCAGCTCATAGAGGGATACCAAGAATACCCTCACGTTCCCCGAAGCCGCTGCTTCGTTACCCAGTTCGCTGGAGCCTTTATCCAAATCAGATACTTGCTCCTACTCGTATACTTAAACGATTACCTACCGTATTAGGTTACTCATCTATCTATGAACTGGTCTAAACTTCCTTGACTAAGAATCATTACTTAGTTATTCTTCAGCTAAGGTTTACCACTTAGCATTGTTCCCGTTATCCTTGTTAACCACGGTTATCCACCTAATCCTCAGAACTAGGGTTTACATAATGGATTAAGTGTCACTTAAGTTCATGACTTAACCCTTCTACAAATCCTGTCAAAATTGGCTAAGTATCCAAGTTCAAGGCTTAACCCTACAAACCATGCTCAAGTTGGTTAAGTATATTAAGCAATTCACGACTTAACCTCGTCCAATTATCATTCTAGATTGGTTAAGTATATATTAACTTGACCCCATCAATTTACTTAGTCAAATCGGTCAAGTGTATTCAAGCGATTCGTGACTTAGCCTTATCATGTTTTCACGTTATATTGGTTAACTTAACCACAATAAATTAACGAGTTAGATTGGATAAGTATAGGTCACTTAACCACATCAATTCATCACATTTAGATTAGTTAAGTGTTTAACTTAACCCCATTAAACTACCAAGTGGGATTAATTAAGTCTAGGCAAACTTAACCCCATCCGATTTCCATGTTTAGACTAGTTGAGTCTAATCTTAACCCCATTCGTTAACCGTATTTTTCGGTTAAGCGTCATAAAGAAAACTTACTTAACCTTACCAAGTTATCGTGTTGGATTGATTAAGTGTTGGTTAACTTAACCCCATCCACTAGTCATATAAAAATGGTTAAGTGTCATTAGGCAAATCAAGTTACTTAACCTACCCAACCTTGTCATGTTTTGTTAAGTATCATTAGCCTAATCAAATTACTTAACCCATTTGTCCATGTCATATTTGGTTAAGAGTCATTAATCAAATTAACTTAACCCTATCATGTGGCATTAATTACTTAATGCACCTTCACCTCTCACATTAGACTTTGTTGTGGTTACTAGTTAAGCCGGTCGGTTCCGGGTAGCTTTATACCACAACTTGGTCTAACCTTGGGTTCAAGCACAACATGACCAACTTCTCACATTGGGTCCTATTGTTTGCAACTACTAGTTAGGCCGGTCAGTTCCGGGTAGTTTTACGTTGCAAACTCAACCCAACCTCGAGTTGGCCACACTTATATTATCTAAGTGTCATGTCCATCATGTTTCCCAAAACATGTTACAAGTTTTCAAGCATTTGGGTAGACCTAACTTAATAGGTAAATTCCCAAAGGGTAGACCTAACTTAATAGGTAAATTCCCAAGCTTATGTTTTTATGCATACTTACATGTCAACTTCCATGTTATATTTCAAGTCATGTTTTCAAGTTGTATTTTCATGTCATTAGAAATTACCCATAACATAACCCAACGCTTTTAAACTCGCATATACGTTCGCGACAACGTAATGGATTAAAAGAAGAGACTTGGCAAAGGCATGACAAAAATGGATATTAAGCCACAAGTTAATCATGGTGGCAAATGAGGCACAAATGTGTTCATTAACTTGCATGTTACATTCTTAAGCCTCAAAACATGCATAAACCCAAACTTGGCACATAAGCGAATCATGGTGACAAAAGATATGGAATGATGACTAGTAACTCGCATATATCATCATATAAGGATTATGACTTCATATGCAAGTTGACATAAAGGTTATGAGGGTTCTCATGTTGCCTAATGCAACATTTCAACATAAAGGTTGTAGCTTTTAGCTCACAAGATCAAGATAATGACTTCATAAACTTGCATGATATGATAGCATGTATCATACTCAATGATCAAACCCAAACTTGCAACATGAACATTTAACTTCATAGTTAATATCTAAGAGTAGGGAAAGGGCTTACATTGCTATGAAGGCACAAAAGATATGACAGAGCCCTTATGCAATCAAATAGACCCAAAATGCAAGCTCTAACATAAAAACCCTTGAGCCAAAATGATCAAAACCCTTGCTTTATGATGCAAAGATAGAAACTTGACTTGAATGCAAGCTAATGACACTCATACAAGCTTGAAAACACTTGTATGCATGGAAAATCTCTCATAGAAACCATTTAGAAATTTTATGAAGAGAGTGGAGGCCATGAGAGGTAATATTTTGCCATAGTTTAGTTGCATGAATGAATAATGAGGATTTAGGATAGGTTAGGGTCTTATTTATAGATTAGGCAAGTGTTTTAGGCCATAGGATTAAACCTAGATTCAATCCAAGCCATCAAAGCATGTCTTGGGGAAGAAGTCAAGTGTAGGAACCATCTAGGGCCTTTAGATTAAAGATGAACCATGAGAACCATCCAAATGCAAAATCTGCATTTGAGCGAATCGGCCCACGGGTTGACAGCCAAACACCCTGGATTAACCCCTAGTCGACCCAGCAAGCTCGGGTCGACCTCAAAAATCGGCCGGTTCGGTTATTCCCCTCTCCCAATTCGCTGTTTTGAACATTTTTGCATATTTATTTATTTAATTTTCAATTATATATATATATATATATATATATCAATATATATATATTTCTCTGCGCAACCCATTTCATTTAATTAAGTATACTTTAATTTGGGAATTTTTCGTGAAACTTCGCGAGGCCATATCTTGGTCATACGAACTCCGATTTATGAAATTTCGGACTCTATTTCGCGTATTTTTCCGAGAAGAACGCAATGGCGCAACCCGTTTATCCTGATTCAGGTTTTATAATTAAATTCTGCCTTGATTTTTTGTTTTAACGTGTTATCGAAATACGGGTTGTTACACGTCTTATCTGGAGGGGGAATAAATGATGTTGAAGTTCAAGAAGATAGCTTAGAGAGAGACATTATTGACCATTCAGAGATTCCATCTTTGGGTGGCAAGACTCTGTCGAAAAGGAGCGGAAGGAAACATGGCGCCTGTAAGAAGATACATGTTTTACCTCCTTTGGACAATTTGCAGGATGATGAAGAAGAGAAAGATAAAGATGCGATCCAGTCTTTCATCATAACTCCTTCAACCATACCTGGAAAACTCCCATTAAAATTGGGTAGCTTTTCTGAAAGCGGGAAGAAGAAGGATTGAGATATCTGACTGCTTATTCTGCTTGCTTAGCATTGTTGTCTATAGTTTCTTTTGACCGGATTTCGTATAAGTGTCGGTCCTCGCTTTTGAACTCTGTAAAAACATGCTTAGTGAAATGAAATTGCTCTTTGTTTGTTGTACTTTAGCTCATGTATATCCGATGTATTCACTTCTTTGTCGAGTGCCAGTCTTTTATTTATCGCGATGTCGTGATGAGCTTATGATATTTTTTCTAAACATTGTTCTATCCCAATGTGGTTGTATTGCCCCCATATCACAGGTCATCATGAACTACAAAAGCTAGATGTGATCAACTTTGCCAAGTTTTTTTGATTTTGATTGACGCACTAGAAGTTTCGACTTTAGCAGTGAAATCTTTTTGTTTTTGCTAGCATGTTTAGAGCTTCTAAGCTTGCCAATGCATTAGAAAACCCGACTTTATTAGTTGATCAAGTGCCTTCTCTTGGGGAGATCTTTAGCTTTTGTGCCCCCACTTGGGGAGGTCTTATATTTTTGTGCCCTTAGTTAGGGTGGTCCTATATTTTTGTTCCCCCACTTGGGGAGGTCTTATATTTTTGTGCCCTTAGTTAGGGTGGTCCTATATTTTTGTTCCCCCACTTGGGAAGATCTTATATTTTTGTGCCCACAGGGGAGGTCTTTAGTTTAGCAAAAACTTCGTAGATGTGTCGAGCAAATAGATTTTATCGACGTATCGTGTGCCCTCAAAGAGGTCTTCAGCTTAGCCCAATTTCATTGACGTATCGAACAAATTGATTTTGTCGACTTATCTAGTGCCCCCGAAGATGTCTTTGGTTTAGATCAACGTTCGCATCAATCCGGCTGATTCAATCAGACTTCGGAGACTTCGTTGGGTGCTTAGAGAGGTATTTGGTTTAGCACAACATTCATCTCGATCCGACTAAGTAAATTAGGCGTCAGAGACTTCATAGGGTGTCCCCGGAGAGGTCTTTGGTTTTTGTGCTCGCTTTCCCCATTTTTCGCCACTTGACTTTTAGTGACTCCCCTTTTCGAGCTACAAGATGGTGCATTACATCCTCACATATGTGTGAAATGATATTTATGACACTCAACACTTGGTTTGCCTTTGGCGGAATGACATGTAGGAGTCACCAGGTCTTGTCAGGTTGTGAGTAAGCAAGCGCTTTTTAGATAACCTGCAATGTTAAAATGATTTTTTGCAATTTTTGAATTATTTAACAAAATCTTGCAAGTATATGATCGAGATAAGTAGATGCAGACTTTAATTGATAGAGATGATGTAGCAAATGTTCAACTACAATACCCCATTTAGCATGGGTGGCTTATATTTGCAAGAAAAATTACAACAATTTCCAAAAGAATTGATGCAAATGGTCACAATTCCATGCTCTTGGTATCTGAACTCCATCAACCGTTGTTAACTTGAATGTGCAGTCCAAGAGCTTTTGGATGATAATACAAGGTCCTTCCCAGTTTGTAACATCCCATAAAACTCGACCATTTAGTTAATGAATTAAATTTATTTATTGATTTAAAATGGTTTTAAATTAAGCATTCAACGATAAACGTAACTTAGAATGTATTGTTTAGAAAAATTTAAAATTATGAAATTTGATTTATAATGAAACGTTTATCTTTAAGATTTGTTATTTTCATGTAAAAACGATCTAAACAATTTTATATTGAAAACGTCAAAGTTTTATCGTTTCATTTGAATTGATTTTTGACGATTATAGCGACAACCGATATAGCTCAAATAAAAATGTAAAATTAAATTAAAAATCGGAAAAAATTATATTTGAGATGCGTCTAATTAAATATAGCATAGGAATTAATTTCGTAGAAAAATATGCAGGTTTGTACCTTTCGCATTAATTTAAGCAATTAATAAATCGCTACGAATAAAACGTTCTCGAAACTTGAGCGAACTTGAACTAAAAATACTAGACAGTATTCTGAAAAGGACGCCATTTTTTGTTCCGTGAATTTTGGACGTTCGGACCACCGTATGGACTCCCGTAAGTAGAATTTTGCAAATAGAAATAAAATACATATAGCATGTCACATTACTTTCTTTCCTCACACATGCATTTCTACGCATGTGTCTCCAACATGCATGCTTATCTTTTGTATCCTTTTGCTGGAACATAAACATTGGTTTGATTATATTATATTTTCTCATGCATTTTTTTTCCAACCTATGCATGCGTTACATCCACTTGTATCCTAAGTGTTCCAGGTTTTAAGTTTCAACTCGCAAACTGGAGAGGAACGTTAAGACGACATGTGAAGACGCTCGTGCGCGCAAGGCTCAACAGATACGTAAAACTTTTACTCTTTGAAAATTTATGTATATATTTTAATTGTTCCGCTGTAAATAAAATGATTTTTGTAAACTCTGATATATGTACAAAATTTTATTCCGCTGCAAATATTTTGTACTGTGATTCTGTGTTTATTTCTGTTAAACCCGCTAAGCTAAATAACGAGCTGTCGTTTTGAGCGTTCCGAGTTGGTTTTGAATATTGACTTAGAGCGGTCAAAAAGGCAGGTCATTACAAGTGGTATCAGAGCGAGGTTATACAGAGCTTTGCTTATCGGGTTTAAAAGCTCATTAGAGATAGAGTAACAATACTCTAGAATGAGTGGAATTGACACAAGAATCACTGTAGAGAGAGAGAGAGAGAGCGTATTTTGAAATTATAAATTATTTTGAAATTAAATAAATAATTTAGAAAAGTGATTATTTTAAAATACACCGTATAATATGAGTTTTGAGTACTTTATTGACGTTGAAGTTGGACTGTCAAGTATGTGCAGATTTTGAATATACGCCTAGCTAACGTATATACAAAGTCCAATATATACGAGACTGATATAGAATCACATTCTAGTCGCTTGGAAATAATTCTAGGGATGATTGCGACATCACTAGTATTCATTTTCGAGTTTCGAAAATGGGATGATTGTATGGTTCTAATTTAAATGTCGAGAAATACTTGAAACCGATAAGATGAGCATGTTTGGATAAAATTTAATAAAACGTTTTGATAAATTAATATGAACTGAAATAGATAAGCGAAATTTAAATAAGCGACATATTAAATATTTTGTAAAGTATAAATTGAAATTGCAAATGAATTGCGATGAATTTGGGAATAATTTGAATAAAGATTCAAATAGGAATGAATGTTTAAAAAAATAATTTTGCCGTTTCACTTGTTTTGTTTGTTGGCCTTGACCTGCCGTTATCGTTCGCCTATCATTCTTACCATTCGCGCTTAAAATTTTGAAACTATCCAAATCTTATCCCAATCGTTTGAATTGCTTTAACAAAATAATGGACAAGTTGAAATTTGAAAATTGGTTTAAACCAAGAACATGGAATGAATGAAAAATTCAAACTTCAATGAAAATTTTAAATGAGAAATTTGGTTGTGATCTAACTTGAACACTTAGTTCAAAGAGAAAGGTTTCCAATTGAATTTTTAGTTAAATCTGAGTTTAATTACGACACTGAAATTGATGTTAGCTAAATTTTGTAAAGTTCAAAAAATTTAGTTCGGATTGGAATATTTCCTAAAATTAGTATTTATTTTATAACTATCATATGTTTTATTATTGTTTTATGCGAACTAAAGTATAACTTTTATCTATCTTATTTAATTATTTTCTACCAAATCTATTTTGATTTTCGAACTATTCTGCAAACTATTTGTATTAAAATATATTTAATTTATTCAAACCTATTTTGTCAAACCTATTTGATTTACTTAAACTATTTTATATCATAATTATCTAATTTATTCAAATTCTATTTTTCTAAACACTTATTTATTTGGACCTATTTTATTTCAAGCTTACTATTTTAAAACTAATTTGTGGTAAATTATGTATTCCTGATCCGAGCAATGTAGTCCGAAGTAATTGAATATACGAATTAATTGTGAAATCAAAACTAAATTGGTATTGAAATGGAATTTTGTGAAATCTTATATAATGGAATTAATATAAGAATGATATGTTGAAACGTGATTTGGACAGAAAATCTTATGAAAATTGATATTTATGTAAGTGCGATATATGCAAAACGTGAAATGAAGTATTATATATATGGTATGTATGTTTGAAATGAAGATATGGAAATATCATTTATAAATGAAACTTCATGGAATTGAGAAATTTTACAGATAACTATGTAAGTACGTTCAACTCGAAATTGCGACTTGATAAAACGGAATTTCTACGAGTTATGTTGAAATTTACCTGTTGAGTTATATGGAAAATGATTTATGAGAGATATTTGGAAATATCAAGAACGAATTTTATTCGAACATGAAACAAAATCCAAATGGTTAATTCTAAAACGTTAGAATTTGAAAATTGATAATCTTATATTTGTATAAATGTGGAAATGAAATAGTTTTGAAAGCTATGACTATTAAAACTTTTGAATTCGGCAAAGGCTCAATATTGAACAATTTGATTCTTATATAAAAATTGGAAGTTATACAAGTATGTGATGAATTTGATATTATTGATTTGAACGAATCCCGATTGGAAAGGAAGAAAAACTTTTGTAAATGGAATTTTATATAAGCACGATATATGCGATGTACGAAATGAAAAATAATATATGTAGTATTATCTATTTTGAAGTCGAAGATATGGAAAGTACTTTCTATCGAAAATCGTGATCCTACTTGATAGGGTTGCGTTGGAACTCCGCACGGGATGTCCATCGGAAATCGGGGTCCTACTCGGTAGGAACACGTACTGGAATCCCACTCGTTGGGGTTACTTTGATTTATTTATATTCACTTGATGTTTCATAGCGTAATTTGAGGGGCGAGATGCCTAAAGTTACAAGCGATTCCACTGAGATAGTGGCGTAACCGCTGCGTAACTGCGATCTATAACCATAGCGAAATTCGAGGGGCGAGATGCCTACAGTTACAAGCTATTCCACTGGGATAGTGGCGTAACCGTCGCGTAACTGCGATCTATGGCAACAACCATGGCGAAATTCGATGGGTGTGATACCTACGGGCACAAGCGATTCTACTGGGATAGTAGCGTAACCGCCGCATGTCCGCGGTCCATGGGGGAATGTATTTTTCATATATATTTTAAAAGTTTTAAGTATTTTCACTGGAAGTTGAAACAAGTATATTGAGCACTTGGAGATTTATAGTCGTGCGTCTGATCAACGTATGTCTAAAACTTTTAAGAACGAAAATAAACTTGTTAACCCTTTGAGTTATAAAATATTTTGACGTTAAGTAACAAATTAATGACATAAAAATTTAACATTGTATCACTTCAACATAGTAAAATAAGAAGGAGATTTTAAATGTTTTGCAAGTTCACAGCTTTGAAATAAATCAAAATACTAATTTTCGTCTCCAGAAGGGAAAAGAACTAGGGTTGAATATGTAGTTAAACATAAATCATTCTATTCGCATAACAATTTTTTTAGTTTGAATATAAAATGTTGATTCTGCGCTTTCCCATCCTACATAAATTTACCCCTTTGCTCGATTCTCGAAGACGAACACTGATACGAGTTTTTGTTAAGGACCGAAGTTCTCCATCATAGTTTATTGCTATGCAAGGAGAATTGAAGTATCAAATCAAAAGTCCGCACTAAAGCGACCGAGTTAACAATACTAATTGAAAGCAAAATTTTGTATTTGAACAATCAATTGAAATTGATATGCATATAATGGAGTATCGTTTAATTACTAGTTCCTTATTTCATTCCTTTTCGAGGACGAAAAGTTCTGAGTGGGGGAGATTGTAACATCCCATAAAACTCGACCATTTAGTTAACGAATTAAATTTATTTATTGATTTAAAATGGTTTTAAATTAAGCATTCAACGATAAATGTAACTTAGAATGTATTGTTTAGAAAAATTTAAAATTATGAAATTTGATTTATAATGAAACGTTTATGTTTAAGATTTGTTATTTTCATGTAAAGAAAATCTAAACAATTTTATATTGAAAATGTCAAAGTTTTATCGTTTCGTTTGAATTGATTTTTGATGATTATAGCGACAACCGATATAGCTCAAATAAAAATAAAAATGTAAAATAAAAATAAAAATCCGAAAAAATTATATTTGAGATGCGTCTAATTAAATATAGCATAGGAATTAATTTCGTAGAAAAATATGCAAGTTTGTACTGTTCGCATTAATTTAATTAAGCAATTAATAAATCGCTACGAATAAAACGTTCTCGAAACTTGAGCGAACTTGAACTAAAAATACTAGATAGTATTCTGAAGAGGACGCCATTTCTTGTTTCGTGAATTTTGGACGTTCGGACCACCGTATGGACTCCCGTAAGTAAATTGTTGCAAATAGAAATAAAATACATATAGCATGTCACGTTACTTTCTTTCCTCACACATGCATTTCTACGCATGTGTCTCCAACATGCATGCTTATCTTTTGTATCCTTTTGCTGGAACATAAACATTGGTTTGATTATATTATATTTTCTCATGCACTTCAATCCAAGTTTTTTTTTCAACCTATGCATGCGTTACATCCACTTGTGTCCTAAGTGTTCCAGGTTTTAAGTTTCAACTCGCAAACTGGAGAGGAACGTGAAGACGACACGTGAAGACGCTCGCGCGCGCAAGGCTCAACAGAAACGTAAAACTTTTACTCTTTGAAAATTTATGTATATATTTTAATTCTTCCGCTGTAAATAAAATGATTTTTGTAAACTCTGATATATGTACAAAATTTTATTCCACTGCAAATATTTTGTACTGTGATTCTATGTTTATTTCTGTTAAACCCGCTAAGCTAAATAACGAGCTGTCGTTTTGAGCGTTCCGAGTTGGTTTTGAATATTGACTTAGAGCGGTCAAAAAGGCAGGTCATTACATAGTTTGGCCTAAATACTCCAATGCTAGTCATCACTGGTTTTAATACGAGGTCTCCAACTTCAAAAGTTCTCTGTCAAACTTTGTCGTTGAAGTGCATGGCTATCCTTTTTTGGTGTGCTACAACCCGAAGCTCGACTTCGTCTCTTTTTTCTTCAAGCTGGTCAAGGGCTGCCAATTGTAGCTGCTTCTTTTCTGCTTGATTAAAGTGAATTCTTTGATGAGTGGGAACTTTCAATTCTATGGGGATCATTCCTTCAGAGCCAAATGCCAAAGAGAATGGTGTATGCCTAGATGAAGATTTGTGAGTCGCTCGGTATTCTCATAGTGCAAGTGACAGCTAATCTACCCAATTACCTTTGGCCTTTTCCAATCGATGGTTGAATTGATAACTTTATTCACTGCCTCCACTTGCCCATTTGCCTGCGGATGGGCCACAACTACGAAGCTCTTCTAATTTTGTACATTGCATAGAAATTCTTGAATTCCTCACTCTCAAACTGAGTTCCATTATCTGTTATTATCTTTTGAAGCACACCAAACCTGCAAATAATATTTTTTCAACACAAAGTTAATAACTTTCTTTGACTTAATAAGAATTTCATCAAAATGATCAGCCGTTCCCGGGGATATGCCACACATGTCGGCATGACACCAGGCGAACACGTCCAAATTAGCCTTTAGAAAAACAATCAGTTCGTTTTGCAACTTTTGGCCCAATTGATACCCGATATGCAAGACTTGATTAGTATCCCCTAGATGAACCACGATAGGTATTGTGATCTCCGTGGGCACTGCTCGATTATCCCCTACATAGTTATTTCGAGGATCCATTTACTCTATTTTCACCAGTGAAGGGGCCATGCTTTAGTTGCTATAAGACGGGTTCACAAATGCAGATTGGGCTCTCCACACTCTTGCTTTTATCCTTCTTCTTACCTTCCCTTAATTCAGTGATGTAACATTCCCTAGTAGTATTCTAATCTCCTCTTACCACAACAACATATTTTTCTATGGGGAAACTTCATTGTTAAACCCCATGGAGCTAGTGCAATTTTGAAATCATCCAAGGCAGGCCTTCCCAGGAATGCATTACATGTTGAAACTTCATCCACAAACACAAAAGTTTGTTTCGATATGGCTTTCTTCTCTCCTTCTCCTAATTCCACAAGCAAGTCAATTGTTCTAATCGGCTGCTTTCGCTCGCCTATGAATTCTTGGATTTTCATTTGACAAGCTTTCCCATCGGTCATTGAAAGATTCATAAGACTGAATGTCTTTCAGAAAAGGACATTGATAGAAGCACCGCATCGACTAGCACTCTTTTGACCGTTGTTGGACATATTTCGACTGTGACCAGCACTCGGTCAAGGGTTGAGGCTACCGCGCCTTCTGAATCTTTCTCTCTGAATACTATGTCATCACGAGAAGTTTTCTACTGTTTCACAGGAATGATATTATTAAAGATTAAGCATCTTTCTTCTCTCAAGTGTACTTCAGAGCATTCACATATCTCTCCATCTCCCTCCAACTTTTATCCGTTGAATAAGGACCACCAGATATAGTGTTGATCACTGGTCTCACATTATTTTATGGTGGTGCTCTATCACTCGGGCCTAGTTGGTTGGCAAGTGCACTTTGCCCCTGAGGAGCTGGGGAAGGATCTGATGCTTGTGGTTTTCTAACATACTGTTGCAATTTATTATGTTTAATCAATTCTTCAATCAAGCTCTTTAGATGTCAACATTCATTAGTTCTGTGACCAGTCTAGTTATGAAAACGACAGAATCTTCCAGAATTTGTGTCATTATCTCCTACTCTAAGCGGTGGTGATTTCGGATAATATCCCGCATCCTTGGTGGCAAAGAAGATATTCCTCAGGGTATCACTTAAAGGGGTCAACTCTTCGGATCTGAAAAATCGAAGCCTCTTGCTATTCTTCTTTTCTTTCCCTTCATTTCCCCTTTTCTGCCCTCCGACATCCTTCTTATTGCCATAAGTGTCATCACCTTTCTTGTCTTCCACAGTATTGCTTCCAACTATATCTTGGGTGGTAGAAGAGACATCTTCAACCTTTGGTAGAAGGGACATCCACAATATTGCCACGAGTATCATCACCTTTCTTGTCTTCCATAATATTGCTTCCAACATAATGAACTCTTCAACCTTTTTGTAGATTTTTTCCAGGTGTGTTGGGCTCTTTCGTATTTACCCACTTTCCAAACTCATTGCTTTTATCCATAGCTCAAATCAATGCCATTAGTATCATCCTGGGCACTAGATTTCCAACCTCTGTCACAGCAGTATTGAAGCAATCAAGAAAAGCCTTTACTGACTCTCTTGGGTTCTAACTTAGTCCTAACAGCTACATTATATCTTTTTCCTTTGAGGTATACAATCTATACTGGTCCTTAAACTTCCTTGCCAAAACGGAGAATTGATCTATGGACTTTAGCGGTAGCTTAGTGAACCATAATGAGTTTACTTGTAACAACCCGCATTTTACGTATCGGAGGACCGTAAAATATTTTTATTTTATTCCTTGAGGGTTGGATCATTCTCATATTATAATATATTATTTATGAGGATGTGAGACATGTCCATAATTTTTACCAATTTTATTGCGACCATTTTTCCCATGTCAGTCTTGTACATGGCATAACTTTTGACTCAGGTTGAATCAAGTGTCGAGACCTATGCCATTGGAAAGGAAATGATGTTTGCCTTTCCTTATAGTGGTTATATTAAAGATTTGGCTCAACGGTTTGGGAGGAATCAATGTTTTAAGGTTTAACAATTGGTTGTCTATGTTTATAAAGCCATAATGGGCTGATTTGGAGAGGCCCATTAGTGGGCTGGTGGAAGGTTATAAATAGGGGGTGGGAGACATGGGAAATAATTTACTTTCTCCATTCTCTCATTTGGAAGAGCCAAGGGATCCTCCATTTCTCCATCGTGACACCATTAGAGCTTAGAGAGTCGAAGATCTACACCATTTGAGGCTAGGTCTACACCGTTTCAAGTGAGAGTTCATCTGACCGAAGGATTTGGATCAAGTTCTTCGTTGTCCGGTATCTTATTTCACCGTGTTGCTTTGATTTGGAGAATTGGTGAGTGATATGCATCTCTCACACGGAATCAATCAAGTATATGAATGTTTGATCATATTTTTCACCAAATTCTAGTGTTTTCCCATAGATCTACACCTTTGTAAGCCTATTTTCATATGAATCATCTAATTTAGCAAGTTTGAACCAGTAATTCCTATGTTATTTCATATGTTTATGCAAGTTAGATCCATAATTTAGTTCATTTGTTCATTTGTCATGATTTTGGTGGATTTGCATAAGTTTAGTGATAATCGTCGTATTCATGTTGTTAGCGATTTCATAACATATTTATGATTGTATTTGGTGAATTGGTTTCGTCGACTGTGTCAATTGACGAAGTTTCAGTCGAAATTGGACTTGCATTGGGGTTGTGTAGGAAATGGGTCAGTCGTATTTCTGGCTGGTGGGATAGTACGAGGGAAGTACAAGATGTAGTACAGGCATTCTGGTTGGGTTGGTCTGAACTGGTCGGGTCGGTCACTGCTGGTTGGGTCATGTTCTTGGTCGTACTCAGATGGGTCGGGTCGGGTTGGAGATGTTGAAGCAATAGGGTCAAACATACATGTTGGCATGTAGAGAAGGGTTCGGGGTTGTCAAGCTTAGGTTGGTCGGCCCACGTTTGGGTCGGTCGGTCATGTATGAAGTGGTTAGGTCGATCCGAAGTGGTAGGGTCGTGTTGAAGGGAGTGGGTCGGCCTCAAGTGGGTCTGTCAGTCATGTCTTCTTATCTGGTCGTGTCGATCATGTTTTGATGTGATGGGTCGGTCACACAGGCTTAGTGATGGTTTGACTTCGAAGTAAATTTAAGTAGGAAGGTTCAAAGTGTTGAAAGGTTTTTGTTGATCGGTGTAGAACCGCGAATGGGGTGACAACTCAAAGGTCATGAGTTGGTGGATAATCGTTGCTTGAGAAGGTTGCTTGAGCAATGAAAAGTTGTCGGGTTGGATGACTAGAGATGTGAAGGCCGAGAAATTATCGTTGCTATAAGTTCTAACAGGCTTGAAGCAGGGATACACTAGAGACGTCTAAAAGACCGGTTTTAGATCGAGTACCCTGGGTATCGTTGAATAGCCTAGTTGTCAAGGTTGGTCAAACATACGTATTGTTGAAAGGCGTATGGAGTTTATGCTAGAACTGGGATTACCATTAGCCCTTGACATATGGCAAGGTTGGAAATCATATGACTAACGATGGTTTCAAAGCAGGATTGGCGGTGATAGCCAGAGTCAGTCATGGATGATTGGTTGCTCTGTTTGTACCATCTTATGTAGATTGTCCAACGTCGAAGGAAATGTTCCTTGGGTTCTTGTCTGATTTTGGTTTCGGCCTTTGGGGCTTGCGCTTGAGGGATGTTGAGTTCGATTAGGATGGTTTACATGATATATATATATAATTTGGATTTCGTAAGTGCTTTGCCATGATTGAATTGGTTTTCTGGTTTCCATGGATGTATGGTTGAAATGTTATTATAAAGGCTATCACTGTCCGATGTGGGGAAGATAGGGATGAGTTCTTCTCTGGAGTTGTGGGTAGGTTAGTATAATTATCTATCCGTTATCATATACTTTATTGATGATGTTTGTTAGCTGTTTTATCGCTCACTAAGACTGTTGTCTAGCTGAAGGTTTTATGTTTCCCTTTTATTACCTTGGGCTGTTCATCCGGTTATGGATGGGAATACTAGGTGGCAGGTGACAGGTGATAGCTTAGTGAGGACGATATTACAGTTCGGAGGCGAGCTGGAGGCCTACATACCAGTTTTATTACTATATAGTATTTATGTTTCTGCGGTTTGAGTTGGTCTGTGAGTGTTGTATTGAGGCTTTATGTGCAGATTTTGATATTTCCTATAATGTTTGGATAATCTTTCAGGATGTTGTGAAAGTTTCAAAAGTTTGTTATATGATGCTTCACTATTATTGCTTGTCATATATTTTCTACTATATTTTATCCTTGTGCTGTGAGTTCTACGATAGGTACTGATGTTGTTGTTACCTATGATGATCATTCATAGCTGCTTGGCATACCTCTCAACGCATTATTCCTCTTCTTTAGTGCAGGGGTTGTGGGCGGTCATCACATTACTCCTTCTAGATAGATGGGGAAGTAAAGACACTTGATCTCGTCTATCGCCCTCGCACCATTCATATGCCATTTATATTTGAAAAAAAACGGATTGGGATAATTGATTCCACTATATGCGGGCATGGTTGGAGGGACAAACTTCTTTGGAAATTCAGCATACCGATCCTTTCAATGAAAGGAGTCTTGCTCGAAGAATAATCCTACTCACTTTTATCTTCCTTACTAGCTAAGTTTTATTTCATAATTTTCTTGATCATTTCTGAAATGTACTCCTTGTCATTATGTTGTTCCATGGGGTGGACGCTAGTCCTTTTCCCAAATGCTTGTCTAGGAAAGCGATCATGGTTAGTGAACTAGGATCCTATATCTCCTGCTTGGGGAGGTTCCCCTCCAGCGGGACTTGCAATTTTTTGAGAAGCACGCTTTCTAGGATGATTTTCTCTTGGACGAGATTGTTTAAGCACATCATCATTCACCTTGGAGTCTTCAATATCGATGTTATTCCTGCCACTTGACATTGACATTTTATCTGACTCATCTACTTCCTCGACATGGAAACCAAAATTCTCTTCTTCGCCCAAGTTCCTTCCATGACTAGGTCCAAGATTACTCTTGTGGCGATCCAAAGCGGAGGAATGTGCATTTTCCTCCAAATCAATCTCACCTCTGCGATTTACTAGATTGGTTTGAGCGACTAGGAGAGCATCTGGCTTATCCATCAACATCTTATTCATAATTTCCATTCGATAGTTTGAATCGGCTACAATAACATCAAATTCTCACCGAGTTACCCAACCTCCCGGAGTTTGAGCAATAGTCGGATTGTAAGTTAGAGGAGAGACTGTGGCATAATCAACAACATACCTGGAAAGTCTTGTGGATTTAGTGTTCTTCTTCGAAGGCGACATAATGTCAGATAGCCTCCTAGTCTTTTGAGAAATCCTTTCAACGAAACTACCATTTAGACCTTGCGAATCTATAGTGAAAGAAGATGCTTTAAAATTTCCAAACCATGGCTCATAACTTTATGGTCGTGGGTTCGAGTCCCATGGTCGGCGCTAAAATGTTAACACTAAAATGAGCTAACTAACACCCAAAAAAGTGTGAAAACACCTCTTGATTACAGAAATACAAAGCTAAAAGTAATTAACATAGAAAATACAGCAGAAAGCAGAGTTTATAGTGGTTCAGCCGCTGATTAGGGTTAAATCCACTCTGGATATGCACTTGATTGATTTCTCTATATAGAATTACAAAATTGATCTTCAATTACATGATTCTCAACGATCTACAAACTCCACAGTAGAAACACATGCAAATTCCACTAATATCAGTGATTATTAGAGTCAATCTCGATAATCAAGTCCGTTGAAAAAGTTTGGTAGTCTCTAAAGAAGAATGATGCTTGAGATCAACAATGGAAGAGCTTTGGCAGGAGAAAATCAAGCCTCTTTCATGTTTGAAGTGGTCTGGTATTTATAAGTGGAGTTAGGTGTGCTCGGGGGAATGTATAGAGATGGACACGACCCGGTTGTGATGACCATTGACCCATAAGTTCGGGCGACCCGCGCTCCATGAATTAAAGCAGTAGATCAAAATATCATAACCTGCATGGATCGTGGGTGACCCATACCCATGGGTTGTGGGCGACCAATGCTTTGCAAAAACCATATTTCACACGTAATAAAACATGACCGACCCATGCATTGTAATATGAATAATCCATCGTACCAGCGACCCGCTCTCTTTTCGACTGACCCATTGTGTAACCGACCTAATCCATGGCCTTGTTCTGCTTCTTTTGCGTTTTAGCCCATGACCTGATCCATTAATTGTGTGGTTGGGTCGATGCAAGCCATACGAGGTTTTGAGAGTTATTTCATCTAAGATAATGGACCGAAGGAGACATATGGGTGTTGGTTCAGGTATGATCCATGGATGTGGTCAATCTTTTACTTCTTTGGATCATATATTTTACTGTACTTGGATCGTGGGTTTTTAAGCCGGATTAATAGAAAGTGTTCTATGCAAGGTTGGAGGATATCCAAACACTTAGTCAAAATGACTAAGTGTATTGTTCGATACAGATCCACAGGGGACGTATTCGGTATCGATGCATCAAATGATGGAGTCGAGACCTACATTTTTTGCTATGTTAGCAGGGATCTTTAGGAGGTTGCTGGTGGTCTCTTTTCATCGATAGCATTCACGAGGTGGAAGTTATCGTAAAATGGTGTTGATTCTTCCATTGTGAACTCAGATAGGAGTGGTCGTAAGAGAAAGTGATAGGCAGCTCAAGGTGGAATGATGCTGCATGATATTGGACTAACTCTAGTAGGACTCGCGCTAAAAGATGGATGGATCGTATGATCGAAATTCCCACGGAATAGTTTGAAGGATTCTAGCTGTCTAAAAGTAGGGGTATCGTAGGGACAACTATTATGATCGGAGAGATCGAGTACCTTGGGTAGATCTGTGTAGTAACTAGTTGTTGGACACTTACGTCCTAAAGGAAAATGTGTTGAACTATATGTTTCGCAAACATGGTAGTTTGATTAATTTGGGGTTTTCATTAGGCCTTAACAAATATGTCAATGACCATTCATTCAGATATCAATGTATTCAAGGCTTTAGTTGGTGATAACCAAGTTGTTGCATGTTATAAATGCTATGATTGCCTATGTATACTCTTCTATTTCTTTGGTTAGGCTATCACCGTAGAATATTGAAGAGAAGTGGGGACTAGGCATCCTATTTTGACTAGTGTCTACTTCTACTTTGGTTTGAATAACAAATTTTATGTGATTATTATGTGTTAACTCATTGGTTGCAGGGACAAGTCATGTGAGACTTGAACTTTCTAATGCCGTATTTTCCTATATAGTTGTTGATAGTTACTTATCTCTCACAACTAACTGCTGTCTAACTCAAGGTTTTATGTCTCTTCTTATTCCTATGAGATGCTCAACAATGATGTTGTTGAGAAGACTGAGTAGCAGGTAACAATCTTGGTGATGATATTACTGTGTGATGATGAGATGGAGGCTGGCGTATTACTATTCTTCTATTATATAGATATTTAGATAATTTCCGTTGTTTTGGCTATTATAAACTCTAATAAGGGATGTAGTAAAACTAGATGTATCCATATATCCATATATTTTGTTGTGTTGTATATGAGTTTTGAGATTTTTATGAAGACGATATTTCCTGCTTCACTATGCTTCACTTCTATATCCTATTGTATATTTATTATTGGATATTATCTACGCGTCGTTAGTTATATAACAAGTTCTGTTTTAGTATATCTTTCCTAGATAATCGTCTCATATTGGCCTAATATAACATGTAACACACTTTTTCTATAGCTTGTGCATGAGGTATGAGGCGGTCTTCATACTTGGTATTAGAGCTTTGGTTAATCGATATTACCCAAACTTTGAAAGCATAAAACCATCTGAGAGACATACATGTAATTTGATTTAAAAGATATCTATATTATGTGATATATATATAACATAGTAGGTTTGTAAGCACTTGAGAACCATTGCAGTCTTCTCTGATATGGAATGATCATTCTTGTTTCAGATAAAGAACAAGTTGTCGAAATACAAGGAACGCTACTAGGGATGAGCCTACTTCTGGAAGGGTAAAAGGAGAGGATTGATGGGAGTTGCTATACCTGATTACCCAGCTATGTTTAAGGTTATGATGACATCGATCATGAGAAGAATAGCCACTTCATAGGTGGCAATTTATGGTAGTGCTCCCATGCAAGCATTTAGGACAGTTGATTTTTCTAATCTATGCAAGGATTATACTTCTTTGAATGACACACCATTTGTTGGAATGGAATCTTCGATCGAAGTCCAGAATTTGTTGGATACTTGTGTTTGCATTTTTAGAGAATTAGGGATCGAGGATGAAATGAAGAGCGTAACGACCTATATTTTAACGACCAGATATTTAAATATTTTATTTAAATATTGATCGATAATTATTCGAGTGACAGTTCCAAAAGGTGATTTTTCACAAACGATCGAATCAGAACCTGCGACTAGCTCCGATGAGTTTGCATGGTACGTTGTTGTAATAAAAAGTATAAGGATAACTATATTTCGAGTTCGGACCAATTAACGGTCATATCGATCTCGAAATACACATAAAATAATTATTCCGGGAAATAGTCTCGATTTCGATGAAATTTATACCATTGGAACCGAAATGTTATGATTATGCACGCCGTCGATTTTCATAGCAAAAAGACTTGTCATTTGATCGTGCGAAAATAAAATGCGCATATCATTTTAGTTGGAAATTAAAATGAGAAAAACAATTAAATTAATAAAATAATACCCTAAGCTATGGTAAAACCCATCCTCCACTTTCCTTTTCTATTCTACTTTATTGTTCCATTGATATCTGTGGTTGTTTCCTCCTTAACTTAGAAAATTTAGATCTCCCCCATCTCTTCATGAAAAATCACAATTTTATGTTATTTGAACTCGGCTAAGGATCTCCTATCCACTCATACTCATCACGAAATATACGGGGATGATCTTTGTAGTGGCTTCCGATTTAGGTTTTCAGAATTTGAAGGTTGTGACTATCGCTGGTGGCATCATAGGGTGGCATGAAACAGAGGAACGCAATGCGCTCCTTATCCACTATTTTACCCAACTCGATGGCGATTGGTGTCACACTCTTTTCTAGTTCCTGTAGCTTGGAGGCGGATGTCGCATTGCACGAGGTAGGTTCCGTAGTGAGGCTTTTGGTGTAGGGAAATCCAGTTCATGATAGAGATTGCGTTAGCGCATTCGATTCTCAATTTCGTTGAGGCTTGCTTAGTATCACATATGTTAGCGCACAGGTGGATATATGAAGTGCACAGTCTGGGTAGAGAAGGATTAGCGAAGAAATATAAAGGAATGATTAGATTTGATTGCGGTTTCATGTGTTGGACTCGTATTAACGAGCTCTAGGCATTAAGGCTTGTTTGGGATGATTTGGTTGAGGTGAGTGATAATATCTCTCACTTTACTATAGTTGTTTGTATCGTATAAAACTGTGTTTTTGAACTTAAATGAATTTCGAACGGGATTTCTAAAATAATAAAAATCTAGTAATAATTTTATAAATGTATTGGAAAGTGTTCTAAAAATGTCTTCAGATTAAATATCATATTTTATCTTGTTTAAACAATATTTATCGATATTGCTAGATTTAGGACATTTTGTTACATATCCTGATTTGAATGCTTTAGACAGATTTTATTTATCCCATTGATTATACCATGGATGTTTATATGCTATTTTAGTCATTTTGCGACTATTAATTGCATGGTTGCTTGTTTGTGTAGTTTGGTTGTTTACGCCAATTATTGGAGATATAGGATTAGGATAGATTTGTGAAGAAGCTTTGGAACGTGTGTATCGACACAGATACAGTAGAGGGACTCAGCGATGAGTACGATTTCGAGACGAATGCTAAACGCTATCACTATATGAGTGTTTAATGAACTTTGGTTGAATACTTGGTCTGAGCGGTCGTTAGCGATTATGTTTGAGTGATCAATATCGATAACCATTAATTGTCGGTCGTTCCAACCAATTATGACATGGATGATGATAGGTATTTAACCATTTTTGGTTATTTACATGGTTTGGGAGGTCATTATTGTTAACTAGAGAGTAATCAATATTGTCTGCTATGGTTGTTGGTCGTTTTGACCAACTTTGATGTATGTGATGAGTTTTCAAGGATCGTTGTTTGGCTTGTTGGAGGTTGACTTCAGGTTGAGTAAATCGGGGTACTTAGGTCACATTGCCTAGAGTAGGGAGTCGTTATCGATCCTACGAAGGCTATGGTGATAGTACCAGGAGAGTAGATCGTCATATGTTAGTCGACGATAAAAGTGACGTGTTATGGAGTATTCGAATCTTATTTTAGGGTCAATGGCGATAAAGTTGCTATGGCAATAGGGTTCGCAATGGTGATAGAGTTTGCTTTGGATTTTTAGGAGGCCCTATTTGTTAGGACGAGATTGGGGTTATCGGTGATGTTACCACCAAGTTTCTCCTCTCCAAGTGAGATATTGACCTTCATAGGTATTGATGGCTAGATTCCTAGCCTCCTAGTGTTGTTATTGTTTTGTTGGATATGTACCTGTTTGGGAGTAGTATCCCATTAGTGGGTGTTGCTCACTTTTATTACTTGTTACTCCTTCAAGTTATGAAGTGTTGTTGTACGGATTTTACCATGATGGTTGATTCTGTATTGAAGAGGTATGGTTGTTCCCGGCATCATTGAAGGGTGTTTGGACACCCATTTCTTAATGAGTGGACGATCAACTAGTTAATGCTAAATGGGAAAAGCTGTGTAGTACTTCATAGATACTTGATATTTCCATGTAGATGCAGGAGCGATCTTCGATGGTTTTCATCGATGGATTATCTAGGATTTGAAGGTAGCATGTTAACGCTTGAGTTATGCTCAATTAGATGATGAGAGATTCTAAAGTTATTTTCCCTTATTTAGCAGAATGACAACCATTTTTGTCGATTCATATATGGATTTGATATCTTGTGTTGATGAGATTAGTATCCTGCATGCTAGAATAGACATGAATGTTGTTTATCACGATTTCTATTAATTTTTTGTGCATGTTTGGTAGTTGATACCTGGTATGACCACTTATGCTTATATAATTGTTAGACATGCAGGATAGTTGTTTTGATTTGTAGTGGCCCATTTATTTCCATACATGATTTGACACATTATTTTCCTTTGTTGGTTTCCACTACCTTGTCTAACCCTCTTTGTTAAGTACTTGTAGCATGAGTTGATTTTTTCGGATGCACATTTGCCTTTGTTTGCATCTAAATGCTAAGCTTGCTCTAAAAAGAGGTATGTAGTAGATGTAGTATTGTGGTTTTTCCATTTGGTGCATTTTGGTGACTTTATGCCTCATGTATCGGTAGCCACTTTTAAGCTTTGTTTTCTTTTGATGGTTTGGTCCTAGTATAGCATGGTGGGTTTTTCTAGATTAAGTTGTATAAGGGAGGTGTTGCCAAAAATTTCCATGAATTTTTCGATATTTGGAAAGAAATTCAATATGTG
Organism: Allium sativum; assembly: GCA_030737875.1. Classification (NCBI taxonomy): domain Eukaryota; kingdom Viridiplantae; phylum Streptophyta; class Magnoliopsida; order Asparagales; family Amaryllidaceae; genus Allium; species Allium sativum. Next base: position 487,720,269 of record CM060913.1, read on the forward strand.
ATGCTAAGTTGAATTGTTTTCCAAATTAGTGGGTTGTCACTTTGTTCCAGTTACCTTTTGGGTTAGGAATAAATGTACAATTTAGGTGTTTGGCTTGATTAAGATGTTTCCAGATTTTAGGTCATGGTTACACTTAGGGATGGGAAATTTTGCTTCATGCCAAATCCCAAATCTATTCCCTTTGTTGAGATTGCTTTCTTGAGTGGTTGTTGAGAGCGATAAAGGACAATTTAGTTTGTATCTTTGCTTACTCGAGAGTCTTGGGTTGTGTTGTTCAGTCCCTGAGGATTTTGGAGATGAAATCCTATAAGGAGGGGTGAATGTAATGACTTGTGTTTCAATGATCAGATATTTAAATATATTTTTTATAAATATTGATCATTAATTATTTAGGTGATGGTTCCAAAAGGTATTTTTCACAAACGATCGAATCAGGACTTGAGGCTAATTCCCCTGAGTTCGTATGGTACGTTATGTTAATAAAAAGTATAGGGAGCGCTATATTTTGAGTTCGGACCATTTGGCGGTCATATGATCTCGAAATACATGTAAAATTATAGTTCCAGGCAATAGCCTCAGATTTTAATGAAACTTTTACCATTGGAACCGTATTGTTGTGGTGATGCACGCGTTTGATTTTCATAGCAAATGAAGCTGTCATTTGATCGTGCGAAAATGAAACACGCATATCATTTTACTTGGAAACTAAAATGAGACAAATAATTAAATTCATAAAATAATGCCCTAAGCTACAGTAAAACCCATCCTCCACTTTCCTCTTCTTTTCTACTTTACTATTCTAAAGATTATTCATGGTCATTTCCTCCTTAACTTCGAAAATTTGGATATCCTCTAACTCTTCATGAAAATCAAAATTTTATTTTATTTGAACTCGGCTAAGGATCTCCAATCCACTCATACCGATCTTAAAATCTTTGATGATAATCATTGCAGTGGCTTTTTATCTAGGGTTTCAAATTTTAAAGGCTGTCATCGTCGTTGGTGGCATCGGAGGGTGAAAGGCAAGGCGCGCCTTCTCCATGATTTTTGGCCAACTTGATGGCGATTAATGTCACACCTTTTTCCATTTCCTGTAGCTTGGAGGTGGATGTCGTATTGCATGAGGTAGCTTTGGTGTGGAGAATTTTGGTGTACGCAGATCCAGTTTAGGATGGAGATCGTGTCTGTGCAATCGATTCTCAATTTCATTAAGGTTTGATTGGTGTCACATATTTTAGTGCACAGGTAGATATATGAAGTGCATTGTCTGGGGTAGTGAAGGGTTGGGGAAGAAATAGAAAGGGCAATTTGATTTGAATGTGATTTCATGCGTTGGATTCATATTGATGAGCTCTATGCATTAGAGCTTGTCTGGGCTGATTTGGTTTAGGTGAGTGATATTATCTCTCACTTTACTATTGTTGTTCGTATAGTATAAAACTGTATTTTGGGACTTAAATGAATTTCAAACTGGATTTCTAAAATAATAAAAAAAATAGCTAATAATTTTATAAATTGATTGGAAAGTGTTTTGAAAATATTTTGAGATTAAATATTAAATTTTATCCTATTTATACACTATTTACCAATATTACTAGATTTATGACATTTTCTCACATATCCCAGTTTTAATGCTTTAGATAGATTTTATTTATCCCGTTGATGATATCATCGATGTTCATATCCTATTTTAGTCACTTATAGGACTATTGATTGCATGGTTGCTTGTTTGCGTAGTTTGGTTGTTTACGCTGATTATTGGCTCTCTAGGATTAGGATAGATTCGTGAACCCTAAGATGTACGTACCGACATGGAGATAATAAATGGACTCGATGAAGAGTACGATTTCATGACGAACGCAAAACGCTTTCAATAAAAGAGTATTTAACCAATTTCGGTTAAATACTTGGTCTGAATGGTCTTATCGATTGCGCTTGAGTGATCGGTATCGAATATTGTTGATGTTGGTCATTCTGACCAATTATGACATGGAAAATGATGCGTATTTAATTAGTTTTTGTTAATTACATGGTTTAGATGGTCATTAGTGATTACTAGAGAGTAATTAGTATTGATTGTTATGGTTGTTAGTCATTTTGACCAACTTTGACATCGACGACGAGTTTTTGAGGAGCTGGATTAGATGGCTCATTCAATGGTGGATTTGACGTGGTGAGCCTTCAATTGGAACATTGATACGAGGCAGGATCAACGCTTTGCAATTAATGCGGATGGATGGTGTAATCCATAAATTAAGGTAGTTTGACCTTCAGAGTGATCTGAGGACTATGAATCTTATATTCGAGATTCATATGTGCTCGAGATAGATCGACAGGATGGGTTGATAGTATGCGATTCACAGATTGGCGAGATTGCAGGATGGATCGATGTTGGGTAGTTCGTAGAGAGATGAGGCTGCATAATGGATTAGTTTTGTGCAGTACTTAGTGGAACGAGTCTGCATGATCATGGAACAAAGTTATTGAATAGTGGACTCATAGCAGGGGTATCATGAGGGGTATCCATTAGGATCGGTAGGATCGAGTATCGTAGGCGGCAAGCCTAGGCCAAGAGGGCTTGTGTTAACGAGACACAGAGTTCGACTATTATTGGATTGGGTTGAGGGCGTACTCAATCAAAGATGGAGCGGGGAGCTCAAACGACTTAGGTGTGCCAATGATTCGTTGGTAGCTCAAAATGTTTTAGTGGACTCAAAGAAGAGGTACACAGATGGGGTTACCAGTTGACCAATCATGGTGGCCTAGTACTTAGGCTGTGAGCTTAGGCCGGTATGGCACGTGTACAAGACATAGAGTTCCACTAGAATTAGGGTCTTGTCAATCCTTGGCATATTTGATCAAAATGAGTTATCAATGTAGGCACATATTTAAGGTGTGATAGATAGGACTTGTTTGATGGAAGCTATGATTGTTATGATTGCTCCTATTTTATTTCTCCTAGTATACTAACACCTCCAGGATTCTGGATAGAGGATGGGAAGTAGGGCTAGGACGGGCTATAGAGATTCTTCTATCCTAGGACAGTTTCCTTTTTTGTTATTCTGAGTAGCATATACTATTTGTATTATACATGCTGATTCTGTGTATGTAGGGACATGACATGTATGATTTTTCATACCTATGTTCCTTATACTATTACTACTTGTGTAGTATTTTGAGAATTATTTATCGCTCACACTAGATTATCGTCTGACCCAATGTTTTATGTTCCCTCTTATTGCCTTTGGTGCTCATCAACGATGCTGATGAGGTGACAGGTATTAGCATTGCTTGGAGCTTTGGAGGTGGACCTGTAGGAGGTGATACCTTTTCATATTATACCTGTGTTATTGTTGTTTATTCCACTATATTACGTGTGGTGCCTTGAAAGTGTTATTTATTGTGAGACAGTTATCTGTGAGTTAATTTATTCTTGTATAAACTATGTTGTATGTATAACTGTATAGGGTTGTACTCTAATTATGTGGTTTGTAAAGTTATTATTGTCTCATGTACTATACCTATGATTATTATATATTATATGTTGTGAGGTATTTGATAGGTTATGTGATTGTAATTATGTGTTTTTTCCCTTCTCTTTTCCCCTTTTCTCTTCCCTTATATTCTACTTCCTTTCTTTTCTCTTATTTCTTTACCTTAGATACCATTCTGCAATGATGGTGTAGGGCGGTCATTACAAAGAGGAAGCTCGCGTTGAGGCGGCTTCAAGACGAAGATATGGATTGATGGAATTCTAATACTCTTGAGACTCCAAAGGACCATATTACTTGGGAATTTTCTTTGGACTAAGTTTTAGGAGAAGTTCATTTCTACGGTCTAGAAGTCGATTCTAATCAAAAAATTTGTTGAGTTGAAGCAAGGTGGGTGGCTTATAGTTGAGTATACAGTAGATATAAGGCTTTTTATGAGTATGCTCGTTCTTTTACTGAGAGTCCATATCAAAAGAATTATAAATTTTATCATGAGGTTGGATGAGTACCTTGGAGAGAAGCTTGTGGACCATATTGAGGATCCATTCAAGATGTTGGTTGAGAAACCTTTGAGACATGAGAGTTTGTTCCCAAAGAAGGATGAAATAGTTGTTGAGAGTAAGGAGAAGTTGAAGCCACAATAAGGCGGTGGGAACAAGAATAAGAGGAATGTAAAGAAAAAGCCGCAGCTGTAAGAGAAGAATGGCCAAAAAAACCTAAGGGAGAAGGTACTTATTATAATTATCATGAGAAGGACCATTATTCTAAGGGTTGTAAGGCTCTTAAGGGCGGAAGAAGTATTTTAACTGTGATAAGACCAGGCACTTGAAAAAGTATTGCCCGGAGCCACTAAAAGATAAATAGGTCATGAAGTCATATGCATGGGATGTTGTACCATCTTCCTTGAGAGCTCTGACTGCAGTAGAGAAGGGAAAGTGTTGTTGTGCAGGGTATGATTTCTGTCAGAGGTGTTTCAATTTGAGTTTGTTTGCAACTAGAGCATCACATTCTTTTATCAGTAATGAGGATGTATGCAAGATAGGTTTAGAACCTGAGATTGATGGTAGACCATGGGCTGTGACTAACCCAGTAGGGGATGATAAAGTCTTTAAGATTTGTCTTGGTCTACCCCTATAGAGTCATATTAATCTTTTGTGTGTGATTGCTTTATTTTAAATTTCGCTGGATTTGTGATCATTTTGGGTATAGACTAGCTCAAGAGGTATATGGCTATAGTGGATTGCGAGAAGCTCAAGGTGACAATCAGGAATGTGGTAGGGAGAATGGTTGTTACAATTGAAATATACAATAAGATATAATATACAACATATAATAATGGACCTGTCATAATGAAGCACAATCCATAGAATCTTGAGTACAATACATCTCAACACATGAATCTCTAAATAAAATATGCCTCTCTACATCCCTCAGATTCTTAAAACCATCAACATACAGTGGAAACATTATATATATATTAGGTAGTAATTGTACGTTATCCTCCTGCTCATCACCACACAACATCAATGGTACGAAACCTTCCACCTGCTACTCCGTCTGCCCATCAATAACATTGATGAACAAACCAAGGAAATAAGAGGGAAACATAAAACCTTGAGTCAGAAAACAGTCTTAGTTAGCGATAAAATAGCTAACAATAGTTACACAAGTTAATATGAGTATAGGCGGATCAACAACCTGATCTTCCCAGCAACCATCAAGTTAACACGCGAAAACCATCCATCACATGCCATTGCAGAATAGGAAAGGAACGCCTAATACCGCTTCTCTTCGACAACCTAGTCTACCAAGAGAGAAGATGGAAGAAAAACACCAAATCAACCATAACATCCATAGATCCAAATATCTTATCTATCACCGTCTACAGCTGTGAATTCATTATTTATTAAACTTGCATTTCGCCGATCAAAAGAGCTAATGGAAAACCCCATTTCTAGCCAAACCACCATATGCTATCGTGACTTGTATGTTTTCCTCAAACGCCTGAGACAACTATATCGCTCCTACCTAAGTTCGATCCAAGGAAACGATCCTACCCGATCCTGATGGGCGTCCCCACGATAACTCTGCTTTAAGTCTACTATAACCTTCGATAACTAAGAATTCCTTAGCACTTCAAATCTTTTAAGACTTTCATCTTGGCGATTTCACTTCTTTGTCAGGCCGCCTCTTGAAATAATTCCATTATCATTCCTGATTAACTCCTACCTGAGGTAACCCATCATCAAACTGTACTGTATATCGAATCACGACCAGTGTCACATCAATTTAGCTTCGACTGCTTCTGCTCGAGTTCACAATCAAAACTTCATCCATCATTGAGTTGCACATCGACAATATAAGTCCTCTTACTAGTTACTACCAAACTTCACTAGCAACCCACGAAAGCCACCATGATTCACCTCACAAAAACTAACTGCCGAGTCCGGTGCTGACCTATCCATTAGCAAATTTTGGATAATTGGCTGGCCTCGATCCATCTCTGCTTGAGAGCTTCCTATTGGGCCAATTTCCCATTAATTTGACATTGCTATAGAAGCTTCTGCTGGTCCTTCCGTATCTTGAGTAATCAGACGCTGATCCATTCCAAACCAACTTTGAATGTCACAAAAATTCAATAATATCCTCGACTCATCAACACAAAGCCATGCTCTAAAATTCACCGCCATCCGGCCATCCATCAGGGTCTGTGCTGACCTATCATGGGTCGGTAACGACCTATGCACTTATCTCAATCTGGCATGAATTTTTTTTGCTCCAATCTCTCATCTTCCAGAGCCCCTCCAACAAGTTTCTTCTAAATTCGATCATCTGAACCTCTGATTTGCTCTATTATTCAATCCTAAGAACTGTGGCAACCAATTCTATCAAATAACCCAAGCAACACAGTCAATTCAATCAAAACAAATATCATGAACAGATAAACATGAACAATCCATGAATATAGAATAAACATATTACAATTGTGAGATCTAACATGATTTGGATTTAAACATGTGTATAAACATGATTAATCTATTAATTATCTGATTAATACAATCAAATTAGGTTTCCTAAGGTCTCCAAATCTGGATTAAATGTATGTGATCAGATCTAAGGTGATTTTAACATGAAACATATGAATATGATCCTAATTTACCAATACAATCTGTAGTTTCTGGGTGAGAGATATCTATCGCTCACCAATTTCTAGATCTGATGCAAATTTGATGAATTCAGATCCAGGCAGCAATGGAATTCCCCGAATAGAAAGCAATATGATGTGATCTAATCCCCTTTGATGTTGATCTATCCTCCAGATGCGGTCTACTATAAGTTTGATTGAAAAGAATGGAGAAATAAGGTTTAGGTTGAACCAAAGAATCACAGATGCTCAACCTAAAGTTTAGAATTAAAAGATTAACCCTATTTCTCTTACCAAGTCCCCTTGTTTATATCTACTGGTCCTAGGTCTAATGGTGACTAGTCATGCCTAAATAGCAGCTGAAACTTAAAATAACGATTCCTCCCAAACCGCCGAACCAAATCCTTCATGTGACCACTCAACAGAATCCTAAACAACCATTCCATTTAGATGTAATTGATCTCAGCACCTGATTCGATACCTGTCAAAATTTATGGTTTAAACAGTAAACTTAAGGGCAAAATGGTAATAATTGAATTGTGTAAAAATCACGGGCATGTCTCACAATCCCATGGATGACATAATAAAATATGAGAATGATCCGACCACTAGGGAATAAAAATATAATATTTTATGATCGATAGACACGTAAAATACGGGCTGTTACATGTTTGATCAACTTCATGAAGCCATGATGTTTTTCCAAATGGATTTGGTGATGGGATTTCACAAAATGAGAGTAGCTAAGGTAGTGTGCCGAAGACTGCTTTTAGGACACCATCTGGATTTTAGTAGTGAATGGTGATGTCGTCTAGATTGAGTAATGCATGAGTGTATTTTTCGGATTTTATGAATCGACTTTTCAGAAATTAGTAGAATAAGTCTGTGCTTGTGTTCGTGGACGATATATTGTTTTACTCCAAGACGGAGGAAGAACAGAAGACACTTTTGAGGATTGTTTTGGGAATCTTGTGAAATCATCAACTAAGAACTAAGTTTTTGAAGTGTCAGTTCTGGAAGGAAGCAGTGATATTTTTGAGTCATGTTGTATTAGGATAAGGAAAAGCACTGGATCCTGCTAAGGTTGTAACAATTTAGAATTTGGATTGACCTAAAAACTCTATGAATGTTAATAGTTTCCTTGATTTAACTAGACATTATCGACGGTTAATCAAGGACTTCACAAAGACAGCTGCACCTTTAACTTGATTAACGAATAAAATTTAGGCCTTCGCACGGGATACAAAATGTAAGCATGCTTTTGTGATCTTGAAAGAGAAATTAATGAATGCTCCTATATTGATTATTCTGAGTGCAAACGAAGAAAAGGTTGTATATAACATTGCATTTGGTACCAGATTAGAAGTAGTACTAATGTAGAAAGAGAAAGTTGTTGCTTATGCAAGTTGACAACTGAAGTCGCATGATTTAGAGATAGTGCTGATAGTGTTTTCTCTGAAGATTTGGAGACATTATTTGTAGGAGTTAGATTTGGGTTATTCACAAATCATAAGTCATTGAAGTGTCATTTCTCCCAAAAGGTTTCGAAACTTTGATAGTAGCGGTTGTTAGAGTTTCGAGCTTCTTATGACTCTGACATTGCTAATACTCTGGGGAAAGGAAACGCAGTAGCCATTGCATTCAGTGGAAGACATGCGAGTTTGGGAGCTATGTTTACCAAATGGAAGCACCTTGAGTTTTTTGCTATGTTTAATTCCAGACCTCGCTATGAGTTAGAGCCTAAGATGTTGGCAAGCTTATCTATTAGACCAACTCTAATAGAAAGTATTAACGAAAACCAGAAATGAGATATCAAGATTGTTGATATCATTCCAAGAAAGGAAATGAGGGACGAGTCCAAGGAAATGAAGAGTTACGAAGTTGATCAAAATGGTTGGCTTCTTAAGGATGGAAGTTGGTTGTTCCCGATATAGATGGATTAAGAGATGCAGCTTTAAGAGAAAGTCAACACTCCAGATTGACTATTCTTCTTGGTGGTGACAAGATGTATCAAGATATGAAAAGAGTTTATCACTGGGGAGGCATGAAAGGGGATGTTGGAAGATTCATCTCAATGTATATGAATTGTCAATTGGTTAAAGCTGAGAAGAAGAAGTCGAACAGATTATTGTGGTATTAGAGGTTCCAATATGGAAGTAGGAGTAAGTGTCGATTGATTTCATTAGCGGATTGCCAAGGACTAGGACGATATATAATGGAATATGGGTTATCTTGGATCATTTAACCAAAAACGTAATGTTTATTCATGTCAAATCTACCAGGAAGGCATCTAAGTTGGCAGAGTGTACATTAAATGAATATTTTGATTCCGTGGAATACTTAAGAATATAGTAAGCGATTAAGATCCTTTGTTTAACAGTGGATTCTTAAAGAATTTGCAAGAGGTATTAGGAACCGAGCTACGCATGAGTATGACTTATCATCTCTAAACTGATAGCCAGACAAATTGAGTTTATCAAGTAATGAACGGTCTTTTAAAAGCTTATGTATTGGATTATAGAGGATCATGGGAGACCATCTTCACTTGGTTGAGTTTTCCTACAATGATAACTATCAGTCGAGTGTTGGTATGACATTGTGTGAGGCAATGTATGGTAGACCATGTAATTCGCCCTGTTGTTTGTTAGAGACTGGAGACAAGTCAGTACTTGAGCCAAAAATGGTAGAGGAAATGACAGCTAAGACTGAGATCATTTGGTAATGAATGAAGGTAGCCCAGGATCACTAGGAGAGTTATTCCGATAAGAGAAGAAAGGATATGGAATTCCCCACTGGAGACTTGGTATTTGTGATGGTTTCTCCTCTGAGAAACATTGCTCGATTTGGAAGGAAAGGGAAGTTAGCTCCAAAATTCGTTGGATAGTTTCCGATTACAGGGCGTATTGAGAAGCTTTCTTATAGAGTAGATTTACCTAAGAAGATGGCGAGGTTGCACAATGTTTTTCTTGTCTCATATCTATAGAAGATTGTGCACAATTCGAGTGTGGTAGTATCTCTAGATCAATTAGAATGACTTAGAGGTAAAATCAAATGTTTCTATATCTCATAAACTGCTTCGCAGTATTGGGAATGAAACAAAACAACTTAGGAGGAAGGCTGTTAAGCTAGTCAAGATATAATGGAGTGAGAATGATGACGATTGCACATGGGAAACAGAAGAGAGTGTGAACTCTATCCATCTAAAATTATTTTAGTGGTATGTATCATATATTGTACCTTACTTATGCAATGTGTCTTGTACTATTAGAGTTCCACATGGTAGGGAAGAATTTTGATTGCGTGGATTGTTGGATGCTAGATTGGATGATAGATTTTCTACTCATGGATGGTAGGCATGCGGGATACCATGCTTGCTTGTGTTTGATTGGAATTTCAGAGGCCAAATTCCTAACGGAGAGAGAATGTGACGACTTGTATTTTACGTATCAAAGGAGCATAAAATAATTCTATTTAATTCCCTTGTGGTCGTACCATTCTTATATTCTAATATGTTTTCACGAGGATGTACAACATGTCAATAACTTAATAAATTTATTTATGACAATTTGGTCTCTATGACTTCCTGTTTTAACCCTAACTTTTGCTGGAGACAGTGTTTGGTGCTCTAATTGGCTTCGTTGCATAGGATGGAGGTTGGCCATTCCTTAGAGCCGTCGCATTAAAAATTTGGCTAAGAAGTTTACGAGGAATCATTATTTTAAGTTTTCTTTTCTAAGGGCAGATTAATTATTATCTAATGGGCCGATTAGTGATCCCATTAATCTAGTGACCTACAGCTATAAATAAAGGATTTGAGGAGAGAATTAGTGTTTTCCCCTCATTTTAAATGTTGGATTGAGCTTCTGCGAATCTCCAATTCAAACTAATCTCTAAACCCTAATCTCTTTCTTTATCAAATCATCTTACATATCATCCGGACGCAAGATCTACATTAAGGAGGATTGGATCTCGTAATCAAGCATCAAATTAGGGATTTTCTTCACTATCTAATTTGATTTCATCATATTTGCATTAGATCTCGGTTTTGGTGTGTGATAGAAATCTCTTACATAGCCACAACGGATAATATATGTTAATTTGGTTAATCAAGCACCATATATGCTAATTCTACACTAAGCCCAGATTATATATGTTTATTTCAGATCCAGATGTACTAAGATAACCTAATATTATATGCTATGTAATTTGATTATATCCATCATATTTTACATATGTTTAAATTAAAACTATGCAATTTTCGTGGTTTTTATGATATGATTCATGTATGTTTATGTTCGTATGATTGTATATGTTTGAATTACTATTTATATGATCAAATTGTATGTTATGCTTGATTTGTTCGTTTAGAATTGCGTATTTTAGGACTTAGAATCAAATAGGAGAGCTAATTGGAGGTTCAAATGATCGAATTTAGATGAAATATGGAGGAGCTCTAGAGGGAATTGTGAGGCTACCCAAAAAAATTCATTTGAAAATATTCTAAGTATATGGATCGATATCGACCCATTAGGGAAGCTCATGGGGAGATGAAAATTTATGTGTGGCTTTATGGGGCCTACGGAGGATCATACGCAAAGTTTGGTGGCAATCAGATGGGTGAAGTGCAAATGCTTGAGTATGAAGGGTTGAATTGACACAGGAGGCTTCAGGGAGGAGTCAGGCTATGCGAATGGACAATAGGAAAGTGCTTGAAGAAAATATGGGGGATATATAAACACTTAGTCGGAAATGACCAAGTGTATAGATAGGTACCAATCCATATGGGATTGATCAGTGCTAATCCGTAGAACAATGGAGTTGGGGCGTGTGTTTTTGGCTATGTTTAGCAGGGGCCTTCAAGAGGTTGGGTGGTCTCTGTTCGTCAATATATTCTACAAGGTGGAAGTAATCATTAAAGTGATGTTCATTCTTTGATTGTGAACCCATATGGAAGTGGTTGAAGGCGAAAGGGATACACAACTTAAGGTGGAATGAGGCTACAAGACAGTGGACAGACTCGAGTGGAACCTAGCTAAAATATGGAGTTGTGGATAACTCATGCGATTTAAAATACCGAGGAATAGTTAATAGTTTGGTGGATTCTAGTACACTCAAATCAAAGGTATCGTGGTGATGCATATTGGGATTGAAGAGTTCGAGTACCCTGGGTAGCTCCATGGTAGTACCTAATTGCTGAACACTTGGGTTATGAAGGCAAATGAGTTTGAACTATGAGTTTAGCAAATATGGTAGTCTGAGTAGTTCTAGGTATCCATTATCCCATGATGGATGACAATTGCCAGCCATTCAGATAATAATGTATTCAAGCTTTAATCGGTGATAGTTAGGTTATTGTTTCTTATAGATGCTTAATTGCTTATGTATTCTCTTCTATTTCTCTGGGTATCCTATCACCTTAGGACACCAAAGAGAAGCGGGGATTGGCAATCCTATTATGACTAGTGTTTACTTCTATGTTTCTTTGAGTAGAATATTTATGTGATTATTATGTGCTAACTCTTTGGTTGCAGGGACAAGTCAGGCGAGACTTGAACTTCCTAATGTCATGTATTCTTATATAGCCATTGATATTTTTTTATCACTCACACCAGACTATTGTCTAACTCATGATTTCATGTCTCCTCTTATTACCTTAGGGTGCTTAACAATGATGTTGTTGAGTAGAATGAGTAGCAGTAATAGGCTTAGTGATGATATCAATGTATAATGACAAGCTAATGGATGACGTATTACTATTCTTCTATTATATAGCTATTTGGACGATTTCCGTTGTTTTGACTATTATAGACTTTTATGAGGAATGCAGCTGAGCTTGATGTACTCAAATATTGAGTTGTATTGTACATGACTTCTGGGATTCTTATGGAGATAGGATTTCCTATTTTACTGTGATTCATTACTATATCCTATTGTATACTTTATTACTATATATTTTTCCAAGTGTTATGAGTCGTACAATAGATTCGGTTTTGGTTTATCTTTCCTTTATCATCCCATGTCATCCTAACATGACATGTAGTGCACTTTTACTATAGTTTTATGCAAAAGGCATGTGGTAGTCGTCAAAATAACGCTTTTGAAATGATAAACCATAGTGAATGTATGAAGTACTCAATCTTATATGCATCAGTTTTTCGCTTTTAAGAAAGGTTTTGAAAAGAAAATTTTCATGAAATTAATGAAGGTTTAGTGATGTGGTCAAACTTTTGGGAAAGCAGAGAGGATGGAAACTAAACTAGACTTATAGTATGGAGTAGATGGGTATTGGCATTATGGTTAATGTTATTAAAGGATTTTTGTAGTATGCTCGGAACCCAGGTAGAGCGTAGAGAAATTACCTTGTTATGACAATGATGATAAAAATTGAGTAATAACTATATATGGTTTTAAGAGAGGAGAAGTAAATGTAAGAAAAAGGCCAACACTCAAAAGTTATGGAACAATATACAAGGATCGAGAAAAAGGAATTCGAGAAGGATGTCTTCCTAGTGGTTACCATCTTAATTGAGAAGAGTTAAAGGTAATTTAAAAACCTGTATATTTAATGTTGAAATGGTCGAGAAAGAGGGATTTCACATAAATAAAGATTTAATAAAGTGTACAAGTTAATTGAAAAAGATTTGATAATGCACATGAAAATTAAGCTCCTACGTAAGCTGGTAGTATAATGGTAAAAGTTTGAATTTATAAGGAAAGGCCTAAAACCTGTACATGTATAATAAAAAGGAAGAAGACTATAAGAGAAAGCTTGGGGTTCTTGTAATAAAATTATGACAATTTATAATTAATGGATACCCTTTTGAGCACTTCATAAGGAAATAAAAAATTCAACATGTTGTATTACTTTATGGAAAAGTAAGTACTAGGCCTCGTGATTTTGTATTACTTCATGATGAAGTAAGGATTGTTAGGTTAAGATCTCTTATGATGTCGGAAGCAGTTAGTCCATGAGTAACATGATATTATCTATGGGCAGTTGGAGTTAGGCCATTCACAACAACAGATAGCTTAGGAGTTAGCAGGTACATAACATAAGCTTATAGAGAGTAGGAGACGATAGGAAGAGAGTCTCAGATTTCTTAATTCATTGATTATGATTTTTTTAAGTAAGGGGAGATATGGTTCTAGGCCTCCTAATCCTAGTGTATAGCTGTACATAGCTGTTATATCTTTTATCTAGTATTAATTGCAGTAAAGTCTGCTTTTCTTTTAGTATGGACTTATATTCCTGTGTAGTGTTCTGTTTTATTTTTGAAAAACATAACTGTTTAGTGTAACATTCTCTTTCTACCATTTTCTTTTAGTATGGACTTATATTCCTATATAGTTTTTTGTGGTGATCATTAGAAAAGAACAAAGATATGGGATATTGTAAATAAAGTAAAAAAAAGAAAGCAAAAGATGAATAACTACGAGAACAACAACAAAATTTACGAAAAGTGAAAATGATGGTAATTGTTATATAAATGAGAACTGTAAGAGAAAATAAATCCTTTCAAATTAAGTTCGAGAAATTTGAAAAGAAAAAATTTCTTATGTAAACTATGCTTGGAAAGTAGAATTTTTGGTAAAGCACCGAGAAAAGTTCCAAGTACAGGGAAAAAGGTGCGTAAATTAGAGTGAAAACATGGAATTTTCTACTTTCCACCATTTTCTACCATAAGAAATCGAGTTCGAAAATTTTGATTTCTCTAAAATTGGAAAATTTATAGTTGTTTAGTAGGGTTTGGATGCAAAAATTGGTTGAACTGTGCACTTATTCAGTAAGGTGTGAGAAAATTTTTATTAAAAAATATTTTGATTTTTAAAATATTGCATTCATGCAGAAATCGAAAATACCTTTAGATATGTGCATCATGTTTTTAAAAGATTTTAAAAGGAAAGAGCCTTCATGTAGGAGTTATCGCTTAGAAATTCAATTGCATTCATATAAATTTTCATGTATTTTACTTTGCACAATGACACAGATGATTGCAAGATTGGAAATATACATGATGGATGTGAATTATGGGTGGAATTAGACAATTTTACACTAGCCGAATTTCATGGATGATATTTCTTAAACGGTAGGGAATGTAATATGCCATTTTTTTTTGAATATTAAAATAAAATTGTAAATTTATTGGAACTTTGTTGCATGGTGTGCACCATTTTTCCATGGTTTTTTCTGATCAATACATGTATATAGTTTGAAGGAAGAAGAGTTAGAATAAATAAGATAATGCAGAACAAAAACTTAGAAAAATATATAAATGGCTAGTTTGACCCTCAATCTTGCTTGAGTGTATTTGCATCCAGATATGAGAGCATGGCGAGATTTTTATATTTTGGCTAATGTGGCTTCTTTCGGTTAGTTTATTTCAGGATCCAGAGGCTCTGATTAGATAAGATTAAAATATGAAATTAAACGGTCTAAGATCCCTAGGTTACATTATAAATAGAACCTTAGGCCCAACACTTCACTCACAGTATAAGCTTTTCCCTCTATGGGTTCTCCATTCTGAGACAGGCCTGAACTAAAAAATTTCCATGGATATACTTATATAATAAAATATTTAAATTCGATGGCGGGATCTGCTATAGCCACGCAAAAGAGGTTCGAACTATGGGTAATTGGACTTAACTTATATCTTTTTATATAATCATTTGATTCCTCTTATAATTAGTTAAATTTGATATAGTTTAATTATAATTATTTACTATAATTTTTTCATGTTATAATTAGACATAGTTTAATTAAAATTATTCACACTAGTTTAGTTCTTGTTGTAATTAGTTAATTTAACATAGCTTAGTCAGAATTATTTACCGTAAATTTGTATATAAACTGTAAGTTGTAGGAAATCTATACTTATATGTACAAGTTATTTGTTTGGATTAAATTTGGACAAATATAAATATTATTGCGATAAAAGAATTGCAGAAAAAGAAAGAAGCCCAAATATTGTGAATTTACGGTAATTATGTGAAAATTAAGGGAATGAATTGAGATTTGGAATTGAAAAATACCGATTGAACTGAAATTTAGAGATAGTCTATATTACTTTGTTAAGAAAAAGGGATATATTTCCATGGTTTGATTTGTAGGAAAGACAATAAATATAATTGTAGGAATAGAAGTAAAAAAAGATGGATTGGTGTAAAATAGGGATTTAGCCTTATTTTTCACCGTCTAGTAGTTTAGATACAAATAAAAAATGTCTTGTAATTACGAATTTCTATATATAGAAATGTTTAATATTAAATTATGGAAATAAATTTTAGTATATTGTTGGTATTCAATCAAACTGTATAGGTATAACTTCCTAAAGATAAAACTTAAAGAGATAGCAAGTAGTAATATAACTGAAAGATGTTATAGAAAAAAGGAGTAAGAAATCAAATGACACATGATAGCCCCAAAAGAGCAAATAAATAACATAATTAAGATTTGTTATTATAGTGTGAAAAATATAAAGAAATGTGATTATTATGATAGATAATTTATGACATGCAGACATTGCTCCAACATCGAGATTGTCACAAAAAGCTAATAAGAGAAAGTAGGAAATAATGTCATAATAAAGAAATAAAAGAATACTAGGAAAGATAAGATAATTAAACATGTAAGAAAAGATTTAGTCATATGGTATAATAAGAAATGTGAGATGCATTTGGAGTAGTCTATAGCGAATCTGAAGGCATGCCCAGCGAAGCGGACCACGGTATGTTCCTCAAAATACGTTGATCTCATGAGGTGCATTTGTAGCAGATTGCCTATCAATCGAGGACTGATGATCTTGGGAAGATTGGGACTAGCCATTTTGAAGATAGGAAGCGTGGACTTCAAAGCCGAGGATGGCCCTTAATTTGGCGATGCACTAGAGGCAGGTTTGTAGTTTCCATCAAGAGGGTATACCTTGAATGCTTTGATAGAGTCGGCAATCTATTGGATGATGAGGGACTTTAGGATTTGGCGATTGCCTCAGCTCAGCGAGCAGGCTTTGTTGTCAAGACATAAAAAAGATAGTAATCATTCATATAACTATCATCATCAGTCAAAAGCGAGAACGAGAAGATGTGGGTTAAACCAACATGATAGTGGTATTTTACTATCCGGACATCGTATGAGATGGCAATGCCAATTGTTTGCTTAGTTTGTTTTTTTAGGGCAATGCCTTAACCCATGTAGAGAGTCTTCCACTAGTTGAGGAGTGGTTGCATGGGGCCATAGCCATGGTTGAAAGAGATATACCTATTTTTACATCTATGGAACCTAGTTGGTGCCTTTTCAGATTGTAGAAAATACCGACTCGGTTTCTTGAGTGAGCTCCAGTAGTGGCACTTGTTAGTGGGACCATAGTATATACAGAGCGATTGCTTGTAAATCCTCAATGTGTGCACTGGGTGGTACATCATGAATGTTTGGGTGTTGGTGCATTCCAATTTGAATACAGTTCTATGTTTTCTTAGTAGACGATATAACATTTATGTTATATGCAGTACGAAGCTGTCGATTATAGGTGTAATAGCAACACTCTTCCATAGATGGGCGATGGATACCTGTCAAGGAAGGTATTGTCGGTAGTACCCAGATATATTGAGAATAGAGCTATATATATATATATATGTTATCAGGTTTGGTCTACGGGGAAGTAGGTGGGTATGATTTACGCATGGAGGCGACACTATTAGAAATCCTAGTAATATATATGTAGTGTTATTCTTAAAAAGTATAATATGACCATTCACCAGAATTTAGTTCTATCCTCCCCTCATAACAAACCTGCATGTTAGATGGACGACAAAGATTATCTTGCTTAGAGCATTTGCTTAGTTGGTGTCATTATTATGGTCTGTATTAACTTATTATCGTAATTTTATTCAGTTTTGTTGTGAGATATTTATTTAAGATCTGATATATTTATCTTTTCCTTTTTGCATGATATTAGACAACCAACCCGAGTTTCATTGGACATGGATTTTAGCATTTTGCGAAAAATTCGGAACCTAAAATGGGATTTTGATTGTTACAGGCATGGATTTGCACATATAAGCGTATTTTTCTTGCATGGAGATATCTGATGATCTGTGTTCTTGCTTCATTGAGTATGTTGCAAGAATGTGTGTTGGATTGGTATGAGTTGCTTGTAAAAGAGATCGATGAGCTCGCCTTAGAGTGGAAACGGTTTAATGAGTGATTTAGGCCCAGATTCATTCCTGAGTTCGAGAAGGCTATCCTAGCTAGATGTTTCCTTAAGGGAAGTCATCTACTACCGATTACGTTTCATCATTTGAGGCCTTATCCAAATATGGCCTTGAACACATTAGCACTCCCTACAAAAAGAAACTCAAGTTAATTCCTAAACTTAAAAAAAGTGGAAGAAATCTCTTATGTTGCAATTCAAATTATCCTTCAAAGTGCTTGTTGATGAGGCCCTTCATCTCGAAGAAGTTGAGCATGAGAGGGGAAATAGTGATAAGTTCAAGGTTTTTAACAATCCAAATAATTAGAAGTTCCCTTTTCTTAAGTCGCTTTTCCTCACAAGAAGAAGTTTGTTGATTCCAATTCTCAGCCTAGTGCAACACCTCCTAGCAAGATGGGATGTTACAATTGTGGTGCTCATGATCATATGATATGTGAAAATCCTAATCCCCGCATATGCCGCTATTGCAATAAGGAGGGGCATTGGATGTCCTCTTGTATAATTGCTCCTAAGAATGCTATGTCTAGGAATCTTAATGTAGAAGATGCTTCTGGTGGTTCATCTCCTTCTATACTTGAGGGCACTTTATTGTTCCATGACTGGTCTGTTTAAGTTTCATTTGGTACGGGTGCGTCGCATTCATTCGTATCGAAAGCACTAATAGATGTTATCTCCTTAGATGTTACTTGTGTGATGACTTTATTAGGGATTCCAAATCCTATTGAGGGATCCACAACCCGTAGCATCTATGTGAGGATTTTGAGATACTTATTTGTTGCTTTTCTTTCCATGCGAATCTGTACGTGATTCACTTTCTTTGCTTTGCTACGATTATGGGTATAGAGTGGACTGTGCGATACGAAGGTAGAATCTTATATTCTGAAGGGAACTTATATCTTTGACATCATGTCTCTCCTATTTTATTGTGTCTTATACTTTGGAACATTGACTACGATTATGAAGCATCTCTATTTTCTCTTAAGTCCCATGAGGAGGATGCCATATCTCATATTCCAATCATTTGCCTATTTCAAGTTTTCCGCCCAAGTGGGCCATTGTGTTCCGCGTCAACCTTATTCCTATGAACAACTAGTTAGTCGGCTTCAAACTAGGATGTCACTAAAGGGAATGAAGAATTCAAGAAGAAACTATTAGGGATCAAAGCAAAACAGTTTATCTAGTTTAGCTCTTCACTGCGGGTTTCCATGGTTGTATTTGCAAAGAAGTATGATGACACTTTAGGGTTACGCATCGATTA
Organism: Allium sativum; assembly: GCA_030737875.1. Lineage (NCBI taxonomy): Eukaryota > Viridiplantae > Streptophyta > Magnoliopsida > Asparagales > Amaryllidaceae > Allium > Allium sativum. Next base: position 487,739,370 of record CM060913.1, read on the forward strand.
TTGCAATCTTAACATGCTGGTAATCAAGAATCGTTATCATGGCCTAAGATTCATGACATGTTCGATCAGTTGAGTGGTGCTAAGATCTTTTCTTAGCTTGACCTTGCCACAAGTTTTCATCAGTTGCAGGTTGCGGAGGACAACATTCCTTTCATGGCATTCCACACCCATCATGGTTTCTATCAGTGGCTCATCATGACGTTCGGTCTGACAACTTCCTCGACTTATTTCATCAATCTTATGAACCGATTACTCTGGGAATATCTCGCTAAGTTCATTCTAGTATTCATTAATGACATTCTTATATATTCTAAGTCTGAAGCTGTTCACGCTTTTCGTTTGAGAATTTTTTTTTATGTACACTTTGTCAACATCAACTCAAAGAAAAGTTCTCAAAGTGCCATTTTTTGGGAGAAGCCAGTCAAGTTTCTCGACTAAGTTATACCATTTGATGGCATTTCAGTCGATCTTTCAAAGATCGAAGCCATCTAGAACTGGAAGAGACCCAAGAATGTATCTAAGATTCGTAATTTCCTAGGATTGGCGGCTTATTACTATGAACTCATAAGGGACTTCCGCATCGTGCTACCTCTCACTAGTCTTATTATAAAATTTGTTCACTTTATTCGGCCGGACAAATGTGAAGCTTCTTTTTAGAGATTGAAGGCGCTTCTTACTCATGCAACCATTCAAGTGATTCCTGAAGGGAACCAAAATCTTATAGTCTATATTGATGCTACCCATTGCGGCCTTAGTTATATGCTTAAGTAGCGTAATCGGGTGCCTATGCTTCTATGCAATTGCATATGAATGAGTTTTGATAAGCTACCCATGATTTGGAGTAAGCTGCCGTAACACCCCGTATTTTCTGTGAATATTAAAATTTAACAGATCTAAGAAAAATTAATTTTTATATGAAGAATTAAGGGAAGCGGGTTACGCCATTGCGTTCATCTCGGAATTATGCGAGTCCAAGTTTGCGTGAATCGGACTCCGTATGAAGAAGTTATGGAGTTCAGAAGATATCAACAACAAATAGAAAATAATAATTAAATAAGAAATCCAGTTCAAAATTCAAAATTCGAACGGACAGGCTGAGCGGGAAAATTCCCGCTCAGGGTGTCGACCCCCCAATAGAGGAGTCGACATAGGTGTCGACCCCCCCCCCCCCCCCCCGTACGGAGTCAACCCCTTTGAGATCTGCTTCCTGTGACGAATTTCTTTAGTCCTGAGATGATATGGCCTTCCTTGATTGACCAATGACTAATTTCTGAGGTGTTAGAGCTTACGTGTCATGCAATGGTTGGCTGGATGACACATCTCTTTGGTTTGATGGCTCTGATTTCTCCTAGACTAATCTAAAGGCTAGAATTAATCCTAGACATCTATATATACATAGCCAAACCTAGACCGTGATCTCATAACCCTAAGACTATGGTGTCGTCATGCTGTTCGTCTACAAGCTAGCTTAACCTCCTCCATCTTCTCCTAACTAGAACAATAAATCCAAACTAGTAACCGATTAGAAGAACTTCAAATCAAACGTCTACATCAAAGGATAACTTTTCAAATTCAGAAATCATATCCCAGAATACAAGATCTATCCTTTTTCTGTAAGTTTAATTATTATTTAGATATAAACATCTAATAGAAATCATGACTGTAATAATCAGATCTAGAACGATGCCTAATTCTGGTTCGTGCCTATACTTTTGTCAAATCTAAATTGCTTATTACTATGAGACTGTTGGACTGACATAATTGAACCTATCATGCCTATGAGACTATTGGACTGACATAATAGAACCTATCATGCCTATGAGACTGTTGAACTGACATAATAGAACCTATCATGCCTCTGAGACTGTTGGGCTGACATAAATGAACCTATCATGCCTGTGAGACTGTTGTGATTGATAGGATGGAGCATTTCATGTTTTACAACCTATGCCTATGAGACTATTGTGATTTATCAAATGGGACTTATCATGTTGTACATTAATTCACTTAAGTCCAATTCTATCTAATCTTTATACCTATGGTGTGAATTGCTTAGCTTGTCTACACATATTGTTAATGTACAGCATTGAAACATGATTCTTGAATTTGGTATACTTGCCTATTTTTCCTTATGTCAATTCTTATGCTCCTTCTCTATTTTTTCTCCTTTTTACTTGCTTTTGTGAATACTAAGTTCATTCGGAACTTAGATTGAATCTCGTTGTAGAGCGATTATAACGCGGGGAAAATTGGGTATAATTTAATTTAGTAAATTTTGGGCATAGCTTGGGAATGTGGCATAAACTTGTATTTACTAGACTTGTGGAAAATTTGACACATAGATTTGGACATATATGACAAATATGTAAATTGGCTAAAGACGAACATGCCTAACCCAAGGTTAGATTGAGTTGTGGTGTAAGACTGCCCGGAACCGCCCGGCACATCCAGCGGCCGCAACAATATAGATCTAATGTGAGAGGTTAGCGCATTTAAGCCCAAAATCCTGAGGTTAGATTGAGTTGAGGATAGAAACAAACAGTCGAAGAATGGTAGGGTTAAGTTAATCAAAGAAACACTTAACCAGTATAACATGATGTGTGGTAGGGTTAAGTAACAAAATAGGGCAACACTTAACCAATGTAACATGATAAGTGGTAGGTTAAGTAACACAAGAGAGCAACACTTAACCAATATAACATGATGTGTGATAGGGTTAAGTAACACAAGTGGGCAACACTTAACCAATGTAACATGACAAGTGGTAGGGTTTAGTTATTCAAAGCAACACTTAACCAATATAACATGATGTGTGGTAGGGTTAAGTAACACAAGAGGGCAACACTTGACCAATGTAACATGACAAGTTGTAGGGTTAAGTAACACCAGAGAGCAACACTTAACCAATATAACATGATGTGTGATAGGATTAAGTAACACAAGAGGGCAACACTTAACCAATATAACATGACAAGTGGTAGGGTTAAGTAACACAAGAGGTCAACACTTAACCAATGTAACATGACAAGTGGTAGGGTTAAGTAACACAAGAGGGCAACACTTAACCAATGTAACATGATAAGTGGTAGGGTTAAGTGACACTAGAGGGCAACACTTAACCCATGTAACATGACCAGTGGTAGGGTTAAGTTAACACTTAACTAATGAACGAGTGGGGTTAAGCTGATGGGAAACACTTAACCAATATAATATGATGAATGAACAGGGTTAAGTCAAAAGAAAACACTTAACCAATTACAACATGCTGAATGAGAAGGGTTAAGTTAATAAGAAACACTTAACCAACATGACATGGTGTGTGGATGGGTTAAGTTAACTTTAATGGATGGATAACACTTAACCAATTTGGGGGGGTATACGAATAAACCCTAGAAAACCCTAGTAATGGGGACCTATTTCAGCAGTAACCCACATAGATGTATCACGGTACCTTGAAACTAGGCAGCGTGGGGCACGATTACTGGGTTGATTATAAGTGGTCAAAATAGTGGTAGGGGGTGCAGCAGTGTAGTTCCGATGGAGTATGGGCATGCACGTGCTCCGGAGTGGAAAAGCAGGCACTGGGCATTAGTAGTATACACTGTGCATCTAGAATTTGTGTCGGGTTGCTATCATAGGGATTGATACACCTTATGGTGGGACCATTACAGGGTATCTACATGCAAGAGAGGGCCGATTGACACAGACACAAGAAAAGTTAATACAAGTAGGGAGCCGATCGATAGGGTAGTAAGGGCACATCTAACATCTTCATGGAAATTAGGCTGGCTGAGATAAGGTCCTCATACTAGATGTATACCTGAAGGCTACCACAATTGCGGGGTTGCACTCACCTTATTTTATAACACAGGATACTAGTTGGGACACTAGTATGGGTTACGGATCCTTTTTCACAGGATACTAGTTGGGACACTAGTAGGGAATAAAAATCATTCTATTAAAGACACAAGATAGGATGCTAGTTGGGTGGTGTAGAGAAAATAGGAAATCAGAGAAAGAACCGAAGCGCATTCAGTGTATTTTACCTTGTCATATCTAACGATCATCATTTGTTGTCTTGCTATGCTTATTATCATGGTTATGGTCTTGTATCTAGTTTATTCATGTCATGATCCTTTTACCTGTTTACATGATGAATAATCACTGGACTTACCAGGCTTTATGTCTGACTCTGTTTTGTTTCACTCTCTTTTCTTCCGTCCCCCCCCCCCAAGGTTCACAGGGAGGGAATATTACCAATTAGCTCAGTTTTCTTTCCAAGCTCGAAGATAGACGATGTATTGCTTTGGACTCTCTTTTCCACTGCTATGGATGGCTCATGCTTTATTAGGGAATATCACTGTCATTTCATGCTTCTTTATTTTGTTAAACAAGATAGATGCTTTGCTGTAATGGGTATTAGTGTTTTAGCCCTGGAAAGAAATCTTTGTACAAGCTGTTTTACCAAGCTTTTGTTTTATCAATAAAGTGAAGTTTTATTTATTTTCCGTTGTTTAAATTTTGTCTGTTTTGTAAATTATCTGTTCTATACACTTATTACGCTCCACCGAAGTTAATGCATTCCATTTGTGAGTGACTTTAACGGAGGTGGGGTGTTACACGTGGTATCAGAGTTGAAGGTTACCAGAAGAGATAAAGGATTTTGAAACCCGTTTTCAAAAGCATTCTTATGAAGAAGTATTTTCAAAAACATGTTTTAAAGAAGCGTTTTTCAAGAGAAAAGTATTGTTTTCAAAAGGCATATTCCCCAACTCCATATGCACTATTTTTCGATTCTCTATTTGAATCTCTTCTTCCTTTCTTTTTGCCATAGTTTCGTAGGCATACATCACATGTCGAGGGCGAAGTAGTGCCCAACCTCCATCTATAGCCGCAGTAGTTTCACTTGCGTCTCATTTTCTTTCAAGCCTTGTAGGTTACCGTGCAATGGAGGTAGTTTCGAGGAACTTGTCAACAAGCTACACAAGGATAGTTAGAATAAGAATAAGGGAGATTAGGCTAAGAAGCACAAGCCCAAGGATAGGAAGCTTGTTGATATGGCTTAATCCACGCAGAAGGAGAAAGGTGGAAAGAAAGAGGCCAAAGTGGAGGAATCACAAACAAGGGATTAGAATATAAGAAGGGTGGAAGAAATAATAGATCCCACAACAAGAGGATGTGTCTTTTCTGTGGTATGGCGGAACATTTAATTGTAGGAAGAAGAAGACAGGTGGTTATTTGCAGTATAGTGAAGCAGGGCATCTTTTCAAGGATTGTCGAAGGACAAGGGCAAAGGACATAATCTTCTAGAAGGCAATTGCATGCTTTCACCGCTAGTGTAACTAAGAGAGGTAGGAACATTTCTGCTGAAAGTTTAGTTTTTCTTTTCAATCATCCTGTTAGAACTTTGTTCGATTCTGGCGCTTCACATTCTTTTATATCTGCTTCCATAGTTGAGTCTCTGCATCTTAGTACTTGTATAGTAGAAGATCCCATTATTGTCTCAAATCCAATTGATGGTTCGGCTCATTTATCTATGATTTGTTTGGATTTGGAATATCTATACTAAGCGTTAAGTTTAGATGTAATGCTTGCAATTTTGTTTTCATGGGTTATGGGTTGATTCTACGGATGGATTCATTATGCAGTAATGGTGCCATTCTCAATTATGAAAGGAGAGTATTTAGACTTTTGACTCGCCTCGGTAATACCCTCGAAATCTCGTGTAACCCTAAGGGTTCTGTCATGCTTAGTTACCTAGAATCTCTTAATACAACTGTTGACAATTTGCAATCTGTTCAAGTAGTCCATGAATATCCCGATGTCTTTGACGAAGTGAAGGGTTTACCCCTAAAAACATGTGATAGACTTCCGCATATAATTAATTGATAACGCCAACCCAGTTGCATTAACCGTACGACACATGGCTCCTAGGGAGTGGAAGGGGCTCAGCAAGCAAATTAAAGAGTTGCTTGAGAAGGGGTTTATTTGGCGAAGTATTTTTGAATGTGGTGCTCCGGTAGTGTTCGCTACTAAGGCGGATGGTTCACTTCGCCTATGCGTGGATTTTAGAGAATTAAACAAGCTGACTAAGAAAAATAGGCACCCGTTTCCAAGAATAGATGATTTGTTTGACCGGCTTATAAGAGCATCTGTTTCTCCCAACTAGATTTGGCTACAGGGTTTCATCAGCTAAGAAAAGCTGAGGACAATATAGATAAGACTGCTTTTAGGACTCCTGATGGTTTCTTTGAGTAGCTCGTCATGCCTTTCAGTTTGATGAATGTACCCGCTTATTTGTTGACTTGATGAGTAGGGTGTTTAGGGAGTTCCTTAATAAGTTTGTAGTAGTTTTCGTGGACGATATCTTGATTTTCTCAAAGAACCAGGGAAAACATGCTTTGCATTTAAGAGAATTCATGGATACACTTCGAGCTCATCAACTTAAGGCGAAGTTATCCAAAATGTCATTTTTGGAGAGAAGAAGTAAGGTTTATGGGACATGTGGTGTCCAAATAAGGGATAGCAGTTGATCCCGCAAAAGTAGTTGCGGGGCAAGACTGAAAGGTACCAAGGAATGCAACAGAAGCAAGAAGCTTTCTTGGACTAGCAGGCTAAGATAGGAAGTTCATTAAGGACTTTGCGAAGGTATTAGCCCCACTTACTAGATTAACGAAGAAGAATCTAACGTTTGCTCGAGATATTGATTGTGATTTCACTTTCCAACGATCGAAGAGGGCTCTTACAACGGCCCCAGTTTTGACTATTACCTTACGGTAGTAAAATGTTTACGGTATACACGGATGCATGCGGTAGGCGCCATTTTGATGTGAAAAGGAAGGGTAAGGTCATAGCGGATGCCTTAAGAAGAAAAAGGTTGACTTCAAGTCCTCTTTATGTGAAAAGGAAAAGTTCAAAATACACATCAACCTTTGATTTAAAAACCTTCGGTTAAGTTAGTAGTTAGTATCGCTAAGAGTAAGACCTACGCTTTTGGATCAAATAGGGACTTCACAAAGAAAAGACTCTCAGATAGTTGAAGAAATGGATAAGTTAAGTAGAGAAGAGGCCTCTAATCACCTTAATAACTACACTTGGTAACATGGTTAGCATCTGCTTATTTTCAAGAGATAGTTCTTCCACATGGAATACCCTCTAGGAAATTTTGAAGACCCTTTGAGGAAATGTTAGCATGACACAGCATAAGTTGTAGTCCCAAGCATACAAGAGGAAATAGAAGTGGAACGAGAAGCAACGGTGAGAAGAGTTCCAACTCGTATCTTGGGTACAGAAGTTAAAAGGCTACGCAATTGTGAGGTCAAGCTAGTTAAAGTACAATGGAGTGATGCTGAGGAAGATGCGACTTGGGAAACCGAGGACAAGATACGCGCAGCTTACCGTTATCTTTTTGAGGGTACATTCTTGATCTCTTTTTTCATAAGTTTATGCAAGCTTGTATATCTCCTCCGTCCTATTCTTGATCCTTAGGTAGAAACCAATGGATGCAAACATGTATTTGAAACATGTTATGATTGATGGTTGCAAGTGGTTGCTCGTGGATGCATACACACACACACTAGGTACTAGATCGGCTCAGTCACTTTCATATTGCGTATGCATATATGAATTTATATATGGATTGAAACTTGATGTGTTATCATGTGGACGTTGCATTTGTACGAATGATTGTTCACTCATGTAGAAATTACAAAATACAATTAGGAATAATTGCATACATGATGGACTCATAGCACTGACATGATTCGCATCAAGGAGGTCAACTGAATCAGTAGACTGCCTGATTTTGCATTAGATAAGGACATATACACACAGTATGCATATGATCATGAAAGCATTAGAAGTCTTTTAAGGACAATGGATGCCTATGATTGATGGTTGAGTAGATGGATGTTGGATGTTAGGATACATTCTTCTTAACTTAGAGATTTCGGGGACGAAATCCTTTAAGGAGGGGGGAATGTAACAACCCGTATTTTCTGTGAATATTAAAATTTAACAAATCTAAGAAAACTGAATTTTTATAAGAAGAATTAAGGGGAACGGGTTACGCCATTGCATTCGTCTCGGAATTCTGCTTGAGATAGAGTCCGAGTTTGCGTGAATCGGACTCCGTATGAAAAAGTTATTGAGTTCAGAAGATTTCAAGAATAAACAGAAAATAATAATTAATTAAGAAATCCAGTTCAGAATTCAAAATTCGGACAGAACAGGCTGAGCGGGAAAATTCCCGCTCAGGGTGTCGACCCCCCAGGAGGAGTCGACATAGGTGTCGACCCCCTTATAGGGGAGTCGACATAGGTGTTCACCCCCCTATAGGGAGTCGACCCCTTTGAGATCTGCTTCCTGTGACGAATTTCTTTAGTCCTGAGCTGAGGTGGCCTTCTCTGATTGGCCAATGACTAATTTTTGATGTGTTAGGCTTATGTGTCGTGCTATGGTTGGCTATATGACACATCTCTTTGGTTTGATGGCTCTGGTTTCTCCTAGACTAATCTAAAGGCTAGAATTAATCCCTATATACATAGCCAAACCTAGACCCTAATCTCATAACCCTAAGACTATGGTGTCGTCATGCTGTTCGTCTACAAGCTAGCCTAGCCTCCTCCATCTTCTCCTAACTAGAAAAATAAATCAAAACTAGTAATCGATTAGAAGAACTTCAAATCAAACGTCTACATCAAAGGATAACTTTTCAAATTCAGAAATCAGATCCCAGAATACAAGATCCATCCTTTTTCTGTAAGTTTAGTAATTATTTAGATTTAAACATCTTATAGAAATCATGACTATAATAATCGGGTCTAGAACGATGCCTAATTCTGATTCATGCCTATGCTTTTGTCTAATGTAAATTGCTTATGCCTATGAGACTATTGGACTGACATAATAGAACCTATCATGCCTATGAGACTGTTGGACTGACATAATAGAACCTATCATGCCTATGAGACTGTTGGACTGACATAATAGAACCTATCATGCCTATGAGCCTGTTGGATTGACATAAATGAACCTATCATGCTTGTGAGACTGTTGTGATTAATAGGATGGAACATTTCATGTTGTACAACCTATGCCTATGAGACTATTGTGATTTATCAAATGGGACTTATCATGTTGTACTTTAATTCTCTTAAGTCCAATTCTATCTAATCTTTATACCTATGGTGTGAATTGCTTAGCTTGTCTACACATAGTGTTAATGTACAACATTGAAACATGATTCTTGAATTTGGTACATCTTTACATGCCTATTTTTCCTTATGTCAATTCTTATGGTCCTTCTCTATTTTTCCCCTTTTTACTTGCTTTTGTGAATACTAAGTTCATTTGGAACTTAGATTGAATCTCGTTGTACGTGCGATTATAACGCAGGGAAAATTGGGTATAATTTAATTTAGTAAATTTTAGGCATAGCTTGGGAATGTGGCATAAACTTATATTTACTAGACTTGTGGAAAATTTGACACATAGATTTGGACACATATGACAAATATGTAAATTGGCTAAAGATGAACATGCCTAACCCGAGGTTATATTGAGTTATGGTGTAAGACTTCCTGGAACTGCCCGGCACATCCAGCAACCGCAACAATATAGATCTAATGTGAGAAGTCAACGCATTCAAGCCCAAAAACCCGAGGTTATATTGAGTTGAGGTTAGAAACAGACAGGCTAAGAATGGTAGGGTTAAGTTAATCAAAGCAACACTTAACCAATATAACATGATGTGTGGTAGGGTTAAGTAACACAAGAGGGCAACACTTAACCAATGTAACATGACAAGTGGTAGGGTTAAGCAACACAAGAGAGCAACAATTAACCAATATAACATGATGTGTGATAGGGTTAAGTAACACAAGAGGGAAATACTTAACCAATGCAACATGACAAGTGGTAGGGTTAAGTTAATCAAAGCAACACTTAACCAATATAACATGATGTGTGGTAGGGTTAAGTAACACAAGAGGACAACACTTAACCATTGTAACATGACAAGTGGTAGGGTTAAGTAACACAATAGAGCAACACTTAACCAATATAACATGATGTGTGATGGGGTTAAGTAACACAAGAGGGCAACACTTAACCAATGTAACATGACAAGTGGTAGGGTTAAGTAACACAAGAGGTCAACACTTAACCAATGTAACATGACAAGTGGTAGGGTTAAGTAACACAAGAGGGCAACACTTAACCAATGTAACATGACAAGTGGTAGGGTTAAGTAACACTAGAGGGCAACACTTAACCAATGTAACATCACCAGTGGTAGGGTTAAGTTAACACTTAACCAATGAACGAGTGGGGTTAAGTTAATGGGAAACACTTAACCAATATAATATGATGAATGAACAGGGTTAAGTTAATAGAAAACACTTAACCAATTACAGCATGATGAATGAGAAGGGTTAAGTTAATAAGAAACACTTAACCAACATGACATGGCGTGCAGATGGGTTAAGTTAACTTTAATGGATAGATAACACTTAGCCAATTTGGGGGGTATACGAATAGACCCTAGAAAACCCTAGTAACGGGGACTCGTTTCGGCAGTAACCCACATAGATGTATCACGGTACCCAGAAACTAGGCATATGGGGGATGATTACTGGGCTGATTATAAGCGGTCAAAATAGCGGCAGGGTTGCAGTAGTGTAGTCCGACGGAGTCTGGGCGTGCACGTGCTCCGGAGTAGAAAAGCAGGCACTGGGCATCAATAGTATACACTGTGCATTTAGAATTTGTGTCGGGTTGCTATCATAGGGATTGATATCCCTTATGGTGGGAGCAGCACAGGGTATCTACACGCAAGAGAGGGCCAATTGACATAAACACAAGGAAAGTTAATACAAGTAGGGAGCCGATCGATAGGGTAGTAAGGGCACATCTAACATTTTCATGGCAATTAGGCTGGTTGAGGTAAGATCCTCATACTAGAAATACACCTGAAGGCTACCATAATTGTGGGGTTGGGGTCGCCTTATTTTATAACATAGGATACTAGTTGGGACATTAGTGGGGGATACAGATCCTTTTTCATAGGATACTAGTTGGGACACTAGTAAGGAATACGAATCATTCTATAAAAGACACTAGTTAGGATGCTAGTTGGGTTGTGCAGTGAAAATAGGAAATCAGAGAAAGAACCGAAGCGCATTCCATGTATTTTACCTTGTCATATCTAATGATCATCATTTGTTGTCTTGCTATGCTTATTATCATGGTTATGGTCTGGTATCCAGTTTATTTATGTCATGATCCTTTTACCTGTTTACATGCTGAATAATCACTGGACTTACTAGGCTTTATGTCTGACTCTGTTTTGTTTCGCTCTCTTTTCTTCCGTTCCCCCCTAGTTTCTCAGGGAGGGAATATTACCACTTAGCTCAGTTTTATTTCCAAGCTCGAAGATAGACGATGTATTGCTTTGGACTCTCTTTTCCACTGCTATGGCTGGCTCATGCTTTATTGGGGAATATCACTATCATTTCAAGCTTCTTTATTCTGTTAAACAAGACAGATGCTTTGTTGTAATGGGTATTGGTGTTTTGGTGCTGGAAAGCAATCTTTGTACAAGTTGTTTTACTAAGCTGTTGTTTTATCATTAAAGTAAAGTTTTATTTATTTTCCGTTGTTTAAATTTTGTTTGTTTTGTAATTTATCCGTTCTGTACACTTATGACGCTCCACTGAAGTTAATGCATTCCCTTTGTGAGGGACCTTAACGGAGGTAGGGTGTTACAGCTGCCATCATCTTTGCATTGAGGATATGACATAATTATCTATTAAGAAAGCATTTCATTCTCTATACCATTCATAAGTCTCTTAAATACTTATTTACCTAGAAAGAGCGCAACACGCGACAACAGTGTTGGCTCGAATTCCTTGCATCATATGATTTGATATTCAGTATACCCCAGGAAAGGGGAATCAGGTTGCTGATGCATTTAGTCATAAGAAATCAACTGTAGTTTCCATGATGCTTACAAATTGGAACATCTTAGTGATTCTTTCTTATTGTGATATTCGAGATCATGTGCCATCTTCTTCTTCTCTTTTTAGTAACATGGCAAACCTTAAGATCATAGTATACATTGATACTCACTTAAGTAAACCCCACGCCACGTGTCTACCCTACTTTGTTTAGTCATCGCATATAGATGCTTAACATCCATCTCCCAAAGTTGTTTGCAACGGGATTCGAACCTGCCTGCGCACAATGCTTTAACTCCCATCTCCTGACTCCCAAACCACCCGAGCTATGAATGGCGGATGATCATGCAACATCGTCTGATTCTTCGATGTTATTATTTAACATGGATGTATAACCTAACCCATAAGAACGTATTGCCGATGCATAACGACAAGATTCATATATTGTATCTTTCATTCAATGTTGCCAATCTGACTCCCATTATGACAAGTTAATGGATTTCTGTGTTAATTTGCAGGGCTATCTTCGCAAGAAGAATCAGTTAGTTATGCCTACTATTTACGATCTTAGGTGTAATGTTCTAACTGTGTATCTCCGTACTAAGTATACTATTCATCTTGGCAACAAATAGATGTATGCTGACATGCATTGCTTATATTTTTAGGATAACATGAAGTGAGGCGTAGTGGGTTATGTAAGTAATTTCATAACTTGTCAGCTCGTGAAGGTCGAGCATCAATGTCCCAGTGGTCTCATTCAACATCTAGAGGTCTCGAAGTGAAAGTAGGATTAGATGTCTATAGACTTTATTGACGACTTAGCTCATTTGAGATTGGACCATATTAGAAATTAGGTGATTGTGGAGTGTCTGAATAAGTTCGCACATCGCGTTCCTATTAAATCTAATAGCATAACATCTTCTCTTTTCAAGCTGTATGTTAAGGAAGTCATGCTATGGTATCGTATTCCTATCTCTATTGCATGCGATCATGATTCGCTCTTTACAAGTCATTTCTAAAAGAGTCTTCAATAAGCTTTGGGCACAAAGATTGAAATTTTTAGGGATGAAGATTATGGTGATGAAGGTTTTGATGACAACAACCTTGTTTTAAATGTTATTATTAAAATATACACCAAAACTATTATATAGAAATATATATATATATATATGTATATATGTATATATATATATATATATATATATATATGTATGCGTGTGCAGGATGTATATGCAGTTATTTTATGCAAGTATTGATTCTAAAGGCTGTACAGATTAAAAATTCAATAAGGAGAGTTCAAGATTAAAGACTCGTGTGTAAAAAGAGTACAAGAGTTAAAGAAATAAGGATAAGTGATAGGGTCTATAATATTTTATAAAACACCGTAATAGAATTAAAGTCTTTATTCCAATTCTCTCACCAGTATTGCCTTATAATATTTTAAAATTCTTTTAACTATTCTCAAAATTACTTCCTACTTAAAATATACATACTTTCTGATATTTAAGTTATTCAAAACATTTTTGAATTTTAACCTAATTCCCGATTTAAATATTTTAGATTTTCTTACTTATATTTTAGTTTAATTTTATATGTTTACTTGAGTTTTAATATTCATATTACCTTATATTCATATCTATAGTTTCATATCTTAAGTTTTAGGTTTTTCATATTTATATTATAGTTTTACATTAAGCTTTGATGCCACTTTTATAAATTATAAATATATGTTTTTCTTTTATAATCTTACTTTATTACACTAATTTAATATATAGGAAAATTGTTTATTTAAACTCTTTAATTACCATGATTTGTTTAAGTATCTTTAACATTATTTTCAAAATTTTGAATTTGATTTTTTATAGGGCATGTCGACATCCCCTACTCTCCATGTCGGCATGGTAGCTGTTATTTCTAAATTTAAGTTTCAAAAGATGTGTCTATTTGTTTAAAACTGTTCTTGGAAAGACATGATTGTTAATCCACTATAAACACCCATCTAATTTAGAAAATTTTAACTACTTCTGTCCTTTTCTCCACTCCATTTATACTCTTAAATTTCAAGTATTCATAACTAAACTCTACCGAAATTCAAAGAGAATCAAACCAAATATTTTCTAATTCGATTCTTCACTACATTCTCTCAAAGATTAAAGTGGTATTCAATGCTATAGGAGTATTTATAATCAAAGATCGTAACATCAAATTTCTATCAAGTATTTCTTGTGAACATATAGTGAAAAGTGTATTTGTATCCCGTTCAAATTAGTAAGGTGTGATCGTAACTCGTAACTGAATTATGCCACCTTGTAGCCTAGTTAAATCAAGAGAGTGTTCTGTGCTCGGAAGAACTTGGGGGTGGACCTCATGACCATTGAAATAGAGGATTATAAGATGGATATTATTTGAAAAGAAATCTACACAACCTAGAGTTCTGTAGGACTTGATGTAGGATAACTCCAGAATTGTATAAAATCCCAATGTATTCTTTCCTTTACTTCGTTTACTTATCATTTGCATATTTTTTTAATTTGTATCTGTAATTTGAATTTGGATTTGTTAAATTAGAAAAAGATCTGAGAATGATCATAAATTCTGTTAAACATTATTTACCACCCCTCTAGTGTTAAGTTAGCCTTAAGATCTGTAATATGCTTTTCCCAACAATTGGTATCAGCGCATTGGTTTTCAAAGTTTTCATAATTTGAATTTTTAAAAGTTTAGAATGACAATTTTTGGAATTTCTTATAATACTAGTTAAAAAATATTAAATTCATCATCGTTTCATGAGTTTGCATTTAATTATTTGTAAAAATCAAGTTATCTATTGAATGGTGTGTTGTGAAGGGATAGATGTGTTATATGGCTTTTGATGATACAACATTCAATGGACAAATAGCGTAAATCTTGAAAGACAAATTGATACTTGATAGTAGATGTTCAAGACATATGACTGGAAATTCGGATATACTGAATGATATAGTTTATAAAGATGGAGAAACAGTTAATTTTGATGACAACTCAAAAGGATATGTGATTGGCATCAACAATGTCAGTAATTCTAAAACTCTTACTATTTCCGATTTTTGTTAGTTAGGAATTTGAAACACAACTTAGTATACGTCGATTATTTGATGAAGGCTATAAAATTAAATTTGAAACAGATAATCATTACGTTGAAGATAATAATTCAAAAATTATATATGAAGGAATTAGAAAGGAAAATATTTACATTCTAAGTATGAAAATTTCAAATGGCAATTTATGTCTTTTGGCTTATACAAGTGATCCTTGGATTTAGCATAAAAGATTTACGCATTTGAATTTCAAACTCTTTTCTAAAATTTCTAAACTAGATTTAGTAAGAGGACTTCCTAAAGTGGATTTTAAAATAGATAGTATGTGTGATGCCTGTAAACTAGGAAAACAAAAAAGAGTACACTTAAACTAAAAGATAAGACTTTCACTTCAAAACATTTATAATTACTTCATATGGATTTATTTCGTCCATCTCAAGTTTAGTCAATAAATCATAGTACATTTTTGTTATTACTGATGATTACTCTAGATACACTTGAACTTTTCTATTTTTTAAATTTTTTGCAAGAATAATTCAAAATTTATTTTCTTCAAAATTTAAACTATATGTAGTGACCGCTGATTATGACATATTTCATCTGTTTTGTGTTTCGTTGATGGAGATACCGGAAGTTCCCTTCTTTTCTTAGCATCCAGAGTATATCAATTTCGGTATTCTTGCCACCGAAGAGTTGGTTCTTCATTTGGAGTAGAAGTGATAATATTGATAGAATCAGATGATATTTTTTCATAGGAATTAGTTAGTGTAGATAGAGAGCTTACTTTTTTCGACATGACACAGGAAAGCTTTTTGAAGAATGATTTTTATTGTTTAGGTGAAAAAGGAAACTTTTCTAATGTACTTATAAGAGAACACATACTAAATTTAGTGTATATATAAATGATTGGTGAAGCTTGTTTTATCCATTCATTTAAAACAAAATTAGTTTGTAAAAAATAGGTATAGAAACGAAATATAAGGTTTGTCTGCAAAACGATGTTCTTTACTAAAAATACTATATTCTTTCCTAGTTAAAAAATTAAACCATAGAGCTAAGCATATATAAAAGACTATTATAATAAATAAATAACTTACAGAAGTTGTCTAGGAGTTCTAATTAAAACTCCTTTTTATTTTGAGCTTAGTCACTATCATGTATTGGTGGTACCTGCAAAAAATAACATTTTATTGGTACCCACTTCCCCCGTTAGGGTCCTAACAGTTAAATCTAAGGAAACCAAACCCAAGAGGGTTCAAAATCCTTTTTGAAAATATAATTAATATTTTTGTGAACAATATCTTAAAAATTCTTAATATATTTATTTCCAATAAGAAACATTATCGGTTTTTGGAACCTATATACTAATATTTCCCAAGTAATTTTTCATAGTAGAAATATTTAATTTACTACTAGAAATTACTGGTTTGATATTAAATTTCTTAGAACTGGATTTATTTTTAGCTTTTTGATCATATCCTGGTTCCTTTTTACTCGAAACCGGTTGAGAATTTTCTAATATTTTAGATAAATTATATCTTTCTTTATTAAAAATTGTTAACATTTTTAGAAATACTATCTAGTTTAACTTTTAAACTAGAATTTTCTAATTCTATAATTTTAACTTTAGTACTCAAATCATGATTTTTAGAGGCTAGTATATAATTTTTGTTCTTTTGGGTCTCGATTTCTTGACTTAACATAGAAATCTATGAATTTGCTACTGAAAGAGATTCTTGTAATTTTCTAATCTCATTTTCTAAAATCTCTTTTTCATCTTTTAATAAGTTTGTTTCAAATTCTTCTCTTTTTCTATCTTCATTAACTTATTTATACTTTCTCTTAAAATTATTTCTAGGTTCTAAAACTTCCGTATTAATTTTCTTTAATTCATCATAAGTAAATTCACTAACCTCAGTATCCTTTGCCATGAGACATACATTTGCTTGTTCGTTGTCACTATCGCTGTCACTATCGGAAGTTGATGAATCTGAATTATCCTAAGTCGCTGAAAATGCTCGTCTTTTTGATTTTTCCTTTTTGCGATTTTTCTTTAATTTTGGACAATTCTTTTGATGGTGTTCGGTTTTGTGACAATTAAAGCATTCCACCAGGGCTGGGTCAGGCTCTTTTGATGAATTCTTTTTCATACTCTTACTTTGGCCTTTTCTATATTTCAGATTTTTTTTGAAATTCTTTGCTACAAAAGCAATATCTTCTTCATCTGAATCATAATCTTCTTTCTCAACATGGAAAGCTAAAATTTTCTTGTCTTGTGCATGTGCTTTCTTTGCCTGCAAATTTACTTCATAGAACGTAAGATTACCAATTAACTCTTTTGGTTTCATGGTAGATAGATCAATAGCTTCTTCGATAACTAACACCTTTCTCTCCCATTCGTCCGTTAAAGAGTTAATTTTTTTTTGAAATTATATCAAAATCAGTATATTTTCTCCTAATCCCAATAGAGAATGAAAAACATTTTGAAAACGTGAATACATGTCATTTATAGATTCATTCTCGATCATTTTGAAAATTTGAAACTGGGTTTTAAGCATGGATAACTTACTTTGCTTGACCTTGTTTGTTCCTTCAGGAGTTACTTTGAGTGTTCTCTAGATTTCATATGTTGTATTGCACATACAAACTTGGTTAAACTCGTTTCTATCCAAGGCACAATGCAACATATTCATGGCTTTGGCATTGGTGGTAGCCTCTACTTTTTTCATTTGCAGACCACTCCGTATATAGAGTAGTGGGTTGTGCAAACTCTTTTTGTGTAATGTTCCAAAAAAGCATCAAAACTATTAGCTTGCATATATATTCTCATTCGTGTAGCCCAATAGCTATAATTCATGCCATTAAAGAAGGGTGGTCTTTGTAACACCCCATAATTTTAACAACACTAAAGATGATAAACTAAAGAATACTTAATTAAATATTCAGAATTATGTGAAACGGACTGCGCCATTGCATTTGTCTTGGAATTCTAGTCAAAATAGACACTTGGTTTGCGTAAAACGACAATATTTGAAGAAGTTATTAAGGTTAGAAGTTTATATGCGCACAAGAGAAATACATATAAATAAAATAAATCCATAATTTAAACAAATTCAAAAATCGAACAGAAGAGCGGGATCAGGAAATTTCCCGCCCATGGGTATTGATGTAACAACCCGAATTCCAACAGACCGTTTTTTTTCCGAAATTCCAATCTATTGAAACTCGTGTTGGTTTACTCTGAAATACTATAGAAAAGACAGAGACATAAAACATGTCAGAGCACAAAAAACATCTCACAGCGGAATGGATAAAATATAGTATACTCAAAGTATAGCCTTGCCATACTAATAATACTGCCTAACCAGAATCCAAAGCTATCATATGTCTCTGCCACAAATCTGACCTGCGAGTATGTTATGCGGAGGGGGTCAGAACATAAGTTCCAGTGACTGGATTTAAACTATACATTTTGGATAATATAATGTTCAATCACATTTTCTTATTTATTAGCTTGCTTGGGTTAACAGCACTCAAGGCTTACACACACGTCGACCCATCTACTTCCTAGTAGATCAATCAAATATAGTATATATGTAGCTACCCCCAATATTGAGGTACACCCCATAGTACCCCCTTCGCACGGTCTCCGCTGCAACGCCTCAGAAATGTACGCAGTCCCTCATCCTACATCGGAATGACGTACGGATCTCTATATAACAATGTTACGTTCTACATATGTCTGTCATTACTATGCTACGTAAGCATACTGACTGTCACCTTCGATTGAATCAGATTTCATACCAGAGTAATGCCCTCAAGTCTATGATACACCACCCTGAGCAGACATGCATGTATCTTGACTGTCCCACACACGTATCGTCAATCGTATTCGATTCCTTAACCGCACATAATGTGCACCAAGTTCCATGGCATGGCTATACGAGAAACACATAAATCGGTTGGGAGTTTTTCTGCATCTGTACAGGCCTGCATTTAAGAGCCTCAAAATACAGATATCCCTCGACTATGTTTTTCATGGTGGCTATGGCCCCACCTTGGCCTCTCCCTTAAAATACTATAAGAGCTAAATGACTTTCCCCTAACAAACAATCTAAACATCCAGTTGGCGTCTCCCTTGAACCGTCGTACCTCGCTAGTGAAAGGTGAATGATCTATTGGGATTGTCTCTTGTCACAGCATTCTGACTGCAAAGCTACTCTTGTAGTCAAGGCCCACTCACCTAGTAGTTACGCATAGACCCAACCTCTATGGGCACAACCTAAACATCTGCCATCGCACAGAGGGCTATCAGGAGCACGTTATGATCTCAGGGAGCCGTGTGCTTCCCTTTCCATTCCTTTGGAGCTGTCAGAATAATCAGATGAACGTGCGCTCCCTCATGCCTCATGACACCACGATGATCTACCCCGTTGGGTTATTCACCCTCAAAGGTGCGAACTGGTCTAAGCGCCTCTTTTTAATATGTTATTAGACCCTATGTATAAACATTCCTTTATGCGCTTGCTTTACCTTATCAGGTTTCCAATAAACTTGGTTATTCCCTTTCATATTGACTTCTTATTCAAGTTACCAAGTTCCTCTTGCTTATTAATTTCAGTCATATAACTTAGCCCATTTTAAGTTTATTAATAAGCCCATAACATGTTATTCTCTAGATTGTGGTCCAGGGTCTATATTCCACAATCCCTTTTTATATTCTTGTTGGATTCAAGGTTGCAATAACATGTTCTACTTAATTTGTAATTAAGTATATCTCAATTCACATGTTTTCTATTTAGCATGTCACTTATCATTTGTAATTAAATATAACTTATTTCATATAAGTTTGCAACACCCTTTCATATTTAATCATAATTCCATCTTACATTGTCACTACAACTTATCGTTGTTTACTTATTAACTTAGTTCTCTTAAATAAGGTCAACTAATAAGTTTCTCTTCCCATAAATATAACTTATGTTGTCCTCATCCATAGATTTCAGATTCTTGTTTTTATAAATAACTTAATTTATGATTAAGTACAACTTATCTCCTTACGTAAGTTATTACATTCCCTTTATTGTTTATTATAACCTAAGTTATAATTTCCGCTTGTCCCTAGGATAAGCCTAAACATGTTATTCTTACCAGCAGATTTCAGACTTCCAAGTTTACAAGTTACTTAATTTATAATTAAGTACAACTTCTTATATTTCATAGACTTCCCGCTTTTCTCTATTTATTACAAACAACTGATTTCAGGTTTTCCCCATTTACAGATTACTTAATTTACAATTAAGTGCCATTTATCT
The DNA here is from genome assembly GCA_030737875.1 of Allium sativum. NCBI lineage: Eukaryota > Viridiplantae > Streptophyta > Magnoliopsida > Asparagales > Amaryllidaceae > Allium > Allium sativum. The sequence goes on from CM060913.1 coordinate 487,759,719, forward strand.
CATTTCACCAGTTATCTCATTTCCTTACTAGTTTATTATAACCGAAGTTATATTCTACACTTGTCCCTAGGACAAGTCAACCTATTATACAACATTCTCATAATTTATTTATAATGGGTTATTATCATTCCCCTCTCATTCCAATCCTTTTACTTTTACTCAATTCCATTTATTTTCATTAATTACAATTAATGTTATTTATCAGTCCTGCTGTTTACATATATTTATATATATGTATATATTTATGCACTAGACCTCTCACATTAAGCCTATACCTGTGGATGCTAGATTTGTCGGGTTGTTCCGCGTAGATTTCTTCCACTAGTTGACTTAACCTCGTGTCTGAGCACTGTTACATGTTTTATTTATGCACTTAGACCTCTCACATTAGATTTACCACTTATGGACGCTGGATATGCCGGGCGGTTCCGGGAAGACTTCTACCATAAGTGCAATCTAACCTCGTGTCTAGCGCTGTTATAGTTTTCTTTTGACTGTAAATTTAGGCATACTATTCTTTTAAATCTATAATTTACATGTCATCAACTTAAACCAATTTTATGTTGCATGTCCTTTTTAACATGTATTTAATTCTATGCCAACATGAAACCATTTAATCATGTAACTATTCCAATTCATACAAATAAGGGTTCATGTACATAAATGTCACAAGTTAACATGTTATACAAACAACAATAGTGCTACCCATATTTTTTTCAACATGTCAACATTTCAACATTCTAACTGATTCAATATATGAGTTTTCCAACATATTAATATCTTAGCATATTAATATTCCAACATGTCATATTCGTCACTTTAATATTTTTAACATATGTTTAAACATTTCAACATATTAAATTTCAACATGACATAAATATCGGGGAATGTCAAACGATAATATATCTGTTGGCTAGCTTTTGGACCAAGCCATCAAGATTGACACATATGTTTACTATTGAATTTTACTCATGGAAGTCATCAAATTCCGACCATGGTCACCAAGTCCTCATCACGATCGCGATCGTCCCCTATCACACGATCCGTCCTCTCCCTTCCTACGTGATCCGATCCGACCTAGGAAGCCAGATAAGGACCACAACTGAGTCTTTAACAATCTAAGAACGAAGGATCTCACGACACCTGTCCATAACTGCCATTTTGACTAATTCTCCATCAACCTATGAACCAGTCCGAGATACTCGGGATTTGTGCCACGTATGACCGCGATCCGCCTGTAGATATCAGCTATAAATAGCCCAAAACTTAGCATTTTTAGGATCTTTTTGGCAATTCTGAGCTCTGACTCCACCATTATTATATCTCTATTATTATTGTTCAGAGTTGTCTCGAATTTATTGAGTGAATCAGCGTTGTAAAAGTGACGTTGAGGGATAAATCATCGATTGTACTTGAATTTTAAGCATAATCATAAATATAAAGTGGACGTAGCTCGTTAACGCCGAACCACTATAAATCTCGTGTCTTTCCTGTTTCTCTTGCATTTTTTCTGATATTAATCCCTGCATAATTGAACAACTTGGGTGTTGGAGCCAATTTTGGATCTAAAATTTTGGTGCTTTCACTGATAAAAAAAGCCTTAGCATATTGGATTGTAGTTCTATTATTCGGACAATCAAGTTCGAAGAAAACGGTCTAAAACTCCACTGTTTCAATTTTTGAAGATTTCAGTAAAGCTCAGATATCATGGCTGGAAAGAAGTCTAAGAAAGTACGAGCTTCCCAAGCGACTGAAGCTACGAACGAAGCAATTGAAGAGAGTGTTCAAGAGCGAATCGAAGTTCTGTCCCTGAATCATGGAGAAGAGGGGGCGATCCGATCCAATGAAGGCATGGCCACTCGAGCAGCTAAGGGTGTCACGACCCGATCCCAAGATAACGTCGCCATCCCCTTACTAATCCTTCCGCGATCCGATCCCAGGGAACTACCATGAACCGACACCAGGAGGGTACCGCGAGCCACTAGCATAGGAGGACCACGATCCGAACTGGTAATCAGACTACTACCCGACCTGGGAAGGAAATTATGGCTCGTTCCGCTCATGCTGGTACTTCTGCTCAACCCGGTTCAAGTTCCTTGCATATAAGAGAAGATGAAGATGACCAGTTCGACCCTTCTGCCCTAGTTACCGAAGGACATCTGACTCAAATACTTGAAGCACTAGACAAACAAACCGATGAACTGGCTGCTCAAAGGAAGGAGGGCTCGTTGCTACATAAAAATATTACTTCCCTAGGCAGAAGAATTGACGATATTCAAAGGCAGGTTTCACCTCTTCCAGCTCACCCTTTCTCTCTGGAACATATGTCGTCGTCTAATGAATCCCGAAGGAACCGATGATGGCCCCCGTTAGAAAGGGCCGAAAACATAGAGCAGCATCGATTTGGGTCACTTCCATCTCGTGAAGAAGAAGCACTTAATCAGGGAACTAGTAACCGCAACTTAAATGAGCCTGCTCTACCACTAAGAGACGGCGTGCCTCCCGCTCGTAGCATGATCGACCGCGACAATAAGGGGCAAGGGATTTCTGCTCAGGGCCCAGATTTTGTAGCAGCACGTCAAAGAAATGCCGGAGGAGGCCGTCGAGCAAGAAGTGTTGATCCCGAATCTACCCTGACCCATGCAAAGGTTGAAGCAATGATTAAGCAAGTCATGGTAGATAGTTATGGATAGAGGAATGAAGATTGGGGCATAGATCGTAGTCATACGCCTTTTACAGATGACATACTGGATGTTACATTCCCAAGACGCTTCAATATGCCAACCATGAATCGCTATACATGCAAAACTGACCCCATCCAGCACCTAATGCGATATTCCTGGTCAATGAATGCCGCTGCAGCTACAGACGTGGTAAAATGTAAAGCATTCCCTATATTCCTGGAAGATGTGGCGTTATTGTGGTTTACCCGCTTGCCGGCACGGTCAATATCCAACTTTAGGGAATTGAGTGAGAAATTCGTGAACCAATGCCGTCTTCATACCCAAAGGTCTAAGAATGTCATTGAGCTATCCCTTATTAAACAACGACCAGACGAAAGCCTGAGGTCGTATTTAGATCGTTTTAACTTAGCTGTCACGGAAGTCAAAGACCCGCATGAGCAAACTGTGTTGATGGCCCTGATCGATGGCATTGATAAAGATACCGAGTTTGGAAGATATCTAGCCGGCAAGCCACCCCTGACCAGAAAAATATTTTATGAAAAAGCCAATGTTCGCTTGCGTCTGGAGGAGATATACGCTAATTGGAAAAGAAAGGCTATAGATAAGGAAGATATCCAAAGCAACGTGGCCATCAAGAAAACAGGAGATAGCTCAGGAAAAGTTGAAGTTAACGTTGGGAACAAGAATCAAAGCAGCGGTCGCGAATCAGGGAATGATATTAACAATAATCGGAAAAGAAATCAAGGAAATGACTCTCAGAGGAGACCCCGGCCCAGACCGTTTGAGAGCTTCACACCGTTAAATGATATGTTGGAAAACATCTTCCTGGATACATATAATGTCCTCCAGTATAAATGGCCTACTCCGGGAGATTCTACAGAGAAAGAGCGTGAAACTGGGAAATTCTGTCTTTTTCATCAGATCCATGGTCATTCCACGAACGAATGTCGTCACTTGAGAGACGTGGTTGAAAGGCTGCTCCGAGAAGGGAAGCTAGATGAGTATAAAGGGACTCCTAGGGACAGGGGCAAGCCGTACAAGCCCCGAACCAAAGCCAACCCGCTGCCAAACTGACGGCTCAACAAAAAGGAAAAAACATCGTTATCAATACCATAGTTGGTGGACTTCACCTGGTAGGGCACAGTTTCAAGGCTATGGACCAATACATAAATGCAACTAAATAGCATTTCGAAGTGGGGGAATGTAGTATCCCCGAGGACAACGCTCTGGTTAAGCAACAAAAGACGATGTTCGATGACGTCATATCTCGCGAACGAGAGAGTATTGGGGTACACTCCCCAACTGAGGACCCATTGGTGATCACCGTCACCATCGGCCCGGCTATAGTTCATATAGTTTTGGTAGATGACGGGAGTTCAGTCAACATTCTGTTCAAGAAAACATTCGACCAAATGAAACTCGAGCCGAAGGATTTGTAGCCATGTGAAGGTTGGATACGCGAATTTAATGGGGCCTCGGCCACTACAATAGGATACGTGGAATTATCGATAACCCTTGGGGAAGGAGAACGCCAGAGAGTGAGGATCCTCCCCTTCGTGGTCCTAAATATTGAATCGCCGTACAATGCCTTCTTAGACCGACTGGCCCTAGCCAAATTCAGGGCCTGTATTGCACCCTGGTGCTTATTGTTGAAGTTCCCAACGGATTCCGGTGTAGGTGTAGTTAGAGGAGATTAAGTTGTTACCCGAGCATGCTACATCGCAGAATTAATGTTGCTCCGCAAAGGGAAAGATGTAGAAACAAAAGGTGGTTCCTCCCCTCCAAGGGAGGAATCGTCATAGCAACTAAAGGAAATACCTTTAGGAGGGTCGCCTAGAGAGTTGCCCGAGGACATAGATCCCAGAGAGGATGAAGAGCCTGGGGCAGAATGGCGACTCCCAATGAAGCGACTGTAGATGTGTCAATCAATGATAGTGACCGAGAGAAGGTCCTGAAGATTGGATCCCAGTTGGATTCTGTTCGAGCCAAAGAATTAATAAATTTCCTGAAAGCTAACTTGGATGTATTCGCCTAGGCCCATGCGGACATGTGGGATATCTCCCTCGATTATGAGTCATTCGTTAAGCATTAACCCGAAACATCCTCATGTCAAACAAAAGAGGCGGATGCTTGGCCCAGAGAGGTCTGCCGCCTTGAAAGAAGAAGTCGAAAAGCTGAGATGTAACGGGTTTATTAAAGATTCAACTTACCCCTACTGGATTTCAAACCCGGTTTTGGTAAAAAAGGCCAATGGAAAGTGGTGCACGTGCATCGACTTCTCAGATCTAAACAAGGCATGTCCGAAGGATAGCTTCCCATTGCCTAGAATCGATCAGTTGGTAGATTCAACCGCAGGTCATGAACTTTATTCTTTCATGGATGCATACTCGGGGTACAATCAGATCCCCATGCACGTCCCAGACCAAGAGCATACCAGTTTCATTACGGATTTGGGATTATACTGCTATGTGGTGATGCCTTTCGGTTTGAAAAATGCTGGCGCTACATATCAACGATTGGTGGATAGGATGTTCTACAACCAAATTGGGATAACGATGGAGGTATACGTCGACGATATGTTAGTAAAGTCCAGACAATCATCTGATCATACTAACGATTTAATAGAGATGTTTCAAATTCTCCGAAATATGGGATGAAACTGAATCCTTTGAAATGCTCGTTTGGGGTAGCATCTGGAAAATTCCTATGGTTCATTGTAAGCTTGCGCGGAATTGAGATCAATCCAGGCCAAATTACAGCAATCCGAAATATCCAAGAACCAAAGCAGATTAAAGATGTGAAAATCCTTACTGGAAAAATGGTAGCGCTCAGCAGATTTATCTCAAAAGCTACAGACAAATGCATCCCTTTTTCGAATTAATAAAGCGAGGCAAGCGCAACTTTAAATGGACTCCTTATTGTATAGAAGCATTCTAGAATCTATTGAATCATCTGGAAAGACCCCCGATACTGTCTAAGCCTATGGATCACGAGGATTTATTTGTGTACTTGGCAGTGTCATCCCACACAATCAGTTTGGCTTTGGTAAGAGAAGAGGATAAGGTGCAAAGACCGGTGTACTATGTAAGTAAGAAATTGGTAGCTGCAGAACGAAATTACCTAAAGATAGAAAAGCTTGCGTACAGTTTGCTGATTGCATCTAGGAAGCTTCGTCACTACTTCCGGGCTCATCCCATTACGTTTATACTGATCGCCCGCTTAAGCAAGTCCTACAAAAGCCAGCAGCATCGGGAAGGTTGCTCAAATGGAACATTGAGCTAAGTCAATTCGACCTGAACTTCCAACCCCGGAGGTCGATAAGAGGGCAGGCACTTGTAGACTTTATAGCAGAATTTACCATCCCAGAAGATGATGCGGTAACCGAGGAAGACGATCCGCCAAAGCTACTCCTTGACCCTAATGCCTGGAAACTATACATTAATGGGGCTAAAAATGATAGACGATCTGGTGCTGGAGTGGTTCTTGAAACTCTAAAGAAATGATTTATATATTACGCTCTTAGATTGGAGTTCCATGCAACTAATAATGATTCCGAGTATGATGCTCTAATTGCCAGGCTGAAGCTTGCAAAGGAACTAGGGATAACAAAGCTAGACATTTTTTGCGACTCCAATTTAGTCGTGAACCAAGTTAGTGAAAAGTTTCAGGCTAAGAGTCTAAGGTTGACATCATATTTGGAAAAAGTAAGGAAGTTCCTGGATGGTTTTGATCACCACAGTGTATCTAACATTCCTCGAGCAGAGAATCGAAGGGCAGACAAGTTAGTGAAGATGGCTAGTTCCGATAATCCAGAATATACAGAGCTAGTCCTGATTGAAGTACTACAGTTCCCTAGCGTGGATCAGATGGAAGTTGATCCGGTCCTAGAGATTGAACCCGAAAGGGAGTCATGGATGACCCCCTAAAGAATTTTTTGATGAATGGAACGCTCCCATCAAAGAAAAGTGAGAGGCGTGCAGTTATATGGAAAGCTTCCGGATATGTGTTGCAAGGCGAAGTCCTGTACAGACAAGGTTTCTCAATGCCTCTCCTTCGGTGCATCGCCCATGGCGACGTCAAGCGTGTACTGAAGGAAGTCCACGAAGGTGAGTGTGGCAACCATACTGGTGGGCAAACATTGGCAAAGAAGATATTGCGTTACGGCTATTTCTGGCCCACCATAAACAAGGATGCAGCCAAGTATGCACGATGTTGTGATGCTTGCCAGAGTTTTTCCAAGATTACTAGGGCGCCACCTAACCAGTTAAAGACAATGACAAGCCCGTGGCCTTTTGCTATGTGGGGAATTGCCATAATTGGGAGCCTTCCCATAGCAAAGGGCGGAGCAAAGTTCGCTATTGTGGTCGTGGATTATTTTACTAAATGGGTAGAAGCAGAGCCTTTGACCACGATCCCAACCAAGTGAGTGATCACCTTTGTCGTTAAGAACATTATATATCGATTTGGAATTCCAAAAATCATCGTAACCAATAATGGGGCCAAATTCGACAGCACAGAGTTTCATGGTTTCCGTCGGAAGTATCACATCGAGAAAAGATACACCTCTGTGGCACATCCGCAATCGAACGGACAAGTTGAAGGAGCAAACAAGATGATTAAATCCATTCTAAAGAAAAGATTGAAGAGGGCCAAAGCCATATGGGTTGACGAATTACCCCTGGCATTATGGGCCTATAGAACAACGTACAAGTCGACGACGGGTCACACCCCGTTTTCCCTTGCTTTTGGAGCTGAAGCAGTTATTCCGGTCAAGTTGGCATTACCATCCCATCGAACCATTTATTATGATCTGATGACCAACAATGAATTTCTCCTTGAATCCCTGGACATGGTTGAGGAAAAAAGGGATGAAGCCGACTTACGTGCCCTGAGGCACAAACAACAAATAGCTTGGTACTACAACAGAAGAGTACAAGCTCGGACATTTGAACCCAGAGACTTGGTTCTGAAGCGTGTCTTTCCGCCCCTAGTAAATATGGGCCCGAAATGGGAAGGACCGTACTCCATTTTACGAAGGCTTGATAATGGAACCTTCAAGCTGGCAACCGTAGATGGAAATGAAATCCAGAGAGTGTGGAATGCCCAACATTTGCGCCTTATCTGACATAAAAATGTCAGTTTTACTCTTTTGTTTTTAGAACCATGTAAAAAAGCTTGACTTGCCTGGAACAGTCTGGTTATTTGAACAGAAGATTATAAAGTGGACGTAGGTCATGATTCGACCGAACCACTATAAAAATATCGCGTGCCATTTACCTTAACTACACCATTTCTTATCTACTCTTTAATTTTGATCAATATAAACTGTTACCATTTTAAGATTTGTTTTAAATTTATGCAGTAATTTCAAAACACCTGATTCAAAATGTCGTTTGTCAGATCGAAAGGCTCACGGTAATTAAAGATCCAAAAGGTGCAGTGAGGTAAATCACACTACTGGTTGCACTCTAACTCCCGAGATTAGAGAGAGATTATAAAGGACGCGGAGATAACGTCCCCTAGGCGTGAAGGTGCACCATGATAAAACCACCTTGATATCACTCTAACCCGCTGAAGGATCGGGAGAGTATAAAGGCGTCAGAGACTTAGCGTCCCTAGAACTTATGTCCCGCTGAAGGATCAGTGAGCAGACCAAGAATCAAGCTCGAACTCTAACCCGCTAAAGGATCGAGAGAGTATAAAGGTGCTAGAGATTTAGCGCCACATAAACTCTAACCCGCTGAAGGATCGGGAGAGTATAAAGGCGCCAGAGACTTAGCGCCACATGAACTCTAACCCGCTGAAGGATTGGGAAAGTATAAAAGTGCTAGAGACTTAGCGTCGCAGACATCATTACCCCGTTAAAAGATCGGGATAGTACGAATATAATCCTAGTCGATCGCCAATGAGCCCTGGCCAGGCATTATAATGACGACTGATTAGGGGTATATACGTGCACTACTGGACATTTACTTAGCACATGTATTTTTCGATAATTGTTTCGATCATGATTAATAATTGTTACTTATGACTTTAATAGTTGACTACAAATATTTCAGTTATGACCATTTAGGCTCTACTAACATGGTGAATTTGCAGGAACACAATGGTGCAAAAGAAATAGATTTTTATTTTACTGAAAGCTGATTTACAAAGAACGAGAAGCTAAACAAAAGTGAGGGCCAATCTCATGACTACATCTTTTGGCCAAAGGAAATCCTAAATCTAAAATATGAGCTAATAACTGCATTCTATTTATGCTTGGGAGATGGTTTTGATTTCTTGTCCTTCTTCTGTTTCTCCAACTCCTCTTTATCAGACCAGAGCTGTCACTTTTCTTCCTCTTCCTCCTATCGACAAGAGGCTCCTGGGGAGGACTGGGGGGTTCAAAGGCAAGCTGCGAAGTTATTGATTTGGAAGACAATCTTATGACCAACCCAGTTTTGTGGTCGATTTCAGAAATAGGGGGCACGGATATAGGATCATGTTCCCCCTTCCTAAGAACCAACTGCTTCTCCTTCCTAGCCTGTATGTCAGCCAAGGTTTCACTATCATCATCCTTGTCCTCGTCTATGATTTATACCTCCTCTTCCTCATCTCAATGACCGCCATCTATGTCATGCAAAGCAACAATGATCTCAGCGTCTGCAGAAGCGCCAGTGCCAGACTCCATGGGTGCTACCGTAACTCTATCACTTGTTGAGCCCTCAGTTTGCTTTGGAATCTTGGAAACTTCAATACCAGAACCCGGAGGGACATCAACCTTCTTTGCCACTGCCTTCTCCTCTGCACTCTTTTCGACCACTTTGGTACCTACACCATTAGAAGCAAAGGTTAGCGAATCAGGAGGAGATGTGGCCATGTCAGTTGTCTGTCCTGTGAGACGACGACAAGTTACGTTTCTTTAATGAACTGTGGAGAGAATATGGAGATACCTTCAGCCGACTCATCTCCCAGACTTGTACTGGTGGTCCCGACAATCGGAGGAGTAGGAGCCAAGGGGATCAACGGATCATTGGGGTTATATCCCTCAAATTTAGAGGTTTCGGGCTCTACCACCGAGCTCGAGCTTCCCCCAACCTTATCCTTGCGCTTAAGCCTATTCTTCTTCCTCTCCATCTCCTCATGGATGAGGCGTCTACCTTCCTCCAAAGCCTCAGGTTCTTCACCTCTGAGGAAGGTCCGCATCAGCTGGCTTTCGTCAATCTCGTCGACCCCCAATCGCCGCTTCTCGCCCTCGACAATTGCGCCCCATTCATTGGCCAAGGTAACATGATAATCTGGAATCCAAGAGATGTCTCGAGTCTTGATGACTTGACCAAAGAATTCGAACAACAGTTCCTCAAAACCAGCTATGTCTTTCTCTTTTTCGATGAGCTTATTGGCTGCAGCAGTTGCCGACTCAAGAGCATTATTAGGATTACTTTCGGCGAGAGCTGCACGCTCCTCGGCTCGAGCAAGTTTATCATTTAAAATCTCTTCTTCTTTTTGGTGAGAGCGAGGTCATTTTTTAAGCTCGCATTCTCTTTCTCCCAGGCATCTTTCTCAGCAGCAAAGCGTTCTTGTGCTGTCTTTAGTTCGATATTAACAACTCTGAGATCTTCCACTTCCTTTCTTAGGGCCACTCGTTCCTGGCTGTTTAAGTAAAGCTCGTTGCAAAAACGCTCCCTAGCACTGTCCAACTCGGACCTGTAATTCTCTGGGTCTCGTCGAGCTAAAGCCAGTTGGGCCTGTGCATCCGCTAGTTCTTTCTCCATTTTGCTCTTAGCCTTAGCATCATTATCAATCTTTACTCTGGCTCTGGCCGCGTCTATCTCCATTCGGCGGATGAGAGTGGAAAGTGTAGCGGCATGCTTCTTCATTACCCCGTATTGTTTAGCCACATGGCAGACATACCCTATCACCTCTGTGTCCCAATCCTCGGGGACTGGTTCATGATCCGGGACGAACACCATCCTCTCAAAATAAACACAAAGGAACTGCTTTCGCTAGCGCTCTAGCCTGGCCATAATATCAGAACTGGGGGAAATATCCTTTGCGGCAGAAGTATCCAAGCAACGGTCACTAGAGGAAACATGAGTCGTCTTCCCCTTTTCTATAATCATGCCCTCATCTTTGTTCTTTCCCTCTAGCTCGGGGTGTTTTCTGGAAGATTGGGAGTGAGAAGGAGTACTTTTCGGAGGAGTTAGATCTATAGGAAGTTGCTTTCCCCCAGCCGGTGGCAATGGGCGACTATGTGGCTTTCCATAACCTTGCTTCGGTGGAGATCGAGGTCGTGTAGAATAAGATTGATGAGAATCCCATGGCCGGCGGCTATCCCTTCCCCAACTATCTCTACAAGTATGCTTGGGATCTAGAAGGAGGCTTGGTGTGCCCTCGCGAAGGGAGCGATAAGAATAAGACCGCTTGCGAGACATCTTCCCTACAAAGGAAACAAGTGCATGTTAGAACTATGAGCCACAGTAGCAAAAGAGTGTTATTAAAAATGGTGCATGTGGTTTGTGCATCCTGTGAAATCCCCTTTTTAAATGGACCAGGGCCCGGAGTTAGGCTCGTTTGGGAGACTTCTTTTTCTCCAACTGGGGCACTCGTCTCTTCGGAGATAGGAAAAATTGATTCCCCTCCAAAATCTTCTTGAGTATAAATATCTTATGGTAAAGGAATTTTATTTAATTCCATGAGTATCTATTCCTCCGTTAATTCATCTTGGGCAACAGACTCATCTGGCGATGAAGTTCTTAAGGGAGACTGCCCCTCAGAGGTCGGAACCTCCTTTGATTCATCGGCCCTGCCCTCATTTCCTTTATATACGTTTTAATCCTCGTCATCCTGATTAATCATCGGTGAAGGACTCTTGCGAAGAGTAGTTGTCTTTACAGATTGGGAAGTTCCTTCTACTTCAGTCGGGGGTATATACTTGTAGGGTTTACCGCCCGCTCCAAGTCTGAACCTTATGTCTAAGAGACGGTGTTTGTGAAGATTTTCGTCAGTGATACATTTCTTAATCCTTAAGAAATCTGAGTTACTTTTGAGGAGACGAGACATTCGGTCTTCGTATACCGATCCATTCGTTCTCTTAAAGTTGTGATCTGTATGGAATAAAATGAATCGTTAGCACTGAAGTTATTCATTCGAATTAAACGCGGAAAAGTGGGAAACATACTTGCTTGTAGCCACCTCCTCGCTTATCTGGCTTGATGTTTTATATAGAACCAGTCAGATTTGACGTCCCCTATATTACTATAACCATCTGTCACAACTTTTCTATTGGCGACCGATCCGAAGAAAGAGAAATTGGGAGCTCCTATGGAACGATGTTTAAAATGGTAATAGAACTACAAATCTTTAAGAGTAAGTTCGGTCTGTAGAATCTCCATGTAAGCAACGTACAGAGTATACAAATCCGCATAAACATTCGGGTGTAGTTGCATGGGGGAAATGTGTAACTGTCTCAAGAGATCAACAACAAGCGGAGGAAAAGGAGGAATAACACCTACCCATCACATGAGTCGACTAATGGTCATGTACCCCTCTGGGGCTGAATGAGGTCTATCTTCGTTTTCTGGAACTTTCACGTCGTCCCAGAGAATTCTGTGTCTTAAACATATCTTCTTAAGTTTTATATCGTTTAGCTTAGAGGGTAAGGAATCTGTGAATTTTTCTATTTCCTTAGCACCCGGAATTTCATCGGGAGCTCAATCATCCTCATCTTCAAGGGACGTGCTTTCAGAAGTTGTTGATTCTATATCAGTCCCTGTCTCGTAATCAGGATCGGATTTTTCCTCACTTGAATCTGAGAAAAGCACATCAGGATTATGATGTATTAATGTCTCTGATTCGATACTTTCACTTGATGTCTCAGTCACTTGTTTATCCGACATAGCTGTGTTGGCAAGTAAAAATTAGAACATAGTTACCCGTTCCCCTATGTGTAAGTGTAAGTTTGTGCATGTGCATACATTAAGAAAGACATGAAGTTAATCAGATAAGCAGGATATTGGCAATGGTCTGCTGTTGAATTATGATGTTGCCCAGTTCAAAAGTTCATCTCGAGGGCTCTAACCTAACTGTTCAGTATATTGTGATCATGATGCGTTGTTTAAGTCAAAGTGTGTATGGGATCGATGGCCAGCCTGGTTCGTAAGAGATGCAAGGATCGGATCGTAGGATGCATCTCGGATCGAAGGGAATGGATCGCCCATTAGTATCGCTAACAGATCGTTGTCGTGTCGTGGTGCAGCACAGATTGAAGTATATAAGAGGATCGTGGAACCCCTATGGTCCATTTTAACACCAGACGCCACGATCCGACCCTTCTCCATTGCCGCGATCCGATCCACTGCCTGACTTCGCACCACGAGTTCTCCCCTGATCTTTCTATCCCCACGATCCACCTCAATTCCCCGACCCGATCCGATTGACGCCATCTACACCCACGATCTGAACTGACCAACTCCTTCTTCCTCTTCTCTCCTCCTCCCCATTCACGAACTCGAGCAGTTGAACCCATTAACTATCGTCGCCTTCAAAGCCTTAAACTCCACAAAACTCTGCCTGTCTCTCCTCTCAATTCAGTAAAAACTCAAGAAAAACGAGGATGAAATTGCAGGAAAGCATTTTTAATATAATTAACCTTTCTAAAAGTTAGGAGACGAGTGAGTTTTTTGAAATTCAAAGTTAGGTTTAACTTAAAAGGAGGGGCGGCGGCGGAAAGAAGAAGGAAGGGAGAGGAAGGAGGAGGCCCGGTTTATATAGGCAAACCCACGACCATTTGTATTCTCTTTTTTGTCTTATTCAGACCGTGGAGACTGAAGGGCCACAAACCGAAGCCCACTACAGAATAGAAGGGCCGTTCTCTCAAATGGCTCGTGATTGAAGTAGGGAACCCCATTGTGCTTCGCGAGAAAGCCCGAACGATCCCCGAACCGAAACCAGTACCTCATCCCACAGAATGTGGGTGTTTTGATGATCCGGATCAATAAATAATTGTCGGAAATAAAAACTCAGAAATGCTTACGAAGACTTGAAAGTTTACCTGACAATTTGATGATGAAATCTCCGAAAACTCCAAAAAATGAGAACTATCCAGTGAACAAAGAAATGATAGAAGATTTAACTAGATATTTATACAAATCGGGAGACACAACTTCCTAGAACCGTACGATGTTTCAGACAGACACGACCTTTGATTTGCATCACTTCATGAAAAGATATCTTAGTAATTTCGAAGCATGTACCATCTCTGATAAAACATACTTTGAGGGGGCGAAATGTTGGCTAGCTTTTGGACCAAGCCACCAAGATTGACACATATGTTCACTATTGAATTTTACTTATGGAAGTCATCAAATTCTGACCGTGGTCACAAAGTCCTCATCACGATCGCGATCGCCCCCTGTCACACGATCCGTCCTTTCCCTTCCTACGCGTGAGTCTTTAACGATACGAGAACGAAGGATCTCACGACACCTATCCATAACTGCCATTTTGACCAATTCTCCATCAAGCTATGAACTAGTCCGAGATACTCGGGATTTGTGCCATGTATGACCGCGATCCGCCTGTAGATATCAGCTATAAATAGTCCAGAAATTGGCATTTTACAGGATCTTTTTGGCAATTCTGAGCTCTGACTCCACCATTTCTTATATCTCTATTATTATTGTTCAGAGTTGTCTCAAAGTTATTGAGTGAATCAACATTGTAAAAGTGACGTTGATGGATAAATCATCGATTATACTTGAATTTTAAGCATAATCATAGATATAAAGTGGACGTAGGCTCGTTAACGCCGAACCACTATAAATCTCGTGTCTTTCCTGTTTCTCTTGCATTTTTTCTGATATTAATTCCTGCATAATTGAATAACTTGGGTGTTCGAGCCAATTTTGGATCTAACAATATCATTATAAAAAATAATATAACTTAAATCCACTTACCTAATTAGCTTTCCAAATCTTGGATCTGGTCCAGATCTAGAATTCCATGGTTTTCCCCTAATTGGATCCAGAACCTAACAACCATGGATTTATAATTTTTACAAAAAGAAAATGGAAGAAAGAGGAAGAAAATTGAATTGACCAGATCTAGAAAATTACCTCTCTTCGAATATGATTTTGAACACCTTCTAATTAATATTCATTCTTTTCCTCCAGATCTTGACTCAGAATTTTCCTAAACTAATTATCTTATTTTTCTGAAGAGAATTGAGGAGGAGAAAGAATGGCAGAGCTTAGAAGTTGTCCCAGAGAATGTAAGATTTAGGCTGGGCTCTATTAGCCTATTTATTGGTGTTCAGGATATTATCATACACGGGGCGCTGGGTCAGCATTGAACCTAGTTAAGAAAATAGTCCATCTTCGTAGATGAATCTCGCCGGATCTTATCGTACATGCAGCGTTGAGTTAGCATTGGGTCCCGCAAGCTGTTTTGGCATAGAAATTTGATTTATGAATATTTAAATTTATTTAAGTGTTATATTCACATGCAATCTTCTTATAAGTATACAATTCTTCTAATGACCATTTTATATGTATATATATATATGTGTGTGTGTGTGTGTATATATATATATATATATATATATGCACAACTTTTGTTTCGTTTTCAATATTCAGATGGTTTTGCACCGTTATTTGATTCTTGCTATATTTCATTGACTGTAGCCTTATCTTGAATTTTATCTCTTGTATATATATATTTCTGCACATATATATATATATATATTCTCATATATATATATATACACACACACATATATATTTTCTTTACTTCCTTATATGTATATTCATACATATTTTCCCTCATGAACATGTGTTATTTTTGTCGTTCCCTTAAAACAAAAATATAACGGCAGCGGGGATCAAACTCTGCACCTCTTGTATGCAAGTCACATGTTCTAACCAATTGGGATACTAAGGCTATTGTTAACAAGGCCTAGAACAATGGTAATTATTGCTCTCTTCTCATTCTTCTCTTTTTCATGTTTATTGCAATATTATAGTTAAACCATTGCATGAATCTTTTTCTTTTATTTCTCTTTTATTAATGCATGATCAGTGCATGCAACATGTTTACACTGCATGCAACCAATCCTTTCTTTCTTTTAATGCATGCATTACATTTTTTTCGCATTAATATTTTCTTATTTTAAATACACATATTAATGCATATATATATATATAGTTGACGTCAAAAGCTGGTTACTATTGACAATCAACCCCCAATCGCGTGATCAACACACGAATAAAGATTAAAAATGCAATAAAAAGTAAAAGAACGGGGAGCACACGTAAAGTTTTTATAGTGGTTCGGCAAAGACGCTGCCTACGTCCACTTTATATATTATTTCTCTTTTTTTAATTACAAGTACAATGATTTTTCTGTTTGAAGAAGAGAAAGAAACTGGCTGTCTTCCCTTCTTCTTTCTTTTAGAGAGATTGAAGTTATGGAGAAGCGTAGAGATGAAAAGCTTGGAGAAAGTCGTCTGGCCAAAAGTCCCCAAAAAGTCTTCTTTCCTCTTTAAGCTTAGGGGTATTTATAGGTGGAGAATGCAGCTTGGGTTGTTGCGATATGGTCCGGCCATTTCGGGAAAGCCTGGACACATGGAATCCATCTATTGGCTTGAATTGCAGCTGATGGACTGATTCCACTGTTCATAAATAGTATCCTCGGAAGTTGTGGCTGACGTGGCATCCACGGAGAGGTTCATTAAAAGTAGAGCTTTATCCGTATATGGTTTGACTGCCTTTATTGCCTTGAAAGTCGGGATAATATTTGGACTAGCTCTGTAGAAATCTTCTAAGCTGGCCGGAGATAATCGATCGACGAGTTCTTTCTGGAGGCGGAAAACTCGGTCGTCCTGGTGAGCTATTCTTCCAGTAATGCACAGTCAATCTGACCGAGTTGGACTTGGGTCGATGTGCCATTGCTTTAGGTTGCGCCCTTGCTGGGCCTCCTGAAGCATGACTTGCATATGATTTGCGCATTTGGACTTCGGTCCTGCTCGTTGAGACTCTTGCCAAAAAGAGGGTTAACACTTTGCCCCTCAGAATGCATCTTCATCGACAGAGGGAGGTGTGTTCTAAAATCCAAACAGAAGCACAAACGCTCGAACTGCTATGGTCGCGCCAGACCATATTGGGGCCAGAAAACCGACGGTCCGATGTTGTATTAAGGCCAGAATCCCGACGACCATGCCAGGTCGTATTAAGGCCAGAAAACCTACAGCCATCGGGAACCGTATTAAGGCCGAGATGATGATTGTCATTTGTACGAGAGTTGGTTCCTGCAAATACAAAACAAACTATCCTCGTTTTGGAGGAGGGCGATGGGTCGATCATTTTATCCTACTTGGCTTTAGGGGGTGGCGAGCATCAACCATGCTCGGCTTAGGGGCGAGCGTAAACCATGCTCGGCTTAGAGAGGGCAAGTATTAACCATACTCGGCTTAGGGGCGAGCCTAAACCATGCTCGGCTTAGAGAGGGCGAGTATTAACCATACTCGGCTTAGGGGCGAGCATAAACCATGCTCGGTTTAGGGGCGAGCATAAACCATGCTCGGCTTAGAGAGGGCGAGTATTAACCATATTCGGCTTAGGGGCGAGCATAAACCATGCTCGGCTTAGGGCAAGTGTTTCTTATGCTCGACTCATGCTAGGTTGGTTAGTTTAGCGAGCTATGCATGCTCGTGGTGTAAAGAAGAGAGAGTTTTCCACACTCGTATTTAGAAAATATGACCTCACTCACTTGAAGGATTAAGTGTTTAAAATTGTGGTGGGCTTTCGCGCTGACCACACAAAACGGGGGCGAGCATTATCCATGCTTGGCTTAAAAATTTCACAACATGATCTACTTTTACAAAAAAGTAAAATTCATAACTGCTAAGAAACTAAAGAAAAGAAATTCTATGAGCACAGCGATTGATTACAGAGCATTCTCAAGAGCTAAAATCAAGGCGTCCTTGTTATTGAAAGAAATACATCGAAAGAAAAGATTAAAAAACCTAATTAATGATAATGCCACGGGTGCTAGTCTCAGGGTCCTTTCCCTTTCTAGGAGCTCGCAGACCAGCCTGAGGAGTTTGAGCAGAGGGTTGCGGCAGCATGATCGGGGTGCGATCTTTGACATATTCAGCGAGTTCCCCTTTTCTGACTCGTCCTTCGATGAGATCGAGCAGATGTCGGCAATCATTTGTATTATGTCCAGCTACGTTGTGGAATATACAATGCTTGCTAGAATCGAGTTCCATCCGGGTCGGTTCTCGTCGAGGTGGTCTTGGAGCAGGCAAGGACTCGCGTATATCAAGGTAGATATCGAGCAAAGAAGAATTGAGCTTGGTGTATCGATCATATTTGTTTTCATTTCGAGGTCGCACATTACGTTCATCCTTTTCCACGGCCTTTCCTCCTCCTTTATTCTGGCCATTTCCATTGAGTGGACCTTGTTGTTTGGCTACTAAAATTTCAAGGCTCTCCGTTTCAAGGTTGGCATCCTCTTGTCGAAGGAATCTCTCGGCCTCGGAGTAAAAATCATCTATATCTTTGGGGGGATCTCTGGTTAAGGATTTTGAGAATTCTGATCTCTTCTGAACTCCCGCGATGGCTGCCATCAGCACCATCGATGGCTCGGGCCGATTGACAGATGCTACAACTGTGTTGAATCTTTCGAGAAAGGATCTTAGCGTCTCTCTGGACAACTGCTTGATGGTAGATAAAAACATGACACTTTTCGGTCGAGTGATATGCACTCGAAACTGTTCGATGAAGCGGGTGACCAGAGTATTCCAGCTACTGATCGACTCCGTTGTTAGCTGCTGAAACCACATACCGGATATATCTGTGAGAAAGAGAGGAAAGCAATTAGCCATGAAGCTGGTCGATGCACCAAGTACTTCCATATGTCGTATGTATTGCATGAGGTGAAGGTCGGGCCAGTGCGACCGTTGTATGGCTCGATGGCTGGGAACCTGAAGCCTGGAGGATTTCGAAAAAAAATTTATTTCTCTAGTGAAGGGGCTGCTATTGACATTGTCTATGTCTTGCTACGAAAAGTTTCCCCGAATGAAGCGTCAGACGATGCTTGCAAGCTGGCTCCTATCTCCGATGAGTCGTTGCCATGAACTTAGTTCTGCATCCTGAGAGGGTTCTGCACGAGGATCCGACAAAAGCATGCTCGGAAGGGTGTCCATTTGCTGGGCTCGACCTCCGAGATTTGAGTGAAGGTGTGAGGGAAGGTGAGATCTGGAAGGTGGTTCTGGGAAGAATGGCCCCTCTTGAAACTGATGAGTCGTGGGTCGAGCCATGCCTGTAACAAAGGGTCTAGGCTGATCCAGCATAGCATGTGATATTTGGAAGCCATGGTTGCCCCCGCTTGAAGCGAGGTTAGGAGGGTTTACGGTAGCGTTTTCTTCTGCTACGGTGAGGGCCGGCATGGCATACTGGCTTCCCTCGTCGAAGGGAAGGTTACTCCAACTCTTCGTTGAAAAGGAAGAGTGGTTAGACTGGCCTGTGGCAAGATCCCGGGTTGTAATTGGAATGGCGTTGATTCTGAGGACCCGGTGGTAGCTCGGCCGATTCGACAGGTCGAGACATTCCAAATAGCGGAGGCATATTTGCTAGACGACTTAGATCTTGATCGTCCATCTCCTGATGTTCTGTGGCCACAACCGCACTGGCCGTTGGAAGTGATACTCCTAGTTGCGCTTGATTGGTTGGTGGGACCAAATCTGGATGAAATAAAGGTGCAGCCTGATCGGTGGCCTGATTTCGAGTAAACTAAGGGTCAGCTGTTGTCCCAATCTCAGCCTGTGGAAGAATTGATGTTGAACCGTTCAACCCTGTTTCCAATCGACCGAAAAGGTGATCCATCAACTGCTGCTATCGTTCGAGGACTTTACCCTGAGATGTCGTATAGTCTCTGAGTTCGACCATGACTTTATCCATGTCGTCCCGGGTAAGGAATCGAGACCTGTCCTCATGAGAGGAAACTTCGTGGCTTACTTCTACAGCATCCGTGTCGGCTGCATCGGCGTTTGCGGGATGAGAGGATGTTGCATCTTTCTTTTGTTTGTTTGCCATGACCTGAGATAAGCAGGAGTTTGATGGCAATGACGGTGCGCTACCCCTACCTGGCACGCCAAAGTGTTGACGTCAAAAGTTGGTTACTAGTGATGATCAACCCCCAATCTCGTGATCAACACACGAATAAAGATTAAAAATGCAATAAAAAGTTAAAGAACGGGGAGCACACACAGAGTTTTTATAGTGGTTCGGCAAAGACGATGCCTACGTCCACTTTATATATTATTTCTCTTTTTTTTAATTATAAGTACAATGTTTTTTCTGTTTGAAGAAGAGAAAGAAAATGACTGTCTTCCCTTCTTCTTTCTTTTAGAGAGATTAAAGTTATGGAGAAGCGTAGAGATGAAAAGCTTGGAGAAAGCCGTCTAGCCAAAAGTCCCCCAAAAGTCTTCTTTCCTCTTTAAGCTTAGGGGTATTTATAGGTGGAGAATGCAGCTTGGGTTGTTGCGGTATGGTCTGACCATTTCGGGAAAGCCTGGACATGTGGAATCCATCTATTGGCTTGAATTGCAGCTGAAGGACTGATTCCACTGTTCATAAATAGTATCCTCAAAAGTTGTGGCTGACGTGGCATCCACAGAGAGGTTCATTAAAAGTAGAGCTTTATTCGTATATTGTTTGACTGCCTTTATTGCCTTGAAAGTCGGGATATTATTTGGACTAGCTCTGTAGAAATCTTCTACGCTGGCCGGAGATAATCGGTCGACGAGTTCTTTCGGGAGGCGGAAAACTCGATCATCATGGTAAGCGATTCTTCCGGTAATGCACAGTCAATCTGACTGAGTTGGACTTGGGCCGATGTGCCATTGCTTTAGGTTGCACCCCTGCTGGGCCTCCTGAAGCGTGACTTGCATATGATTTGCGCGTTTGGACTTCGGTCCTGCTCGTTGAGACTCTTTCCAAAAAGAGGGTTAACATATATACACACATATGCATTATTTAGTTTTTTAATTGTTACAAAATGCGGGGTGTTACAGTCGACCTATAGGTAGATCCCATCAAGGGGGTGTCGACCCCCGAGTCGACACATCAAGGGGGGTCGACCCTCATACAAATCTGAGTAGATTCCTGGTGCTGAACGTGGACTGAATTCTTGGCTATATTAGTTGACCCTAAGATATAAATAAGACTCCATTCTCATTGTTTTATACATTCAAAGACAATGGAGAACTAGACGCTGCCTCTACCTAGAAAAAACAGCCTATTTTTCTTCTATAATAAGAGTTATACAAACTCGGAGATCTATGCATCAACATCTGCAATTATCCTTATGTTTCTTATATCCAGTCACTGTGAGTCTACGTTTTTTAGATATAAACACTTAAAAGTTATTTTTGACATGTCTACGAATTGGATATGAGCCTATGCCTATTTATCATGTCAGATCCGCCATTGTTTGTATATCTAATTCACTGATTAGATCTCATCATGCCTGTTTATGATCGTGACACTATGCCTAATAAGTTCTATTATCACATGTTCATCAGATATGTTCCTATATGCCTACTTGCCATTATGCCCAATTTTTTCACTATATTTTATTAGTTGTTATGCCTATTTCTGCCTTCATATGTCAGTCTTGTTATTATCCTTATTTATGTTCTCTTCCCTCCTTCTTTTCCCTTATTATTATATAGCCAGGTACCTTCGAGCCTAGGCATATCACTGAAATATGCAAACGCATGAAATTGGGAATAAAGGGAAAACGTTAAAATTAGGGCATAATTTGTATTGGAAAATTTGCGCATAACTTGAATTAAATACATGAATATGGATTTGGGGCATAAATCAAATTGTGGTTTAGATCTTAATTTGGAGGCATATGGTACATGATGAATATGACTTGGAAAAAGGGGCATGAAAATCTATAATGAAATAGGGAGAACTATTAATAGTGAAAATACCTTGATTTATAGTAATTAATAAGTGTAATCGCACTTAGACACGAGGCCATATTACACTTGTGGTAAAAGTCTGCCCGGACCCGCCCGGTATATCCAGCGACCACAAGTGGTGAATCTAATGTGAGGGGTCTAAATGCACAAACACGTAACGTGCTAAGACACGAGGTTAAGTACGACTTGTTGAAGAAGTCTACTTGGGCTCACCCGTCATATCCAATATCCATAAGTTGTAGGCTTAATGTGGGAGGTCTAGCGCATTATTACTATAAATGAATATATGGTAATGAACTTGTAATGCTTAACCTGTTTGAATCCATAAGGATTACATGAACATGTTAACTTGAGTAGGGGTTAAGTAAACTTGCCTGAAATAGTGAGTGGGTTAAGTATATCTTGGTGTGGTGGGTGATATTTATATATAGGCCCACAAAATTAACCCGTGGGGTTATGCAATCTTGTTACACTAGTAGGGCATAACCTGTTGAAATCCTAGTAATGGGGATATAAGCCTAGGGGGAAGCTTGTATCATTTTGTATGTGGGATTCGTTTCAGTCAGCAGCTCATATATGTATCAAACGAGTCATCCGAACTAGATCGGGATCGAGGCACGTTTACTGAGCTCATTATAAGAGGTCACTTGGGAAAAGGTGTCTTACGGTGCATTCCATCAGGCTCATGTGCATGCATGGGTCCGCCTGTCCTAAAAAATAAGACGTTGTGGCATCAGTAGATATGGTTGTGCACATCCTAAAAATGAAGGGTTGCCACTTTAGGAAGTGATACGTCCTACTATGGGGCCATCACAGGGTATCTTCAGAGTTAGGTAGCCGATCGATTGGGGTAGTAATTAGGGTACATCTAGTCTCGCCTGTTCAGGAGCCCGTTATTATCCTTAGGGTTAACACTAGTATGTTCAGTTGGATTGCCTTTTATTGTATGTGGTAGAACCTCTCACTAGAAGTACGCCTAAGTCTGCCATCTTGTTAGGGATCATATTGTTCATATGATAGTAGTACTGGTGCAGGGAGAGAGAAAAATTATTAGAGAAGCGTTATACATATATGTTTTATCCTGTTTACCTTGTCATACCTGCCTTGTATGTTGTATCTCTTTTACCCAGATTATATGCCTATCATGATACTTTTACTTATTTATATGTTAAAGGTAACTGGACTTGCCAGACTTTATATCTGACCTATTTTGTTTCCACTTCTTTCTCTTTTGTTCCCCCTAGGTTCTCAGGGCGGGAATACTCAAGCTTGATCATGGTTCTTCTTTCCTTCTGCTTGGAGCTGCTTAGATGTACTGCTTGATTTCATATCTTCTCTACTGTGGCTATATTTTGGGGATTATGCTTCTTTATTTATTGTGCTCTGATGATTTTTGTACAAGAAAGAAATTTTAAGTTGATGTACTGGGTATTATGTATTTCAAACTCATGATGTAACTATGTTTTGAACCACGATGTTTTCTTCTTAATAAAGTTTTAAATTTGGATGCTATTTTATATCCGTCTTGTAATGTTTCTATTTCTGTTTACCTATAACGCTTCATGAAACTTAATGCATTCTCTTAACGAGTGACATTAACGGACGTAGGGTGTCACAGTCTTGTAGTACATTGGCCTTCAGTATACCCAGTATTAATGCTAGTACAAGTGTTGTAATCCATTTTAACTATGTACGAGATAACATTTTTACGGTTAAATGATGGCCTTGCTCTGATACCAAATGAAAAGTCGATGTGTATGACTTAAGCGGAATCCTTATATAGATATAGCGGAAATAATAAACTAACTAGTGAACTACAATAGTTACGCAGGTAAAAACTAGGCTATTGAAATATATCACAAATAAAAGATAAATGCAATACGTAAAGACACCAGGAATTTTATACTGGTTCGGACTTCCCACCCTACGTCCAGTCTCGAAGCTCCTCTTCGGAATTCACTACCACGCCCTCTCTTAACCCGGAGTAATAGGTCTCAATACACCCAAGCACCAACAAGGATGTCTACGCTTGAACACCCACACAGGACTTCACAAATGACAAGAGTTTTAGCCTTTGTATGTGTTCTCTAATTAACACTGAGTAGTAACGATGAAGTACAACCTTTCTATAATCTTATCCTCAAGTATTTGAAGTGTATGTGAAGATTGAAGGAAGTATGTTGCTTGCTGAATCAAGAGTTATGAAACATTATCAAGATTCAGCAAGTAACTTGAATTTAGGATTGCTTTAGAACGCAAAGAGAATAGAAGTTCAAATCAGAAAATAGAGAGAATATATGAAAATCGGTAGTTTGGAAAACATGTTTGTAGTGCTTATATAATTGTAGAAGAGTGGCATTCTTTCATGAAAAGTTTTAGCAAACAGTTGCATCCATTTCTATTCATAATTGAAGAGGAATGTCTTCATGAAA
Organism: Allium sativum; assembly: GCA_030737875.1. Lineage (NCBI taxonomy): Eukaryota > Viridiplantae > Streptophyta > Magnoliopsida > Asparagales > Amaryllidaceae > Allium > Allium sativum. The sequence continues at coordinate 487,783,811 of CM060913.1, forward strand.
GAAGGTGACTCTTCATGAATATGACTGTTAGTTTCTGATTAGTCGACTGGTAGGAATGACATCAGTCAACTGGTTAAGTATGAAATTTATCTGTATATTTAAATATGCTTCAGCAACTAGCCTTACTGGACTTCTGGTCTATGACCAGTCGACTGGTTGATTTCCTACCAGTCGACTGTTATAGTAATAGTCCAATATCAGATGGTTTGTTGAGCACATATTTATATATATATATGTATATAAATTAACATTTGTGCATTCATGTTATACTTTGAGGACAGAATTTAACATAATTCTATCATGACTCAACACTTATATATATATATATATATATATATATATATATAAACTTAGCTCCTTAATATGATTTCCATTGCTCTTCTCTTTGTTTTCATTAATCGAAATTCTCGTGAATCAACAGATGAAGTTGCAACGAGAATTATACTTTAAGCATAAACAAACCTCAGATAGATTAACTTCTTTAGAAACAGTCACACTTCGTATTTGTTGTAGGTCAGCAGTACTTGAACCCAGATGTCATCCTCTCTCTATGACTCCAGGAACACCAAGGAGACTATCTACTTCATGGAGTCCTTGGAAAAAATCTCCTAAAAGTAAGAAGGCGTGTCTAAATTCGTGGGAGAAGAATTATCAAGAGAATAAAGGTGCTATATCTAAGACCCTGAGAAAATCTACTTCATCAGAAGAAGAATAATACATTAATCATATAAATTCTTCTTTTTGACTAAATAAGATTTGCATTGATCGAAAATACAAAATTTCAAGATCTTGATTTTATAACCATTGTAATAATTATGTTTTTTTGTTATACTTACATATTCTCTTTTTAAGATAATCAACCAGTCAACATAAATAATGTATTCATAAGATAAGAATTCAAAAATAAAAAGACTGTTGTTGCTTTCATCAGCAACCAATCTACTTCTTGTAAACATACCAGTCGACTTGTTAATGAAAAGCCGGAAACCCAATAGCTGCTATAGTTCGGTCTTTATAACCTCAACACGATACTTTTCGAGATTTATATGCAATTTATAGCAATATATGGATCATCTTTTGCTCTTCACACATGGTATGGACAATTATTTTTACTTTGGTGAATATTTAATGAGAGTGTTCGACAATGCAAACATCCCAAAACCGGATTTGGATATGATAGAGATTAAAATCTTAGACAGCAAGAATCTAAAACAAGTGCATATGCCTCCTCCGATTATTAGAATTATGAGCTTGGAGGAGTGTAGAAAGAGAGATATGGATTAGCCATCCTCAAGCTCAGCTCATGCAAATCCATAGGATGTTCGATTGCCGGAATCATCACATACTTCTCGACAAGCAGTTGATGTCATTGCTCGCAACCAACTTGTTTTAGAAGCTTTCCTTAAGAGGACGGAACAAAAAATGGATAAAAATTTGATAAAATCAAAGGTTTTCTTGGTAAGATGTGGACATATACTGAACATGTCACAGATCCGAAAAGAGGCTTATATCTCCTTTAACTGGACTTCTTCTGAAAATATGGAATCCGACGAAATTTAGCTCGCATGATCATGTTCTTAGTACTATATGTATTTTTTTTCTTTTGCATCGTTTAGTTTCTAAAATTGATAAATCATTAATCATTTGTCTTTTTTAGTGTGTAATAGCTTGTACCAAAAAGCTTTGTATTTTGGTTGTGTTAAACGATGTACATGTATGAAATGACTATGTTTTATTTTGCATCTATGGTTTATTTGATATTCGATTACATTGTAATCATAGTGTTTAATGCTTTTTAATCGATGACAAAGGGGTAGAAATTAATGGTAATGATATTTGTGCTTAATCATGATGATAGTTGTGCTCATATCATAATAATGGTTTTAATCATATATAAATATATATGCACTAACATTTTGTTGCGGTAATCAAAATGATAAGTGTGTGTGTGTGTGTATATATACACGCACTTGGACTAACAAAATGGTGCTGGAATTCAGGGGGAGCTAAATATGTATACAAACATATATTCAGGGGGAGAAATACAATTTTTTCAACAAAGAATGTAGTAGGTTGTCATCAATCAAAAAGAGGGAGAATGTTGATTCATGAGAATTTCGATTAATGACAACAAAGAGAAGAGCAATGGAAATCATATCAAGGAGCTAAGTTTATATATATAAGTGTTGAGTCGTGTTAGAATTATGTTAAAATCTATCCTCAAAGTACAACACAAATGCATATACAATATATATATATATATATATATATATATATATATGCTCAACAAACCAGTAGATATTGGGCTGGTACTATAACCAGTCAACTAGTAGGAAATCAACCAGTTGACTGGTCATAGACCAGAAGTCCAGTAATGACTAGTTGCTAAAGCATATTTGGATATAAAGATAGATCTCATACTTAACCAATCGACTGGTGCCATTCCTACCAGTCGACTGATCAGAAACTAACAGTCATATTCTTGAAGAATCACCTTCTTTCATGAAGAGATTCCTCTTTAATTATGAATAGAAATGGATGCAACTCTTTGCTGAAACTTTTCATTAAAGAATGCCACTCTTCTACAATTATATAAGCACTATAAACATATTTTCCAAACTACTGATTTTCATGTATTCTCTCTATTTTCTTTTTTGAACTTCTATTCTCTTTGTATTCTAAAACTTTCCTAAATTCAAGTTACTTGTTGAATCTTTGATAATATTTCACATCTCTTGATTCAACAAGCAACATACTTCCTTCAATCTTCACATACACTTCAAATACTTGAGGGTAAAATTATAGGAAGGTTGTACTTCATCGTGACTACTCAGTGTTGATTAGAGAACACATACAAAGGTCAAAACTCTTGTAATTTGTGAAGTCCTGTGTGGGTGCTCAGGCGTGGACATCCTTGTTGGTGATCGGGTATTTTGAGACCTATTCCTGTGGGTTATGAAAGGGCGTGATAGTGAATTTCGAAGAGGAGCTTCGGGTCTGGACGTAGGGCGGGAAGTCCAAACCAGTATAAAATTCCTGGTGTCTTTAGTTACTACTTTTATCTTTTATTTGTTATATATTTCCATATCCTAGTTTTTACCTACGTAACTATTGTAGTTCACTAGTTAGTTTATTATTTCTGCTATATCCATATAAAGATCCTGGTTAAGTTTTACACATCGACTTTTCAGTGACCACGATGGAGAATCTGAAAATGAAAATTTTGAGAAATTATGTAATAAAAAGAAAATTACTTATAATTTCTCCTGTAACACCCCGTATTTTAACACTAAAGATAATAAATAAAAAATAATTAATTCGATATTCAGAATTAAGGGAAATGGACTGCGTCATTATGTCCGTCTCGAAATTCTGGTCAAGATAGACACCTGGTTTGCGTAAAACGGATAACGTTTGAAGAAGTTATGAATGGTAGAAGTTTGACGATGAAATCAGGATCAAATGGCGCACTTGACAAGTGGGCCAAGGTATTTTTGCACTGGCGCACCTGTGAAGGATGCCCACGTTAATTTTCGGCATCCGGACCCAAGTGGGTGTCGACCCATGGCCCGATTCCCCTAGGCTAATGTGGCAGTCGAATTTTGGAAGCTGGCAGCTATAAATATACACTCATTTCTCTTGTTTGCTCAAACTAAAAACAATGGAGGCCAAATGCTGTCAGTGCCTGAATCGAATCTAATCCTTTCTTCTTCTACAAATCAAGTTTAAAGATTCAAGTGTAGATTTGAGATTCAAACTTCACTTTTCTCCTTCTATTCTTATGGACCTGATCATTGTGAGTTCAAGTGGCCTTTAGAATTGAATAATTAAAAGTAAGACATGATATGACTGTGATTCGGGTATATGCTTAAGATTGAATCATGTTAGATCTACTTTTTTATTATAGATCTAATTCTATTTAGATCGTTTTGTACCTATCATGTTGTAGTTGATTTGGATCTTAACCGTTATCATGTCAAATCTACTTTTTATTATGGATCTAATTCTTTTTAAATGATTTTTGTACCTATCATGTTGTGGTTATTTTGGATCTTAACCTTATTTATGTCAAATCTAGTTTTGATCATGGATCTAATTCACTTTTTAGATCATTTGGTACTTGTCATGTTGTGGTTATTTTTGATCTGGCATTAGTATGACATGTTTTAGATTTAGATCTAAGCTTTCACCTAATTGTCATGACAAGTTTACCTTGGTTTCACTATTTAGGTTACCTTGTTCCTATCACATTGCCATTAAATAGGATCTATTATTAGTTTGACTTCTAAATTATTATTTTGATCTTATCATGCCAATTATGACATCCATATTATGTTAAGATTGATTCTAATATCACATGTTCTCTAAATCCGTTCATATATGTCCATCTGATCATTATGTCATTATATGATTATGCCATGACATGTTTATGTCAATCTTGGTAGAATAATCAATTCTGTCACCATGTCCCTGTTATTTTAGCCTGGCTACTTTCTAGCCTAGGCATGACGTTAAATTATGCAAATACGTTAAGATGGGAATGAGGGGGAAAATGGTATAAACTGGACATAATTTGTAGTTGGAAAGTTTGGCATAACTTAATGTTTATGAACATGGATTTGGGCATATAATTAATTACGAACATAATTGGGGAAAAAGTGGCACGGACACTTATAAAGACATAGGTATAATTAATGAATAATTAATGCCTAGGATTACAGTAATTAGAAACTGTAATAGCACTTATGACACGAGGTTAGATTGCACTTGTGATGGAAGTCTGCCCGGAACCGACTGGCATATCCTGCGTTCGCAGGTGGTGAATCTAATGTGAAGGATCTAAGTGCACAAATACGAGATGTGCTAAGACACAAGGTTAAGCCTGATTTGTGGAATAAGTCTGCCCAGACCTGCCCGACACAACTAGCATCCACAAGGTGTAGACTTAGTGTGGGAGGTCTAGCGCATTATAACCATAAATGGATAAATGGTAATGAATTGGAATCAGATAACGAATAATACAAAGGGATTGTAAGATTACTTCCGTTAATACAATCCAGGGGTGAAAGGTTGTAAGATCACTTCCGTTAATTACAATCTAAAGAATAACCTGTGATGGGGCTTATTAATAAAATTAAATGGATTAAGTTATATTTATATGAAATTAATAAGCAAGTGGAATTTTGGCAAGTGAAAAGAAGTTAATGCGAATGGGGAAACATGTTAGTCTGTAATACTTAACCTGTTTAATCCATAAGGATTGTATGAGCCTGTTGAATCTGTGGGGTTAAGTAAACCTATTAAGTATGTAGGGTTAAGTAAGCTGTTAAATCTGTAAGGTTAAGTAAACCTGTTAAATTCATAAGGGTTATACGAACTTATTAATTTAGAAAACTTAACCAATTAAATGTGTTGGGGTTATATGGACCTGTTAACTTGTAAAGTTTAACCCGTAAATCTATAGGGGGCTATGTGAATCTGTTGAATCTGTTAGGCATAACCTGTCAAAATCCTAGTTAGTTGGGGACACAAGATCTGTAAGGGTTAGCTTGTGTCATCTATTGTGTGGGATCCATATTAGTCAGTATCCCATTCTGGTATTAAAGGGTGACCCTGCACTAGGTAGGGGTCAGGGCACGCTTACTGAACTGATTGTAAGAGGTTCATATGAGAGGAGGTGTGTACTGGCGCATACCAACGGACTCATGCGTGTGCATGAGTACGGTCTACATCTAGGAAAATTAGCAACTGTTGCACCAGTAAATAGGTCTGTGTCTTTCTGTAGGTTGCCACTTTAGGAAGTAATACACTCTACTATGAGGCCAACACAGGGTATTTACGGAATAGGGAGCCGATCGATTGGGGGTAGTAAATAGGGTACATCTAGTCCTGTCTATTTTTGTGGGTACCTGTGTTTCTGTCTAGGATAATACCCGTTATTTCTGTTTAGGCACCGGCTAATTCTGTTGGGTTAAAACCCGTTACTAGAGTACACCTAAAACTACCATTATATTTTTGTTAAGATCATCCTGTTTATGTTCAGCTATTAGGGAATATGTAATCCCGTTACATATATGTTATACTAGTATTGGTGCAAAGAAATCTCTAGAAGCATAATATACTCTATCATGTTTAACTCGTCATACTTGATGTTGCTATCTTGTCCATCTTATATGTTTGTCATGATACTTTTACTTATTTACTTGCTAAAAGTAACTGGACTCGCCAGACTTTATGTCTGACCCTTTTTGTTTCCTCTTCTTTCTTCATTTCCCCCCTCCCCCTGGTTCGCAGGGTGGGAATTCTTAGGCTTAGTCAGGACTCAATTATCATCTTGCTTGGAGCAGCATTTGAAGTACTGCTTAATTTCTATGTTTAACTACTATGGCTTAGTCTCTTTTAGGGAATTACGCTTTTTATGTATTTTCTGTACTCTGATGGTACAAGACGAAGTTTTATATGATTGTAATGGGTTTTATGTAGTTTCAGACTTATGGTATTTTGGACCACGATGTTATGATTTATGTTTCAAATAAAATTTTAAATTCCGCTATTGCTTTTATATCTATCTTGTAATATTTCTATTTCTAGTTACCTATAACGCTTCACGAAACTTAATTCATTCCCTTAGTGAGTGACATTAACAAATGTGGGGTGTCACACTTGGTATCAAAGCTCAAGTTTACCAGATTGGATAAAAGATTTTGAAAATTATTTTCAAGAAGATTTGAAAAAAAGCATTTTCAAAAGAAAAGTCTGTTTTGGAAAACATAATCCCCAAAGTCGTATGTAATATCTTTCGATTTTATGTTTGAATCCCTTTTATTTTCAGAATGTTTGGGGAACCCAATATTCCTAAGGGCATTACGGTACCAGGCTGGTTCCGTATGTATCTAGAGGCTATGGCGCCTATCGGTGGTCAAGATGACGTTCGTCCCTCAACTACACCCGTCGTTCCTCCTCCCCCTCCACGAGCAGATAATTTCTCTAAGATTCCTAAAGATTTTTGTGTTATGGGAGGAAGGCCATTCCATGGAAGCCAGACATTCGTAGAGGCAAGGAATTAGCTCAAGGAGACAGAGGACTTGTTTGGAATCTTCGATGTGGACGATCGTAGGAAGATTCAGCTAGCGGCCTGGCTACTAAAGGATGAAGCTTCGTTCTGGTGGGAATTAACCCAAGCAGGGTGTCCGGTGGAAATTTGGGATGACTTTAGATAGAGGTTTGAAATGAAGTTCCTTTCTCAAGCTCATAAAATCATGCAAATGGAGAGGTTCTTGGCGCTCAAACAAGGAGACATGACTGTTAAAGATTATGTGAACAAATTCAACTAGCTAGCTAGTTTCGGTTTGGAACTAGTAGACCCTCCACATAAGAAGGCGTTGTGGTTTGTTAAAGGACTAAATAAACCCCTTCATGGGTTAGCTATGTCCCATATTCCAATGAGAGCAACTTTTGAGAGGCTCGTTGAATTGTCCTTAATGCATGAGGAAGATAAAGGTGAAAAGAAAGGGGTTATGGTCGAGGAAACACAAAACAAGAAAGCGTGGCCTTAGAAAGAACAACAACAAGGCGGCGGAAACCCGACAAGGGTCAAAACAAAAAGAAATGCCATGGTTGCGGGAACGTGGGTCATTTGGTCAAAGATTGCGAAAAAAGGAAGAATGCTTGCTTCAACTGTGGTAAAGTCGGACATTATATTAGGGAGTGCCCAAAGAATCAAGGGCAGGACCAAGGGGAAGGATCTTTTAGAGGGTAGATTCATGCTCTCGTGGCTGGTGTACCGAATAGAGGTAGGAAAGTTTATGTTGAAGGTTTGATTTTCTCTTTCCAATCATCCTGTTAGAACTTTCTAATTCAGACGGTTCACATTCTTTTATATCTGATTTTGTGACTAAGCCTTTGCACTTAGTACTAATATGGTTTTGGATCCCGTTGTCGTCTCAAACCTCATTGGGGCTACAACTCATCAGTCTTTGATTTGTCGAGGTTTGAGAATATCTGTGTTAAGCATTGAATTTGATTACGACGCATATGTAGTTTGTAACAACCCGTATTTTGATAACGTGTTATAACCATAAATCTAGGCAGAATTAAATTTTATGATAAGAACAAAGGGAAGCGGGTTGCGCCATTGCGTTCGTCTCAGAATTCTGCATGAAATCGAGTCAGATTTTTCGACAATCGGAGTCCGTATGACCAAGTTATTGCTCCCCAAAGTTTCAGAAATAATCAGAGTTCAAAACAGCTCGAATTCGAATTCAAAATTCGAATTTCAAACGCATAACAGACTGGGCGGGAAATTTCCCGCCCAAGCCCAGGTCGACTGGTGATTCGACTGGGCAGTCAACCCCCCCCCCCGGTCGATTGGGCAGTCGACTTGGGTGTCGACCTGGTCCCCGAGCCCACTTTTGGGCCTGGGTGCATTCTGATGTTTCTAGTCTCGTTTTCTGTCCAGATTCATCTGCCTAAACCTATTTAAACAGCCCCAAACCTAGCCTTATGTACACACAATTCTATTCTGCTTCTACTCTGCCTCTGTTCTAAATAAAAATAAAAATGGCGTCGCTACTCTGCTGGAATCAAAACTAGAAGCTAATCAACATCAACCTAAGCTACTCAATTCAAACTAGAGATTGAAGCTTCTACAACGATCCTACGACTATTTTTGTTCTTAGTTCTCAAAAACCACGATCTGTAAGCCCCAGTTACTCTTAGATCTAAACTATAAACTTAATATGGACATGTGTAAATTGAAATTGAATATAAACATGATAACAACTTGAGACCTATTCTTGTAAATCTTTGATCTACGACTATTCTTTTTGATCTATTATGTTAGATCTACTCTTGTTCACCCTAGATCTATTCACCTTGAACCTAGTACCGTTCATATTGAACCTTGATTTGTGGAATACTGATAAGAACTTGATTTAGGGGCCTGTTCATGTCATAACCTAAACCCTATCATGTCCATTATTTTAACATGCCTGTGATGTTATGATGTTGAAACTATTGCTAGTCACAAGTTTAGGATTATCATCTTATGTCATCTATTGCTATGTTTAACACCCTATTTCATATGCCAGTGATTTTATGATCATATCTCAAGTTACACCATGCTTGCCTTGAAATCACCTTTTCCACTTTATACCCATCCTTGTTATGTTATTCCCTAGTTACATCTATTGCCTTGATTCGAATTCACGAGCGTTGGGGATGCGATTTGGGTAGTTTAGGAAAAACTGAATTTAGTATGAACTTGAAAACATGAATATCGTTATAACTTGAGCTTGGATAGGAACATGAACTTGACATGAAATTGTACTTGAAAATATGAATTTGGGACATGACACTTAGATAACTTGAACGTGGTCAACACGAGGTTGGGTTGAGTTTGCAGTATAAATCTGCCAAGAACCGCCCGGCGAATCCAGTAACTGCAAACAATAGGACCCAACGTGAGTAGTTGGTCATATCACACTTGAAACCCGAGGTTAGACTAGGTTATGGTGTAAAACTGCCGGGACCCGCCCGGCACATCGAGTAACCATAACCAAGTCTAATGTGAGAGGTTAGGGGTGCATTAAGTAAATTAATACCACTGGATAGGGTTAAGTCATGGACCACTTGAATATACTCAACCAATTTGACACGTTGATTGGATAGGGTTAAGTCATGAACCGCTTGAACACACTTAACCAACCTGACACATGATTCGTAGGACTAAGTCTTGAACTAGAACGACACACTTAGTCAATTTGACATGACACATAGATGGGGTTAAGTCTCGATTTTAAATGACAACTTAACCTGCTGAACGAAACCCTAGTTACGCGGTCCTTTTCAGCAGTAACCCACTAGATGTATCACGGTACCCTAAGACTAGGCAGGGTGGGGCACGATTGCTGTGCTGATTGTAAGCGACCAGAACGGCGACTGAGTTGGTGTGCCATTGTAGGTTCAGACGGACTAGGGTCGTGCACTTAGTCCGGAGTTGAAAAAGCAGGCATTGGGCATTAGTAGGATTATCTGTGCATTCTTGATTCGTGTCGGTGATTGGCACCCTAGGGCTTGATACACCTTATGGTGGACCTAGCACAGGTGACTACATTCGTGATAGGGCCGTATGACACAGACACACGACGAGCTAGACTTGTAGAGAGCCGATCGATTAGATCGTACCGTTGGACCCCGAATTGGGTCACTTCACGATATTGGGCCAAGGGATTATTTCTTGATTTATAGTTGACACGGGATTAGTATACCAGTATAGTTGGTATGGCGAATCTTGAACACGCAATGTTAGACTTGAGTTATCTTGTTAGCTTAGTTATCATGCCAGACTTATCATCATTCCTATGTTTAGTTCCAGTTTATTCATGTCTTATTAACTATACTAGTTTCTATGCTGATAGTCACTAGGGCTTACCAGTCTTTTTGACTGACCCGTTTTCTTTCGCCTCTTTGTCTTTCGTTCCCCCCTAGGTTCTCAGGGAGGAAACTCTAGCTCTTAGCTTGGACTTTGCTTGCTTTCTGACAGCTCATATACGATTTGGTCTTTAGCTATGCTATGGCTGCACTCATGCTCTTTTTGGGGAATAATATTTTACTTATGTTGTTTTAAGTACTTTGCTTCTTTAGAACTTGATGTAATGAAATAATGACTTGGTATTTTGATGTAAGAGGTTTTGACTCTATTTTTCGGTAATGAGATTTGGTTTTAAAGTTTATATCCGCTGCCTTATATGCTCTATTTTATCTATGTTCTGCCTTGTGTTAACTCTGTACCTGTTTACTAGATATTACCCCTCCAAAACTAGGGCATTCCCTTTGTGAGTGACCCTAGCGGAGGTGGGGTGTTACATTTGGTATTAGAGCAGAGGTTACCAGACTGGGCAAAAGTTTTAAAAACCTTCTGAAACTATTTTCAAAACCGTTTATAAAGAAGCATTTTTCAAAAAAAAATGTTTATGTTGAAAAGTTTGTTCCCCAAAAGCCATTAGCACTATCCTTTGTTTCCTTGTTTGAATCTCTTTCCCTTTCTTTTCTCCATCTGTAGTCGCAGTAGCTTTACCTGCGGCTAATCTTCTTTCTAGATTCGTAGGGGGTTTTCCGTACGATGGAGATAGTTTTCGTGAGGCTTGTTAACATGTTACATAGGAAAGGTATGAGTGATAAGAATGAAGTTAAGGCGGATGAGTCTGCCGAAGTGATTGAGCCAAGCATCCTTGAAGGCGTAAAAGTGGAAACATTGAGGCGAGTTCCGATTCGTGTCTTAGGAACGGAGATATAGGAGCTAAGGAATCGAGAAGTCAAGCTAGTACAGTGGAGTGAAGCCCAAGAAGACGCAACTTGGGAAACCGAAGAAAAGATACGCGTGCTATACCCATTTCTTTTTTAGGGTACATTCCCAATCTCTTTTCCTATAAGTTTACATACCTTTCTTTTGCTATCCATGTTTGTCTTGTTATCTTCTCGATCCTATATTGAGAACCTTAGGTAGAATCCTATGAATGTAAACATGTATTTGAAACATGTTATGCTTGATGTTTGCGAATGGTTGCAAGTGGTTGCAAGTGATTGCTCGTGGTTGCATAACACACATTAGGCACTAGATCGGCTCAGACTCATTTTCAGATTGCATCTGCATGAGTGTTTATACTTATTTATGGATGAAATTGAATGTGTTATCATATGAATGTTGCATATGGATGAATGTTTGTGCACACATATAGTGCTTACGTGACTAGGATTATTTGCATACATGTTGGATTCATGACACTAAACATATTTTGCATTAGAAAGATCAATCAGGCCTGACCATTTGCATTAGATAAGGAACATATACACACACTTTCTGCATATGTTCATACAACATTAGATATCTCTTAAGGACAATGTTTGCTTGTGGATGATGTTTTGAGTAGATGGATGATGGATGGTAGGATACGTTCTTCCTAACTTAGAGATTTCGGGGACGAAATCCTTTAAGGAGGGGAGAATGTAACAACCCGTATTTTGATAACGTGTTATAACCATAAATCTAGGCAGAACTAAATTTTAAGATAAGAACCAAGGGAAACGGGTTGCGCCATTGCGTTCGTCTCGGAATTATGCATGAAATCGAGTCCGAGTTTTCAAAAATCGGAGTCCGTATGACCAAGTTATGGCTCCCCAAAGTTTCAGAAATAATCAGAGTTCAAAACAGCTCGAATTCGAATTCAAAATTCGAATTTCAAACGCAGAACAGACTGGGCCGGAAATTTCCCGCCTAGACCCAGGTCGACTGGGGAGTCGACCCCTCCCCTCCCCCAGGTTGACTGGGCAGTCGACTTGGGTGTCGACCTGGTCCCCGAGACCACTTTTGGGCCTGGGTGCATTCTGATGTTTCTAGTCTCGTTTTCTGTCCAGATTCGTCTGCCTAAACCTGTTTAAACAGCCCCAAACCTAGCCTTCTCTACACACAATTCTATTCTGCTTCTACTCTGCCTCTGTTCTAAATAAAAATAAAAATGGCATCGCTACTCTGCTGGAATCAAAACTAGAAGCTAATCAACATCAACCTAAGCAACTCAATTCAAACTAGATATTGAAGCTTCTGCAACGATCCTACGACTCTTTCTGTTCTTAGTTCTCAAAACCACGATCTGTAAGCCCCAGTTACTCTTAGATCTAAACTCTAAACTTAATATGGACATGTGTAAATTGAAATTGAATATGAACATGATAACTACTTGAGACCTATTCTTGTAAATCTTTGATCTATGACTATTCTTTTTGATCTATTATGTTAGATCTACTCTAGTTCACCCTAGATCTATTCACCTTGAACCTAGTACCGTTCATATTGAACCTTGATTTGTGGAATACTGATAAGAACTTGATTTAGGGGCATGTTCATGTCATAACCTAAACCCTATCATGTCCATTATTTTAACATGCCTGTGATGTTGTGATGTTGAAACTATTGCTAGTCACAAGTTTAGGATTATCATCTTATGTCATCTATTGCTATGTTTATGCCAGTGATGTTATGATCATATCTCAATTTACACCATGCTTGCCTTGAAATCACCTTTGCCACTTTATACCCATCCTTGTTATGTTATTCCTTAGTTACATCTATTGCCTTGATTCGAATTCACGAGCGTTGGGGATGCGATTTGGGTAGTTTAGGAAAACCTGAATTTAGTATGAACTTGAAAACATGAATATCGTTATAACTTGAGCTTGGATAGGAACATGAACTTGACATGAAATTTTACTTGAAAATATGAATTTGGGACATGACACTTAGATAACTTGAACGTGGCCAACTCGAGGTTGGGTTGAGTTTGCAGTATAAATCTGCCCGGAACCGCCCGACGAATCCAGTAACTGCAAACAATAGGACCCAATGTGAGTAGTTGGTCATATCGCACTCGAAACCCGAGGTTAGACTAGGTTATGGTGTAAAACTGCCCGGACCCGCCCGACACATCCAGTAACCATAACCAAGTCTAATGTGAGAGGTTAGGGGTGCATTAAGTAAATTAATACCACTGGATAGGGTTAAGTCATGGACCACTTGGATATACTTAACCAATTTGACACGTTGATTGGATAGGGTTAAGTAATGAACCGCTTGAACACACTTAACCACCCTGACACATGATTCGTAGGACTAAGTCTTGAACTAGAACGACACACTTAGTCAATTTGACATGACACATAGATGGGGTTAAGTCTCGATTTTAAATGACAACTTAACCTTCTGAACGAAACCCTAGTTACGCGGTCCTTTTCAGCAGTAACCCACTAGATGTATCACGGTACCCTGGGACTAGGCAGGGTGGGGCACGATTGTTGGGCTGATTGTAAGCGACCAGAACGACGGCTGAGTTGGTGCGCTATTGTAGGTTCAGGCGGACTAGGGTCGTGCACTTAGTCCGGAGTTGAAAAAGCAGGCATTGGGCATCAGTAGGATTATCTGTGCATTCTTGATTCGTGTCGGTGGTTGGCACCCTAGGGCTTGATACACCCTATGGTGGACCTAGCACAGGTGACTACATTCGTGATAGGGCCGTTTGACACAGACACACGACGAGCTAGACTTGTAGGGAGCCGATCGATTAGATCGTACCGTTGGACCCCGAATTGGGTCACTTCACGATATTGGGCCAAGGGATTATTTCTTGATTTATAGTTGACACGGGATTAGTATACCAGTATAGTTGGTATGGCGAATCTTGAACACGCAATGTTAGACTTGAGTTATCTTGTTAGCTTTGTTATCATGCCAGACTTATCATCATTCCTATGTTTAGTTCCAGTTTATTCATGTCTTGTTAACTTTACTAGTTTCTATGCTGATAGTCACTAGGGCTTACCAGTCTTTTTGACTGACCCGTTTTCTTTCACCTCTTTGTCTTTCGTTCCCCCCCCCCCCAAGGTTCTCAGGGAGGAAACTCTAGCTCTTAGCTTGGACTTTGCTTGCTTTCTGACAGCTCATGTACGGTTTGGTCTTGAGCTATGCTATGGCTGCACTCATGCTCTTTTTGGGGAATAATATTTTACTTATGTTGTTTTAAGTACTTTGCTTCTTTAGAACTTGATGTAATGAAATAATGACTTGGTATTTTGATGTAAGAGGTTTTGACTCTATTTTTCGGTAATGAGATTTGGTTTTAAAGTTTATATCCGCTGCCTTATCTACTCTATTTTATCTATGTTATGTCTTGTGTTAACTCTGTGCCTGTTTACTAGATAATACCCCTCCAAAACTAGGGCATTCCCTTTGTGAGTGACCCTAGCGGAGGTGGGGTGTTACATACTTAGTTTTATAGGATACTGTCTGATTCTAGGGATGGATTGGCTAGCTATGTATGGTGCCATTCTAGATTGTTAGAGGAGGGTCATTAAATTTCTGACTTGCCATAGGAAGACCCTCGAAATTTCTTGTGACCCTAAAGGGGTCCGTTATGCTTAGTTTCCTAGAATCTCTTGATGCAACTATTTATGACCTGCAATCTGTACCGGTAGTTCATGAGCATTCAGATGTTTTGAGGGGTTTCGGGGCTTACCTCCGAGGCACGTGATCGACTTTTGTATATAGCTGGTGGGCAATGCAAAGCCAGTTGCATTACCTGTGCGCCACATAGCTCCAAGGGAAAGGAGGGATCTCAACAAACAAGTAGGGGAGCTAGTTGAAAAGGTGTTGGTTAGGCAAAGCATATCAGAATAGGGTGCTTTGGTTGTCTTTGCAACTAAGGCGTACAATTCTCTTCACTTATGTGTGGATATTCACGATGTTTTTCCACATTTCTTATTTACAGAAGTGTCTGCATGATATAGCAGAGGTAGTTGAGCCGAGCATGCTTGAAGAAGTTGAGGTAGAATGGGAGGTGACAATTAGACGAGTTCCTTTCCGTATTCTTGGATCAGAAATTAAAAAGCTACGTAATAGAGAGGATGCAACTTGGGAGATCGAAGACAATATTTCGTGCTTCATACCCTTTTCTTTTCAAGGGAATGTTCTTAAACTCTCTTCCAAAAACTTTTATTTGTGCTTGCTTCTATCATTTATGTATATCCTATCGATCGAATCTTCGACCTTTAGGTAGGAGTCCCATGATTGTAAACATGTGTTTGAAACATGTTATGTTTGATGGATGCAAATGGATGTAAGTGTCTGCTAGTGGTTGCTCGTGGATGCATATATACACACATTAGGCACTAGATCGGCTCAATCACACTCATACTGCATATGGATGTGTGTGCATTTTTCTTCTTTTAATGGACGAAATTAAACGTATCATCGTATGTGTAATACCCCGAATTTGTACCGACACTAAATGAGGATAAATTAAATAATAATTAATTTAATATTTAGAATTAGAGGAAACAGACTGCACTATTGCGTCCGTCTCAAAATTCTGGTCAAGATAGACATTTGATTTGCGTAAAATAGGCACCGTATGAGTATTTTAAATTTGTACACGCATAGAAAAATTATATACATACGTATGAGTCAGAGATGAGAGAGAGCTGTGTCGGAATTTTATCCACAAAGATTCAAGTTCGAAAAATTCGTTAAAGCGGCAAAATTCCCGCTCAAGGGGGTCGACCCTCCTAGAAGGGTGTCGACCTAGGGGTCGACCTACCCACAGGGGTGTCGACACCCCTAAGGTTGAGGTTGCAGTCTGTTTCAGAGGGCCCTGCAGGTACAAATATGTGGCTATTTCTCATATTTTCTTCATTGGAAGTCATGGAGGCCATATGCTTCTAGAGTGCGAACTGAACCATTTTCTACAACAACATACTTTGCAAATCAAATTCAGAATTCTAGATCCATCCCTTCTCAATTCTCTAAACCTAACGCTGTGAGTTTCTAGTTGTTTTTAGGTTTAGATAATTGTGAAAGATTATGACTTGGAAATGTTGTAAAGTATGATTCTATGCAAGTGTTAAATCATATACTACGTCATGAAAGATCTAATTCCCTAGATCTAATACAATTGTGGTTATTCTATTATGTTGTCTATGAGGATCTGAACTTGTAACTGTAATATGGTGAATGTACATCTAATGGACAGTTGTAACATTGGCTAGATCTAGTTCTTTATGTAAATCACCTTTCACCTGTCCTATTGTGATTAGTTTAAATATTTGGTAAACTTGACATGTGAAGCCATTTTTAGATCTAAACATGTTGCTATGTCACCCTAATTATTCTATATATAAATAGTTGGACTAGATATCATTATGTTGCTTTTATATCGTAGTTGCCACAAGTTCATTAGTTTATGTCCACCTTGTTTTGATGAAAATTACATGTCCACTTACCTTGTTATCATGTTAAGTTTATGTCTATGCCAAGACATGTTGAAAAACTATCATCCTTTGTCATATTCCCTTTTTCATTGTTGTTCTTAGGCTACTTTGTTGCCTAGATGCCGCAAAATACATTCGAATATGTTAGTTATGAAACGAGGAAAAAGGGGTTTATAATTGGCATAATTTATGTAATATTGGACATTTAATTCAAATGAGGAAACATAGAAATAATTACCTATAATGACATAGGTAGATTTGGATAAAAATGGAATGTTTAGTAATTACAATTAGGAATTGTAATTGTACTTATGACACGAGGTTATGTTACATTAGTGGCGGAAGTCTGCCCGGACCCGACCGGCATATCCAGCAACCACTAATGTTGAACCTAAAGTGGGAGGTCTAAGTACATAAATACGAATCGGGCTATGACACGAGGTTAGGCCCAACTGTGGAATAAGTCTGCCCAGACTTGACCGGCATATCCAACATCCACGCGTTGTAGGCCTAATGTGGGAGGTCTAGCCCATTATAACCATAATTGGACATGGTATTGAATTGGACTACTTAACCTAATTTAAAGATTGTATGATTATGAACTTAATTTAGGGTTAAGTAAATGTGGATGGGTAGTGGGTGGGCTAAGTAAATTAGAAGGGGTGGGTAATATTTATATATAGGCCCACGAACTTAACCAATAAGGTTACGTAATTAAAGACACCTAGTGGTATACATAACTGGTAGATAATGTAATGAAGTTATGTAATTAAAGACACCCTTTAGATTAAGCATAACTGTTATAGGGCTATGTAATTAAAGACACCTAAGGGTATACATAGTCAGTGGAAAACTAGTGGGGATACAAGACATGGGGGAGAGCTTGTATCATATTGTGTGGGACTCGTTTCAGTCAGTAACCCGGAGTTGGTATCAAATAAAGAACTCTGTTCTAAGCGGAGAAGGGGAACGCTTGTTGATTGATTGTAAGAGATCCAAACCAGACGGACGGTGTGGGCGACACAAACCGATTGGGGACATGTGCGTGCATGGGCCGAGCGGAGGAGGCTGAGACGACTGTGACACCAGTAGATATGGTTGTTCACATATTGGGTTGCCACTTTAGGAAGTGATACCTCCTACTATGGGGCCAGCACATGATATCTATGGAGTAGGGAGCCGATCGATTAGGGTAGTGGTTAGGGTATACTTGGACATATGACCTAAGCTTACCAACTTATAGTGGAAGGGAACATATCATTTCAATTATACTAGAATAGCGCAAAGTAATCATTAGTGAGGCACATACATCTTATCTTGCTTACGTTGTCGAACCTGCCATTTATGTAGTAATCTCTCTCTTATCCACTTTATATGCCTATCATGTTGCTTTTATTTATCTACTGGCTAAAAGTAACTTGATGTGCCAAACTTTATATCTGACCCTGTTGTTTCTCCTTCTTTCTCCGGTTCCCCTCCCCTAGGTTCTCAGGGAGAAACACTCAGACTTAATCAGGACTCAGATATCATCTTGCTAGGAGCTACTTCTGAAGTATGGCTCAAGTTCATGTCTCTACTTTAGCTTAACTCTTTTAATTTAGGGAAAATTATGTTTTTCATATTTTTATGTACTCTGATAATGCAAGACAAAAGTTATTTTATTGTAATGGTTTTTGTGACTTATGAAATTGTGGACCATGGTATTGTGCTTTATAGTTGAAATAAAAATTTAAATTTTCCGCTGCTGCCTTATTTATATCTGTCTTGTAATAATTCTGTGTCTGTTCACCTATAGCACTTCATGAATCTTAATGCATTCCCTTAGTGAGTGACATTAACGGACGTGGGGTGTCACACTTGGTATCAGAGCTGAAGGTTACCAGATTAGATAAAAGTTTTTGGAAATTATTTTTAAAAAGGTTTTAAAAGAAAGTATTTTCAAAAGAAAAGTCTGTTTTGAAAAACATTCCGCAAAAAGCCATATTAAAATTCTTCTTTTTCCCTTTTTTCAGCATGTTTGGGGAACAAAACATCCCTAATATACCAGAGGTCGTCACAATACCCGGATGGTTCCGTAGGTATTTAGAGGACACGGCGTCGGCCGAAGGCCAAAGAGATGTTCATCTCCCAGTTGCACCAATCATTACTCCTCCTCCTCCCCCTCCAAGTGCTGACAACTTTGCCAAGATCTGCAAAGACTTTCGGGCTATAGGAGGAAGGCCATTCCATGGGAATGAGACATTCATATAAGCTCGGAATTGTCTTAAGGAGACCGAGGACTTATTCGAAATCTTTGAAGTGGAGGACCGAAGAAAGATTCAATTAGCTGCTTGGCTGTTAAAGGACGAAGCCTCATTTTGGTGCCAAATCACCCAAGCTGGGCGTCCAAATGGAACTTGGGAAGATTTTAGATAGAGGTTCGAAATTAAATTTCTTTCCCCAGCTGAGAGAAGCATACAGATGGAGAGGTTCTTAACACTCAAACAAGGAAATTTGACGGTAAAAGAGTATGTGAACAAGTTCAACCAACTAGCAAGGTTCGGGCTAGAGTTGGTGAATACACCGCACAAAAAGACTTTGCGGTTTGCAAAAGGACTGAATGATCCTCTGCATGGTTTAGTTATGTCCCATATTCCAATGGTGGCCACCTTTGAAAAGCTTGTTGATATGGCCCTAATGCATGAGGAGGACAAGGGAGAAAAGAAGGAAACAAAAGCTGAGGGGACATTGCAGAATAAGAAGGGGCAGAAACAACAACAATAACAACAGAAGAAAGGAAGGAAAGATGATAAAGACAAGGATAAGAGAAAATGTCACAATTGTGGAAAGGAGGGTCAACTGATCAAAGATAGTAAGAGAAGGAAGGCCAATTGCTTTAATTGCGGAGAGGTCGGACTCTTCTCTAAAGAGTGCCTGAAGAAATAAGGATCGCAGGGACGAGGTCCAAGAGCAGGGACTTCTGGAGGGCAGATGCATGCTCTTGCGATTAGTTCTCCTGAAAGAGGTAGAATAATTTTCGTAGAAAGTTTAGTTTCTCTTTCAAACCGTCCAGTTAGAATACTTTTTGATTCTGGTGCTTCATACTCCTTTATATCTAGTTCTGTGGTTGAATCTCTGCACTTAATTGCTAGTATGCTAGTAGATCCCCTAGTTGTTTTAAACCCCATTGGTGGTTCGGCTCATTTATCGATGATTTGTCAGGGTTTGAAAATATTTGTGTTAAGCATCGAGTTTGAATGCGACGTGTATGTGCTCAGGTTTATAGGCTATGGGTTGATTCAAAGAATGGATTGGCTTACCACTGTGGGGCCATTCTGGATTGGGAGAGAAGGGTTGTTAGACTCCTGACTTGTCTTGGGAAGACCCTCGAAGTTTCTTGTGACCCTCAAGGGTATGTTATGCTTAGCTTCCTAGAGTCTCTAGATGCATCCATAGATGATTTGCAATCTGTTCCACTGGTTCGAGATTATTCCGATGTTTTCGATGAGGTATGGGGTTTACCTCCAAGGCAGGAGATTGACTTCCGCATATATCCAATGGACAATGCAAAGCCAGTTGCAATACCAGTGCGCCACATGGCTCCGAGGGAGAGGAGGGAGCTGAGTAAGCAAGTAGGGGAGCTACTCGAGAAAGGGTTATCAGACGAAGCATATCTGAATAGGGTGCTCCTGTAGTATTCGTAACTAAAGTGGATGGTTCACTTCGCCTGTGTGTTGACTATAAAGAATTGAATAAGCTCACCAAAAAGAATAAGCACCCACTTCCGAGGGTTGATGATTTATTTGATCAGCTTGTTGGTGCCTTGGTATTTTCTCGGTAGGACTTGGCTACGGGGTTCCATCAGTTGAGGGTAGATGAGGACAACATAGATAAGACTGCTTTCAGAACTCCGGACAGTTTCTTTGAATTGCTAGTTATGCCTTTTGGGTTGACAAATGCACCCGCCTATTTTGTTGATTTGATGAGTAGGGTGTTTCGGGAGTTCCTAAACAAAATTTTCATAGTCTTTGTTGATGATATTTTGATCTTCTCCAAGAATGAAGAAGAGCATGCCCAACATTTAAGAGAAGTTTTGAGAACTCTCCATGACCATCAGCTTAAGGCAAAGTTCTCCAAATGCCATATTTGGAGAAAAGAGATGAGATTTTTAGGGCATGTAGTCTCCAAAAAAGGGATAGCTGTAGATCCCGCCAAGGTGGTCGCAGTGCAAGATTGGAGATTCCTAAAAATGCAACCAAGTTGAGAAGCTTTCTTGGGTTGGCAGGTTATTATAGGAAGTTCATTAAGGACTTCGCTAAGATATCAGCCCCTCTCACTAGGCTGAAAAGAAGAATTTGGCATTTTCATGGGACATAGATTATGACATTGCTTTCCAACGAATGAAGAGGGTTCTGACAATAGCCCCAGTCTTGACCTTGCCTGATGGAAGTAAAGTGTTTACTATTTACACCAATGCAAGTGGTACAGGGCTTGGTGCGGTTCTGATGAAAGAAGGGAAAGTAATATGTTATGGGGGTAGACACATAAGAGTTCATGAGAAGAATTACCCTACCCATGATCTAGAGCTAGCTGTCATAGTATTCGCGTTAAAGACATGGCGTCGTTATTTACTTGGTGAGACGTTCGAGTTATACACCGATCATAAATCTCTCAAGTATCTATTCTCACAGAAGGATCTCAACTTAAGGCAACAACGGTGGATGGAGTTCTTAGATTCATATGATTTTGAGATTGTTTATACACCTGGCAAGGGTAATTTGGTGGCAGAAGCACTAAATAGGAAGAGGGTGGCCCTGAGTCCTCTGTATGTGGAGAGAAAGAACTTGGAGTTCATATCAGCTTTTGATTTTAGACCGTCCTTTGAGGTTTTGCATGATTTGTTTGCATCCTTGGAGTTATGACCGACCCTTATGGATTAGATAGGAGCTTCGTAACAAGGTGAACCACAGATTCTAGACATCATGGATAAGCTCAGAAGAGGGGAGACTTCTAGTCACCTCAGTAGATATGCCACAGACGAAAAGGGGTCATTGCGATGAGATGGAAGGCTTTGTGTTCCTCAAACCGGAAGCTTGATAAAGGCAGTCCTAGAAGAAGCCCACCATTCTAATATGACTATTCATCCAGGTGGTGACAAGATGTATAGAGACATGAAGAGGGTTTTCTTTTGGCATGGGATGAAGAAAGAAGTGTCCAAATTTGTTTCTCAATCTTTAGTTTGCCAGCAAGTCAAAGCTGAGCAAAAGAAGCCCTGTGGATTACTTCATCAGTTGGAGGTTTCGCAGTGGAAATGAGAGAGCGTCACTATGGATTTCATAGATGGGTTGCCTAGATCGAAGAAAGGTAACACCAGTATTTGGGTGGTAGTGGATAGACTCACTAAGAGCGCTCACTTTATTCCAGTTAAGAGTAAGAGGACGACATAAAGTTGGTAGCAATTTATGTTCGCGATATAGTTCGTCTTCATGGAATACCTTCCATCATCGTGAGTGATTGTGACGCCATCTTTACCAGCGAATTTTGGAGGAGCTTGCAAGAAGCATTAGGTACACAGTTGTGTTTAAGCACCGCTTATCATCCTCAGACCGACGGATAGACGGAGAGGGTGAACAAGATTCTTGAATATCTTTTAAGGTTGTGTATCCTAGACTTCGGAGGGACTTGGGAAGAGCATCTTCCTTTAGGAGTTTTCCTATAATAACAGCTATCAGGCCAGCATCGGCATGGCACCCTTCGAAGCATTATATGGACGACCCTCTAGATCGCCAACTTGTTGGTGGTAATCTATAGAATTATTATTACTTCGGCCAGATATTGTTAGGGAAACGTCCAAAAAGATTGACCATATTCGATGGAGGAAGAAGACGGCTCAAGATGGGCAGAAGTCCTATGCAGACAAGAGAAGTACTAACATCGAATTCGAAGTGGGAGACCTGGTTTTTTATCAAACTATCGCCTTTAAGGAATGTGGTTCGCTTCATATCAGTGGAGAAGTTGGCACCTTGGTTTGTGGGACCATTTCCCATAACCGATAGGATTGGCCAAATGGTCTACCGAGTAAAGCTCTTAGAAAATCTATCCATCATTTATGACATTTTCCACATCTCTCATCTGCGGAAGTGCCTGCATGACACCACAGAAGTTGTTAATCCGAATATGTTGGAAGAAGTTGAAGTGGAACGGGAGGCGACAGTCATACGAGCCCCTACCCGTATTCCTGGGTCAGAGGTTAAGAAGCTGCATAATAAGGAGATCAAGTTTCTAAAGCTTCAATGGGGAGATAACCCAGGAGATGTGACGTGGGAGACCGAAGACAAGATTCGTGCTTCGTACACTTTTCTTTTCGGGGGTTTGTTTTTAACTCCTTTTTCTGAGTTTTATCCGTGCTTGTTTTTGTCAATAGAATATATCTCATCCATCGTATTTTCGACCACTAGATAGGAATCCTATGGATGTAAACATGTGTTTGAAACATGTTATGTTTGATGGATGCAAGTGGATGCAAGTGTTTTCTAGTGGTTTCATGTGGACGCATATACACACACATTAGGCACTAAGATCCGCTCAATCAATTTCATACTGCATATGGATGTATGTGCATTTTCTTTTCTTTTATGAATGGAAATGGATGAGTTAGAATATGGATGTTGCATTTGGACGAATGAATGTGCACACATATAGAACTTATATGATATGATAGGTTTGTTTGCATACATATTGGATTCATGACACTAACATACATTGCATTAAGGAGGTTAACTGAATCAGTAGACTGCTTGATCTTCGCATTAGTGTTGGGACATATACACACACCTTCACATATATTCATATAAGCATTAGAAATCTTTAAGGATAATGGATGACAGTGATTGGTGGATGAGTAGATGGATGATGGATGGTAGGATATACATTCTTCTCAACTTAGAGATTTCGGGATGAAATCCTTTGAGTAGGGGAGAATGTAACACCCTGAATTTGAACCAACACTAAAAGAGGATAAATTATATAATAATTAATTTAATATTCAGAA
Organism: Allium sativum; assembly: GCA_030737875.1. Taxonomy (NCBI): domain Eukaryota; kingdom Viridiplantae; phylum Streptophyta; class Magnoliopsida; order Asparagales; family Amaryllidaceae; genus Allium; species Allium sativum. The sequence goes on from CM060913.1 coordinate 487,807,656, forward strand.
TTAGAGGAAAAGGACCGCACCATTGCATCCGTCTCGATATGAGGAAGTAATGAGGGCTTTAAGTTTGTATACACGTAGAAAAATTATATACATACGTATGACTCAGAGATGAGTCAGAGCCGATTCATAATTTTATCCAGAAAGATTCAAATTCGAAAAATTCATCAAAGCAACAAAATTCCCGCTCTACGGGTCAACCCCCTAAGAGGGGTGTCGACCTAGGGGTCGACCCACCCATAGGGGTGTCGACACCCCTAGGGCTGAAGTGGCAGTCGGTTTCAGAGGGCCCTACAGTTATAAATATATGGCTATTTCTCATATTTTCTTCATTAGAAGTCATAGAGGCCATATGCTGCTAGATTGCGAACTGAACCATTTTCTACAACAATATACTTTGCAAATCAAATTCAGAATTCTAGATCTGTTCTTCCTTAATTCTCTAAACCTAACGCTGTGAGTTTTTAGTTGTTTTTTGGTTTAGATAAATGAAAGTAAATTGTGAAAGACTATGACTTGTATATGTTGTAAAGTATGATTCTATGCAAGTGTTAAATCATATAAAATGTCATGAACTTAAGTAGGGTTAATTAAAAGTGGATGGGTAGTGGGTGGGTTAAGTAAATTAGAGGGGGTGGGTAATATTTATATACAGGCCCACGAACTTAACCCAGTAAGGTTGTGTAATTAAAGACACCTAGTGGTATACATAACCCATAGAGAATGTAACGAAGTTATGTAATTAAGGACACCCTTTAGGGTAATCATAACTGGTAAAAGGCTATGTAATTAAAGATCCCTAACGGTATACATAGTCAGTGGAAAACCTAGTGGGGATACATGATAAAGCGGAGAGCTTGTATCATATTGTGTGGGACCCGTTTCAATCAGTAACTCGGAGTTGGTATCATATAAAGAACTTCGTACTAGGCGGAGAAGGGGCACGCTTATTGGTTGATTGTAAGAGATCCAAACGAGATGGACGATGTGGGCGGTGCAAACTGACCGTGGACATATGCGTGCATGGGCCGGGAAGAGAGGGCTAAGACGATCGTGACACCAGTATATATGGTTGTGCACATCTTGGGTTGCCACTTTAGGAAGTGATACCTCCTACTGTGGGGCCAGCACAGGATATATATGGAGTAGGAAGCCGATCGATTAGGATAGTGGTTAGGGTATACTTGGACGTATGACCTAAGCCTACCAACTTATAGTGGAAGGGATCATCTCATTTCAATTATACTAGAATAGTGCAGAGCAATCATTAATGAGGCACATACACCTTATCTTGCTTACCTTGTCACACTTGCCATTTATGTAGTAATCTCTGTCTTATCCCCTTTATATGCCTATCATGTTACTTTTATTTATCTACTGGCTAAAAGTAACTAGACGTGCCAGACTTTATGTCTGACCCTATTGTTTCTCTTTCTTTCTTCCATTCCCCCCCAGGTTCTCAGGGAGGAAACACTCAGACTTAATCAGGACTCAGATATCATTTTGCTAGGAGCTACTTCTGAAGTATGGCTCAAGTTCTCAGGGTGGGAATTCTCAGACTTAGTCATGACTCAATTATCATCTTGCTTGGAGCAACTTTTGAAGTACTGCTCAGTTTCTATCTTTAACTACTATGGCTTTGTCTCTTTTGGAGAATTACGCTTTTTATTATTTTCTATACTCTGATGGTATGAGATAGAAGTTTTATATTATCGTAATGGGTTTTATGTAGTTTCAGACTTATGGTATTTTGGACCACGATGTTATGATTTATGTTTGAAATAAAATTTTAAATTCTGCTATTGCTTTTATATTTGTCTTGTAATATTTCTGTTTACCTATAACGCTTCACGAAACTTAATGCATTCCCTTAGTGAGTGACATTAACGGACGTAGGGTATCACATCTCCTTTCGTAGAACTCCATAAAAAAACGGAGTAGCTGAGCATAAAAATAGAACAACTCAAGAGTGTGCTAGAACTATGCTTTCATATGGTAAACTACCAAGAAATTTTTGGGTCGAAGCAGTCACTACAGCTTGTTATATCTGAAATAGAATTTTAATCTGACCACAAAAAAAAATCCATATGAACTTCTTTACAATAAGAAACCAAAAATATCTTATTTTAGAGTTTTCAAAAGAAAATTATTTAATTGAAATACTAAAGGAAAATTAAATAAATTTGATCCTAAATCAGATAAATGAATTTTTACTGGATATTCAAATAGAAGTAAAGCCTACAGTGTTTTCAACTTAAAAACTAACACTATTGAAGAAATTATGCATGTATCTTTTGATGAAAATTATAGAGATATTAACATATAAATTATAAAGATTAGTTCGATAGTGAAAATAATTAATTAAATGAGGTCAGCTTTGAAATTAACTAACCTAATAAAAGAATTAAACGTTTAAAAGATCATCCTATAGAAAATATACTAGGAGATATCATACCTATAGTTAGAACTAGAAATCAGTTAAATAATATGAGCAATGTAGCCTTTATATCAACTATTGAACATAAAAATCCAAAGGAAGCATCGTCTGACGATTCATGGAAACTTGCTATGTAAGAGTAATTGAATCAATTCACCTAGAATGATATACGGGAACTTGTTCCTAGATCTAAGGATAAGACAATAATAAGAACTAAATGGGTTTATAAAAATAAAATGAATGGGCCTAGTAATTTTGTTAAAAGTAAAGCACGATTAGTTTCAAGTTTATTGTCAAGAAGAAGGAATAGATTTTGATGAAACCTTTGCATCTGAAGCAAGAATAGCAGCTATAAGAATTCTACTTGCTTTCGCTAATTATAATAATTTCAAATTATATCAAATGGATGTAAAAACTGCATTTTTAAATGGTTTTGTTAAAGAAGGTATTTATGTTGAACAACCCCTACTATTTAAAGACGAAAAATTTCTAAATCATGTTTATAAATTAAAGAAAGCTTCATATGGTCTAAAGCTAGCTCCTAGAGTCTAGTATGATAGACCAGGATCTTATTTATTACAATCAAATTTTGAAATTAGTAAAGTAGATAATACTTTTTTTTATCAAAAGAAATAAAAATGACATTCAGTTAGTACAAACCTACATAAATGATATTATTTTTGGATCAACAGATAATGAAATGAATCAAGAATTTTCTTAAATTATGACAAAAGTATCTGAAATGTGTCATATAGGAGAACTCGATTTCTATTTAGGATTACAAATAAAACAACTAGATAATGGTATTTTTATTAACCAAGAAAAATATGCTAGAGATTTGTTAACAAATTCGATATGACTAATGCTAGTGGAAAATCCACCCATGGCAACCAATGAAGCTTTAAGCAAAGATGACCCATCAAAAAACATTGATAAAAAATTATATAGAGAACAATAGGTCCATTACTATATATAATGTAACAACCCAGAATTTCTGAACCAATTTAAATTTTTTATTTTAGTATTTTAATGGTTTTGAATATTTAAAATGATTTATTTTAAATAATAAAGACTAAAAATTTATTTAAATTGAAGATAAAATGTATAAATTTATTTTAATTATAAAATGAGCTTGAAATGGCGCGGTAGTTTGAAAATCCGATTTTAAACTTTGAATGAATATGCAGAAATCAAAAAAAACGGATTTCAGTAAAACCATAAACAATTGAATTTGTTTAATAATATCTTTCTTAGAAATGTGAAAAATTCAGATTCCATAATATAAATTGAAAGTTATGTCCAGTTTAAAATCTAAAATAGTCGCTATGGAATTTATATATATTTTAATATAATATATAACCCGTAAAAATAGCCATTTTGCAAATGACCTCCGTTTTCGACGAAACTACTTTTGTTGGATCCTGAATGTAAAATTACTGTTAGGCTTCAATTTTCATAATTTTTGGAATTAATATGTGAGCGTTGTAAATTTAAACGTGTTTTGAATTTCAATTTGAATTTAATCGAATGTTAAAATGGCCATTTTTCAAACGATCTCCAAATTCGACGAAATTAGTTTTGTTAGGACCATATCGTCAAAACATAGCTAGATTTATTTTTCTGTAATTTTTGGATTCGATATGTGGCCTCAAAAAATTAAAATGTACGTTTAAAATTTATTATATTGATTTATATTTTAATTTTGAAAAAAAATGATTGAAACGGTCAAATTGACTTACAAAACATATTCCATTGTGTCTGGAACGGGGGTTTTGGCTAGGGGCGACAGTCGTTGGGTTCGATTTGGGGTTCGAATTGATAAACGAGTATTTTTTGGAAATAAAATAATATTATATGTATATATATATTCTATTTTCTAAAACCCTAATTTACACTTTATTTCAGTGCCGCTTATTACGAAATCAATGGTCGCAGTCTTCCGATTTTCTTTTTCCTTTAACTCTAAATCCACGAATTGTTTCAAGAGATTCATAAAACAAAAACCGTAGATCTACATGAGACCTATAATTCCAATGGTCAAGATTGAAAATTAGTTGATATTTTATTTGATTTCTTTCCTTTGGAGGCGTTTTCTGGTCATGATGGGGGGCTGAGTTCATCAGCCGGCGGCGTAGGGGGAGGCGGCACTCCAGTGCATGAGGGGTTGATTGGCGATCGATGAATAGTGGGCCGGGGGGCGCTACGCAGGTGGTTTTGGCAAATCGACGAGGGTTTTTGGAGTTGAACGAGGAACGATGGATTAGAGAAGGATTAGTTTAAACTAATTAAGGTTTAAATTAATTAATATTTTCTAATGATACTATTAAAGTGATTCAAAGTTTAAAATGTCATAACTCCTCCATATAATGTTAGAATTCAGAAAACCGAAGTCTGTTGGAACCGTAATTTCGAGCACTACGCGATGCAATAGACTAGGATGGAAACAGAAGTGGAGGAATTTTGGCAAAAATTAAATGCACTGTTTAAATTTGTTAAAATAATCTTTATTCAATGATTTCAAAGCCGGTCAAAGTGAGAACTTCTCACTAAAAATTCTATACAGTTATTTATTTATTTTACAACTGAAAAAATATATAGAATTTCCATTGTCGATTTTTTTAGTTTTAATCATTATAAACTGTATATGGTGCCTGTTAGCTCACCTCCCTCATCCACAGACCATGGACGATTTATTTGATTGTATTGTATTTTATTTGTGATGTTGTGATGATTAACTTATTAAAAATAGTAGTAATATTATTGTGGTAGTTGAAATTAAATTATAGATAGCCATTTATAATTCAAACAGTAAAATTGGCTAAGTAGAAAAATAATTGAAACCGAATTAGAATTGGTTAAATTAATTAAGAAATGATTTATTTAAATAGACTGTTGTTGTTTGAAAACTCCACATGGGTATTGTGATGACATTTGATATACACTAATCCCAATATTTAGTTCTATGTCGATCGATTGATGAACAGACTGTGATGAGCATTATTTTTTATTTTAGTGCTTGTATAGTTGAAAATTGCATTCTGGATGATGTTTGAATGGTTAATGATTATTCATCATTATTGTTGAATACATGTGATGTATGAAATCCATAAAACCGAAATTATATGGTAACGGATTGAGTCGCATTCCAATTTAGAAATAAAGAATATTTGAAAATAAAGAATATTTTAAAATAAAGAATATTATAGAATGAAGAATATTTTAAAATAACGAATATTTTAAAATAATATTCAGTGAATATTCAAAATTTGATTTTGATGTCCGATTTGGGATGGATACGAAAATGTTGAAATATATGAAGCCGAGTAAAGTATATATGCCATTTATATCTCGAACGGAGATGTTTATCGACTTTATTCTTTTTATAATGAATACGAAAAGGAAATGATTTCAAAATCAGATATTTTGAAGATAATATCATTTTAGTATTATAATGCCATGGAATATTAATTTTTGTTTTAAAATTAAAAATGAATTTGGAATCGTTTTAAAACAAATTTATAAACGATTTATAAAATTCATTTTAAATGGAAATCGATGATATATATAATATATGTAATGGCCTGAATAGAACGCGCTGCGCAGCGACCGTTCGCGAATTGCGACCACTAACTTCAAATGGACGTAACGGGAGATCCGACCTCAGATTCTCTTAAAACCGGAACAAATGCGTTTGTATCGAAAAGAGCATTTCAATCAATGTAAGGGATTTAATTTTGAATGGTTGGAATTCAAATTATATCCAAATCAATTTCAGAAAAAGTCGTTATGGATGCAGTTCGGTGGCCGATAATGGAAACCGACCGAAATGGCGATATTAAAATTATTGGAAATGTGGAAAAATTATGTAAAATCATAATTAATGATTTGGAAAGATTTTAGATGAAAAATTCTAGTTTTGAAAGGATAAAAATTCATTTTTATTGAAATGAACTAGTTATTATTTAGAATAATGATCCAATGTTTTTTAAATAAATAAATTGGATTAAGAAATGGGTTTTAAAATAACCAGAGTTTTCCAACGAGAAAATTGGAATGGATTTGAACGGTAATAATCTTCGGAATATTTCAATATTGGAATCTATGATTATACAGATATTGTTGAGGAATTTGGAAGATATATATATCGTTATTCCCAGCACGATATTGGTTGGTTTTAGAATTTGATATCGAATATAAGCCGATATTATTTCTATTTAGAGCCTTGTATTTAATATCAAATTGGATTTTGGGTTTGCCGTGAATGGTGTCTTTATTAACACTGTTATCAAACCCAGTTGAGAAAAGAATAAATCTTTAAATTAAGATTTAGTGAAGGTTTCCAATTAATTAATATTTAATTGGAATTGAATAAAAGAATTGGATTTTTGGGTTTATAGTGAACGATGCCTTAAATAACACTTGTTCTTTAGCCCAATTAACAGTGAAGATATGATTCCGAATTTATAAATCTTTTCATTAATATTTCATGGAAATTTTCCAAAGTAAAATTTTCCAATTTAATATATTAAACTGGAATTGAATGGAATTCGATTTGGTAATAATCGAGATGAGCTACTACTAATGAAGACCATTACTATATATGGAATTTAAAAGGCTTTGCTGCTATTCCATTTATATTATTAGTCTGATACAATAATTTATATCGATTATACACTGTTATGATTTCCGTGTAGATTCCATTTTGATGGAAGATGATTTTGGTTTAATCGTGAACTATATTTTAAAGGACATTCGTTCTTTAACCCAGTTAAAGATAGGATTTATTTCCTAAATTTGAGTAATCATTAAATAGTGATGTGAAGACCCGTAACTTCCCCGGTGAGGAAAGCGCGGATAGTTCGAGAACAAGCCACAACAGAACGCAGACGGAAGGACATTTCATTGTATACAACAACAATTCCATCAGAATACAAGAATATACAGAGTATAAATTAATATAACACAGAAATATCAGAGATTTAACTTACATTTAAATACATAGCAGCGGAAAATAATACAATACACAACTTGAAGAGATATTCAGATACAAAGCATTCCGGATATCGTTCCAGCTGTAAACCAGGATCCTGTGAATATAAATCTGCAAAACCAAAACTACTAGCTGCCCATGTCAAAATAAGGGCACCCAGAGTTTAGGTTACAACAATAAACTCCAGGTCAGTCATGTGACTGGTGTGAGAACTAAAACAGTTATTAATCTTTATTTTTAAAGTTAGGTAATCAAAGGACCACGCCGTATAACACGAAACGGGTTTCCTCCCAAGAATACCAGTGCATAAAACAACAACGAAATGCTAAATAAAGAACAATGAAGCTATTATAAGACCCAGGTCCCATCACACAATGCAACGCAAGCCGGAGGATAAGGTTTTTACCTTATAATAGCCAAGAATGCTTGATACGTTTAAAACAAATCATACTATACTATTATAAGTGCATAGTGTATAAAACAACTTCAAATCATAAGTATCAATCATAGACGGCATAAGTGCCTCATCCCACTATGTCGCCATACTAGGCTCTACAAATAAAACCGCAAAATCACGTATTTGGAAGTTGGATTTCCATCTATGGACTGAGGCCAGGGATCGTCCTCTACCGATTCGAGACCCTCTAGTCCGCCCCTCAGGCAAGCGCGCAGGAAAGCCTTGGATCGTCAGGGCCGGTCCACCGATGTGGATTATTATGCCTGAACACTGCGTTTCCCCGCCCTATGGGGCGTAAATGAGCCAACGAATGGCTCCTTCGGCTCCACATAGTCACCGGTATATCCGAGGCGCCTCGCAACAGCAACAACCACATAAGTCAAACTCGTCAGGGTATGTAAAACCACTGACGCCACTTCTAACTAGAAAGAAACGCATGCCCTCCCTGAGGTCCTTCTCCCGTTTCTGGTTCATACCGGGTGTGAAACTCGCGAATCAAACGTTACATAAAGCTATGCCACAAAGGCCGTGCTTTGATCATCAACCACAAGACTTTTCTTTTCTACAGAAGCCTTGATCATTTATCACTTAGGCATGCCACATAGGCAATTCACTCTATGTGTTTGATATCCATCAGTATATAACCCCTGAGCTTGTACGTCTCAGTGAGGGCGTTAAGTAAGAGAATAAATTCTCCGCCGCCAAACAGATATATATTTAATAGAAATCAATCACACAGACTAAAATCCAATGTCAGACACACAGTCCATTTACAAATTCGTTCTGGGTCTGAACGAAACCGGAGGCACCTAGTACCCCGCATATCCATCGATCTCCAAATACGTCTGGATGATCACCAACTGTTTCCATCTTCTTGGGAGTACATCCCAATCAAGATCATCAGTAATCACCCAAACGACGTGAAGACATTTGGTCTTCGACCACCATCTTCATCTTCGACTTATCGTCGTATCAGTTATTCAGAATGGGATAAACCCGGTCTTTCCGAATAACTGTGTATATTTTAAATAAGTGTTACACAAACACAACATACGCCTCATTCCAATTCTTCAGTCACTAACCGTAAATTAATCAAGAGAATAATTCCCCAAATATTAACCCCGAAGGCCGAAACCAACATCAGATCAATATCCAGAAAACCATTCTGCTTAGCTAACCGACAGTTAGTTTCTAAATTTCACATTCATAGGGAAAGGTTCCCATTAATTTTATCAAAGATAAATTCCTTGAATTTATTCTTTAATTTTCTTTTGAATTTCGATTCAACTAGTCGGGATTAACGAACCTTACCGAAGTAATCATTTGTTTTAATTTCCCAATCCCAACCTATTCATCCCATGAAGTAAAACTGGTAATACTTCATATCTAACACCACGGTGTTATCGGTAAATTCAATTACATTTCACGTTCAAATCTAATTAAAGATTTAACTATCGCCTGGAGCAAAACCGGTGATACTCCATTCTCGATCTTTTCAATCTAATTAAAGATTCATTAAAACTCCATTTAGTTTTAATCTTTAACTGGGTTAAAGAAACAGTGTCATTTAAAAACACAGTTCATGATAAACCCCGAAATCACATCACATTTCAATCAGTCCCTAACCGTAAATTAGCAAGTGAGCAACTCCCAAAATATTAACCCCCAAGGTCGAAACCAACATCAGATCAATACCCCAGAAACCATTCAACTTAACTAATCTCTAGTTAGTTTATGATTTTCTTAACTCCTTTGGGTCTAAGAACAGTATTGTTGAAGATACCGTTCACGACAACCCAAAATCCCATTCCATTAATTATCGGGTTAAAGAACAAGTGTTATTTAAAACACTGTTCACGATAAACCCAAAAATCAATATTTATTTAATTCCCATTAAATATTATTTAATTGGTACACTTCATTAAATCTAAATAAAAAGATTTAATCTTTTTCTCAACTGGGTTCAAGAACAGTGTTGATAAAGACACCGTTCTCGACAAACCCAAATCACATTTGATATTAAATACAAGGCTCTGAATAGAAAATATCCTGGCTTATATTCAATATCAAATCCTACGACCAATAAATATCGTATTGGAAATAACGATATAAATATATCTTTCAAATTTCCATAACAACATCTGTATAATCATGAAATGCAACATCGAAATATTCCAAAGACAATTTCGATTCAAATCCATTCCAATGCAATTATTGGAAATTCTGGTTATTTTCAAAACCATTTCAATTCCAATTTATTTATTTAAAAATAAATAGAATTATAATTCTAGTTCAAAACTAGTTCATTTCGATAGAAATCTATTTTTATCTGTTCAAATATGGAGTTTTTCATCCCAATTTTTCCCAAATCATTTCTCATGATTTTTCATAAATTATTACTATTTTTAATAATTTTATCAATGCCCGTATAGTCGATTTACATCAACGGCCATCGAACTGCACTTATAGCGACCTTTTCCAAATTTGATTTGGACATAATTCCAAATCCAACCGTTAGATCTCTAATTTCTAATATTCATTGGAAAGCTCTTTTCGATACGAACCCAACAGTTCCGGTTTTAGGAGAATCCGATGGTCGGATCTCCTGTAATATCCATTCGAAGTCAATGGTCGAAATTCGCGAACTGCCGCGGCACGGCACGTTCTATTTAGGCCATTATATTATATATATATAATATATATAATATGTACTTCGTCGATTTCAATTCGAAACGTTCTTTATAAATCGTTTTAAATTCATTTTCAAAACGGTTTCAACTTCATATTCAATTTCAAATCAAAATTGAATATTCCAATATAAATTCGTTTAAAATTCATTTCAAATCGATTTCAATTCAATTTCAATTTAATTCGAATTCCTTTTCAATTTCAATTTGAATTCAATTCCTTTCGATTTCAATTCGGATTCAATTCTATTCGAATTTCAAATCATTTCCATGTATTTCGAATTTCAAACCAATTCAGTTTAATTCAAATTTCAATTCACTTTAAATATAATTCGAATTTCAATTCATTTCAATATAATTCAAATTTCAAATCTATTCGATTTCAACTCTATTCAATTTAATTCAAATTTCAAATCTATTCAATTTAATTCGAATTTCATATCTATTCGATTTAATTCGAATTTCAAATCTATTTCAATATTCATTGAAAAATGAATAAAATTGATTTAAATATCGTTCACGTCAAAATGGCGTCAATCTAATCAACACAGCTTCATATATTTCTATTTTCAAATATTCTATTTCAAATATTTCTATTTCAAATATTTTTATTCAAAACTGGAATGAAGCCCAATCAATTACCATATAATGTTAATTATATGAATTTTCTACAACACCTGTATACAATAACAACGATGAATAATCAACCATCATCCAAAGTGCATTCTACACTGTATAAGCATCAAATATAAATATTTAACGCTCATAACAGTCTGTCAATCAATCGATCGACATACAACTAATTATTGGGATTAGTGTATGTCATCTATCATCCCAATACCCGTGTGGGGTTTTCAAACAATCAAACACAGATTTTATTTGTGCAGTTGGGCGATGTGTAAAATTTATCGTCCCAATCAATATCAGTCAAATGTGTATATATAAACAAATCGTCCGATTTGTTTATATTTATTTATTTCACATTCATGTTAAAAATTATATTTTCAACTATAAAATATTTTTAACAACATAAATATTTTATTACATTTCACATTACATCACACAATCAACTACACATCAAAATCAAACAAACAAGCATACAAGCCGTCCATGGTCTGTGGACGACGGGTGTCGGGTGCTACTAAACACTGTCTGCATCCTAGTATATATTTCAACTAGAAATAAAATTAAAAAGTGAGAAATTCTCACCGACTTGCTAATCCAATACCACGACTCTTCTTAAGTAGGAATCTTCGCCGTTCTCGCCTTTTGTCACTTTCGTTTCCCGTATTCACTACATATATGAAAATCGAATTTTTACTTTGCTATTCAATATATAAAAATCGAATTTTTACTTTGCTATTCAATATATAAAAATCGAATTTTTATCTTGCTATTCAATATATAAAAATCGAATTTTTATCTTGCTATTCAATATATAAAAATCGAATTTTTACTTTGCTATTCAATATATAAAAATCAAATTTTTACTTTGCTATTCAATATATAAAAATCGAATTTTTGCTTTGCTATTCCATATATAAAAATCGAATTTTTACTTTGCTATTTAATATATAAAAATCGAATTTTTACTTTGCTATTCCATATATAAAAATCGAATTTTTACTTTGCTATTCAATATATAAAAATCGAATTTTTACTTTGTTATTCCATATGTAAAAATCGAATTTTTAATTTGCTATTCCATATATAAAAATCGAATTTTTACTTTGCTATTCCATATATAAAAATCGAATTTTTACTTTGCTATTCCATATATAAAAATCGAATTTTTACTTTGTTATTCATTATATAAAAATCGAATTTTTATTCGATTAAAAATCCTATCTTCGTTTTGATAAAAATCACATCTTCGTTCGATTTAAAAATCAAAGCTTTGTTTGATAAAAATCACAACTTTGTATAGGCAAAAATGATATCTTTCTATACGTAAAAATCGTAACTTTCTATTGGTAAAAATCTAATTTTTCCTTTGCAATAAAAAATCATATTTTTATCTTTCCTACATAATAAAAATTCGATCTTTACATAATAAAAATCTCAATCTTTATTAAATAATGTCATATAAAATTCCACCTTTCATGTTTTATAAATACACTATTTATTAACTATAAAAATCTACTTACTTTAAATAATTTAAAAGAAGGCTTACTTCGATTTTTGAAGAGGAGGAGGGAGGTTTATTCTCATAGGGGGCTGTGGAGGGCAGTGACAGGTGTCGGCTAGGGGGAAAGGGGATTTGGGGATCTCGCTGGAGGGTGGGTTTCCGCGTCGGGCTCTGGGCTGGGGGGGCCTTGCGCTTGGGGCGGCGCGCCAGGGTGGTGGGGAAGAGGAGATGGCGGCTGCGACGTGGGGAGGGGGCTCCGGGTATTGACATCGAAGAAGAAGGAGGTGAGGAGGGAGAATGGGCGACGGGGTGGAGAAGAAGGAGGCGGCGGCTGGGTTGCGATTTAGGGCTGTAACACCCTACGTCCGTTAGTGTCACTCGCAAAGGGAATGCACTAAGTTCTGTGGAGCATTTTGGGTAAAAGATGAAGATAAATTACAAGACAGACAGAAATTAAACAGTGGAAAATAAAACTTTGCTTTATTGATAAAATAGTTTGTATAATGATTTCTTTACAATATCAGAGTATCATCTGTCTTACAAAATAAAGAAGCATAAAACAACATTTATATTCCCCAATTTTAGCAAGATCCAGCCATATCATCTGAAAAGAGAATCCAAGCAAAACTTCAACAAATCTTCAAGCTGGGAAAGAGTGGCAGTCCAACTTGACCTGAGCTATACTATTCCCTCCTTTACTACCTGGGGGGGGGGGGAGGACGGAAGAGAAGAAGATGAAAGAAAAACGGAGTCAGACATAAAGCCTGAGTAAGTTCAGTAACTTCTAGCATGTGAACATGGGAAAACAAAACGACATGAATTAACTGAATACAAGATAACACCATGATGATAGGGTTAGCAATATTAGACAAGATTAACACAGGATATGCTAAGACAAGATAAACTGGATACGCTCTAATACTTTCGCCGCTTCGCTATTTCCTTGTTATACTGGTTTCTATATCTCTGCACCACTTAACTAGTGTCCCAACAAGTAACGATAACGTGATCCCAATCCCTATGGTTTCCGTTACCGTCAGGCATACATTTAATATTTATTACCTAGATCTACTCTAAGGTTTCCAATCAAGTGCTTTCTAGATTCAACTAGAAGTTTATGCTATCTGCTAAACACTTCTCGGATTCAGGGTTTATGCCACCTAGTCCAACTAGGAGTTATGCTACCTGTCGAACGATGCCCCAAGTCTAGGACACACTACCTAGAGTGGTATATGTTCCTATACTTCCCCACGCATGTATCGCGAATCATTATCGCTTGTCTAGATGCACATGTTTTGTAATGTGCGGCCCGAGTCCTGTGGCAGCGCAAATCAAGAAACACAGAACTCAGTCGGGAGCTTTCATATATTTGCCGGTGCAGATGCTAAGGTCTGTTTTTGTTCCAATGGCTATGGTCCCACTCGTCCCCTCCCTCAACTAATGAAAGGCACACCTTGAAAAATGAGAACTATATGCAGGCCCCCTATGCCCCACTGTCCTATGGCCATCCGCAACCATAACTAGATAGCAAGTATATGGTCTTTTGGAGTTCTCCGCATATCCACTTCACGTATCTTGATTGACTGAAGATGGATGGTAAACGACGAGTTGCTATCACAGGGCTACCGGTTTCTCGCCGAATCACGCTGGTCCATCCTAGTCTTTAGGTTGCCATATTTTGCAACCAAGGCATACCCTTGGTTCTTCTACCGCAGACCTTAACCTCTATGAGCCCAGGAGGATCATCTGCAGCCTCACAGAGGGATACCAAGAGTACCCTCACGTCCCCTCGAAGCCTCGGGCTTCGTAACCCAATCCGTTGGAGCCTTCGTTTTAATCAGACGGACGTTCGCTCCTTCCCGTGTTATACTAAGAATTACTACTTAGTTCTACTAACTAAGTTTTACCACTTACTTTCCAGAATCATTGTTTTCCTTAACTAAGGTTTACTACTTAGTCCCTTTTAACTAAGGTTTACTACTTAGTTCTCTTCCCCGTCAATTTGGATTGGTTAAGTGTCATTAGTCAATTCAAGCTAACTTAACCCTCTTCATTTATCCTGTTAAACTGGTTAAGTGTTATCAATAATCCATGTTGACTTAAGCCCACCACAAACCAAGTTATATTGGTTAAGTATTTCTTATTACTTAACCCTACCCGTTCATCCTGTATTGGTTAAGTGTTTCCTTTTTTTAAATTGACCTTGCCTGTCTGTTTTAACTAACATGTTATTAATGGTTAAGTATTATCCCTTCACGTTTTAGACTTAGCCCTATTCCTTTATCACAATCTGATGGTTAAGTGTTCAAGTTTACTTAACCCTACGGTGTAGCCCAGCTAACATATCAAATTGGCTAAGTGTATTAAAATTTACTTAACCCCAACCTCTAGTCTAGTTAACATGTTAATTTGGCTAAGTGTTTTAACTTTACTTAACCCCACCTTCTCGTCTGGTTAACATGTTAATTTGGCTAAGTGTTTTCTTAGTTACTTAATCCCTACAAATCTTGTCTTGTTACCATGTTAAGTTGGTTAAGTGTTCCTATGGACTTAGCCCTCCCATTCTAGCTTAACTGTGTTATGTTGGTTAAGTGTTCCTATGGACTTAACCCTCCCATTCTAGCTTAACTGTGCTAGGTGTCTATATGAGCCTAACCCCACCCACTGGTTTGGTTATCATGTTGAATTGGTTAAGTGTATTAATTACCTTAACCCTACCATTCTTGTTCTAGCTTTGACTAAATAAATTAAAGCCTCTACCACTCACATTAGACAGATATTGTTGCGATTACTGGATGTGCCGGTTGGTTCCGGGCAGGTTTACATCGCAACATAGTCTAACCTCGGGTTAGGCCTATTCGTGTTTTCTAAGTTCAAAAGGGTTTTGATTAATTTTCAAATAAGGTTTTGAAAGTAACCATCCCGTCCGTCGGATCAGTTACGGATAGCCACGGAGAGCAGGAAACTTGTATTTTCCAAACTCAAGCCTAGACACTATCCTCTCTGTCACCCTAGAACTTTCTGGTGACTTATTAAAAGAGATGCCGTTAATAAACCTTTAATTTGTCTAAATTTACATTTTCTCATTTAGGACAAATTCTATAAGTAAATTATTCCTAATTTACTTATTTCCTAATTACTCTTTCAATATAAATTGTCAACATTCGTTCTTATGGCCCATTTCCCCCACTAAATCATATTTATGCCCTTTTTGTATGTAAACTATACCAAATTAAGTGTCACTAACCATGATTTTGCTAAACATGACAATTACTCCCTATTATAGCCAATTTCAAATTTATGCCAATATACTTCTTATGCCAAATTAGCTGATCCAATTCTGATTTAACATTCTAATTACAGTTTATGTCAAACTAGACTTATTATTCTAGTTCACAATTCTTGTAAATGCTAGATTTACAAGTCAATACTGGATTCAAATTACACATCCTATAATTCATGTCAAATTTATCCAATTTTCATTTCTATAAACATGCCATAATACATGTTCCCAATTTATGCCAATTTCCAAGTTAAAAACTACGTTCTTAGTAAATTTCATATTTTGCCCAAATCGTATTCCGACCGTTCGTATAATCGTGATTCAATCTAGATTATATATAAATCTAGTTTCGTAGAAAATAGGGAATGAACCAAAGATAGACTTAATAACTGGCATAATTTACTAATTACAGACCTAACGAATTTCACTGAAATTGATCTAAAACATTGAAGGCCTATAGGTCTGAAAATCTTATGACATAAAAAGGGTTGAATAACGACGTAGGTTCAGAACATGGGTAGACCTAACTTAATAGGTAAAT
The DNA here is from genome assembly GCA_030737875.1 of Allium sativum. Classification (NCBI taxonomy): domain Eukaryota; kingdom Viridiplantae; phylum Streptophyta; class Magnoliopsida; order Asparagales; family Amaryllidaceae; genus Allium; species Allium sativum. Next base: position 487,824,176 of record CM060913.1, read on the forward strand.
TCCCAAGGTCTAAAACCAAAGAAAACCAAGAATAGACAGAGTAGAGACGTAGGTTCAAGAACATGGGTAGACCTAACCTAATAGGTAAATTCCCAAGGTCTAATACCAAAGAAAACCAAGAATAGACAGAATAGAAAATCAGGTTAGACCCAATTTCACATCCACAAAACTTAAGCAACACTTTCCTAGTCATGAATCGTAGGGATTTAGTCACAGTTGTCCTTGTTATGTCATAGGCAATAGTTTTATGTTTTCTAATCAAAGGCATAGGCTTGTGTTCACAGTCAAGGAAATAATCCTCATAGTCACAGTCACAGTCATAGACAATGTTCATGGTCATAGGCAATGTTCATAGTCATAGGCAATGTTCATAGTCATTGACAAGGTTCATAGTCATAGGCAATGTTCCTAGTCATAGGCAATGTTCATAGTTATAGGCAATGTTCAAAGTCATAGGCAAGGACTAATTGGTCATCGAATCATAACAGTTCTTAATTAGGTCCAAAGATGTAGGCACAGATTCGAATAGAAAGATTTGGCATATTCTTTTATTCCTTTAATTCACGCCACGAACTGAGAGAAACATTCAAATCTAAAAAGTAACTGACTTACAGAGATTAGATTAATAGAAAAACAATCGTTGAAGTCGTTTGAATCTTCACTCGAATCCTAGCTTGACTTTGAATGTCCTCTTGAAAGTCTTGAGCAGCATTTCCTCGTCTTGATTTATTTTATATATTATTCTATTTATTATTTAATTAAGAGGATGAGAAGAAGCCATGTTCACCAAGAATCTTTGCAGCATAAGGGTAGAGAAGAATTGTGAATAGAGAAGAAGACTAGGGCTGTTTATATAGTGTAGTAGTCAACGAATCTGGTCAGAATGGCGTCTAGATAAAGAAGAACGAACCAGGTTCAGAAAGCTGGAAAAAGCAGGGGGGTCGACCCCCAGGCCGACTACCCAGTCGACCTGGTCCCCCCAGGTCGACAACCTAGTCGACCTGGGTACCCAGGTCGACTCCCAGGTCGACCCCCTGGTCGACCTGGGTCCTGGGCGGGAAACTTCCCGCCCAGCCCGCTTCTGGGTCTGTTTTGAATTTCGAACTTTGCTGAAACTTCCGGAGGCCATATCTTTCTCATACGGACTCCGATTTACGCAAACTCGGACTCGTTTTCATGCAGAATTCCGAGACGAACGCAATGGCGCAGCCCGTTTCCCTTGATTTTGATTTTAAAATTTAATTCTGCCTTGATTTGTGAATCTTAGTGTTACAGAATTACGGGGTGTTACATGGGCTCCGCCCTCCTTTTTTTTCTTTTTGAAATCGAACAGTTAAAGGAGGAGGGGGAGACAGAAAGTGAAGGGTGGGGTTATTATATATATATATATATGTATATATTTTATTTAATTTCAAAAAGTTGACTTTTTCATTCGACCTCTAAACGAGGCCCACCGCCTGTCGTCTATAGCTAATTACCCCCATTCCGAACACCATGGGATATATATCGCAGGCTGATTCGATCGTTTTGATCAGTTTTCATCAAAATCAACATATAACTCTATATATTGAGTTTGAACGCACATTTCAATTTATTGGGGTCACATACTAACTAGGAAATTCCAGAAAAATATTTTCTAGCTTCGTACTGACGATACGGTCCTAACAAAACTAATTTCATCGAATTCTGAGACCGTTTGAAAAATAGCCATTTTCCAGTCGATTAAAATCAACTAAAACTGGTCAAATGCGTTTTCCTTTGCCACGCTCACATATTGATTCGAAAAATTATGAAATTTGAAACAAAGCAATAACTTGACATCACGGATCCAACAAAAGTGCTTTCGTCGAAATCCGAGGTCGTTTGCAAAAATTCCATTTTTAAGGGCCTGAATTTCGTAGCGACTATTCAGAATTTTCAACTGGACATATCTTTTTATCTCCGCTATGAAATTTCAATTTTTCGGATTCGTTGGAAAGATATTCACCAATAGATTCAAATATTTTTTGTTTCACTAAAATCCGGTTTATTTTACACAAGGTATGTTAAATTGAAATTTGAAATCGAATTATCGAACTACCACGCCATTTTCAATTCCTTATATATATAAATAAATATTTATATTCTAACGACGACGTATATAAATATATACGTTTTAATTCTATTCAAAATAAATTTCTCGTCGATATTATTTAAAATAATTCATTTTAAATATTCAAAATTCACTAAAATTGCCAAAATAAAATTTTTAAACCGGCCCAGATTTCCGGGTTATTACAATCTCCCCCACTTAAAACTTTTCGTCCCCAAAAAGGAACGAAGCCGAAAGTTGTTTAACAATTCAACTCAACTTTCTCTATTTTTATTACGGCTTAAGTTCTTCAACTTTTCAGTTTCTAAGAATTTTTCAAAATTTTCAAAAATTTGGCTAACACCCTAAATTTTCGAAAAATTTCGCCATAACCTCCCCTACACCGGGAGCACCGAGAAAATCCCGAAATTTCCATACATGCACTCTGATCTCAAAAAGAAAAAGAAAAAGCCAATCGGCTCATAAAATCATCATCACCCAAACAAAACAGTAAATTATGGTAAACATGTACCTATTTGTCGGACAAACAATTTTATTCTTCTGCTCTAGCCTCTTTGCTATGACCTGTTCAATGTAAGTACATGTATATGCAAGCAAATGCGACCAAATTTCCATACAATTCACTTTTTGGTCAATTTGGCTAAATAGTTAAAATTTTAATTAATCAAGCCATAATCAAACAACACAACCATCAATCAATTAGTTGATTATCATTTCAAATTCATAACTTTGATATATAGTCAAAAATCACATTTTTGGTGCCAAATCACAACAATAAACCCTATCTAATTTTGGTTCTCACACCAGTCAATAGGAAATATATAAATATCACACCTTCAAAACTCGAACACAAATACTGATGATGTCGCGACATCACCAGAATTATCTCCGCGCGACTAGAGTGTGAACCTATATCTATCCAGTATATTAAAACTTCAAATACACGCAGATCAGACGTATACGCAAAATTTATATATACCGGATTGTCCAAATTCATATAAATAAATAATCAAATACGAATAATTGATTTAAATTTTCAAAACAAAAATTGTTTTCATTTTAAAAATATACTCTTCACTCTCGTTCTAGGATACTACTGGTCCTATCTCTAACGAGTCATTCCCATTGGATTTTACTAATCCAATTTCTGATGAATTCTTTCTTATGGTTCTAATGTGTCTTGTTCTCTAAGCTTTGTAAACCAAAGATCTGATACCAACTGTAAAAACCCAAATCTTCCCCGTAAAGGAAAGCGCGGATCGTTCGAGAACAAGCCACAACAGAACGCAGACCGAAGGACATTTCATTGTATACTGCAACAATTCCATCAGAATACAAGAATATACAGAGTATAAATGAATATTACACAGAAATATCAGAAGTGATTTTGGAAGATTAAAACTAAATAGAGTTTTAATGAATCTTTAATTAAATTGAAAAGTTAATGTGGTAATCAATTTTTCCAAATTCGAGAAATGATCGAGAATGGAGTACCGCTAGTTTTACTCTAGGCGATAGTTAAATCTTTAGTTAGATTTGAACATGAAATGGTAATTAAAATTTACCGATAACACCGTGGTGTTAGATATGGAGTACTGCCAGTTTTGCTCTTTGGGATGAATAGGTTGGGACTAGGAAAATAAAATAAATGATTACTGTGGTAAAGTTTGCTAGTCCTGACTAGTGGATAAAACTTAATTTGGTTTAGAATTGATAAAGGATAAAATCAAATCTTTTGAATTAATATCAAAATGAAGATTAAAGAATAAACTTAAAGCATTTTATCTTTGATAAAATTAATGGGAACCTGTCCCTAAAGGTATGAATATTTAAATAAAAGAATATTCTGAATTGGAATGAGGTGTATGATGTGTTTTTATAGCACTTGGTTCTTGATTATAAAATACGCGAGTTACTTGGGAAGACCGGGTTTAACACATTCTGGATAACTGTTATGACGACTAAAAGTCGACGATGAAGACGGTGGTTGAAGACCAGAGATCTTCACATTGTTTGGATTATTACTGATGTCTTGATTGGGCTGTACACCCAAGACAAGGTAATAAGTGGTGATCGTCCAGACGTACTTGGAGATTGACTAGATATGCAAGGACCTTTCTCCTGTATTAGACATATGGGGCGAGGAATAAGGTTCCTTCGGTTTCGTTCAAACCCAGAACGGACTTGCAAATGGATGGTGCATCTGACATTGTATTCCTTTATACTCTATTCATTGATCTCTACTAAATATATATCTTTTTGGTGGTGGAGAATTAATTCTCTTGCTTAACATCCTTCTCAAAGACGTACGAGCTTAGAGGTCATATATTGATGGAACTCAGTGGTACGATATGGATTGACAATGTTGCATGCTAAGATGCAAATGATCAAGGCTTTTGTTGAAAAGGAGAGTCTTGTGGTTGATGATTAAAGCACGGCTTTAATTAGCATAGCTTTGTGTATATCGTTAATTCGCGAGCCTCACACCTTGGTATGAGTTAAAAACGGGATCAGGGCGTAGGCAGTGCATGACGTTTCTTTCTAGCTAGAAGTGGTGTCATGGTATAGAGCCAAACATTTTTACTTATGTGGTTGATAGATTGCAAGGCGCCTACTGACCAAGTGATAGGTCCGATAGGACAGCGAAACTTATGTTCAGGAATAATTAATCCTCAAATGTAAGAGAGGACCGGCCCTGCAGGATCCAGGGTTGCCCAGGGTGTGTAATCCTGAGGCATTTGCTAGAGTGTCTCGAAACGAAAGGAGCCTTCCCTAGCCTTGACTCATGGTGGAATCTAATTTCCAATACGACATTTTTCGTTTTTAGTTGTAGAACTAGTATGGCCTCATGATATATGGTACCCATTCCGTCTATGATTGATACATTTATATTTGAAGCGATTTTGACACTATATACTTATAGTAATATCAAATTGTTTTAAATGTACCAAGCATGTTTGGCTATTATAACGGAAAACTCTATCCTCCGGCTTGCGTTGCATTGTGCGCTGGCTCCTAGTCTTATAATAGCTTCATTCTTCCAAAAAGCATAGCGTTGTTTTATTTTAAACTGAGATTCATGTGAAATAAACCATTCCGTGTTATATGGCTTGGTCCCATGATTTCCCAACTTTTAAAATAAAGATTTAATAACTGTTTTAGCTCTCACACCAGTCCCATGACTAACTCATAGTTTATTGTTTTAACCTAAACTCTAGGTGTAATGACCCGAAAATCCGGTCCAATTTGAGCTGAGCAAAAACACAAGTCCAACCCCAAATTAAACTGAAAATCAGGAAATTAATAGAAAGAAAACAGAGGGTGAGGAAAGATAAGATAGAAACTTAGAATAGAAGAAGAAGAACAACACAACATCAGAGTAACACGAATCTCACAGCGGAACGAATAACATATAATATATAACATAACTTTGAAATATAACTTTGTACTTGAATATACATCATTTTCAAAGTATAACACTTATAGCACTTACAACACAGCGGAAATAAACTATAGCTATATGATCTTGAAGCCTCCTGCTCTAGCTCTTCAAGTATCTGTAAATCCCGACTACTTGACTGCCCGTACAAATTTAGGCACCTAAGAGTTTAGGGAAAACAAAAACAAAATAAACTCCGGGTGTAATGACCCGGATTCTTATAGGGTAATTTTGAATATTTAATATTTAATTTAAATATTGAATGGATAATATAAATGAATTTTTATATTTATGTTATCGATTTTAATATCGATTTCGATTTAATATCGTATATATTAAATTATCAAAATAAGGAATCATCGAATAACTGAATTCGAAGCTAAAACTGATTTAAAAACAGTTCAGATAATCAATTCAAACTCCTGTTTGAATTAGAATAATAATATTAAATTATTATCGAAGAGTTTAAATGGTTTGAAATTTAATTTATATCAATTTAAATTAATATCTGTTCAGGATGATCAAACTGGACTTCGATACTTATTCAAGTGGGTTCAGAGTAGTGGTTTTACCCTAGAATTGACAGTTGTTGGGTTCAGTAAAGAGTTCGTAGTCATGGGGTATTTAAATAAATGGATACGATCAAAAACTAATTTAAATTTAAATCCTTTTGATTTGGTGGACCAAAAGAAAACCCGTGCTTCCTTTATCACCACCAGATTTAAAACGAAACTGTGCTTCTTCCATGTCCACAAACTAAACCAAAATCGTGGCCTTTCTTCTTCCTGTCGTTCACCCATAAAAGCAAAACCAAAGCCATTCCATTTCATTACCAAAACCAAAAGCTTTACAGCATATAAATAGCCACCGTTCCTCAGTAAACAATAATAATAAAAAAAATCGCGAGCCTCTCCACTGTCGGAATCAGAAAGAAGGTGCGGTAGGGGCTGGCTGTCTCGTCTGAAGACCTACGCTAGGCATTTGGTCAACGGGAGGAGTTCTGGAGGAAGTTATCGACAGCGTGAGTTGGTATGAAGCTTTCAGACAAGGTCGACATCAATTTAAGTGCGAACTCGAGTTCGATTTACTCGTGGAATTAGGGTTGAACGCGGTGATTTGGGGCTATCGAGTCAGTGGGTTTGGGGATTTCGCAGTTGAAAAACTGGTGCGATGAGGTCAGAACTCCACGGCAGTGAGGCTCGACTGGGTGACTGAGGTTGGATTTCATACTAGAGTTCGAAGTTTTTGTCTGATGTTCGATCTGGAGTTGAGGCAGTCGGATTTGAAGGAGTCATGGCCAGTTTTGACGTAGTGGGGTGATGCAATTTAGGGTTCCAACAGGAAGATAGGGGTCTGGGTTCTTGGTGAAGCAATGAAGGAAGATAATAGTGAAGATTGGTTTTGAATGTTGAGATAGATGGTGAGATTGTTTCAGGTCTATGAAGCTGCAGATGTTCGAGTAAGGGAAGTCGGATTTTTACAGTGAAGAAGAGCATAGGTTTGAGGCTTCAAGTTCAGGCAGATAACAATGTTTAAGAATAGGATTAAAAAGGTTTTAACGAAGGAAGTCGATCGAAAATGCATAAGCTGGGGATCTCATAAGCTGAAATTTAATTGGATTAAAAAGGAGTGGATCGAAATAAAATACCACGGTGAGTAAATCTCACTCTGTTTATCTAGAATTATTTTTATCAGTTAAAAATAATTGTTTTGTTGATTGTTGGATGCTTTAAATATCAATTTATTGCTGTTAAAAATATATTAGTTATCTAGGATTGGTTGACTATTATATATATATATTGGGTTGATGATTGGTTGGATTCCCGCAGTTTCATTAGCGGATGCCCGCAGTTTCATAGCGGATGATTACCCTATACGCCCCACGCTATGATTAGTGGATGACCTTCTATACCGCAATATCCTGCCTCGAAACAGGATGGGTATTACTATGTTGACTAACGTCTGTGGATGCAGGAAAACAGGTTGGAGGAATCCAACTGGATTCCTCAAAAATATATTATCTGTTTGTTGTTTGTTTGATTTCATAAATATTCCTATATGATGTGTTAAAAATCAAGTGATTGAAAATTGGTTGATCTGATTGTTGAAAATACCACTAGAGCTTGAATATGGATATTGTTTAATAAAAATATCGAAAAGGGTATTTGATATTTAAAAAGGAAATTCTATTTTTTTAATAGAATTTGAATTTTTAAATAAAACTATAGAAAACATTAACTTGTTTTGAATATATATAATCAAGTAATTGAATTTATAAACATTGTTTATAAATGAAAATATGGGATTTGAATTGAATTTATAAACGTTGTTTATAAATGGAAAGGGGGGATTTGAATTGAATTTATAAACGTTGTTTATAAATGGAAAGGTGGGATTTGAATTGAAGTTATAAACGTTGTTTATAAATAATGTAGAGAATTCAAATAGAATTTGAATGTAGAATTCAAATGGACTTTAAACAATAGATTTGAATAATAGAATTCATATGGAGTTTAACAATAGAATTTGAATATAGAATTCAAATGGACTTTAAACAATAGATTTGAATAATAGAATTCAAATGGAGTTTAACTATAGAATTTGAATATAGAATTCAAATGAAGTTTAAATAAAGAGAATTCAAATAGAATTGAATTGGAATTTGAATAGAGAAGTCGAAAAGGAAACGAGAGTATGAGTATAATTAGAATTTGTTAATATGTAGTTAAAATATATTTGAACATGTCATGTTCAAATATGAAGGTGAAATAGACTGAAAAGTTAAGTAACAGATTTAATTAACAAATTGAGTTAAAACGATTGGTATAGTTAAAATAGATTGGACAGGTATAGACATACAGGAGACAGGTTTGGAATAAAGTATAGAAGTGAAATAAATAGAATGCCCGACATAAAGGTACGTATTTAATTCATATATGAGATTTTATGCGCCGTATCGGCTAGCCGCTTTGCTTTTTCTTTTTCTTTTTGAAATGAGAAGGACCGGGAAAGCTATTTGAAATTTCCCGACGCTCCCGGTACAAAGGAGATTATGGCGAATTTTTCCGGAAATTTAAGGAGATAGAATATTTTTAAGATAATTTGATAGTTAGAAATTAACATATCAAAATATATAGAAGTCAATAAGGAAACGAACTTAGAAATAGAATAGTATAATCAAAAAGGAAGACTAGGAATAAAATCTAGTAAGAATAGAAAGAGAAAGTATATATGTGTTTAAAAATGAATCAGTAGTTGTATGTTATTGATTGTTCGAGTAAGTGGTCTTATCTGTTTTGACGTTATAAATGTTATTCAGTCAAGGTCTGAGAGGTAGTTATACCCCAACTTGATTGATTTCATTATTAACAGATAAACAATAAGATTTCAGGCTCGAAGATCAATGTTGGATAAGAGTTAGTTGAATATAGTATTTGGGTTGTCGTAACGATGTTTTACACAACATCCGTTTTAACCCAAATAAGTGTAAACTGGGAAATAGATGTTAAATATTTCCTAAGTATAGAAAAAAACAAGATCGGAAAAGAGATAAGTAATTGGAATATTTTCCAATTATAACTAGCATATATTTTCTAAAGTTTAGAAAATAAAGGAAGGCGATATTCGGAAATGTTTTCCAAATAACGTAACAGACCAATATGGTTATTGAAAATATTTTTTTAACAAATATTGATAAAGAAATAGAGAAGAGATTTAATTAATGGAATACTAATTAAAGGGTCACTGATTTGTTGGATATTTGGATGAACACTTGTTTTATTCGATAGTTAAATCATCGACTATCGAAACACTTGTTTTTATTCGATAGTTAAATCACAGACTATCGAAGTTTTGACCATCGTTGTCAATATGGAGAGACCGGTTGGATTATTATCCGAAGAACCACTCCGTATCGGCAGTAGCGTGCGAATCAGATTATATAAAGATAATCGAAGACGGAGTAGAGTGCCAGGACTTTTTCTATTAATAGAAATAGTGCCTTCAGTTCATCCTGTTCCTGGGTGACTTGTATGGATGAATGTCTGACAGAGTATTTCTAGAAAGGTCACGTACATTGATTTCTTCAACTGTACCAAGAGTGGAAGCGGAGGAGGAAACTTCTTTTAGCTAACACGTAATGTACTGTTGAGGACGTCAAACGGTGATTTGATGGTTTTGACGATGTGACATTCGAAGTGAATTTGGTGTGATGATAAAGCGTAGCTTCTAGCCTCATCAACCGGTAAATGACAGAAATCGGGCAGGCAGCATGGCTATGTAGGTCGCGCCTATTAGGCTATATAATCACCTGATCTAGAGTTTCATTTACTTCTAAAAATCTATTGTCGATGCTGTCCCATTCGGGAAACGGTTGCTGATCCCAATCGTTGGTGATATACATTCGATACACTCAAGCGAAATGAGTGGTCGGTCATGTGTGGCTGAGTTGCAAGATGTTCTTGTTGAACTCGGTGTATTCTCCTCAAGAGATATACCAGCGGAAGGTGGTTCCATACCTTGTCATAGTTGGAAACCCATTACCCAATACGTGCTTGCGGTTTTGATTGTATATATATGTGGAACGTGAGATGAAAACGTTCCACTAGATTGTTATTCACTTGATTTAGACATTATTATAATATCAAAGAGTTTTGATATAAAGATAAGTCAAGTGTTTGGATTCTCATAAGGGAAAAACCCGTTCCGTGTTACACGGCGTGGTCTTATGAGATATCATTTAGTTTCCGAAACTGTTTTAAACTGTTTACTCATACCAGTCCCATGACTGACCCAGAGTTTATTTGTTTTGTTCTACCTAAACTCTTGGGTGCCTAAATTTGTATGGGCAGTCAAGTAGTTCAGGATTTTACAGATCTATCTAAAGGAGCTTGGAGCAGGAGGCTTCAGCGTTATCTAGTTATAGTGTTGTTCCGCTGTGTTGTAAGTGTTGTACTCTGATAAGTGTATGTTATACAGTTGAGCTTTTGTATTTCAAAGATATGATATATTATATTTTGTTCCGCTGCGATGTGAGATTCTGTGTTGTTATTTCTGTTCTTCTTCTACCTCTTTCTTCTAAAAAAAATGTTCCGTATTTTCGTGATATTTGGGTTGGACGTATGATGTATATAGTCAACTCCGATGTTACGGAAATCTGGGTCGTTACACCGGGTCAGTCATGGGACTGGTGTGAATAAAACAGTTTGAACAAGTAAACGATATCCCATAAGACCACACCGTATAACGGAATGGGTTTTCCCTTATGAGAATCCAAAATTTCTTTATATCAAAACCTTTTGATATTATAATAATGCCTATCAACCACAATATAATAATCATCTAGCAGAAACGCTTTCATCTCACGTTCTACATATGTAGTATACAATCAAAACCGCAAGCACGTATTGGGTAATGGATTTCCAACTATGACAAGGTATGGAACCACCTTTCGCTAGTGTATCTCTAGAAAGGAATACACTGGGTTCAACAAGAACATCTTGCAACCCGGCCACACATGACCGACCACTCGTTTGCTTGAGTGTATCGAATGTATATCACCAACGGTTGGGATCAACAACCGTTTCCCGAATGGGACAGTATCGACAATAGATTTTTAGAAATAAATGAAACTCTAGATCAGGTGATTATACACCCTACTTCGGAGGGACCGACTTAGCGATGCTGCCTGCCCGATTTTTGTCATTTCCTGGTTGTTAAGGCCAGAGGTTACGCTTTATCATCACATCAGATTCACTTTGAATGCCACATTGTCAGATCCATCGAAAATAACTAATTGACGTCTACAACAGTACGTTAGGTGTTAGCTAAAGAAGTTTCCTTCTCCGCTTCCACTCTTCGTATGGTTGAAGAAATCAATGTACATGACCTTTCTGGAAATACTCTGTCAGACATTCCTCCATACAAGTCATCCAGGAACAGGATGAACCGAAGGCACTATTCAGTACATCCATCTTAGGCACTGTTATCTAAGACTTATAAAATAGCCCTTGCACTTTACTCCATCTTCAGTTATATTTGGCATATATGATTCGCAACGCTTATGCCAATACAGAGTGGTTCTTTGGATAATAAATCCAACCGGTCTCTCCGTATTAACAACGTTAAAATGGTCAAAAACTTCAATAGTCTGTGATTTAACTATCAAAGAAAAATACGTGTGCAACCAACGATATTATTTCCAGATGGAAATTATATCGATCAAACATCATTTAACATTTATCTCCTTAGTTCATTTTTCATCTCCTGTTTCCCTATATTCAACATTTCTTATTTTCTAAATTTAGAAAATATATGTTATTACCATTGGAAAACATTTCCATTTCTTGTTTCCTATATCAGAAAACATTTCTGGTTCTTATTTGGAAAACATTCCAAAACTCCTTCATTAGGCTTAGATAGATGTTTAAACAAATCATCGCGAAGCCTACTCAAACCATTACGCTTATTAACTAAATTCCTTTAACCAACCTTCACTATCAAACCTTAACCATTCCTTAGTTAAAAATGGAGTCAACCAAGTTGGGGTAATACTACCTCTCAGACCTTAACTGAACAACGTGTCTAACCTTGAAATAGACAAAGTTCACCCTTTTAGTTCTTTAACAAACTTTCTTATGTAACTCTCTTTCGCTAATTCTTTCCTTCGAATAAGGTATATGCGATAACTCTATTCAGTTTACTCTATTCGATTAACCCTTATCAATTAACCCTATTAGACTAACGCTATTAGATTAAATCTATTTGATTTAACTCTAGTCGATAACTCCTTTAACTCTATTCGAATAAACCAAATTCAATTAACTCCTTTAATTCCATTCGAATAAACTATATTCGATTTATTCCTTTAATCCATTTAACTCTATTCGAATAACTAATATTCGATAACTCTATTTAACTCTTATTCGAATAACTAATATTCGATAACTCCTTTTACTTTATTCGAATCACTAAAATTCGATTAACTCAATTGATTCTATTCGAATAAACTATATTCGATTAACTCCTTTTCGAATAAACTATTCATTTATAAAGATTTACTTTTAGTAACGGTTCTTCACTTTACAAATGATTTCCTTTTTAGTAATGTTTTACTTTTTATAACGTTTTCCTTTTTATAACATCCTATTCGGTTATAAACAAATTTCCTTTTGATAACTCTATTTATTTTCTAAATATTTCCATTTTAATTCTATTTGTAAATGGTTTTACAAATATCTCCTTTTCGATTTCATTTGTAAAGGTTTTACAAATATTCTTCTTTCGATTTCATTTGTAAATATTTTACAAATATTCCCTATTCAATCTCATTTGTAAGGTTTACAAAAATTTCTCTTTCTGATTGATTTGTAAATGGTTTACAAACCTTTCTCTTTCTATTTGATTTTTAAATGGTTTACAAACATTTCTCTTTCTAATCTATTTGCAAATGGTTTGCAAATAATTCCTTTAGGGTTTTATTTCTAAGTATTTTCTGTTTATAAATAATCCATTTATAAATAAATTTATATTTATAAATATTCTGTTTATAAATATTCTCTTTCATAAAATCCTCTGATTTTATAAATATTCTCTTTCCAGTATTCACTTTGACAAATTCCCCTTTTCTCCAAATCCCGGTATGTTATGGTGCTTAACATATCAAATTACGATGTCCAATATCGTCCATACACACACAATCAACAACAGGTTATAATTCACATCATATATCAAAATATATTAATAACAATAAAACAACTGTTGAGGAATCCAGCCGGATTCCTCCAACCTGTTTCCCTGCATCCACATATGTTACACAATATGATTATCATCACTTTCATTTCGATCTGACTTATTCTGATAAACAGAATCAATATAGAAATTCATCTAACTGTTTAGCAGTTCAATCAAACAGTCAACACACAGTCAATCAACCAATATTTAACAGTTATAAAAATACAACATGAAATTATAAACTGTTCAGAGTTAGTGAGATTTACTCACATTGGACGATCATCGTTAATAACGATAACCATCGCTTGATTCCGATGGACAATTTATTTTACAATAAATTGTAGAGAGCTCGGATTCACTCCCAGTCAGCTCTAGTGCGTAGCCACCGTCCATACGATCCCAACGCAACTTACGGTTCGTCAATCTAATACAGTATGATCAAGTTATACCATTACGAAGTTAAAACACTTTTAAATTAAAAATAAAACTTAAATGATTATATATTTTGGGCTTTACTTAAATTCTCAGCCCAAGCCCAATTACCCACCTTCTTATTCTCTTCTTCCTAAACCGAACAACGATGCTCCAGGATGTTCAATGGCCATTTGCGCCTTCTTTCCTTCCACCTGAACTCCATTGTCTCTCAACAAAACTTCAAACCAAAGCCACCATTTCACTCTTTTTCCAAAACTCCACTAACCCGTACCCAAAACCTTGAACTCGCACCCCTCTTTTGAAATACGTTCTCAACATTTTTCCGATGTTGTACAAAATCATGCGTCAATTCTTGTTTCGATCTTCATCAAAAAACTCCACCAAGACCGAAATCCACTACACAACTCAAAAACCATACTTAAATCAACACTCGAAGCCTACAATTCGCGTACAACCGAACCCTAGCTTAACGCTGTAGCAAAATCAGCGAACCCCCATGAAGTCGAACACCCCAAAAACTGTATAGAAAAGAAGAGTTTCTCCCACTGATCACAATATATGAATCCCATGATTTTAGGATTTCTTTGTATTTGTTATTGATTTTTGAAGAGGATCGAAATAAAATCCTGAAGCAAAATGTTATGGCGGATTTTCTGTTTGACTGTGGAATAAGTTGAATTAGGTTTAGGGAGATTTTGTGGGGTATTTATAGGAATTTTAGATATTTTTATTTTGATTATTATATTAATTTATAATCAACTGCAGTTTTATTTTGTCCTTTAAAATTCCTGTAATCACACAGGATACCCAAAAATCACCAAACTGGACATACTGCCTGAGTTTGACATTATGGTCCCAACGAAACTGGTTTCGTCGAATTCCGACTCCGTATGCTCACACAGCGTATTTTTAACCGTCGAAATACTAACTGTTTTTCACTCTGAAAATCCGTACGACCACACAGTGACTCTAAAAATCACGAAACTAGAAATCTAACCACTATTTGACATTGCGGATCCAACAAAATTAGTTTCGTTGAATTCTGAGGTCGTTTGCAAAACTGGCTATTTTTAAAGCTCTAAATAACTCTTATATATATAAATATATTTAATAATATTTTAATTTAATATTTATAAATAAATATTCTTGTATATATTCACAACAGAATATCATACAGCTCTAGAATATTCATATCTGAATTTCTAACTCGATATTTACTTCTGGGTCAACCCGATATTCGATTTATATTGAAATTCCTTTTTAAAATATAAATAATTCCTTTATAAATTATAAAGGAATTCCACAACAACTTTTCTAAAATTTGATTTGGACATAAATCAAAATCTACACGACGAAATCCTGATTTTTCTCTTCCACTAGGAAGATATACTCCACCAGCTCCACACGTTTCTTGTTTCACAGAAATCCGACTTAAAACGAACCCTGTACATTCAGTTGAAGTTCGAATCACCAAATAACGAACTACCATGCCATTTCGAGCTCGATTTTAATTATATTATAACTCTACGTTCAACCTGTTGTTCAAATAATATATTCGTTATTCTAATTCGATTCTAAACTGAATTAAATATCACAGATGATCCAGTTCACACCATATCGTTATTTCAGCAAATTCTGATTATTTCAGAATTATATATATTATTTAATTTATTATTCTAATTAAATATTCACCATTATTTAATTCCACGACCATTAAATTCACTATATCACTATTTATATAATTAAATAAATAAATTATAATACCTCAGCCAATGCGGGTCATTACAATCTTCCACACTTAAAATAATTTCGTCCTCGAAATTACTAAGGTAGAAAACAACTCTATTAACTAGTTATAACTTATTTATTCACTTCTTTAATTCAGTTTTCAACTAAACCAATTTAAATTCAATTAAATTATTAATCAATTCTTACCAACGGAAATTTTCAAAAATCCTGAAAATTTTCTAATGCCTTAATTTTTTGAAAAATTTCGCCAGCACCTCCTTTGTATTGGTCAATACGTCAAACTCCAACTCACGTCTCTGAGCCATCTCCATCCCAAAAGAAAATCAAACAGCCAAGCGGCTTGCCAATTCGGCTCATAAATCTTATATCCAATAGAAATATAAACTTGTACCTTTTTTTCGGCATATCATTATATCCTTTCCACCTGTTATCAATTCAGCAGATACAAGAGTGATCCCAATCAAATTCCAATCTGCTTTTATCCACGACACAACCATTCGCTTATATCCAAGCCAAATATCATTTCAACTCGAGTTTCTTCTCGATTCCCAACTCTTAACTTGATTATCACATTATCTCACAATCCAGTTTGTCTTGATATCATTCTAATTCAATCTCAGTTACCACTTTACTGGCTTTACTTTAATTCAATTTTTCTTTCACAAATTTCTGTTAAATTTGTTTTTAATTCAAACAGTCTTTCCCTGGGAATTTTTAAACAGTTTACTCTTTTCAAAAAAATCAAAATTTCCTTTTGAACATGTCACTGAGCCCTTAATTAATATTCCATTAGTTAAATCACTTCTCTATTTCTTTATCAATATTTGTTAACCAAATATTTTCAATAACCATATTGGCCTTTTATGTTCTTTGGAAAACATTTCCGAATATCGCCTTCCTTTATTTTCTAAACTTTAGAAAATATATGCTATTTATTATTGGAAAATATTCTAATTACTTATCTATTTTCCGATCTCGTTTATTTCTATACTTAGGAAATATTCTTTATTATATTTCCAAGCTTACACCTATTTGGGTTAAAACGAATGTTGTGTAAAACATCGTTACGACAACCCAAATACTATATTTAACTAAATCTTATTCAACATTGATCTTTGAGCCTAAAATCTTACTATTTATTTGTTAATAATGAAATCAATCAAGTTGGGGTATAACTACCTCTCAGAACTTGACTGAAGAACATTTATAACGTCAAAACAGATATGACTACTTACTTGAATAATCAATACCATACAACTACTTATTCACTTTTAAACACATATACACTACCCCTTTCTATTCTTATTAGATTTTATTCTTAGTCTTCCTTTCTGATTTTACTTTTCTACTTCTAAGATCGTTTCCTTATCGACTTCTATATATATCGATACATTGATTTATAACTACCAAATTATCTTAAAAATATTCTAACTCCTTAAATTCCCAGAAAAATTCGCCATAATCTCCTTTGTACCAGGAGCATCGGGATATTTCAAATAGCCTCCCATGGCCCTCTCCAATCCAAAAGAAAAAGAAAAGGCCAAGCGGCTAGCCGATACGGCGCATAAAATCCTATATATGAATTAAATACATACCTTTTCGTCGAGCATTTTGTTTATATACCTTCATACCTTATCCATACCTATCTCATGTATATTTATACATGTCCAATCTATTTTAACTATACATGATCGTTTTAACTCAATTCGTTAATTAAATTGTTAATTAACTCTTTAGTCTATTTCACTTTTATATTTGAACATGACATGTTCAAATATATTTTAACTTGCTTATTAACTAATTTGAATCCAAATTTCAAATTTAAGGTCTATATTCGATTTCGAATATCCATTTACAAATCCAATTCACCTTTCAAAGTTCAACTTCAAATTCAAAACTCGATTAACTAATTCCTCTTCGACTTAGTTAACTCTATTCAATTTCTATTCAAATTTTATATCACTTCTATTATTCAAATCTATATATCAAATTCTATTATTCAAATTCTATATATCAAATTCTATTCAAATTCCATTTAGAAATTCAACACAACTTGTCTTTCCCAAAACAAATTCAAAACAGTATCTCTGGTAGTAATTCATCACTTACAACTCGAAAATGAATACTGATGAGGCAGCTGTCATCATCGGAATCTATTTTCCAGCGATCAAAGTGCGTTCAATACTATAAAACCATTTCTAAACATTTCCGCTTTGAATTCATTTCAAAATATAATTCACACTGCTTGCAAAACAATTTAAAATCTCCCAATATCTTAAATTTTGCTTATTTTTTTAATCCAAATCCATTTACAAACACTTATCCAATTCTCCAGAGTTTTAACTCAATTTCTGGTTTAAAATTTCAGATTCAACTCATCTGATTTCACGTATTTCACTTATATGAATTCTGATTGGTTATTTACATAACCATTTCACTTTATAATCCTACTCGATTATAATATCAACCAATATATGCAATATATATCTGTAATAACCCGGAAATTCTGAGCCAGTTTAAAATTTTTGTTTTGGCAACTTCGACGAATTTTGAATATTTAAAATAGAATATTTTAAATAATATCAACGAAAATTTATTTTGAATATATTTAGAACGTATATATGTATACGCGTCGTCGTTATAATATAAATAATTATATATAATTATAAAAGGAATTGAAAATGGCGTGGTAGTTCGATAATTCGATTTCAAACTTCAATTGAATGTACCGGGTGCAAAATAATCCGGATTTTAGTGAAACCAAAAACATTAGAATCTAATTTAGAATATCTTTCCAACGAATCTGAAAAATCAAAATTTCATAGCGGGAATCAAAATATATGTTCAGTTGAAAATCCTGAATAGTCGTTATGGAATTCAGGCCCTTAAAAATGGAAATTTTGCAAACGACCTCGGATTTTGACGAAACCACTTTTTTTGGATCCGCGATGTCAATTTATTGTTAGATTCCAAATTTCATAATTTTTTGAATCAATATGTGAGCGTGGCAAAGGAAAACGCGTTTGACCAGTTTCAGTTGATTTTAATCGACTGGAAAATGGCCATTTTTCTAACGATGTCAGAATTCGACGAAACTAGTTTTGTTAGGACCGTATCGTCAATATGAAGATAGAAAATATTTTTCTGGAATTTTTAGAGTTTGTATGTGACCCCGGTAATTTGAAATGTACGTTTAAAATTCAATATAGTGATTTAAATGTAAATTCAACGGAAACTGATCGAAATAGTCGAATCAGCTTAGGATACATATCCCATTGTGTTCGGAATGGGGGTAAAACGCTATGGACGATGGGCGGTGGACCTCGTTTAGAGGTCATATGTAAAAGTCAACGTTTTGAAATAAAATAATTAAAAATTAAAACCCTTTTCTCTCTCCCTCTTCCTATACCCTGCCCCCCCCCCCCGTTCAAAATCATTTTTCAGAAAAAAAAAGGAGAAGAAGAAAGAGGGCGAAAGGGGAGGAGTCGCCGCCCCTCCCCGATGACCACCTCACCGCCGCAGGTGGCGGAGCTGCACCCCTCCTCCTCGAAGCTCGACGCGCGAGCCCCTCCATGCCGCGACACCCTCCAGGCCCCCCAGATCGACGCTCGATCGATGAACCCCCCCCCCCCCCCCCGAAACCACAAGCCAACGCCTCCTCCTGCCTCCTAGCCCCAGCGCCGCCTGCCTGAGCGCCTCCCTCCACCTGCACGTACACCGACGCAGCCATCTTCCACCCCCACCTCCGATTCAACAACGAACACCCCCCCTCCTCCTCTGAAAGCAACTGTAAGTTTTATAATTTCTTTTATTTTATCTAAAAACTGAAATTTATATTGTTTTAAAACTGAAAATATGATTTTTATATTTTTAAAAGTATTAAAAATATGATTTTTATATTTTTAAAGTATCAAAAATATAATCTTTACTATATTTTAGAAAAGGCGAAACTATATTTTAGAAAAGGCGAAACTATATTTTACAACTATATTTTAGAAAAGGCGGAACTATATTTTAGAAAAGGCGGAACTATATTTTAGAAAAGGCGAAACTATATTTTAGAAAAGGAGGAACTATATTTTAGAAAAGGCGAAACTATATTTTGGAAAAGGCGAAATCTTTATTTTTGAAAAGGCGGAACCTTTATATAGAGAATAACATAGCATAGTAAAAATTTGATTTTTAAATATATGAAGTGATTATAAAAATATGATTTTTAAATTGAAAGTGAATGAATAAAAACGTGAATTTTATTTTAAAGACATCAGTATATAAAAATGTGATTTTTACATATGTAGTGAAAGCGGACAACGAAAGCGACAAAAGGCGAGAATGGCGAAGATTTCTATCAATGAAGAGTCGTGGTATTGGATAGCTATTAGTGAGAATTTCTCACCTTTCAATTTCATTTCTATTTACATATATATACTAGGATGCAGACGGTGTTTAGTAGCACCCGACACCCGTCATCCACAGACCATGGATGGCTTGTTTGTTAAATTGTTTGGTTGTGTAGTTAATTAGAATATTTGGATTGAAATCGAATTGTTTGGTGAAATGAAATAGATTTGATTGATGTGTGAATGGCGTGGGCCTTCACTAGTCCGGGGATAAGGCTAGGCCTTGTCCCGTTTCTAGTATCGTGCCGTTATGCCGCCGAAATTTTCTAAAATATGTTAGAAAAATAAAAATATCATTTTTATTGTGTAAATGAACTGGATAGAAATTCATGTGTTAAAATAAAATGTTTTATCGTTAAAAATATAATTTTTAACGTGAATGTGAATAAAATAAAATATTCATTTACAAACTGGACGGTTTGTTTATGTACACCTCTTTGAAGGACATTGATTGGGACGATAAATTTTACACATCGCCCAACTGCACAACTAAAATCTGTGTTTGATTGCTTGAAACCCCACACGGGTGTTGGGATGAAATTTGAAGTTCACTCATCCTGATTGATTAAATATGTCGATCGATTGATTGATAGGCTGTTATAAGCGTTAGATATCTATATTTGATGCTTATACAGTGTAGTGCACTTTGGTTGATGGTTGATTATTTTTCAATGCTATTATATACGTGTGATGTATGAAAATCCATATAGTTAACATTATATGGTGATTGATTGGGCCTCATTCCAATTTAGAAAATAAAGAATATTAGGATATAAAGGTTCATGTGTTGACTGTACTCATCCGTTGAGATTAGTCATGTGTTGAACGAAATATTTTAATAATAAAATTTACATCTTTATCAATATAGAATAAAGGTTCATGTGTTGACAGTACTCATCCGTTGAGATTAGTCATGTGTTGAACGAAATATTTGAAATAGAAATATTTAAAAAGAAATATTTGAAATGAAATATTTGCAATAGAATAAATTGAAAAGGAATATATAAAGCCGTGTTGATTAGAGGTGCGCCATTTTGACGTGAACGATATTTATATCGATTTTATTCATTTTAAAATGAATATTGAAAAGTAATTTTGAAATCGAATATAACGAATTGAATTGAAAACGATTTCGAAATGAATTGAATTGAAAACGATTTCGAAATGAATTGAATTGAAAACGATTTCGAAATGAATTGAATTGAAAACGATTTCGAAATGAATTGAATTGAAAACGATTTCGAAATGAATTGAATTGAAAACGATTTCGAAATGAAATGAATTGAAAACGATTTCGAAATGAAAAGAATTGAAAACGATTTCGAAATGAATTGAATATAAAACCAATTCGAATTAAATTGAAAACGAATTCGAATTGAATTGGAAACAAATTGAAATGAATTAAAATTAAATTGAATAGGAATGAATTTTAAAACGAATTTACAAGGAAGAATTCAATTTTGACTTGAAATGAAATGGAAGTTGAAATTGTTTTCGAAACAAATTCAAAATTATTTTTAAAACTTTGTTTTAAATAGAAATCGACGAAATATATATTATATATATAATATAATGGCCTGAATAGAACACGCCGCGCCGCGGCAGTTCGTGAACTTCGACCATTTATTTCAAACGGACATTACGGGAGATCCGACCGTCGGATTCTCCTAAAACCGAAACCGTTGGGTTCGTATCGAAAAGAGCTTTCTAAAGAATATTAGAAATTCAAAATCTAACGATTGGATTTGGAGATACGTCCAAATCAAATTTGAAAAAGGTCGCTATAAGTGCAGTTCGATGGCCGTTGATGGAAATCGACTATACGGGCCTTAATAAAATTATTAAAAATATCAATAATTTGTGCAAAATCATAAGAAATGATTTGGGAAAATTTGGGATGAAAAACTCCATATTTGAAAAGATAAAAATGGATTTTTATCGAAATAAACTAGTTTTGAACTAAATTTAAAACCCGGTTTGTTTTTAAATAAATAAATTAGATTTAAAAAGGGGTTTTAAATATTCGGAATTCCTAATATATTTGAATTAAATAAATAGAATTGATTCATGGGTTTATCGTGAGCTGTGTTTTAAATAACACTAGTTCTTTAACCCGATAATAAATAGAATGTGATTTGGGTTTGTCGTGAACTGTGTTTTAAATAACACCTAGTTCTTTAACCCAGTAAAAGGAGTTTTAACGAATCTGCAATTAGATTGAAATGTAAATCTATAATCTAAATTATCAAATTTAGAAAATGAGCGAGAATGGAGTATCACCAGTTTTGCTCCCAAACGATAGTCAATTCTTTAACTAGATTTGAACGTGAAATGATAATTAATTTTATCGACAACACTGTGGTGTTAGATATGGAGTATTACCAGTTTTTCTTCATGGGATGAATAGGTTGGGATTGGGAAATAAAATAAATAATTACTTCTTTGTGGTTCGCTAATCTCGACTAGTTTAGAAAAACCATAATTTGGTTTGAAACGACATCCAAAGGAAGATTAAAGGATAAATTTGAAAGAATTTATCTTTGATAAAATTATTGGGAACCTTTCCCTAAAAATGTGATTTTGTGAATAAAAGAATATTCTGAATTGGAATGAGGCGTATGTTGTGGTTATGTAAAATTTGTTTTAATATACGCGGGTTATTCGGAAAGTCCGGGTTTATACCCATTCTGAATAACCGATTCGACGATAAGTCGAAGATGAAGACGGTGGTTGAAGACCGGAAGTCTTCACATCGTTTGGATAACTACTGACAATCCTGATTGGGCAGTACACCCAAGAGGATGGAAATAGTTGGTGGTCGTCCAGACGTACTTGGGGATGGATGGATATGCGAGGAAAGTGCCTCCGGTTTCGTTCAGACCCAGAACAAACTTGTAAATGGATTGTGTGTCTGACATTGGGTTTCATTCTGTGTTGATTGATCTCTATTAAATATACATCTGTTTGGCGGCGGAGAATTTATTCTTTTGCTTAACGCCCTTCTCTGAGACGTACAAGCTTAGAGGTTATATATCGATAGATATCAATCGCATGGCATGAATTGCCTATGTGGCACACTGAGATGCAATGATCAAGGCTTTTGTTGAAAAGCAGAGTCTTGTGGTTGATGATCAAAGCACAACCTATGTGGCAGCTTTGTGTATAACGTGAATTCGCGAGCCTCACACCTCGGTATGAGTTAAAAACGGGATACGGACTGCAGGGAGAGCACGACGTTTCTTTCTAGCTTTGGTGGTGTCAGTGACATACCAGCCCTGACATTTATATACTTTTCACCTTTGTGGTTGTTGGATGAGGCGCCTCGATTATAGGTCTGTAAGGACCGGGAAACGTGTGTTCAGGAATACTAATCCTCTAACGTAAGTGAGGACCGGCCCTGAAGCATCCAAGGGTTGCCCAGAGTGCGTAGCCCTGAGGCATTTGCTAGAGTGTCTCGAACGCAGAGAGGAGCTTGCCCCTTGCCTCGACTCATGACGGAAATCCAATTTCCAATACGTGTATTTCGGCTTTATTTGTAGAGCCTAGTATGGCGACATAGTGGGATGGGGCACTCATGCCGTCTATGATTTATATTTATGATTGAAATTGTTTTGACACTATACACTTATTATAGTATCAAATGATTTGTTTTAAACGTATCAAGCATGTTTGGCTGTTATAAGGTAAAACCCTATCCTCCGGCTTGCGTTGCATTGTGTGATGGGACCTGGGTCTTATAATAGCTTCATTTTTCGAAAAAGCATTGCGTTGTTTATTCTATGCACTGGTGTTCTTGGGAGGAAACCCGTTCCGTGTTATACGGCGTGGTCCCTTGAATCACTCTCTTTTAAAGTAAAGTTTCAGATAACTGTTTTAGTTCTCACACCAGTCACATGACTGACCTGGAGTTTATTGTTTTAACCTAAAATCTGGGTGCCCCTATTTTCCGCACGGGCAGCTAGTAGTTTTGGTTTTGCAGATTTATATTCATAGGATCCTGGTTTACAGCTGGAATGATATCCGGAAAGTTCTGTATCTGTATATCACCTTCAGTTGTGCTTTGTATTATTTTTCCGCTGCTATGTCATTTATTGTAATCTCTGATATTTATCGAATGTAATTTATTCATTTATACTCTGTATATTCTTGTATCTGATGGAATTGTTGTAATAGCAATGAAATGTTCTTCCGTCTGCGTTCAGATTTGTCTTGTCCTCAACGATCAGGGGTTTCGAACGGTCTAGATCGGTTTAGCGACTGATTCGGATCGAGCGAAATTTCGTGTCATCACAATATCAAAATATACTTTGGGTAAAATTATTTTAATTTACCCTCTTTTCACAACATACCATGACGGTTCATCGTATTCGAATGTTTATAAACTCCTACCGATACAGTGGATCAAACTGATCGACCAGAACCCATAAACAACTCAACCAGTGAATCTCCATAATATAAAACAAATTCTTATATCAAATAACAAATACATTCACTCGTATATACACACTCAACTCAATCTAGGGTATTACTAACGCTATCTCTACTGAGTCACGCCACAGATCCAAGGTAATTCACTAAACTTAAGCTCTGATACCAACTGTAATGACCCGAAAATCCGGTCCAATTTGAGCTGACCAAAAACAAAAGTCCAACCCCAAATTAAACTGAAAATCAAGAAATTAATAGGAAGAAAATAGATGGTGAGGAAAGATAAGATAGAAACTTAGAATAGAAGAAGAAGAACAACAACACAACATCAGAGTAACACGAATCTCACAGCGGAACGAATAACATATATAACATAACTTTGAAATATTAATTTGAACTTGAATATAAATCATTTTCAAAGTATAGCACTTACAACACAGCGGAAATAAACTATAGCTATATGATCCTGAAGCCTCCTGCTCCATCTCTTCAAGTATATGTAAATCCCGACTACCTGACTGCCTGTACAAATTTAGGCACCCAAGAGTTTAGGGAAAACAAAGCAAAATAAACTCCGGGTCAGTCATGGGATTGATGAGAGTAAAACAGTTTGAACAAGTAAATGATATCTCATAAGACCACGCCGTATAACGGAACGGGTTTTTCCCTTATGAGAATCCAAAATATCTTTATATCAAAATCTTTTGATATTATAATAATGTCGATCAACCACAATATAATAATCATTTAGCAGAAACGCTTTCATCTCACGTTCTACATATATAGTATACAATCAAAACCGCAAGCACGTATTGGGTAATAGATTTCCAACTATAACAAGGTATGGAACCACCTTTCGCTAATGTATCTCTAGAAAGGAATACACTGGGTTCAACAAGAACATCTTGCAACCCGGCCACACATGACCGACCACTCATTTCGCTTGAGTGTATCGAATGTATATCACCAACGGTTGGGATCAGCAACCGTTTCCCGAATGGGACAGTATTGACAATAGATTTTTAGAAATAAATGAAACTCTAGATCAGGTGATTATACACCCTACTTCGGAGCGACCGACTTAGCCATGCTGCCTTCCCGATTTCTGTCATTTCCTGGTTGTTGAGGCTAGAGGTTACGCTTTATCATCACATCAGATTCACTTCGAATGCCACATTGTCAGATCCATCGAAAATCACTAATTGACGTCTACAACAGTACATTACGTGTTAGCTAAAGAAGTTTCCTTCTCTGCTTCTACTCTTGGTACAGTTGAAGAAATCAATGTACGTGACCTTTCTGGAAATACTCTGTCAGACATTCCTCCATTCAAGTCATCCAGGAACAGGATGAACCGAAGGCACTATTCAGTACATCCATCTTAGGCACTGTTATCTAAGACTTATAAAATAGCCCTTGCACTTTACTCCATCTTCAGTTATCTTTGGCATATATGATTCACAACGCTTATGCCAATACAGAGTGGTTCTTTGGATAATAAATCCAACTGGTCTCTCCATATTAACAACGTTAAAATGGTCAAAAACTTCGATAGTCTGTGATTTAACTATCAAAGAATTGCGTGTGCAACCAACGATATTATTTCCAGATGGAAATTATATCGATCAAACATCATTTAACATTTATCTCCTTAGTTCATTTTTCATCTCCTGTTTCCCTATATTCAACATTTATTATTTTCTAAATTTAGAAAATATATGTTATTACCATTGGAAAACATTTCCATTTCTTGTTTTCTATATCAGAAAACATTTCTGGTTCTTATTTGGAAAACATTTCCAAAACTCCTTCATTGGGCTTAGACAGATGTTTAAACAAATCATCGCGATGCCAACTCAAACCATTACGCTTATTAACTAAATTCCTTTAACCAACCTTCACAATCGAACCTTAACCATTTCTTAGTTAAAAATGGAGTCAATCAAGTTGGGGTAATACTACCTCTGAGACCTTAACTGAACAACATTTCTAACCTTGAAATAGACAAAGTTCACCCTTTTAAATCTTTAACAAACTTCCTTACGTAACTCTCTTTCGAATCATCTCTATTCGATAATTCTTTCCTTTGAATAAGGTATATAAGATAACTCTATTCAATTTACTCTATTCGATTAACCCTTATCAATTAACTCTATTGGACTAACGCTATTGGATTAACTCTATTTGATTTAACTCTAGTCGATAACTCCTTTAACTCTATTCGAATAAACCAAATTCGATTAACTCCTTTAATTCCATTCGAATAAACTATGTTCGATTTATTCCTTTAACTCCATTTAACTCTATTTGAATAACTATTATTTGGTAACTCTATTTAATTCTTATTCGAATAATTAATATTCGATAACTCCTTTTACTTTATTCGAATCACTAATATTCGATTAACTCAATTGATTCTATTCGAATAAACTATATTCGATTAACTCCTTTTCGAATAAACTATTCATTTATAAAGATTTACTTTTAGTAACGGATCTTCACTTTACAAATGATTTCCTTTTTAGTATCGTTTTCCTTTTTATAACGTTTTCCTTTTTATAACATCCTATTCGGTTATAAACAAATTTCCTTTTTATAACTCTATTTATTTTCTAAATATTTCCTTTTTAATTCTATTTGTAAATGGTTTTACAAATATCTCCTTTTCGATTTCATTTGTAAAGGTATTACAAATATTCCTCTTTCGATTTCATTTGTAAAAGTTTTACAAATATTCCCTATTCAATCTCATTTGTAAATGGTTTACAAACATTTCTCTTTCTGATTGATTTGTAAATGGTTTACAAACCTTTCTCTTTCTATTTGATTTTTAAATGGTTTACAAACAATTCTCTTTCTAATCTATTTGCAAATGGTTTGCAAATAATTCCTTTAGGGTTTTATTTCTAATTATATTCTATTTATAAATAATCCATTTATAAATAAATTTCTATTTATAAATATTCTCTTTTATAAAATCCTCTGATTTTATAAATATTCTCTTTCCAGTATTCACTTTGACAGATTACCCTTTTCTCCAAATCCCGGTATGTTATGGTGTTTAACATATCAAATTACGATGTCCAATATCGTCCATACACACACGATCAACAACAGGTTATAATTCACATCATATATCAAAATATATTAAAAACAATAAAATAACTGCTGAGGAATCTAGTCGGATTCCTCCAACCTGTTTCCCTGCATCCACAGATGTTACACAATATGATTATCATCACTTTCAGTTCGATATGACTTATCCTGATAAACATAATCAATATAGAAATTCAACTAACTGTCTAGCAGTTCAATCAAATAGTCAACACACAGTCAATCAGCCAATATTTAACAGTTATAAGAATACAACATGAAATTATAAACTGTTCAGAGTTAGTGAGATTTACTCACATTGGACGATCATCGTTAATAACGATAACCATCGCTTAATTCCGATAGACAATTTATTTTACAATAAATTGTAGCGAGCTCGGATTCACTCCCAGTCTGTTCCA
Organism: Allium sativum; assembly: GCA_030737875.1. Lineage (NCBI taxonomy): Eukaryota > Viridiplantae > Streptophyta > Magnoliopsida > Asparagales > Amaryllidaceae > Allium > Allium sativum. Next base: position 487,851,965 of record CM060913.1, read on the forward strand.
GTGCGTTGCCACCGTCCATATGATCCCAATGCAACTTACGGTTCGTCAATCTGATACAGTACGATCAAGTTATACCATTACGAAGTTAATACACTTTTAAATTAAAAATAAAACTTAAATGATTATATATTTTAGGCTTTACTTAAATTCTCAGCCCAAGCCCAATTTCCGACCTTCTTATTCTCTTCTTCTTAAACCGAACAGCGATGCTCCAGGATGTTCAATGGCCATTTGCGCCTTCTTTCCTTCCACCTGAACTCCATTGTCTCTCGACAAAACTTCAAACCAAAGCCACCATTTCACTCTTCTTCCAAAACTCCACTAACCCGTACCTAAAACCTTGAACTCGCACCCCTCTTTTGATACGTTCTCAACATTTTTCCGACGCTGTACAAAATCGTGTGTCAATTCTTGTTTCGATCTTCATCAAAAAACTCCACGCAAGACTGAAATCCACTACACAACTCAAAAACCATACTTAAATCAGCACTCGAAGCCTACAATTCGTGTACAACCGAACCCTAGCTTAACGCTGTAGCAAAATCAGCGAACCCCCATGAAGTAGAACACCCCAAAAACTGTATAGAAAAGAAGAGTATCTCCCACTAATCACAATATATGAATCCCATGATTTTAGGATTTTCTTTGTATTTGCTATTGATTTTTGAAGAGGATCGAAATAAATTCCTGAAGAAAAATGTTACGGCGGATTTTTTGTTAGACTGTGGAATGAGTTGAATTAGGTTTAGGGAGATTTTGTGGGGCATTTATTGGAATTTTAGATATTTTTATTTTGATCATTATATTAATTTATAATCAACTACAGTTTTATTTTGTCCTTTAAAATTCCTGTAACCACACATGATACCCAAAAATCACCAAATTGGACATACTGCTTGAGTTTGACATTACGGTCCCAACGAAATTGGTTTCGTCGAATTTCGACTCCGTATGCTCACACAACATATTTTTAACCATCGAAATACTGACTGTTTTTCACTCTAAAAATCTGTACGACCACACAGTGACTCTAAAAACCACGAAACTGGAAATCTAACCACTATTTGACATTGCGGATCCAACAAAATTAGTTTCGTCGAATTCTGAGGTCGTTTGCACAACTGGCTATTTTTAAAGCTCTAAATAACTCTTATATATATATATATATAAATATATTTAAAACATTTTAATTTAATATTTATAAATAAATATTCTCGTATATATGCACAATAGAATATCATACAGCTCTAGAATATTCCTATCTGAATTTCTAACTCAATATTTACTTCTTGGTCAACCCGATATTCGATTTATATTGAAATTCCTTTTTAAAATATAAATAATTCCTTTATAAATTATAAAGGAATTCCACAGCGACTTTTCTAAAATTTGATTTGGACATAAATCAAAATCTACACGACGAAATCCTAATTTTTCTCTTCCACTAGAAAGATATACTCCACCAGCTCCACAGTTTCTTGTTTCACAGAAATCCGGCTTAAAACGAACCCCGTACATTCAGTTGAAGTTCGAATCGCCAAATAACGAACTACCGCGCAATTTCGAGCTCGATTTCAATTATATTATAACTCTACGTTCAACCTGTCGTTCAAATAATATATTCGTTATTCTAATTCGATTCTAAACTGAATTAAATATCATAGATGATCCAGTTCACACCATATCGTCATTTCAGCAAATTCTGATTATTTCAGAATTATATATATTATTTAATTTATTACTCTAATTAAATATTCACCATTATTTAATTCCACGACCATTAAATTCACTATTTCACTATTTAGATAATTAAATAAATTAATTATAATACCTCTGCCAATGCGGGTCATTACACTGGGTGCCTATATTTTCCACACAGGCAGCTAGTAGTTTTTATTTGCAGATATTTCTTTTCCTAGGATCCTGGATTATAGCTGGAGCTATATTCGGAAAGTTTTGTATCCGTAGATCTCTTTCAGTTGTGTCAGTTGTATTTCCGCTATGCATTGTATTTATATATTTAAATTTCCATTGCTATGTATTTCAATTCTGATATTATTTTTCCGCTGTGTAATATTTATTCATACTTTGATATATTCTTGTATTCTGATGTAATTATTGTAATAGCAATGAAATGTTCTAGTGTTTTTTTTTTGATGCGTCGCATTCTCAACTCAATCCGGGTTTTCCCATACCGGGGAAGTTTGGGTCGTTTCATATAACTGCGAGTAGACAAAATATAATGCATAACAACTTTCTTTGCGCAAGATATCAATCACCACCTAAGGAAACTCACTTAAAATCCGTAAAACATATTCTAAAATAAGTTTAACACACATTAGACTTTGGTTTATTCTACCATAAAAATGATTCAATTTAATTTGTTTCATAATGTGATGCTGACTTTGCAAGTTGTAAATCAAACCGAAAAAGTTGAAATGGAACTTGTCACTTTTTAGGACATTCCCTGGTTTCCTTATTTAGTAAAATGCAAGTTATCGTATCCTTGTAAACAACTAAAGCAAAATATATCCCTATTTCTTTGGCTTGTTCTCAAGTTATTTATATACAACAATATCTAAAAGTTTTCGGATTAACTATAACTAAATTACTAATTTATTACGATAATACTAGTGCAATAATTTATCTAAAAATTCTACTCATCATGCTAGAACTAAACATATTGATGTTAGACATCATTTTCTAAGAGATAACGTAAATAAATAATACATTTCACTAGAATTCATTAAAACTGAGAATCCACTTACACTTATTTTAACTAAACCCTTGAATGAAGTAACATTTACTAAAGTAAGAAGATAACTGGATATTTTCTCCAAAATTGAAAATTATTTTTGGAAATTTAATTCCCTCCCAAATCAGTTTATATACTTATTTAATCTTCTGAATTCGAAATTTCCTGTCTCATCACTCATTTTCGTCTGTAAAAGACATCTAAAAACAATTAATTAATTGCCCCTTCATCCAAGTCCGGTCAAAACAATAATTTCATCTTTCATACGTCCCCTCAAGGAACATTTCAATATGCTATGCTTGCATGTATGATTAAAGTGAAAGAATCTACGAAGGATTCTTTGCAATTACTCGCTTAATTCCAATGAATGCAACTATGAATGGCCAAGGAACAAGACAAACAAGGAAACATTATTAGGAATCTATAGGTGTAACATCCCAGATTTTCATTTGATTTATTTTAAACATCTAATATTGTTTTAAATATAGATTTGATAATACAAATCGATTAATATTGATTTTATTGATTTATTAATCAGTATACAACTTAATTTCAAATATATTGAATAACCGTATATGACAAACGACAATTAATGAATATTGAGTTAAAACTGAATCAAAACATTTCTACAAATTAATATAAATTTCATTTGAATCAGAACGATAATAATTATTTATTATCGATGGATTTAATTTTTTGAAACTGAGTTCTATTTTAAATAATTAAATCGAGTATAATTTTAAATCATCGGTTTAAATTGATACTTTTCCATATGATCAAATAAGGCTTCGAAATCTGTTCCAATGTGTCCATAATAGTGGTATAACCCTAGGGATGCCAGTTGCTACGCTAAAATCAGAGTTCAAATCAGTGAGGTATTTCAAATTATATCGGTTCACCACAAAATCAAAACAAAAAAATGTTAAATAAAGTCGACCTATCTCTTCTCAAGCAGACCTATCTAACTAAGCTACAGCTTCTTCTTTCATTTCTTTCATTTTCACGTACCTAATGTCTTCCATTTTCGATATCAAGGAGATAACCATTTAACGACTTCGGTATGTTTGTTCTCCATTCACACATATAAATAAGGCATAAATTTTTGTACTCTTCATTTCTAAACACCCGAAATCAAACTCGAGCATCTTCTCTTTGTTCGTTCTTTTCCAATAAAACGAGAATTGAATCCTCCTATTAAAAAAAATGAAACCGAACCCATTTAAATTCTCAAAATCGAATTGCCTTATTTTTCTCTGTGTGCTAGGATTTGTGAAGCTCGATCATTGTTGGGGGAGTTTTGGGGACATTGCAATGCCTAAGGGTTGGTCGGAGTGAGTGCAACTATGGAGGGAGTCGAGGACCAATTAGAGTCATCGCGATTTAAGGAAAGGATGGAGTGTGATTTGGTATTTTGTGCCAAAATAGTTTTCTGGAGATCGTTACAAAGAGACCAAGGCCGATACTGATTGTGATTTGGTGGAGTTCGACAGAGGCACTGATGTTAGACGGTGAATGAGAGGACCAGAGTTCGGTGTTGGGGCAGTAGGTCGTGACACCTTAGGTTATCAAGATCGACAAAATTATGACTGGAATTGGAAATGTCGCTGAGGATTTTGATGGTGTGATTGCTTGCTGGAATTGTTAAACGAGAGGGAGAGAGATACTGGTTTTGGATTGGAATTGTGTTTGGAGTGTAGTAACAGACGAGTACTATATTAAACTTAAGGAAAGAAAGGAGACGGGTCGTGATATCCTTAAGTGATCAAGTTTTACTTCAATGGTATAGTAGAAGAATCCTTCTAATGCTGATGCTCACATGTCTTGAAACACCCCTGCTTGCAATTGTTTATGACTCAGGTACATTCCCAGTTTCTGGCATTGTTGGTAATAGATTTTAGGGATTCTGAATTGAGTGTTTGAAGGAAACTATTTTGGCTGTTGGGACTGATGTCGTGAATTGGAATATTGATTCTTCTTATATAGTTAGAGGAGATCGTCGAAGGACTGGAATTCAGTTATGGAGGAATTTAACACCAATGTCGAAGATTTGGAAATTTCCATTAACTATCACTGTATTCTTTTGGGGTGTGTGTACATGGTCATGAACGCAAATTGAGGAAGGCTAATGTTAGTCTTTCATTTTTAACAGAGAAGACGATGGATTATTACCGTGGATTAAGGTAATTTTATTGTTAATTTACAATTAAAAATTGGACGAAAATTCTATTTTTAATATCGTTAGCTTAAATATTATATATATGATTTATATGAGGTTCAAAGATCCCATAATGGAATATACTAAATTCACACAAGGTGGGAAAATCGTAAAATAAAATTCATTTATTTATTTTAGTAGTTAATTTAAATAAATAAATCATTTAATTATTAACTAAAATTTAAATAATCGTTGGTGCAAATAAATTCATTCAAGTATATGCGTAGCCGAGAAGATATGGCGTTTTAAATGGATATTCGACGAATAAAAATCAAGGAGAGCAAGCTCACATTATGGTTCAATTATAATTCATTATAATTGAATTTTATTTAATACAATTACTCATATGTTATTTGTTGGTTGATTGATTACATTACTTTTTATTGATAAATTGTGGTCATTATATATATTAGTTATATAGGCTTGGTGGTTGTGGTTATTGTATATGTATATATATATATATATATATATATATATATATATATATATATATATATATTGGTTTTTGGATATTACCCGCTGTACCATTAGAGGATGACTGCAATATCATTAGTAGATGACCCTATGCGCCCCACAATATATTATAGTGGATGACCTTCATACCGCGATATCCTTCCTTGAAGCAGGAGTGGTATTATTTATGTTGACCAACATCTGTGGATGCAGGGAAAACAATTTGGAGGTATCCAACTGGATTACTCAAAATTTATTTATTATTGTTTACACATTTATATATGTGTGATGTGTTGAATGAGACTAATGGTTTGTGTATTTGGATGTTTAAATATCACTGGCCCTAAATATTGATGTAACGACCCGTATTCTACGCATCATAGGATCGTAGAATATTTATTTCTTTCACATACAAAGTCGTATGGTCATGTAACTTTGGGAGACGACTATTGGGGTCATTTCCCATGTTCATGATTTTTCCCAATTTTTAAATGACCATTTTACCCCTAGTTGGCACTGTTTTGGCCATAACTTTTGACTGGAAAGGAATTTTGACCTGAAACCACTTCCATTGGCTCCGGATGATGGTTTACAATTCCGTAGAGTGGTCACATTAGCCAAACGGACTCACCGTTTGGGAGATATGGATGAAACAAGTTTCAGGTGGTGAAAAACAGCTTAATTGGGCTTAACCGGGTGATTAGCAGCTAGGCCCAGAGGGAAATTTCGGGTTTAGAGGCATAGGAGGGCTGATTAGGGTTAAGGAATCACTTTCATTTCAGTTTTGAGCCGCCACAAACCTTCTTGAGACCTTAGTAATGGCTTCCATACTCTAAAACCATTCCAAAACACATTTTAGTGAAGATTAAGCCTAAACTACATCAAAACAAGGCCAAATAGCAACAGAGCAAGGTTGGAGCTGCTGCTATACATAGGAATTCGACCCAAACAGAGAGTATTTCAGATTTGGAGTTTTATTTTGTGGCAAAGGTGAGTGATTTGCATAGTTTTTGCACTAATTACGGTAATTAAGGGTAATTAGTGAAGATTAGCGAATTTATACACTAATAAATTCTGGAAAAATGTTTAGAAATTCTTAAATAATATTTTATGCCTCTATTAGAAATTTGGTTCGATTTGATTAAGTTTCGTTAACCCTATGATTAGTTTTATTTAATCATGCTTAAGGGAAAAATGGGATTTTGGGCATCTTTGATCCATTTTGACATGTAAATTCATTGTTTTGGTGTTTGTGGTCAGTTTGCTATGTTGCTATGACTGTTTGGGATGATTTGTGATTGATTAGTATAGTTAGATTTGTCGAAAACGTCGTCGAATGGCGTAAACAAGTTGCTGGAAAAAGTTGCATAAAGTTGTGCAGGGTTTCGGATCGGATCGGATATGGGCTCGGATCGGATAGGAGACCTGGGCAAGGAACCCGACCCGAACTAGAGTCTGGCACAAAAGAGGCTTGGCGAGAAGGAAGGCCATGTTGGTTAAGCTGGGGATCGGATCGACTTGGAGACGCAGGGCTCGGATCGGAAATAAAACACTTGGGAGAACTAGCAAGAGGGAAGGCCACGCGGATCAGATGGCGATGGAGGGATCGGATCGGAGCACGTGAAGAACGAGGGAGCGGATCGGAGCGGAGGCACGAACTGGAAGGGAGATGGCACCCGACCCGACCCGGAGGAGGACACCCGACCCGACCCGAAGTGGAATACCCGATCCGCACTGACGCAACGCTGTGGACCCGAACCGAACCGCTACAGGAGAAGACTACGAACCGACCCGAAGTAGAGGACCCGACCCGAACCGATGGCTAGAAGGAAAACCCGTCCCGACCCAGTATTGACCAATAACCCGAGATGCAAAGGTAGTCCAATATGGGAAGTTAGAGCTCAGGATCCAGTTGGGAACCGATGAGTTCACTTCATGATTGGGCTTTGCTGCGGGACGTGTGCCAAGGGGCAGTCGATGTTTATGACTTTGGATCACTATGTATGAGAAGTACGTGAACGGATTCAGGGCTGAAAGGGCCTAGGTACGACTAAAGGGCTATAAACCAATGAAGTGGGGTCATTTGTAAAGATTTGGTCATGACTCCTTGTGGTAATCTTGGTAGTAGCAGTAGTTGTATAAGTCGAACTCCGTCACTACTTCGATGGGTCTGGTGATTAACAGTGGTGGACATCGTATGCTTTACGCACTGAGTGAGGGATGTGAGGATGGTTGCTATGGTTGATTTGTTTGCTATCATTATGACATAGACACCCCACCCCGTATTCTTTACACTATCTATTTTGGCACCTTAGAGTACTGTACGGTATGTGGTACTAACTCTTTGGTTGCAGGTCCAGGTTCAGGTATGGCTTAGTATACCTGTTATTGTTCTGTTTAGATGCTTATTGCTCATACCAGGCTTTATGTCTGACCCAGAGTTTTATGTCTCCTCTTATTACTCTGAGTGCTCACACGAGCAGACTAGAGACAAGTTAGCTGGTGATGCACGGATAGATGATCCGGGGACGAGCAGGAGGCTTCCACGTAATATATATAGTATTCTCCCTGTGTTGTCGAAGATCACTGCTTGGGCATTGGTGGTGCATCTTCTACTTTAGCTTTCTTTTGTTTAGAGACAGTAAATTTGAAAAGTTGTAATAACATGTATTTGGATTTCCGCTGCTCTGATGTTGATGTTGATTTTAGTTATCAGCTTATGCATTGTCTCACCTGTTTTATGTCAAGTATGTTATTATTATTATATTTTACTCCATGTGCTGTGAGACATTCTACAGGTTCTTGATTAGTTTGTTCCCTTCTTTCCTTTCTTCTGACGACCGTCCCGTGCTAGTCGGGCATGTGTACAGCGCACTTTCGGAGGCAATGCAGGCTGGTGCAGGGCGGGTCGTCACACTTGGTATCAGAGCTCTAGGTTGCGTAGTTAACCTAGGGAAGTTATCAGGGGGAGATAATATACATATACGAGAGAGCGTATTTGTGATTATTTTGATTTTTAAAAGCTATATATATACTATTAGTAGTATAAGAATGAAGTCGTGCCGCACTAGCACCACTATGGGGTCGTTAATCGTTTTCCTTTACAGATTGACGATGAGCCGATATGTTAGAGGTACCGGTAGAGGGGCCAATAATGGGAATGCTGCTGACATGAGGACGATGTTTACTGACCTCATGAGAGAGATGCTTAGAGATGTATAGAGGGCAGCTCCCAATGGTGGAAATGGTGGTGGTCCAATAGTGCAGGCGCCGAGGGTCGACTTCGCCTAGCTAAATAAGGATTATACTAGTCTTGGTGGGAAGCCGTTTCACGGAACGGAGTCGGCCACGGATGTTCAAGATTGGTTGGATAGTTGCGAACGTATCTTCGAGGATTTGGGTATCGAGGATGCGATGAAGAGAAAGCTAGCGTTCCGTCAGCTGCAAGGGCGGGCAATGAATTGGTGGAATGCTATAAAGGCAGCTACTCCCGAAGATCAGATTACTTGGAAGTAGTTTAAGGTTTGCTTTAGCGAGAAGTTCATTCCAGCTGATCAGAAGTCAGTGCCGTTTAAGAAATTCTTGGAGCTCAAGCAGAATGGCAGAGTTGTCTCGGAGTATATTGCTGAATTCGACACTTTGTCAAAATATGGGTTATCTCTTATTGATACTGCCGAGAAGAAGAATGAGAAATTCATAACTGGTTTGGATCAGTACTTGGGGGAAAGGCTTATTAACCACATCGATGAGACATTTGAGTCGATTGTGGGGAAAGCATTGAGATCAGAAAGTCTCTACCCTAAGCTGAAGACTGATATTGCATCTGCAGAAGAGCCAAAACCACAAGCAAGTGGTGGAGGCAAGGGTGGTTCCCAGAATAAGAGAAAGCAGAATCAGACTAAGGATGGCCAAAAGAAAAAGAATAAGCAAGATGTGGAGTGCTTCAGCTGTGGTAAGAAAGGCCACTATGCTAGTAATTGCCGGGCCAAGCCAGCGGACAAGAAGTGCTTCAACTATGGCCAAATGGGACATCACAAGGACAAGTGTCCGCAACCCCCCCCCCCAAAGAAAAGCAAATGGTGAAAGCATATGCTCTTAATGTTATTCCTTCTTCGTCGAATGCCGCAACTACGGCGGAGAAGGGAAAGAATGTCGTCATTCAAGGTATGCTTTCTGTTTATGATGTTCCTATTAGAGTTTTGTTTGATACCGGAGCTTCCAGTTCTTTCATATCTAGTGACCTGGTAGATAGGTTGGGATTGGAGACCGAGATTGTCGATAGACCTTTAGTAGTGAAGAACCCGATTGGTGGTTCGACTAGCCTTAGCATGATTTGTCGCAATGTGGTCTTATCCAGTCATGGATGCATGTTTGTTTGTGATTGCTTTGTTTTGGGCTTTACTGGGTTTGGCATTATTTTGGGAGTAGATTGGCTCCGAAGATACGGGGTGGTGGTAAACTGTGAGGGCTTTTTGGTGACAGCTAGAGCGGAGGATGGGCGGAGGATAGTGTTTGGTGGTCTACCAAGTCAGGGGGTATTGGCTAGTTTTCTAAACTCCCTCGACATTCCGCATAGTGAGTTGTCAGGTCTTCCTGTGGTTGTCCAGTATCCGGATGTTTTCGAAGAAGTGACCGGGCTTCCACTACACCGAGAGATTGAGTTCCGTATTGATTTGGTAAAAGATGCCAGACCTATAATGATGCCACTTCGTCGTATGGCACCAAGGGAACAGCGAGAGCTCGAGGTGCAAGTCAACGATCTTTTAAAGAAGGGACTTATCAGAAGTAGTGTTTCTGAATGGGGAGCACCAGTTGTGTTTGCTACCAAGGCGGATGGTTCCCTTCGTTTGTGTGTAGACTACCACGAGATGAATAAAGTGATGAGGAAGAACAAGTATCCTCTACCGCGGATAGATGATTTGTTCGATCAGTTGAGTGGCACGAGAGTATTTTCTCAGTTGGATCTCGCAATAGGTTTTCATCAGCTTAGAGTGGAAGCTGAGAGTATAGCTAAAACGGCATTTCGGACGCCGTCTGGGTTTTATGAGTGGTTGGTCATGCCGTTCGGGCTGACCAATGCCCCAACATATTTTGTGGATCTTATGAATAGGGTATTCAGAGATCAGTTGAATAGGTTTGTCCTTGTGTTCGTTGATGATATTTTGGTCTATTCGAGGATAGAGGAAGAACACAAGGGACATTTAAGAATAGTGATGGAGGTGTTGAGAAAACACCAATTGAAAGCAAAGTTTTCTAAGTGGCCTTTCTGGAAGAGGAAAGTGAGGTTCTTGGGCCATGTTGTATCAGAGAATGGGATTGTCGTGGACTCGGCAAAGGTGGCTACGGTACAGGATTGGCCTACGCCCAAGAATGCAACAGATGTAAGAAGTTTCTTGGGGTTAGTTGGATATTATCGTAAGTTTATCCAAGGTTTCTCCAAGATAGCAGCACCATTGACCCAGTTGACCAAGAAGAATCAAGCTTTTGTCTGGGATGAAAGGTGCGAGAATGCATTCAAGAGTCTAAAGGACAAGTTGACAAGCGCACCAGTGTTAGTCATTCCTAAGGGGAATGAAGAGATGATGGTATACACGGATGCCTGTGGTACCGGACTGGGTGCTGTATTGATGTAAGGCGGTAGGGTTGTAGCTTATGCAAGTGGGCAATTGAAACCGCACGAGAAAAGATACCCTACCCATGATTTGGAATTGGCAGCAATCGTGTTCACATTGAAGATGTGGAGACACTATCTCTTGGGAGAAAGATTTGAGTTGTTTACATATCATAAGTCGTTGAAGTATCTCTTCTCTCAGAAAGATCTGAATCTCCGTCAGCAGAGATGGTTAAAATTCTTGTCTTCCTATGATTTTGACATCGCGTATACACTGGGAAAGGGCAATGCGATGGCTGATGCATTGAGTAGGAGACATGCCAGCTTAGGGGCTATGTTTCTAGAATGGAAGCAACTGGAGTACATCGCTGGGTATGATTTCAGACCAAAGTGGGAAATGAATCCAGAAATGTTAGCAAGTTTGACGATCAGACCCACTTTGATTGAGCGGATCGGCTCTAGTTAGAGGGACGATCCTAACCTATTGGAAATCATCTCCAAGTTAGAGATGGGTATCGATGAGGAGATGAACAAGTATGGGCTTGATCGAGATGGATGGCTTAGAAAGAATGGAAAGCTTGTTGTACCCAATGTCAATGGATTGAGAGATGAAGTGCTTAGGGAATGTCATCACTCAAAACTGACTATACACCCCGGTGGTAACAAGATGTATCGAGACATGAAGCAGACCTACTACTGGGAAGGGATGAAAAAAGACATTGGGAGATTTATATCCAAATGCATGAATTGCCAGCTAGTTAAAGCCGAGCAAAAGAAGCCTAGTGGGTTGTTGCAACCATTAGAAATTCCCGAATGGAAATGGGAGCAAGTCTCAATGGATTTCATCGATGGTTTACCAAGGACTAGATCGGGACATGATAGCATTTGGGTAATTATGGACCGATTGACTAAAAGTGCATGATTTATACCAGTCAAATCGACCAGAACGGCAGCTAAGTTGGCAGAATTGTATATGAAGTGGGTAGTGAGATTTCATGGAGTACCTAAAAGCATTGTGAGTGACCGAGACCCGTTGTTTACTAGTGGGTTTTGGAAGAGCTTACAAGAGGCTCTTGGGTCAGGGTTACATCTCAGTACCGCATATCATCCTCAGACCGACGGTCAGACGGAGAGGGTGAATCGTATATTGGAAGACCTCTTGAGAGCTTGTATATTGGATTTTGGTGGATCATGGGATGACCATTTGCATCTAGTAGAGTTTGCATACAACAATAGCTACCAATCCAGTATCGGTATGGCTCCGTTTGAAGCTTTGTACGGAAGACCGTGCAACTCACCATCATGTTGGATAGAGACTGCCGAGAAGTTTATGCTTGGACCAGATGTGGTGAGGGAAACTTCAGATAAAATCAAGACCATTCAACAACGAATGAAGGCTGCCCAAGATAGGCAGAAGAGTTATGCTGATAAGAGGAGAAGAGACCTAAAATTCTCCGTTGGCAACTTGGTGTTTATCAAGATTTCTCCGTTGAAGAGCGTAATACGATTTGGCAGGAGAGGCAAGTTCGCACCAAGATTTGTTGGCCCATTCCCTGTTTTTGAACTAGTCGGGAATTTGGCATATAGAGTTGACTTACCAGAGAAGATGGCGGGAGTTCACAATGTATTTCATGTTTCCCAACTAAGGAAGTTCGTTTACGACCCAGATATGACTATTTCACCTGATCAGTTATAGGACTTCGAAATAGAACCCGAGGCGATTGGGAACCGAAAGCCGGCCCGTATTGTCGAGCACGACATGAAACAACTTCGAAGGAAGGCGGTGAAGCTAGTCAAGGTTCAGTGGGGCGAGGACGAGAATGATTGTACTTGGGAGACAGAGGAGAACATTAGGAAGACTTATCCAGAACTCTTTGCCTGGTAAGATTTTGACTTCAATTTAGTTTTCCGCATGCTAGGATAGGTCTGTTTGCTTGTTATGCATGTTTGATTGTTGTATGTGGTTGTTAGGCATGCGGGATCTTTTTATGTTTTGATTTAAGGAATTTCGGGGACGAAATTTCTTAAGGGGGGGAGAGTGTAACGACCTGTATTCTACGCATCATAGGATCGTAGAATATTTATTTCTTTCACATACGAAGTCGTATGGTCATGTAACTTTGGGAGACGACTATTGGGGTCATTTCCCATGTTCATGATTTTTTCCAATTTTTAAATGACCATTTTACCCCTAGTTGGCACTGTTTTGGCCATAACTTTTGACTGGAAAGGAATTTTGACCTGAAACAACTTCAATTGGCTCCAGATGATGGTTTACAATTCCGTAGAGTGGACACATTAGCCAAACGGACTCACCGTTTGGGAGATATGGCTGAAACAAGTTTCAGGTGGTGAAAAATAGATTAATTGGGCTTAACCGGGTGATTAGCAGCTAGGCCCAGAGGGAAATTTCGGGTTTAGAGGCATAGGATGGCTGATTAGGGTTAATGAATCACTTTCATTTCAGTTTTGAGCCGCCACAAACCTTCTTGAGACCTTAGTAATGACTTCCATACTCTAAAACCACTCCAAAACACATTTTAGTGAAGATTAAGCCTAAACTACATCAAAACAAAGCCAAATAGCAACAGAGCAAGGTTGGAGCTGCTTCTATACACAGGAATTCGACCCAAACAGAGAGTATTTCAGATTTGGTGTTTTATTTTGTGTCAAAGGTGAGTGATTTGCATAGTTTTTGCACTAATTACGGTAATTAAGGGTAATTAGTGAAGATTAGCGAATTTATACACTAATAAATTCTGAAAAAATGTTTAGAAATTCTTAAATAATATTTTATGCCTCTGTTAGAAATTTTGTTCGATTTGATTAAGTTTCGTTAACCTTATGATTAGTTTTATTTAATCACGCTTAAGGGAAAAATGGGATTTTGGGCATCTTTGATCCATTTTGACATGTAAATTCATTGTTTTGGTGTTTGTGGTCAGTTTGCTATGTTGCTATGATGGTTAGGGATGATTTGTGATTGATTAGTATAGTTAGATTTGTCGAAAACGTCGTCGAATGGCGTAAACAAGTTGCTGGAAAAAGTTGTAGAAAGTTGTGCAGGGTTTCGGATCGGATCGGATATGGGCTCGGATCGGATAGGAGACCTGGGCAAGGAACCCGACCCGAACTGGAGTCTGGCACAAAAGAGGCTTGGCGAGAAGGAAGGCCATGTTGGTTAAGCTGGGGATCAGATCGACTTGGAGACGCAGGGCACGGATCGGAAATAAAACACTTGGGAGAACTAGCAAGAGGGAAGGCCACGCGGATCAGATGGCGAAGGAGGGATCGGATCGGAGCACGTGAAGAACGAGGGAGCGGATCGGAGAGGAGGCACAAACTGGAAGGGAGATGGCACCCGACCCGACACGGAGGAGGACACCCGACCCGACCCGAAGTGGAATACCCGACCCGAACCGATGCAACGCTGTGGACCCGAACCGAACCGCTACAAGAGAAGACTACGAACCGACTCGAAGTAGAGGACCCGACCCGAACCGATGGCTAGAAGGAAAACCCGTCCCGACCCAGTATTGACCAATAACCCGAGATGCAAAGGTAGTCCAATATGGGAAGTTAGAGCTCAGGATCCAGTTGGGAACCGATGAGTTCACTTCATGATTGGGCTTTGCTGCGGGACGTGTGCCAAGGGGCAGTCGATGTTTATGACTTTGGATCACTATGTATGGGAAGTACGTGAACGGATTCAGGGATGAAAGGGCCTAGGTACGACTAAAGGGCTATAAACCAATGAAGTGGGGTCATTTGTAAAGATTTGGTCATGACTCCATGTGGTAATCTTGGTAGTAGCAGTAGTTGTACAAGTCGAACTCCGTCACTACTTCGATGGGTCTAGTGATTGACAGTGGTGGACATCGTATGCTTTACGCACTGAGTGAGGGATGTGAGGATCGTTGCTATGGTAGATTTTTTTGCTATCATTATGACATACACACCCCACCCCGTATTCTTTACACTATTTATTATGGCACCTCCGAGTACTGTACGGTATGTGGTACTAACTCTTTGGTTGTAGGTCCAGGTTCAGGTATGGCTTAGTATACCTGTTATTGTTCTGTTTAGATGCTTATCGCTCATACCAGGCTTTATGTCTGACCCAGAGTTTTATGTCCCCTCTTATTACTCTGGGTGCTCACACGAGCAGACTAGAGACAGGTTAGCTAGTGATGCACGGGTAGATGATCCGGGGACGAGCAGGAGGCTTCCACGTAATATATATAGTATTCTCCCTTTGTTGTCGAAGATCACTGCTTGGGCATTGGTGGTGCATCTTCTACTTTAGCTTTCTTTTGTTTAGAGACAGTAAATTTGAAAAGTTGTAATAAGTTGTATTTGGATTTCCGCTGCTCTGATGTTGATGTTGATTTTAGTTGTCAGCTTATGCACTGTCTCACCTGTTTTATGTCAAGTATGTTATTATTATTATATTTTACTCCATGCGCTGTGAGACATTCTACAGGTTCTTGATTAGTTCGATCCCTTCTTTCCTTTCTTCTGACGACCGTCCCGTGCTAGTCGGGCATGTGTACAGCGCACTTTCGGAGGAAATGCAGGCTGGTGCAGGGCGGGTCGTCACAATTGATATTTAAAAGTATCATAAAAAGACATTTTTAGATTTGAAAAGGAAAATATTATTTTTCGAAATCGAAATTGAATTTCAAATGAATTAGAAATATTAACTTGTTTTCAGTAATAAAAACAAGTAATTGAGTTTATAAATGATGTTTATAAATGGAAAGGAAAATTATCATTTGATAATACTAGAATTTAAATTCAAGTATGAATTTACAAATAGAATTGAAAATCATTTTCAAAGGAAATGATGTAATTCATTCTGACGTTCGAAATGTAAATTGAATTGGAATAAATCCACATGGATTTATAAATAGAATTCGACTATGTCGAATTTATAAAAGTATTTAATTCCAGAAAGGATATTGGATTTATATTAAATAAGTACTATAATTGAAATTTAATGTGGAAATAGAATCTGTATTTATATATATAAGTTATATAAAATGAACTATTCCAAAATGGGAGTCGAGTTTCAAATAGATTACTAAAATGGAAGTTTATTTTAAATAGGAAGTGAATTTATAAACGTTTATAAATGTGATGAGGTAATTTCCTCAGATAATTTAGAAATATATTTTCCAAGATAAATATGGCTTATAAAACCATATTTTAAAAGGACTAGAAGATGTGATTTTAAATCGATTTTTTGCATTACAAGTTTTTATCTATCTCAAGATAAGAACGTTGTCGGGCAAGGTCCGAGAGATAATTAAAATACCCCAACTTGAATGACTTCACTACTATCGAGGGATGATATTAGTTTGTAATGGTAAGTGATGTTGAATTAATTGATTATTCCCCTAAAAAGAATTTATAATTTGAATTCGATTATATCGAACATTATAAATAATTTAACTCCATGAGGATTGGAATTGAATATAGAAATTGAGTTGTGAATAATTTATAACCGAGTTATGAAATTTGAGTAAAGAAATCAATGATTTGAAAAATTGAGATGTTTAAGCTAGATTTGGGAAAACTGATTTAATTTATATTTTGAATATTCGAGAATGGAGTTGGAATTTGTTTATAGACGGCGTTTACAATTAAATTTATTTAAAACGAACTCGTCGCAGCGCGGTAGGTCGTAATTTGGTGTTTCGAACTTCAATTGAGTATATACAACTCCATATAAGTCGGAATCTAATGAAATAAGAAATGCCCAGACCTATTAAATGATAGTTTTCATGCAGAAGAGTAAAACCTGGATTTCGTCTTATAGATTTTGAGTTATGTCAAAATCAAATTTTCCGAAAAACAGATATGTAATCGTTTTAAACCATAACGGTTTATTAAATAAAATAAAAGGACTTTGTGTGAATAAAAATCTGATTTTCCTTTACGAAAATCTAGATTTGAGTTATCAAATAAATACGAACTCAGATGGAGTAAATGGAGTGATTTTTGATATAAAAATCAAATTTTTGGATTATGGAATGATATTAACTAAACAATAAAAGAAGTTAGTTAATGGAATGTGAAAATTAGGCTCACATCCTTAAAACTAAAGTTAATTAGTCTCACATCCTCCCCTTTTGAAACTTATAAATTTCAACCCTATTTTCAAAACACAACTTATGTTTTTCCGGAAATGCCCTCACTCGATTTTCACGGTTCATTTTTGTGTATATGTTACGTATTAGGGTTCTATTATTTTCAGAAACATAATTTTGAAATCCATGGCGGCTGGATCCAAAACCAAACCTAATCCATGGCGGTTGGGGAAGAAGGCGAAGCACACAACCTCTCGCCCGGCGCCTCCCTCCTTGCATCGTTCCCCTTCCTTCCCCTTGCTCCATCGAAGAACCAGCAGCTTCCCCCAAATCCGAACGAGAATCGCCACCGAGCTGGCCCACACTCTGGCCGGTGGTAGAACTCGATAATGCGATCACCGTGGTGGCGGCGGATCCAACTCCAGATGCGTATTTGGAGGTGCAATTTAAACCATAAGTATCGGGTGTGGGTTCATGAGTGTTGCTGGTTACTGGGTGAAACGAGAAGATGAAGCATCGGCCCAGGGATCAGGAATTCAAACGTGAAGACGATGACACATAGAGGGATTAAGGAAAACAATAAACAGTGAAAGGTGAGTTTTTAATAGATTTTTAATCTCTTTAAAAACTGATTTTTAATCTCTATATGTTTCTGACTTTTATCGCTATAAAAAATGATTTTTTTTATCGCTATAAAAACTGATTTCAGATCTGGAGGCGACATTTCAATTGTAAAGTTCTTGAATATATTCATGAAAAAAACATATATTCATGAAACTATCGTTAGAACTTGTGGGTTTTTGATGAAATTCTGATAAAAAATTGTCGGACAAATATGCATCTATTCTAAATATATGCATATCTGTATGCAATTTTTTATCAAACAATCTGAAAACATATTATTTTACAAATATATTCATATTTCTATGCATATATGTAGAATACTTGCATATAAATATTCAGAAATTTTTGTTATTTTGCTGAATTGTATGCATGTATTTATATTAATCTGAAGCTGTTATTTTTTCTTTTCTTTCTGATTTTATTTGTAGGATAAATATAAGGTTTTTATTAGCATAAAAATACGATTTTTCATATGATAAGGACCTGAAAAAACATATATCCATGAAACCATTGTTAGAACTTGTGGGTTTTTGCTGAAATTCTGATAAAAATTTGCGGACAAATATGCATCTATTCTAAATATATGCATATCTATATGCAATTTTTTATCAAACAAACAGAAAAACATATTATTTTACAAATATATTCATATTTCTATGCATATATGTAGAATACTTGCATTTAAATATTCAGAAATCATATGTTATTTTGCTGAATTATACGCATGTATTTATATAATTCTGAAGCAGTTTTTGTAATTTAGGTTACTGCACATTAAGCTTATTACTATTGATTTTCTTTTTTTTATAACAGTGTTCCGGCGGATATTGGTGTTATCGTGTTGTTGAAGATTGGTCGTCCATCTTTTTCCAAATTATTGAAATCTGCATGTGTTTCTACAGAGACTACTAGATGTGGTTTGCGCAATGAGCTGGGTCTTAACAAAATTATTTGTTCTTCAAAAGACCATCATCTCTGCTTTGTAAATGTTCTGAAATTTTTGATGTAGTACATGTAAATGTGGTCTGTACATATTTTTTGATGTAGTACATGTAAATATTATGAAAATTTTCATGTAAGTATGCACATATTTGTGTTATTTGCATATATATATATATATATATATATATATATATATATATGCATCTTGTTATAATTATATGTATTTACTTTTTTGTCATTTCTTTTGTTTCAGCAATTATGCAGTACAGTTCTGTATATGTATGCAATTATTTCACTTAGTTGCGCAAAACTAATAATTTATTTTCTGCATAAAATTAATATATATGCAATTATTACACTTAGTTTCATAAATGTATGCAATTTTACGTAATATATGTATATAATTGTCTAGTTTTTCGTAAAAAAAAAAGTTATAAAAAAAATCATTTTACGTAATATATGTATATAATTGTCTAGTTTTTCGTAAAAATCAAAAAAATTAATAAAAAATCGTTGTTGGAGTGATCGACTGTTTTCCAGAATTGTAGGATTAGGTTTATGAGCGAGATAATAGGAGCGATAGACTGAGTAAATGAGGACAAACAGTTGTTGGATAGTTTTTTAGGTGTGTAAGGGTAGATCTGGAATTTTTTTAGCGGAAATTCAAAAATAGGAATGTTTTCTATATTATTTTTATCGCTGGTTTTTTTTTTATATTTTGAAACTTAATAGGGACCTGTAAAAAACGCACCCTAATGGAATTTGAATGGAACTTAACGTGGGATAAGTAAATTGGATTTGTAAATTAGAATTTGAAATCAAATATGAGGCATGAGTTATAAATGAAATTCGATTTGTTTAATATGTTTGAATACTATTGATTCAAACTATAAGTGGATGAAGTAGTTGAATTAGTTAAATAATTGATTAGTGGTATTGAATACAGCGAAATCAAAATAGTTGTATGGATGTGAAATAAATGGAAATGCAGGTGTACGTATATTAGACAGGTATAGGATGAAGTGAATGAAGAATATTATTAGTGCCCGACAAAATGGTACATGCTTAAATTTCCATATGAGATTTTATGAGCCTATTGGGAAAGCCGCATGGCTTTTTGATTTTCTTTTCGAATGGGCCTCGATAGGCGTTTTGTAGTTGTACCGATTGAGCCATAGAAAGGAGGTGCTGGCGAAATTTTCCGAAAATTTAAGGAGTTCGAATATTTTTAAGAAGTTTGATAACTAGAAATCGATATATATAGAATTAGACAAGGAAATGAACTTAAAATAAAATATTAGAAAGGGCCAGTGATTGTTTGATGAATGTTTGTTTTTTCCTTCGATAGTTAAAAACCCGACTATCGAAGTTTTTGACCATCGTTGTCAATACGGAGAGACTGGTTGGATTTATTATCCAAAAACCACTCCGTATAGGCATAGGCATTGCGAATTAGATTATGCTAAAGATAATGGATGACGGAGTGAAATGCAAGGGCTGTTCGGTTTGTCCAGTCCCAGGACAACTTGTATAGACCAATGTATGACAGAGTATGCCCCACAGATCACATAAAACGATCTTTTCAAGGTATTACGTTTGGTGGTGGAGGAACTCCTTTCTCTTAGCTTTTTATACCCGTAACATTTTTGAGAAGATCAACTAGTGGTTTGACGGGTTTGACGATGTCGCACTCAAAGTGAATATTGGCCAGATGTTCTAAAAAGATAAGCATAGCCCCAAGCCTCACAACCGGGAAATGACAAAAATCGGGCGGGCAGCATGGCCAGTTAGGTCATAGCCAAGAAGGGTGTATTATGGCCGATCTAGAGAAAATTCATTTATTCTTCTTTACCTTCTGTATCTTACGGATTACAGTTGGACGACCGACAACCGTGGGTGTTAATACATTCGGTACACTCAAGCTAAATGACTGGTCGGTCATGTGTGGCCGGATTGCAAGTTGTTCTTGTTGAACCCCCAGCGTATCCCCTATAGGTACACTGATCGGAAGGTCGTCCCATACCTTTTTATAGTTGGAAACCAATCTCCAATAAGCTCCCTGCGGTTTTTGATTTTATATTATGTATATAGAGCGTGAGATGCAAGCGTTCTACTATTTGGTTATTTATTTGATTGGGCATTATTATAATATCACCTGATTTTGATATCAGAATGTTTTGGTTATAGTAAGGTAAAAACCGTCCATATTTATGTGTGGGCAGGTCTTACTATTATCATTTTCTTTCAAAAGGTTTTTTCAAAGTTAAACAATATGGTTGGAGTTTAATCACACTAGTCCCATGACTGACCCAGAGTTTATTTTATTTGTTTTCCCCTAAATTCTTGGGTGCCCTAATTTCTACGGGTGGTCAAGTGTTTTACGATTTTATAGATATACTTGGAGGAGCTTGAAGAAGGAGGCTTCACCATTAGATATTTTAGAGTTATTTTCCGCTGTATCAAATGTTGTATTGTATTTTGATGATGGTATGTATATCTGATACAAAATTTTGTATTTCAAAGTTATATATGATATTATATTTTGTTCATTCCACTGTGAGATTATGATGTTATCTTTTGTTCTTTCTTCTATCTATTTTTATTTCTTCAACCCTAATGATTCGTATTTCTGTGCAATTTGCATTGGACGTGTGTTGTTTTAGTCAACTCAGATAGTACGGATTTGTAGGCCATCACAATAAGTATTCCGAATGGATAATAATTCTAACCCAATCATTATTGAAAATGATTCATCTAATATTCATATTGATAACCCGATGGACAATGAAAAAGAAGTAGGAGAAGAAAATAACGAAGAGGAAGAAGAACAATCCATTCAGATGGAAGAAGACGATCGAATCATATGCATTGTGAAGTGTGTTTTGATAATAATGGTAATGTAATTGAACAAAATGGGGAATTTTTCCTTTATTGTCTAAATTTTCCAATTCATATATCACTTATTGTCAAAAACACTCATTAGATAGATTACGTGGATTCGAAAATATTCGTTGTCTAATTTAAATTATGTTCATAAATGTTCGATTGTATAATTAAGTACTTGTTGTATAGTATTATATGTTAAGTAACAATAATGTTTAGTTAAATTATATCATCTTGATTTAATCTTTATACTGCTAAAAATGGTATCATAGTTATAGTGAGAGTATTAGAGTCATTTTTGGTCTAGGTTAAGTCTTATATTTGTCCAATGGGAAGAATTATATGTTAAACATAGGTATATAATTTTTGTTGATGACAACGTGGGATATTTAAAAAATAGGGTTTAGATTAAGGGGGAGATAGTTAGATCAAGGAAGGTGGTAGTTTCAGAAGGAGTTATCGGAGTTAGTTGAGTAATTGTAGAATCTAGATATCGGATAAGTAGATCTTAAAAACAAAGGTTGTCATCATCAAAAAAGGGAGATTATTATGGATTGAGATTAGGGTGATGATGGTTTTGATGACAACAACCATGTTTTAACTATTATTATTATAAAATATACATTAACACTATATATAGAAATATATATGAAAAATATATATGTTGGTATTAATTTCGATGATTGTACAGTGTAAAGACTCAAGAAGAGTTCAGGATTGAAGACTCAAGATTAACTAAAATTCAAGAGTTCAAGAAATTAGGATTAGTAATAGGGTCTAGAATTTTTTGTTAGAACTACGTAATAGCACTAAAATCTTTGTTCTAATTCTCTAACCATTTTTTCCTTATAATATTTTAAAATTCATTTAACTATTTTCAAAATTACTTCCTATTATATATATATATATATATATATATATCTTTTGATCTTTAATTTATTCAAAACATTTGCGAATTTTAATCTAATTCCCAGTTTATATATTTTATATTTTCTTACTTATATTTTTGTTTTAATCATATAAGTTTACTTGAATTTTAATATTCTTATTACCTTATATTCATATCTACAGTTTTATAATTTAAGTTTTAAGTTTTTCATAATTATATCTATTGTTTTATATTAAGTTTTGATATCACTTTTATAGAATATAAATATATGTTTTTGTTTTAAGTTCTTACTTTATTATACTACTTAAATATATAGGAAAATAGTTTATTTAACTCGACAATTACCATGATTATGTAGCAACACAAATTTTAACATTAAATGATTAAATTAAAAAATTAATAAATTAAATAATAAGGATAAAAAATTATGAAAATTTGGCAGTAGGGATTGCACCATTGTGTCTGTTATGATTTTCTGGTTCAGATATACATTTGGTTTGCGTAAAACAAACTTAAAACGAAGAAGTTATGGAAAATCAAAGTTTGAAATTCAAATAAGAATTTAAAGTAAAAACCTTTATAAATATATAATAAACATGGATATTCCATGGGACAACCCAGGAAACAATCGGGTCATCCCATGTGTCGATCCATATTGTTGGTGGGTCGACCCATGTGTCGTTCCATGTCGTGCCTGGCAGTTTTCCTTTCCAGGAAAGAAATCGAATAGATGTATAGATTTTTTCAAGCCAATTTATTGCTAACCTGTCTGCTTTGGTGATGTGACCAGCGGATTGACCTAAGGACATGGTCTGTTTAGTTTAAAAACCTAAAATCTAATAGCTGAGGTTCTTCTACTCCAACTATAAATAAACCTCCGCCCGTTCCTAATTCCACACAACTTTCTCTTCTCCCCTATGCCAATTTTCATTTTGAAAGTAATGGATTTTTAAAATAAAATATTTTATATACATATTTTTGGAGGATTATTTCTACATAACTTTTAAATAAAATATTTTATATACATATATTTTAGGGGATTATTTATACATATATTTTGAAAATTTACCCGGACCACAAGGGAAGCAACTATTGGTGATTTTTGAATAACTCAGGGTAAATCGGAATGAGAGTAGTTGTAGTTATAATCCCATTTACAGATCTAACTCTTACAGATCTATCTACTATTTCTATTTATTCCAATTTTCTGTGCTTTCTTTTTATACGGACTTTTTCATAATCTTTTTGTCTATTTTATAGTAAACTGTTATTCTCCGATTCCTTTTCCCTTTTCTTTTTCTGATTTTTAATTTATTTCGGTTATGCCTAAATATTCCTAAAAGGCATACGAATAGACTGATTTAAACATATATCTTTATGCTTAATTGCCTGCGATTGATTATTATTCATTTATTTTTATGCACGTCGACTGATTATTATTCTTTTATTTTGTGCATATTGACTGATTATTATTCTATTATTCTGCACATATCGACAAATTATTATTCTTTTATTATGTGCATGTTTGAGGAAAATCTAATTAAATTGAAATAATTGAATTCGGGGGTTAATTTCACGTATTATAAACTAAAAAAATATGGAATAATTGGATTGAATAAAATGGAAAACTTGATATGGATTATAAAAGGGCTATTGGACAAAATATGATAGGAAATCTGACTGTAACCTATGTTTGCATAAATAAGATGGACCGAGAGATATAATAAACCCGAATAGTTTATTTGTAAATATGAACATGACTTGGACAAGAAAAAGGGAATAATTAGACTTAAAAAAAACTTAAACTGGCATTAACTTATAAGCCTAAAATTATTATTCTATGGAGCCATGTGATTTGGCGTTAACATTATTATATGTTTCTTGTGATTTGGCATTAATATTATTCTATGAGGCCATATAATTTTCCATTAATATTATTCTATTGAGCCATGTGATTTGGCATTATTATTATTATTCTATGGGCCATGTTACTTATTGTTATTCAGTGGTACATAAATTAATCTTTAGGTTGAATTATATTTGAATGTGAAAACGGCATTAAGTTAAAAGTCTAATTTTATAGTAAATCTATTATAACGGTCTATGGAGGGTTAAATCAAAAGGGATTTGAAATAAGTATTAATTATTTGTGGGGATCCATACAAGACATCATACCTTTTTTTAATCATATACGGTCTCACTAGGAGACGAGGGCTTGTACCATGCGGTCATAGGTAGCAATTTGATCCAAAATTTGAGGTAGGCAGTGTGCGTTACGGCGGGTCAATTTGCATGCATTGGTCCGACAAGGGAAAATAAACATTGTAACACTTGTGATTAATGCTATGTTTTTTTCTTGATGGGCAGTGCCTAATAAACCCAAACCCATAGTGGGCATGGATTATCACTCTATGATATAAGTAGTCGATCGATGGGTAGTTGTAACGACCCGCATTCTACGCATCGGGGGATCGTAGAATATTTATTTCTTTCCCATATGAAGTCGTATGGTCATGTAACTTTGGAAAACATCCATTAGAGTCATTTCCCATGTTCATGATTTTTGTCGATTTTTAAATGACCATTTTACCCCTAGCTGATTTTGTTTTGGCCATAACTTTTGATTGGAAAGGAATTTTGACCTGAAACCACTTCCATTAGATTCGTTTGATGGTTTACCTTTCCGTAGAGTGGTCATAATAGCCAAACGGACTTACCGTTTGGGAGATATAGCTGAAATAAGGTTTGGGAGGTGAAAAACTGCTTAACCGGGCCAAATAGGGTGATTAGTGAATAGGCCCATAACCCATTTCGGGATTAGGGTTATGGGGAGGCTGAAATGAGTTAGAGAATCATTCCATTTCAGTTTTCTAGCCTCCACTTATCACCAAGGAACCCTAAAAATGGCCTCCAACTTCTAAATCACCTTTTGGTCAAGGATTTGGCTTAACAACCTCTAATCAAGGAAGATCTACACCAAAGCAACATTGGAGCTGCTGTTTAGCATTGGGATTCACATCAAATCAGAGATTAATTTCAGATCTTAGTTTATTTGTCGCTAAGGTGAGTGATTTGCATAGGTTTGCACTAATTATGGCTAATTAAGGGTAATTAGTGTTAATTAGCGAATTTAAACTTGATAAAATTCAGGAAATATGTTCATAAATTCTTAAATGATGTTTTAGACCTCTAATATGAATTTGGGTTAATTTGGTTGAGTTTTGCTAATCCTATCATTAGTTTCACCTAAACATGCTTAATGGGAAATATGGGATTTTGGGTATGTTTGATCCATTTTAACCTATCATATTGATGATTTGATGTTTGTGATTGATTATGCATGTTGCTATGACTGTATGAAATGCTTTGTGATTGATTTCAATAGTAAGAATGGTCGAAAACTTCGTCGAATGGCGTAAACACTTGCTGGAACAGTTTCAGAAAACAGTGTAGGTTTCGGATCGGATCGGATATGGGGCTCGGATCGGATATGTTGGACTGGGCAAGGGATTCGATCAGATCGGAACCTGACACTTGAGGAAATTGGCAAAAAGGAAGGCCACGCTAACTGAACTGGGATCGGATCGGATAAAGGAGAAGCGATCGGATCGGATCAAGGAGGAGCGATCGGATCGGATAAAGAATGAGGGAGCGGATCGGAGCGGAAGCACGAATTGGATAGGAGATGGCACCCGACCCGAACCGAAGTGGGACACCCGACCCGAACCGATGCGATGGAGTGGACTCAACCCGAACCGTACCAGAAGAAGACCCGACCCGAAGCGATGGAGGACGCCCGACCCGAACCGACGGCTTGAGGAGGAACCCGACCCTACCCAGTATTGACCAATAACCCGAGATGCAAAGGTAGTCCAATATGGGAAGTTAGAGCTCATGATCCAGTTGGGAACCAATGAGTTCACTTCATGGTTGGGCTTTGCTGCGGGACGTGTGCTAAGGAGTTGTCGACGTTCATAACTTCGATTCACCACTAAAAATGAATGATGGACTATTTATCAGTGCAGTAGAGTCATTGCGACTCGAGGGGCAAGGTGATGGTAGCAAGACTACGTTATCAGTGCAGTAGAGTCATTATGACTTGAGGGGCAAGGTGATGCGTAGTAAGACTATGAGCCAGCGCAGATGGGGTGAATAACTCCATGGGGCAAGTGGACATAGTAAGGATTGGTAAGACTATGAGCCAGCGCAGATGGGGTGAATAACTCCATGGGGCAAGTGGACATAGTAAGGATTGGTAAGGCTAGGAGCCAGCGCAGATGGAGTGAATAACCCCATAGGGCAAGTGGACATAGCAAAGGATTAGTGGCTACGTTATCAGTGCAGTGAAGCCATTTATGACTTGATGGGGCAAAGTGATCGTAGCAAGGATGGGTGATCGAAGTGGTGAATATCGTATGCTTTACGCACTGCGTGAGAGATGTGAGGATGGATGCTATGTTTGATTATTTGCCATCACTATGACATGCACACCTCCCTCACCTCCGTATCTTTACACTGTTTGATATGGCACCTTAGAGTGTTGTACAGTATGTAGTGCTAACTCTTTGGTTGCAGGTCCAGGTTCAGGTATGTTTTAGTCTACCTGTTATTGTTCACTTTAGATGCTTATCGCTCATACCAGGCTTTATGTCTGACCCAGAGTTTTATGTCTCCTCTTATTACTCTGGGTGCTCACACGAGCAGACTAGAGACAGGTTAGCTGGTGGTGCGCGAGTAGCTGATTCGGAGGCGGGCAGGAGGCTTCCACGTATGATATATATACACACACATTCTCCCTGTGTCGTTGGTGGTCGCTACTTGGGCATTAGTAGTGTACCTCCTTTATCTTACTTTTTCTTTGAGACAGTTGAAAAGTTGTAATAAGCTGTATTTTGGATTTCCGCTGCTATGATGTTTAGTTCTGGTTTTCAGCTTATGCACTGTCTCACCTGTTTTATGTCAAGTATGTTATTATTATATTTTATTCTATGCGCTGTGAGACATTCTACATATTCTTTGTTAGTTCATTTCCTTCTTCCTTCTTTTTTTCCCTTCTGACGGCTCGTTCCGTGCTAAATGGACATGTGTACAGCGCACCTTTGGAGAGAATGTCGGTTGGTGCGGGGCGGGCCATCACACTTAGTATCAGAGCTCTAGGTTGCGTAGTTAACCTAGGGAAAGACACTAGGGAGAGATAGTACGTATATGAGAGCGCATATTTGTGATTACTTTGGTTTTCAAAAGCTATGTATATATATACTACTAGTAGTATAAGAATGAAGTCGCACTGCACTAGCACCA
The DNA here is from genome assembly GCA_030737875.1 of Allium sativum. NCBI lineage: Eukaryota > Viridiplantae > Streptophyta > Magnoliopsida > Asparagales > Amaryllidaceae > Allium > Allium sativum. The sequence continues at coordinate 487,879,730 of CM060913.1, forward strand.
CTATGGGGTCGTTAATCGTTTCCCTTTTTCAGATTTACGATGAGCCGAGACACGAGGGGTGCTGGTAGAGGGACCAACCAGGGGAATGCCGCTGACATGAGGGCGATGTTTACTAACCTCATGAGAGACATGCTTAGAGAAGTGCAAGGGGCAGTTCCCAATCCCGGAGTTGGTGTTGGCCCAGTAGTGCAGGCGCCTAGGGTCGACTTCGCCAAGTTGTGCAAAGATTACACTAATCTTGGTGGAAAGCCGTTCCACGAAACGGAGTCGGCCATGGATGTTCAGGACTGGATGGATAGCTGTGACCATATCTTTGATGACTTGGGTCTTGAAGATGCGATGAAGAGAAGGTTAGCGTCTCGTCTGCTGCAAGGGCGAGCGATGAATTGGTGGAACGCCATTAGAACAGCTACTCCAGAAGATCAAGTGACTTGGGTTCAGTTCAAGGCTCGCTTTAGCGAGAAGTTTATTCCAGCCGCCCAGAAGTCAGTATTGTTTAAGAGGTTCTTGGAACTCAGGCAGAACGGAAGGGCAGTTTCTGACTACATTGCTGAGTTCGACACTTTGTCAAAGTATGGACTATCTCTTATCGATACTCCTGAGAAGAAGAATGAGAAGTTCATTACTGGCTTGGATGGATACTTGGGGGAAAGGCTTATCAACCACATCGATGAGACTTTTGAATCAATTGTGGGGAAAGCTTTGAGATCAGAGAGTCTTTACCCCCAAGTCAAAGACTGAGGCTGCATCTGCAGAAGGGCCAAAGCCGCAAGTAGGCGGTGGAGGCAAGAATAACTCTCAGAATAAGAGGAAGCATGACCAATCTAAAGGTGGCCAGAAAAAGAGCAAGAAGGATGTTGAGTGCTTCAGCTGTGGTAAGAAGGGCCATTATGCTAAAGATTGTCGGTCCAAGCCAGTGGATAAGAAGTGTTTCAACTGTGGTCAAGTGGGACATTTCAAGGATAAGTGTCCGCAACCTCTGAAGGAGAAGCAGATTGTGAAAGCATATGCTATTGATGCTGTTCCTTCTTCGTCGAATGCCCCAACTGCGGCGGAGAAAGGAAAGAATGTTGTTATTCAAGGTATGCTTTCTATTTATGATGTACCAGTTCGAGTTTTGTTTGATACTGGGGCTTCCCGTTCCTTCATATCTAGTGACCTGGTAGATAGGTTGGGACTGTAACCCGAGATAGTCGATAGACCATTAGTTGTGACGAACCCGATTGGTGGTTCGACTAGCCTTAGTATGATTTGCAGAAATTTGGTCTTATCGAGTCATGGATGTATGTTTTTTTGTGATTGCATTGTTTTGGGCTTTACTTGTTATGGCATTATATTGGGAGCCGATTGGGTCCAAAGATACGGGGTGGTGGTAGACTGTGAGGGCTTTTTGGTGACAGTGAGGGCGGATTATGGGCGGAGGGTAGTGTTTGGTAGTCTACCTAGTGATGGGGTTATGGCTAGTTTTGTAAATTCCCTCGACATCCCGCAGGATGAGTTGTCAGATGTGCCTGTGGTTGGCCAGTATCCGGACGTCTTCGAGGAGGTGACCGGGCTTCCACAACATCGAGAGATTGAGTTCCGTATTGATTTAGTGAAAGATGCCAGACCTATAGTGATGCCACTTCGTCGTATGGCACCAAGAGAGCAGCGAGAACTCGGGGTGCAAGTCAGAAATCTTTTGAAGAAGGGATTTATTAGAAGGAGTGTCTCCGAGTGGGGAGCACCAGTCATGTTTGCCACTAAGGCAGATGGTTCCCTTCGTTTGTGTGTGGACTATCACGAGTTGAATAAGGTGACGAGGAAGAATAAGTATCCTCTACCACAGATAGATGATTTGTTTGATCAGCTGGAAGGAGCAAGAGTGTTCTCCCAGTTGGACCTCGCGACAGGATTTCATCAGCTTCGAGTAGCAGATGAGAGTGTTCCGAAAACGACATTTAGGACGCCGTCTGGATTTTATGAGTGGTTGGTCATGCCATTTGGGTTGACCAATGCACCAGCTTACTTTGTGGATCTTATGAATCGAGTATTCAGAGATCAGTTGAATAAGTTTGTTCTTGAGTTCGTAGATGATATTCTTGTTTATTCAAGGACAGAGGAGGAACACAAGGGACACTTGAGGATAGTGATGGAGGTGTTGAGGAAATACCAATTGAAAGAGAAATTCTCTAAGTGTCATTTTTGGAGAAGGGAAGTGAGATTCTTGTGTCATGTTGTTTCAGAGAGTGGTATTGCCGGGGACCCTGCGAAGGTGGCTACGGTACTGGATTGGCCTACGCCCAAGAATGCAACAGATGTAAGAAGTTTCTTGGGGTTAGCTGGATATTATCGTAAGTTTATCCAGGACTTCTCCAAGATAGCAGCACCGTTGACTCAGTTGACTAAGAAGAATCAGTCCTTCGTCTGGGACGGAGTGTGTGAGAATGCATTCAAGAGTCTAAAGGAAAAGTTGACGCGTGCGCCAGTGTTAGTCATTCCTAAATGGAATGAAGAGATGACGGTATACACGGATGCTTGTGGTACCGGACTAGGTGCTGTATTGATGCAAGGAGGCAGGTTTGTAGCTTACGCTAGTCGACAGCTAAAGCCACATGAGAAGAAGTATCCTACCCATGATTTGGAATTAACAGCGATTGTGTTCGCATTGAAGATGTGGAGACACTATCTATTGGGAGAAAGATTTGAGTTGTTTACCGATCATAAATCGTTAAAGTATCTCTTCTCTCAGAAAGATCTGAATCTCCGTCAGCAGAGATGGTTAGAGTTCTTGGCTTCATATGATTTTGATATCGCATACACACCTGGGAAAGGTAATGCGGTAGCCGATGCCTTGAGTAGGAGACATGCCAGTTTAGGGGCAATGTTTGTTGAATGGAAGCAAATGGAGTGTATCACGGGGTTTGATTTCAGACCAAAGTGCGAATTGGATCCAGTCATGCTAGCTAGTTTGGCGATCAGACTCACTTTGATAGAGCGGATTGGTTCCAGCCAGAGGGACGATCCTAACCTATTGGAAATCATCTCCAAGTTAGAGATGAACATCGACGGTGAGGAGATGAATGTGTATGGGCTTGATCGAGATGGATAGCTTAGAAAGAATGAAAGATTAGTTGTGCCCAACGTGAATGGTTTGAGGGATGAAGTGCTTAAAGAATGTCATCACTCAAAATTGACTATACACCCCGGTGGTAATAAGATGTATCGAGATATGAAGCAGACTTACTACTGGGAAGGGATGAAAAGAGACGTTGGGAAGTTTATATCCAAATGCATGAATTGCCAGCTAGTTAAAGCCGAGCAAAAGAAGCCTAGTGGGTTGTTGCAACCATTAGAAATTCCCGAATGGAAATGGAAGCAAATCTCGATGGATTTCATCGATGTTTTACCAAGGACTAGATCGGGACATGATAGCATTTGGGTGATTGTGGATCGATTGACTAAGAGTGCAAGATTTATACCAGTCAAATCGACCAGAACGGCGGCTAAGTTAGCAGAATTGTATATGAAGTGGGTAGTGAGATTTCATGGGGTACCTAAAAGCATTGTGAGTGACCGAGACCCGTTGTTCACTAGTGGGTTTTGGAAGAGCTTACAAGAGGCTCTAGGGTCAGAGTTACATCTCAGTACCGCATATCATCCTCGGACCGACGGTCAGACGGAGAGGATGAATCGTATATTGGAAGATCTTTTGAGAGCTTGTATATTGGATTTTGGTGGATCATGGGATGACCATTTGTATCTAGTAGAGTTTGCATATAATAATAGTTACCAATCCGGTATCGGTATGGCTCCATATGAAGCTTTGTACGGAAGACCGTGCAACTCACCATCATGTTGGATAGAGACTGGCGAGAAGTTTATGCTTGGACCAGATGTGGTGAGAGAAACTTCAAATAAGATTAAGATCATTCAACAACGAATGAAAGCTGCCCAAGATAGGCAGAAGAGTTATGCTGATAAGAGGAGAAGAGACTTAAAATTCTCCGTTGGTGACTTGGTGTTCGTCAAAATTTCTCCGTTGAAGAGCATGATACGATTTGGCAGGAGAGGCAAGTTGGCACCAAGATTTGTTGGCCCATTCCCTGTTCTTGAACTAGTCGGGGATTTGGCATATAGATTTGGCTTACCAGAGAAGATGGCGGGAGTTCACAATGTGTTTCATGTTTCCCAACTAAGGAAGTTCGTTCACGACTCGAATATGACTATTTCACCTGATCAGTTAGAGGACTTCAAAGTAGAACCCGAGGTGGTTGGGAACCGCAAGCCAATTCGTATTATGGGGCACGATACGAAGCAACTTCGAAGGAAGATGGTGAAGCTAGTCAAGGTTCAGTGGGGCGAGGACGAGAATGATTGTACTTGGGAGACAGAGGAGAGCATTAGGAAGGCACATCCAGAACTGTTTGCCTGGTAAGATTTACTTTGCAATTTAGTTTTCTGCATGCTAGGGTAGACTTGTTTTGCTTGGTTGCATGTTTGATTGTTGTTTTATGATTGATAGGCATGCGTGACATTTGTGTGTGCTTTGATTAGGGAATTTCGCGGGCGAAATTTCTTAAGGGGGGGGGGGAGTGTAACGACCCGCATTCTACGCATCGGGGGATCGTAGAATATTTATTTCTTTCCCATATGAAGTCGTATGGTCATGTAACTTTGGGAAACATCCATTAGAGTCATTTCCCATGTTCATGATTTTTGTCGATTTTTAAATGACCATTTTGCCCCTAGCTGATCTTGTTTTGGCCATAACTTTTGACTGGAAAGGAATTTTGACCTGAAACCACTTCCATTAGATTTGTTTGATGGTTTACCTTTCCGTAGAGTGGTCATAACACCCAAACGGACTTACTGTTTGGGTGATATGGCTGAAATAAGGTTTGGGAGGTGAAAAACTGCTTAACCGGGCCCAATAGGGTGATTAGTGAATAGGCCCATAACCCATTTCGATATTAGGGTTATGGGGAGGCTGAAATGAGTTAGAGAATCATTCCATTTCAGTTTTCTAGCCTCCACTTATCACCAAGGAACCCTAAAAATGGCCTCCAACCTCTAAATCACCTCCAAATCACCTTTTGGTCAAGGATTTGGCTTAGCAACCTCTAATCAAGGAAGACCTACACCAAAGCAACATCAGATCTGCTGTTTAGCATTGGGATTCACATCAAATCAGAGATTTATTTCAGATCTTAGTTTATTTGTGGCTAAGGTGAGTGATTTGCATAGGTTTGCACTAATTATGGCTAATTAAGGGTAATTAGTGTTAATTAGCGAATTTAAACTTGATAAAATTCTAGAAAAATGTTCATAAATTCTTAAATGATGTTTTAGACCTCTGATATGAATTTGGGTTAATTTGGTTGAGTTTTGCTAATCCTATCATTAGTTTCACCTAAACAAGCTTAAGGGGAAATATGGGATTTTGGGTATGTTTGATCCATTTTAACCTATCATATTGATGATTTGATGTTTGTGATTGATTATGCATGTTGCTATAACTGTATGAAATGCTTTGTGATTGATTTCAATAGTTAGAATGGTCGAAAACGTCGTCGAATGGCGTAAACACTTGCTGGAACAGTTTCAGAAAACAGCGCAGGTTTCGGATCGGATCGGATATGGGGCTCGGATCGGATATGCTGGACTGGGCAAGGGATTCGATCGGATCAGAACCTGACACTTGATGAAATTGGAAAAAAGGAAGGCTATGCTAACTGAACTGGGATCGGATCGGATAAAGGAGAAGCGATCGGATCGGATGAAGGAGGAGCGATCGGATCGGATAAAGAATGAGGGAGCGGATCGGAGCGGAAGCACGAATTGGATAGGAGATGGCACCCGACCCGAACCGAAGTGGGACACCCGACCCGAACTGATGCGATGGAGTGGACTCAACCCGAACCGTACCAGAAGAAGACCCGACCCAAACCGATGGAGGACGCCCGACCCGAACCGACGGCTTGAGGAGGAACCCAACCCGACCCAGTATTGACCAATAACCCGAGACGCAAAGGTAGTCCAATATGAGAAGTTAGAGCTCAGGATCCAGTTGGGAACCAATGAGTTCACTTCATGGTTGGGCTTTGCTGCGGGACGTGTGCTAAGGAGTTGTCGACGTTCATAACTTCGATTCACCACTAAAAATGAATGATGGGCTACTTATCAGTGCAGTAGAGTCATTGCGACTCGAGGGGCAAGGTGATGGTAGCAAGACTACGTTATCAGTGCAGTAGAGTCATTATGACTTGAGGGGCAAGGTGATGCGTAGTAAGACTATGAGCCAGCGCAGATGGGGTGAATAACTCCATGGGGCAAGTGGACATAGTAAGGATTGGTAAGACTATGAGCCAGCGCAGATGGGGTGAATAACTCCATGGGGCAAGTGGACATAGTAAGGATTGGTAAGGCTATGAGCCAGCGCAGATGGGGTGAATAACCCCATGGGTCAAGTGGACATAACAAAGGATTAGTGGCTACGTTATCAGTGCAGTGAAGGCATTTATGACTTCATGGGGCAAAGTGATCGTAGCAAGGATGGGTGATCGAAGTGGTGAATATCGTATGCTTTACGCACTGAGTGAGAGATGTGAGGATGGATGCTATGTTTGATTGTTTGCCATCACTATGACATTCACACCTCCCCCACCTCCGTATCTTTACACTGTTTGATATGGCACCTTAGAGTGTTGTACAGTATGTAGTGCTAAATCTTTGGTTGCAGGTCCAGGTTCAGGTATGTTTTAGTCTACCTGTTATTGTTCACTTTAGATGCTTATCGCTCATACCAGGCTTTATGTCTGACCCAGAGTTTTATGTCTCCTCTTATTACTCTGGGTGCTCACACGAGCAGACTAGAGACAGGTTAGCTGGTGGTGCGCGAGTAGCTGATTGGGAGGCGGGCAGGAGGCTTCCACGTATGATATATATATACACACACATTCTCCCTGTGTCATTGGTCGTCGCTACTTGGGCATTAGTAGTGTACCTCCTTTATCTTACTTTTGCTTTGAGACAATTGAAAAGTTGTAATAAGCTGTATTTTGGATTTCCGCTGCTATGATGTTTAGTTCTGGTTTTCAGCTTATGCACTGTCTCACCTGTTTTATGTCAAGTATGTTATTATTATATTTTATTCTATGCGCTGTGAGACATTCTATAGATTCTTTGTTAGTTCATTTCCTTCTTCCTTCTTTTTTTTCCTTCTGACGACCCGTTCCGTGCTAACTGGACATGTGTACAGCGCACCTTTGGAGAGAATGTCGGTTGGTGCGGGGCGGGCCGTCACAGTAGTACTAGGATAGTTCTTTATAATTATGTTATGTTCCAAAATGTAGAAGTAAAAAATAGTCACCAACCCAAACGCTATTGAATGGGAAAATTCAGTACTATTTATAATCTTTTATGTTCACTTTTAGGTGTACGCAGACACTTACATTATATGACACTAGAACTACCGTTTTACCTTTTTTCTTTGCTTATTCAATCATGCTATTAATCATAACAGCTCGCAGCACATTATGTCTGATCCATTTTTCCTTCATTTTTTCCTTTTTCTTTCCTTCAGGCTCATAGGGAGGAAGGGTATAGTTCAAATTTCTTTGCTAATTCTATCTTGGAGGATTCTTGCAGCAGATGTATTGCTTTTTTTAACCATGGTTTGGTTGCATCTTTTGGATATTTAGGGAATATTATTATTATGTACTATGATACTGTTATTGATTAAGATTTCTAAGACATGTATTTTTGCGATAATTTGGTTTTTCATAAATAAATGGCTCCTTTTATTATTCTAATTAAATTATCTTCTTTTTTCGCTATGTATTGATTTGTGATGTCTTATGAAATCTTAGTTAATGATGTATCTATGCATTTATACCTACATCTCTACTTATTCCTTAATGGGATTTTATTTTGGATAGCGTTAATGGATGTGGGGTTTCATTTTCTAACAAGGCATAAGGTTACAAGATCACTAAAATTTCATTTTTAAAAGAAAATATTTTTGAAAGAAAACATATTTTTCAGAAAAAAAGTTAATTTTAAAATAAAAATATATCTCTTCTAGTTAGTTATGACCTTCCTTTGACTCTTTCGAATTCTAAATTTTTGTCCCTTCTTTTGAACAACATGTCAGGAACCCCTAATCTTCCTGAGGGCTTTCCCATTCCCGATTGGTTTCGTGGATATTTAGAGGCTATGGCATCAGCTGAAGGACAAGACCATGCGCAGTCTCCAGCACCCACTATGATGGTTTCTCCTAATCCACCAATAGCCTCTAATTTTTCTAAGCATTGTAAGAATTTCTTGAACTTGGGCTGCAATCCTTTTACAGGCATCGATACAGGCACACACTTGGATTAGAAAAACAAAGAGGATTTTCGAGTTATTGGAGCTTGAGGATAGAATGAGAGTTCGGCTAGCTACTTGGAAGCTTACGGATGATGGCTCATTTTGGTAAGAGACAATGGAGGCTGAGAGAAGAGTTATGGATTGTGCTGGATTCCAAAATAGTTTCAGGAGGAAGTTTCTATCATCTGTAGAAGAAGGCATGCAGTTAGAACGGTTTCTAAATTTGAAGCAAGGAGACCTTTCGGTTAAGGAATACATCAACCAGTTTAATGAGTTATTGAGATTTGATATGTACTTAGTTACCACAACCAACCTGAAGGCTGCCAGATTTGCAAGAGGATTGAATCAACCTCCCGAAGGCCTGACGATGACTCGTATTCCTATGGGGGCAACTTTTGAGGCTTTGATTGAGATAATATTAATGCATTTGGAAAGAAGGAAGAAGATAAGTATGTCAAGAGTGGAACTTTTAAGTTTTATGGTTCTAGAAAGAAATTTTGGGAAAACAAGAAAGGCAATGTAACATCCCGAATTTTGACAGATCCATTTTTTTTTTTCAAAAATCCAGTATATCGAAGATTGAGTTAACTTGTTTTGTATCCTACAGAAAGTAAAAGACAACTATATTAGAGCTCATAATAGAAATCTCACAGCAGAAGGGAATAAAATATAATAGTAAGTAAATACCAGTATAATGACACATATATAATAAGTGTCCCGAAGTTGTAGTTCATCTCAAGCCAAACAATCACGTCTTCTCTGTTGACTTCTCCTTCCATCCCATCCTCACCTCAAACTAAATCACAACCTCATTCTCCTCTAACTGCCGTTCCACTCCATACCGTCCTGCCCAATCCTTACCCACCTCCCTTAGATTCATGTTTCGACCATTCTCACCCCTTCATCTTCTAAAGCCAAGTGAAATTGTTTTATCCCTTTTGTTGCTAAACAACAAAATTGTATCACCTTCCATTACTTTGAACTTCTCTGGTAAAACTCTGGTGCCTTACGAAGAAATCAACAACGCTAACAATGAAGTGTGGTAAGAGTACCTTGTTGGCTATTTCCTTGATCGACCACTCAGCTCCACAGTAGAAAACAAGCATCTTAAGGTAATTTGGAGACCCTCCAAAAAATTCAAGGTGAAATATGCTGGTATAGTATTCTTCTTTCTTCTACCTAACCTTGAAGACAATGCTAGGTTAGTATGTGTAGATCCAATTATTGTACAAAATAATATTTTTATTATAAGGTAATGGAGTTCTATCATAGGAGCTAATCGTATTAAAAATGTGTCTGTCTGGATAAAATTCTCAAATATACCTATTTACGCCTGGTCTATGCTAGGTATTAGCTGGTTGGCTTCTTGTGTTGGTCTTTTCCTTTGCATGGATTCATGTACTTAAAAATTGGATAGGTTAGAGTACACAAAATGTATTGTTGAGGTTAGCTCTAATGAAATTTTACCTGATGAATTCCCTATACAACTAGTAAATGGCACAGAGCAACTGGTCAATGTTCATTTCTTACAGAAGCCAAGGATTTGTGATAAGTGCAAATGTTTTGGTCAAGAGAACTCCAGTTGATTAAGTTTTAGTGCTAGTGAAAAGCCTAGTGTCAAGCTTAGTAAAATGTTTCTATTTTTGTTAAGTCTAGTGATAATGTCAAGCCTAGTGCTTCATATATAGAGAAAGACAGAGTTGTTTGTAATGTTGAGAAATCTAGTAAGAAAAAACCTGGGCATTTGAAAGATACAGTGTTCTTCGAAATGCTAGGAAAAAAATTACCTGGAGAAAATCGATTGCGTTAAAAACCGTAGTAGGTATGGTTTGAATACCTTAGGTAATGATGACAACACTATGAAGTCTCCTGATGGAAATAAAAACAGTAAAGGTGGTAACAAGTTTGGCGTCTTTGCCAATTGTAATGAAGAAAATGTCCATTTATAGATTGACAAAGATGTTAAGGAAGGTCAGGTTGCTGAGATTAACTGCTTGTTTTCTATGGCCTTCTGCGTTGCCCATATTCAGGAAATAATAGTCAAGAAAAAGGGAAATAGGTTGACAAAATGATGTAGTGTTAGCAATGACACTTCTATCCAAGAGCTATTGCTTCCTAGGAAACACACAGGCTATTCTGAAGTGAGTGTGTCTGGATGAAAAGAAACAATTATCCCTCCAATTTTTTTCTTTTGTTGGTCTCCTTTAACTATATATGCAAATTCTCCATCTTCTATGTCACCTTACACAAATGCTTTCGGTTTTAGATCTGGCTTTCTCAACTTTCCAGTCTTACCTATCAAATCAAGCAATGTAGTTGATAATCTCTATTCTACAAGCTATGAAATAGAAGATGTTTTGCAAACTGTAGTAAGAAAGAAATAGCAAAAGATTTACCTCTATTTCTGATAAGAAAAAGACTAAGGAAAATCTAAACACGTACACACGCTTTGTGCTACCTGCAGCTTACAGACCCCCCTCCTCCCAATCATTGTAGCTTTGGTGGCATCTCCTCTGTTAGTTTCCTTTCCAGGGTATATTACTAGGAGAAAAAAGCACTTTCAAGCCCTGACAAATCTTTTTGACAATGACTGACAAAGTTATGGAGCTGGCACTACTGGTTTGGTGGCTGTATGCAAGAAAGTAAGTGATATTGATCATGTAATTGCTAGGATGCAAGGGATGTTAGTCTAGTTTATTATTATCTTATAATGATGTATGTTATGTTGTTACTTTGTTGTTTGATCTTGACAATGATGCATCCCTATGTGGATTGGCTTGTCCTCTTAGCTGTCATGTAGGTTGCATAAAACCTGCTCTTTATGTAATATTATTTTTGATAATAATAAAGTGTTACAGATCGTCTAAAAACCGGTCGGTCTTACCAAAAAAACAAGTGTCCCTGAGCTGCAGAATCTCAACCACATGTCTAAGCTATAGGTATGTCCTGAGGAGGGGGTCAGAATAAAAGTTATGGTGAATGTACAAATTATATTTTCTACAAATAACACTACATATGCCGTTCTATCACCTGTTCATGTTCATTACGTTTATCAAGTTTAATTGTAACAACCCGGAATTTGGGGCCAATTTAAAATTTTCATTTTAGAGATTTTAAAGGTGTTTAAATAGTTGAAATGAATTATTTTAAATAAAAATGACTAGAAATTTATTTTGATTGGACATAATACGAATATATTTAATTTAATTATAAAAGGAATTAGAAAAAGGACGGTAGTTTGAAAAGTCAAACCTGAACTTTGACTGACTACACAGAATGCAGAATAAATCGAATTTTGGTGAAACGAAAAATATTTAAATCTGTTAATGAATATCTTTATAACGTATCTAAAAAATTGATGTTTCATAGCGGGAGTCAAAAGTTATGGCCAATTGAATTTTCAGAAAGGTCGCTATAGAGAATATATCGCCATTGAAAATAGACATTTTGCATACGACTCGGAATTCGACGAAACCACTTTTGTTGGATCCGGGATGTCAAATTATGGCCTGGTTTCAAATTTCATGATTTTTGAAGTTAATATGTGAGCGTAGCAATGGAAAATGTGTTTTGGTCAATTACAGTTAAATTGGATCGACCAGAAAATGACCATTTTTCAAACGATCTCAGAATTCGACGAAATTAGTTTTGTTAAGACCGTATCATCAAAACATAACCAAAAATAATTTTTTCGGATTTTTCTGAATTCATATGTGACCCCGGTAAAATTAGAAAGTACATTCGAATTAAAAATAAGAGATTTATTTTAAAAATAATAGAAACATGCTTTTAACTTCAGAATTGGACTTCGGCAATAGCGCCATTGCGTTCAGAAGACGTCAAAACCTATTGTTCGACAGTCGTTGAGCGCGAATCGGAGTTCGGACGAAAAATCCCTATTTTCGGGAATTAATTAAAATAAAAAATAGAAAATACGGCCCAAATACGTGTATAAATACACGCTACAGTATCTCATCTTCCCCGATTATAGCAGCCGCCACAACCCATCACCATTCAAAACTTTAAACTCCGATTTCTCCTTCAATTCTCAACAAAATTTTTCGCCGGAGTACTCGTTTCGAAGAGATTTCTGTGCTCATCGATTCTACACTGGAATCACCACTCCTCGTCACCTGAAACCGCCGCCCCGACCCCACAAAGACCACCGCCACCGACCCCTGCAGGGCCCACCAGGCGCAACCGCACCCTCCCCCCTTCAGGCCGAACATCCCCCTCTTGTAGCCCTTCCACGTCCAACAACCCATTTGTAAAATCATCACTCCAATCTCCCGATTTGTGAATTTAAAGTTTTGAATAAACTGAAAATTAAAAGGTATGAACAATTTCAGATTTTCCACGCTTTTGAATGTCACAGTGACAGTTGTTTAAAGTGTTTTCTAATTTATACATATGAACTTCAAATTGAAATCTTTTAGATCCGAAACTGCCGTGCCTTTGAACACGAGATCTGATCGAGTGTGGAACTTCATTTCAAATCCAGGCAATGTGAGAATTTATTTTTAATTAAATTTAATTAATTTAATTATTATTCTTGTGTTATGTGAAGTTTGAATGGCAAATATAAATAAATCTGTGATGGATGTTATTATAAGTTATGGATCTGAATTGTTTGTGATGTTATGATATTAGATCTGAAAATTTAAGTGTTAGATCTGAGTTTGGTGATTTATTAGGATCATTTATTTGTTAATCTTGTCAATAATGGATTTGTTGATATTCACGAACCATATGTCTATATGAATTTACATCGTATGATGAAAATTACATTTGTTTATGTAATTAAAATATGAATTTACACCGTATGTTGAAAATTACATTTTTCTATGTAATTAAAATATGAATTTACACCGTATGATGAAAATTACATTTTTCTATGTAATTAAAATATGACTTTACACCGTATGATGAAAATTACATTTTTCTATGTAATTAAAATATGAATTTACACCGTATGATGAAAAATACATTTTTCTATGTAATTAAAATATGAATTTACACCGTATAATGAAAACTACATTTTTCTATGTAATTAAAATATGAATTTACACCGTATGATGAAAAGTACATTTTTCTATGTAATTAAAATATGAATTTACACCGCATGATGAAAATTACATTTTTCTATGTAATTATAATATGAATTTACACCGTATGATGAAAATTACGTTTTTCTATGTAATTAAAATATGAATTTACACCGTTTGATGAAAATTACATTTTTCTATGTAATTAAAATTTGAATTTACCCCGTATGGAAAAATTTACATTTTTCTATGTAATTAGAATAGGATTTACATTGTAATTAAAAATTACATCTTTATATGTAATTAGAATAGGATTTACATTATAATTAAAAATTACATTTTTATAATGTAAATAAGAAGTAGAGTTTGCATTGTAATTAAAAATTACATTTTTATAATGTAAATAAGAAGTAGAGTTTGCATTGTAATTAAAAATTACATTTTTATAATGTAAATAAGAAGTAGAGTTTGCATTGTAATTAAAAATTACATTTTTATAATGTAATTAGAAGTAGAGTTTGCATTGTAATTAAAATTACATTTTTATAATATAAATAGGAAGTAGAATTTGCATTGTAATTAAATTTACATTTTTATATGTAAATTTAGAATAGGATTCATACTGCAAATATAAGTTACATTTTTATTATGTAATTAAAATGAATTTACATTGAAATTAAATTTAAATTTTTATATGTAAGTTAAAAGTAGGATTTTGCAATGTATCAAAATTTACATTTTTACATGTAAATAGAAAATACGAATTTACATAGGAATTAAATTTACATTTTTACATGTAAATGAAAAGGATGGAATTTACATTTTTAATGTAAGTAAAGAATGAATTTAGGATGCTGTAATATTATCTTCATTTTCGAATGAATTAAAATTTAATGAGGATCAGTAGTTGTTTAGAGTGTGGTTTAAATCAAACGACGTTATTACGATTAAACGATTATATATATATATATATATATAAATATAATTAAAATTAAACGAATGGAGCGCGGTAGTTCGCGTTTTGAAAACCGTACCTTTAAACGACTATACCAAAAGATCCGACCGTCAGATTTTCCCAAAACTGGAACCATTAGGACCGTCATGGAAAAATCTTTTTAACGATATAATATATGTTAAAAACCAACGGTTAGATTCTGAGAATTGTAAAAATCAAAATTGGTTGAATGCAGCGTCATAGTCGCCCATTGACTCAAGGCGTCGTTATATAAAATTTAATTATTTTAAATAATTAAAATAGGAAGTAATAGTTATAAAATGATATCAACGAATACGAAGGATTTTAAATATATATATATATATATACGAGGATTATTTGGAAAGTCCGAGTTCTCTCATTCCAAATAATCAAACGACGCTAAAAATTGAAGTATGAAGACAACGTATGAAGACCGTAAATCTTCCATCGAGAGGACAACGATCGAGGCCCTGATTTGACTTGCTCCTAATTCAAGGGTCATGGTCATTGCCCAAACGTACGTGTTGATTTCACGGGTTTGGTTTTAGCTCAGACCCAGAGCATAAGCTAATAAATGGATTGTGTGTCTAACATTGTACCCCGTTAAATATCATGTTATCAATTTTCTGTCAAATGCATGAACATTTTGGTGGCAAAGAATTTATTCTCTTGCTTAACACCCTTTCATATGTTTAGGCAAAGGATTGATAGTGTGATATGGAGTGACCGTGTGGCATACTAAGATGCAACGATCAAGGTTTCTTGTCGAAAAGTAGAACCTTGTGGTGACGATTAAAGCACAGCTTGAATAAGCATAGCTTTGTGTATTACGTAACTTCACGAGCCTCACAACCCGGTGGAGTCTATAATGGGAGAAGGGAACGTAGGGAGAGCAGCACGTTTCTTTCTAGCTAGAAGTAGTGTCGGTGCTTAAACTGGCTGATATTTTATTTATGTGGATGATGGAATGAGGCCCCTTGGATGATAGGTCCTATAGGATCGGGAAAAGTGTGTTCAGGAATTGCCAATCCACAAAGCTGTATATGGACCGATCCTGCAGCTATCCAAGAGTTCACTGCGGGGGGTCCTGGGGCATTAGCTAGAGTGTCTCGAATTGGTAAGGAGCTCCTCCCTAGTCTTGACTCATGATGGAAACCAAAAATCCAAATACAGCCCTACGAATTTGATTGTATAACTAGTAAGGAAGCATAGTATTATGGTATCAATGTGTCCTAGGATTGATACATTTATTTTGAAATGTTTTATATACACTAATAACAATATTAGATTCGTATTTACCATATTTAGCAAGTTTAATCACCATAAGGTAAAACTCTATCCTCTGGTGTGCGTTGCATTGTGTGATAGCACTTGAGTCTTATGGTGATTCCATTTTTCTCAAAAGCATAGCGTTGTTTTACGATTCACTTATTATTTATTCTGACACTTTAAATTACGCATGGTAATCCATTGGAGTAAATCCGTTCCGCGTTAGCGGCGTGGTCTTTGGATTTTCCTTATTACTAGTAATTAAATTAGTTAAGAATTCTCACACCAGTCACACGACTGACCCGTTTTTTGTTTCCACCTTTTTGCAAACTCGGGTGCCCTCCTTTCTACACGGGCAGCCAAGTAAATAGGTTCATTCTTTGCTTGGAGTCTTTTCTTTGGAGCTGCTTATTACCTTTCTTGGATTTGCTTTCGTGGAGAGGTGATGACTTGGAGCTTGAAGACATCTATCATTTTCTACTATTGCATTTTTCTCTTTTTAATTCCAGACATCAAACTTGTTTCATTTCACGTTGTTTAAGTTGGAGTTGGAACTTATTTCATTTTCTGCAAACTTGATGTAATAATTTAGAATTCTGTGACTGTGGACTTTCTGTGGTTGATGGCATTATATTTCCGCTGCTATGGTGTTGTTACTCTATGAATTTCCTATGCTATGTTGTATCTTTAATCTGTATTATTGTATTTACGTTGTACTCCAAATGATTATTCCAAACTTTCATCCCGTGGAAGTTTGGGGTTATCACAGTTGGTATCAGAACTTTGGTTAAACTTAGCTTTGGAATATAACATATTTATAATAATTCGTTTACATAGAATCACAATATTCTATGGCGAACATTTCATATTAATACATAATAGTCAGTCATTCTATCATCGTCTTTTCATCCGTCCTTTTATCTTTATCATTTCTTCAAATCACCACTATAGTTGTTCTGACTCTTTCCTTGATCGTACAGAACTAAATAGAAATGAGTACCGCTGCCGCTAGAGCTAGAGCAAGGAGGCAAAATATTGTTGAAACTGAGGAGGCTACAGTTTAACAGCCACTACCTCCACCGTAGCCCTTTGATTTGGATAAGGTGGCAAAGAATTTCAAGAACCTGGGAGGAGTGTCATTCAAGGGTACTGAAACTGTGACACAAGCTCAAGCTTGGCCGAGGAACTGCGAAAAGATTTTTGGAGGATTGGAGCTGGAGGATCAGATGAAAAGATTAGTGGCTTCATGGCTGCTACAGGAGGAAGCTAAAAACTGGTGGGACATAGTCACGGTTGGAGGGACTGCAGATAATATGTCTTGGACAAGGTTTAAGGAGAATTTCAATGACAAATACATTCCATGGCAAGAGGTAGAAAGACTGCATGACGAGTTCGCCAATCTGAAGCAATGCGACAAGACCATCTCAGAATATGTACGAAGATTTGAAGACCTCTCCCGCTATGCCCCTGAACTGATTCAAGATGACTTTCAGAAAAACAAGAGGTTCATAAATGGGCTTGTGAGAAAATATGTTGATAGAGTCACTGCCCACATCGACCTTTCTTTCAATAGGTTGGTGGAGTTTGCTTGTCGATATGAGGAGAATGATAAGAAGAATTCCCAACAAGACAGAGAAAGGAGCTTGGACAACAATAAAAGGAAACAAGCCGAGAAGAAGACTGAAGGAAGCAGTTCTGGTGCTGCTAAGACCCATGATAAGTCAAAGGTGCAATGCTACAACTGCCAGAAGTTTGGACACTACAGCAAGGACTGCAGAAATCCAAAGAAGGCCCGAAGCAACGACACCAAGGAATGCTATAACTGCCACAAGAAGGGTCATATCAAGCCTAATTGCCCGCTGTTGAAAGGAGCGCAGATTGCACATGTGTGTGAGGGGGCAATTGCACCATCTTCTTCCGCCCCTACTTCTTCCGAAGGAGCAGGTAAGCCTGTTGTTTTAGATGGTACCATTTCTGTTAAAAACATTCCTGTTACTTCTTTGTTTGATACGGGTGCATTAAGAAGTTTTATTTCTAGCAACATGGTCCATAAATTGAAACTAAAACAAAGAAGTCTTAAAGAGCCGATTAATGTTCATAATCCTGTAGGAGGTTCTATCGTCCTTGATTTGTACTGTCGGGTGCCTATTTCCTACTCTTACTTTCAGTTTCCTTTTGACTTGACCATTATGATTTTTTCTGAGTTTGATATCATCCTCGGTCTTAATTGGCTAACCAAATATGACGCCGAAGTGCTATGTTCAGAAAGAGTGGTAAAGGTGAAAACAGGATTCAGAAATACTGTTACGATACCTTGCCATGGTCCAAAATCTGATAGGAAGGCATTTTGGTCTTCCCTCGAAGTCACTCCTATTTTTTAGAAAAGATCCCCATGGTCAAAAATTATGCGGACGTATTTGAAGAAGTAGACAATTTACCACCGCGAAGAGAAATTGATTTCAGAATTGATATTGTTCCAGATGCTAGGCCTGTAGTCCATGCTATTAGAAGGATGACTCCCAAAGAAAAAGAAGAGTTGAAAAACCAAACAAAACAGCTTTTATGGAAAGGACTCATCCGACCTAGCTTTTCTAATTAGGGTGCATCTGTGGTGTTTATCCCCAAATCCAATGGTACTCTAAGACTCTGTGTTGATTACCGCGATCTTAACAAGAAAACATTGAAGAACAAATACCCCTTGCCTCGCATAGATGATTTAATGGACCAATTGAATGGAGCCAAGGTGTTTTCGAAGATGGACCTAGCCACAGGTTCCATCAACTCCGCATAGCCGAAGAATGCATACCTTTGACCGCCGTCAGAGGTCTCGACATAATCTACGAATGGTTAGTGATGCCGTTCGGCCTATGCAATGCTCCAGCTTACATTGTTGACTTAATGAATAGGGTTTTCCATGAGGTCCTAAATAAATTTGTCCTAGTCTTCATTGATGATATTCTAATCTATTCTAAAACTAAGGAGGAGTATGAAGGGCATTTAAGAGAAGTGTTGGAGATTCTGCGAAGAATTGTTCTGAAAGCAAAATTTTCCAAATGCACATTTTGGAAAGAGGAGGTAAAATTCTTGGGCCATGTTGTGTCAAAAGAAGGAATTGCTGTTGACCCAAGTAAAATTGCCGCCATTCGAGATTGGAAGCAACCCAGTACACCCACTGAAGTTAGAAGCTTCCTAGGATTGGCTGGGTATTACAGAAAATTTGTCAAAGACTTCGCCAAGCGGTCTGGCCCATTAACAAAGCTCACCAAGAAGCATACCAAGTTCAATTGGACATCGGATTATGAGGAGGCATTCCAAAAGCTAAAAGTGAGTTTGAACACTGCACCCGTACTAACCATCATCGATGGCAACCAAGATTTAAAAGTCTATACCGATGCTTCTCAAAGTGGTGGTCTTGGCGCAGTACTGATGCAAAGAGGCAAAGTTGTTGCATATGCAAGTCGTCAATTAAAGCCACATGAGAAAAATTATCGTGTCCATGACTTGGAGTTGTTGGCCGTAGTCTTTGCTTTAAAAATTTGGAGACATTATCTTTCAGGCGAAAAATTTGAATTATTCACAGACCATCAATCTTTGAAATATCTCTTCGATCAAAAGGATCTGAATTTAAGGCAGCAACGATAGCTAGAATTTCTGGCGGCATACGATCTTGACATCTTATATACGCGGTGAAAGCCAATGTTGTGGCGGACGCGCTTAGTAGAATGGACGTCATTGTCGCAAGCCTCATTATTACCCCTTCCTTGATTGATAAAATTTCTGCTCTTCAAAAGGATGATAAATTCATTCAGATAATGATTAAGAGAATTGAAGTAGGTGAAAACACGAACTTCCAAATATATGGCAAGGGAATTCTTAGATTTCAAGGGCGGATTAGTGTTCCATATATCAAAGACCTCATAAGGGAAGTTTTGGATGAGGGTCACAAATCAAAGCTTTGCATCCATCCCGGTGTGAGCAAGATGTATCAAGACTTAAAGCGCACATTTTGGTGGAGATATATGAAGAGGGATATATCCATTTATGTGAGTAGATGTCCTACATGCCAAAAAGTAAAAAGTGATCAACAAAAGCTTGCGGGGTTGTTGCAACCATTGGAAGTTCCAGATTGGAAGTGGGACCAAATCTCCATGGATTTTATAGATGGTCTTCCTCGTACTAGGAAAGGAAATGAAAACATATGGGTGATCGTGGATCGCTTCACAAAGTCCGCTCATTTCATACCTGTCAAGTCCACTAGAACAGCTCAAAGTCTGGCGCAAATCTATTTCAAAGAAATCGTCAGGCTACATGGAGTTCCAAGTAGCATTGTTAGCGACCGTGATCCTATCTTCGCTAGCAAATTTTGGGAAGCATTCCAAAATGAGTTGGGAACAAAATTAAATCTTAGTACCCCATATCACCCTCAGACTGACAGCCAAACTGAGCGGGTGAATGTCGTTCTTGAAGATCTATTGCGAGCTTGCATACTCAATTTTGGAGGTTCTTGGGAGGATCACTTGCATTTAGTTGAATTCTCATATAACAATAGCTATCATGCGAGTTTGAAAAGGTCTCCATTTGAAGGCCTATATGGTATGCCATGTAGATCGCCAACGTGTTGGGTTGAAAAAGGAAATCGACTTGTACTGGGTCCAGAAATGGTCCGAGAAGCTTCAGACAAAGTTGATTTTATTAAGAAGATATTATTGGCTGCCCAAAGTGGACAAAAGAGCTATGCAGATGTAAGAAGAAGAGAGTTGTCTTTTGAAGTGGGTGACTATGTCTATCTGAAAGTTGCTCTAATGCGAGGTGTAATCCGTTTTGGAAAGACAGAAAAATTAGCACCTAAATTCATCGGCCCCTTCCCTATTCTTGAAAAGATTGGCAACCTAGGTTACAGAATTCAGATGCCCGACTGGTTGCCTGGAGTGCACGATGTATTCCATGTATCTCAACTTCGAAGGCATGCCCATGATCCGGATCTAGTTGTGGAGGAAGCAGCACAACAAGAATTGGAGATTACCCCAAGCCTTGTAGTGAGAAGGGAACCGCTGAAAATTGTTGGCAAAGAGACTAGAGTGTTGAGAAATAAAAGAATCAAACTAGTCAAAGTGCAATGGAGAGGTGATCCTAGAGACTATATTTGGGAGACAGAAGACAGTATCAAGAAGGCTTATCCCAAATGCAGAGTGGATATCTCCGATTAGATTTTATTTTGAGGTACGCTTAAAATATTTCCCATTCTCTATGTTGGTTCCTACCCTTCTATTCTTCCCTTTTTCTTTTCGAGGACGAAAAGTTCTTAAGCGGAGGAGATTGTAACAACCCGGAATTTGGGGCCAATTTAAAATTTTTCATTTTAGAGATTTTATAGGTGTTTAAATAGTTGAAATGAATTATTTTAAATAAAAATGACTAGAAATTTATTTTGATTGGACTTAATACGAATATATTTAACTTAATTATAAAAGGAATTAGAAAAAGGACGGTAGTTTGAAAAGTCAAACCTGAACTTTGAATGACTACGTAGGATGCAGAATAAATCGAATTTTGGTGAAACGAAAAATATTTAAATCTGTTAATGAATATCTTTCTAACGAATCTGAAAAATCGAAGTTTCATAGCGGAAATCAAAAGTTATGGCCAAATGAATTTTCAGAAAGGTCGCTATAGAGAATATATCGCCCTTGAAAATAGACATTTTGCATAAGACCTCGGAATTCGACGAAACCACTTTTCTTGAATCCGGGATGTCAAATTATGGCTAGGTTTCAAATTTCATGATTTTTGAAGTTAATATGTGAGCGTGGGAAAGGAAAATGTGTTTTGGTCAATTATAGTTAAATTGGATCGACCAGAAAATGGCCATTTTTCAAACGATCTCAGAATTCGACGAAATTAGTTTTGTTAAGACCGTATCGTCAAAACATAAACAAAAATAATTTTTTCGGATTTTTCTGAGTTCGTATGTGACCCCGGTAAAATTAGAAAGTACGTTCGAATTAAAAATAAGAGATTTATTTTAAAAATAATAGAAACATGCTTTTAACTTTAGAATTGGACTTCGGCAATAGCGCCATTGCATTTAGAAGGCGTCAAAACCTATTGTTCGACAGTCGTTGAGCGCGAATCGGAGTTCGGACGAAAAATCCCTATTTTCGGGAATTAATTAAAATAAAAAATTGAAAATACGGCCCAAATACGTGTATAAATACACGCTACAATATCTCATCTTCCCCGATTATAGCAGCCGCCACAACCCATCACCATTCAAAACTTTAAACTCCGATTTCTCCTTCAATTCTCAACAAAATTCTTCGCCGGAGTACTCGTTTCGAAGAGATTTATGTGCTCTTCGATTCTACACCGGAATCACCTCTCCTCGTCACCTGAAACCGCCGCCCCGACCCCACGAAGACCACCGCCGCCGACCCTGCTGGGCCCACCAGGCGCAACCGCACCCTCCCCCCTTCAGGCCGAACATCCCCCTCTCGTAGCCCTTCCACGTCCAACAACCCGTTCGTAAAATCATCACTCCAATCTCCTGATTTCTGAATTCAAAGTTTTGAACAAACTGAAAATTAAAAGGTATGAACAATTTCAGATTTGCCACGCTTTTAAATGTCGCAGTGACAGTTGTTAAAAGTGTTTTCTAATTTATACATATGAACTTCAAATTGAAATCGTTCAGATCCGAAACCGACGTGCCTTTGAACACGAGATCTGGTCGAGTGTGGACCTTCATTTCAAATCCAAGCAATGTGAGAATTTATTTTTAATTAAATTTAATTAATTTAATTATCATTCCAGCGTTATGTGAAGTTTGAATGGCAAATATAAATAAATCTGCGATGGATGTTATTATAAGTTATGGATCTGAATTGTTTGTGATGTTATGATATTAGATCTGAAAATTTAAGTGTTAGATCTGAGTTTGGTGATTTATTAGGATCATTAATTTGTTAATCTTGTCAATCATGGATTTGTTGATATTCATGAACCATATGTCTATATGAATTTACACCGTATGATGAAAATTACATTTTTCTATGTAATTAAAATATGAATTTACACCGTATGATGAAAATTACATTTTTCTATGTAATTAAAATATGAATTTACACTGTATGATAAAAATTACATTTTTCTATGTAATTAAAATATGAATTTACACCGTATGATGAAAATTACATTTTTCTATGTAATTAAAATATGAATTTACATCATATGATGAAAATTACATTTTTCTATGTAATTAAAATTTGAATTTACATCGTATGATGAAAATTACATTTTTCTATGTAATTAAAATATGAATTTACACCGTATGATGAAAATTACATTTTTCTATGTAATTAAAATAAGAATTTACACCGTATGATGAAAATTACATTTTTCTATGTAATTAAAATACGAATTTACACCGTATGATGAAAATTACATTTTTCTATGTAATTAAAATATGAGTTTACAACGTATGATGAAAATTACATATTTCTATGTAATTAAAATATGAATTTACACCGTATGATGAAAATTACATTTTTCTATGTAATTAAAATATGAATTTACACTGTATGAGGAAAATTACATTTTTCTATGTAATTAAAATTTGAATTTACCCCGTATGAAAAAATTTACATTTTTCTATGTAATTAGAATAGGATTTACATTGTAATTAAAAATTACATCTTTATATGTAATTAGAATAGGATTTACATTGTAATTAAAAATTACATTAAATGTAAATAAGAAGTAGAGTTTGCATTGTAATTAAAAATTACAGTTTATAATGTAAACAAGGAGTAGAGTTTGCATTGTAATTAAAAATTACATTTTTATAATGTAAATAAGAAGTAGAGTTTGCATTGTAATTAAAAATTACATTTTTATAATGTAATTAGAAGTAGAGTTTGCATTGTAATTAAAATTACATTTTTATAATGTAAATAGGAAGTAGAATTTGCATTGTAATTAAATTTACATTTTTATATGTAAATTTAGAATAGAATTCATACTGCAAATATAAGTTACATTTTTATTATGTAATTAAGATGAATTTACATTGAAATGAAATTTACATTTTTATATGTAAGTTAAAAGTAGGATTTTGCAATGTATCAAAATTTACATTTTTACATGTAAACAGAAAATAGGAATTTACATAGGAATTAAATTTACATTTTTACATGTAAATGAAAAGGATGGAATTTACATTTTTAATGTAAGTAAAGAATGAATTTTGGATGCTGTAATATTATCTTCATTTTCAAATGAATTAAAATTTAATGAGGATCGGTAGTTGTTTAGAGCGTCGATTAAATGATTATATTTATATATATAAATATAATTAAAATTAAACGAATGGAGTGTGGTAGTTCGCGTTTTGAAACCGTACCTTTAAACGACTATACCAAAAGATCCGACCGTCGGATTTTCCCAAAATCGGAACCATTAGGACCGTCATGGAAAAATCTTTTTAACGATATAAAATATGTTAAAAACCAACGGTTAGATTCTGAGAATTGTACAAATTAAAATTGGTTGAATGCAGCATCATAGTCGCCCATTGACTCAAGGCATCGTTATATAAAATTTAATTATTTTAAATAATTAAAATAGGAAGTAATCGTTATAAAATGATATCAACAAATACGAAGGATTTTAAATATATATATATATATATATATATATATATATATATATATATATATATATACGAGGATTATTTGGAAAGTCCGAGTTCTCTCATTCTAAATAATCAAACGATGCTAAAAATTGAAGTATGAAGACGGCGCATGAAGATCGTAAATCTTCCATCTAGAGGACAACGATCGAGGCCCTGATTTGACTTGCTCCCAATTCAAGGGTCATGGTCATTGCCCAAACGTACGTGTTGATTTCACGGGTTTGGTTTTCGCTCAGACCCATAGCATTAGCAAATAAATGGATTATGTGTCTGACATCGTACTCCGTTAAATATCATGTTATTAATTTTCTGTCGAATGTATGAACATTTTGGTGGCGGAGAATTTATTCTCTTGCTTAACACCCTTTCATATGTTTCGGCAAAGGATTGATAGTGTGTTATGAAGTGACCGTGTGGCATACTAAGATGGAACGATCAAGGTTTCTTGTTGAAAAGCAGAATCTTGTGGTGACGATCAAAGAACAACTTGAATAAGCATAGCTTAATGTATTATGTAACTTCACGAGCCTCACAACCCGGTGGAGTCTAAAACGGGGGAAGGGAACGCATGGAGAGCAGCACGTTTCTTTCTAGCTAGAAGTAGTGTCGGTGCTTAAACTGGCTGATATTTTACTTATGTGGATGATGGAATGAGGCCCATTGGATGATAGGTCCTATAGGATCGGGAAACGTGTGTTCAGGAATTGCCAATCCACAAAGCTGTATGTGTAACCGGCCCTGCAGCTATCCAAGGGATCACTGCCGGGAGTCCTAGGGCATTAGCTAGAGTGTCCCGAATCGGTAAGGAGCTCCTCCCTAGCCTTGACTCATGATGGAAACCAAAAATCCAAACACGACCCTACGAAGTTGATTGTATTACTAGTAAGGAAGCATAGTATTATGGTATCTTTGTGTCCTAGGATTGAAACATTTATTTTGAAATGTTTTATATACACTAATAACAATATTAGATTCGTATTTACGGTATTTAGCATGTTTAATCACCATAAGGTAATACTCTATCCTCTGGTGTGCGTTGCATTGTGTGATGGGACTTGAGTCTCATGGTGATTCCACTTTTCTCAAAAGCATAGAGTTGTTTTACGATTCACTTATTATTTATTATAACACTATAAATTTTGCACGGCAATCCATTGGAGTAAACCCGTTCCACGTTAGCGGCGTGGTCTTTGGATTTGCCTTATTACTAGTAGTTAAATTAGTTAAGAATTCTCACACCAGTCCCACGACTGACCCGTTGTTTGTTTCCACCTTTTTGCAAACTCGAGTGCCCTCCTTTCTACACGGGCAACCACGTAAACAGGTTCATTCTTTGCTTGGAGTCTTTTCTTTGGAGCTGCTTATTACTTTTCTTGGATTTGCTTTCATGGAGAGGTGATGACTTGGAGCTTGAAGACATCTATCATTTGCTACTATTACATTTTTCTCTTTTTAATTCCAGACATCAAACTTGTTTCATTTCACGTTGTTTAAGTTGGAGTTTGAACTTATTTCATTTTCTGCAAACTTGATGTAATAATTTATAATTCTGTGACTGTGGACTTTTTGTGGTTGATGACATTATATTTCCGCTGCTATGATGTTGTTACTCTATGAATTTCCTATGCTATGTTGTATCTGTGATCTGTATTATTGTATTTGTGTTGTATTCCAAATGATTATTCCTTACTTTCATCCCGTGGAAGTTTGGGGTTATCACATTAATGCACAATATACTTTCGATTTTTTCGCATAAATCATACCCATATACTCCTCGGAAGATTTAACTAATAAATAATATATATGTAGATAAATTCCTGACATCCCAAAGTACTCCTCATAGTACCTTCCTTGTACAGTCATCACAGTCATGTTATGAAAGCATACCTAACCTCCATCCTTTTCTTAGCCGTGTATGGAATGTCCATCACTACACCATGTAAGCACATAGAACCATCATCGCTATACCACGTAAGCATATGGTTCGTCATATCCAAACTCTACGGTCGAGATAAGCCCCGATGTAGAGGTAAATGCCCTGACATCTATAATCCACCACCCAATGCATGCATCTAGACCCTCACACAAATGTACTGCCTACTACAACGTAAGTTCCGCAATCCGGCTGCACATATGCATGGAACTCAGTCTGGAGCTATGACACCCCACATCCCCTAACGTCACCCATATGAGGATGCATTAGGTTATATAAAGCGCAATAAGTATTCAGTAACCAAATTTTCACAAGACAGAATAATAATTGCAGTGGAAAATCTAACTATTATTATTGAATAAAAAACATTACTTCCAAATTCCAATTACAACATCATTTTATCATGTTTCTCAAATACCAAACACAATAGATAAAACTAGCTGTCTCATGAAGCAAACTATAAGGGAACAAAATCTTAAAGGCATATCCCTTTTTAATAGCCATATCAAAGTAGAGCAAAAATCGAAGTAATACAAAGTCAGAAATCCAAGAAACCAAGTTGAACATTACAGTCATTGCTGATTACTACACTAAGAACCTAAAGTTGGAGGGGGGAGGGAGGGAGGAAGAGAGATAAGGAAAAACAAAATAGGTCAGACGTAAAGTATGGTGAGTTCTAGTGATTTTTAGATAAGCACAGATAAGTGGAATCAACACAGGTAAATAATATTGAATGAGAAAGTATAGTAAAAATATGCGAGTATGAAGTAAGCGGATAACAAGATAAGGTAAGAATGGTTAAGCATCTCATTTATATCCAAGAACAAATTTTTTGCAACAATACTAGTATATGAAGTATGAATTGTTCAGGTGAAGCTTGAAAATATATACATGCTGCAAATATCTACGAACACATCAAGAATGCAAATGAACTAAGCACCTAAATGTCATTTCATGTTCAAACTGCACAGGTAAGCTAAAATGGACAAGTGGGAACACACATACACACATACATACATACATACATACATACATACATACATACATACATACATACATATATATATATATATATATACACACACACACACACACATACATACGCATGGAGATCAAAACAATGGTACACAAGAACATCTCAGCTCGATGTATACTGCACAAAGCTAAGAGATTTCAAGTATCAAGCATGGGCATGCATAAGAAAATTGCAAGCATGAAAATGAAGAAGCTTATCAAAACAGATCAGGTGCACAAACAAGCATAGAAGAGAATAAGTTGAATCATTGGCATAAAAAAGCATCCACATAGTACGACAAAGATGAAACACAGTTTCGAAATAGATGCAATGCAACACCCCACATCCGTTAGTGTCACTCACAAAGGGAATGCACCAAGTTCTGTGAAGTATTATAGGTAAAAGATGCAGATAAATTCCAAGACAAATAAATAAAGTAGTGGAAAAGTGAATAAAACTTTATTTCATTTATAAACAGCTTGTACAAAGATTGTTTTCCAACAACATAGTATCTATCTTGTTTAACAAAATAAAGAAGCATAAATATACAATGATATTCCCCAATAAAACATTAGCCAGCCATAGCGGTGGAAAAGAGAGTCCAAAGCAGCACATCAAAGAGTCTTCAAGCTTGGAAAGAGTAACAGGTCCATACAAATCTGAGTTATTCCCTCCCTGACTACCTAGGGGGGGGGGGGGAACGGAAGAAAAGAAGACGAAAGAAAACATAGAGTCAGACATAAAGCCTGGTAAGTCTAGTGGTGCTTCAGTATATGAATAAGGAAAAGGACATGACAGGCCTAAACTAAAAATGGGAAAATACCATAAACTAAGGCAAAGCAGTCTGAAACCGAAATTACTATCGCACCCCATACTAATCTCTGCACCACCTAACTAGTATCCCAACTAGTAATCTGTATAAAATGATAACGTGATCCCAGTCCCTGTAACTGTGGTTGCCATCAGGCACACATCTATTATTTATTACATAGATTTAATCTAGGGTTTTCTATCGAGCGTTCCCTAGATTCAACTAGGGTTTATGCGTCTTATCTAATATTTCTCGGATTCAGGATTTATGCCACCTAGGTCCACTAGGAATTATGCTACCTGTCGAACGATGCCCCAAGTTTAGGACACACTACCTAGAGTTGTATATGTTCCTAGTCTTTCCCCACGTATGTGTCGCGAATCGTTGATCGCTGCCTAGATGCACATGTCCTGAAATGTGCGACCCGAGTCCCGTGGCAAGGCTATTCAAGAAACACGGAACTCGGTCGGGAGCTTTCAGATATCTGCCGATGCAGATGCTAAGGTCTGTTTTTCTACCAGTGGTTATGGTCCCACGTGACCCCTCCCTCAACTAATGAAAGGCAATCCAAGAAAATCAAGCACGAGAACTATACTTTTGCCACCTATGCCCCACTTTCCTATTGGCCAGCCTCACCCATAACTAGATAGCAAGTATATGGT
Organism: Allium sativum; assembly: GCA_030737875.1. Lineage (NCBI taxonomy): Eukaryota > Viridiplantae > Streptophyta > Magnoliopsida > Asparagales > Amaryllidaceae > Allium > Allium sativum. Next base: position 487,908,479 of record CM060913.1, read on the forward strand.
CTGTTGGGAATTCTCTGCCTTTCCGCATGCGTACTACGATTGACTCAAGATGGTAGGTAGACGACGATTCGCTATCACAGGGCTACTGGTCTCGTCGAATCACGCTGGTCCATCCCAGTCTTTAGGTTGCCTTAAATTGCAACCAAGGCATACCCTTGGTTCTTCTGACGCAGACCTTAACCTTTGTGAGCCCAGGCGGATCATCCGCAACCTCACAGAGGGATACCAAGAGTACCCTCACGTCCCCCGAAGCTACGTGCTTCTATACCCAGTCCGTTGGAGCCTTTTTCGAAATTGGATAAACGTTTGCTCCTTCTCATGTACTTGTTAAGCGATGATCTACCATATCGGGTTATTCATCTATTATGGACCAGCTCAGTTTTCTTGTCTAAGAATTATTACTTGGTTGTTCTCAACTAAGGTTTACCACTTAGTTTCTTTTCCCATAAATCTTGTTAACTAAGGTTTATCACATAGTTCCTTTAACTGGGGATTTCAACTTAGCTCCCGTTCTCAATTGTTTTCTTAACTAGGGTTTATGTAACGACCCAGATTTTTGACTGTTTAAATCGACAATAAACCACACATGTCGACCCAAACAAATCACTAATCCGGATAGTTATTGGGAAAAAGAAGAAAAAGAGACAGAAAAGAAAAACAATCACGGAATCTCACAGCGGAAGGATAACATACAATAGACAAATAAATATTCAAAAGCATTTAAACATATACATTCGAGTTACACCATTTAAATCATCAGAGTTATACACTTACATATAGTAATGCAGTGGAAATGAAATGTAGTGGATACATATACCGAACTCCGTCTTCGATCTCCAAGGCCAAATAATCTTCATTAACTGCGACGACTGCTGACCCGAGCATATTGCATAAAAAAAAACACAACAAACACTCGGATCAGCACTAAACAATCTCATATTAGTCAAATTAAAATACGAAATAATATTAGTGTCATGGTGCAGTAACTCAAGAGATGTTACGGGATTTTTCCATCTCTCAAGGATCCGTTAAACTAATACATACATAGTATAATGCGCTATTACAATAGTGTTTATTCAGTAAAGTATAATATCGAAATTAGCGTAAGCGGGATTACCATGTTACCCTTACGCCGTTTATACCATTGCCGTACAGTTTGCATATAACACACCAGTACGTCGGTGGATAGGGATGCGCCGTGATACGACAACGTTAAATCAAAATCGTAGGGGCTCGATCAGGATAATATGACAAGGCACTGAGGAAATACCCCGGTAGGATTCTACCGAATTCGCGGCGCCCAGGCCGGTGGTAACGCATAGCCGCAACTACCGCCCACCTCGAACGACATTCCCATATTCAAAAGGTGCACCCAAATCAATCACAACAGTAACAGAGATGGTATCGAAGGAGCGCGTTCGATCAGAGATGCGATCTCATTAACCCGGGTATGGCTCCTGTTTTAGTCATTTCAATTATGACCCGAAGGTTAAGGCTAATCCATCATCGTTCTCTTTCTTCAAATCCAGTAATCGCCTCCATAACATCTAACTCCGGTTCTGGAACTTCCACCGCGTACACAGTTGTCAAAGTGGTATCGACACTGACAGAGAGTATGCCTTATGTCGACTCCGGTCTCCTTAACAACCAATCGTTTACATTTTTCACATTGGTCGGTTCTTTTACATTTCACAAAAGTTCGCTTTCATATCAACATCATATTTTGTTTCGAGCCCATTTTATATTCAAATAGAATATAATTTTCATATCAAAACATTTCGATCATTCCCAGACCGATTATATTCCAAACCAGGATTTATTTCCATATCATTATATTATATTCATATAAAATATTTCAAATCGATGTATATATATTCATACAGAATATACTTCATTCCAAACGATTTCAGTTATTCCAAATCAAATTACATTTGAACCCATTCATATTCAAATAGGGTATATATTTTTCTATATCTATTCATTTCAATTCTTGAAATCACCTTTCATATTCACATAGAATAAAATCTACCTTTTCCAAAAAAAATCGATTTACAATCAATTTATATTCAAAAAGAAAATATAACCTTCTCTCGACTCCATTTGAACCAACGATTTAAAAACCAAACACTTTCCATTCGGAAGGAGAATAAAATTTATATAAAAATTTATAAAATATATATACTTAAGAATAAACCATATATAAAAACTTACTGATATAAATTATTAGAGTATACTGAGGAAATTCAAATTGCTATATATATATATAACAAGGTTTTACTAAATGATTTCAAAATAATAATGTATAAAAAAACTTACTTGAAATAAGGTAGATATATATAGTTTAAAATAAAATAAAATAAAATAAAGTGAAACAAATTAAAAATAGAATTTAAATTTAAATTATTTTTCCTTCCTAATTTCAGCACTCGAATCTAAATCTCAACCTCAAATGGAGTTACCCCATTTCAAAGTCTTGTTTCAAACCCCTTCAACCATTTTACGTTTCGAGAATTCAAACCATACTCGTATATAGTTTTTAAACAATTCAAATATCCACGATTACTTTTTATTCCAAAATTTTAATTCAAAAGAATTATTTACACTTGAGTCCAACTATTGGAATAAATCCCAAATTATATTTAAATCCGAATTTCAAATTCCAAATTAATTTGGAGATTTTCCTTAATCATTTCAAATGTCATCGAGAATCCATAATTTAAAAGAAAATAATAATTTATCGAAAATCGATACATTTCCTTTAAATGAAATTTCACATCGAATATATTTCAAATGATTTTAAAAATTATTTAACCAACCGATGTCCGTATATAATTTGCTATCCTATGGCCAAGTGATTTAATTTTTATTTCTCGATATTCAGGGATGGATCTATCATTTCAATCCAAATCAGGGTCACAGAGATTTATCATTTCACTCTGTGTTCTTAATTCATTTTATCGATAAATCCAGGGTTTATTCGATGCCCGTAACATCAAGGGGTACATAGGATTTATCGTCACATGGGCACACAACATCATGTACTTAATGACAGAATAATTCAAGCGGTATAAATTCAGAAATCAAGAAAACCGAGGCATCCATCACAAACATTCATTCGAACAGTAAATCGAATCATATACGGGTTGACAGGTGTCGGTGTTTCCTAATTGGAAATTTAAATTAAATTTAAATAACCAATTATCGATTATTATTGCATGTAACACACTGGCATGTCAAATTCAAGCAATCATTCACCAAATCAAACACAACCATGCAACTAATTTATTTCATACTTTAATTCGATAAATATGGGATAAATTTAGTATTACGCGAGCGAAGAAACACTCACTTCCGGTTTCAATTTGAATCGAACATCCAGAAAAGGCCCAAAATTTGACAGTCTTCAAACGCAGCCAGGTCAGTGCCAAAACGTCCGCGATTCCGCCACGATCCCAATGCAACAAACCGCGTCCAAATCCGAGTCCGCATGTAAAAGTTATCAGCGTTTTACTGTTTGGATTTAAAAATATATAAAATTAATAAATAATTTCTCTCACCAATCAGAAACTGACACCTCAGCATCCCCTATTCTCGTTCCCGCTCATCTCTCCCGCTACAGTGCATCGAACGGAGAAACCCAACACAGGCCGCAACTTTGACCGCGAAAAACTCCTTCCTCCGACCGAATTGAGAGCTCCGACCACCGCCATCCTCATCCACTCCTCCAGGCGCATCCACGGCATCAGAGCCGCCACCTTCGGTGGCTCTTCTCTCCGCCGACGGCGGTCTAAACGAAAAGGGTTTTTACCCTTCTACGCTGAAATTCCGGCCACACACCACACTAAAAATCGAACGAACACCATCATTGAACTCGTACGCTCCTCCTCTTCAAAACCCATATTCCCGATTCCTCGATTGAAGGCCAAATCAAAAAACCCCCAATTTGTGACCTAGGGTTCCGAAAATCACAAGTTTGACCGTCGATTTCCGGCCACTACAGGACATGCATGTCGGAACTGAGAGCACCAATAGCTTCGTGACATCGAGAACTTCGATTTGACATATAATACGATAGGGTTTTGAGAGATTTTTATTTTCAAGCTTGAAATTTTGATTTCTAGGGTTTTGTATTTTCTTTCTGCCATTAACGATGAAATTTGTTGGAGGAAGTATACGTTTAGTTTTAAATGGGCTGAAAGGTGAAGGAGGGATTTTATTTGCATACTTTAGAAGGCCCAAATATGAGAAACCATAATTATTTGATTACACTGATCTCTTTCTCACTTTCTCTCGTACGCTCAAACGACAAGTCCGAAAATTCTAAATTTTGGAATCCTGCAATAATTCACCGTTCCGGATCCAATGGCGCCAGTTCCGTCGAATTCCGAGACAGTCGCCAAAACAGTTAAATTTCACAGTTAAATAAATTAATAAAATATTCAAATTCAATTAACTGTTTAAATTCAAATTTAAATATTTATAAATTCATATTTAAACCAAATTACAATTTAGATAAATTTACAAATTTATTTCACATATGTTTTAAATTCCACATTTAATTAATTTCAAATTTCAAACTTGAATATCAAATTAAATATAAACAAATAAAATTGCCAACTTTAACTTAACTTTCAAATTAAATATCCTTAAAATTCAATTTAAATCAATTTATAATCTTAAATAAAATTTTATAAATCAAATTCACATATTTTATATTCCCATATATATAATTGTTTAAAATTTAACAAATCCGGAATTCAAATTTTAATCGCAAACGCTTATAATTTCTTTATATAAATTTCATAGCGACCTTTCGAAATTTTGATTTAGTCATAATTTGCAATTCATTCGGCGAAATTTTCAATTTCTTACATTCTCTGGAAAGATATGATTAATTCGATTCTAACGTTTCCAGTTTTACCCAATTCTGATTTGAAATGAATTTTATATATTTTTCCAAAGTTTAAAATCGAATTTTCAAACTACCGCGCCATTTCAGGCTCGTAATATAAATAAATATAAATTTAACCAATAGTATACAATATATTTAATTAAAATTTAAATTTTAAATATACAGAAATTATGGTTCGTTACATTCTCCCCCACTTAAAATCTTTTCGTCCTCGAAAAGCGAATGAAACGATATCAAGCGCATATCTTTTTCAAATCCATACTTAAAAATAATATTTCCAAAACAAGTATAGTTGTAAAATCCGAAAATTTGTCTAACTCCCGAAATCACGGAAAATTTCGGCAGCATCTCCTTTGCACGGAGAGGTCCGGGAAAAATCCCAATACATATACGACTCAATATACATCTCACCCAATGATGAGGCATCCCAAAAGTGGGGAAAAACAAAATATAAAAACCCTCAAAACCATATACCACAAGTACTTACCTCTTTTAGCGTTATATTGCATTTTATTTACCTTGGCATTTAGCATTTTAGCGCAAGCGAGCTTCAAAGTCGTAGCGCACACTCCGTACACCTGCCAAATACTTACACATACATGAAAATCAAACATATATACAATATATAGCAAATGCATTCAACATACATATCAAAATTTCATCGTTTCAACTACAAAACCACCATATCCGTAACAGGTCAGCGAACAAATCGTTGATTATCACGCATTAAAAGTTGGAATTTGACCAAATCATACCAGGAAAAAGTTGTTTATCTCGTTTCAGGCTTTCCGAAATGTCCGGACTCATCGAATTCGGATAATCGGTTTAAAAGTTATGGCAGTTTTACTGGAGGTGAACGCCTCAGCCCGGGCACTGAAAATGCAGGCCTGAATTGTTCATGTCAGTTTTCAGCCCTTTAAATCTCAAAATTTTACTTAGCACATTAAGGAAAAGTTTTAGCTTACACTCTGGCCTTTCCGAATTGTACTCGCACACTAAAATCCGACGTTTCGTTTGGGAGTTATGATCAAAACAATATCGATGTACACCTCTGTTTTTAATTTCCTGTACATACAACTATGTCTAAAACTTGAATTTCCAGCATAGTAAACATGAGAATTTCAACGGGCGCTATTAACGAAAGTTTTAACTCAATTTCTAAGGTTTCCATAAAGTCCGGAGTTGTCAGATTCCGATCAGCCCATCAAAAGTTATAGTCATTTTAATTTCAGCTTATCGACTATTTTGGATTTTCTCATAACGTTGGTTTATTTCTATTTGAAATTTCAACCTTTCGATTCCAATACTTTGTAAATCCTTAACACTTAACGTTGTTATCACCTCATTTTCAATAATTGGATCTACATTCAATTGCTTACTTTATATTCGATATTCTTTCTATTCAATTTCCGGTTTTGTTTCAAGTATTATATTCCGATTAAACTTGAATTCACTTTAAAATTTTCGACGAATTGGATTCACTTGACCCTTATTCCATTAACCAAATTTATTTATTCGACGTACAAGTCATGATTTGAATTAACGACTGTTCACGACTCAAATTCGTACTTAATTCTCAAACTATCCTTATTCGATTCCCTCTACTTAAATAAAGCTATACTTTATCTGATAAAATATTTTTACAATCCAAAATCAAGAGTTCTGTGACGACCCCTCAGTTCTTAAGTCCATTCCAACATTTCAAAGTCTAAAATTTCAAGGAACCGAGAGTATTAACCTTGAATCGATGTCGCAAATTAGGACGAACTTAAATTGCTTGATTCTGGTTTTGTAACCTAAGTTCAAAATACATACGTATTTATAAAATCTATAGAACACACCCTAAATTAAAATTCAACTTTAATTAATAAACAAAGAAATTTCAATCCTGTATAAATTTGAAAATACACTTTACATACCCTTGGAAATTTAGATCCAAAATTCTTTTCAAACAGGTTATGAAAGTACGGAGTGGTCTCCCCCACTTAGACACTTCATAATAAACGTCGATAATGCGTGCACTCATTATCGAAGTCACTTTCTGATGTCCGAAAAGGGATTACACACTTAGTTCTTTTAAAATCCCTTAAACCATTTCTTTCGTAAAGACTTATAATACGATATAATTTCAAAATTTGACAAAACTATCTCAAAAGCACCAGAATCAAACCCTCAAGTCCATTTCATTTAAATCGCAATTGTTTTGCCCCCCAATTGTATTCAACAGATTTTATTTCCAAATATTTTCCAAATTCATTAAATTTCCGTATTAGATTTATGATTTAATCAACCATAATGGGTAATGACTTTATATTATCACCCACTAAGACAAATACATACACAATTGAACCATAATGTATATTTGATATATTTTAAAATATAATCGAAAACCATATTATGTCAAGTTATTCTGTCCGATCATATAGAAATTCCTATCGATTCTATGGCGTCCCATATATCGACCGGAATCTATAAATATTCAACAGAACAATTAACACAACATAAAATCATTTTATATCCAAAAATACAAATACGCTCTCTCATATATTCACTCGAACTCATTCTAGGGCGTTACTAACCCCATCTCTAATGAGTTAATTCCCAAACAGAGCCAAGGTTATCGCTAACCATCGCTCTGATACCAACTGTAACGACCCAGATTTTTGACCGTTTGAATCGACAATAAACCACACATGTCGACCCAAACAAATCACTAATCCGGATAGTTATTGGGAAAAAGAAGAAAAAGAGACAGAAAAGAAAAACAATCACGGAATCTCACAGCGGAAGGATAACATATAATAGACAAATAAATATTCAAAAGCATTTAAACATATACATTCGAGTTACAACATTTAAATCATCAGAGTTATACACTTACATATAGTAATGCAGCGGAAATGAAATGTAGTGGATACATATACCAAACTCCGTCTTCGATCTCCAAGGCCAAATAATCTTCATTAACTGCGACGACTGCTGACCCGAGCATATTGCATAAAAGAAAACACAACAAACACTCGGATCAGCACTAAAAAATCTCATATTAGTCAAATTAAAATACGAAATAATATCAGTGTCATGGTGCAGTAACTCAAGAAATGTTACGGGATTTTTCCATCTCTCAAGGATCCGTTAAACTAATACATACATAGTATAATGCACTATTACAATAGTGTTTATTCAGTAAAGTATAATATCGAAATTAGCGTAAGCGGGATTACCATGTTACCCTTACGCCGTTTATACCATTGCCGTACAGTTTGCATATAACACACCAGTACGTCGGTGGATAGGGATGCGCCGTGATACGACAACGTTAAATCAAAATCGTAGGGGCTCGATCAGGATAATATTACAAGGCACTGAGGAAATACCCCGGTAGGATTCTACCGAATTCGCGGCCCCCAGGCCGGTGGTAACGCATAGCCGCAACTACCGTCCACCTCGAACGACATTCCCATATTCAAAAGGTGCACCCAAATCAATCACAACAGCAACAGAGATGGTATCGAAGGAGCGCGTTCGATCAGAGATGCGATCTCATTAACCCGGGTATGGCTCCTGTTTTAGTCATTTCAATTATGACCCGAAGGTCAAGGCTAATCCATCATCGTTCTCTTTCTTCAAATCCAGTAATCACCTCCATACCATCCTACTCCGGTTCTGGAACTTCCACCGCGTACACAGTTGTCAAAGTGGTATCGACACTGACAGAGAGTATGCCTTATGTCGACTCCGGTCTCCTTAACAACCAATCGTTTACATTTTTCACATCGGTCGGTTCTTTTACATTTCACAAAAGTTCGCTTTCATATCAACATCATATTTTGTTTCGAGCCCAGTTTATATTCAAATAGAATATAATTTTCATATCAAAACATTTCGATCATTCCCAGACCGATTATATTCCAAACTAGGATTTATTTCCATATCATTATATTATATTCATATAAAATATTTCAAATCGATGTATATATATTCATACATAATATACTTCATTCCAAACGATTTCAGTTATTCCAAATCAAATTACATTTGAACCCATTCATATTCAAATAGGGTATATATATTTCCATATCTATTCATTTCAATTCTTGAAATCACCTTTCATATTCACATAGAATAAAATCTACCTTTTCCAAAAAAAATCGATTTAAAATCAATTTATATTCAAAAAGAAAATATAACCTTCTCTCGACTCCATTTGAACCAACGATTTAAAAACCAAACACTTTCCATTCGGAAGGAGAATAAAATTTATATAAAAATTTATAAAATATATATACTTAAGAATAAACCATATATAAAAACTTACTGATATAAATTATTAGAGTATACTGAGGAAATTCAAATTGCTATATATATATATAACAAGGTTTTACTAAATGATTTCAAAATAATAATGTATAAAAAAACTTACTTGAAATAAGGTAGATATATATAGTTTAAAATAAAATAAAATAAAATAAAATAAAATAAAAATAGAATTTAAATTTAAATTATTTTTCCTTCCTAATTTCAGCACTCGAATCTAAATCTCAACCTCAAATGGAGTTACCCCATTTCAAAGTCTTGTTTCAAACCCCTTCAACCATTTTACGTTTCAAGAATTCAAACCATACTCGTATATAGTTTTTAAACAATTTAAATATCCACGATTACTTTTTATTCCAAAATTTTAATTCAAAAGAATTATTTACACTTGAGTCCAACTATTGGAATAAATCCCAAATTATATTTAAATCCGAATTTCAAATTCCAAATTAATTTGGAGATTTTCCTTAATCATTTCAAATGTCATCGAGAATCCATAATTTAAAAGAAAATAATAATTTATCGAAAATCGATACATTTCCTTTAAATGAAATTTCACATCGAATATATTTCAAATGATTTTAAAAATTATTTAACCAACCGATGTCCGTATATAATTTGCTATCCTATGGCCAAGTGATTTAATTTTTATTTCTCGATATTCAGGGATGGATCTATCATTTCAATCCAAATCAGGGTCACAGAGATTTATCATTTCACTCTGTGTTCTTAATTCATTTTATCGATAAATCCAGGGTTTATTCGATGCCCGTAACATCAAGGGGTACATAGGATTTATCGTCACATGGGCACACAACATCATGTACTGAATGACAGAATAATTCAAGCGGTATAAATTCAGAAATCAAGAAAACCGAGGCATCCATCACAAACATTCATTCGAACAGTAAATCGAATCATATACGGGTTGACAGGTGTCGGTGTTTCCTAATTGGAAATTTAAATTAAATTTAAATAACCAATTATCGATTATTATTGCATGTAACACACTGGCATGTCAAATTCAAGCAATCATTCACCAAATCAAACACAACCATGCAACTAATTTATTTCATACTTTAATTCGATAAATATGGGATAAATTTAGTATTACGCGAGCGAAGAAACACTCACTTCCGGTTTCAATTTGAATTGAACATCCAGAAAAGGCCCAAAATTTGACAGTCTTCAAACGCAGCCAGGTCAATGCCAAAACGTCCGCGATTCCGCCACGATCCCAATGCAACAAACCGCGTCCAAATCCGAGTCCGCATGTAAAAGTTATCAGCGTTTTACTGTTTGGATTTAAAAATATATAAAATTAATAAATAATTTCTCTCACCAATCAGAAACTGACACCTCAGCATCCCCTATTCTCGTTCCCGCTCATCTCTCCCGCTACAGTGCATCGAACGGAGAAACCCAACACAGGCCGCAACTTTGACCACGAAAAACTCCTTCCTCCGACCGAATTGAGAGCTCCGACCACCGCCATCCTCATCCACTCCTCCAGGCGCATCCACGACATCAGAGCCGCCACCTCCGGTGGCTCTTCTCTCCGCCGACGGCGGTCTAAACGAAAAGGGTTTTTACCCTTCTACGCTGAAATTCCGGCCACACACCACACTAAAAATCGAACGAACACCATCATTGAACTCGTACGCTCCTCCTCTTCAAAACCCATATTCCCGATTCCTCGATTGAAGGCCAAATCAAAAACCCCCAATTTGTGACCTAGGGTTCCGAAAATCACAAGTTTGACCGTCGATTTCCGGCCACTACAGGACATGCATGTCGGAACTGAGAGCACCAGTAGCTTCGTGACATCGAGAACTTCGATTTGACATATAATACGATAGGGTTTTGAGAGATTTTTATTTTCAAGCTTGAAATTTTGATTTCTAGGGTTTGGTATTTTCTTTCTGCCATTAACGATGAAATTTGTTGGAGGAAGTATACGTTTAGTTTTAAATGGGCTGAAAGGTGAAGGAGGGATTTTATTTGCATACTTTAGAAGGCCCAAATATGAGAAACCATAATTATTTGATTACACTGATCTCTTTCTCACTTTCTCTCGTACGCTCAAACGACAAGTCCGAAAATTCTAAATTTTGGAATCCTACAATAATTCACCGTTCCGGATCCAATGGCGCCAGTTCCGTCGAATTCCGAGACAGTCGCCAAAACAGTTAAATTTCACAGTTAAATAAATTAATAAAATATTCAAATTCAATTAACTGTTTAAATTCAAATTTAAATATTTATAAATTCATATTTAAACCAAATTACAATTTAGATAAATTTACAAATTTATTTCACATATGTTTTAAATTCCACATTTAATTAATTTCAAATTTCAAACTTGAATATCAAATTAAATATAAACAAATAAAATTGCCAACTTTAACTTAACTTTCAAATTAAATATCCTTAAAATTCAATTTAAATCAATTTATAATCTTAAATAAAATTTTATAAATCAAATTCACATATTTTATATTCCCATATATATAATTATTTAAAATTTAACAAATCCGGAATTCAAATTTTAATCGCAAACGCTTATAATTTCTTTATATAAATTTCATAGCGACCTTTCGAAATTTTGATTTAGTCATAACTTGCAATTCATCCGGCGAAATTTTCAATTTCTTACATTCTCTGGAAAGATATGATTAATTCGATTCTAACGTTTCCAATTTTACCCAATTCTGATTTGAAATGAATTTTATATATTTTTCCAAAGATTAAAATCGAATTTTCAAACTACCGCGCCATTTCAGGCTCGTAATATAAATAAATATAAATATAACCAATAGTATACAATATATTTAATTAAAATTTAAATTTTAAATATACAGAAATTATGGTTCGTTACAGTTTACTACTTAGCCCTCTTTCTCGTCAAGTTGGATTGGTTAAGTGTCATTAGTCAATTCAAGTTAGCTTAACCCATTCCTTTTGTCATGTTAAACTGGCTAAGTTTTATCAGTAGTTCATGTCGACTTAACCCTATCACAAACCAAGTTATATTGGTTAAGTATTTCTTATTACTTAACCCTACTCATTCATCTTGTATTGGTTAAGTGTCCCTTTTTACCTAACCTTACCCATCTGTTGTGGCTGCCTGTATGCCGGTCGGTTCCGGGCAGTCTTACGCCACAACTCAATCTAACCTCGGGTCTTTATTGGGCTCAATGTCTTAACCTCTCACGTTGGATAGGTATTCTTGTGATAACTGGACAGCCGGGCGGGTCCGGGCAGGTTTACATCACAACTCAATTCAACCTTGGGTTAAGCATGCTCGTATTTTCTAGATTTACATATTTGTCCCTTTTCATTTTTATATGTAAATGTTTATGGCCCAATTATCCAAATTCACTAATTTTGGGTATAACAATTTATACCGCTTTAAATTTCACTAGTCATTGGCATGTGTCAAACATGCCAATCCATGTATTTTATTTTAAACCCAATGTTTGTTTCCCCCGTTTCTACGTACGCAACATAACATATGTTGGGCTTAACATTTCAGCCCAACTCATAAACATAAAAAGGGGAAGCACAGAATCATGAATTGTTCTAGAATACATAAAAGTTTGTGGCGCATGAACTTGCAACATAGCGTTTTCACTACATAGATGTGGGTCATGTGAACTTGCATTCAATAAGGATACAACTAAATTGGTGTCACATGAAATGGCGTACTTTTAGACATGGTTTTTATACACATATAACTAGGCATAATGTCAAACATCAAACTAGAATAAAAATGTCCACTTTTTGACATAACCCAAAGGTGTAAACCAACTTTACATCAAGTAGCCTATTTCAACATGGAACTCGTATAATTTGTGTAACCAAAAGGTACTTGCATAAACCCAATTATCACTTGCAAATAAACATAATAATGTATACAAAGGTTTTGAGTCGTGTAGGGATAAAAGGTTTCATCTTGGAACATGTTTACATGAGTCTCAACTTAGGCCTAAAAAGAATGTATGCTAACCATGTTAACGACATAACATAAAGATGTCAATTCTAGTTTTTACTACAAACTTGCAAGTGATATTTATCTTCTTATACAAATGTCAATAGGCTCGCATCAACCAATTTATGCCACCAACACCCAATACAAAATATGACATAATCAACGCAATACACAGAATTTACATCAATATTTTACAATAGTAAAACCCCAATTTCAATTACATCGAATCACATCACAATTTCTATTCATATTCAGAAAACCACAATACTTACAACGGGCGCTGAAACTTGTTTTCTGGTTTCTGTTATTCTGAATTTGCAAAGCTTTCCCTTGGAGTAGAAAACGTTGCGTAGAAATTAGATTAGACTTTTGTTTCTTGAATCGTTGTTCGTCTCTTTTTGAGTGGAGGCTCTCCTTAGTTTTCTTCTGACATCATGGCGGCTCAAGTTCTTATTTTTGTGTGAATTTTAGTTGGAGACCTAGGGTGTTTTTATAGAGTTGCAAGTTAATTAGAGCCGTCGATGAAGCCAGGTTTAATCAAAACAATCCGTTCTAAAGAGAAGCCAATCAAAAGAAGACAACTCTGCCCTAGTGACAAGACCAGGCCCAGAAATTCGAGCCAGGACCCAACCAGGCCGACCAGGCAGGTCGACACCCAGGTCGACACTATGGTCAACCTGGGGGTGACCAGGTCGACACCATGGTCGACCCTATGGTTGACCTGGTCCCTGGGTGGGAATTTTCCCGCCCAGCCCAGTTTGAGCTTATTTTTCAAATTTTGAATTTCGTTCTGAACTGCTTTGAATTTTAAACTGAATTCTAAAATTTCGAAAGGCCATAACTCCTTCATACGGAGTCCAATTTACGCAAACTCGGACTCTATCTCAAGCAGAATTCCAAGACGAACGCAATGGCATAACCCGTTTCCCTTAATTCCCACATTTAGAATTAACTATACTTTAATATGTGAAACACAATGTTACAGAACTACGTGGTGTTACATTCTCCCCCTCTTAAAAGGATTTCGTCCCCGAAATCTTCAAGTTAGGAAGAATGTGTCCTACCGCCCAATCACCCATCTACTCAACCATTTAATCACTGGCATTCAATGTCCTTAAAAATATTTCTAATACTTCCATGTTCATATGCATAGTGTGTGTATATGTCTTTATCTAATGCAAAATCAGGCGGTCTACTGATTCAGTTGACCTCCTTAATGCGAAAGATGTCAGTGCCATGTGTCCAACCATGTATGCAAACATCCCTAGTTATGTAAATACTACATGTGTGCATAGCCATTCATCCATATGCAACATCCATTTGATAACATATCAAATTAAATCCGTTAAGCAAATAGATATATGCGAATGCAATATGAAAGTGACTGAGTCGTTCTAGCGCATATGGTGTGTATATGCGTCCACGAGCAACCACTTGCAACCATCAATCATAACATGTTTCAAATACAAGTTTACATCCATCGGCTTCTATCTAAGGATCGATGATAAGTCCTAGAGGATATACCTTAAAGGCTAGAAAGTATGCATAAAATTCTTAAAAGAGATCAAGGATGTACCCTTAGGAAAAAGGGTATAATGCGTGTATTTAGTCTTCAGTCTCCTAGGTCGCATCTTCTTGGGCTTCACTATTATGTACCTTATCTAATTAATCTTCACGATTGCGAAGTTTCTTGACCTCCATTTCCAAAACTGTCGTTGATCGGATAGCTAGCTTTGCATTGTCAGTTGGATATATGCGGAAGTCTATCCCGCATTTTAGGTGTAAACCCCTAACCTAATCAAAACATCTGCGTGCTCATGGACTATTCTAACGGATTGCAAATCTTCGATAAGTGTATTAAGCGATTCTAGACAGCTAAGCCTAACTGATCCTTTTAGGATCACGTAATCTCGAGGGTATTTCCAAGGCAAGTCAAAAAGTCTAACTTTCAGAATTACCAGCCAACCAACCCATGCCTAGTATCAACTCATAGCGTATGGAACCAAAACATTATGCTTAAATTCAACATTAATGTGGCCGTTCTCAAATCCCTACAAACCAAAGGTAAACGGGTCGAACCACCAATTTGGATATTCTACTATACAAGTACCTAGGTGCAGAGACTCAACTATGAAAGCAGGTATAAACGAATGCGAAGCGCTAAGATCAAAAGAGTACTAACAGGTTGATCAAATGAAAAGCTAAAATTTTCTAATGGAGACTTTTACTATCTCTCTCCCAGGTATTCTGGTGGTGAAAGCACGCACTCGTCCTCTTGAAAATCCTTTCCCTCGTCCTTGCCCTTGTTCTTAATTACATGCCCTATTACACCATAAAAAAGCTACTTCCTCTTGTCTTAGATTTTATAATTCCTTCCTCTTTCGTGAGCGAAGTCCATATCCATGAATTCATCATCCTTGGGTTGTGCCCCTTAACCAAACTCCTTATCCTCTTCCTTGTGTAACCATGTTGATAAATCTCTCTCGAAAGCTGCCTCCATCGTAAAACCCTACAAAGCTTGAAAGAAAACTAGCCACAGGTGAAACTATTATGGCTATAGATGGAAGTTGGGCACTACTTCGCACTTCGATGAGGTTACCTCCCAGAAAGCTGGGAGCCTCAGAGACATAAGAAAGAAGGAAACAAGGACTCAAACAGAGAATCAAAAGATAGCGCATATGGCTTTGAGGAATATGCCTTTAAAACAAAACTTTTCTTTTGAAAATGCTTCTTTTAAACCTGTTTTGAAAATAATTTTTCAAATCTTTTATCTGGTCCGGTAACCTTCAGCTCTGATACCACGTGTAACACCCCACATCCGCTAGTGTCACTCACAAAGGGAATGCACTAAGTTATGTGAAGTATCATAGGTAAAAGATGCAGATAAATTACAAGAGAGATAATTAAAGCAGCGGAAAAGTGAATAAAACTTTATTTCATTTATAAACAGCTTGTACAAAGATTGTTTTCCAACAACAGAGTATCTATCTTGTTTAACAAAATAAAGAAGCATAAATATACAATGATATTCCCCCATAAAACATTAGCCAGCCATAGCGGTGGAAAAGAGAGTCTAAAGCAGCACATCAAAGAGTCTTCAAGCTTGGAAAGAGTAACAGGTCCATACAAATCTGAGCTATTCCCTCCCTGACTACCAGGGGGGGGGGGACGGAAGAAAAGAAGACGAAAGAAAACATAGAGTCAGACATAAAGCCTGGTAAGTCTAGTGGTGCTTCGGTATATGAATAAGGAAAAGGACATGACAGGCCTAAACTGAAAATGGGAAAATACCATAAACTAAGGCAAAGCAGTCTAGAATCGAAATTACTATCGCACCCCATACTAATCTCTGCACCACCTAACTAGTATCCCAACTAATAATCTGTATAAAATGATAACGTGATCCCAATCCCTGTAACTGTGGTTGCCATCAGGCGCACATCTATTATTTATTACATAGATTTCATCTAGGGTTTTCTATCGAGCGTTCCCTAGATTCAACTAGGGTTTATGCGTCTTATATAATATTTCTTGGATTCAGGATTTATGCCACCTAGGTCCACTAGGAATTATGCTACCTGTCGAACGATGCCCCTAGTCTTGGACACACTACCTAGAGTGGTATATGTTCCTAGACTTTCCCCACGTATGTGTCACGAATCGTTGATCGCTGTCTAGATGCACATGTCCTGAAATGTGCGACCCGAGTCCCGTGGCAAGGCTATTCTAAAAACACGGAACTTGGTCGGGAGCTTTCAGATATTTGCAGATGCAGATGCTAAGGTCTGTTATTCTACCAGTAGTTATGGTCCCACGTGACCCCTCCCTCAACTAATGAAAGGCAATCCAAGAAAATCAAGAACGAGAACTATACTCTTGCCACCTATGCCCCCACTTTCCTATTGGCCAGCCTCACCCATAACTAGATAGCAAGTATATGGTCTGTTGGGAGTTCTTTGCCTTTCCGCATGCGTACTACGATTGACTCAAAATGGAAGGTAGACGATGAGTCGCTATCACAGGGCTACTGGTCTCGTCGAATCACGCAGGTCCATCCCAGTCTTTAGGTTGCCTTAAATTACAACCAAGGCATAACCTTGGTTCTTTTGATGCAGACCTTAACCTCTGTGAGCCCAAGCGGATCATCTGCAACCTCACAGAGGGATACCAAGAGTACCCTCATGTCCCCCGAAGCTACGTGCTTCTATACCCAGTCTGCTGTATCCTTTTTCGAAATCGGATAAACGTTTGCTCCTTCTCATGTACTTGTTAAGCGATGATCTACCATATCGGGTTATTCATCTATTATGTACCAGCTCAGTTTTATTATCTAAGAATTATTACTTAGTTGTTCTCAACTAAGGTTTACCACTTAGTTTCTTTTCCCATAAATCTTGTTAACTAAGGTTTATCACTTAGTTCCTTTAACTGGGGATTTCAACTTAGCTCCCGTTCTTGATTGTTTTCTTAACTAGGGTTTACTACTTAGCCCTCTTTCTCGTCAAGTTGGATTGGTTAAGTGTCATTAGTCAATTCAAGTTAGCATAACCCATTCCTTTTGTCATATTAAACTGGCTAAGTGTTATCAGTAGTTCATGTCGACTTAACCCTATCACAAACCAAGTTATAATGATTAAGTATTTCTTATTACTTAATCCTACCCATTCATCTTTTATTGGTTAAGTGTCCCTTTTTACCTAACCTTACCCATCTGTTTTAACTAACATGTTATAACGATTAAGTGTTCCCTTAGTTAACTCAACCCTAACATCTGTTTAATTAACATGTTCTAATGGTTAGGTATTGTCCCTTCATGTTTCAACTTAACCTTGTTCAATTTATCACACTATGCTGGTTAAGTGTTCTAAGTTTGCTTAACCCTACCCTCTAGTCCAGCTAACATACTAAGTTGGTTAAGTGTATTTACTTAACCTTACCCACTTATCTAGCTAACGTGTTATAATGGTTAAGTATTCTAAATTTACTTAACCTCACCCACTTATCTAATTATCATATTATAACGGTTATGTGTCCTGAATTTACTTAACCTCACCTTCTAGTCTAGTTAACATGTTAAATTGGTTAAGTGTATTAACTTTACTTAACCTCGCCTTCTAGTCTAGTTAACGTGTTAAATTGGCTAAGTGTTTTTACTTTACTTAACCTCACCTTCTAGTCTAGTTAACATGTCAAATTGGTTAAGTATTTTTAGTTAACTCAACCCTACCATCTGTCCTTAGCCTCTTAGAGCACCTGACTACTCACATTAGATAGATGTTGCTACGGTTACTGGATGTGCCGGTCGGTTCCGGGCAGGTTTACACCGTAGCTCAGTCTAACATCGGGTCATTATTGGGCTCAATGCTTAACCACCCACATTGGATAGGTATTGTTGTGACTACTGGACAACCGGGCGGGTCCGGGCAGGTTTACATCACAATTCAATCCAACCTCGGGTTAAACATACTCATATTTCTAGATTCACATATTTGTCACTTTTCATTTTTATATGTAAATGTTTATGGCCCAATTATCCAAATTCACTAATTTTGGGTATAATTTATACCGCTTAAATGTCACTAGTCATTGGCATGTGTCAAACATGGCAATACATGTATTTTATTTTAAACCCAACGTTTGTACGTACGCAGCATAACATATGTTGGGCTTAACATTTCAGCCCAACTCATAAACATAAAAAGGAGAAGCACAGAATCATGGATTGTTCTAGAATACATAAAAGTGTGTGGCGCATGAACTTGCAGCATAGCGTTTTCACTACATAGATTGTAGGTCATGTGAACTTGCATTCAATAAGGATATAACTAAATTGGTGTCACATGAAATGGCGTACTTTTAGACTTGTTTAAACATGGTTTTATACACATATGACTAGGCATAATGTCAAACACCAAACTAGCATAAAAATGTCCACTTTTTGACATAACCCAAAGGTGTAAACTAACTTTACATCAAGTAGCCTATTTCAACATGAAACTAGTATAATTTGTGTAACCAAAAAGGTACTCGCATAAACTCAATTATCACTAAATAATCATAATAATGTATACAAAGGTTTTGAGTCATGTAGGAATAAAAGGTTTCAACTTGGAACATGTTTACATGAGTCTCAACTTAGGACTAAAAAGAATATATGCTAACCATGTTAAGACATAGCATAAAGATGTCAATTCTAGTTTTTACTACAAACTTGCAAGTTATATTTATTTTCATATACAAATGTCAATAGGCTCGCACCAACCAATTTATGCCACAAACACCCAATACAAAATATGACATAGTCAACGCAATACACAAAATTTACATCAATATTTTACAATAGTAAAACCCCAATTTCATTTACATCGAATCACATCGCAATTTCTATTCATATTCAAAAAACCACTATACTTACAACGGGCGCTGAAACTTGTTTTCTGGTTTTTGTTATTCTGAATTTGCAAAGCTTTCCCTTTGAGTAGAAAACGTTGCGTAGAAATTACATTATAGAATTTATGTGCCAAATCAATGCTCACCTTTTTTCAGGAAATCTACTGTGTGCAACAATGAAAAGAGTATATGATTTCACAGGTGGCATGAATAATGTTTGGGAAGAAACAAATTCAAAATCTTTCTAGAAATTCACAAGTTATTTCAGAAAGAATTTTTCATGCATTCCAAAAATCACAGTTCAGTTTTAGGCAAGAAATCATTTCAATTGTTTCTTGAAATATCAAGCAATCAATTATGGGTAAAAATCAATCGAACTGTTTATAGAAATCAACAGGGATTCACAGTAAGTATTTATGGAATGGACAATTGGAAATTACCAGATATACATCAAGCAATTCAATACTGTGAACAATCGCATAAAGACCATTTCAAAATATTTGATGTCGTGGAAAATAATTGAAATATCATGCAACAGTCAAGTCGATCTAACCAAGTAAGTTAATCACGCATGTAAAATAGAATCCATACCAAATCAACATGTGTGTGAAATCAGTGAATGAATTTGGGTTTGAAAATCCTGTTTGAACACCTATTCATTATCGGTAGAAAGTGATCGAAAACAACAAGCAACAAATTCGAATGAAAAAAATCAAATTAGAAATACTCATAATTATTTTCGATCGAAAATCCAAATCAGTAGACAAGAAAGCAGCTAAAATTGGAGGAAAATCGAAGAATAATTTCAAGAAATTAGAAGTCATGATTTGTTGCAAAAACCCTAACTCATATTCGGCCGACATTGAAGAATCAAGAAGAAGTTGTCATTCTTTAGTAGCAAATAAAAATGTCTGGCTTTGTTTTTTGTTTTATTTTAAGGGGTTTTTGTGTTTTTAGTTTTACTTTGTTTTATTTTTCTGTAACCGACCAATCAATTTTCTAGTTTCTATGTAGAACTAGGGTTTACTAGCTATAGGATTTATAGTTAGGATTTACGAGTTACATGATTGTAATTCAAGGAAAATCTAATCTTAGGGATAAAGATCAGTCTAGGGTTTTGAGCGCACGATTAGAGCAATAGCAGGGTTTGCGAGTTTACAAGGATTTGTACGCGGGAATCTATTTTAGTACCTAGTAGAAATCTTTGGGATACAGTAGTGGGTAGGGTTTATTGAAGCTGGGTAAAATCTATGTTATTTATTTCATAGATTTATTTTTGCAATCTATGCTGTAATATTTTTAATATCTTGCAAAACTCCAATAAACCTTATTCATCCCACCTCTAGGGTTAATCTAGATCCAAAAAGTGGTACCTGAGAAAGTATTTTTCATTAAACTAGAGTAATGGTTTCTAGTTGTCAATCGAGTGAGAGTCAGTCCAGTCATTTTCCAATTATTTTTGGTGGTATTGTTTTTTAAATTGGAAATCCGAAATGGAATCTTATTTAAAATCTGTTAATATTAAATGTTGGGGTCTCGTTATCAATGGATACGAATGATATTGGGTTTAATTTTCGTGCTACATATATTTTATATTCTCATATTAATGATGATAAAAATAAACTTATCTTCCATTATTTAACTTCACATGAAATATGGAAACTCTAAATACATTCCATGAAAGAAAAGACAACAACTGCTCAAAACCCTAGAATTTTAACTCATATTTAATTTTGTGCTTAATAGGTCTTACAGATGAAAATTCAAATGGATCAAATGATGGAGACTCAACAGACGATGAGATAGGAAATTTCTTATATGAAGATTTAGATTATATGTGTATTGATTTATCTAATTCTATTGATAATCTCCAACGGAAAAACAATCTCTGAAATCTAAAATTTTTGAGTTGACCAGCAAAATTAATGATTTATAATCAAAACTTGAATGCTCTAAAAATTCCTCAAACTCTGATTGTAAAAATTGTTTGAATTTAGAAAATGATCTTGTTCATCTCAATAAAATATTCAAAAGCTTGAAAATGAAATTCTGATCTTAAAAGAGCACTAGATTGAATTGATAAGTACAAATAATTTTTTGCATAAGGAATTTGAAAATTTTAAGATATCCATTCACTCCAAACGTGAATTTTCTGAGAAGGAAAACTTGATGAAAACCGAATCTATTTTGAAAGAGCTTAAAAATGAAATTGAAAATTTCAAGGAATTTGAAAATTTTGAGATTGAAATGCAAAAACTATCTGAATATGAGATTTCCAAATCCAAGGCTAAAATCAAATTGCTCGAAAATGAAAATTCAATCTTGAAACAAAACGATTCCGAGAAAAACAAAATTGTGATCGACCATGTGTTAGATCCAAAATTGGCTCTAACACCCAAACTAATAACAATTCTACTGAAATGAAATCAAAAACGACGAAAACACACAATTTATAGTGGTTCGGCATTAAATAGCCTACGTCCACTTTCTTCTTTTTTGATTGATGCCTTGAATGCGAGTACAACAATGATTTTCACTCAAATCTCACTTATCTCATACATTGATTCACTCAATTTCCTTCATAATATGATTCAAAAGATGATTGTAAGCTGAATAGGTTGATGAAATTCGGATTGCAAAGAAGTTTAAGTTCTGAAAATGCCAAAAGATCCTTCCAAATGCCTCTTGATGGTGTATTTATAGGTGAGAAATGCTCCTGGGATGGCTCCGGTTTGGATCCACGTGGACTCCATTCCATCACTTGCAGGTTCAGATATCACAAGATGATGCCAGCACATTGAATTAGTGGATGAACGTGGGAACGTTGCTTTCTAACCGCTCCAAATTTTAAGGGAACGTGGGTGTGATAGTTGCAGTTCTAAGTACATAGGTTTGGATCAGAGTCCTTTAGTTGAAGAGGCGGATCGGATTTGTCTTGTCCAAACCGGTTTGACCCAAGCCCCTTCTTTCTCTGCTTTATGCTGACTTTCTCTGACCAACGTTCTCCGATTCGATCGGACGTTCCCCGATCCGATCTGGTCCTTGGAGTGAATGTTCTTCATTACTTGATCATCTAGCTTTGTGTAGCCTAGTTCACAAAGTAGGCTAACATTTTTGCCCCTCAAAGGACGCTTCTATTGAAGATGGCGCATGCTTTGATGTTATCTTTCCATCGGTTTCTGAAATTGAACTGCTGAATAGTCGCTTCCATTCGTTTGTAGGGGCGATGACCCCAAACCCCGTACTGACGGCGGCAAGGGTAATCCTTGGAATATAACACATAAACAGATAACAGCAGAACAGAAATAAATAAATACACCAGATAATGTACAAATAATACACTGAATAAGCGTAATCATCAGAGTTACACGGTATACAGGATCATACTTAGTACACATACAGTTCAGCTATACATAAATGTCTACAGCGGAAACAAACATAATATGTACAATAGGAGCTGAACAGCATAAAAAGAGATAAATAATAGAATCCATCTTCAGCTCCAGCTATCCGGATAAAGCCAGCTAAACCTGAATACAAGACTGCCTGTGTAGAAAAAGGGGCACCCGAGTTTGAAAGTGAAACAAACTACGAGTCAGTCATGGGACTAGTATGAGAAATCTACTCAACACATTTAAAATATGGCTAATCACAGGACCACGCCACTTTCGTGGAACGGGTTTACTCCATTGGATTGCCAGTGCTTTAAAAACAAATCTTTCTTTTAAACATCGCAATGCTTTTTATAAAAATGAAGCCAGTATAAGACTCAGTTCCCATCACACAATGCAACGCAAACCGGAGGATAGAGTTTTTACCTTATAACGGCCAAAATATGCTTGATACGAATAAAACAAAAGCATTTGACATTATTGCTAGTGTTTATATGTTTCAAAAGAAATTTCAAATCATATGTATCAATCATAGACGACATTAATGCCCCATACCACAATGTCGCCATATATAGGTATACAATCAAAACCGCACAGCCACGTATTTGGAAATTGGATTTCCGTCATGAACCGAGGCAAGGGATCGTCCTCACCAAATTCGAGATGCTCTAGCCCGCCCCTTAGGCAAGCGCGCATGCAAGCCTTGGATCATCAGGGCCGGTCCGCTGATGTGGATTATTATGCCTGAACACTACGTTTCCCCGCCCTTTGGGGCACAAATGAGCCAATAAATGACTCCATCGGTCCCGGATCGACCGATATAACCGAGGCGCCTCGCAACAGCAGCAACCACATAAGTCAAACTCATCAAGGCATGTAAAACCACTGACGCTACTTCTAGCTAGAAAGAAACGCATGCCCTCCCTGAGGTCCTTCTCCCATTTCTGGTTCATACCGGGGTGTGAGGCTCGCGAATTTACGTTGTACACAAAGCTACACCACACTGGCGATGCTTTGATCATCACCACAAGACTTTGCTTTTCAACAGAAGCCCTGATCACTACATCTTAGCATGCCACACTAGCAATTCACACTGTGCAACTGATAGCTATCAATCACACAGAATAAATTCCAATGTCAGACACACTGTCCATTTGCAAGCCATTCTGGGTCTGAACGAAACCGGAGGCACTATATACCTCGCAAACCCATCGATCTCCATGTACGTCTGGACGATCATCACTCATTATCCATATTTCGGGATGCCTCCCAATCAGGACCTCGGTTACCATCCAAACGAGGTGAAGATCTCCAGTCTTCGACCATCGTCTTCATCTTCGATTTCTTATCGTCGATTCAGTTATTCAGAATGGGATAAACCAGGTCTTTCTGAGCAACTCGCATATATAATAAACACGTGCTACACAAACACTACATACGCATCATTTCAATTCATTAGTCACTAACCGTCAATTAGTAAGAGAACGATTTCCCAAATATTAACTCCGAAGACCGAAACCAACATCAGATCAAAATCCAGGAAACCATTCGACTTAGCTAACCTTCAGTTAATTTCTAAATTTCACATCCATATCGTTTATAATATTTTATAATGATTTATCGCTATTTTTATTTATCTTAAAATAGCCAATTTATTCAAAACGACGCTTCGGGCCATAACGCGGCCGTGTCGCTGTTTTTCTTCAGATTTGATTTACACATATCTGAAAATCTAACCATTGGATCTCCAAAAAATTTACATCATTAGAAAGACCTTTTCAAAACGAATCCAAAAGTTCCAGTTTCGGGAAAATCCGACGGTCGGATCTCCCGGTATAATCGTTTGAAGTTTCGATTTCAAAATACGAACTGCAGCGTCGTTATTCGATTTAATATAATTATATTTATATATATATAAATATAATCGATTCTGGCGCTATTTTTCTTTACTTTTGAATTAAACATTCCAGACAATCCAACCGTTGGATTTTTACAAAGTTGGTGTCGTTGGAAAGGTATTTCCAAAGCGAACCCAACGGTTGCGATTTCGGGAAAATCAGATAGTCGGATCTCCCGCACTAATCGTTTGAAATCACGGTTTCAAAATACGAACTGCAGCTTCGTTATTCGATATATTTCAATTCTATTTATATATATGTGTATATATATATATATCGATTCTTCGATTTCAAAACTATATGAATTTCATACATTTGATAAAAATGATATTTTTATCTAACTGTTTTCTATTTCAACACTACTCTATTTTTAACAATTCATGTATATAATAAAAATGTGATTTTTAATGTAAAACAATTTATTTCAAAACTCAACTATTTTATATAGTTAATATAGGTGATAAAAATAGGTTTTTTTATTATAAAACAATTTATTTCAAAACGAGATTATTTTATATAGTTCATATCGATGATAAAAATTGGATTTTTATTATAAAACAATTTCTTTCAAAATACGAATACCATTCAACACATGAATTTCAATTCAACGAATGAATTTCAATTCAACGAATGAATTTCAGTTCAACACATGAAGGTTTTCTATAGTTTATATATATAGATAAAAAGGTGATTTTTATATTTAAAACACGAACACCATTCAACACATGAATTTCTATCCAACGAATGAATATCGATTCAACACCTGAAGGTTTTCTATAGTTTATATATATAGAGTAAAAAATGTGATTTTTATATTTAAAACACGAATACCATTCAACACATGAATTTCTATCCAACGAATGAATATCGATTCAACATATGACGGTTTTCTGTAGTTTATACATATAAAGTAAAATTGTGATTTTTATATTTAAAACACGAATACCATTCAACACATGAATTTCTATCCAATGAATGAATATCAATTCAACACATGAAGGTTTTCTATAGTTTATATATATAGAGTAAAAATGTGATTTTTATATTTAAAACATGAATACCATTCAACACATGAATTTCTATCCAACGAATGAATATCGATTCAACACATGAAGGTTTTCTATTCAATGAATAAATATAGTTTCAACAAATGAAAATAATTCTAACACATGAATATTATTCAAAATTTCGGCAGCATAACGACAGGATAGTTAAAGCCGGGACCGTCCCTAGTACGGCTCCTCGCTCTACCTTAAAGTCTCGCAGCTTTTGACAATGGGGAATCATGCATCTAGTTCGCACGCAGGCGGCATGTATATTTTTTTCATTTCCACAAACTAATCCTATGTGGTTTCAACCAAATATTTCTCCACCACAAATGGGTATTTTCCAACCACAATCAATCAATTTCAACCACAAACAATTTCAATCAACCAATCGATATCAATCAATTTTCATACCAATCACAACCAATAAATATCGTCCATGGTTTGTGGACGAGGGGCGTGTATATATATATATATATATATATATATATATATATAGCATTTCACTTCTATTTCAACACATATATAGTCTTTAACACGCATATATAACTTATACATCGAACGTCCAACTTATACAACGCTTATACAAGAGGTGTACAACGCTTATATAACTCATACATCGACTATATAATTTATACATCGTCGTTTTCCATATAGTTTATAATTTAGAAATCTCACATTGGGTTCCACTCCACCAAAAATAGCAGAAGGCTCAGAAAAATATGCGGTCTCTTCTAGAATGTAGAAGACGTCCACACGGTCACGATGTTTCCTGTTTCATCGAATTTCGTTAAGAAACGAAAAAGATATGATTTTTAAAAGTTTGCAATGGTTTTAAGGTGTCGAAACAGTTTAAATATTATACTGTCGTACCTCTTTGTGAACATTCTAAACTAGGTTTAGATTTTTCTTCAGATTTGTTGGCCGAGGTAAGGATCGAGTTTTGCCACAGCGTAGAGCTTCGACGCGCGCACCGATCGATGGTGGTCCTGGCCAGTTCGATGCCGAGATGAACGAGCGGCGGCGCAAAGAACGGCGTGACTTCGTGGCGGTAGATCTCGACACACGCGCAATGAAAAAATCCAATACTTATATGGATTTGAAGAGAATTCGAAGCTCTACAAAATCCCTAACTATGGCGTTGGATTTTATTGAGTTTATAACGAAGAATCGAGGAGAGAAGGTCTGGAGCTTTTATCGCCATCGATCAGATGGTTTTATCGGGGAGAGAGAAACAGAGTTGACCAATGAATTTATTTATTTTTTTATATATTTTAAAATCTCTAAAATACCCTCTTCCACACGCGAACACCAATCCAAACCCAACGACTATCGTCCCTAGTGTTTTACCCCCATTCCGAACACAATGGGATATGTTTCGTAGGCCCATTCGACTGTTTTAGTCAGTTTTCATTCAGATTAAAATGTAAAACATTCAATATTTGATTTGAACGTACATTTCAATTTGCCAGGGCCACAAACTGATTCTAAAAATTCCAGAAAAATAAATCTAGCAATGTTTTGATGATACGGTCCCGACAAAACTAGTTTCGTCGAATTCTGAGACCGTTTGCAAAATGGCCCTTTTCTGGTAGATCCAATTTAACTATAATTGACTAAAACACATTTTCCTTTGCCACGCTCACATACTAGCTTCAAAAATAATGAAATTTGAAACCTAGAAATAACTTCACATCCCGGATCCAACAAAATTGGTTTCGTCGAATTCCGAGGTCGTTTGCAAAATGGCCAATTTCACGGGCTATATAAATTCCATAGCGACCTTTCTGAAAATTCATTTGGCCATAACTTTTGCTTTCCGCTATGAAACTTCGATTTTTTAGATTCGTTAGAAAGGTATTCACTAACAGATTTAAATATTTTTGGTTTCACTCAAATCCGTTTTGTTTTGCACCCGGTACAGTCAGTCGAAGTTTGAATTCAAATTTTGAAACTACCGCGCCATTTCAGGCCTTGTTTATAATTAGAAATAATTATATTCGTTTTCAAACGTCGATTCAAACTCACTTTTCATTGCTATTATTTAAAATATTTATTTTAAATATTTAAAATCCACTATTTTAGCCAATTTAAAAATTTTAAATTGGTTCAGATTTTCCGGGCCGTTACAATCTCCCCCACTTAAAACTTTTCGTCCCCGAAAAGGAACAAAGTCGAAAGTGGTTTGATTAATTAACTCCACGTTCAATCTGGCTTCCATTCTCCAACTTTTCAGTTTCTGAGAATTTTCAAATTCTTCAAAAATTTGGCTAACACTCGAAATTTTCGAAAAATTTCGCCATAACCTCCTTTGTACGGGGAGAGGTTTGGAAATTTATTAGACGTATTAGGTACCCAATAAATCCTAATAAGCATACACATATTTATAGTGATATATTCTGGTGTTTATAGGAGAGCGTGTGTAGATAATAACTCCAGAGAATAAATTCTCGTCACCCTGTCAAAGCCCGAGGGAGTGTGTATTTTAATTGCTCCAGAGGATAAATCCTCGTCACCTCGTCCCGTGTGGGAAATAAATAGTCCATGTGCCATATCTAATAACTAGAGAGACGTGATTATTGTCAACTCCAGACCCGTGTGGGTTTTTTATTAATCTGGCAATTTTATCGTTACAATTTAAATAGTCCATATCAGTCATCAGTTCAACCTGTAAAATATAGTCATCGCCATACAAGCCTCTTGCTCGTATGTTAAATCTTCCACCTCGTCACACAAGCTCCAATTGCTTATGTGGTATATGATGAAGTATGCCTATCTTCTGAAGTATGCCATGTAATTATTTCAAAATTAATTGTTACTATCCTATGGCGACGTTTATTATTACACACAGAATAACTAGCACTCCGCATCCAATGGCATTCACAGGAATTGATATAATAATATTTCGCATCCAACTCATTAAGGTTTACCTATTTGTCGGGCACGCAAATAAAATCTTTACTCAACAGCTATCCATTTACCTGTTCAAACATATATAATGCACATGTATATATTTCTATCTATTTTCTAATCAGTTCAATGTGTGATTTAAATGAATAAATTCTACCATTATTCTCTTATTGATTAAATTAACTATCGTTTTAATAATTTTAATTAATCAAATCTACAATCACACAACACAAACAACAATCAAATTGTTTTTAACTTTTCAAAAATATACTAATCAATTTCTATGCTCTTTTAAAATCGTTCAGACTATAGAATTAAAAGTGCACATCCATGGAAAGAAAATAACAAAAGAGTAGAGAACTAATTGGTAATGCAAAGTATGGTAAATGTACCTCGCACCGGAGTCAATCAGATATATCCACTCGGCATCTAGGATAGGCTTTCTGAATGCTCTCCTCAGTTTCCCAAGTACAATCTCGCGAATCTCCACTCCATTTCACTTTGACCAAGTGAACTTTCTTGTTCCTCAGCTCTTTGGTTTCTTTGCCAATGATCTTTAGCGGCTCTCTTCTCACAGCTAATTCTAGAGTAATTTCAATATCCTGTTGAGCTGCTTCTTCCACGATCAAGTCTGGATCATGAACGTGCTTTCGAAGTTGGGATATGTGAAATACATCATGCACTCCAGGCAACCAATCAGGCAATTTAACCCTATAAGCGAGAGTTCCAATCCGTTCCAGAATAGGAAACGAACCAATGAATTTGGGTGCCAACTTCCCAATTTTACCGAACCGGATAACTCCTTTCATCGGCGATACTTTCAAATATACATAGTCGCCAACCGCAAATGATATATCTCTTCTTCTCCTATCGGCATAGCTCTTTTGTCGGCTTTGAGAGGCGAGTAATCGTTTCTTAATAAAATCGACTTTGTCGGCTGCTTCTCGGATCATATCTGGCCCCAACACAAGTTTATTGCCAGGTTCGACCCAACAAGCAGGAGATCGGCACGGTCTACCATATAATGCTTCAAATGGAGACATTGTCAGGCTTGCTTGGTAGCTGTTATTATTTGAGAATTCAGCCAAATGAAGATGGTCTTCCCATGATCCACCGAAATCTAGAACATAAGCCCACAATAGATCTTCCAGTATGCGATTCACCCTCTCAGTCTGACCGTCTGTCTGAGGATGATAAGCGGTGCTCAAGTTCAGCTTCGTTCCCAGCTCAACTTGAAATGCCTCCCAAAATTTGCTAGTAAATATTGGATCTCTATCACTGACTATACTGAGCGGCACTCCGTGTAGTCTGACAATTTCCTTGAAGTATATCTGTGCCAGACTCTGAGCAGTTCTGTTTGATTTGACAGGTATGAAATGGGCGGTTTTCGTGAAGCGATCTACGATCACCCAAATACTGTAATTTCCTTTTCTGGTTCTGGGCAAACCATCAATGAAGTCTATGGAAATATGTTCCCACTTCCAGCCCGGAACGTCTAGCGGTTGTAACAGTCCAGCAAGTTTCTGTTGGTCGCTTTTGACTAGCTGGCAAGTAGGGCATCGGCTAACATAGATTGAAACGTCTCTTTTCATAGCCTTCCACCAGAATGTTCGCTTGAGATCGTTATAAATTTTGGCCACACCGGGATGGATACTCAGCTTGGACTTGTGACACTCGTCTAACACTTCCCTTCTGAGCTCGGGGATGCCAGGAACACAAATCCTTCCTTTCAATATCAGGATTCCATCGCTATCTATTTGAAAACACGAGGGTTCGCCTTTCTGAATCCTTTTTAGCATATCCTTAATAAAGTTATCCTCCTTCTGAAGAATAGATATTTTTTCAATCAAGGAAGTCGTAATAATAAAGTTGGCGATCATTACATTCTTTCGACTCAGCGCATCTGCCACGACATTGGCTTTCCCTGTAGTGTATAGAATCTCAAAATCATATGCAGCAAGGAACTCTAGCCAACGTTGCTGCCTCAGATTCAGGTCCTTCTGGGTGAACAGGTACTTTAAAGACTGGTGGTCTATATACAGTTCGAATTTCTCACCCAGAAGATAGTGTCTCCAGATTTTCAAAGAGAATACTATAGCCAATAACTCAAGATCATGAGTTACGTAGTTCTTCTCGTGTGGTTTTAACTGATGGCTAGCATACGCAATCACTTGACCTCTTTGCATTAACACTGCGCCAAGGCCTTCTCTAGAAGCGTCAGTCCAGACTTTCAAGTCCTTATTGCCATCTATTATTGTTAACACTGGAGCAGTTGTCAGTTTTGATTTCAGCTCCTGGAAAGCTTCCTCACATACCGGAGTCCAATTAAATCTCGAATGTTTCTTAGTCAGTTTTGTTAAGGAACTAGATGTCTTCGCGAAATCCTTAATGAATTTCCGATATTAACTGGCTAACCCGAGAAAACTTTTAATTTCTGTTGGCGTACGAGGCTGTTTCCAATTCTGAATAGCAGTGATCTTACTGGGATCCATTGAAATTCCTTGCTTTGACACTACGTGGCCAAGAAATTTGACTTCTTCTTGCCAAAATATACATTTGGAAAACTTTGCTTTTAATACATTCCTTCTGAGGATTTCCAGAACCTGTTCCAAAAAATTTTCATGTTCGGCCTTTGATTTAGAGAAGATTAGAATATCATCAATAAAAACCAGAACAAATTTATTCAAAACCCCTCTGAACACTCTATTCATCAAATCGACGAAGTAAGCTGGAGCGTTACATAGGCCGAACGGCATTACTAACCACTCATAGAATAGGTCTGGACCTCTGAATGCTGTCATAGGAACACATTCTTCAGCAATTCGAAGCTGATGGAAGCCTGTAGCTAGGTCCATCCTTGAAAATACTTGTGCTCCATTCAGACGATCCAATAAATCATCGATTCGCGGCAATGGATATTTGTTCTTTATCGTCTGCTTGTTTAAATCGCGATAATCCACACATAGTCGCAGAGTACCGTCTGATTTCGGGACAAACACCACTGCTGCTCCCCAATCAGAGAAACTAGGCCAGATCAGACCCTTCCATACTAGTTGTCGTGTTTGATTGTCTAATTCCCTTTCTCTTTTAAGTACATTCTTCGAATAGCGTGAACTACCGGCCTTGCATTCGGAATTAAAGCAATTTTGAAATCTATTTCTCTCTGCGGAGGTAAGCGAACAACTTCTTCGAACACATCCGCATAGTTCTTGACGACAGGAATGTCTTTGATGAGGTCAGGAACATTCTCTGTGACTTCAGGGATATTTTCTATTTGAACAGGAGAAACATCCAAAGATGCCCTGAAGTCTTTTCTATTAGCATTCTGACCTTCACAGGGAATGGTTATATAATCACCCGATTTAATCTTCGCCTTAACGACTCTGTCGGCGCATTTAACCTCAGCTTCATACTTGGTCAACCAGTCTAACCCCAAGATCAGATCAAACTCTGTAAAATTCATGACGTCCGCGATGGTAGGAAACCGATAATGAGAAAAAGAAACCGGAACTCCATAAACCCAACTGAGATCAATGGAACCCCTAACCGGATTCTGGACAGTCATTGGTTCCTTGAGCTTCTTCAAATTCAAATCCAGCTTCTTAGCTGCATTCTTTGCAACAAAGCTTCGCGACGTGCCTGTATCAAACAGAACTTTAACAGGAATATCTTTGACAGTTAGCATGCCTTCTAAAACATCTGGCCTTTCCTGAATAGACGAGGATGCAGGCACTTCTGCCACTTCATTTACCTGAGCCTCTTTGGTCTTTTTTAACAGCCAGAAATCTCGCTTTATATGACCGGCCTAATGACAAAGATTGCACTCTCGAGTCACAGGAAACTTGCCCTTGGATTTAGATTCATCCTTTCTTCGTTTGTTCGAAGCTTTACAACTTATCGCCAAATGCCCTTGCCTATTGCAGCTTGAGCATGTGGCAGTTATTACCGGTTCTTTCTCAGATCTAGTCCTTTTTCTCTTGGCACTGGGTTTCTTACTGACCTCAGACATCGTACTGGCCTCGGGATTATCAGTTTCAGGCTCATCTTTATTACTAGAACTGACTTCCTTTTCATAGCGTAACATACCTTTTCTGTCGAGATCCTCATACTGGTAAGCCATATATATCATATCAGAAAAAGGAAGCTTCACATTCCTCATTACACTATTCTGATATTTCTTTTGCAGGCCATGAATAAATCTCAGGTTCTTCCTCTTTGGATCTTGAATCAAATAAGGAGCGAAGTGAGAAAGTTCGTTGAATTTCTTATGATATTCTGGGATGGTCATATCACCTTGTATCAGATAAGAAAATTCATCACATAACTGCTCAGTTGCTTCGGGAGGAGTAAGTCTTTCTAGGAAAATCACTTTGAATTTATCCCAGGTGATATCACCTTCTGGATTATCTTTAATAACCGAATCCCACCAGAACAAAGCTTCTTCTTTGAGTGCCCAAGACGCTAGTAATCTTTTCTGATCATCTCTCAGCTTTAAACCTTCAAAGATTTTCTCTGCAGAACGAATCCAAACTTGTGTTTCCATAATGGACTCTTTGCCTAAGAATGGCGATCCACCCAGATTTCGAAATCTCTTGAATAGAACCTCTATATCCGATTCTAGCTGTGGGAGCACAACTGGCTCATTAGCTGGTCGAGCCATACGATTATTTCTTCTGTTCCTGTCACTCATTTTCTAGTGCGTCTGCAATTAGCAGACAAAGTGTCAGGTCAACAGAAAAGATATTTCAAAATATAAAGACAAATACTTGAATGTAAATGTGTCTACTGGGGTGTATTTTATTCTGCTTTACTTATACTAGGATATTACTGATCCAATCTATATAGAGTTACCCGTCCTAGAACACTACTGGTTCTATTTCTGACGAGTTCGTTCATATGTTATATTCCAGAACTAAGCTTAACCAAAGCTCTGATACCAAATGTGACGACCCCAAACCCCGTACTGACGGCGGCAAGGGTAATCCTTGGAATATAACACATAAACAGATAACAGCAGAACATAAATAAATAAATACACCAGATAATGTACAAATAATACACTGAATAAACGTAATCATCAGAGTTACACAGTATACAGGATCATACTT
This sequence comes from Allium sativum, assembly GCA_030737875.1. Taxonomy (NCBI): domain Eukaryota; kingdom Viridiplantae; phylum Streptophyta; class Magnoliopsida; order Asparagales; family Amaryllidaceae; genus Allium; species Allium sativum. Next base: position 487,942,443 of record CM060913.1, read on the forward strand.
AGTACAAATACAGTTCAGCTATACGTAAATGTCTACAGCGGAAACAAACATAATATGTACAATAGGAGCTGAACAGCATAAAAAGAGATAAATAATAGAATCCATCTTCAGCTCCAGCTATCCGGATAAAGCCAGCTAAACCTGAATACAAGGCTGCCTGTGTAGAAAAATGGGCACCCGAGTTTGAAAGTGAAACAAACTACGAGTCAGTCATGGGACTGGTATGAGAAATCTACACAACACATTTAAAACATGGCTAATCATAGGACCACGCCACTTTCGTGGAACGGGTTTACTCTGTTAGATTGCCAGTGTTTTAAAAACAAATCTTTCTTTTACACATCGCAATGCGTTTTATAAAAATGAAGCCATTATAAGACTCAGTTCCCATCACACAATGCAACGCAAACCGGAGGATAAAGTTTTTACCTTATAACGGCCAAAATATGCTTGATATGAATAAAACAAAAGCATTTGATATTATTGCTAGTGTTTATATGTTTCAAAAGAAATTTCAAATCATAAGTATCAATCATAGACGACAATAATGCCCCATACCACTATGTCGCCATATATAGGTATACAATCAAAACCGCACAGTCACGTATTTGGAAATTGGATTTCCATCATGAACTGAGGCAAGGGATCGTCCTCACCGAATTCGAGATGCTCTAGCCTACCCCTCAAGAAAGCGCGCAGGCAAGCCTTGGATCGTCAGGGCCGGTCCACTGATGTGGATTATTATGCCTGAACACTACGTTTCCCCGCCCTTTGGGGCGTAAATGAGCCAACAAATGACTCCATCGGTCCCGGATCAACCGATATAACCGAGGCGCCTCGCAACAGCAACAACCACATAAGTCAAACTCGTCAGGGCGTGTAAAACCACTAACGCCACTTCTAGCTAGAAAGAAACGCATGCCCTCCCTGAGGTCCTTCTCCCGTTTCTGGTTCATACTGGGGTGTGAGGCTCGCGAATTTACGTTGTACACAAAGCTACGCCACACTGGCGATGCTTTGATCATCACCACAAGACTTTGCTTTTCAACAGAAGCCCTGATCACTGCATCTTAGCATGCCACACAGGCAATTCACACCATGCAACTGATAGCTATCAATCACATAGAATAAATTCCAATGTCAGACACACTGTCCATTTGCAAGTCCGTTCTGGGTCTGAACGAAACCGGAGGCACTATATACCTCGCAAACCCATCGATCTCCACGTACGTCTGGACGATCGCCACTCATTATCCATATTTCGGGATGCCTCCCAATCAGGACCTCGGTTACCATCCAAACGAGATGAAGATCTCCGGTCTTCGACCACCGTCTTCATCTTCGATTTCTTATCGTCGATTCAGTTATTCAGAATGGGATAAACCCGGTCTTTCTATGCAACTAGCGTATATAATAAACATGTGCTACACAAACACTACATACACATCATTTCAATTCATTAGTCACTAACCGTCAATCCGTAAGTGAACGATTTCCCAAATATTAACCCCGAAGGCCGAAACCAACATCAGATCAAAATCCAGGAAACCATTCGACTTAGCTAACCTTAAGTTAATTTCTAAATTTCACATCCATATCGTTTATAATATTTTATAACGATTTATTGCTATTTTATTTATTTTAAAATAGCCAATTTATTCAAAATGACGCTTCGGGCCATAATGCGGCCGTGGCGCTGTTTTTCTTCAGATTTGATTTACACATATCTGAAAATCTAACCGTTGGATCTTCACAAAATTTACATCATTAGAAAGATCTTTTCAAAACGAATCCAACGGTTCCAGTTTCAGGAAAATCCGACGGTCGAATCTCCCGGTATAATCGTTTGAAGTTTCGATTTCAAAATACGAACTGCAGCGTCGTTATTCGATTTAATATAATTATATATATATATATATATATAAATATAATCGATTCTGGCGCTGTTTTTCTTCAGATTTGAATTAAACATTCCAGACAATCCAACCGTTGGATTTTTACAAAGTTGGTGTCTTTGGAAAGGTATTTCCAAAGCGAATCTAACGGTTGCGATTTCGGGAAAATCCGATGGTCGGATCTCCCACACTAATTGTTTGAAATCACAGTTTCAAAATACGAACTACAGCTTCGTTATTCGATATATTTCAATTCTATATATATATATATATATATATATCGATTCTTCGATTTCAAAACTATATGAATTTCATACATTTGATAAAAATGATATTTTTATCTAACTTTTTTCTATTTCAACACTGCTCCATTTTTAACAATTCATGTATATAATAAAAATGTCATTTTTAATGTAAAACAATTTATTTCAAAACTCAACTATTTTATATAGTTAATATAGGTGATAAAAATAGGATTTTTATTATAAAACAATTTATTTCAAAACAAGATTATTTTATATAGTTCATATCGATGATAAAAATTGGATTTTATTATAAAACAATTTCTTTCAAAATACGAATACCATTCAACACATAAATTTCAATTCAACGAATGAATTTCAATTCAACACATGAAGGTTTTCTATAGTTTATATATATAGATAAAAAAGGTGATTTTTATATTTAAAACACGAACACCATTCAACACATGAATTTCTATCCAACGAATGAATATCGATTCAACACATGAAGGTTTTCTATAGTTTATATATATAGAGTAAAAAATGTGATTTTTATATTTAATACACGAATACCATTCAACACATGAATTTCTATCCAACGAATGAATATCGATTCAACACATGAAGGTTTTCTATAGTTTATAAATATAGAGTAAAAATGTGATTTTTATATTTAAAACACGAATACCATTCAACACATGAATTTCTACCCAACGATTGAATATCGATTCAACACATGAAGGTTTTGTAAAGTTTATATATATAGAGTAAAAATGTGATTTTTATATTTAAAACACGAATACCATTCAACACATGAATTTCTATCCAACGAATGAATATCGATTCAACACATGAAGGTTTTCTATTCAATGAATAAATATAGTTTCAACAAATGAAAATAATTCTAACACATGAATGTTATTCAAAATTTCGGCAGCATAACGGCAGGGTAGTTAAAACCGGGACCATCCCTAGTACGGCTCCTCGCTCTTCCTTAAAGCCTCGCAGCTTTTGACAATGGGGAATCATGCATCTAGTTCACACGCAAGAGGCATGTATATTTTTTTTCATTTCCACAAACTAATCCTATGTGGTTTCAACCAAATATTTCTTAACCACAAACGAGTATTTTTCAACCACAATCAATCAATTTCAACCACAAACAATTTCAATCAACCAATCGCTATCAATCAATTTTCACACCGATCACAACCAATAAATATCGTCCATGGTTTGTGGACGAGGGGCGTATGTGTATATATATATATATATATATATATATATATATATATAGCATTTCACTTCTATTTCAACACATATATAATTTTTACCACGCATATATAACTTATACATCGAACGTACAACTTATACAACGCTTATACAAGAGGTTTACAACGCTGGTCCTGGCCAGTTCGACGCCGAGATGAACGGGCGGCGTCGCAAAGAACGGCGTGACTTCGTGGCGGTAGATCTCGACACACGCGCAATGAAAAAATCCAATACTTATATGGATTTGAAGAGAATTCGAATCTCTACAAAATCCCTAACTGTGGCATTGGATTTTATTAGGTGTATAACAAAGAATCGAGGAGAGTAGGTCTGGAGCTTTTATCGCCGTCGGTCAGATGGTTTTATCGGGGAGAGAGAAACAAAGTTGACCAATGATTTTTTTATTTATTTATATATTTTAAAATCTCTAAAATACCCTCTTCCACACACGAACACCAATCCAAACACAACGACTGTCGTCACTAGCGTTTTACCCCCATTCCGAACACAATGTGATATGTTTCGTAGGCCCATTCGACTGTTTCAGTCAGTTTTCATTTAGATTAAAATATAAAACATTCAATATTTGATATGAGCGTACATTTCAATTTGCCAGGGCCACAAACTGATTCTAAAAATTCCAGAAAAATAAATCTAGTAATGTTTTGACGATACGGTCCCGACAAAACTAGTTTCGTCGAATTCTGAGACCGTTTGCAAAATGGCCCTTTTTTGGTCGATCCAATTTAGCTATAATTGACCAAAACACATTTTCCTTTGCCACGCTCACATACTAGCATCAAAAATTATGAAATTTGAAACCTAGCAATAACCTCACATCCCGGATCCAACAAAAGGGGTTTCGTCGAATTCCGAGGTTGTTTGCAAAATAGCCAATTTCACGGGCTATATAAATTCCATAGCGACCTTTCTTAAACTTCATTTGGCCATAACTTTTGCTTTCCGCTATGAAACTTCGATTTTTCAGATTCGTTAGAAAGGTATTCACTAACAGATTTAAATATTTTTGGTTTCACTCAAATCCGTTTTTTTTGCACCCGATACAGCCAGTCGAATTTTGAATTCAAATTTTGAAACTACCGCGCCATTTCAGGCCTTGTTTATAATTAGAAATAATTATATTCGTTTTCAAACGTCGATTCAAACTCACTTTTATTGCTATTATTTAAAATATTTATTTTAAATATTTAAAATCCACTATTTTAGCCAATTTAAAATTTTTAAATTGGTTCAGATTTTCCGGGTCGTTACAGTAGGGACGTGCCGCCTCATAAAGTCGTGTCTCTCGTTGCTTATATATACACCATAAAACATATGAAATACCTTCTTTGTTTTTAAACAATTATGTGAACTCTTTTTGATGTTCAGAAATTCCTCCAGGTGAGTTTTTCTTTGTTTTTCTTTGAATTCGATTCGTATACTATGTCAATATGTATGATTCCCTTCGGGTTTGGTCACCGATCCGAATAGCCTCTTTTCCGTCCCCCTAACACTGGTTCAATGGGCCTACTATATAGATGGGCTTGCACATTAGTCCGAGCGGAATTAAAGGGCTGGGAATACAAAGAGACATCTCGAGCCTATATCAATCAGTCGCTCCTCTTCTTCTTCCTCCCTTTCTTTTATCATTCTCGCCTTCTAAGATTTACACTGAAACCCTAGTTCTCAAAAACTTAAAGAATTTTCACGCTAATCTTCGAATCAAAGAAATAGGTAGGTTTATCACCTCAATTAACTTCGTAATAGCTGTTTTAGGATTTGTGGTTAATTTGGACGATTTGGGTACGGTTTTTGTTTGACCTTGGCGTCACGACCTCCTCCCATCGCCATCGTCGTTGATGGCCTTGTCACCATCTCGAGGCAGTCACAGAGGAGACCAGAGCCTAATACTGGCCAAGCCAATGTGTGAACATTCGGTTTTGACTTGGTTCTTGGCACAGATTGGGTTCGGTGTTAGCTAAAGAAGAGGAAAAATGGAGAAGGAGAAGAAAGGAGGATGATTTGGGATTGGTTCGGGTGGAGAGACATAAGAGTGAAGAGGATAGGGGCATCATCTAACTGGATCAGATCGGATCGAAAAGTAAAGGGTAAAAGGAAAACAAGGCTTACTCGACCGGGTCAGGTCGGAATGAAAAGCAAACAGAGAAAAGCGTAGGTTGCCAATCCGATCCGGACCACTCAAAATATCCATTCCCGAACCGATCCGATTTGCATATAGGACATTAACTTCTGCTTAAAACCGAATCGTGGTTTTGCCCCCGATCCGATCCCAAAATGCCCATCCGAACCGAACCGAACTCATCTGACTTAATGCAAAAAAGTCTATTTAACTAGCTCTGTCAATGTTTGCCGTGATCTACAACTTAATGAACTGTTAGGTTAGCGGCTTATTAACATGAGCGAACATTTAAGAATATTGTGAACATATTACTACTTCGTCAAACTTTTGTGTTATGCTTTCATGTGTTTACTTTGCATCCTTTGCACACATAGCACGCACTTTAGTTCACACACGTACACGGGGGGGGGGGGGGTACGGGCTATCTTACTCTAACTTATGTTATTGCTTCTCCAGTAGTTTAGCGATCATGGCAGAGAGACGTTCATCTAGGTTAGCAGAAAAGAGAGAAGTTGCAGAAACTTCCGAGAGATTCACTCTTGATGGCATATCCTCTCCCTCAGACCCTGAATGGGACGATGAGGGCCCAGATTATGAAGTGGAAGCACACAATAGTGAAATACCTTCTGATAGTGAAGTTTCTCTTGGCGATGAAGAGGAAGGAGAGATAGGAGATGACCATGCTCCTGATGAGTTTGAATCTGCCACTATATTAGAGTCACCCAAAGATTCTGTTGAATCGACGATCGATGATGACAGACTCGTTCGAATATGTCTAAAGCATGGAATGCTAAAAAGAGATACCCTAGTGCCGTCGAAAACAGATCGCCCCCATAATCCGCCGGAAGGATTCATGGCAATTACCCAGTTGATGTGCCTGGTTGGGGCTATTCCGCCGTTTCCGCCTTTTGTCGTCGATTTTCTGAGGCAGATGTGGATTTCCCTCATGCAATTACATCCAACTCTTATGCTTATTTATACACCTTATATATAACATACAAAGAAGTTTTAGGTATAGAGCCTACCTTTGATGACGTCCACTTTTTTTATAATTTCAAGCATCGGACTCAAGAGACTCCTTCCTTCACATATTTTGAATCAATCCCGAAAAGGAAAATTATTACTGTTCCATTTAGCTGCAAGGCTGGCGATTCTAAGCTTGAATAGTTTTATATCAGACAGCAGCCGTGGTGTGCCAGAAGATGGACCAAATCAAGTAAAGCACTAACTTTCTAGATCTCAATTTTAAATGCTCATGCCAACATATTAACTTGCTTTCTTTTTCATTCGCATTTGATAACCCAAAGCAAATATCGGATCAATTATACTTTGATCGTTTGCATCGTCTTCTCACTGGCGATCAAAAGTTCCTAACCATCGACGAAGTTCTTAAGGATGAGTATCTCCATCATCTTGGGTTACTATATAGTACCCGTAGTATAGGTCATCGGACGGGTCCATATGTGTACATACCCCCGATAGACATTATTCTTGAGATGGGCGAGGGCTCGAAAGGTCCAACAATACCACTTCAGACTTCGCCTTCTACATCTTCAACTCAGGACGACAAGTTAGCCAACATAGCTGAAAAGCACAGAGAAGGGTATACCGTCCCTGAAGACGCTATTTCTCCTGAGAAGTCAGCATCCCCTAAAGAGCTACCAACAGATGCTTCTCAAGGAGATGCTCCTACTACTGATGATTCCACATTTAAGGGTTTAGGAAACCTTCCCCTTCCTGAAACCATCTATACATCAGAGGAGGACTTTGGCACGAATCCTTTAACTTTCACTTCTTCAGAGGAGACTACTCCCGTAAAGACCAAAGAGACCGCTCATGCTAGTCTGGCTTCAGACTCGGGTTTGTTGGGGGGAACACCACTTAGGATGCACATAACACATTAGCACCACACGTCACAACACTCATGTCTTATGTGAACATTGATTCGGAATTCCACTTATATTGTTGTGCAGGTACAATGTCTCGCCCTTACTACGATGTCAGAAAAATGCATCGTAGCATGTCTAGACCTCCTTCCGATATCGAGCATGATCGCCGTGAGAGCCGGGGTAGAGATGACAGAAGGCCTCATGATTCTCATCGACCACACACCTCGCGCTCTCGTTCCCCTGTCCGGTCGGATCCAGACAGGTATAAGAGCTACCAAAGTCGTCGAGGAGAAGACACGTCACAATCCAAAGATCGAACTTCTGCTCAAGACAAATTTAGTCGGGGAAAAAGTCCACCGAAACATACTGATTCACGAGACAAACACAAAATTTCTGAGAAGCGATCTAGAAAAGGTGATGCAGCCATCGTCCCGGCTAAGCGAAAACACGTTGAACTATCATACTGCAAGCCTCCGCCACTGGATGCTAATTCCAAAATTAAGCTGGCATATCTGGAGAAGCAGTTCCCAGATCACTACTTTGAGAATCTAACTTTTTTACCCGCATTGAGCCTATTTCTTCAAAATGAGTGCTCTTAGTAAGTCGGTCTACTATCACCCAAATGCTCGTGTTGCCCTTCCTTGATAGGAACAGTTCATCAATGAAGTCCACAGAGCCTCTCTCCTATTTCCATTGTGGGATATCCAATGGTTGAAGTAATCCACCGAGTTTCCTTTGTTCAACCTTGACTTGTTGGTAAGTTAAACATCGAGCCACAAATTCTGTTACATCTTTCTTTATGTCAGTCCGACGGAAAACTTGCTTTATGTCTCGGTACATCTTGTCACTACCTAGATGGATAGTCATCCGAGAGTGATGAGCTCCCTTAAGCACTGCATTTAGAAATTCTCCAACTTGGGGAACACAAAGCCTTCCATCTCGTCAATGTGTGGATCCAATGCACTCTATAAAAGTAGGTCATACCTCCAATAATGCTAACAAACCAAGTGTGAATCCATAAATGGCTTAAAATCAAAGGTCGAGACGAACTCCAAATTCTGCCTCTTTACAAACAAAGGACTCATGGTCATTGTTTGCATGCTCAACACGTCCGCCACCACATTACCCTTGCCCGGGGTATAAGCTACCTTAAATCGAGGAACTCCATCATTGCTGCCTTAAATTGAGAACCTTTTATGAGAACAAATATTTGAGTGATTTTTGATCCGTTTATGGCTCAAATTTCTCTTCGAGTAGATAATGTCGCCAAGACATAAGTGCAAACACCATAGCAACCAACTTTAGGTCATAGGTACGGTAGTTCTTCTCGTGAACTATCAATTGTCTACTACCATATCAGACTACCATACCTTTTGGCATCAACACGACACCTAGCCCAGTGCAACAAGCATCTATGTAGACTGTAAACACCTTGCTACCATTAGGGAGAGTCATAATAGGGGCTGATGTAAGAGCCCTCTTCAATATATAAAAGACATCCTCACAATCAACGCTCCAAGAAAAACACAAGTTATTCTGCGTCAGTCGGGTGGGCAGGGTTGATATCATTGCAAAGTCCTAAATGAACTTTGTAACACCCTGTGATTTTAAATATTAAAATTAATGAATTAAGGAATACTTAATTTCAAATGTGGGAATTAAGGGAAACGGGTTACGCCATTGCGTTCACCTCGGAATTCTGCATGAGATAGAGTCTGAGTTTGCGTAAATCGGACTTCGTATAAAGAAGATATCTTTAAATTAAATATTGCAGCAATACATGAAAAAGAAGAATGAGAAAAGAAAAAAGTTTAGCATTGTTCTAACTTTTGTAAGCAAAAGACTTAGTAGCTCATTTTGTTAGAACATGTGATCTGCATACAAGAGGTACAGAGTTCGATCCCCGTTAGCGCCATATTTTTGTTTTAGGGGAATGGCTAAAAAGTGGCTTAGCGTGAACGCAATTCAAAAGGTGGTTTAGCGTGAAAATGGTTAATTGGAAAGATAGATAAAAAGAATATATATATATATATATATAATATATAAGACGTGTATGCATCATGTGGCGCATTTTTTATTGGTCAAGGATTGTCTTTTTTGCGTGGCCTTCTCTGATTAGTTTTGTGACAAATTCTTAGGTTTTAGGGCTTATGTGTCATGCTATGATTGGATGAGTGACACTTGCTTTAGTTGGATGGCTCTGATTGCTCCTAAAATGATCGAACGGCTCACATAAGATTTAACTTCTATAAAAGCAACCATAATCCTGAAACCCTAAATCACACAAATTCATTCCAAGGAGCCACCATGCCATCCATGATCGTTCTAGTTTAGCCACCATTCCTTCTTCAACTTAAAATCAAGATAGAAGAAAGAATCAAAATCAAACCTAAATCCAAATTAGAATAACAATTAGTCTACATCAAAGGCGAGCAATTCAGTTTTAGAATACAGATCCCAGAAAAAAAGACTGTTCTTTTGATTGTGAGTGCTATTTCTTTCACAATATAATTAATAAATTAATTATGATGGGTTGTAATTGGATTATGAGAACATGTCTGTTGAAACATGTGATGTTATTGTCTGTTTGTGAACATATGACAGTTTTTTTGTTGTATGATTGGTAGATCTATTTATATGTATAACTATACATGTTTAACTTGATTCATTTTATGCAAGTTTACATATGTTAATTTGTGAATCATATGCAAGTTTATGTTATGTGAATCTTATGCAAATTTATGTGTTAAATCATATGCGAATCTTATGCAAGTTTGCGATGGTAAAACATATGTATGCAAGTTTAGGATGTTGAAACATATGTGAATCTTATGCAAGTTGGGATGTAAAACATATGTGAATCAAGTATATACATATGCTAGTTTATAAGCGAAAGGTATGACATTAATTTATGAGTTTAGATCCGTATGCAAGTTCACATTTTTATGTTTAGATCCATATGCAAGTTCACATTTTGATATTAGATCTATATTTAGATCCAAGGTAGTAACATACTTATGCAAATTTATGTTTCCTATGCTAGTTTTGTATGTGAATCATATGCTAGTTTGAATGTAAGTTTGTACGAAATTCATATGCAAGTCATAGGAAAACCATATCCATAATGCAAGTTCATAATTACATGTTTAGGTCTATACATTTAGATCCATGACAGTACATAGTTTATACGAATTTATGTTTTATGACTATTGCCTATGCAAGTGTTGATTATGCAAATTTATGTTAATATGAATCATAATCATGCCAGTTTTGATCCATGTTATGCTAGTTAGATCTATTTTGTGTGTTATACATAGTTTATACGAATTTATGTTTCTTTCCTTTTTATGAGTTAGACTATTTGCGAGTCTAACATATTTCACGTTCCACGTACGAACGACGTAGGGATAATGGGAAAATATTAAATATGCATAATTGTGAATTGGATGACATAAAGGCATATAATTAATTTGATACATTAATTGGCCTAATTTATATGCATGGTAATTATGGACATAATTTAAGTGAAAATTATGGACATGGATTAAAATTGGAAGTTATTGGCAATTTGAAATAGGGATATTAATTCAAATTCGGGTTGAATATTAATGTGTAATAATAAATGCCTAAGACACGAGGTTAGACTCATTTATGGTGTAAGACTGCCCGAACCCGCCAGGCAAATCTAGCAACCACAAACGGTAGTCTAATGTTAGAGGTCAAAGGCGCAAATTAAATAAGTAATAAAGGCCTAAGACACGAGGTTAGACTCGTTTGTGGTGTAAGACTGCCTGGACCTGCCCAGCAAATCCAACAACCACAAACGATAGTCTAATGTAAGAGGCAAAGGCATAAATTAAAAGATGCTTATACACGAGGTTAAGTCTTACTTGTGGTGGAAGTCTGCCCGGAACCGCCCGGCATATCCAGCGGCCACAAGCAATCGAGTTAATGTGAGAGGTCTATGCCTTAATAATTAATTAATGCTGAGCAAAGATGAATATGAATGACAAACAGAAGTTTGGTTGAGTGAGTGATTCTCTGAGTAACAATCTGATGTTGATTTCAGTCTTCGGGGTTGGTACTTAGGGAGTTATTCTCTTAACCGATGTATCTGTGAACTAAGATGTACTTAATCATAAAAACATGGTAAGTGGATGGGGTTAAGACCAGCTTAACCAATAATATATTGATCTAATAGGCGGATAGGGTTAAGACAAACTTAACCAATAGTATGTATTGATCTGATAGGGTTAAGACAAACTTAACGAATAGTGTATATTGACTTGATAAGCGGATAGGGTTAAGACCAACTTAACCAATAAGATATAAGTGGATGGGGTTAAAACCAGCTTAAATAATAATATATAGAACTAATAAGAGGATAGGGTTAAGACAAGCTTAACCAATAACACACGTTGATTTGCTCAGTAAATAACATGGGTGACATGTGGGATAAACTTATAAACACTTAACCAAGTTGAAAAAATGTAAGAAGACATGAATAAAAAGGGATTAAGCGGGAAATTCTAGTGGGGACCAAGCATAGGTGGAAAGCTTGTGTGTTGACCCTTTTCAAATCAGTAACCCATTAAGTATCTTTGTGAGCTCGACCCAAGTCGAGGACGGGACACACTTACTGAGTCTGATTGTAAGAGGTCAAAAAGGGTTTGCGGTGACAACGCAAGTCCAACGGGGTCATGTGCGTGCGTGGGCCCGGGCTAGTAGGTAAGACGTTGTTACATCGTGTAGATATAAGCCATGCATCTTTAGTGGTATCGGGTTGCCACTTTGGGGAGTGATACACCCCACTGTGGGACTAGCATGGGTATATAAGAATTAGGGAGTCGATCGAATGGGGAAGGAAGTGGGTATGACTAGCGGGGATAGGAGCAGACGGGACCTATGAAGACAACTAGGAGTATAACTACCATATTATGAATAAATATTGTATTTAGAATGGGGAGGGTAGTGGGTACAACTAGTGCAGATAGGGACAGGCGACACCTATGAAGACAGCTAGGGGTACACGAAACTACCATTATTATTATTATTTTCAGTGGGCGGGATCAACTTTTAGGGTGACTAGTAATGGTGCGGTGTAATTTGCGTTGGTGCAGTATAGCAATTATCCTATAGTGATTAGGAGCGCAATTAACGCCATAATATTCCTCTGTTTTCTTTGTCTTGCCCACTTTCTTCACAGTCATTCCTTGTTTTACAAGTTTATGCCTTATCCTAATTTCTTTAATAATTATATTGTTAAAGTTATGGTACTCGCCAGACTTCATGTCTGACCCCCTTTGTTTTCGCCTCTTTTCTTCCTTTCCACCCCCCCCCCGCCCCCCCCCCCCCCCAGGTTCTCAGGGTGGGACTAGTACTAATGGAGCTTGATTTGGATCTCTTTCTCTCTCTTTTGGAAGTGCTTGGATTGTTGAAAGTAAAGTTCAGCTCATCTCTTTTATGGCTACTTGTGTTTGGGGTTATGCTTTTTACTTTATGTACTCTGAAAACAAATTGTCAAGATGGATATTAAGTGTACGTGGTTTATGAAGTTGTTGTAATCAAACATTTTCTACGCTGCAATGAAAGTTGTTTTAAAATTTTCAAGTACCAATATTTTTATCTGTCTTGTTATATTCTGTTCTATACACTAATATCGCTCCATGGAAGTTAATGCATTGCTTTGTGAGTGACATTAATGGATGTGGGGTGTTACACGTGGTATCAGAGCTGAAGGTTTCCAAAACAGATGTGAATTTTGAAAAAACTGTTTTTCAAAACCATTTTGTAAAGAAATACTTTCAAAAATATGTTTTAAGGAGAGTATTTTTAAGAGAAAAGTTTGTTTGTTTTAAAAACATAACCCCCAAGAGCCATATATCTTTCCTTCGATTCTCTGTTTTGAATCTCTTCCTCTTTCCTTTTTGAATTTCTTCCTCCATGCATATAGACGCTTTTTCTAAGATATGTAAGAACTTCCGTACGATGGGTGGAAAACCACTTCATGGGACTGGGACTTCTGTCAAAACTAGGAGGAAGTGGAGGACTTGTTGGTACCTTTAGGATAGATGATGCGAGGAAGGTTCAATTAGCTGCTTGGTTAACGAAGAACGAAGCCTCATTTGGTAGGAGGCCACAAACAGAGAATGTGCAGGAGAGACATGGATAGGACACACGATAAAGTAGATCCAAAGAAAGGCTATAAGGATAACAAGGGGCCAAGAGAAAAGGAAGGGCCACACTTGTGAAATACCTGACTACTTAAATAAAGACGTTAGAAAGAAGAAGAAGACTAGTTGTTATCATTACAAGACATCTTATTAGGATCGTCCAAAGAAGCAAAAGGTAAAGGTAAGGACAAGGTACATGATCTTCTGGAGGGCACACGCGTTCCTTCACTACTGACATACCTGATAGAGGTAGAAATATATCTTGGTTGGAAATTTGGTTTTTCTTTTTGATCATCCCATTCGAACCTTGTTTGAATTCTGGTGCTTCACACTCGTTTGTATTTTCTTTGTTAGTTGAAACACTGCACCTAAATACTAGTCCAGTTACGGATCCCATAGTAGTCTCAAATCCTATTGGTGGTTCGGCTCATCTTTCAATGATTTGTCGGGATTTGAGAGTGTCTATCTTGGGCATTAGGTTTGAATGCAATGCCTTCGTTCTTGGCTTCATGGGCTACGGCTTGATTCTAGGTATGGATTGGCTAGCTAGATACGGTGCCATCCTAGATTGTGAAAGAAGGGTAGTTAGATTATTGACTCATTTTGGAAAGACCCTCGATATTTCATGTGACCCTAGAGGTCCGGTAATGCTTAGCTACCTAGAATCCCTTAATACATCCAATGATGATTTGGAATCTGTTCGTGTGGTCCGTGAGTATAGTGACGTCTTGGATGAAGTTCGAGGTTTACCCCCAAGGCCTGAGATAGATTTTCGAATATACCTAGTAGATAATGCAAAGCCAATTGTATTACTAGTGCTCCACATGGCTCCGAGAGAGAAGAGAACTCAGTAAGCAAGCGAAAGAATTGCTTGAGAAGGGCTTCATAAGAAGGAGTATTTCGGAGTGGGGTGCTCCAGTCGTTTTTGCTACGAAAGTTGATGGTTCACTTAGATTGTGCGTGGACTATAGAGAGCTGAATAAGCTAACAAAGAAGAATAGACAACCATTGCCGAGGATAGATGGTTTATTCGATCAGTTGGTGGGTGCTTCATTTTTTTCGCAACTGGATTTGGCTACGAGGTTTCATCAGCTAAGGGTGGCTGAAGATAGCATAGATAAGACTGCATTTAGAACTCCTGGCAGTTTCTTCAAGTGGCTCGTCATGCCTTTCGGTTTGACGAATGCACCCGCATGCTTTGTGGACTTAATGAGTAGGGTGTTTAGGGAGTTTCTAAACAAGTTTGTGATAGTCTTTGTGGACGATATCCTAATTTTCTCTAAAAGTGAAGAAGAGCATGCCCTACAGCTTAGGGAAGTCTTAGAGACCCAACCAGCGCATCAACTTAAAGCTAAGTTCTCCAAGTACCATTTTTGGAGAAAATAAGTGAGGTTCTTAGGACATGTGGTCTCTAAGGAAGGGATAGCTGTGGATCCCGCACAGGTGGTGGCAACCTAAGCTTGGAAGATTCCTAAGAACACAACAGAAGTAAGAAGCTTTTTAGGGCTAGCAGGTTATTATAGGAAGCTCATTAAGGAATTTGCGAAGATATCATCCCCACTTACTCGGTTAATGAAGAAGAACTTGATTTTTGCTTGGTATGTTGACTGTGACGATGCTTTCCAACATTTGAAGAGGGTTTTGACGACCGCTCCAGTTTTAGTTTTGCCAGATGGAAGTATGCCATTCATAGTGTATACCGGTGCTTGCAAGATAGGGCTTGGAGCATTTTTTGTTGCAAGAGGAAAATGTGATATGCAAAAGGCGGCAAGTACGAGTATCGCTTATCACCCACATACGGCTAAACGGAAAGAAAGGGGTGAATAATATCCTTGAAGATCTTTTGAGGTTATGTATCCTAGATTTTGGAAGGACATGAGAAGGGGCAACTAGCTTAGTGATGTTCATGACATGTTTTCACGTATGATATTTGCGGAATTGTTAAAAGATACCGCGGAAGTAGTGGAGTCGAACATGCTTAGAGAAGTGGAAGTAAAGGGAGACGCCACGATTAGACGAGCTCCTGCATGCATCCTTGGGTCGGAGATATAAGAGCTATGCAACAAAGAGGTCAAGTTAGTCAAAGTGCAATGGGGAGATGATCAAAGAGACGCGACTTGGGAGACAGAAGACAAGATGCGTACGCTATACCCTTTCCTTTTTTAGGGTATGTTTTAACTTCTCCTTTTTCTACCGCTTTTTTGATACTTGTCCTATCATTTAGTATTATCTCTGTGATGACATCTTCGATCTTTAGTTAGGAAGAACCCTATGGTTGTAAACATGTGTTTGAGACATGTTATGTTTGGTGGATGCAAATGGATGCAAGGGGTTGCTAGTGGTAGCTCGTGGATGCATGTACACACACATTAGGCACTAGATCAGCTCAATCACCTTCATGTTGCATATAAATGTGTGTGCATATTTAAATTAATGGATGTATAATGGTTGTGTTATCACATGGATGCTGCATTTTGATGAATGGTTGTGCACACATGTAGGAATAATTTGTATCGATAGGATTCTTTCGTATACATAATGGACGCATGGCACTATCATAATTTGCATTAAGGAGGTCAACTGAATCAGTAGACCGCCTGATTTTGCATTAGATAAGAAACATATACATGCACTTTTTGCATATGTTCATGCAACATTAGATATCTTGTAAGGACAATGGATGCCTGTGTTTGATTGTTGAGTAGATGGATGATTGGATGTTAGGATATGCATTCTCCTTAACTTGGAGATTTCCGGGGCGAAATCTTTTAAGGAGGGGAGAATGTAACACCCCGTGATTTTAAATATTAAAATTAACTAATTAAGGAATACTTAATTTCAAATGTGGGAATTAAGGGAAATGGGTTACGCCATTGCGTTCAACTCGGAATTTTGCTTGAGATAGAGTCCGAGTTTGCGTAAACCGGACTTCGTATGAAGAAGATATCTTTAAATTAAATATTGGAGCAATACATGAAAAAGAAGAATGAGAAAAGAAAAATGTTTAGCATTGTTCTAAGTTTTGTAAGAAAAAGACGTAGTAGCTCATTTTGTTAGAACATGTGATCTGCATACAAGAGGTACAGAGTTCGATCCCCGCCAGCGCCATATTTTTGTTTTAGGGGAACGGCTAAAAAGTGGCTTAGCGTGAACGCAATTCAAAAAGCGGTTTAGTGTGAAAATGGTAAATTGGGAAGATAGATAAAAGAATATATATATATATATAATATATATATAAGACGTGTACGCATCATGTGACGTGTGTGGCGCATTTTTTATTGGTCAAGGATTGTCTTTTTTACGTGGCCTTCTCTGATTGGTTTTGTGACAAATTCTGAGGTGTTAGGGCTTATGTGTCATGCTATGATTGGCTGAGTGACACTTGCTTTAGTTGGATGGCTCTGATTGCTCCTAAAATGATCGAACGGCTCACATAAGATTTAACTTCTATAAAAGCAACCATAATCCTAAAACCCTAAATCACACAAATTCATTCCAAGGAGCCACCATGCCGTCCATGATCGTTCTAGTTTAGCCACCATTCCTTCTTCAACTTAAAAGCAAGATAGAATCAAGAATCAAAATCAAATCTAAATCCAAATTAGAATAACAATTAGTCTACATCAAAGTCGAGCAATTCAGTTTTAGAATATAGATCCCAGAAAAAAGACTGTTCTTTTGATTGTGAGTGCTATTTCTTTCACAATATAATTAATAAATTAATTATAATGGGTTGGAATTGGATTATGAGGACATGTCTGTTGAAACATGTGATGTTATTGTCTATTTGTGAACATATGACAGTTTTGTTGTTGTATGATTGGTAGATCTATTTATATGTATAACTATACATGTTTAACTTGATTCATTTTATGCAAGTTTACATATGTTAATTTGTGAATCATATGCAAGTTTATGTTATGTGAATCTTATGCAAATTTATGTGTTAAATCATATGCGAATCTTATGCAAGTTTGCGATGTTAAAACATATGTATGAAAGTTTAGGATGTTGAAACATATGTGAATCTTATGCAAGTTGGGATGTAAAACATGTATGAATCAAGTATATACATATGCTAGTTTATAAGCGAAAGGTGTGACATTAATTTATGTGTTTAGATCCGTATGCAAGTTCACATTTTTATGTTTAGATCTATGTTTAGATCCATATGCAAGTTCACATTTTGATATTAGATCTATATTTAGATCCAAGGCCATAACATACTTATGCAAATTTATGTTTCCTATGATAGTTTTGGTGAATCATATGCTAGTTTGAATGTAAGTTTGTATGAAATTCATATGCAAGTCATAGGAAAACCATATCCATATATGCAATTTCATAATTACATGTTTAGATCTATACTTTTAGATCCATGATAGTACATAGTTTATACAAATTTATGTTTTATGACTATTGCATGTGCAAGTGTTGATTATGCAAATTTATGTTAATATGAATCATAATCATGCCAGTTTTGATCCATGTTATGCTAGTTAGATCTATTTGTGTGTTATGCAAATTCTGATGTTTCTTTCCTTTTTGTGAGTTGGACTATTTGCGAGTCTAACATATTTCACGTTCAACGTACGAATGACGTGGGGATAATGGGAAAATATTAAATATGCATAATTGTGAATTGGCATAAAATGGCATAAAGGCATATAATTAATTTGAGACATTAATTGGCCTAATTTATATGAATAGTAATTATGGACATAATTTAAGTGACAATTATGGACATGGATTAAAATTGGTAGTTATTGGAAATTTGAAATAGGGATATTAGTTCAAATTGGGGTTGAATAATAATGTGTAATAATAAATGTCTAAGACACGAGGTTAGACTCGTTTATGGTGTAAGACTGCATGGACCCGCCCGGCAAATCCAGCAACCACAAATGGTAGTCTAATGTGAGAGGTCAAAGGCACAAATTAAATAAGTAATAAAGGCCTAAGACACGAGATTAGACTCGTTTGTGGTTTAAGACTGCACGAACCTGTCCGACAAATCCAGCAACCACAAACGGTAGTCTAATGTGAGAGGTCAAAGGCATAAATTAAAAGATGCTTGACACGAGGTTAAGTCTTGCTTGTGGTGGAAGTCTACCAGGAACCGCCCGGCATATCCAGCGGCCACAAGCAATCGACTTAATGTGAGAGGTCTGTGCATTAATAATTAATTAATGCTAAGCAAAGAAGAATATGAATGACAAACAGAAATTTGGTTGAGTGAGTGATTCTCTGAGTAAAAGTCTGATGTTGATTTTGGTCTTCGAGGTTGGTACTTAGGGATTTATTCTCTTAACCAATGTATATGTGAACTAAGATGTACTTAATCATAAAAAACATGGTAAGTGGATTGGGTTAAGACCAGCTTAACCAATAATACATTGATCTAATAAGAGGATAGGGTTAAGACAAACTTAACCAATAATATGTATTGATCTGATAGGATTAAGACAAACTTAACGAATAATGTATATTGACTTGATAAGCGGATAGGGTTAAGACCAACTTAACCAATAAGATATAAGTGGACGGGGTTAAGACCAGCTTAACCAATAATATATTGATCTAATAAGCGGATAGGGTTAAGGCAAGATTAACCAATAATAAATGATGATTTGTTTAGTGAATAACTTGGGTGACATGTGGGACATAATTATAAACACTTAACCAAGTTGAAAACATGTAAGAAGACATGAATAAGAAGGGGTTAAGTGGGAAATTTTAGTAGGGACCAAGCATAGGTGGAAAGCTTGTGTGGGGACCCTTTTCAAACCAGTAACCCATTAAGTATCTTTGTGAGCGCGACCCAAGTCGAGGACAGGACATGCTTACTGAGTTTGATTGTAAGAGGTCAAAACGGGTTAGCGGTGGCAACACAAGTCCAACGGGGTCATGTTGCGTGCGTGGGCCCGGGCTGGTAGGTAAGACGTTGTTGCATCATGTAGATATAAGTCGTGCATCTTTAGTGGTATCGGGTTGCCACTTTGGGGAGTGATACACCCCACTGTGGGACCAACACGGGTATCTACGAGTTAAGGAGCCGATCGAATGGGGAAGGTAGTGGGTACGACTAGCGGAGACAGGAGCAGACGGCACCTATGAAGACAGCTAGGAGTATAACTACCATATTGTGAATAAACATTGTAATTAGAATGTGGAGGGTAGTGGGTACAACTAGTGGAAATAGGGGCAGGTGGCACCTATGAAGACAGCTAGGGGTACACGAAACTACCATTATTATTATTTTTCAGTGGGCGGGATCAACTTTTAGGGTGACTAGTAATGGTGCGGTGTAATTAGCATTGGTGCAGTATAGAAATTATCCTATAGTGATTAGGAGTGCAATTAACGCCAAATATTCCTCTGTTTTCTTTGTCTTGCCCACTTGCTTCACAGTCATTCCTTGTTTTACCAGTTTATGCCTTATCCTAATTACTTTAATAAATGTATCGTTAAAGTTATGGTACTTGCCAGACTTCATGTATGGTCCCCTTTGTTTTCGCCTCTTTTCTTCCTCCCCCCTAGGTTCTCAAGGTGGGACTAGTACTAGCAGAGTTTGATTTGGATCTCTTTATCTCTATTTTGGAAGTGCTTGGATTGCTGAAAGTAAAGTTCAGCTCATCTCTTTTATGGTTACTTGTGTTTGGGGTTAAGCTTTTTACTTTTTTTACTCTGAAAACAATTTGTCAAGATGGATATTAAGTGTACTTGGTTTATGAAGTTGTTGTAATCAAAACTTTTCTCCGCTGCAATAAAAGTTGATTTAAAATTTTCAAGTACCAATATTTGTATCTGTCTTGTTATATTCTGTTCTATACACTGATAACGCTCCATGAAAGTTAATGCATTGCTTTGTGGGTGACATTAATGGACGTGGGGTGTTACAAACTTCCTATAATAAGCCGCCAAACCTAGGAAAATCCTTACCTTCGTCGCATCCCTGGGAACCTTCCATTCTTGCACTGCGACGACTTTAGCGGGGTTCCACTGCTATTCCAGTCTTGGTGACAACATGCCTAGGAGCCTTACTTCCTTTCTCCAAAAGATACACTTAGAAAATTTTTCCTTGAGCTGATGCGATCTTAGAGTGCATAGAACCTCTCCTAAGTGTATTGCATGTTCTTCTTCGTTCTTTGAGAAGAATAAAATATCATCCACGTAGACCGCCATGAACTTCTTCGGAAACTCTCTTAACACCCTACTCATCAAGTCCACAAAATATGCAAGTGCAATGGTCAGCCAAAATAGCATGACCAACCACTTAAAGAAACCGTCTGTATTTCTCAAAGTCTTCTTGTCAATACTATCATCCGCTACCCTCAGCTGACGAAATCCTATGGCTAGATCCAATTATGAGAAAACTTATGCGCCTACTAGCTGATCAAACAAATCGTCAATCCTTGGAAGTAGGTGCCTATTATTCTTGGTGAGTTTGTTCAACTCCCTATAGTCTATGCATAAACGAAGTGAGCCATCTTCCTTGGTTGCAAAGACGACTGAAGCTCCCCACTCATATATGCTTCGTCTAATGAATCCTTTCTCGAATAGCTCCCCTGCTTGCTTCTCCTTTCCCTATGAGCCATATTGCACACTGGTAACGTGACTGGCTTCGCATTCTCTACCAAGTAAATCCAGAAGTCTATCTCACGCCTCGGAGGTGATCCTCTAACCTCATCAAACACATCTGGATAATATCTGATTATGGGTGCTGATCGAAGATCATCAACAAAAGCATCAAGCGAGTCTAGCAAGCTGATCATAATTGACCCCTGTGGGTCACATGAAATCTCGAGAGTTCTCCCTTGGCATGTCAAAAGCTTAACCACTCTCCTCTCACGGTTCAGAATGGAACCATACATAGATAGCTAATTCATTCCTAGAATCCACCCATAACCCATAAAGCTAAGAACATATGCATTACATTCAAATTCGACGCCCAAGATAAAAATTCTCAAACCTCAACATATCATAGCAAGAGAAGTCATACCTCCTATGAGGTTTGAGACTACAATAGGATCAGAAACAATAAGAGTAACTAGGTCCAGGCTATCTACCAAGGAATTAGATATAAATGAATGAGATGCACCAGAATCAAAGAGAGTCCT
Source organism: Allium sativum (assembly GCA_030737875.1). Taxonomy (NCBI): domain Eukaryota; kingdom Viridiplantae; phylum Streptophyta; class Magnoliopsida; order Asparagales; family Amaryllidaceae; genus Allium; species Allium sativum. The sequence continues at coordinate 487,964,171 of CM060913.1, forward strand.
AATAGGATAGTCAAAAAGGGAAATCAAACCTTCGACTGTTACTTTCCTACCTCGATCTGGTCCACTAGCCTCAAGAGCATGCACTTGTCCTTCAGACGATCCCGCCATTTATTCTTACTTGTTAGGGCATTGCCCAGTAAAATGTCCAAGTTGACCACAAGTGAAATAGGCCTTCTTTGCCTTTCTACAATCTTTCACAAAATGTCCTAAAGCTCCGCAACCATGGAATTTAACTTCTATCGTGATCTGAGCCTTATAAGGCTTTCCTCCTTTCTTTTGTGCTCCCTTCTAGGGCCACCATTTCTTTTTCTCAACCTTGGGTTGTACTTCCTTAGTCTTGACTTCCTTCTTCTCCTCTTTACCATTCTCGTGCATTAAAGGCATGTCAACAAGCCTTTTGGAAGTCGCTCCCATCAGAATATGTTACAATGCTAGTCCTTGGATAGGTTGATTCAATCCCCTCGTGAATCTAAGAGCCTTCTTATCAGGAGTGTTCACCAAGTCCAAACTGAATCTTGCTAGCTGATCAAACATGTTAACATATTTCTTTACTAACATACTTCCTTGTTTTAAACCCAAAAATTTCTCCATCTGTATTCCTTCCTCTACTTGAGACAAGAACTTCATCTCAAATCTCTGTCTGAAATCATTCAAATAGCTACTGGTTGTCCTGGCTGTGTCACCTCCTACCAGTATAAAGGTTGTTCCTTCAGTTGCCAAGTGACCAATTGTATCTTTCTCCTATCATCAAGCTCAAGAAGATCAAATACATTCTCTATTTCTCTAAGCCAATTGCATGCCTCATCAAAACTCTCAGTACCATGAAACTGCTTGCCTCCCATCGCGTAGAAATCCTTACAAAGCTTAGAAAAGTTGACTATATGAGGAAGTGCAGCTCCTGCGGCTGCAGCTGGGGGTGAGGCATCTCCTTATGCTCTGACAGGTGTCTTAGCTTCTAAATATCTATGAAACCATGTCTGTAGCGACACGGAATTTTGGGGCCAATTTATTTATTTTTTTTAGAAATTTTAATGGATTTTAATATTTAACATAATTTATTTTAAATAAGAATGACTAAAAATTTATTTTTAGAACGAATAAATTCAATTTAATTATAAAAGGTGTTTAAAACAGCGCTGCAGTTTGAAAATTTGAAATTGAACTTTGACTGACTGTACATGATTCAAAACAAATCGGATTTCAATAAAACCAAAAATATTTAAATTTGTTTAATCATATCTTTCTAACGAATCTGAAAAATTGAAAATTCGTTTTATAAATCAGAAGTTATGCCCAGTTTAAAATTTAGAAAAGTCGCTGTAGAGTTTATATATATTTTAATATAATATATTGGCCTTAAAAATAGCCATTTTTCAAACGACCTCGGTTTTCGAATAAACCACTTTTGTTGGAACCGGAATGTCAAATTATTGTTAGGTTTCAATATTCATAATTTTTCGAATCATTATGTGAGTGTGGCAAACGAAAATGTGTTTTGTCAGTTTCGGTCAAATTTAATAGACTTGAAAATGACCATTTTTCAAACGATCTCAGAATTCGACGAAATTAGTCTCGTTAGAACCGTATCGTCAAAACATAACTAGAAATAATTTTTCTGGAATTTTTAGAGTCCAGATGTGGCCCCGGTGAATTTATTCATACGATTAAATTAAATAATAAATGTTTTTATTTTTAAATTGAAGAAAACACGTTGAAAACTTTCGTTTGGGTTGACCGGACCTAGCCCATTGCATCCGGAGCGTGGGTATTTGCCTAGGGACATTTTCAGTTGGGCTGAAATTGGAGCTAGAATAGGCTAACGGGCTTAAAACTAGTAATTGAGAAATTATATATTATTATATTTGTAACAACCCGTATTTTCAATAACCTGTTATAACATAAATGGAGGCAGAATTAAACTGTAAAATCTGAATCAAGGGAAACGGGCTATGCCATTGCGTTCGTCTCGGAAAAATACGCGAAATAGAGTCCGAGTTTTCGAAAATCGGAGTCCGTATGACCAAGATATGGCCTCGCGAAGTTTCACGAAAAATTCCCAAATTAAAGTATACTTAATTAAGTGAAATGGGTTGCGCAGAGAAATATATATATATTGATATATATATATAATTGAAAATTAAATAAATAAATATGCAAAAATGTTCAAAACAGCGAATTGGGAGAGGGGAATAACCGAACCGGCCGATTTTTGAGGTCGACCCGAGCCTGCTGGGTCGACTAGGGGTTAATCCAGGGTGTTTGGCTGTCAACCCGTGGGCCGATTCGCTCAAATGCAGATTTTGCATTTGGATGGTTCTCATGGTTCATCTTTAATCTAAAGGCCCTAGATGGTTCCTACACTTGACTTCTTCCCCAAGACATGCTTTGATGGCTTGGATTGAATCTAGGTTTAATCCTATGGCTTAAAACACTTGCCTAATCTATAAATAAGACCCTAACATATCCTAAATCCTCATTATTCATTCATGCAACTAAACTATGGCAAAATTTTACCTCTCATGGCCTCCACTCTCTTCATAAAATTTCTAAATGGTTTCTGTGAGAGATTTTCCATGCATACAAGTGTTTTCAAGCTTGTATGAGTGTCATTAGCTTGCATTCAAGTCAAGTTTCTATCTTTGCATCATAAAGCAAGGGTTTTGATCATTTTGGCTCAAGGGTTTTTATGTTAGAGCTTGCATTTTGGGTCTATTTGATTGCATAAGGTCTTTGTCATATCTTTTGTGCCTTCATAGCAATGTAAGCCCTTTCCCTACTCTTAGATATTAACTATGAAGTTAAATGTTCATGTTGCAAGTTTGGGTTTGACCATTGAGTATGATACATGCTATCATGTCATGCAAGTTTATGAAGTCATTATCTTGATCTTGTGAGCTAAAAGCTACAACCTTTATGTTGAAATGTTGCATTAGGCAACATGAGAACCCTCATAACCTTTATGTCAACTTGCATATGAAGTCATAACCCTTATATGATGATATATGCGAGTTACTAGTCATCATTCCATATCTTTGGTCACCATGATTCGCTTATGTGCCAAGTTTGGGTTTATGCATGTTTTGAGGCTTAAGAATGTAACATGCAAATTAATGAACACATTTGTGCCTCATTTGCCACCATGATTAACTTGTGGCTTAATATCCATTTTTGTCATGCCTTTGCCAAGTCTCTTCTTTTAATCCATTACGTTGTCGCGAACGTATATGCGAGTTTAAAAGCGTTGGGTTATGTTATGGGTAATTTCTAATGACATGAAAATACAACTTGAAAACATGACTTGAAATATAACATGGAAGTTGACATGTAAGTATGCATAAAAACATAAGCTTGGGAATTTACCTATTAAGTTAGGTCTACCCTTTGGGAATTTACCTATTAAGTTAGGTCTACCCAAATGCTTGAAAACTTGTAGCATGTTTTGGGAAACATGATGGACATGACACTTAGATAATATAAGTGTGGCCAACTCGAGGTTGGGTTGAGTTTGCAACGTAAAACTACCCGAAACCGACCGGCCTAACTAGTAGTTGCAAACAATAGGACCCAATGTGAGAAGTTGGTCATGTTGTGCTTGAACCCGAGGTTAGACCAAGTTGTGGTGTAAAGCTACCCGGAACCGACCGGCTTAACTAGTAACCACAACAAAGTCTAATGTGAGAGGTGAAGGTGCATTAAGTAATTAATGCCACACGATAGGGTTAAGTTAATTTGATTAATGACTCTTAACCAAATATGACATGGACAAATGGGTTAAGTAATTTGATTAGGCTAATGATACTTAACAAAACATGACAAGGTTGGGTAGGTTAAGTAACTTGATTTGCCTAATGACACTTAACCATTTTTATATGACTAGTGGATGGGGTTAAGTTAACCAACACTTAATCAATCCAACGCGATAACTTGGTAAGGTTAAGTAAGTTTTCTTAATGACGCTTAACCGAAAAATACGGTTAACGAATGGGGTTAAGATTAGACTCAACTAGTCTAAACATGGAAATCGGATGGGGTTAAGTTAGCCTAGACTTAATTAATCCCACTTGGTAGTTTAATGGGGTTAAGTTAAACACTTAACTAATCTAAACATGATGAATTGATGTGGTTAAGTGACCTATACTTATCCAATCTAACTCGTTAATTTATTGTGGTTAAGTTAACCAATACTTAACCAATATAACGTGAAAACATGATAAGGCTAAGTCACGAATCGCTTGAATACACTTGACCGATTTGACTAAGTAAATTGATAGGGTCAAGTTAATATATACTTAACCAATCTAGAATGATAATTGGACGAGGTTAAGTCATGAATTGCTTAATATACTTAACCAACTTGAGCATGGTTTGTAGGGTTAAGCCTTGAACTTGGATACTTAGCCAATTTTGACAGGATTTGTAGACGGGTTAAGTCATGAACTTAAGTGACACTTAATCCATTATGTAAACCCTAGTTCTGAGGATTAGGTGGATAACCGTAGTTAACAAGGATAACGGGAACAATGCTAAGTGGTAAACCTTAGTTGAAGAATAACTAAGTAATGATTCTTAGTCAAGGAAATTTAGACCAGTTCATAGATAGATGAGTAACCTGATACGGTAGGTCATCATTTAAGTATACGAGTAGGAGCAAGTATCTGATTTAGATAAAGGCACCAGCGAACTGGGTAACGAAGCAGCGGCTTCGGGGAACGTGAGGATATTCTTGGTATCCCTCTATGAGCTGCCAGGTGATTATACTAGGCTCATGAGAGGTTAAGGTCTGCGTTAGAAGAACCAAGAGTATGCCTTGGTTGCTATACGAGCGACCTAAAGACGGGGATGGATAGGGGATAGTCGACGATACACGGTCGTACCCTAGATAGCATTTCATCAGGCTACCTACCATCTTTGGTCAAGCATGTACGTACGGAAAGGCAGAGAACACCCAAAAGACCATAATTGCTTTCTAATTATGGTTGCGGTAAGGCTTGGATGTGGGTTGGCCAGTGTTGTGTTCTCATACAGGATTAATCCTGTCTTGTCTTTCACTAGTTGAGGGAGTGGTCTCGTGGGACCATAGCCACGTATAAGAAAAACAGACCTTAGCATCTGCATCGGCAGATAAATCGAAAGCTCCCGACCGAGTCCTGTATTTCTTGATTTGCCCTGTGACAGGACTCGGATGGCACGATGTGATACATGTGCATACAGTCATGGAAAAGCGATTCACGATGAATGCGTGGGAAAAAGGGCGCGGTTGGCGGTTAGCGTAATCCCTAGTGGCCCTAGGTGGTTGAACCCAAACCGAGATACGAAAACGTGCAATAGGTAAGCATAATCCCTAGCAGCCCTAGGTAGCATAAGTCCTAGTTGTACAAACAATAATTCATGTTGGAAGACCCTAGCTAGGTTTAGGGTAACAGTCCAAACCGATCTTAAGGATCATGGAACTATGTTAAAGTAATATAGAATCTCATGGGAAAGCCCGTATGGTCTACGGCAAGGGACTGAACATTTACATGGAATAAAACATACAAGTTGAGTAACCTATATATGCGATATATTAGGTTGACATGGACCATTACACGACTTTTGAGTGAGGGTCATTCTTGGTTAACACATGACACGGTGGGGATACTAGTACGGTAGGTGCAGAGCTAAAATATAGGATAGATATCACAGGGCGTTATACGTGACAGATATCTTGGGGATATTATACTTGATAGAAACCTGACGATGTGATACCTTGTTTTTTCTTGACATCGTAATTTATCATGACACCTTAGTTTATCTGAGTTCAGTAGTTCATCCTGTTATTTTGATTTAGCTTATCTATCTTGTTATCATGCTTATGTTCATCTCAGTTTCTCATGTCAGTTAACTTTACTAGTTTTTATGCTAATAGTAGATAGGGCTTACTCAGTCTTTTTGACTGACCCGTTTTGTTTCGCCTCTTTTCTTCCGTTTCCCCCCAGGTTACAGGGAGGAAATACTGTTGTTTAGTTCGGACTTCTTCTGCTTGAAGGTCATCATGGATGGCTTGGACTTTTCTTGGCTAATGGCTACTTTGCTGTTTTTACTTGGGGAATAATTTATGAAAATGTCTTTATGCTTCTTTACTATTGCAAGACAGGTTTTGATGTACTCTGATGTAAAAGGCTTTAGACCTTATTTATTCATGTTATGAAAGTTTGATTTTACTTCCGCTATTTTATATGTTCTGTCTTGTGATATTTCTGTGCATGTTTACCAATAATGCCCCTCTAAAGCTAGTGCATTCCTTTGCGAGTGACACTAGCGGAGGCGGGGTGTTACACGTGGTATCAGAGCAGAAGGTTACCAGACTGGGCAAAAGTTTTTAAAGACCTTCTGAAAACTATTTGAAAAAAAAACCGTTTACAAAGAAGCATTTTTCAAGAAAATTTTCTTTTAAAAGAAAAAGGCTATTCCCCAAAGGCCATTAGCACTATCCTTGTTTCCTTAATTGAGTCTCTTTTCCTTTCTTTCCTCCATCTGTAGTCACAGTAGTTTTAACTGCGACTAGTCTTTTCTACCTACGAAAGTGCTTTCCATACGATGGAGGTGGTTCTCGAGAGACCAGTGGCCGCATTATAAGAAAGGATCGTGAGAAAGAAGGATAAAGGATACGAGCTTAAGGATGAGCAACTTGTTGGTATGGCTTAGTCCTCAAAGGAGGGAGAAAGATGAACAATGAAACCCATGACGAGAGAGTACCTTTGGCATGGTAAAACGGGGCGGATAGTTAAGTATTATGGGACAAGGACAAGATCATCGGGAGGGCAGTAGTATGCTCTCATTTCTAGAGTACCTCGGAAGGAGGGTAACGATCTTGTTAAAGGTTTAGCTTTTCTTCTCTATCATCCCGTTAGGACTTCGTTGTTCGTATCATTTAAGTCTGCTTCGATAGTTGAGTCTCTGCACCTTAAGTACTAGCGTAATAGAGAATACCATTTTTGTCTCAAAGTCCTATTGGAGAATCAGTCCATTTATACATGACTTGTTTGGATTTGGGAATGTCTATGCCAAGTGTTGAGTTTGGAAATAATGCTTATGTTTATAAGCTATGGATGGATTCTAGGGATGAAGTGGTTATCCAGTAGGGGGTGCCACTCTCGGTTTTGATAGGAGGGTAGTTAGACCTTTTGACTAGCCTTGGTAATGCCCTCGAAGTATCGGGTAACCTTTTTGAGGTTCTGTCATGACTAGTTACTTAGAATCCCTTGATGCCTTTATTGGAAATTTGAAGCCCGATCGAGTGGTGTTCGCCAATAAGACGGATGGTTTACTTCATTTATGCATGGGTTATAGAGATCACCCTAGTAAGTGCGCATGATAACCTGATTGACATCTGTTTACTTTCAAGAGAAAGTTCTTCTACATGGAATGCCTTATAGTATATAAACGAGATCCAAGATTCACTAGTGAATTTTGGAAAGCTTGCATGAGATCATGAGTACGCAGTCATGTTTGCGTCAAGTATTCTAGGAAAAGGATAAGTGCAAGTGGAATGAGAGGCGACGAAGAAATGAGTTCCAGCTCATGTTATGGAAACAGGAATAAGAAGCTACAAAATCGCGAAGTTAAAAGACGACTTTGATGGTCAAAGACTAGATACGCGCATGATATCTCTTTTTGGGAGTATATCCTTGATCCCTGTTTTCTGTAGAGCTTACTTGTAGGCTATCTTTTGTGGACATCCTCTCGGTCCTATTCTCCGTTACAAACCCTGTAAGGAGTTTGTCCTGTTTATCTTCTCGACCCTGTTTCAGGGAATTCTAGGTAGAACCCTATGGATGTAAACATGTATTTGAAACATGTTATGATTGATATGGTTGCAAGTGGTTGCAAGTGGTTGCTCGTGGATGCGCGAATACACATTAGATACTAGCTCGACTCGGTCACGTTTCATATTGCATATGCACGAGTATTTATACTTGTTTATGGATGAAATCGAATGTATTATCATGCGGTTGTTGCATATGAATGAATGATTGTGCACGCATATAGTATCTATATGACTAGGACTATTTGCATACATGTTGGATTCATGGCACTATACATATTTTGCATTAGAATGATTATTCAGGCCTGATCATTAGCATTAGCTAAGGAAAATGTACACACACGTTTTGCATATATTCATACAGCATTAGAAATCATCTAAGGACAATGGTTGCTTGTGGATGATGTTTTGAGTAGATGGATGATGCATGGTAGGATATGTTCTTCCTAACTTGGAGATTTCGGGGACGAAATCCTAAAAGGTGGGGAGAATGTAACAACCCGTATTTTCAATAACCTGTTATAACATAAATGGAGGCAGAATTAAATTGTAAAATCTGAATCAAGGGAAACGGGCTATGCCATTGCGTTCGTCTCGGAAAAATACGCGAAATAGAGTCCGAATTTTCGAAAATCGGAGTCCGTATGACCAAGATATGGCCTCGCGAAGTTTCACGAAAAATTCCCAAATTAAAGTATACTTAATTAAGTGAAATGGGTTGCGCAGAGAAATATATATATATTGATATATATATATATATATAATTGAAAATTAAATAAATAAATATGCAAAAATGTTCAAAACAACGAATTGGGAGAGGGGAATAACCGAACCGGCCGATTTTTGAGGTCGACCCAAGCCCGCTGGGTCGACTAGAGTTTAATCCAGGGTGTTTGGCTGTCAACCCGTGGGCCGATTCGCTCAAATGCAGATTTTGCATTTGGATGGTTCTCATGGTTCATCTTTAATCTAAAGGCCCTAGATGGTTCCTACACTTGACTTCTTCCCCAAGACATGCTTTGATGGCTTGGATTGAATCTAGGTTTAATCCTATGGCCTAAAACATTTGCCTAATCTATAAATAAGACCCTAACCTATCCTAAATCCTCATTATTCATTCATGCAACTAAACTATGGCAAAATTTTACCTCTCATGGCCTCCACTCTCTTCATAAAATTTCTAAATGGTTTCTATGAGAGATTTTCCATGCATACAAGTGTTTTCAAGCTTGTATGAGTGTCATTAGCTTGCATTCAAGTCAAGTTTCTATCTTTGCATCATAAAGCAAGGGTTTTGATCATTTTGGCTCAAGGGTTTTTATGTTAGAGCTTGCATTTTGGGTCTATTTGATTGCATAAGGGCTTTGTCATATCTTTTGTACCTTCATAGCAATGTAAGCCCTTTCCCTACTCTTAGATATTAACTATGAAGTTAAATGTTCATGTTGCAAGTTTGGGTTTGACCATTGAGTATGATACATGCTATCATGTCATGCAAGTTTATGAAGTCATTATCTTGATCTTGTGAGCTAAAAGCTACAACCTTTATGTTGAAATGTTGCATTAGGCAACATGAGAACCCTCATAACCTTTATGTCAACTTGCATATGAAGTCATAACCCTTATATGATGGTATATGCGAGTTACTAGTCATCATTCCATATCTTTTGTCACCATGATTCGCTTATGTGCCAAGTTTGGGTTTATGCATGTTTTGAGGCTTAAGAATGTAACATGCAAATTAATGAACACATTTGTGCCTCATTTGCCACCATGATTAACTTGTGGCTTAATATCCATTTTTGTCATGCCTTTGCCAAGTCTCTTCTTTTAATCCATTATGTTGTCGCGAACGTATATGCGAGTTTAAAAGCGTTGGGTTATGTTATGGGTAATTTCTAATGACATGAAAATACAACTTGAAAACATGACTTGAAATATAACATGGAAGTTGACATGTAAGTATGCATAAAAACATAAGCTTGGGAATTTACCTATTAAGTTAGGTCTACCCTTTGGGAATTTACCTATTAAGTTAGGTCTACCCAAATGCTTGAAAACTTGTAGCATGTTTTGGGAAACATGATGGACATGACACTTAGATAATATAAGTGTGGCCAACTCGAGGTTGGGTTGAGTTTGCAACGTAAAACTACCCGGAACCGACCGGCCTAACTAGTAGTTGCAAACAATAGGACCCAATGTGAGAAGTTGGTCATGTTGTGCTTGAACCCGAGGTTAGACCAAGTTGCGGTGTAAAGCTACCCGGAACCGACCGGCTTAACTAGTAACCACAACAAAGTCTAATGTGAGAGGTGAAGGTGCATTAAGTAATTAATGCCAAATGATAGGGTTAAGTTAATTTGATTAATGACTCTTAACCAAATATGACATGGACAAATGGGTTAAGTAATTTGATTAGGCTAATGATACTTAACAAAACATGACAAGGTTGGGTAGGTTAAGTAACTTGATTTGCCTAATGACACTTAACCATTTTTATATGACTAGTGGATGGGGTTAAGTTAACCAACACTTAATCAATCCAGCGCGATAACTTGGTAAGGTTAAGTAAGTTTTCTTAATGACGCTTAACCGAAAAATACGGTTAACGAATGGGGTTAAGATTAGACTCAACTAGTCTAAACATGGAAATCGGATGGGGTTAAGTTAGCCTAGACTTAATTAATCCCACTTGGTAGTTTAATGGGGTTAAGTTAAACACTTAACTAATCTAAACATGATGAATTGATATGGTTAAGTGACCTATACTTATCCAATCTAACTCGTTAATTTATTGTGGTTAAGTTAACCAATACTTAACCAATATAACGTGAAAACATGATAAGGCTAAGTCACGAATCGCTTGAATACACTTGACCGATTTGACTAAGTAAATTGATAGGGTCAAGTTAATATATAATTAACCAATCTAGAATGATAATTGGACGAGGTTAAGTCGTGAATTGCTTAATATACTTAACCAACTTGAGCATGGTTTGTAGGGTTAAGCCTTGAACTTGGATACTTAGCCAATTTTGACAGGATTTGTAGACGGGTTAAGTCATGAACTTAAGTGACACTTAATCCATTATGTAAACCCTAGTTCTGAGGATTAGGTGGATAACCGTAGTTAACAAGGATAACGGGAACAATGCTAAGTGGTAAACCTTAGTTGAAGAATAACTAAGTAATGATTCTTAGTCAAGGAAATTTACACCAGTTCATAGATAGATGAGTAACCTGATACGGTAGGTCATCGTTTAAGTATACGAGTAGGAGCAAGTATCTGATTTAAATAAAGGCTCCAGCGAACTGGGTAACGAAGCAGCGGCTTCGGGGAACGTGAGGATATTCTTGGTATCCCTCTATGAGCTGCCAAGTGATTATACTAGGCTCATGAGAGGTTAAGGTCTGCGTTAGAAGAACCAAGAGTATGCCTTGGTTGCTATATGAGCGACCTAAAGACGGGGATGGATAGGGGATAGTCGACGATACACGGTCGTACCCTGATAGCATTTCGTTAGGCTACCTACCATCTTTGGTCAAGCGAGTACGTACGGAAAGGCAGAGAACACCCAAAAGACCATAATTGCTATCTAATTATGGTTGCGGTAAGGCTTGGATGTGGGTTGGCCAGTGTTGTGTTCTCATACAGGATTTATCCTGTCTTGTCTTTCACTAGTTGAGGGAGTGGTCTCGTGGGACCATAGCCACGTATAAGAAAAACAGACCTTAGCATCTGCATCAGCAGATAAATCGAAAGCTCCCGACCGAGTCCTGTATTTCTTGATTTGCCCTGTGACAGGACTCGGATGGCACGATGTGATACATGTGCATACAGTCATGGAAAAGCGATTCACGATGAATGCGTGGGAAAAAGGGCGCGGTTGGCGGTTAGCGTAATCCCTAGTGGCCCTAGGTGGTTGAACCCAAACCGAGATACGAAAACGTGCAATAGGTAAGCATAATCCCTAGCAGCCCTAGGTAGCATAAGTCCTAGTTGTACAAACAATAATTCATGTTGGAAGACCCTAGCTAGGTTTAGGGTAACAGTCCAAACCGATCTTAAGGATCATGGAACTATGTTAAAGTAATATAGAATCTCATGGGAAAGCCCGTATGGTCTACGGCAAGGGACTGAACATTTACATGGAATAAAACATACAAGTTGAGTAACCTATATATGCGATATATTAGGTTGACATGGACCATTACACGACTTTTGAGTGAGGGTCATTCTTGGTTAACACATGACACGGTGGGGATACTAGTACGGTAGGTGCAGAGCTAAAATACAGGATAGATATCACGGGGCGTTATACGTGACAGATATCTTGGGGATATTATACTTGATAGAAACCTGACGATGTGATACCTTGTTTTTTCTTGACATCGTAATTTATCATGACACCTTAGTTTATCTGAGTTCAGTAGTTCATCCTGTTATTTTGATTTAGCTTATCTATCTTGTTATCATGCTTATGTTCATCTCAGTTTCTCATGTCAGTTAACTCTACTAGTTTTTATGCTAATAGTAGATAGGGCTTACTCAGTCTTTTTGACTGACCCGTTTTGTTTCGCCTCTTTTCTTCCGTTTCCCCCCCCCAGGTTACAGGGAGGAAATACTGTTGTTTAGTTCGGACTTCTTCTGCTTGAAGGTCATCATGGATGGCTTGGACTTTTCTTGGCTAATGGCTACTTTACTGTTTTTACTTGGGGAATAATTTATGAAAATGTCTTTATGCTTCTTTACTATTGCAAGACAGGTTTTGATGTACTCTGATGTAAAAGGCTTTAGACCTTATTTATTTATGTTATGAAAGTTTGATTTTACTTCCTCTATTTTATATGTTCAGTCTTGTGATATTTCTGTGCGTGTTTACCAATAATACCCCTCTAAAGCTAGTGCATTCCTTTGCGAGTGACCCTAGCGGAGGCGGGGTGTTACAATATTATTAATAACCTAAACAAATCAAACCCCTAACTCTAATACCAAGAACAGCCGCCACTATCCTATTCGATGGCCAAAAAGCTCCAACATCCTCCTCCAAATTTCTCAAGAATTATTCAATGAATTTCTAAATTGCAAATGGGAAATCGGAGAGCTTCATGAGCCCTTTAATCTGAACGGGAGTGATCAATTTTTATTAAGCGGGTTGCTCGGATTTTGGGGGTGAAGTCGGCGACTTGGGGACGAGTTTTAAGGCGGATGGGCTGATCGAGCTTCACCATGGTGGGGTCGGCGGAAAGAGAAAGTAAGGGCGGTCGTTGGGGTCGCCGTGGATGGGGGTCCGATCCCCTGTATGGCGGCGCGCAGGCGGGGTTCTTGACCGAAGTTGGGTTCGGGTTTATACAGAGAAAGAGGACGATGAAGAAGGGTAAATGATGGATTAAAATATAATTAATTTAAACTAAATATTTAATTAGTTAATTAATGTTTAAAATGCCATATCTTATTCAGATCTTATCGAAACTGAACGATTTTCGAACCGTTGGAATCGCAATGAACAGTATTACGTCATGGATCAGACTAGAACTAATTCTGATCTGATCAAATTTTGGCTAGAATTTCAGAGCAGAACCAATCAGATTCAAACGAATGTGAGATTTCTTCTTTTTATATAACTAATTATTTATTAAATCTATTTGCTATGTGACAATTGAATGTGTACAATTCAGATCTGTTATGTGATGATATTACGGATGATTATCTGTTTGTTGGCGATGCATAAACACAAATTTGTATGTGTTCCATTAAAATGAATCATTATTGTTTATTTATTGGTTTGAATTAGAATCCAACATTAAAAATATAATTTTGATCATTTTTTTTTGGTTGAATTGAGTTAGATTGTTAATTCAACATAAAAACATTATTTTGATCATTTTAGTTGAATTGGATTATATTGTCAATTCAATATAAAAATATTATTTTGGTTATATTATTAATTCAATATCACATATTATTTGGTCATTTCATTAGAGTGAAATAGATTTGTCAATTCAATATGGATCATTATTTTAATCATTTTTATCAGATTAAATAGAATTGTCAATTTAATATATAGAACATTATTTCATCATTTTATTGATTTGATATAGAATTGTAAATTTAATGTAAAATACTATTTGATCATTTTATTGGATTTAATAGAATGGTCAATACAAATGAAAATAATTCTTTTATCAAAATAAGATTATTGAAATGAAAATAACATTTCTAAGATGTTAGCATAAGAAAAGTAACATTTTTATTTATAAAATGTTACATAGAAATGAAGTAACATTTTTGTTAAACTTGATTAGAGAAATAAATATACAGTTTTAAAAGTTACATTTTTTTATTTGCATTCCTTGTTGCAAATAAAACTAGAAATAAGAAGTTGAATCTATATTTACATTTCTTGATGTAAATGAAACTAGAAATAAAGAGTTATATTTTTATTTGTATTCCTTGTTGAAAATAAAACATGAAATGAAATACAATTTTTTTGGAATAGGATTTGGACAAAATTCACATTTTTGCCTAAATAAAAGTATTGAAATAAAGAATAACATTTTGGTTAGAATTAAAGTCTTGAAAATAACATTTTTGTCAAAACTTGATTATTGAAATGAAAGTAACATTTTTGTCAAAACAAGATCATTGAAATAAAAATTTGTTCTTTTGTTTGCATTTCACAAATGCAAATACACATAAAAAATAAAGTTTGCAAGCAAAACATAAAAATAAATAAACCATATTTCATTATGAAATATATTTTACATTAAAAATATATCTTTAATGTAATATTAGAGAACTTAGAAAAGAATTATATTTCATTAAGAAATATGTTTTACATTAAATATACATTTTTAATATAATATTAGCATCATAGGAAGAGATTCACCATTTTGTTCATTAAAATAGGTTGAACAAAAATATTCATATTTGTTCAATAGAAAGAAATTAACACTTTTGTCAAAAGTAATAGTATGAAACGGAAATGAGCATTTTGACAAATTAAAATAGTTGAATTACAAAAATACTTTTTTTTTTTCAAATGTACGTTTTTACCAAAGTATGCATTCTTGTCAAAAAGGTTGGTTGAATCAAATAGATCATATTTGTTGAAACCGAATAGCTGAGATGAAAAGAATATTTTTGTCAAAATTATATTAGTTGAAATAAAAATGTATATTTTGCCAAAATAAGATGATTGAAACCAAAAATCACATTTTGGTCAAATAGAAAGAGTTAAACACAAATAGCATTTTTGTTGAATAGTTTTGTTACAACAAAAGTATTCATTTTGTTAAATGATAATGGTTAACAATATGAATTACCACTTTATATTCATTTGTCAAACTAGAATTAAAAATAGAATTCAAACGCAAATATAGCAATTATCTTTATTTGCAAAACATATATTAAAATCTGTGGGTGAAATAAAAAATCATTTATTTTGCCAAAACATACACTAGAATGTATAGGTAAGTAAAGTGACATCCTTATATGTTAATGCATACAATAGAATTAGTATGCAATTTAAATAAACATTTTATGTGTTAGGATATGCATTGAAAACATATACCAATGAGACTATTTCTTTTATGTGTTAAAGTTAGGAATAATTACATACAAATAAGGTGAAATGAAAATGGTCTTTTATTTGCCAGCCACAATAAAGTCATATGAATAAATTACAGTTTATGTGACATTAGAAATGTATAAGGAAATTATACGAGTAAAATACATTTTTACTCGTCATTAGAGAAAGAAAAAAAACATGTTTGTTTACTATCATCAACATGTTAGTAGAATTAAAAATTGGTTAAATTCGTTAACCGATTATTTCTTTATACGAACTGTTGTTGGCTGAAAACCCCACACGGGTATTGGGATGATAATTGACATACACTAGTTCCAATGTTTAAGTTGTATGTCGATCGATAGATTGACAGGCTGCAATGAGCGTTATTATTCATTTTAATGCTCACCCAGTTATGAATTTCACTTTGGATGTTGAAATGATGGTTGGATAATTATTTATCATTTGTTGTCATATACATACGATGTATGAAACCCATATAACCGAAATTATATGGTAATTGATTGAGTCACATTCCAATAAAGAATATTTTAGAAAATATCTTATAAAAAGAATATATTTTAGAAAAATATATTTTTATTGAAATGAACCAGTTATTTAGTAGAATAAATCATTAAATTTAGATTTAATGAAGTTTTCCAATTTGTTAATATTTAATTGTAGTTAAATTAAATAAATTTGGTTTTGGGTTTGTCGTGAATAATGTCTTAAATAACACTGTTCTTAAACACCATATGAAAAGAATAATCTTTTAATTTAGATTATTAAAGTTTTCAATTATATCTAGTAATTGAAATAAGATGAAACGTGAGTTGGGTTTATTGTGAACCATGTTTTTAAGTGACATATGTTCTTTAACCTGACTGACAGTGAAAATATGATTTGGAATATATAAATCTTTTATTAAGATTTAAATGGGAATCTTCCAAAAGTAAAGTTTTACAATTTAATATATTAAATTGGAGTTGAATGGAATTTGAATTAATAATAACCGAGATAAGCTTCTGTAAAAAAAGACCGATACTACATATGGAATTTAAAAGGCTTTGTCGTTATTCCATTTATATTATTGGTCGGATACAGAAATTTATAACGATTATATATTGATTTGATTTCTGTGAAGATTCCATATTTTATGGAAGATGATTTTGAGTTTACCGTGAACTATGTTTTAAATGACATTAGTTCTTTAACCCAGTTAAAGATAAGATTAATTTCTTAAATTTAAATAATCACTGAATAATGATTTTTGGTATTTAAAACCCAAATTGAAGTTTTGATAAATCTTTAAAAGTAAGATTTAAGAATAATTTAAAGAGTTTATCTTTGATGAGATAATGCGAATATTTTATTTGAAGAATATTCTGAATTGGAATGAGGCGTTGGATTTGTTTTTATAGTACTTGATTTTTAATTATAAAATACGTGAGTTATTCGGGAAGACCGGGTTTAACCTATTCCGAATAATTACTATGACGATGAAGAGTCGAAGTTGAAGACGGTGATTGAAGAATGACGATCTTCACATCAAATGGATGTGTTGCTACAGAGACCCTTAATGGGAGTAGATACCTTGAAGGGGCTTCAGTGGTGGCCGTCTGGACTATGGTTGATTGTTCAGATTTGGTTTCCGCTCAGACCCAGAGCATAAGCTAGGAAATGGATAGGTGTCTGACATTAGATTTTGTTCCATGTGAATTAAATCGATTTCTATTAATGTATGTATGTTTGGTGGTGGAGGATTTATTCTCTACTTAACACCTGGGTTTATGTTAATAGTGATTGATCGCATGGCGTGAATTGTCAATGTGGCACGCCAAGATGCAAATGATCAAGGCTTTTGTTGAAAAGTTGGGCCTTGTGGGATGATCAAAGTATAGCCTATTACGGCAGAACTTTGTGTATATCGTGACTTCGTGAGCCTCACACCTCGGTATGAGTCAAAAACGGGATTAGGACTGCAGGGAGGGCACACGTTTCTTTCTAGCTCGGAGTAGTGTCAGTGCTTAAACTGGCTGACATTTTACTTATGTGGATGATGGATTTTGAGACGCCTCGGATTTTTATAGGCCGTTAGTGGTCATACTATAGGTCCAAAAGGACCGGGAAGCGTGTGTTCAGGCATAACCAATCCACTGCCGATAGGCGGGGCCTGGCCCTGAAGATCCAAGGGTTCACTGCGGGGGATCCTGAGGCATTTGCTAGAGTGTCTCGAATCGGAGAGGAACTTGCCCCTAGCATCGACTCATGATGGAAATCCAATTTCCAATACGACCTTGCGGTTTTGATTGTAGAACTAGTATGGCGACATAGTAGGATGGGGTACTATGCCGTCTATGATTAATACATTATGATTGAAATTGCTTTTATAAATATATACATACCCATAGATATACACACTAATACCAAATCCGCTTTACCGTATCAAGCATCTTTTGACCATTATAAGGTAAAACCCTATCCTCCGGTTTGCGTTGCATTTTGTGATGGGACTTGGGTCTTATAATGGTTTCATTTTTTTTCTAAAAAGCATTGCGTTGTTTAACGTTTTACTTTATTTTATGCACTGGCAATCCAATGGAGTAAACCCGTTCCGCGTTAGCGGCGTGGTCCTGTGATTAGCCTTATTATTAGATAATTAAGTTAAGATTTCTCATACTAGTCCCATGACTGACTTGTAGTTTGTTTCACTGGCAAACTTGGGTGCCCATATTTTCCACACGGGCAGTCGAGTAGCTTTTTGTAGATATATTTACAGGATCCTGGCTTACAGCTGAAGCGGTATTCGGAAAGCTCTGTATCCGTGTATTCCTTCCAGTTGTATATTTGTATTATTTTTCCGCTGCTATTTAAATGTAATTTAAAACTCCGATATTATTGTATTTCCATTATGTAATAAGTATTCATACTCTGTTACATTCTTGTACCCTGATGTAATTGTTGTAATCAGCAATAAAATGTTCTTCAGTTTGTGTTCTGATGTGTGTTGTTCTCAAAGCAATCCAGCCATTCCTTTACTGGGAAGTTTTGGGTCGTTTCAGTTGGTATCAGAGCTTTGGTTTACAGAGCTCGAGAACAAGACACATTAGAACCGAACGAAAGAATTCAACATAGATTGGATTAGTAATATCCAATAAGAATAACTCGTTAGAGATAGGATCAGTAGTATCCTAGAACGAGTGTGAAGAGTATTATTTTCTTTAAAATAAAAATGAAAACAGATTTAGTTTTGAAAATTTTATCTAAATATACGTATTTTAGTATATTATATTTTAATGTGGACAATTGAGTATATAAAGATTTTGAATATACGAGTAATTAACGGATAATCGAAGTTTTAATATACTGGAAAGAGATAGAATCACACTCTAGTCGCCCGGAGATGATTCTGATGATTGCTAGCGTCATCAGAGTTTATGTTCGAGTCTCGAAAGTGGGATTTCTATATGTTTCCATTGACTGGTATGCGAACCAAAACTTAGTTAGTACACATTGCTGTGATTTGTACTAAAAATATGATCTTTGGCTATATATAAAAGTTATATATATTTGAAAAGTTAATCACCTAATTGATTGCTGGTTGTGATGTCTGATAATTAGTTTCACTAATTGAAATATTAGAATGATAATTAATTAAACAAATAAATAAAAAAATTAAGTTGAGTTAGTTAATTGAACAACTTTTAGCTACATTCCTTTTCTAGGACAAAAAGATTTTAAGTGGGGGCGATTGTAACGACCCAGAATTTTGGGGCCAATTTAAAATTTTTATTTTAGAAATTTTAATGGATTTTAATATTTATAATAATTTATTTTAAATAAGAACGACTAAAAATTTATTTTTAAAACGAATAAATTCAGTTTAATTATAAAAGGAGTTTAAAACAGCGCTGCAGTTTGAAAATTTGAAATTGAACTTTGACTGACTGTACAGGATTCAAAACAAATCTGATTTCAACAAAACCAAAAATTTTAAATCTGTTTAATCATATCTTTCTAACGAATCTGAAAAATTGAAATTTCGTTTTATTAATCAAAAGTTATGCCTAGTTTAAAATTTAGAAAAGTCGCTGTAGAGTTTATATATATTTTAATATAATATATTGGCCTTAAAAATAGCCATTTTTCAAACGACCTCGGTTTTCGACGAAACCACTTTTGTTGGAACCGGAATGTCAAATTATTGTTAGGTTTCAATTTTCATAATTTTTCGAATCAATATGTGAGCGTGGCAAACGAAAATGTGTTTTGTCAGTTTCAGTCAAATTTAATCGACTTGAAAATGACCATTTTTCAAACGATCTCAGAATTCGATGAAATTAGTCTCGTTAGAGCCGTATCATCAAAACATAACTAGAAATAATTTTTCTGGAATTTTTGGAGTCCATATGTGGCCCCGGTGAATTTATTCGTACGGTTAAATTGAATAAATGTTTTTATTTTTAAATTGAAGAAAACACGTTGAAAACTTTCGTTTGGGTTGACAGGACCTAGCCCATTGCGTCCGGAGAGTGGGTATTTGCCTAGGGACATTTTCTATTGGGCTGAAATTGGAGCTAGAATAGGCTAACGGGCTTAAAACTAGTAATTGAGAAATTATATATTATTATATTATTAATAACCTAAACAAATCAAACCCCTGACTCTAATACCAAGAACAGCCGCCACTATCCTATTCGATGGCCAGAAAGCTCCAACATCCTCCTCCAAATTTCGCAAGAATTATTCAATGAAATTCTAAATTGCAAATGGGAAATCGAAGAGCTTCATGATCTCTTTAATCTGAACGGGAGTGATCGATTTTTATTAAGCGAGTTGCTCGGATTTTGGGGGTGAAGTCGGCGACTTGGGGACGGGTTTCAAGGCGGATGGGCTGATCGAGCTTCACCATGGTGGGGTCGGCAGAAAAAGGAAGGAAGGGCGGTCGTTGGGGTCGCCGTGGATGGGGGTCCGATCCCCTGTATGGCGGCGCGCAGGCGGGGTTCTTGACCGATGTTGGGTTCGGGTTTATACAGAGAAAGAGGACGATGAAGAAGGGTAAATGATGGATTAAAATATAATTAATTTAATCTAATTATTTAATTAGTTAATAAATGTTTAAAATGCCATATCTTATTCAGATCTTATCGAAACTGAACAATTTTCGAACCGTTGGAATCGCAATGAACAGTACTACGTCATGGACCAGACTAGAACCAATTCTGAACTGATCAAATTTTGGCCAGAATTTCAGACCAGAACCAATCAGATTCAAATGAATGTGAGATTTCTTCTTTTTATATAACTAATTATTTATTAAATCTATTTGCTATGTGACGATTGAATGTGTACAATTCAGATCTGTTATGTGATGATATTACGGATGATTATCTGTTTGTTGGCTATGCATAAACACAGATTTGTATGTGTTCCATTAAAATAAATCATTATTGTTTATTTATTGATTTGAATTAGAATCCAACATTAAAAATATTATTTTGATCATTTTTTTTGGTTGAATTGAGTTAGATTGTTAATTCAACATAAAAATATTATTTTGATCATTTTAGTTGAATTTGATTATATTGTCAATTCAATATAAAAATATTATTTTGGTTATATTGTTAATTCAATATCACATATTATTTGGTCATTTCATTGGAGTGAAATAGATTTGTCAATTCAATATGGATCATTATTTTAATCATTTTTATCAGATTAAATAGAATTGTCAATTTAATAGATATAACATTATTTCATCATTTTATTGATTTGATATAGAATTGTAAATTTAATGTAAAATACTATTTGGTCATTTTATTCGATTTAATAGAATGGTCAATACAAATGAAAATAATTCTTTTATCAAAATAAGATTATTGAAATGAAAATAACATTTCTAAGATGTTAGCATAAGAAAAGTAACATTTTTATTTATAAAATGTTATATAGAAATGAAGTAACATTTTTGTTAAACTTGATTAGAGAAATAAATATGCATTTTTAAAAGTTACATTTCTTTCATTTGCATTCCTTGTTGTAAATAAAACTAGAAATAAGAAGTTGAATCTGTATTTACATTTCTTGATGTAAATGAAACTAGAAATAAAGAGTTATATTTTTATTTGTATTCCTTGTTGAAAATAAAACATGAAATGAAATACAATTGTTTTTTTTGAATAGGTGTAACATGCCGTCATTCGTCCACTTCAAGCTGGTAACTAAACCAACTCAAACCGTTCGAAATGACAAAATGTTATTAGCTTCTGAGGTAAATAGAATAAATCACAGAATCACAGCACAGAAAAACAGAATATCTCGCAGTGGAATAAATAAATTATACAATAGTAGTTCATGAAGCTACTAAATAAAAATCAAAATTTATACATAATATCAGAGTTAAAAAATTGAATACAGTGGAAGTCTAAATACAAGAATTTCTAATACAAAGGAGAAATAGCCAGAATCAACAGGTAGAGGTGACATCTTCAATAGTCTCCAGCTTCATTAGGTGAAATCTCAACACTGCAATGGTTTAAATTTTTGAAAATAATGAACGTGCAAGGAAAGAAATTACACTAATAAATGAATGCGCATGAACGGTTTAATTATTTGAAAATGAGGAACGTTCAAGGAAAGAAATAATATTAATGAATGAACATTGAACTTTAAATAACAAACATTAATTGCAAATAAAAGAAAAAAAATAGATATTAAATTCGAAGGAACCCATGGTTTTTGGCAATAATTAAAATGACTAATGAGGCAGATGGTGAATAAAACGGATTTGCAAATGAAAACGATGGCTTAGAAATAAATATAAATGGGATAGGTTGGGGGATTAAAAGAGGTGAACTTTAGGCAATACATAAATAATAATAAAAACAAACATTTTGAAATTCAAAACGCACAATGACTGTTTTGGGAAATGAATGGATGAGATGTTAATTCGAACGGTGCATTGAAATGGGAAGGAAAAATAAATGTCATGAGGAACCGAAAAGGAATGAATGTAGCAAAATATATGGAAGAAGATGAACGTTTTAATTTTGAAAATAACAACTAGTTAAGGAAAGGAATAATAGAAATAAATGGACGTTGAACCTTATAATGTAAACAGTGTTGGCAAATTAAAGGAACCAATATAAATGTGTTTGCAAATAAATGTAAAACAGTACAAATTTTTAATTCAAAGGACAAACGGTTTTGGCAATATATATTAACAACCGATTTTGCAAATCAAATATATAATAGATGATATTAAAAGAAAAATATATGTGACAAATAAAATTTGGTAATGTTTGCATAACAATAATCAATACCAATTGAAATTAAATCAAAGATACAATTCCATTAATATTGAAAACGAATTGTATAATTGTACGAGTTTAATGAATCCAAATAAATAACTTAATTAAAATTTACCATAAATAAGATACTAAAATACCCAATATTTATTTGTACTATCAAATTATATCTATATCAAAACACATTCATTTGTTTTATAAAATATAAAATAAATTTGGTTTTAATCAAAAATAAATATTATTTTAATAAAATCCAAACAAATAAAATAAATATAACAAAATTTAAACTAAATCATTAAATAAAATATACTAAAAATTTGAGGTTGTTACAATCTCCCCCACTCAAACCTTTTCGTCCCCAAAAAGGAACGAGGTAGGGAAATGGTAGTTAAATGCACGATATATTTAAACCAAATGGTTCATATTTATCTTCATATCTATATATATTTAGAAATATATATACATATATATATATATATATATATATATATACAAATCAATTTTTTTTCCAAACATTTCAAAGTAGTTTTAAGTATTCACTCGATGTCTTGATTGGCTATATATATTTATCCCACTTTCGAAACCCGAAAATAAATATCGATAATGCTGCAGTCATCACCAGAATCATTTTCAAGCGACTAGAGTGTGACTCTATGTAACGTCCCGGATTTTTTATCGGTTTATTTTTGAATATTTAAATTAGTTTTAAATATTGATTTGGAATAATAAATGGATTTTTAATTTAAATTTATCAATTTAATAAATCGATATGTGATTTAATTTTGAATATATTGAAATATCGTGATACTGAAGAGGAAATGAAATAATTTAATGTCGAGTTAAAACTGAATAGAAACCATTCAGTTGGTTCGTATAACTTTCATATTGAATAAGAACGATAATTGTAATTTATTATCGAAGGATTTAACTATGTGAAAAACGATTTACGCATTTAAATCAAATTTAATTTAATTCATTACTTTAATTTGTTATCTCTTCTATACGGTCAAATTAGATTTTAGAAACCGTTTTGTTGAATTCAAAATAGTGAATAACGTTGGAAACATCAGTCGTTACGGTTAAATAATGGTTTGGCGTTTCGAATCAAGAGCAATGAGATATTTTGAGTATAAAGTTTAAATAAATTAAATCAAATTAAATTTAAAGTTTCAAATAAGCCACCCCTATTTCATATAAGCCGACCTCTTCTTCCAACGCAGACCTACCATCTACCTCGAGCTGAAGTATTTGCTCCTTTTCTTCATGACAAAGTAAAACAACTAATTAATGGTGCTGTACATTTTGTTTCCCCTTCGCATTCTATATAAACGAGCCAAGCCTCGTGTACTTCATTCCAAAACAAACCAGTTCCTCTCATCCTCCGTTGTTTCTCCCTTTTTCCCCAATCAATGAAAACCGATCCGATTATATATAAAAAAAAAAGAGAAAAGGGGGAAACCAAGTCGAGTTCGATTTCAGTTCATACCCGAGGCTAGATTCTTGAGCGACGCAAATTCCAAGGGCCCCTCTTCGAGCAATGGTCGACCTAAAGCAGATGTCTTCACATGAATGGAGTGAGCCGTGGGGTTCCACAGTGGAGCATATAGGAGGTTCGCGAGTTCAATTTGGTGGTGACTGGGAATATACGAGAATCGAACTGGTCTAAAATGGTAGGGTTCGGGTCTGCAGAGCTTTGTAGATGGTGCGGTGCCTAACAGTAAACGTGGATTTGAGAATTCAGACACAACAAGAGGCATTTGTCTTGGCAGTAATGTTTTGTTTCGGAAGTTAGTGAATTTTGGGATTGGGTGCAGAGTTGGATTTTGGCTATGTACTGGGTGGCTTGGAGTTCATTGGTGTTCACTGGAAGTGGGTCGACGGGTTTGAAAGGGAAGGATAAGGCAATAGGAAATGGTTGTGACTGGAAGGGAGATCGACTGCGAGTTGCTCGATAAAATGTCAAAGTAGGAAGGGGTAGTATTTTGGGGCTGATTTGCAATAAAGAACAGTTCAATGATCTTGGACGATTTGTTTCGTCGATTAATCAACTTATTTGAAGAGTAACAAGGTATATGTTTTTACGTAATTTTAAATTTACATAGAATAATTAATTTTATTCTTTGGTTAAGGTTAATTAAAGTGAAAAATAGTCTAATCGTTAATAAATTAAATAATCATAGGAATAATTCATTCATGTCAAATTGTTGCCGCAAGGTGTGGAGTTTAATTGGATATTCAGCAAATATATTCAAGGTGAGTAAATCTCACTCACCGTTTTATATTTAAATTTATTTTTATCGTAAAAATAAATGTGTTGGTTGCTTGGGTGCATGAATGAATTGTTGAATTATTGTGGTTATTGAATTTTCCCGCAACACTATTAGCGGATGCCCGCAGTATCATTAGCGGATGACACTACGCCCACGTACATAAGTGGATCCCCTTTTTATACCGCGATATCCTGCCCTGAAGCAGGATTGGTATTATTTATGTGACTAACATCTGTGGATGCAGGGAAAACAGGTTGGAGGAATCCAACTGGATTCCTCAAATTTATTTATTATTGTTTACATACTTACATGTATGTGATGTGTTGAATTGGACTAATGGTTTGGTTATTTGGATATTTAAATATCACTGGCCCAAATATCTATATTTAAAAATATCAAAAAGGGATATTTGAATTTAAAAAGAAAAGTTTACTTTTCGAAATAAAAATGGAATGTCAAATGGATTTAGAAAAATTAACTTGCTTTTAATAATAAAAGTAAGTAGTTAAATTGATAACAATGTTCTGAATGGAAAGGGAAATTATCATTCATAATATTAGATTTTTAAATTCAAGTTTGAATTTAAAAAGGAAAATTTGTTTTTACAGGATGGGAATTTGATCTCAAATAAGATTTGAAATAAGAAATATAAAACAAGTGGAATGTATAAATGATGGTTATAATTGAAGAAAAGAAAAGGATTGTTATCGTCGGGTGAAATGTAAATTCAAGCGTGATTTTGAAAGGAAGTTTATCCACCCAAAGTAGAAATGAAATTTCAAAGGGAGTTTGAAATAGAACTTGTGTTAATATTTAAAACAAGAAGTATAGTTTATAAACGATGTTTTAAATGAATGTGAAAAATCATCATTTGGTACTTTATAAATTCTAAATTCAAGTATGATTTGTTTTCTGAAGTGGAAATTAGATTTCAAATGTAATTTGAATTGAAATGTGGTTTAATACTTAGAACAAGAAGTGAAATTCTAAACGATATGTTTAAATAAAGAAAAATAACTAGTATAGGATTTATTTAATTTTTGATGAAATTAAAAAGTGACTTTGAATAGGTTCAAGAAGGAAACGATCAAATTTATTCCGACATTCGGAATATAATTTGAATTGAAATAAGTCCATCTGGTTTGTTTTAGAATTCGACTATGTCCAATTTACAAGTGCAAATTGTTTTCAGAAAGGGGAATTTTACGTTTCGAAATAGAAATGGTATTTCGAATAAATTGAGAAAATTTAACTTGTTTTTAAATTAAAACCCAGTTGCTGGAATTTATAGACGCTGTTTATCAAGGAAAAAAAATATTATCATTTGATAATATTAAACTTTAATTTCAAGTAAGGGATGCAAAGCAGGAAATTTATCTTTCAAAGTGGAAATTTGAATTTCAAATGGAATATGAAATATAAGCTTGTTTTAAATGGTTAAAACAAGAAGTAAAATTTATAAACGATGTTTATAAATAGAAAGGGAAAATCATCATGGGATGATTTGGGTATTTGAATTCAACTTGGAATTTAAAAGGAGATTTATAACTTGAAATCGTTTCAAAAGAAGACGATGAAATCAAAGGAAGAAGTAAATTTATATACAAGGTTTATATATGGGACGAAGTAATTGTCGTCGAGTAATTTGGAAATAAATTTCCAAATGAAAGAAATGGGATCGAAATGTGAGATTTAAATCAAGTTTGTGTATTACAAGCTTTTATTCGTCTCAAGATAAGAACGTCGTCGATCAAGGTCTGAGAGGTAATTAAAATACCCCAACTTGAACGACTTCACTATTGTCAAGAGATGATATTAGTTTGTAAATGGTAAAGGGATATCGAAATGAGTTTATATTGAAGTTTGTTTAATCTTCGGAATTTGAAGTGGGATAGGGACGTTGGGTTGTATACCAGTTTATTTCCAAATAATAGAAATATAATATAATGCGATTTGAGTTTGAATAAATTCATAACCGAGTTATGAATATGGAATAGAATAATCGACGAATATGGATAATTCGAATTTGTGAAGTTAGATTTGGAAAATAGACTTAATTTATTTTTAAATATTAAGAATGGAGTTGGAATTTAATTATAAACGAAGTTTTTAAACGTTTATATTTAATTTAATTAAAACGAACTCGCCACGGCGCGGTAGTTCGTAAATTGGCGATTCGAACTTCAATTAAGTATATAGAACTCAATATAAGTCGGAATTTGATGAAACAAGAAATGCCCGGACCGATTGAATGCTAGTTTTCTAATGGAAGAGAAAAATCTTGATTTTATCATATAGATTTTGAGTTAGGTCAAAATCAAATTGTCAGAAAAACAGCGCCAGAATCGTTTTTAAACCATAATGGTTTATTTAATAAATTTAAAGGATTTTAAGTGAATAAAATCCGATTCTTTTTAGGAAAAATCCGAGTTGAGTTATCAAATAAATACGAACTCAAATCGAGTAAATGAACTGATTTTTAAAACAAAAAATCAGATTTAAATTATCGAATAAAGTTAGCGATTTCAAAAGAAATTAGTTAATGTGATTTTTGATCGAACCTAACTTTTGTTTTAAGTAAACTGAATTGTAAATTGGATCAAAGTATGAAAACGGAATTAGAACTGGGAAGTGAGCAAAGAGTTGAGTTTGATATGTCTATAAGCGAATACAAATATATTTGAACGTGATACGTTCAAAATTAAAAGTATATGAAACAAAAAAGCTAATTAGAAAATTTAATTAGCGAATGGTAGCGTATTTTGGTAAAAAGGGGCGAATTGTTTGAAATGAATTGGGAATGGGCATATGTATGTTAAACAGGTATGGGATGAAGTGAATGAAGGGTATGAAGAATATTATTAAGTGCCCGACAACAAGGTACATGTTTCAATTTCCATATGAGGTTTTATGCGCCGAATCGGCAAGCCGCTTGGCTTTTTGATTTTCTTTTTGAATGGAGAGGCCTGTGTGGTGGTTTGGGGATTTTCCCGATGCTCCCGGTACAAAGGAGGTTATGGCGAATTTTTCCGGAAATTTAAGGAGTTAGAATATTTTTAAGAAGTTTGATAATTAGAAATCGATATATCGATATTTAGAATTCGACAAGAAAAATTTAAAATAAAAATTAGAAAGGGTCAGTGAGTGTGAAATTGTTTGATGGTTGTTTGATGGATGTTTATTTTTCCTTTGATAGTTAAAACACCGGCTATCAAAGATTTTTACCATCGCTGTCAATACGGAGAGACCGGTTGGATTTAATATCCAGAAAACCACTCCGTATAGGCATAGGCGTTGCGAATTAGATTATACTGAAGATAATCGAAGACGGAGTGAGATGCAAAGAGCTGTTATGTTTGTCCAGTCCCAGGACAACTTGTATGGACGAATGTCTGACAGAGTATTCCTAACGATCACCTAAGACGATCTTTTCAAGGCATTACGTCTGGTAGTGGAGAAATTCGTTTCTCTTAGCTTTTATACCCGTAATATTTTTGGAAAGATCAACTAGTGATTTGACGGGTTTGACGATGTGGCATTCAAAGTGTATGGTGGCCAGATGTTCTAAAAGATAAACGTTGTCTCAAGCTTCACACCCAGGAAATGACAAAAATCGGGCAGGCAGCATGGCTATGTGGGTCGCACCCATTAGGGTGTATAATCACCTATCTAGAGAAATTCCTTTTGTTTCTAAATCTATCGATTCTGCCCATTCGGGAAACGGTGGTTTGAGTCCAACCGTTGGTGATATACATTCGATACACTCAAGCGAAATGAGTGGACGGTCATGTGTGGGTCGGGTTGCAAGACGTTCTTGTTGAACCCAGGTGTATTCGCCTCTAGAGATACACTGTCGGAAGGTGGTCCCATACCTTGTCATAGTTGGAATCCAATCTCCAATAAGCGCCCTGCGGTTTTTGATTTTATACTATATATGTAGAGCGTGAGATGCAAGCGTTCTACTATTTGGTTATTTATTTGATTAGACATTATTATAATATCACTGGATTTTGATATCAAAAATGATTTGGGTTATAGTAAGGTAAAAACCGTCCGTGTTTATGTGTGGACCGGTCTTACTATTATCTTTTCTTTCAAAGGATTTTTGAAGTTAAACCATATGGTTGGAGTTTACTCACACCAGTCCCATGACTGACCCAGAGTTTGTTTTGTTTTTCCTAAACTCTTGGGTGCCCAAATTTGTACGGGCAGTCAAGTGTTTCAAGCTTTTACAGATACCCTTAAAGGAGCTGGAAGCAGGAGGCTTCACCGCTAGTTATTTTAGAGTTATTTCCGCTGTATCAAATGTTATGTTGTACTCTGATGTTGGTATGTATATATGTACAAAACAGATTTGTATTTCAAAGCTTATGTTATATAATATATTTTATTCGTTCCGCTGTGAGATTCGTGTTTACTTTGATTATGCTCAGTTGTGTTCTTCTTCTTCTATTCTATTAGTTCTATCTTTTCTATCTCACCCTCTAATTTCTTTCTATTAATGATTCGGTATTTTCGATGTCTGAACAATCGACGCTGGGTTTTGTGTCGATTTTCGGAGTCGAAAATCTCGTGGTCGTTACACTCTATATCTATCTAATACATATAGAATTTAATGTATACGTTGATCAGACGTATACCTAAATCACTAAGTATTTGATAGTCCAACTTAACGTACTTAAGTACTCAAAACCTTTTTCTATATTTAAACAGAATATATATACCAAATTTTCAATCATATATTATAAATAATGTATACCAAATCATCCAAATTAAAATTTTAAGTAGGGAAAAATTATATCTCCCTCCCACTCATTTATTTATTAAAATTCAACCTCAATCCTTAGTAAATTTATAAACAATATTATTATTAAATCAAATACAAAATACTATTATTCAATCAAGATAAAATCAATTTCTTACTCTTTAAATCTTATTCAAAATATATAGTTTATAAAATCTTAAAGTGTAAACATCAATTTTTCAAAATTTTGGTATTACCAAAACAAAATATTATTAATAAACAAGAAAATCTTATATTATATTAGCATTCAGTTTCAAAACAATATTTAGATAGAGATAGACTAGCTCGAAGACTTATACTCTCCCTCTATTTCTTAACCTGTTATGAACAAGGATAAGTTATAGAATTCGAGTAAAAAGCTGAACGAACGAAAGAACCTAATCAAATTGGATCTACAAAGGAAGATGGACTCATTGAAATGGAAATTTCAAAAAAAGAATTTAAGTATTAAACAAAATTTTATATCCGAAAATATTTGTTTAAATCATTTTAAAGCATT
Source organism: Allium sativum (assembly GCA_030737875.1). NCBI lineage: Eukaryota > Viridiplantae > Streptophyta > Magnoliopsida > Asparagales > Amaryllidaceae > Allium > Allium sativum. Next base: position 487,994,429 of record CM060913.1, read on the forward strand.
TAAAAAAATTACTTATACTTTAAAAATACGTTCTCTCTCAAGAAGGATTCTACGACTGATTCCACTCATTCTAGAGCATCACTACCCTACCTCAAATGAGTTTTTACCTCATAGGCTAAAGCTTTGATAAACCAAAGCTCTGATACCAAATGTAACATACCGTCATTCGTCCACTTCAAGCTGGTAATTAAACCAACTCAAACCGTTCGAAATGACATAATGTTATTAGCTTCTGAGGTAAATAGAATAAATCACAGAATCACAGCACAGAAAAACAGAATATCTCGCAGCGGAATAAATAAATTATACAATCGTAGTTCATGAAGCTACTAAATAAAAATCAAAATTTATAAATAATATCAGAGTTAGAAAATTGAACACAGCGGAAGTCTAAATACAAGAATTTCTAATACAAAGGAGAAATAGCCAGAATCAACAGGTAGAGGTGATATCTTCAATAGTCTCCAGCTTCATTAGGTGAAATCTCAACACTGCAATACTCGATCTGGCCCGAGCAATAATACAAAACAAAACAACTCGGATCAGGACTAGCATTCTCATGGAAGTAAATCAACTCAAATGAAATGTTCAATAAAATGCATCAGTAACTTAAAGGATGTTGGGATCACCATCCTCTAAGGATCCGTTAAACCAATATCATATAATATAATACGCTATTATAATAGTGTCTATGGTTAAATATAACATATTAAAATAGCGTAAGCGTGATTACATTTTTACCCTTACACAGTTTATAATACCGTAGTCTATACAGTTACCGTAAAGTCCACAGTAACGTAGTGGCTATCAGAGGGCACTCCATAGGTACGATACAAATCATATTCGTAGGGGGCTCGATCAGGATAATATGACAAGGCACATGAGGAATGCCCAGAGTAGGAATATACTAGTTGCATGCCCGGACTGGTGGTAACGCATAGCCGCGACTACCGCCCACCTCGACAACACTCCCAAATCACGGATGCACATCAAATCAAATCAAATCAATCAAACCGAGGGACTATAGTAATAAAGGAAGAAGTGTTTCCGATGGAGGTAGCTAACCCCACTTGGTCATGGTATAGACCTGTTTTAGTCATTTTAATTATGACCCGAAGGTCAAGGATATCCATTATCGTTCTCTTTCTTCAAATCCAGTAATCGCCTCCAAATCAACCTACTTCATTCTGGAATTCCACCGCGTACACAGTTGTTAAAGTGGTTTTCGGTATTGGCAGAGAGTATGACAATATTCGATCCCGGTCTCTTCAACAACCAAACGTTTACATTTTTCACACCATGGCCATTTTAATAAAATCATATTCTGAAATAAAATTGATTTAAGAAATTTCTTAAATTCAAACCAAACAGTTTATGAATCAATTCCAAATTTAAAATTATTTCAATTCATATTCAATCAATTTATAATCGAATTCATAAATTCATATCAACTGTGAATTCAAATTCCAATTAATTACGCAGTTCACGTTCATTTCCTATAGAGTTCAATATTTAAGTCAATTCAAAAATTCACATTTAGTTGAATTAAAATCAAGTTCATTGAATCAAGTATCGTTGTATATATTTAAATCCTTAAACCTTGAATTTAAATCGCAAAATCAAAACTTATCCACCTATTTAGTTATTATTAAAGTTTACAAAATATATATATAATAAGCATTGAAAATATATTTACAAGTTATAAATTTATATAGAAAATAGCTGTATAAACATATATAGGTTTAAAATAATTTAAAAATAGGTTTAAAAAGAAAAATTTACTATAATATACTAATTTAAAGTTAAAAGTACATATATGATTAAATTATACAGTTTAAAATAAATAAATTATAAGTAGAATCTTAAATAAGCATTTAAATACATTTTTACTCATAAAATCATTTTAAAACATATAATTTAAAAATTTACAAAATTCATGTATAAATCTTTAAAATATAAATATAAAATATAAGATCTTAAACTAATATTATTACAATCAAATTTTCCAAATCATTTTAATTCGAAAACATGACCAACGGTGTTCGTATATAGTGTTCTACCCTATGGTCAAGTGATACGGATATTTATCATTTCAACCCGCAATTTATAAAATTTCTACGGGTTTATCATTTCAACCCGCAATCCCAAATTCAGTAAAAATCATTCAGGTCTATCATTTCAACCCATAACGATTTTTCCCTAATCTAATGTCCGTTCGGGTATGTATCTTTTCAACCCTTAGTGATTATTTTTCTAAACAAGGGGTATCTACAACATAACAAATCATCACATATCATCAATCACATCATAATCATATATAATCAGTGTGCATACATGTCACATGAATATTGTGTCACATATGAAAGTGTATATTTTAAACAAACAATTTCTACAACATAACAAATCATCACATATCATCAATCACATCATAGTCATATATAATTAGTGTACATACATGTCATATGAATATCATGTCACATATGAAAGTGTATATTTTAAACAAATAATTTCTACTGGCAATCCTATACATTTCATAACAATTCATTTAGTTGATCTAACATCTATGGAATAATGCGAGTCAAGTGTGAGATAAACTCACCTTTTGTAGCCCAAAATGAAATGACAACTTGCAGGCATGATACAGAATAATTTCAGCTCTATGATCGCTCAATATTTTTTTTTATAAGAGGAGGCTAGGGAATTTTCAATGGATCGGTACGGCTACTTGGGTTTTGGAACGGTTCTCAAACTCAACACCAAACATGACTCAAAATAAACCCAATAAACTCTTTACACAAAAAATATATTTTTTTATGTAGAAACACACATAAAACGTTAACATATATATATTTAAAATTCGACGCATAAAAATATATTTTATAAGTTATACATTTAAATAAAACACAACGCTAACGCATACTAAATCATATACCCTTATATATAATATATAAGTTGAAACACACACATAAACTCATACACACACACACACCATACACACAACACAAATTATAACAGTATATATTATAAATTATACATAAACACACAACAAATCCTTTTTCTAAATAGTATATATATATTTATTTATTATAAACGTATACACAGTAAAATTAATATATACCTATATATTTAAAATTCGACACATTCCAAATCACTTATATAAATATATATTAAATTATATAGCACCAAACCATATTTGTTTTTAAATTACATACAACGCAAACACACCTAAATAAAATCGTAAAAATGATATATATATATATTTATTTAAAATGAATATATATATATATAAACATATTTATTTTTTCAAAATAATTAAATTTCCGAAGCGACTCAACGCCATGCATTCAACATCGAAATATATGTTTCTTTTATATATAATCATAGATTTATAAACGCACACAAACATTTATCACACAAAACCACATATAAATATTTTATACAAATTGATGCACACAACCAAACTATATATATATATATGTCTATACATATATATTTTTAAAATAATAATTTTTTTTAAACAAAAATATACACACTCAACAAAAGGGGACACACACAAAAATCAATCTCACGCACAAACAAGATCACTCACACCACACAGTAACACAAACACACACTGTTAACACACCACACAAACAAAATAACACATATACATGTTAAAACTCATACCTCGACACATGAACGCACACGTAAAAACATACCCCATAAACTTTCATAGCTCACCAAACTCATGCAAAGAAAAGAAAACGGCTCACACACATAAGAAAACACAGGAGGAGGGAGCAAGGCGGAGTGGAGGCTGTTGTTGGGCATGGGCTGATGGCTAGGAGCGAGGCAAGGGAGAAACATGGTCGGAGGGAAGAGTCGGCGCTGTGGGAAGGCTCGGTGGCATCCTTGCGTGAGAGCAGGAGGCAATGCAAAGGTTCGCATGAGAAAAACTATTGTTGCTTTTCCATTTTGAAGAAATGTGAGATGCTTGATGGAAAAAGGAAAGAAGGCGGTGGGAAGATAATAATGGAAGCAGCCTTTTTGTTTGCATGAAGAAGAGTAACGTATGGGTTAGGAGAAGGCAATGGAAATGATAGAGAAAAATAAATAGGCAGAAGAAAATAGGCATGAGGCATTAAAAGAGTAGTAGCATTTATTCAGAAGAGAGAGAAATGAATGGAGCGGTTCTCAAGCAATTGCGTGTATAAATGGAAAGGCACGACTCAATCAGAGAATGCACCATTTAATGTTGAACGTTTGGTATAAAATTTCAAAACCAAATGGTTAGGAAAGGAAACCAAAAGAATTATAAGTAAAAAATTCTCAACGGATGATTTCACAATGAAATTAAATATATTTTGACAAATAAAAGAAAAATAGGAGATGAATGGTTTTAATTTTTGAAAATAATGAACGTGCAAGGAAAGAAATTACACTAATAAATGAATGCGTATGAACGGTTTAATTTTTTGAAAATGAGGAACGTTGAAGGAAAGAAATAATATTAATGAATGAACATTGAACTTTAAATAACAAACATTAATTGCAAATAAAAGAAAAAAATAGATATTAAATTCGAAGGAACCCATGGTTTTTGGCAACAATTAAAATGACTAATGAGGCAGATGGAGAATAAAACGGATTTGCAAATGAAAACGATGGCTTAGAAATAAATATAAATGGGATGGGTTGGGGATTAAAAGAGGTGAACTTTAGGCAATAAATAAATAATAAAAAAACAAACATTTTGAAATTCAAAACGCACAATGACTGTTTTGGGAAATGAATGGATGAGATGTTAATTCGAACGGTGCATTGAAATGGGAAGGAAAAATAAATGTCATGAGGAACCGAAAAGGAATGAATGTAGGAAAATATATGGAAGAAGATGAACGTTTTAATTTTGAAAATAACAACTAGTTAAGGAAAGGAATAATAGAAATAAATGGACGTTGAACCTTATAATGTAAACAGTGTTGGCAAATAAAAGGAACCAATATAAACGTGTTTGCAAATAAATGGAAAACAGTACAAATTTTTAATTCAAAGGACAAACGGTTTTGGCAATATATATTAACAACCGATTTTGCAAATCAAATATATAATAGATGATATTAAAAGAAAAATATATGTGACAAATAAAATTTGGTAATGTTTGCATAACAATAATCAATACCAATTGAAATTAAATCAAAGATACAATTCCATTAATATTGAAAACGAATTGTATAATTGTACGAGTTTTAAATAATTAAATAAAAATTCAAGAATGAATCCACATAAATATCTTAATTAAAAATTACCATAAATAAGATACTAAAATACCCAATATTTATTTGTACTATTAAATTATATCTATATCAAAACACATTCATTTGTTTTATAAAATATAAAATAAATTTGGTTTTAATCAAAAATAAATATTATTTTAATAAAATCCAAACAAATAAAATAAATATAACAAAATTTAAATTAAATCATTAAATAAAATATACTAAAAATTTGCGGTTGTTACAATAGGATTTGGACAAAATTCACGTTTTTGCCTAAATAAAAGTATTGAAATAAAGAATAACATTTTGGTTAGAATTAAAGTCTTGAAAATAACATTTTTGTCAAAACTTGATTATTGAAATGAAAATAACATTTTTGTCAAAATAAGATCATTGAAATAAAAATTTGTTCTTTTGTTTGCATTTCACAAATGCAAATACACATGAAAAATAAAGTTTGCAAGCAAAACATAAAAATAAATAAACCATATTTCATTATGAAATATATTTTACATTAAAAATATATCTTTAACGTAATATTAGAGAACTTAGAAAAGAATCATATTTCATTAAGAAATATGTTTTACATTAAGTATACATTTTTAATATAATATTAGCATTATAGGAAGAGATTCACCATTTTGTTCATTAAAACAGGTTGAACAAAAATATTCATAATTGTTCAATAGAAAGAAATTAACACTTTTGTCAAAAGTAATAGTATGAAACGGAAATTAGCATTTTGACAAATTAAAATAGTTGAATTACAAATATACTTTTTTTTCAAATGTACATTTTTACCAAAGTATGCATTCTTGTCAAAAAGGTTGGTTGAATCAAATAGATCATATTTGTTGAAACCAAATAGCTGAGATGAAAAGAATATTTTTGTCAAAATTATATTAGTTGAAATAAAAATGTATATTTTTCCAAAATAAGATGATTGAAACCAAAAATCACATTTAGGTCAAATAGAAAGAGTTAAACACAAATAGCATTTTTGTTGAATAGTTTTGTTACAACAAAAGTATTCATTTTGTTAAATGATAATGGTTAACAATATGAATTACCACTTTATATTCATTTTTCAAACTAGAATTAAAAATAGAATTCAAACGCAAATATAGCAATTATCTTTATTTACAAAACATATATTAAAATTTGTGGGTGAAATAAAGAATCATTTATTTTTCCAAAACATACACTAGAATGTATAGGTATGTAAAGTGACATCCTTATATGTTAATGCATACAATAGAATTAGTATGCAATTTAAATAAACATTTTATGTGTTAGGATATGCATTGAAAACATATACCAATGAGACTATTTCTTTTATGTGTTAAAGTTAGGAATAATTACATACAAATAAGGTGAAATGAAAATGGTCTTTTATTTGCCAGCCACAATAAGGTCATATGAATAAATTACAGTTTATGTGACATTAGAAATGTATAAGGAAATTATACGAGTAAAATACATTTTTACTCGTTATTAGAGAAAGGAAAAAAAACATGTTTGTTTACTATCATCATCATGTTAGTAGAATTAAAAATTGGTTAAATTCATTAACCGATTATTTCTTTATATGAACTGTTGTTGGCTGAAAACACCACACGGGAATTGGGATGATAATTGACATACACTAGTCCCAATGTTTAAGTTGTATGTTGATCGATAGATTGACAGGCTGCGATGAGCGTTATTATTCATTTTAATGCTCACCCAGTTATAAATTTCACTTTGGATGTTGAAATGATGGTTGGATAATTATTTATCATTTGTTGTCATATACATACGATGTATGAAACCCATATAACCGAAATTATATGGTAACTGATTGAGTCACATTCCAATAAAGAATATTTTAGAAAATATCTTATAAAAAGAATATATTTTAGAAAAATATTTTTTTATTGAAATGAACCAGTTATTTACTAGAATAAATCATTAAATTTAGATTTAATGAAGTTTTCCAATTTGTTAATATTTAATTGTAGTTAAATTAAATAAATTGGATTTTGGGTTTGTCGTGAATAGTGTCTTAAAAAACACTGTTTTTAAACCCCATATGAAAAGAATAATCTTTTAATTTAGATTATTAAAGTTTTCGATTATATTTAGTAATTGAAATAAGATGAAACGTGAGTTGGGTTTATTGTGAACCATGTTTTTAAGTGACATGTGTTCTTTAACCTGACTGACAGTGAAAATATGATTTGGAATTTATAAATTTTTTATTAAGATTTAAATGGGAATCTTCCAAAAGTAAAGTTTTCCAATTTAATATATTAATTTGTAGTTGAATGGAATTTGAATTAATAATAACCGAGATAAGCTTATGTAAAAGAAGACCGATACTACATACGGAATTTAAAAGGCTTTGCCGTTATTCCATTTATATTATTGGTCGGATACAGAAATTTATAATGATTATATATGGATTTTATTTCTGTGAAGATTCCATATTTTATGGAAGATGATTTTGAGTTTACCGTGAACTATGTTTTAAATGACATTAGTTCTTTAACCCGGTTAAAGATAAGATTAATTTCTTAAATTTAAATAATCACTGAATAATGATTTTTGTATTTAAAATCCAAATTGAAGTTTTGATAAATCTTTAAAAGTAAGATTTAAGAATAATTTAAAGAGTTTATCTTTGATAAGATAATGCGAATATTTTATTTGAAGAATATTCTGAATTTGAATGAGGCGTTGGATGTGTTTTTATAGTACTTGATTTTTAATTATAAAATACGTGAGTTATTCGGGAAGACCGGGTTTAACTCATTCTGAATAATTACTACGACGATGAAGAGTTGAAGTTGAAGATGGTGATTGAAGACCGACGATCTTCACATCGAATGATGTGTTGCTACAGAGACCCTTGATGGGAGTAGCTACCTTGAAGGGGCTTCAGTGGTGGCCGTCTGGACTATGGTTGATTGTTCGGATTTGGTTTTCGCTCAGACCCAGAGCATAAGCTATTAAATGGATGCGTGTCTGACATTGGATTTCGTTCCATGTGAATTAAATCGATTTCTGTTAATGTATGTCTGTTTGGTGGTGGAGGATTTATTCTCTACTTAACACCCGAGTTTATGTTAATAGTGATTGATCACATGGCGTGAATTGTCAATGTGGCATGCCAAGATGCAAATGATCAAGGCTTTTGTTGAAAAGCAGTGCCTTTTGGCATGATCAAAGTATAGCCTATTACGGCATAACTTTGTGTATATCGTGACTTCGCGAGCCTCACACCCCGGTATGAGTCAAAAACGGGATTAGGACTGCAGGGAGTGCACACGTTTCTTTCTAGCTAGGAGTAGTGTCAGTGCTTAAACTGACTGACATTTTACTTATGTGGATCATGGATTTTGAGGCGCCTCGGATTTTTATAGGCCGTTAGTGGTCATACTATAGGTTCAAAAGGACCGGGAAGCGTGTGTTCAAGCATAACCAATCCACTGCCGATAGGCGGGGACCGACCCTGAAGATCCAAGGGTTCACTGCAGGGGATCCTGAGGCATTTGCTAGAGTGTCTCGAATCGGAGAGGAGATTGCCCCTAGCCTCGACTCATGATGGAAATCCAATTTCAAATACGACCTTGCGGTTTTGATTGTAGAACTAGTATGGCGACATAGTAGGATGGGGTACTATGCCGTCTATGATTAATACATTATGATTGAAATTGTTTTTATAAATATATATATAACCATAGATATACACACTAATACCAAATCCGCTTCACCGTATCAAGCATCTTTTGACCATTATAAGGTAAAACCCTATCCTCCGGTTTGCGTTGCATTGTGTGTGATGGGACTTGGGTCTTATAATGGTTTCATTTTTTTTCTAAAAAGCGTTGTGTTGTTTAATGTTTTACTTTATTTTATGCACTGGCAATCCAATGGAGTAAACCCATTCCGCGTTAGAGGCGTGGTCCTGTGATTAGCCTTATTATTAGATAATTAAGTTAAGATTTCTCATACCAGTCCCATGACTGACCTGTAGTTTGTTTCACTGGCAAACTCGGGTGCCCATATTTTCCACACGGGCAGTCGAGTAGCTTTTTGCAGATATATTTACAGGATCCTGGCTTACAGCTGAAGCGGTATTCGGGAAGCTCTATATCCGTGTATTCCTTCCAGTTGTATATTTGTATTATTTTTCTGCTGCTATTTAAATGTAATTTAAAACTCCAATATTATTGTATTTCCATTATGTAATAAGTATTCATACTCTGTTACATTCTTGTACCCTGATGTAATTGTTGTAATCAGCAATAAAATGTTCTTCAGTTTGTGTTATGATGTGTGTTGTTCTCAAAGCAATCCAGCCTTTCCTTTACTGGGAATGTAACGACCCAGATTTTTGAACAGTTATTTTAAATATTTAGTATGGTTTTAAATATTGAATTCATAATATAAATGGTATTTTATTGGGTTATCGATTAAATAATCGAAATACGATTTATTTTGATTATTATCGAAATACGAGAAGTTTGAAATAATTCAATTCGAAGATAAAACTGAATCGAAACAGTTCAGATGATCAATATATATATATACTATGAACGATGATAATAGAAATTCATTGTTGGAAAATTTATTTGTTTTGAATTTAAAATGATTTAATATGGCTATTTTAAATATACGTTCAAATTAAATTGTATAATCTATTTCGTTGAATTCAAAATAGTGAATAATGTTGGGAACATCAGTTGTTTTGCTGAAATAGTGGTTCATGGTTTTAAATTAAAGGACCACAAGATATTTTATCGAATATAAAAGTAAATAAATATAGGAGAGCCGACCTAAACTGTATGCGTCGTCCTATTTTACCTTGAGCAGTAAAATTTGTTTCCTCCTCTGGCCATGTAAACATGAATTAATGGCGCCACCCTAACCTTTCAATATCGCAGACCTATCATTTCCTCGAGCTGTAATTTTTGCTCCTTTCTCCTGTATAAAAACACACACAGACCCATTCATTTCTGCAAACTGAAAACCAAAGCTCAAATCAAAGAAAGAAATGGCTCCCTCTTCATTCGCGATGTCCTTCGAAGCCACTGTCCTCGGTAGAAAATCGAAATCCTCCTTTTACAGAGCGGTCCGCTCCTTTTCATTTCCAGAAGTCCAATTCGAAATCGAGTTTCCCTTTTTAACTCAGTCTTCCAAAAATCGAAACGGTGAGCAATTCAATCATTTCAAGGCTGCTGAGTTCAACTCTAGAAGCAGCGGAAGTCGCGTTCGATTTGGGGTTTTAATTTTTGTCACCGTCGGCCTGGGTTGCATCATCGATTCTGGCGTTGCTTTTGAGACGACCCGATTTCCCGTTCACACGGAAACAAGGTTATCTTTGGAATATAACACAGAAACATATAATAGCAGAACAGAATTAAATAAATACACCAGAATGAACAACAAAATATACTGGATAAAAGTAATCATCAGAGTTACACAGTATACAGGATCTTACTTAGTACAAATACAGTTCAGCTATACATAACTGTCTACAGCGGAAATAAACAAAATATGTACAATAGGAGCTGAACAGCATAAAAAGAATAAATGGTAGAATCCATCTTCAGCTCCAGCTCTCCAGAAAGAACCAGCTAAACCTGAATACAAGGCTGCCCGTGTGGAAAAAGGGGCACCCGAGTTTGAGAGTGAAACAAACTACGAGTCAGTCATGGGACTGGTATGAGAAATCCACTCAACACATATATAATCGGCTAATCACAGGACCACGCCACTTTCGTGGAACAGGTTTACTCCATTGGATTGCCAGTGCTTTAAAACAAACCTTTATTTTAAACATCGCTATGCTTTTTATATAAATGAAGCCGTTATAAGACTCAGTTCCCATCACACAATGCAACGCAAACCGGAGGATAGAGTTTTACCTTATAATGGCCAAGATATGATTGATACGAATAAAACAAAGGCATTTGATATTATTGCTAGTGTTTATATGTTTTGAAACAATTTCGAATCATAACTATCAATCATAGACGGCATTAATGCCCCATACCACTATGTCGCCATATATAGGTATACAATCAAAACCGCACATCACGTATTTGGAAATTGGTTTTCCGTCATGAACCAAGGCAAAAGATAGTCCTTACCGAATTCGAGACGCTCTAGCCCGTGTCTCAGGAACAGCCGCAACTGCCCCTTGGAGCGACAGGGCCGGTCCACCGATGTGGATTATTATACCTGAACACTACGTCTCCCCGCCCTTTGGGGCGTAAACGAGCCAACGAATGACTCCATCGGACCCGGATCGTCCGATCAAACCGAGGCGCCTCGCAACAGCAACAACCACATAGGTGAAAAGTATATAAATGTCAGGGCTGGTAGGTCACTGACACCACCCTAGCTAGAAAGAAACGCAGGCCCTCCCTGAGGTCCTTCTCCCGTTTTAGGTTCATACCGGGGTGTGAGGCTCGCGAATTCACGTTCACACAAAGCTACGCCACACAGGCGGATGCTTTGATCATCACCACAAGACTTTGCTTTTCAACAGAAGCCCTGATCACTGCATCTTAGCATGCCACACAGGCAATTCACGCCATGCGATTGATGTCCGTCGATATACAACCTCTGAGCTCGTACGTCTCAGAGAAGGGCGTTAAGCAAAAGAATAAATTCTCCGCCGCCAAACAGATGTATATTTAACATAAATCAATCAACACAGAATAAACTCCAATGTCAGACACACAGTCCATTTACAAGTCCGTTCTGGGTCTGAACGAAACCGGAGGCACTAAATACCTCGCAAACCCTTCGATCAACACGTACGTCTGAACGATCACCACTCATTATCCATATTTCGGGATGCCTCCCAATCAGGACCTCGGTTACCATCCAAACGAGGTGGAGACCTCCGGTCTTCGACCATCGTCTTCATCTTCGACTTTCTATCGTCGGTCAATTATTTGAAATGAGAATTAACTCGACCTTCTCAAATAATTCTCGTATATTTAGAATTTCAAATCAATTTATTTCAATGGTTAAATTATTCGACAACACCAATTTTGTCCTTTAATGTAATTTTCACACCAAACCCATTCAACCATCAAACATCACATAAATCAAGCAAATTCAGTTTATTTCCATTCTATATCGCTTATGATATTTTATAACTATTTATCGCTATTTTTATTTATTTTAAAATAGCCATTTTATTCAAAACGACGCTTCGGGCCATAAGGCGGCCGTGGCGCTGTTTTTCTTCAGATTTGATTTACACATATCTGAAAATCTAACTGTTGGATCTTCACAAAATTTACATCATTAGAAAGGTCTTTTCAAAACGAATCCAACGGTTCCAGTTTCGGGAAAATCCGACGGTCGGATCTCCCGGTACAATCGTTTGAAATTTCGATTTCAAAATACGAACTGCAGCGTCGTTATTCGATTAAATATAATTATATTTATATATATAAATAAATATAATCGTTTCTGGCGCTGTTTTTCTTCAGATTTGAATTAAACATTCCAGACAATCCAACCGTTGGATTTCTACAAAGTTGGTGCCGTTGGGAAGATATTTCCAAGGCGAACCCGACGGTTGAGGTTTCGGGAAAATCCAATGGTCGGATTTCCCGCACTAATCGTTTGAAATCACGGTTTCAAAATACGAACTGCACGGCTTCGTTTCGTTTTAATTTTATTTATATTTATATATTTATATAAATATAGTTCATTCAAAAATTTCAATATCGTTTTCACTTCAAATATTTTTCTAACACCTTAAATTTTGGAAAAATTTCGCCATAACCTCCCCTGCACCGGGAGCATCGGGAAATCGCAAATAGCGTCCCCGGTCCTTCTAATCTCAAAAAGAAAAAGGAAAAGCCAAGCGGCTAGCCAACAGGCTCAAAATCATCACCCAAACAAATCAGTAAATGTGTACCTATTTGTCGGGCACAAAATTTTATTCCTCTTCTCTAGCCCCTTTGCTATAACCTGTTCAATGAATATGCATATACATATATATACAGTTCTTATCATTTATCCTTTTCTATTCAACTTCATATTTGATTTCTGTTTGGTTTAAAGACACCATTTATTCTAATGTTACATACATAGGTGCAAATCATTTCATTAGCTAATTAATGAATATTTCAACTCATATATGTTTAGTTTGAACAAGTGGCTATTTTTAACACTTCACATTTCAACGATTTATGCATACAATAAAAATGTGATTTTTATTGTAAAACAATTCATTTCAAAACACTATTTTTCTATATAGTTCATATAGTCGATAAAAGGTGATTTTTATTATCAAACAATTTATTTCAAAATATGAATCCCATTCAACACATGAATTTCTAAACAACGAATGAATATCAATTCAACACATGAATGTTTTCTATAGTTTTTATATATAGATAAAAATGTGATTTTTATTATCGAACAATTTATTTCAAAATATGAATACCATTCAACACATGAATTTCTAAACAACGAATGAATATCAATTCAACACATGAATGTTTTCTATAGTTTCTATATATAGATAAAAATGTGATTTTTATTATCGAACAATTTATTTCAAAATATGAATACCATTCAACACATGAATTTCTAAACAACGAATGAATATCAATTCAACACATGAATGTTTTCTATAGTTTCTATATATAGATAAAAATGTGATTTTTATTATCGAACAATTTATTTCAAAATATGAATACCATTCAACACATGAATTTCTAAACAACGAATGAATATCAATTCAACACATGAATGTTTTCTATAGTTTCTATATATAGATAAAAATGTGATTTTTGTTATCGAACAATTTATTTCAAAATATGAATACCATTCAACACATGAATTTCTAAACAACGAATGAATATCAATTCAACACATGAATGTTTTCTATAGTTTCTATATATAGATAAAAATGTGATTTTTGTTATCGAACAATTTATTTCAAAATATGAATACCATTCAACACATGAATTTCTAAACCACGAATGAATATCAATTCAACACATGAATGTTTTCTATAGTTTCTATATATAGATAAAAATGTGATTTTTGTTATCGAACAATTTATTTCAAAATATGAATACCATTCAACACATGAATTTCTAAACAACGAATGAATATCAATTCAACACATGAATGTTTTCTATACAATGAATAAATATAGTTTAAGCATATGAAAATAATTCAAACACACAAATATTATTCAAAATTTCGGCAGCATAACGGCAGGGTAGTTACACCGGCACCGTCCCTAGTACGGCTCCTCGCTCTACCTTAAAACCTCGCGGTTTTTGACAATGGGGTTCATGCATCTAGTTCGCACGCAGGCGGCATGTATATATTTATTTCATTTCCACCAACTAATCCTAAGTGGTTTCAACCAAATATTTCACAACCACAAACGGGTATTTTTCAACCTCAAACAACCAATATCAATCACAAACAATCCCAAACAACCATTCGTTATCAACCAATTATCACAACCATTTCAATCAATAAATATCGTCCATGGTTTGTGGACGAGGGGCGTATATATATATATATATATATATATTTATATATAGCTATTCACTTTTATTTCACACATACATAATATTTTTAAATCAGAAATCTCACCAATAGCTATCCAACTGCACGACACTTCCTTAGGGAAATCTTCGCCTTTTGTCGCTTTCGCCCGTATTCTCTACATATGTAAAAATTGAATTTTTACTATGTTATTCAATATATAAAAATCTGATTTCTACTTTCGATATATAAAAATATGATTTTTCTTTTGACTTTTTAAAGTTCAAATCCTTTTTCGAAAAATCAGTTTTTACTTTTTAAAACATCAGTTTTTACTCTTTTAAAAATTTCAGTTTTAATACTTTATAAAAATTCAGTTTTTTATACTTTTAAACATTTCAGTTTTTATACTTTACAAAATCAGTTTTTTTTATTTTTAAACATTTCAGTTTTTATACTTTATAAAAATCAGTTTTTTTTATTTGTAAACATTTCAGTTTTTAAAACATAAAAATCAGTTTTTTTTATTTTTAAACATTTCAGTTTTTAAAACATAAAAATCAGTTTTTTTTATTTTTAAACATTTCAGTTTTTAAAACATAAAAATTAGTTTTTTTTTATTTTTAAACATTTCAGTTTTTAAAACATAAAAATCAGTTTTTTTTATTTTTAAACATTTCAGTTTTTAAAACATAAAATTTAGTTTTTTTTTTCTTTCTTTTGAAATCGAAATGAACGGCAGGGGGGGCAATGAAGATAAAGGGGGGGAGAAATTAAAATATATTATTTTTTTATTATTATTAATTTATTATTTAATTTTGGTAAAAAGGGTTGACTTTTACATACGACCTCGAAACGAGGCCCACCGCCTGTCGCCCATAGCGCTTTACCCCCATTCCGAACACAATGGGATATGTATCGCAAGCTGATTTGATCGTTATAATCAGTTTCCTTTTGAATTTTCATTTAAATCACTATATTGAATTTTAAACGCACATTTCAAATTACCGGGGTCACATACTAACTAGAAAAATTCCAGAAAAATATTTTCTAACTTTGTATTGACGATACGGTCCCAACAAAATTAGTTTCGTCGAATTCTGAGACCGTTTGAAAAATGGCCAATTTCCATTCGATTAAATTCAACAGAAACTGGTCAAACGCGTTTTCTTTTGCCACGCTCACATATTGATTCGAAAAATTATGAAATTTGAAACCTAGCAATAACTTGACACTTCGGATCCAACAAAAGTGGTTTCGTCGAAATCCGAGGTCATCTGCAAAATGTCCATTTTTAAGGGCCTGAATTCCATAGCGACTATTCAGAATTTTCAACTGGACATATCTTTTGATTCCCGCTATCAAATTTCGATTGGTCGGATTCGTTAGAAAGATATTATCAATTAGATTCCATTATTTTTGGTTTCACTACAATCCGGATTGTTTTGCACCCGGTATATTCAATTGAAGTTTGAAATCGAATTATCGAACTACCGCGCCATTTTCAATTCTATATATAATTATAATTAATTATATTGGTTTTCAAATGTCGATTCAAACTTAGTTTTCATCGCCATTATTTAAAATATTTATTTTAAGTATTTAAAATCCATTATTTTAGCCAATTTAAAAATTTTAAATTGGTTCAGATTTTCTGGGTCGTTATAGCTTTTGGGTTCGCGAAGATGAAGCGTTCAAGTGGAAGGGGGCACTCGTGTGTACAGCGGAGGACGGAGCTGTCTATTGAAGAAGTCGAGGTATGGTTACTCGAATAAGGCGCGACGATGAGATCTGGTGAGGTCTGCGAAGTGGAACATCTGTGAACTGGGAAGGTGAGATTGGATGTTGAGCCATTTCGATTACAGTTATGGAGAAGGGGGGCATCGATGGGTTCAGGAAGGGAAACAGGGACCGGAAAAAGGGAAATTTAAATAAAGAATTTAAGGTATATTTTTAGTTTATTCTTAATTTAAATTTATATTGAGATTGATATAAAAATTAGTAGTTGATTTAATCAATTTGAATAACTTGTAGGAATTTGCATATTAGTTAGAACTGAATTCGTACATTGTCGAGAGAAAAGGAAATGGTGTTTACTATTAATTTGGAAATTTATTTAAAGAAAATTAGTTTAGTTAATTGGAAATAGATTAAATATATAGGAATTAGTTAGTAAAGGATAAAAACTGTAAACGAAGTAGTTAAGGATTAAATTGGAATTTAATTTACATATGAGTAATTAATTTAAATTAAATTAGTGAAGTTCAAAAAAACTGAAATATATTTATATGGTTTTACATTGAAAAACAGATGGTGGGATAAATCATTCTGAAATCTATATAATTGGCTTCATTGGATGGATCGCAAATAAAATCCCTGGTGAGTAAATCTCACTCACCTTTAGAATTATTTTTATTTTATTAAAAATAATTGGTTGTGCTTGTGTGAATGCTTTCTGGTTATTTTATATATATTAGTTATTTAGGCTATATATATATATTGGGTTGATTGATTGGTTGGATTCCCGCAGTCTCATTAGCGGATGCCCGCAGTTTCATAGCGGATGATTACCCTATACGCCCCACGCTATGATTAGTGGATGACCTTCTATACCGCGATATTCTGCCACGAAGCAGAATGGGTATTATCTATGTGCTAACATCTGTGGATGCAGGAAAACAGGTTGGAGGAATCCAACTGGATTCCTCAAAAATATATTATCTGTTTGTTTATTTGTTTGCATATATATTGTTATATATGATGTGTTAGAAAAATAAATAATTGGTTGCTTTGTGTGTTTTATCACTGGGCTTAAGTAATGATATTTAAAAATATCGTGGAAGGATATTTGAGATTTAAAAGGGAAAATTCTATTTTTAGAATAGAATTTGAATTTTAAATGGGAATAAAATATAAACTTGTTTTTTTGAAAAATAAAACAAGTAGTTTCTTTATAAACGAAGTTTATAAATAGTTCTTTTATAACGAAGTTATAAATGAAGTGAAAAGAATTATCATTTGATAATTCAGAAATAGAAATACAAGTATGAAATTGGAGTTTGAAATGAAATTTCAAAATAGGATGTGAAAAGAAATTTTTAAATATATAACTCAAATGAAATTTGAGTATAACATTTGAATAGTAGAATTAGAAAAGGAGTTTAAATATTTGAATTTTAAAAGGAGATTGAATATTAGAAATTCAAATCGAAGTTCAAATAGAATTTGAATAGACGAGATTAGAATGAAAAATAGAATTTGAATTCAAGGAATTAAAATAAAATTTGAATTCAAAGGAATTCGAATAAAGAAATTCAAATAGAGATTTGAATGTAGAATTTCAAAATAGAATTTGAAATAAACTTTGAAATAGGATTTTCAAAGTAGAATTGGGAATAGAATTTCAAAATAGGATTTCAAAATAGAAAATCCAAATGGTTTTGAAATGGAATTTGAATTCAAGGGAATTCAAATGGATTTGAGTGAAGAAATTCAAATGGTGAAAAAAATAAGTTTGAATAAGGAATTCAAATGGGATTGGAATAAAGGAAATTCAAAAATGGAATTTCAAATAAAAGAAAATGTAATTTGAAATATTGGGAATTTCAAATAAGAGAAAATGGAATTTGAAACATTTAGAATTTTAAATTGAATTTAAATGGAGTTTGAATATTTGAATTTCAAATAAAATTAAAATGGAGTTGGGATATTCGAGAATTCAAATAAACTTTAAATACAGGAATTGCAAACGGATTTGAAAATGGAGTTTAAATCCTGAATTGGAATTCAAGAGATACAAATTAGAATTTGAATCCAAGGAGATATAAATATTGAATTTGAATTCAAGAGAAAAATTAAATATGGTATTTGAATTCAAAGTGAAGTTTAATATGCGATTGAATATAGAATTCAAATGGAATTTAAATTATGGATTTGTATATATGATATATATATCAGAAAGGGAGTTGAATTTTATTTAAACAAAGTTTATATATATATAGCGAACTCGCCACGGCGCGGTAGTTCGTAAATTGGTGACTCGAACTTCAATCGAGTATATAAAACTCAATTGAAGTCAGAATTCTTTGAAACAAGAAATGTCAGGATCGATTTGATGATAGCTTCCTAATGGAAGAGAAAAATCTGAATTTCGTCGTATAGATTTTGAGTTATGTCAAAATCAAATTTTCAGAAAAACAGCGCCAAAACCACTTTAAACCCGCAACGGTTTATTTAAATAAATAAAAGGGATTTTTATAAATAAAAATCCGAATTTCTATTAGAAAAATACAGACTGGAGATATAAAGTAAAAATGAATCCCAGTGAAGTAAGTGAGGTGATTTTTGAAATAAAAAAATCAGATTTTTAACTGCTGAATAGAACCAACTAATCTGGAGTATATTTAGTCAAATAAGAGGTGAATTGAACTTGGGTTTTGGTTAAGTAAAATTGAACTGGTGAATATATATATTCAAATTCGAATATGGAATTTGAGTTGGAAACAGAATTGAAATAATTTATAAGCAAGAGAAAGGATATTTGAATATGCTATTTTCAAATGTAAAGGAAAATATGCCCAAGAAGCTAATAAGAGGATAAAAAAGCAAATTGTGTTAAAATGACCAGATTGAGTTGGGCTAAATTAGAAACAGGTGAATATGTGTTAAGCAGGTTTGGGATGAAGTATATGAAGTTTATAAATGTAGTGCCCGACAAAAAGGTACATGTTTAATTCATATATGAAATTTATGCGCCGTATCGGCAGGCCGCTTGGCTTTTTCTTTTTCTTTTTGAAATGAGAAGGTACCGGGAAGCTATTTGAAATTTCCCGATGCTCCCGATACAGGGGAGGTTATGGCGAATTTTTCCGGGAATTCAAGGAGTTAGAATATTTTTAAGAAATTGAAAATTAGAAATCTATATATCGATATATATAGAATTCGATAAGGAAACGAAATCAAAAATAGCGTAAAGGGCCGATATGATTATTGAAAATATTTGGTTAACAAATATTGATAAGAGAATATAGAAGAGATTTAATTAATGAAATATTAATTAAAAGGCCCAGTGATTTGTTTGATATGTTTGGATGAACACTTGTGTTATTCGATAGTTAAATCACAGACTATCGAAGTTTTTGACCATCGTTGTCAATATGGAGAGACCGGTTGGATTATTATCCGAAGAACCACTCCGTATCGGCATAAGCGTTGCGAACCAAGTATGCTGAATATATTGAAGACGGAGTAAAGTGCAAGGGCTTTTCTATTTATAGAAATTGTGCCTTCGGTTTCGTTCAATCCCAGAACGAACGTAAATGGATGAATGTCTGACAAAGTATTTCCAATGATCAAATGGGTTGGTCTGTATGAATATATATGGTTGCAACGGATTTATCCCTTAGCATAATATCCAGAATATTTGTGCAAACTCAACTAGTGATTAACGGATCTGACAATGTGGCATTCAAAGTGATTGTGCTATCAATGAATGGTAAGTATTCGTAGCCTCAGGCCTCAACAACCGGGAAAGGACAAAAATCGGGCAGGCAGCATGGCTATGTGGGTCGCACCCATTAGGGTGTATAATCACCTATCTAGAGAAATTCCTTTTGTTTCTAAATCTATCAATTCTGCCCATTCGGGAAACGGTGGTTTGAGTCCAACCGTTGGTGATATACATTCGATACACTCAAGCGAAATGAGTGGTCGGTCATGTATGGGCCGGGTTACAAGATGTTCTTGTTGAACCCAGTGTATTCCTCTTTAGAGATACACTAGCGGAAGGTGGTTCCATACCTTTTCATGTTGGAAATCCAATCTCCAATAAGCGCCATGCGGTTTTTGATTTTATACTATATATGTGGAGCGTGAGATGCAAGCGTTCTGCTATTTGGTTATTTACTTGATGTAGACATTATTATAATATCACGGGATTTTCGTATCAAAATGTTTTGGGTTATAGTAAGGTAAAAACCATCCATGTTTATGTGTGGGTTGCTCTTACTATTATCTTTTCTTTCGAAAAAGGTTTTGAAGGTTAAACAAGTGGTTGGAGTTTACTCACACCAGTCCCATGACTGACCCAGAGTTTATTTTGTTTTGTTTTCCCTAAACTCTTGGGTGCCCAAATTTGTACGGGCAGTCAAGTAGTCGGGATTTCACAGATTCATTTGGAGGAGCTGGAAGCAGGAGGCTTCACCAGTTAGCTATAGGCTATCATATATTCCGCTGTGGACCTTGTTTGTATCTGGAAACAGGTGTTTATAACTGTTCCAGAAATGACTGTTGTGCTCTGATGATGGTATGTATATAAAGTTACTGATTTGTATTTCAAAGGTTATGTTATATAATATATTTTATTCGTTCCGCTGTGAGTTTGTGATCTTCGTTTTTCTTCTATTCTAATATTTCTTTCTTCCTATTTCTCATCTTCTAACTTCTTTCTATTAATGGTTCGTATTTCTGTGTTATTTGGGTTGGACGTGTGGTGTATTTAGTCAACTCAGATAGCTCGGATTTGCGGGTCGTTTCAGTTGGTATCAGAGCTTAGGTTGAGCGAATACCTAGGCTTGTGTGGCATGTGCTCATTAGAGATAGGGTCAGTAGTACCCTAGAATGAGTTGAGCGTATATATATACGAGAGAGCATATTTGTAAATTGATATAAAAGTTGTTTTATATTGTGTTGACTAGTCTATGAGTGGTTTATGAATTCTGGTCGAATCGTGGGACGCCACGAAGTCGATAGGGATTTCTAAACACTTGAACAGAGAAATTGAACACAATATTGTTTTAAAGTGGGTGAATGAAATAATTTTACCCAAAATTCTATTTTGATATATAACTAATAATTTTCTGAAATTATTGGATGTGTTGATTGTTATCGTTATAATCAAATTTGATTATAAAAATTGGAATGGTTATATATAACCAAAATAAAACTTGTATATAACATATACAAATGAGATGAATTAGAATTAAATTCAAACCAGAGTTTAGAATTCAAAATCCTGGGAAGTTGAAAATATTTTTCAAAGTATATTAAAATAATATAGATTTGTTTTAGAAGGATTTGAAAGAAAATCATTTTGGATAAATTTTGAAAGAATAAGGCACTGAACTCACTTCAGTGGCTGGGAACTAATACTGATGATGATTGCAACATCATCAGTGTTCATTTCCGAGTTTCTAAGTGATGAATTGCTACCTTAGAAAAAGTTTTTGATGGAAATTTGTTTGAAAGAAAACAAGTGGTTTGATAATTCAAATGTTTTGAATTTGAAATGAAAATAAATATATGTATATATTTAAGTGATTTCAAAAGGATTTGAAATGAAAACCCTGGGATTTGGATTCTGGAATTTAAATTTAACTTAAACAAGTTAAATGGGTCGAAGTGAATGAATTGATTAGAATCAATTTGAATAGGTTTATTGGAATATAGATTGGATATAAATGGACTGATCATAGATCATTTGAATTAAATGTGTGAAAACCAAAAGTTTTGGTTGGGGCTAATTTGTTGAAATATGAAGAGGTGAGTTTCAACATAAAGGAGTTTTGAAAAGTTAGTGAGTCTATAGTATTTTTCCTACCTGAGCAATTTCGAGGACGAAATTATTTTAAGGGGAGAAGAATGTAACGACCCAGATTTTTGAACAGTTATTTTAAATATTTAGTATGGTTTTAAATATTGAATTCATAATATAAATGGTATTTTATTGGGTTATCGATTAAATAATCGAAATACGATTTATTTTGATTATTATCGAAATACGAGAAGTTTGAAATAATTCAATTCGAAGATAAAACTGAATCGAAACAGTTCAGATGATCAATATATATATATACTATGAACGATGATAATAGAAATTCATTGTTGGAAAATTTATTTGTTTTGAATTTAAAATGATTTAATATGGCTATTTTAAATATACGTTCAAATTAAATTGTATAATCTATTTCGTTGAATTCAAAATAGTGAATAATGTTGGGAACATCAGTTGTTTTGCTGAAATAGTGGTTCATGGTTTTAAATTAAAGGACCACAAGATATTTTATCGAATATAAAAGTAAATAAATATAGGAGAGCCGACCTAAACTGTATGCGTCGTCCTATTTTACCTTGAGCAGTAAAATTTGTTTCCTCCTCCGGCCATGCAAACATGAATTAATGGCGCCACCCTAACCTTTCAATATCGCAGACCTATCATTTCCTCGAGCTGTAATTTTTGCTCCTTTCTCCTGTATAAAAACACACACAGACCCATTCATTTCTGCAAACTGAAAACCAAAGCTCAAATCAAAGAAAGAAATGGCTCCCTCTTCATTCGCGATGTCCTTCGAAGCCACTGTCCTCGGTAGAAAATCGAAATCCTCCTTTTACAGAGCGGTCCGCTCCTTTTCATTTCCAGAAGTCTAATTCGAAATCGAGTTTCCCTTTTTTACTCAGTCTTCTAAAAATCGAAACGGTGAGCAATTCAATCATTTCAAGGCTGCTGAGTTCAACTCTAGAAGCAGCGGTAGTCGCGTTCGATTTGGGGATTTAATTTTTGTCACCGTCGGCCTGGGTTGCATCATCGATTCTGGCGTTGCTTTTGGGTTCGCGAAGATGAAGCGTTCAAGTGGAAGGGGGCGCTCGTGTGTACAGCGGAGGACGGAGCTGTCTATTGAAGAAGTCGAGGTATGGTTACTCGAATAAGGCGCGACGATGAGATCTGGTGAGGTCTGCGAAGTGGAACATCTGTGAACTGGGAAGGTGAGATTGGATGTTGAGCCATTTCGATTACAGTTATGGAGAAGGGGGGCATCGATGGGTTCAGGAAGGGAAACAGGGACCAGAAAAAGGGAAATTTAAATAAAGAATTTAAGGTATATTTTTAGTTTATTCTTAATTTAAATTTATATTGAGATTGATATAAAAATTAGTAGTTGATTTAATCAATTTGAATAACTTGTAGGAATTTGCATATTAGTTAGAACTGAATTCGTACATTGTCGAGAGAAAAGGAAATGGTGTTTACTATTAATTTGGAAATTTATTTAAAGAAAATTAGTTTAGTTAATTGGAAATAGATTAAATATATAGGAATTAGTTAGTAAAGGATAAAAACTGTAAACGAAGTAGTTAAGGATTAAATTGGAATTTAATTTACATATGAGTAATTAATTTAAATTAAATTAGTGAAGTTCAAAAAAACTGAAATATATTTATATGGTTTTACATTGAAAAACAGATGGTGGGATAAATCATTCTGAAATCTATATAATTGGCTTCATTGGATGGATCGCAAATAAAATCCCTGGTGAGTAAATCTCACTCACCTTTAGAATTATTTTTATTTTATTAAAAATAATTGGTTGTGCTTGTGTGAATGCTTTCTGGTTATTTTATATATATTAGTTATTTAGGCTATATATATATATTGGGTTGATTGATTGGTTGGATTCCCGCAGTCTCATTAGCGGATGCCCGCAGTTTCATAGCGGATGATTACCCTATACGCCCCACGCTATGATTAGTGGATGACCTTCTATACCGCGATATTCTGCCACGAAGCAGAATGGGTATTATCTATGTGCTAACATCTGTGGATGCAGGAAAACAGGTTGGAGGAATCCAACTGGATTCCTCAAAAATATATTATCTGTTTGTTTATTTGTTTGCATATATATTGTTATATATGATGTGTTAGAAAAATAAATAATTGGTTGCTTTGTGTGTTTTATCACTGGGCTTAAGTAATGATATTTAAAAATATCGTGGAAGGATATTTGAGATTTAAAAGGGAAAATTCTATTTTTAGAATAGAATTTGAATTTTAAATGGGAATAAAATATAAACTTGTTTTTTTGAAAAATAAAACAAGTAGTTTCTTTATAAACGAAGTTTATAAATAGTTCTTTTATAACGAAGTTATAAATGAAGTGAAAAGAATTATCATTTGATAATTCAGAAATAGAAATACAAGTATGAAATTGGAGTTTGAAATGAAATTTCAAAATAGGATGTGAAAAGAAATTTTTAAATATATAACTCAAATGAAATTTGAGTATAACATTTGAATAGTAGAATTAGAAAAGGAGTTTAAATATTTGAATTTTAAAAGGAGATTGAATATTAGAAATTCAAATCAAAGTTCAAATAGAATTTGAATAGACGAGATTAGAATGAAAAATAGAATTTGAATTCAAGGAATTAAAATAAAATTTGAATTCAAAGGAATTCGAATAAAGAAATTCAAATAGAGATTTGAATGTAGAATTTCAAAATAGAATTCGAAATAAACTTTGAAATAGGATTTTCAAAGTAGAATTGGGAATAGAATTTCAAAATAGGATTTCAAAATAGAAAATCCAAATGGTTTTGAAATGGAATTTGAATTCAAGGGAATTCAAATGGATTTGAGTGAAGAAATTCAAATGGTGAAAAAAATAAGTTTGAATAAGGAATTCAAATGGGATTGGAATAAAGGAAATTCAAAAATGGAATTTCAAATAAAAGAAAATGTAATTTGAAATATTGGGAATTTCAAATAAGAGAAAATGGAATTTGAAACATTTAGAATTTTAAATTGAATTTAAATGGAGTTTGAATATTTGAATTTCAAATAAAATTAAAATGGAGTTGGGATATTCGAGAATTCAAATAAACTTTAAATACAGGAATTGCAAACGGATTTGAAAATGGAGTTTAAATCCTGAATTGGAATTCAAGAGATACAAATTAGAATTTGAATCCAAGGAGATATAAATATTGAATTTGAATTCAAAAGAAAAATTAAATATGGTATTTGAATTCAAAGTGAAGTTTAATATGGGATTGAATATAGAATTCAAATGGAATTTCAATTATGGATTTGTATATATGATATATATATCAGAAAGGGAGTTGAATTTTATTTAAACAAAGTTTATATATATATATAGCGAACTCGCCACGGCGCGGTAGTTCGTAAATTGGCGACTCGAACTTCAATCGAGTATATAAAACTCAATTGAAGTCAGAATTCTTTGAAACAAGAAACGTCAGGATCGATTTGATGATAGCTTCCTAATGGAAGAGAAAAATCTGAATTTCGTCATATAGATTTTGAGTTATGTCAAAATCAAATTTTCAGAAAAACAGCGCCAAAACCACTTTAAACCCGCAACGGTTTATTTAAATAAATAAAAGGGATTTTTATAAATAAAAATCCGAATTTCTATTAGAAAAATACAGACTGGAGATATAAAGTAAAAATGAATCCCAGTGAAGTAAGTGAGGTGATTTTTGAAATAAAAAAATCAGATTTTTAACTGATGAATAGAACCAACTAATCTGGAGTATATTTAGTCAAATAAGAGGTGAATTGAACTTGGGTTTTGGTTAAGTAAAATTGAACTGGTGAATATATATATTCAAATTCGAATATGGAATTTGAGTTGGAAACAGAATTGAAATAATTTATAAGCAAGAGAAAGGATATTTGAATATGCTATTTTCAAATGTAAAGGAAAATATGCCCAAGAAGCTAATAAGAGGATAAAAAAGCAAATTGCGTTAAAATGACCAGATTGAGTTGGGCTAAATTAGAAACAGGTGAATATGTGTTAAGCAGGTTTGGGATGAAGTATATGAAGTTTATAAATGTAGTGCCCGACAAAAAGGTACATGTTTAATTCATATATGAAATTTATGCGCCGTATCGGCAGGCCGCTTGGCTTTTTCTTTTTCTTTTTGAAATGAGAAGGTACCGGGAAGCTATTTGAAATTTCCCGATGCTCCCGATACAGGGGAGGTTATGGCGAATTTTTCCGGGAATTTAAGGAGTTAGAATATTTTTAAGAAATTGAAAATTAGAAATCTATATATCGATATATATAGAATTCGATAAGGAAACGAAATCAAAAATAGCGTAAAGGGCCGATATGATTATTGAAAATATTTGGTTAACAAATATTGATAAGAGAATATAGAAGAGATTTAATTAATGAAATATTAATTAAAGGGCCCAGTGATTTGTTTGATATGTTTGGATGAACACTTGTTTTATTCGATAGTTAAATCACAGACTATCGAAGTTTTTGACCATCGTTGTCAATATGGAGAGACCGGTTGGATTATTATCCGAAGAACCACTCCGTATCGGCATAAGCGTTGCGAACCAAGTATGCTGAATATATTGAAGACGGAGTAAAGTGCAAGGGCTTTTCTATTTATAGAAATTGTGCCTTCGGTTTCGTTCAATCCCAGAACGAACGTAAATGGACGAATGTCTGACAAAGTATTTCCAATGATCAAATGGGTTGGTCTGTATGAATATATATGGTTGCAACGGATTTATCCCTTAGCATAATATCCAGAATATTTGTGCAAACTCAACTAGTGATTAACGGATCTGACAATGTGGCATTCAAAGTGATTGTGCTATCAATGAATGGTAAGTATTCGTAGCCTCAGGCCTCAACAACCGGGAAAGGACAAAAATCGGGCAGGCAGCATGGCTATGTGGGTCGCACCCATTAGGGTGTATAATCACCTATCTAGAGAAATTCCTTTTGTTTCTAAATCTATCGATTCTGCCCATTCGGGAAACGGTGGTTTGAGTCCAACCGTTGGTGATATACATTCGATACACTCAAGCGAAATGAGTGGTCGGTCATGTGTGGGCCGGGTTACAAGATGTTCTTGTTGAACCCAGTGTATTCCTCTCTAGAGATACACTAGAGGAAGGTGGTTCCATACCTTGTCATGTTGGAAATCCAATCTCCAATAAGCGCCATGCGGTTTTTGATTTTATACTATATATGTGGAGCGTGAGATGCAAGCGTTCTGCTATTTGGTTATTTACTTGATGTAGACATTATTATAATATCACGGGATTTTCGTATCAAAATGTTTTGGGTTATAGTAAGGTAAAAACCGTCCATGTTTATGTGTGGGCTGGTCTTACTATTATCTTTTCTTTCGAAAAAGGGTTTTGAAGGTTAAACAAGTGGTTGGAGTTTACTCACACCAGTCCCATGACTGACCCAGAGTTTATTTTGTTTTGTTTTCCCTAAACTCTTGGGTGCCCAAATTTGTACGGGCAGTCAAGTAGTCGGGATTTCACAGATTCATTTGGAGGAGCTGGAAGCAGGAGGCTTCACCAGTTAGCTATAGGCTATCATATATTCCGCTGTGGACCTTGTTTGTATCTGGAAACAGGTGTTTATAACTGTTCCAGAAATGACTGTTGTGCTCTGATGATGGTATGTATATAAAGTTACTGATTTGTATTTCAAAGGTTATGTTATATAATATATTTTATTCGTTCCGCTGTGAGTTTGTGATCTTCGTTTTTCTTCTATTCTAATATTTCTTTCTTCCTATTTCTCATCTTCTAACTTCTTTCTATTAATGGTTCGTATTTCTGTGTTATTTGGGTTGTACGTGTGGTGTATTTAGTCAACTCAGATAGCTCGGATTTGCGGGTCGTTTCAGGGAAGTTTTGGGTCGTTTCAATGTCGGTAGTGGAATGCCCTCAGGAAGATTAGGAGCCCTAGACATGTTGAAAAGAGAAGAAACAAGGATTCAAAAAAAGAATCAAAGGAACATTTTTCAAATATAGGTTTTATTTTGAAAATATTTTGTTTTGAAATCATTTTTCACAACTTTTTCTCTGATTTTGTAACCTTTAGCTCTGATACCAAATGTGACACCCCACATCCTCTAATGTCACCCATATGAGGATGCATTAGGTTCTGTGAAGCGCAATAAGTATACACTAACCAAATTTTCACAAGACAGGATAATAATTGTAGTGGTAAAATTAACTTTTACTATTAAATAAAAAGAATTACTTTCAAATCCTAATTACAACATCATTTTATCATATTTCTCTAATACCAAACACAGTAGATAAAACCAGCTATCTCATGAAGCAAACTATCAGAGTACAAAATCTTAAAAGCATATTCCTCCTTAATAGCCATATTAAAGTAGAGCAAAAATCGAAGTAATACATAAAGTCAGAAATCCAAGAATATAAGTTGAATATCACGGTTAGTACTTATCACAACCCTGAGAACATGACGGGGGAAAGGAAGAGGGGGAAGGAAAAACAAAATAGGTCAGACATAAAGTCTGGCGAGTTCCAGCAATTTTTTGATAAGCATAGATAAATGGCATCAAGATAGTTAAATAATATTGGATGAGAAAGTATGGTAAAAATATGCGAGTGTGAAGTAAGTGGATAACAAGATAAGGTAAGAATTGTTAAGCTTCCCATTTATATCCAAGAACAAGTTTTCTGTACCAACTCTAATATATCAAGATTAGGTTTTACCCTAATTACTACCCATACAATTGGATCCCTATTACGTAAATATCGTGTGCCAGTCCTGACAGTAGGGTGTATCAATTCCTAAAGCAACAACCTATAGGACACAAACTTATTTACTGGTGTTACAGTGTCTTAGTTTCCCTAATCGGACCCATGTACGCTTTTGACACCACCGGGACGTGCCTGTATACACCTTCCTCTTTTGAACTTCTCACTATCCAGATCAATAAACGTGCCCTGGCCACTACCTAGTGTGAGGCCCCTAGTCTAATGCTAACAGGGATACTGACTGATATGGGTTCCACACAAGTCGACACAAGCCAAACCCCCTAAGTTTGTGCTCCCAAGTGACTAGGATTTAAGAGTCTCTACAACGCGATACAACAACAAAACAAGGGACCTATTAGCTTAATAATTATCGATTTTAACTTAGTAGATTTATGTTCATTAATAAGCACGGTTATAATGACATTTTTCTGTAAATGTTATTTCGCGTACAACCCTTCCCCAAAAAACAAGTACCTGCCCAGATGTATATGTATTACAGTAACTCATTTTACTTTTAATTACATCTAGTATTTATATTTCTGTAACATGTCCTTTACTTAATATTAAATTAAGACTAGTTTATTTAACATGTTGCATATTTTCCTTTCTACTATAATCCCCAAATTTATAATCAATAGTCCTCTTGTTATGGCATACCCTAATTTCTCCTTTTTACTGTCATCTCATTTATTCCTATTACTTCAATCATATGCAAATTTAAACAGTAAATGGCCTAGGCTCTTGGTGGCCTAGAGCCTAGGCTCGGTGTAAATAAAAGGAGAAAAAAAAGGAGAAAAACATAACCAAACTCAAACAGTATGAAATAGGCATATATAAGACTGTAAATAAATAAAAGATAGAGAAGGGCATAAGGAATATAGATCTATACATGAACATAAATTTACTGTAGGTCTGAATAAAAGAACATGTATTAAATGTAAAACTGAACAAACAGTAAACGAACATATATAAGAAATAACTTATATGTACTGTTCATTTCAGATCCAATACTATTTACTATCATAACTCTTTTCAGATGTCAGATCTAAAAATAACTTGAACTCACAAAGATGTAGGTTTCGGAGAATTTAGTTTTGATGACAAAAACCTTATTTCAATATTAATTGATTATAAAATATATACTAACATCTCTATCCAGAATATATATATACACATATATGCACAAGTTGAATGCATGAATTAATACTGAAGACTGTACTGTTTTAGAGATTCAAGTGATTCAGAATTCAGAGAAGATTCAAGATTCAGGAGTAATCAAGAAATCAAGAGTTCAAGATGAATATAGTAATGGAGTCTAGTTTATATGTAAGACTCTGAATAGTACTCCAGGTTCAAATTCAAATTCTGGTTTTTAAATTCTGGTTTTCAAATTTTAAAATTCTATATTCAATTTCAAATTCTATTTTCAAAATTCAAATCCAAATTTAAGTTAATTTTTCTATCTTACCTTTGATTTTAAACTTGAGTTTCATAGTTTATAAGTTTTTATATATAGTTATATACTTATATACTTTTATATTTATATAGTTTTATAATTTTATAAATATGTTTATATAATTTATATTTATGTTTTCATATGATTTCCTACTTTATAATACTTATTTATATCACTATGTTTTAATTTAAGACTTTCCAAAATTAGATATATAGTAAAACACTTGAAAAATATTCAAAATTCAATTTTTTAAAACACAATTGTCAACATACATAGGAGAGGATGTCGACATACAACTGTCATATTTTTCAATTTTGAAAGGAAGTGCCTTTTCACTATTTGTAACGTTCTAGAAGCGCTGCAACCTTTCAAATCTTGTAACTAGGGGTTGATTTCAAACAATTTATCATTCTTCTTCTCCATCTTCATCCCCTTTCATTCCTCCATTATTATTTCATAGTCTTATGATTTCTACACTTCTACTCTGCCAATTTCTATTCTAATACATAAAACTTCTTCTCTTTTCACTGTCCACTCATTACTCTCTGAGTTGAAGTGCTACTGAAGATTTATAGGGTTGTTTTTGTTGTCATGAAATCAAGGAAAGGAAACAGTGTGAAACTTGTTGCCATGAAATCAAGTTTGGTGGAATCGGTGTTAACCTTGTAGTCGTGAAATCAAGGGGATTGTACTTAAATTTTGATCTAGTTATAAAACTCTGCGAAATCTAGCATTGCTCGCGACTGGACGTAGGATCAATCAGAACCAGTATAAAATCTGGTGTGTTCTTTCCTTTTCTGCATTTTATTTTTGTTTGTTTCCGTGTTTGTGTTTGATTTTGTGTCTGTGATCATCTGTGTGGTATGTGATTTAGATAGTATATCATATAAGTTTTAGATTTTCTTAAATTACTTAAAAACAATATTCAGCCCCCCACCAGTGTTAGTTTTGCTTTAAGATCAACATTTCGCGTTCCCTAACAATTGGTATCGGAGCAATATCTTTCACAAAAGTTCATAATCTGATTTTTAAAATATTAAATCGCAACCAACACTGGTAATAACCGTTCTTTTGTAGAGGGTCATTCCACTGTTAGACCGCCATGTTTAATGGTTGTACTTAGTCATATTGGACATGCAGAATGAAAATATATTTGCAATCAGTAGGACTAGACACATGGACTATCACACAGATTGAATATGTAGAACCCACAACTACTTTTGCATAATGGACTAATGAAAAAAAAGGCTGCTGCAAAAAGCAATTCCAAAGCCATGAATATGTTGTTCTATTTGTTAGATAGGAATGAATTTAATAGAGTATCAGTTTGTAAATTTACTTATGAAATTTGGAGAACTTTACAAATTACTCATGAAGGAACTAGTAAATTTAAACAAAGATACCAATGTTAATTAATCAGTTTGAGTTATTCAAAATGAACGAGAATGAATCTATCTCCGATATGTATTGCAGATGTCAAGGGATAGTGCATTCATTAATAACACTTGGAAAATCTTATTCAGAATAAGACTAAGTAAGAATTTTTTTAAGTTCATTGGCTTTAGAATGGGATCAGAAAACAGTGGCGATTGAAGAAGACCACAATGTCAATGAAATAAGTATTGAGGAGCTAATCGAAAATCTGATGTCTTTTAAAGTCCAACTACATAAAAGAAAAGAAAATAGACCAACTGAAAAGAAATCTATTGCATTCAAAGTGAGAACAATTGGTTCGGATTCGAGCAGTGAAGATGATGAAGAAACAACCTTAATGACAAGACATTTGAGAATATTTCTGAAATACAGAAAGAGATATAATTTTCAAAGTAATAATCAAGGAAGTTCAGGAAGAAATAATAATCGATGTTATAACTGCAATAAACCAGGCCATACGAAGATAATGCTCCATATCCAGACAAATCAATTCAACAAATGGACAATAAGAATTCATCAAAGAAAAGAAAGACAGCATGCACAACAACTTTATATGATTTAGATTCATCGTCACGTGATGAAGAGCCAAAAACCAGAAATTCAAATATGGTCTTCATAGCAACTCATAATTCATAAAATATCAAAGAAATGGATCTAAAAACCGGGTATGCCTTAATTAATTTTTAAATTTTTTGGTCCAATCGATGCTTTGATTACTTACTTTGTTTTGATTTTGAAATTTAAACTTTAAAATTCAAACCTGAAATTTAAAATTCAAATTCGAAATTTATATTTTGAAATTAATAATAATAATAATAATAATTAATAAAATAATTAAATAAATTTTGGATGTTTGCTAGGATTAGTATTATTTTAGGAAATAGATAAACCTAAAATATAAATCGATAAATTATACCAAAAGTCACAAAGAGCATATGTCCTTTTAAATTGAGCATGTATGCCGACATGCATATCTCTATATGTCGACATATCAACCTGTAAATTAAAGTCCAAATTTTGAATTTCAAAGGTCTAAACTTTCAAACTTCCCTCTAACTTTTCACTAACTCCCATGGTCTGAAAAGGTGTCATTAATTTCTAAAAAGTTGTGCCCATTCAATTCATATCTATTCAATCTATATTTATATATCTATTCTCTCTACCTCTTGTTCAAAATTCAAACTAATACTCTTCAAAACAAACATTCATATGGCTTCCTCAAGCACATCGCATAAATTGAAATTAACCAAAACCATCAGAGGATATCTCCACAATGCTAAAGAGGCAATCAAAACCTATGTTGACTATATAGCAAATGCAAAAGTCAAAATGGGAGCTTTTTCCATTTTTGGAGACTTTCCATCATATGATCTTATCTCTCTTCGAAAACATAATGACGTATTGAGCATTATTGACTCTAGGGATAATGATGAAGTGTGTTACCTGATGCTTTTCAAAATGTTCTATGCAAATATTAATCATGGATTTTATGAAGAAAATAAAGATCAAATTTGGAGTAGCGTAAAAGGCACACAAATTGTTTTAGATTGTGAAATCTTGGGAAATATCTTGAATTGTACAAGCACGGGCTCAAATTTTTCGAATTATAGAAATGTATCACCACATATTTGAATGTGATTCTCACATGGAATTCAAAAATCTGTTTTTCTGCCCAAAAACAAGAATCATAAACCTTCTTCTTCAACATACCATCACTCTTCATTTCGGAAATTTTAACAATCCAACTATTAAGGTCAAGAAAGTACTCTTTGCTATTATTGGTAGATATAACATCAACTGGGCCGACATGATCTTAAAAAAATTCAAGCCCATATAAACAACAGCAAGAGAAAGCACTCTTTATTATGGAGTTTATCTCACTCGTATTTTCAAGTGTTTCGGAGTTGATCTTCACGGAGAAGGGTTTGAATCAAAGAAGATGTTTGACTCCACAAACATACACCTTATGCAAATTCCGCTCACTTTCACACCTTATGAGACATTCGAAGACAAACAAGCTCGAATGCAACAAGAACAAGAGGACATGGAAATCTAAGAAGAAGAAACTTCTTTGGAAAGTGTTGAGTATCCAATCAACACTGGAACCATTTCCAAAGAGGTGATTGCTCAAGACCAAGTGAAAACCATCAAAAATCAAAAGAAGCTCAAAAATAATTTTACCAAAATGACTAAGTTCATGAGAAAGATAGGAAGAAAACTTGGAATTTCCCTTTCGTCCTCCTCATCCGCTGATATCTAGCTTATATAGTTTGAGTTATCTTTAGTATTTGTGTAAGACCGAAAATTGGCACTAACACCCAAATGTAGATCACATATCACAAAATGTAGAAAACAGTAAATAAAGAGGAGGCACACGAGGTTTTATAGTGGTTCGACTGTAAATGTAGCCTACATCCACTTTATAATCTTATTTTTATACTGACATATTACAAGAATCAGTTACATGCAAACACATAATCCGTGCATTAATTGAGATTACAAGAGAATATACACATAATCCACGTGTTTACTGTATTAGGAGAGATGAGTTTATATGAATAATGGTGCAAAGTCCTTGAACTTCAGTCATGGTGGAAGCCGTGAAGAAGAATGGCCAAAAGTCTTCTGAAAATCCTTCAAACGAGTTATTTATAGCCATTTACCGCAGGAAGTTCGCGGGAAACACGGCACGCATCCCAAAAATCTTGAAATGAGGTGAAAAACGTCTAGAAATCCTTTCCAAGTCATCCCATGCCATGTGTAAGAAGATCCAGGTTGATAGGAGTAAGATGTGGCATGAGAATAGGTCAATACATGAGCATAAGTGTGTCGATCCCAGGCGGTTTGTGACCCCTATGTGCTCCATGAGCCAGTGTGACGAGCTGAGGTGAGGAGTTGGTGAAGATGGTCAGGTCGGGTCGTGGTCTATGGGTGCACCACGAGCGGGTCATGGTCTAGGGGTCCACCACGAGCAAGGTGGTGGCCCACGAGCTGAGAAGGTGCGAGCCAAGGCTAGTCTACAAGAATGAAGGGGCGAGTCGGATCCCTGCTCATGAACCAGAGGTTTGCTGATTGCCAGGTTGCACCCGTCCATAGAAACGAGGATAACTTCTAAACCGTAAGTCTGATTGGGCCAAACGATAGCTCTACCTGAAGCTAATTCAGAGGGCTACAGGGTTTACTTTGCCAAGCACCGTAGTTGACGTTTTCAGGCCCAAAAGAGGTCATCTGATAGGAGTTTTGGGCCAGTTTATTTTGATATTGCGATTTCGACCAAATCACTCTATGTCTTCTGACATTGTTCCTAATGCTTGAGAGTACTGCTATCCAAAGATTCCATGTTTGACTGCTTTTACCAAAAAGTGTGTCAACAATTTGCTTGTATTTTATTTTTGAATCTTGTATTTAGTATCTTGTAATTAGTTGGATGTATTTGCTTTTTAAGAAGTAATGAATGGAGTTTTATTTATGTTAAATCATTTTTAAGTTACTGTAAAAAAACTCTAGAATTAAAAATAATATAATATAATAACAAAAGATTCAAAATTTGAAAATTTCTTAACAAAGTAAGTTGATATACATAAGTGCTTATGTCGACATATAACCGCCAGTTTTTCAAAATTTAAAATTCAATAACTAACTCAAGTCCATTCAAATCCAACGAATTCCTGACCCTATTTAAGCCTATTTCTTCCACAAAAATTCATTATATCATTCCTCCTTCTTCTCTATCCAATTATTATCAAAACTATGGCAAATCCAAATCATAACTTAAGTGAAAATCTTGAAGAGACATTGAATTCCTTCAAGAACATCCTTTCTATAATACTACGAATGTAACGAACCAGAATTTTTGATAATTAAAAATATAATAAAAAAATGAATTCTCTGAATATCAAATGAAGTTGATAAGATAAATGCAAATATTGTTTACAAAATATTATGTATGAGTTGTAAAATGTTTGGTTTTGATTTATTTTGATGTAAATAACTTATTTTAAGGTCATATCTAAGTTTTTTTTAAATAAATATTTTAATATTAATAAGAGATTATATTACTTTAGTTTTGTAAAATAATATATTTTTGCATAAAAATTTGTTATATATCTAAATCTAATTTCTATAATTTATATTGATAAATTTGTGTGAAGAAGTATGTTTGAAATATTAACTATTTTATTTTAAAGAGAAAACATATTAAGTATTTTATAAATCCCATGTAAAATATTGGTTACACATTTATGTATTGTAAATTTGCTTCATTTTTAAATATAACCAAAGTGTAGCTAAAATATAGATTTAACAAATAAATAAATGGGTTCTTTTTGTGAAGCATGCATTGGTTGATTTATTAAATGAGTATTAGGTGTCCTTGTGTGGTTTACATGCATGAAGAGGTTTCTTAAGATAAAAACAAGTGTCCACTAATTAAATAATTAAAATACTTTTAAATTTATATACAAAAGCATGTTTTTCTCTCCTGGTCAAAGCTACAGGCAAAAATATCACGACATATTCATCTTCCTCTTCCATTTTTCAAGTCACAGTAAAGAAAATTTCATGTTCCACTCCACTTAAAAATCAAAATCTTCTAATCTATTCGATTTTTGACAAAACAATTCACACAAATGTTGTTCGTATCTTCATTCCTGATTTTTAGAAGCCGACGAATCTTGATTTCATCAAACATCAAAAGAGAAATCACCGATTTACAGTAAAAAGGAAAATTTGTGTAGAAACTTCAAAAAATAAAATATCTCAGTCCATGAAAAATCGTTCGATGCCGTCAGCGCCGTTGTGATCAGCAGATGATGTAGTATTTTTAGTGCGAAATTGGTTCCATTCGGTGTCGATGATTTGCGAAGTTCAAAATTAGGTTTAACATTTGTCGAAGAATCGAGCGATAAGAGGAGAAGCGGAGGATGGCGTTGTGATCAGCATGGAGAGAGCTTCGATGCGGTGTGTTTCGATGGGATTCGGAGCAAAAATGTGTCGATCATTTTTGAAGCAGCGTACGGTTTTTTTTTTGCTCTTGGGTTCACGTTTCGGATTTTGATCCGAGAAGATATGAGCTTGGCGAGTTGGTGCTATCAGACGAGGAGGAGGAAAGGAACTCGTGTGTAGTCTCGGATCGAAGAACGATGGTGCATTGGATGTGTGCATATGCACGGGTTGTGTGCGTGTTCAATGGGTTCAAGGCTCAGGAGTTTCCACGCAAGAAGGAGAAGAAGAAGGAAGGGGAGTGTGGGCCGTAGGCTTGGATGGAGGAAGTTGGGCTTGTTTTGGGCCTATTTGATTTGGGTATAATTTCCTTTCATTTCAAAGTTAAATTGTTAAACTTTGTAACCTCATATCTAACTCAATTTAACTCGGATTGACGCACCGTTGGGTCCGTTAGATTCGTATCTGAAAATAGAACCCGTTAATATATAATTCTGGTAGATTTAGTTAAGTATAAATTATGAGAAAATAAAAATGAAAGGGTCTTTATATATATGACAATATATATATATAACAACGATGTTATTAATTCAATTCCGATATATAAATTAGCAGAAAATCATCAACTGCTAATCAAAATGGATCGAGGACAGTACGAGCAACGATAGCAGTGTTCGTTGGTCTGTTCGCCTTGGTAATAAAGATGTTGGAGCTACTATGGTGAGAACTTCTAATTTAAATTATTTATTTAAATTAGTTAATTATAATTAGTTGAGATCAATTATAATTTTGTTGATGATGATTGTGTGATGAATGTTGATGTTTGAATGTTTGCTCATGTAATTAGATAATACACTGAACACGAGTAAGCGTTATTACCTGTAACGCTTGTGCACAGTTAAAATGTTGTTGTGATAATGAATTCGTATCCATCTGATCGTATGATTCATTTGGATAGATATGATTGCATTGTATGATACCACACACACACAAACACACTGTGGTTGTGGAAATATATGGGTGATCGATTTAGAGTCTCCTTCCTACATACGATTTTATTTAATTATTAAATAATATTTAAAAAAATTGGTTTTGAATAAAAGATCAACTTTTAAATATTAAATCGGGATTGGGAAAATGAGTTGAATTATGTATTGATTTTATATAACGATCTTTATATCTATTTGAAACTAGTTTGGTAGAAATATTTTCAATTTAAATTTGAAATGGGATTTTGAAATTTGAATATGGTTTTATATATATATATATATATATATATATATATTGACGATGTATTTTATAATAATGATATAATATACACCAGAACGTTCTAGGACGACAGAGAGGATAGTGTCTAGGCTTGGGTTTGGAAATACAGTTTCCTACTCTCCCAGGCTATCCCTAACTGATCCGAAAAATGAGATGGTAAATTCAAAATCTAATTCAAATGATTCGGAAAAATAAATAAATTTTGAAAAAGGATTTGAATAATTTATATTTAAATCATTATATGGGTTGAATAGAATGCACACTCGTTTTCAAGTTTGAATGGTTTAACTTGATTATTTGAAATTAATTTGACTTGAAATAAGAAACGTTGAATTGCAAAATAATAACAGTTTGAATAACAAAGGGAATTTCAAAAATTTCAACGTATGATTTTTGGAAAAAGATCGCTATACTTGTTGTTGGCAATCATAACAGAAAATCAAATAAGCAGGTTTGTTATATTGATTAGAACTGAAATATTTGAATTTTCGAATATATTTCATTTAAATGGCTATTTTAACAATAAGACTTTTGGTAACATTCCCAAAATGATGGTATTGGTTTTAAAGTGTGAACTATTATTTTGACTATATGAATGATTTCGAAGATTATTAAGGAATTGGAAAGATTTTATAGAGAATTGAAAGGGTTTTCCAATTTTAGGAACTTGGATATGGTTGAAGATAAATCTTCAGATGTTCGATATTAATTCGGTAAATGATGACTCTTATTATTTGAGGAAATTAAAAGGTAACTCACCGTTATTCCACTTATAATAGGAGTTGGATACGGTAATTAATATTGAAGATAAGTTGATGGAATTTCTATCCAGATCAAATATCAAAGATTTGAATAAATCTTTTAATTAAGATATGGGTTCTCCACCTGATTGAAATAAGTTAGATAGAAATAATCTTCGATATTTGGTATAAAATTTCATGGTGTAAATGAATACTATCTGGGGAATTTGAAAGATATTATTATATCGCTATTCCACTTATAGTATTCGTTGATTATGAGAATTTATATCGAATATAAGTGGATAGAAATTTCTGTGTAATTTATGATTCAATATCGATTTATTTGGGTCTTGTCGTGAATTGTACCTTCAATAATATCATTCTTGAAACCGATAAGTTTGAATGGTGGAAATTCATATCATAATTGGGGATTTTATTGAATCTTTGATTTGAGGGAATTAAAGATAATAATTCTAAAGCGAAGGTATAATCTTTGATTACAAAGAAGAGATAAGATGATAACGAGATGTATGAAATTTATAGCAATTCAAATCTTGAGTCGTAAATGAATTGATAACTATTTGGAAGGAGATTTGAATTGAAAGTCCTGTGTAAACCATACCTACTATTTCAAGTACGCTTATTACTTGGAAAGACTGGGATCGAGTATATGTTCGAAAACCATTCCAAGTAGTAATACGACGTTATTCAAGACTTGGTAAACGACGAATGAAGACCGGGAATATTTGAATTGTTTAGATTGATTGTTGATTTATATCTTGGTTGGGTAGGCCACCCAATTCGAGGTATGGGTTGCATGAGACCTGAACATAGTCAAGTATTTTCGGGTTGTTGTTCCGTTCAGACCCAGAACGGACTTGCATGGATGGTGTGCCTGACATTGAAATTGACCGCATAGCACTGATTTCCGTTAATGTATATCGGATTTGTGGCAATATATTATCCTTGTCTCTAAGTCATATGAACTTAGAGGGTATGCATTGATTTATATCAGTGATATGTCGTGAATTGTCAATGCGGCATACCCAAGTTATGAGTCGAGCTAGTGATGATCAAAGAATGGCTTATCGAAGCATCGCTTTGCTTATGACGTGACATCGACAAACCTCACACCGGATTGATGAGAAACTGGCGGTTAGGTTTTATACTTATATATGAATTGATGATGAAGCTGTGCAGCAGTGGGAAACCACTTATGAACTTGGGGAAGTTGGGTATGCTCGGGGGGCCGTGTCTGGTCGAAAACCGTTGATCTGCCCTGACGATGTTTAATTGGTGTCCGCGTATGGTCGAAAAAGCCGTTGAGGCACTTCGTTTTGTATCCCTGATTGATCTTTCGTGCCAGGAATCATCAAGTTGGAAATCCAAATTTCTAATACGAGCTAAACGATTTTGATTGTATATATATATATGGCAACATATATTATGGGTTATTATGCTGTCTAGGATTAATACATTTATTTGCGAAATGTTTTCCACGCTATATATATTATGGTATTGAAGAGGATTTCACGTATGAAAGCATATTTGGTTGTCATAAGATAAAACTCGCCCATCTGGTGTGCGCTTGCATTGTGTGATGTGGGACGAGCTTATGATAGCTTCATTTCAAAAGTCATTGCGCATTTATATGCACGGGTATTCATTTGGAGTAAATCCGTTCCTCCTTAGCGGGGTGATCCGGTAAATTTCCCAACTTTAAAATGAATCTCACTGTTTTGAGTTCTCACACCAGTCCCACGACTGACCTGGAGTTTATTGTTCCCTCACCTAAACTCTGGGTGCCCATGATTTTTGCATGGGCAGCCAGTAGTTTAGTTTTGCAGTTATAGATCGTTGGAGCAGGATTTAGAGCGCTTCTAGAGACGGAGTTCACGCAAGAATTGGAGCTTCTGCTTTATCATACGGTTTCTTCCGCTAAAAGTATTTTCTTTTCTTCCGCTGTATAAGTTGTAACTCTGATATTCTATGTAACTCTGATGTAATATTGTATTATGCAATGGGAAGTTCTGTTATTTTGTTCAATATGTGTATGTACCCATAACAATTCGTCTTTATGAACGGTTTAAGTCGGTTTAATTACCGGCGAAAATCAGGCAAAAGGCGGGTCGTTACATTTGGTATCAAAGCTTTGGTTATACAAAGCTGTAGGGTACGTACATATTTGGACAAAAGAATAGGACTCCTCAGAGTTATATTATCTCATTAGAGATAGGGTTAGAAATACCCTAGAATGAGATTTTGGAATATTATGACGAGAGAGCGTATTTTTGAACAAGTAAATCATTTTGAAAACAATGATTATTTGAAATTTATCTTTAAATATAATTTGAAATAAGGATTTCGAGTGTTTTATTTGACGTCACAATTGGACTATCGAGTATATGGGGATTTTGAATATACGCCTAGCTAACGTATATACGAAGTCCAATATATACTAGATAGATATAGAATCACATTCTAGTCGCTCGAGGATGAATTTACTGATGGCCATGGCACCATCAGCAGTGATTTTCGAGTTTCGAAGATGGGATGACTATACGATTCCGGCTATGACGTCGAGGAATATTTAAACCATCTAAATAAGTGTTTTAATGAAAAATCTTAATGAAGTAGTTTGATAAATTAATATAGGAATTTAATTTGGGAAAAATAAACTAGAAGTTTGAAGAAGAAAAAACTGAGATTAGCGTAAAACCCTTCAAGAACTTTGAATCCTTAAAACCTTGAATGTGATAAACAATAAGTGATTGAATAATTAAAGATATATTTTAGAGGTAAATCTCACTTAAGAATTTGAAAAATGAATGGTTGAAAATGCACGTAAGAGAGGATTTACCCATATCCCAAATTTACAAGTATAATTGATCAAATTATAATGAGAATTAGAATATGAATTTTAGATCAGAGATGATAGCATATTTCTCGAAGGATGTTAGATAAAGTTGATATAACCAACAAATCTAAATCGATACCTGGTATGAATTGTAATGGTAATATGCAGGTTAAGATATTTTGTTTAGAGGTATATTTTAGCAAAACAAACCCCTTAGGAAATTAAAGGAAATTTTAGCTAAAGTAAGAATGGTTTAAAAAGATGATTTAAAAAAAAAAAATCTAAGTGGGGAGAACACTACTCTTCCCTATTGAGATGGTACGTGTAAGTCACCTGAAAACTAGTTAATAAGCAATCACTTATGATGTGAGGGAAATATTGACATAAGATTTTTTTTCCTTAATTGAAATTGTCCATACTCATATCGATAGGTGTACTAAATTCTTCTATCTTGACCTGCGCCTGTCCTTTTTCGAACCAATTTTTTTTTTCTTGAAAAGCACCATTCATATCCTTTTGTTTTATGTACTTGGTCAAGTAATTGATTCGAACTCTCATTCTGACATTGAACTTTATCTATAACTTGACCTGAACTTATGCAATTTGATTCGTCAAACGAAGCCAAGTTTTAAAATTTCAAACTAGAGATGGTGATCCATCCAAATATTTTGTTAATGAAATCTCAATAAATAAACGTTGAGTGGTTATTGAAAAGTTTGAAATAAAAAGGTTTAACTTATGTAAGGAATTGGATTCATAAATATTATTTGATTATGGAAATTTATCTCAAAATGTGGAATAAATGACTATAACAATACTAGTTGAATATGCTGAATCAGAGTAGCGTAGCAGAAGCGTGGTGTTATAGAAAATAGAATGATTTTCCCGGCTAGATTAATAAAGAAATTATATTAATCAAAGGGAAAGGTTGTATAGTTATATAAACATTAATTTATATAAATAGTTAGATGTCTTGAAATAAATTGAATTTAGGAATAGGATCCTTAAAATTTCCGACTCAGAAGTGTGGAATGCTTGAATAAGATCCTCGATTTTGAATTTTTGGAACATAAACTTGTATATTTGAAGTTGAAATTTTACTTTAAATTCAACGAATTTTCCAATTATTTTAGACATGATAAATGACTTAGGAATAAAAGAAATCTCGACAACTAGAATCCCGATATTTTGAAAATGATTAGAAGACAATAAGTATTTGTAAGTTTTGGTTACACAATGATTTGTATATTTCGGGGTAAGAGAAGATTTGGGTTGTCCGAGTAACCATGACTAAAAATGGGTCGTGATGTGGATTTCGTGCGATGGGTGATACTCGGTTGCCCTATCATGAGGATGAACTTCTCGAACAAATAACATATAAATTCCATTATAGTATATTTTAAATATTGGAAGTAGAATTGGTTTTTGAAAGTCCCGAGGTAAAATATGTTGCTCTAAATAAATATGTGGTATATTCAATGGGATGAAAAGAAAATGGGATTCTAAGTCCGAGAGATCATCTTGAATTTCTAAATAGAAATTTATAGGGAAGATTTATTCTACTTATGAATAATTTTACGAACTCTCCTTTTCGGGGACGAAAAGTTCTTAAGTGGGGGAGATTGTAACGAACCAGGGATTTTGATAATTAAAAATATAATAAAAAAATCAATTCTCTGAATATCAAATGAAGTTGATAGGATAAATTACAAAATATTATGTATGAGTTGTAAAATGTTTGGTTTTGATTTATTTTGATGTAAATAACTTATTTTAAGGTCATATCTAAGTTTTTTTTAAATAAATATTTTAATATTAATAAGTGATTATATTACTTTAGTTTTGTAAAATAATATATTTTTGCATAAAAATTTGTTATATATCTAAGTCTAATTTCTA
Source organism: Allium sativum (assembly GCA_030737875.1). Taxonomy (NCBI): domain Eukaryota; kingdom Viridiplantae; phylum Streptophyta; class Magnoliopsida; order Asparagales; family Amaryllidaceae; genus Allium; species Allium sativum. Next base: position 488,038,164 of record CM060913.1, read on the forward strand.
TAATTTATATTGATAAATTTGTGTGAAGAAGTATGTTTGAAATATTAACTATTTTATTTTAAAGAGAAAACATATTAAGTATTTTATAAATCCCATGTAAAATATTGGTTACACATATATGTATTGTAAATTTGCTTCATTTTTAAAAATAACCAAAGTGTAGCTAAAATATAGATTTAACAAATAAATAAATGGGTTCTTTTTGTGAAGCATGCATTGGTTGATTTATTAAATGAGTATTAGGTGTCCTTGTGTGGTTTACATGCATGAAGAGGTTTCTTAAGATAAAAACAAGTGTCCACTAATTAAATAATTAAAATACTTTTAAATTTATATACAAAGGCATGTTTTTCTCTCCTGGTCAAAGCTACAGGCAAAAATATCACGACATATTCATCTTCCTCATCCATTTTTCAAGTCACAGTAAAGAAAATTTCATGTTCCACTCCACTTAAAAATCAAAATCTTCTAATCTATTCGATTTTTGACAAAACAATTCACACAAATGTTGTTCGTATCTTCATTCCTGATTTTTAGAAGCCGACGAATATTGATTTCATCAAACATTAAGAGAGAAATCACTGATTTACAGTAAAAAGGAAAATTTGTGTAGAAACTTCAAAAAATAAAATATCTCAGTCCATGAAAAATCGTTCGATGCCGTCAGCGCCGTTGTGATCAGCAGATGATGTAGTATTTTTAGTGCGAAATTGGTTCCATTCGGTGTCGATGATTTGCGAAGTTCGAAATTAGGTTTAACATTTGTTGGAGCATCGAGCGATAAGAGGAGAAGCGGAGGATGGCGTTGTGATCAGCATGGAGAGAGCTTCGATGCGGTGTGTTTCGATGGGATTCGGAGCAAAAATGTGTCGATCATTTTTGAAGCAGCGTACGGTTTTTTTTCGCTCTTGGGTTCACGTCTGGATTTTGATCCGAGAAGATATGAGCTTGGCGAGTTGGTGCTATCAGACGAGGAGGAGGAAAGGAACTCGTGTGTAGTCTCGGATCGAAGAACGATGGTGCGTTGGATGTGTGCATATGCACGGGTTGTGTGCGTGTTCAATGGGTTCAATTCTCAGGAGTTTCCACGCAAGAAGGAGAAGAAGAAGGAAGGGGAGTGTGGGCCGTAGGCTTGGATGGAGGAAGTTGGGCTTGTTTTGGGCCTCTTTGATTTGGGTATAATTTCCTTTCATTTCAAAGTTAAATTGTTAAACTTTGTAACCTCATACCTAACTCAATTTAACTCGGATTGACGCACCGTTGGGTCTGTTAGATTCGTATCTGAAAATAGAACCCGTTAAAATATAATTCTGGTAGATTTAGTTAAGTATAAGTTATGAGAAAATAAAAATGAAAGGGTCCTTATATGTATGACAATATATATATATATATATATATATATATATATATATATAACAACGATGTTATTAATTCAATTCCGATATATAAATTAGCTGAAAATCATCAACTTCTAATCAAAATGGATCGAGGACAGTACGAGCAACGGTAGCAGTGTTCGTTGGTTTGTTCGCCTTGGTAATAAAGATGTTGGAGCTACCATGGTGAGAACTTCTAATTTAAATTAGTTATTTAAATTAGTTAATTATAATTAGTTGAGATCAATTATAATTTTGTTGATGATGATTGTGTGATGAATGTTGATGTTTGAATGTTTGCTCATGTAATTAGATAATACACTGAACACAAGTAAGCGTTATTGAATGTAACGCTTGTGCACAGTTAAAATGTTGTTGTGATAATGAATTCATATCCATCTGATCGTATGATTCATTTGGATAGATATGATTGCATTGTATGATACCACACACACACACAAACACACTGTGGTTGTGGAAATATATGGGTGATCGATTTAGAGTCTCCTTCCTACATACGATTTTATTTAATTATTAAATAATATTTAAAAATTTTGGTTTTGAATAAAAGATCAACTTTTAAATATTAAATCGGGATTGGGAAAATGAGTTGAATTATGTATTGATTTTATATAACGATCTTTATATCTATTTGAAACTGGTTTGGTAGAAATATTTTCAATTTAAATTTGAAATGGGATTTTGAATTTTGAATATGGTTATATATATATATATATATATATATATGAATATATTGACGATGTCTTTTATAATAATGATATAATATACACCAGAACGTTCTAGGATGACAGAGAGGATAGTGTCTAGGCTTGGGTTTGGAAATACAGTTTCCTACTCTCCCTGGCTATCCATAACAGATCTGAAAAACGAGATGGTAAATTCGAAATCTAATTCAAATGATTTGGAAAAATAAATAAATTTTGAAAAAGGATTTGAATAATTTATATTTAAATCATTATATGGTTTGAATAGAATGCACACTCGTTTTCAAGTTTGAATGGTTTAACTTGATTATTTGAAAGTAATTTGACTTGAAATAAGAAACGTTGAATTGCAAAATAATAACAGTTTGAATAGCAAGGGAAATTTCAAAAATTTCAACGTATGATTTTTGGAAAAAGATCGCTATACTTGTTGTTGGCAATCATAACAGAAAATCAAATAAGCAGGTTTGTTATATTATTCCTATTTATAAATCTCATGGGATTAGAACTGAAATATTTGAATTTTCGAATATATTTCATTTAAATGGCTATTTTAACAATAAGACTTTTGGTAACATTCCCAAAATGATTTTATTGGTTTTAAAGCGTGAACTATTATTTTGACTATATGAATGATTTCGAAGATTATTAAGGAATTGGAAAGATTTTATAGAGAATTGAAAGGGTTTTCCAATTTTAGGAACTTGGATATGGTTGAAGATAAATCTTCAGATGTTCGATATTAATTCGGTAAATGATGAATCTTATTATTTGAGGAAATTAAAAGGTAACTCACCGTTATTCCACTTATAATAGGAGTTGGATACGATAATTAATATTGAAGATAAGTTGATGGAATTTCTATCCAGATCAAATATCAAAGAGTTGAATAAATCTTTTAATTAAGATATGGGTTCTCCACCTGATTGAAATAAGTTAGATAGAAATAATCTTCGATATTTGGTATAAAATTTCATGGTGTAAATGAATACTATCTGGGGAATTTGAAAGATATTATTATATCGCTATTCCACTTATAGTATTCGTTGATTATGAGAATTTATATCGAATATAAGTGGATAGAAATTTCTGTGTAATTTATGATTCAATATCGATTTATTTGGGTCTTGTCGTGAATTGTACCTTCAATAATATCATTCTTGAAACCGATAAGTTTGAATGGTGGAAATTCATATCATAATTGGGGATTTTATTGAATCTTTGATTTGAGGGAATTAAAGATAATAATTCTAAAGCGAAGGTATAATCTTTGATTTCAAAGAAGAGATAAGATGATAACGAGATGTATGAAATTTATAGCAATTCAAATCTTGAGTCGTAAATGAATTGATAACTATTTGGAAGGAGATTTGAATTGAAAGTCCTGTGTAAACCATACCTACTATTTCAAGTACGCCTATTACTTGGAAAGACTGCGATCGAGTATATGTTTGAAAACCATTCCAAGTAGTAATACGACGTTATTCAAGACTTGGTAAACGACGAATGAAGACCGGGAATATTTGAATTGTTTAGATTGATTGTTGATTTATATCTTGGTTGGGTAGGCCGCCCAATTCGAGGTATGGGTTGCATGAGACCTGAACATAGTCAAGTATTTTCGGGTTGTTGTTCCGTTCAGACCCAGAACGGACTTGCATGGATGGTGTGCCTGACATTGAAATTGAACGCATAGCACTGATTTCCGTTAATGTATATCGGATTTGTGGCAATATATTATCCTTTTCTCTAAGTCATATGAACTTAGAGGGTATGCATTGATTTATATCAGTGATATGTCGTGAATTGTCAATGCGGCATACCCAAGTTATGAGTCGAGCTAGTGATGATCAAAGAATGGCTTATCGAAGCATCGCTTTGCTTATGACGTGACATCGACAAACCTCACACCGGATTGATGAGAAACTGGCGGTTAGGTTTTATACTTATATATGAATTGATGATGAAGCTGTGCAGCAGTGGGAAACCACTTATGAACTTGGGGAAGTTGGGTATGCTCGGGGGGCCGTGTCTGGTCGAAAACCGTTGATCTGCCCTGACGATGTTTAATTGGTGTCCGCGTATGGTCGTAAAAGCCGTTGAGGCACTTCGTTTTGTATCCCTGATTGATCTTTCGTGCCAGGAATCATCAAGTTGGAAATCCAAATTTCTAATACGAGCCAAACGATTTTGATTGTATATATATATATATATATATATATATATATATATATGGCAACATATATTATGGGTTATTATGCTGTCTAGGATTAATACATTTATTTGCGAAATGTTTTCCACACTATATATATTATGGTATTGAAGAGGATTTCACGTATGAAAGCATATTTGGTTGTCATAAGATAAAACTCGCCCATCTGGTGTGCGCTTGCATTGTGTGATGTGGGACGAGCTTATGATAGCTTCATTTCAAAAGTCATTGCGCATTTATATGCACGGGTATTCACTTGGAGTAAATCCGTTCCTCGTTAGCGGCGTGATCCGGTAAATTTCCCAACTTTAAAATGAATCTCACTGTTTTGAGTTCTCACACCAGTCCCACGACTGACCTGGAGTTTATTGTTCCCTCACCTAAACTCTGGGTGCCCATGATTTTTGCATGGGCAGCCAGTAGTTTAGTTTTGCAGTTATAGATCGTTGGAGCAGGATTTAGAGCGCTTCTAGAGATGGAGTTCACGCAAGAATTGGAGTTTCTGCTTTATCATACGGTTTCTTCCGCTAAAAGTATTTTCTTTTCTTCCGCTGTATAAGTTGTAACTCTGATATTCTATGTAACTCTGATGTAATATTGTATTATGCAATGGGAAGTTCTGTTATTTTGTTCAATATGTGTATGTACCCATAACAATTCGTCTTTATGAACGGTTTAAGTCGGTTTAATTACCGGCGAAAATCGGGCAAAAGGCGGGTCGTTACAACGAAACTAGCGTAATCTTGAATTTAGCCAAATAAAGATGTTTGAACAATAAGAGAAGCACTTTGATGCCATTCGTTGGATGATATCTTCTCTTTTGAGATGAAGATAACAATCTCTCTAAGGCACCACCAACAAAAGAAGATGAAGACTGGGAGGTCATCAAGAAGGATCCTATCTTTGGAGAAGACGGTTGGGTAGAGGTCCCAAGAAAAGTTTAATTATTTGGTATGATTTGATTGGTTTGATTTTTTTTTTGAATTTGTTTGAACTTATGCATTGATTGGTTTGAATTGCTTGACTTAAAACATGTACATATATATTAAAACATATGTAAATATTACTTGGATTGGTTTTCTTGCATGTATTATGATATTTTCGATTGATTTGTTTTTATATACTTAGTATAGGCATAAATTTAGGGGGGGGGGGTTTATATAGAATCAATTATAGGATTTAGGGGAAGTATTTTTAGGATTTCTTTTTAATAAAACCAAAAGGGGAGAAATTATAAAATATAGACTTAGTTTAAGTACAATATGTAGGATTTATAGTAATAGGGGGAGTATTAGAAGGATCAGCAACAAGTATGAACAGGTTTGAATATTTTATAAACTAAGGTTATCATCATCAAAAAGGTGGAGATTGTTGGAGAATGGAGTTTTGATGACAACAACCTTATTTCAATATTAATTGATTATTAAATATATACTAACATCTCTACCTGGAATATATATATATAACCATATATGCAGGAGTTGTATACAGAAATTAATACTGAAGATTGTACAGTTTTAGAGATTCAAGAGATTCAGAATTCAGAGAAGATTCAAGACTCATGAGTAATCAAGAAATCAAGAGTTCAAGAGTTCAAGATAAATATATTAATAAAGTCTAGTTTATATGTAAGACTCTGAACAACACTCTAGGTTCAAATTCAACTTCTGGTTTTCATATTCTAATTTTTGATTTTCAAATTCTATTTTCACTTTCAAATTCTAAATTCAAATTCTATTTTCAAAATTCTAATTCTAATTTTAATTAGTTTTTCTATCCTGCCTTTGGTTTTAAACTTAAGTTTCAAAGTTTATAAGTTTATATATATAGTTATATACGTTTATATGTACATAGTTTTAAACTTTATAATTTTATAAATATGTTTATATAATTTATATTTATGATTTCATATGATTTTTTACTTCATAATACTTATTTATATCACTATGTTTTAATTCAAGAATTTCCATAATTACATATATAATAAAACACTTGAAAAATATTCAAAATTCAAATTTTAAAACACATTTGTCGATATACATAGGAGAGGATGTCGACATACAACTGTCATATTTTCAGTTTTGAAAGGAAGTGTCTTTTCACTATTTGTAACGTTCCAGAAGCGTTGCAACCTTTCAAATCTTATAATTATGGGTTGATTTTGAATTTTTTTAACCATTCTTCTTCTCCATCTTCATCCCTTTTCATTCCTCCATAATTATTTCATATTTTTAAGCTTTTTACACTTCTACTTTGCTGATATCTATTCTAAATACATAAAACTTCTTCTCCTTTCACTTTCTACTCATTACTCTTTGAATTGAAGTGTTATTGAAAGGTTATAAGGCTGTTGTAATCATTTAGGATTGTTTGGGAAACGGTGTGTTCCTTGTAGCCGTGAAATTAAGGAAAGGAAATGGTGTGAACCTTATAGCCATGAAATCAAGGCTGGTGTAATCGGTGTTAACCTTATAGCCGTGAAATCAAGGATATTGTACTAGATTTTGATCTAGTAATAAAGCTCTGCACAATCCAGCGTTGTGTGGGACTAGACATAGGAGCAATCCGAACTAGTATAAAATCCGGTGTGTTCTTTCCTTTTCTGCATTTTATTTTTGTTAATTTTGTGTTTGTGTTTGATTCTATGTCTGTGATCATCTCTATGTTGCGTGATTCATAAAGTAGATCATATAAGTTTTAGATTTTCTTAAATTCCATAAAAACACTATTCACCCACTCTCTAATGTTAGTTTTGCCTTAAGATCTGCATTCCGCGTTCCTTAACAGTAGACAATATTCAGAAGTAGTCACTGAAAAAAGGTTGTTGTCAATTGCAGATCTTGAATTATCTTTTTAATCTATTTCTTCTAGTAGCATCTCCCCATTTTTCTTAATTAATTTTAGAACATATTCATAGAGGAAGAGAGGAATGAAGAGAATTTGTGTGTAGGAAAAATGAGATATAGCCATCCTATTTATAGATTAACTAAGATAATCCCAAACCGTTAGATATTAGGTTTTTAAATTCGGCCATACATCTCAGCGAATGAATAATATAAACAAAACAGTCCAAATCCAATATGGGTCGACCCAATATGGGTGGGTTGCCCCATTACCATTGTTTTCTATGTTTATATTCCTGTTTGAGTTTTAATTTTTGTTTTAAACTTTGAAAGCTCATAACTTCTTTATATCTTATCCGTTTTACGCAAACCAGGGGTCCATCTGAACAAAAATTCTAAGACAAACTATATGGTAACGTCGGTTTTACTTAATTATGAAGAATTAGTAAAATAATATTCATTTTATTGTCTTTCTTATGTAATTATGTTGTATTAAATTATGAGATGTTATAGGAGCATTCGATATCTATAAAGGATAGCTTCATTAGGACTACAACATAGATACCTACATATAGGTCTATCTTTTTTCAAGGTGGATAAGGCCCTACCCCAGCCCTTCCCTCTACTTGTGAAATATTACTTCAAGTGACGTGGCCCTAACGTCCAATTTAAAGCATCAAATTGGCGTGTCCCTCATCCAATGTCTCGACAGTGAAAGATCATTGGCCCGTTGGTTTAACTCATATCTTTCTACATCCCACCGACTGCCGATGATAGGTATCCAATGATTACTATCCTTATTTGGTCCTGACCTGCCTCCTCCATAAACGAGTCAATTGTCGGATCATCCGTCCAGCCGTCTGGCTTCCACATCATAATTGCAGCCAATGTACACTCTTAGGGAACTATAGTCCTACCTCTATGTGTACATCTTCATTCGGTTTCCCTAAAGGACCATCTCAAAGTACCCACCCACGTCTTGTAGAAGTATTGTACTTCTTTCCAGTCCATCGAATAACAAGTTGGACGTGCTCCTCTCGTCTCGCCAGGCACCCGTGATGATTTGGCCCGTTAGGCACTTCATCCCAAATATGTACGGACTAGTCCAAGCACATCTCATCATTATATTATTAGACCCTATATCTAATCTTCAATTATGCGCTTGTTTTACTTGCTGCGTTGCCAATTAACTTAAACATTTACTTTTTTATTTTGCATTCAAGTTATTTGTTTATTGGTTTTAGTTGGCCGCTTATTTTCCCTAATCTGACCGCACTGCCGGAACGGTCCACCTTTCATTCATTTTATTAGCCACTTATTTCCCCAATCAGCTCTCATGCCCGAACGAACCACTGCTTATTATTATATTCATTAAACTTAATTCCTCAATTATAAGTTTATTAATATAAGCCTATTCTACTGTTTTCCATTTTATTATAACCTCATGTTATAAGATTACCACAAATATAATTGTTGGTTTTCTTGTTAAACTCATTTCCCATAATTTAAGTTCATTCATAATACCTCTTACTTTCCATTTCATCTTTTAATTATAACTTGTATGTTATTATCCTACTTTTCCTTATGACAAGTCTACCGATTATATTACATTCCCATCTTATATAATTTATTATAATAGGTTATATTCCCCATTCATTAAGTACCTCACAAGTTTCTTATTATTTAACATAACTCTTACACTTATGACACTAATCTACTTACCTTTTTGTAAGTTTACACATTTACAAGAAATAATTCACATAGGTGATTCTTTACAAATAGTATGCAAATTCTTTGATTTACCTTTTTCTATAAATTTAATTCACATAACCTTAATAATGCCATGTCAATCCGTGTCACATTTATTTTGTAATCCATACCAATTTTGCCTACTTCCAAATTTCCCTTCTATTAAAATTTAGCATAATACATTTATTTAGCACAAAATCATCAAGTTTCCCCTTTTTACTACAATTTTGACATAATATATTCATTTAGCCCGTAATCATCAAATTTCCCTCTTTTATTCATAATTCCAATTAATTTTCCTATAACAACCATTCAATTAATTTGTACCTAACCACAATTCGATTATTTTGCATAACTACAATACAGTTATGCCTACCGTAATTCAATTATTTTGCGCATAACCACAATTCAATTTAAAATTGCAAAATCTAATATAGTTGGGGAAAAGAGGGATGATAGAATATTTTATAAACTTTACCGGAATCAAACGATACCGTATACCAGTATCTGAAAAATATAATATAAATCCACTCACCTGATAGTCTCCAATTCAAATTTGTTTCAAATCTAACAATCGTGGTTTCTCTAATTAGAATGTTACATGGACGGAAAATCTGAGCACCTTTTGCCTAATCTATAACCTTTCATCTTTAAATATTGAATCAGAAATCCTTAAACTAACATATACATTTTCTGAAGAGTTTGGAGGAGAAAAGAAAATGGAAGAACTCTGATGCCCTCTCAGGAAATATGAATTGGAGGCCAGGCCCTACTGGTTTATTTATAGCGACTCAAACTAACCACATCCATCCGATTGATAAACATTATTATTAATGTTTATATTAAATAACTATTTTATTATTATTTCTAATTTTTAACGCGCATTATAACACGTAAATAAATGTACGAATTCATTTTAACTCTACTTTCAAATTCCTGCATATTTAATTCCTCTAATATTGTGAATATTATTATTCTCTTAATGTTTTAAATCTATTCCTTTCCATTTCTTTTCCCATAAGTTTCAAATTTAACGCGTTTTAATATGCACATAAATTTCTTTGAACGTTTCTTTCAATGTTATTCTTTGGTTTCCTGTTTCAAAGTGCATCCTAATTTTAAATTTAAACGCTTGCTATATATCCCATTAATGCATACATTGACTTCCCCTTATTTATTCTCGTTGATTCTTTTACGATAGTTATACAAATATTTATCTGCATTTCTATTTTTTACTAAATTTTCATCTATTCTCAACACGTGTTAAATCTCAATTTCAAATGTATTCATTATTGAAATTAATATGCGCACATATATATTCTTGAAATAAATTTATCATTATATATACACACTTTCTTCATTTGTTTTGAATTTAAACACTACTTAACTAAAGTCATTTAGATTCCCTTTTTATTGCGTGATTTTATTACGTTTATGCCGCACACTGTTAATCAAAGAAATGTTGCAATTTGACATTAATTGCTTTCCATTTCTAACATACATAAAATTCCAATTTCAAACATGGTTATTACTAGATGTATATGATTATTAAATGGTTAATCCTGTTAATACGTTAATAACCTTTTGTTCTTTTAAATTCAAATGGACATTGTTTATATAATTAATGTGTGTACCGTTTATTCCATTCTTTCTTCTATTTCTTTTTATTTAATTATATATACTATTACACATTTAGTTTACATAGTGGTAACTTTTTATTTATTGCCCAATTTATAACATGCGTTTGAATTTTAAACACACATTTTCCATAATTATTTTGACAATTTTGTCAACCTTTATTATTTAAAAATGTGTAGTGCTACATGTAAGGTGGTAATCCTTAGAAAGGGTAGATCAAGACAGAAATCAAGTGTCATGGATGTGGGATGACAGGGTATCTCGTTAAGGATTGTAGTAAATTGGGGATGAATGGCAAGTGCTTCCACTATGGGAAAGCTTGTTATTATTGTAGGGTATATCCACCAAAAGCTGGGCGAGGAACTGGTATATTGACAACACAGATGCATGTGAACAATGACCCGGATAGAGGTAGGAAAGGTTCTATAGAAGGTTTGGTCTCTATCTCTGACTTTCTTGTACACACCCTTTTTGATTCTGATGCTTCTCATTCGTTCATTTACTAGTACCTTGACTGATTGTATGCACTTAGATATCTTTCTTGTCATCGATTGCATAGTAGTTTTAAACCTCATAGGTGTTCGACACACTTATCTATGGTTTATAGGGGTTTGTAAATATCTATTTTAGGCATTGAGTTTGATTGTGATGCCTATGTTTTGGGATATTTGGGGTAGTAATGATCTTAGGGAAGGATTAGTTAGCCATGTACGTGGCTGTACTTGACTGTGAAAGGAGGGTCATTCATTTGGTAAGGTATAGTGGTGGGACCCTTGAGTTTTTTTGTGATCCGCAGGAGATAGTCATGTTGAGTTTTCTTTGTTTCCTAGATTCTTTGGTTGAAATATCGATTTTGTACCTGTTGCCTATGAGTATCGGGATGTATTTAAGAAGGTGAGAGGGCTGCCACTTTAGCAAGAGATCGACTTTCGGATTTATCTTAGTGAAAACGCAAAGCCTGTAGTGCTACCTATTCGACATATGGATCCATGGGAAAAGAGAGAGCTTAACAAGCAAGTTAGTAAGCTTTTGAACAAAGGGTTTATTAGCTAAGTGTTTCTAAGTGGGAGTACCGGTCATTTTTTTTCTACTAAGGCAGATGGTTCCCCTCATCTATGCGTGGATTATCGAGAGTTAAATAAGCTCACAAAGAAAATCATTACCCTCTTCCTTGGATAGATAATCTATTTGACCAGTTGGTAGGCATGTCTATATTTTCTCAGTGGACTTGGCTACTAGTTCTATCGGTTGCATGTGGTAGAAGATAGCACTATTAAGACAGCATTTCAGACTCTTGACAGCTTCTTCGATTAGTTATGCCTTTTTGGCTGACCAATGCACCAGAATATTTTGTGGACTTGATGAGTAGAATATTCACAAACTTTTTGAATAAGTTTGTGTGGATGATAGTCTTGTCTTCTTGAGATGTGAACACGAGCACGCTTTGCATTTCGAAGAGGTTCTCCATACTCTTCGGACTCATCAACTTAAGGCGAAATTCTCCCGGTCTCAATTTTGGTGGTGAGAGATGCATTTTTTTGGGCATATGGTCTCAAAGGATGGGATAGTTGTTGAGCCCACCAAGGTGGTGGCGGTACATGATTGGAAAAAAATCCAAGGACGCAACAAAGATGAGGATTTTATTGGTCTAGTGGATTACTATAGGAAGTTCATTAGGGACTTCGAGTAGATCTCTGCACCACTAACCCGAGTTACTAAGAAGAATTTGGCTTTGTCTTAGGATATGGATTGCAATTATGCTTTTCATTGGTTAAATAAGGCTCTTATCAGTGCACCGGTTTTGACATTACCTGACAGTTCTAAGATGTTCATAGTAAATACTAATGCTTGTGGGATGAGCTTAGGAACAATGTTGATGAAAGAGGGTAGGGTAGTGTAATGCTTTAGTATGTAGTTAAGGGTTCATAAAAGGAATTACCCTACTAACAATTCATAATTAGATTCTATAATGTTCGCACTTAAGTCTTGGAGACATTACCTACTTGGAGAGAGAATCAATCTTATAATGAACCATAAGTCTCTTAAATATCTATTCTCTTAAAGGAAACCTTAATTTAAAACAGTAGAGGTTGATGGATTTCTTAGCATCGTATGATTTTGAGATTTGTTATACCCTAGGCATGTGGAATGTAGTGGTTGATGCTTTGAGTAGGCATACAGTGTCGTTGAGTCCTTTGTTCGTAGAGTGACAAAGTTTGGAGTTCATATCTATGTTCAGCTTCAGACCATCTACAAACTATACTATGGGATTGTTGGCATGGTTGGAGGAGTGACCTACCATGCTAAAGTAGATGAGGATGAGGCGGAGAGAGAATCCAGAGCCTGTTGATATCTTAGATAGATTAATTAGAGGAGAGGTGTCTAGACATCTTCTTAGATTTTCTATAGATTATAGAGGTTGGCTTCGACACAATGGAAGATTATGTGTATCTCTCACGGATGATTTGATGAGTGTATCGTTGGCCTAGGAACATCACTCTCGGATGACTATCCATTCCAGTGATGATTCGTGATATGAGACAAGTCTTCTACTGGACGGGTATGAAGAAAGACATGGATGAATATGTGGCTAGCTGTGTAACTTGTCAAAGAGTAAAGGTAGAGCAGAAGAAACCCGTTGGATTGCTTCAGCCTTTGGATATTCCATTATGTAAATGAGAGATTATTTCTATGGATTTCTTGGATGGGATGCCTAGGTCGAGGAAAAGCAATACTAGCATTTCAGTCATCGTGGACCGAATGACTAAACAACACATTTTATCCCAGTTAAGAGTAAGAGGATGGCGATGTGGTTGGCTTCATTGTATGTGCATCATATAGTCCGACTTCATGTGGTACCATTTAGTATTGTTAGTGATAGAGACCCAATCTTCACTAGTGAATTTTGGAGGAGTCTACAGGAAGCTTTGGGGACACAGCTCAGATTGAGTATGGCTTATCACCCTCAGACCAATGGGATGACTGAGAGGGTGTATAGGATTTGACAGGACCTATTGAGGTTGTGTATCTTGGATTTCGGATGGACAAGATAGGAACATTTACCCATTGTGAAGTTTGCTTATAATAATAGCTTTCCAACTAGCATTGGCATGGGATCCTTTGAGCCTTTGTATAGATGACCTTGTAGATCTACGATATGTTGGTGGGAAACGATTGACTGAGTACTTCTTGGGCCAGGTATGATTAGAGAGACCTCCGATAAGATTGTTTGATTAGAAGGAAGATGAGGGCAAATAGGATCGGTAAAAGTCTTATGTTGATAAGAGAAAGACTGATCTAGAGTTTTGTATTGGAGATTTGGTTTTTGTTAAGGTGTCTCTGTCAAGAAATGTGGTGAGACTTGGCTTTGCATGCAAGTTATCACTGAGGTTCGTTGGGTCATTCCCAATCATAGGGAGAGTGGGCCAGATGGCCTATAGGGTTAGGATACCGCAGAGGCTTTTAGGTGTTCATGACATATTCCATATTTAACACTTGCGAAAGTGCTTACATGACTCAGCAGTGGTGGTAGAGTTGAGTACATTAGAGGATGTAGAGATTCAGCGAGAGGCATCTATTCGATGAGCACCTATGGGGATCCAAGATTTTGAGACCAAGAGTATAAGGAATAAAGAGGTGAAGCCGATAAATGTTCAGTGGAGGGATGATTCCAGCGAAGCCACTTAGGAACTAGAGGAGAAGATGCATGTTTCCTGTCCTTATCTTTTTGATGGTACAGTTCATTCTTTTTCCATCTTTAATTCTTGAATAGGCTCTACCATCCATTCCTTTGAATCTGATCATAAGAGAAGCCTAGGATAGCAGGATATGGTTGAGAATTATTATTTAAACGTGTTATGATTAAAGAATGCAAATGGATTCAAGTGTTTGTTAGTGGATGCAGTGGATGCATATGCACACACTAGGCACTGTTGGGCAATCAGCTGATAAGACACTCACATATGCATATGGGTGTATGTGCATTTTATCTATTTCTTAGGTTGTAATATATGGATTTTATCGTATGGTTGTTGCATATGGATGATGATTGAAGCGCACATATAGAATTACTTGTTATCATTAGGACTTTTGCATACATCGGGATGCATGGCACAAACATAACTGCATAAAAAGGTGGTTAACAAAATTAGTAGACTACTTAATCTTTTGCAATAGTTAGAGTCATATACACTACACTATTGCATAAGTCCATAGATTGCATTACAAAAATTAAGGACAATGGTTACCAGTGGATGAGTAGATAGCAGTAGATATTGTAATGGAAACACTTATCATATTCTCATACCTGAGAGATTTCGAGGACAAATACTTTTAGGGGAGAATGTAACAATCCAAATTTTAACATGAAGTGATTAACTGAAAAATTAACCAACTAGATAGTAAGTAACAAAATTTGTAGGAATTTGCAATGGGGATTGCAATACGATGACCATTAAGATTTTCTAATTTAGATAGACATTTGGTTTGCATAAAACAAACTTAAAACAAAAGAAGTTATGGAAAATACAAGTTTGAAATGTAAATAAGAATTTAAAATTAAAACATATATAATAAACAGGGATGTCCCATGGATGACCCAAAAAACAACCAGGTCGACCCATGTCGTTAGTGGGTCGACCCATGTCGCGCCCGACAATTTTCCTTGCCAAACACAAAATTGAATGGATGGACGTATTCTTTTTCGGACAAATTAGGGTTGATGTGTCTGCTTCTGGTTTAGTGATGTGACCAATCTAGATTGACCCAAGGACATGGTCAGTTTAGACTAAAAACCTAAAATCTAGCGGCTGAGGTTCTTCTGCTCCAAGTATAAAAAAAACCTCCACCCTCATTCCATATAACTTTTGCTAATTCTTTTTTTGAAAGTAATAGAGTTTTTTTTTAAAAAAAATACGCATGTATTCCTTACGATTATTTATACTTATATTCTGGAAATTCTACCGATGCCACAAGGGAAGTAATTATTGGTGAGATTTTATGAATATTTCAGATTTTTGAATAAGTTAGGGTAAATTGGAACGAGAGTAGTTGTAATCCTATTTACAGATCTGGCTCTTACGAATGTATTTACTATTTCACTTTACTCCAATTTTTTTTAATTTCTTTTTGTCTGTTCTTATAGCAAATTGTTATCCTCAAATTCTTTTTCTGTTTTCTTATTCTGATTTTCAATTTATTTTGGTTATGCCTAAAAGGCATATGAATACGACTGATTTAGGCAAATGTTTGTATGCATAATTGCCTACAATTGATTCTTTATTCTGCTCACGTCGACTGATTATGATTCTTTTATTCTGTACACATTTGGGGAAAATCTAATTTAATTGGAATAACTGAATTTTGGGGCTAATTTGACATATTATAAACTGAAATAAAAAGGAATAATTGGATTAAATAAAAAGAAAAACTTGATATGGATTGTAAAAAGGCTATGTGACTGAATATGACAAAAAAGATTGTAATCCATATTTTCATAAATAAGATGGACAAAGAACCATGATAAACTTGAATAATTTATTTACAAATATGAGCGATTAGACATGAAAAAGGAACGATTGGGCTTAACATAAAAATAAACTAAAATTGGATATTAAGTTATAAGCCTAAAGTTACTATTCTATGGGGCCATGTGATTTTTCATTAACATTATTCTAGGGGGCCATGAGATTTAGCGATAATAATATTCTATGGTGCCATATAATTTGGCATTAATATTATTCTATTATGCTATGTGATTTGGCATTACTATTATTATTCTATGAGGCCATGTGATTTGGTACTATTATTATTATTATTCTATAAGACCATGTGACTTGGCATTATTCTATAGTAATAAATTAACTGTAAGGCTCAGTTAGATTTGAACTTAAAAACGATGTTAAGTTGAAATCCTAATTTTATAGTTAATCTATTGTGATGGCGTATGGGGGGCTAAATAAATGGGGATTTAGGCCGAGTATTAATTGTTTGTGGAATCCATACTAGGCAACATTCCCTTTTTATCTTACACACTCTCACTAGTTGGCGAGGGCACGCACCATGCTGTGCTAAGTAGTAAGTTAGTACAAAATTTGAGGTAGCTACGTGTGTTTTCCGAAGAGATAATGTGCATGCACTGGTCCAATGAGGGAAAATAATACACTGTAACGCTTGTGATTAATGCTATGTCTTTTTGCTGATGGGTTGGACCTGATAAAGCGAACTCGATAGTGGTATAATCAGTCGATCAATGTGTAGTGTTAGGACATTTCTTCCTAATTATGTTATCTTCTGAAACTATAGAAGTGCAAAACAGTCACCAATCCAAATGCTGTGGAATGAGAAAATTCAATCCTATATATAGTATTTTATGTTCACTTTTAGATGTACACATACATTTACCCTATATGACACTAAAACTACTGTTTTACCTATTTCCTTTGCTTATTCAATCATGCAAGTAACATAACACTCACTAGACTTTATATCTGACCTATTTTGCTTCCGTGTTTCTTTCTTCCCTACGCTCATGAAGATTAAGGTCATAGTTCAAATTTCTTTGTTGATTCTATCTTGGAGGATTCTTGCAGTAGATATATTGCTTTTTGTTTCTTTACCTCGGTTTGGTTGTATCTTTTGGTTATTTGGGGAATATTTTTATTATGTACTCTGATGTTGTCTTTGATTGAGATTTTGAGACATGATATTTTGTGATAATTTGGCTTTGTTGAAATAAATGGCTCTTTTTATCATTCTAATATGAATTGTCTTCTTCTTTTGCTATGCATTTATTTGTTTATGTCTTGTGAAATCTTGGTCTTTGTGGTGTATTTACGTATTTATACATACAACGCTATAGATTCCTTAATGAGTTTCTATTATGGATAATGTTAAGGGGTGTAGGATGTTTCAATTTATTAAAGCATCATTTACATTGTTCTCAAAAAATTGAATTTCAAAATTTTATAGGGCATGTCGACATTCCCTATCCCTCATGTCGATATGGTAGCCATTATTTTCAAAAATTAAAATTTCGAAAGATGTGTCTATTTGTTTAAAAAAAATTATGAAGAGACATGACTATTAATCCACCATGAATACCTACCTAAATTCAAAAAATTTAACTAGTTTCCATTATCTTCTTCTCCCTTTTTCTCCTCTCCGTTGATACTCCTAATTTTCATACCTAAACTCTGCCGAAATTAAAAGATATTCAATCTAAAACTTTTCTAATTTGATTCTTAACAACACTCTATAAAACCCCGCATTTTTTGCTTAAGAATAAGGATAACTTAAATAAATATTCAGAATTAAGTACGCCATTGCGTCCTCTCGAAATCCAGGTCAAGATAGACACCTGGTTTGCGTAAGACGGACACCGTATGAAGAAGCTATGAGCATTGGTAGTTTGTATACATATAAGGAGCTTATATGTATATATATTAAATAAATATATCCAGAATATTCGAAAACCAATTTAAAAATCAAAATTCACGGGTGGGAAAAGCTGGAGGTAAATTAGACCGTTGGGGGTTGACCTAGGGGTCGACCCACCAACAGGGGGGTCGAGCTAGGGGTTGACCCACCAATAGTGGGGCCGACCTAGGGGCCGACCCACCCGCAGATCTGGAAAATTCTTCTTTGACATGGATGATTATGATGTTTTTAAATTAAATCTGAGGGACCTGGTTCCTCCGCTACACCTATAAATAAGACCTAACCCTAGACCTCAAAATTTGGCAGCTACGCCGGAGCTCTGCTATTACTCTCTCTCTCTCTCTTCTCAAATCTATTCTGACAATAAAAATATTACCCTAGGAAAATTATGACTCTACATCTAGAAGAGAGAATTGACAGTAATAAAAATATTATTCAGAATTACCTGAAAAGCAAGGTAACGTTCCAGATCCAATCTATTCGATTTTTCCTCCTCATTCTTTTCCCTTTCTCTTTTAGTAAAAATAGAAAATCCATGATTATTAGGTTCTGAATTCAATTAGGGGAAAATCATGGAAGATTAGATCTGAACCAGATCCAGGATTTGGAAAGCTTACGAGGTGAGTGGATTTAAGCCATATTATTTTAGATAATGATATATAGTCGTTTAGCATTCCCCTTTTTATTAATTGTGAAATTGCCGGATTAATTATAAATTGTTGTAACGAGTTGAAATGTTAATATGAATATGTCAGTAAATTCCTACGTTGAATTGGCTAAAATATTGAATGTTTACATGTTGGAGAAAATAAACTTGTTAGGATATGAATAGCCAATTCAGTGATTGTAACTACATGATTTGCTTGTGGAATATTATTGAGTAATTGACTTGTTACTTGTTAGATCTGAACAATTACCCGACTAAATGCTTACACGCCAAAAATTAGAATTAAATACATGTTAAAAAGGACATGCGCCAAAATATAGGCATAACATGACAACATGTAAATTGAATCAAAGTAGACATATAAAGAGGGTAATATGCCAAAATTTTACATGGAAAAAGAGGATAACTATTAAAATATGAACATGCCTAAATACACAGTAATTTGGAACTGTAATGCCTTAAACACGAGGTTAGATTGCACTTGTGATAGAAGCCTTCCCGGACCCGCCCGACATATCCAGCATTCGCAAGTGGTAAATATAATGTGAGAGGTCTAAGTGCATAACTAAAAATTGTGCTAAGGCACGAGGTTAAGTCGACTTGTGGTAGAAGTCTGCCCGGATATGCCCGATAAATCCAGCGTCCACAAGTGTACGCTTAATATGAGAGGTCTGGGCATATGTATGTGTGTATATATATATATATGTATATAACAAGATAGGAATAAATGGAAATGATGATAATTAAATGTCTAACACAGAAAATGGGAAAGGAAGGGATGTAGTGAACTGAGTTAGTGTGATACAAAGGAAAAGTGATGTATTTCCCTTAATGACCTATTTCTGAGAACGTGGTTGCATGTAAGCCACAGTAAATAAATTAAGAAAAGTAAAGAAATTACGTGCTACTATGAATTTAGATGGGAATATGTTATGAAAATAAATCATTTATTCCTTCTATCAAACTGATAAGGTGCATCAAGTGTTTTCCTTAATATAATAAGGAATATATATTACGGTGAATGAAGAATAATGGTGTAACGGCGGGATTTTCGACCCAGAAAATCAACATAAAAACACACTGTTGACTATTCAAGCATCGAAAAATACCGGGACATTAATAGAAGAATTTAGAGGGTGAGAAAGAAAAGATAGAACTAATAGAATAGAAGAAGAAGAAGATCACAACTGAACAGAATCAGAGTAACACGAGACTCGCAGCGGAACAAAATAAGATGTATTATATAACATAACTTTGAATACAAAACTGTATTGTATATACATACCATTATCAGAGTACAATACATCATATCACAGCGGAAATAACTCTACATAACTAATGGTGAAGCTTCCTGCTTTTGAGCTCCTCCAAGTGAATCTGCAAAGCCTGAACACTTGACTGCCCGTACAAATTTGGACACCCAAGAGTTTAGGGAAACAAACAAAATAAACTCTGGGTCAGTCATGGGACTGGTGTGAGTAAATTCCAACCATACTGTTTTACTTTGAAAATCCTTTTCAAAACAAGAAGATAATAGTAAGACCAGCCCACACATAAACATGGACGGTTTTTACCTTACTATAACCCGAAATATTCTTGATATCAAAACCCAGTGATATTATGATAATGTCTAACCAAATAATTATACAAGTAGTAGAACGCTTGCATCTCACGTTCCAAATATATATAGTATAAAATCATAAACCGCAGGGCACTTATTGGAGATTGAATTTCATCAAACAAAGTATGGGAGCACCTTCTGAATAGTGTACTCTAGAGGGGATACACTCAGGGTTCAACAAGAACGTCTTGCAACCCGGCCACACATGACCGCTCACTCATTTAGCTTGAGTGTCGCGAATATATTGCCACCACGGTTGCAGGCCATCCAACCGTCATCCGAAGATACAGAAACGAAAAAGAAGTATAAATATGAATTTTCTCTAGATCGGTGACAATACACCATGCTTGGGGATGACCCAACTAGCCATGCTGCCTAGCCCAACTTCTGTCATTCCTGGTGGTGAGGCTAGAGGCTACGTCTATCTTCAGAACATCTGATCACCATTCACTTTGAATGTCACATCGTCAAATCCGTAATCACACATTGATTACACAAATGCACACTGGGTGTAGAATAAAGAGAAGTTACCTTCTCCCCACCAACTTGGTATATTCATAAAATCAACGGCATGACCGTTGGAAATACTCTGTCAGACACTCGTCCATACAAGTTGTCCTGGGACTGGACAAACAAAAATATCATTATAGAACTGGACAACCCTTGCATTTAACTCCGTCTTCAATTATCTTCAGCATATCTAATTCGCGGCACTTATGCCTATACGGAGTGGTTTCCGGATAATATATCCAACCGGTCTCTCCGTATTGACAACGATGGTCAAAACACATCGATAGTCGGTTATTTAACCATCGAAGTAAAAACAAACATCCATTCTAATGTATAACTAAACACCACACAACCACGGGCACTTTTATTTGACATTCGTTTTATTTTTCGAATTTCCATATCTTACCAGATATTTCTCAAATCTCGTTTTAGCCTTTTCATACTTCTTGGAAAACATTTCCAGTTATTATAAACTCTTATTCTTTCATGTTTCAGAAACATACGTTATTAACGTTTGAACTATTTCCATTAATTTCACATTCTTTATTTCTATACTTGGATAATCTATCCTATTTATATTGGAAAATATTTCCAATTTCCTTTTAACCCTTTTATCGGCCCTACGTTCACTTTTAAAACATTTTTCACTTTGAAATGTGAATACCCTCCCTTATTATAGAAATCTGAACACCTTTATCATATAACTCTTTATTCACGAAATACTTTCCCTTATCTTGTTTACCAAAATCTCTTTCATACTTTTTATATTCCTATTCCACTTTATAAACTCTGTTTCTAAGTCAACTTCTTATCAAATCGATATCAAGTTTATAACTAAATACTGACTCCTATCCTATTAACATTTATTTGTTTATAACTAAATGTTAATTATTCTATCAGATTATAATCCCTAAAAATAGTTTACTTTTAATACATTCGACATCGTCGAATTCTAGTTCCAAATCCTAACGGTTTAATTCAAATCACATTTCGAACATCGAATTGCTGTCATCGTTTTCTAACACGATTCCCCAATTTCTCTTTCTAAAATGATTCTTATATTTATTTATCACTTTCGAATAAGTGGATTTCAACTAAACTGCTTCATTTCCTAGGAAGTGCTGCCATATATAAAAATCACGCTTAAGTTTGGTTGGCAGCGTTAATTTATCGCTATAGTTCTAAACTTATCATACGCTGTAATATTCTCCTTTATGACTAATCTTGACATAACAGTCACGCTTAATCCTAATCAACAGCGTTTATTTTATCGCTATAGTTCAAACTTGCAATACGCTGCTATATGCCACTTTATAACTAATCTCGACGTCTTTTACCGTTACAAATATCTTGACATCTCTTTCTGTTACAAAAACCTTGACATTTCTTTCCGTTACAAAAATATTGACATCACTTTCTGTTACAAACTGATATCGTTCCTCGATCAGCGAAGCCGTTCAAGTTGGGGTATTCTATTTACCTCTCAGACCTTGATCGACAACATTCTTACCTTAGAACCGATACAAGTCTGCACTCTAATCCGTTATTACTCATAATATCTATCCGGTCGTACTTTCATGTTTATTTTTAACTATGGTTTTATAACACCATATCGTTACTTTGAAATCTCTGGTGTTTGATTATTTATATTAAACATTTACTCTTCGCTTTCTCCATTCCACAGTTCTATTTATAACTTCTTAACCAAAAGGTAATTAAATCTTATTACTTTGGATTAATTTATTTCTAAACTGTTTCATTAGATTAATTGAAGACCAATTAACCTAATAATTATTTTCCCAAACAACAGTAGATTTAATCAACTTCATTCCATCAGTAAATTCGTTAACTGATTTTAATTACTTCTTAACATTAGATTAATATAATTAATCTAATAATATTATTATCCAAATATTTAATCGTCGGATAATTTCTGCTTTATAAACTCATTTTAAATGCCAACAATCGTTTTTATTTATTTTATAAAACGAACTCTAAAATACTGGTTTATAATAGAACTTCTATTATAAATTTAAATCTTCTTTTTAATTATAAAAATACAATTTTTATAATTAACCTCGTTGATTTGCCTGACGGCCAATCAACTCTTTAACAAAACGATGGTTTTACGGTTGGCTGTCACCACTTTCTAAATCGATATCATTTATTTATTTATCGAACAGATGTTGAATGTCCGTTCAACATAAATATTCTCATGGGGTTTTAAATATAATTCGGGTTCAAACAGTGCATACAAAACAAACAATACATATAAATATCGAGGAATCCGGTCGGATTCCTCCAACCGGTTTCCGCATCCACAGATGTCAGTCAACACAATTTACACTAACTCTATACTAGGGGATATTCAAATTGATGGGATCAGTGTCCAACCGATGATGTGTGCATATGTAACGGTATATAATATTTAACCAAATTAATTGTAATCTACCTAATCGACCATCACACAGCATTCGAACAACATTAAAATATATTGAAATATTTTAAAAAGATCAGAGTTAGTGATTTTACTCACATTGCGCGTTAACCGTTAAATAACGATTTGCGTCGGTTGATTATACCCGACGCTCTATTTGCCTAATTCGCAGTGAACTCCAATCGTTCCAACCCAGCTTCGGATCGTAGTCTGCGATCACCTGGTTCCGACACGACTGATTATTTGAAATCCGCCTCGCTTGCTGCGACGGAGAGCGGCATCATCCTTCTTCATATCGGTTTAAAACAAACCATCATCCATTCTTTTCCTGTCGTTTTAAAAGCTGTTACCTGCTTTCTCAGTCCCACCACTGTCGTGGGCTTCACCTTGACAAAAGCGTTATGTCTCCCCTTTTACATCATCCCACTAATACTTCTCTTCACCTTTTCATTCCTGCCTGCCCGACACATATACCCTCTGTTCCGAGCACCACAGATGATCAGAGATCACCGTGCCTAGCTCATCATCAACCTGCAAGTCGCAACCACGTTTTACATCCTTTCGGCAAACACCAACATACGAACTCCTTCAAAACTCCTTGAAGTCTTTCATTTCCAGCATGTGCCATGTCATCACAGTCTCTACCACGGTGTACGCACTATTTTCCTTTTAGCTTCCATGCACATCTGTACGTTCCCCCACTACAACTGGTAAAAACAACATCTGCGAGTTCCCAAGAAACACGTCAATTCCACCCATCTAAAAGAAATGCTATACCCAAAAATGACCCGCGCCTAGAGCAGAAACCCGTTGTTTAACCCCATGCAACTCCTATAACACGTACAAACTTCTCCTCTGCGTTCTTCATGCACATACCCTTCTCATACACATTTACACGCAATTGTTTTTCCACTCATCTTCCCTCTTCTTTATTTAAACAAACCGCCTGTTAAACAAAAGAACCCCAAACTTCACTGGAGCGTGCTCCTTGCCTTCACGTGAAACTGCCGATGCCACCATGCTCTTGCTTCATGTCCATGCATGATTACTCCATTTACTTCATGTTTCCTGGATCGCCCTTCCTAATTACCTCACTAAAAAAAAATCACCTACTTAATCCACGTGTTAACCTCTTCCCTCATTACCGATACAAACAAATCTTTCACTTCCGTTCGACCCAGATCTGCCACTTACTATTTCTTCATAAAGGCATTACTACTCCTGTAACCTCTCACCGCCCAAAACACCACACGTTCCTCCTTCCCTTCTAATTAAAACCGCATGATCCCTACATCTCCGAAACCACTGCCACGTCTGTCAAACGCAGCGCCCTCCAGGCCGCCACCATGCCTGAACCCTTGACCCGTTCGAACTGCTGTAGTGATCAGCAACAATCTCCAAGAATAAGGAGCAGCTTCTCCACGTTGTTCAAGGCGTTGCGCCTCCCCCTCAGGTCATTGGATACCATCAACGAACCTGCTAGACCTACGGTGAATATTGGTGCGACACTGGTGCTAGATCAACTCGAAATCTATAGAGCTTGGTTTTCTTTCTTTACGGATCTCAGCCGTCTATTTTCGTGATTTACAGTGAGGGAATATATTTGTTTGATTTTTTTTATTTGGTGAAGAGGAGCAGCTTTATTTCCCTGGAGTGAAGGAGAGGGTAAACGAGAAGCACCCTATATATATAGATTAGAGAGTTGGGTTCCGATGATAACGGTGTCATCTCGTTTCGTATAGGGTAGGTAGAAGGGTATGGGAGCATTCAATTTGAGCGTGTCTGCTCGTAATAGGGTAGGTTGAACTAGGGATAAGGCTATTGAAACTATAGGTCTGTGAACGCACGTCTTGTTTTCTTTGGTTTTTCTCTCCTCGTGGATTCAGAAGAAAACTATTGTATATATATATAATGTTAGATAACTTAGCCATTAAGTTTATGGAACATATAGGTCTTCTTTTGGTAGCTTAGGCACGTACCTTTTCTGCGTTTTTGAAAGATAGAGACAGCAGCACCATCCCTTAGCAGCTAAGGTAAGTAATATAGATATACTCTCTCTATATGTAGGATGGACGTGCAATCTAGGGTAGGGAATAGAGGTAGCGTGCCTTAAGGTATGGAGGACGACGTGTGATTTGAAAACACACGGCAAATGGTAAGGTCTACACGAATTACCTATGAGTGTATCTCAATTCCTAAGGGTCAAGCTTGCTTATTTTATTTATATAGCGTCATGCTAGCAGTATGGTTTGTTGGAAAGGGTATGGGTGCTTCCTGTTTGTTCATATGAATGTCATGTGTAAACTGCAGAAAACATGGAAAAGATTTTTGGAGGAGTGTTAGCTTAGGGTATGGAGAAAGTGTCCGCATTTATTAAAGTATGGATAAGTATTTATTTAAGTGTGGGGGATTATAAGTGTTCAGCCGATGGGATTTCTTACCGTTTTGTTTTATTTGATTATATTTGTACGGTATCCACTATGTAAAATTCCGTTCATCTTACGAAAGGCTATGGACAGAAATAAAAATACCGTTGTGATCAGCAACGCCCCACGATCCCAAAAATATAATAATACCGGTAGGTTGATTCATATTTTGAAATCCCGAAATACTGATACAGGGTGCGAAATACTTCAAATAAAAAGTTACATATTTAATTAATTAAAAATTACAGTAAAATTCAAAAAATTAATTTATCACTATGTCCCAAAAGATCCTTGTTCAAATTCGAATCCGACATCTAGTTATCTCAAATAAACCGTTATGGTCGACATACTATTTCATAGCGACTTTTCGAATATTTGATTTGGACATATCTTGCAATCTATACGACGAAATCTCTATTTTCCACTTCTGTTGGGAAGATACAGTTCAACAGATTCCAACGTTTCTCGTTTCGAAGAAATCCGATTCAAAACGAGTCCGGTACACTCTGTTGAAGTCCAGGACGTTAAATTATGAGCTGCAGCGATATTACGGGCTCGATTATATTTAATATATATTTTTATACGTTCAACTTCATTTTAATTAATATATAAATCCACTTATATTACAAATTCAATATTTAAACTGATTTAAATATTCACATACAAACCGACGAAAATGCGGGACGTTACAAATGGTTTACATCAGTAAATGGTTTAAAAGGGGAATGATAATAACCTATTATAAAAAGATAACAATGTTGTGGAATAGGTAGACTTGTCGTAGGGAAAGTGAATATTATAACTTATGATATAATAAACTAGTAAGGGAATGGGATAAGTGGTGAATTGAGTTAAGGGACACTTAATTGTAAATTAAGTAATTAGTAAAGGGGTAAACCTGAAACCAGTTAAGAAAAGGGGGAAAATATATTGTACTTAATCATAAATTAAGTAATCCATAAACTTGGAGGTCTGAAACCCGCTAATAAGAATAACATGTTCAGACTTGTCCTAGGACAAGGGGAAATTATAACATAGGTTATAATAAATGGGTAGAGAAACTTATTAATGAGCCTTAGTTAATAGAACTATGTTAATAAGTAAATAACAATAAGCTTTATTAGTGATGTAAAGTGCAATTATGATTAAATGAGAAGAATGAGGAAAACTTATGAAATGAAATAAGTTATACTTAATCATAAATGGTAAGTGACATTTTAATTGGAAAACATGTGAATTGAGATATACTTAATTACATATTAAGTAAAACATGTTAGTGTAATGATGAAATCAAACTAGAAAATAAAAGAGATTGTGGATTACAGAACTTGAGCCACAATCTGGAGAATAACATGTTGTGGCTTATTAATAAACTTAAATGGGTTAAGTTATATGACTAAAATTAATAAGCAAGAGAAACTTGGTAATTTAAATAAGAATTCAATATGAAAGGGAATAACTAAGTTGAATGGAAACCTGGTGAGGTAAGGCAAGTGCATAAAAGAATGTTTAGATGTAGGGTCTAACAACATATTAAAGTGAGGCCCTTTGTGAGGACCCATTACTTCCCCGTGAAGGAAAGCCCGGATTACCTTGAGAACAACACACAAAAGAACGCAGATGGAAGAACATTTCATTGTATATTACAACAATTCCATCAGAATACAAGAATATACAGAGTATAATTGAATAAATTACATTCGACAAATATCAGAGATTACAATAAATTACAAAGCAGTGGAAAAACAATAGGAAACACAACTGAAAGTAATACACGGAAACAGAGCTTTCCGAGCATCATTCCAGCTGTAAACCAGGATCCTGTGAATATAAATCTGCAAAACCAAAACTACTAGCTGCCCGTGTCGAAAATAGGGGCACCCAGAGTTTAGGTTAAAACAATAAACTCCAGGTCAGTCATGTGACAGGTGTGAGAACTAAAACAGTTATTTAAGACTTTACTTTAAAAGAGAGTAATTCAAGGGACCACGCCGTATAACACGGAACGAGTTTCCTCCCAAGAACACCAGTGCATAGAATAAACAACGCAATGCTTTTTCGAAAAATGAAGCTATTATAAGACCCAGGTCCCATCACACAATGCAACGCAAGCCGGAGGATAGGGTTTTCCCTTATAATAGCCAAACATGCTTGGTACGTTTTAAAAACAAATCATTTGATACTATAATGAGTGTACAGTGTCAAAACAATTTCAATCATAAATATAAATCATAGACGGCATAAGCGCCCCATCCCACTATGTCGCCATACTAGGCTCTACAAATAAAACCGAAATACACGTATTGGAAATTGGATTTTCATCATGAGTCGAGGCAAGGGGCAAGCTCCTCTCCGATTCGAGACACTCTAGCAAATGCCTCAGGACTACACACTCTGGGTAACCCCTGAGATCCTCCAAGACCAGTCCTCTCTTATGTTTGAGGATTAGTTATTCCTGAACACACGTTTCCCAGCCCTATAGGACCTATAATCGAGGCTCCTCGCATCCAAACCAAAAAGGTGAAAAGTATATAAATGTCAGGGCTGGTAGGTTACTGACACCACCCATAGCTAGAAAGAAACGTCGTGCACTCCTTGGGTCCTCATCCCGTTTTTGACTCATACCGAGGTGTGAGGCTCGCGAATCCACGCTATACACAAAGCTGC
The DNA here is from genome assembly GCA_030737875.1 of Allium sativum. Lineage (NCBI taxonomy): Eukaryota > Viridiplantae > Streptophyta > Magnoliopsida > Asparagales > Amaryllidaceae > Allium > Allium sativum. The sequence continues at coordinate 488,066,472 of CM060913.1, forward strand.
CACGTAGGCCGTGCTTTGATCATCAACCACAAGACTTTGCTTTTCAACAGAAGCCTTGATCCATGCAACTCAGCGTGCCACACAGGCAATTCATGCCATGCGATTGATATCTATCGATATATAACCTCTAAGCTCATACGTCTTAGAGAAGGGCGTTAAGCAAGAGAATAAATTCTCTGCTGCCAAACAGATATATATTTAATAGAAATCAATCAACACAGAATAAAATCCAATGTCAGACACACAATCCATTTACAAGTTCGTTCTGGGTCTGAACGAAACCGGAGGCACTTTCCTCGCATATCCATCGATCTCCAAGTACGTCTGGACGACCACCAACTGATTCCCTAATCTTGGGTGTACAGTCCAATCAAGATCATCAGTAATCACCTAAACGATGTGAAGACTTCCGGTCTTCAACCACCGTCTTCATCTTCGACTTATCGTCGAATCGGTTATTCAGAATGGGTATAAACCCGGCCTTTCCGAACAACCCGCGTATATAGTAAACAAATGTTACACAAACACAACATACGCCTCATTCCAATTCAGTAGCTACTAACCGTAAATCAACAAGAGAACAATTTCCCAAATATTAACCCCGAAGGCCGAAACCAACATCAGATCAATACCAGGAAACCATTCTTCTTAGCTAACCTACAGCTAGTTTCTAAATTTCATATTCTTAGGGAAAGGTTCCCAATAATTTTATCCAAGATAATTTCTTTGAATTTATTCTTTAATCTTCCTTTGGATGTCATTTCAAACCATGTTAAGGTTTTCCAAACTAGTCGGGATTAACGAACCACATCGAAGTAATTATTTATTTTATTTCCCAATCCCAACCTATTCATCCCATGAAGCAAAACTGGTAATACTCCATATCTAACACCACGGTGTTATCGGTAAAGTTAATTACCATTTCATGTTCAAATCTAATTAAAGATTTAACAATCGCTTTGGAGAAAAACTGGTGATACTCCATTCTCGCTCACTTTACAAATTTGATAATTTAAATTGTCAATTCACATTTCAATCTAATTACAGATTCCTTAAAACTCCTTTTTACTGGGTTAAAGAACTAATGTCATTTAAAACACAGTTCACGGTAAACCCAAATCACATTCTATTTATTATCGGGTAAAAGAATAGTGTTATTTAAAACACCCTTCATGATAAACCCACAAATCAATTCTATTTAAAACCCATTTCAAATCCAATTTAGTTATTTAAAAATAAATGGGTTTTAATTTTAGTTCAAAGCTAGTTCATTTCGATAAAAATCTATTTTTATCTTTTCAGATATGGAGTTTTTCATGCCAACTTTTCCCAAATCATTTCTTATTATTTAACACAAATTATTACTATTTTTAATAATTTTATCAAGGCCCGTACCGTCGATTTCCATCAACGGCCATCGAACTGCACTTACAACGACCTTTTTCCAAATTTGATTTGGACGTATCTCCAAATCCAACCGTTAGATTTCAAATTTCTAATATTCGTTAAAAAGCTCTTTTCGATACGAATCTAACGGTTCTAGTTTTAGGAGAATCCGACGGTCGGATCTCCCGTAATGTCCGTTCGAAGTCAATGGTCGAAATTTATGAACTGCCGCGGCGCGTCGCTTTCTATTCGGGCCATTATATATATAATATATATATATACTATATATATTTCGTCGATTTCCCTTTTTAAACGAATTTTATAAATCGTTTTCAAATTTGTTTCGAAAACAATTCCAACATTCATTTCAAATTCAAATCGATTTCAATTCTATTTCAAATTCGTTTTCTATTCAATTCAATTCAAATTCGGTTTCTTTTCAATTCAATTCAAATTCGTTTTCTTTTCAATTCATTTCAAATTCGTTTTCTTTTCAATTCATTTCAAATTCGTTTTCTTTTCAATTCATTATAAAAACGAATATAATCTATATAAATATCGTTCGCGTCAAAATAGCGCATCTATAATCAACACGACTTTATATATTTCAATAACTCTGTTATTCTATTCAACAAATGAATATTTATTTTATTCCATACGTGAATCTATATTTTTGTCAACACAGGACTAATCTCAACGAATGAGTACTATCCACGTGTGACTATTTTTGTTATTTAATATATTTTATAAAAATTATGGTATCTGTCATTTGATTTCAAATCAGACTCCAACCGTAAATTAGTAAGAGAACGATTCCCTAAACATTAACCCCGAAGGCCGAAACCAACATCAGAACAATATCCAGGAGACCACTCATCTCATCTATTTTCTAATTAATTTCTAATTTTATATATGATAAAGATGTAAATTTTATTGTTAAAATATTTCGTTCAATACATGACTAATCTCAACGGATGAGTACTGTCAACACATGAACCTTTATTTTATAAAGAAGTTAGTTTCTAATTCTATATAATAAAGATGTAAATTTTATTGTTAAAATATTTCGCTTAACACATGACTAATCTCAACGGATGTGTACTTTCAACACATGAACCTTTATTTTATAAAGAAGTTAGTTTCTAATTCTATATAATAAAGATGTAAATTTTATTGTTAAAATATTTCGTTCAACACATGACTAATCTCAACGGATGAGTACTGTCAACACATGAACCTTTATTTTATAAAATTCTTTATTTTCTAAATTGGAATGAGGCCCAATCAATTACCATATAAAGTTAATTATATGGATTCCATACAACACATGTGTATAATAGCAACGATAAATAATCAACCATCATCCAAAGTGCACTACACCGTATAAGCATCAAATATTGATATCTAACGCTTATAATAGCCTGTCGATCTATCGATCGACATACAACTAATTATTGGGATCAGTGTATGCCGTATTTTATCCCAATACCCGTGTGGGGTTTCAAATCAACAAACATAGATTTTTATTTGTGCAGTTGGGTGATGTGTAAAATTTATCATACCAATCAATGTCCTTCAAATAGTTGTACATAAACAAACCGTCCGGTTTGTAAATGAATATTTATTTATTCACGTTCACGTTAAAAATTATATTTTTAACGACCAAATTATTTTATTCAACCTACGAATATTCTATTCGGTTTATTTATTAAATAAAATGATATCTTTATTTTTCTAACTTATTTTAGAAAATTTCGGCGGCATAACGGCACGATACTAGAAACGGGACAAGGCCTAGCCTTATCCCCGGTCTAGTGATGGCCCACGCCATGCACATATCAATCAATTCGACTTCAATTCACCAAACATCCAACTTCCAATCAAATAATCTAACTAATCTATGCAACCAAACAAACAAGTCCATGGTCTGTGGACAGTGATGTCGAGTGCTACTAAACACCGTCTGCATCCTAGTATATATATATATATATATATATATATAACTAGAAAAAAGAAATTTAGATTGAGAAGTTCTCACACAAGCTATCCCAACTCCACGACTCTTCATATGTAGGAAATCTTCACCTTTTCGTCTTTTGTCACTTTCGTTGCCCGTATTCACTACATATATAAAAATCACATTTTTATATTCTCTCCACTTCACGATAAAATAAAGTTCAGATTTTTATTTCACTTCATATATTTACAACGCTTCTTTCTATATAAAAACTATATTTTTATATTTCTACTTCTTATATAAAGATTGAATTTTTATTATCATAACCATACAAAAATTATATTTTTCTATCGCCATTCTCTATATAAAGATTTCTCCTTTTCAAATATAAAGATCATATTTTTACTCCTTCTATAATATAAAAATCATATTTTTATATTATCTAGTACATAAAAGTCATATTTTTATTATTCTACATAAACGAAAATCCTATTTTTATCGAAGTAAAAATCATATTTTTACTTCACTACTTAATTAAAAATTATATTTTTATTACTCTACATAAATAAAAATTATATTTTTATACCTTCTATAAATTAAAAATCGAATTTTTAACCTTTCTATATTATAAAAATTATAGTTTTAACCTTCCTATATTATAAAAATTATATTTTTAACTTCTCTGTATTATAAAAATCATATTTTTATTCGTTAGAAATATAAATAAAAATCCTATCTTTTCAAATAAACAAAATCAAATCCTTTTTATCTTTGTTATACATATAAAAATCAATCCTTTTTATCTTTGTTATACATATAAAAATCAATCCTTTTTATCTTTATTAATCTCGCAATTTTATAAATAGAATTATCAACCCAATAATTTAAAAGGAGAAAACTCATTGCTTTTCTCTTCTGGCACAAAGTTGAACCCAGCTTCACCATCGTGAATCCACCGTCAGCCACCACATACCCAAGCAGAACACTGATCGGAGCTTTGCAGGAGAAGTGTCGCGTTGGGATTCGCGATGGCACCAACCCAGTCTCACGGTCTTCGTCGGCGTCGGAGCGTGGGCCAGGGTTTGGGCGCGGCTAGGGTTGAACGGGGGTAGCGGCGGTCTCAGGGGCCTGTAGGGTTTTGGGCGCGGCTATTTTTTCTTCGATTCGGGTTTGGGGGCTGAGGAACAGGGGGGAAGAGGAAAACGAGGGGAGGAGGAGATGAGGAGGAGGCGGTTGGCTGGGGGAGCTTCGCCAGAGCTGGTGGCGCGCGAGGAGGAGGACGCCTGGAGCGGCGTTTGGCTTTGGAGGGAACGACGGGATCCAAAAAGGGGCGGGTGTGATTAATTTTGACCTAGTTGACTGAGTGTATGGGAGGAAGAGGGTTATATAAGGGAATTTAATTATTTATTTAATTTAATTTTCTATATAAAGTTGACTTTTTATTCGAAATCGAAACGAGACCCACCGACTGTCGCCCCTAGCTAATACCCCCATTCTGAACACAATGGGATATGTATCGTAGGCCAATTCGACCATTACGATCAGTTTTCATTGAATTTAAAATATATATCTTTATATATTCAATTTGAACGCACATTTCAATTTACCGGGGCCACATACGGACTCGAAAAATTCCGAAAAAAATATTTTCTAGCTTCGTATTGACGATACGGTCCTATCAAAACTAGTTTCGTCGAATTCTGAGACCGTTTGAAAAATGGTCATTTTCCAGTCGATTAAAATCAACTAAAACTGGTCAAACGCGTTTTCCTTTGCCACGCTCACATATTGATTCGAAAAATTATGAAAATTAGCATCTAGCAATAACTTGACATCACGGATCCAACAAAAGTGGTTTTGTCGAAATCCGAGGTCGTTTGCAAAAAATCCATTTTTAAGGGCCTGAATTCCATAGCGACTATTCAGAATTTTCAACTGGACATATCTTTTGATTCCTGCTATGAAATCTTGATTTTTCAGATTCGTTGGAAAGATATTTTCAACTAGATTCCAATATTTTTGGCTTCGCCCAAATCCGGTTTATTTTGCACCCGGTATGTTCAATTGAAATTTGAAATCGAATTATCGAACTACCGCGCCATTTTCAATTCCTTTTATAATTATAAATAATTATTTATATTCTAACGATGACGTATATAATATATACGTTCGATTCTATTCAAAATAAATTTCTCGTCGTTTTATTTAAAATAATTCATTTTAAATATTCAAAATTCGTTAAAATTGCCAAAATAAAATTTTTAAACTGGCTCGCATTTCCGGGTTGTTACACCCTTGGAGCAGTCCGTACGTTTGAGGGTGAGTAACCCAATGGGGTAGATCATCGAGGTGTTATAAGGCACGAGGGCGAGCGCACGTTCATCTGATTGCTTTGACGGCTCCGAAGGACTGAAAGGGGAAGCACGTGGCTTCCTAAGGTACGTAAGGTGCTCCTAGTAGTCCTTTGTGGGGGTGGCAGATGTTTTAGGCTATGCTCGCAGAGGTTGGGTCTGCACGTAACTACTAGGTGGATGGGCCTTGACTGCAGAAGTAGCTATGCAGTCAGAATGCTGTGACACGGTGACACCAGGGTGATTTGTCTGTTGCCTCAACGGGGAGGTGGAGGGTCACGACCAACAAGGATAGTATATCGTCGAATTCCCATCATCGACAACTAGTAGGATGCGAAAAGACTAGATCTAAACCCAAGATACCATTCACCCTTCACTATCAGGGTAAGGGGTTGAGGGGAGACGCCAAGTGGATGTTTATATTGTTGTTATTAGGGGCATGTCGCTTAGCTCTTGTATTCTTTACTAGTTGAGGGAGGGTCCTAGGTGGGTCCATAGCCACCGTGAAAACAGACAATAGGAATATCTATAGAGGCTCTTAAAGATGGGCCTGTATGGATATGGAAAAGCTCCCGACCTAGTTCTGTGTTTCTTATATCGCCCTGCCATGGTATTCAGCGCACATTATGTAACACCCTGCAATTCATGAAAGTAAAATAAAATATGATAATATTATTACATGCAATAAGTTCATACATTGAAATGAAGAAAAGATTAATAAATTACATGCAATAAGAAGAAATGCAATGCGATTAAAATGCGCATTTTCTTAAAAAAAAAGAAAAATTTGAAGAGCTTCAAGAATTTGGCCATGGAATTAGCGCCATTGCGTTAGTGGCGATTTTCTGGTCAATTTAGACATATGGATTGCAGAAAACTGAGTTAAGGTGAAAGAGAAACATTTAAGTGAAGTATTGTAGCAAAACATGAGAATAAAGTAAAAGAAGGAGAACAATGACTACCATTGTTTTTAAACGTATTTACAAAAGGCATCATAGCTCAGTTGGTTAAGGCATAGGATTTGCAACATAGAGGTTGGGGGTTGGAACCCCAACGGCGACATAATTTTTATCTTTGTTTTAGAGAGGGCCAACTGAGCATAAAAATATATGTACGTATACAAATTCAAATTTTGAAAGGATGAGAATGTACATATAAGGAAATAAAGAAAATATATGTATATGTATATGAGAATATATATATATATATATATATATGTATGTATGTATGTATGTATGTAGAAATATATGTATACAAGGGATAAAAGTCAAGATAAGGCTGCAGTCAATGAAATATAGCAAGAATCAAATAACGGTGCAACATCATTTGTATTTTGAAAACAAACAAAAATTGTGCGTATATATATACATGTAAAATGGTCGTTATAAGAATTGTATACGCATAATACGATTACATGTGAATATAAAAGTTAAATAAATTCAATCACTCAAAAATCAAATTTATTCACCTAAACAGCTTGCGGGACCCAATGCTGACTCAGGACCGCGTGTACGATAAAATTAGGCTAGATTCATCTGCGAACCTAGACTATATTCTTAACTGGGTTCAATGCTTACTCAACGCTTCGTGTATGATAAAGTCTTGAGCACCTATAAATAAGGCCTTATAGCTAACCCAAAAACTCATAATTCTAAAGCTATGCTGAAGCTCTGCCATTACTCTTTTCCTCTCCTCAGATCTATTCAGAAAATTTAGATTATTAATAAGAAGATTTTAAAATTCAAGATCTGGAAGAGATAATTGACGTTAATAAAAGATTGTTCAAATTCGTGAAAAGCAAGGGAACGTTCCAGATCCAATCTATTCAATCTTCCCTTCTATTTCTTTTCCTTTTTTACTTTTAGTAAAAATAGTAAATCCATGATTATTAGGTTCTGAATTCAATTAGGGGATATCATGGAAGATTAGATCTGGACCAGATCCAGGATTTGGAAAGCTTACGAGGTGAGTGGATTTAAGCCATATTATTTTAGATAATGGTACATAATCGTTTAGCATTCCCCTTTTTATTAATTGTGAAATTGCCAAATTAATTATAAATTGCTGTTGTAAGGAGTTGAAATGTTAATATGAACATGTCATGAAATTCCTATGTTGAATTGGCTAAAGTATTGAATGTTTACCTGTTGGAGAAAATAAACTTGTTAGGATATGAATAGCCAATTCAGTGATTGTAACTACGTGATTCACTTGTGACATATTAGTGAGTAATTGACAAGTAACTTGCTAGATTTGAATAATTACCCGATTAAATGCTTACATGTCAAAAATTAGAATTAAATACATGTTAAAAAGGACATGCGCCAAAATATAGACATAACTTGATGACATGTAAATTGGATTATAGTAGAGATATGAAGAGGGTAATATGCCAAAATTTTACATGGAAAAAGAGGATAACTATTAAAATATGAATATGCCTAAATGCACAGTAATTCGGAACTGTAACGCCTTAGACACGAGGTTTGATTGCACTTATGATAGAAGTTTGCTCGAACCCACCCGGCATATACAGATTCACAAGTGGTAAATCTATGTTGAGAGGTCTAAGTGCATAACTAAAAATGGTGCTAAGGCACGAGGTTAAGTTGACTTATGGTAGAAGTCTGCCCGGACCCGCCCGGCAAATCTAGCGTCCACAAGCGTAGGCTTAATGTGAAAGGTCTAGCATATGTATGTACGTACACATAAATATATGCATATAACAAGATATGAATAAATGACAATGATGATAATTAAATGTCTAACTCAGAAAATAAAAAAGGAAGGTATGTAATGTACTGAGTTAGTGTGATGCGAAGGAAAAGTGACGTGTTTCCGTAAATGACATGTTTCTGAGAACATGGTTGCAAGTAAGCCACAGTAAATAAATTAAGAAAAGTAACGAAATTACTTGCTGGCATGAATTTAGATGGGAATACGTTATGAAAATAAACCACTGATTCCTTCTATCAAAATGATAAGTAGCATGAAGTATTTTCCTTAAATAGAATAAGGAATATATATATTATAGTAAATGAAGAATAATGGCTTACAACAATAATTGGTTTAAAAGGGGAATGATAATCACCTATTATAAATAAATAACATTAATGAAAGTGTTGTATAATAAGTGGACTTGTCCAAGGACAAAGTGAAGATTATTATTTAGGTTATAATAAACTATTAAGGAAACGAGATAATTGACGAAATGAGAGAAGGGACTCTTAATTGTAAATTAAGTAATCAGTAAATGGGGGAAAACTAGAAGCTAGTTGAGAAAAGTGGAAAATATATGAAATATAAGAAGTTGTACTTAACTATAAATCATGTATCATGTATGCTTGGAAGTCTGAAACCCGTTGATAAGAATGGTTAGGCTTGTCCTAGGGACAAGAGGAAATTATAGCATAGGTTATAATAAATGGGTACAGAAACTTATTAATGGGCCTTAGTTAATAGAACTAAGTTAATAAGTAAACAACGATAAATTGTAAAGATGGTGGAAAAGGAATTATGATTAAATAAGAAGAATGAGGAAAACTTATGAAATGAAATAATTTATATTTAATCATAAGTGTTAAGTGACATGTTGATTGGAAAACATGTGAACTAAGAGATACTTAATAACATATTAAGTAGGACATGTTATTGTGAAATCAAACAAGAAAATAAAAGAGATTGTGGATTACAGACCTTGGGCCACAATCTAGAGAATAACATGTTGTGGGCTTATTAATAAACTTAATGGGTTAAGTAATATGATTGAAATTAATAAGCAAGAAGAACTTGGTAACCTGATTAAGAATTCAATATGAATTGGAATAACCAAGTTAACTAGAAACCTGATGAGGTGAGGCAATTGCATAAAAGAATGTTTAGACATGGGGTCTAACAACATATTGAATTGAGGCGCTTGGACTAGTTTGCACATTTGCAGGTGATTAACCCAACAGGGTAGATCATCGTGGTGTTATAAGGCATGAGGGAATCGTACATTCATCCGATTGTTCCGACGACTCCGAAGGACTGGAAGGGGAAGCACGACTTCCTGAGATACGTAAGGTGCTGCTAGTAGTCCTCTGTGTGGTGAAAATGTTTTAGGCTATGCTCGTAGAGGTTGGGTCTGCGCGTAACTACTAGGTGGGTGGGCCTTGACTGCAGAAGTAGCTATGGAGACAGAATGATGTGATGCGGTGACACCGGGGTGATTCAGCATTTGCCTCAATAGGGAGGCAGAGGGTCATGACCAACAAGGATAGTAGATCGTCAGATACCTGTCATCGGCAGCCTGTGGGATGCGAAAAGACTAGAGCTAAACCCAAGATACCATTCACCCTTCACTATCGGGGTATGGGGTCAAGGGGAGACACCACATGGATGTGTATATTGTTTGCGTAAGGGCAGCCGCTTAGCTCTAGTAGTCTTTACTAGTTGAGGGAGGGGCTAAGGTAGGACCATAGCCACTGTGAAAACATACCCTAGAGATATCCGTATTTCGAGGCACTTAAAGGCGAGCCTGTACAGGTATGGAAAAACACCCGACCGAGTTCCATGTTTGTTGTATCACTCTGTCATGGAACTCAGTGCACATTAGAGGACGTGCGATTGAGGCATCGAGCTATAATTAAAGAAACATATGGTGGACAGTCTAGATACATGTGTGTCCGCTCTGGGTGGTGTAGCGTAGGCTTGAGGGCATTACTCCGGTATGAATTCGGATTCGAACAAAGGTGGCAGTCCGTACGTTTTCGTAGCATAGTAATGACAGATATATGTAGAACATAGTATTGTTATCCGTACGTCACTACGACGTAGGATGAGGGACTGCATATATTTCGATGGTGTTACGGTGGAAACCATGCGAGTGGTGAGTATCATGGGGTATACCTCAATGTTGGGGGTAGCTACATATATATTATATTAGGTTAATCCATTGGGAAGTAAATGGGTATGACGTGTGTGTATGCCTTGAGTGGTGATAAACCAAGTAACCTAATAAATAAGATAATATGATTGAACGATATATGTAGGATTGTCCAAAGTGTATAGTTTAAATCCAATCACCAGAACTTTTGTTCTGACCCCTTCCTCATAACATACCCGAAGGTTAGATTTGTGGCAGAAATAGATAGCCTTGGATACTAGTTAGGCAGTATTAATAAAATGGTAAGGCTATGTTTTGATTATACTATATTTTATCCATTCCGCTGTGAGATCTTTTCTGAGCTCTGACATATTTTATGTCTCTATTTTCTGCAGGATACCAAAGCACAACAACTTGACTTTCGATGAATTGGAATTTTGAAAAAAAAAATCGGTCTATCGGAATTCAGGTTTTTACACATTAGAGGACGTGCGATTGAGACATCGAGCTACTATTGAAGATACTTATGGTGGACAGTCTAGATACATGCATGTCAGCTCTGGGTGGTAAATAGACTTGAGGGCATTACTCCGGTATAAATTCTGATTCGAACAAAGGTAGCAGTCCGTGCGTTTGCATAGCATAGTAATGATAGATATATGCAGAACGTAACATTGTTATATAGAGATCCATACGTCACTACGACGTAGGATAAGGGACTGCATATATTTCAATAGTGTTATGGTGGAGACCGTGAGAGTTAGGTACCATGGGGTGTACCTTAATATTGGGGGTAGCTACATATATACTATATTAGGTTAATCCATTGGGAAGTAAATGGGTACGATGTTTGTGTAAGCCTTGAGTGCTGGTAACCTAAGTAACCTAATAAATAAGATAATATGATTGAACAATATATGTAGGATTATCCAAAGTGTATAATTTAAATCCAGTTACCAGAACTTATGTTCTGACCCCTCCTTATAACATACTCGTAGGTTAGATTTGTGGAAGCGACATGATAGCTTTGGATACTGGTTAGGCAGTATTAATTATATGGTAAGGCTATGTTTTGATTATACTATATTTTATCCATTCCACTGTGAGATATTTTCTGAGCTCTGACATATTTTATGTCTCTGTCTTTTCTATAGGATACCAGAGCACAACAACTTGAGTTTCGATGGACTGGAATTTTGAAAAAAAAAATCGGTCTGTCAGAATTTAGGTTGTCACATCTAGTATTAGAGCTTAGGTTTAGGATTCCTATATAAATAGTGAGTAAATGTATTTGTACCTTTTTAAAAATATAAATATATATTATATATATACCTAGATCCATAGAGGAACCCACTAAATAGAAAGATTATAATATGGTAAGAAATGGGATGTTTATTTTGTACACTAAAGGAATGAATATAGAAATCTGAGACCTTAGGGTAATTTGGGTGGAGAGTGTACAATGTACTTTGTATGGAAGGAAAGTGAATCCCATATGATTAGTATTTTGGGTTAGTGCATTTGAAAACCTTATAAATTGGAAAAAGTTGAAAACAGAAAAAATGGATTAGGAATATATATAGTTTAGAGAATTAACCTTGCAGAGTGTCTAGGAAAGCCTAGAATAATTGGAAACCCGCTTTGAGTCTAACCCCATATTAACTTTTAAGAACTTGAAATTATAAAAGTTTTCGGAAAATGGTTTACGGTATTTTCAAGTTTTAATCTTAAAAGTTATAGTTTTAAATATGTAAAGTATACATATTGGTTTTTTGGAGTAAAATGGGGTATTTTGTAAATAGTGATTTCTTGCAAACTTTGTCTAAAGTAAAATTCTCCCAGTAAAATGGTGCATATTATAGAGCATGTATAGCTCGCTAGTTTTCTTGTTATATTTCATACAAGAGTTTTTAATAAAGAAAGATTCGAAATCTCTATTCTTATGATAATCCTTTTTGTATAAATTATTTTGACAAGATAATTTTGTTGGGTGGACAAAATAAGTCGTAGAAATTAGGAGTAAAGTAGATGTTTTCACCTTATAGCAAGGGACTGAACCGACCTTATAGGTAAGAACAAGTCATAAAGCCGACAGAGAAAATAGTTGTCCGTATCTACTCCAGATTTGTGATTTGAAAAAAAAAATGATGATTTACATTTTTAAGATGACATGTTTTTATGGTTTGGAAAAAGAATGTTTTCTTGAGGAAAATAAAGTTTTGGCACCTTTAATTTTTGGAAGGAAAAGAGCCGAACCATGTTTTATAAAGTATGGAGTAGGTAAGGACTAGTGCCTAGGAAAGACGGGAAAAGTTTTGAGGCAATACAGGAAAAAGCGAAAATTATCTTGGAATAATAGTGAGTTCCCGTAGAATGCGTAAGCATTGGAAAGCCTAGGATGTTGCTTGAAATAATTGTTGGAACACAGCTAGGACTACTGGCGACTACTAGATTGAAAAGGGGCAAGTAATTGTTTAGATCCTGTTACAAATTTTTAGGTTAGGGGTAAAACCCATTACTACATTTCGGTTGGGATTGCTCCATTATATTGTTCTTATTGGGAAATTAGTGTAACACCTGAATTTGTCATGGATCCCATGGTTTGAACTTTTCTGACAGAGGGGGGACATAGTCCCGAGATTCTTGGCCCATAGTAGTAGCTGTGTAGAGGGTATGTTCTCCTGTTTTATTTGAAAGAATAAAGGCTTATTTAAATCTAAATTAAGATCAGATGATTAAATAAGCTAAGCAAAGAAAAATAGTACAACTAAAAACGAAATAGAAAATTCAGTAAAGCAAAAAAAATGGAAAATTCTAAGAAAAGATGGATAAGAATAAAAATTTCCAAGATAAGATGAAAAAGAAAATCAGTAATAAAGAAAATTTTCTTATGTGGGTTGTGCTTTGATAGGAAAATAGGGAATCTTTATAAAAAGTTATATAAATATCCAAGTACGGTTAGAAAAAGGTTGAAAAAGAAAAATGAAAGATGTGGAGTTTTCCGTTTTCCACTTTTTTGTAACATAAGAGAACGAATTTAGGAAATTAGATTTTTTTGAAATTCGAAAAATAAAGTTGGTTTGTAGTATTATGGATGCAACAATTGGATGAACTACGCTCTTATTTAGTAAGAGTATGGGAAATATTGGATGAAAAAGTATTTTGATTTTCAAAATAGTGCATCAATGTAGAACTGCCAATATTTAGGATGTGAGCAACATATTTTAAAAGGATTTTTGAAAAGTTTGCATACACATAGGAGGTACCGATTAGGCAAACATACATTATTATGTTGTACTTCACTTTGCGCAAGTGCACAATATTTGCAAAAATTGGATGCACACATGATGGATGTATATTATGCGAGTGGTTAATTGATTTTACCCTTATTGAATTTCGGGGACGAAATTTCCTAAGGGTGAGAGAATGTAACTGTAACACCCCACGTCCGTTAATGTCACTCACAAAGGGAATGCATTAAATTTCGTGGAGCATTATAAGTAAACAGAACGGAATATTACAAGACAGAAAAAGTAGTACTTGAAAATTTTGTAATTTTATTGCAGCGGAAACAGAAATAAGTTTGATTACATTTCCAAATACCAAAATCAAGTATATAATATCAGTCTTGTACAAAACCTTTAGAGTACATAATTTTAAAGCCATAATCCCCAACAGAAAAATGCCATATTCAGAATCAAAGCCAAGAAATACACCTTTCAACTTCAAGCTGGAAGAAAGAGATATCTGAACTAAGCTTGAGTATTTCCTCCCTAAGAACATGGGGGGGAAACAGAAGAAAAGAGGCGAAGAAACCAGGTCAGACATAAGTCTGGTGAGTCCAGTGACATTAACAATATAATCATTAAAGTAACAGGATAAGAACATAAACTGGAAAGCAAGAAATGACTGTAGAATAAACAGGCGTGACAAAGCAGACAGGACGAACAAGATATAACGTTGATTGCGCTTCTAATCACTACAGGATAATTACTACACCGCACCAATGTTAGTAACACCGTATCATTACTAGTTACACTACACCCTTACTAGTCCCATACTAAAAATTGATCCTTCTTACTAATCATGACAATGGTACTTTCATGTACTCCTAGCTGCTATCGTAGGTGCCCCTTTTTGCTCCTACCCCCACGAGTTGTACCCACTACCTTCCTCGTTCGATCGGCTCCCTAACTCACATGCATTTATTACTTGTGTCATTCGACCTTGCTAGTATGTATTCATTACTTGTGTCATTCGGCCCTGCTTGTATGTAGATACCTGTGTCGGCCCCATCATGGGATGTATCAATTCCCATGATGGCAACCCAACACGATTCAAGATGCACAGTGCATACTACTGATGCCCAGTGCCTGCTTTTTCCACTCCGGAGCACGTGCACGCCCATACTTCGTCGGAACCTACACTGTTGCACTACCCGCTGCTATTTTGACCGCTTATAATCAGCCCAGTAATCGTGCCCCACCCTTCCTAGCTTAGGGTACCATGATACATCAATGTGGGTTACTGAATGGGTCCCCGTTACTAAGGTTTCCTAATCAACATGTTATAATGGTTAAGTGTTCGCAATTTAACATAACCATACCCATTGTCTTAATTAACATGTTGTACTGGTTAAGTGTTGCCTATTCATGTGTTACTTACCCTTCTCACTGATTCACGCATGTTTTTTTAACGGTTAAGTTTGTGGGCCTATATATACTAATATTACCCACTTACCCAAGATTTACTTAAACCTTCCTCTTATCAAGTCCATATGTATTATTGGTTAAGCTTTGCCTTAACCCTATCCACTTTGTTCATATAATATTGGTTAAGTTGTCTTCTTGTCCATGTTAACTTAACCCACCCACCTAACATGTTGTATTGGTTAAGTGCCGCATGTTCATATGTTACTTAGCCTTTCTGTTCTTAGCATGTATGTTCCTTAGCTTTAATTTATTCATCAAATCATCAACCTCTCACATTAGAACTGTTATTTGCGGTTGCAGGATGTGCCGGCCGGTTCCGGGCAGACTTCTACCGCAAACTCATTCTAACCTTGGGTTTTTGGGCTTAATGCGCTAAACTCTCGCATTAGATCTATGTTATTGTGATCGCTGGATGTGCCGGGCGGTTCCGAGCAGTCTTACATCGCAACTCAATCGAACCTTGGGTTAGGCACGTTCATCTTTTAGCCAATTTACATATTTACCATTCATGTCCAAGTTTATATGTAAAATATCCATAAGTGTGGTCAATTCAAGTTATGCCACTTTTTCTAGTTATGCCCAAAATTAATTATATGATTACAACCCCTTTTTATGCCAATTACATAATATTCAACCTTTACCTAAACTTTTCTCCAACGTTCCCACATCGTTCGTGCGTATAGTTCATGTGATACGTTAGGCTCGCAATTAGCCCAACTCATAAAAAAGGAAAATAGGGAAGAAACACATGACATCATAACTTCCATAGACAATATAGATCTAAGGCTGAATAAATCTAGTAAGCATATAAAAATAGATCCAATTAACATATGGAATGCGAACTAGCATAGATCTAAACATAAACTTGCACGGATTTAAACATATGAACTGGTATGGATCTAATCATATAAACATGTAGATCTAAACATATGAACATATAGTTCTAAACATATGGACTGATATGGATCTAATCATATGAACATATAGATCTAAACATGTGAACATATAGTTCTAAACATATGGACTGATATGGATCTAATCATATAAACATGTAGATCTAAACATATAAACATATAGTTCTAAACATATGGACTTATATGGATCTAATCATATAAACATGTAGATCTAAACATATGAACATATAAAATACGATCTTACATATATGAACATGACTTGCATATAATCTTTCATAACTTGCATAGATCGAGCAAACTTGCATACATAACTTTCATATGTAATTAGGCATATGAATTAACATAGAACTTAACTTACAAATAATGAATCAAATCAAGCACAAATCAGAACATAGTTTGTAAAGACATAAACTTTATATGATTTACAAACATTTTCATACAGCCCAATTCATAACTCATCACAATTAAGTTTAAACAATTATCTTGGGAAAGTAACTGCACTCACAGAAAACGGATCTTGAATTCTGGGATCTGATTTTTGAAGTTGCTAAGCTAATCCATTGATGTAGGCGTCGTTCGTTCATTGTTGTTCTAGAATTCCTTTTCGCAATTCCTAGGCTTTGAAACTTTATCTCTTGTCTTTTTAACTTTAATCTAGAATTTGATTTGTTATGGTGGTGGCTAGGTTAGTTTGTAGATGAACAACATGACGGTATCATAGTTTAGGGTTGTGAGGTTTAGGGTTGAGGTTTGGGGTGATTGTATAGAAGTTTAGGATTAATATGGTCCTTTAGATCAACCTAGGAGTCATCAAAGCCATCCAAACCCAAGAGAGCCAACAAGAACATGACACATATGCCCTAACAAAACAGAAAATCGTCACTGTCCAGATCAGCTTGTTGGAGTCGACCCCTATAAGGGGGGTCGACACCTATGTCGACACCCCTATTGGGGGATCGACACCTGTGTCGACACCTCTAGGGGGGTCGACACCCTGTGGCGGGACTTTTCCTGCCCAGCCTTCTCTGCAGATTTGAATTTCAAGCTCGATTTATTTAATTATTAATTTAATTTAATTTCTGCTTAAACTTGAAAACTTCTAACCTACATAACTTCTTCATATGGAGTCCGATTCACGCAAACTCGGACTCTATCTCAAGAAGAATTCCGAGACGAACGCAATGGCATAATCCGTTTCACCCAATTCTTCTTTTAAAGAATAATTATTCTTTAATTATCTCTTATGTCCCATTTTAAAATTACGGGGTGTTACATTCCTCCCTACATAAAGGATTTTGTCCCCGAAATATTCAAGTCAAGAAGAATGTGTATCCTACCATCCAACAGTCATCTACTCAACCATTTAATCATAGGCATCCATTGTTTTTAAAGAGGTTTATAATGCTTTCATGATCATATGCATAGTGTTTTTATATGTCCTTATCTAATGCAAAATCAGGCGGTCTACTGATTCAGTTGACCTCCTTGATGCGAATCATGTCGGTGCCATGAGTCCATCATGTATGCAATTATTCCTAATCGTACTTTATAACTTCTACATTAGTGCACAGTCATTCATACAAATGCAACATCTATATGATAACACATCAAGTTTCAATCCATATACAAATACATATATGCATATGCAATATGAAAGTGACTGAGCCAATCTAGTGTCTAATCTGTGTGTAAATGCATCCACTAGCAATCACTAGCAAACACTTGCATCCACCAATAACATGTCTCAAACACATGTTTACAACTATAGGATCTTCCTACCTAAAGATCAAGAATGTAATCGAGAGGATGCGCTAAACGATAGGACAAGTCTAAACAAAGTGATAGAAAAAGGAGAAATTAAGAGTATACCCTTAAAAATGAAAAGGGTACAGCATACGCATCTTGTCTCCCGTCTCCCTAGTCGCGTCTCCTTGATCATCTCCTCGTTGGATTTTTAACCAACTTGACCTCTCTGTTGCGTAACTTCTTGATCTTAGGAGCTCGTCTAATCGTGGCATCTTGCTCCACTTCTATAAGCATGCTCGGCTCCACTATTTCCGCGGTATCATGTAAAAACTTCCTCACATGCGACACGTGAAACATGTCATGAACACCATTAAGCTTTTTCGGCAACTTCACTCTGTTGACTGTCCAATTCTTTCTGTAATGGGGGACTGCCCTACGAACCATGGTGCTATTTTCCCTACACTCCCCAAAGCGAACTACGTGCCTCCACAGTGACACATTAATGATAACCCTGTCTCCAACATCGAACTCAAGGTCGGTTCGTCTCTTGTCAGCGTTTGACTTTTTGTCGGCCCTGTGTCGTCTTCATTCATCTTCGAATCAAGTCTATCTCCTCAGAAGTTTCCCTAACCATATCTGGCCCAAGTAAAATCTTATCCGTAGATTTCTACCAACAGTTGGTGATTGACACGGTTGTCCATAAAAACCGTAATACTAGCTTAATAACTGTTGTTATAAGCGAACTCCGCAAATGGAAGGTTCTCTTCTCATGTCCTCCAAAATCTAGGATGCATAACCTCAAAAGATCTTCAAGGGTTTTTTTTAACCCTTTCTGTCCGTCCATCCGTCTGTGGAGGATACGCGATGCTCAAACATAACTGCGAACTGTTGCCTTTGGCATATCACCTTTTCTACTTGCATCGAAAACTGCTCCAAGCCCTGCCTCGCAAGTACAGGTATATACTGTGAACGGTTTGTTCCCATCTAGCAAAGTCAAAACTGGGTCTAATACCTTCGCAAAGCCCATAATGAACTTCCTATAGTAGCCCGCCAACCCTAGAAAACTTCTTACTTTCGTTGCTTTTCTAGGAACCTTCCAATCTTGGATTGCCACCACCTTTGAAGGATCCGCTACTATCCCTTCCTTAGAGACTACGTGTCCTAAGAACCTCACTTCTTTCCTCCAAAAGTGACATTTGGAGAACTTAGATTTGAGTTGATGCGCTCTAGGGTCTCTAAGACTTCCCTAAGATGTAGGGCATACTACTCCTCGCTTCTAGAGAAAATCAAAATGCTATCCACAAAGACTACCACAAACTTGTTTAGGAACTCCCTAAACACCCTACTCATCAAGTCTACGAAATATGTGGGTGCATTCGTCAAATAAAAAAAGGGTATGACGAGCCCTTCGAAGAAACCGTTAGGAGTCCTAAAGCAGTCTTACCTATGCTATCCTAAGCTACCCTCAACTGGTGAAATCATATAGCTAACTCCAACTGCGAGAAAACTGAAGCACCAGCTAACTGATAGAACAAATCATCTATCCTCGGCAATGGGTATCTATTCTTCTTCATGAGCTTGTTCAGTTCCCTATAGTCCATGCACAATCTAAGTGAACCATCAGTCTTTGTAGCAAAAACAAATGGAGCACCCCATTCTGAAATGCTTCTTCTTATGAACCCTTTCTCAAGTAGCTCTTCTACTTGTTTACTGAGTTCCCTTCTCTCTCCCTCGGAGCCATGTGGTGCACTGGCAATGCAACTGGCTTTTCATTGTCTACAAAGTATATTCGGAGGTCTATCTCATGCCTCGGGGTAGACCTCGAACCTTATCAAAGATGTCACCATACTCACGGACTACACGAACAGACTTCAAATCATGGATGAATGCGTCAAGAGATTCTAGGTAGCTAAGCATCATTGAACCCCTAGGGTCACAAGAAATATCAAGGGTCTTTCCACAATGAGTCAACAGTCTAACTACCCTCTTTTCACAGTCTTGGATGGCACCATGCCTGGCTAGCCAATCCATCCCTAGAATCAAGCCATAGCCCGTGAAACCAGGAATGAAGGCGTTGCATTCAAACCCATCGCCCAAGATAAACACTCTTAAAACCCGACAAACCATAGATAAGTGAGACGAACCACCAATAGGATTTGAGAATATAACGAGATCCATAACTAGACTAGTATTTAGGTGCAGTGTTTCAACTAACGAAGCAAATACAAGCGATTGCGAAGTGCAAGAGTCAAACAAAGTTTGAACAGGATGACTGAAAAAGGAAAATCAAACTTTCAACAGAAATGCTTCTATCGCTCTCCTGTCCTGATGCCATGAGAGCATGAACCTGTCCTCCAGAAGTAGGTCATGTCCTCTGTCCATGCCCTTGTCCTTACCTCCTTGGGTAATCTTAAATCATATGTCCTGCCTCGCCGCAATGGTAACAACCATGCTTCTTCTTCTTCCTACATTCCTTAATTATATGGCCCGTTATACCACAATAAAGACACCTTCTTTTGTTATGGGGGTTAATTATTCTTTCCACTTTCTCCTTTACCTTCTTCGTGGATTAAATCCATATCAAAAAATTCCTTATCCTTGGGTTGTGTTCCTCAGCCTAAACTTCCTCATCGACCAAGCAGCTAGCTGAACTTTCCTTCCATTGTCTATCTCCAAGATACCAAACGAGTCCTTCACTTCCTTGAGCCAATTTATAGCCTCGACAAACATCTCAGTCCCATGAAAAGGTTTTCTGCCCATCACACCAAAGTCCTTCCATATATTAGGAAAGGCATCTAAACGTGGGGAAAGAGACTCAAGAAGGAAAAAGGAAGAGATTCGAAACAAAGAATCAAAAGATAGATATATGGCTTTTGGGGATTATGTTTTCATAGTAAATCTTTCTCTTGAAAACTCCTTCTTTGAAATATGTTTTTGAAAATAATAACGGTTTTCAAAATCTTTTATATGTTCTGGTAACCTTCAGCTCTGAAACCATGTGTAAAACCCCACGTCCGTTAATGACACTCACAAAGGGAATGCATTAAGTTTCTTGGAGCACTATAAGTAAACAGAACAGAATATTACAAGACAGAAAAAGTAGTACTTGAAAATTTTGTAATTTTATTGTAGCGGAAACAGAAATAAGTTTGATTACATTTCCAAATACCAAAATCAAGTACATAATATTAGTCTTGTACAAAACCTTCAGAGTACATAATTTTAAAGCCAAAATCCCCAATAAAAAATGCCATTGCAGAACCAAAGCCAAGCAATACAACTTTCAACTTCAAGCTCGAAGAAAGAGATATCTGAACTAAGCTTGAGTATTTCCTCCCTAAGAACATGGGGGGGAAACAGACGAAAAGAAACGAAACAAACTAGGTCAGACATAAGTCTAGTGAGTCTAGTGAATTTAACAATATAATCATTAAAGTAAAAGGATAAGAATGTAAACTAGAAAGCAAGAAATGACTGTAGAATAAATAGGCATGACAAAGCAGACAAGATGAATAAGATATAACGTTGATTGCGCTTCTAATCACTACAAGATAATTACTACACTACACCAATGCTAGTAACACTGTATCATTACTAGTTACACCGCACCCTTACTAGTCCCATACTAAAAGTTGATCCTTCTTACTAATCATGACAATGGTAGTTTCGTGTACTCCTAGCTGCTATCGTAGGTGCCCCTTTCTGCTCCTATCCCAATGAATTGTACCCACTACCTTCCTCGTTCGATCGCCTCCCTAACTCACATGTATTTATTACTTGTGTTATTAGACCTTGCTGGTATGTATTCATTACTTGCTTGTATGTAGATACCTGTGTTGGCCCCATATTGGGATGTATCAATTCCCATGATGGCAACCCGACATGATTCAAGATGCACAGTGTATACTACTGATACCTAATGCCTGCTTTATCCCCTCCGGAGCACATGCACGCCCATACTCCGCCGGAACCTACACTGCTGCACCACCTACCGCTATTTTGACGGCTTATAATCAGCCCAGTAATCGTGCCCCACCCAGCCTAGCTCAGGGTACCATGATACATCTATGTAGGTTACTGTTGAAATGGGTCCCCGTTCTAGTGTTTCCTATTCAACATGTTATAATGGTTAAGTGTTCTCAATTTAAATTAACCCCACCCATTTTCTTAATTAACATGTTGTACTGGCTAAGTGTTGCCTATTCATATGTGGGTACAACCCTTGGGGGTAGGAGCAAAAAGGGGCACCTACGATAGCAGCTAGGAGTACAAGAAACTACCATTGTCATGATTAGTAAGAAGGATCAATTTTTAGTATGGGACTAGTAAGGGTGCGGTGTAACTAGTAATGATACGGTGTTACTAGCATTGGTGCAGTGTAGTAATTATCCTATAGTGATTAGAAGCGCAATCAACGTTATATCATGTTCATCTTATCTGCTTTGTCATGCCTGTTTATTCCACAGTTATTTCTTACTTTCCGGTTTGTGTTCTTATCCTGTTACTTTAATGATTATATTGTTAAAGTCACTGGACTCACCAGACTTATGTCTGACCTTGTTTGTTTCACCTCTTTTCTTTCGTTTCCCCCCTCCCCAGGTTCTTAGGGAGGAAAAACTCAAGCTTGGTTCAGATATCTCTTTCTTCCAGCTTGAAGTTGAAAGGTGTATTGCTTGGCTTTGGTTCTGCATATTGCATTTTTCTGTTGGGGATTATGGCTTTAAAATTATGTATTCTGAAAGTTTTGTACAAGACTGATATTATGTACTTGATTTTGGTATATAGAAATGTAATCAAACTTATTTCTGTTTCCGCTACAATAAAATTACAAAATTTTCAAGTACTACTTTTTCTGTCTTGTAATATTCCATTCTGTTTACTTATAATGCTCCACAAAACTTAATGCATTCCCTTTGTGAGTGACGTTAATGGACGTGGGGTGTTACGGTAACACCCTACATTTTTAACTTAAGAATAAGGATAAGTTAATTAAATATTCAAAATTAATAAAAATAGATTACGCCATTGCGTCCATCTCGAAATTCTGGTCAAGATAGACATCTGGTTTGCGTAAAACGGACACCGTATGAAGAAGTTATGAGCATTAGAAGTTTGTATACATGTAAGGAGCATATATGTATATATAAATTAAATAAATATATATATAAAATTTGAAAATCAGTTCAAAAAACAAAATTCACGAGCAGGAAAAGCTGGAGGGAAATTAGACCGTTGGGGTCGACCCACCGACAGGGGGGTCGACCTTAGGGTCTACCCACCCGCAAATATGGAAAGTTCTTCTCTGACGTGGGCGATTCTAATGTTTTTAAATTAAATCTGAGGGTCCTAGTTCCTCCGCTACACCTATAAGCAAGACCTTAAACCTAACCCCAAACGTCAAAATTTGGCGGCTACGCTGGAGCTCTGCCATTAGTCTCTCTCTCTCTCTTCTCAAATCTATTCTGAAAATTAAAATATTAGCCATGGAAAATTATGATTCTAGATCTGGAAGAGAGAATTGACAGTAATAAAAATATTATTCAGAATTACATGAAAAGTAAGGTAAGGTTCTGAATACAATCTATTCAATTTTTCCTCCTCTTTCTTTTCCCTTTCTCTTTTAGTAAAAATAGTAAATCCATATTATTAGTTTCTAAATTCAATTAGGGGAAATCATGGAAGATTAGATCTGGACCAGATCCAGGATTTGGAAAGCTTACGAGATGACTGGATTTAAGCCATATTATTTTATATAATGGTACATAATCGTTTAGCATTCCCCTTTTTATTAATTGTGAAATTGCCAGATTGATTATAAATTATTGTTGTAACGAGTTGAAATGTTAATATGAATATGTCAGGAATTTCCTATGTTGAATTGGCTAAAGTATTGATTGTTTACATGTTGGAGAAAGTAAACTTGTTAGGATATGAATAGCCAATTCAGTTATTGTAACTACATGATTTGCTTGTGGCATATTATTGAGTAATTGACTTGTAACTTGTTAGATCCGAACAATTAACCGATTACATGCTTACATGCCAAAAATTAGAATTAAATACATGTTAAAAAGGATATACGCCAAAATATAGGCATAACATGATGACATGTAAATTGGATTATAGTAGACATATGAAGAGGGTAATATGCCAAAATTTTATATGGAAAAAGAGGATAACTATTAAAATATGAACATGCCTAAATACACAGTAATTTGGACATGTAACGCCTTAGACACGAGGTTAGATTGCACTTGTGATAGAAGTCTTCCCGGAACCGCCTAGCATATCCAACATTCACAAGTGGTAAATCTAATGTGAGAGGTCTAAATGCATAACTAAAAATGGTGCTAAGGCACGAGGTTAATTCGACTTGTGGTAGAAGTCTTCCCGGACCCGCCCGGCAAATCTAACGCCCACAAGTGTAGGCTTAATGTGAGAGGTCTAGGCATATGTATGTACATATATATATATATATAAATTTTTGTATATAACAAGATAGGAATAAATGGAAATGATGAAAACTAAATGTCTAACTCATAAAATAGGAAAGGAAGGGATAAAATGAAATGAGTTAGTGTGATACGAAGGAAAAGGGATGTATTTCCCTAAATGATCTATTTCTGGGAACGTGGTTGCAAGTAAGCCATAGTAAATAAAGTAGGAAAAGTAAAGAATTTAATTGCTACCACGAATTTATATGGGAATATGTTATGAAAATAAATCATTGATTCCTTCTATCAAACTGATAAGGTGCATGAAGTGTTTTCCTTAATATAATAAGTAATATATATTACGGTGAATGGAGAATAATGATTTACATCAGTAAATGGTTTAAAAAGGGAAGGATAATAACCTATTATAGATAAATAACAATATTGTATAATAGGTAGACTTGTCCTAGGGACAAGTGAATATTATAACTTAGGTTAAAATAAACTAGTAAGGGAATGACATAACCGGTGAATTGAGTTAAGGACACTTAATTGTAAATTAAGTAATAAGTAAAGGGGAAAACCAGAAACCAGTTAAGAAAATGGGGAAAATATATTGTGCTTAATCATAAATTAAGTAATCCGTATATTTGGAGGTCTGAAACCCGCTGATAAGAATAACATGTTCAGACTTGTCCTAGGGACAAAGGGAAATTATAATATATGTTATAATAAATGGGTAGAGAAACTTATTAATTGGCCTTAGTTAATAGAACTAAGTTAATAAGTAAATAATGATAAGTTATATTGACGATGTAAAGTAGAATTATGATTAAATGAGAAAGCGTGAGGAAAACTTATGAAATGAAATAAGTTATATTTAATCATAAATGGTAAGTGACATGTTTATTAGAAAACATGTGAATTGAGATATACTTAATATAAGTAAAACACGTTAGTGTAATGATGAAATCAAACAAGAAAATAAAAGAGATTGTGGATTACAGAATGTGGGCCACAATCTGGAGGATAACATGTTATGGGCATATTAATAAACTTAATTGGGTTAAGTTATATGACTGAAATTAATAAGCAAGAAAAACTTTGTAATTTGAATAAGTATTCAATATGAAAGGGAATAACCAAGTTAATTGGAAATTGGGTGAGGTAAGCCAAGCACGTAAAAAAATGTTTAGATGTAGGGTTTAACAACATATTAAAGTGAGGCGCTTGGACTAGTCCGTACGTTTGAGGGTGGATAACCCAACGGTGTGGATCAACGAGGTGTTATAAGGTACGAGGGGGAGCGCACATTCATCTGATTGTTTGATGGCTTCAAAGGACTAGAAGGGGAAGCACGCGGCTTCCTGAGGTATGTAAGGTGCTCCTAGTTCTCCTCTGTGTGGTGGCAGATGTTTTAGGCTGTGCTCGTAGAGGTTGGGTATGCGAGTAACTACTAGGTGGGTGGGCCTTGACTGCAGAAGTAGCTATACGGTCAGAATGCTGTGACACAGTGACACTAGGGTGATTCGGTGGTTGCCTCGACGGGGAGGTGGAGGGCCACGACCAAAAGGATAGTAGATCGTCGGATACCCGTCACCGACAGCTAGTGGGAAGCGAAAAGACTAGAGCTAAACCCAAGATACCATTCACCCATCACTATCGGGGTAAGGGGTTAAGGGGAGATGCCAAATGGATATTTAGTTTGTTTATTATTAGGGGCATGTCGCTTAGCTCTTGTAGTTTTTACTAGTTGAGGGAGGGGCTTAGGTGGGGCCATAGCCACTGTGAAAACAGACCCTAGGAATATCTATAGAGGCTCTTAAAGATGGGCCTGTACAAATATGGAAAAGCTCCCGACCAAGTTCTGTGTTTCTTGTATCGCTTTACCATGGAACTCGGTGCAAATTAGAGGATGTGCGATTGAGACATCGAGCAACAATTGAAGATACATATAGTGGCTAGTCTAGATACATGCATGTCGGCTCTGGGTGGTGTATCTTAGACTTGAAGGCATTAATCCGGTATGAATTCTGATTCAAACAAAGGTGGTAGTCCGTGTGTTTGCGTACATAGTAATGATAGATATATGCAGAACGTAACATTGTTATATATTGATCCGTACGTCAGTACGACGTAGGATAATGGACCGTGTATATTTCAATAGTGTTAGTGGAGACTGTGCGAGTGGGTACCATGGGGTGTACCTTAATATTGGGGGTAGCTACATATATGCTATATTAGGTTAATCCACTAGGAAGTACACGGTTACGACGTGTGTGTAAGCCTTGAGTGTTGATAACCCAAGTAACCTAATAAATAAGATAATATGATTGAATGGTATATATCGGATTATCTAAAGTGTATAGTTTAAATCCAATCACCAGATCTTGTGTTCTGACCCCTCCTTCATAACATACTCGCATGTTAGATTTGTGGCAGAGACATGATAGCTTTGGATACTGGTTAGGCAGTATTAATAATACGGTAAGGCTATGTTTTGATTATAATATATTTTATCCATTCCGCTGTGAGATATTTTCTGAGCTCTGACATATTTTATGTCTCTTTCTTTTCTGCCGGATACTAAAGCACAACAACTTGAGTTTCGATGGATTGGAATTTTGAAAAAAATTCGGTCTGTCGAAATTCAGGTTGTCACACACTCTCTCAAATATTCAAGTGTTTTAGGAGTATTTGTAATCAATGATCATAAGATCAAAGTTCTATCGAGTGTTTCTTCCAAACGAGTACCGAAAAGGTGTGGTTGTAGCCCGTTAAAATCAATTGGGTTTGATTTTGTAGCCCGTAAATCAATTAGGTGATCTTATAGCCTGGTTAAAATCAAGGGAGCGCCCAGTGCTCGGAAGCAGTTTGGGGTTGGACCTTGTGTCCGTTGAAATCGATGATTGTAAGATTAGATATTATTTCAAAGAAATCTACACAACCCAGTGTTGTGTAGGACTGGATGTAGGGTAACTCTGAACCAGTACAAAATCCAGTGTGTTCTTTCCTTTACTGCTTTTGCTTATTACTTGCATCTGTGTTTGATTTATATCTGTGATTTGCACTTGATTCTGTTAAATTCAAAAATATTTCAAACAATTCATAAATTTTATTAGACATTATTATCCCCCTCTATTGTTAACTTAGCCTTAAGATTTGTATCCTACATTTCCTCACAAACATCAACACCGCTCATCGCCTACAGTCTGATCGATAATCTAAGCAGGTGAATCATACCTTGGAAGACTTAGTTTGTGCTTGTATTTTGGACTTTGTGGTTCTTGAGAGAATCATATTCTTCTTGTGGAGTTTCCATATAATATCAGCTACCAATTTAGTATTGGCAAGTCTCCTTTTGATGCCTTATATGGAAGGTCGTGTCGATCTCCTTCGTGTTGGTTAAAGTCCGGGGAGATGCTTGTATTAGGCCCCAACTCTATCCGTGAAGCATCTGAGAAGATTATTTTGATTCAAGAGAGTATAAAAAAGGCATAATGTCATTTAAAACCCCACGGAAAGCTATATGAAGCCTCTTGAGTTCTCAATCGGTGATTCCGTGTACAACCATGCATCTCCTTTGAAAGGAGTGGTACAGTCGGATTGCGAAGTTGGCTCCTCGATACATAGGGCTATATCCTGTGACCGAGCGCATCGGTTATGTTTCCTATTGAGCATTTTTAACCTGGTCTTCTAGTGTTCATGACGTATTTCACATCTCTCAACTGTGGAAATTTTATGTGACACAGATTCGATTATTGATACTTGTGTATTAGGGGAGCTTGAGGTCTCACCTAATTTTCTTTCATGCAAAACAATGTGAATGTTCTTACTTTAGAGGTTAAACACCTTCGGAAAAAGAATATGACAGTCGTAAAGATTCAATGGTCCGATAATATGAATGACTGCGCTTTGTAAAACCAAAGTATCCATTTGGCGATTGTATCCTGATTTCCTATCTTCTCAAGGTGAAGGTAAGAAAATTCAAAACTTAAGATTATCTTTTTTGTTGTCCATTTCTTTTGTTGATGGAATAAAATAATTTGGTACAACTTTTCTATAAGGAAATTACGGGACACAATTTTTATTAGGGGGCTTGTAACAATCAGATTTTGCGATTACCTATAATAATGATCAGTGGATTATAATGAAGGTTTTAACTTATTAACTTAGAAAAACTATTATTAGGTTAGGTAATTCAAACAACTATCTAAGTTTGGTCTGAGCTTACTTGGAAATTTGGAAAGTTGGTTATTTAATCATTTGAAATGATTAAATAAGGTGCTTCAGTAAATACATTGAATTTTGTGGTTAAATTGTAGTAAATAAATATAAGTGTTGAAAATAAAGATTTAGTGGACTTTATAAAGTGAATAAAGATCAAACAACTGTTTATAAGATTTTATTATGGTATATTGCAATAAGTTGCAATATATTTTGGTATAATGTATTTTGGTGCTAGTTGACTTTTCAGAAATATAATTAAGTTGTAAATAAAAATAAAATGTGTACACATTGATGGAAAATCAATAGTTATGTGTCAAAATAATTTTATTATGATTTTACAAGTTACTTATGTTAAAATATTATGGTTTGCACACCTTTTATATAAAGAGGTTAGATTTGTAATAAAAATGTAAAATGTACAATTCTATATAGAATGTTAATTAGTGTCAAAATATTTAAATTTGTGGTATATAGCTTAAAATATCTTAAACATGTTTATATAAATTTTTGTAAGTATGTAAAACTGTTAAAATTGTAAGTAATAGGTTAACAATGTAAATTAGTAGTTAAATTAGTTTAAAATGTGGTAATTTATCTTAGACCAAGACTAAATTAACTAAAATGGCCTAAAATAATCACCTGAACTCTAATGGGCCACTAACTAAGCACTAATTAGGTAATTACAGAAGGATGGATCCAAAAAATAAGAAACAATCATTCATTCTTTTGTAACACCCCGAATTTTCTGTTAAAAGTAAATTAACAAATTAAAGTATAATTAATTCTTGATGATAGAATTAAGGGAAACGGGTTACGCCGTTGCGTTCGTCTCGAAATTCTGCTTGAGATAGAGTCTGAGTTTGCGTGAATCAGATTCCGTATAAAGGAGTTATGGCCTCCGGAAGTTTCAGAATTCAAATTGAAATTTCAAACAGTTCAAAAATCGGTTCAAATTTCGAATTCAGAGCCAAACTGGGCTGGGCGGGAAAATTCCCACCTAGGACCCGGGTCGACCTGGGGGCCGCCCTGGGTGACCAGGTCGACCTGGGGGTCGACCTGCCCAGTCGACCTGGTTTGGCCCTGGCTGGCCTGGTCGGGTTTCTAGACGAATTTCTGAGCTTGGCTGTGTCACTAGGGCTTACATGTCACCTTCTAATTGGCTACTCTTGAGAAGGATGGTCTAGATTCACTCTAGCTTCATCGACGGCTCTAAGTAATTTAAAATTCTATAAATAAAATTTGAGTTTAAACCTAAATTCACACAAATAAATTGGAGATAGAGCTGTCATGCTGCTGGAAGGAAGCCAAGAGTAGCCTCCACTTGTAGAAAGCTTAGAGACAAGCCAAAATCAAAGTTATAACACGATTCAAACAACGTTAGTCTTCCCAAAGGAAAGCAATTCAAATTCAGAACTCAGAAATCAGAAAACAAGACCGTCGTTCGTTGTAAATATAGTGATTTTTTCGATGTGAATAAAAGTTTGGATTTGATTCGATGTAAAATGGAAATGGAATTGTGTTATTATGTAACAACGATGTTAATTCACATTTATGTATTGAAATGATTATGGTATTGTGATTTTTGTGGTATAGTTGAGTTGATATTGATCCTATTGTACATATAGAATCACATGCAAGTTGTATAGTTCATATTGTAATTGACACCTATATGTTTATGTGATTATATAGGTTGTACGTGATTAAGATTTCATGTATTTATATGCTAGAACCTTTATGCCTAAACGATTATGTTCACATATATGCTAGTATGTTTGTAAGAAAGTTGCAAGTTCCAAAATTGGATCCATGTCAAGATCCACTTTAATACGTGTTTCATATTGTAATTAGACATATGATTGGATCTAGTTCACACCCTTGTCATAAAATTATATATACCTTACGAAATTATCATATGCTTGTCATATGCTTGTTATGCTCGATGTTATGCCTAGATCCAAAAACAAGTTTAGACTTATGTTATCTAAATCATATGCTAATTTATGTGACACCTATTTGATTAGATACCTATTTCAGTGCAAGTTCACATATATGTTGATTTAGGCTATGTTGCAAGTTCACATTCATGTTGACTATTTTGCAAGTTCACACCTATGATGTTCATATTGACCATGCCAAAAATGCCAAGTTTACACCTATGTCATGTTCATGTTTATGAGTTCCCTTATGTCAACTTTGTGTGCACTAAATTAGGCTAAGTTTTTAGCCTAATATTATATGTTAAAAACCAAGCGAACGAAAATTAGGTTAAGATTGTTAGCCTAATGTTTAAACGGGGAAACATTGGGAATATTAGAAAAACATGACATAAAAATATACGAAATTGGCATGTTTGTCACATGCCAAAATTGGTGGCATTTTAAATGGTGTAAATTCTTATACCAAAAAGGATGAACTTGGAAAGTGGGCTATAAATTTACATATATTAAGTAATAAAGACAAATATGTAAATTTAGAAAATACAAGTATGCTTAACACGAGGTTGGATTGAGTTGTGATGTAAAACTGCCCGGACCCGCCCGGCCGTCCAGTAGTCACAATAACACCTATCCAATGTGGGTGGTTAAGCATGAAGCCCAATAAGGACCCGAGGTTAGACTGAGTTACGGTGTAAATCTGCCCGGAACCGACCGGCACATCCAGTAACCGTAACAATACCTATCTAATGTGAGTGGTCAGCGCTTTAAAAAGTTAAGGACAGACTGTCAGGATGATAGGGTTAAGTTAACTAAAACACTTAACCAATTCAACATGTTAATGAAATTGATGGGTGGGGTTAGGTAAATACAGACACTTAACCAATTAACATGTTTGACTAGAAAACCCTAGTAACGAGGACCCATTTCAGCAGTAACCCAATTAGGTATCATGGTACCCTGAAACTAGGCAGGGTGGGGCACGATTACTGGGCTGATTGTAAACAGTCAAAAGCGACGGCGGTGGGTGCAACAGTGTGGGTTCTAACGGAGTGCGGGCGTGCACACACTTCGGAGCAGAAAAACAGGGCACTAGAGGCACCAGTAGTATAACCTATGCATTTCTAGTTTTGTGTCGGGTCGCCACCATGGGACTTGATACACCCCATGGTGGGGCCAGCATAGGTATCTACAATCTCTGGGGGCCGTAAGACACAGATGATTATGCGAGTAGGAGCCGATCTTTAGAAAAAGGGGATCACTTTACCTCTAGCATGAGGTGCCAGTTAAGACAATACAAGTAGGTGCAGAGATATACTATGGGGTGCGATAGTATATTCGATTCAAACTGCTTCGTCTTAGTTTATGACACTCTCCTATTTCCAGTTTATACTTATCATGCCTTATTCTTATTCTCATACTAAAGAGTCACTAGAATTACCAGGCTTTACGTCTGACCCTATTTTCTTTCATCTTCTTTTCTTCCGTTTCCCCCCAGGTCCACAGGGTGGAAACAACTTAGCTTAGTCAGACTCTTTGCAAGCTTCAAGATAGTAGATGTACGGTTTGGACTCTCTCTCCTTGGCTATGGCGGTTTGACACAATCATGGGGATTTATGCAGTTTTAACCATGTTTTATGCTTCTTTATTTAATAACCAAGACAGAAATGATTTTGTAATATTTTGGAAGTTGTTATGAGACAATTAGGGAAATGTTTTGTATGAACAAGTATTTTATGAAATAAAAGTTTGTTTGTTTCTGCTGCTTATATATATGTGTTTATATCTGTCTTATGTTTTATCTGTGACTTTTACTTACAAACCTCCACCAAAGTTAAGGCAGTCCCTTGTGAGTGACCTTAATGGAGGGTGGGGTGTTTCACTCTTCTCATCACTTCATGTCCAAAACAAAAATAAACAACGAAAGAAAAAAATATAAGAAAATCTCACCCAAAACCCAAAAACCAAATTCCACCTCTAATCCAAATTAAAAAAGTAAAACAATTTGCAAACCTAAACTACAAGTAGATAATCTCTTCAAAACCTTGTATTTATTCCTTTTTTTCTTCAGTTTGTGAGATTTGTCCTGCATGTTGAAAATCCACTTGCATGTTGCTATAAAAAAATCCAGGTAGTTGGGAGCCAAACTCAAGCAAAAAACTCAATTCTTGTGCAAATTCTCTGCTGCAAATTGCTATAAATTGCCAAATTTGTGAGTGTAACTCACGCTTTCTAGTATATATTGTTGTTTGTGAACATATTAAAGTTGTCTCTATGAGAAATCGTATCTGTAAACATAAAAATTGAATTTTAAGTTTATAGTATAAAATCAACTCTGTACCCAATTTTTTGATATTGTATCTTGTTCATATCCTATTGAAATCACGCCAAACTTTTTATGAATGATATTATTATTACTGGTCTATATGCATGTAAATTTTTAGGTATACTGGCCTTTGTATCATATTGAAATCCAGAGTCAAACTTTGAATCAAAAGAGAAGACATGCCTAGGTGAAATCTCGTTACCCAAGTCGACCTACGCCTTCTCAAGGTCGACTAATGAGTTGACAAGAGGCTATTCAGGTCGACCTAGGGATCAACCTATAGTA
The DNA here is from genome assembly GCA_030737875.1 of Allium sativum. Taxonomy (NCBI): domain Eukaryota; kingdom Viridiplantae; phylum Streptophyta; class Magnoliopsida; order Asparagales; family Amaryllidaceae; genus Allium; species Allium sativum. Next base: position 488,099,614 of record CM060913.1, read on the forward strand.
TTTAGCGGTTGACCCTGTGTCATTTTTTGCATGAGAAATTATTCCTGTAGGAATTGATGTTCGCTCCTCTTTCCTAAATGATTCCTAATTGTTTTTTCTAACTGATTTTGGAGAATTATAAGAAGTTTTCTTTGGCTTAACCCTAAGATGGATAAGGCAATATTTTCACTAATTTTTACATAAATTAATGTAGATTCCTGTGGTTTTTGTTGTTGATTTCATGAGATTTCTGAAACCGTGCACGTCATATAAAACGATTTCAGTAAGGGATTGTATATATCAATTTGAGACAAAAGATTTTTGATTTTTTTTATAAAAATAAAATCATCTCAATGCTATACTATATACAATATTTTCCATTAAATATAGACAATTTTAAAGGAACAATTCAAATGATTTGAAAATCATTTTATAAACCTTTTTCTCAAGTCAATTATTTCAGATTAAAAAAACTACACATTTTTGTATATTTTGAGAAAGCAAAAGCGTAATTTAAATGATATTATAAATCATGTAGTAAGAGGCACATAGGATAATTATTCGGTTAATTCCTGACTTGTTGATTAAAGAAATTTCTATTTCCAAGTGAGGTATAGGCTGACTAGTAGTTAATCTATTAATGAAATGTGATATATGGGATGCATTTTTCACTTTTCGAGTCACTGTTTGAAAGCCTGTCGCACATTATCATTATTTACTGTTGCCAATACTTTATTCGGGGGAATCTAGGCTCGAGGGGAGTCTTATATATATATATATATTCACTTGGCCAAGGGGGACAAGTCACATTCGACTGGTAGGTCGTAGTGATTGGCGCATGAATATGTATATAGTACTTGACAAAGCTCGGAAGGAGCTTGATATTTGATGCACGTGCTATTTGTTGACTAGACCCACCTATTTAATAGTGTTTGTTGTTCGAATCCGTTTTGATGTAATCTTTTGTTTTGGATCCATCTTTGATGATTTATTGCTAATTATTGTTTTGGATCCTATTTAAAATGCCACCATTGTTGTTTATGTTGATTGATTCATGCATCCTTAGTGCTACCATGATATTCATATTAATTTTGTGATTCCACTAAGATTTTTGGAATATTCATAAGTGTTATATGTATTGATGTTTTTTGATCATGATGTTAGAGACAACCTTCATCAGATCACTTTATGATGTTTAGTTGTACCCTATCTCATGAACCTTACATTGTAACAATTCGAACCCACTCTTTCCCTACTCAAAAAGAGTTATCCCTAATGATGTTACATTTCTCTATTAGGATCTATTAATTCTTTTTAAACTTGATTGACCCATGCATTTTATATATTCGGGTTAGACCGAGTCATTTCATGTTAGCACCTATGTAGATATCTGATTGTAATAACCCAAATTTAACACAAAAATTAACTACTGGATTAATTAAATAGATAATGAGTTGTAAAATTATTCGAATTTGACAACGGGGATTGCACCATTGAGTCCTTCACGATATTCTAGTTCAGATAGATATATGGTTCGTGCAAAACAGACTTAAGACTGTGACGGCAAGGAATTTCGCTCGGTCCGAACCAGTCGCTAAACCGATCCAGACCGTTCGAAACGCCCTATCGTTGAGAACAGGACAAAATAGAACGCATATAAAAGAACATTTCATTGTATATTACAACAATGCATCAGATTACAAGAATATACAGAGTATAAATGAATATTACACAGAAATATCAGAGATTTAAATTACATTTAAATACATCGCAGCGGAAAAATAATACAATACACAACTAGAATGAGATATACGGATACAAAGCTTTACGGATATCGTTCCAGCTGTAAACCAGGATCCTGTGAATATAAATCTACAAAACCAAAACTACTAGCTGCCCGTGCGGAAATTAGGGGCACCCAGAGTTTAGGTTAAAACAATAAACTCCAGGTCAGTCATGTGACTGGTGTGAGAACTAAAACAGTTAATCTTTATTTCAAAGTTAGGTAAATCAAGGGACCACGCCGTATAACACGGAACGGGTTTCCTCCCAAGAATACCAGTGCATAAAACAACAGCGCAATGCTAAATAAAGAAGAATGAAGCTGTTATAAGACCCAGGTCCCATCACACAATGCAACGCAGTCGAGGATAGGGTTTTCCCTTATAACAGCCAAAGAATGCTTGATACGTTTTAAAACAAATCATTTGATACTATTATAAGTGCATAGTGTATAAAACACTTCGAATCATAAGTATCAATCATAGGCGGCATGAACGGCCCATAACACTATGTCGCCATATATAAGTTTACTATCAAAACCGCAAATGTCACGTATTTGGAAATTGGATTTCCATCTATGAACCGAGGCAAAAGATAGTCCTCAACCGATTCGAGACGCTCTAGCCCGTGTCTCAGGCACAGCCGCAACCGTACCTTGGATCGTCAGGGCCGGTCCACACGAAGTGGATTATAATGCCTGAACAATACGTTTCTCCGCCCTTTAGGGCGTAGGTGAGCCAACTAAATGACTACATCGGTTCGAGAACGACCGATCAATCCGAGGCGCCTCGCAACAGCAACAACCACATAAGTCAAACTCGTCAGGGCGTGTAAAACCACTGACGCCACTTCTAGCTAGAAAGAAAACGCATGTCCCCCCTAAGGTCCGTCTCCCGTTTTTGGTTCATACCGGGCGTGAAACACGCGAGGTAAACGTTACACAAAGCTACGCCACAAAGGCCGTGCTTTGATCATCCCCACAAGACTTTGCTTTTCAACAGAAGCCTTGATCATTTGCATCTTAGAATGCCACACAGGCAAACCATCCTATGCAACCGATATCAGTCACACAGAATGAAATCCGATGTCAGACACACAGTCCATTTACAAGTCCGTTCTGGGTCTGAACGAAACCGGAGGCACCTAGTACCCCGCATATCCATCGATCTCCAAGTACGTCTGGACGATCACTAACTGTTTCCATCTTCTTGGGTGTACAGCCCAATCAAGATCATCAGTAATTACCCAAACGACGTGAAGACCTCCGGTCCTCGACCATCGTCTTCATCTTCGACTTATCGTCGTATCAGTTATTCAGAATGGGATAAACCCGGTCTTTCCGAATAACTCGCGTATATTTTAAATAAGTGTTACACAAACACAACATACACCTCATTCCAATTCATTAGTCACTAAGCGTAAATTAATCAAGAGAATAATTCCCTAAATATTAACCCCGAAGGCCGAAACCAACATCAGATCAATATTCAGAAAAACCATTCTGCTTGGCCAACCGACAGTTAGTTTCTAAATTTCACATTCATAGGGAAAGGTTCCCATTAATTTTATCCAAGATAAATTCCTTGAATTTATTCTTTAATCTATTTTTGAATATCAATTCAAACTAGTCGGGATTAACGAACCTTACCGAAGTAATCATTTGTTTTAATTTCCCAATCCCAACCTATTTATCCCATGAAGTAAAACTGGTAATACTTCATATCTAACACCACAGTGTTATCGGTAAATTCAATTACCATTTCACGTTCAAATCTAATTAAAGATTTAGCTATCGCCTGGAGCAAAACTGGTGACTCCATTCTCGATCATTTCAATCTAATTAAAGATTCATTAAAACTCCACTTAGTCTTAATCTTCGACTGGGTTAAAGAATCAGTGTCATTTAAAACACGGTTCACGATAAACCCAAAGTCACATTCATTAATTATCGGGTTAAAGAACAAGTGTTATTTAAAACACTGTTCACGATAAACCCAAAAATCAATATCAATTCAATTCCAATTAAATATTATTTAATTGGTACACTTCATTAAATCTAAATAAAAAGATTTAATCATTTCTCAACTGGGTTCAAGAACAGTGTTAGTGAAGACACCATTCACGACAAACCCAAATCACATTCGATATTCAATACAAGGCTCTGAATAGAAAATATATCGGCTTATATTCAATATCGAATTCTACGACTAACAAATGTCGTATTGGAAATAGCGATATAAAAATATATCTTTCAAATTTCCATAACAACACCTGTATAATCACGAATTCCAACATCGAAATATTCCGAAGACAATTTCGATTCAAATCCACTCCAATGCAATCATTGGAAATTTTGGTTATTTTCAAAACCCTTTTCAAATTCAATTTATTTATTTAAAAATAAATAGAATTATAATCCTAGTTCAAAACTAGTTCATTTCGATAAAAATCTATTTTTATCTTTTCAAATATGGAGTTTTTCATCCCAAATCTTCACAAATCATTTCTTATGATTTTACACTAATTATTACTATTTTTAATAATTTTATCAAGGCCCGTACAGTCGATTTCCACCAATGGCCATCGAACTGCACTTACAGCGACCTTTTTCAAATTTGATTTGGACGTATCTCCAAATCCAACCGTTAGATTTCAAATTTCAAATATCCGTTAGAAAGCTCTTTTCGATACGAACCCAACGGTTCCGGTTTTAGGAGAATCCGACGGTCGGATCTCCCACAATGTCCGTTTGAAATAAATGGTCGAAATTCGCGAACTACCGCGGCGCGGCGCGTTCTATTCAGGCCATTATATTATATATATAATATATATAATATATACTTCGTCGATTTCTATTTAAAACGAATTATATAAATAGTTTTAAAATTCGTTTCAAAATCTATTTCAACTTCCATCTCAATTCAAAGCAAAATTGAATTCTTCTCTATAAATTCGTTTTAAAATTCATTTCTATTCAATTCAAATTTCAATTCAATTTGAATTCATTTCAATTTGCTTTCAATTCAATTTGAATTCGTTTTCAATTCAATTCATTTCGAAATCGTTTTCAATTCAATTCATTTCGAAATCGTTTTCAATTCAATTCATTTCGAAATCGTTTTCAATTCAATTCATTTCGAAATCGTTTTCAATTCAATTCATTTCGAAATCGTTTTCAATTCATTTCATTTCGAAATCGTTTTCAATTCATTTCGAAATCGTTTTCAATTCATTTCATTTCGAAATCGTTTTCAATTCAATTCATTTTGAAATCGTTTTCAATTCATTTCATTTCGAAATCGTTTTCAATTCATATCGATATAAATATCGTTTACGTCAAAATGGCGTCAATCTAATCAACACGGCTTCATAAATTTCTATTTTCAAATATTCTATTTCAAATATTTCTTTTTCAAAATAGTTGTCAATGCTAAAATATTTCGTTCAACACATGACCAATCTCAACGGATGAGTACTGTCAACACATGAACTTTTATTTTATAATATTCTTTATTTTTCAAATTGGAATGAGGCCCAATCAATCACCATATAATGTTAATTATATGGATTTTCATACATTACACACATATAATAGCATTGAAAAATAATCAACCATCAACCAAAGTGCACTACACTGTATAAGCATCAAATATAGATATCCAACGCTTAAAACAGCCTGTCAATCAACCGATCGACATATTTAATCAATCAGGATGAGTGAACTTCAAATTTCATCCCAACACCCGTGTGGGGTTTCAAACAATCAAACACAGATTTTATTTGTGCTGTTGGGCGATGTGTAAAATTTATCGACCCAATCGATGTCCTTCAAATAGGTGTACATAAACAAACCGTCTGGTTCGAAAATGAATATTTATTTATTCACATTCACGATATTCATATTCACGTTAAAAATTATATTTTTAACGATAAAACATTTTATTCCAACATATGAATTTCTATTATTCATTTACAAAATAAAATGATATTTTTATTTTCTAACATATTTTAGAAAATTTCGGCGGCATAACGGCACGATACTAGAAACGGGACGAGGCCTAGCCTTATCCCCGGTCTAGTGAAGGCCCACGCCATTCACACATCAATCATATCTATTTTATTATGCAAACCACAAAATTTGGAGTAAGTGTCTAACCTAGCCTTACTCCTTCGCCTTATAACGGCGCACGTCTAATCCTAACCAATTTATCGATTCGATTTTTCACACCACAAACCACATTCAAACCAATATCACAATCAATAACCAAACAGCCAAACAAACAAGTCCATGGTCTGTGGACGATTGTGTCGGGTGCTACTAAGCACCGTCTGCATCCTAGTATATATATATAACTAGAAATAAAATTGAAAGGTGAGAAGTTCTCACAGATTAGCTATCCTAGCTCCACGGCACTCCTTTGCAGAAGTCTTCGTCGTTTCGCCTTTTTGTCACCTTCGTTGCTGCTTTCACTACATACGTAAAAATCACATTTTTACTTCGCTATTCAATATATATAAAAATCGAATTTTTTTCTATGTTATTCAATATATAAAAATCACATTTTCTTTCGAAGTTCAAAACATAAAAACTATATTTTTCTTTCGAAGTTCAATATATAAAAATCATATTTTTATGCCGAAGTTCAATATATAAAAATCATATTTTTAATACTTTAAAAATATAAAGATCATATTTTTCTATCACTATGTCAAATAGATAAAAATTATATTTTTATCACACTATTTTCCACATAAAGATTTCGCCCTTTTAAATTTAAAGATTTCGCCTTTTTGAATTTAAAGATTAAATCTTTTCTTTTTCTCTTTAAAGTTTAACTCTTTTCTATTTTAAAATCTAAATCTTTTCCTTTTAAAATCTAAAAATAAAAATCAGTTTTTAAAACAAAATAAAATTCAGTTTTTCTTTAAAAACATAAAACAGTTTTAACTTTAAAACATAAAACAGTTTTAACAGAATAAAATAAAAAAGAAAATAAATTAAATAAATAAAAATAGGGGATGCTCACCGAGGTAGCTGCGAAAAAAGGGGGGGAATCGAAGAAGGCGTCGGCGGCACTTCAGGGGGGGGGGGGTACTTCGTCGTCTTCGATCGTCGGAGGGGGGGGAAGCGGCTGCGTCGTTCGCTTGAGGGGGGGGCTGCTTCGTCGGCGACTGGTCTTGAGGGGGGCGGCGGCGCTCCGGGGGGGCTGCTTCGTCGGTGCGGCGGCGATTTTAGATTTAGGGTTTTTTTTTTCTCTTTTCTGTTTGAAATTATAATGAACGGGGGGGGGGGGGGCTTCGTCGGAGCTAGCGCGATTTGGGGGGGCTTCGTCGTCTTCGATCGTCGGAGGGGGGGAGCGGCTTCGATGAGTTAGGGTTCTTTTTTTTTTTTCTTTCTTTCTCTGCCGATTTACTTTTGAAAAGGGGGGGGGCAGTACGAAGATAAAGGGGGGGGGGAGGGAATTTTTTTTTTATATATATTATTTAATTATTATTTTTGCAAATAGGTTGACTGTTACACTCGACCTCGAAACAAGGCCCACCGCCTGTCGTCCATAGCGTTTCACCCCCATTCCGAACACATTGGGATATGTATCGCAAGCTGATTTGATCGTTTCGATTAGTTTCCGTTGAATTTTCATTTAAATCACTATATTGAATTTCAAACGCACATTTCAAATTACCGGGGTCACATATTAACTAGAAAAATTCCAGAAAAATATTTTCTAGCTTCGTATTGACGATACGGTCCTAACAAAACTAGTTTCGTCGAATTCTGAGACCGTTGGAAAAATGGCTAATTTCCAGTCGATTAAAATCAACTGAAATGGTCAAACGCGTTTTCCTTTGCCACACTCACATATTGATTCAGAAAATTATGAAATTTGGAATCTAGCAATAACTTAACATCACGGACCCAACAAAACTGGTCTCGTCGAAATCCGAGGTCGTTTGCAAAATGTCCATTTTTAAGGGCCTTATATATATAAAAATATATATATAAATTCCACAGCGACTATTTCTAATTTTAAACTGGACATATTTTATCATTTCTAAGATGAAATCTCAGTTTGTTAACTTCGTTACAAAGATATAGTTATACAGATTCAAATATTTCTTGTTTCGTTCAATTCTGACTTATATTGAATTCTGTATATTCATTTGAAATTAGAAATCGAATTTTCGAACTACCGCGCCATTTTCTATTCCTTTTATAATTATATATAATTATTATATATTCTAACGACGACGTATATAATATATACGTCGAATTCTATTCAAAATAAATTTCTCGTCGATATTATTTAAAATAATCTATTTTAAATAATCAAAATTCGCTAAAATTGCCAGAATAAAAATTTCAAACTGGCTCGCATTTTACGGGTTGTTACAATCTCCCCCACTTAAAACTTTTCGTCCCCGAAAAGGAACAAAGTCGAAAGTGGTTTGATTATTGAACTCCATGATCGATCAGGTTTCCGTTCTCCAACTTTTCAGTTTCTGAGAATTTTCAAAATTTCAAAAATTTGGCTAACACCCTAAATTTTCGAAAAATTTCGCCATAACCTCCCCTGCAATGGGAGCATCGGGGAATTTCAAATAGCTTCCCCGGTCCTTCAGATCTCAAAAAGAAAAAGAAAAAGCCAAGCGGCTAGCCAATAGGCTCACAAAATCATCATCACCCAAACAAAACAGGAAATTATGTAGTAAACATGTACCTATTTGTCGGGCAAACAAATTTTATTCTCTGGCTCTAGCCTCCTTGCTATGACCTGTTCAATGATGTATATGTATATGCAAGCAAATTGCGACCAATTTTCAATACAATTCAATATTTGGTTCAATTAGGCATAATGGCTAAAAATTAGCAAACAAATAAACAAACAACACAAACATCAATCAATTAGTGGATTAGAGTTTCAAATTGATAATTTTGATACATATACAAAAATCAGATTCTTGATGCCAAATAACAACAATGTGTTCTAACTATATAAGTTTTGGTTCTCACACCAGTCAATAGGAAATATATAGATATCACACCTTCGACACTCGAATATAAATGCTGATGATGATGCACCATCATCAATATCATCTTCGGGCGACTAGAGTGTGATGCTATATCTATCCAATATATTAAAACTCTGAATATACGTTTGCAAGGCGTATATGCAGATTCTTTATATACTGGACTGTCCAGATCAATTAAATAAATAATCAAATACGAATAATTGATTTAAATTTTCAAAACAAAAATTGTTTTCATTTTAAAAATATACTCTTCACACTCGTTCTAGGATACTTCTGATCCCATCTCTAACGAGTCATTCCCATTGGATATTACTAATCCAATATCTGATGAATTCTTTCGTATGGTTCTAATGTGTCTTGTTCTCGAGCTCTGTAAACCAAAGCTCTGATACCAACTGTGACGGCAAGGAATTTCGCTCGGTCCGAACCAGTCGCTAAACCGATCCAGACCGTTCGAAACGCCCTATCGTTGAGAACAGGACAAAATAGAACGCATATAAAAGAACATTTCATTGTATATTACAACAATGCATCAGATTACAAGAATATACAGAGTATAAATGAATATTACACAGAAATATCAGAGATTTAAATTACATTTAAATACATCGCAGCGGAAAAATAATACAATACACAACTAGAATGAGATATACGGATACAAAGCTTTCCGGATATCGTTCCAGCTGTAAACCAGGATCCTGTGAATATAAATCTGCAAAACCAAAACTACTAGCTACCCGTGCGGAAATTAGGGGCACCCAGAGTTTAGGTTAAAACAATAAACTCCAGGTCAGTCATGTGACTGGTGTGAGAACTAAAACAGTTAATCTTTATTTCAAAGTTAGGTAAATCAAGGGACCACGCCGTATAACACGGAACGGGTTTCCTCCCAAGAATACCAGTGCATAAAACAACAGCGCAATGCTAAATAAAGAAGAATGAAGCTGTTATAAGACCCAGGTCCCATCACACAATGCAACGCAGTCGAGGATAGGGTTTTCCCTTATAACAGCCAAAGAATGCTTGATACGTTTTAAAACAAATCATTTGATACTATTATAAGTGCATAGTGTATAAAACACTTCGAATCATAAGTATCAATCATAGGCGGCATGAACGGCCCATAACACTATGTCGCCATATATAAGTTTACTATCAAAACCGCAAATGTCACGTATTTGGAAATTGGATTTCCATCTATGAACCGAGGCAAAAGATAGTCCTCAACCGATTCGAGACGCTCTAGCCCGTGTCTCAGGCACAACCGCAACCGTACCTTGGATCGTCAGGGCCGGTCCACACGAAGTGGATTATAATGCCTGAACAATACGTTTCTTCGCCCTTTGGGGCGTAGGTGAGCCAACTAAATGACTCCATCGGTTCGAGAACGACCGATCAATCCGAGGCGCCTCGCAACAGCAACAACCACATAAGTCAAACTCGTCAGGGCGTGTAAAACCACTGACGCCACTTCTAGCTAGAAAGAAAACGCATGCCCCCCCTGAGGTCCGTCTCCCGTTTTTGGTTCATACCGGGCGTGAAACACGCGAGGTAAACGTTACACAAAGCTACGCCACAAAGGCCGTGCTTTGATCATCCCCACAAGACTTTGCTTTTCAACAGAAGCCTTGATCATTTGCATCTTAGAATGCCACACAGGCAAACCATCCTATGCAACCGATATCAGTCACACAGAATGAAATCCGATGTCAGACACACAGTCCATTTACAAGTCCGTTCTGGGTCTGAACGAAACCGGAGGCACCTAGTACCCCGCATATCCATCGATCTCCAAGTACGTCTGGACGATCACTAACTGTTTCCATCTTCTTGGGTGTACAGCCCAATCAAGATCATCAGTAATTACCCAAACGACGTGAAGACCTCCGGTCCTCGACCATCGTCTTCATCTTCGACTTATCGTCGTATCAGTTATTCAGAATGGGATAAACCCGGTCTTTCCGAATAACTCGCGTATATTTTAAATAAGTGTTACACAAACACAACATACGCCTCATTCCAATTCATTAGTCACTAAGCGTAAATTAATCAAGAGAATAATTCCCTAAATATTAACCCCGAAGGCCGAAACCAACATCAGATCAATATTCAGAAAAACCATTCTGCTTGGCCAACCGACAGTTAGTTTCTAAATTTCACATTCATAGGGAAAGGTTCCCATTAATTTTATCCAAGATAAATTCCTTGAATTTATTCTTTAATCTATTTTTGAATATCAATTCAAACTAGTCGGGATTAACGAACCTTACCGAAGTAATCATTTATTTTAATTTCCCAATCCCAACCTATTTATCCCATGAAGTAAAACTGGTAATACTTCATATCTAACACCACAGTGTTATCGGTAAATTCAATTACCATTTCACGTTCAAATCTAATTAAAGATTTAACTATCGCCTGGAGCAAAACTGGTGATACTCCATTCTCGATCATTTCAATCTAATTAAAGATTCATTAAAACTCCAGTTAGTCTTAATCTTCGACTGGGTTAAAGAATCAGTGTCATTTAAAACACGGTTCACGATAAACCCAAAGTCACATTCATTAATTATCGGGTTAAAGAACAAGTGTTATTTAAAACACTGTTCACGATAAACCCAAAAATCAATATCAATTCAATTCCAATTAAATATTATTTAATTGGTACACTTCATTAAATCTAAATAAAAAGATTTAATCATTTCTCAACTGGGTTCAAGAACAGTGTTAGTGAAGACACCATTCACGACAAACCCAAATCACATTCGATATTCAATACAAGGCTCTGAATAGAAAATATATCGGCTTATATTCAATATCGAATTCTACGACTAACAAATGTCGTATTGGAAATAGCGATATAAAAATATATCTTTCAAATTTCCATAACAACACCTGTATAATCACGAATTCCAACATCGAAATATTCCGAAGACAATTTTGATTCAAATCCACTCCAATGCAATCATTGGAAATTTTGGTTATTTTCAAAACCCTTTTCAAATTCAATTTATTTATTTAAAAATAAATAGAATTATAATCCTAGTTCAAAACTAGTTCATTTCGATAAAAATCTATTTTTATCTTTTCAAATATGGAGTTTTTCATCCCAAATCTTCACAAATCATTTCTTATGATTTTACACTAATTATTACTATTTTTAATAATTTTATCAAGGCCCGTACAGTCGATTTCCACCAATGGCCATCGAACTGCACTTACAGCGACCTTTTTCAAATTTGATTTGGACGTATCTCCAAATCCAACCGTTAGATTTCAAATTTCAAATATCCGTTAGAAAGCTCTTTTCGATACGAACCCAACGGTTCCGGTTTTAGGAGAATCCGACGGTCGGATCTCCCGCAATGTCCGTTTGAAATAAATGGTCGAAATTCGCGAACTGCCGCGGCGCGGCGCGTTCTATTCAGGCCATTATATTATATATATAATATATATAATATATACTTCGTCGATTTCTATTTAAAACGAATTATATAAATAGTTTTAAAATTCGTTTCAAAATCTATTTCAACTTCCATCTCAATTCAAAGCAAAATTGAATTCTTCTCTATAAATTCGTTTTAAAATTCATTTCTATTCAATTCAAATTTCAATTCAATTTGAATTCATTTCAATTTGCTTTCAATTCAATTTGAATTTGTTTTCAATTCAATTCATTTCGAAATCGTTTTCAATTCAATTCATTTCGAAATCGTTTTCAATTCAATTCATTTCGAAATCGTTTTCAATTCAATTCATTTCGAAATCGTTTTCAATTCAATTCATTTCGAAATCGTTTTCAATTCATTTCGAAATCGTTTTCAATTCATTTCATTTCGAAATCGCTTTCAATTCATTTCGAAATCGTTTTCAATTCATTTCATTTCGAAATCGTTTTCAATTCAATTCATTTTGAAATCGTTTTCAATTCATTTCATTTCGAAATCGTTTTCAATTCATATCGATATAAATATCGTTTACGTCAAAATGGCGTCAATCTAATCAACACGGCTTCATAAATTTCTATTTTCAAATATTCTATTTCAAATATTTCTTTTTCAAAATAGTTGTCAATGCTAAAATATTTCGTTCAACACATGACCAATCTCAACGGATGAGTACTGTCAACACATGAACTTTTATTTTATAATATTCTTTATTTTTCAAATTGGAATGAGGCCCAATCAATCACCATATAATGTTAATTATATGGATTTTCATACATTACACACATATAATAGCATTGAAAAATAATCAACCATCAACCAAAGTGCACTACACTGTATAAGCATCAAATATAGATATCCAACGCTTAAAACAGCCTGTCAATCAACCGATCGACATATTTAATCAATCAGGATGAGTGAACTTCAAATTTCATCCCAACACCCGTGTGGGGTTTCAAACAATCAAACACAGATTTTATTTGTGCTGTTGGGCGATGTGTAAAATTTATCGACCCAATCGATGTCCTTCAAATAGGTGTACATAAACAAACCGTCTGGTTCGAAAATGAATATTTATTTATTCACATTCACGATATTCATATTCACGTTAAAAATTATATTTTTAACGATAAAACATTTTATTCCAACATATGAATTTCTATTATTCATTTACAAAATAAAATGATATTTTTATTTTCTAACATATTTTAGAAAATTTCGGCGGCATAACGGCACGATACTAGAAACGGGACGAGGCCTAGCCTTATCCCCGGTCTAGTGAAGGCCCACGCCATTCACACATCAATCATATCTATTTTATTATGCAAACCACAAAATTTGGAGTAAGTGTCTAACCTAGCCTTACTCCTTCGCCTTATAACGGCGCACGTCTAATCCTAACCAATTTATCGATTCGATTTTTCACACCACAAACCACATTCAAACCAATATCACAATCAATAACCAAACAGCCAAACAAACAAGTCCATGGTCTGTGGACGATTGTGTCGGGTGCTACTAAGCACCGTCTGCATCCTAGTATATATATATATAACTAGAAATAAAATTGAAAGGTGAGAAGTTCTCACAGATTAGCTATCCTAGCTCCACGGCACTCCTTTGCAGAAGTCTTCGTCGTTTCGCCTTTTTGTCACCTTCGTTGCTGCTTTCAATACATACGTAAAAATCACATTTTTACTTCGCTATTCAATATATATAAAAAATCGAATTTTTTTCTATGTTATTCAATATATAAAAATCACATTTTCTTTCGAAGTTCAAAACATAAAAACTATATTTTTCTTTCGAAGTTCAATATATAAAAATCATATTTTTATGCCGAAGTTCAATATATAAAAATCATATTTTTAATACTTTAAAAATATAAAGATCATATTTTTCTATCGCTATGTCAAATAGATAAAAATTATATTTTTATCACACTATTTTCCACATAAAGATTTCGCCCTTTTAAATTTAAAGATTTCGCCTTTTTGAATTTAAAGATTAAATCTTTTCTTTTTCTCTTTAAAGTTTAACTCTTTTCTATTTTAAAATCTAAATCTTTTCCTTTTAAAATCTAAAAATAAAAATCAGTTTTTAAAACAAAATAAAATTCAGTTTTTCTTTAAAAACATAAAACAGTTTTAACTTTAAAACATAAAACAGTTTTAACAGAATAAAATAAAAAAGAAAATCAATTAAATAAATAAAAATAGGGGATGCTCACCGAGGTAGCTGCGAAAAAAGGGGGGGAATCGAAGAAGGCGTCGGCGGCACTTCAGGGGGGGGGGGGGGGGGTACTTCGTCGTCTTCGATCGTCGGAGGGGGGGGGGAAGCGGCTGCGTCGTTCGCTTGAGGGGGGGGGCTGCTTCGTCGGCGACTGGTCTTGAGGGGGGCGGCGGCGCTCCAGGGGGGGCTGCTTCGTCGGTGCGGCGGCGATTTTAGATTTAGGGTTTTTTTTTCTCTTTTCTGTTTGAAATTATAATGAACGGGGGGGGGGGGGGCTTCGTCGGAGCTAGCGCGATTTGGGGGGCTTCGTCGTCTTCGATCGTCGGAGGGGGGGAGCGGCTTCGATGAGTTAGGGTTCTTTTTTTTTTTTCTTTCTTTCTCTGCCGATTTACTTTTGAAAAGGGGGGGGGGGCCAGTACGAAGATAAAGGGGGGGGGGAGGGAATTTTTTTTTTTATATATATTATTTAATTATTATTTTTGCAAATAGGTTGACTGTTACACTCGACCTCGAAACGAGGCCCACCGCCTGTCGTCCATAGCGTTTCACCCCCATTCCGAACACAATGGGATATGTATCGCAAGCTGATTTGATCGTTTCGATTAGTTTCCGTTGAATTTTCATTTAAATCACTATATTGAATTTTAAACGCACATTTCAAATTACCGGGGTCACATATTAACTAGAAAAATTCCAGAAAAATATTTTCTAGCTTCGTATTGACGATACGGTCCTAACAAAACTAGTTTCGTCGAATTCTGAGACCGTTGGAAAAATGGCTAATTTCCAGTCGATTAAAATCAACTGAAATGGTCAAACGCGTTTTCCTTTGCCACGCTCACATATTGATTCAGAAAATTATGAAATTTGGAATCTAGCAATAACTTAACATCACGGACCCAACAAAACTGGTCTCGTCGAAATCCGAGGTCGTTTGCAAAATGTCCATTTTTAAGGGCCTTATATATATAAAAATATATATATAAATTCCACAGCGACTATTTCTAATTTTAAACTGGACATATCTTATCATTTCTAAGATGAAATCTCAGTTTGTTAACTTCGTTACAAAGATATAGTTATACAGATTCAAATATTTCTTGTTTCGTTCAATTCTGACTTATATTGAATTCTGTATATTCATTTGAAATTAGAAATCGAATTTTCGAACTACCGCGCCATTTTCTATTCCTTTTATAATTATATATAATTATTATATATTCTAACGACGACGTATATAATATATACGTCGAATTCTATTCAAAATAAATTTCTCGTCGATATTATTTAAAATAATCTATTTTAAATAATCAAAATTCGCTAAAATTGCCAAAATAAAAATTTCAAACTGGCTCGCATTTTACGGGTTGTTACAAAGACAAAGGAACTATGGCGATTCAAAGTTTAAAATTCAAATCAGATAAAAATAAACGAAGAAAAAATAGCGTTGCATGGGACGACCCAACAACCACCTAGACGACCTGGTAAGGCTCTAGGTTGACCCATGTCATGCTTGGCACTTTTACTTTCCAAGAACGAAATCAAAAGATTGGACATCATATTTGCAAGACTTTCCAGCTGACGTGTTTGCTTCTGATTGGATGACATGCCAACTCCGGATTGACCCAAGGATATAGTCAGTTCAGATTTTAAATCCTAAATCTAACGGTTGAGGATCTTTTGCTCCACCTATAAATAAACGTCCAGCTCCTCCCAATTTCTTCACAATACTTCTATCCCCGCCTAGGCTAGTTTCTGTTTCTTGAGAGATATAACCAACCTAAAATCAAATGTTGGTGAATTCAGACTAATAATTTGTATTTTATTTTCTTGGTGGTTCTTCTGGGCCCATAATGAATGCTTTTCTAATGATTTTTATGATTATTCAAATTTTTATTAATTTTTAGTAAATAGGAATAATAGTAGTTGCAGCCTAATTTTGTTTACAGTTCTTTTACTTACATTTTATTTATAGCTTCTGTTTATTCCTGCTTTTCGATAATTTCTTTCTATAAGTATTTTTCTATAAATTTTTTGACTTTTCTTATGGTTTTCGTTTAATTAATATTGAAATTACTGTAAGTGAAATTCTCAGTCCTCTTTCACCTTCGTCGTCTGATTTTTTACATTTTATTGTGGTTAATCCTAAATGTTCCTAAAGGCATACATATATGTCTGATTTAATCATTAATTTATATATCTAATTGCCTATGACTAATTATTATCCTTTTATTCTATGCACGTTTGGGAAATTTGATTAAATTGGAATAATAGAAATAGGATAGGATAATTTGAGGCTAATTTGACATATATTGTTAAACTGTAATAAGTGGTGACATTGTACTGAAAATTGGCAAACTTGATAAGGTTTGTAAAATGGATATGCTATAAGTTATGGTAGAAAAATGGACTGTAACATATATTTGCATATATATGATCGATTGGGGAATCATGGTAAACAAACATGGTTTATATGTAGATACGAATATGACATAAAACTATAAAAGAATAACTAGGCTTAATTTGAAATATTGACTTAAAATGATGTTAAGTTACAAGCCTACAATTTTATGGTTATTGTATAGTGGCTTTTGACTAGGCAATTCTATGGTTCTATGGTAGCTTTGTGATTAGACATTATTCTATGGTGGCCTTGCGATTTGGCATTATTCTATGGTGACCGTATGATTAAGTAATTCTATGATTTTATGGTAGCCTTGCGATTAGGCATTATTCTATAGTGATCCTGTGATTAGGCATTATTCTGTGGTGGCCTTGTGATTAGGCAATCTATAGTGGCCTTGTGATTAAGCAATTACATGGTAGCCTTATGATTAGGCAATTTTATGGTTGCCTTGTGATTAGGCATTCTATGGTGACCCTGCAATTAGGCATTCAATGGTAAATAAACAAATAGTCTTAATATAATAATCAAACTAATGTTAAGTTATAAGCCTAATTTTGTGTTTATTCTATGGCTATGGTTTCTATGGTAAATCAATAGGGGCCCTACTCAAAGAGAATTTGGGCTATGTAGGATGTGTTTGTTGGGGATCCATACCAGTTAGCAATTTTTTTTCCGCATTTGGTCTCATAAGAGGCAAGGGCATGCATCATGCTAAGCTAGGTGGTAATATGGTCCAAAATAAAGGTTGGTACGGGTGCATTCTGGTAGTTCAATGTGCATCCATTGACTTGACTAGGGAAAATAAGACATTGTGACGCATGTGTTAATATTATGTTTTTTGCTGATGGGTTGCGCCTGATAAAACCAAGGCCTATAGTTAGCGTATTTTATCACTCTATGGTTTTGTAGTCGATCGATGGGTAGGATTTGGGAAATTGTCCTAATTATATTATGTTCAGAAATTTATAGATATGCAAACTATCAAAGTTCTATGGAATGCGAAAAGTTAACCCTATCTATAACTTTTGTGTAATCCTTTATGTTCATTTTGGTGTAAATAGACACTTTCCCTGTTTGACACTAGAACTATTGTTTTGTCTGTTTCCTTTGCTTAACAATCGTGCTAGTAATCATAACAACTCACTAGTATTTATGTATGTCCCACTCCACTTCCTTTCTTTTTCTTTCCTCCTATAGGATTGCAGGGTCGAAGTTGAATGGTACTGGCAGCTTGGAAAGAGCAGTGTCTGGGATCTAAGGTTCTAGCTGTTATCTGTCAAATTTCTCTTTACACTACTTTATTTTGTTATTGTTCTGAGTTGTACTTGAGAGGGAATTTTATTTTTTTACTCTGCTTTAAGACAAATTATGAAAGACATATGTTTTGTAACTTACTATTTTTTAATGACATGTTTATTAAAGAAATAAAAGTTCCCGTTGCTTATGTTTTATGTCTTATGAATCCTAGTCGTTGTGATTTGTTTCTTTGTATCTACAAACTCCATATTCCTTAGTATGACCTTTCTTGGGAATACTAAGGGTTATGGGGCATTTTATTTGGTATCAGTGCTTAAGGTTACAAGATTCCTAAAAGTTTTTTAAAATAAAGTAATTTTTTAGAGAAAAAGATTTTCAAAACAAAAAGGTATTTTTGAAAATAAACATTTTTAAAATAATCCTCTCAAGTCTGTCTCCTTTCCTTTTCCTACTTCTCCTTTCTTCATTAAGTTATCTATAGAGTAACCTATCTAGGCTTTCCTATGTGTATAGAATCTTTAAATTTTTGTAGGCTGAAGTTTTGACTTGTGGATAAACCCTTTTAGCTCAGTATTTGAGGAAAAATATAAACTTGCTATGGAATAAATATAAAGTAGGGCTAAACATAGATATGATAACCTAAGAGGTATTGTAGTAAAGATTCTGTAACAACCCGAAAATCTGGGCCAGTTTAAATTTTTTATTTTGGCAATTTTAGCGAATTTTGATTATTTAAAATGAATTATTTTAAACAATAACGACGAGAAATTTATTTTGAATAGAATTCGAACGCATATATTTATATAGCTCGACGTTGGAATATAAATATTTATTTTAAATTATAAAAGGAATTGAAAATGGCGCGGTAGTTCGATAATTCGATTTCCAAATTCAAATGAATGTACCGGATGCAAAATAAACCAGATTTTAGCGAAACCAAAAATAATGGAATCTAATTGAGAATATCTTTCCAACGAATCCAGAAAATCGAAATTTCATAGCAGGTATAAAATGTTATGTCCAGTTGAAATTTCAGAATAGTCCCTATGGAATTTCGGCCCTTAAAATGGCCATTTTGCAAACGACCTCGGATTTCGACGAAACCACTTTTGTTGGATCCATGATGTCAAATAATTGTTAGATTTTAAATATCATAATTTTTCGAGTCAATATGTTAGTGTGGCAAAGGAAAACGCGTTTGACCAGTTTCAGTTGATTTTAATCGACTGAAAAATGGCCATTTTTCAAACGGTCTCAGAATTTGACGAAACTAGTTTTGTTAGGACTGTATCATCAATACGAATCCAGAAAATATTTTTCTGGAATTTTTCAAATCAGTATGTGGCCCTGGCAAATTGAACGTTCAAATTGAATATTGAATGTTATATAATTTAAATTGAAGGAAAACTGACTGAAACAATCGAATCAGTCTACGATACATATCCCATTGTGTTCGGAATGGGGGTAATTAGCTATGGACGACAGGCGGTGGGCCTCATTTCGAGGTCTAAATAAAAAGTCAACTTTTGAAATTAAAAATAATAAAATAATAAATTAAACCCTCCCACTCCTTTATACTTTTCTCTCCCTCACTCCTCTATTATAACAGTTCGAAAAAGAGAAAGGAAAGAAAAAAAAACCGCCGCCGATCTCGATCCTGCCCCGCCCCCTCTTCTTCCGCCACCGCGCGCCGTTAGGGCGTGTCCCCCTTCCCCTCGTCGAACTCCTCCTCCTCTCACTCCATCTCTTCCCTAAACCACCGTAGCCCTAAGCCCCAACGCCGAGCAGATCCGCCAGAAGCAGGACCCTCCCCCCTCCTCGATCCGGCCATCTATGCACCTCGCGCCACCCACAGCACCCCTCGCAAGCTTCCTCGACGCGACGACCGCTGAACCCGCCTGACCTAGCTGCGCCTCCTCCTACCGTCGATGACCTCCTTCCTTCCCCCTCCCTCTTAATAAAAAAAAATGCTGTAAGTCTTTTTAATTCATTTATTTATTTTATTTTCTTATTGTGTGGTTAATGCAGAGATTAAACCTTGTTTAATCTCAGTTTTTAGACTATAAATCCCTTGTTTAATTTCAGTTTTCTAAATGAAGAGGACATGTTTTTTTATGAAAAAGAAAGGATTTCTAACATCGTAAAGGAACGATTTTTAACTTTGCAAAGATACGATGTTTAACATGAAAAATATTTCAGTTTTAATTAGAAAAATACTTCATTTTTTAACATGTAAAAATGAGATTTTTTAATTAGAGAAGGATGAGATTTTTAGCAAAGTAAAATTTTGATTTTTATATATTGAATAGCGAAGTAAAAAGTAAAAATTCGATTTTTATATATTGAATAGCGAAGTAAAAATTCGATTTTTATATATTGAATAGCGAATTAAATTTGATTTTTATATATTGAATAGCGAAGTAAAAATTCGATTTTTATATATTGAATAGCGAAGTAAAAATTCGATTTTTTATATATTGAATAGCGAAGTAAAAATTCGATTTTTATATATTGAACAAGGAAGTAAAAATGTGATTTTTATATATGTAGTGGCTACGGACGACGAAATAGACGAAAGGAAAGCACGGTGACGATTTCCTACCCATGAAGAGTTGCGTCATTCAGTTTAGCGAAAGGGTGAGAACTTCTCACCTTTAATTTAATTTTCTAGTTTGAAATATATACTAGGATGCAGACGGTGTTTAGTAGCACCCGACACCACTGTCCACAGACTATGGACTTGTTTGTTTGGTTGCATAGATTAGTTAGATTATTTGAGTTGAATTTGATTGTTTGGGGAAATGGAAATTGATTTGATTGATGTGTGAATGGCGTGGGCCATCACTAGACTGGGGATAAGACTAGGCCTTGTCCCGTTTCTAGTATCGTGCCATTATGTCGCCGAAATTTTCTAAAACAAGTTAGAAAAATAAAGATATCATTTTATTTAATAAATGAACCAAATATAATATTCATAGGTTGAATAAAATAATTTGGCCATTAAAAATATAATTTTTAACGTGAACGTGAACAAATAAATATTCATTTACAAACCGGACGGTTTGTTTATGTACACCTATTTGAAGGATATTGATTGGGACGATAAATTTTACACATCGCCCAACTGCACAAATAAAATCTGTGTTTGATTGTTTGAAACCCCACACGGGTATTGGGATAAAATACGGCATACACCAATCCCAGTAATTAGTTATATGTCGATCGATTGATTGACAGGCTGTTATAAGCATTAGATATCTATATTTGATGCTTATACAGTGTAGTGCACTTTGGATGATGGTTGATTATGTATCGTTGCTATTATATACATGTGTTGTATGGAATCCATATAATTAACTTTGTATGGTAATTGATTGGGCCTCATTCCAATTTAGAAAATAAAGAATATTATAAAATAAAGGTTCATGTGTTGACCGTACTCATCCGTTGAGATTAGTCATATGTTGAACGAAATATTTTAACAATAAAATTTACATCTTTATCATTATAAAATAAAGGTTCATGTGTTGACCGTACTCATCCGTTGAGATTAGTCATGTGTTGAACGAAATATTTTAACAATAAAATTTACGTCTTTATCATATATAAAATTAGAAATTAACTCGAAAATAGATGAGATGAATGGTCTCCTGGATTTTGATCTGATGTTGGTTTCGGCCTTCGGGGTTAATATTTAGGGAATCGTTCTCTTACTAATTTACGGTTGGAGTCTGATTTAAAATCAAACGATAGATACCATAATTTTTATAAAATATATTAAATAACAAAAATAGTCACACGTGGACAGTACTCATTCGTTGAGATTAGTCATGTGTTGACAAAAATATAGAGTCATGTATTGAAAGAAATATAGATTCATTTGTTGAATAGAATAACGAAGTTATTGAAAAATATAAAGCCGTGTTGATTAGAGATGCGCTATTTTGACGCAAACGATATTATATCGATTATATTCGTTTTTAAAATGAATATTGAAAAGAGATAAAAATCAAATATTTATAACAGGAAATCAAATTTGAATTGAATAGAAAACGAATTCGAATTGAATTGAATAGAAAACGAATTTGAATTGAATAGAAAACGAATTCGAATTGAATTTAATAGAAAACGAAATCGAATTTGAATTGAATAGAAAACGAATTCGAATTGAATTGAATAGAAAACGAAATCGAATTTGAATTTAATAGAAAACGAATTAGAATTGAATTGAATAAAAAACGAATTTTAATTGAATTGAATAGAAAACGAATTTGAATTGAATTGAATAGAAAACGAATTTGATTTGAATTGAATAGAAAACGAATTTGATTTGAATTGAAAAGAAAACGAATTCGAATTGAATTGAATTGAACTAAAAAGGAAACGAATTCGAATTGAACTGAATTGAAATGAATTTAAAACGAATTTATAAGAGAAAATTCAATTTTGATTTGAATTTGAATTGGATGTTGAAATTGTTTTTGAAACGAATTTAAAACTATTTATAAAATTTGTTTTAAATAGGAATCGACGAAATATATATTATATATATTATATATATAATATAATGGCCTGAATAGAACGTGCCGCGCCGCGGCAGTTCGTAAATTTCGACCATTGAGTTCGAACGGACATTATCGGAGATCCGACCGTTGGATTCTCCTAAAACCGGAACCGTTGGGTTCGTATCGAAAAGAGCTTTCTAACGAATATTAGAAATTTGAAATCTAATGGTTGGATTTGGAGATACGTCCAAATCAAATTTGGAAAAGGGCATTGTAAGTGCAGTTCGATGGCCACTGTCGGAAATCGACTGTACGGGCCTTGATAAAATTATTAAAAATATCAATAATTTGTGTAAAATCATAAGAAATGATTTGGGAAATATTGGGATGAAAAACTCCATATTTGAAAAGTTAAAATAGATTTTTATCGAAATGAACTAGATTTGAACTAAATTTAAAACCCAATTATTTTTAAATAAATAAATTGGAATTAAAAAGGGGTTTTAAATAATCGGAATTTCTAATATATTTGAGTGGAATGGAATTAGAATTGATTTGTGGGTTTATCGTGAACATTGTTTTAAATAACACTTGTTCTTTAACCCGATAATAAATAGAATGTGATTTGGGTTTATCGTGAACTGTGTTTTAAATGACATTAGTTCTTTAACCCAGTAAAGGGAGTTTAAATGAATCTGCAATTAGATTGAAATGTGAATTGATAATTTAAATTATCAAATTTGGAAAGTGAGCGAGAATGGAGTATTACCAGTTTTTCTCCAAAGCGATAGTTAAATCTTTAATTAGATTTGAACGTGAGATGGTAATTAAATTTACCGATAACACCGTGGTGTTAGATATGGAGTATTACCAATTTTGCTTCATGGGATGAATAGGTTGGGATTGGGAAATAGAATAAATAATTACTTCGGTGTGGTTCGCTAATCCCGACTAGTTTGGAAAACCATAATTTGGTTTGAAATGATATCCAAAGGATGATTAAAGAATAAATTTTAAAGAATTTATCTTTGATAAAATTAATGGGAACCTTTCCCTAAGAATGTGAAATTTAGAAACTAACTGTAGGTTAGCTAAGAAGAATGGTTTCCTGGGTATTGATCTGATGTTGGTTTCGGCCTTCGGGGTTAATATTTGGGGAATTGTTCTCTTGTTAATTTACGATTAGTGACTGATGAATTGGGATGAGGCGTATGTTGTGTTTGTGTAACATTTGTTTACTATATATGCGGGTTGTTCGGAAAGGCCGGGTTTATACCCATTCTGAATAACCGATTCGACGATAAGTCGAAGATGATGACGGTGGTCGAAGACCGGAAGTCTTCACATCGTTTGGGTGATTACTGATGATCTTGATTGGGCTGTACACCCAAGATGAGGGAATCAGTTGGTGGTCGTCCAGACGTACTTGGAGATCAACGGATATGCGAGGAAAGTGCCTCCGGTTTCGTTCAGACCTAGAACGGGCTTGTAAATGGATGGTGTGTCTGACATTGTATTCCTTTATATTGTATTCAGTGATCTCTGCTTAATATATATCTGTTTGGCGGCGGTGAATTTATTCTCTTGCTTAACGCCCTTCTCTGAGACATACAAGCTCAGAGGTTATATATTGGCAGAAATCAATGGCACGATATGGATTGATAGTGTGGCATGCTGAGATGCAGTGATCTAGACTTTTGTTGAAAAGCAAAGTTTGGTGGATGATGATCAAAGCGCCGCTTTAATATAGCATGGCTTCGTGTATGGCGTTGATTCGCAAGCCTCACACCCCGTTATGGTGGTAAACTGATGGTTTGATCAGTATGCTTTTTAGTGGATGGGCACCTTAGTGGTGTCGTGGATTTGGTCGACCGAGATGAGCTTAGTGCTCAGAGGGATAGAGTAACCGGTGTTTTCTCTCGCTGGGACGTAAGCCGCGGAGATACTCTGGTCCCAAAAGTGTGGATGTGCAGACGGTGTTTTCTCTTGCTGGGACATAAGCCGTGGGGAATTGCACTACGCGATCGATCTTTCGAATCAGGAGCCACCATGATGGAAATCCAACTTTCTAATACGTGTATTTCGGTTTTATTTGTAAAGCCTAGTATGGCGACATAGTGGGATGGGGCGCTTATGCCGTCTATGATTGATACTTATGATTTGAAGAAGTTTTATACAATATGCACTTATAATAGTATCAAATGATTTGTTTTTAACATATCAAGCATTCTTGGCTATTATAAGGTAAAAACCCTATCCTCCGGCTTGCATTGCATTGTGTGATGGGACCTGGGTCTTATAATAGCTTCATTTTTCTTTATTTAGCATTGCGCTGTTGTTTTATGCACTGGTGTTCTTGGGAGGAAACCCGTTCCGTGTTATATGGCGTGGTCCCTTGATTTACCTAACTTTGAATATAAAGATAAATAACCGTTTTAGTTCTCACACCAGTCCCATGACTGACCTAGAGTTTATTGTTTTAACCTAAACTCTGGGTGCCCTTATTTTCGACACGGGCAGCTAGTAGTTTTGGTTTTGCAGATTTATATTCACAGGATCCTGATTTTAGCTGGAACGATGCTCGGAAAGCTCTATATCCGTGCATTACTTTCAGTTGTGTTTTATATTGTTTTTCCACTGCTATGTAATTTATTGTAATCTCTAATATTTATCGAATGTAATTTATTCACTTATACTCTGTATATTCTTGTATCTGATGGAATTGTTGTAATAACAATGAAATGTTCTTCCGTCTGCGTTCTGATTTGTCCTGTTCTCAAAACGATCAGGGGTTTCGAACGGTCTTGGTCGGTTTAGCGACTGATTCAGATCGAGCGAAATTCCTTGTCGTCACATCTGGTATCAGAGCTTTGGTTTACAAAGCTCGAGAACAAGATACGTTAGAACCAAACGAAAGAATTCATCAGAGATTGGATTGGTAGTATCCAATAAGAATGACTCGTTAAAGAGGGGATCAGTAGTATCCTAGAACGAGTCGAAAGAGAGTTATTTTTAAAATAAACATGAAAGCAAATTTTGTTTTGAAAGTTTAAACCATTTTATACGTATTTGAATATTTGTTTTATATTGAATTTGGACAATCCAATATATAAAGATTTTGCATTAACGCCTTGCAAACGTGTATTCGAAATTTTAATATATTGAATAGATATAGAATCACACTCAAGTCGCCCAGAGATGATACTGATGATTGAGATCTCATCATCAGTGTTTATGTTCGAGTTTCGAAAGTGAGATATTTATATATTTCCAATCGACTAGTGTGAGAACCAAAATAGATAGGTTTATTGTTGTGATTTGGCATTAAAAACATGATTTTTAGTATATGTATAAAAAAATTATACGTTTGAAAGTTAACCAACACATTGATTGCTAGCTGTGATGATTATTAATTCAACTAATAGAAATACTAGAATGATATATAAAGCATAAATCAAGATATTTGTTAAGTGAAAAATAATGCAAACTCTCTTGATAAAATCCCCAAAATATAATGTAGGAGATGGTTCTCTATGGCTTATCTAATGCTGACTTCTGTATGACTCCGAAACAAACAAGGAGAGCTCACCAGAAAACAGAAAAAGAAAGGGAGTTGAACTTAGGAACATACGTGGGTGTTTATTGTCGTATATGCAGAGAAGAAGGGCATTATGCGGTTCGGTGCCCTGAGAGAAATAAAAGCAACGAGAAAGAGATAAGAATGGACATAGTTTGTTTTAACTGCAAAGAAACGGGACATTTGGTGGATAAGTGTCCAAACGTTAAGAAAAAATTCAGAAAATTAGGAAAAGAAAAGAAGTGCTTCCGATGCAAAGAAGTAGGACATCTAGCCCGAAATTGCCCGTTAAAGAAGGGTGATAAGAAATCCAAAGGAAAGGAGATATCTACTTTGGAAATTATGCAAGGAGGAGGCACGACTTCCTAGAAAGTTGGGTTTTAATGTAATGAACTAGTATTTTGGATATACGTATGTTTATGTATGATGCTTGTATGAACGTAAGTATGCTTTTGTTTTAAAAATGTATTGGTATTGTATAATATAACTAGTGTAAGAAGAATGTTGAACTAAGTCGAATTTAGCACCGCATATTAGACTGTTTTGAAATTTGATTGAAATTGCATGCATATATATGCACTTACATTGAACAGGTCATAGCAAGGAGGCTAGAGCAGAAGAATAAAATTTGTTTGCCCGACAAATAGGTACGTATTTACCATAATTTACTGTTTTGTTTGGGTGATGATGATTTTATGAGCCGATTGGCTAGCCGCTTGGCTTTTTCTTTTTCTTTTTGAGATCAGAGGGCCTATATGGCAATTTCGGGATTTTCCCGGTGCTCCCAGTGCAGGGGAGGTTATGGCGAAATTTTTCGAAAATTTAGGGTGTTAGCCAAATTTTTGAAAAATTTGAAAAGTTCTTAGAAACTAAAAAGTTGAAGAACTTAAGCCATAGTCAAAATAATGAAAGTTGAGTTGGTATTTAAAACAACTTTCAGCTTTGTTCCTTTTCGGTGACGAAAAGTTTTAAGTGGGGGAGATTGTAACAACCCGAAAATCTGGGCCAGTTTAAATTTTTTATTTTGGCAATTTTAGCGACTGATTCGGATCGAGCGAAATTCCTTGTTGTCATAGATTCAGTAATATATCATTAGCGGTAAAAAGGAAATTGTTGATGTGGCACTAGGCCAAGAGGGTTATAAGGAAGATGTTGGTCAAAAAGATTGAGAAATGTAATTAGGTAAAGGTTCATGAAAGATATGTTTTCTGTCTTTAGTTATTCTAGTTCTCCTAATCTATATTAATTAGGAGTATTTCGTTCCTTTACCTTTGATTAGCGAGTTGGCGTGGACTGCATGATGTCATGCCGCCATAGCCACATTTATATTAGACAGGTCATACAAGGCATCTATATCCTAGGCCTAATGAAGTTGTCCTTTACAGATCTAGTAAATCCTGGAGTGTGCAGTAGTAACACCAGTTAATTGTTTGCACTTTTCTTGGCCGATTAATAATTTCTTAACCTGTAAGGAGATCAACATCATTATCTATGGTAAGTCAAGGTATAAACTAGAAATCTTGATTTAGGAGATGTTCAGGATATTTCCGGTTATATTTTGGTTTTTGGTCTAGAGAGTTTAGTCATATAGTTGGTTATCTCGGATTTTGACACAGCTAGGCGAGTTTGCTCGAGATGCTTATATTTAAAGGTTTCTGAGATAGGAAAATTTGGAGGATGGATTGGCCAGCTATGTATGGGGTTATTTTGACTGCAAAAAGATGATTGTCGGGCAAGGATATGTAATGGACTAACTTTGGAGATTTCTTACGACACGAGGGGTCAGTCATGTTGATTTTCCTATATTTTTCCTTAATGCATCTCCAGGCAATATCGATTTAGTTCTCGCTATGCTACATTTTTCGTGCATTGCAAGAGGTTAAATGGTTACCTCCTAGAAGAGATATTGATTTTTGAATGACAATGCCAAACCTGTAGCGTTATCGGTAATGCACATGGTTATATGGGAATAAGAGAGAATTGAATTTTATTATTATAACAAGAATCTTTTATAGATTTGAATTTATGCTTACAGCGTTACTGATTGTAATTTGTTTGGAGTTTAGACAAGTCAGCTGTATGATGTCCCATCTCAGATCTGGATAGGAGGGAAGTTTTCTTGGGGTTACACATAACAGACACACCTTAGTGTTGACATGTGACTCCCCACGTCCATTAATGTCAGTCATAAGACAATGCATTAAGTTCCGTTAAGCGCAATGGGTAACATTACAGAAATTTACAGAGCATATGTAAAATAAGCAATGGAAAAACTTCCAACTTTATTATCAAAATAAAACATAGTTCTCAAAACCAGTTACATCAACCACTTACAAAATACTTCAAAAATGCCTTTTAAAAACAAAATAACATAATGCCATAAAACAAAACCATATCCTCACTACAAGTCATGATGTGACATAGTCAGAAAGATGCATCTTAAGAAATCCAAGTCCAAGCTGCTACAGAAAGTTCTAGTAACTAATGAGTGCTTCCACTCTGACGACGTGGGGGGAAGGAAGAAAGAAGTGAAAGAAAAGGGTCAGACATAAAGTCTAGCGAGTTCCAATGTTTTGCAAATATGTGTAATTAGGAATGCCAAGACAGGTAAGTAAGATACGAAAGGTACAGTGTCATGAAAGGTAAACTAAACTAAACAGAATAGCATGATGGACAGAATAACAAGAATAAACTTATGATCGTGTAATGCTTAACATTTATAACCTAAGACATGTAATGTCTGAATATGTAACATCCTGAATTTTTACGGTATAATAATTAATTAATTTAATTATTTAAATAGTGATTTAGAGATTTAAATTGGTGTTAATTAAATAATATGGAATATTTAATTAATAATTATAATATAAATATATATTATAATCTCGAAATAGTCGAAAATAGCTGTGTGAATTGGATCATTTAAAATATATAATTCAGTATAGAGTTGAATTGTATTGATGAATATATTATATAAACGACTGTTGGATGTATAAATTATAATATAATTATAATCGAGCTCGAAATGGCACGGCAGTTCGTAATTTGGCGATTCGAACTTTAAATGAATATACAGAATCCATTTTAAGCCGGATTTCTGTGAAACAAGAAATGTTCAGAGCTAGTGAAGTATATTTTTCTAATGGAAGAGAAAAATCGAGATTTCGTCGGGTAGATTGTGAGTTATGTCCAAATCAAATTTTCGAAAAGTCGCTATGGAATTCCTTTATAATTTATAATGATTTATTTATATTATTAAAGGATTTTTAATATAAATTGGGTATCGATTTAATCTGGATTTGAAATGTCGAGTTATAAATTCAGATAAGAATATTTTGGAGATGTATTATATTCTGTGTGCATATATATATGATAATATTTATTTATAAATATTTATTTTAATTATTTTTAAATATATTGATATTTAAATGGGTTTATTTAGAGCTTTAAAAATAGCCATTTTTACGAACGACCTCTATTTTCGACGAAAATGATTTTGTTGGATCCAAAATATTAAATTATTGTTAGATTTCAATTTTCATGAATTTTGGAGTTAGTATGTGGCCGTACGGGATTTTAATGTGAAATACAATCGATAGTTTGACCTCGAAAAATACGCTGTGTGAGCAAACAGACTCGGAATTCGATGAAACAAGTTTTGTTGGGTCCTTATTGTCAAACTCTAGTAGTATATCCATTTTCATGATTTTTGGATATTGTATGTGATCACAGGAACTTTTATAATGATAAATAGATTTAAAAATCGAATATAAACTAATTTAAAAATACTAAGCTTAACTTCTAAGCTACCTTATCCCTATAAATACAACACTTATAACGCTTCTAACCCTGATCATCCTCTTCAACTTCATCTATGTTTGGTATGACTCGCACCATGTTCGCGAGCTAGGGAAATTGAGACGCAGCCTAAGGTTTCAATATACGTGAATCTGTGGCATCTTTGAATGGAATGAGTGCTTCATTTGGGTTTGTTGATCAAAATCGCACTTGTATACCCAGACGTGGGATGTGCGGTGATGAGAATTGTCGAGGGTTCTTATGTGTGGGCAGTGAGTTTAGGGTTGAGATTCATCGCGATTTGAGCAGCAATTCAAAGTTTTGGTATTGTAGATGAGTTCGTGTTAGGTTGAAGTTTGGATTGTGAGAGTTTGGGCGATTCTGGTAACACAAAAGTTTGATGTTTTTTCCATCGTGGTGCGTGACCTGGAGCCGCCTCATATTGAGGTGCTCGAACTTAGTATGGTTGCTACAGGAGGATAGGAAACTCGATGGGGAGGATTATGGCGCATTGTATTTGAAAATGGTAGAATAGATAACGACCAGTGAGGATGGGAGCTCTGGAAAAGGTTGGATCAGCATGGACGTGTTCTGGAGTTTCGGTTTAGTAAGAAGAAGCAAGACACGGCGGGTTCAGTAGAACTTTGGGCAATGGGCCGAAGAAAAAAGGTAAGGCCCAATAGAATTAAATAAAACTAAGTTTAAATTGATTTAAATAGTGTGCGAACTTGTAATGGTAATATATTTCTCAAACATTATCGAAATTCAACGAAACAGGATCCGAAGGGATCGTATGGATGGCGGCTACACAAGGAACTGACTAGAAGTGAATTGGAGCTCTTTACAATTTATAGTGAAATAAATTTTCTATATGAATCAACCGACGGTTTTCGTTATTTAACGATGAACGCCTAATGTGAGTAAAACTCACTAACTCTGATCAAATTATATTTTTATAAATATAATTTAGAATTGATAAATGATGCTTGATTGCTTTGTGTTGACTATTTGGTTGAATTACTGATTTATTTTTTGGAATTACAAATAACGATATATACACATATTGTTAAACAAACATTGATTCTGTTTATCGGAATAGTACATATTGAAATGAAATTGATGTAATTGCATTGTGTAACATCTGTGGATGCAGGGAAACAGGTCGGAGGGATCCAACAGGATTCCTTAATATTTATATTACTGTTTTTCATATATTGTGATATATGATGTGATATACAATCTGTTGTTGATTATGTGTGTTTGGATGATACTGATCATTGTTACATGGTATGTTAAGTACCCTAAGGAATATTAGAATGTAAAAATAGAATTTTTAAAGTGTATATTGAAAGTAAAATATTCATATAAAATAAATAGACATTTTAAAAAGGAATATTTCAGAAATGAACAGGATTTTGTAAAAGAAAATATTTATTAAATGAATAGGATTTTAAAATATCCAGAAATAAATAGATATTATTAAAAAGAATTATTTGAAAAAATAAACAACATTTATAAAAGGAAATATTTGGAAAATAAATATAATTATAAAAGAAATATTTATTTGCAAAGTAAATAGAATTATAAAAGGAATATTTATTTGGAAAATAAATATAATTATAAAAGAAATATTTATTTGGAAAGTAAATAGAATTATAAAAGGAAATATTTGAAAAATGAATAGAATTTTATAAAAAGAGAATTTTACATTAGGAAGGTTTAGACCCGTGCTTCGCACACGGGTGCAACATGATATTGATTTAAAGTAAATATTTAATAGAAATCTATTTTAATAGATAAGTTGAGGAGAATAATTTATAAACGATGTTTATAAATTAAGGGAATATTTATCATTTGATAAATTGAATATATAAATTTGAATTTATATAGTGAAGAAAAATCGGTTTTAACACCGATAATTGAAATGGAATGTAAACGTAGTAGTTATAAAGGAAATTTGCAATGAGATTATAAATGTTGGAAATGAAATAAAATTTGTATGAATAAGTCTGCAAATAAAAATATAAATAGAATTTGGGTTTGAGATATTGTTTTTAAATACAAAATCAAATTGTTTTGATTATATAAAATATATTATTCACATTCTGTGTGAAAAATTAGATTAAAGTGAATATTTTACAAATAAAATATTATAAAGGAATTTGGGGTTTAAATTAGGAATTTAAACGGAATTACTGAAGTTAGAAACTGATTGGAAATTAGTTGAGTTGAATGGGTTACTGGGTTTCGATCTGATGTTGGTTTCGGCGTTCAGGGTTTATACTTGGGAAGTTATTCTCTTACTAGTTTACAATTAGAGACTGATAGAGGTGGGAAGATATTGATGCGTGAATCAAAAATGGAAATGTTCTCCAAAGTAAATAACGTATATTTTCTAATTTTAGAAAATAAGCAATTTATGATTATATGGAAACCATAAATGGGAAATTGGGAAATGAAATGATGATTGATCGGTAAGATTTCCATTTGGGAATACGACCGTTGTTTGTACAGATGTTTTCCTACGATAGTTAAATAACCGACTATGAAAGTTTTGACCATTTCCATTGTCAATACGGAGGGACCGGGATCAGATTTATTATCTGAAAACCACTCCGTATGGGCATTATTGTTTCAAATCAAATATATCAAAGATAATTGATGATGGAGCTTATGTACATTTTATCTGGCAATCCTTAGTAGAAATTGCCTAAGATGGATTTACAGAATAATTCCTTCGGATTGTCCAGTCCTGGACAATTTGAGTGGATGAGTGTCTGACAGAGTATATCTGGTGGATCGCGTAAGTTGATCGTTTCAAACGTATTTACGTTGGTAGAGGAGGAATTCGTTTCTCTTAGCTTATACGCATGGTATTTTTGGGGAAATCCTTTTTTTGATTTGACAGGTATGACGATGTGGCATTCATAGTAAAGGAAGGAGTGATCTGCAAAAAAAATACGTTATGACTTCAAGCCTCATTAACTAGAAAATGACAGAAATCGCAGGCAGCATGGCTAAGTGGGTCGCACCCAAGTAGGGTATATTGTCACCATCTAGAGAATATTCATATTTGTTACTTCTTTAAATTCTGTATCTCCCGGAAATGATTATGTTGGTATATCAACCGTAAGGTGACAATATATTCGGAACATTCAAGCGAAATGAATGGTCGGTTATTTGTGGCTGAGTTGAAAGATGTTCTTATTGAACTCTAGCGTATCACTTCTAGAGTACATTGATCGGAAGGTGGTTCCATACCTTGTCATAGTTGGAATCTATTACCCAATAAGAGCCCGCGGTTTTTGATTGTATATTATATATGTAGAGCGTGAGATGAAAGCGTCCTACTAGATTGCTATCTACTTGATTTAGACATTATTATAATATTAGAAAATATTGATCTTAAGAAAAATTTTGGGTTATCGTAAGGTAAAAAACAACCATATTTATGTGTGGATCGGTCTTACGATTATCATTGCTTTTGAAAAGGATTTGGAAAAGTTAAACCAAGTGTTTGGAGTTTAGTCACACCAGTCACATGATTGACCAAGAGTTTATTTTGTTTTGTTTTCCCTAAACTCTTGGGTGCCCAATTTTGTATGGGCAGTCAAGTAGTCGGGATTTTACAGATACTTGAAGAGCTAGACAAGGAGGCTTCAGGATTATATATCTATTGTTATTTTCGATGTGTTGTAAGTGTTGTACTCTGATAATAGTATTGTATACCGATACTGTTTTATTCCAAAGTTATGTTATATAATATATTTTATTCGTTCCTCTATGAGATTTGTTTTACTCTGATTCTGTTGTTATGTTCTTCTCCTTCTTCTATTCTAATTTTTTATCTTATCTATTCTCACTCTCTAACTTCTTTCTATTAACATTCCGATATTTCCGATTCTTGAATAGTCGACATGGGGTTGTGTGTCGATTTTCAAGGTCTAAAATCCTGGTTCGTTTATAGTGGTATCAGTGTTGAAGGTTAAGTGATTACCTTGGCTCTGTGGGGTGACTCAGTAGAGATAGGGTTAGTAATACCCTAGAATGAGTTTGAGTGTATATATACGAGTGAACGTATTTGTAGATTTTGTAAAAATGGTTTTATATTGTGGAGATTTATTGGTTGAATTGTTTATGAATTCCGGTTAATCAGTTTGATCCACTGTATCGGTAAGAGTTTCTAAACACTCGAATACGATGAACCGACACAGTATGTTTTGAAAAGAAGGCAAATGAAATAATTTTTCCCAAATTATATTTTTATATAAATGATTTATATTGGAATGGTTGTAATATATTGGATATATTGGTTGTTATTATAATCGAGTATGATTATAAAAAGTGAAATGATTATGTAAATAACTAATAAGGATTCATATAAGTGTAATGTATGGAATCAGATGAATTGGAATTAAAATTCCTAAAACTATGGAAAAGTGTTTGTAAATGGATTTGGACTGAATATATGAGAATTTTAAAATCCTAGGAGATTTTAATTTTTTTTTACGTGCATTGTGAATGGTATTTTGAAAATAGATTTCAAAATGGAAGTGTTTAAATATGGATTTTGAAAATGATATAGTATTGAACTCACTTCGGTCGCTGAAAAATAATTCCGATGATGATCCGGATCATCGGTGTTCATTTTTGAGTTTTAAGTGACAGATTACTACCAAGGATTTTGTTTTTTAATTGTTTGGAGGAAACAAGTTGTTCAGAAATTCAAATGTTTAAAATTATTATTATGATTTCAAATTGATTTGAAATAAAACCCCAGAATTTAAATTCTAGAATTTGAATTTAACTTATGAAGTTAAATAGATTCAGATGGTAAAAGTAAATAAAAAATTTGAAATTAACTTGAAATAAGTTAAATAAAACTGGATTTGATTAGAGAATAATCTGGAATGGAATTGAGTTGATAAGTTAAGAGTTTGGAATTTGAGATTGGAGTTCGAATGGAATTTGACTTGGATATGAGCGAATGATTTGGTTTGAAAATGAATTGATTAGAGATTGGTTGGGATGACATTGATATGTGCAGAATTGGTAACAAATGGAAATGATATAATGATATGCCCGACAAAGAAGGTACAAGTTTATTTATATGAGTATGAGATTTTTATGAGCCGAATTGGCAAGCCGCTTGGCTATTTGATTTTCTTTTGGGTTGGAGAAGGCCTAAAGGGCCGAGTTGAAGTTGTACCGATGGAGCTGTACAAAAGAGGTGCTGGCAAAAAATTTCGAAAATTTAAGGTGTTAGAATTTTTTTTTAGAATTTTTGAAAATATTCGTCAGTGAGAATGAATTAATAATTTAGTTGAAATTAATTAGTACAGTAAAACTGGAGTTAAGAAGTAAACAAATAATTTTTAACCCAGTTAATAGGGTTTATTTCTTCCTTAACAATTTCGAGGACGAAATTATTTTAAGGGGGGAGAATGTAACGTCCCGTATTTTTACGGTATAATAATTAATTTATTTAATTATTTAAATTGTGATTTAGAGATTTAAATTGTGATTTAGAGATTTAAATGGGTGTTAATTAAATAATATGGAATATTTAATTAATATTTATAATATAAAAATTTATTATAATTCAGAAATAGTCGAAAATAGCTGAATTCACAATACTATGTGAATTGGATCATTTAAAATATATAATTCAGTATAGAGTTTGAATTATATTAATGAATATATTATATAAATGACAGTTGGACGTATAAATTATAATATAATTATAATCGAGTTTGAAATGGCGTGGTAGTTCGTATTTTGGCGATTCGAACTTTAAACGAATATACAGAATCCGTTTTAAGCCAAATTTCTCTGAAAAAAGAAACGTTCAGAGCTGGTGAAGTATATTTTTCGAATGGAAGAGAAAATTTGAGATTTCGTTAGGTAGATTGTGAGTTGTGTCCAAATCAAATTTTCAAAAAGTCGCTATGGAATTACTTTATAGTTTATAATGATTTATTTATATTATAAAAGGATTTTTAATATAGATTGGGTATTGATTTAACCTGGATTTGAAATGTCGAGTTATAAATTCAGATAAGAATATTTTGGAGATGTATTGTATTCTATATGGATATATATACGATAATATTTATTTATAAGTATGTTTTTTAATTATTTTTAAATATATTAATATATAAATGGGTTTATTTAGAGCTTTAAAAATAGTCATTTTTGCGAACGACCTCCGTTTTCGACGAGACTAATTTTGTTGGATCAAAAATATTAAATTATTGTTAGATTTCAAGTTTCATGATTTTTGGAGTCAGTACGTGGCCGTATGGGATTTTAATGTGAAATACAGTCGATAATTTGACCTTTGAAAATACGCTATGTGAGCAAACGGACTCGGAATTCGACAAAACAAGTTTCATTGGGTCATTGTTGTCAAACTCTAGTTGTATGTCAATTTTCAAGATTTTTAGATATTGTATGTGATCATAGGAATTTTTTTAACGATAAATAGAGTTAAAAATCGAATATAAACCATCTTATCCCTATAAATACAACACTTATAACTCTTCTAACCCTAATACACTTCCTCCTGGTCAAAATAAGTAGCCACCTCCATTTATTCTTCCAGGAAAACAAAAAACCGTGAGTTTGGAAAATAAAGTAAATTCAAATCAAACTCTATAAATCTTCAAATATATATATATATATATATATATATATATATATATATTTGGATTCAGATGATTGTCCTCTTCAACTTCATCTGTGTTTGGTACAAGTCGCATCATGTTCGCGAGATAGGGAAATTGAGACACAACCTAGGGTTTCGATATACGTGAATCTGAGGCATCTTTGAATGGAATGAGTGCTTCATTTGGGTTTGTTAATCAAAATCGCACTTGTATACCTAAACTTGGGATGTGCGGTAATGAGAATTGTCGAGGATTCTTCTTTGTGGGTAGTGAGTCTAGGGTTGAGATTCGTGGCGAATTTGAGCAGTAATTCGAAGTTTTGGTATTACAGATGAGTTCGTTTTAGGTTGAAGTTTGGATTGTGAGAGTTCGGGCGATTCTGGTGACATAGAAGTTTGATGTCTTTTCCACCATGGTGCATGACCTAGAGCTACCTCATATTGAGGTGTTCAAACTTAGTATGGTTTCTATAGGAGGATGGGAAACTCGATGGGGAAGAGTATGGCGCATTGTATTTGAAAACGGGTAGAATTGATAATGAGCAGTGAGGATGGGAGCTTTGGAAAAGGTTGGAGCAGCATGGACGTGTTCTGGAGTTTCGGTTTAGGAAGAAGAAGCAAGACACGGGCGGGTTCAGTAGAACATTGGGTAATGGGCTGAAGAATAAAGGTTAAGGCCTAACATAATTAGATAAAACTAAGTTTAAATTGATTTAAATAGTATGCGAACTTGTAACGGTAATATATTGTTCATACATTATCGAAATTAAACGAAACAGGATCTGATGGGATCGTATGGATCGCGGATACACAATGGAACTGACTGGAAGTGAATTAGAGCTTGTTACAATTTGTAGTGAAATAAATTGTCTGTCTGAATCAATCGACAGTTATCGTTATTTAACGATGAACGCCCAATGTGGGTAAAACTTACTAACTCTGATCAAAATATATTTTTATAAATATAATTTAGAATTGATAAATGATGTATGATTGTTGTGTGTTGATTGTTTGGTTGAATTGCTGATTTATTGTTTGGAATTATAGATAACGATGTATACACATATCGTTAAACAAACATTGATTCTATTTATCGGAATAGTACTTATTGAAATGAAATTGATGTGAATTATATTGTGTAACATCTGTGGATGCAGGGAAACCGGTCGGAGGGATCGAACTGGATTCCTTAACATTTATATTAATGTTTTTCATATACTGTGATATATAATCTGTTGTTGATTATGTGTGTTTGGATGATATTGATCATTATTACATGGTATGTTAAATACCCTAACGAATACTAGAATGTAAAAAGAGAATTTTTAAAGTGTATATTGAAAATAAAATATTCGTATAAAATAAATAGACATTTTAAAAATGAATATTTCAGAAATGAGTAGGATTTTATAAAAGTAATTATTTATAAAACGAATAGGATTTTAAAAAAGGGAATATTCCAGAAATAAATAGATATTATTAAAAAGAATTATTTGAAAAAATAAACAGCATTTATAAAAGGAAATATTTGGAAAATAAATATAATTACAAAAGAAATATTTATTTGGAAAGTAAGTAGAATTACAAAAGGAATATTTACTTGGAAAATAAATATATTTATAAAAGAAAATTTTATTAGGAAAGTAAATAGAATTATAAAAGGAAATATTTGAAAAATGAAGAAATTTTACATTAGGAAGGTTTAGACTCGTGCTTCACACAAATGTGTAACATGATATTGATTTAAAGTAAATATTTAATAGAAATATGTTTTAACAGATAAATTGAGGAGAATAATTTATAAACGATGTTTATAAATGAAGGAAATATTTGTCATTTGATAAATTGAATATATAAATTTGAATTTATATAGAGAAGTAAAATCGGTTTTAA
Organism: Allium sativum; assembly: GCA_030737875.1. Classification (NCBI taxonomy): domain Eukaryota; kingdom Viridiplantae; phylum Streptophyta; class Magnoliopsida; order Asparagales; family Amaryllidaceae; genus Allium; species Allium sativum. Next base: position 488,138,189 of record CM060913.1, read on the forward strand.
CACCGATAATTGAAATGGAATGTGAACGTAGTAGTTATAAAGGAAATTTGCAATGAGATTACAAATGTTAGAAATGAAATAAGATTTGTATGAATAATTCTGCAAATAAAAATATAAATAGAATTTGGGATTGAGATATTGTTTTAAATATAAAATCAAACTTATTTGTTTATACAAAAAATATTATTCACATTCTATGTGAAAAATTAGGTTAAAGCAAATACTTTACAAATAAAATATTATAAAGGAATTTTGGTTTTGAATTAGGAATTTAAATGGAATTACTGAAATTAGAAACTGACTGGAAATTAGTTGAGTTGAATGGCTTTCTGGGTATCGATCTGATGTTGGTTTCGGTCTTCAGGGTTTATACTTGGGAAGTTGTTCTCTTACTAGTTTAAAGTTAGAGACTGATAGAGGTGAAAAGATATTGATGTGTGAATCAGAAATAGAAACATTTTCCAAAGTTAATAACATATATTTTCTAATTTTAGAAAATAAGCAATTTATGAATATATGGAAATGATAAATGGGAAATTGGGAAATGATGATTGATCGGTAAGATTTCCATTTGGGAATACGACCGTTGTTTATACACATGTTTTCCTTCAATATTTAAATAACCGACTATCAAAGTTTTGACCATTTCCGTTGTTAATACAGAGGGACCGAGATCAAATTTGTTATCTGAAACCCACTCCATATGGGTATTATCGTTTCGAATCAAATATATCGAAGACAATTGAAGATGGAGTTTATGTAAGGTTTATTCTGGCGATCCTAGGCAGAAATTTCATAAGATGGATTTACAGAATAATTCCTTCGGATTGTCCAGTCCTAGGACAATTTGAGTGGACGAGTGTCTGACAAAGTTTATCTAGTGGATCGCGTAAGTTGATTGTTTCAAACTTATTTACGTTGGTGGTGGAGGAATTCGTTTCTTTTAGCTTATACCCATGGTATTTTTGGGGAAATCCATTTGTGATTTGACAGGTATGACGACGTGGCATTCAAAGTATAGGAATGAGTGATCTGTAAAAAAAAATGTTATGACTTCAAGCCTCATCAACTGGGAAATGATAGAAATCAGGTAGGCAGCATGGCTAAGTGAGTCGCACCCAAGTAGGGTATATTGTCACCATCTAGAGAATATTCATATTTGTTAATTCTTTCAATTCTGTATCTCCCGGGAATGGTTATGTTGATATACTAACCATAAGGTGACAATATATTCGAGGCATTCAAGCGAAATGAATGGCCGGTCATGTGTGGCCGAGTTACAAGATGTTCTTGTTGAACACTAGTGTATCGCTTCTAGAGTACACTGTTCGGAAGGTGGTTCCATACTTTGTCATAGTTGGAATCCATTACCTAATAGGAGCCCGCGGTTTTTGATTGTATATTATATATGTAGAGCGTGAGATGAAAGCATTCTACTAGATTGCTATCTACTTAATTTAGACATTATTATAATATCAGAAAATATTGATCTTAAGAAATATTTTGGGTTATTATAAGGTAAAAACCATCTGTATTTATGTGCGGATCGGTCTTATGATTATCACTGCTTTTGAAAACGATTTGGAAATGTTAAACCAAGTGTTTGGAGTTTACTCACGCCAGTCACATGACTGACCCAGAGTTTATTTTGTTTTGTTTTCCCTAAACTCTTGGGTGCCCAATTTTGTATGGGTAGTCAAGTAGTTGGGATTTTACAGATACTTGAAGAGCTAGAGTAGGAGGCTTTAGGATTATATAGCTATTGTTATTTCTGTTGTGTTGTAAGTGTTGTACTCTGATAATAGTATTCTATACCGATACTGTTTTATTCCAAAGTTACGTTATATAATATATTTTATTCGTTCCGCTGTGAGATTCGTATTACTCTGATTCTGTTGTTGTTTTCGGCTCCTTCTTCTATTCTAATTTTCTATCTTATCTATTCTCACCCTCTAACTTCTTTCTACCAACGTTCCGATATTTCCGATTCTTGAATAGTCGACATGGGGTTGTGTGTCGATTTTCAAGGTCAAAAATCCTGGTTCGTTACGGAACATATATGTCTTAGGTCGTAGGTCTTAAGTCCGCACTAATACGAGTAGAACAAGTTCAACATGATTTCATAACAATAGGTAATCTGCAGGATTAACAACAGAAACAAACAGTAGGTTTAAACAGTAAGATTAGGCATACCCTAATTACATGACAACATGATTAGGTGTACCCTAATTACTACCCAAGCGATCAGCTCCCTACTATGTAAATACCCCGTGTCAGCCCTTAGTAAGGTGTATCACTCCATAACCCGGCAACTATATGACACAGACCTATTTACTGGTGTTATAGCATCTTATTTTCCTTAGTTGGATCCATGCAAGCTCATGACTCTGCCGGAACGCACCCGTAACCACTCTCATGTGAACCTCTTACTATCCTATTCAGTAAAGCATGCCCTAGCCCCTACCAAGTGCAAGGCCCCTCTAATAAGATACCAACAGGGATATTGACTAATATGGGTTCCAAATAGTAGATTAACACAAGCCAAACCCCATAAGCTTGTGCCCCCAAAATTAGGATTTAAGAGTCCCAAAACCTGATAAAACACCAAGAACGAGCGACCTCTTAGCATACTAGTACTCATATTTTAACCTAGTAGGTTTAGGTTTACTAATAAGCATGGCAGTAATTATTACATGCCATTATGTGTACATTCCTTCCGAAAACACATGCCCAGATGCATACAATTCCCTTAACATTTCAGTTTATTAAAATACAACTGGTACTTACCCTATTCTCAACATGTCAATTTTCTTAATGTCCATTTCATGTCAAATATAACATGTCCATTTAATATGCATCTTAACCATGTTCCCAAATTACAACATATATAGGTTTACGCATATTTCTACCAAGTTATAGCAACATACACACATTATCCCACTTATTAGTTTACAGCAAGTCTAACATGTGTATATTTGTCCTTTTTCCCAAAATACAGTCAATCAGTCCCAATTAATTAACATGCCTAATTTCCTTTTTATGTCATTCATTATTGTCCCAATTATACTCACACTCTAATCGGGTATAGCCTTGGCTTCTAAAGGTTTAGGCTTGGCGTAAAATAAAAAGGAAACAAAGGGAGAAGAATAGAATCATATAGGCATATAGGCAAGACTGGAAATAAACATAGAAAATGGGAAAAGGATGATAAATACATTTAACTTGTTATTTATCCAACATCACATGCATATGTCTAATTTATTTAATCAAAATCACATGCATATGTATAACTTGTTTAATATCACAGACATACGTACAACTTGTTTAGTTAACATCACATGCATATTTATACCTTGTTTAACATCACAGGCATATGTACAACTTGTTTGGTTAACATCACAGGCATAGGTGATTTATAGCGAAAACAGGATAATATTTATGTCACTAACACTATAGATCCTAACCAGTTTTAGTTAACTATCATGTTCAAGGCCTAAGAAATCAGATCGGTAAGTAACTGTAACTCACAGTGAATCTTGGTGAAGATAATTATATAATACTACGCCATAAGAAGTCCATTCCAGGTCCAAGTCTTGATGTTACCTCCAATTAATCCAATCTATTGCAACATTCCCCCATTTGTATGTTTATAATTTTCAGAGTAATTTGAGAGAGGAAGAAGATATGAAGAGGTTGTGAATTGGGATGAGGGAAGCCATCTATTTATAGAGTTACGGAGTCAAGATCAACAATTAGATTTTAGGTTAAAAACCCAAACCATACGAGTCATGCTGAGTCAGCAACGAATATAGTGTACAAAACAGTCCAAGTTCGCAGAATGGATATGCCCAAATCCACGATGGGTTAACCCTAGGGTCAACCCAGCCTCCTATGGGTCGACCCAAAGGTCGACCAGAGCTGAGCTTGGGTCGTCCCCCAGTGGGCCTGGTTCCCGCGCACGTCTCATTTGATTTTTTGGACATATGTTTTATTATTTATATTTATATATATGAACCTTATGTGTATATAAACTTCTAAGGTCCATAACTTCTTCATGTGTTACACATTTTACGCAAACTTGGGGTCTATATGAACCATAATTCCTAGACGAACGCAACGTTAACATTGGTTTCACTAAATTATGAATATTTAATTAATTTATTCTCAATTTATCATCTTTAAGCATGGTTATAGTGTGTTTGAATTTTGGGGTGTTACATTATCCCCTACTTAAAGGATTCTGTCCATGAAATCTCCAAATTAAGAAGAATGCTACTGTCCAAACAACCACAACCATCTACTCATCCATCGTCCACAAGCATTCGTTGTCCTTAAGATTTTTCTAATTCTAGTATGTACATTTGCAAAGGTGTGTGTCTATATGTCCTTATGCTAATGCGAAAATCAGGCTGTCGATTGATTCAGTTGACCTCCTTAATGCAACATATGTTTGTGCCATGTATCCAAAATATATGCATATGATCCTAGTATAACATGTAAGCTCTATCTCCGTGCACAATCCTTCACCAAAATGCAACATCCATAAGTTGATACATCCATTTTCATCCATATAAAATCCTAATGCACACACATCCATATGCAATATGTAAGTGATTGAGCAGATCTAGTGCCTAGTGTGTGTGTATGCATCCACGAGCAACCACTAGCAAACACTTGCATCCACTTGCAACCATCAAGCATAACATGTTTCAAATACATGTTTCCACCTAATGATTTCTATCTAAGGATCGAAAGGTTCGAACCTGAATGATAGATGCAAAGTGAAAACTCAGAAGTGAAGTCAAGAATGTACCCTCAAAAAGAAAAGGGTAAGAAGCAAGAATCCTATCTTCAATTTCCCATGTTGCATCTTCGCGGTCTTCTCCCTATTGCACTTTAACTAATTTGATTCCTTATTACGAAGCTTCTTGATTTCTGATTAAAGGATATGAGTAGGAACTCATCTTACTAGTGTTCTTTTACAATTTCTACGTCCTCTATAGTGCTTGGCTCTATTATCTCTGCTATATCCTGGAGACATTTCCTTAAATGGGAAATGTGAAATACATCGTGTATGCCCTCCAGTCTATCCTGTAGCTTGATCCTGTACGCCATCTTCCCAATCCTCTCTGTGATAGTGAATGGCCGTACAAATCTTGTTGCCAGCTTCCCAACTGAGCCAAAGAGAACTACATTCCCTAGCGGTGGAACTTTTATAAAGACCATATCTCCCACTTCAAATTCCAAACTGGTTCTCCATTTTTTCAGCATAAGATTTCTATCTATATTGAGAACCTTTCATCCTTCGGCGGATAAGATCAATCTTCTCAGAGGTATCTCGAATCAGCTCCGGTCCAAGTAGAAGTCTATCCATCTGTTTGAGGGTCGTATGCCATGCTCAAACATAGCTGCATACCTAATGCTTCCTGCAAGCTCTTCCAAAACTTGCTATTAAAGATGGTGTTGCGGTCGCTCACTATACTTGTAGGTACCCCATGCAATCGAACTATCTCTTGGAGATAAACTGATGCCAGTCAAGATGCCGTCCTCTTTCTCTTCACAGGAATAAATTGAGCGCTCTTTGTAAGTCTATCCACTATCACCCAAATGCTCGTGTTGCCCTTCCTTGATCGGGGTAACCGATCGATTAAATCCACAGAGATGCTCTCCCACTTCTATTGCGGTGTACAAGGGCTAAAGCAATCCACAGGTTTCTTTTGTTCATCCTTTACTTTTTGGCAAGTCATGCATCGAGCTACAAATTCTGCCACATCTTTCTTCATGCCTGTCCAAAAGAAAAACCTCTTCATGTTTCAATATATTTTGTCTCCGCCTGGATGGATAGTCATCCGAGAATTATGAGCTTCCTTAAGCACTTCCTTAAGCAACTCCCCAATCTTAGGGATACATAGCCTTCCATCTCGCCTTAGCCACCCCTTATCATCCACATCATACCCAGAAAGGTAATTAGAAGTCTCTCCTTCATTGAGCTTGTCCAAGATGTCTGAAACTTGCGGGTCCTCCCTTTGCATAGTTCCAACTCGCTGAAATAGAATAGGCCGCACTTCCAAAGATGCTAACAATCCAACTGTCAAATCATAGAAAGCTTAAAAGCAAAGGTTGATATGTACTCTAAGCTCTACCTTTCTATGAAGAGGACTCAAAGTCATCTTCGCCTACTCAGTGCGTCCGTCACTACATTACCTGTGGAGGCCCGCCCCGCACCAGACGACATTTCCCTCGAAATGCACCAATGCTTGACTAGCACAGGACGGTCATCAAAGAAAAAGGGGTTTGAAATGATGAATCATCAAAGAACCTGTATTATATCTCACAACGCATGGAATAAAATATAATAACACCATGGCTTGACATAAAATAGGTGAGACAGTGCATAAGCTGAAAACTAAATCATCATAGCAGCGGAATCCAAAATACAACTTATGATCCAAATCATCATTATTACAACTTCAAAATACTGTCTCTAAAACAAAGTAGAAAAGGTAAACTACTAATGCCCAAAGCAGTGACCATCAATAACACAGGGAGAATATATGTAAATAGTACGTGGAAGCCTCCTGCTCGTCTTCGGACAACTACTCCTGCATACCACCTAACCTGTCTCTAGTCTGCTCGTTTTGGAGCACCTACAGTAATAAGAAGACACATAAAAGTCTAGGTCAGACAAAAGTCTAGTATGAGCAATAGCAGCAAAACAAAACAACAAAAGGTATAAATAACCATACCTGAACCTGGACCTACAACCAAAGAGTTAGCACAATAAGATGTACAATACTCTAAGGTAACACTAACATAAAGTGTAAGGTGGAAGTGTGCGTGTCATGGTGATAGAAAATATCAAACATAACAACCAGCTTCACATCTCTCACTTAGTGCGTAAAGCATACGATATCCACCACTTTGATCACTAAATCCTTTGCTACGACCACTTGACCTTGGGTGTCTTAATGACCCCATTGCATTGGTCCATAGCCACTAATCCTTTGCTACGATCACTTTTCCCTTAGGTGTCCTAATGGTCCCATTGCACTGATCCATAGCCATACTACGATCACTTTGCCCTTGGTAGTCTTAATGACCCCATTGCACTGATCCATAGCAATACTACGATCACTTTGCCCTTGGGAGTCTTGATAACCCCATTGCGCTGATCCATAGCCACTAATTCGTCTCTCCATAGTGATTCAAAACTATAGATATCGATAACCCATTTGCACACGCCCCATAGCAAAGCCCAACTCATGAGGTTAACTCGTTGGTTCCTATTTGGATCATGAGTAATAACCTCCTATCTCGGGTTTTGGTCCCCTCCGGTTTGGTCCGGCCTCCCTTCCGTTTGAGGTAGTCGGTTCTTGATGAGCATATAGGTCATGATGCTCTACCTCGGTTCGTGAGTCTCCATCCAGGGCAGCTCGATGATGCCGGTTCATGATGAGCAGGAGGCTCGTGGGTGCATCGTCTGGTCCGGTTTGTGATGCATCAGTTCGTGGGAGCTTCACGGTTCTGGTCTCCTTCAGTTTGTGAGGGGGGTGCTACACGAGTGGAGCAGGCAGTTCGTGGTCTTTATTTGCGAGCCGGGTCGGAGATGGGGTCGGGTCGTGGTACCCTGGTCATGAACGAAGTCCTATACTATTTCCTACAACTTTACAGCAAGCTATTTACGCCATACGACAGTGTTTTTGACCATTCTAACTTTACTAAGAAACCATAAAACATTCCAAACAATAGTAGTAACATGTAGGATCAACCATAAACACCAAAACAACAATTTAACATGTTAATATGGATCAAACATACCCAAAACCATGATTTTCCCCTTAATCCCCTTAATCATGTTTTAATTATATGATTAGCAAACTTAATCCAAATTAACCAAATTTCTAACAAAGGCATAAAATAATATTTCAGATTTTCTACATATTTTTCCATATTCTTCTGATTCATAATTTCGCTAATTATCACTAATCATCCCTAATTAGCCACAATTAGTGAATAAAAGTGCAAATCACTCACCTTAGCCACAAATAAACTTCAGATCTAAAACTCTAACTGATTTGAGTCAAATTACTATGTGTTCCAGCAGTTCTATCTCAATTTTGATTCTAATCCGCCTTGATTTGACGTAGATTTGGCTAATATGTGATTGGAAAGTGATTTGGGATAGATTTATAGGATGGAGGCCATTGCTAGGGTTCAACAGAGGTTAATGGCGGCTAGAAAACTAAAATTAAAATGGTTTCTGAAACCCTTTCATCCCTCCCATAACCCAAATCCCAAAATGGGTTATGGGCTTAGCTGTTAGTCACCCGGTTATGCCCAGTTATGCTGTTTGTCCATCTTCAAATATTATTTCAGCCATATCTCCCAAATGGTAAGTCCGTTTGATTAATGTGACCACTCTAGGGAAAGGTAAACTATCATCCAAATCTAATGGAAGCAATTTCAGGTCAAAACTCCTTAATCAAAAGTTATAGGCGAAACAAGATTCACTAGGGGTAAAACAGTCACTTAAAATTCGGCAAAAATAGTGAACATGGGAAATGATCCCAATAGTCGTTCCCCAAATTTACACGACCATAACGACATAAGAAATTAAAAATAAATATTTTACGATCCCTCGATACGTAGAATGCGGGTCGTTACACTCTCCTCCCTTAAGAAATTTTGTCCCCTAAATTCCTTAACTAAGAAAACAACAAAGGTTCTCGCATGTCTATCAACCATTTGCAACAATCAAACATACATAATAAACACAACAAGCTTATCCTAGCATGCAGTTTACTAGTAAGGGAATAACTATATCGTGATTAAAATCTTACCAGGCAAAGAGTTCTGGATACGACTTCCTTGTGTTCTCCTTTGTTTCCCAAGTACAGTCATTCTCATTATCGCCCCAATGGACCTTGATTAGTTCCACTGTCTTCTTTCAAAGTTGTTTCGTATCATGTCCTACAATGTGAATCGTCCTGCGGCTCCCAACTGCCTCGGATTCTACCTCAATATCATCCAACTAATCTGATGAAATAGTCATTTCAGAATCATGCACGAACTTCCTTAACTAGGAAACATGAAATACGTCGTGAACTCCCGCCATCATGATGAATACCAAGTCGCCAACAGAGAATTTCAATTCTCTTCATCTTTTATTAGCATAACTCTTTTGCCTATCTTGGGCAGCCTTCATTCACTGTTGAATAACCTTGATCTTATCTGATGTTTCTCTTATTACATCTGGTCCAAGCATAAATTTCTCACTGGTTTCCAACCAACATGATGGTGAGTTGCATGGTCTTCCATACAGAGCTTCAAATGGAGCCATACTAATAGTGGACTGATAACTATTATTATATGCAAACTCAACCAAATGCAAATGGCCATCCCATGAACCACCAAAATCCAATATACAAGCTCTTAAGAGATCCTCTAATACATGATTTACCCTCTCTGTTTGACCATTGTTTTAGGGATGGTACGCGGTACTGAGATGTAATTTTGACCCTAAAGCCTCCTGTAAGCTCTTCCAAAACCCACTACTTAATAATGGATCTCGGTCACTCACAATACCTTTAGGTACTCCATGAAATCTCACTATCCACTTTATATACAATTTTGCTAACTTAATTGTTGTTCTATTCGACTTGACCGGTATATACCTTGCACTTTTGGTTAATCGATCCACAATCACCCAAATACTATCATGACCCAATCTAGTTCTTGGTAACCCATCAATGAAATCCATTGAGACTTGTCCCCATTTCCATTCGGGAATTTCCAGCGGTTGTAATAAACCACTAGGCTTATTTTACTCGGCTTTAAATAGCTGGCAGTTTATGCACTTGGATATAAACTTCCCAACGTCTCTCTTAATCCATTCCTAGTAGTAGGCCTGCTTCATGTCTCGATACATTTTATTACCACCGGGATGTATAGTCAGTTTGAGTAATGACACTCTCTGAGCACTTCATCTCTCAATCCACTAACATTGGGTACAACTAGTCTCCCATTCTTTCGAACCCATCCTTCTCGATCAAGACAATACTTGTTCATTCTTTCGTCGTTGATACCCATCTCAACCTTGGAGATGATTTCCAATAGGTTAGGGCCGTCCCTCTGGCTGGAACTGATCAGCTCAATCAAGGTGGTCCTGATCGTCAAACTTGCTAACATCTCTGGTTCCAATTCGCACTTAGGCCTAAAATCATATCCCGCAATATGCTCCAGTTGCTTCCATTCAAGAAACATAGCCCCCAAACTGGCTTGTCTCCTACTCAATGTATCAGCCATCGCTTCGCCTTTCACGGCCATATATGTGATATTGAAATCATATGAAGCCAAGAACTCTAACCATTTTTGCTGATGAAGATTTAAATCCTTTTGAGACAAAAGGTACTTTAATGACTTATCGGTAAACAACTCAAATTTTTCTCCCAAGAGATAATGTCTCCACATCTTTATCGCGAACATAATCGCTGCCAATTCCAAATCATGGGTAGGACATCTTTTCTCATGTAGTTTCAGTTATCTACTAGCATAAGCTACAACCCTACCTCCTTGCATCAGTACAGCACCTAGCTCGGTACCATAGACATCCGTGTATACTGTCATCTCTTTGTTCCCTTTAGGAATAACTAACATTGGTGCACACGTCTACTTTTCCTTTAGACTCTTGAATGCATTCTCACATATTTTGTCCTAGACAGAAGCTTGATTCTTCTTGGTCAACTGAGTTAATGGTGCTGCTATCTTGGAGAAGTCTTGAATAAACTTACGAGAGTATCCAGCTATGCCCAAGAAGCCTCTAATGTCTGTTGCATTCTTGGGCGTAAACCAATCTTGCACCATAGCCACCTTCGCAGGATCCACGACAATACCATTCTCTAAGACAACATGACCCAGGAATCTCACTTCCCTCCCCAGAAGCGACACTTAGAAAATTTATCTTTCATTTGGTGTTTCCTCAACACCTCCATCACGTTCCTTAAATGTTTCTTGTGTTCTTCCTCAGTTCTTGAGTATACCAAGATATCGTCCACGAACACAAGAACAAACTTATTCAATTGATCTCTGAATACCCTATTCAGAAGAATCACAAAATACGATGGTGCATTGATCAACCCGAATGACATGACCAACCACTCATAAAATCTAGACGGCGTCTGAAATGTCGTTTTAGGTATACTCTCAGCTGCTACTCGAAGTCGATGAAAACCTATCGTGAGATCTAATTGGGAGAACACTCTAGCTCCATTTAACTTATCAAACAAACCATCTATCTGCGGAAGAGGATACTTATTCTTCATAGTCACCTTGTTCAGCTCACGGTAGTCTACACATAAGGGAAGGGAACCGTCAGCCTTGGTAGCAAATACAACTAGTGCTCCCCACTCGGAAACACTTCTTCCGATCAATTCCTTCTTCAAAATATCGCTAACTTGCACTTCGAGCTCTCGCTGCTCCCTTGGCGCCATATGACGTAGTGGCATCACTATAGGTCTGGCATCTTTCACTAAATCAATCCAAAACTCGATCTCTTGGTGTGGTGGATATCCGGTCACTTCCCCAATAGGATACTCACCAGCAATAGGCACATCTGACAACTCATCATGCGGGATGTCGCGGGAATTTAGAAAACTAGCCATCGCCCCATCAGTAGGTAGGCCACCAAACAGTACTCTCCGTCCATCATCCACTCTAATGGTGACCGAAGACCCCCTCACAATCTACCACCACCCCATACCTTTAGAGCCAATCGACTCCCAAAATAACGCCATACCCAGTAAAGCCCAAAACAAAGCAATCATAAGCAAACATACATCCATAACTCGATAAGACCAGATTACGACAAATCATACTAAGGCTAGTCGAACCATCGATCGAGTTTGTCACAACTAAAGCCCTATCAACAATCTATGGTTCCAATCCCAACCTATCTACCAGGTCACTAGATACAAAGTAATGGGAAGCCCCAGTATCAAACAACACTTGAATAGGAACATCATAAATAGAAAGCATACCTTGAATAATGACGCCTTTTTCCTTCTGCGCCGCTGTTGGGGCATTCGACGAAGAAGGTACAACGTTGATAGCATATGCTTTAACAATATACTCTTTAGGGGGTTGTGGACATTTATCCTTGTGATGTCCCACTTGGCCACAATTGAAGCACTTCCTGTCCGCTGGCTTTTCTTGACAATCTTTGGCATAGTGGCCCTTCTTGCCACAGCTATAGCACTCAACATCTTTCTTATTCTTATTCTGACCATCCTTAGCTTGGTTCTATTTCCTCTTGTTCTGCGAATTATTCTTGCCTCCATCGCTTGCCTGCGGCTTTAGCTCCCCTGTAGATGTAATAGCAACCTCAGCCTTTAACTTAGGGTAAAGGCTCTCCACCTCAATGCCTTTCCCACTATAGATTCGAATGTCTCATTGATATGGTTTGTAATTCTTTCCCCCAAGTACTTATCTAGGCCAGTTATGAACTTCTCTTCTTCTTCTCGGCAGTCTCGACGAGAGATAATCCGTATTTTGATAAAGTATCGAATTCAGCAATATATTCCGAGACTGCCCTACCATTCTGCTTAAGTTCCAAATTCTTCCTAAATAATTCTGATTTCTGAGCAGTTGGGATAAACTTATCACAAAAGCGAGTCTTAAACTGATTCCAAGTAACTTGATCCTCAGGAGTGGACGCTTTAATAGCATTCCACCAATTCATTACTCGTCCTTGAAGTCGACGCGATGCTAGCTTTCTTTTCGTTGCATCATCGATCCCCAAAGCTTCGAAGATGCGCTCGCAACTATCCAGCCAATCCTGAACCTTTGTAGCCGACTCCGTTCCGTGGAACGGCTTCCCACCAAGACTAGTATAATCCTTGTTAAGCTTGACGAAATTGGCTCTAGGCGCCTGCACTGCCGCACCACCACCACCATTAGCAGCATTAGGAACTGCTCCCTAAACATCCCTAGGCATCTCTTGCATAATGGTAGTAAACATCATCCTCATATTAGGGTCATTCCCATTGTTGGCCCATGAACCAATAATCCTCGTATATCAGCTCATCATTCAGTCTATAAAGAGAAAACGATTAACCATCTCCATAGTTATGTCAGTGCAGTGCGACTTCAACCTTAGATATACTAATAGTGTATATTAGGGTCATTCCCATTGTTGGCCCATGAACCAATACTCCTCGTATATCAGCTCATCATTCAATCTATAAAGAGAAAACGATTAACCATCTCCATAGTTATGTCAGTGCAGTGCGACTTCATCCTTAGATATACTAATAGTGTATATATATAGTTTTTGAAAACCAAAACATCACAAATACGCGCTCTCATAAAGGTATATTATCTCTCCCTGATGTCTTCTCCTAGGCTAACAATGCAACCTAGGCTCTGATACCAAGTGTGATGGCCCGCCCTGCACCAGACGACATTTCCCTTGAAATGCATTATGCCAATGCCTGACTAGCACGGGATGGTCGTAAAAGAAAAAGGGGTTCGAAATGATGAATCATCAAAGAACCTGTAGTACATCTCACATCGCATGGAATAAAATATAATAATAACATGGCTTGACTTAAAATAGGCGAGACAATGCATAAGCTGAAAACTAAATCATCATAGTAGCGGAATCCAAAATACAACTTATGATCCAAATCATCATTATTACAACTTCAAAATACTGTTACATTACTAATGCACAAAGCAGTGACCATCAACAACACAGAGAGAATATATGTAAATAGTACGTGGAAGCCTTCTGCTTGTCTCCGGACAGCTACTCATGCATACCACCTAACCTATATCTAGTCCGTCATTTAGGAGCACCCAGAGTAATAAGAAGAGACATAAAACTCTAGGTTAGACAAAAGTCTGGCATGAGCGTTAGCAGCAAAACAAAACAATAACAGGTATAAATGATCATACCTAAACCTGGACCTACAACCAAAGATTTAGCACAACAAGATGTACAGTACTCTAAGGCAACACTAACAAAAAGTATAAGGTGGAAGTGTACATGTCATGGTGATAGCAAATATCAAACATAGCAATCAGCCTCACATCTCTCACTCAGTGCGCAAAGCATATGATATCCACCACTTTGATCACCAAATCCTTTGCTATGACCACTTGCCCTTGGGAGTCTTAATGATCCCATTGCATTGGTCCATATCCACTAATCCTTTGCTATGATCACTTTGCCCTTGGGAGTCCTAAAGTTCCCATTGCACTGATCCATGGCCATACTACGATCACTTTCTCCTTGGTAGTCTTAACGGACCCATTGCACTGATCCGTAGCCATAATACGATCACTTTGCCTTCGGGAGTCTTAATGACCCCATTGCGTTGATCCATAGCCACTAATACGTCTCTCTGTGGTGAACCAAAGCTATAGATATCGATAAACCCTTTGTAAAAGTCCCACAGCAAAGCTCAACTCATGAGGTTAACTCGTTGGTTCCCATCTGGATCATAAGTAATAACCTCCCATTTGGACTTCCATTGCATCTCAGGTTTTGGTCCCCTCCAGTTCGTTACGGTCTCCCTTCCGTTCTATGTAGTAAGTTCGTGATGAGCATCTGGGTCTTGATGCTCCACCTCGGTTTGTGAGTCTCCATCCAGGGCGGCTCGATGATGCTGGTTCGTGATGAGCAGGCGGCTCGTGGGTGCATCGTCTGGTCCGGTTCGTGATGCATCGGTTCGTGGGTGCTTCACGGTTCTAGTCTCCTTCAGTTCTGACTTTGGTTCATGAGGGGGAGCTCCATGAGTGGTGTAGGCGGTTCGTGGTCTTCATTCGCGAGACGGGTCGGAGATGGGGTCCGGTCATGGTATCTTGGTCACGAACGGGGTCATGTACTACTTCCTACAAGGTTACAACTTTCCAGCAAGCTACTTACGCCACACGACGCCATTTTCAACCTTCTAATTTTACCAAGCAACCACAAAATATTCCAAACAGTAGTAATAACATGTAGGATCAACCATGAACACTAAAACAACAATTTAACATGTTAATATAGATCAAACATACCCAAGACCATGATTTTCCCCTTAATCCCCTTAATCATGTTTTAACTATATGATTAGCAAACTTAATCCAAATTAACCAAAATTTCTAACAGGGGCATAAAATAATATTTCAGATTTTCTACATATTTTTCCATATTTTTTTGAGTCATAATTTCACTAATTATCACTAATCACCCCTCACTAATTATCACTATTCACCCCTAATTAGCCATAATTAGTGAATAAAAGCGCAAATCACTCACCTTAGCCACAAATAAATTTCAGATCTGAAACTCTAACTGATTTGGGTCGAATTCCTATGTGGTCCAGCTGCACTATCTCGATTTTGATGCTAATCCACCTCGATTTGACATAGATTTGGCTAATATGTGATTAGAATGTGATTTGGGATAGATTTAGAGGACGGAGGCCATTGCCTGGGTTCAAGCGAGGTTAGTGGCGGCTAGAAAACTGAAATGGAAATGTTTTCCCAAACCCTTTCAGTCCTCCCATAAGCCTAATCCCAAAATGGGTTATGGGCTTAGCTGCTAATTACCCAGTTAAGCCTAATTATTTTGTTTTTCCATCTTCAAACCTTATTTCAGCCATATCTCCCAAACGATAAGTCCGTTTGATTAATGTGACCACCCTATAGAAAGGTAAATCATCATCCAAATCTAATGGAAGTGGTTTTAGGACAAAAATCCTTACCAATCAAAAGTTATAGGCGAAACAAGATTCGCTAAGGGTAAAACAGTCATTTAAAATTGGGCAAAAATCGTGAACATGAGAAATAACTCCAATAGTCGTTCCCCAAAGTTACACGACCATACGACAGCATATGAAAATAAAAATAAATATTCTACGATCCTCTGATACGTAGAATGCGGGTCGTTACATTACCCTTGCTCGGGGTATAAGCTATCTCGAAGTTGTAGGACGCTTGGAACTCCATCCACCGCTTCTGCCTCAAGTTGAGATCCTTCTGTGAGAAAAATTACTTGAGCGACTTGTGGTACTTATATAGCTCAAACATTTCTCCAAGTAGATATTGTCGCCAAGACTTTAATGTCATCCAACTTTAGATCGTGTATTGGGTAGTTCTTTTCAAGAACCCTCAACTGTCTGCTTTCATAGCACACTAACCTTCCCTCTTGCATCAAGACGATACCAAGCCCTGTGCCACAAGCATTAGTGTAAACCTAAACATCTTGCTTTCATTAGGAAGAGTCAGAATTGGGGCTATTGTCAGAGCCCTCTTCAATCTCTAACAGACATCCTCACAATCGATGCTTTATGAAAAAGCCAAGTTCTTTTTCGTCCACCGGGTAAGCAGGGCTGATACTCTTGCAAATTCCTTGATAAACTTTCTATAGTAGTCCACCAACCCTAGTAAACTTCTAACCTTCGTTACATTCTTTAGATCCCTTCAAACTTGAACTACAATGACTTTTGCGGGGTCTAGTTCTTTCTTGTCCATGGAGACCACATGCCCTAGGAACCTCACTTCCTTTCTCCAATATTGACACTTAGAAAATTTCGCCTTGAGTTGATGTGACCTGAAGGTGTGTAGAACCCCTCCTAAGTGTTGGGAATGCTCCTCCTCGTTTTTTAGAAGATCAGGATGTCATCCACATAGACCACCATGAACTTGTTCAGAAACTCCCTAAACACCCTACTCATCAAGTCCACAAAATAGGCGGGTGCATTGGTTAACCCAGAAAGCATAACCAACCATTCGAAGAAGCCATCTGGAGTTCCGCAGTAGTCTTATCTATGTTGTCCTCTGCCACTCTCAACTGATGAAACCTCGTGGCCAGATCCATTTACAAGAAAACCGATGCACCAACTAGCTGGTCAAACAAGTCATCAATTCTCGGTGGCGGGTGCCTAATTTTCTTACTGAGCTTATTCAGCTCCTTATAATCCATACATAGACGAAGTGAGCCAGCCTTAGTTGCGAAGACGACTAGAGCTTCGCACTCTGAAATGCTTTGCCTAATAAAACATTTCTCGAATAGCTCCCCTACTTGCTTTCTTAGCTCCCTCCTTTCCCTAGGAGCCATGTGATGCACTGATAGAGCAACTGGCTTCGCGTTCTCTACCAAGTAAATCTGGATGTCTATCTCACGCTTTGTAGGTAGACCCTTAACCTCCTCAAACACATTCAGGTATTCTCTAACTATGGGTACGTATCGCAAATCATCAATAGAAGAATCAAGTGATTTTAGAAAACATAGCATCACCGACCTCCGTGGATCGCAGGAGATTTTGAGAGTCCTACCATGATAGAAAAGAAGTCTAACCACTCTCTTTTCGCAATTAGGGATGGCACCATACATTGCTAGATAATCCATGCCTAAAATCAAACCATAGCCCATAAAGCCCAGGACATATACATCGTATTCAAATTTGATGCCCAAGATAAAAATCCTTAAACCCATATAAATCATGGATAAATGAGCTGATCCGCCTATGGGGTTTGAGCCACAACAGGTTTAGAGACTATACTCATAGTTAGGTGCAGACTATCTACTAAAGAATTGGATATAAAGGAGTGTGAAGCGCCCGAATCAAACAAGGTTCGAACAGAATAGTTAAAAAGGAAAATCAAACCTTTAACCGTGACTTTCCTACCTCGATCATGTCCACTAGCTTCCAAAGCATGCACATGTCCAGAAGTTCCTACCCCTAATCCTTGCTTGTTAGGGCATTTCTTTGTGAAGTGTCTCATCTGTCCACAATGAAAGCAAGCTCCCTTGATCTTTCTACAGTCTTTTACGAAATGACCCATAGCTCCGCGACCATGACATTTTACATCCTTTTTGATTTGGGCCTTGTCAGGCTTTCCACCTTTCTTTTAATGCTTTCCTTTCTTTGGCCACCTCTTCTGCTTTTCACCATTTGTTTGAGTCTCCTAGGTCTTATTTCCTTTCCTCTATGTCGTCCTCTTGCATAAGCGCCATATCAACTAGTCTTTCAAAAGTTCCCCCCATTGGTATGTTAGAAAAGCATGTCCTTGGAGAGGTTCATTCAACCCTTTCGCAAATCTTAGCGCCTTCTTGTGGGGGTGTCTTCACCAACTTTAGTCCAAACCTCACTAGTTGATTAAAGTTATTCACAAACTCCTTAATCGGCATGTCTCCTTGCTTTAAAGCCAAGAACCTTTCCGTTTGAAGTCCCTCTTCTACCTGAGATAAGAATTTCACCGAGAACCTTTTCCTGAAGTCATCCTTAGTCACCACCGGTTGTCCCACTTGCGTTACTTCCCACCAATAGGAAGCCTCATCCATAAGTTGTCATGCAGCCAGTTGTATCTTCCTTCGGTCGTCGACCTCGAACAGTCCAGATAAGTTCTCCATCTATCATAGCCAATTTCGTGCTTAAACAAAGCTTTTAGTTCCACGGAATGGTTTTCCTCCCATAGCGCATAAGCCTTTTCATATCTTAGAGAAGTTATCTGCTCGTGGAGGTAGAGGAATAGTGGCCGCAGTTAGGGGAGGGGGTTCTCCATGATTTCAGCGGGTGTCGTAGCCTCGAGATATCTATGGAACCATGGTGGTATCTGAACATCCTCGGGAAGATTAGGTTCCCCAGACATGCTAAAAAGAAAATAAAAAGTATTCAACAAGAGATCAAGATAATTTTTTACTATGGCTTAAGGGGATATGTTTTTCAAAAACATGTTTTATTTGAAAATACTTTTTTTTTTAAAACGGGTTTAAAAGTTTTTCTTTGATCTTGTAACCTTCAGTTATGATAATAAATGTGACACCCCATGTCCATTAATGTCACTCATAAGAGAATGCATTAAGTTCTGTAAAGCACAATAGGCAACATTATGAAAGTTTACAGAGCAGATATAAAATAAGCAGCAGAAAAACCTTCAACTTTATTATCAAAATAAAACGTAGTTCTTAAAACCAGTTACATCAACCACTTACAAAGTACTTCAAATCTGCCTTTTTAAAACAAAATAACATAATACCATAAGACAATACCATATCCTCGCCACAAGCCATAATGGGACAAAGTTAGAAAGATACATATCAAGAAATCGAGTCCAAGCTGCTACAGAAAGTCCTAGTCACAACTGAGTGCTGCACTCTGAGGACCTATGGGGAAATGGAAGAAAGAAGCAAAAGAAAAGGGTCAAACATAAAGTCTAGCGAGTTCATGTGATTTACAAATATGCATGATTAGGAATGCCAAGATAGGTAAATAAGACTGGATGAGAAAGGTACAGTGTCATGAAAGGTAAACTAAACTAAATAGAATAGCATGATGGACATAATAATAGGAATAAACTTATGATCGAGTAATGCTTCACATTTATACCCTAAAACATGTAATGTCTGAACATATATGTCTTAGGTCTAAAGTCTGCACCAATACCAGTATAACAAGTTCAACATGATTTTATAACAACAGGAAGATCAACAGGATTAACAGCAGAAATAAACAGCATGTTAAATAGCAGAATTAGGCGTACCCTAATTACATAACAAGATTATGTGTTAACCCAATTACATGACAGCAGGATTAGGTGTACCCTAATTATTACCCATGCAATTGGCTCCTTACTACGTAAATAACCAGTGTCATCCCCGTCAGTAGGGTTTATCACTCCCTAACCTAACAACTATATCCCCTAAAACTAGGATTTAAGAGTCCCAAAATCCGATACAACAGCAAGAACGAGGGACCTCTTAGCTTATTAATACTCATATTTTAACCTAGCAGGTTTAGGTTTAGTAATAAGCATGGCAGTAATTATTACATGTCATTATGTGTACAACCATTCCCAAAACACCTGCCCAGATGTATACAATTCCCTTAACATTTCAGTTTATTAAACTACATCTGGTACTTACCTTATTCTTAGCATGTCAATTTTCTTAATGTCCATTTTAAGTCAAATCTAACATGTCCATTTCATATGCATCTTAACTATGTCCCCAAGTTAGAACATATATGGTTTATGCATATTTCTACTATGTTATAACAACATATACAAATTATCCCTCTTATTAGTTTACGGAAGGTCTAACATGTGTATATTTGTCCTTCTACCAAAATACAGTCAATTAGTCCCAATTAATTAACATGCCTAATTTTCTTTTTATGTCATTCATTATTGTCCTAATTATATGCACTCTAATAGGGTATAGCCTAGGCTTCTAAAGGCCTGGGCTTGGCGTAAAATAAAAAGGAAATAGAGGGAGAAGAACAGAATCATATAGGTGCGAAACCCCACGTCTGTTATTGTCACTCTTTATTATAATGCACTAAGTTGCATGAAGCATATAGGTAAATAGAAACAGAATCTCACAAGATAGATATAAAAATAGCAGTGGAATTTTAAAATTTCATTATTCAGCAGGAAAATATCATACTCTCAAAACTAGTTACAACATCAGGCTAAAATATCGAAACCAAATAAATCAAACCAAAACATTTGTCTTGGACTAAAAACCAACAGAGTACAGAAATGTAAAATAATAATCCCCAATAATAGCCATAACAAAGTAGAAAAGTAGTCGAAGCGATACATCAAAGTAGATCCAGAACCGAGCAGAAATCGAGAGAGTCCTAACCACGACTAAGCATTCCTACCCTGAGTACCTAAGGGGGGAGGAGAGCGAGAAAGGGAAACAAGAAGGATCTGACATAAAGTATGGCTAGTCCAGTGACTTTTAGCATATAAAGAAGTAAAATTATCATGACAGGCGTATAAAATTGGATGAGAGATAATAGTATCATATAATAGGTATAACCAGGATAAACAGGATAAGCGGAATAGACAGGGTAAACTATGCTTCTCAGTTACTTTCCTCTTCACCAATACTAGTATAACAGATATGTGACAGGATTAGGTGTCCCCAACAGAAATATGATGGCAGTTTTAGGTGTACTCTAGTTTCATAATGGGTTTTACCCTAAACAGAAATAACAGGTACCTCAATAGAAATACTGGGTGTTACCCCCAAACAAAAATGACGGGTACCTCAACAGAAACAGGCAGCACTAGATATAACATAATTACTACCCCCAAGCGATCGACTCCCTAATATGTAAATACCCTGTGTCGGCCCCATAGTAGGGTGTATCACTCCCTAAAGTGGCAACCTACAGAAGGACACAGACCTATTTACTAGTGCTACAATGGCTTATTTTCCCCCCACAGACCTGACCCATGCACGCTCATGACTCCGTTGGAACATGCCCTACACCCCCTTTTCAGATGAACCTCTTACTATCAGTTCAGTATGCGTGCCCTGACCCCTGCCTAGTGCGGGGTTCCTATCTTATACCAAAATGGGTTACTGATTATTATTGTCCCTACACAGCTGATGACACAAGCTAAACCCCTAAAACTTGTGTCCCCAATTTACTAGGATTTTAATAGGTTAATCCTTATAGATTAACAGGTTTTCCTAACCCCCACAGATTAAGTGGTTAAGTTTTACAGGTTAACAGGTTCATATAACCCCAGTAGATTAAATAGATCTACTTAACCTGATAGTTTTAACAGATTTACTTAACCCCGCGGATTTAATAGATTCCACAGGTTACTTACAGTTTCATTAACATGTTCCACTTAATCCTTAAATTAAGTTTACAAATTTACGTGTTCATACATCCCAAATTTTCAGTCATATTCCACAGTATAAGATATTCCCCAAATTTTCAGTCATACTCCATAGTACAAGATATACCCTAAATATTCATTCCCAAATATTCCCTAATTGTCCCAATTTCGTTCATACATATGTCTCTTACGAGATTGGCCTAGGCTCGAAGGTAGCCTAGGCTTATAAAATAAAAAGGGAATAAGAGAGGGGGAAGAACAGAAATAGGCATATAATAATAGGCATATAATAACAACTGAACATCAGAACAGGTGTACAGAAGAATGCATGTAATTATAGCAGAACTATTTAGATATGAATCAGTTTCTTAATAGGCATAAGCTCAGATCCAAGTTCATTAACATGTCAAGGTTACTGTTAAATCTTTATATCTAAAAGTAATAAGAACTCACAGAGATTGAATTTAAAAAACAGAGGATAATATGCTAATGTTGCAGAAAGGATTTTTGGACAAGTCAGATAAGAATTCTCTTAATTCAATCCAAGTTTCAACAGCTTCTCCCCATCTTCATCTTAAATTTATAGAACAGAGGTTTAAGGAAGAAGTATGAAGAAGTGTATTTGATTTGATAGGAGTGCATGGCTTTATATAGAGTTTACGAGACAATCCTTAACCATCAAATCCCTGTTTTTAAATGCAATCCATCCAGAAAAATAATGAACCTAGTTAACAAAATAGTCCGGATATAGAAAATGAATCTCGCCAAATCACGTGTGGGTCGACCTATGGGTCGACCCACCCCCACCTGGGTCGACCTATGGGTCGACCCACCTGACCTTGGGTCACCCTGTAGGTTGACCCAGAGTAGGCGTAGTTCGGCCCACAATGAGCATGGTTCCCGCCCCTTGCCGCCTTCATTTGCCGCTCGTTTATTTTGAACTATTTTGAATGATATTTACATATATCCTTGTTATGCATACAAACTTCTAACCTTTATATCTTCCTCATACGGTGTCCGTTTTATGCAAACTTAGAGTCTATCTGAACTAGAATTCTGAGACGAACACAACGGTATAGTTTGTTTTACCTAGTTCCCAATATTTAGTTAAGTTTCCTTTAGTTTTTTGTTATTAATGTCCTTTAAAATTATGGGGTGTTACATTATCCCCTACTGATAGGATTTTGTCCCCAAAATCTTCAAGCCTAGGAGAACGTTGCAATCATAACATCCACCGACAACCATCTACTCATCCATCATTCACAGGTATCCATTTTCCTTAAGAGGTTTCTAATGTTTGTATGAATCGTATGCAAATTTGTGTGTATATGTCCCTATGCTGATGCGAAAATCAAGCAGTCTACTGATTCATTCGACCTCCTTAACGCGAAATATGTTAGTGTCATGAAACCAAGATGTATGCAAACAGTCCAAGTATATCATGTAATTTCTATATCTGTGCATAATCATCCGTTCAAATGAAATATCCATATGATGATACATCCATTTCCACCCATTAAAAAGTAAAATGCACACACATCCACATGCAATATGAGAGTGTTTGAGCCGATCTAGTGCCTAATATGTCGATATGCATCCACAAGCAACCACTATAAGACACTTTCATCCACTTGCATCCATCAAACATAACATGTCTCAAACACATGTTTACGTCCATTTGTTTTCTACCTAAAGGTCGGAGATTCGATTGATAGGATATACACGAATGATAGAAGCAAGTACGGATAAAAGCTTGGAAAAAGAAGTTAAGAACATACCCTTGAAAAGAAAAGGGTACAAAGCGTGAACCTTGTCTTCAATCTCCCAAGTTGCATCCTCGCGGTCTTCTCCCTATTGCACTTTCATCAACTTAACCTCTCTGTTGCGTAGTCTCTTAACCTGTAATCAAGGTATATGAATAGGAACTCATCTAACTGTTGCCTCCTATTCTACCTCTACTTCCTCAAGCATGCTCGGCTCAACCACCTCTGCTATATCATTATGACATTTCCGCAAACGGGAAACGTGGAAAACATAATGAACACCCGCCAATCTCTCTGGTAATCTTACCTTATAGGCCATCTGACCTATCCTCTCTACTATGGGAAATGGCCCTACAAATCTTGGTGCCAATTTCCTTACAGATCCAAAGCGAACCACATTGCTTAGAGGTGGTACTTTGATGAAAACCATGTCTCTTACCTTAAACACAATGTCAGTCCTCCTCTTATCTGCGTAGGACGTCTTCCTGTCCTGAGTTGTCTTCATACATCCGCGGATAAGGTCAATCCTTTTTGAAGTCTCTCTAATCATCTTAGGTCCAAGTAGAAGTTTATCCGTAGACTCCCACCAATAAGTCGGTGGTCTGCAAGGTCGCCCATATATTGCCTCGAAGGGTGCCATTCCTATACTAATCTGATAGTTGTTGTTGTAGGCGAACTCCATCAATGGGAGATTCTCCTCTCAAGTCTCTCCAAATCTATGATACACAGCCTCAAAAGATCCTCAAGAACTCTATTCACCCTCTCAGTTTGTCCATCGGTCTAAGGGTGATATGCAGTGCTCAAACATAACTGTGAACCCAGTGCCTCTTACAGGCTCTTCCAGATTCACTGGGGAAAATGGAGTCATGATCACTCACTATGCCAGAAGGTATCCCATGTAGATGGACTATCTCCCGAAGATAAACTGATGCCAACCATGCTGCTATTTTCTTGCTCTTAATAGGAATGAAATGATCGCTCTTAGTAAGCATGTCAACTATAACGCAGATATTGGTGTTGCCTTTCCTCGATCTAGGCAAACCATCAATGAAATCCTTAGAGATGCTCTCCCACTTCCATTGTGCGACCTCCAAAGGATGAAGTAAACCGCCAGGCTTCTTCTGTTCAACCTGTACTTGCAGGCAAACTAAACATTGAGCTACAAACTCCACTACATCTTTCATCATCCCGACTCAAAAGAAAATCCTCTTCATGTCTCGGTACATCTTATCGCCGCCCGGATGGATAGTCATCCAAGAACAATGGACTTCCTCAAGAACTATCCTCGACAAATGCTCAACTCGTGGAACACAAAGCCTCCCATCTCACTGTAGCCGCCCTCTATCATCCGTGGAATGTCTACTAAGGTGACTAGAAATCTCCCATCTACGGAGCCTATCCAAGATGTCATCTATCTGTGGGTCCTCTCGCTGCGAAGATCCTATCCGATCCATAAGAGCAGGTCGCACCTCTAAGGACGCCAACACACCAGGTATAAGATCTGTAGATGGCCTAAAGTCGAAGGTCGATATGTAGTCCAAACTCTTCCTCTAAACGAATAGAGGACTCAAAGTCATCCTCTGCCTATTCAACGCGTCCACCACTACATTACCCTTGCCAAGAGTATAAGCAATCTAAAAGTCATAGGACGCTAGGAAATCCATCCATCTCTGCTGTCTCAAATTGAGATCCTTCTGCGAGAGCAGATACTTGAGCGACTTATGGTCCGTGTATAACTCGAACCTTTCTTCAAAGAGATAATGTTACTAAGTCTTAAGCGCGAAAACTATAGCAGCCAACTCCAAATCATGTGTAGGGTAGTTCCTCTCATGAACTCCCAATTATCTACCACCATAGCATACTACCCTTCCCTTTTGCCTCAAGACAACACCAAGCCTTGTACTACAAGCATCAATGTTCACTGTGCCTTGTTCCCATCAGGCGATATAAAAACGTGGGCTTTTGTCAAAGCCCTCTTCAACTTCTGGAAAGCATCCTCACAATCAATACTCTCAGAAAAGGTGTCAGATTCTTCTTTGTAAGTCTGGTGAATGGGGCTAATATCTTTGCGAAGTCTTTGATGAACTTCCAATAATAGCCCGCCAAACCAAGAAAACTTCTCGCCTCCATTGCATTCTTTGGGACCTTCCAATCTTGAACTCCAACTACTTTCGCTGGATCCACTGCTATCCCGTCCTTGGAGACCACATGCCCTTGAAATCTTACCTCCCTTCTCCAAAAGTGACACCTGGAGAATTTTGTCTTAAGCTGGTGTGCTTTGAGAGTCCTTAAAACCTCTCCTAAATGTAGGGCATGCTCTTTCTCATTCTTTGAGAAAATCAGGATGTCATTCACAAAGACCACCACAAACTTATTCAGAAACTCCCTAGCACCCTACTCATCAGATCCACAAAACATGTAGGTGCATTCATCAACCTAAAAGGCGCGACTATCCCCTCAAAGATGCCATCTGGAGTTCTAAAAACGGTCTTTTCTATACTGTCCTCGACTACCTACATCTAATGAAATCCCATTGCCAAATCTAACTATGAGAAAACCGATACGCCAATAAGCTGGTCAAACAGATCATCAATCCTTCGGAGTGGGTTTCTATTCTTCTTGGTGAGCTTATTCAACTCCCTGTAATCCACACATAGACGAAGTGAGACACCCGCCTTGGTTGGGAAGAGGGCTGGAGCACCCCATTCAGATATACTTTGCCTAATAAACCCCTTCTTAAGTAGCTCCCCTACTTACTTGCTAAGCTCCCACCTCTGCCTAGGATTCATGTGGCACACAGGCAATGTGACTGGCTTCGCATTATCCACCAAGTATATCCGAAAATCAATCTCACACCTCGGAGGTAATCCACGAATCTCATCAAAAACATTCAGATACTCATAGACCATGGATATGGATCGCAAATCATCGATAGAAGCATCAAGTGTTTCTAGGAAACTAAGCATGACAAACCCCTTTGGGTCACAAGAAATCTGGAGAGTCCTCCCTCAGCAAGTTAAAAGTCTAAGGACCCTCCTCTCACAATCTAGGATGGCACCATACATGGCTAACCAATCCATCCTTAGAATTATACCATAGTACATAAAACCAAGCACATACGCATCGCACTCGAACTCGATGTCTAACCTAGATATCCTTAAACCCCAACATATCATAGACAGATGAGCCATGCCCCCAATGGGGTTTGAGACGATAACAGGATCAGAAACAATACTAGTACCAAGGTGCAGAGATTCAACCAACGAATTAGAGATAAAAGAATGAGAAGAGCTAGAATAAAAAAGATTCCTAACTGGATGATCGGAAAGGGAAATCAAACCTTTAACAGAAACTTTCCTACCTCTGTCCGGTCCACTGGCCTCGAAAGCATGCACCTGTCTTTGAGAAGTTTCATCCCTTTGCCCATGTACTTGCTTCTTTGGGCATTCCCGAGTATAGCATCCAACTTCATCACAATTGAAACAAGCATTCTTCCTTTTTTCTGCAATCTTTAACCAAATGACCTAAGCTCCCGCAACTATGACATTTCTTCTTGATTTTGAGCCTTGTCATTCTTTCCACCCTTCTTTTGTGCTTCCTTCTTGGGAAACACTTTCTTATTCTGCATCTCATCGGTCTTAACCTCTTTCTTCTCATCCTTACCCTCTTCGTGCATCAATGCTATTTCAACAAGTCTTTAAAAATTTGCCCCCGTCGATATATGGGACAATGCCAATGCTTAGAGAGGTTGATTTAATCCACTCGAAAACCTTAAAGCTTTCTTGTGCGCGATATTTACCAATTCCAACCCGAACCTTGCCAACTGATTGAACTTATTGACATACTCTTTAACAAACATACTTCCTTGCTTAAGTGCCAAGTATCTCTCTATCTGCATACTACTTCTGCTTGAGAAAGAAACTTCATCTCGAATATATGTTTTAACCAGCCTAAGTATCAATTGGATGCCCTTCGTTTGTTGCTTCCCACCTAAACGAAGCCTCGTCCTTAAGCTGCCACGCGGCCAACTATATCTTACTATGGTCGTCGACATTAAAAAGTACAAACAAGTTCTCTATCTCTTGCAGGCAATTCCATGCTTCCACAAAGCTTTCAGTTCCACGGAATTTTTTTCCTCCCATAGCACAGAAGTCCTTGCATATCCTAGAGAAATTATCTACTCGCGGAGGAGGAGGAACAGTGGCTGTTGTAGGGGGAGGGTATATCCTTGGTCTTTGAAAGGTTTTATAGCACCAAGATATCTAAGGAACCAAGTCAGTATCTTAATGCCCTCGGGAAGATTCAGTTCCCCAGACATGCTGAAAAGAAAAGGAAATGGGCATAAACAGAGAATCGAAAGATATTTTATATAACTTTAGGGAATATGTTTTTCAAAAATAGGTTTTAATTTGAAAATACTTTTCTTTTGAAAAAAAAAATTCAAAACTTTTATCCAAACTTGTAACCTTCAGCTTTGATACCACATGTGACACCCCATGTCCGTTAATATCACACTTTATCAGAATGCACTAAGTTCCGTGAAGCGTTATAGGTAAACAGTAAAAGAATCTCACAAGACAGATATAGAAATAGGAGCGGAAATTTTAAAACTTCATTTTTACATCGTAGTCTCAAAACCACTTACAACATCAGGCTAAAATACTGAAACCAAATACATCAAACCAAAACATCTGTCTTGCACTAAAAACCATCAAAGTATAGAAATGTAAAATCGTAATCCGCAATAATAGCCATAAAAAGTAGACAAGTGATCGAAGCGATACATCAAAGCAGATTTAGATCCTAGAAAAAACTGAGATAGTCCTACGACTGAGCGTTTCCACCCAGAGAACCTGGGGGGAAAAGAAAGAGAGAAAGGGAAACAAAAAGAGTCAGACATAAAGTTTGGCGCGTACAGTGACTTTTAGCATATAAAGAAGTAAAAGTATCATGAAACACATATTAAAATAGATGAGAGATAACAGTGTTATATAACAAGTGTAACCAGGATGAATAGGATAAGCAGAATAAACAGGGTAAACTATGCTTCTCAATTACTTTCCTCTGCACCAATACTAGTATAACAGATATGTGACAGGATTAGGTGTCCCTTAATTACGAATAGAAACAGAATAAGCCTAACAGAAATATGATGGTAGTTTTAGGTATACTCTGGTTTCGTAATAGGTTTTACCCCGAACATGAATAACTGGTACCTCAACTGAAATAACAGGTGTTATCCCAAACAGAAATAAACAGAAACAGGCAGGACTAGATGTAACCTAAGTACTACCCTCAAGCGATCAGCTCCCTAATGTGTAAATACCCTATGTCGGCCCCATAGTAGGGTGTATCACTCACTAAAGTGACAACCTATAAAAGGACATAGACCTATTTACTGGTGTTACAGCGGCTTATTCACCCCCATAGACCGGACCTATGCACGCTCATGATTCATTTGGAACACACCTGTATACACCCCCTTTTCAGATGAACCTCTTACTATTAGTTCATTATGTGTGCCCAGACCCCTACCTAGTGTGGGGTCCCCGTTTAATACCAGAATGGGTTACTGACTGATATGGGCCCTACACAACTGATGACACAAGCTAAACCCCTAAAACTTGTATCCCCAATTTACTAGTATTTTAACAGGTTAAGCCTTACAGATTAACAGGTTCGCTTAACCCCCATAGATTAACATGTTATGTTTTACAGGTTAACAGGTTCATGTAACCCCAACAGTTTAAATAAGTTAAGTATTATAGGTTAGTAGGTTCATAAAACCCCAACAGATTAAATAGATTTACTTAACCCCTTAGTTTTAACATACTTACTTAACCCCACGGATTTAACAGATTCCACGGGTTACTTACAGTTTCATTAACACGTTCCACTTAATCCTTAAATCAAGCTTATAGATTTACATGTTCATACATCCCAAATTTTCAGTCATATTCCACAGTAGAAGATATTCCCCAAATTTTTCGTCATATTCCACAATACAATACATGTCCCAAATTTTCTTTCCCAAACATTCCCTAATTGTCCCAATTTCGTTCATACGTATACCTCTTACGAGATTAGCCTAGGCTCGAAGGTAGCTAGGCTTATAAAATAAAAAGGGAATAAGAGAGGGAGAAGAATAGATATAGGCATATAATAATAGGCATATTATAACAACTGAACAACAGAAATGGTGTACAGAAGAATTCATTTAATTATAGCAGGACTATTTAGATATGAGTCAGTTTCTTAACATGCATAGGCTCCAATCCAGGTTTATTAACATGTCAAGGTTACTATTAAATTTTATATCTAAAAGTAGCATGAATTTAAAGAGATTGGATTTAAAGGACAGAGGATAATATGCTTATGTTGCAGAAGGGATTCTTGAATAAGTCAGATAAGAATTGTCTTGATTCAATCCAAATTTCTTCAGCATCTCCCCATCTTCATCTTATATTTTTAGAATAGAGGTTTGAGGAAGAAGTATGAAGAAGTGTATTTGCTTTGATAAGAGTGCATATCTTTATATATAGTTTACAAGACAATCCTTAACCGTCAGATCCCTTTTTTTAATATCCAATCCATCCGGAAAATAATGAACCTGGTTAATAAAATAATCGGGTTACAGAAAATGAATCTCACCAGATCATGAGTGGATCGACCCACCCCCACCTGGGTCGACCCACCTGACCTTGGGTTGACCCATAGGTCAATCCAGACCAGGCGTGGGCGACCCACAATGGGTCTGGTTCCCGCCCCTTGCTGCTTGTATATTTTGAACTATTTTGAAGTATATTTACATACATCCTCCTTATATGTATACAAATATTTAACCTTTATATCTTCCTCATACATTGTCAGCTTTATGCAAACTCAGAGTCTACCCAAACCAAAATTCCGAGATGAACGCAATGGTGCAGTCCGTTTTACTAATTCCTAATATTTAATTAATTATCCTGTAGTTTATTGTTAATAATGTCCTTTAAAATTATGGGGTGTTACAATAGGCATATAGGAAAGATTGGAAATAAACATAGAAAACGGGAAAAGGAAAATATATACATTTAACTTATTATTTATCCAACGTCACATGCATATATCTAACTTGTTTAATCAACATCACAGACATGTGTATAACTTGTTTAACATCACATGAACACGTACAACTTGTTTAGTTAATATCATAGGAATATGTATAACCTGTTAAACATCACATGCATATATACAACTTGTTTGGTTAACATCATGGGCATATGTGATTTACAGTGAAAACAGGATAATATTTGTATCACTAACATTGTAGACCCTAACCAATTTTATTTACTATCATGTTCAAGGCCTAAGACATTAGATCTGTAAGTAACTGAACTCACAGTGAATCTTGGTGAAGATAATTATATAACACTATGTCGTAAGAAGTCCAAGTCTTGAAGTTGCCTCTTTTTAATCCAATCTCTAACAGCAGTCCCCCATTTGTATGTTTATAATTTTTAGAGTTATTTTAGAGAGGAAGAAGATATGAATAGGCTCTGAATTGGGAATGAGTGAAGCCATCTATTTATGGAGTTACAGAGTTAACATCAATACTTAGATTTTAGGTTTTAAATCCAAACCGTACAAGTCATGCTGGCAACTAATATAGTGTACAAAATAGTCTAGGTTCATGGAATGGATCTGCCCAGATCCATGGTGGGTCGACCCAGCCTCCTATGTATCGACCCAAAGGTCGACCCGGGCTGATCCATTAAGCACCAAGTCGACTCAATAAGCACCAAGTCGATTCAGGTTACGTCTGGGTCGATCCAATTGTCGACCAAGTAGATGTCTGGGTCGACCCATGTCTTGATTGGCATGTATACTTGTCAGGCATGAAATCGAAAGAACAGACGGGATTTTTGCGAGACTTTCCAGCTGATGTGTTTTCTTCTGATTGGAAAACATGGCTACTCCAGATTGATCCAAGGGTATGATTGGTTCAGGTTTAAAAACTAAATCTAAAGGCTGAGGATCTTCTACTCTACATATAAATAAATCTCCTACCACCTTCCCATTTCTTCACAGCACATCTCTTCCTTACCCAGGCTAGTCTCCTTTTTTTGAGAGATAGGGTCAACCAAAAAATAATTTTTAGGGGATTTAGATTAAACGAAAATATTTTCCATTTTTTTTTGGAGGTTCTACTGGGGCCACAATGGAAGCATTTCTAGTGATTTTTATGATTATTAAGATTTTTAGTTAAGTTTACATAAATAGGATTAATAGTAGTTTTAACTATAGTTTTGTTTACAGTTCTTTTACTTACAGTTCTGTTTATTCCTGTCTTTTGGTAATTTCTTTCTATGAGTAGTTTCTATATTTTTTTGTCTTTTCTTACAATTTTTGTTTAACTAATATTCAAATTACTATAAGTTATATTATCAATCCTCTTTCCCATTCTTCGCATGTTTTTTACAGCTTATTAAGGTTATGCCCAAATATGTCTAAAGACATATGTATACATCTGATTAAGGCATAGATTTATAAGCCTAATTGCCAATGATTGATTATTATCCTTTTATTTTATGCACGTTTGGGTAATATGATTAAATTTTAATAATGGAAATATGATTGGATAATTTGTGGCTAATTTGACATATATTTTGAAATTGTAATAAAAGGAGACACTGGGCCGAAAATAGGCAAAGTTGATAAGGTTTGTAAAATGGATACGATACCGGCTATGACAAAAAAATGGACTGTAACATATATTTGCTTAAATATGATATAGTGGGAAATCATAATAAACAAACATGGTTTATTTGCAAATATGAACATGACATAAAACTATAAAAGAATAATTAGTCTTAATGTAACACCCCGCATTTTTAATAATGAAGATTAACAAAATTATCAAAAAAATTATGGAAGAATATGCGTTTGAAATTTGAAAATAAATGCATGCCATAAAATGGGCAATAAATAAAAAGTTGCCACTATGCAAACTAAATGCGCAATAGTATGTATATAGAATTGAATTAAAAGAAACAAAAGAAATGATGTAAATTAATAAATGTTATGCACATTAATTTTATAAAAACGTGCTTTGAATTTGGAAGTAATTAACATCAATGTTGCAACATTCCACTTAAATGACAATGCATGTCATAAGTAACATTAAAAGGGAATTAATGGGAATAACGTCAAAATTTATGATAGACTGTAATGACCCGGATTTTTAGCCATTTAACTTTGAACATTAAAATTTGTTTTAAACGTTGAATTGGAAATATAAATGAATTAGTATATGGAACTTATCGATTTAATAAACGGAATATGAGTTAATTCCGAATATATCGGATTATCGTAATTTGAAAATGGAAAATAATTGAATTATAAGTGGAAAAAGAATCGTTTGAATCGAAACGATTCTTGTAACACCCCAAATTTAATAAATTTTAATTGTATGAAGAAGATTAATGAAACAAATATTAATTAATAAAATATTCAAAATTGGATAAAATGGACTTTACTGTCGTGTTCGTTATGAAATCCTGAGTTAGATAGACTTGGTTTGCTTAAGTCGGTCTAAGTATGAGCAAGTTATGATTAAAAGAAGTTTGAATTAAATTAAATTAATTAATTAATTAATTAATTCAGAAAAGATGTAATGGTAATAGAGCGATCTAGACCATACATGGTTCGACCCCTCTGTCGACCCACGTAGAAGATGGGTCGACCAACCCAAGACCAGGCAGCGTGCCTACACCTAGTCGGGTTTGTATACAAGATTCTTTTGATAAATCAGCATGATGTGTTTTCTATGGTACGGATTGAACCCCTAAAATCCTATGATCCAAATTTTCATACCACACTATATATGTACTAGCATCCCTCACTATTTTCCTACACCAAACATTTCTTCATCTTCTTCCTCTACTAAATTATATTCTGAAATAAAATTAGGAAAAAAGTTAAGGTGTTGCCAAAATATAGACTGAAAGGATAATTCTTCTTCCACTTCAATTTTGAAGGCCATTTTTAGGTCTATTACACATCACTATGAGTTCTACATTATTTTTAGAGTTGTAATTTTAAAAGATTTTTGATAGTAAATATATTTGATCTGAAAGAATTAGTGTTTTTAAGTTTATTCTTGTATGTCATTTTAATTACTGTCAATTACA
Source organism: Allium sativum (assembly GCA_030737875.1). NCBI lineage: Eukaryota > Viridiplantae > Streptophyta > Magnoliopsida > Asparagales > Amaryllidaceae > Allium > Allium sativum. Next base: position 488,171,754 of record CM060913.1, read on the forward strand.
TATTCCTTTTTCAATTATTATTTGTTTATATGTACATCTTTTTACCCTACCTTTCTGCCCTTTTTTATTTATAGTCATATTATGCCTATTTGTTCATTTCTAAGTTTGGATATATTCTCCTTTTTCTTTTAATTTTGCGCTGAGCCTAGGCCAAGAAGAGCCTGTCGTTTGAATTGCGTAAAATTAGGAAATTTTTTAGTAACAATAAAAATGTGATTTGGTTATATTACATTTGTGAACCATTGATTATAAAATTGGGATAGTATAAAGGAAGAATATGCAAACATGTAAGTCTGAATAGGTTGGACTTAATTTTATATTAAGTAAACTGGTCATGGTAAAAAAATATGTGAATCAGATGTATACTAAGAAAAACATATTACTGTAATCTGTATTTGTAAACATCTGAGTAGGTACCTGTCTGGTTTAAGAAAGGGTTGTTAAAGAATTACATAAGATATGTCATTTACAACCTTGGAATATAACATAGGGATATATTAAACTTATTAATGAACTTAAACCTGCTAAGTTAAACTTGTCTATTTAATAAGCTAAGATTTCCATTTTGGAGTTAAAATATTTGGGGGACTCTTAAATCCTAGTTAACTTGGGGGCCAATCCTAGGGGTGGCTTGTGTCAATCTGTTGTTTGTTTTTCTACTAGACCCATATCAATCAGTACCCTCCTGTTATCAAATGAGTTTCGCACTAGGTAGAGACCAGGGCACACTTTACTGATGGATGATTGCAAGAGGTTCAAATTTTGGGGGTGGATACGAGTGCATTCCGGCTGAGTTGTAAGCATGCATGGATCCGACTGGGGAAGATAAGACGTTGTAACACCGGCGGATAGGGTTTCGTCTTTTTAGTTGATGGTTTCGGGATTGACATTTCCGAATACCATAGTTGGCACAAGTTATTCGTGTCTGGTCAGGGAGCCGATATCTAGATAGTAGTCAGGTAAAACCTAATCCTGATATTCGGATAGTTGGTGCATAAATTCTATTATGAGATATGAATGAGAAGCTTATCTAAGCTTACCTAATTACATTTCTTCTGTACTTTTGTACTTTCAATATTTTCATATCTAGTACTATTGATTTTCCTTGATACTTCTTTATATGATGCTTATGCTTAAAATAACTAGAACTCTCTAGGCTGTATCTCTAACCTATTTTGTTTTTCTTCTCTCTCCTCTTTCCTCGCTAGGTTCTCCGGGTGGTGAATTGCAGCAGTGACCATGACATTTTGATTCGGCTTGGACTTAGACTATTTCTTACTCCATGTATTATTTTGACTTCTTTTCTATGACTATTGTTATAACTCATGAAGTTTATGATTTTTATTGTTTTATGCTTGTGCTCTGATTTTCCACGAGACAGATATTTTAAGACTTTATGGTATTTGAAGTTGTAATGTTGTGACGTTGGTTTAACAATAATAGAAGTTTTGAAAGTTTTCCACTGTATTTTATATTCTATCTTGTAAAATTTATCCTCTGTATTATTACTTTATATCTATTGCGCCTCACAAAAATTAATGCAACCTCATATGGGTCACATTAAGGGATGTAGGGTGTCACATTTGGTATCAAAGTCTAAGGTTACAAGATCAAAGAAAAAGTGTTTTCAAAGAAAAAGAACAAGTAAAACCAATTTTTGAAAAATATATCCCTTCAACTCAATTAAAATATTCCTTCGATCTCTTTTTTAAAAAATTTCCTTTCTTTTCAGCATCTCTGGGCTCCTAATTTCCCTGAAGGTATTCCATTCCAACACGGTTGTGTAAATAAGTGAAGGCTATGCCGGATCCTGCTCGTTTGGATTTGGGCCGTCCTGTCAAGACGACTCACTGGATATTGGATTACATTGGGTGGACTTGTCAGTGATGCGACAATATTATCCACTCGTTGCTATCTAGGCCTCTTGTCCTACTTCGACAAGATTGTCTAAACTTATGGTGAGTCCTGGATCTTATGCGTCTAGTCGGTGTATTTTTCTCGTTTAGTTATTGGATCATCCTCACACGACGATTACGATTTGAATTTACACCCATTTTCATGAGCAAATGCAGAAAATCGCATCACCTTGTACATGCTCACATTTTATTGCATCACCCTGTATAGTCCTGTTTCGCATACCATCTCTCCGCCTTGCATTCAGAATCTTGCATCCTCCACTGCATCGTATTGCATTCCTCCATCTCGCACCCCTAGATCTCACATCGCATCACCTCCGAAGTCTCGCATCCACCACTCCGAGTCCGCCACACATCGCTTCCCTTCAAACACGTAATTCGCATCCCTTGGATGGGAATGGGCAGGCTTGCATCCCCCATGAGGAATGTGAAATTCCCTATTATGAGATATTTAAGGGGCCAGGATGCGATTTTCCACTTCACAAAGATCGAATGCGATTTTCCACTTCATAAAGCTTGGATGCTATTTTTTGAAGGCGACAAAGATGTGAAGCATTTTTTCAAACCCGAACATGACCTTTGATGCAATTTTTTGGCTGTGGGCTATGTGGGATGCAATTTTTTTTGAGAGTGGACCCCAAATCCTACCTACTCCTACTAACCCACTCACTTATGGCTACCCCCAAGCTTGGCCTTCATTTGGATCTTTTTTCCTCTGGATTTTTGGCCTTCTTGGAACTCTCAAGCATCATTTATAGGAGCCACCTTCTTCTCTATAACCATTGGACATGGCATGGACCATTAAAACGTTGCACAAACGTTTTGCATTAACTTCTGGACATCTACAAGCATAACTACACTGCTTTTGGACTGGATTAGACATTTTTGAATTTCTTGGACATTGAAGCTATTTTTTGTACATTATTAACTGAGTTAACACTTTTCTCACTCAACGAAGAAGGACTTTTCGGTCAAAGTTTATAATTAACAATCATTTGTTGTTTTATTATAACGCTTTCTACTCAAATATTGTCCGAACTTGTACAACTTTGTAATCAAATTTTATACAATGAATTATTACTATGAAGTGGACGTAGGCGTTAGTGCCGAATCACAATAAAAAGTTGAGTTCTACTACATTACTTTATTTTTTATTTGGATTATTGCATTCATAATACAGGCATACTTAAGGGTTGGCGTGTGCTGAATCCATAACAGTTCCCTACGTCAACAATTAATAAACTTAACATAATAAAATTTCATCGTTAAATGGATATTCAATTTATGTTAAAATCCTTTTATTTTATAAATAAATCGTTATGGTTTATAAACGATCCATAGCAATTTTATGAAAATTTGATTTTGACAAAACAAAATATCCACAATATGAAATCTTGATTTTTCGCTTTCATTAGGAAACTATAGTCAAATACATTAGAACATTTCTTATTTCAAAGAAATTCGACTTATAACGAATCATGTATATCCAATTAAAGTTCAAACGTAAAACATCGATCTATCACAATGTTACGAGCTCGTTTTTAATTATATTATAATTAATACATTCAAACTTCGTTTTAAAAATTAAATCTCTTAAATTGCCTAATTAACGCAATATTGAAAATTCAACTTATTTTCGACTATTTTGAAATTAAATTTATTATTCCACTATTTATATTAATTAAATATTCAAAATTATTTAATTCAAAATATTGAAATCGCCAAATTGATATTTAAATAATTAAAAATATTATTTATTCGACCACTAAAAATTCGGGACCTTACATTATTTAATAAACGAATTTAGTAAAAGTGGTTATAATTGAAAGAAGATTTTTTCAAATGCAAAGAATTGGTTTTTAAAACCGTATTTCGAATAAAATAGTAAATGAGATTTTGTATGATATTTTAATTTATATTAGCTTCTGAGTTACAAACTTTCATCCATCTTAAGATAAGAACATTGTCGAGTTGTGGTGCGAGAGATAGTGAATGACTTCATTATTGTCTAAAGGATGGCACTAGTTTGAAATGATAAAAGAAGTTGGAAATAGTTATTACTTCCTTAAGAGAAATATTGCAACTTTATCTTCAAAGTTTAGAGGAATTTAATAAAACTATTGGGTTTTATTATAAAAAAGGCATGACTTAACATTGTTTGGCCTAGATATGAAGTTTGGTTATCTTTATACAATTTGTTAAGTATATAGAACTATTTTCTAAGCAATGGAAATAGTATGTTTTGTGAATACACATATTCCAAAAAATAAGTAAATGGTTAGGATGTTGGAGGAAATGAGACGAGAGGTTATACGGATCTGAAAATTGAAATAGATATGGAAATTAAATTATTGTTTCCATAAGTAAAGTTTTTAAAATTTAATCTGTAAAGTTTGAAGTTAAACAAAACCATTTGAGTCTATATAATAAACAATACGTCGCAGGACATTGATTTGACCCATTTAAGATTAGTGATTAAACATATATCATTGATTTAAGAATAAATATTGATATTTTTGGAGTAAAGGAAGTAAAGAGGAGGTTTTGTGAATATGTTTATTCTGAAGAGATAACAATACGGTTATTATTTTCAAAGTAACGAAAACCGGAGAGATATGGAAGTATAATTATCCATTTGAGATAAGTATATGAAATTGATTTTTAAGAGTTGAGAATGACTTTAAATGAATGATGTAATAAAATAAAAAGGTATGAGTTGCTGAAGTACTTAAATGTACTCTATGATTTGATAGTTAAAGAACCGACTATCAATGAATTTCCTTTTGACTAATAACGTGTTAGTTCGAGGAGACCAGGATGGAAACCAAACCTAAAACCACTTCAATCCAACTTTGCGCTCGAACTAAATTTGCAGGGAAGCTTATGTGTATTTAATGATCTGAAGGAATAGATCTTTGGAGAGAGAGGTTGCTCGCTAATGTCTCTGGTTAACTATCAGAATTAAACTTGCAGTAGTAATCCTTACGTTGGGGTATCTTTAGTTTTGCTCTTTCCTAGAATGAACTTGTGTGGATGAATATCTGACAGAGTATTTCCTAAGATCACATATGTTGGCTTTTAAAAATATACCTAGTATAGTGGCAGAGAAGTTGATTTCTTTCATCTTAACACCCATAGTATATTTGTGAAAATCAGTTAGTGATTGGCAGGTCGGACAATGTGACATTCAAAGTTGAATGTGATGTTTCTTAAAAGGTAACCATGACCTCAAGCCTCATCAACCAGGAAATGACTGAAATCGGGCAGGCAGCAGGGCTATTTGGGTCATACCTATTGCGGGTATATCATCACTTAATCTAAAGTAATTGGTTGTCTTTTTTTCTATGCTTTAGAATGATACAGTTACTGATCCCAACAGTGGTAATTATATATTTGGTACACTCAAGATGAATGAGTGGCTAGTTCTGTGTGGCCGGTTGCAAGATGTTCTTGTTGAACCCTAGTGTTTCATCTCTAGAGGACACCGATCGGAAGGTAGTTCCATATCTAGTCATGTTGGAAATCCAAACCCCTTTATGATCCGTAGGTTTTTAGTTGTAAACCAACTATGTCAAAAAGTGAGATCAAAGCGTTTTGACTATGTTCATATTTATTTGTGATTAGATAGACATTATCATAATATCATTGGATTAGATATAATAAATGTAATTCGGTTATCGTAAGGGAAAAATGTGCCATGTTTATGTGTGGTCATGTCTTACGAGAGTTCTATTGTTCAAAAGGTTTCTAAAAGTTAAGTAAGTTGTTTGTGTTGTGAATTTTTCACTGAAAGTATTCCAGACTGATCCAGGTGATATTGCTTTCCTCAAAATGTGCTCGTGTCAAACCGAGTATGTTTTCTAGGTTGTATTAAATTTTTCTTAGAGCTTTAGGAATGGACCTGGAGTTGAGACGTATTCCTGTATTTTCTAGAATTAATTTATTTCCACTATGTGTTGTATTGATCAACATTGTACTGATCTAGCTACGTACTTTGATTGTGTTATTATATATATACAGATTCTGTTTTTGTAAAGAGTATTGATATATTATATTTTATATTTCCTTATGAAATTCTTTTCTACTCTGATTCTATAGTATTGATGTTCTTCTTCTTCTATTCTAACATTTTTTCTTCTTCTCACCATCTAACTTCTTTATCCTAACTATCCACTATCTTGTCCCTTTTACGCTTGACATGTGTGGTTAAATGTCAGCTTAAACGATATATAGAAGTTGGTCCATTACATAGACAATCAATTTCAGAATATTGACACACATATGAATAGTGCACATGTAGTTATAATTAAAATAAAAATGTATAGATATAAGTTACAGAAATAATGTGTGCCATAAACGACATGAAACCAAGAAATAAAAGAAGTTCAAATGGAGCTAATTAAGCAACGTTTAAATTTAATTTGTATGTGCACATATTAATAGTGTGCATTTGAAATGGGAATTAAACATGTATCAAAAGGATTAAAAACTGAAGAAAAGTGGGAATAGAAATATAAAGGAATAAACACACAAGAATTTGAAAATGGAAAAAGTATTAGTGCACACATTGGTTACACATTCAATGTTAGGTTGCACATTAAAACACAAAACCAAAGAATAACATTGAAGACAACGTTCAAAGAAAATTTATGTGCGTATTAAATACGCGCTGAATTTGAAAATGATAGGCAAAGAGATGGAAATAAATAAATTTAAAACATTAAGAAAAGAATGATGTTATGCAAATAGAACAAACAAAGGAGTAAATCACGTTTTAATTGGCCAGTACACGTTTTCACGAAAGTGTATGGGTCTAATGTAATTTTAAAGAACATTAATGAACTAAAGAATACATAATTTAATATTAGGAATTAAGTAAAATGGACTGTACTGTAATGACCCGGATATTTGACGGTGTAATAATTAACTTATTTAATTATTTAAATAACGAATATATTATTTAATCGACGATGTTAGAACGTATAATTATATTATAATTAAAATCAAGTTTGAAATGGCGCTGCAGTTCGTAATTTGGCGATTCGAACTTCAACTGAATGTACAAGATTCGTTTTAAATCGGATTTCTGTGAAATAAGAAATGCACGGAGCTCGTGGAGTATATCTTTCTAGTGGAAGAGAAAAATTAGGATTACGTCGTGTAGATTTTGAGATATGTCCAAATCAAATTTTAAAATAGTCGTTATAGAATCGTTTATCGACCGTAATGGTTTATTCGATATAACTAGAGATCGGGTTTGAATTTAGGCATGATTCTTTTGGGAAGTAGTGATAGTTTAATTTTTAGAATTTTACTGTAATTTTTAATTAATTAAATAAGAAACTTTTTATTTGGGATATTGTGCACCATGTAATCAACATTTTGGGATTTCACAATATGAGTTAAACTACCGGTATCATTATATTTTTGGGATCACGACACTTTACTCGATTAGTTGATATTTTCATATCAGTCCGTGGACAAACAGAGATCGTATGGACTTGTTTCAAGATGGTACTTCACGTGTAAGATTAATTATATATTAGAATAATATAAAATGGCCCAAATTCTCTCTTATATAGGAATGAGCCTTAACCCAATTTGAGCAACAAAACTGTTTTTGTGGTCAAAACAGAAACGCATCCCCGGGAAATGAAACTAACGGCCAAAATTCTTCCAACCCATCCCATCTTCATTTATAAAAGGGAACATATAACCTAATCTCAGCTCAAAACATTTTCTGTGATAACCAATTTCCGCCGCCACCAAATAAGAAGGAACGAATGGCAGTTCAAAATTTTCCCCTCTTTTGATCTCTCAATCCTTAAAGCCATTCACAAACTTCTAACCAAAAGTATACTCGGCTTGGTGAGATCTGCGTGGTGATCGAAGACGATCGGTTGCTGGTCAGTATCGGAGCTGGAATTCATCTCGAGATGGCTGCCGTTCGAGGAGTTTGTGTGAGCTTCAGGCAGCGCCAAGTGCGATGAGATTCAAGGTGGTGATGGGTGGAGTTAAGGCGTCGGTAGTGGTGGAGTCGGATGGTGCTCCGGCTGCTTCGAAGTGGTACAGCAGGTGCTGTAGTTTGAATGACGTGGTGTTCATTTTCCTGAAACAAAGGAAGTCGGGAATTTTGCCAGATTTTGATATGGATTGGCCAGCGTAAAGTGAAATTAAGGTTTATTAACCTCAGATGTATGCATTTATGATGTTATTACTTAATCAAAAACTTGTTATTCAATGAATCTGTGTTGCCGTGAGGTACTGGGAGTAAGTGGGTGTCGGGGAAATATGTAAGGAGCTACAGGGAATTTAAAACATGAATTTGGTTGTGGGTATATCCATGTGAACGGGGTGATTTGTTTCAGCTATGCAGTTTGGGTTGGAGAGATGGAGTTGGGTGGCTGTGACTTTTCCAAGAGGCTCACGGTTTTAAGTAATGAAGGATGGTTGTTGGGTCATTATTGTCGATCTGAATTTGGTGAGCTCGGAATGAAGGAGGGGGCTGGAGCAGCTAAGGGGTAGTCACTGGGAGGTGTTGGACTGGATGTTTTGAGTGTGATAATTATGTGGTGAAGCAGTTGATGCCGTGAACTTTCATAAACGAGCAGCAGTTACGATGGGAGCCAGAGCAAAGAAGGAATAGTGCCTGTGCCATTTTCTAACACATGTAATTAGTGTAAATCCTTTGTTAATTAGGATTTAAGTATAAATTTATTAGGCTTAATGAAATTTAAAATTTGGTTAATTAAACTATGCGTAATTTAGATATGATTAGGATTAATTTGATTACGCTTAAGTTTTTGTAAAGTGTAGTTAGAGTTTATAATCTAAGTAATTAAGATTAATCAAGTAATTAGTATAAAATGGATTAAGTAAATTGGTTTATTAAATTAAAAGGGATTTGGGATTTATATATTAGTAATTAGAAATTTATTTTATGGCAAAATTGTTGTGATAGACGGTTAATAATTTGTACGTCTACGACTAGAATGCAACGGAACAACTGCATCCGAAATTATATGGACGGACACTACGCACTGGAACTGACAGGGAGTGGATGGGAGCTAGTTTGAAATTATGGCAAAGTAAACTGTTTGATTCAAATCAAATAACAGTTTATCGTTCTTTAACGATGAACTGCCAAAGTGAGTAAAACTCACTAACTCTCCTCAATTTATATTTTAATATAAATAGTACTTTATTTATTGACTGGTGTATATTGATTGTTAAACTGGACTGTTAAATAGATTTGATTGAAAACGTAGTTATAGTTAATCTATGTACTGTTAATCAAATATGGTTCTGTACAGCAGGATATTTCATTTCAAAATGAAATATGATATATATTATACTGTGTAACATCTGTGGATGCAGAGAGACAGGTTGGAGGAATCCGACTGGATTCCTCAACAATTATTTTACTGTTTTCATATATTGTGTTATATGATGTGTTATATAATCTGTTCTGGATTATGTGTGTTAGAATGATATTAATCATTGTTATTCGATATTTTACATATCATAAGAAACCCTGAGTTGTGAAAAGGAATATTTCAATGTATATTGAAATAAAGGAATTTTATAAAATCACAGGATTTTATAAAAGGAAATTATTTATAAAACGAACACGGTTTTATAAAAGGAAAGTATTTATAAAATGAATAGAGTTTTATAAAAGGGAAAAATGTTGATAAAACAAATAGAATAGGAAAAAGGAATATTTCAATGTATATCGAAATAAAGGAGTTTTATAAAACCAACTGATTTTATAAAAGGAAACAATTTGAAAAGGAAATTATTTATAAAACGAACAGGATTGTATAAAAGGAAATTATTTATAAAACGATTAGAGTTTTATAAAAGGGATATTTATTTAGAAAATAAATAGAATTGAAAAGGGAAATATTTATTTAGAAAATAAATAGAAATAAGAAATATTTATTTAGAAGATAAATAGGAGTTGTAAATAGGAAATATTTGTAACGGTAAACAGAAGTTGTAAATAGGAAATATTTGTAACGGTAAATAGAAGTTCTAAATAGGAAATATTTGTAACGGTAAATAGAAGTTGTAAATAGGAAATATTTGTAACGGTAAGTAAACGTTATAAAAAGGGAAATAGTTGTAACGGAAACCATAGTTTATCAAAAGGAGTTAATCAAACGTAGTTTATCAAAAGGAGTTAATCAAACGTAGTTTATCAAAAGGGGTTAATCGAATATAAAAATTAAGAAGTGAAGTTAAACAAAAATTAGAAACTGACTAGAGATTAGTAAGTTGAATAGTTTTCGGAGTATCGATCTGGTGTTGGTTTCGGCCTTCAGGATTTATACTTAGAGAATTGTTCTCTTACTAGTTTACAGTTAGGGACTAATAGTTGTGGAATGGAAGTGATGCGTAAATGGGGATTGGAAATGTTTTCCAATGTTGAAAACATATATTTTCTAATTTTAGAAAATAAGGAAATATGAATATATATATATATGGTTGATGATTGGATCGATAATTCCATTTGGAATTTAGATCGTTGTTTGTACACCAACATGTTTTCATTTATAGTTAAATCACAGACTATCAAGTTTTGACCATATTTACGTTGTTGATATGAAGAGACCGGTTGGATTCTTATCCAAAGAACCACTCTGTATTAGCATAAGCGTTGCGAATATGCCAAAGAAAATTGAAGACGGAGTAAAGTGCAAGGGCTGTTGTATAAGTCTTAGATAACAGTGACTAAGATGGATGTACTGAATAGTGCCTTCGGTTTCGTTCAGTCCCAGAACGAGCGTATATGGACGAGTGTCTGACAGAGTATTTCCAATGATCGAATGGATTGGTCTGTATAAATATATATGGTTGCAACGGATTTATTCCCTTAGCATAACATCCAGAATATTTGTGTAAACCAATTAATGATTAACGGAATTGATAATGTGGCATTCAAAGTGATCGTGTTATCAATGAATGAAAAGTAATCGTAACCTCTGGCCTCAACAACCGGTAAATGACAAAAATCGGGCAAGCAGCATGGCTAAGTCGGTCGCACCGAAGTAGGGTGTATAATCACCTATCTAGAGAATATTCATTTGCTTCTTAAATCTATCAATGTTGTCCCATATATATTTACGGGAACGGTTGCTGATCCCAACCGTTGGTGATGTACATTCGATACACTCAAGCGAAATGAGTGGTCGGTCATGTGTGGCTGAGTTCAAAGATGTTCTTGTTGAACTCCAGTGTATCGTTCCTAGAGTACACTGATCGTAAGGTGGTTCCATACCTTGTCATAGTTGGAAATCCATTACCCAATACGTGCTTGCGGTTTTGATTGTATACTATATTTGTAGAACGTGAGATGAAAGCGTTTCTGCTAGATGATTATTATAGTGTAGTTGATAGACATTATTACAATATCAAAAGGTCTTGATATAAAGATATTTTGGATTCTCATAAGGGAAAAACCCGTTCCGTTATACGGCGTGGTCTTATGAGATATCGTTGACTTGTTCGAACTGTTTAAAACTGTTTTACTCACACCAGTCCATGACTGACCCGGAGTTTATTTTTTTGTTTTCCCTAAACTCTTGGGTGCCTAATTTGTACGGGCAGTCAAGTAGTCGGGATTTTACAGATACACTTGGAGAGCTTGGAGCAGGAGGCTTCAAGATTCTATAGCTATTATTATTTTTGCTGTGTTGTAAGTGTTGTACTCTGAAATGTTATTGTATACATATATTGTTTGTATTTCAAAAGTTATGTTATATTTTATTCGTTTCGCTGCGAAATTCGTGTTACTCTGATGATGATGTTCTTCTTCTTCTTCTATTCTACTAGTTCTATCTTATCTATCCTCACCCTCTATCTTCTTTCTATTAACTTCTTGAATTTTCTGTGCAATTTGGGGTTGGACTTGTGTTATTTAGTCAGCTCAAATTGGACCGGATTTTCGGGTCATTACAGTTGGTATCAGAGCTTAAGTTAAGTGAATTACCTTGGCTCTGTGGCGTGACTCAATGGAGATAGGGTTAGTAATACCCTAGATTGAGTTGAGTGTATATATACGAGTGAACGTATTTGTTAATTGATATAAAAAATTTGTTTTATATTGTGGAGCTTTATTGGTTGAGTGGCTTATGAATTCTGGTCGATGGTGGGGCACCACAATATTTATAGGGGTTTCTAAACACTCGAATACGATGAACCAACATGATATGTTTTGACATTAACATAGTATAATTGGTTGTGTTGGTTGTTATTATAATCAGATGAGTTTATAAAAAGGCGAAATGGTTATAGATAACTAATCAGAATTCTTATAAGTAAAGTATATGAAATAAGATGAATTAAATCTGAAATTAAATCAGAATCAGGAATTAAAATAAGGAAATTTTAAGTTCCTGGGAAATTTTGAAAATGTTTTCAAATTGAAAGTGTTATAGTATTGAACTCACTTCGACAAACCGGGAAATAACCCTGATTAGTGTGGCCACATCATCAGTGTTCATTTTCGAGTTCTAAGTGACGGATTACTACCAAAGGTTGTGTTTTTGAATTGTTTAAGGAAAACAAGTGTTTAGAAATTCAAAGGTTTTGAATTGGTATTATGGTTTCAAATTGATTTGAAATAAACCCAGGAATATAAATTCTAAAATTAAGATTTAACTTATGAAGTTAAATAGATTAAAATATTGAAAGTGAATAAATTAATTTGAATTAAACTTGGACAAGGTTATATATAATATGGAATTATATTGGGATGATATCGAGTAAGTTGATTGATTTTATCAGGATTTGGAATCAAGAATTGTACTTAAGTTTGAAATGGAATTTGACTTGAGTATAAGCAATTGCTTGAGTTTGAGGATAAAAACTGACAGGAGATGGATTGGAATGACATTGGTATATGTTAAGTTGATAACCAATGGGAATGGTATAATGATATGGTCAGCAAAAAGGTACAAGTTTATATTTCATATGAGTTGGAATTTATGATCCGATTTGGCAAGCCGCTTGGCGTTTTGATTTTCTTTTGGGTTGGAGAAGGCCTAGAGAGGCGAGTTGGATTTTTACAGATAGGGCTGTACAAAGGAGGTTATGGAGAAATTTTCCGAAAATTTGAAGTGTTAGAAAATTTTCAAGATTTTTGAAAATTTAGTAAGTCGGAATGAATTAATTTTTTGTTGATATTAATTGGTTCAGTTGAAACTGAAGTTAAGGGGTAAACCGATAAATATTTACCCAGCAGATAGGGTCGTCCTCTAACTTAGCAATTTCGAGGACGAAATTATTTTAAGTGGGGAAGAATGTAATGACCCGGATATTTGACGGTGTAATAATTAACTTATTTAATTATTTAAATAACGAATATATTATTTAATCGACGATGTTAGAACGTATAATTATATTATAATTAAAATCAAGTTTGAAATGGCGCTGCAGTTCGTAATTTGGCGATTCGAACTTCAACTGAATATACAGGATTCGTTTTAAATCGGATTTCTGTGAAACAAGAAACGCACGGAGCTGGTGGAGTATATCTTTCTAGTGGAAGAGAAAAATTAGGATTTCGTCGTGTAGATTTTGAGATATGTCCAAATCAAATTTTAAAATAGTCGCTATATAATCGTTTATCGACCGTAACGGTTTATTCGATATAACTAGAGATCGGGTTTGAATTTAGGCATGGTTCTTTTGGGAAGTAGTGATAGTTTAATTTTTAGAATTTTACTGTAATTTTTAATTAATTAAATAAGCAACTTTTTATTTGGGATATTGTGCACCCTATAATCAACATTTTGGGATTTCACAATATGAGTTAAACTACCGGTATCATTATATTTTTGGGATCACGACACTTTACTCGATTAGTTGATATTTTCATATCAGTCCGGGGACAAACAGAGATCGTATGGACTTGTTTCAAGATGGTACTTCACGTGTAAGATTAATTATATATTAGAATAATATAAAATGGCGCAAATTCTCTCTTATATAGGAATGAGCCTTAACCCAATTTGAGCAGCAAAACTGTTTTTGTGGTCAAAACAGAAACGCGTCCCCGGGAAATGAAACTAACGGCCAAAATTCTTCAACCCATCCCATCTTCTTCTATAAAAGGGAACGTATAACCTAATCTCAACTCAAAACATTTTATGTGATAAGCCATTTCCGCCGCCACCAAATAAGAAGGAACGAACGGCAGTTCAAAATTTTCCCCTCTTTTGATCTCTCAATCCTTCACGCCATTCACAAACTTCTAACCAAAAGTATACTTGGCTTGGTGAGATCTGCGTGGTGATCGAAGACGATCGGTTGTTGGTCAGTATCGGAGCTGGAATTCATCTCGAGATGGCTGCCGTTCGAGGAGTTTGTGTGAGCTTCAGGCGGCGCCAAGTGCGATGAGATTCAAGGTGGTGATGGGTGGAGTTAAGGCGTCGGTAGTGGTGGAGTCGGATGGAGCTCCGGCTGCTTCGAAGTGGTACAGCAAGTGCTATAGTTTGAATGACACGGTGTTCATTTTCCTGAAACAAAGGAAGTCGGGAATTTTGCCAGATTTTGATCTGGATTGGCCAGCGTAAAGTGAAATTAAGGTTTATTAACCTCAGATGTATGCATTTATTATGTTATTACTTAATCAAAAACTTGTTATTCAATGAATCTGTGTTGCCGTGAGGTACTGGGAGTAAGTGGGTGTCGGGGAAGTATGTAAGGAGCTACAGGGAATTTAAAACATGAATTTGGTTGTGGGTATATCCATGTGAACGGGGTGATTTGTTTCAGCTATGCAGTTTGGGTTGGAGAGATGGAGTTGGGTGGCTGTGAGTTTTCCAAGAGGCTCACGGTTTTAAGTAATGAAGGATGGTTGTTGGGTCATTATTGTCGATCTGAATTTGGTGAGCTCGGGATGAAGGAGGGGGCTGGAGCAGCTAAGGGGTAGTCACTGGGAGGTGTTGGACTGGATGTTTTGAGCGTGATAATTATGTGGTGAAGCAGTTGATGCCGTGAACTTTCATAAACGAGCAACAGTTACGATGGGAGCCAGAGCAAAGAAGGAATAGCGCCTGTGCCATTTTCTAACACATGTAATTAGTGTAAATCCTTTGTTAATTAGGATTTAAGTATAAATTTATTAGGCTTAATGAAAGTTAAATTTTGGTTAATTAAACTATGCGTAATTTAGATATGATTAGGGTTAATTTGATTACGCTTAAGTTGTTGTAAAGTGTAGTTAGAGTTTATAATCTAAGTAATTAAGATTAATCAAGTAATTAGTATAAAATGGATTAAGTAAATTGGTTTATTAAATTAAAAGGGATTTGGGATTTATAAACTAGTAATTAGAAATTTATTTTATGGTAAAATTGTTGTGATAGACGGTTAATAAGTTGTACGTCTACGACCAGAATGGAATGGAACAACTGCATCCGAAATTATATGGACGGACACTATGCACTGGAACTGACGGGGAGTGGATGGGAGCTAGTTTGAAATTATGGTGAAGTAAACTGTTTGATTCAAATCAAATAACAATTTATCATTCTTTAACGATGAACTGCCAAAGTGAGTAAAACTCAGTAACTCTCCTCAATTTATATTTTAATATAAATTGTACTTTATTTATTGACTGGTGTATATTGATTGTTAAACTGGACTGTTAAATAGATTTGATTGAAAACGTAGTTATAGTTAATCTATGTACTGTTAATCAAATATGGTTCTGTACAGCAGGATATTTCATTTCAAAATGAAATATGATATATATTATACTGTGTAACATCTGTGGATGCAGGGAGACAGGTTGGAGGAATCCGACTGGATTCCTCAACAATTATTTTACTATTTTCATATATTGTGTTATATGATGTGTTATATAATCTATTCTGGATTATGTGTGTTAGAATGATATTAATCATTGTTATTCGTTATTTTACATATCATAAGAAACCCTGAGTTGTGAAAAGGAATATTTCAATGTATATTGAAATAAAGGAATTTTATAAAATCACAAGATTTTATAAAAGGAAATTATTAATAAAACGAACACGGTTTTATAAAAGGAAAGTATTTATAAAATGAATAGAGTTTTATAAAAGGGAAAAATGTTGATAAAACAAATAGAATAGGAAAAAGGAATATTTCAATGTATATCGAAATAAAGGAGTTTTACAAAATCAACCGATTTTATAAGAGGAAACAATTTGAAAAGGAAATTATTTATAAAACGAACAGGATTGTATAAAAGGAAATTATTTATAAAACGATTAGAGTTTTATAAAAGGGATATTTATTTAGAAAATAAATAGAATTGAGAAGGGAAATATTTATTTAGAAAATAAATAGAAATAAGAAATATTTATTTAGAAGATAAATAGGAGTTGTAAATAGGAAATATTTGTAACGGTAAACAGAAGTTGTAAATAGGAAATATTTGTAACGGTAAATAGAAGTTCTAAACAGGAAATATTTGTAATGGTAAATAGAAGTTGTAAATAGGAAATATTTGTAACGGTAAGTAAACGTTATAAAAAGGGAAATAGTTGTAACGGAAACCGTAGTTTATCAAAAGGAGTTAATCAAACGTAGTTTATCAAAAGGAGTTAATCAAACGTAGTTTATCAAAAGGGGTTAATCGAATATAAAAATTAAGAAGTGAAGTTAAACAAAAATTAGAAACTGACTAGAGATTAGTAAGTTGAATAGTTTTCGGAGTATCTATCTGATGTTGGTTTCGGCCTTCGGGATTTATACTTAGAGAATTGTTCTCTTACTAGTTTACAGTTAGGGACTAATAGTTGTGGAATGGTAGTGATGCGTAAATGAGGATTGGAAATGTTTTCCAATGTTGAAAACATATATTTTCTAATTTTAGAAAATAAGGAAATATGAATATATATATATATATGGTTGATGATTGGATCGATAATTCCATTTGGAATTTAGATCGTTGTTTGTACACCGACATGTTTTCATTGATAGTTAAATCACAGACTATCAAGTTTTGACCATATTTACGTTGTTGATATGAAGAGACCGGTTGGATTCTTATCCAAAGAACCACTCTGTATTGGCATAAGCGTTGCGAATATGCCAAAGAAAATTGAAGACGGAGTAAAGTGCAAGGGCTGTTGTATAAGTCTTAGATAACAGAATAGTGCCTTCGGTTTCGTTCAGTCCCAGAACGAGCGTATATGGACGAGTGTCTGACAGAGTATTTCCAATGATCGAATGGATTGATCTGTATAAATATATATGGTTGCAACGGATTTATTCCCTTAGCATAACATCCAGAATATTTGTGTAAACCAATTAATGATTAACGGATTTGATAATGTGGCATTCAAAGTGATCGTGTTATCAATGAATGGAAAGTAATCGTAACCTCTGGCCTCAACAACCGGTAAATGACAAAAATCGGGCAAGCAGCATGGCTAAGTCGGTCGCACCGAAGTAGGGTGTATAATCACCTATCTAGAGAATATTCATTTGCTTCTTAAATCTAACAATGTTGTCCCATATATATTTACGGGAACGGTTGCTGATCCCAACCGTTGGTGATGTACATTCGATACACTCAAGCGAAATGAGTGGTCGGTCATGTGTGGCCGAGTTGCAAGATGTTCTTGTTGAACTCTAGTGTATCGTTCCTAGAGTACACTGATCGGAAGGTGGTTCCATACCTTTTCATAGTTGGAAATCCATTACCCAATACGTGCTTGCGGTTTTGATTGTATACTATATTTGTAGAACGTGAGATGAAAGCGTTTATGCTAGATGATTATTATAGTGTAGTTGATAGATTTTATTATAATATCAAAAGGTTTTGATATAAAGATATTTTGGATTCTCATAAGGGAAAAACCCGTTCCGTTATACGGCGTGGTCTTATGAGATATCGTTGACTTGTTCGAACTGTTTAAAACTATTTTACTCACACCAGTCCATGACTGACCCGGAGTTTATTTGTTTGTTTTCCCTAAACTCTTGGGTTCCTAATTTGTACGGGCAGTCAAGTAGTCGGGATTTTACAGATACACTTGGAGAGCTTGGAGCAGGAGGCTTCAAGATTCTATAGCTATTATTATTTCTGTTGTGTTGTACTCTGAAATGTTATTGTATACATATACTGTTTGTATTTCAAAAGTTATGTTATATTTTATTCGTTCCGCTGCGAGATTCGTGTTACTCTGATGATGATGTTCTTCTTCTTCTTCTTCTATTCTACTAGTTCTATCTTATCTATCCTCACCCTTTATCTTCTTTCTATTAATTTCTTGAATTTTCAGTGCAATTTGCGGTTGGACTTGTGTTATTTAGTCAGCTCAAATTGGACCGTATTTTCGGGTCATTACATGTACCATTATGTTTGTCTTGGAATTCTGTTTCAAATAGACTTTGAGTTTGCGTAAAATGTACATCATATGAAGAAGATATTAAGGTTCAATGTTTTTATACATATAAGGGAAATATATATACAGAAAATAAAACTAGAATTTCAAAAATATTGGCATGAATTGACAATGTGGCAAGTTAAGATGCAAATGATCAAAGATTTTTTTGAAAAGCTGGGCCTCGTAAATGATGATAAAAGCACGGCTTTATGTAGCATAGCTTTGTGTATAACATTAATTTGCGAGCCTCACACCTCGGTATGAGTCAGAAACGGGATCGTGACTGCAGGGAGTCCATGCGCTTCTATCTAATAGTGGTGTCATGGTATGGAGCCCAAACATTTTTACTTATGTGGTTGTTGGATTACGAGGCACCGTGGATATAGAGGCGACTAAAAGGCTCGGTGATAGGTCCGATAGGACCGAGAAACATATTGTTCAGGAATAACTAGTACTCAAAAGTAAGGGAGGACCGGCCCTGAAGATCCAAGGCCTCGCCAGCGTCCGAGTCCTGGGCATCCCTTGCCTAAAACCGTTAAGGAGACATCCCTTGCCTTGACTCATGATGGAAATCCAATTTCCAATACGCGACCTTTCAGTTTTAATTGTAAACCTATGTATGACGGCATAATATATGGTACCTATGCCGTCTATGATTGATACATTTATATTTGAAGTTGTTTTGACACTATGCACTTATTGTAATATCAAAATGATTTGTTTTAAAGAGTATCAAGCATGTTTGGCTATTATAAGGGAAAAATCTATCTTCCGGCTTATGTTGCATTGTGTGATGGGACCTGAGTCTTATAATAGCATCGTTTTTCGAAAAGCATTGGATTGTTTATAAATAGTTTTATTTTAGAGAATCCATGGTAGTAAACCCGTTCCATGACATACGACATGGTCCCGTGAATTACTCTATTTTAAAGTAAAAGTTAATAACTATTTTAAGTTCTTACACTATTCCCATGACTGACTTGGAGTTTATTGTTTTAACCTAAACTCTGGGTACCCATATTTTCCACACGGGCAGCTATAGTTTTGGGTTTGCAGATATTTCTTTTCCCAGGATCCTGGATTGTAGTTGGATCTATATTCGGAAATCTTTGTATCTGTGTATTCCCTTATTCCCTTCGGTTGTGTTAGTTGATGTATTTCCGTTATTCATTGTATATATATATATATATATTTTAAATTTGTGTATTTTGATCTCTGATATTTTCCGATATATACTATTTATTTGGACTCTGATATCTTGTACTCTGATGTAAATTGTTGTAATAGCAATGAAATGTTCTCATGTTTGTGTTCTGATTCACCGTGTTCTCAACAAAATCTGGGCTCCTCCGTCTCTTCCGGGATCGGAGTAGTCTAGATTATGATAGTTTGGTATTAGAGCTTTGGTTTACAAAGCTTGAGAACAAGGCACGTTAGAACCAAACGAAAGAGTTTATCGGAGACAGGATTAGTAATATCCTGTAAGAATAACTCGTTAGATATAGGGTTATGCCCTAGAATGAGTTAGAAGAGTGCTATTCCTAAAAATGAGTTTTGGTTTTGAAAATTATATATTATTATAAAGATTTAAATATTATATTTGATATTGATTTTGGACTATCGGGTACAAGAAGATTTTGCGTATACGCGTCATGAATGTATATTCGAGGTCTCAAGTATAATGGGTAGATATAGGATCACGTTCTAGTCGCCCGGAGATGATTTTGATGATGATCATGACATCATCGGTATTTATGTTCGAGTTTTGAAAGTGGAATGTCTATATATTTCCAATTGACTGGTGTGAGAACCAAAACTTAGTTAGAGTTTATTGTCGTGATTTGACACTAAAAATATGATTTTTGGGTCTATAAATGCTATATTTTTGAAAAGCTAATTAACTAATTGATTGCTGTTGTGGTAAATGATAATTAGTTTGACTAAATAAATTATTAGAACAATAAAACCAATGTGAAAGTGAAAGGTAAAGTAAGCCAAATCGAACCAAACATTGAACTGAATTGAAAATTTTAGTTCGAATTAGTATATATACATGTATATTTAATTAACATGTCATAGCATGGAAGCTATGGAAAGGAATAAAATTGTATGCCCGAAAAATAGGTACATATTCACTATGCTGATTAGGTTTGATGATTTTATGAGAAGATTGGCTAGCCACTTGGCTTTTGGATTTTCTTTTGATATATGAGAGCCCGTAGAGGCCATTTGTGGTTGTACCGATCAACCCATACAAAGGAGTTATGGCAAAAATTTAAGGCATTAGCCAAATTTCTAGAAACTAGAAAGTTCTTAGAGAATGAAAAGTTGAAGAACTTGAGTCAAACGAAGGTTGAGTTGGTTAAGTAAACGGCCATCAGTTCCTTCTTCCTTTTGAAAGATGAAAAGATTTTAAGTTGGGGAGATTGTAACAACCTGTATTTTTGGAACCAATTTTAAATTTATTTTTAATTGATTTCCATAGATATTAGATATTCTAGATGAATTATTTTAGAATAAATGACTTAAAATTTATTTAAATCGAAGTTAGAATGTATAAATTTAAAATTTAATTAAAACAAGCTTAAAATGGCGCAGTAGTTTGAAAATTTTACCTTACACTTTGAATGAATATATAGGATTCAATATAGTTCAGAATTTGATAAAACAAGAAACTTTTGAATATTTTGGATTGTAATTTTCTAACGAATGTAAGAAATTGAGATTTCACTTTATAAATAGTAACTTATGTCTAAATTAAAATTTAGAATAGTCGCTATGGAATATATATATATATAATATTGTGAATATAAGGCACACATCCCTAAAACGAAACTTAATTAGGCTCACATCCGGTCATAAAGTTATTGTAAATTTAGTCCCTATTTTTCGAAAATTCATAAAAAAATATAAAAAAAATATAAAAAAATCACGATAATTCGTATTTAAATTAAACATGTACTCGCCCAAAAATTCAGATCATAATAAAATCAAAACATGCATCAAAATAAAAAAAATACAGAAAACAACGAAAAATGCAGTAATTTGCATCAAATCATGCACATATTTGGAATACTTGCATTCATCTGTGCAAGTATTTCTCTGTTATATTTTTACATGCAATATTTGCATACATGTGTGCAAGTATTTAAAATAGTTGCATACATGTATGCAAGTTTCTGCACACATTTTATTTTCACATGTAAATACTTGCATACATGTGTGCAAGTGTTTCAAATAGTTGCACACATGTATGCAAGTTTCCGCATACATTTTCAACTAAAACAGCTTCAGAAATACTTGCATACATGTATGCAACTATTGGCAAAAGTTGCATACATGTATGCAACTATTTGCAAGTTTTAAATTCACACCACATCCCTGTAATGTTTTCTCTGTAAACCCGCCCCCTATTTTAGCTGCCGCCTGGAATCTTCCGCCTGCCACTTTCCATACCTCCGCCTCTTTCGTTTTCTGTCCAAATTTTCAGGCGCTATAACTTTAAAAAAAAAAAAAAATTCTAAAATCTATAAATATTCTCGGAAGTCCACAGAAATTAAAAAAAAAAAGTTGCATAAATGTATGCAACTTTTACGAATAGTTGCATACATTTATGCAACTATTCGAATATACATGCATATATTTATGCACGCCTGTTTGAAAAATTGCATACATGTATGCAGTTTTTCTATATAACTGCATACATGTGTGCATATATGTCAAAATATATGCAAACGTGAATAAGTTGCACGTAGGTATGCAGTTTTTAAATAAATGCATCAGCAGATGCATGTTTTAACAATATGTGCATACATGTATGCATTTATACTGCAGATTTGAAATAAATGCATACATGTATGCAACTAATCGATTTATATGCATGTTTTGATGCAATTTACTGCATTTCGTTGATTTTCTGTATTTCATGATTTTGACGTTGTTTTTTTGATCTGATTTTTTTCACGATTAATTGTTTTAATTAAATACGAATTTACATGGTTTTTTAATATTTTTTTAATATTTTTTTATATGTTTTTGAAAAATAGGGACCTAATTTACAATAAGTTTAGGACCGGATGTGAGCCTAATTTTGAAACTTAATAGGGACCTGTGACAAACGGACCCTATAATATTTAGCCCTTAAAAATCGGCATTTTGAAAACGACCTCCGTTTTCAATGAAACCACTTCCATTGGGTTCAAAAGGCCGTTTGCATGCTCGAAAACTATAAGCATCGATACCTTTGGAGTAGGAGAAATTTGTTCCTTTTCATCGGATGTAAGACCAAAATATCACTTTTTGCATATGGACGAATTTGGGCTCCAAACCACTTCCATTGAGTCCAAAATGTCATTTAGGATTTTTTTAATAGTATAAACTTCGATATATTCCGAGTTTCGAAAATTTGGCACTTCGGTTTGGGTTAGCTCTGTAACCCACTCATATAACCCCTAAATCAGCCCTCTCCTCTTCATTCCACCCAATACTTAGCAAAAATAGAAAATGGGGGTATGGGTGTAACACCCCGTATATTATATAACAGTGTAATTCACAAATTAAAGTATAATTAATTTCAAATTAAAGAATTAAGGGAAACGGGATACGCCATTGCGTTCGTCTCGGAATTCTGCTTGAGATAGAGTCCGGGTTTGCATAAAACGGACTCCGTATGAGGGAGATATGACCTCCGGAAGTTTCAGAATTCAATTTAAAATTCAAACAGAAAGTAACAGTTCAGAACGAGTTCAAAATTCAAAAAAATCGGACCCAAATTGGGCTAGGCGGGAATTTTCCCGCCCAAGGCACCCAGGTTGACTGGGTAGTCGACCCGGGGCACCCAGGTCGACTATGTAGTCGACCTGGGGGTCGACTGGGTAGTCGACCTGGCCCTTGAGCCAGGTCGAACCCAGCCCCTCCTAGCTGGCCTTGTCTGTGCTTGGCCGAATTTCTGAGCCTTGTCTCGTCACTAGGGCTAGGTGTCAGCTCCTGATTGGTTTCTCTTTGAAACGAACGGTTAATATTAATCTAAGCTCCATCGACGGCTCGAATCAATTCACAAACTCTATAAAAAGGACCTAAGACTCCACCTAATTCACACAAATAAAAATGAGAATGAGACCGTCATGCTGCTGAAGTGAGTCTAGGAGTAGACGACAAAATTGAGTGACGATTAGGAGTCGATTCAAAAGCTTAAAGCAACGACAATTAAATCAAAACAACGCCTACAACAAAGGATAGCATCTCCAAATTCAGAATTCAGATTCCTGAATTGAAGATTCGTCATACGTTGTAAGTAGAGAGCTATTCCGATGTGAATGAATAATTGAGATTTGATTTGTGTGAAATGAGAAATGGAATTGTACTTAATTTGTGGTGATGATGATTCATAATTGTATGTTGCTATGATTCTAATTATGAATAGATTTGGGATGTTGTGGTATAATGATGTTAGACCTATTGGATATTTGCAAGTATATGATTCATGTTGGAAGTTAACGACTATATGTTTGTGGTAGTTTATCACAACACCTATTGGATATTTGCAAGTATATGATTCATGTTGAAAGTTAACGACTATATGTTTGTGGTAGTTTATTACAACAAAGTTGAGATTCATGCAAGTATATGATTCACTATTATGCCAACATGATTTTAGATCCATCTATGTATATTTTTATGATCATTTTTAGTGTAGTTGGATCCAAATGAGTATTATGATTCATATGAATTTATGTTGGAATTGGCATCATGATTCAAGTGTAAAACCATACTTTTGTATTAGTGACAAAAGTAAGCATCTTTGTGTACTTGTGTTGACTTTATGAACATGGCTAGTTTATGTTTAACTTTATGCCCAAACAAAATATGTTTTAGGCCTATGTTGTTATCAAAATCATGTGATAATATATGCGACACATAATTAAGTTAGATTAACATTTTTAAATGCAAGTTTACATGACTAGGTTAAAACCACGATTCATATTTAGGTATGTTTTATGCCAAGATTATATGCTATTACAATGCAAGTTCACAAGTGCCTAATTTATGTTAATCGCTATGTTGCAAGTTCATGCGTTCACACACCCCTTTTGTTGTTATATAAACACCATGTTCTAAGCCTCCCCTTTTTCATATGGCTAGGTTGGGCTTAAATGTTAAGCCCAACATATGTTATATTATAGCGAATGTATAAAACGGGGGTAGTGACGTTGGGTTAAAAATATAAAACATATGTGCTGGCATGTTTGACGCATGCCAACGACCTTGAGAACATTTAAGTGGTATAAATTAATTTTACCCAATAAAGATGAATTTGAATAATGGGCCGCAAATATTTGCATATAAAAAGAAAAGAAACAAAATATGTAAACTTAGAAAATACGATGTGTTTAACCCGAGGTTGGATTGCGTTGTGACATAAACCTGCCCGGAACCGCCCGGCTATCCAGTAGTCACAACAATACCTATCCAATGTGGGTGGTTAAACATTGAGCCCAATAAAGACCCGAGGTTAGACTGAGTTGTGGCGTAAGACTGCCCGGACCCAACCGGCAACAGGCAGCCACAACAATACCTGTCTAATGTGAGTGGTCGAGGCTTTAATAAGACAATTAAGGCTAAGTCAGGATTGATAGGATTAAGTAAATTGAATTTATACTTAATCAAATTGAACATGCTAAACTATACAGACTGATTGGGGGTTAGGTTTATACAGAACACTTAACCAACTTAGCATGTTGGCTAGAAATAGAAAACCTAGTAGCGGGGGACCCTTTTCAGCAGTAACCCTACAAGGTGTATCAGGATACCCTGAACTAGGCAGGGTGGGGCACGATTATTGGGCTGACTGTAAGAAGTCAAATCGACGGCGGTGGTGCAGCAGTGTAGGTTCTAACGGGGTGCGGGCGTGCACACACTCCGGCGTAGAAAAATTAGGCACTGGGCACCTGTAGTATACCTGTGCATTCTAGAATTGTGTCGGGCCGCCACCATGGGACTATGCGAGTAGGAGCCGATCATTTGAAATGGACCACTTCACCCTGATTATGGGGTGCCTATTGAGAACTAGTTTATAGGGGTGCAGAGATTAATTATGGGTACGATGGTATATTCGACTCTAGACAGCTTAACTTAGTTTATGGCGCTTCCCCATTTCCAGTTTATACTTATCATGCTCATTTCTTTATTCATAGACTGAATAGTCCTAGACTTACTCAGGATTTATGTCTGACTCTACTTTTCTTTCGTCTTCTTTTCTTTTGTTTCCCCCCAGGATCACAGGGAGGGAATCCCGCAGCTTGACCAGTTCCACATCTAGCTTGAAGAGAGAGAATGTATTGCTTGGATCTCTTTCATTTCGGACTATGGCTTTGGATAGCAATTATGGGGACTTATGCAGTTTACTTATGTTTTTTATGCTTCTTTAAGTTATGAAATCATGACAGTTATGAAAATGTAATGTTTTTGGAAGTATTGTAAGACAATTATGGTATGGTTTGTGTAACACGTATTTTGATGAAATAAAAGTTGCTGTTATTTTCCGCTGTTCAAAAATATGTGTATTTATATCTGTCTTGTGTATCTGTGACTTATACTTATAAACCTCCACCAAAATTAGGGCATTCCCTTTGAGAGTGATGCTAACGGAGGTGGGGTGTTTCACTTGGTATTAGAGCATAGGTTTACCAGATAAGATACAAAGTTTTGAGAATTTATTTTCAAAAGAAAATTTAAAGAAGCATTTTTAAAGATAAAATGTTATTTTACTTTTAAAAGGCATAGTCCCCCAAAGCCATAGGTACTATATTTTATCCTTCGTTTTGAATCTATCCTTTTTGTTTCAGCATGTCCGAAGAACTTAACTTGCCAGAGGGTGTACCAATACCTGGTTGGTTCAGACGATTCTTAAAAGCAAGGGCTAATCAGCCAGGTCCCACTGTTCCTCCTCCCTCAGCTGCAGTAAATCATCCAGCTGCAGCAACACCTCCTCCTCCACCTCCTCCACGTGGTAATGCTTTTGCCAAGACATGTAAAGATTTCAAAGCTATGGGAGGGAAGGACTTTCATGGAACCAAGTCCTTCGTGGCAGCCAGGAACTGGCTGAAGGAAACCGAGGACTTATTCGTCATCTTTGAGGTTGAAGATAGGCAGATGGTACAACTGGCAGTATGGCTACTTAAAGGTGAGGCTTCCTACTGGTGGGAAGTTACCAATGCAGAAAGACCAGTGGAAACATGGGAGGACTTTAGGGCGAGGTTTGAGGCTAAATTTCTCTCAGAAGCTGAAAGGAGTCTCCAATTGGAAAATTTCTTATTTCTTAAGCAAGGGAATATGACAGTCAAAGAGTACGTTAATCAGTTCGATCAGTTGGCTAGGTTCGGCCTGGACCTAGTCAACACTCCACACAAGAATGCTCTCTGATTTGTCAAAGGATTGAAAGAGCCATTACACAGCTTGGTCATGACCCATATACCTATGGGAGCTACGTATGAAAGGTTGGTGCAGATGGCATTGCTGAACGAAGAGGATAAGGGCAAGAAGGAGACAAAGGCAGAAAGCTCTCAAGGGAAGAAAGAAGGGTTACAGCCTAAAAAGACAGACTTTAAGAAGGGCGGGAAAGACAACAAGTCCCAAGAGAAGAGGAAGTGTAATTTCTGTGGCAAAGTGGGGCACTTAGTGAAAGATTGCCGGAAGAAGAAGGCCAAGTTGAATGGTGGGCGCTTCTCTTGCAGTGAGACAGGCCACATGGCTAAGGATTGCCCAAAGAAGCGAGGGCAGGGGCAGAGGGCTGGATCCACCTCAGGGGCACAGGTTCATGCACTAGAAGCACCACCTCTGCAACAGCGAGGTATAAATACTTCTGTAGAAAGTCTAGTTTATCTTTATGATCACCCAGTTCGCAATTTATTTGACCCTGGCGCATCACACTCCTTTATTTCATCTGCTTTAGTAGAATCTTTTCACCTAGAAACTAGTATGGTAGAGGACCCCTTAATTGTTTCAAATCCAATCGGGGGCCCAGTTCATTTGTCTATGATCTGTGTGGGATTGAAATTTCTATTCTAAGCGTAGAATTTAGATGTAGTGCCTTTGTTTTGGGCTTCTCGGGATATGGTTTGATTTTGGGCATGGATTGGCTATCCAGTAATGGTGCCATCCTTGATTGTGAGAAAAGGGTGGTTAGGCTTCTGACCCAACTCGGTAACACTCTGGAAATTACTTGTAATCCCTCGTATGCGGTTATGCTTAGTTATCTTGAATCACTAGATGCTTCTGTTGAGAGTTTGCAATCGGTTAGAGTGGTCCGTGAATATCCGGATGTCTTCGAAGAGGTGAAGGGCTTACCTCCGAAGCGGAAGATAGACTTCCGCATATATCTTATAGATAATGCAAAGCCCGTTGTGTTGCCCGTTAGACACATGGCTCCACGGGAAAGGAAAGAGCTTAGTAAGAAGGTTAAAGAGCTTCTAGAGAAGGGGTTCATTAGAAGGAGTATTTCAGAATGGGGCGCTCCAGTGGTGTTCGCCACAAAGGCGGATGTTTCACTCCGTCTTTGTGTTGACTATAGGGAGCTCAACAAGCTAACGAAAAAGAATAGGCACCCTCTCCCCTGAATTGATGATCTGTTTGATCAACTTGTAGGAGCGTCTATTTTCTCCCAACTTGATTTAGCGACTGGATTTCATCAGCTAAGGGTGGCTGAAGATAGCATCGATAAGACAGCATTCAGAAGCCCAGACGGCTTCTTTGAATGGCTTGTCATGCCTTTCGGCTTGACAAACGCACCCGCTTACTTCGTGGACCTGATGAGTAGGGTGTTCAGAGAATTCCTCAACAAGTTCGTAGTGGTCTTCGTAGACGATATCTTGATCTTCTCAAAGAGTGAAGAAGAACATGCTCAACACCTAAGGGCAATCATGGAAACTCTGCGAGTCCATCAACTAAAAGCCAAATTCTCCAAATGCCACTTTTGGAGAGAGGAAGTAAGGTTTCTTGGGCATATAGTATCCAAGGAAGGGTTAGCTGTGGACCCTGCTAAGGTAGTAGCGGTACAGGATTGGAAGACACAAAGGAATGCAACTGAGGTCTGGAGTTTTCTAGGACTAGCAGGTTTCTACCGAAAATTCATAAGGGATTTTGCGAAAATCTCAGCTCCTCTCACAAGCCTGACAAAGAAGAATCTAGTGTTCAATTGGGACTTGGATTGCGAGCTTGCTTTCCAACGCTTAAAAAGGGCTCTCACAACAGCCCCAGTTCTGACGTTGCCAGATGGAAGTAAGATGTTCACAGTTTATACAGATGCATGCGGGACAGGACTAGGCGCTGTCTTAATGCAAGAAGGAAGGGTAGTAGCTTATGGCGGGAGACAGTTGAAAGTACACGAAAAGAACTACCCGACCCACGATCTTGAGTTAGCCGCCATCGTCTTTGCACTCAAGTCTTGGCGACACTATCTCCTAGGCGAGAAGTTCGAACTTTACACTGACCATAAATCGTTGAAATATCTTTTCTCGCAGAAAGATCTTAACTTGAGGCAACAAAGATGTATGGAGTTTCTTGCCTCGTACGATTATGAGATCTCCTACACTCTGGGCAAAGGCAACGTAGTCGCAAATGCTTTGAGCAGAAAGAAGCTAACATTAAGCCCGCTGTTTGTTGAAAGGAAAAGCCTGGAGTATATAGCCAGTTTTAACTTTAGGCCCTCCTCTGATTTCGTACCAGGTTTATTAACATCTCTTGAGGTGCTCCCTACTCTTTTGGACTCAATAGGGACAACACAACGTGAAGACCCTCAGCTTGTAGAGACGTTTGATAGGCTAAGTAGGGGTGAGACTTCAAGCCACCTCAACAGATACTCCATCGACGATAAGGGTTGGCTAAGGCGAGACGGAAGGCTATGCGTCCCACGGACAAGGGATTTAGTAAAGACGGTTCTCGAGGAAGCACATCACTCCAAGATGACGATGCATCCATGCGGAGATAAAATGTACAAGGACATAAAAAGAACTTTCTTTTGGAGCGGCATGAAGAAGGACGTGGCAGATTTCGTTTCTAAGTGTATGATTTGCCAACAGGTTAAGGCAGAGCAGAAGAAGCCTTGCGGTCTGCTCCATCCTCTAGAAGTCCCACAGTGGAAGTGGGATAGTATTTCAATGGACTTCATTGATGGGCTGCCCAGGTCTAGAAGAGGCAACACTAGCATTTGGGTAATAGTGGATAGGCTTACTAAAAGCGCCCACTTTTTGCCTGACAAGAGTAAAAGGACTGCCTCATCCTTAGCATCTCTTTATCTCAAGGAAATTGTTCGACTCCATGGAATACCCTCCAACATTATTAGTGACCGAGACCCTATCTTCACAAGTGAGTTTTGGCGGAGTCTGCAAGAAGCACTAGGCACACAGTTATGCTTGAGTACAACCTATCATCCCCAAACCGACGGCCAGACAGAAAGAGTGAACAGAGTTTTGGAGGACCTTTTAAGACTGTGCGTCCTTGACTTCGGAGGGACGTGGGAAGACCATCTTCCTTTGGTATAATTTGCCTACAACAACAGCTACCAAGCCACCATCGGAATGGCGCCCTTCGATGCTTTATATGGGAGACCTTGCCGATCGCCCACTTGTTGGTGGGAGTCTGCTAACAAGAACATACTTGGACCAGATATGATCCGAGAGACTTCAGAGAAAGTAGACTTAATACGGAGAAGAATGAAGATGGCCCAACATAGACAGAAATCCTACGCCGACAAGAGAAGGACCGACCTTGAGTTTGAGGTTGGGGACAGGGTTTTTCTTAAGGTATCTCCTCTAAGGAACGTTGTTCGTTTTGGATCCACTGGAAAGCTAGCACCGAGATTTGAAGGACCATTTCCTATTATCGAGAAAATTGGGAAAATGGCCTATAGATTAGAGCTACCAGAAAAACTAGCTG
Organism: Allium sativum; assembly: GCA_030737875.1. Classification (NCBI taxonomy): domain Eukaryota; kingdom Viridiplantae; phylum Streptophyta; class Magnoliopsida; order Asparagales; family Amaryllidaceae; genus Allium; species Allium sativum. The sequence continues at coordinate 488,201,992 of CM060913.1, forward strand.
GAGTTCACAATGTCTTTCATGTTTCGCACCTCCGAAAATGTCTACATGAATCTGCTGAAGTGGTAGAGCCAAACATCCTTGAAGAAGCTGAAGTGGAACGTGAATCAACTGTGAGAAAAGTTCCAACCCGTATCTTAGGAACTGAAGTGAAAAAGCTATGCAACCGCGAAGTCAAAATCATCAAAGTTCAGTGGAGCGATGCCGAGGAAGACGCAACTTGGGAAACTGAGGCTAGAATACGCGCAGCCTACCCTTTTCTTTTTGAGGGTACATCTTTGATCTTTCTTTTTCCTTAAGTTGTGCTTTTATCTATCTTTAGGGTATATCTCGTCGACCTTATCTTTTAGGTAGAAACCCTTTGGATGAAAACATGTAATTGAAACATGTTATGGATGATGGTTGCAAGTGGTTGCAAGTGATGGCTAGTGGTAGCTCGTGGTTGCATATAGTACACACACAATCAAGGTTTTAGATCGGCTCAGTCACTTCATATTGCATATGCATATATGTTTTTATATTTGTATATGGTTGAAGTTTAATGTGTTGTCATATAGATGTTGCATTTATATGAATGATTGTGCACTCATGTAGAATCATAAATTGGAAAATTTGCATACATAATGGATTCATGACACTTACATAATTTGCATTAAGGAGGTCAACTGAATCAGTAGACCGCTTGATTTTGCATTAGATAAGTACATGTACACACACTTTGCATATGATCATGAAGCATTAGAAGTCTTTTAAGGACAATGGACGCTCGTGTTTGATGGATGAGTAGATGGACGTTTGGATGTTAGGATATACATTCTCCTAGACTTGAAGATTTCGGGGATGAAATCCTTTCAAGTGGGGGGGGGGGGGGAATGTAACACCCTGTATATTCTATAACAGTGAAATTCACAAATTAAAGTATAATTAATTTCAAATCAAAGAATTAAGGGAAACGGGATAGGTCATTGCGTTCGTCTTGGAATTCTTCTTGAGATAGAGTCCGAGTTTGCGTAAAACGGACACCGTATGTGGGAGATATGACCTCCGAAAGTTTCAGAATTCAGTTTAAAATTCAAACAGATAGAAACAGTTCAGAACGAGTTCAAAATTCAAAAAAATCGGACCCACATTGGGCTGGGCGGGAATTTTCCCGTCCAAGGCACCCAGGTCGACTGGGTAGTGGACTTGGGGCACCCAGGTCGACTGGGTAGTCGACCTGGGGCACCCAGGTCGACTATGTAGTCGACCTGGAGGTCGACTGGGTAGTCGACCTGGCCCGCGAGCCAGGTCGAACCCAGCCCCTCCTGGCTGGCCTGGTCTGTGCATGGCTGAATTTCTGAGCCTTGTCTTGTCACTAGGGCTAGGTGTCAGCTCCTGATTGATTTCTCTTTGAAACGAAAGGCTAATATTAATCTAAGCTCCATCGACGGCTCGAATCAATTCACAAACTCTATAAAAAGGACCTAAGACTCCACCTAATTCACACAAATAAAAATGAGAATGAGACCGTCATGCTGCTGAAGTGAGTCTAGGAGTAGCCGTCAAAATTGAGAGACGATTAGGAGTCAATTCAAAAGCTTAAAGCAACGACAATTAAATCAGAACAACGCCTACAACAAAGGATAGCATCTCCAAATTCAGAATTCAGATTCCTGAATTGAAGATTCGTCATACGTTGTAAGTAGAGTGCTATTCCGATGTGAATGAATAATTGAGATTTGATTTGTGTGAAATGAGAAATGTAATTGTACTTAATTTGTGGTGATGATGATTCATAATTGTATGTTGCTATGATTCTAATTATGAATAGATTTGGGATGTTGTGGTATAATGATGTTAGACCTATTGGATATTTGCAAGTATATGATTCATGTTGGAAGTTAACGATTATATGTTTGTGGTAGTTTATCACAACACCTATTGGATATTTGCAAGTATATGATTCATGTTAAAAGTTAATGACTATATGTTTGTGGTAGTTTATTACAACAAAGTTGAGATTCATGCAAGTATATGATTCACTATTATGCCAACATGATTTTAGATCCATCTATGTATATTTTTATGATCATTTTTAGTGTAGTTGGATCCAAATGAGTATTATGATTCATATGAATTTATGTTGGAATTGGCATCATGATTCAAGTGTAAAACCATACTTTTGTATTAGTGACCAAAGTAAGCATCTTTGTGTACTTGTGTTGACTTTATGAACATGGCTAGTTTATGTTTAACTTTATGCCCAAAAAAAATATGTTTTAGGCCTATGTTGTTATCAAAATCATGTGATAATATATGCGACACATAATTAAGTTAGATTCACATTTTTAAATGCAAGTTTACATGACTAGTTTAAAACCATGATTCATATTTAGGTATGTTTTATGCCAAGATTATATGCTATTACAATGCAAGTTCACAAGTGCCTAATTTATGTTAATCGCTATGTTGCAAGTTCATGCGTTCACACACCCCTTTTGTTGTTATATAAACACCATGTTCTAAGCCTCCCCTTTTTCATGTGGCTAGGTTGGGCTTAAATGTTAAGCCCAACATATGTTATATTATAGCGAATGTATAAAACGGGGGTAGTGACGTTGGGTTAAAAATATAAAACATATGTGCTGGCATGTTTGACGCATGCTAACGACCTTGAGAACATTTAAGTGGTATAAATTAATTTTACCCAATAAAGATGAATTTGAATAATGGGCCGCAAATATTTGCATATAAAAAGAAAAGAAACAAAATATGTAAACTTAGAAAATACGATGTGTTTAACCCGATGTTGGATTGCGTTGTGACATAAACCTGCCCGGAACCGCCCGGTTGTCCAGTAGTCACAACAATACCTATCCAATGTGGGTGGTTAAACATTGAGCCCAATAAAGACCCGAGGTTAGACTGAGTTGTGGCGTAAGACTGCCCGGACCCAACCGGCAACAGGCAGCCACAACAATACCTGTCTAATGTGAGTGGTCGAGGCTTTAATAAGACAATTAAGGCTGAGTCAGGATTGATAGGATTAAGTAAATTGAATTTATACTTAATCAAATTGAACATGCTAAACTATACAGACTGATTGGGGGTTAGGTTTATATAGAACACTTAACCAACTTAGCATGTTGGCTAGAAATAGAAAACCTAGTAGTGGGGGACCCTTTTCAGCAGTAACCCTACAAGGTGTATCAGGATACCCTGAACTAGGCAGGGTGGGGCACGATTACTGGGCTGACTGTAAGAGGTCAAATCGACGGCGGTGGTGCAGCAGTGTAGGTTCTAACGGGGTGCGGGCGTGCACACACTCCGGCGCAGAAAAATTAGGCACTGGGCACCAGTAGTATACATGTGCATTCTAGAATTGTGTCGGGCCACCACCATGGGACTGGATACACCCCATGGTGGGACCAACATAGGTAGCTACAACATCGGGGGCCATAAGACACATGTAACTATGCGAGTAGGAGCCGATCATTTGAAATGGATCACTTCACCCTGATTATGGGGTGCCTGTTGGGAACTAGTTTATAGGGGTGCAGAGATTAATATGGGGTACGATGGTATATTTGACTCTAGACAGCTTAACTTAGTTTATGGCGCTTCCCCATTTCCAGTTTATACTTATCATGCTCATTTCTTTATTCATAGACTAAATAGTCCTAGACTTACTCAGACTTTATGTCTGACTCTACTTTTCTTTCGTCTTCTTTTCTTCCATTTCCCCCCAGGTCCACAGGGAGGGAATACCGCAGCTTGACCAGTTCCACATCCAGCTTGAAGAGAGAGAATGTATTGTTTGGATCTCTTTCGTTTTGGACTATGGCTTTGGATAGCAATTATGGGGACTTATGCAGTTTACTTATGTTTTTTATGCTTCTTTAAGTTATGAAATCAAGACAGTTATGAAAATGTAATGTTTTTGGAAGTATTGTAAGACAATTATGGCATGGTTTGTGTAACACATATTTTGATGAAATAAAAGTTGCTGTTATTTTCCGCTGTTCAAAAATATGTGTATTTATATCTGTCTTGTGTATCTGTGACTTATACTTATAAACCCCCACCAAAATTAGGGCATTTCCTTTGAGAGTGACCCTAACGGAGGTGGGGTGTTTCAATGGGAAAGGGAAATCAAAATTCCTAAGCTAGGGTTTTCAATTGGGAGCTCAAATCAAGAGGAAATCAAGCATAGAAACTAGTGTAAGCTTCTCCATCTTGTCCATCTTGCTTTCTCTTTTATTTGTGAGATTTCCTTTGACCTAATTTCTAGGAAAATTATGCATTCATGTTTAGATTGGATACTAGCAAGCTATTTTATAAGAGAGGTTGTTCTAGCTTGTCATTGGATCAATTTCTTGCTTATAACCATCAAAGGTGAGAGCTTTGTGAGTTCTTAGTGTCTATGCCACAATCTATTAGCTTGTATTGGGTAATGTGGGTTCATTTGGAGTTGTGTATATGCATATGAATTGGTGAGATAAGTATACACTTTCCGGTTCATTAGTTTATGTTCCATTAAATTGAAAACTATGATGAGGATTGTCCACACAATGTAATTCATATGCTACTAGTTGATTTGGTGATCTAGTGAAGTTCCATTGTCGCTCCGGCAAAGTCTTAAGTCTTCACAATTCATTTGAATCACTTTTGCATGCTTTGATTTGGAATTTAGTTCACTTTTGAACTTATATTCAAAACCGTCACAAATTTCTTGTATGAAGGTATGTGTATGTGCATTTGGGTGTTATAAGTTATTTCGGCAAGTCTATGAAGTCTCATTTGCATCTACAACATCATAGGCCTTCGGGCATTTGTCTATATCACTTTGAGCTTGTTTTCTTGTCAATATTGTGCTCGGGAACAGGTTCAGACGTCTGAATATTTTGGGGCAGACGTCTGAGGTGCTTCAAATAATTATAAAAACATGAGTACCAGAATTCAGGAATCTGAATTTTATTTTCAAACGTCTGAATTTTAATGTAGACGTCTGACCCAAAAATTTCAGACGCCTAAGATAGCTCAAAAATGAACTGAATCCTTGCTGACTTAAGAAATTGCAAATTCAGACGTCTGAATTTTTCATTCAAACGTCTGAATCTTATTTTTGAACTGTTGACCGGTGGAGACCATGGTTTACAGTTTAGATCCATCCAGGCTCTTTTCCGGCCAAGTTTTGGCCCATTTCGACTTCGTTTGTGACTTGTCAATTTCACTAATTCGCATATTTCAACAGCCAGATTCTTACGAGATCGTTTTATAAAATCATCAATTAAAGAATGACGGAGTGGAAACCAAGGTGAGAACTCTCTCACTCAAACTATTTTTACAATTATTATAGTTGTGACTAAATATATATTGATTACATGCGATTGCAATATTTGTTTTGTGATTAATGGATGTTACAGTTTTAATGTTATCATTATTAAACTATGAAAATAGTATATGAGTTCACATGGATTGTGATATAAACCCCACACGGGTAATGGGACGATAATTTTAAACATTACCCAAGTATTCAAATAATAATCATTGGATGTTGATTGAAAACCCCACATGGGTCTGGGGATGATAATAACTTCACACGTCTCCCTTGTGTTTAGTTGTACATCAATCGTGGGAACGTAGTAAGCGTTATTTAATTATTTAATGCTTATACAGTTGTAGGTTTCACTTTGGATGTGAATTGGATGTCTAATAGTTGTTCATCACTATTTATGAATACATGCAATGTATGGGATCCATATAATTGAAATTATATGGTAATTTATTGAGTCGCATTCCAATTCAGAGTATATACGAATATTTTAAAACAATATTCAGTGAAGAAGCAAAATTGATTTTGGATGGACACAAAAATATTAAAGATTTGTTTTGATGTTCGATTTTGGATGGACACGAAAAGGAATTGAAATGGTTTTGATAATCAGAATTTTTCCAATATATGAGTTGGAATGGATTTGAAAGGAAATAACCTTCCGAATATTTCGATATTGGATTCCATGATTATACGGATATTGTTGAAGAATTGGGAAGATACAGATATCATTATTTCCAATACGATATCCGTTGATCTCACAATTTGATATTGAAGATAAGTCAATATGATTTCTATTTAGAGCCTTATATTTGATATCAAATTGGATTTTGGGTTTGTCATGAACGGTGTCTTCAGTAACATTGTTCTTAAACCCAGTTGAGAAAAGAATAAATCTTTTAATTAATATTTAAGGAAGTTTTTTAATTAATAAATATAATTAGAATTAAATGGAAGTTGATTTTGGGTTGATTGTGAACAATGTTTTAAACAACATCAGTTCTTAAACCCGATTAACAGTGAAACTAAGATTTGGAATTTATAAATCTTTATTCTATGATTTAATGGAAAATTTTCAAAGTAAAGTTTTCCATTTCAATGAAAGAAATTGGAATTGAATGGAATTCGATTTAGTGATAATCGAGATGAGCTTCTGTGAAGGAAGGCGTTTACTGTTTATGGAATTTAAAAGGCTTTGCCGTTATTCCGTTTATAGTATTAGTTCGATACAGAAATTTATATCGATTTTATACTGTTATGATTTCTCTGAAGATTCCATTTTGATGGAAGTGGATTTTGGGGTTTATTGTGAACTGTGTTTTAAGTGACATTGGTTCTTTAACCCAAGTAAAAGCAGGATTAATTTCCAGAAAGTTGAATAATCATTAAGTAATGATTTTTGGAGATTAAAACTAAGAAAAGTTTTAATGAATCTTTAATTAGTTTGAAATGGAAATGGGGTAAGTAAATTTACCAAATTCAAGAAATGTTCGAGATGGAGTACCACCAGTTTTGCTCCATGGGATGAATAGGTTGGGATTGGGATAATAAAATGAATGGTTACTTCGTTAAGGCTCAATAATCCCAACTAGTTTGATAAACCTTAATTTGGTTTAACTTTTGTGAAAAGATAATATAAAATCTTTTGCAATGGTTTTCAAAGAAAGATTTAAACAAGAGGTTTAAATGAATTAATTCTTTGATAAGATTTATTGAAATGATTCCCAATGTAATGAATATTTGAAAAAAAGAATATTCTAGATTGTAATGGGGTGTATGATGTGTTTTGATAGCACTTGATTATAGTATACACGAGTTATTCGGAAAGGCCGGGTTTAACCCATTCTGAATAACTGATACGACGATTAAAAGTCGACAATGGTTGAAGACCGGAGATCTTCACATCGTTTGGATGATTACTAATGTCTGGGATGTACACCCAAGATGAGGTAATAAGTGGTGATCGACCAGACGTACTTGGAGATTGATCGGATATGTGAGGACCTCTCTCCTGTATTGGACATATCGCACGAGGAAAATGGTGCCTCCGGTTTCGTTCAGACCCAGAATGAACTTGTAAATGGATTATGTATAACATTATATTTCATTCTGTATTAATTGATTTCTATTAAATATGTATCTTTTTGGTGGAGAAGAATATATTCTCTTGCTTAACACCCTTCTCTGAGACGTACGAGCTCAGAGGTTATATATTGATAGAAATTAGTTGTATGACATGAATTGACAATGTCGCTGGTTAAGATGCAAATGATCGAGGCTTTTGTTGAAAAGGAGAGCCTTGTGGATGATGATCAAAGCACGGCTTTAAGTAGCATAGCTTTGTGTATAGTGTTAATTCGTGAGCCTCACACCTCGGTATTAGTCAGAAACGGGGTCGTGACTACAGGGAGTGCATGCGTTTCTTTCGAGCTAGAAGTGGTGTTAGGGTATGGAGCCCTGACAACTTTACTTATGTGGTTGTTGGATTGCGAGGCACCTCGGATATAGTGCCGACTAAAAGGCTCAGTGATAGGTCCGATAGGACCGGGAAACATATTGTTCAGGAATAGCTAATCCTCAAAAGTAAGGGAGGACTGACCCTGAAGATCCATGGGCTCGCCAGCATCCGAGTCCTAGGCATCCCGCTAGAGATGGCTTGAAACAGGTAAGGAGACATCCCTCGCCTTGACTCATGATGGAAATCCAACTTCCAATACACGACCTTTCAGTTTTAGTTGTAAACCTTTGTATGGCGACATAATATATGGTACTTATGTCGTCTATGACTGATATATTTATATTTGAAGTTGTTTTGACACTATGCACTTATACTAATATCAAATTGATTTATTTTAAAGCGTATCAAGCATGTTTGGCTATTATAAGGGAAAACTCTATTCTTCGGCTTGCGTTGCGTTGTGTGATGGGACCTGAGTCTTATAATAGCTTCATTTCTCGAAAAACATTGCGTTGTTTATAATTTTTTTTATTTTAGAGTATTCATTGGAGTAAACCCGTTCCGTGACATATGGCATGGTTACGTAAATTAAAATATTTTAAAGCAAAAGTTAATAACTGTTTTAAGTTCTCACACCAGTCCCAAGGCTGACATGGAGTTTATTGTTTTAACCTAAACACAGGGTGCCCATATTTTCCACACGGCCGGCTATAGTTTTGGATTTACAGATATTTCTTTTCACAGGATCCTGGATTAAAGTTGGAGCTATATTCGGAAAGCTTTGTATCCGTGTATGCCCTTCAGTTGTGTTAATTGATTATTTCCGCTGTACATTATATTTATACATTTTAAATTTGTGTATTTTAATCTTTGATATTTTTCCGCTGTATTTTATTCGTTTGAACTCTGATATCTTGTACTCTGATGTAAATTGTTGTGATAGCAATGAAATGTTCTCATGTTTATGTTCTGACGCGTCATGTTCTCAACATAATCCGGGCTTCTCCGTCTCTTCCGGGATCAGGGAAGTCTAGATCATGATACCAGTTGGATCCCTCCAACCTGTTTTCCCTGCATCCAAATATGTTACCTCAAATCATATCTTCCATTTAATACGGCAATATAGTTTCATTACGATAGAATTAAATATTCACTTCAACTAATAAATTTCAACGATTAACTAATAAAAGCAATCCAAGCATTCATAATAAAATTTAACATGTTTATATTATTATAAACGTGACCAATAAGGTAAGTTACCTTAATTAATCATAATTGTTGAAAATAACGATTAGTTTTAGTTAAATTAAACTAGCATTTAATTTAATCGGTTCAGTCGATATATATATATATATATATATATATACATACATACATATATATATATATATGTGTGTGTGTGTGTGTATATTCAGCAATCATCCAACAATAAACAACCATAGCACACAAATATTAAACCCGACTTAAATAAAATATAAGTGGGACAAAATGAGTGAGTAAACTCACCTTAATTTGATTCGTTGCTAAAATGGCTCGTTTCAGTGAAACAAATAAGCGTTTAATTTATCTGAAAATTCTAGTTGATTCCAAATATGTCCAAATATGTTCCTGAATGAAGCGTTCATCAAGACGATTCCAACATCTTCTATTTTGTCCACTTCTGTTAATATACGCACGAGATATCAATATTTCAAGTTATACATTATTTAATTTACGTAATTAAGACCTTAATTATAATTTAATTAACTAATCATCGTATTAGCCTTAATTTAATCACATTAATTACTTAATTAGGCTAAAATAAAATTTGAATCCTATTTATAAACCTTAATTTAATATAATTAAACCGTTAATTACATTTTTAAATAAATTGGGTCCTCTTTATTTGCTTCGTTTAGGCTACATGGCTCGGCCCGTATAAACTTGATTAGGCACGCTTAAATAATGATTAGGCACATATATCTTAGTATTAAGCACGTATAAATTAGGATTAAGCACTTTAAATTCTCCTCCCACTTATTTCTTCTATTTCTCCTCACTACTACAGTTACTTTCGAACGAGGATTCTTCGACACCAGACACTTTTGCACTACATCTTCTCCATCGGACTGCCGCCTGACGTCAGACCACTGTACCGACCTCCTTTCTCTCTCCCTACTACTTTGTTGCATTCAAAATCCTACACCAAAAAACCAAATACCCAAGAAAATCGTAACCTTCGAGCTACTCTCACCTCCGATCACTGTAGTGGGGTCTGACCCCACCGGCACACGCGTGCCTCCTCCCTCGACCTCTGATAAGAGTAGTACGTCCAACCATCCTATTTCCAGAGAAAAAAACTGATCCATTACTTCATTTCAACTCCTTACTGGCCATCAGAAACCATCGCACCCACTTTGCCTGTTCCTCAAGACCACCATCACCTTCTTTTTTGTTGTTGTTGATATTTGCAAATACATACGGGTTGAGGATGTATGGATTTATATTGGAGGAGTGGTTCGGTATTGCTTACTGCTCAAAAGGAAAAAGGAACTATAGGCATATCGTGTTTATATAGATGTAATTATAAGTAAGAACAATGTCTTTCGGTCATGTTTGTATGGTAATATAGGGTTGCTCATTTTGGTTAGGCACAACATCGGGTAGCATGCGTGTTTAGGCAAACATAAGTTTGCACATTTTATTTTATTTCTTTTGGTATGTGTACACGAGATTAGGGATGCAAAAAGGAACATCGGTGTAGGCTAATTTATCATAACATGTGTGTACTTAGGCGGCATATAAGGTAGGCTAGTTTACACTAGTCATATGCATATGATTTAACTTGGAAGCAAAGTTTTAATTATATTTTGCTTTGATTTTGTACGTATATTTTTTTATGCGGTTATTTAATCCTACCGCTATTTACGTAGAACATTATACACACACATCGTCACACACGAACTCCTAACCAAACGAAAATAGATATATCGCTATGTCTTGAAGTTTCGGTCCTAAGAAAACTAATATCGTTGAAATCCGACTCTTTTTTGCAAAAATGACGTTATTTTAATTTCATCTTATTAGTCGGTTAACATTCAAACTCCACATGGCCACAAACAACTTCGATTGGCTCCAAACTGGAAATTTAGCAATAATTAGCTATACATAATATACTAAAATTTGTTTTATCGAAAAAGGATGTCGTTTGAAAAATAGCCATTTTTAAGACTTAAATATATCAATAAAATATTATTAATTTCTAAACCAATTCAATTTAATAATAATAATTTATTATTATCGTATATGCATCCAAATGGAAATATAAATATTGGTTCAAATTCAATCAATATTGTAACAACACGTATTTTTGAAACTAATTTAATAATGAAGTTTGAATGTATAAATTTCAAATTTAATTAAAAAGAACTCATAATGGCGCAGTAGTTTGAAAATTTAGTTTTGAACTTTGATTGATTATACAGAAGTCAAAAAAGTTGGATTTCAATAAAACAAGAAACGTTAGAATCTATTTAATTATATCTTTCTAATTTTCAGGTATAAAATTTCAAGTCAATTAGAACTAATATGTAAGCATGGTAAATTTAAATGTGTATTGAATTTCAGCTTTAATTTAACAAGCTAGAATAATGACCATTTTCAAATGGTCTCCAAATTCGATGAAATTAGCTTTATTAGAACTGTATTTGTAAAACATAGCTAGATTTCAAATTTCATAATTTTTGAGTCAGCTATGTGGTCGTGGCAAATTAAAATGTAATTGAAAATCAATTTCGAACGTTATATTGATTTATATTTTAATTTTGATAAAAACTGATCAAATCGATCAAATTGGCTTACGAAAGATATCCCATTGTGTCTAGAATGGGTGTATTTGGCTAATGGCAAAAGTCTTTGTGGTTCGGATGAAAATTTTCAATATAAAGCAACCTTATAATTAAAATAATATTAAATAATGGGTAAAAATAATCCTTTCACGAAACCCTAGCCAATTCTATTATCCCTGCATCGTCTTTCACAACTCAATGGCTGGCATCCTTGGATTTTTGTTCCCCTTTTCTTCAAATCCAACAAGTAATTTCGAAAACTTGTAACTAGAAAATCGTTGAGCACGTCGAGTTCTTCAACATCAATGATCAAGATCATTTGTAGGGTTTGGGTTTGGCTAGAAATTGCACGCAAAGGATAGGCATTCGAAGTGATTTTTGGCAGCAAAGAGGCATGCTAGCTTCACCAGTTTCTGGCTATGGGGAGGCGACGTCGACGGCTACCCGACGGCGGTTCCATATGACGGTCCGGCATCGTTAGGAGGCGGCGGTGGCGAGCCTTAGTGGCGATGGAGTGGATTCGAGTATCGGTCCTGGTTACTGAATGAAGAAGAGAATAAACGGGGTGAAGATAATTAAATGTAACTAATTTTATAATGAAGTAATTAAGAAATTTATTTATAAATTAAATTTTATTAACTTTAAACTGATATATATTATTCAAATATGGTCAGAATTGGACAAAATGGAGTAGTAGAAACTGCAAAATCAAGATCTACGCCGTGGAACTGATTTGGACAAGAACGGATGCAGTTGGATTTTTTGATAAAATTAAATGCCTGTTTAATTCTATTAAAACAATCGTTTTAATAACGATTTCAAAACTGATCTATGTGAGAAGTCTCTCACTCAAATTATTTTTATAATTATTATATCTGTGACTGAACATATATTGATTGAGTGTGATTGCAATATTTGTTTGGCGATTGATGGATATCTATAGTTTTAATGTTATCATTATTAAACTATGATTATAAGTGTTGATAAATAAAACATTTATATTATTAATTATTCTTGGATGACAATTTACCCACCCGTCTTCCAATTATGTAGATATGTTCACATGGACTGTGATGTAAACCCCACACGGGTATTGGGATGATAATTTTACACATCGCCCAAGTGCACAAATAATAATTGGTTATTTATTGGTTGAAAACCCCACATGGGTATTGGGATGATATTTGATTTATGCTAATCGCAAGTGTTTAGATTGGATGTTAATCAATTGACTGACAAACTGTTATAACCGTTATTTAATTATTCAATGCCTATACGGTTGTAGATGCACTCTGAATGTGAATTGAATGTTTATTAGTTTTTTATAACTATTGTTGGATACATGCGATGTATGAAATCCATATAAATAAAATTATATGGTAATTGATTGAATCACATTCCAGTACGGAAATAACGAATATTTTAATATAATATTTAGTAAAGAATCAAAATATGATTCCGATGTTCGATTTTGGTTGGACACGAAAATATTGAAATATATGAAGCTGAGTTTAGTAGATGTACGCCATTTTAACTCGAACGGATTTTTCGGTTGATTTTATTCATTCTATAATGCGTATCGAAAGGATTTGATTTTAAAATCTGATGTGTTGAAAATATTATTATATTGATATTATAATAGTATATTCAATTTTGATTTAAAATTGAAATAGAAGTTGAAATCATTTTAAAATGAATTTATAAATGATTTGTAACATGCATTTTGAATGGAAATCGACGAAATATATTATATATATTTAAATGGTTTGAATAGAATGTGTCGTGCAGCGACCGTTAGCGAATTTCGACCATTGACTTTGAATTAACGTAATGAGAGATCCGACCATCGGATTCTCCTAAAGCCGGAACCATTGGACTCGAATCGAAAAGCACTTTCAAATAAATATATGAGATTTAAAATCTAATGGTTATATTTTGTGGAATGTTTAATTCAAATTTGAATAAAACAGCGATAGTGCATCTAAATGACCTGAAACGTCATTTAACTGAAAGGGCCTATTTTTAAATGATTAATTCTAGCGAAAAACTATGTCAAATCATAATAAATGATTTAGAAAGATTTTTCAATGAAATATTCAACTTTTGTTAAGATAAAAGATATTTTAATCTGAATAAGATGTTTATCAACTTGAGTAAAGAACTGAAAGGAATTACAAGGTTTTAATATAACCAGAATTTCCAACGTATGAATTAGAAAGGATTTGAATGGAAATAATATTCATAATATTTCAATATTGGATTCTGTGATTATACGGATATCGTTGAGGAATTTGAAAGATATAGATATCTTTATTCCCAATACGATATCTGTTGGTTTCAGAAATTGATATTGAATATAAATTGATATGATTTCTATTCATAGCCTTGTATTTAATATCAAAATTGATTTTGGGTTTATCGTGAATGGTATCTTTAATAATACTGTTCTTAAACCCAATTGAGAAAGGAATAAATCTTTTAACTAAGATTAATGAAGTTTTCCAATTAATAAACATAATTGGAAGTAAATGAAAGATGATTTTGGGTTCATTGTGAACGATGTTTTAAATAACATTAGTTCTTAGACCCAATTAACGGTGAAGTTATGATTTGGAATTTATAAATATTTTAATTAAGATTTAATGAAATTTTTCCAAAGTAAGGTTTTCCAGTTTAATAAATTAAATTGGAATTGAATGGAATTCGATTTAGTGATAATCGAGACGAGCTTCCACGAATGAAAACTATTACCATTTATGGAATTAAAAAGGCTTTGTGTAACACCCCACCTCCGCTAGGGTCACTCACAAAGGGAATGCACTAGTTTTGGTGGAGTATTATCTAGGTAAACAAACACAGAGATATCACAAGGCAGAACATAAATAAAGCAGCGGTAGAAATTAAAAGCCAAATTTTTATTACTTTCAAGAAAAGTGTCGAAACCCCATATATCCAAGGTACAAATTATTCCATTACATCAAGTTCCAAATAAAGAAGCATAACTTAAGATAAAAAACGTAAATTATTCCCCATAAATAGTAGAAGTGCAACCATAGCATAGCTCAAGACCAAACCGTACATGAGCTGAACATAAAGCAAGAGATATCCAAGCTAAGTGCTAGATTTTCCTCCCTGAGAACCTGGGGGCGGGGGGACGAAAGAAAAAGAGGCGAAGGAAAACAGGTCAGTCATAAAGACTGGTATGTCCTAGCGACTTTCAGTATAAAAACTAGTAAAGGTAACAAGACAGGTATAAACTGAAAATGAACATAAGGATGATGATAAGTCTGGCATGATAAACTAAGATAACAAGATAAATCAAGTCTAGCATCGCATACTCAAGATTCGCTGCACCAAATGTACTAGTATTCTAACCCATGTCAAGTATTAACCATGAAATGATCCCTTGGCCCAATATCATGAAGTGACCCATTACGGGGTCCTACAGTACGATCTACTAATCGATCGGCTCCCTAAAAGTTCTAGCTAGTCATGTGTCTGTGTCATACTGTAACGACCCGCAAATCCGAGCTATCTGAGTTGACTAAATACACCACACGTCCAACCCAAATAACACAGAAATACGAACCATTAATAGAAAGAAGTTAGAAGATGAGAAATAGGAAGAAAGAAATATTAGAATAGAAGAAGAAGAATACACAACATCAGGGTAAAACATGAACCTCACAGCGGAATGAATAAAATATAATATATCATATACTTTTGTAATACAAAATTTCTGTATACATGTACATTCAGAATCAGAGTTCAACACTTACAATATAGCGGAAAATAACACTAGGTAACTAACGCTGAAGCCTCCTGCTCCGAGCTCCTCCAATGGTATCTGTAAACACCTGAACTACTTGACTGCCCGTACAAATTTGGGCACCCAAGAGTTTAGGGAAAACAAAACAAAATAAACTCGGGGTCAGTCATGGGACTGGTGTGAGTAAACTCCAACCACTTGTTTAACTTTTAAAAATCCTTTCAAAAGGAAAGGTAATAGTAAGACCAGCCCACACATAAACACGGACGGTTTTTACCTTACTATAACTCAAAACACTTTGATACGAAAATCCAGTGATATTATAATAATGTCTACATCAAGTAAATAACCAAATAGCAGAACGCTTGCATCTCACGCTCCACATACATAGTATAAAATCAAAACCCGCATGGCGCTTATTTGAGATTGGATTTCCAACATGACAAGGTATGGAACCACCTTCCGACTGTGTATCTCTAGAGAGGAATACACTGGGTTCAACAAGAACATCTTGTAACCCGACCCACACATGACCGACCACTCATTTCGCTTGAGTGTATCGAATGTATATCACCAACGGTTGGGATCAGCAACCGTCTCCCGACTGGGACAGCATCGAATAGAATAAGAAATTAAATGAACCTCTAGATAGGTGATTATACATCCTAATGGGTGCGACCCACATAGCCATGCCGCCTGCCCGATTTTTGTCCTTTCCCGGTTGTTGAGGCCTGAGGCTACGAATACTTACCATTCATTGATAGCACAATCACTTTGAATGCCACATTGTCAGATCCGTTAATCACTAGTTGAGTTTGCACAAATATTCTGGATATTATGCTAAGGGATAAATCCGTTGCAACCATATATATTCATACAGACCAACTCATTTGATCATTGAAAATACTCTGTCAGACATTCGTCCATTTACGTTCGTTCTGGGATTGAACAAAACCGAAGGCACTATTTCTACTTAATAGAAAGAGTCCTTGCACTTTACTCCGTCTTCAATATATTCAGCATACTTGGTTCGCAACGCTTATGCCGATACGGAGTGGTTCTTCGGATAATAATCCAACCGGCCTCTCCATATTGACAACGATGGTCAAAACTTCGATAGTCTGTGATTTAACTATCGAATAAAAACAAGTGTTCATCCAAACATATCAACAAATCACTGGGCTCTTTAATTAATATTTCATTAATTAAATCTCTTCTCCATTTCCTTATCAATATTTGTTAACCAAATATTTTCAATAATCATCTTGGCCTCTTATGCCATCTGGAAAACGTTTCCAAATGTCAACTTCTTTTATTTACTATATATTAAAAAATATCTCTATTTGCAATTGAAAACAATTTCAATCCCTTATCTCTATCCCTTTTTGTTTACAATATTCGATTTTTATATTCACTTACCTATCGAATTCAATACGTCGATACAATGATTTCTAATTATCAAAAAAATCTTAAAAATATTCTAACTCCTAAAATTTCCGGAAAATTTCTCCATAACCTCCCCTGTATCGGGAGCATCGGGAAATTTCAAATAGCTTCCCGGTATCTTCCTTAATCAAAAAGAAAAAGGAAAAGCCAAGCGGCTTGCCGATATGGCGCATAAAACCTCATATATGAATTAAACATGTACCTTTTTGTCGGGCACATAAATTTAAATCTTCATATACTTCACCCCATATATGTTTAACACCTGTTCACCTGTTTCCAATTCAATTCAACTCAATCCATTCGTTTGAATTCAATTTTTGAATCGTTTGAATTCAGTTTCGCTCAATTATTCTTTAATTAGCCCTTTTTGCCTATTTCACTTCTTTGTTGAACATAACATGTTCAAATAGAATATTTAACTTGCTCATAACCAAATTGAATTCCAATTTCAATTCTAGTTTCCCTTTTTGATTTCGAATATAAATTTTCAAATCGAAATTACTTATTCAAACCCCAATATCCATTCGAAATCTCCTTAACTAATTTCTATTCAATTTAGTTAATTCTATTTAATAAATCAAAATCTGGTTTCTGTTTCAAAAATCATATTCATTTACACAACTTGAATTCGCATATATTTTACAACTTAACTCTGAAATTTTCTAAATAGAAATTCGGATTTTATTTGCTTAAAATCCTTTTATAACATTAAATAAACCATTATGGTTTTAAAACGATTCTGGCGCTGTTTTTCTGAAAATTTGCTTTTGACATAACTCAAAATCTATACGACGAAATCCAGATTTTTCTCCTTCATTAGAAAACTATTATCAAACCGGTCCTGACGTTTCTTGTTTCAAAGAATTTCGACTTCAATTGAGTTCTGTATATTCAATTGAAGTTCGAATCGCCAATTTACGAACTGCATCGCTGCGGCGAGTTCGTTTTAATTATATTTATATATATAAACTTTTAAACTTCGTTAAATGAATTCAACTCCCTTCTACTATATATATATAGATATATATATTCCAAATTCCATTTGAATCTTTACATTTCAAATTCCATAGTTTTAAATCCTGTATTCAAATCCCATTTGAAATCCTTTATTCGAATTCCATTTCAAATTCTTTATTCGAATTCCATTTCGAATCCTCTATTCGAATTCCCACTTTAATTCAACTCCTTTTTGAATTTCTATATTTGAAATTCATACTTGAATTTAGATATTCAACTCCATTTTGAATTCCCTTTTGAAATTCAAATATTCAAACCCCATTTGAATTTCTATGTTCAAATCTATTTCCAACTCTATTTGAATTAAAATATTCCAATTTTCTTTCAAACACCATTGAATTCTAAATTCGAATTCATTTACAAATACCATTTGAATTCTAAATTCAAATTCATTAGTTAAACTCCACATTTATTTTCTTGAATCTCAATACCTTAATTTATTCCTTTGAATTAAATTCCACTTTAAATTCTATAACCAAATCCCTTTTGAATGGTTATATTTGAAAATCATATTTGAATTTAAATATTTAAACTTCATTTAAATTTCTATTTGAAATCTCATATTTAAATCCCATTGGAATTTCTTTATTCAAACCCATTTGAATTCCTTTGAATTCAAATTCCATTTCAAACCATTTGAATTTCATTCGAATTCTATATCCAAATCTCTATTTGAATTTTCTTTATTTGAATTCCTTCGAATTCAAATTATATTTTAATTCCTTGAATTCAAATTCTATTTTTCATTCTAATTTCGTATATTCAAATTCTATTTGAACTTCTATTTGAATTTCTAATATTCAATCCCCTTTTAAAATTCAAATATTTAAACTCCTTTTCTAATTCTACTATTCAATTGTTATACTCAAATATCATTTGAGTTATATATTTAAAATTTCCTTTTCACATCTTATTTTGAAATTCCATTTCAAATCCCAATTCCATGCTTGTATTTCTATTTCTGAATTATCAAATGATAATTCTTTTTACTTCATTTATAACTTCGTAATAAAAGAACTATTTATAAACTTCGTTTAAAAAGAAACTACTTGTTTTATTTTTCAAAAACAAGTTTATATTTTTATTTCCATTAAAAATTCAAATTCTACTTAAAAATAGAATTTTTTCCTTTTTAAATCTCCACTATCCTTTCATGATATTTATAATATCATTACTTAAGCCCAGTGATATTTAAAACAATCAAATCACCCAATTTCCAATCATTTTATTTTAACACATCATATATGAATATATGAAATCAGCAAACAACCAACAGATAATATATTTTTGAGGAATCCAGTTGGATTCCTCCAACCTGTTTTCCTGCATCCACAGATGTTAGCACATAAATAATACCAATCCTGCTTCGTGGCAGAATATCGTGGTATAGAAGGTCATCCACTAATCATAGCGTGGGGCGTATAGGGTAATCATCCGCTATGAAACTGCGGGCATCCGCTAATGAGACTGCGGGAATCCAACCAATCAATCAACCCAATATATATATATATATAGCCTAAATAACTAATATATATAAAGCAAGCAGAAAAATCCAAACGAGCAACAACAATTATTTTTAACGAAATAAAAATAATTATAAATAAAAGGTGAGTGAGATTTACTCACAGTAATTTTCTTCCATTTCTGCCTATCCATCTAATTTCTGAATCGTCGAGTCTATAATCGTCTTGACTTATCTCGGATAGGTTTATTTCTAGAAAAATTTTAATTAACGGTTAACGATCATTTAATTTAAACCTACTTAACGAGTAAATAAACTTGATCTATGTATTTTGAAAACAAAAAGTACCTTGTTTTACTCGACTAATTTATGTAACAAATTATCGAGCGGTTTCGATGAAAGAAATCAGCTCCAAAGAATGCTCCTTTTCCTTGTGACATTTCCTCGAACACTTCATGGTCACTTCATCATCAACACCGAACCAATGTCCGACAGCCTCAACCTCCGCTGCAATGCCACCATTTCAGCTCCAGACCCCTCGTCCAGACTGTCGAACTCCTCAATATCATCAGCGTTCCTGGTCTGAACCCCCAACGCCATCATCTCACTGCCTAATTTTACAAATACTAGAACCCCTAGCCTCCTTGTTGACGTTGATTGGTCCTAACTGTCATTGCACCTTTCCT
This sequence comes from Allium sativum, assembly GCA_030737875.1. Lineage (NCBI taxonomy): Eukaryota > Viridiplantae > Streptophyta > Magnoliopsida > Asparagales > Amaryllidaceae > Allium > Allium sativum. Next base: position 488,221,968 of record CM060913.1, read on the forward strand.
AAGACCCATCGCAACTTCAGAGAACCCGAAACTCCATCGCGCTCGCACTAGTCATCGACCTTTTCAACATCGCACCACCCCAGTTCGCAACGTCGGCTCTTGATTTCGCTCCCCTTCTTCTCCTAAAATCGCGATGAGACCTAGCCTCAGCAACCCAAAAATCGAGCCCCTCCAATCCCAGTTCGCAAGCGATGCAGTCCTCGGGCGAGCTCCAAGAAAAACCCGTTGATTCATATCGCGATTTTCGATTTGGCTACTGAAAGGAAAATGGAACGGAGAGTGTGGCTTCGGTAGAGTTCAGAAAGAGGGTTGATAAAATATGAAGGTGGATGCCTGTTTTATAGTTGCGAGCAGTAGACAAAAGTGTACTCACCATTAATTCCTTGCTTTTCTTTGTAGGGAAGAAATGAAGCAAAAACTACAGCTCGAAGGATACATAGGTCTGTGCGATAAATACATAGGTCGGCCTGAAGAACGTATGCTGGATTAAGTACAAATAGTAATTAAATTTGATTTGAATTTTTAATTAGTTTTCTATTCTAAGATATTTTACGGTTTCCAACTTCAACCACAAACCCCTATTTTAACTTAACGAACGACATCTTCAAGTCATACTGCTATTCTGAATTTAATGGATCTGGTTTTGAATTTTATGTCGACTGTATAGAAGAGAGAACTATTTTAAATTAACGAATTATATTAAATACGATTTAAAATATAACTTGATTTAAAACATTAATTTTATCGATAATAAATTATTATTATCGTTCTATTTCAAACAGAATTTATATTAATCGACTGTATCATTTCGATTCAGTTTTAAATGCCAAATTCAATTTGTATTCTGTTTTCGTATTACTATATTCGATAAAAATTCGTATATCGACTATTAAATCAAGAAAAATTGGTATAGAAACTCATATTGCTATTTCAAATAACTTTAAATATACCATATTAAATAGCTGAAAAATACGGGACATTACACATACGGCCCTATCCTGAAATGTAGTCACCTGTGCTAGGTCCACCATAGGGTGTATCAAGCCCTATGGTGCCAACCACCTACACGAATCAAGCACGCACAGTGTAAACCTACTGGTGCCTAATGCCTGCTTTTTCAACTCCGGACTACGTGCACGACCATAGTCCGCCTGAACCTACAATGGCGCACCTACTCAGCCGTCGTTCTGGTCGCTTACAATCAGCCCAGTAATCGTGCCCTACCCTGCCTAGTCCTAGGGTATCGTGATACATCTAAGTTGGTTACTGCTGAAAAGGACCACGTAACTAGGGTTCTTAATAGGTTAAGTGTTGTCATTCAAATTCGTGACTTAACCCTATCCAAATCATGTATCAAGTTGGTTAAGTGTGTTCAAGCGGTTCATGACTTAACCCTATCAAATCATCGTGTCAAATTGGTTAAGTATATTCAAGTGGTTCATGACTTAACCCTATCATGTGGCATTAATTCATCAATGCACCCCAACCTCTCACATTAGACTAATTGTTATGGTCACTGGATTTGCCGGGCGGTTCCGGGCAGATTTACACCACAACATAGTCTAACCTCGAGTTTTGCGTGCGATATGACCAACTACCCACATTGGATCCTATTGTTTGCAGTCACTGGATTTGTCGGGCGGTTCCGGGCAGATTTACACTACAAACTCAACCCAACCTCGAGTTGGCCATTTTCAAATTCATTCTGAGTGCCATATCCAGATTCAAGTTTCGTGTCTAATTCATGTCAAGTTTTCAGGTCATGTTTCATGTCAAATCGTGTCAAGTTCATGTCCATATCCAGGTTCAAGTTATAACAACGTTCATGTTCAAGTTCAAAACCAATTCATGTTTTACCTAATCTACCCAAACCGTATTCCCATCGCACGTAAACTCGAATCGATACAAATAAATCTAATTAGGGAATAACATAAAAAGGGACGGGTATAAGGTGGCAAAAGTGATTACTAGCGTAGCATGGTATAACTTGAGATAAATGATTATAGCATTACTGGCATATGGAATATCGGCCTCAAACATAAAGATTCCAAATCTAGCAAAATAAGGTACTAGTCCAGATAACAGTTGACATAAGGTGATAGTCATGGTAACGGTTGACAAAAGGTGATAGTCATAAACTTGTGACTAATAGCAGATTCAACATTGCAGGCATGATAATGTGAGGGGTTTTTCTTTTTGATTTACAAAATGAATAGGCCCCAAATCAATGTCATAGTAATATACCCAAAAGTCAAGATCTAAGATGAACAAGAATGGATGTAAAACAGTCATCACACACAGGTCCAATTTCAATTTACAACATATTCATATTACGTTTACAGTTTAAATCTAAAAGTAACTGGGGCTTACAGATCATGGTTCTAGAATTAGAAAAAGAAAGTCGATGTTGAATCTTTATATGCTTAGTCGAGTCCTAAAAGAAATCCCCAAATCAGTAATTCTCTTAATGTAGTTTCGACGTAGAAGTAGTAGTCCCTTTTTGTAACTTTTCAACCAGAATTAGAGCAGCATAAGGTCAGAGAGAATTTTGTGTAGAGAGACTAGTGTTAGGGGCTGCTTATATAGGGTCAGGTCAACGAATGTAGACAGAAACGAGGCCATAAACATCAAAGTGAATCCAGCTTCAAAAGTGGGCTCGGCCACTAGGTCGACCCCCCAGGTCGACATCCAGGTCGACACTATGGTTGACCTGGTCCTGGGAAGGTCGACTCTATGGTCGACCCCTAGGTCGACCTGGTCCTGGGCGGGAAATTTCCCGCCAAGTCTGTTCTGTGGTTTGAATTCGAAATTTGAATTCGAATTCTGAGCTGTTTTGAACTTGAAATTTTCTGAAAACTTCGAAGGGTCATAACTTGGTCATACGGACTCCGATTTTCGAAAATTCGGACTCGTTTCCAAGCAGAATTTTGAGACGAACGCAACGGCGTAACCCATTTCCCTTGATTATCATTATAAAAATTAATTATGCCTTGATTTATAGTTAGAACACTTTATCAAAATACGGGTAGTTACATTCTCCCCTCCTTAAAGGATTTCGTCCCCGAAATCTCTAAGTTAGGGAGGATGTGTCCTACCATCCATTATCCATCTACTCAAAACATCATCCACAAGCAACCATTGTCCTTAAAAGGTTCCTAGTGCTGTATGAACATATGCAGAAAGCGTGTGTATATGTACTTATCTAATGCAAAAGATCAGGCGGTTACTGATTCAGTAGATCTCCTTAATACAAAATATGTTAATGTAATGAATCCAACATGTATGTAAAATTCCTAACATACTTTATAATCTCTACATGAGTGCACAAACTTTCATTCATATGCAACATCCACGTGATAGCATAACAAGTTCCATCTATGTACAAGTATAAGCACTCATGCATATCCAACATGAAAATGTGACTGAGCCGATCTAGTGCCTAATGTGTGCCATGCATCCACTAGCAATCACTTGCAAACACTTGCAACCCTTTGCAAACATCAATCATAACATGTTTCAATCACATGTTTACATCCATATGGTTTTACCTAAGGTTCTCATGATAAGATCGAGGGGATAACAAGACAAACATAGGTAGTAAAAGCTTGATACGAAAGGTTTTCAAGTTTATAGGAGAAAGAGATCGAGAATGTACCCTCAAAAAGAAATGGGTAAAGCGTGCTTATCTTCTCTTCGGTTTCCCAAGTTGCGTCTTCTTGGACTTCACTCCACTGAACTTTAACTAGCTTGACTTCTCGATTCCTTAGCTTCTTGATCTCCATTCCTAAGATATGAATCGGAACTCGCCTCAATGTTGCTTCTTTGTCCACTTCTACGTCTTCAAGGATGCTTGGCTCAACCACTTCGGCCGACTCATGTAAGTACTTTCGGAGATGCGAGACGTGAAAGACATTGTGTACTCCGGTCAGCTTCTCCGGTAAGACTACCTTATAGGCCATCTGTCCAATCCTCTAAGTGATAGGTAACGGTCCTACGAACCTTGGTGCTAGTTTTCCAACCGCTCTGAAATGAACTACATTGCGTAGAGGAGAAACTTTTATAAAGACCATGTCTCCAACTTCGAACTCTAGGTCTGTCCTTCTCTTGTCCGCATAAGATTTCTATCTATCTTAGGCCGTTTTCATCCGTCTTTGTATCAACTCAACCTTCTCAGAAGTGTCCCTTATCATGTCGGGTCCAAGTATAAGTCTGTCTGTCGCCTCCCACCAACAAGTTGGAGATTTGCATGGTCTTCCATACAGGGCTTCGAACGGTGCCATTACGATGCTAGCTTGGTAACTATTATTATACGCAAACTCCATGAGAGGAAGATGGTCTTCCCAAGTACCACCAAAGTCAAGAATGCATAGTCTCAAAAGATCCTCTAGTACCCTATTTACCCTTTCGGTTTGCCCATCAGTCTGCGGGTGATAGGCCGTGCTTAAGCTTAGTCGTGTACCCATTGCTTCTTGCAGACTATTCCAAAACTGGCTAGTGAAAATCGGTTCACGATCACTAACTATACTAGAAGGAACCCCGTGTAGCCGTACTATCTCTCGAAGGTAAATAGACGATAGCCATGATGCAGTCCTCTTGCTTTTCACCGGAATGAAGTGAGCACTTTTCGTGAGTCTATCAACTATGACCTATATGCTAGTATTTCCCTTCCTTGACCTAGGCAGTCCATCCACGAAATCCATCGAGATACTCTCCCATTTCCATTGCGGCACGTCCAAAGGATGTAATAGCCTACCGGGCTTCTTCGACTCGGCCTTTACTTGTTGGCACACCATGCACTTTGAAACGAACTCTGCCACGTCCTTTTTCATCCCAGCCCAAAAGAATATGCGTTTCATATCTCTATACATCTTATCCCCTCCGGGATGTATATCATCTTCGAGTTGTGCGCCTCTTCGAGAACTTTCCTTACTAAGTCTCCCACTTGTGGGACACATAGCCTTCCATCACGCCTTAGACATCCCTTGTCATCTATGGCATATCTACCGAGGTGACTTGACATCTCACCACTAATCAGCTTGTCCATGATTTCGACTATTTATGGGTCTTCCTTCTGTGAAGTCCTTACTTGATCGGGAAGTGTAGGTCTTAACTTAAGAGATGCTAATGTAACAGTCAATGACTCAACAGTAGGTGTAAAATCAAAGGTTGCTATAAACTCTAGACTTTTCCTTTCAACAAACAAGGGGCTCAAAGTCAACCTTTTCCTACTTAGCGCATCTGCCACCACGTTCCCCGTGCCAGGGGTATAAGCTATATCGAAGTCATATGATGCCAAGAATTCCATCCACCGCTATTGTCTCAGATTCAAATCTTTCTGTGAGAAGAGGTACTTAAGTGATTTGTGATCGGTATACAGCTCGAACCTCTCCCCTAGAAGATAATGGCACCAAGATTTAAGTGCAAAAACGATCGCCGCCAACTCCAAGTCATGTGTGGGATAGTTCTTCTCATGAACTTTAAGTTGTCTACCCCCATAGAAAATCACCTTCCCTTCTTGCATTAGGACTGCACCCAATCCCGTGCCACATGCATCTGTGCACACGGTAAACACCTTACCTCCATCGGGTAATACCAAAACTGGAGCTGTGGTGAGAGCTCTCTTAAGTATCTGAAAGGCAATCTCACATCCTATGTCCCATGCAAACGCTAGGTTTTTCTTTGTTAACCTAGTAAGAGGTGCTGAAATCTTTGTGAAGTCCTTAATGAACTTCCTATAGTAGCCTGCCAAACAGAGAAAGCTCCTCACCTCCGTTGCGTTCTTAGGAATTTTCCAGTCTTGCACCACAACTACCTTTGCAGGGTCCACGACTATGCCTTGCTTAGAAAATACATGTCCAAGAAACTGAACTTCCTTCGTCCAAAAATTGCATTTGGAGAACTTAGCCTTTAACGGGTGTGCTATAAGCGTATCCATGACTTCCTTGAGATGTTTAGCATGCTCTTCTTCATCCTTTGAGAAGATCAGAATATCGTCTACGAAAACCACTACAAACTTGTTAAGGAACTCCCGGAACACCCTACTCATCAAATCTACAAGTACGCGGATGCATTCGTTAACCCAAATGGCATGACGAGCCATTCGAAGAACCCATCTGGAGTCCTAAACGCAGTTTTGTCAATGCTATCCTTAGCCACTCTAAGCTGATGGAATCCTGTGGCTAGATCGAGTTAAGAGAAAACAAATTCTCCCACAAGTTGGTCAAACAAATCGCCGATTCTTGGCGGTGGGTGCCTATTTTTCTTAGTTAGCTTGTTTAACTCACGATAATCTACGCATAGACGAAGCGAACCATCTGCCTTAGTAGCGAATACCACCGGAGCACCCCATTCAGAAATGCTTCGCCTTATGAAATTTTTCTCAAGCAACTCCTTAACTTGTTTACTGAGCTCTCTTCTTTCTTGTGGGGCCATGTGCCTAACGGGCAATGAAACCGGCTTGGCATTATCAACAAGATAAATTCGGAAGTCTATCTCGCGTTTAGGAGGTAACCCCCTCACCTCATCAAAGATATCTGGATATTCTCGGACCACTCTTACAGATTGCAAATTCTCGACGGACGAGTCAAGAGATTCAAGATAACACAACATGACCGGACCCTTAGGGTTATAAGAAGTTTCAAGGGTATTACCAAGGCGAGTCATGAGCCTCACTACCCTTCGTTCACAATCAAGAATGGCTCCATAATTGGACAGCCAATCCATACCTAGGATCAAACCGTATCCCATAAATCCGAGAACAAAAGCATTACGCGTGAATTCTACGCTTAAGATAGAGATCCTCAAATCCACACACACCATAGATAAATGGGCGGAGCCCCCAATTGGATTTGAAACTATAATAGGATCCTTAACCAGACTAGTACTTAGGTGCAGATTTTCAACAATATCAGAAGAAATAAAAGTATGCGATGCGCCAGAGTCAAATAAAGTTTGAACAGGAAAGTCAGAAATGTAAACAAGGCTTTCTACGGAAATATTACTACCTCGGTCAAGAGCTGGAGTGGTGTTGAGAGCATGCAATTGCCCTCCAGAAGGTCCTGCTCGCTGAGTCTGCCCTTGTCCCTGTCCTTGCTTCTTAGGGCAATCCTTGCTGATGTGTCCTGTATCTCCACAATGAAAGCATTCACCCAACTTTCTCTTCTTCTTTCTACAGTCTTTAGCTAGATGTCCCGTAATACCACAAAAGTTGCACTTCCTTGTCTCACGTGGTTTGTTAGCATTGTTGTTGTTGTTGCCCTTGTTATTCTTGTTGCCTCCCTTCATGAAGTCAACTTTCTTATTCTGAGTTTCATTATGCTTAACCTCCTTCTTGCTATTCTTGTCTTCCTCATGAAGTAGAGCCATATCCACCAAGCTTTCAAAGGTCGCCCCCATGGGTATATGAGCTATGGCCAAACTGTGTAGTGGCTCGTTCAATCCTCGAGCAAAGCGTACAGCCTTTTTCTGGGCCGTGTTAACCAAGTCCAAACCAAACCGAGCAAGTTGATTAAACTTATTCACGTACTCCCCAACAGACATGTCCCCTTGCTTGAGTGCTAGGAACCTCTCCATCTGAAGGTTCTATTCTACTGACGATAAGAATTTAAGCCCAAACCTCTCTTTAAAGTCTGCCCAAGTCTCAACTGGCCTGGTAGCATTGGTGACTTCCCACCAAAATGCAGCTTCCTCTTTCAACAGCCATGCTGCCAACTGAACTTTCCTATGGTCCTCCACATCAAAGATAATAAACAAGTCTTCCGTCTACTTTAGCCAGTTTCGTGCCTCAACAAAGGTTTCAGTTCCAACGAAGTTCTTGCTGCCCACTGCTTTAAAGTCTTTGCATATTTTCGCAAAGGCGGTACCAAGAGGAGGAACCGCGACCACTGGGGGAGGAGGAGGAGGGATGTCTACCGGGCCTGCGCCGTTGGCCCTAACTTCTAAGTACCTTTGGAACCATCTAGGCATGGGTACTCCCTCAGAAAGGTTAAGATCAGCTATGCTGAAAAACGAAAAGAAAAAGATTCAAAAGAGGGAACAAAGGAAAGTGCTAATGGCTTTTGTGGAATAGCCTTTTTAAACATAAAACTTTTATTGAAAAATGCTTCTTTATAAACGGTTTTGGAAAATAGTTTTATAAGGTTTTTTTAAAACTTTTGTCCCGTCTGCTAACCTTCTGCTCTGATACCAAGTGTAACACCCCGCCTCAGCTAGGGTCACTCACAAAGTGAATGCACTAATTTTGGTGGAGTATTATCTAGGCAAACATACACAGAGATATCACAAGGCAGAACATAAATAAAGCAGCGATAGAAATTAAAAACCAAATTTTTATTACTTTCAAGAAAAGAGTCGAAACCCCATATATCCAAGGTACAAATTATTCCATTACATTAAGTTCCAAATAAAGAAGCATAACTTAAGATAACAAAAGTAAATTATTCCCCACAAATAGCAGAAGTGCAGCCATAGCATAGCTCAAGACCAAACCGTACATGAGCTGAACAGAAAGCAAGAGATATCCAAGCTAAGTGCTAGAGTTTCCTCCCTGAGAACCTGGGGGGAACGAAAGAAAAAGAGGCGAAGGAAAATAGGTCAATCATAAAGACTAGTAAGTCCTAGTGACTTCCAATATAAAAACTAGTAAAGGTAACAAGACATGTATAAACTGAAAATAAACATAAGGATGATGATAAGTCTGGCATGATAAACTAAGATAACAAGATAAATCAAGTCTAGCATCGCATATTCAAGATTCGCTGCACCAACTGTACTAGTATTCTAACCCATGTCAAGTATTAACCATGAAATGATCCCTTGGCCCAATATCATGAAGTGGCCCATTACGGGGTCCTACGGTACGATCTACGAATCGATCAGTTCCCTACAAGTTCTAGCTCCTCATGTGTCTGTGTCATACGGCCCTATCCTGAAATGTATTCACCTGTGCTAGTTCCACCATAGGGTGTATCAAGCCCTATGGTGCTAACCACCAACACTAATCAAATACGCACAGTGTAAACCTACTGGTGCCCAATGCGTGCTTTTTCAACTCTAGACTACGTGCACGACCATAGTCCTCCTGAACCTACAATGGCGCACTTACCCAGACGTCGTTCTGGTCGCTTACAATCAGCCCAGTAATCGTGCCCCACCCTGCCTAGTCCCAGGGTATCGTGATACATCTAAGTGGGTTACTGCTGAAAAGGACTGCGTAACTAGGGTTCTTAATGGGTTAAGTGTTGTCATTCAAATTCGTGACTTAACCCTATCCAAATCATGTATCAAGTTGGTTAAGTGTGTTCAAGCGGTTCATGACTTAACCCTATCAAATCATCGTGTCAAATTGGTTAAGTATATTCAAGTGGTTCATGACTTAACCCTATCATGTGGCATTAATTCATTAATGCACCCCAACCTCTCACATTAGATTAATTGTTGTGGTCAATGGATTTGCCGGGTGGTTCTGGGCAGATTCACACCACAACATAGTCTAACCTCAGGTTCTACGTGCGATATGACCAACTACCGACATTGGATCCTATTGTTTGAAGTCACTGGATTTGTCGGGCGGTTCCGGGCAGATTTACACTGCAAACTCAACCCAACCTCGAGTTGGCCATTTTCAAATTCATTCTAAGTGCCATGTCCAGATTCAAGTTTCGAGTCTAAATTCTTGTCAAGTTTTCAGGTCATGTTTCATGTCAAATTGTGTCAAGTTCATGTCCATATCCAGGTTCAAGTTATAACAACGTTCATGTTCAAGTTCAAAACCAATTCATGTTTTACCTAATCTACCCAAACCGTATTCACATCACACATAAACTCGAATCGATACAAATAAATCTAATTAGGGAATAACATAAAAAGGGATGGGTATAAGGTGGCAAAAGTGATTACTAGCATAGCATGGTATAACTTGAGATAAATGATTATAACATTACTGGCATATGTAATATCGGCCTCAAACATAAAGATTCCAAATCTAGCAAAATAAGGTACTAGTCCAGATAACAGTTGACATAAGGTGATAGTCATGGTAACGGTTGACATAAGGTGATAGTCATAAACTTGTGACTAATAGCAGATTCAACATTGCAGGCATGATAATGTGAGTGGTTTTTCTTTTTGATTTACAACATGAATAGGCCCCAAATCAATGTCATAGTAATATGCCCAAAAGTCAAGATCCAAGATGAACAAGAATGGATGTAAATCAGTCATCATACACAGGTACAATTTCAATTTACAACTTATTCATATTACTTTTACAGTTTAAATCTAAAAGTAACTAGGGCTTACAGTTCGTGGTTCGAGAATCAGAAAAAAAAAGTCGATGTTGAATCTTTATATGCTTAGTCGAGTCAACGTAGTTTCGACGTAGAAGAAGTAGTCCCTTTTTCTAACTTTCCAACCAGAATTAGAGCAGCATAAGGTCAGAGAGAATTTTGTGTAGAGAGACTAGTGTTAGGGCTGCTTATATAGGGTCAGGTCAACGAATGTAGACAGAAACGAGGCCAGAAACATCAAAGTGAATCCAGCTTCAAAAGTGGGCTCGGCCACCAAGTCGACCCCCAGGTTGACACTATGGTCGACCTGGTCCTGGGCAGGTTGACCCCCAGGTCGACCTGGTCCTGGGCGGGAAATTTCCCGCCGAGCCTGTTCTGTGGTTTGAATTCGAAATTTGAATTCGAATTCTGAGCTGTTTTGAACTTGAAATTTTCTGAAAACTTCGAAGGGTCATAACATGGTCATAAAGACTCCGATTTTCAAAAACTCGGACTCGTTTCCAAACAGAATTTCGAGACGAACGCAATGGCGCAACCCATTCCCCTTGATTCTCAATTTAAAATTTAATTCTGCCTTGATTTATAGTTATAACACGTTATCAAAATACGGGTTGTTACATTTTGCCATTATTCTGTTTATAGCATTCATCTGATATGGAAATTTATATCAATTATATACTGTTATGATTTCCATGAAGATTCCATTTTGATGGAAGATGAGTTTGGATCTATCATGAGCGATGTTTTGAGCGACATTTGTTCTTTAATCCAGCTAAAGACAAGATTTATTTCCTAAGATAAGCAATCATTAAATAATGCTTTTTGATGATTAAAACTAATTGGATTTTTAATGAATCTTTGATTAGACTGAAATGTGGATGAGGTAATTAAATTTACCGAATTCCAAAAATGCTCGAGAATGGAGTACCACCAGTTTTACTCCATGCGATAGTTAAATCTTTAATTATATTTGAACATTAAATGGTAATTGAATTTACCGATAACACAATGGTTTTTAGATACGAAGTGCTACCAGTTTTGCTCTATGGGATGAATAGCATGAGATTGGAATAATAAAATGAATGATTACTTCGGTAAAGCTCATTAATCCCGACTAGTTGATAAACCTTAAATTTGTTTAAGTTGTGAAAAGATATTATAAATCTTTTGAAATTATTTCCAAGAATATTTGAATAAAAGAATATTCTGGATTGGAATGAGGCATATAATGTGTTTATATTTAACATGATTATAAGATACACGAGTTATTCGTAAAGACCAGGTTTAACCCATTCTGAATAACTGATACGACGATTAAAATTCAAAGATTTGAATACGGTGGTTGAAGACCAGAGATCTTCACATCGCTGGGATGATTACCGATGTCTTGATTAGGTTGTACACCCAAGACGAGGTAATAAGTGGTGGTCATCCCGACGTACTTGGAGATGACTGGATATGCAAGGGTCTCTCTCCTGCATTGGACATATGGTATAAGGAATAAGGTGCCTGCGGTTTCGTTCAGACCCAAAACGGACTTGCAAATGGATTGTATGTTTGACGTTGTATTTTATGCTATATCATTTGATCTCTGCTAAATATATATCTGTTTGGTGGCAGAGAATTTATTCTCTTGCTTAACACCCTTCTCTAAGACGTATGAGCTTATAGGTTATATATTGGCAGACATCAACGAAAAGGTATGGATTGACAATGTGGCACGTTAAGATGCAGTGATCAAAGCTTCTTGTTGAAAAGCATATCTTTGCGGATAATGAACAAAGCTTGGTTGATATAGCATAGCATTGTGTGTCAAAATGTGACTTTGACGAGCTTCACAATCAGTAAATGATTGATGCTTGATAATAAACGACATGATAGATTGGACAAAAGGTACGGATGTTTTCTGGGGGGTCCAGGCGTAACCATTGTGTATCTATGGTCCAGAGAAGGGATTTGAGATCACCGATAAGGGTGACTCCACTGTAGCATGAAGTATCCAAGGAATCTAGGAGCCCAAAAAAGGTGACTCCACTGAGCATGAAGGATCCAGATTCGCCCCGATAAAGGCGATGATTAGCGGATCAGACATATTTGATCCTGGACACTTGATCAGGTGATTTGAAAGGTTGGGACACCCATTAGCAGTGTCAAAAAGGCCTCGGTTTTTGATGCAAGCCAATTTCCAATACGAACCTTCGCGATTTTAATTGTAACCTATGTATGTAGTCGTAGTACACTACGTCTTCTATGATTGATATATTTATTTGTAAAGATGATTTTTACACTATGAACTAATGATAATAAAACAGGGTATTGCGTACAAAGCATTTTCGGTTATTATAAGGTAAAATTCTATCCTCCTGTTTGCGTTGCATTGTGTGATGGAACTGAGTATTATGATAGCTTCATTTTTCAAAAAGCATTACGATTAGTTTATGATTGGTATTAATGTGGAGGAAACATGTTCCGTGTTATACGGCGTGGTCCCATGATTTACCCAACATTAAAATAAAGTTAATAACTATTTTACTTCTCACACTAGTTCCATGACTGACTCGGATTTTATTGTTTCCACCTAAACTCTGGGTCCCCATATTTTCCACATGGGCAGCCAGTAGTTTTAGTTTGCAGATACTTTTAAATAGGATCCTAGATTTCGGCTGGAGCTATACTATGGAATGCTTTGTATCCGTGTATTTCTTTCAGCTATCGTAGTTGATGATTTTCTGCTGCTTGTTATTCTTATATTTTTCGCTGTATATTATTTATTTGCACAATGATATCTTTTAATCTGATGTAATTGTTGTAATAACAATGAAATGTTCTCATGTTTGTGTTTTGATAAGTCGTTCTCTCAGAGAAATCCGCCTTCTTGTTCGGTTTAGACCGGCCAGAAAGTTCGGGTTGCTACAAGTATAGATTACAAATTCAGTATTAACAAACTTCGTGTTAAACGACATTCAAATTATATAAACAACCTTTTTAAATTTATTAAATAAATGTTATAATTTATAAATGAATCCATAGCGACTTTCTTAAAATCTAACTTTTACATAACTAATAATATATAGTATGAAATCTCAGTTTTTCTCTTTCATTAGAAAATTACAATCAAATTAATTCAAATGATTCTTGTTTGACAGAATTATAACTTATATCAGATCATGTATATTCAAACGAAGTTAGAAACTCAATATTATGAACTACCATGATGTTACAAGCTCGTTTTAAATTAAATACAAATTTAATTGTTCAGACGTCATTTTATAAATGAATTCTATATAAAATTCATTAATATTTCAAATATAATATTAAAACAAGTAAATATTAAAATTCTACTGGCAAAATCCGGGTCGTCAAATTCTTTTCCCCATAAAAAATTTTCATCTCTGAAATTACTAGGTAAGAAGAATGCTCCAAACCTAATTATTTTCAAAAATTATTATTTTAAAATTATTATCAAAAAGTTTCTAAGTCTTAAAATTTTTATGAAAAATTCGCCATCACCTCCACTATATGACTCGATCCAAAGAACTACTAATGCTACTCCAAACCTTACATCGATTGAAAGAAAATAAAAGCGAAGCGGCTACCCATCTCAGGGGTGTAAAATCAATCAGCCAATCAATAATATTAAGGTTTACCTATTTGTCGTGAAACCAAACTCCAATAACCAAGAAAAGAAACTAACATATTTTCCTCTTCCAATTGCACTTAACTCAATTTAAAAGTCAATAAACAAATACAAGATTAAATCATTTAAGTTGATTTCATAATCGAATTTTATTATAATTCATTACACTAGAATTTATTTCCTTAGTTTTCAAATATTATTTATCTGAAATCCAAACACCAAATCTATTTAATTTAATTCCATCATTATATTTAGTTTGAAATTATCACCACATAACCAAGTTGAATTCCGTATTCAAGTACCAATTGATTTTCTAATTAATTCACTTTCATTTAATAATCCCAGTTCTGATTTTATTTCAAAAATCATTCATCTAATCCATTATGTTTTATTTAACTTAGCTCCAAGTTAAACTCTGATTCATTCATTTCTATTTAAATTTCCTTAGTTAAATCTTCAATCCAAACAATAAAATTCTCACTTACTAGTTTCATATGTGAAATTTCTTCTTGGTATATTAAACCATTAAAATTCACAATCGCATTTGAATTCCATTCAAATTAATCACATACCAATATCTCAATAATTTGATAAAATTATTTCTTTTTTATATAAAAATATAATTTAGGCAAAATTATTTCATTTAACCTTTCTACAATACAAAGTTGTATTAGTTGTCAGTTCATTATGGTCTCTAGACACCTGAACCGATCAAATAACACAATAAAAACATTTTTATGTCAAATCTACAAATTTGCTCTCTCTCATATATATATATATATATATATATATATGAACTCAAACACAAACGAGGGTATTACTAATCTTATCTCTATCGAGCTATGCCACAGAGCTGAGGTTATTATTAAACCTTATGCTTTGATACCAACTGTACTGACATGGAAAATTGGATGCTAGAATTTTCGACACTAATACCTCCACTGTATTTACGTGTTCAAACTCGAGTACCAAAAATCCAAAAAGCTAAAAGAAAGAAATAAGAGGATGAGGAAGGAAAGAAAAAAATATTAGAATAGAAGAAAAATTAGAAGAACCAACTAACCAACAAAACATAGAGTCTCACATCACAACGAAACAAAATATAATATAGAAATATATCCTTATTAAAAGCTTGAAATAATACTTGAAATCACTAGAATACAGCAAATATCCAACACAACTGGACAATTATAATAACATGTCCTTATATACAACACACAAAGGAATAAATTCTAGATAATATCATACGTCTGAACTTCTCCAGCTCATATTCCGAACTCCATAGCATCCGATAGCCTGAACCTGTTAAATTCGGTCTGACCCGAGCATTGCAAACGCCACAGATCAGTCTGGTGAACTCGCTTGAGAAAACTCACTAATTTTATAGGTATCATCTAACTTGATTTTAAGTTAAATATCTTTCCCAAAGAAAAGGATAGTCATAAAACCAGTCCATACATAAATATGGACGGTTTTTACCTAACGATAACCTAAAAGATTTTTTTTTTGAAATTATATCTATTCTGATATTATAATAGTGTCTAAGTCGAATAATTAACCATCTAGTAGAATGCCTGCATCTCACGCTCCACATACGTAGTCTATAATAAAAAACTGCGGGCTCTTATTGGATAATGGATTCCAACTATGACAGGGTATGGAACCACCTTCTGATCAGTTTACTCTAGAGAGGATAAACTGGAGTTTAACAAGAATATCTTGGCACTCGACCACACATGACCGACTACTCATTTTTTTGAATAAACCGAATATATTATCACCAATGGTTGAGCCGACATAACTGTTATCCGAAGACTCGAAAATGATAGAAGGAATAAATAAATTTTCTCTATATGGTGATAATACAGCCTGATGGGAGTGACTCACATAGCCATATTGCCTGCCCGATTTTTATAATATCCCGATCGATGAGGCTTGTGGTTACTATTACCTTTTAGAACATCTCGTTACCATTAACTTTGAATGTCGCATTGTTAAATCTACAAAATCACTAATTGACGTCTACAAAAATATTTTTGGTGCTTAAGCTAAGAGAAACGAATTCCTCTGTCACCAACGTAAGTATATTTATAGAAACAATGTACATGGTCCTTTGGAAATACTTTGTCAGATATTTGTCCGTACAAGTCATCCAGGAATAGGATAAACCAAAGGCACCCTCCTACCACACCCTTATACAGGAATCACCTCGAGGGGCAGTAGCGAGTAGTCATTGCAATCCAAAGATTCCAACCACTAAAGAACCACTGTCGAAATACCTATGGGAGAAAGTCAGAGAAATTTGGCAATTAGTCCTTTTGCTTATGAAGATCCACGGTCTTCAACAACCTCATTTTCAATCGACATCTTCCCAATTTACATATTCGTTGGTTTGGAATGGTCTTCGAATATAAATTCGATCGCCTTCTTTCTATACCAACAATCATATATGTAGACTTGATAGTCGGCTATTTAACTATCAAATTAACAGTTATTCATCCATAAAAATAAAATAGATCCACCGGTTTAGTATACAACGTCACTTGGCCTATTGAATTTACCAAAAGTTAATCAAAACTTCCAAAATTTCTCAATATTTAGAACACATTATTTTACTTCTTATTTCAAAATAGGAATATTCTCAAACTATTTAATTTAACTTATAAACTTGAAATTTAATGATTATAATGATTATTAATAGAAATAATAGATTTGTTACTTTCATTTACCATTGTTACCCAAACTAGTATTATCCTTTGGATAATCATGAAATCAATCAAGTTGGGTATTTTATTTATCTCTCAGATCTTGGTTGACAACATTCTTACCGTTAGGATAAATGAAAATTTGTTAACAAAAACCCAACCTTCAATATATATCATGAAACATTCCATTTTCTATTCGATTTAAAAATGGTCTTTGAACCCTTACTCTTACCCTATGCAGTTAAAGCCCCGCTAACCCCCCTCCCTCTACCCCAATATCTCTACTATAGCCTGTAGCACTCTTCAACCGCTACGCTATTTCAATTTGGCGTTGACAAATATTAGATCCTCTTTTAACCTTGTTGTATCTGCTAAATCAAGGCTTTTAGCACCCTCTTTAGCAGTATTAATTTATAGAGCTTGATTTGACTAGTTCTCAAAAAATCAGTCAATTTAGCGTAAAGGGCTAAATTTAAAGCATAAGTGCCTAATATATGGTAACAATAAATTACACTCACTAAATTTAGCATCCATAACTATGATATACCTTGATTTTATTATATATGATTAATTAATATTAGTTTCTTATGCACATTTAATGTGAAGAATGATGATAAGTTAATTTCCAAATATTTGATTTTACATATAATGAACCTTTTTGCACCTCTAATATATCCCCAGTACACCTTTTTGCACCTACTCGCTATAGAACTGCTAAGCGCTTTAACTGCACAGATTCTTTCCTTTGAAAACCCTATTTCAAATCTCAAACATCTTTACTCAATTTGAAAACATGCCTATTATTTTAAAGCATCCTTCA
Organism: Allium sativum; assembly: GCA_030737875.1. Taxonomy (NCBI): domain Eukaryota; kingdom Viridiplantae; phylum Streptophyta; class Magnoliopsida; order Asparagales; family Amaryllidaceae; genus Allium; species Allium sativum. The sequence continues at coordinate 488,239,416 of CM060913.1, forward strand.
ACATTATTTACGAGCCTTGATCCTATTATAAATAAGTTCCTTCATAACATTTCTTATTAGTTTATTTCAACTTATTTCAATTTAATATAAATAAAAATTCCTTTCATATCCAAATTATTCGAATCTAAATCGAATTATTAAACTTAACATACATCTCGGATTTCAATCCATTTTACGTTCTTATCTCAACTTCATTTTATACTTTACCACTTTTAGGTTTTTAAATTCCATTTAGTTCTTCCCGAAGTTTATAAATCCAATTATAAACTCGTTTCAACTCTTGAAATCGTTTTACCACATTAACCCATTCTCAAACTTGGCTTACTACTTTGCTCAATTTATATTTTCTAAAAATCCAATCAAATAGAATTCTAATAAGAATCCATCTTACAATGATATTAATATGTTTTGCTTAAGATTTACTTTAATTAGAAATAGTGTCTTAAGACTTCACGAAAATTCAATAATTTAATCCTACTTAGAAGATCATTCCTCATATTAATATTAATTAAATAATAATGCGTCCAATGTCATAAAATAGTTTATTTCAGCATTTACTCTAAATATATAATTAACCTTCCTTACAGGTTAGTATAATAATAGTTAACTTCATTAGATATTTAACAATTCAATAATTGTCTTTAAAATTAATTAACTAAAAGGTTATTCAATCCAATGTGAAATCGTATTAAGCTACAACAACTACTGTCCCAACCATCGTTTATTAATTTAATAGACAAAAATTTAATAAAATAATTCTAGTTAAATAGTTGACTTAGTCAACTAGAAACAATGGTTAACTAATTCCAATTAGTCTTCCAATTCAAATTAATTAATAATTAATTGATTTAAATAATCACACTTGATTGGTTCTTAAAATAATTAATCCCAACCATTAACCCTTTGGTTAATCTGGAACTTACTTGCTTACAAGACTTGTTTTAAACACAAGAATTGGACTTATAGAATTAATTTATAATAATAAAATAATAAATATTATTTTTCTTTAATAAATTTTTTATTCAAATAACTTATGTAAAATAGACTTCAAAATCTATTTCAGTTATAAAAAAATTTATAACCTCATTTCAGTCAATTTACCTTATGGTAAAACAATGTTTACAAAATGATGAATTTTTAGGTCACCTGATGTCAATTACTTAACAAATATTGCCCATTAGTTAATAACAAACAAACATTGAATTTTAATTTAACAATCAACAACTAAAACAATCATCCAATCAGATTGGTTAATCAGTTCATATGATAATATAAAAATAAACAATAAATTTGAGGAATCTAGTTGGATCCCTCTAACCTGTTTTCCCGGCATCCAAATAGGTTACCTCAAATCAAATCATCCATTTAATACGGCAATATAGTTTCATAACGGTAGAATGAAATAATCAGTTTAACTAATAAATTTCAGCAATCAACTAATAATAGTAATCCAAGCATCCATCTTAGAATTTAACACGTTTATATTATTATAGATGCAATCAATAAGGTAAGTTACCTTAATTGGTTATAATCGTTAAATATAACGATTGATTTTAATTAAATTAAATGAACATTTAAACTAATCAGTTCAGTCAATATATGTATAAATATCCAGTAATTATCCAACAATGAACAACCATAGCATGCAAATATTAAACCCGACTTATATAAAATATAAGTGAGTCAAACTAAGTGAGTAAACTCACCTTGATTTGATTCATTCATTTTGGTTAAATTAAACAAGTGCTTAATTTATCTGAAAATTCCAAGTTGATCCCAAACGTATCCAAATCTGTTCTAGAATGAAGCGCTCGTCAAGACGATTCCAACATCTCCTATTTTGTCTACTTCTAATAATATACACATGCTATATCAATATTTCAAGCTACACACTATTTAATTTAAATAATTAAGACCTTAGTTATAATTTAATTAGCTAATCGTCTCATTAGCCTTAATTTAATCACGTTAATTACTTGATTAGGTCGAAATAAAATCCGACCCATATATATATAAACCTTAATTTAATATAATTAAACCGTTAATTATGTTTTTAAATAAATTGGGCCGCCTTTATTCATTTTAGACTAAATAGTTCATCCCTTATAAACTTGATTTGGCATGTATAAATAATGATTAGGCACATACATCTTACGATTAGGCACGTATAAATTAGATTATGCACTTTAAATACTCCTCCCACCTATTTCTTCTATTTCTCCCAACTGCAATAGTTACTTTCGAACGAGGATTCTCCAACACCACTCACCACTGCGCCACATCTTCTCCACCGAACTACCGACTAACGTTAGACCACCGCACAGGCCTCCTCACTGCTTCACTGCATTTAAACTCTCATGCTAGAGAACCCACTGTAATAACCCAGAATTTTGGAACCAATTTAAATTTTTATTTTTGAAATTTTAATGTATTTCAATATTTAAAATAATTTATTTTAAATAATAAAGATTACAAATTTATTTAACTCGAAGTTAGAACAAATATATATATTTTAATTATATAAGGAGTTAGAAATAGTGCGGTAGTTTGAAAATTTGAATTTGAACTTTGACTGAATGTACATGATTCAACATAAATCAGATTTTAGTAAAACCAAAAATATTTAAATCTATTTAAAAATATCTTTCCAACGAACCCGAAAAATTGAAATTTCATAGCGGGACTCAAAAGTTAGGGCCAATTGAATATTCAGAATAGTCATTGTAGAATTTAATATAATATATAGCTTTTATAAATAGTCATTTTGCAAACGACCTTCGTTTTCGACAAAACCACTTTGGTTGGATCCAGAATGTAAAATTATTGCTAGATTCCAATTTTCAAAAATTTTGGAGTCAACATGTGAGCATGGCAAAAGAAAACGTGTTTTGTCAGTTTCAGTCAAATTGGATCGACCAGAAAATGGCTATTTTTCAAACGGTCTCCAAATTCGACAAAATTAATTTTGTTAGGAACGTATCATCAAAATATAACTATAAATAATTTTTCTAGAATTTTGGAGTAAGTACGTGGCCCCGATAAATTAAAATGTACGGTCAAATTTAAAAAAATAAATTGGATTTTTGGGTTTATCGTGAATGGTGTCTTCAATAACACTGTTCTTAAACCCTGTATGAAAAGAATAAATCTTTTAATTAAGATTATTAAAATTTCCAATTATATTTAGTAATTGGAATAAAATAAAATGTGAATTGGGTTTATTGTGAATTGTGCTTTTAACGACATTATGTTCTTTAACCCAATTAACAGTGAAGATATGATTTGAAATCTACAAATCTTTTTATTAAGATTTAATGGAAATTTTCCGAAGTAAAGTTTTCCAATTTAATAGAAGAATTGGAATTGAATGGAGTTTGATTTAATAATAATTGAGATGAGCTTCTGTAAAAGAAGACCGTTATTATATATGGAATTTAAAAGGCTTTGTCGTTATTCCATTTATATTATTAGTCTGATACGGAAATTTATATCAATTATATACTGATCTGATTTCTATGAAAATTCCGTATTTAATGGAGGATGATTTTGGGTTTATTGTGAACTGTGTTTTAAACGACATTGGTTTTTTAACCCAGTTAAAGTCAAGATTAAATTCTTATAGTTGAATAGTCATAAAGTAATGATTTTTGATATTAAAACCAAATTGGAGTATTAATGAATCTTTAAAAAGAAGATCAAAGAATAAATTTAAAAGAATTTATCTTTGATAAAATTAATGGAAACTTTACCTAATAATCGAAATATTTTATTAAAAGAATATTCTGAATTGGAATGAGCCGTATGATGTGTTTCTATAGCACTTAATTATTGATTATAAAATACGTGAGTTATTCGGAAAGACCGAGTTTAACCCATTCTGAATAATTTCTACGACGATTAAGAGTTGAAGATGAAGACAGTGGTTGAAGACTGGAGATCTTCACATCGTTTGGTTGATTACATATGTCTTGATTGGGAGGCATTCCAAGACAAGGTAATAAGTGGTGATCGTCCAAACGTACTTGGAGATCGACTGGGTATGCGAGGACCTCTCTCCTGTATTGGACATATGGGACGAGGAATAAGGTGCCTCCGGTTTCGTTCAGACCTGGAACGGACTTTTAAATGGATGGTATGTATGACATTGTATTCCTTTATGTTGTATTCGTTGATCTCTGCTAAATATATATCTGTTTGGTGGCGGAGAATTTATTCTCTTGCTTAGCACCCTTCTCTGAGACATACGAGCTTAGAGGTTATATATTAGCAGAAATCAATGGTATGGTATGGATTGACAATGTGTCATGCTAAGATGCAAATTATCAAGGCTTATTGTTGAAAAGCAGAGCCTTGTGGTTGATGATCAAAGCACAGCTTTAAATAGCATAGCATTGTGTAGCGATACTTCGCGAGCCTCACACCCCGGTATGAACCAGAAACGGGAGGACCCAGGGAGAACATGCGTTTATTTCTAGCTAGAAGTGGTTTCTAGGTTTTACAAGCCCAGATATTTTTACTTATGTGGATGATGGAAAGCGAGGTACCTCAGATTTGAGTCCCTAATGGCTATATTTTATGCCCTATAGGGCGGGGAAACGTATTGTTCAAGCATAACCAATCCACTAAAGTATTTGCGGATCGGCCCTACGCTCCAAGGGTCACTCGAGCTCTGATCCTGAGGCACGGGCTAGAGTGTCTCGAATTCGGTAAGAACGATCCCCTGCCTTGGTTCATGATGGAAATCCAAATTCCAATACGACACCATACGGTTTTGATTATATATATAGTATGGCGAAATAGTATATGGTAGCTATGCCGTCTGTGATTGATACATTATGATTGAAATGTTTTTGAAACTTATAGAAACTAACAATAATATCAAATCCATTTTATCGTATCAAGCATTTTTGACCATTATAACGTAAAACTCTATCCTCCGGTTTGCGTTGCATTGTTTGATGGGACTTGAGTCTTATAATGGTTTCATTTTTCTAAAAAGAATTGCATTGTTTAACGATTTACTCTATTTCTTCCACTAACAATCCAATGGAGTAAACTCGTTCTGCGTTAGCAGCGTGGTCCTGTGATTAGCCTTATTATTATTAGATAAGTTAAGTAAGATTTCTCATACCAGTCCCACGACTGACTCGTAGTTTGTTTCACTTTGCAGACTCGGGTACCCTCTTTTCCACACGGGCAGTTGAGTGGCTTGTTTTGCAGATTTCTATTTATTAGGCAGGATTCTGGATCGAAGCTTAAAGCTGTGGCCAGAGCAATGATAGTATTCCGCTGCATTGTGTTAAGTTTATTGTAAATTAATCATCCGCTGTATTATTATTTATTCGATGTACTGTGATATTTTGTACTCTGATGTAAAATTATTATAATGTTTATAAAAATCTTCTATTATTTGTTCTGATGTGTTGTATGCCCAAAGTTAGTGTATCCGGCAATTTCCCGTGAGTGGAATTTTCGGGTCATTACACCCACCCACACAAATCCTAACTTCCAAGCTGCTCTCACCTCCAATCGCCAGAGTCGGGTCTGACACCACCAACACACTCGCGCCTCCTCCCTCCACTTCTGATCAGAGCAGTACATCCAACCAGGCCATCGCCAAAGGAAAAAAAACCCAATCCAACACTTCCGTTCCACTCCTTACCAACCACCAAAAACAACCAGTCGACACCCACTTTGCCTATGCCTCGAAACCACCATTGTAACGACCCAAAATTTATAAAGAAATATTTAATGAATTTTAAATATTTAAAACGATTTATTTTGAGGATTAATGACTTAGAATTCATTAAAAACGAAATTTGAACGTATAAGTTTATATTAATTATAAAACAAACTCGTAACGTCGTGGTAGTTCGAAATATTTTGTTTTGAGTGTCAACTGAGTATACATAATTCATTATAAGTCAGAATCCGTTAAAACAAGAAACATTAGGATCTATTGAATTTTAGTTTTCTAGTGAAAGTGAGAAATTGAGATATCGTGTTATAAATTTTAAGTTATGTCCGGATTTAAATTTCAAACAGTCGCTATGGAATCATTTATAAATTATAACGATTTGTTAAGTAAACTAAAAGGATTTGTTCTGAAACTGAATATAGATTTGACTTGAATTTTGAAAATATCGAGTTATAAACCCAATTATGCTTATTTTGGAGAAGTATGATATTTTATTTGGATATATATGATAATATTAATTTATTATTATTTATTTGAACAGTTTTTGGATTTATTTATATTTTATTAGTTTTACTTAAGGCTTAATAATAGCCATTTTCAAACGACCTCCATTTTTTTCGAAACCAATTTTATTGGATCCACATTAGTGAAATATAGTTGGATTTCAAATTTCACAATTCTCAATGTTAGTATGTGGTCATAAAAAATTAAAACGCGTGTTGGAAATTGATTTTTGCAATAGTTTAAAATTTTATTTTAAAAATAAATAATATAGACGATTGAACTAGCTTTTGAAACCTATTGCATTATGTTCGGAATAGGGGTATTTGGCTAGGTACATCGTTCGTTGGTTCTCGTTTGGAGTTCTTCATAGTTAACTTCACGTCTAAGTATCGTTATACTTAAATATTAATAAAAATGGGGTATGAATACCCCTTTGTTTAGCCAAAACCTAACCCTAATTCAATAACCGCCTCCACCATTAATCAAGGAAGAGAACAATCTGAGCATCTTCTCCCTCCACCTCCAAATCCATCAACCTTCAGCTGTAATCTCCAACTATAACTGTGACGACCTTAACAAGACTTAGTATCTGACCGGCTATAATCGGAGGTGGAAATATGTGGTAGCCCCAGAAGACTAGGAAGTCACGGTCTTCAAAGTTGAATGAAGGGTGGACAAGATTGTCAAGTTGAGTCGGTTTTTGGGCGAAGGCGAGTGACGTTTAGGCGCAGCAATTGGCGATTTCCGATCAAGCTCAGGTAGGGTGAATGGTTAGGCAACGATCCGATTTTTGAAGGGAAGGTGGGTTTTGGTTTTCGAATGAAGTAGTAATGCGATGGGGAAGAAAAAAAATAAGGGTTGGCCATTTAAATTCTATACGAATTTGAGAACAGAATAGAAAATGGAAATATATTTTTTCCATAATCGTTATTGTAAATTTAATACGTAAAGTTGTGAAATTAAATAAAAGTCATTTGGTTTATAATAAAGAATATGTTGTTCAAGTTGTTTTAACCTACATAAGTTTGGTAATTAACCTTATCGCAATTGGTTAGTTATATCTAACAATATTTTCCAAAGGGAAAAAAAAAGGAGCTTTGTGAATATATTCTCAAAGTAAAGGATATAGAAATGGGCTTGTGAAATTATAGCGATATTTTCAAAGTAAAGAAATATAAAGAAGGGGTTAGGTGAAAACATTTATTTTAAAGAGATAAGTTATGATTAATGTTTCCAAAGTAATAAAAATGGGAGAGTTTTGTTGAGATGAATATAGATATCGCTTTTTAAGAATCGATAAAAGATTTTAACGAATGGATTTAATAGAATAGGTCAAAGCTGCTGATGTACTTAACCATACTATTTTGATTCGATAGTTAAAATGCTTACTATCAATTAAATACCCTAGTGTACTTTTGACGTATCAGTTCAAAGAGACCGGGGGGTTGGAACTAGAACCAAAACCACTTTGAACCGATTTGGCATTCGAAGATAACTTGCAGGGATATTTATAAAGATGAAAGAATTGAAGACCATGGATCTTCATAAAATGGAAGAACCTCTTATAATCTCTGACTTGATATTAATGATAGACTGTGATTCTATCCCAATTCAAAATATATGGATTGGAAGGACTACTCGCTACTGGTTCTTTGGGTGATTCCTGTATAGGATGCGGTAGAAGAGTGCCTTCGGTTAATCCAGTTCGTGGATGACTTATATGGAAGAATGTCTGATAGAATATTTCCTAAGAGTCACGTACATTGATTTTTACAAATATACCAAGTTTGGTAGCGAAGAAGGAAACTTCGTTTAGCTTAATGCCCAGAGTTTATTTGTACATGTCAATTAGTGATTTGATGGATTTTACAGTATGGCATTCAAAGTTAATATAATATTCTCAAAAAGGTAATCGTGACCTCAAGCCTCATCAACTGGAAATGGAAAAAAACTCGAGCAGGCAGCATGGCTATCCGAGTCATTCCCATTAGTATGTATTATCACCATCTAGAGAAAATTCATTTGATTCTTTTGTCACTTCTGTATCTTACGAGAAACAGTTATGTGGCCCCAGTCGTTGGTGACAATTTATTTGGTACACTCAAGTTGAATGAGTGGTCAGTCATGTATGGCCGAGCTGTTAGATATTCTTATTGAACCCCAATGTTTTTTTTCTAGAGAACACTAACACTAATCGAGTGGAAGTCCCATACCTTGTCATGTTGGAAATCCAAACTCCAATACGAGACGTACGTTGTTAGAAGTAGACCAACTATTGTAACAACCCAGATTTCGACGGACCTATTTTTTTTCAAAAATCGAATCCACCGAAACCCGAGTTGGTTGCTCTGGTATCCTGCAGAAAAAGACAGAGAAAAGAGATATGCCAGAGTTCGGAAAACACCTCACAGCGGAAGGAGCAAATATAATATATTTAAAACATAGCTTTACCTTAATCACAATACTGCTAAATCAGTATCCTCAAAGCTATAAGTCTCTGTCAAACCTGCGAATGTTATGAGGAGGGGGTCAGAACATAAGTTCTGTGTGAATGAATTTAAGCTATACTTCTTGAATAATCCTACATATACTGTTCGGTCACAATTTTCTTATTTATTAGGTTGTACGTTCATTAGCCCTCACAGCTTACACACACGTCGCACCCATCGACTCCCTAGTAGATTAACCTAATATAATGTAATATGTAGCTACCCTCACATGGAGGTACACCTCATGGTACCCCGCTTGCACAGCCTCCATTGTATCATCGCAGTGATATACGCAGTCCCCCATCCTATGTCATAGTAACAAATATTCCTCTTTCTTATAATACAAGACTACACCCGCATAGGATTACTACAATTATATTATGTGAACATAACGACTGCTATTATCGAATGGTGCCCTCTATTCTACGATACACCACCAGAGCAGACATGGATGTATCTTGACTTTCCCACGTACGTATCGTCAAGCGTATTTGAAGCTTAACTCGCACACCCATCCTGTGTACATACTCGAGTTCCGTGATAGGGGTATACAAGAAACATGGAACTAGGTCGGGAGTTTTCCTCATATCTATGCAAGGCCCGCCTTTAAGAGCCTCTAGCACAAATATCCCCTAGGGTCTATTTTCTGTGGTGGCTATGGCCCCACCTCGTCCCCTCCCTTTACTAGTAAAGACCACATGAGCTAAGCGACCACCCCTAACAAGCAAACAATCTAAACATCCATGTGGGGTCTCCCTGCACCCGTCCCATGATAGCAAAGGTTAACGATCTCTAGGGGTTAGCTCTTGTCTTTTCGCATTCCTTAGGCTGCTGGTGACAGGAGTTCAACGGTCTTGCTATCGTTTGGTCTTGACCCTCCACCTCTACTTGAGGCAACCGCCGAATCATCCTTAATGCCACCATGTACAGCATTTTGACTGCCTCCTACTTATGTGAAACACCCCACCTCTATTAAGGTCACTCACAAAGGGAATGCCTTAACTTTGGTGGAGGTTTATAAGTAAAAGCCACAGATAAACTCAAGACATATATAAATACACATATTTTAAACAACGGAAAACCAAACAGACTTTTATTTCATCAATGCGTGTTGAAACAAAACATTTCCATAATTGTCTCAAATTACTTCCAACATTACAACCTCATTACTGTCTTAATTATTAAAGAAGCATAAAACATAAATAAAGTGACAAAAATCCCCAAAGTGATATCCAAAGCCATAATCCGAGCAAGAGAGATCCAAATCATACATCTACGGTCTTGGAGCTTGTAAAGGGTCTGACTGAGCTGAGTTGTTTCCTCCTTGTGGACCTGGGGGGGAATGAAAGAAAAGAAGACGAAGAAAAAATAGAGTCAGACATAAAGCCTGAGTAAATCTAATAACTCTTTAGTATGTGAATAAGAAAAGGGCATGATAGATATAAACTGAAAATAGGAAAGTGTCACAAGCTAAGGAAGTGTCGTTTAGAATCGAATGTATTATTGCACCCATACTATATCTCTGCACCTACTTGAGCTTATTTTAACTGGCACCCCATGCTGAGGGTGAAGTGATCCCCATTTTTATTTAAAGATCGGCTCCTAATCGCGTAAACATGTGTAATATAGCCCCCAAGAATTGTAGATACCTATGGTGGTCCCACCATGGGGTGTATTAAGACCCATGGTGGCGGCCCCGACACAAATTCTAGAAGGCATAGGTTATACTACTAGTGCCCCCAATGCCATGTTTGTCTACTCCGGAGTGTGTGCACGCCCGCACCCCGTTAGAACCTATACTGTTGCACCCACCGTCGTCGCTTTGACTGCTTACAATAAGCCCAGTAATCGTGCCCCACCCTGCCTAGTTTCAGGGTACCATGATACCTAACTTGGGTTATTGCTGAAATATGTCCCACGTTACTAGGATTTTCTAGTCAAACATGTTAAGTGGTTAAGTGTCTGTATTTACCTAACCCCCACCCATCAATTCTTGTTAACATGTTGAATTTGGTTAAGTGTTTATAGTTGACATAACCCTACCATCTGTCCTTAGCCTCTTAGAGCACCAGACCACTCACGTTAGACAGGTATTGCTACGGTTACTGGATGTGCCGATCGGTTCTGGGCAGGTTTACACCGTAGCTCAGTCTAACCTCGGGTCCTTATTTGGCTCAATGCTTAACCACCCACATTGGATAGGTATTGTTGTGACTATTGGACAGCCGGGCGGGTCCGGGCAGGTTTACATCACAACTCAATCCAACCTCAGGTTAAGCATATCGTGTTTTCTAAATTTACATATTTTATTACTTCTCAATTATATATGTAAATGTCATATCTTTTATTCTTGGGTATATCAATTCATACCGCTTAAATGTCATTGTCGTTGGCATGTACCAACCATGCCAACATATATTTTTCATGTTTTACACCCAACGTTATTACCCCGTTTATTCGCAACATTATAACATGTGTCGGGCTTGTCACAATTCAGCCCAACTTTATAAACGTGAGAAAAAGGGGAAATCAAGAACATGTAATACATAAAGGTGTGTGGCGCATGAACTTGCAATTTAGCGATTCAACTAACATATAACATGAGTCATGTGAACTTGCATTCAAATCAAAGTACAACTAAGTAGGTGACATATGAAATGGCATAGTTTAGGCTAATACAATCTTGTGTTTAAACATGTTTAACTTGGCATAATGTCAACCACCAAACTAGCATGTTGTATATTCACCAAATTGTCCAATTATAACATCTAATCACATAGCCTATTTCAACATGAACTTGCATAGTTTATAAAACCCAAATTTACTTGCAAATTAACATAAGAATGATATCATAGGTTTTGGGTCATGTAGGTATAAAAAGTTTCAAATCTAGAACATGTTTACATAAATTCTAACTTAGATTAAGGGAATATACATAGTCCATGCCATCGACATATACATAAAGGGATCAATTTCTAGTTTTTGCCACAACTTGCTATTGTTATTACTTTCATATACAAATGTCTAATAGGCTTGCATCAATCAATTTAGACCACAAATATCAATACACAAGTCATAACAGAATCATTACAATACATAGAATTTATAACATATTCATACAATAACACAATTCTATTTTCATTTACATCGAATCAAACCACAGTTTTTATTCATATTCTGAAAGGTCACTATACTTACAACGAATGCAGAATCTTGAATTCTGGATTCTGAATTATGAAATTGAGATGCGCTCCTTTGGGTAGACTAACGTTGCGTTGATTAATTTTTGATTAAACTTTAATCTTCTTCTTAATTTGATTCGTCTCTAGGCTTTTCTCTCTTGACGGCTATGATCAATTCCTCCCTGGCAGCGTGACGACTCCCATCTTATTTTTTTGTATGAATTTTCAATTGAGACTTAGGGTGTATTTATAGATTTTTAAATTGTTTTGAGCCGTCATGTGAAGACAGGAGGAATCTAGACCATACAAAGTTCAAAGAGCCAATCAAGAGGTGACACGTCAGCCCTAGTGACACACTGAGCCATAGAAATTCGAGCCAGAGCCAGACCTAGCCAGCTAGGTCAACTAGGCAGGTCGACTGGCAGGTCGACACCTAGGTCGACACTATGTTCGACCTGGGGTGGCCAGGTCGACACCATGGTCGACCTGGTCTTTGGGCGGGAATTTTCCCACCCAGCCCAGTTTGAACCTATTTTTTCGAATTATAAAATTTAAACTGAGCTGTTTGAATTTAAATTTTATTCTGAAACTTCCGAAGGTCATAACTTCTTCATACGGAGTCCGGTTCGCGCAAACTCGGACTCTATCTCAAGAAAAATTCCGAGACAAACGCAATGGCGTAACCCATTTCCCTTAATCCTTTCATTTATAATTAATTACACTTTAATTTGTGAAGCTTAATGTTATAGAATTCACGGGGTGTTACATTCTCCCCCCTTAAAAGGATTTCGTCCCCGAAATCTTCAATTTAGGAAGAATGTATATCCTACCATCCAACCGTCCATCTACTCAACCAACAAACACAGGCATTGTAATGACCCGTATTCTACACATCATAGGATCGTAGAATATTTATTTCTTTCCCATGTGAAGTCGTATGGTCATGTAACTTTGGGAAACATCTATTAGAGTCATTTCCCATGTTCATGATTTTTGTCGATTTTTAAATGACCATTTTGCCCCTAGTTGGTACTGTTTTGGCCATAACTTTTGACTGGAAAGGAATTTTGACCTGAAACCACTTCCATTTGATTCGTTTGATGGTTTCTCTTTCCTTAGAGTGGTCACATTAGCCAAACGGACTTACCGTTTGGGAGACATGGCTGAAACAAGGTTTGGAGTGTGAAAAACTGCTTAACCGGGCCAAATCGGGTGATTAGTGAGTAGGCCCATAACCCATTTCGAGATTAGGGTTATGGGAGGGTTGAAATGAGATGGAGAATCATTCCATTTCAGTTTTCTAGCCTCCACTTATCACCAAGGATCCCTAAAAATGGCCTCCAACCTCTAAATCACCTCCAAATCACCTTTAGGTTAAGGATTTGGCTTAGTAACCCCTAATCAAGGAGGATCTTCACCAAATCAACAAAGGAGCTGCTGTTTGGTGTTGAAATTCGCATCAAATCAGAGAGTTATTTCAGATCTTAGTTTGTTTGTGGCTAAGGTGAGTGATTTGCTTAGTTTTGCACTAATTATGGCTAATTAGGGGTGATTAGTGTTAATTAGCGAATTTAAACATGATAAAATTCTGGAAAAATGTTTATAAAATTCGGAATGATGTTTTAGACCTCTGATATGAATTTGGGTTAATTTGGTTAAGTTTTGATAATCCTATCATTAGTTTCACCTAAAAATGCTTAAGGGGAAATTTGGGATTTTGGGTATGTTTGATCCCTTTTTACCTATCATATTGATGTTTTGATGTTTTTGGTTGATTATGCATGTTGCTATGACTGTATGAAATGCTATGTGACTGTTTAGAAGTGTTAGTTTGGTCAAAAACACCGTCGAATGGCGAAAAACAGTCGCTGGAACGAAGTGCAGGAAATACCCCGGACCGGATCGCCCCTACCCCATGCGAACCGATCCGATTGAAGCTCGCGCCACGAGACGACCCGATCCGCTCCACTTTGAAGGTCACGATCGGACCTGACGTCCCTATGATGGCGATCCGACCATTCGCGAAGGAGGACTGCGAACCGAACCGAAGGGGGAATGGTGACCACGAGTGCATCACGACCCGACCCGATGCAGCAGGCGCGATCCGAATGAGCTGACAAATGGTGCGATCCGACCCGAGCTAACGTAACAAGCACGACCCGATCCGAGTGAAGGCAATGACCACGATCCGTGAGTCGAGCTGATGCGAGGGGCGAGTCACGAACCGAACCAGGAGGTTGCGAACTGAATGAAGATCGATCCGGAGGTAAAGGTAATAACCCGAGATGTAAAGGTAGTCCAAATGGGAGTTAGAGCTCAGGATCCCGGAACCAGTTGGGAACCAACGAGTTCACTTCATGGTTGGACTTTGCTGCGGGATGTGTGCTAAGGAGTTGTCGACGTTCATAACTTCGATTCACCACTAAAAATGGATGATGGCTACTTATCAGTGCAGTAGGGTCATTATGACCTGAGGGGCAAGGTGATGGTAGCAAGACTACGTTATCAGTGCAGTAGGGTCATTATGACCTGAGGGGCAAGGTGATGCGTAGTAAGACTATGAGCCAGCGCAGATGGGGTGAATAACTCCATGGGGCAAGTGGACGTAGTAAGGATTGGTAAGGCTATGAGCCAGCGCAGATGGGGTGAATAACTCCATGGGGCAAGTGGACATAGCGAGGAATTAGTGGCTACGTTATCAGTGCAGTGAAGCTATTTATGACTTCATGGGGCAAAGTGATCGTAGCAAGGAATGTTGGGTGATCGAAGTGGTGAATATCGTATGCTTTAAGCACTGAGTGAGAGATGTGAGGTTGGATGTTATGCTTGATTGTTTGCCATCATTATGACATGCACACCTCCCCCACATCCGTATCTTTATACCGTTTGATATGATACCTTAGAGTGTTGTACGGTATGTAGTGCTAACTCTTTGGTTGCAGGTCCAGGTTCAGGTATGTTTTAGTCTACCTGTTATTGTTCACTTTAGATGCTTATCGCTCATACCAGGCTTTATGTCTGACCCAGAGTTTTATGTCTCCTCTTATTACACTGGGTGCTCACACGAGCAGACTAGAGACAGGTTAGCTGGTGATGTGCGAGTAGCTGATTCGGAGGCGGGCAGGAGGCTTCCACGTATTATATATATACACATTCTCCCTGTGTCGTTGGTGGTCGCTACTTGGGCATTAGTAGTGTACCTCCTTTATCTTACTTTGCTTTGAGACAGTTGAAAAGTTGTAATAAGTTGTATTCTGAATTTCCGCTGCTATGATGTTTAGTTCTGATTTTCAGCTTATGCCCTGTCTCTCCTGTTTTATGTCAAGTATGTTATTATTATATTTTGTTCTATGCGCTGTGAGACATTCTACAGGTTCTTTGTATGTTCATTTCCTTCTTCCTTTTCCCTTCTAACGACCCGTTCCACGCTAACTGGACATGTGTACAGCGCACTATCGAAGTAAATGTCGGTTGGTGCGGGGCGGGCCATCACACTTGGTATCAGAGCTCTAGGTTGCGTAGTTAACCTAGGGAAAGACACTAGGGAGAGTTAGCACGTATATGAGAGCGCGTATTTGTGATTACTTTGGTTTTCAAGAGCTATATATATATACTATTAGTAGTATGAAGATGAAGTCGCACTGCACTAGCACCACTATGGGGTCGTTAATCGTTTCCCTTTTACAGATTAACGATGAGCCGAGAGACAAGGGGTGCTGGTAGAGGGACCATCCAAGGGAATGTCACTGACATGAGGGCTATGTTTACTAACCTCATGAGAGACATGCTTAGAGAAGTGCAAGGGGCAATTCCCAATCCCGGAGTTGTTGTTGGCCCAGTAGTGCAGGTGCCTAGGGTCGATTTCGCCAAGTTGTGCAAGGATTACACTAATCTTGGTGGGAAGTCGTTCCATGGAACGGAGTCGGCCACGGATGTTCAGGACCGGATGGATAGCTGTGACCATATCTTTGATGACTTAGGTCTCGAGGATGCGATGAAGAGAAGGCTAGCGTCTCGTCAGCTGCAAGGGCGAGCGATGAATTGGTGGAATGCCGTTAGAACAGCTACTCCAGAAGATCAGGTTACTTGGGATCATTTCAAGGCTCGCTTTAGCGAGAAGTTTATCCCAGCTGCCCAGAAATCAGTGTTGTTTAAGAGGTTCTTGGAACTCAAGCAGAATGGAAGGGCAGTTTCTGATTATATTGCTGAGTTCGACACCTTGTCGAAGTATGGACTGTCTCTCATCGATACTCCTGAAAAGAAGAATGAGAAGTTCATTACTGGTTTGGATGCATGCTTGGGGGAGAGGCTTATTAACCACATCGATGAGACTTTTGAATCGATCGTGGGGAAAGCTTTGAGATCAGAGAGTCTTTACCCTAAGTCAAAGACTGAAGCTGCATCTGCAGAAGGGCCAAAGCCGCACGCAGGCGGTGGAGGCAAGAGTAACTCTCAAAATAAGAGGAAGCAGGACCAATCAAAAGGTGGCCAGAAAAAGAGCAAGAAGGATGTTGAGTGCTTCAGCTGTGGGAAGAAGGGCCATTATGCTAAGGAATGTCGGGCCAAGCCAGCGGAAAGAAAGTGCTACAACTGTGGCCAAGTGGGACATCAGAAAGACAAGTGTCCGCAACCTCTTAAGGAGAAGCAGATTGTGAAAGCATATGCTATTTATGTTGTTCCTTCCTCGTCGAATGCCCCAACTGCGGCGGAGAAAGGAAAGAATGTTGTTATTCAAGGTATGCTTTCTATTTATGATATACCAGTTCGAGTTCTGTTTGATACTGGGGCTTCCCGTTCCTTCATATCTAGTGACCTGGTAGATAGGTTGGGACTGGAACCCGAGATAGTCGATAGACCATTGATTGTGACGAACCCGATTGGCGGTTCGACTAGCCTTAGTATGATTTGCAGGAATTTGGTCTTATCGAGTCATGGATGTATGTTTGTATGTGATTGCTTTGTTTTGGGCTTTACTGGGTATGGCATTATATTGGGAGTCGATTGGCTCTAAAGATACGGGGTGGTGGTAGACTGTGAGGGCTTTTTGGTGACAGTGAGGGCGGATGATGGGCGGAGGGCAGTGTTTGGTAGCCTACCTAGTGATGGGGTTATGGCTAGTTTTGTAAATTCCCTCGACATCCCGCAGGATGAGTTGTCAGATGTGCCCGTGGTTGACCAGTATCCGGACGTCTTCGAGGAGGTGACCGGGCTTCCACCGCACCGAGAGATTGAGTTCCGTATTGATTTAGTGAAAGATGCCAGACCTATAGTGATGCCACTTCGTCGTATGGCACCAAGGGAGCAGCGAGAGCTCGGGGTTCAAGTCAGCAATCTTTTGAAGAAGGGATTTATTAGAAGGAGTGTCTCCGAGTGGGGAGCACCAGTTGTGTTTGCCACTAAGGCAGATGGTTCCCTTCGTCTGTGTGTGGACTATCGCGAGTTGAATAAGGTGACGAGGAAGAATAAGTATCCTCTACCATGGATAGATGATTTGTTTGATCAGCTGGAAGGAGCTAGAGTGTTCTCCCAGTTGGACCTCGCGACAGGATTTCATCAGCTTCGAGTAGCGGATGAGAGTGTTCCGAAAACGGCATTTAGGACGCCGTCTGGATTTTATGAGTGGTTGGTCATGCCATTTGGGTTGACCAATGCACTAGCCTATTTTGTGGATCTTATGAATCGAGTATTCAGAGATCAGTTGAATAAGTTTGTTCTTGTGTTCGTGGATGATATCCTTGTTTACTCAAGGACAGAGGAGGAACACAAGGGACACTTGAGGATAGTGATGGAGGTGTTGAGGAAGCACCAATTGAAAGCGAAGTTCTCTAAGTGTCATTTTTGGAGAAGGGAAGTAAGATTCTTGGGTCATGTTGTTTCAGAGAATGGTATTGCCGTGGACCCTGCGAAGGTGGCTACGGTACAGGATTGGCCTATGCCCAAGAATGCAACAGATATAAGAAGTTTCTTGGGGTTAGCTGGGTATTATCGTAAGTTTATCCAGGAATTCTCCAAGATTGCAGCACCGTTGACTCAGTTGACTAAGAAGAATCAGTCCTTCGTCTGGGACGGAGTGTGTGAGGATGCCTTCAAGAGTCTAAAGGAGAGGTTGACGCGTGCGCCAGTGTTAGTCATTCCCAAAGGGAATGAAGAGATGACGGTATACACAGATGCTTGTGGTACCAGACTGGGTGCAGTATTGATGCAAGGAGGTAGGGTTATAGCTTATGCTAGTCGACAGCTAAAGCTGCATGAGAAGAAGTATCCTACCCATGATTTGGAATTAGCAACGATCGTGTTTGCGCTGAAGATGTGGAGACACTATCTCTTGGGGGAAAGATTCGAGTTGTTTACCGATCATAAATCGTTAAAGTATCTCTTCTCTCAGAAAGATCTAAATCTCTGTCAGCAGAGATGGTTAGAGTTCTTGGCTTCGTATGATTTTGATATCGCATATACACCTGGGAAAGGTAATGCGGTAGCCGATGCCTTGAGTAGGAGACATGCCAGCTTAGGGGAAATGTTTCTTGAATGGAAGCAACTGGAGTATATCGCGGGGTTTGATTTCTGACCAAGGTGCGAATTGGATCCAGTTATGCTAGCTAGTTTGACGATCAGACCCACTTTGATAGAGCAGATTGGTTCTAGTCAGAGGGATGATCCTAATCTATTAGAAGTCATCTCCAAGTTAGAGATGGGTATCGATGAGGAGATGAATGTGTATGGGCTTGATCGAGATGGATGGCTTCGAAAGAATGGAAGACTAGTTGTGCCCAACGTGAATGGTTTGAGAGATGAAGTGCTTAGAGAATGTCATCAGTCAAAACTAACTATACATCCCGGTGGTAATAAGATGTATCGAGACATGAGATAGATCTACTACTGGGAAGGGATGAAAAGAGACGTTGGAAAGTTTATATCCAAATGCATGAATTGCCAGCTAGTTAAAGCCGAGCAAAAGAAGCCTAGTGGGTTGTTGCAACCATTAGCAATTCCCGAATGGAAATGGGAGCAAGTCTCGATGGATTTCATCGATGGCCTACCAAGGACTAGATCGGGATATGACAGCATTTGGGTAATTGTGGATCGATTGACTAAAAGCGCAAGATTTATACCAGTCAAATCGACAAGAACAGCAGCCAAGTTGGCAGAATTGTATATGAAGTGGGTAGTGAGATTTCATGGAGTACCCAAAAGCATTGTGAGTGACCGAGACCCGTTGTTTACTAGTGGGTTTTGGAAGAGCTTACAAGAGGCTCTAGGGTCAAGATTACATCTCAGTACCGCATATCATCCTCAGACCGACGGTCAGACGGAGAGGGTGAATCGTATATTGGAAGATCTCTTGAGAGCTTGTATATTGGATTTTGGTGGATCGTGGGATGACCATTTGCATCTAGTAGAGTTTGCATATAATAATAGCTACCAATCCAGTATCGGTATGGCTCCATATGAAGCTTTGTACGGAAGACCGTGCAACTCACCATCATGTTGGATAGAGACTGGCGAGAAGTTTGTGCTTGGACCAGATGTGGTGAGAGAAACGTCGGATAAGATCAAGATCATTCAGCAACGAATGAAAGCTGCTCAAGATAGGCAGAAGAGTTATGCCGATAAGTGGAGAAAAGACTTGAAATTCTCCGTTGGTGACTTGGTGTTCGTTAAGATCTCTCCGTTGAAAAGCGTGATACGATTTGGCAGGAGAGGCAAGTTGGCACCAAGATTTGTTGGGCCATTCCCTGTTCTTGAATTAGTCGGGAATTTGGCATATAGAGTTGGCTTACCAGAGAAAATGGCGCGAGTTCACAATGTGTTTCATGTTTCCCAACTAAGGAAGTTCGTTCACGACTCAGATATGACTATTTCACCTGATCAGTTAGAGGACTTCGAGGTAGAACCCGAGGCGGTTGGGAACCGCAAGCCGATTCGTATTGTGGGGCATGATACGAAGCAACTTCGAAGGAAGGCGGTGAAGCTGGTCAAGGTTCAGTGGGGCGAGAACGAGAATGATTATACTTGGGAGACAGAGGAGAGCATTAGGAAGGCTTATCCAGAACTCTTTGCCTGGTAAGATTTACTTTGCGATTTAGTTATTCCGCATGCTAGGATAGACTTGTTTAGTTTGTTTTGCATGTTTGATTGTTGCTTCATGATTGATAGGCATGCGGGAACCTTTGTGTATGTTTGGATTAGGGAATTTCGGGGGCGAAATTTCTTAAGGGGGGGGGGGG
This sequence comes from Allium sativum, assembly GCA_030737875.1. Taxonomy (NCBI): domain Eukaryota; kingdom Viridiplantae; phylum Streptophyta; class Magnoliopsida; order Asparagales; family Amaryllidaceae; genus Allium; species Allium sativum. The sequence goes on from CM060913.1 coordinate 488,259,517, forward strand.
GGGAGAATGTAATGACCCGTATTCTACATATCATAGGATCGTAGAATATTTATTTCTTTCCCATGTGAAGTCGTATGGTCATGTAACTTTGGGAAACATCTATTAGAGTCATTTCCCATGTTCATGATTTTTGTCGATTTTTAAATGACCATTTTGCCCCTAGTTGGTACTGTTTTGGCCATAACTTTTGACTAGAAAGGAATTTTGACCTGAAACCACTTCCATTTGATTCGTTTGATGGTTTCTCTTTCCGTAGAGTGGTCACATTAGCCAAACGGACTTACCGTTTGGGAGATATGGCTGAAACAAGGTTTGGAGTGTGAAAAACTGCTTAACCGGGCCAAATCGGGTGATTAGTGAGTAGGCCCATAACCCATTTCGGGATTAGGGTTATGGGAGGGCTGAAATGAGATGGAGAATCATTCCATTTCAGTTTTCTAGCATCCACTTATCACCAAGGATCCCTAAAAATGGCCTCCAACCTCTAAATCACCTCCAAATCACCTTTAGGTTAAGGATTTGGCTTAGCAACCCCTAATCAAGGAGGATCTTCACCAAATCAACAAAGGAGCTGCTGTTTGGTGTTGAAATTCGCATCAAATCAGAGAGTTATTTCAGATCTTAGTTTTTTTGTGGCTAAGGTGAGTGATTTGCTTAGTTTTGCACTAATTATGGCTAATTAGGGGTGATTAGTGTTAATTAGTGAATTTAAACATGATAAAATTCTAGAAAAATGTTTATAAAATTCGGAATGATGTTTTAGACCTCTGATATGAATTTGGATTAATTTGGTTAAGTTTTGATAATCCTATCATTAGTTTCACCTAAAAACGCTTAAGGGGAAATTTGGGATTTTGGGTATGTTTGATCCCTTTTTACCTATCATATTGATGTTTTGATGTTTGTGGTTGATTATGCATGTTGCTATGACTGTATGAAATGCTATGTGACTGTTTAGAAGTGTTATTTTGGTCAAAAACGCCGTCGAATGGCGAAAAACAGTCGCTGGAACGAAGTGCAGGAAATACCCCGGACCGGATCGCCCCTACCCCATGCGAACCGATCCGATTGAAGCTCGCGCCACGAGACGACCCGATCCGCTCCACTTCGAAGGTCACGATCCGACCTGACGTCCCGATGATGGCGATCCGACCATTCGCGAAGGAGGACTGCGAACCGAACCGAAGGGGGAATGGTGACCACGAGTGCATCGCGACCCGACCCGATGCAGCAGGCGCGATCCGAATGAGCTGACAAATGGTGCGATCCGACCCGAGCTGACGTAACAAGCACGACCCGATCCGAGTGAAGGCAATGACCACGATCCGTGAGTCGAGCTGATGCGAGGGGCGAGTCACGAACCGAACCAGGAGGTTGCGAACTGAATGAAGATCGATCCGGAGGTAAAGGCAATAACCCGAGATGCAAAGGTAGTCCAAATGGGAGTTAGAGCTCAGGATCCCGGAACCAGTTGGGAACCAACGAGTTCACTTCGTGGTTGGACTTTGCTGCGGTACGTGTGCTAAGGAGTTGTCAACGTTCATAACTTCGATTCACCACTAAAAATGGATGATGGCTACTTATCAGTGCAGTAGGGTCATTATGACCTGAGGGGCAAGGTGATGGTAGCAAGACTACGTTATCAGTGCAGTAGGGTCATTATGACCTGAGGGGCAAGGTGATGCGTAGTAAGACATGAGCCAGCGCAGATGGGGTGAATAACTCCATGGGCAAGTGGACATAGTAAGGATTGGTAAGGCTATGAGCCAGCGCAGATGGGGTGAATAACTCCATGGGGCAAGTGGACATAGCGAGGAATTAGTGGCTACGTTATCAGTGCAGTGAAGCCATTTATGACTTCATAGGGCAAAGTGATCGTAGCAAGGAATGTTGGGTGATCGAAGTGGTGAATATCGTATGCTTTAAGCACTGAGTGAGAGATGTGAGGATGGATGCTATGCTTGATTGTTTGCCATCATTATGACATGCACACCTCCCCCACCTCCGTATGTTTATACCGTTTGATATGATACCTTAGAGTGTTGTACGATATTTAGTGCTAACTCTTTGGTTGCAGGTTCAGGTATGTTTTAGTCTACCTGTTATTGTTCACTTTAGATGCTTATCGCTCATACCAGGCTTTATGTCTGACCCAGAGTTTTATGTGTCCTCTTATTACTCTGGGTGCTCACACGAGCAGACTAGACACAAGTTAGCTGGTGATGTGCGAGTAGCTGATTCGGAGGCGGGCAGGAGGCTTCCACGTATTATATATATACACATTCTCCCTGTGTCATTGGTGGTCGCTACTTGGGCATTAGTAGTGTACCTCCTTTATCTTACTTTGCTTTGAGACAGTTGAAAAGTTGTAATAAGTTGTATTCTGAATTTCCGCTGCTATGATGTTTAGTTCTGATTTTCAGCTTATGCCCGCTCTCTCCTGTTTTATGTCAAGTATGTTATTATTATATTTTGTTCTATGCGCTGTGAGACATTCTACAGGTTCTTTGTATGTTCATTTCCTTCTTCCTTTTCCCTTCTAACGACCCGTTCCGCGCTAACTGGACATGTGTACAGCGCACTATCGAAGTAAATGTCGGTTGGTGCGAGGCGGGCCGTCACAGGCATCCACTATCCTTAAAAGACTTCTAATGCTTTGTGATCATATGCATAGTGCGTGTACATGTCCTTATCTAATGCTGAAATCAGGCGGTCTACTGATTCAGTTGACCTCCTTAATGTGAATCATGTAAGTGTCATGAATCCCTTATGTATGCAAATTTTTCCTACTTACAATTCTATATGAGTTCACAACTATTCATACAAATGGGACGACCATATGACAGCATATCAAGTTTCAACCATATACAAATGAGAATACATATATATGCATATGCAATATGAAGTGACTGAGCCGATCTATAACCTAGGGTGTGTGTGTATATGCAACCACGAGCAACCACTAGCAACCATTTGCAGCCATCATCCATAACATGTTTTCAAATACATGTTTGCATCCATTTGTTTTCTACCTAAGGAGTTAGGAAAAGGACCGAGGAGATATACCTAAAAAGATAGATAAAGCATAACTTAAGGAAAAAGAGAGATCAAAGATGTACCCTCAAAAAGAAGAGGGTAGGCAGCGCATATTCTGTCCTCAGTTTCCCAAGTCGCGTCTTCCTCGGCATCGCTCCACTGAACTTTAACGAGTTTGACTTCGCGGTTGCGTAGCTTTTTCACTTTAGTTCCTAAGATGCGGGTCGGAACTCTCCTCACAGTTGCTTCACATTCCACTTCGGTTTCTTCTAGAATGCTAGGTTCCACCACTTCCGTAGACTCATGCAAACACTTCCGGAGGTGAGAAACATGAAAGACGTTGTGAACTCTGGCCAGTCTCTCGGGTAGCTCTAATCTATAGGCCATCTTCCCAACCTTCTCGATGACAGGAAATGGTCCTACAAATCTTGGTGCTAGCTTTCCTGCGGATCCAAAGTGAACGACGTTCCTTAAAGGAGATACCTTAAGGAAAACCCTGTCCCCAACCTCAAACTCAAGGTCGGTCCTTCTTTTGTCGGCGTAGGATTTTTGTCTGTCTTGGGCTGTCTTCATCCTTTTCATACCAAGTCCACTTTCTCCGAAGTCTATCGTATCATGTCTGGCCCAACTATAAGCTTATCTGTAGACTCCCACCAACAAGTTGGTGATTTGCACGGTCTTCCATACAAGGCCTCGAAGGGCGCTATACCGATGGTAGCTTGGTAGTTGTTGTTGTAGGAAAATTCCACTAAAGGAAGGTGATCCTCCTAAGTCCCTCCAAAGTCAAGAACGCAAAGTCTCAAAAGATCCTCTAAAACTCTATTCACCCTTTCTGTCTGGCCATTAGTTTGGGGGTGATAGGCCGTGCTCAAACATAACTGTGTGCCTACAGCTTCTTGTAGACTCCGCCAAAACTCGCTTGTGAAGATAGGGTCTCAGTCACTAACAATGTTGGAGGGTATCCCATGGAGTCGAACTATTTCCTTGAGGTAAAGAGATGCTAGAGATGAGGCAGTCCTTCTACTCTTGATAGGTATGAAGTGGGTGCTCTTAGTAAGCCTATCCATTATTACCCAAATGTTAGTGTTGCCTCTTCTAGACGTAGGCAGTCCATCAATGAAGTCCATTGAAATGCTATCCCACTTCCACTATGGGACCTCTAAAGGATGAAGTAGTCGTCCAGGTTTCTTCTGTTCCGCCTTGACCCGTTGGCAGGTCATGCACTTAGAAACGAAATCTGCCACGTCTTGCTTCATGCCGCTCCAAAAGAAAGTTCTTTTTATATCCTTGTACATCTTATCACCGCCAGGATGTATAGTCAGCTTGGAATGATGTGCTTCCTCGAGAACCTTCTTTGTCAACTCCCTTGCTTGTGGGATGCATAACCTTCCATCTCGCCTCAGCCAACCCTTACCATCGATGGTGTATCTACTGAGGTGACTAGAAGTCTCACCCCTAACAAGTTTATCAATCACATCAACAAGATGAGGGTCTTCATGTTTTGCATCTCCTATTGAGTCTAAGAGAGTAGGGCGTACTTCGAGAGATGCTAACAAACCCGGTACAAAATAAGAGGAGGGCCTAAAGTTAAAACTGGCTATATACTCCGAGTTTTGCCTTTCCACAAAGAGCAGGCTTAAGGTCAGTTTCTTTCGGCTCAACGCATCTGCTACTACGTTGCCTTTGCCGGGAGTATAGGAAATTTCAAAGTCATACAAGGCAAGAAACTCCATCCATCTTTGCTGCCTCAAGTTAAGATCCTTCTGGGAGAAGAGATATTTAAATGATTTATGGTCAGTGTATAATTCAAACTTCTCACCTAGGAGATAATGGCGCCAAGACTTAAGCGTAAAGACGATGGCGGCTAACTCAAGATCGTGGGTTGGGTAGTTCTTTTCATGAACTTTCAATTGTCTTCCGCCATAAGCTACTACCCTTCCTTCTTGCATTAGAACAGCGCCTAGTCCCGTTCCACATACATCCGTGTATACTGTGAACATTTTGCTTCCATCTAGCAAAGTCAGAACTGGGGCTGTTGTGAGAGCCCTTTTTAGGTGTTGGAAGGCAATGTCATAGTCCAAATCCCAAGGGAATGTTAGATTCTTCTTTGTTAGCCTTGTGAGTGGGGCTGAGATTTTCGCGAAATCCCTAATAAACTTTCGGTAAAAACCGACTAGCCCAAGAAAGCTCTGAACTTCGGTTGCATTTCTTGGGGTCTTCCAATCTTGTACTGCCACCACTTTCGCGGGGTCCACAGCTAACCCCTCTTTGGACACTATATGCCCCAGAAATCTTACCTCCTTTCTCCAAAAGTGGCACTTGGAGAATTTGGCTTTTAGCTGATGTGTACAGAGAGTTCCATGATTTCTTTCAGATGCTGAGCATGCTCTTTCTCATTCTTTGAGAAGATTAAGATATCATCTACGAAGACAACCACAAATTTGTTGAGGAATTCTCTGAGCACCCTGCCCATTATGTAACACCATGTATGTTGAACAACTTGCTATAATATAAAAAAGGGCAGAATTAAATTTTAAAATCTGAATCAGGGGAAACGGGCTATGCCATTGCGTTCGTCTCGGAGAAATACGCGAAATAGAGTCCGAGTTTTCGAAAATCGGAGTCCGTATGACCCAGTTAAGGCCCGAAGAAGTTTTCAGAAATTCAAAACAGATTTAAAATACGAAAATTTCACATTTCAAAAGTGGCGGGAAAATTCCCGCCAGACCCAGTGAGTCGACCTGTGGATCGACAGGGGTGTCGACCTGCCCACCAGGTCGATTAGGGTGTCGACCCTAGTGTCGACCTGGGGGTCGACCCCCCTGGTCGAGCCCAGGTGACCTGGGTGCACCAGTTTGGCTTTTGGGCTGTGTTTAGGTGGCTAGGACGAGATCTGACGGCTCTAATCTGATTTAGGGTTAATCTAATGGCCTAAAACACCTAACTAATCTATAAATACACCCTAAGACTACCCTAATTCATACTAAAAATAGATACAATGCCGTCATGCCGTCAAAATGCAACTTGAAGGAGCCTCCATCAAATTAAAGAGGAAGATAGCTTCTCAAATCAACTTCTAATCAACTCTAGCAACTTAATCTTCTTCTTAGGGGTGCTAATCAACAAGTTGTGAGTTTCTATACCCTTAATAACCAATTGTTGAATGATTATGATAGGATATAATGAGGTTATGGCTATGAATGTGGATCAATGCAAGATTATGTTATCATATGCTATGTGTTTGTGATGATATGCAAGTTATGCAAGTTATGTGCTATGGGTTTGTGATGTTATGCAAGTTATGCAAGTCATATGCTACATTATCATGATGTTATGCAAGTTATGCAAATTATATGCTACATGTTCATGATGTTATGCAAGTTATGCAAGTCATATGCTACATGTTCACGATGTTATGCAAGTTATGCAAGTTATATGCTACATGATCATGATGTTATGCAAGTTATGCAAGTGTTAGGCTATGTGTTCATGATGCTAGTTATGCAAATTGCTATGATAAACATTGATCCATTATGACACCATGATTATGCAAGTTTGGTGTATGATTATATGCAAATTCATATATGATTTGTATGCAAGTTTGGTGTATGATTATATGCAAGTTCACATATGACATGTTATGCAAGTATGGTGTTTGATTATATGCAAGTAACATGTGCAAGTTTACACCTTAGTATGATATGCATACATATGCAAGTTAACCCCTTTGTATGTCATACATACATATGCAAGTTTACCCCTTTGTATGACATAAATAGCTTATGCAAGTTAACCTCTTTTATGACATATGTGATTCATGCAAGTTTGGGTTGATTATTTATGCTAGTTGGGTTGATGCCATATGCATGTTGACACCTTTAAAACCCATGTTGATGCTAATGTTATGCAAGTTGAACCCATTGTATTTGTGATGAATCTTCCCTTTTATGTCATGTTAGCGAATTACGTGGGGAACGATGGGGTTAATATACATGTTAATGAAATGGTGTGAAGTTGGTATGATTATACATACCATAAAGTGGATGGACATAATTGAGTCAATTATGTACATCGTTAAAATTGGAATTAATTAGGGAAAATTAATTCGAAATTTGGGGGTGATTAATTAGGTGTAATTAATCGACTAAGACACGAGGTTGGACCCTTTTGTAGCATAAGACTGCCCGGACCCGACCGGCAAAACCAGCGGCTACAAATGATTGGCCCAATGTGAGAGGTCTTAGGCATAAACTAAATACGTGACAAGTGTATAGACACGAGGTTAGACTCGGTTATGGCGTAAGGCTGCCCGGACCCAACCGGCAAATCCAGCTGCCATAAAAGATAGTCTAATGTGAGAGGTCTTTACAACGGTTACGTTCTTAATCAATTAAGAAACACTTAACCAGATAAGCATGTAGTGGGCATGAGGGGTTAAGTGGGTGTCTTGGGTGGCATGTGGAAATCAAGTAAGTGCCTTGGGTGGCAAGTGTAAATCTAGTGGGTTGCCTTGGGTGGCAATAGAAAATACGATTAGAATACTTAACCAAGTGGAAACATGTAATTAAACATGATTAAAGGGTTAAGTGGGATGCACTAGATAAAGTGACAAGCTTAGGTGGTAGCTTGTGGGGGCCCATTTCAACCAGTAACCCATATGTATCTTGTTGGGCTCGACCCATGTCGAGGACGGGACACGCGTACTGGGCTTGATTATAAGAGGCCAAAACGGGTTAGCGGTGGCAACGCAAGTCCAACGGGTTTCATATGCGTGTGTGAACCCAGGCTGGTAGGTAAGACGTTGTTGCATCGTGTAGGTATAAGCCGTGCACCATTGGTTGTATCGGGTTGCCACTTTGGGGAGTGATACACCCCACTATGGGGCCAGCACGGGTATCTACGGTAGGGAGCCGATCGCTTGGGGAGTAGTGGGTACACCTAGTGGAGATAGGGGCAGACGGCACTTATGTAGTCAGCTAGGGGTACACAAAACTACTGGGTAAATTTTCTAAGTCCTTGGGAGGGATCAACCTTTAAGTAGGAGTGACTGGTGTGGTGCAGTTAGTAATTACCCTTCGGTGGGTAGATGCGTCTTTACCGTTATCTTAGTTCATCCTATGTCTAGTGGGCTACTTAGTGTAGTCATTTATCCCTAGTCATCCCGTACCAAGTTTATATCATACCCTAATTACTTTAATGATTGTGTTGTTAAAGTTATAGGGCTCACTCAGACTTGTGTCTGACCCCGTTGTTTGTATTTTTTTCCCCCTCAGGTCCTCAGGTAGGGCCTAGCACTAGTGGGCTTTGATCAGATTTCTTTATCTATCTTTTGGAGCTTGGACCGTGATGTAAAGCCCAGCTTATCTTTTCTATTATGGCTATTGTTTATGTAGTGGGATTTTGTACTTATGTTTTTATCAGGATGGATATTTAGTACTTGACTCTTTATGGTGTTGTAACTAAATATGTTTACCTTCTGCTGCAATGAAATGATGTTTTAGATTTTCAAGTATTTATATCTGTCTTGTTGTAATTATTCTGTTCTATATTCACTTAAAATGCTCCACCGAAGTTAAGGGATTCCCTTAGTGAGTGACCTTAGCGGGTGTGGGGTGTTACACATTAGGTCTACGAAATAAGCGGGTGCGTTTGTCAAGCCGAAAGGCATGACAAGTCACTCGAAGAAACTATCTGGGGCTCTGAACGTCGTCTTATCAATGCTATCTTCAGCTACTCTTAGCTGATGGAACCCGGTTTCCAGATCAAGTTGGGAGAAGGACGTCGCCCCTACAAGTTGATCAGACAAATCGTCGATTCGGGGAAGAGGGTGCCTATTTTTCTTGGTCAATTTGTTTAACTCCCTATAGACGACGCAAAGGCGAAGCGAACCGTCCGCTTTGGTTGCGAACACCACTGGAGCACCCCATTCCGAAATGCTCCGTCTAATGAACCCTTTTTCGAGAAGTTCTTTTACCTGCTTACTGAGCTCCTTTCTCTCCTTTGGAGCCATGTGTCTGATAGGTAAAGCTACAGGCTTTGCATTATCCATAAGATATATGCGGAAGTCTATTTCCCGCCTCAGAGGTAAGCCTTTTACCTCCTCAAAGACATCCGGATATTCCCGGACTACTCTAACTGATTGCAAATTCTTGTCAGAAGCATCAAGCAACTCTAGATAACTAAGCATAACATCATTCAAGGGATTACAAGAAATTTCTAGAGTGTTACCAAGCCGAGTCAAGAGTCTAACTACTCTTTTCTCACAATCAAGAATGGCACTATTACTGGATAACCAGTCCATTCCTGAGATCAAACCATATCCCGAGAAGCCCAAAACAAAGGCATTACAACTAAACTCAACGCTGAGAATAGAGATTTTCAAACCCAAAAAAACCATTGACAAGTAAGCGGAGCCCCCAATTGGATTTGAAACTACTAAGGGATCTTCTACCATACTAGTGTCTAGATGCAGAGATTCTACTAAGGCAGATGAAATAAAAGAGTGTGATGCGCCAGAGTTAAAAAGTGTGCAAACTGGATGATCATAAAGATAAACTACACTTTCTACAGAAATATTACTACCTCTTTCCTGCTGAGGTGCCACTAGCGCATGAACCTGACCCCCTGAAGTGGATCTAGCTTTCTATCCCTACCCTTTCTTCTTTGGGCAGTCCTTAGCCTGGTGCCCAGTCTCTCCACAATGGAAGCCACAACCCATCTTCGCCTTCCTTTTTCGGCTGTCTTTTGGTATATGTCCCACAATGCCACAGAAATTGCACCTTCTCCTCTCACGGGGCTTATTGTTCTTCCCTCCTTTCTTGAAGTCTGTTTTCTTTGCTTGTAGAACCTCTTTCTTCTCTTCCCCCTTAGTTTCTTTCTTGTCGTGGTCTTCCTCATGTAGCAACGCCATGTCCACCAAGCTTTCATAAGTCGCTCCCGTGGATGCATGGGTCATAGCAAGGCTGTGCAGAGGCTCATTCAAACCTTTGACGAAGCGAAGCGCCTTCTTGTGTTGGGTGTTTACTAAGTCTAGCCCAAATCTGGCCAGCTGATTAAACTGATTAACATACTCCCTGATTGTCATACTTCCCTGTTTCAGAGTTAGAAACTTCTCCATTTGCAGGCTTCTTTCAGATTGGGAGAGGAATTTCATCTCAAACCTTGTCCTGAAGTCTTCCCATGTTTCCACCGCCCTCCGAGCATTGGTAATTTCCCACCAATAGGAAGCTTCATCTTTAAGTAACCATACTGCTAGCTGTATCTTTTGCCTGTCATCAACTACGAAGATGAAAAACAGATCCTCAGTCTCCTTTAGCCAGTTTCTTGCTCCTACAAAGGATTCTGTTCCATAAAAGTCTTTTCCACCCATAGCCTTAAAGTCTCTACATGTTTTTGTGAAGGTATTTCCACGAGGAGGTGGAGGAGGAGGAGGAACCGCAGCCACTGGAGGAGGGATGTCTGCTGGGCCCGCGTCATCGGCACTTGCTTCTAAGTACCTCCTAAACCAGCCGGGTATCGGCACTCCTTCCGGGAGGTTAGGGTCTCCAGACATGCTGAAACAGAAAGGAAAAATTCAAAATGAAGGATAGAGAGAGATAGATAGGGCACATGGCTTTGGGGGATTTTGTCTTTTTATATATATAACACTTTTTCTTGAAAAATGCTTATTTAAACTTTCCTTTTGAAAACAATTTCAAATTTTTTTATCTTATCCGGTAAACCTATGCTTTGATACCAAGTGAAACACCCTACCTATGTTATGGTCATTCACAAAGGGAATGCCTTAACTTTGGTGGAGGTTTATAAGTAAAAGCCACAGTTAAACTCAAGACAGATATAAATACACATATTTTAAACAGTGGAAAACCAAACATACTTTTATTTCATCAATACGTGTTCAAACAAAACATTTCCATAATTGTCTCAAATTACTTCCAACATTACAACCTCATTACTGTCTTAATTATTAAAGAAGCATAAAACATAAATAAATTGACAAAAATCCCCATAGTGATATCCAAAACCATAATCCGAGCAAGAGAGATCCAAATCATACATCTACGGTCTTGGAGCTTGTAAAGGGTATGACTGAGCTGAGTTGTTTCCTCCCTGTGGACCTTGGGGGGGGACGAAAGAAAAGAAGACGAAAAGAAAATAGATTCAGACATAAAGCCTAAGTAAATCTAGTAACTCTTCAGTATGTGAATAAGAAAAGGGCATGATAGATATAAATAGAAAATAGGAAAGTGTCACAAGCTAAGGAAGTGTCGTTTAGAATCGAATGTATTATCGCACCCATACTATATCTCTGCACCTACTTGAGCTTATTTTAACTGGCACCCCATGCTGAGGGTGAAGTGATCCCCATTTTTATTTAAAGATCGGCTCCTAATCGTTTAAACATGTATCATACGGCGCCCAAGAATTGTAGATACCAATGCTGGTCCCACCATGGGGTGTATCAAGACCCATGGTGGCGGCCCCGACACAAATTCTAGAAGGCATAGGTTATACTACTGGTACCCCCCAGTGCCTTGTTTGTCTGCTCCGGAGTGTGTGCACACCCGCACCCCGTTAGAACCTACATTGTTGCACCCATCGCCGTCACTTTGACCGCTTACAATCAGCCTAGTAATCGTGCCCCACCCTGCCTAGTTTCAGAGTACCATGATACCTAACTTGGGTTACTGCAGAAACGGGTCCCTCGTTACCAGGATTTTCTAGTCAAACACGTTAAGTGGTTAAGTGTCTGTATTTACCTAACCCCCACCCATCAATTCTTGTTAACATGTTGAATTTGGTTAAGTGTTTATAGTTGACTTAACCCTACCATCTGTCCTTAGCCTCTTAGAGCACCAGACCACTCACATTGGACAGGTATTGCTACGGTTACTGGATGTGCCGGTCGGTTACGGGCAGGTTTACACCGTAGCTCAGTCTATCCTCGGGTCCTTATTGGGCTCAATGCTTAACCACCAACATTTGATAGGTATTGTTGTGACTACTAGATAGCCGGGCGGGTCCGGGCAGGTTTACATCAAAACTGAATCCAACCTCAGGTTAAGCATATCATGTTTTCTAAATTTACATATTTTATTACTTCTCAATTATATATGTAAACGTCATATCTTTTATTCTTGGGTATATCAATTCATACCGCTTAAATGTCATTGTCGTTGGAATGTGCCAACCATGCCAACATATATTTTTCATGTTTTACACCCAACGTTATTAGCCCTGTTTATTCGCAACATTATAACATGTGTTGGGCTTGTCACAATTCAGCCCAACTTTATAAACGTGAGAAAAAGGGGAAATCAAGAACATGTAATACATAAAGTTGTGTGGCGCATGAACTTGCAATTTAGCGATTCAACTAACATATAACATGAGTCATGTGAACTTGCATTCAAATCAAAGTACAACTAAGTAGGTGACATATGAAATGGCATAGTCTAGGCTAATACAAACTTGTGTTTAAACATGTTTAACTTGGCATAATGTCAACCACAAAACTAGCATGTTGTATATTCACCAAAATGTCCAATTATAACATCTAATCACATAGCCTATTTCAAAATGAACTTGCATAGTTTATAAAACCCAAATGTACTTGCAAATTAACATAAGAATGATATCATAGGTTTTGGATCATGTAGGCATAAAAAGTTTCAAATCTAGAACATGTTTACATAAATTCTAACTTAGATTAAGGGAATATACATAGTCCATGCCATCGACATATACATAAAGGGATCAATTTCTATTTTTTGCCACAACTTGCTATTGTTATTACTTTCATATACAAATGTCCAATAGGCTTGCATCAATCAATTTAGGCCGCAAATATCAATACACAAGTCATGACAGAATCATTACAATACATAGAATTTATATCATATTCATACAATAACACAATTCTATTATCATTTACATCGAATCACACCACATTTTTATTCATATTCTGAAAGGTCACTATACTTACAACGAATGCAGAATCTTGAATTCTGGATTCTGAATTCTGAAATTGAGATGTGCTCCTTTGGGTAGACTAACATTGCGTTGATTAATTTTTGATTAAACTTTAATCTTCTTCTTAATTGGATTCGTCTCTAAGCTTTTCTCTCTTGACGGCTATGCTCAATTTCTCCCAGGCAGCATGACGACTCCCGTCTTATTTTTTGTATGAATTTTCAGTTGAGACCTAGGGTTTGTTTATAGATTTTTAATTGTTTTGAGCCATCAGATGAAGACAGGAGGAATCTAGACCATAAAAAGTTCAAAGAGCCAATCAAGAGGTGACACGTCAGCCCTAGTGACACACCAAGCCACAGAAATTCGAGTCAGAGCCAGACCTAGCCAGCCAGGTCGACCAGGCAGGTCGACTGGCAGGTCGACACCCAGGTCGACACTATAGTCGACCCGTGGTGGCCAGGTCGACACCATGGTCGACCTGGTCTCTGGGCGGGAATTTTCCCGCCCAGCCCAGTTTGAACCTATTTTTTCTAATTATGAAATTTAAACTGAGCTGTTTGAATTTAAATTTTATTCTGAAACTTCCGAAGGTCATAACTTCTTCATACGGAGTCCGATTCGCGCAAACTCGGACTCTATCTCAAGCAGAATTCTGAGATGAACGCAATGGAGTAACCCGTTTCCCTTAATTCTTTCATTTAGAATTAATTTCACTTTAATTTGTGAAGCTTAATGTTATAGAATTCACGGGGTGTTACATTATGGAGTCAAGGCCCACCCACCTGGTAGTTCCGTGCAGACCCAACCTCTGTAATCCTAGCCCGAAGCTAAACCACCATAGAGGACTACCAGGAGCACCTTTAACGTCTCAGGAAGCCGCCTGTCTCCCTTTCCAGTCCGTTGGAGCTGCCAGAATAATGAACGTGCGCTCCCCTGATGACTTATGACATCGTGATGATCTACCTCGTTGGGATATTCATCCTATAACGTACGGACTGCTTCAAGCTCCTTAGATTTATCTGTCATTAGACCCTACGTCTAATCATTAACTACTCGCTTGCGCCACCTCATAAATTTTCTCATTTATCTTGGTTATTCACATTAGCTTCCTTTTTCGTACCTACCAAGTTACCCATGCTTATTAACTCAATTTATACTTAACCCACTTAAGCCCATTAATAAGCCCACAACATGTTATTTTCCAATTTCATAAATTATTCCCTTTTTGGGGTTACAACAATATGTTATACTTAATTCATAGTTAAGTATGCCTTATCCCACATATATACTAATTAGGAGAATATCCCCCTAAACACCAGCCCCGAAGACCAAAATCAACATCAGACTGGCACCTAGTGAACTAATCAACCCAACCAACACATATGATTCTAATTTACTTCCTTTCCACTCATATAACTTATATAATTTTTAATTTCACGTTTCCCCTTCCCAAAACATTTATTTTAAGTATATCCTTACATATAAGTTACCTCATCTTCCTTATCGTTTCCTATTACTTATCTTGTCCCATAAGTTATAATTTCCACCTATTATCTTTACTTGCCTTATTCAAGTTTATTCATAATAGGTTATTTATCATTCCCCATTTCTTGTCATTAATTTTAGATTTGACTTAACCTTTTCGCTTACTTAACACGTTACTTAACTTTACCCAATTCAATTAATTTATAATACCGTTTCGGGTCCCATTTGGTTAAGCATATCTAAATTTTTGTTTCTCATGTCACCCGTGTACCACTCAACCACTTTACTATAGTTTCCATGTCTTACACATGTTTTACTACACTTAATTCTACCTTAATCATGTTTTACATCATATGTCTTACAACGGTTAAGTCCACATTAGCCATGCTTTACATGTCATTTAAATCATCCACTTCACCCTCAAACCATACCCATGTCACCCACATGTCTTATTATGGTTATCATTTCTTAATTTATTTATTACGTTGTAACGATGTATGATCTCTCACATTAGACGCCCGCTTATGGTTGCTGGATTTGCCGGGCGGCTCTGGCAGTCTTACACCACAAACGTGTCTAACCTCGTGTTATATACCGTTACGCCTCTAGTTCTTGCCGTTAACCTCTCACATTAGGTGTCCGCTTGTGGCTGTTGGATTTGTCGGGCGGTTCCGGGCAGTCTTACACCACAAACGCGCCTAACTTCGTGTCATAGGAGTTCATTTACAATCGTCTTTCACCCAAACCCCAAATTCATGTCATGCGTTTTAAAGTCAACTTAATTACGATTCATTTTTCTATGCCTATTTCCAAATTATCATTAACTACACCAATTACATAATAGTTAGCCAAATTTCATATTACCCAAATCATCCAATTATAGCCAAATTCACCAATTCCATGTTATTCATACACAAACATGCCAATTTCCAATATCCAATTATACCCAATTTCATATAATCCGTATTTTCCTAATATACATACATACATACATATATATATATATCCCAACATTTCCATGTTCATACATATAATCTAATTCACCCTCTAGACTTATTTTTCAAGTCACAAATAAGTTTTTTCCAATCCATGCTATCCAATTACATGTTGTTAATACTAAGTTTGTACTAATTTTATATCCAATTTCAATTATGACAATTTCATAAATCCAACATCACAGTATAATTATGCCCATATTTCTATACAAAACCTTCCATTCACAATTTACACTCAAACCAATCCCCTTTCCCTTTTTTTAATTTCTCGTACCTCTTTTAAACACATAAATCCATGATAGACGTAGGCTCAAGATAGCCTAGTTATAAAAAAATAAAGAGGGAAAGGATAAAAGAGAGAATTCAAACGTAGGCATAAATAAAATAACAAATCTTATTGAATTATCATCATATTCATTATGGGGAATGGTAAATGACAGAGGCAATATTATACAACAAATATAGTTCAAATCCACTCACTTTGACTGGATTGGAGAAATAAACGATTTGTTGTTGATGTAGAATGCTGATCAAATCTTCTTTTCTGATTATTGGTGAAGAACATGAATTGTTGATTTAGGTTTTAGAGGCAGCGACTAAGAGAATTGAAAGTTCTGCAACATGGAGGCATCTTGAGGAATTGTTATGAATTAGGGTTAGGTCTGCTATATATTTATAGTTGTAGAGAGTGTTTTAAAGCCCTTAGATTGACCTGGAAGCCACCAGATTCATACAGCACATTAAAAACACGTCACAGGAACAGAACTGCTCAGACCGGGGGGGGGGAGGGAGGGTAGGTCGACCCCAAGGTCAACCTCCCTAAGGGTAGGTCGACCTCCTAGTCGATCTGACCCCCAGGTCGACCTTCCTAGTTGCTGGGCGGGAAATTTCCCGCCCAGCTGCACTCATCTATACGGAGTCCGATTTACGCAAACTTGGACTCTATTCTAAGCAGAATTCCGAGACGAATGCAATAGTGATGTCCATTTTACCTAATCCCTAAAACTTAAATTAAGTATTCTTATTTTATTTTCATCTCTATTACATAGACATTGTACATCACCATTATTTTCCTATTTATGCATATATATATACACATTTTTTATTATATTAAAAATGTGGGGTGTTACAAATATGTTGGAACGTAAGATGCAAGCTTTCCAGCTGTGTTCATATTTATTTGTGATTTGATAGACATTATCATAATATCATTAGATTTTGATATCAAAAGTGATTTTGGTTATCGTAAGGTAAAAACACGTGCCATATTTATGTGTGGTCATGTCTTATGAGAGTTCCATTCATTCAGATGATTTTTAAAGTTAAGAAACTTGTTTGTGTTATAAATTTATCACTAAAAGTATTTCAAATAGATTTGGGTTGATTTTGCTTTTCTTCAAAATAAGCTCTGGTTAGACTGAGTATATTTTCCAGGTTTGGTTACGTGGAGCTTCGGAAGAGGAGTTGAAGTCGAGACGTATACCTGCAATTTCCGGTATTAATTATTTCCGCTGTGTGTGTTGTAATGGTCTATTGTGTATTCTAATTTTATAATTATATATACAAATTCATTTTTTGTATAAAGTTCAGATATATTATATATTATCCGTTCCGATGTGAGATTCTGATCATCTTATTCTTCTATTCTAATGTTTCTTTCTTTCTTCTTCTCACACTCTAATTTCTTTCTTTTAACTATCCTATTTTTCGATACTTGGGTTTTGGCAAGTGAATACAGGATTATGCATTACTATTGAAACTCGAGCATCGAATTCCGTCGAGTTGTTACAGTGGTATCAGAGCATAAGATTTAGTAATAATCTTGGCTCTGTGGCGTAACTCGATGGAGACGGGGTTAGTAATAACCTAAATTGAGTTTGGGTGTATATATGAGAGCGCATATTAGTAATTGAATATAAAATTAATTTATATTATTTTTGCCTTGTATGTTTTGTAAAGAAGGTAAAAGTAATAATTTTCTCAAATTATCATAATATTGCTAATCAAAAAAAATACATAAATGATTGATCTGAATGGAATTCGAATTGGATTATGAAGTTGGAATGACTTAACCAAAAAGAGATTTCTAATATGAAATGTGTAAATGAGAAATTTAATATTTAACTAATGTATTTAAATTGATTGAGTTAAAATATAGCATGTTAGTTATAATTAAACTTGAGTTTGAAATAAAATTTCACTTAAGTCAATAGGAATTTGACTTGAGTTTGGAAAATAGAAATACATGCAAGTTAAGAATCCAAGTGGAATATTTGGGAATCAGTTGAATTGTAGTTGAAATAGATTGCATGAGATTAAATTTAAAGGTAGATAAACTTAATTGAAAACCAATCTGGAAAATAAACGAGTTCAAGAATAATAAATCTGAATGAA
Source organism: Allium sativum (assembly GCA_030737875.1). Lineage (NCBI taxonomy): Eukaryota > Viridiplantae > Streptophyta > Magnoliopsida > Asparagales > Amaryllidaceae > Allium > Allium sativum. Next base: position 488,277,402 of record CM060913.1, read on the forward strand.
ACATATAAAAGAATTTATTCATGTATCCAAAATGGATTGTTAAGAAATAGGTTATAAATAAATTTCATATGAACTAAGTAGTATGAAAATAGATTGATGTGGATAATCTGAATGATTGAACCTACATTGCATGATTATGGAACTAAAGAGTTTCATTGGAGTTAAGAACAAGTGCAGGGCATAATTCACTTTTGAATGGGTTCGATTGAGATCTGGAGTTAATTGAATAAAGTTTGGCTATAGTTGCATACTAGTTGAGCGAGCTCACTTATAGCCTACTGCTTATTTCTTATTAACGCTCGTATAAGGTACGCTTACGCAAAAATATAATTTTGGTATATGTATTGAGTTTGCATTACCGTGTGGGTCGATGTATACATTCTTATCTCTATTGTTGTATTGCGAAAGTCCCTCTGTACAGAGGAGACTCTGCCAAAATTTTCCAAAAATTTAAAGTGTTATAAAATTTTGTTAACATAAATAAATTGGTCTTTCTATTTAAACTAAATGGATCAATTGAAATTAAAAGTTTTGAAAGTAGAACGAAAGGTTTTAACCAAAGTAGATTTTTGAAAAGTTAATGGGTTTGTAGAATTCTTCCTACCTTAATAATTTCTAGGATGAAGGGAGAGGAATGTAATGACCAGATTTTTAACCGTTAAATTTGAACATTTAAAATTAGTTTCAAATGTTGATTTGGGAAATTAAATAACTCAAATTCAATGATTTTGGATATTAATTCAATTTGAATAATAAAATAATAAATTTTATTTTGAAATAATCAAAATATGTTGGATTCGCAATATAGCATGAACTAGATAATATAAAAGGATTTAATTAAGTTTGGATTTGAATTAAAATAAGGAATTTGTTTATTAGACAAAGTTTGAATGTATAATTTATATTTAATTAAAAATGAGATCTTAACGTCATGGTAGTTCGTATTTTTATGTTTCGAACTTCAATTGAGTATACAGAATCCAATATAAACCGAAATTCTTTGAAAATGAATTGTCCGGATCTATTGGACTAATTAAAGAGAAAAATGGAGATTCCATCTTGCAGATTTTGGGTTATGTCAAAATCAAATTTTTAGAAAGTCTCCATGGAATCATTTATAAACCATAACGATTTATTTAAACAAATAAAAGGATTTTTTTAGTAAATTTAATATCAATATTACCTAAAATTTAAAATCAAGCTAAGATGTTTCAAGCTATATGAATTCTGTTTGAATATATATGACAATAATAATTTATTATCAATAAATTTTTTAGTTTTGAAATTGATTGTATTTTAATGATTAATTATGGAACTTAAGAATATCCAAATCTCAAACGTCGTCAGATTTCAATGAAACTAATTTTATAAAATTTATAATGGTTAATTATAGTAGGATTTACAGTTTTAAGTCTATTGGATTTATTTTTGATAGTTTGCGGTATAAAAGCACATCGATTCACATTGTAAATTAAAAGGAAGTATTACAAATAATCTCAAATTTCGATGAAACCAGTTCCATCATGTACGAAATATTGAGTTATTGCACGATTACAAGTTTCATTGCGATTGAAGCTCATATGTGGTCGTTTAAGCGTGTTACTTCACACGTATGTTTCACATAATATTTTAATATTAAACTCACCCTATATATACACCCTATACCTACAAAACATAAATAAAAAACATTTCGTGGTCAACTAATTCACATCGCCACCCCTTTCTTGTATGTTCAATAAATCAAATTAAATCTCAAAATCCTTTGAGAATTGGATGAAGTATCCAACACTAAAGTTGGAGAGGGGGTAGAAGGTGACCTATTTGTGGTGATCAAAGGTGTAGCGGTGGCCTGAGGCATCGGGAAATTGAAGTTTAGATTAACGAATAGTTTTCGTTATTTATTGATTCTGGCAACTAGGGTTGATTTCAAGGGTTAGAGACTGAGGAGAAAAGAGGGAGGAGGAGTAACAACCCAAACTTTTAACAATCAATAATTAATTAACATCATTAATTAATTAACGAGTAAAATGATGAAATAAATATTAATCAGAAAATTATTGAGAATTGAGAAAAACAGACTTTATCGTTGAATCCGTTATGAAATTCTAGTTCAGATAGACTTTTAGTTTGCATAAATCAGACATGAAATGAACAAATTATGATCAAAAGAAGTTTGCAATTAAATTAAATAATTTAATTTATAAACCGAAAATAAAGCAACATTAAACGGGAGACCTAGCCCTTAACTGGGTCGACAATGAAAAGAGTGCTAGAGTAGGATCGACTAATATTGATTAATATGAATAGGTGGAAGCTTAGATAATGTGATATATATTAAGCTTATGCAAGTAAAAATTTAATGTACTTAATATATCAATATCACGGATAAGTAATATGTAAATGCAGCAAAGTGAAGTAAATGACACCATGAACTTTAATACTGGTTCGAAGCACCGTCCTACGTCCAGTCCCAGACTTCTTCTGGCTTTTCTCTAGAAATATCGTCGCTTCACCCGAAGGAACAGGTTTACAACACACCCGCACACCAACAACGAGATTTCACGCCTGAGTAAACTTGATAGGACTTCAACACAACGCCTGAGCAACCGAACAGGACTTCAACATTACAACAAGAGTTTTGACTTTTGATTGTGTATTAAGAAACACTGGTTAGCTGACATTTTGAGTACACCCTTCATTTAATCTTATCCTCAAACATTGAATGTGTTTGTGAAGATTTGAATGCTTACTGAATCAAGAGATATGAAATAAATTCAATGATTCAAAACCAATTTGAATATTTAGAGAGCTTTTAGAATGCAAGAATATTAAGAAATTAAGATCAGAAAATAGAAGAAGAATTGGTGATTTGGAAATCAAGCTTTTGATGTACATATAATAGTTGAAGAGTAGTAACCTTTGATGAAAAATTCTGACGAAAAGAAGCAGCCATTTCTATTCAGAAATGGAAAGAAATCATTTATGAAAGGAAATGTCTATTCATAAAAATGACTGCTATTGTCGGATCAGTCGACTGGTCAAAAATTCACTATTCAACTAGTTGAAAATGAAAACATATACATACATATATATATACATACATACATACATATATATATATATATATATATATATATATTTGAATATGCATAAAGTAGTCGTTATTGAGCTGTTATCATCCGACCAGTCGACTGGTAGTTTCCTAACCAGTCGATTGGTTAGGAGTAAACAACTCTGGTATGGTTGTTGTGCTTATTAATATATATATATATATATATATATATATATATATATATATATATATGCATAAAAATTTGTGTTTGTGTTATAATATATGAGGATAGAATTTGACAGATTCTAACACAACTGAAACACAAATAATTATACCAAATAACTCTTCAATTGATCCTCATTTCTTTATTGTTGTGAATGAAAAATCTCATGAATCAACAGATCTATGGGTCGACCCATGTCTAAGGTGGGTCGACCCACCTTCAAGCCTGCTGTAGATAATTGCTGATGTTTAAGGTACATTGGACTTGGAAAATAAAATTAATGAACTTGAGTTGTTTTGTGTATTTTATTCCTTGCTGACTCAGCATGATGTGTATTATATAGTTTGGTTTTAAAACCTAATATCCTACGATTTACATTGCCCTAACATACCTATAAATAAGACAGCAACCTCACCATTTTCTTTCACACATACATTTCTTTATCTTCAACCTCTTCTAAGTTATATTCTGAAATGAAATTAAGAAAATGTCGGTGTGCTGCCAGTACATAAATTGAAGGGATAATTCTTGCTTTTCTTCTATAACAACTATTTCAGAGGCCTTTTCTGGATCTACAACAATATTAAGTGAGTATTACAGTGATTTTCAGATTTCTTCTAAGTTAAAGTTAAATAGATACAATAGTTGTTGTAGTAATCTAAATAAAAAGAACTTTGACAGTAAATATACATTGGATCTAAAAAGTAACAATGTTCACAAGCTTATTCTTTTTTTAATTACTGTAAATTAGCTATTCATTTTCAGTTATTATCTATTTTGATGTATATCTTTCTTCCTTATCCCTTTTCTGATGTTTGTTGTATTTACAATATTATTATACCTTTACCCTTAGAATTGCATAGAATTGGAAAAGTATGAAATAACATTAAAAAGGTAATTTAGGCATATTAAATTTTTTACTGTAAATTGGAATTATTATAAAGGAAGAATATGTAAACATGAGTAGATTAAACTTGATTACATATTAAGTATGTATGTCATAGGAAAACATGTAATTGACATAAATTTGTAAATATGTTAATATGACATTGATTGAAAAACATGTATTTGACATTAATTTATATGCAATATGACACTGAATAAGGAAACCTATCATTTGACGTTGATTTGTGAATATAACATTAACTTGGTAAACATGTTATTGATTGAAAACATGTTAACATGGCATTGTTATAAAAACATGCAATTGACCTCAATTTGTATATATATTTATGCTAATTTATCACTCATGTTAATTGACATTAAGAATGATATGTTAATTTGGGGAATACAGTAGTTTGTCATTTATGTTAGTTAACATTAAAGAGGATATGTTAATTTTAGGAATATGGTACTTTATCATTCATTTTAATTGACATTAAAGAGGATATGTTAATTTGAGGAATATGCAATTTGTCATTCATGCTAATTAACATTAATTAGGGAGAATATGTTAAGTGGAGAAAACATGTCAATTAAGCATTTATGTTCGTTTCATGTTAATTTGGGGAAAACATGTCAATTAGACATTTATGTTCATTTCATGTTAATTTGAGAAAAACATGTCAATAAGACATTTATGTTCATTTAATGTTAGTTTGGGAAAAATGTTAATTGGACATTTATGTTCATTTGATGTTTATGTTCATTTGATGATGAGATAGGAAAAAGACATGTTAATGTTAATTTAATTTGGTAAACATGGCATTGATATTGGAATCACATGTTAATTGACACTAATTTGTAAACATGATAATTTGGCATCGATATCGGAAAATATGTAATTTGTCATTTGACATTAACATGGGAAACACGTTCATTCAACGTTAACTTGGAAAGTACGTTAATTTGATTTTAGTATGGAAAACACATTAATTGTACTTAATATGTGAAACACCCCACCTCTATTAGGGTCACTCTCAAAGGGAATGCCCTAACTTTGGTGGAGGTTTATAAGTATAAGTCACAGATACACAAGACAGATATAAATACACATATTTTTGAAATAGCGGAAAACAACAGCGATTTTTATTTCAACAAAATACGTGTTACACAAACCATGTCATAATTGTCTTACAATACTTCCAAAAACCATTACATTTTCATAACTGTCTTGATTTCATAACTTAAAGAAGCATAAAAACAAAAGTAAACTGCATAAGTCCCCATAGTTGCAATCCAAAGCCATAGTCCAAAACGAAAGAGATCCAAGCAATACATTCTTTCTCTTCGAGCTGGATGTGAAAACTGGTCAAGCTGCGGTATTCCCTCCCTGTGGACCTTGGGGGGGGGGGGACGAAAGAAAAGAAGATGAAAGAAAAGTAGAGTCAGACAAAAAGCCTAAGTAAGTCTAGGACTATTCAGTCTATGAATAAAGAATTGGGCATGATAATTATAAACTGGAAATGGGAAAGCACCATAAACTAAGTTAAGTTGTCTAGAGTCGAATATACTTATCGTACCCTATATTAATCTCTGCATCCGTATAAACTAGTTCCCAACAGGCACCCCATAATCAGGGTGAAGTGATCTGTTTTTAATGATCGGCTCTTACTCGCATAGTTACATGTGTCTTACGGCCCCCGATGTTGTAGTTACCTATGCTGGTCCCACCATGGGGTGTATCAAGTCCCATGGTGGCGGCCCGACACAATTCTAGAATGCGCAGGTATACTACTGGTGCCCAGTGCCTTATTTTTCTGCGCCGGAGTGTGTGCACGCCCGCACCCCGTTAGAACCTACACTGATGCACCACCGCCGTCGATTTGACCTCTTACAGTCAGCCCAATAATCGTGCCCCACCCTGCCTAGTTCAGGGTATCCTGATACACCTTGTAGGGTTACTGCTGAAAAGGGTCCCCCAGCTACTAGGTTTTCTATTTCTAGCCAACATGCTAAGTTGGTTAAGTGTTTTGTAAACCTAACCCCCAACCAGTCTGTATTGTTTAGCATGTTCCATTTTGATTAAGTATTAACTCAATTTACTTAATCCTACCAATCCTGACTCAGTCTTAATTGTCTTATTAAGGCCTCAACCTCTCACATTAGACATATATTGTTGTGGCTGCCTGTTGCCGGTTGGGTCCGGGCAGACTTACGCCACAACTCAGTCTAACCTCGGGTCCTTATTGGGCTCCATGTTTAACCACCCACATTGGATAGGTATTGTTGTGACTACTGGACAGCCGGGCGGTTCCGGGCAGGTTTACATCACAACTCAATCCAACCTCGGGTTAAACACATCGTATTTTCTAAATTTACATATTTTGTCTCTTTTCTTTTTATATGTAAATATTTGCGGCCCATTATTCAAATTCATCTTTATTGGGTAAAATTAATTTATACCACTTAATTGTTTTTCAAGGTCGTTGGCATGCGTCAAACATGCCAACACATATGTTTTATATTTTAACCCAAACGTCCTTACCCCCGTTTTATACGTTAGCTACAATATAACATATGTTGGGTTTAACATTTAAACCCAACTTAGCCACATGAAAAAGGGGAGGCTTAGATCATGGTGTTTACATATTCTAAGTAACATAAAAAGGGGAGTGTGAACGCATGAACTTGCAACATAGCGAACCAATTAACATAAATTTGGCACTTGTGAACTTGCATTGTAATAGCATATAATCATGGCATAAACATATCTAAACATGAAATCATGGTTTTTGATCTATTCATATAATCATGGCATAAACATACCTAAACATGAAATCATGGTTTTTGATCTATTCATATAATCTTGGCGTAAACATACCTAAACATGAAATCATGGTTTTTAATCTATTCATGCAAACTTGCAATTAGAATGTAAATCTAACTTAGCTATGTGTCACATATAATATCATATGATTTTGATAACAACATAGGCCTAAAACATGTTTTTTTAAATTAGGCATAACACCAAACATAGTTTAGTCATGTTCATAGAGTCAACACAAGTTCACAAAGATGCTTACTTTTGTCTCTAATACAAAAGTATGGTTTTACACTTGAATCATGATGCCAATTCCAACATAAGTTCACATAAGTCATAATACCCAAATGGATCCAACTACACTAAAAGTGATCATAATATATATTATGTTGGCATAATAGCGAATCATATACTTGCATGAATCTCAAATAAACTACCACAAACATGTAGTTGTTAACTTTCAACATGAATCACATACTTGCAAATATCCAATCGTTATACCACAACATCCCAAATCGTTTAGAATCAAAGCAACATTCAAATATGAATTATTATCACCATAAATCAAATACAATTCTATTTCTCATTTTACACAAATCAAAACACAATTATTTATTCACATCGGAATAGCACTCTACTTACAACGTATGACGAATCTTCAATTCAGGAATCTGAATTCTGAATTTGGAGATGCTATCCTTTGTTGTAGGCGTTGTTTTGATTTAGTTGTCGATGCTTTAAGCTTTTGAATTGTCTCCTAATCGTCTCTCTATTTTGACGGCTATTCCTAGTCTTTTCTCAGCAGCATGACGGTCTCATTCTTATTTTTGTTTGTATGAATTAGGTGGAGTCTTAGGTCCTTTTTATAGAGTTTGTGAATTGATTAGGACCGTCGATGGAGCTTGGATTAATATTAGCCATTCATTTGAAGGAGAGACCAATCAGGAGCTGACACCTAGCCCTAGTGACGAGGCAAGGCTCAAAAATTCGGCTAAGCACAGACCAGGCCAGCCAGGGGGGCTGGGTTCGACCTGGCTCAGGGGCCAGGTCGACTCCCAGGTCGACCTGGCCTGGCAGGTCGACCCTAGGGTCGACCCCCAGGTCGACCTAGTGGGTTGGGCGGGAACTTTTCCCGCCTACTCTGAATGGGCTGAAATTCAAATCTGTTTTCGAAATTTGAATTTTCTGAAATTTCGTCGGGCCATAATTTGGTCGTACGGGCTCCGTTTTTCGAAAACTCGGACTCTATTTCGCATATTTTTCCGAGACGAACGCAATGGTGTATCCCATTTCCCTTAATACTTTTATTTGAAATTTATTATACTTTAATTTGTGGATTTCACTGTTATAGAATACTCGGGGTGTTACATTCTCCCCCACTTAAAAGGATTTCGTCCCCGAAATCTTCAAGTTTAGGAAGAATGTATATCCTAACATCCAACCATCCATCTACTGATCCATCAAACATGAGCATCCATTGTCCTTAAAAGAAATCTAATGCTTCTTGATCATATGCGAAGTGTGTGTACATGTACTTATCTAATGCAAAATCTGTCGGTCTACTGATTCAGTTGACCTCCTTAATGCAAATTATGTAAGTGTCATGAATCCATTATGTATGCAGATTTTCCTATTCATGATTTTACATGAGTGCACAATCATTCACATATAAATGCAACATCCATATGGCAACACATTAAACTTCAACCATATACAAATATAAATACATATATGCACATGCAACATGAAGTGACTGAGCCGATCTAGAACCTAAATTGTGTGTGTATATGCAACCACGAGCAACCACTAGCAATCACTTGCAACCACTTGCAACCATCATCCATAACATGTTTCAATTACATGTTTTCATCCAAAGAGTTTCTACCTAAAAGATAAGGTCGAGGAGATATACCTAAAAAGATAATAAAAGCGCAACTTAAGGAAAAAGAAAGATCAAAGATGTACCCTCGAAAAGAAAAGGGTAGGCAACGCGTATTCTAGCTTCAGTTTCCCAAGTTGCGTCTCCCTCGGCGTCGCTCCACTGAACTTTGACGAGTTTGACTTCGCGGTTGCGTAGCTTTTTCACTTCCGTTCCTAATATGCGGGTTGGAACATTCCTCACGGTTGCTTTGCGTTCCACTTCAGCTTCTTTTAGGATATTTGGCTCTACCACTTCAGCAGATTCATGTAGACATTTTCGGAGGTGTGAAACATGAAAAACATTGTGAACTCCGGTCAGCTTTTCGGGTAACTCTAATCTATAGGCATTTTCCCAATTTTCTCGATGATAGGAAATGGCCCCACAAACCTTGGTGCTAGCTTTCCTGTGGTTCCAAAACGAACAACGTTCCTTAGCGGAGATACCTTAAGAAAAACTCTATCCCCAACCTCAAATTCAAGGTCGGTCCTCCTCTTGTCGGCGTAGGATTTTTGTCTGTCTTGGGCTGTCTTCATTCTTCTCCGTATCAAGTCTACTTTTTCTGAAGTCTCTCAGATCATATCTGGTCCAAGTATGAGCTTGTCAGTAGACTCCCACCAACAAGTGGGCGATCGGCACGGTCTTCCATATAAAGCTTCAAAGGGCGCCATTCCGATGGTGGCTTGGTAGTTGTTGTTGTAGGCAAATTCCACCAAAGGAAGATGGTTTTCCCACGTCCCTTCGAAGTCAAGGACGCATAGTCTTAAAAGGTCCTCCAAAACTCTGTTCACTCTTTCTGTCTGGTCGTCGGTCCAGGGATGATAGGCTGTGCTCAAGCATAACTGTGTGCCTACCGCTTCTTGAAGACTCCACCAAAACTCACTTGTAAAGATAGGGTCTCGGTCACTAACAATGCTGTAGGGTATTCCATGGAGTCGAACAATTTCCTTGAGGTAAAGAGATGCTAAGGATGAGGCAGTTCTTTTACTCATGACAGGTAAAAAGTGGGGCGCTTTTAGTAAGCCTATCCACTATTACCTAAATGCAAGTGTTGCCTCTTCTAGACCTAGGCAGCCCATCAATGAAGTCCATTGAGACGCTTTCCCACTTCCACTGCGGGACCTCTAAAGGATGGAGCAGACCGCCAGGCTTTTTCTGTTTCGCTTTAACCTGTTGGCACACCATACACTTAGAAACGAAATCTGCCACGTCCTTCTTCATGCCGTTCCAAAAGAAAGTTCTCTTTATGTCCTTGTACATTTTATCTCCGCCTGGGTGTATCTTCATCTTGGAGTGATGTGCTTCCTCGAGAACCTTCTTTACTAAATCCCTTGTCTGTGGGACGCATAGTCTTCCGTCTCGCCTTAGCCAACCTATAACACCCCACCTCCGTTAAGGTCACTCATAAAGGGAATGCCTTAACTTTGGTGGAGCATTTTAGTAAACAGAACAGAAACTTACAAGACAGATAAAACAGTACTTGAAAATTTTATAACTTTATTACAACAGAAACCGAAATAAGCTTGGTTACATCCTTTCAAATCACAATATCAGAATTCAAGTACAAAATATTAGTCTTGTACAAAAGCCTTAAGAATGCATAGTTTAAAATCATAATCCCCACAGAAGAAGACAAGCCATACTTTGAGCACTTCAAGCGGAAGAAATCTGGATCAAGCTAGAGTATTCCCTTCTACAAAACCTGGGGGGAAACAGAAGAAAGGAGGCGAAACAACAAGGGTCAGACAAAAGTCCGGAAAGTCCAGTGATTTTCAGTTATGAACAGATAATAATAACATGACATGAAAATAAAACTGGATGAGAGATAACTGTAACAGATGTAGCAGATATAACAGAAGAACAGAATGATATAAGCTATTGCTTTACACTTCCCTGCACTAATACTAGTATAACAGAATTAGGTGTCACCCTAATGTCTAAACTGAAACAGAAACGGGTACAGAATAATTTAACAGAAACAGAATGCTAATAATGGGCCTTTACTACCCGATCAGAAACAGACAGAAGCAGAAACAGATTAATCCCTACGGAAACAGAATGTAGAATTAGGTGTACACTAGTAATGGGCCATTACCACCCGAACAGACGATACCACGCAGAAACAGACAGGTGTTACCACCCAACAGAAACATACGGTACCAACAGAAACAGACAGAACTAAGTGTACCCTAAAACCCTACCCCAAGCGATCGGCTCCCTAATACATAAATATCCTGTGTCGGCCCCACGGTAGGGTGTATCACTCCCTAAAGTGACAACCAATTGGCACTGACCTATTTACAGATGTCACGGCGTCTTACATCCTCAGAGGCAGACCGGGATCCATGCACGCACATGACCCGGTTGGAACGCACCATCAACACCCCTCGCCATTATCAGAATGAACCACTTATAATTAGTTTAGTAAGCGTGCCCGGACCCTACTTACTGTTGGGTCAAAGTTTAGATACCAGAAAGGGTTACTGACTAATATGGGGCCCAAACAACAAATGACAGGTGATTCCCCTCCTAACCTTGTGTCCCCAGACTAACAGATTTCTGTTTAACTTGCTACAAGTTTCAGACATACAAAATTTAGATTAACTAGTTCACAGATCAAACAATCAAGTTAACAGGTTTTCAGACTAATGGATCAGATGTTCGGATTAACAGGCTTACAGATTAACTGGTTCCAGATTATCTAACTTTGTATTGGGCCTACGAATTCATGAAATGGGTTTATCAGATTCATTGGTCCAATTGGTTTAACCATACCCAACACGTTTTAGACATCATAATTATCTCATATTTTCATTAATTAAATATTAATGCCCAAACCTCTCACATTAGACTGACAGTTTGCGGCTACTGGTTAGGCCGGTTGGTTCCGGGCAGGTTTCTGTCGCAAACTGAGTCTAACCTCAGGTTTCAAGCACGTTATGACTAACTTCTCACATTAGAACCTATTGTTTGCGACCACTGGAATATGCCGGGCGGTTCCGGGCAGAATTACGCCGCAAACCCATTCTAACCTCGAGTTAGCCATGTTTATCTTTGCGGCCAATTAATTAATGATTTACCATTTATACCCACGCCTACTATACATGTCAATTATTCATAACTATAGCCAATTCAGATTATGTCAATAGCGGACTAATTATATCAACTCAACAGATATAGCAGATAACAGATTTCTCAGATTAGGCGACTAAGCAGATTAAGCAAACTAGCAGATTTAGCATTTTCAACAGACAGATTTGGCAGATGAACAAATCTAGCAAACTAAGCAGTAGAGCAGAACTAGCAGATTGAGCAATATAACAGAACTAGCAGATTAGGCAATGTAACAAAACTAGCAAATTAGGCAAATATAACAGATTTACTCATTTCTTAAAGTTTCATATCTTGCCTAATTATAAATCTTGCCTAAGTTCACGTGCATAAATAATAGTCTTGATTCACAATATTATCATATACCTTATGTTTGTATTAAATTTACATGGCACAAATTATGGTCATAAATTTACCATATATCATATGTTCCAAATTTTTATTAAACTTGCATAGTACAGAAGATCCTTACATAAATTATACCAAATATAGCCATCGATTACTATGCATATCATATATCCCAAAGATCCCTTACTTAGGTGTTTATTTACATTAATAGATACCTTAGTCTCATGTAAATCTTTATGCCTAAGCCATATTCTCTTTATCTCAAATCATATGTTCAATACAATTTATATTATAAGTATAACATGTCCAGTCATATGTCTCAGATTTTGTTCTAGCTACAGTCCATGTTATTTCCTCAAATTAGTCACCTATTGGTCATGCCCAATTTATGCATCATTCATTCTACTGTCCCAAACATTTTAGCGTATGTTAATCTCTTATGAGATTGGCTCAGGCTCGTGGTAGCCTGGCTATAGAACAGAAAGAGGAAAGAGATACAGAACAAGATAGATCTAAACAGAACAGAACAAATATAACCTCAGATTCAGATTTATAGTTCATGTCTCAATCAAAATTAACGTTTATATCGGAAAATAACTGTACTTGCCTTGATTGGATTAAATAAAGAACTTTAGTTGTTGTAGAATCGTTGCAGAAGCTTTAATCTCTAATTTGAATTGAGTTGCTTAGGTTGATGTTGATTAGCTTCTAGTTTTGATTTCAGCAGAGTAGCGACGCCATTTTTATCTTTATTAGAACAGAGGCAGAGAAGAAGCAGAATAGAATTGTGTGTAGAGAAGGCTAGGTCTTAGGATGTATTTATCGGTGTAGTTAGTTGTTTTAGGCCTTTAGATAGACCCTAGGATAGATTATAGCCGTCTGATTTCGTCACAGCCCCCAAAATCCAGCCCAAAAACCCATTCAGGTGCACCCAGGTCGCCTGGGCTCGACCAGGGAGGTCGACCCCCGGGTCGACCCTAGGGTCGACACCCATGTCGACCTGGTGGGCAGGTCGACTCCCAGGTTGACCCCCAGGTCGACACCCATGTCGACCTGGTGGGCAGGTCGACCCCCAGGTCGACCTGGTCTGGGCGGGAATTTTCCCTCCCATCCTGTTTGGGCTGAATTTTCGAAATTTGAATTTTCTGAATCTGTTTTGAATTTTCTGAAACTTCGGATGACCATAACTTCTTCATACGAAGTCCAATTCACGCAAACTCGGACTCTATCTCAACCAGAATTCTGAGACGAACACAATGGCGTGACCCGTTTCCCTAAATTCTTACATCTGTAATTAATTATTCTTTAATTTGTGAACATCACTATTATTAGAAATACGGGGTGTTACATTCTCCCCTCCTTAAAGGATTTCATCCCCGAAATCTTCAAGTTAAGAAGAATGTGTCCTACCATCCAACATCCATCTACTCAATCATCAATCACTGACGTCCATTGTCCTTAGAAACTTCTAATGTTGTATGAACATATGGAAAGGTGTGTGTATATGTTCCCTATCTAATGCAAAGATCAGGCGGTCCACTGATTCAGCTGAACTCCTTAATGCGAATTATGCCAGTGCCATGAGTCCAACATGTATGCAATTTTCCTACTCGATACATATCATTTCTATATGAGTGCACAACCATTCAGTCATATGCAACATCCACGTGCTGAGTCAATCATTTTGCATCCACAAAAATTAAAAAATGCTCACACATCCATATGCAGTATGAGAGTGTTTTCGAGCCCATCTAGTGCCCAGTGTGTGTATATGCATCCACGAGAAACCACTAGCAGCCACTTGCATCCACTTGCAACCATCAAACATAACATGTCTCAAACACATGTTTACACCCATTAGTTTCTCCCTAAAGTTCGAAGATTCGATCGATAGGATACAGTCGAATGATGGAAGCGAGTACAGATAGAACAAAAACTTGGTTCCCATTAGACATGGGTCCTAAGTATCGGCCCCAAAGACCGAAACCAACATCAAATTGACACCCAGAGGATTACCTTCTTTAGACAATGTCAAAACTGGAAATCTTATCAGAAGTATTCAGATATTTACAGACTACTGGTACAGATCAGGTTCCCTAATGATTCTTAGGAAGCTAAGCATGATAAAATCATACCCCATGAAAACTCAGAATGTATGCGTCATACTTGACGCCTAACACAGATATCCCTCAAACCCCAATCTATCATAAACAGATGAGTCATAACCCTTATGGGTCTGAGTCTACAGCGGAATTCAGAAATAATACTAGTATTAAAGTGCAGAGTATCAATTACAAAATCAAAATACCAGAATCAGAAAGAGTCTTAACACCATAACCAGATAAAGAAATTAAACCTACTATAGGAATTTTCCTATTTCTATCCTAGCCACTAGCCTCAAGAGTGTTCGCCTGCCCTCCTTGTCCTCGTCTCTTCGGGCAGTCCCTAGTGAAGTGTCGCATCTCCCCACAGTTGAAGCAAGCGCCCTTCCTTTTTCTGCAATCCTTGTTCAGATGAGTCGAGCTTCCACAAGTAAAGCACTTTTTCCCCTTCTTATCTTCAGACTTCTCATCCTTTATTTGCGGTTTTTTTTGGGCCCTGCTTTCTTATTCTGTGGTTCTTCCTTCTTTGTCTCTTTCGGGCCCTTGTCTTCCTCGTGCAGTAGTGCCACGTCCACCAATCTCTCGTAAGTCGCTCCCATGGGTACATGAGTCATGGCTAGGCTGTGCAGTGGCTCGTTTAATCCTTTAACAAAGAAGAGAGCCTTTTTATGCTGAGTGTTGACTAAATCCAATCTGAACCTAGCCAGTTGGTTGAACTGGTTGACGTATTCCTTGACCGTCATACTTCCTTGCTTAAGAGATAAGAATTTTTCCAGTTGTAAACTTCGTTCAGCTTGCGAGAGGAATTTTGTCTCAAACCTTGTTCTGAAATCCATCCATGTCTCAACCGGCCTCTCGGCGTTAGTGACTTCCCACCAGTAGGAAGCTTCGTCTTTGAGCAACCATACCGCCAACTGTACCTTCTGCCTATCGTCCACCTCGAAGATAACGAATAGATCCTCGGTTTCTTTGAGCTAGTTCCTCGCTTCTACGAATGATTCAGTTCCTTTGAAATCCTTCCCACCCATGGCCCTAAAATCTCTACAGATATTTGAAGAAGTAATTGCACGAGGAGGGGGTGGAGGAGGGGGATCATTTGCTGGACCTGCGGCGGCGGTCCTAGCCTCAAGATATTGACAAAACCAACCGGGTACGTGAATACCCTCTAGTATCTCAGATGCTTCAGACATGCTGAAACGAAAAAGGAAAGGTTCAATACAAAAAGGACTGAAGGAAAGATATATGGCTCTGTGGATCATGTTTTTCAAAATAAGCTTTATTTTTGAAAATACTTCTGTTCAAAACCTTTTTGAAAATAGTTTTCCAAATACTTTAACCAATCTGGTAACCTTCAGCTCTGATACCAAGTGTAACACCCCACCTCCGTTAAGGTCACTCACAAAGGGAATGCCTTAACTTTGGTGGAGCATTTTATTAAACAGAATAAAAACTTACAAGACAGATAAAACAGTACTTGAAAAATTTATAACTTTATTACAACAGAAACCGAAATAAGCTTGGTTACATCCTTTCAAATCACAATATTAGAATTCAAGTACAAAATATCAGTCTTGTACAAAAGCCTTAAGAATGCATAGTTTAAAATTCATAATCCCCACAGAAGAAGACAAGCCATACTTTGAGCACTTCAAGCGGAAGAAATCTGGATTAAGCTAGAGTATTCCCTTCTACAAAACCTTGGGGGGGGAACGGAAGAAAGGAGGCGAAACAACAAGGGTCAGACAAAAGTCTGGCAAGTCCAGTGATTTTCAGTTATGAACAGATAATAATAACATGACATGAAAATAAAACTGGATGAGAGATAACTATAACAAATGTAGCAGATATAACAGAAGAACAGAATGATATAAGCTATTGCTTTACACCTCCTTGCACTAATACTAGTATAACAGAATTAGGTATCACCCTAATGTCCAAACTGAAACAGAAACGGGTACAGAATAATTTAACAGAAACAGAATGCTAATAATGGGCCTTTACTACCCGATCACAAACAGACAGAAGCAGAAACAGATTAATCCCTACGGAAACAGAATGTAGAATTAGGTGTACACTAGTAATGGGCCTTTACCACCTGAACAGACGGTACCACGCAGAAACAGACAGGTGTTACCACCCAACAGAAACAGACGGTACCAACAGAAACAGACAGAACTAAGTGTACCCTAAAACCCTACCCCAAGCGATCGGCTCCCTAATACATAAATATCCTGTGTCGGCCCCACGGTAGGGTGTATCACTCCCTAAAGTGACAACCAATTGGCACAGACCTATTTACAGATGTCACGGCGTCTTACATCCTCAGAGGCAGACCGGGATCCATGCACGCACATGACCCGGTTGGAACGCACCATCAACACCCCTCGCCATTATCAGAATGAACCGCTTATAATTAGTTTAGTAAGCGTGCCCGGACCCTACTTACTGTTGGGTCAAAGTTTAGATACCAGAAAGGGTTACTGACTAATATGGGTCCCAAACAACAAATGACACAAGTGATTCCCCTCCTAACCTTGTGTCCCCAGACTAACAGATTTCAGTTTAACTTGTCTACAAGTTTTAGACATACAAAATTTAGATTAACTAGTTCACAGATCAGACAATCAAGTTAACAGGTTTTCAGACTAACGGATCAGACGTTCGGATTAACAGGCTTACAAATTAACTGGTTCCAGATTATCTAACTTTGTATTGGGCCTACGGATTCACGAAATGGGTTTATCAGATTCATTGGTCCAATTGGTTTAACCTTACCCAACACGTTTAAAACATCATAATTATCTCAGATTTTCATTAATTAAATATTAATGCCCAAACCTCTCACATTAGACTGACAGTTTGCGGCTACTGGTTAGGCCGGTTGGTTCCGGACAGGTTTCTGTCGCAAACTGAGTCTAACCTCGGGTTTCAAGCACGTTATGACTAACTTATCACATTAGAACCTATTGTTTGCGACCACTAGAATATGTCGGGCGGTTCCGGGCAGAATTACGCCGCAAACTCATTCTAACCTCGAGTTAGCCATGTTTATCTTTGCGGCCAATTAATTATTGATTTACCATTTATACCCACGCCTAATATACATGTCAATTATTCATAACTATAGCCAATTCAGATTATGTCAATAGCGGACTAATTATATCAACTCAACAGATATAGCAGATAACAGATTTCTCAGATTAGGCGACTTAGCAGATTAAGCAAACTAGCAGATTTAGCATTTTCAACAGACAGATTTGGCAGATGAACAAATCTAGCAAACTAAGCAGTAGAGCAGAACTAGCAGATTAAGCAATATAATAGAACTAACAGATTAGGAAATGTAACAAAACTAGCAAATTAGGCAAATATAACAGATTTACTCATTTCTTAAAGTTTCATATCTTGCCTAATTATAAATCTTGCCTAAGTTCACGTGTATAAATAATAGTCTTGATTCACAATATTATCATATACCCTATGTTTGTATTAAATTTACATGGCACAGATTATGGTCATAAATTTACCATATATCATATGTTCCAAATTTTTATTAAACTTGCATAGTACAGAAGATCCCTACATAAATTATACCAAATATAGACATCGATTACTATGCATATCATATATCCCAAGGATCCCTTACTTAGGTGTTTGTTTACATTAATAGATACCCTACTCTCATGTAAATCTTTATGTCTAAGCCATATTCTCTTTATCTCAAATCATATGTTCAATACAATTTACATTATAAGTATAACATGTCCAGTCATATGTCTCAGATTTTGTTCTAGCTACAGTCCATGTTCTTTCCTCAAATTAGTCACCTATTGGTCATGCCCAATTTATGCATCATTCATTATACTGTCCCAAACATTTTAGCGTATGTTAATATCTTATGAGATTGGCTCAGGCTCGTGGTAGCCTGGCTATAGACCAGAAAGAGGAAAGAGATACAGAATAAGATAGATCTAAACAGAACAGAACAAATATAACCTCAGATTCAGATTTATAGTTCATGTCACAATCAGAATTAACGTTTATAGCGGAAAATAACTGTACTTGCCTTGATTGGATTAAAGAAAGAACTTTAGTTTTTGTAGAATCGTTGCAGAAGCTTTAATCTCTAATTTGAATTGAGTTGCTTAGGTTGATGTTGATTAGCTTCTAGTTTTGATTTCAGCAGAGTAGCGATGCCATTTTTATCTTTATTAGAACAGAAGCAGAGAAGAAGAAGAATAGAATTGTGTGTAGAGAAGGCTAGGTCTTAGGATGTATTTATAGGTGTAGTTAGTTGTTTTAGGCCTTTAGATAGACCCTAGGATAGATTAGAGCCGTCAGATTTCGTCACAGCCCCCAAAACCCAACCCATAAACGATTTCAGGTGCACCCAGGTCGCCTGGGCTCGACCAGGGAGGTCGACCCCCAGGTCGACCCTAGGGTCGACACCCATGTCGACCTGGTGGGCAGGTCGACTCCCAGGTCGACCCCCAGGTCACACCCATGTCGACCTGGTGGGCAGGTCGACCTCCAGGTCGACCTGGTCTGGGCGGGAATTTTTCCCGCCCAGCCTGTTTGGGCTGAATTTTTGAAATTTGAATTTTCTGAATCTGTTTTGAATTTTCTGAAACTTCGGATGGCCATAACTTCTTCATACGAAGTCCAATTCACGCAAACTCGGACTCTATCTCAACCAGAATTCTGAGACGAACACAATGGCGCGACCTATTTCCCTTAATTCTTACATCTGTAATTAATTATTCTTTAATTTGTGAACATCACTATTATTAGAAATACGGGGTGTTACACAACCCTTATCGTCGATGGAGTATCTGCTGAGGTGACTTGAAGTCTCACCCCTAATTAGCCTATCAATCGTCCCCACAAGCTGAGGGTCTTCGCGTTGTGCTGTCCCTATTGAGTCCACTAAAGTCGGGCATACTTCGAGAGATGCTAGCAAGCCCGGTACAAAATCGGAGGAGGGCCTAAAGTCAAAGCTGGCTATAAACTCTAGGCTTTGTCTTTCAACAAATAGCGGGCTTTGGGTCAGTTTCTTTCGGCTCAATGCGTCTGCCACTACGTTGCCTTTGCCCGGAGTGTAGGAGATCTCGAAATCGAATGAGGCAAGAAACTCCATCCATCTCTGTTGCCTCAATTTAAGGTCCTTCTGCGAGAAAAGATATTTCAACGATTTATGGTCAGTGTAAAGTTCGAACTTCTCACCTAGGAGATAATGTCGCCAAGACTTGAGTGCAAAGACGATGGCAGCTAACTCAAGATCGTGGGTCGGGTAGTTCTTTTCATGCGCGTTCAACTGCCTTCCACCATAAGCTACTACCCTTCCTTCTTGCATTAAGACGGCACCTAGCCCTGTCCTACATGCATCTGTATAAACTGTGAACATCTTGCTTCCATTTGGCAACGTCAAAACTGGGGCTGTTGTAAGAGCCCTTTTTAGTCGTTGGAAAGCAAACTCGCAATCCAAGTCCCAATTGAACACTAGATTCTTCTTGGTCAGCCTTGTGAGCGGAGCTGAGATTTTCGCAAAATCCCTTATGAATTTTCGGTAGAAACCTGCTAGTCCTAGAAAGCTTCGGACCTCAGTTGCATTCTTTGGTGTCTTCCAATCCTGTACCGCTACTACCTTAGCAGGGTCCACAGCTAACCCTTCTTTGGATACTATGTGCCTAAGAAACCTTACTTCCTCTCTCCAAAAGTGGAATTTGGAGAATTTGGCTTTTAGCTTAAGGACTCGCAGAGTTTCCATGATTGCCCTTAGGTGCTGAGCATGCTCCTCTTCACTCTTTGAGAAGATCAAGATATCGTCTACGAAAACCACTACGAACTTGTTGAGGAATTCTCTGAACACCCTACTCATCAGGTCCACGAAGTAAGCGGGTGCGTTTGTCAAGACAAAAGGCATGACAAGCCATTCAAAGAAGCCATCTGGGGTTCTGAATGTCGTTTTATCGATACTATCTTCAGCCACCCTTAGCTGATGAAAACCGATCGCCAAGTCGAGTTGGGAGAAAACAGATGCTCCTACAAGTTGATCAAACAGATCGTCAATTCTGGGGAGAGGGTGCCTATTCTTTTTCGTTAGCTTGTTGAGCTCCCTATAGTCAAAACACAAACGGAGTGAACCATCCGCCTTTGTAGCGAACACCACTGGAGCGCCCCATTCTGAAATGCTCCTTCTAATGAACCCCTTCTCTAGAAGCTCTTTAATTGTTTACTGAGCTCCTTCCTTTTCCGTGGAGCCATGTGTCTAACAGGAAACACAACGGGCTTTGCATTATCTACAAGATATATGCGGAAGTCTATCTCCCGCTTCGGAGGCAAGCCCTTCAACTCTTCGAAGACATCCGGATATTCCCGGACCACTCTAACCGATTGCAAACTTTCAACAGAGGCATCTAGCGATTCAAGGTAACTAAGCATAACCGCATACGAGGGATTACAAGTAATTTCCAGAGTGTTACCGAGTTGGGTCAGAAGCCTAACCACCTTTTTCTCACAATCAAAGATGGCACCATTACTGGATAGCCAATCCATGCCCAAAATCAAACCATATCCCGAGAAGCCCAAAACAAAGGCACTACATCTAAATTATACGCTTAGAATAGAAATTTTCAATCCCACACAGATCATAGACAAATAAGCTGGGCCCCCAATTGGATTTGAAACAATTAAGGGGTCCTCTACCAGACTAGTTTCTAGGTGCAGAGATTCTACTAAAGCAGATGAAATAAAGGAGTGTGATGCGCCAGAATCAAATAAAGTGCGAACTGGGTGATCATAAAGATAAACTACGCTTTCTACAGAGTATTTATACCTTGTTGTTGCAGAGGTGGCGCTTCTAGCACATGAACCTGTGCCCCTGAGGTGGATCCAGCCCTCTGCCCCTGCCCTCGTTTCTTTGGGCAATCCTTAGCCATATGGCCTGTCTCACCGCAAGAAAAGAACCCACCATTCATCTTGGCCTTCTTTTTCCGGCAATCTTTCACCAAGTGCCCCACTTTGCCACAGAAATTACACTTCCTCTTCTCTTTATTGTCTTTCCCGCCCTTCTTAAAGTCTGTCTTCTTAGGCTGTAAACCCTCTTTCTTCACTTGAGAGCTTTCTGCCTTTGTCTCCTTCTTGCCCTTATCCTCTTCGTTCAGTAACGCCATCTGCACCAACCTTTCATACGTAGCTCCCATGGGTATATTGGTCATGGCCAAACTGTGTAATGGCTCATTCAACCCCTTGACAAAGCGGAGAGCCTTCTTGTGCAGGGTGTTGACTAGGTCCAGTCCGAACCTAGCCAGCTGATCGAACTGATTAACATACTCTTTGACTGTCATATTCCCTTGCTTAAGAAATAAGAATTTTTCCAACTGAAGACTCCTTTCAGCTTCTGAGAGAAATTTAGCCTCAAACATTGCCTTAAAGTCCTCCCATGTTTCCACTGGTCTTTCTGCATTGGTGACTTCCCACCAGTAGGAAGCCTCGCCTTTAAGTAGCAATACTGCCAGTTGTACCTTCTGCCTATCCTCTACCTCAAAGATGAAGAATAAGTCTTCGGTTTCCATTAGCCAATTCCTGGCTGCCACGAAGGACTCGGTTCCGTGAAAGTCCTTTCCTCCCATTGCTTTAAAATCTTTACATATCTTAGCAAAAGTATTACCCCACGGAGGAGGTGGAGGAAGAGGTGCTGCTGCAGCTGGATGATTTCCTGCAGCTGGGGGAGGAGGAATGGTAGGACCTGGCTGAGTGGCCCTCGCTTCTAAGAATCGTCTGAACCAACCAGGTATTGGTATACCCTCTGGCAAGTTAAGTTCTTCGGACATGCTGAAACAAAAGGGGTAGATTGAAAACGAAGGATAAAAGATAGTACCTATGGCTTTGGGGGACTTTGCCTTTTTAAAATAAAATAACATTTTATCTTTAAAAATGCTTCTTTAAATTTTCTTTTGAAAAAAAAAATTCAAAACTTTTTATCTTATCTGGTAAACCTATGCTCTGATACCAAGTGAAAAACCCCACCTCCGTCAGGGTCACTCTCAAAGGGAATGCCCTAATTTTGGTGGAGGTTTATAAGTATAAGTCACAGATACACAAGACAGATATAAATACACATATTTTTGAAACAGCGGAAAACAACAGCGATTTTTATTTCAACAAAATACGTGTTACACAAACCATGTCATAATTGTCTTACAATACTTCCAAAAACCATTACATTCTCATAACTGTCTTGATTTCATAACTTAAAGAAGCATAAAAACAAAAGTAAACTGCATAAGTCCTGTAACAACCCGAAAATCTGGGCCAGTTTAAAATTTTTATTTTGGCAATTTTAGCGAATTTTGAATATTTAAAATGAATTATTTTAAATAATATCGACGAGAAATTTATTTTGAATAGAATTCGAACGTATATATTATACGCGTCGTCGTTAGAATATAAATATTTATATATAATTATAAATAGAATTGAAAATGACGCGGTAGTTCGATAATTCGATTTCAAACTTCAATTGAACATACCGGGTGCAAAACAATCCGGATTTTAGTGAAACCAAAAATAATGGAATCTAAATGATGATATCTTTCCAACGAATCCGACAAATCAAGATTTCATATCAGGAATCAAAAGATATGTCCAGTTGAAAATTCTGAATAGTCGCTATGGAATTCAGGCCTTAAAAATAGCCATTTTGCAAACGACCTCGGATTTCGACGAAACCACTTTTGTTGGGTCCGTGATGTCAAGTTATTGCTAGATTCCAAATTTCATAATTTTTCAAATCAATATGTGAGCGTGGCAAAGGAAAACGCGTTTGACCAGTTTCAGTTGATTTTAATCGACTGGAAATTGGCCATTTTTCTAACGGTCTCGGAATTCGACGAAACTAGTTTTGTTAGGACTGTATCGTCAATACGAAGCTAGAAAATATTTTTATGGAATTTATAGAGTTAGTATGTGACCCCGGTAATTTGAAATGTACGTTTAAAATTCAATATAGTGATTTAAATGAAAATTCAAAAGGAAACTGATTGTAACAATCAAATCAGCTTGCGATACATATCCCATTGTGTTCGGAATGGGGGTAAAACGCTATGGACGACGGGCGGTGGGCCTCGTTTAGAGGTCGTATGTAAAAGTCAACTTTTTTCGAATAAAATAATTAAATTAATAAAAAAAAAAAATAACATCTTTCTCCTTTAACCCGCTGGACCCCCCCCCCCCCCCCCCCCTCTTCAAAAATCAGATCTTCAAGAAAAAAAAGGAAAAAGAAAAGGGATCGCGCCCCCCAGGATTTCGCCGCCGTCCACCGTCGATTGCCCCCTCCCCTCATCAATCGATAACCGCGCGCCCCCCTTCCTCTTCCCCTCTCTCTCCGCTTCTCCCTACCCCCGACGCTCTCGAAGACCGCACCCAAATCAAGGCCGACGTCCACGAGCCCACTACAAGACCACCGCGCGAGCATCTGACCCCCTCCCGATCGACGCTGCAAACCCCCCCCCCCCCCCCCGGCAGTAAGTTTTCATTTTTATTTATTTATTATTAATATTTGATTTCTGTTTTATATTTAAAGTTAAAAACTGATTTATTTAAAGTTAAAAACTAATTTTTGTTTACAGTTAAAAACTGATTTATTTAAAGTTAAAAACTAATTTTTGTTTACAGTTAAAAACTGATTTATTTAAAGTTAAAAACTAATTTTTATTTACAGTTAAAAACTGATTTTTATTTAAAGTTAAAAATTAATTTTTGTTTAAAGTTAAAAACTGATATTTGTTAAAGTTTTAAAAACTGATTTTAAAGGGATATTAAAAACTGATTTAAAAGGAATTTTGAAACTGATTTTATTTTTAAAAGGTTTAAACTTTAAAATAGAAAAGGCGGAATTTTTATTGAATAGAAGTAATAAAAATATGATTTTTATATTTTTAAAGTATTAAAAATATAATCTTTATAGGATAGAGAATATAAAAATATCATCTTTGTATGTGTAGCGAAATAAAAATCTGATTTTTATTTTATATACGTTGAGATAAAGTGGTAAATTTTATAAAGGTGAAAACTTTATTTTTATAAAGGCGAAAACTTTATTTTTATATATTGAACTTCAGAATAAAAATAGAATTTTTATATATTGAACTTCGATAGAAAAATATGATTTTTTAAATATTGAATAGCGAAGTAAAAATTCGATTTTTATATATGTAGTGATTACGAGCAACGAAGATGCGATAGCGATGAAGATTTCTATCGATGAAGTGCCGTGGAGCTAGGATAGCTATATGTGAGAATTTCTCACCTCTCAATTTCATTTTCTAGTTATATATATATATATACTAGGATGCAGACGGTGCTTAGTAGCACCCGACACAATCGTCCACAGACCATGGACTTGTTTGTTTGGTTGCGTAGATTAGTTGGATTATTTGATTGAAATTGAATTGTGTGGTGAAATGAATTGATTTGATTGATGTGAGAATGGCGTGGGCCTTCACTAGACCGGGGATAAGGCTAGGCCTTGTCCCGTTTCTAGTATCGTGCCGTTATGCCGCCGAAATTTTCTAAAATATGTTAGAAAATAAAAATATCATTTTATAGAATAAATGAATTGAATAGAAATTCATAGATTGAAATAAAATGTTTTATCGTTAAAAATATAATTTTTAACGTGAAGTGAATAAAATAAAATATTCATTTACAAACCAGACGGTTTGTTTATGTACACCTATTTGAAGGACATTGATTGGGTCGATAAATTTTACACATTGCCCAACTGCACGAATAAAATATTTGTTTGATTGTTTGAAACCCCACACGGGTGTTGGGATGAAATTTGAAGTTCACTCATCCTGATTGATTAAATATGTCGATCGATTGATTGACAGGCTGTTATAAGCGTTGAATATCTATATTTGATGCTTTTACAGTGTAGTGCACTTTGGTTGATGGTTGATTATTTTCAATGTTATTATATACATGTGTTGTATGAAAATCCATATAATTAACTTTATATGGTAATTGATTGGGCCTCATTCCAATTTGAAAAATAAAGAATATTATAAAATAAAAGTTCATGTGTTGACAGTACTCATTCATTGAGATTGGTCATGTGTTGAACGAAATATTTTAATATTAAAATTTACATCTTTATCGATATAAAATAAAAGTTCATGTGTTGACAGTACTCATTCATTGAGATTGGTCATGTGTTGAACGAAATATTTTGATAATAACAACTATTTTGAAAATAAAAATTTATGAAGCCGTGTTGATTAGATTGACGCCATTTTGACGTGAACGATATTTATATCGATTTTATTCATTTCGAAATGAATTGAATTGAAAACGAATTCAAAGTGAATTGAATTAAAAGTGATTTCGAAGTGAATTGAATTAAAAGTGATTTCAAAGTAAATTGAATTAAAAGTGGTTTCGAAATGAATTGAATTGAAAACGATTTCGAAATGAATTGAATTGAAAACGATTTCGAAATGAATTGAAAACGAATTCAAATTGAATTGAAAGCAAATTGAAATGAATTCAAATTGAATTGAAATTTGAATTGAATAGAAATGAATTTTGAAACGAATTTATAAAGAAGAATTCAATTTTGATTTGAATTGAAAAGGAAGTTGAAATTGCTTTTGAAACGAATTCAAAACTATTTATATAATTCGTTTTAAATAGAAATCGACGAAATATATATTATATATATTATATATATAATATAATGGCCTGAATAGAACGCGCCGCGCCGCGGCAGTTCGCGAATTTCGACCATTTATTTCAAACGGACATTACGGGAGATCCGACCGTCGGATTCTCCTAAAACCGGAACCGTTGGGTTCGTATCGAAAAGAGCTTTCTAATGAATGTTAGAAATTTGAAATCTAACGGTTGGATTTGGAGATACGTCCAAATCAAATTCGAAAAAGGTCGCTGTAAGTGCAGTTCGATGGCCATTGATGGAAATCGACTGTACGGGCCTTGATAAAATTATTAAAAATAGTAATAATTTGTGTAAAATCATAAGAAATGATTTAGAAAGAATTGGGATGAAAAACTCCATATTTGAAAAGATAAAAATAGATTTTTATCGAAATAGACTAGTTTTGAACTAGAATTATAATTCTATTTATTTTTAAATAAATAAACTGAATTTGAAAAGGGTTTTAAAAGTAACCAGAATTTCCAATGATTGCATTGGAGTGGATTTGAATCGAAATTGTCTTCGGAATATTTCGATGTTGGAATTCGTGATTATACAGGTGTTGTTATGGAAATTTGAAAGATATATTAATATCGTTATTTTCAATACGACATTTGTTAATCGTAGGATTTGATATTGAATATAAGCCGATATATTTTCTATTCAGAGCCTTATATTGAATATCAAATGTGATTTGGGTTTGTCGTGAATGGTGTCTTCACTAACACTGTTCTTGAACCCAGTTGAGAAAAGATTAAATCTTTTTATTTAGATTTAATGAAGTGTACCAATTAAATAATATTTAATTGGAATTGAGTTGATATTGATTTTTGGGTTTATCGTGAACGGTGTTTTAAATAACACTTGTTCATTAACCCGATAATTAATGAATGTGATTTGGGTTTGTCGAGAATGGTGTCTTCACTAACACTGTTCTTGAACCCAGTTGAGAAAAGATTAAATCTTTTTATTTAGATTTAATGAAGTGTACCAATTAAATAATATTTAATTGGAATTGAATTGATATTGATTTTTGGGTTTATCGTGAACAGTGTTTTAAATAACACTTGTTCTTTAACCCGATAATTAATGAATGTGATTTGGGTTTGTCGTGAATGGTGTCTTCACTAACACTGTTCTTGAACCCAGTTGAGAAAAGATTAAATCTTTTTATTTAGATTTAATGAAGTGTACCAATTAAATAATATTTAATTGGAATTGAATGGATATTGATTTTTGGGTTTATCGTGAACAGTGTTTTAAATAACACTTGTTCTTTAACCCGATAATTAATGGAATGTATTTTGGGTTTATCGTGAACCGTGTTTTAAATGACACTGATTCTTTAACCCAGTTAACGATTAAAACTAAGTGGAGTTTTAATGAATCTTTAATTAGATTGAAAAGATCGAAAATGGAGTATCACCAGTTTTGCTCCAGGCAATAGTTAAATCTTTAATTAGATTTGAACGTGAAATGGTAATTGAATTTACCGATAACACTGTGGTGTTAGATATGAAGTATTACCAGTTTTACTTCATGGGATGAATAGGTTGGGATTGGGAAATTAAAACAAATGATTACTTCGGTAAGGTTCGCTAATCCCGACTAGTTTGAATTGAGATTCAAAGATAGAATAAAGAATAAATTCAAGGAATTTATCTTTGATAAAATTAATGGGAACCTTTCCCTATGAAGGTGAAATTTAGAAACTAACTGTCGGTTAGCTAAGCAGAATGGTTTTCTGGATATTGATCTGATGTTGGTTTCGGCCTTCGGGGTTAATATTTGGGGAATTATTCTCTTGATTAATTTACGGTTAGTGACTAATGAATTGGAATGAGGCGTATGTTGTGTTTGTGTAACACTTATTTAAAGTATACGCGAGTTACTCGGAAAGACCGGGTTCATCCCATTCCGAATAACTGATACGACGATAAGTCGAAGAAGAAGATGATGGTCGAAGACCGGAGGTCTTCACGTCGTTTGGGTGATAACTGATGATCTTGATTGGGCTGTACACCCAAGAAGATGGAAACAGTTGGTGATCGTCCAGACGTACTTGGAGATCGATGGATATGCGGGGTACTAGGTACCTCCGGTTTCGTTCAGACCCAGAACGGACTTGTAAATGGACTGTGTGTCTGACATTGGATTTTAGTCCGTGTGATTGATCTCTATTAAATATATATCTGTTTGGCGGCGGAGAATTTATTCTCTTGCTTAACGCCCTTCTCTGAGACGTACGAGCTCAGGGGTTATATATTGATGGATATCAAACGCATGGAGTGAATTGCCTGTGTGGCATGCCTAAGTGGCAATTGATCGAGGCTTCTGTTGAAAAGCAAAGTCTTGTGGTTGATGATCGAAGCACGGCCTTTGTGGCGTAGCTTCGTGTAACGTTGATTCGCGAGTTTCACACCCGGTATGAACCAAAAACGGGAGGGGACATCAGGGAGGACTTGCGTTTCTTTCTAGCTAGAAGTGGCGTCAGTGGTTTTACACGCCCTGACGAGTTTGACTTATGTGGTTGTTGCGGTTGCGAGGCGCCTCGGTTATATCGGTTTCGGCCGAATGCATTCTGGTCGGCTGACGGACCAGACTTACACCCCATAGGGTGGGGAGACGTATTGTTCAGGCATAATAATCCACTCCGTGTGGACCGGCCCTGACGATCTAAAGGCTTGCCTGCGCGCTTGCATGTGGCTCGGGCTAGAGAGTCACGAATCGGTTGAGGACTATCTTTTGCCTCGGTTCATAGATGGAAATCCAATTTCCAAATACGTGACATTTGCGGTTTTAGTTGTAATCCTATATATGGCGACATAGTGGGATGGGGCGCTTATGCCGCCTATGATTGATACTTATGATTTGAAGTTGTTTTATACACTATGCACTTATTATAGTATCAAATGATTTGTTTTAAACGTATCAAGCATTCTTTGGCTGTTATAAGGGAAAACCCTATCCCCCGGCTTGCGTTGCATTGTGTGATAGGACCTGGGTCTTATAACAGCTTCATTTTTCTTTATTTAGCATTGCGCTGTTGTTTTATGCACTGGTATTCTTGGGAGGAAACCCGTTCCGTGTTATACGGCGTGGTCCCTTGATTTACCGAACATTTAAGATAAAGATTAACTGTTTTAGTTCTCACACCAGTCCCATGACTGACCTGGAGTTTATTGTTTTAACCTAAACTCTGGGTGCCCTTATTTTGACACGGGCAGCTAGTAGTTTTGGTTTTGCAGATTTATATTCACAGGATCCTGGTTTACAGCTGGAACGATATCCGGAAAGCTTTGTATCCGTATATCTCATTCTAGTTGTGTATTGTATTATTTTCCGCTGCTATGTATTTAAATGTAATTTAAATCTCTGATATTTCTGTGTAATATCCATTTATACTCTGTATATTCTTGTAATCTGATGCATTGTTGTAATATACAATGAAATGTTCTTCTGTATGTGTCCTGATTTGTCCTGTTCTCAAACGATAGGGCGTTTCGAACGGCCTGGATCGGTTTAGCGACTGGTTCGGACCGAGCGAAATTCCTTGTCGTCACAGTTGGTATCAAAGCTTTGGTTTACAGAGCTCGAGAACAAGACACATTAGAACCATACGAAAGAATTCATCAGATATTGGATTAGTAATATCCAATTAGAATGGCTCGTTAGAGATAGGATCAGTAGTATCCTAGAACGAGTGTGAAGAGTATATTTTTCAAATGAAAACAATTTTGTTTTGAAAATTTAAGCCATTTTAAAACGTATTTGATTATTTATTTATTTTGAATATGGACAATCGAGTATATAAAGATTTCGCGTATACGCGTCATGAACGTATATTCGAAGTTTTAATATACTGGATAGATATAGGGTTACACTCTAGTCGCCCGCAGATGATATTGATGATAGCGATCGCATCATCAATATTTATGTTCGTGTTACGAAGGTGTGATTTCTATATATTTCCATTAGACTGGTGTGAGAACCAAAACTTATATAGTTAGAACACTTTGTTGTGAATTGGCATCAAAAACAAGATTTTCAGTATATATATCAAAATTATGAATTTGAAACTCTAATTCACTAATTGATTGATGTTTGTGTTGTTTGTTTATTTGTTTGATAATTTTGGAACCATTATGCCTAATAGCATCAAATATTGAATTGTATTGAAATTGGTCGCATTTGCTTGCATATACATATACTTATATTGAACAGGTCATAGCAAGGAGGCTAGAGCAGAGAATAAAATTTGTTTGCCCGACAAATAGGTACATGTTTACTACATAATTTACTGTTTTGTTTGGGTGATGATGATTTTATGAGCCTATTGGCTAGCCGCTTGGCTTTTTCTTTTTCTTTTTGAGATCTGAAGGACCGGGGAAGCTATTTGAAATTCCCCGATGCTCCCGGTGCAGGGGAGGTTATGGCGAAATTTTTTGAAAATTTAGGGTGTTAGCCAAATTTTTGAAATTTTAGAAAATTCTCAGAAACTGAAAAGTTGGAGAATGGAAGCCAGAGCGAGCGTAGAGCTGAATAATCAAACCACTTTCGACTTTGTTCCTTTTCGGGGACGAAAAGTTTTAAGTGGGGGAGATTGTAACAACCCGAAAATCTGGGCCAGTTTAAAATTTTTATTTTGGCAATTTTAGCGAATTTTGAATATTTAAAATGAATTATTTTAAATAATATCGACGAGAAATTTATTTTGAATAGAATTCGAACGTATATATTATACGCGTCGTCGTTAGAATATAAATATTTATATATAATTATAAATAGAATTGAAAATGGCGCGGTAGTTCGATAATTCGATTTCAAACTTCAATTGAACATACCGGGTGCAAAACAATCCGGATTTTAGTGAAACCAAAAATAATGGAATCTAAATGATGATATCTTTCCAACGAATCCGACAAATCAAGATTTCATATCAGGAATCAAAAGATATGTCCAGTTGAAAATTCTGAATAGTCGCTATGGAATTCAGGCCTTAAAAATAGCCATTTTGCAAACGACCTCGGATTTCGACGAAACCACTTTTGTTGGGTCCGTGATGTCAAGTTATTGCTAGATTCCAAATTTCATAATTTTTCAAATCAATATGTGAGCATGGCAAAGGAAAACGCGTTTGACCAGTTTCAGTTGATTTTAATCGACTGGAAATTGGCCATTTTTCTAACGGTCTCGGAATTCGACGAAACTAGTTTTGTTAGGACCGTATCGTCAATACGAAGCTAGAAAATATTTTTATGGAATTTATAGAGTTAGTATGTGACCCCGGTAATTTGAAATGTACGTTTAAAATTCAATATAGTGATTTAAATGAAAATTCAAAAGGAAACTGATTGTAACAATCAAATCAGCTTGCGATACATATCCCACTGTGTTCGGAATGGGGGTAAAACGCTATGGACGACGGGCGGTGGGCCTCGTTTAGAGGTCGTATGTAAAAGTCAACTTTTTTCGAATAAAATAATTAAATTAATAAAAAAAATATCTTTCTCCTTTAACCCGCTGGACCCCCCCCCCTCTTCAAAAATCAGATCTTCAAGAAAAAAAAGGAAAAAGAAAAGGGATCGCGCCCCCCAGGATTTCGCCGCCGTCCACCGTCGATTGCCCCCTCCCCTCATCAATCGATAACCGCGCGCCCCCCCTTCCTCTTCCCCTCTCTCTCCGCTTCTCCCTACCCCCGACGCTCTCGAAGACCGCACCCAAATCAAGGCCGACGTCCACGAGCCCACCACAAGACCACCGCGCGAGCATCTGACCCCCTTCCGATCGACGCTGCAAACCCCCCCCCCCCCTCGGCAATAAGTTTTCGTTTTTTTTATTTATTATTAATATTTGATTTCTGTTTTATATTTAAAGTTAAAAACTGATTTATTTAAAGTTAAAAACTAATTTTTGTTTACAGTTATAAACTGATTTATTTAAAGTTAAAAACTAATTTTTGTTTACAGTTAAAAACTGATTTATTTAAAGTTAAAAACTAATTTTTGTTTACAGTTAAAAACTGATTTTTATTTAAAGTTAAAAATTAATTTTTGTTTAAAGTTAAAAACTGATATTTGTTAAAGTTTTAAAAACTGATTTTAAAGGGATATTAAAAACTGATTTAAAAGGAATTTTGAAACTGATTTTATTTTTAAAAGGTTTAAACTTTAAAATAGAAAAGGCGGAATTTTTATTGAATAGAAGTAATAAAAATATGATTTTTATATTTTTAAAGTATTAAAAATATAATCTTTATAGGATAGAGAATATAAAAATATCATCTTTGTATGTGTAGCGAAATAAAAATCTGATTTTTATTTTATATACGTTGAGATAAAGTGGTAAATTTTATAAAGGTGAAAACTTTATTTTTATAAAGGCGAAAACTTTATTTTTATATATTGAACTTCAGAATAAAAATAGAATTTTTATATATTGAACTTCGATAGAAAAATATGATTTTTTAAATATTGAATAGCGAAGTAAAAATTCGATTTTTATATATGTAGTGATTACGAGCAACGAAGATGACGAAGATGCGATAGCGATGAAGATTTCTATCGATGAAGTGCCGTGGAGCTAGGATAGCTATATGTGAGAATTTCTCACCTCTCAATTTCATTTTCTAGTTATATATATATATACTAGGATGCAGACGGTGCTTAGTAGCACCCGACACAATCGTCCACAGACCATGGACTTGTTTGTTTGGTTGCGTAGATTAGTTGGATTATTTGATTGAAATTGAATTGTGTGGTGAAATGAATTGATTTGATTGATGTGAGAATGGCGTGGGCCTTCACTAGACCGGGGATAAGGCTAGGCCTTGTCCCGTTTCTAGTATCGTGCCGTTATGCCGCCGAAATTTTCTAAAATATGTTAGAAAATAAAAATATCATTTTATAGAATAAATGAATTGAATAGAAATTCATAGATTGAAATAAAATGTTTTATCGTTAAAAATATAATTTTTAACGTGAAGTGAATAAAATAAAATATTCATTTACAAACCAGACGGTTTGTTTATGTACACCTATTTGAAGGACATTGATTGGGTCGATAAATTTTACACATTGCCCAACTGCACGAATAAAATATTTGTTTGATTGTTTGAAACCCCACACGGGTGTTGGGATGAAATTTGAAGTTCACTCATCCTGATTGATTAAATATGTCGATCGATTGATTGACAGGCTGTTATAAGCGTTGAATATCTATATTTGATGCTTTTACAGTGTAGTGCACTTTGGTTGATGGTTGATTATTTTCAATGTTATTATATACATGTGTTGTATGAAAATCCATATAATTAACTTTATATGGTAATTGATTGGGCCTCATTCCAATTTGAAAAATAAAGAATATTATAAAATAAAAGTTCATGTGTTGACAGTACTCATTCATTGAGATTGGTCATGTGTTGAACGAAATATTTTAATATTAAAATTTACATCTTTATCGATATAAAATAAAAGTTCATGTGTTGACAGTACTCATTCATTGAGATTGGTCATGTGTTGAACGAAATATTTTGATAATAACAACTATTTTGAAAATAAAAATTTATGAAGCCGTGTTGATTAGATTGACGCCATTTTGACGTGAACGATATTTATATCGATTTTATTCATTTCGAAATGAATTGAATTGAAAACGAATTCAAAGTGAATTGAATTAAAAGTGATTTCGAAGTGAATTGAATTAAAAGTGATTTCAAAGTGAATTGAATTAAAAGTGGTTTCGAAATGAATTGAATTGAAAACGATTTCGAAATGAATTGAATTGAAAACGATTTCGAAATGAATTGAAAACGAATTCAAATTGAATTGAAAGCAAATTGAAATGAATTCAAATTGAATTGAAATTTGAATTGAATAGAAATGAATTTTGAAACGAATTTATAAAGAAGAATTCAATTTTGATTTGAATTGAAAAGGAAGTTGAAATTGCTTTTGAAACGAATTCAAAACTATTTATATAATTCGTTTTAAATAGAAATCGACGAAATATATATTATATATATAATATAATGGCCTGAATAGAACGCGCCGCGCCGCGGCAGTTCGCGAATTTCGACCATTTATTTCAAACGGACATTACGGGAGATCCGACCGTCGGATTCTCCTAAAACCGGAACCGTTGGGTTCGTATCGAAAAGAGCTTTCTAATGAATGTTAGAAATTTGAAATCTAACGGTTGGATTTGGAGATACGTCCAAATCAAATTCGAAAAAGGTCGCTGTAAGTGCAGTTCGATGGCCATTGATGGAAATCGACTGTACGGGCCTTGATAAAATTATTAAAAATAGTAATAATTTGTGTAAAATCATAAGAAATGATTTAGAAAGAATTGGGATGAAAAACTCCATATTTGAAAAGATAAAAATAGATTTTTATCGAAATAGACTAGTTTTGAACTAGAATTATAATTCTATTTATTTTTAAATAAATAAACTGAATTTGAAAAGGGTTTTAAAAGTAACCAGAATTTCCAATGATTGCATTGGAGTGGATTTGAAGCGAAATTGTCTTCGGAATATTTCGATGTTGGAATTCGTGATTATACAGGTGTTGTTATGGAAATTTGAAAGATATATTAATATCGTTATTTTCAATACGACATTTGTTAATCGTAGGATTTGATATTGAATATAAGCCGATATATTTTCTATTCAGAGCCTTATATTGAATATCAAATGTGATTTGGGTTTGTCGTGAATGGTGTCTTCACTAACACTGTTCTTGAACCCAGTTGAGAAAAGATTAAATCTTTTTATTTAGATTTAATGAAGTGTACCAATTAAATAATATTTAATTGGAATTGAGTTGATATTGATTTTTGGGTTTATCGTGAACAGTGTTTTAAATAACACTTGTTCTTTAACCCGATAATTAATGAATGTGATTTGGGTTTGTCGTGAATGGTGTCTTCACTAACACTGTTCTTGAACCCAGTTGAGAAAAGATTAAATCTTTTTATTTAGATTTAATGAAGTGTACCAATTAAATAATATTTAATTGGAATTGAATTGATATTGATTTTTGGGTTTATCGTGAACAGTGTTTTAAATAACACTTGTTCTTTAACCCGATAATTAATGAATGTGATTTGGGTTTGTCGTGAATGGTGTCTTCACTAACACTGTTCTTGAACCCAGTTGAGAAAAGATTAAATCTTTTTATTTAGATTTAATGAAGTGTACCAATTAAATAATATTTAATTGGAATTGAATGGATATTGATTTTTGGGTTTATCGTGAACAGTGTTTTAAATAACACTTGTTCTTTAACCCGATAATTAATGGAATGTGATTTTGGGTTTATCGTGAACCGTGTTTTAAATGACACTGATTCTTTAACCCAGTTAACGATTAAAACTAAGTGGAGTTTTAATGAATCTTTAATTAGATTGAAAAGATCGAAAATGGAGTATCACCAGTTTTGCTCCAGGCGATAGTTAAATCTTTAATTAGATTTGAACGTGAAATGGTAATTGAATTTACCGATAACACTGTGGTGTTAGATATGAAGTATTACCAGTTTTACTTCATGGGATGAATAGGTTGGGATTGGGAAATTAAAACAAATGATTACTTCGGTAAGGTTCGCTAATCCCGACTAGTTTGAATTGAGATTCAAAGATAGAATAAAGAATAAATTCAAGGAATTTATCTTTGATAAAATTAATGGGAACCTTTCCCTATGAAGGTGAAATTTAGAAACTAACTGTCGGTTAGCTAAGCAGAATGGTTTTCTGGATATTGATCTAATGTTGGTTTCGGCCTTCGGGGTTAATATTTGGGGAATTATTCTCTTGATTAATTTACGGTTAGTGACTAATGAATTGGAATGAGGCGTATGTTGTGTTTGTGTAACACTTATTTAAAGTATACGCGAGTTACTCGGAAAGACCGGGTTCATCCCATTCCGAATAACTGATACGATGATAAGTCGAAGAAGAAGATGATGGTCGAAGACCGGAGGTCTTCACGTCGTTTGGGTGATAACTGATGATCTTGATTGGGCTGTACACCCAAGAAGATGGAAACAGTTGGTGATCGTCCAGACGTACTTGGAGATCGAT
Source organism: Allium sativum (assembly GCA_030737875.1). NCBI lineage: Eukaryota > Viridiplantae > Streptophyta > Magnoliopsida > Asparagales > Amaryllidaceae > Allium > Allium sativum. The sequence continues at coordinate 488,313,664 of CM060913.1, forward strand.
GGATATGCGGGGTACTAGGTGCCTCCGGTTTCGTTCAGACCCAGAACGGACTTGTAAATGGACTGTGTGTCTGACATTGGATTTTAGTCCGTGTGATTGATCTCTATTAAATATATATCTGTTTGGCGGCGGAGAATTTATTCTCTTGCTTAACGCCCTTCTCTGAGACGTACGAGCTCAGGGGTTATATATTGATGGATATCAAACGCATGGAGTGAATTGCCTGTGTGGCATGCCTAAGTGGCAATTGATCGAGGCTTCTGTTGAAAAGCAAAGTCTTGTGGTTGATGATCGAAGCACGGCCTTTGTGGCGTAGCTTCGTGTAACGTTGATTCGCGAGTTTCACACCCGGTATGAACCAAAAACGGGAGGGGACATCAGGGAGGACTAGCGTTTCTTTCTAGCTATAAGTGGCGTCAGTGGTTTTACACGCCCTGACGAGTTTGACTTATGTGGTTGTTGCGGTTGCGAGGCGCCTCGGTTATATCGGTTTCGGCCGAATGCATTCTGGTCGGCTGACGGACCAGACTTACACCCCATAGGGTGGGGAGACGTATTGTTCAGGCATAATAATCCACTCCGTGTGGACCGGCCCTGACGATCTAAAGGCTTGCCTGCGCGCTTGCCTGTGGCTCGGGCTAGAGAGTCACGAATCGGTTGAGGACTATCTTTTGCCACGGTTCATAGATGGAAATCCAATTTCCAAATACGTGACATTTGCGGTTTTAGTTGTAATCCTATATATGGCGACATAGTGGGATGGGGCGCTTATGCCGCCTATGATTGATACTTATGATTTGAAGTTGTTTTATACACTATGCACTTATTATAGTATCAAATGATTTGTTTTAAACGTATCAAGCATTCTTTGGCTGTTATAAGGGAAAACCCTATCCCCCGGCTTGCGTTGCATTGTGTGATAGGACCTGGGTCTTATAACAGCTTCATTTTTCTTTATTTAGCATTGCGCTGTTGTTTTATGCACTGGTATTCTTGGGAGGAAACCCGTTCCGTGTTATACGGCGTGGTCCCTTGATTTACCGAACATTTAAGATAAAGATTAACTGTTTTAGTTCTCACACCAGTCCCATGACTGACCTGGAGTTTATTGTTTTAACCTAAACTCTGGGTGCCCTTATTTTGACACGGGCAGCTAGTAGTTTTGGTTTTGCAGATTTATATTCACAGGATCCTGGTTTACAGTTGGAACGATATCCGGAAAGCTTTGTATCCGTATATCTCATTCTAGTTGTGTATTGTATTATTTTCCGCTGCTATGTATTTAAATGTAATTTAAATCTCTGATATTTCTGTGTAATATCCATTTATACTCTGTATATTCTTGTAATCTGATGCATTGTTGTAATATACAATGAAATGTTCTTCTGTATGTGTCCTGATTTGTCCTGTTCTCAAACGATAGGGCGTTTCGAACGGCCTGGATCGGTTTAGCGACTGGTTCGGACCGAGCGAAATTCCTTGTCGTCACAAGTCCCCATAGTTGCAATCCAAAGCCATAGTCCAAAACGAAAGAGATCCAAGCAACACATTCTTTCTCTTCGAGCTGGATGTGAAAACTGGTCAAGCTGCGGCATTCCCTCCCTGTGGACCTGGGGGGTAAACGAAAGAAAAGAAGACGAAAGAATAGTAGAGTCAGACATAAAGCCTGAGTAAGTCTAGGACTATTCAGTCTATGAATAAAGAATTGGGCATGATTAGTATAAACTGGAAATGGGAAAGCACCATAAACTAAGTTAAGTTGTATAGAGTCGAATATACTTATCGTACCCCATATTAATCTTTGCATCCATATAAACTAGTTCCCAACAGGCACCCCATAATCAGGGTGAAGTGATCTGTTTCTAATGATCGGCTCTTACTCGCATAGTTACATGTGTCTTACGGCCCCCGATGTTGTAGTTACCTATGCTGGTCCCACCATGGGGTGTATCAAGTCCCATGGTGGCGTCCCGACACAATTCTAGAATGCGCAGGTATACTACTGGTGCCCAGTGCCTTATTTTTCTGCGCCGGAGTGTGTGCACGCCCGCACCCCGTTAGAACCTACACTGCTGCACCACCGCCGTCGATTTGACCTCTTATAGTCAGCCCAGTAATCGTGCACCACCCTGCCTAGTTCAGGGTATCCTGATACACCTTTTAGGGTTACTGCTGAAAAGGGTCCCCCCGCTACTAGGTTTTCTATTTCTAGCCAACATGCTAAGTTGGTTAAGTGTTTTGTAAACCTAACCCCCAACCAGTCTGTATAGTTTAGCATGTTCCATTTTGATTAAGTATTAACTCAATTTACTTAATCCTACCAATCCTGACTCAGTCTTAATTGTCTTATTAAGGCCTCGACCTCTCACATTAGACAGATATTGTTGTGGCTGCCTGTTGCCGGTTGGGTCCGGGCAGACTTACGCCACAACTCAGTCTAACCTCGGGTCCTTATTGGGCTCCGTGTTTAACCACCCACATTGGATAGGTATTGTTGTGACTACTGGACAGCCGGGCGGTTCCGGGCAGGTTTACATCACAACTCAATCCAACCTCGGGTTAAACACATCGTATTTTCTAAATTTACATATTTTGTCTCTTTTCTTTTTATATGTAAATATTTGCGGCCCATTATTCAAATTCATCTTTATTGGGTAAAATTAATTTATACCACTTAATTGTTTTTCAAGGTCGTTGGCATGCGTCAAACATGCCAACACATATGTTTTATATTTTAACCCAAACGTCCTTACCCCCGTTTTATACGTTCGCTACAATATAACATATGTTGGGTTTAACATTTAAACCCAACTTAGCCACATGAAAAAGGGGAGGCTTAGATCATGTTGTTTACATATTTTAAGTAACATAAAAAGGGGAGTGTGAATGCATGAACTTGCAACATAGCAAACCAATTAACATAAATTTGGCACTTGTGAACTTGCATTGTAATAGCATATAATCATGGCATAAACATATCTAAACATGAAATCATGGTTTTTGATCTATTCATATAATCATGGCATAAACATACCTAAACATGAAATCATGGTTTTTGATCTATTCGTATAATCATGGCATAAACATACCTAAACATGAAATCATGGTTTTTAATCTATTCATGCAAACTTGCAATTAGAATGTAAATCTAACTTAGCTATGTGTCACATATAATATCATATGATTTTGATAACAACATAGGCCTAAAACATGTTTTTTTCAATTAGGCATAACACCAAACATAGTTTAGTCATGTTCATAGAGTGAACACAAGTGCACAAAGATGCTTACTTTTGTCTCTAATACAAAAGTATTGTTTTACACTTGAATCATGATGCCAATTCCAACATAAGTTCACATAAGTCATAATACCCAAATGGATCCAACTACACTAAAAGTGATTATAATATATATTATGTTGGCATAATAGCGAATCATATACTTGCATGAATCTCAAGTAAACTACCACAAACATGTAGTTGTTAACTTTCAACATGAATCACATACTTGCAAATATCCAATCGTTATACCACAACATCCCAAATCGTTTAGAATCAAAGCAACATTCAAATATGAATTATTATCACCATAAATCAAATACAATTCTATTTCTCATTTTACACAAATCAAAACACAATTATTTATTCACATCGGAATAGCACTCTACTTACAACGTATGACGAATCTTCAATTCAGGAATCTGAATTCTGAAATTGGAGATGCTATCCTTTGTTGTAGGCGTTGTTTTGATTTAGTTGTCGATGCTTTAAGCTTTTGAATTGTCTCCTAATTGTCTCTCTATTTTGACGGCTATTCCTAGTCTTTTCTCAGTAACATGACGGTCTCATTCTTATTTTTGTTTGTATGAATTAGGTGGAGTCTTAGGTCCTTTTTATATAGTTTGTGAATTGATTAGGACCGTCGATGGAGCTTGGATTAATATTAGCCATTCATTTAAAGGAGAGACCAATCAGGAGCTGACACCTAGCCCTAGTGACAAGGCAAGGCTCAAAAATTCGGCTAAGCGCAGACCAGGCCAGCCAGGGGGGGCTGGGTTCGACCTGGCTCAGGGGCCAGGTCGACTCCCCAGTCGACCCCCAGGTCGACCTGGCCTGGCAGGTCGACCCTAGGGTCGACCTCCAGGTCGACCTGGTGGGTTGGGCGGGAACTTTTCCCGCCCACTATGATTGGGATGAAATTCAAATCTGTTTTCGAAATTTGAATTTGCTGAAACTTGTTGGGAAAAATTGGTTCGAACTCACATACAATAAACAAATTTCAACCAAAATACTATAAGATCTTTATGTTAATCGGTAAATCGAGAATCATTACCTTGATAAAGATTCAACTTTTCATGCAATTGATTCTGGATCTCGATTGATTCAAATCTAAGCCCCAAAATTAGCGAGCCTCTACAAATAATCCACGAGAACGATGTTCACCTTCAATCGAATTGAAGATGAAGAGGGAGTCAGCGATACTAGCTGCCTCCATTAATTTCTAGGGTTTTGGAGATGTAAAATATCGGGTCGGTTATTTTTCTTTTAATCGAATATCACCTAAACTAGTGTGGAAGTGTATATTTAAAAGAGTAGGATAAATATCCCCTTTTAAATTTAAACTCCCACCTTTGAATAGTTACCGACCCGTTTATTAACTCCAACTTCAAATAAAATTCCAACAAATTGTTGTTTTAAATGACCCAAAGTAAATAATTTCTCCCTTGTTACGTTCTAGTTGTGTGACCCTGTAGGTTATTACAACATTGGCAATAATTTAAATCGCATTTAAATCATAAACAGTGAGCGGCATCTAGTAATACATCACTGCTACCCAAGTTATAATAAGATCAATTAACGATTCGAAACAACCTTTTGTGACCAGTGTATCAATGTAATATAATCCTTTTAACCGTTATATCTTGGATTAAACTCAAGGCATGGATCGTATCATCCTCTTTATAATTTAATCCGTTTTTCTTGATCGATGAGTAGACTGTTTAAAACAAATCAGTATTTGAGCACGGCCATGCATTTCACAGTCTCACTCAATCAAGAGGCCCATGGATATCACTACAACTATATTGCAGGGTAAAATTCAATCTAGATCATTCATAATTTCTATTCGATTCGAGATGTATCCAACAATCATCGTTATCATTACTTAGTTACGAATAACTTTAGATGATATCAAAACACAAATATCCTCGAATAAAATTATAATGATTTCAGGTCTGAGGACCATTACATCACTGTCACCACGAGAATAACTCATGATACTGTTAATTATATTCCATGGAGTTATCTCACGGTGGGTCAGCCCAATACGATATTCTCCAATACGTATTTATATCTTGACTTTAATATCACGTATATCATGACCAATGAGATGTGATCATCAGTCAATCAATATACTAGTCTCAACGCTTTATTGTTGTCCTATATAAACAACAAAACTTGACTAGGGACATTTAAGAATTATAATACTTATCACAATATATAATTTCAAGTTCAGTCTTACTCGAACTATATAATTCTGTATTATAATTCTAAGGACTTCTATTATATTAATATTTATAATTACACAGTAAATATAATATAATAGAATACTATTTTATTCTAGATAAAATAATAACATCAACAGTGTTATCAATCTCATCAAATGAATTGCCTCTAGGGCATAAACTCTAACAATCTCCCACTTGCACTAGAGTCAATTATTTACGTATCGTATACTCATGAAACTAGTGTGACTATTAAACTTCTGCTGCGACAGAGTTTAATTCAGTAGGTCTGCAACATTACAACTTTTGTAACTTTGCAAATATGTTCATTTCCTTTGTGAACAATTTCACATAGGAATTAATATTTCTTAAATATATGTTTGGATCGATAATGAGTTTAACATTTTAGGCCTGAGCAATAGCCATATTGTTATCACAATGTATATCATTGGATCAACAATGAATTAAGTTCAATTATGAACTTCTTAATCCAAACCTTTTCTTTCTTAGAATCAGTATTTATTTCTTGTTTTAAAACAATAATTAATGTGTTATCAAATAACATTAGGATTATTGTTTCACTCCCACTCAATTTCTTGTCTATACAAGATACAATGGCATTTTGTGGTTTCGATACATTTCGACTTCTATTTCATTCCTACCGGTATCTTAGAGACTGATTCTTCTTTTATAGGATACCAATTTGAGCAATAAACATTTTATCCTCAGATAATTTATGGAAATAATATCCATTAATATCTTGTGGATATTACACAAAATAATTATCTGATTTGGGTCTGATCTTATCAGAGGAAGAACGTTTAATAAACGCCTTACATCCCAAATCATCGTATTAGACACACTGGGACATTTCCTAGTCCATATCTTATATGGCGTCTTTAAATCGTTCTAGTGGGATTTAATATAATTGTTATAAATTTAATTTATTGGAAGATCTATATGACTTATCATTAATCGTACTATATCTTATAAGGTGCGATTTCTTCGTTCAGACACACCATTCTAATATGATGTTCTAGGTGGAATGAGTTGTGAAACAATTTCAAACTCATTTTGATAGTCATTAAATTTATTGGCTTAAATGTTCTCTTTCGAACTGTTCAAAAAATATTTATTTTCTATTAAAATTGGTTTCTAACTTCACCTTGAATTCTTTGAACTTTTAAAAGGATTCTGATATGTATTTCATAAGATATGCATACCTGTATCTACTGATATCATCAGTAAATATAATGAAGTAATAAAACCTGCCTTTAGCTTATGTATTCGTTGCTCCATATACATCATTATGTTCGAGACCCAATACTTATCATTTAGTCACTGTGTCAAGTGAAAGATGATTCAGTTATTTTGCCTAATAAACAAGATTTGCATTCTTCATATGATTCAGAATCAAATGATATCAAAATTCCATCATTATAGAGTTTTGACATACTTTTCTTGTTTGTACAGGCTAACTGACAATGCTAGAGGTAAGTTGGATTAAATCATTAAATTTAATCAACTTAATATTTATGTCAAATACATAACAGTTAACGATTTATGAAGATAATTAACTATTCGTGAAATTCCATACGATATTTCATTTAAATAAAATGAATAACAATTATTCTTTTATTACAAATGAAATTCAAAATTTGTCTGAACAAAATATATTATAACATTTATTTTGAGTGGAATTTCGTAATAACAATTATTTTATTTATTTAAATTAAGCCAGTATATAGAACAAGAATCAACTTCCTGTGGATAATCCAACAACATTTGTTTTATTTCCAATCACAAGTCCATTTGTCCTTTTATTAGTTTTCTACTTATTCTGCAATTTCTTTAAATCAACATACATTTATGTGATTTATATCTAGTATCTAATACTAGAAATGTATAAGCAGATTATTATAACATTTATATCTAATTTAGTTGAAGTCATACTTTAAATTTTGTTTTAGATCCTCTATATTTATTAGAACAATTACGTTTTAATTTATTTGAGGACAATCCTCAAATTTCAATGTTAGTTAAGAAATTTGATTTAATTCAATTTATCCTTCTTAAGGATTAATTTAAATTATCGGAGTTATTTATTATTTAATATCTACAGTAGATAATAAATAATAACTGATTCTTTAATATTTATTTAATATAAAATTTTGACAATCAAGATTTATATTAACATAAATGTATAACTAAAATACGCTCCCACTGAAATTAACATCCCTCTGTTTATATATACATATCGGTATATATATATATATATATATAATGGTGTTCCAAGATCCATATCTAATCATGTTTTGACTCTGCTTTGGCAAATTCCCAAAACACAACCTTTTAGGTAGACATCTTATGTCAATTATATCGTATATAATTCTTGGATCGCATGATGAACATTTTGTTCAGTATTATTCATTTGCTCAAAATATAGAATAATTCATGCTATTGTCTCTAAGGCCATAATCGTATTATGCAGCCTAGTTAAGTCAGACCCAATAATAGGTTGGAGCACCACATTTTACTCCATCGCATATAACCAAAATAAAAGGTGCACAACGCTTTGGCGTTAGTTACAACCAGTGATTCTGGGCAGTGATGAGTATATTATTGGAAGACATCACCATGACTTAATATAACAAAATTATTTGCTTTAGAGGAAATTTATAATTCGTAGTGGTGAATGATATTAAAGTTATATCTACATACATTAAAATATATGTATTTTATATTCGAAATATCAACTGAATTTATATGACATATATATTAAGCATTTAAATTAGAAGCAATATAGGAATGATGCCTATATTTTCCCTTTTGAACATTTCAAAATATTGGTTATTAAAACTTCTATATCAAATATAGTCTTATCTAAAACAGATTTCGAATTAACCAATTTTATGATATTCAATACATTATAGAATCATTGTTAGTGTATATTTTACATATCAAATCCTGAATATCTTGTCCATAGCAGTATGTATATATACTTGTCTAACACAGTATACACTCTTGCAACACAACAGTTTGAATATCTTTAACAAAATCCATATGCAAAGACAAGCAAGTTGCTAATCTCCAATTACATCAATACAACATAACAGATCAGAGATTATAATCTATGAAAAAACATCTGAAAACGTATAGTAACACATAACATCAGGAATATAAATATGTATTAAACTAACTTTAAACTATATTAATCAGATCATGCGGATACATATGGATAATGTTGTTATAACACTGCACGCAACTATATAATCAAATTATCAGTTTGTAACTTATACAGTTCACTATTATATATATATATATATATATATATATACACACACTACAGCACTATTTAATTCACATATAACAGCAGTCATACTACAGAATATTAAAATTATTCTTGTTCCAATGATTGCTAAGATCGTTGCATCATCATGCACATCCAAATGACGATTCTGGCTCAGTCATACTGCTTCATCCCATAAGCTCAGCTCTGCAAATATTCATCTAAATGTTTTAACATTTATTTGACAATAACAGTGTATTATGCATATGAACATATCAAATATGTATATATGTGTTGTCACTGTTTAAATTCGATCACTAGTATATATCATAATATACAAGTGAGCATATTACAGAGATTGTAAACTAGTGGGTAAATACATTCCTTATATATCCAGGAATTAATATCCTTTCATATATGAACTGTATAGATTCACTTTAGCATCTTTATGCATGTACATCTCGAACTTACATATAAGTTCTCAGAGAATACAATTAATATTGTATTCAATGAATCCATAATAATCCACAGATCTTTATGAAAACTGTTTCATATATGACCTTATTATTTAACAGATGATCAATGTTGTATCCACACAGATTGATCACATAAACAATTCATGTTTTAATAACATGCCATCTAACATTGGAACCTAATTTTGCTATGACCAAATTAAAAGCATGTATATCAATATATATACAATTTAATTCCATCAATTTAGGTAATAATATAACAGGTCAGTCAAAATCATAATGATACTTGTATCAGACAAATACTTATTTCATATCTAAAGCCAATGGACAAAACCAGTCTGATTGATCTAAATCCATATTCAATGTTAAAAAAAAACTTATCATATCAGTTCACTTATCAATACTGCAAAATCCATCATATCAACCAAAGCCATACTCCTAGTCCCTAATCCTGACATTTCAAGATTTTAAAATGAGTTAAATTATCACCCAGTTCTGTGAATAGGAGGTAACAGGTTGATAAAATTGATCAATAATGTTTTCCCCAATTCTGAGATTATTAGTGAACAAATTGAGGTAGTCATTACTACAAATAATATATATCCAGGAATGTTAATAACCCAGATATTATTATTTCAGGGTTAATGTCAACTGCTGGTTAATCAGCATTTCCTTAAGATGACTAAGCATAATATAGTTTAAGAAATCAGTGTTTACAATGACTTGTCAATACAGGTCAATAAAGACAGGGGTTTTAGCATACAGTAGGATTCCAATTTTAATCAAGAAAGCAACAACGATTTGCAGCTTATTTGTTTTTCAGACTTAACTAACAAAATAGGCTATAAAACTATCAAACACTTTGATAATTTGTTTGGTATTTTAAATATCCAACAAGTCTGTATGGCCCAATGTATATATATCCCAGACTTGTGTTACACTGATAACATAAAAAATTATAATCATAGAGTTTGAACTTTCAAGCTACTGTCAAACAGATTACATATTCATCCTAAAACCAATTATGTATATTAGAACAAAACATACATAGATAATTATAAATGAATATGTTTCAGGATGTAAAAGGTAAGATTGGCAATACCTGCATCATTATTAATATCGAATACTAATACGTATACATACATATGTATTATCCTATCAGGTTATTTCATATCCATGTATAACACTGTATTTACACATTGTAACATGGGTAAGATAACACAAACATACACATTTACATTTATAGGATATGTGTCATTTTAATGAATCATATTCATTTTAAAAAAAAGTCACATCTGTTATGAGACATTCACTGATACAGTTTATATGTATATATATAGTAGGAGGTTGATAAAGGATATATACATATATATACCATATATCAAAATGATCACCATGTTAAAGATTTAAACAAAATTTTAAATCCAAAAAATTGTACACAACATATTCCACAATATGTCTTTAAAATAAAATTTACCCAACAGATTTGAGTTATATAATCATCAGTTTATCTAGATACAAAAGATGATCATATAAACAAATTCAAGTGTGCTATCATAAGCTGTTTCGAAAACAGTCCATAATTCATTAGCACAAAAAAAATGTATATCTTTATATACAAAGTAGGCCCATCTGAATTGGAAAAATGATGAGTTTACAATCATGTATACTTTCTAATCTCAAACACTGGTACAGACTTAATCATATTGGTCTGTCTACATATAATGTTCAAGAATTAAAACTCAGATTCAATCAAATATTGTTATAATATAGATCTCCATATATATTAAAACAAAACAAAATATAATCCAATATTGATTCAACTTAATCAAAACTAGCTTTTGATTAACCCACTGGGTTCATCAATTTATCAAAATAAACTTAACATTATAGTCAACTAGAACACATACAATAAACTATATCTGATCTGGTATCAATTACTGATATTTAATAACAATGAAACAATTTCAATGTCATTAATGAATTTAGTCTAAATGATATCATCATAAGCCAAAACTGATTAAGTAGTTCTTCATAACAAATCAGATTTGTTAAGTCAGGATTTAATAAAACAGATTTTGGATACACTAATATAGTGTAAATACATTTTATATTCAGGCATTTAATAAAAGGTCTAAATCTGTTTAATGAAGCATACCAAGGCAATATATGTATATATAGATATATATATATATATTCAAGATATATATATGTACATCTATATCTCATATTCTCCAATATAATAAGTAAGATCTGAGCTTTGAACAAAATCGATATCTTATATTCACTTATGATTCATCTCAGATCCAAAACAATATCAATTCTGGGTTTATATTTAAATCATAACAAACCAGAATTTTAAGCATTACCTTTATATGATTTAAACACTTTAAACCATAATAAAACCACTACTACTAAACCAGAAATCCATTTAATTTTCGTATCATATACAAAAACTTTCTAACAAAACAATTTTACTTTTAAATGAATCCATGTTGAATTACCCTAGTAGCTGTGTATAAAATGCAGTCGGGTTTGTCACAAATCGAACAGATCGAAACCCTAATTCAACTCAATAAACAGATTAGCATAAAACCCATGCTCTGATACCATTGTTAGGAAAAATTGGTTCGAATTCATATACAATAAACAAATTTCAACCAAAGTACTATAAGATCTTTATGTTAATCGGTAAATCGAGAGTCATTACCTTGATAAAGATTCAACTTTTCATGCAATTGATTCTGGATCTCGATTGATTCGAATCTAAGCCCCAAAATTAGCGAGCCTCTACAAATAATCCACGAGAACGATGTTCACCTTCAATCGAATTGAAGATGAAGAGGGAGTCAGCGATACTAGCCGCCTCCATTAATTTCTAGGGTTTTGGAGATGTAAAATATCGGGTCGGTTATTTTTCTTTTGATCGAATATCACCTAAACTAGTGTGGAAGTGTATATTTAAAAGAGTAGGATAAATATCCCCTTTTAAATTTAAACTCCCACCTTTGAATAGGTACCGACCCGTTTATTAACTCCAACTTCAAATAAAATTCCAACAAATTGTTGTTTTAAATGACCCAAAGTAAATAATTTTTCCCTTGTTACGTTCTAGTTGTGTGACCCTGTAGGTTATTACAACGTTGGCAATAATTTAAATCGCATTTAAATCATAAACAGTGAGCGGCATCTAGCAATACATCACTGCTACCCAAGTTATATTAAGATCAATTAACGATTCGAAACAACCTTTTGTGACCAGTGTATCAATGTAATATAATCCTTTTAACCGTTATATCCTGGATTAAACTCAAGGCATGGATCGTATCATCCTCTTTATAATTTAATCCGTTTTTCTTGATCGATGAGTAGACTGTTTAAAACAAATCAGTATTTGAGCACGGCCATGCATTTCACAGTCTCACTCAATCAAGAGGCCCATGGATATCACTACAACTATATTGTAGGGTCAAATTCCATCTAGATCATTCATAATTTCTATTCGATTCGAGATGTATCCAACAATCATCGTTATCATTACTCGGTTACGAATAACTTTAGATGATATCAAAACACAAATATCCTCGAATAAAATTATAATGATTTCAGGTCTGAGGACCATTACATCACTGTCACTACGAGAATAACTCATGATACTGTTAATTATATTCCATGGAGTTATCTCACGGTGGGTCAGCCCAATACGATATTCTCCAATACGTATTTATATCTTGACTTTAATATCACATATATCATGACCAATGAGATGTGATCATCAGTCAATCAATATACTAGTCTCAACGCTTTATTGTTGTCCTATATAAACAACAAAACTTGATTAGGGACATTTAAGAATTATAATACTTAACACATTATATAATCTCAAGTTTAGTCTTACTCGAACTATATAATTCTGTATTATAATTCTAAGGACGTCTATTATATTAAAATTTATAATTACACAGTAAATATAATATAATAGAATACTATTTTATTCTAGATAAAATAATAACATCAACAGTGTTATCAATCTCATCAAATGAATTGCCTCTAGGGCATAAACTCTAACAAAATTTCATCGGGCCATAATTTGGTCGTACGGGCTCCGTTTTTCGAAAACTCAGACTCTATTTCGCGTATTTTTCCAAGACGAACGCAATGGCGTATACCGTTTCCCTTAATACTTTGATTTGAAATTTATTATACTTTAATTTGTGAATTTCACTGTTATAGAATACTCGGGGTGTTACAATATGACATTAAGTAATCTTGTTGGGAAAATTTGTTAATCAGAACAAGTTATACTTGACGTGACATTAAGTAATCAGTATGGGAAAACAAGTGATTTATACTTAATTTAATATTAAGTAAATATGTCATGGGAAAATATGAGGATTAGTTGTAAGTTTAAGTAAAACATGATACTATAATCTATATGCATCTGAGCAGGTGATTGTCGACTTTGGGGGAGGGGTTGTACATAGAATAACATTTATATGAAATATAATTTACAGTCATGCTTATTAATGAACTTAAACCTCCTAAGTTAAACCTATTAATTAATAAGATAAGAGGTCCCACGTCATGTTGTTTATATCCAGTTTCAGGACTCTTCAAATCCTAATTATTTGGGAGCACAAATCTAGGGTGTGGCTTGTGTAAATCTTGTTGTGTGGAACTCGTATTAGTCAGTATCCTTGTTGGTATCATAGAGGGGTCTCGTACTAGGTAGGTGCCAGGGCATGATCGACTGATCTAGATTGTTAGAGGTTCAACGGTGGAAGGTGTGTACGGGCGCGTTTCGGTGGAGTCATGAGCGTGCATGGGTCCGATGGGGGAAACTAAGACGTTGTAACACTAGCGAATAGGGTTTTGTCTTATAAGTTGATGGGTTAGGGACTGATATTCCCTACTGTCTTGGCCGGCACAGGCTATTTGCATTTGTAGGGAGCCGATCGATGGGTAACATTAGGAAAAATCCCTTCGAATTACTTATTTCTATCTGAATCTATAGAAGTGCAAAACAGTCAATCTGCCTAATCTGATTTCTACTGTTATTGTTATCATCTTTATCTTTTTATAGGGATAGCCTGTCCTTATTATCATTTCATATCAATTATTTTTCACCTTTAGATATATTCAGTCACTTACCCTTTCATGACACTAGAACCATTATTTATCTGTTTTACTTAACTTAGCAAGTCGAGCTGGTAATCAAAGCAGCTCACCAGGCTTTATGTTTGACTTGTTTCCTTTCTTCCTTTCTCTTTTCTTTCCTCTAGGCTTATAGGGAGAAATTACATAGTTCAGATTTCTTTGTTAGCTTTGTCATGATGGATTTCTGCAAGTAGGATTACTTCTTGTTCTCTTTCCAAGGTTAGGTTGTATCTTAATATTTGTGGATGATATAATTTTACTCTGATGTTGTTTTTGACTGAGATTTTGAGAAATGGCATTTCGTAATTGTTTGGTTAAATGATATAAATATGGTTTTGTATTTTATAAGATGAAAGTTTCTTCATCCACTGTAAATTTATAATTTTGTTTCAAGTGAAATCTTGGTCTCTATGATGTTTTATGTCATTATACCTACAATGCTCCATACTTTTTTTTAACAAAATCCTCATACGGGTGACATTGAGGAATGTGGGGTGTTAATTTGGCATCAGAGCCTAAGGTTACCAAGATCTCTAATGTTTTGTTATAAAAGAAGTTTTTTTTTAAAAGAAAATGCATTTTTCAGAAATCAAAAGTTACTTATGAAAATAAAATATCCCATCTAGTCAGTTGCAACCTTCCTTTGATCTTTCTAAATATTTTATCTTTTTAGTTGAGTTATAAGGCATTCTTCTAAGCTTTCCTTTATAAGTAGGAATTTGGTTAATGGGCAAACCCGTTTAATTCAGTATTTAGGAAAGGTTGAGATTAGAAAGAAACTTGCTATTTAAAAGATATTAAAAAGGGTTAATTATGGATATAAAAGGGTAGTTTAGAAGATAAGAATTACCTAGATTGATTGGTTAAGAAAAAGGGATTTATTTGTATAGTTGGGTTTGAAATTAACATAGAAAACGTCATTGCAAGAATGAAAGGATTAGCATGAAATAGGGGTTTTATCGTATTACGCACTATTCTCCAACTTGAAAATAATTAAAAAGAAATATCTTGTAATTACGAATTTCAATCAAATAGACTGTCTTATACTATGGAAATAGATTTGTACACATTTTTGGTAACCAACAAATTAGAGAACTTCCCAAAAGGTGAAATTAAAGATGGCAAGAAAAATGTCAACATGAGTGTACTAATGACAAAAGGATTATAGGGAACATATAAGCAGTAATAAATTGGACATTAAGAGAGAAATGGTAAAAGTCAAGGATTGGTGGAAGAAAGAATGTTATTTATCTTTAGTTCTTGTTAGTTTTCCTATTTTTGTTTAGGAATATTTTGTCCCTTTTCTTTTAATATATTGGTTAGGGTGGCTGCGTGGGGCCATAGCCACGATGAGTTGGGTCTTGTATAGCTTCTTTATTATAGGCTTACTAGAGCGGTACTTTACAGATGTAGTAAATCCCCACGGGTGTGATGATGGCACTAGTGAATGTTTTGTACTTAGGCTCAGTAGTAGTTTCTGAACCCCGTATGGATCGGCTTGATTATTTATTTACCTATGGTGAGTAGGGGTTGAAACTTAAATCTTAATGTTTGAGACATTTCCGGGTATGAATTAGGTTGTCATGATTAGGCCTTATATGACATATTGGTTTACAATGAGGTAGTAAATAATGAGCCTAAAATATGGTGTAGGCTTTAATATGACATATGGACTTATATGATAAAGTTACAGGCCTAATATTTGTTAAGTATTTCTGAGGGCTATTTTGATTGTAAGAAGAAAATAGTCGGACTAGGACCAATTTTTGAGATTTCTTGCAATCTAAAGGGTCGGTCATGTTGATATTCCTATTTCTCTTAGTGCAACGGTTCAGTTCTCTTTGCGTTGTATATATTCTGAACAGCAAGTGAATGAAAGATAATCTCTTAGAGAGAGATTAGTTTTCGGATCTACATATGTAGCAATGCTAAATTTGTAGGATTTTTGGAAAGAGCACATGGTGTAGGTGAGAATTGAGTTTCATGGGTTTGAATGGTATCTTTCCTAGCTATAGGAATATCCCTTCAATGGATAGGTTGGAGGCTTAGGCAAGCTATCAGAATAATAAGTCGTCTCAGATGTTGGTAGGAAAATGGGTTTTCGTAGGAATACTCAAACTCGAGTGTTGATCTGTGAATGATTAGTTGGATTGGAATACTTTACTCCATAAACCTATCTTTTGAAAAAAAAAAAAGTGGTGTGACTTTTATGTTAGAGCCTTTCGCATGTATTTTAAGGAAGTAATTGGGCTTCAGTTATGATGAAAAAGTTTTTCAGAAAAAGCCAAGTGAAAGGGTTTTTGAAATAATTGTGTTCCTAGACAGGAGTGTAACAAGGAGGTGTTTTATGAAAGCCTGTGGAACCACTTTGGGTCGAAACCCCATATGTGTAAAGTTTTAAAGAACAAGAGTTTTGAAAGACTAATGTGTTTTGATATGAAATTTGTATTTTGGGAATTTCATAAAAGCAACTATATATGTTTCAAAAAGAATTTTTTGTAACTAAATTTTTTCCTTATTAAGATTTTTCATATAATGTTTTGGAAAATTATATATATAACTATAAAGTGGGGCAGTATGTAAGTCTTTATGGGGTTGGACAATATAAGTGGAATGAGCCAAGGAACACAATATGGATAAAGTAAAGACTAGAAATTTGAGGACGGAAAGGAGGAAACGTGTGACTTTATTTGTAAGGTTAAGGTAAGCTTTCGGATTGGTTCACTTGAGAGTTTTTCCTCTAATTAACCAAACTAAGTGAGATGAGAGTACTACACAGAGGAATTCAAGTTTCTTACCTGCATTCTTTTGACAATTATTTCCTTTTTGATATTTTGTCTGTTACTTCTTTCTTTGATTATGGGCTTCCTTCTAGTATATCCTTTTGGGAAGTGTAGATCTTAGGATTTAAGCTCACAGATGATAGGATATGGTTGGAACATGTGTTTAGGACATGTTATGTTTGATGGTTGCAAATGAATGCAAATGTATGCTAGTGGATGCATATGCACACACAGTAGGCACTAGATCGGCTCAATCACTTACATATTACATATGGATATGTGTGTATTTTAATGTTCAATGGATGAAAATTATTGAATCATCACATGGTGGTTGTGCAAACATATAGAATCTATATCTATTATTAGGATTCTTTTGCATACATATTGGATGCATGGCATAGACATGAGTTGCATTAAGTAGATCAACTGAATCAGTAGACCACCTGATTTTCGCATTAGTTTAGGGATATATACACGACACCTTTTCATATGTTCATACAAAGCATTATAAATTCTAAGGAAAATGGATGCCACTGGATGATGATTGAGTAGATCGATGTTAGCATTCGTAACATTCTTCTAACCTTAGAGATTTCAGGGATGAAATCATTTAAGGAGGGGAGAATGTAACAACCCAAACTTTTAACAAATAATAACTAATTAATTTCATTAATTAATTGAAGAATGTGATTAACATAGATTAATAAACAGGTAAATATCAGAGTCCATTAATCTTTCTTTCTATTATTCATTAGGGTCAATAGCAAAGGAGGGAAATGCATTTAAATAATAATGGGCAAACAATTCGTATGGGCTGAACCCACGCAAGTGGGCTTCCTGGAAATAAGCCCGATATGCTAATAAAGAAATAATAGAAATATATATAACCTAATACAATACATTAACTAAATATATCTCTCTAATAACACTCCCCCTTAAGTTGGAGAATATATGTTCTTCATTCCCAAATTGCTGCATAGATATTTCACTCGTGAACCATTCAAAACTTTAGTGAATAAATATGCAATTTGCTCTCCAGTTCGCACAAACCATGTCTCGATTACACCTTCTTGAATTTTATCTCTAATAAAGTGGCAATCCACTTCTATATGTTTTGTTCTTTCATGGAATATCAGATTTGATACAATATATATTGCGGCTTGGTTGTCACACCATAATTTTGCTGGCTTCTCTGAGTTTAAGCTAAACCCCTTCATCAAATGTATGATCCACATTACATCACATACAATATTAGCCATGGCACGATACTCTTACTCAGCACTGGAACGATACACCACTGATTGTTTTTTACTCTTCCATGACACTAGGTTACCACCTATAAACGCACAAAATCTAGATATTGACCTCTTATCTTCCTTTGATCCAGCCCAGTTTGCATCACTAAAGCTTTCTATATCAAGATGACCATTTTTCGTGTACATGAGCCTCTATCCTGCTGTACCTTTCACATAACATAAAATTTGATTGAGAGTTGTCCAATTGTAACAACCCGGATTTTCAGAACCAATTTAAATTTTTTATTTTAGCTATTTTTATGAGTTTCGAATATTTAAAATGATTTATTTTAAATAATAACAACTAAAAATTTATTTTAAATGAAGTTATAACGAATAAATTTATTTTAATTATAAAACGTGCCTGAAATGGTGTGGTAGTTTGAAAAATCGATTTTAAATTTCAATTGAATATACAGAATTCAAAATAAATCGGATTTCAGTAAAACAAGAAACTTTTGAATCTATTTAATAATATCTTTCTAACGAAGTTAAGAAACTGAGATTTCATAATGAAAATTGAAAGTTATGTCCAGTTTAAAATTTAAAATAGTCGCTATGGAATTTATATATATTTTTTATAATATATAATCCTTAAAAATAGCCGTTTTGCAAACGACCTCCGTTTTCGACAAAACCACTTTTTTTTGATCCGGAATGTCAAATTATTGCTAGATTCCAATTTTCATAATTAATATGTGAGCATGGTGAATTTAAACGCATTTGGTAATTTATCTTTGAATTTAATCGACTGGAAAATGACCATTTTTCAAACGATCTCCAAATTCGACGAAGTTAGTTTTGTTAGGATTGTATCATCAAAACATAGCTAGATTTATTTTTCTGGAATTTTTGGAGTCAATCCCTGGTAAATGGCAATGTACGTTGAAATCAATTTAGAACATTTTATTAATTTATATTTTAATTTTGATGAAAACTGATTGAAGCGATCGAATTGGCTTACAAAACATATCCCATTGCATTTGGAATGGGGGTATTTTGCTAGTGGCAATAGTCGTTCGGTTCGATTTGAAGTTCAGATGAAAAAGTGACTTTTTGGAATATTAAAACTAATTAAATATATAATTATATAAAACCCCCTTTCTCCCTTTCCTCCTTCTATCGTTTAAAACACACACAAAAAACCGTTGCTCTGCCCGAGTTTGTGACGTCCCGCCCTGCACCAGTCGACCTTTACCTGGAATGCGCTATACAGATGTCCAACCAGCACGGGACGGTCTCCAAAGGAAGGAAAAGAAAGCAATTTGAACTAACAAGGAACTTGTAGAATGTCTCACAGCGCATGGGATAAAATATAATAATAATATAACTTTGACATAAAATAGGCGAGACAATGCATAAGCTGAAAACTAAACCATCATAGCGGAAATCCAAAATATAGCTTATCATCCAAACCAACATTATTACAACTTTGAAATACGGTCTCTATAGCAAAAGAAAGAGGTACACTACTAATTCCCAAAGTTGTGACTAGCAACAACACAGGGAGATTATATGCATATGTAGCATAAGTGGAAGCCTCCTGCTTATCTCCGGTACATCTACTCGTGCATAATCACCTGAATTGTCTCTAGTCTGCCTGTTTATGAGCACCCAGAGTAATAAGAAGATACATAAAACTCTGGGTCAAAAAAAAGTTTGGTATGAGCGATAAGCAGCAAAACAGAACAATAACAGGTATAACTAACCATACCTAAACCTGGACCTGCAACCAAAGAGTTAGCACAATAAGATGTACAATACTCTAAGGTCACACTAACATATGGTGTAAAGATACGGGGGAGGGGTGTGCATGTCATAGTAATGTCAAACAATCAAGCATAGCAATCATCCTCATATCTCTCACTCAGTGCGTAAAGCATACGATATCCACTGCTTTAACCACCCAAATCCTTTGCTATGATCACTCTGCCCCCATGGAGTCATGATGGCTCCACTGCACTAATCCATAGCCACTAATGCCTTGCTATGTCCACTCTACCCCATGAAGTCATTACTACTCCAGTGCACTGGCTCATAGCCATGCTACGATCACTCTGCCCCATGGAGTAATAACTACCCACTGCACTGATCTGTTGCCTAACATCTGTCTTGGTGGTGGATCAAAGTTATGGACGTCAATAGCCCCTTAGCACACGTCCCGCATCAAAGTCAAATTCATGAAGTTAACTCGTTGGTTCCTCTCTTGATCAAGCCCATACTTGTTCATCTCCTCATCGTCGATACCCATTTCTAACTTGGAGGTGATTTCTAGTAGGTTAGGATCGTCCCTCTGACTGGAACCAATCCTCTCAATCAAAGTGGGTCTAATCGTCGAACTTGCTAACATCTCTGGATCCAATTCGCCCTTTGGTCTGAAATCATACCCAGTGATATACTCTAGTTGCTTCCATTCTAGAAACATAGCCCTAAACTGGCATGTCTCCTACTTAATGCATCGGCTACCGCATTTCCCTTCCCGGGTGTGTATGTGATATCAAAATCATAGGAAGCCGAGAATTCTAACCATCTCTGCTGTCGGAGATTTAGATCCTTCTGGGAGAAAAGGTACTTTAATGACTTATGATAGGTAAACAACTCGAATCTTTCTCCCAAGAGATAATCTCTCCACATCTTCAATGCGAACACGATTGCTGCCAATTCCAAATCATGGGTAGTATATCTTTTCTCATGCGGTTTCAATTGCCGACTAGTGTAAGCTACTACCCTACCTCCTTGCATCAACACAGCACCTAGTCCGGTACCACATGCATCCGCGTATACTGTCATCTCTTCATTCCCTTTGGGAATGACTAACACTGGTGCACACGTCAACTTTCCTTTAGGCTCTTGAATGCATTTTCACACCTTTCGTCCCAAACAAAAGCTTGATTCTTCTTGGTCAACTGAGTTAACGGTGCTGCTATCTTGGAGAAGTCTTGGATAAACTTATGATAATATCCCGCTAACCCCAAGAAACTTCTTACGTCAGTTGCATTCCTGGGCGTAGACTAATCTTGTACCGTAGCCACCTTCGCAGGATCCACGGCAATACCATTCTTTGAAACTACATGGCCCAAGAATCTCATTTCCCTCCTCCAGAAGTGAAACTTAGAAAACTTCACTTTCAATTGGCGTTTTCTCAACACCTCCATTACTACTCTCAAATGTTCCTTGTATTCTTCCTCCATTCTCGAATAAACAAGTATATCGTCGATGAACACAAGAAAAAATTTATTCAGTTGATCTCAGAATACTCTATTCATAAGATCCACAAAGTATGCTGGTGCATTGGTCAACCTGAATGGCTTGACAAACCACTCGTAGAATCTAGACGGCATCCGAAAGGCCGTTTTAGGAATACTCTCAGCTGTTAGTTGGAGCTGATGAAATCCTATCGCGAGGTCCAATTAGGAGAACACCCTTGCTCCTTCTAGTTGATCAAATAAATCATCTATCCGTGGAAGATGATACTTATTCTTCCTAGTCACTTTATTCAACTCGCGATAGTCCACACATAAACGAAGGGAACCATCTGCCTTGGTAGCAAATATTACTGGTGCTCCCCACTCGGAGACACTTCTTCTGATAAATCCCTTCTTCAAAAGATCGCTTACTTGCACCCCGGGCTCTCGCTGCTCCCTTGGCGCCATACGACGAAGTGGCATCACTATAGGTCTGGAATCTTTCACTAAATCATCACGGAACTCAATCTCTTGGTGTGGTGGAAGTCTGGTGACTTCCTCGAAGACGTCCGGATAGTGGCCAGCCACGGGCACATCTGACAACTCATCATGCGGGATGTCGAGGGAATTAAGAAAACTAGCTGTTACCCCTTCACTAGGTAGACCACCAAACACTACCCTCTTCCCATCATCCGCTCTAACTGTCAACAAAAAGCCCTTACAGTCTACCACTACCCCATACCTTTGGAGCCAAACGGCTCCCAAAATAATGCCAAACCCAGTAAAGCCCAAAACAAAGCAATCACAAGCAAACATACATCCGTGACTCGATAAGACCACATTACGACAAATCATACTAAGGTTAGTCTAACCACCAATCGGGTTTTTCATCGCTAAAGGTCTATCGACTATCTCGGGTTCCAATCCTAACCTACCTACCAGGTCATTAGATATGAAGGAACGGGAAGCCCCGGTATCAAATAGTACTCAAACAGGAACATCATAAATAGAAATCATACCTTGAATGATGACATTCTTTCCTTTCTCCTTCGCAGTTGAGGCATTCGACGAAGAAGGAACCGCATAATAGCATACACTTTCAAAAAATGCTTCTCTTTCAGTGGTTGTGGACATTTATATTTGTGATGTCCCACTTGGCCGCAATTGAAGCACTTATTATCTGCTAGCTTTGCTCGACATTCTTTAGCACAATAGCCCTTCTTGCCACAGCTAAAGCACTCAACATCTTTCTTATTCTTCTTCTGACCATCTTTAGCTTGGTCCTGACTCTGCTTCCTTTTATTCTGATAATTATTCTTGCCTCCACCGCTTGCTTACGGCTTTGGCCCCTTTACAGATGCAACAGCGACTTCAGTCTTGGGCTTAGGATAAAGGCTCTCTGATCTCAATGCTTTCCCAACAATCGATTCAAAAGTCTCATCAATATGGTTTATAAGCCTTTCCCCTAAGTACTGATCTAAGCATGTTATAAACTTCTCATTCTTCTTCTCGGGAGTGTCAATGAGGGATAATCCATACTTCGATAAAGTATCGAACTCAGCAATATACTCCAAGACTGCCCTACTATTCTGATTAAGCTCCAACAACTTCCTAAACAATTCTGATTTCTAAGCAGTGGGATAAACTTATCAGTGAATCGGGCCTTGAACCGATCCTAAGTAACTTGATCCTCAGGGGTAGCTGCCTTAATAGCATTCCACCAATTCATTGCCCATCCTTGCAGCTGATGGGATGCTTGCTTCCTCTTCATCACATCTTCGATTCCCAGATCCTCGAAGATACGCTCACAACTATCAAGCCAATCATGAACTTCTGTAACTGATTCCGTTCCGTGGAACGGCTTCCCACCAAGACTAGTGTAGTCCTTACAGAGCTTGGCGAAGTCGGCCTTAGGCGCCTGCACCGCTGCACCATCACCATTTGCAGTGCTAGGAGTTGACCTCTGAACATCCGTAAGCATCTCTTTTATGAAGTCAGTAAACATCGTCCTCATATCAGGAGCATTCCCATTATTAGCTCCTCTACAAGTACCCCTTTTATGTCGGCTACATCATTCAATATGCAAGGGGAAAACGATTAACCATCTCTTCAGTGGTGCCAGTGCAGTGCGAATCCATCCTTAGATATTCTAATAGTATATATATATATATATATAACTTTTGAAAACCCAGAATATAACAAATACGCGCTCGCATATGCGTACTATCTCTCCCTGTTGTCTTTCCCTAGGTTAACTACGCAACCTAGAGCTCTGATACCAAGTGTGACGGCCCGCCTTGCACCAGCCGACCTTTCCCTGAAATGCGCTGTATAGATGTCCAACTAGCACGGGACGGTCGCCAAAGGAAGGAAAAGAAAGGAATTTGAACTAACAAGGAACCTGAAGAATGTCTCACAGCGCATGGGATAAAATATGATAATAACATAACTTTGACATAAAACAGGCGAAACAGTGCATAAGCTGAAAACTAAACCATCATAGTAGCAGAAATCCAAAATACAGCTTATCATCCAAACCAACATCATTACAACTTTGAAATACTGTCTCTACAGCAAAATAAAAAGGTACACTACTAATGCAGAAAGTAGTGACTAGCAACAACACAGGGAGATTATATATATACACATATATATAGCATACGTGGAAGCCTCCTGCTCTTCTCCGGTACAGCTACTCGTGCATAATCACCTGACATGTCTCTAGTCTGCCCGTTTAAGAGCACCAAGAGTAATAAGAAGGGACATAAAACTCTGGTTCAGACAAAAGTCTGGTATGAGCAATAAGCAGCAAAACAGAAGAATAATGGGTATAACTAACCATACCTGAACGTGGACCTGCAACCAAAGAATTAGCTCAACAAGTTGTACAATACTCTAAGGTGACACTAACATATGGTGTAAAGATACAGGGGAGGGGTGTGCATGTCATAGTGATGTCAAACAATCAAGCATAGCAATCATCCTCACATCTCTCACTCAGTGCATAAAGCATACGATATCCACTGCTTTGACCACCCAAATCCTTTGCTATGATCACTCGGCCTCATGGAGTCATGATGGCTCCACTGCACTGATCCATAGCCACTAATTCATTGCTGTGTCCACTCTGCCCCATGAAGCCATGACGACTCCACTGCACTGGATCATAGCCATGCTACGATCACTCTGCCCCATGGAGTAATAACTACCCCACTGCACTGATCTATAGCCTAACATCCATCTTGGTGGTGGATCAAAGTTATGGACGTCGATAACCCCTTAGCACACGTCCCGTAGCAAAGTCCAATTCATGAAGTTAATTCGTTGGTTCCCATCTGGATCCTGAGTTCTACTTCCCATTTGGACTACCTTTACATCTCGGGTCTTGGTCTCCTCCGGATCGGTTCGGCCTTCACTTCGCTTTGGATCGTAATCACCCATAGGTTCGATCTCCATCTAGTTCGGGTCTCCCTTGGTTCGTGTCTTCTCCTCTTAGTCGGGTCGTGATACTCTACTCGTGGTGCTTCGGTTCGGAGAAGCGGTTCGGGTCGTGGTCTCCTCGAAGCATCAGGTCGGCTCATGGTCCTGAGGCTCCTTCGGTTCGGTCAAGTCCCATGGTTCGCGAATGGCATCGGTTCGGATTGGGGTTCCTGCTCGTGACACACATCGGCGAGGGTTCGGGTCGTGGAGCTTAAGTGTGAGCTGGGGTGGATGCTTCACGAATGGGTCGGTTCGTCCCCCACCAATCCGATCTGGTTCGGGTCAAAATCCTGCACTGTTTCCTACAACTTTTCCAGCAACTTTTTACGCCACACGACGGCGTTTTCGACGATTCTAACTGTTCTAAGAAATCATAAATCATACCAAACAGTTATAGCAACATATAACATCAACCATAAACACCAAAATGATAAATAGCCATGTCAAAATGGATCAAACATACCCAAAACCCATATTTTCCCCTTGATCACGCTTAACCATAACTAATGATAGGATTAGCAAAACATATCCAAATTAACTCAAATTTCTAACAGAAGCTTAAAATAATATTTAAGAATTTCTAAACATTTTCCAAAATTTAATCATGTATGATTTTGTTAGTTAACACTAATCACCCCTAATTGGCCGTAATTAGTGAAAAACAATGCAAATCACTCACCTTAGCCAAAATATAAACTCAGATCTGAAATGATTCTTTAAATGGCATGAATTACAATGCACACAGTAGCCTTTGCCTCTAATTTGGTGTTGATTAGACTTGGTTTGATGCTAATTAGCTTAACCCGCAATTAGAAGGTGATTTGGAGGTGTTTTAGAAGGTGGACGCCATGGCTAGGGTTAGAGAAATGTTTTAGGTGGCTGAGAAAACTAATTAGAAATGATTTCCCATACCCTATCAGCTTCCGCATAACCCTAATCCCGAAATGGGTTATGGGCCTATCTGTTAATCACTCTAATTAGGCCCGGTTAAGCTGTTTTTCACCTTCCAAACCTTATTTCAGCCATATCTCTCAAATGGTAAGTCCGTTTGGCAAATGTGACCACTCTACAGAAAGGTAAACCATCATCTAAATCCAATGGAAGTGGTTTCAGGTCAAAACTTCTTAGCAATCAAAAGTTATAGGCGAAAAAAATTCGCTAGGGGCAAAATGGTCATTTAAAAATTGACAAAAATCGTGAACATTGGAAATGGCCCCAATAGTCGTTCCCCAAAGTTAGACGACCATGCAACCTCATATGAAAAAGAAATAAATATTCTACGATCCTTCGATATGTAGAATGTGGGTCGTTATAGAGCCCGTCGACGCTGCCTGCGCTCACCCACCCCCACCGTCGCGCCACCTCCCCTGACCTCCACCGCGCCACCTCCCTCTCTCCTTCCCTAAACCCAAAGACCCAAACCGTTAAACCTACAGCCGCCGTGGCCAACCACCATGCCAGCACCGCCACCCCCTACTCCTCCTTCGCCTACTTCCAGGCCAGCGCGCAGCAGCCCCCCTCTCTTCCTGCAGTCAATGCAGGAAACCCCATTTCTTCATCGTGCACCACCACTCGAGGCTACACCCTAGACGCAGCTCCCTCGTCGTTTGATTTTGCTTCTCTCTGGCGATCGAAACCCTAGGAAATATGCGAGTTTTCCTATTTTAAATTCTTAGATTTAAATTGTTATTCTAAACTAGGAAAATTATGATTTTTTGTTATATGAATAGTATTTTAATAGTATGATTTTTATTATATGAATAGCATTTTAAAAATATGATTTTATTATATGAATAGCATTTTAAAAATATGATTTTTGTCGTATAAAGGAAATATTTTTAGTAAGTTAAAAATATGATTTTTAACTAGTATATGACATGAAAATGTTTTTAAAAAGATAAAAAATATGATTTTTAGCTTATGTATACTATTTATAAAATGGTCATACAAAGGAAAATTGTTTGTTAGTTAAAAATATGATTTTTAATGTATGTATGTTATTTATAAAATAGACATGCTAGATTTCTGGAAAGATTTAAGATTGAAAATCAAAGAATGTTGGAGTGGAAACCAAAGGTGAGAACTCCTTCTCATTTAAATTATTTTAGAGTTAAAAATATTTACATCGTAGATGGGGCTTAGAAGCCCTCGACACTATTTATTGTACAAACCATAGTTGTTTGTTTGAATTGTATTGTGGAAATTTTGGATTGTAGTGTAAGATTGATTGTGAATGGATTGTGAAATTGTTTGAATTGATTAAGATTCATGTGTATAGTGCGAGCCAGTATCAGGAGAGGGGTAGTGCTAGACATTACTTCGGTTTTAATATCGCGCCTTTATAATGCCGAAATTTTCTAAAATAAATATTTATTCATTAAAAATATAATTTTTAATGTGTATATAAGCTGTATAAAATATTCATGTGTTGAAATAAATATTTTATCGTTAAAAATATAATTTTTAACGTATATATGAATGGCATAAAATTCTCCTGAAATGAAAATAAATATTCATTTACAAATCGGACGATTTATTTAAGTATACCATTTAACTGAAATTGATTGGGATGATAAATTTTACACATCGCCGAACTGCACAAATAATATTCAGTATTTGTTGTTTGAGACCCCACACAGGTATTGGGATGATATTGACATACAGTAATCCCAATTGTTGAATTGTATGTCAATTGATTGGTTGACAGACTATTGTAAGCGTTAATTATTTATAATTAATGCTTATGCAGTTGTGTGATGCACTCTGGATGATGGTTGATTGGTTGGGATTAGTGTTATACACATGTGTTGTATGGAATTCATATAAATAAATCATATGGTAACTGATTGGGCATGATTCCAATATAGAAAATAACGAATATTTTAAAATATAGAATATTTTATAGTAATATTCAATAAAGGATTAAAATGTGAATTTGATGTCCAATTTTGGATGGACACGAAAATATTGAAATATATAAAGTCGTGTTGATTAGATTTGCACCATTTTAATGCGAACGATATTTATATTGATTTATTCATTTTTATAATGATTATCGAAAAGGAAATGATTTCAAAATCAGATATTTTGAAAATATTGTCATTTAAATATTATAATAATAAAGAGTATTCTATTTTGATTTAAAATTGAAAATGAACTGGGAATCGTTTTAAAACGAATTTATAAATGATTTGTAAAATACGTTTTAAATGGAAATCGATGAAATATATATAATATATATTATATATATTTAATGGCCTGAATAGAACGCGCCGCGCCACGATTATTCGTGAATTTCGACCATTGAATTCGAATTGACATTACAGGAGATCCGACCATCAGATTCTCCTAAATCTGAAACTGTTTGGTTTGTATCGAAAAGATATTTCCAAAAAATATAAGAGATTTGAAATCTAATGGTTGGATTTGGAATTATGTCCAAATGAAATTTGGAAAAGTCATTGTAAGTGCAGTTCGATGACCGTTTATGGGAATCGACTGAAAGGGCCTTATAAAATTATTAAAAATGTTAATAATTTGTGTAAAATCATAATAAATGATTTGGAAAGAATTTGGACGAAAAATCCAACGTTTGTAAAGATAAAAATATATTTTTATCAAAATGAACTAGTTATTAACTAGTATAATAATCAAATATTTTTAAAAGAAATAAATTGGATTTGAAATGATTTTAAAATAACTAAAATTTACCAATAAATAAATTGGAATGGAAATAACCTTCGGAATATTTCGATATTGCCTTCTGTGGTTATATGGATATTGTTATGGGAATTTGGAAGATACAGATATCGTTATTCCCAATACGATATCCATTAGTTTCAGAATCTGATAATGAGTATAAGCCGATATAATTTCTGTTTAGAGCCTTGTAGTTAATATCGAATTGGATTTTGGTTTTGTCGTGAATGATGTCTTCAGTAAAACTATCTTAAACCCCATGTGAAAAGAATAAATCTTTTAATTAAGATTATTAGAGCTTCCAGTTTTATTTAGTAATTGGAATAAAATTGAATGTGAATTGGGTTTATTGTGAACTGTGTTTTTAACGACATTCGTTCTTTAACCCAATTAACAATGAAATGTGATTTGGAATTTGTGAATCTTTTTGTTAAAATTTAATGGAAATTTTCCAAAGTAAAGTTTTCCAATTTAATAAAATAAATTGGAAATGAATGGAATTCGATTTGGTAATGATCGAAGTGAGCTTCTGTGGAGGAAGACTGTTAATATATATGGAATTTAAAAGGCTTTGTCGTTATTCAAATTTATATTATTAGTCGGATATGGAAATTGATATCGATTATATATTGATCTGTTTTCGAAGATTCCATAATTAATGGAATATGATTTTGGGTTTATCGTGAAATGTGTTTTAAATGACATTGGTTCTTTAACCTGGTTAAAGACAGGATTACATGTCTAACAGTGTATTTCGAACTATATTGTTGATCTCTGCTAAGTATGCATCTGTTTGGTGGTGGAGAATTTATTCTCTTTCTTAATACCCTTTTCTAAGATATACGAGCTTAGAGGTTATATATCGGCAGAAATCAGTGGTACGGTGTAGATTGTCGATGCGGCATATTTGATTTCCATAGTTAAATAATCATTAATAACGATTGTTGGAAGAAACTAAGTGGATTTTTAATGAATCTTTAATTAGATTGAAATGTGGATGTGATAATTTAAATTATCAAATTTGGGAAATGATCGAGAATGGAGTACCACCAGTTTTTAGTCCAAGCATTAGTTAAATCTTTAATTAGATTTGAACGTGAAATGGTAATTAAATTTATAGTTAACACCATGGTGTTAGATTTGGAATATTACCAGTTTTGCTCCATAGGATAAATAGGTTGGGATTGGGATAATAAAAGAAATGATTACTGCGGTATGGTTCGATAATCCCGACTAGTTTGGATAAACCTTAATTTGGTTTAAATTGATATCCAAAAGAAGATTAAAGAATAAATTTAAAAGAATTTATCATTGATAAAATTAATGGGAACCTTTCCCTAAAGATGTGAATATTTGAATAAAAGAATATTCAGAATTGGAATGAGGTGTATGTTGTGTTTTTATAGCACTTCTGAATAATTGATTCGACGATAAGTCGACGATGAAGACGGTGGTTGAAGACCGGAGTTCTTCACATCGTTTGGATGATTACTGATGTCTTGTTTGGGTTGTACACCCAAGAAAAGGTAATAAGTGGTGACCGTCAAGATGTACTTAGAGATCGACCAGATACGAGAGGACCTCTCTCCTGTATTGGACATATGGGACGAGAAATAAGGTGCCTTCGTTTTCATTCAGACCTAGAATGGACTAGTAAATGGATGTGTGTCTGACATTGGATTTTGTTCTGTGTTGATTGATCTTTATTAAATATATATCTTTTTGGTGGCAAAAAAATTATTCTCTTGCTTAACACCCTTCTCTGAGACGTACGAGCTTAAAGGTTATATATCGATAGACATCATTTGCATGGCGTGAACTGTCAGTGTTGCATGCGGAGATGCAACGATCAAGGCTTCTGTTGAAAAGCAGAGCCTTGTGGTTGATGATCAAAGCACAACTTTAAATAGCATAGCTTTGTGTATAGCGTTAATTCGCGAGCCTCACTTCTCGGTATGAGTCAAAAACGGGATAAGGGAATGCAGTGAGTGCATGACGTTTCTTTCTAGCTGTGGGTGGTGTCATAGTATGGAGTCCAGACATTTATTTATTTTTACCTATGTGGATGATGGATAGTGAGGCGCCTCGGATATATTGGTCACTACAGGGCCGATGGATAGGTCCGATAGGACCGGGAAACGTGTGTTCAAGAATTGCCAATCCTCAAACGTAAGAGAGGACCGGCACTTCAGGATCCAATGGTTCACTACGGCGACCCCTATGGCATTTGCTAGAGTGTCTCGAAGCCGATGAGGAGTACATCTCTTGCTTCGCCTCATGACGGAAATCCAATTTCCAATACTTGGCTTTTCGGTTTTAATTGCAGAGCTAGTATGGCGACATGATATATGTACCCATGTCATCTATGATTGATACATTTATAT
This sequence comes from Allium sativum, assembly GCA_030737875.1. Taxonomy (NCBI): domain Eukaryota; kingdom Viridiplantae; phylum Streptophyta; class Magnoliopsida; order Asparagales; family Amaryllidaceae; genus Allium; species Allium sativum. The sequence continues at coordinate 488,344,912 of CM060913.1, forward strand.
TTGAAGTTGATTTTGACACTATACACTTATAGTAACATCAAAATGATTTGTTTTAAATGTACCAAACATGTTTGGCTATTATAAGGGAAATCTCTATCCTCCGGCTTGCGTTGCATTGTGTGATGGGACCCGAGTCTTATAATAGCTTCATTTTTCAAAAAGCATTGCGCTATTTATTTTTTTGCAATGGTATTCATGGGAGTAAACCCGTTCCATGTTATACGGCGTGGTCCCTTTATATACCTAACTTCAAAGTAAAATTTTAAATAATTGTTTTAGTTCTTACACCAGTCCTATGACTGACCTGGAGTTTATTTTTTTAAAACCTAAACTCTGGGTTCCCTTATTTTCCATACGGGCAAGTAGTAGTTTTGGTTTTGCAGATTCCTATTTCATAGGATCCTGGATTTACAGATGGAGCTATATTCAGAAAGCTTTGTATCCGCGTATCTCTTTCAGTTGTGTTATGTATTATTTTTCTGCTGCTATGTAATGTATTTTAATCTCTGATATTTTTCTGATGTATATTATTTATTCATATTATGTTATATTCTTGTACTCTGATGTAATTGTTGTAGTAAGCAATGAAATGTTCTATTGTTTGTGTTCTGATTTGTCATGTTCTCATTACAGTCCGTGTTTTCTAGTCTCCTTGGAGGCTAGTGACGGGTTGTAACATTTGTGGTATCAAATCTCTGGTTTACAGAGCTAGAGAACAAGACACATTAGAACCGAATGAAAGAATTCATCAGAGATAGGATCAGTAGCATCCTGTAAGAATGATTCGTTAGAGAAAGGGTAAGTAATACCCTAAAATGACTTCGAAGAGTATAATTTATAAAAACAAAATTACTTTTGAAAATTAAACCTTATTATACATATTTGAATATTTTATTTTATATTGGATATGGATAATTGAGTATATGAAGATTTTGCATATACGCCTAGCTAGCGTGTATACGAATTCTCAAATATACTGGATAGATATAGAGCCACACTCTAGTCGCTCGGAGATGATTCTGATGATGATCATGACAGCATCAGCATTTATGTCCGAGTTTCGAATGTGGGATGTCTATATATTTTGAATTGACTGGTGTGAGAACCAAAATTAGATATGGTTTATTGTTGTTATTTGGCACTAGAAATTGGATTTTGGGTATATATACTAAAGATATATGATTGAAAAGCTATTCAACTAATTGATTGCTAGTTGTGATGTATGATTATTAGTTAACTAATTAAAATGTTGGAACAATAAAACCAATATGTGAACAAAAGGTAAATTAAGCCAACCCGAATCAAATGTTGAACTGAATTGAAAATTGATTGAAATTGCACATATGTACATGTATATACAATGAATAGGTCATAGCACGGAAGCTAAGAAGAGGAATAAAATTGTATGTCCGACAAATAGGTACATGTTTACTATTTTCTTGGGTTTTGATGATTTTATGAGCCGATTGGCTAGCCACATGACTTTTTCTTTTCCTTTTGGATTGATGAGGGCCCTATGAGGTAAGTTGCAGTTTTAAAGGTCTCCTCGTACAAAGGAGGTTATGGCGAAATATTTCGAAAATTTAGGGCGCTAGCCAAATTTTTGAGAAATTAGAAAATTCTTAGAAACTGAAAAGTTGAAGAATGAAAGCCAGAATGAAAGTTGAGTTGGTTAGTTAAACAAATTTCTGCTCCGTTCCTTTTTGAGGACGAAAGATTTTAAGTGGAGGAGATCGTAACAACCCAAATTTTCAGAACCAGTTTAAAATTTTTATTTTAGCTATTTTTATGGGTTCTAAATATTTAAAATGATTTATTTTAAATAATAACAACTAAAATTTTTATTTTGAATGAAGTTAGAATGAATAAATTTATTTTAATTATAAAACGAGCCTGAAATAGCGCGGTAGTTTGAAAATTCGATTTTAAATTTCAATTGAATATACAGAATTCAAAATAAATTGGATTTCAGTAAAAAAAGAAATATTTGAATCTGTTTAATAATATCTTTCTAACGAAGTTAAGAAACTGAGATTTCATAATGTAAATTGAAAGTTATGTATAGTTTAAAATTTAAAATAGTCGCCATGGAATTTATATATATTTTATATAACATATAGCACTTAGAAATAGCCATTTTGCAAATGACCTCCATTTTCGACGAAACCACTTTTGTTGGATCCGGAATGTCAAATTATTACTAGATTCCAATTTTCATAATTTTTGGAATTAATATGTGAGCATGGTGAATTAAAACGCATTTGGTAATTTCAGTTTGAATTTAATCGACTGGAAAATGACCATTTTTCAAACAGTCTCCTAATTCAATGAAATTAGTTTTCTTAGGACCGTATCGTCAAAACATAGCAAGAATTATTTTTCTGGAATTTTTGGAGTTAATATGTGGCCCTCGTAAATGGAAATGTATAGAACGTTATATTAATTTATATTTTAATTTTGATGAAAACTGATCGAAGCGATCGAATTGACTTACGAAATATATCCCATTGCGTTCGGAATTGGGGTATTTCGCTAGGGGCGATAGTCGTTGGGTTCGATTTGGAGTTCAAATGAAAAAGTGACTTTTTGGCAAATTAAAATAATTATATATATAATTATATAAAACCCCCTTTCTCCCTTTCCTCCTTCTATCGTTCAAAACACGGAAAAAAAACCGCTGCTCTGCCCTAGCCCGCCACCTGCACTCCCCCACCCCCATCGTCGCGCCATCTCCTCCGAGCTCCACCGTGCCACCTCCGTCTCTCCTTCTCCCTCTCTCCTTCCCTAAACTCTAAGCCCCAAACCGTTCAACCCACAACCGTCGTGGCCCACCACAGAGCCAGCGCCGCTACCCCCTGCTCCTCCTCCGTCTGCTTCCCCTCCAGGCTAGCGCGCAGCAGCCCTCCTCTCTTCTTACAGTGAACGCAAAAAAACCCCATTTCTTCGTTGCGCACCAAAACTCGAGGCCAAACCGTAGCCACTGCTCATTCGTCGTTCGATTTTACTTCTCTCTGGCGATTGAAACCCTAGGAAATATGTGAGGTTTCCTATTTTAAATTCTTTGATTTAAATTGTTATTCTAAACTAGGACAAAAATGATTTTTATTATATGAATAGAATTTTAAAAATATGATTTTTAATTTATGAATAGCACTTTAAAAATATGATTTTTATCGTATAAATGAAATATTTTTAGTAAGTTAAAAGCATGATTTTTAACTAGTGTATGACATGAAAATATTTTTAGAAAGATAAAAATATGATTTTTAGCTTATGTATACTATTTATAAAATGGTCATGCAAAGGAAAATTGTTTGTTAGTTAAAAATATTATTTTTAATGTATATATGTTATTTATAAAATAGACAAGCTGGATTTCTGAAAAGATTTAAGATTGAAAATCAAAGAATGACAGAGTGGAAACCAAAGGTGAGAACTCCTTCTCACTTAAATTATTTTATAGTTAAAATATTTTAGGTTGCAGACGGGGCTTAGAAGCCCCCGACACTATTAGTTGTACAAACCATAGTTGTTTGTTTGAATTGTATTGTGGAAATTTTGGATTGTAGTGTAAAATTGATTGTGAATGGATTGTGAAATTGTTTAAATTGATTGAGATTCATGTGTATAGCGCAAGCCAGTACCAGGAGAGGGGTAGTGCTAGACATTACTCTGTTTTTAATATCGCACTGTTGTAATGCCGATTTTTTTTGAAATAAATATTTATTCATTAAAAATACAATTTTTAATGTGTATATGAATTGTATAATATATTCATGTGTTGAAATAAATATTTTATCGTTAAAAAGGTAATTTTTAACGTATATATGAATGACATAAAATTCTCCTGAAATAAAAATAAATATTCATTTACAAATTGGACGATTTGTTTATGTACACCATTTAACTGAAATTGATTGGGACGATAAATTTTACACACCGCCCAACTGCACAAATAATATTCAATATTTGTTGGTTGAAACCCCACACGGGTATTGGGATGATATTTGACATACACTACTCCTTCTCACTTAAATTATTTTATAGTTAAAAATATTTTAGGTTGCAGACGGGGCTTAGAAGCCCCTGACACTATTAGTTGTACAAACCATAGTTGTTTGTTTGAATTGTATTGTGGAAATTTTGGATTGTAGTGTAAAATTGATTGTGAATGGATTGTGAAATTGTTTAAATTGATTGAGATTCATGTGTATAGCGCAAGCCAGTACCAGGAGAGGGGTAGTGCTAGACATTACTCTGTTTTTAATATCGCACTGTTGTAATACCGAATTTTTTTGAAATAAATATTTATTCATTAAAAATACAATTTTTAATGTGTATATGAATTGTATAATATATTCATGTGTTGAAATAAATATTTTATCGTTAAAAAAGTAATTTTTAATGTATATATGAACGACAAAAAATTCTCCTGAAATAAAAATAAATATTCATTTACAATTTGGATGATTTGTTTATGTACACCATTTAACTGAAATTGATTGGGACGATAAATTTTACACATCGCCCAACTGCACAAATAATATTCAATATTTGTTGGTTGAAACCCCACACGGGTATTGGGATGATATTTGACATACACTAATCCTAATTGTTGAGTTGTATGTCAATCGGTTGGTTGATAGAGTGTTATAAGTGTTAATTATTTACAATTAATGCTTATGCAGTTGTATGATGCACTCTGGATGATGGTTGATTAGTTTGGATTGGTGTTATACACAAGTGTTGTATGGACTCCATATAAATAAATTATATGGTAGCTGATTAGGTCTGATTCCAATTCAGAAAATAACGAATATTTTAAAATAATATTCAATAAAGGTATAAAATGTGAATTTGATGTCCGATTTTGGATAGACAGAAAATATTGAAATATATGAAGCCATGTTGATTAGATTTGCTCCATTTTAACGTGAATGATATTTATATCAATTTTATTCGTTTTTATATTGAATATTGAAAAGGAAATGATTTGAAAATCAGATATTTAGAAAATATTATTATTTAAATATTATAATGATAAAGAGTATTCAATTTTTATTTAAAATTGAAAATGAAGTGGGAATCGTTTTAAAATGAATTAATAAACGATTTTTAAATTACGTTTTAAATGGAAATAGTTTTAAACTTAAGTCTTTAATTACTTGGCTTTACCAATTCTTTTCTCGGCCCATATACAGTTGTAAATACCCAGACCGCGGATTGCTTTTTCCTCTCCTCTGAAGGCCGCAAACTCCAGACATTTCAGAGCACCAGTTTCGATCCTTCAAGATCAACAACCCACTCGAATACACTACGATAATTCATGAGACTGTCTTCGTTCTCTTCTCCTTCGCAAACTCAATCTTCCTAACCCCATTAGGCAGCACTCTATCACACTTCTCTGTCACGACTTCAACATCATCTCGATGTAAATATTGGGTAACTACCGAACTAACTTGACATTGTAATCCATGAAAAATGCCCACAGCCTTCCAAACTTCACAACAAATCCAAAATAAAATTGAAAACCCCAACCAATGCTTTCATTTCCAATCAATCTCAGCCCTAGCTTCCAAAAACTGACGTTGTAAATTTCGGTTGACTCCAAATAGATGTCGAACCCCATGAAATTGATATCAAAATGAAGAGAAAGTTCATAGGAGATCAAATATACATGTGGTTGGATTTATAGAATTTTCTTGGATTATATTTGGATTTTTGAAATACTTGATTTTAGATTTCTCTTTACTGAAGGAGACGGCGGAAATTTTGTTGACCATAGAAATGATGAAATTAGGTTACGGGATAGTGAGGGTATTTAGAGAGGAGTTTTAATATTTTTATATTCGAATTAAATATTAATTTATATTATACTACTTCTTATATTTGTCGCTTAAAAATTCCTGTGACCGTACATGATATCCAAAAATCACGAAAATGGACATGCAGCTCCAGTTCGACATAACGGACCCAACGAAACTTGTTTCATCGAATTTTGAGTCCGTTTGCTCATACAACGTATTTTTAAAGTCAAATTATTGAATGTTTTTCACATTAAAATTTCATACGGCCACATACTGACTCCACACGAAAATTGAAATCTAACAATAATTTAATATTCCGGATCCAATAAAATTAGTTTCGTCGAAAAAGGAGGTCATTTGCAAAACTGGCTATTTTTAAACCTCTAAATAAACCCGTTTAAATATTAATTTATTTAAAAATAATTAAATTTAATATTAATAAATTAATATTATGGTATATATTCACAATAAAATATCATATAACTCCAAAATAAATATATCAGGATTTATAACTTGATATTTCAAAATTCCCAGTTATATCGATATTCGATTTATATTTAAATCCTTTTATAAATCATTATAAATTATAAAGGAATTCCATAGAGACTTTTCAAAAATTTGATTTGGACATAACTCACAATCTACATGACGAAATCTCGAATTTTCTCTTCCATTAGAAATATATACTTTACCAACTCGGAACGTTTTTTGTTTCATAGCAATCCGACTTAAAACGGATTCTGTATATTCAATTGAAGTACAAAACTCCATATTACGAACTGCCGCGCAATTTCGAGCTCGATTATGATTATAATATAATTTATACGTTCAAATGACATTTATAAATAAATTCGTTGTTATAATTAAATTCTAAACTGAATTAAATATTATAAATAATCCAATTCACACAATATTGTGAATTCTACTATTTCCGACTAATTCGAAATATAAATATATTATTCTATTATTTATATTAGTTAAATATTCAATATTATTTAATTAAACAACCATTTAAATCTCTAAATCACTATTTAAATAATTAAATAAATTAATTATTATACCATAAAAATACGGGTCGTTACATTCTTCCCCCCTTAAAATAATTTCATCTTAGAAATTGCTAAGCTAGAAAACAAACCCTAATAACTGGGTAAAAATTATTTGTTTACTTCTTTAACTTTAGTTTCAACTGAACAAATAAATTCTAATTAAATTATTAATTTACTCTTACCAACTAAAATTTTCAAAAATTCTGAAAATTTCCTAACACCTTAGATCTTCGAAAAATTTCGCCAGCACCTCCTCTGTACGGCTCAATCGGTACAACTACAACTCACTTTTCTAGGCCTTCTCCAACCCAAAAGAAAATCAAACAGCCAAGCAGCTTGCCAAATTGGCTCAAAAATTCCCAAACTCATATAAAAATTAACTTGTACCTTCTTGTCGGCGTATCATTATATCCTTTCCATCTGCTGTCAATTCAGCATATACAAATGTTATCCAAATCAAACTCCAATTAATTTATCCTCAACACAGCTATTCGCTTATATCCAAACCATAATCTCATTTCAACCTTGAGTTCCATCCTTGATTCCAAACTCTTAACTCACCAACCCAGTATACCTAACCAAGTTAAGTTACCTTTCAACATTTCATATTAACAAATTAATTCCTCTAATTAGCATCTTCATCTCATAACTCAAATCTGCCTTTACTACAAAACTCAATCAATTCCTCACTTGAGTACAATTATATTCTAAAATCAAATTTTTCTTGATATCATTTTATTTCAATTCAGCTTCCACTTAACTGACTTTATTTTAAATCCAATTTGCTTTCCCAAATTTCAATTCAATTTGGTTTTTATTTTAAAACAACCTCTTCCTGGAAGTTTTAAACACCTTGGATTTTTCTAAAATCAAACAATTCTTTTTGAATTTTAAAAATTTGTTTTCCTAAAACAATTCAAAAACAAAATCTTTGTTAGTAATCCGTCACTTAGAAACTCGAAAATGAACACCATTGATGTCCGGATCAACATCAGAATTTATTTTCCAACGACCGAAGTGAGTTCAATACAATATCACTTTTTCAAAATCATTTTTAAACATTTCATTTTGAAATACATTTCAAAATATCATTCATAATGCTTGTAAAACAAATTTAAAATCTCCTAGGATTTTAAAATTCTTATATAATTAATCCAAATTCATTTACAACATTTCTCCAAATTTCCAGAGTTTTAATTTCAATTCTAATTTAAAATCAGATTTAATTCATTTGATTTCATATATTTCGTTTATATGAATTCTATTTGGTTATTTACATAACCGTTTTATTTTTATAATCTTATCTGATTATATCACAACCAACACATCCAATATATGATAATACTTCAGATATTAATCATCCTTTTATATCAAAATATAATTTGGATAAAATTATTTCATTTACCCTTTTTTTTCAAACCATACTATGTCGGTCCATCGTATTCAAGTGTTTATAAACTCCTACTGACACAGTGGATCAAACTGATCGATCAGAACCCATAAACAACTCAACCAATAAATCTCCACAATATAAAACCATTTTATATCAAGTAACAAATACGTTCACTCGTCTATGTACACTCACTCAATCTAGGGTATTACTAACCTCATCTCTACTGAGTTATGCCACAGAGCCAAGGTAATTACTTAACCTTCAGCTCTGATTCCACTGTAACGACCCGGGGGATTTGCGACCTTGGTAATCGACATAAACTCAATGTCGATTATTCAAGAATCGGAAATACCGGAATGTCAATAGAAAGAAGTTAGAGGGTGAGAATAGATAAGATAGGAAATTAGAATAGAAGAAGAAGAACACAACTACAACAACATCAGAGGAACACGAATCTCACGACGGAACGAATAAATATATTATATAACATAACTTTGGAATAAAATAGTATCGGTATACAATATTATTATCAGAGTACAACACTTACATCACAGCGGAAAATAACAATAGCTATATAATCTTGAAGCCTCCTGCTCCAGCTCTCCAAGTATCTGTAAATTCCCAACCACTAAATCCTTTTCAAAAGCAATGATAATCGTAAGACCGATCCACGCATAAATCAAATGGTTTTTACCTTACGATAACCCAAAATATTTCTTAAGATCAATATTTTCTGATATTATAATAATGCCTAAATCAAGTAGATAGCAATCTAGTAGAATGCTTTCATCTCACGCTCTGCATATATAATATACAATCAAAAACCATGGGCTCTTATAAGGTAATGGATTCCAACTATGACAAGGTATGGAACCACCTTCCGATCAGTTTACACTAGAAGCGATACACTGGAGTTCAACAAGAACATCTTGTTACTCGGCCACACATGACCGGCCATTCATTTCGCTTGAATGTTCCGAAGATATTGTCACCTTATGGTTGGTATACCAACATAACCGTTCCCAGGAGATACAAAATTGAAAGAAGTAATAAATATGAATATTCTCTAGATGGTGACAATATACCCTAATTGGGTGTGACCCACTTAGCCATGTTGCCTGCCCAATTTTTGTCATTTCTCGGTTGATGAAGCTTGAGGCCATAACGTATCTTTAGCAGATCATATTACAATTACTTTGAATGCCACATCGTCATACCCGTCAAATCACAAATTGATTTCCCCAAAAATACTACAGGTATAAGCTAAGAGAAATGAATTCCTCCGCCACCAACGTAAATACGTTTGAAACGATCAACTTACGTGATCTACCAGATATACTCTGTCACACATTCATCCATTCAAGTTGTTCTGGGACTGGACAACCCGAAGGCACTATTCTGTAAATCCATTTTAGGCAATTTCTACATAGGATTTATTGAACAGCCCTTGCATAACTCCATCTTCAATTATCTTCATCTTATTTGATTCTCAATCCTAATGCCATATGGAGTGGTTTTCAGATAATATTTTTGATCTCGGTCTCTCCGTATTAGCAACGGAAACAGCCAAAATCTTTGATAGTCGGTAATTTAACTATTAAAGGAAAACATGTGTACAAACAACGGTCGTATTTCCAAAATGGAAATCATATCGATCAGTCATCATTTCATTTCCCAATTTCACATTTATCGTTTCTGTAAATTCCTTATTTTCTAAAATTAGAAAATATATGTATTAACTTTGGAAAACATTTCCATTTCTGATTCACGCACCAATATCTTCCCACCTCTATCAACCTCTAACTGTAAACTAGTAAGACAACAACTTCCCAAAGTATAAACCCCGAAGGCCGAAACCAAATCAGGTCGAGACATAGAAAGCCATTCAACTCAACTAATTTCCAGTCAGTTTCTAATTTCAGTAATTCCATTTAAATTCCTAATTCAAACCCTAAATTCCTATATAATATTTTATTTGCAAAATATTTACTTTAATCTAATTTTTCACATAGAATGTGAATAATATTTCTTTATATAATCAAAACAGTTTGATTTCGTATTTAAAAACAATATCTCAAACCCAAATTCTATTTATTTATTTTTTTGCAGAATTATTCATACAAATCTTATTTCAATTCCAACATTTTTAATCTCATTGCAAATTTCCTTTATAACTAATACGTTCACATTCCATTTCAATTATAGGTGTTAAAACCGATTTTTACTTCTCTATATAAATTCAGATTTATATATTCAATTTATCAAATGATAAATATTTCCTTAATTTATAAACATCGTTTATAAATTATCCTCCTGAATTTATGTAACGACCCGCATTCTACGCATCGGAGGATCGTAGAATATTTATTTCAATTTCGTATGAGGTCGAATGGTCGTGTAACTTTGGGGAACGATTATTGGAGTCATTTTCCATGTTAACTATTTTTGCCAATTTTTAAATGACTGTTTACCACTGGCGAATTTTGTTTTGCCTATAACTATTGATTGGTCAGGATTTTTGACTTGAAATCACTTTCATTGGATTCAGATGATGGTTTACCTTTCCTTAGAGTGGTCACATTGATCAAATGGACTTACCGTTAGGGAGAAATGGCTGAAACAAGGTTTGGAAGGTGAAAAACAGCTTAACCGGGCCTAATTAGGTTGATTAGCAGCCAGGCCCATAAGCCATTTCGAGATTAGGGTTATGGGGAGACCGAGATCAGTTAGGAAACGATTTTATTTCATTTTCTCAGCTACCTAAAACATTTCCCTAACCCTAGCAATGGCCTCCATCCTCTAAATCACTCATAAATCACCTTCTACTCTTTAGTTAGGAAGATCTACATCAAATCAAGGCAAATCAACGCCAAATCATAGTTGGAGCTACTGTGTTGCATAGGGATTCGACCTAAAGGTCAGTAGAGTTGCATATCTAAAGTTTTATTTGTGGCTAAGGTGAGTGATTTGCATTATTTTTCACTAATTACGTCTAATTAGGGGTGATGAATGTTAATTAGCGAAATTGTGCATGTTAAAAATTTGGAAATATATGTAAAAATTCTTAAATATTATTTAAAGGCTCTGATAGAAATTTGGGTTAATTTGGATATGTTTTGCTAATCTTATCATTAGTTATGGTTAAACATGATTTAGGGGAAAACATGGGTTTTGCGTATGTTTGATCCATATAAACATGTCATATGGTTGTTTTGGTGTTTATGGTTGATTATGCATGTTACTATTACTATTTGGAATGCTTTGTGATTGAATAATTAAGTTAGAATGGTCGAAAACGTCGTCGTATGGCGTAAATAGCTTGCTGGAAAAGTTGCAGGAATTTGGACCGGATAGGATCTGATCGCCCCCCTCCCCCTCCCCCACTTGTGAAGTATGTGTCACGACCCGACCCGACTTATGCATCATGAACCGATCCGACGAGAAGCTCACAAACTGCTTGCACCTGAAGCTCTCCGATCTGAACTGCCTTTCACGAACCGGTGATGGAGGCTCGGCCTGAACCAGAGTATCACCACGAGCCCGAATCGGATTATCATCACGACCCGAATCAGAGCTTCATCAGGAACAGGACCAGGGAGCCTTCCACGAGCTGACATGATGAACACGAGCTGGAGTATGTATCACGGACTAACTTGAAGCATTCACAACCGAGCCGAGCCGAGTCAAACCGAACCGAGAACGAGGAGAAGGACTGAAGCGATCCGGAGAAGACCAAAACTCGAGATGCAAAGGTAGTCCAAATGGGAAGTTGTTACTATGGATCCAAATGGGAACCAATAAGTTAACTTCATGAATTGGACTTTGCTGCGGGACATGTGCAAAAGGAGTTATCGATGTCTATAGCTTTGACTCACCACTGAGGAACGGATTATTGGCTATGGATCTGTGCAATGAAGTTGTCATGACTTCATGGGGGCAGACTGATCGTAGCAAGGATATGAGCCAGTGAAGTGGAGTTGTCATAACTCCATGGGGCAGAAGTGACATAGCAAACTATTAGTGGTTACGGATCAGTGCAGTAGAGCCGTCAGGACTCTATGGGGCAGTGTGATCATAATAAAGAATTGGGTAATCAAAGTGGTGGATATCGTATACTTTACGCACGGAGTGGGAGATGTGAGGATGATTGCTATGTTTGATGGTTGTTATCACTATGTCATGCACACCCCCTCCCCATTATTTTCACACCATGTGTTAGTGTCACCTTAGAGTATTGTACATCCTGTTGTGCTAACTCTTTGGTTGCAGGTCCTAGTTCAGGTATGGTTATGTACACCTATTATTGTTCTATTTTTACTACTTATCGCTCATACTAGACTTTTTGTTTGACCCATAGTTTTATGTCTCTTCTTATTACTCTGGGTGCTCCTAAACGAGCAGACTAGAGACTGGTTAGCCGGTTATGCACGAGTAGCTGTCCGGAGATGAGCAGGAGGCTTAGACGTATTATTCCCATATATTCTCCCTGTGTTGTTGTTGGTCACTACTTTGGGCATTAATAGTGTACCTTCCTAATTTTCTTTAGAGACAGTTTTAAAAGTTGTAATAATGATGGTTTAGATCATAAGCTGTATTTTGATTTTTCCGCTACTATGATGGTTTAGCTTTAGCTTATGCACTGTCTCGCCTGTTTTATATCGAATTATGTTATTATTATATTTTGTTCCATGCGCTATGAGATATACTATAGGTTCTTTGATGATTCATAGTTTCAAATCCTTTTCTTTTGACGTCCGTCCCGTGCTTGTCGGGCATTGGCACAACGCATTTCGAGAAAATGTCGACTGGTCTGGGGCGGGCCATCACACTTCGTATCTGAGCTCTAGGTTGCGTAGTTAACCTAGGCAAAGACACTAGGGAGAGATAGTACGTATATGTGAGCACGTATTTGTGATATTTTGGTTTTCAAAAGCTATATATATATATATACTATTAGTATATCTAAGGATGAGGTCGCACTATACTGGCCCCACCGAAGAGATGGTTAATCATTTTCTCCTTACAGATTGAACAATGAGAGGATATACGAGGAATTCTGGTTCAGGAGCCAATAATAGGAATGCTCCTGATATGAGGACGATGTTCACTGACTTCATGAGAGAGATGCTTAGGGATGTTCAGAGGGCAGCTCCTAATGCTGCAGCAAATGGTGGTGGTGCAGCGGTGCCGGCGCCAAGGGCCGATTTCGCCAAGATCTGTAAGGATTATAGTAGTCTTGATGGGAATCCATTCTGTGGAACGGAATCGTCTATAGAAGTTCAGGATTTGCTTGATAGTTGTGAGCGTATCTTCGAGGATTTGGGAGTCGAAGATGCGATGAAGAGGAAGCTAGCATCTCGTCAGCTGCAAGGATGGGATATGAATTGGTGGAATGCTATTAAGGCAGCTACTCCTAAGGATCAAGTTACTTGGGATCATTTCAAATCCCGATTCAGTGATAAGTTTGTCCTAGCTGCTCAGAAATCAGAATTGTTTATGAAGTTCTTGGAGCTTGGGCAGAATGTTAGGGCAGTCTCAGAGTATATTGCTGAGTTTGATACTTTATCAAAGTATGGATTATCCCTTATTGACACTCCCGAGAAGAAGAATGAGAAATTCATAACAGGCTTAGATCAGTACTTGGGGGAAAGGCTTATAAACCATGTTAATGATAAATTTGAATTGATTATTGGGAAAGCATTGAGATCAGAAAGCCTTTATCCTAAGCCCAAGGCTGAAGTTGTTGTTGCATCTGCAGAGGGGCCAAAGTTGCAGGCAAGCGATGGAGGCAAGAATAATTCTCAAAATAAAAGGCAGCAGAGTCAGACCAAGGATGGTCAGAAAAAGAAAGATAAGAAAGATGTTGAGTGCTTTAGTTGTGGCAAGAAGGGCCAATTTTCTAAAGAATGCCGAGCGAAGCCAGCAGACAGGAAGTGCTTCAACTGCGGCCAAGTGGAACATCAAAAGGATAAGTGTCCACAACCTCCTAAAGAGAAGCAGATTGTGAAAGAATATGCTATTAATGTTGTTCCTTCTTCGTCGAATGCCCCAAATGTGGCGGAGAAAGGAAAGAATGTCGTCATTCAAGGTATGCTTTCTATTTGTGATGTTCCTGTTCGAGTATTGTTTGATACTGGGGCTTCCCATTCCTTCATATCTAGTGTACTGGTAAATAGCTTGGAATTGGAACCCGAGATAGTCGATAGACCTTTAGTGGTGACGAACCCGATTGGTGGTTCGACTAGCTTTAGTATGATTTGTCGAAATTTGGTCTTATCGCGCCATGGATGTATGTTTGCTTGTGATTGCTTTGTTTTGGGCTTTACCGGGTTTCGCATTATTTTGGGAGTTGATTGGCTCCAAAGATATGGGGTGGTGGTAGACTGTGAGGGATTTTCGGTGACTATTAGGGCGGATGATAGGTGGAGGGTAGTGTTTGGTGGCCTACCTAGTGATGAGGTGATAACTAATTTTCTGAATTCCCTCCATGTAACACTCCACGTCCATTAATGTCACTCTCAAAGGGAATGTACTAACTTTCATAGAGTATTATTGGGGTATATAACAGAATATAACAAGACAGATACATATATTGGTACTTGAAAAATTAAAACAACTTTTATTTCAGCGGAGAAATGGTTTGGTTACAAAAACATCAAAATCCAATATTAGAACCAAGTACACTTAATATCCATCTTGAAAATTATTTTCTAAGTACATAAAGTAAAAAGCATAACCCCAACATAAGTAGCCATAAAAGAGATAAGTTGAACTTTACTTTCAGCAATCCAAGCACTTCCAAAAGAGAGAGAAAGAGGTCCAAATCAAGTTCCACTAGCACTAGTGCCACCCCGAGAACCTGGTGGGGGAAGGAAGAAAAGTGGCAAAAACAAAAGGGGGTCAGACATAAAGTCTGGCGAGCTTAATAACTTTCACAATATAATTATTAAAGTAATTATGATAAGGCATAAACTGGTAAAACAAGGAATGACGTGAAGCAAATGGGCAAGACAAAAAAACAAGAGGAATATGATGGTGTTAATCACGCTCCTAATCACTATAGGATAACTACTATACTGCACCAATACTAGTCACCATTAAAGTTGATCCCGCCTACTGAACAAAATAATAATAATGGTAGCTTCGTGTACCCTTAGTTGTCTTCATAGGTGCCGCCTACTCCTATCTCCACTAGTTGTACCCACTACCTTCCCCATTCTAATTACAACATTTATTCATAATATGCTAATTGGACTCCTAGCTGTCTTCATATGTGTCACCTGCTCTTATCTCCGCTAGTCGTACCCACTACCTTCCCCATTCGATTGGCTAACTAACTCGTAGATACCCGTGCTAGTCCCACAGTGAGGTGTATCACTCCCCAAAATGGCAACCCGATACCACTAAAGATGCACAGCTTATACCTACACAATGCAACAACGTCTTACCTACCAGCCCGGGCCCACGCATGCACATGACCCTGTTGGACTTGCGTTGCCACCGCTAACCCGTTTTGACCTCTTACAATCAAACCCAGTAAGCGTGTCCCGTCCTCAATCTAGATCGAGCTCACTTAGATACTAAATGGTTTACTGGTTAAAAAGGGTCCTCACACTTGACAAAAGCTTTCCACCTATGCTTGTTCCCCACTAGGATTTCCCACTTAACCCCCTCTTATTCATGTCTTCTTACATGTCTCAACTTGGTTAAGTGTTTATAATTATATTCCACATGTCACCCATCTTAACGACTTATCAAATCAATATGTGTTATTGGTTAAACTTGTCTTAACCCTATCTGTTTATCAGATCAATATATATATTGTTTGTTAAGTTGGTCTTAACCCTATCCACTTATATATTATTGGTTAAGTTGTTCTTAACCCTTTCCACTTATCAGATCAATATGTATTATTGGTTAAGGTTGTCTTAACCCTATCCACTTATCAGATATATTATTGGCTAAGCTGGTCTCAACCCTACCCACTTATCAAATTAATATATATTATTGGTTAAGCTGGTCTTAACCTTACTTACTTATTAGATTATAGGTCAAGCAGGTCTTAACCCTATCCACTTATCATGTTTTATGTATCATATACATATATATATACATATATCGTATAACATGTTTTACTTAATTTATGATTAAGTACATCATAGTTTACATATACATTGGTTAAGAGAATAACACCCTAAGTATCAACCTCGAAGACTGAAATCAACATCAGATTGGTACTCAGAGAATTACTCAACTCAACCAAACTTCTGTTTGTCATTCATATTCATCTTTGATCAGCATTAATTAATTATTAATGCACAGACCTCTCACATTAAGTCGATTGCTTGTCGCCGCTGGATATGACGGGCCGTTCTGGGCAGACTTCCACCACAAGCCAGACTTAACCTCGTGTCTAAGCATCTTTTAATTATGCTTACGACCTCTCACAATAGACTGCCGTTTGCCGTAGCTGGATGTGCCGGGTAGGTCCGGGCAGTCTTATACCACAAACGAGTCTAACCTCGTGTCTTAGGCATTTATTACTCATTTAATTTATGTCTTTGACCTCTTACATTAGACTACCGTTTGTGGTTCCTGGATGTGCCGGGCGGTTACGGGCGGTCTTATACCACAAATGAGTTTAACCTCTTGTCTCAGGCATTTATTATTACACATTATTATTCAACCCCAATTTGAATTAATATCCCTATTTCAAATTGTCAATAACTTCCAAATTAATCTATGTCCATAATTGTCACCTAAATTATGTCCATAATTTGTATGCATATAAATTTGGCCAATTAATGTCTCAAATTTATTATATGCTTTTAAGCCATCTTTATGCCAATTCACAATAATAATATTTAATATTTTCCCATTGCCTCCACGTCGTTCGTACGTTTAATATGAAATATGTTAGACCTACAAATAGTCTAACTCATAAAAAGAAAAGAAACATCACAACTTTCATAACATATAAAATAGATCTAGCTTGTAAATAAGAATAGGCTAGCATGGATCAAAACTTGAATGATTATAATTTACATAATCATAAATTTGCATAATCAATAACTTGCATAGGCAATAGGCATAATTTGCATAAACTACAAACCGGCATGGATCAAATTATAAAGGATATAATTTGCATAGATTTATACACATAAAGGTGAACTTGCATATATGAACATGGTTTTTTGCAAAAACATGCATACGATCTACATACAAACTTGTATTAAACTTGCATATGCAATTTAGACATGTAAACTAAGTCCTACATATGATTCGCATACAATCTTACATATAAACTAGCATATGATTCACATCCAAACTTATATATAAACTTGCATATATAATTTAGACATGTAAATTAAGATTTACATTTACACTTGCATATGATTTAGACATGTAAATGTCACAAAATGAATCAAATCTAGCATATGTGTTTAGACATATGGACCAACATCATCACACGTTTTACATATAAACTCGCATGTGTATATATACTTGATTCACATATAAACTTGTGTATAATTCGCATACAGACTTGCATATAAACTGATGTCAGAAAATGAATCAAGTTAAACATATATGATTGGACATATGAAATAGATCTACTAACATAAGTTAACAAAATTGTCATATGTTCAAAAATAGACGATAACAAAATTTAGCAACGTCACATGATTCAACAGGCAAGTTCTCATTATCCAAATTATAACTCATCATAATTAATTTATTAATTATTTTGTGAAAGAAATTGTACTCACAAAGACAAGTTAGAGAATAATTCGTTCATCGTTTTGTATTAGAATTCTAACTTGCTAATCCCTAAGCTTTAGGAAGAAGAACTATCCTAGCAGCAGCATGGAAGCTAAGAGACTAATTTAGTTTAGGTTTAGGGCTTGAGTCTATGCATGCTTATATAGAAGTTTAATTCAACATAAGTCGGTAGATTATCATAGGAGCAATCACAACCGTCCAGACTAGATAGTGTAACGACCCGTATTCTACGCATCATGGGATCGTAGAATATTTATTTCTTTCACATATGAAGTCGTACGGTCATGTAACTTTGGGAGATGACTATTGGGGTCATTTCCCATGTTCATGATTTTTGTCGATTTTTAAATGACCGTTTTACCCCTAGTTGGTACTGCTTTGGCCATAACTTTTGACTGGAAAGGAATTTTGACCTGAAACCACTTCCATTGGATTCGAATGATGGTTTCTCTTTCCGTAGAGTGGTCATAATAGCCAAACGGACTTACCGTTTGGGAGATATGGCTGAATTAAGGTTTAAAGGGTTGATTTCAGCTAATTGGGCTTAACCGGGTGATTAGCAGTTAGGCCCATTGGGTAATTTCGGGTTTGGGAGTATTTAAGGGCTGCTAGGGTTTGGATTTCGGTTTTAGAATCATTTTTCCAGCCGCCACTTAGTTTCTTCAACCCTAGTCATGGCCTCCACCTTCTAATTTCATCCCAAATCACCTTCTAATCACTTTCTAATCAAGTTTTGGCCTAATCTACATCAAATCAAGGCGGATTAGCATCAAATCAAGATAGGAGCTGCTGCTAAGCATTGGAATTCATCCCAAACAGAGAATTATTTCAGATCTATAGTTTACTTTGTGGCAAAGGTGAGTGATTTGCATTGTTCTTCACTAATTATGGCTAGTTATGGTAATTAGCGAAAATTAGCGAAACTATGGCTCAGAAAAATCTAGAAAAATTCCTAAAATTCTAAAACATCATTTTATGCCTCTGATATGAATTTGGGTTAATTTCGACTAATTTTGTTAATCCCGGATTTTGGGGGATTAAGGGGTGATTAGTGATAATTAGCGAAATTATGCACGTTAAAAATCTGGAAAAATATGCAGAAATTCATAAATATTATTTTAAGCCTCTGTTAGAAAAATTGGCTAATTTGGTTAAGTTTTGCTAATCCTATTGTTAGATTTTCTTAAATATGCTTAAGGGGAAAATATGGGTTTTTGGGTATGTTTGATCCGTTTTGACATATCATATAGTTGTTTTGCTATTTGTGGATGTTTCTACATGTTTCTATGACTGTATGGTTTGCTTTGCGATTGATTAGAATAGTTAGATTGGTCAAAAACGCCGTCGAATGGCGTAAACAGTCGCTGGAAGAAGTTGCAGGAAAATGTACAAGACCGGATCGGATCGCATGAAGGAAGTCGCGACCCGACCCGATCGCATATCACACTCCATGATCCGCTCTAGCTCAAGCGCCATGATCCAACCTGGTGAAGGCGGCGCGATCCGAACCGTGGAGCTTGAACGAACTGATGCCTTGAGTTGTGCCTCCAACCACGAGCTGACTTATGTGTCACGATCCGAACCAGGCGATCTGAAGGGGAAGGAGCATCATGATCCCAGGGAAGCGTCACGAGCTATGGACCACGACCCGATCCGCTCATGAATGGTTCCCACGATCCAGAGGCCACGAACCGATCCGACCAAGCGACCACGATCTGATCCGCACAGGTGAGCACGATCCGAATGGAGGAATTCAACTCGAACTACAAGGGTGCGAACCGACCCGTATGGGATGTTGCGACACGATCCGAGGGGAGCTGGTGACCATACGACCTGGAGCGGAGTGAAGCAGATGAAGACCGATCCGGTGATGACCAATAACCCGAGATGCAAAGGTAGTCCAAATGAAAGTTAGAGCTCAGGGTCCAGATGGGAACCAATGAGTTCACTTCATGGTTGGGCTTTGCTGCGGGACGTGTGCAAAGGGGTTGTCGGTATTCATAACTTTGGTCCACCACTGAGAGATGGATAGTGGGCTTGTAGTGATAGTTACACGGGATTGGATTCCGTCATGGCCCAAAGGATTAGAGGGCCAAAGTAGTGGATATCGTACGCTTTACGCACTGAGTGAGGGATGTGAGGATGATTGTTATGTTTGATTGTTTGACATCACTATGACATGCACACCCCCACCCCCGTTATCTTTACACCATTTGAAAGGGCACCTTAGAGTGTTGTACAGTATGTAGTGCTAACTCTTTGGTTGCAGGCCCAGGTTCAGGTATGATTGGATTATACCTGTTATTATTTTGTTTAGATGCTTATCGCTCATACCAGGCTTTATGTCTGACCCAGAGTTTTATGTCTCCTCTTATTACTCTAGGTGATCACACGAGCAGACTAGAGACAGGTTATGCTTAGCTGGTGATGCGCGAGTAGCTGATTCGGAGGCGAGCAGGAGGCTTCCACGTATGATATATAGATATTCTCCCTGTGTCGTTGGTGGTCACTACTTGGGCATTAGTAGTGTACCTCCTTTATCTTGCTTTTGTTTTGAGACAGTTTGAAAAGTTGTAATAAGCTATATTTTGGATTTCCGCTGCTATGATGCTCAGTTCTGGTTTTAGCTTATGCACTGTCTCTTCTGTTTTATGTCAAGTATGTTATTATTATATTTTGTTCTATGCGCTGTGAGACATATTACAGGTTCCTTGATTAGTCCATTCTCTTCTTTCTTTTCCTTCTGGCGACCCGTTCCGTGCTAACTGGACACGTGTACAACGCACTTTTGGAGTAAATGTAGGTTGGTGCGGGGCGGGCCGTCACACTTGGTATCAGAGCTCTAGGTTGCGTAGTTAACCTAGGGAAAGACACTAGGGAGAGTTAGTACGTATATGAGAGCGCGTATTTGTGATTACTTTGGTTTTCAAAAGCTATATATATATACTATTGTTAGTATGAGAATGAAGTTGTACTGCACTAGCACCACTATGGGGTCGTTAATCGTTTCCCCTTTTACAGATTAACGATGAGCCGATATCCTAGAGGTGCTGGTAGAGGGACCAACCATGGGAATGCTCCTGACATGACGACAATGTTCACTAACTTCATGAGAGACATGCTTAGAGATGTTCAGGGAGTAGTTCTCAATCCCGGAAATGGTGGTGGTCCAGTAGTGCAGGCGCCTAGGGTCGATTTCGCCAAGTTGTGCAAGGATTACACTAACCTTGGTGGGAAGCCGTTCCATGGAACGGAGTCGGCCGCAGATGTTCAGGATTGGTTGGATAGCTGTGATCGTATCTTCGATGACTTGGGTCTTGAGGATGCGATGAAGAGAAGGCTAGCGTCTCGTCAGCTGCAAGGGCGAGCGATGAATTGGTGGAATGCCATTAGAACAGCTACTCCAGAAGATCAAGTTACTTGGAATCAGTTTAAGATTCGCTTTTGTGATAAGTTTATTCCAGCTGCTCATAAATCGGAACTGTTCCGGAAGTTCTTGGAGCTTAAGCAGAATGGTAGAGCAGACTCGGAGTATATCGCTGAATTCGACACTTTATCGAAATATGGATGGTCCCTTATCGATACAGTCGAAAAGAAGAACGAGAAGTTCATAACCGGCTTGGATGGGTACTTGGGGGAAAGACTTATAAACCATATCGATGAGACGTTCGAGTCTATTGTAGGAAAGGCATTAAGGTCAGAGAGCCTTTTCCCTAAGTCGAAGACCAAAGTTGCTATTGCATTTGCAGAGGAGCCAAAGCCGCAAGCAGGCGGTGAAGGCAAGAAGAATTCTTAGAGCAAGAGGAAACAGAACCCGACCAAGGATGGTCAGAATAAGAAAAATAAGAAAGATGGCGAATGCTTTAGTTGTGGCAAGAAGGGCCACTACGCCAGAGATTGTCGAGAAAAGCCTGGGGAAAGGAAGTGCTTTAACTGTGGCCAGGCGGGACATCACAAGGATGATTGCCCACAACCTCCTAGGGAGAAGCAGATTGTGAAAGCATATGCTATCAACGCTGTTCCTTCTTCGTCAAATGCCCCAACTGCGGCGCAGAAGGAAAAAGGTGTCGTTATTCGAGGTATGCTTTCTATTTAAGATGTTTTGATCGGGTTTTGTTTGACAAACCTGAGTTAGTCGATAGACCTTTAGTAGTGACGAACCCGATTGGTGGTTCGACTAGTTTTGGCATGATTTGTTAATGTGGTCTTATCGAGTCATGGATGTATGTTTCCTTGTGATTGCTTTGTTTTGGGCTTTACTGGGTTTAGCATTATTTTGGGGAGTCGATCTACTCCAAAGGAATAGGGTGGTATTAGGTACCTACCTAGTGATGGCAAGGGTAACTGGAGTTAAGGAAGCTAAGAGGTTATCGTTGTAATAAGTTCTAGTTGTCTCTGGGAGGCAAATGAGTACTCCAGTGCTAGATTGTTTTGCTAGTATCACCTTACGTGGGTTGTCCGAACTCGGAGGAGATGTTCCTTGGGTGCTTGTCTGATATTGGTTTAGGCCTTTGGGGCTTGTGCTTGGGGAATGTCGATTTCGACTAGGATGGTTCGCGTGAGGGGTAAATAGTTGTTGTGATTTTTCATTGGATGATATCTTGGTTCACTCGAGGAGTGATGGGCAGACGGAACATGATAAGACTGTTCGACGGTATAGACTGCCTAGAGTTAGACTCGATAGGGTTATGAGCTTGCTCGAGTGGGACTCGGGAAGGATGCAGAGTAATGGATTGGTTAGGACCCTATGTTGATGTTCTTTTTGAAAGAATAGGATGTGTTCGTTGATCATGGAAGGTACAACGAAGATTAGGACGATTCAAGTTAGACTTGAACTCGTAAAAGAAAAATGGGGTGAGTTCGTTAGTCATGGTGATATAACGAATATGGAAATACTTCACATTAGATTTGAAGTATGTTTGGAACATTGTGGGAAGCTCGTTGACCTTGGAGATTCAGCGAACATAGGAGAGTTTCACGTTGGACTTGGACTCGTAGGTAGAGTACCTAGATTCACTAGGTGGGTCTAGTTTACCTTTGGAAGGTGAATGTACGTTGGACGTGCAGTACGAGATTCATTGGATGAGTCTAGTTTATCTCTGGGAGATTGACTCGAGTTAGACTCGAGAAGGCTGCAAGGAATTGGATTCAGCTCGAGTTGGACTCGAGAGGGCAGCAAGATAGTGGATAGACTTGGGTTGGACTCAAGTATTTTAGGAGGACTAAAAGCAGGGGTATCTGGGGACGCCCATTACCTTGGATCCGTTGGACGTGATCTAGTTATCCTTGGAGGATAAACGTACGTTGGACGTACGGTAGTCCGATTGGAGGCTGGGCTTCCATTAGTTTAATTATCCTTGGAGGATAAATGTACGTTGGACGTACGGTAGACCGAAGGGAGGCGGGGCTTCCATTGGCCTGGGATTGGTTGGACCAGTCAAGTAGGCATCGGTGTATGGAGGCTGGGCTTCCATTAGTTATTGATGTTGGTTGGACCAGACAGACTGGAATCGACATATTGGGATTGGTTAGACCAATCATGTAGGTGTCGATGTGTTTATGACTTTAGCAGGTGATAGATAGGATTTGTTTGATGGATGTTATGGTTGCTATGTTTGTTCCTATCTTTTTTCTCTTGAGTAGACTATCACCTGCAGGGTTCCAGCGATGGGGAACAAAGTGATTGTAGTAGGACTATGAGCCAGTGCATTAGAGTCATTGTGACTCGAGGGGCAAAGTGGACATAGCAAAGGACTAGTGACTATGGATCAGTGCAGTGGAGTCGCTATGACTCCATGGGGCAGAGTGATCATAGTAAAGGATTTGGGTGCAGTACTAGTTGCATCGAGTAGGAGACATGCCAGTTTAGGGGTTTTGTTTCTAGGATGGAAGCAACTAGGGTATGTCACAGGATATGATTTCAGACCCAAGACTGAATTGGATTCAGAAACGCTAGTAAGCTTGACGATTAGATCGATTTTGATTGAGTGGATTGGTTCCAGTTAGAAGGACGATCCTAATCTATTGGAAACCATCTCTAGGGTAGAGATGGGTATCGATGGAAAGAGAATGATCAAATAAGGATTTAATCGAGAAGGGTGGCTTCGAAAGAATAAGGGACTAGTTGTACCCAACGTAGATGGACTGAGAGGTGAAGTGCTTAGAGCATATCATCACTCGAAATTGACTATGCATCCCAGTGGTAACAAGATGTATTGAGACATAGAGCAGATATACTACTGGGAAGGGATAAAGATAGGCAGAAGGCTTATCTCGATAAGAGACGAAGAGATTTGGAATTCTTCGTTAACGACTTGGTGTTCGTTGAGATCTCTCCATAGAGAATGTGATTCGGATTGGTTGGAGAGGTAAGTTAGCACCAAGATTTGTTGGCCCATTCCCAGTCCTCGAGCAAGTTGGGAATTTGGCATATGAGGTAGAGCTACTGACAAGATGGCGGGAGTTCACAACGTATTTCATGTTTCCCAGTTAAGGAAGTTGTGCAAGACCCTAATGTGGCTATTTCACCAGATTAGTTGGATGATAGCGAAGTTGAACCCGAGGCGGTTGAGAACCGCAAGTCTATGCGTATCGTTGAGAACGATACGAAGAAGCTTCGAAGGAAGGTGGTGAAACTAGTCAAAGTCCAGTGGGGTAAGAATGAAAAAGACTGTACTTGGGAAACAAAGGAAGATATAAGGAAGAAGTATCCAGAACTCTTTGCCTAGTAAGGTTTTGGTAGTGATAGTTTCTTCCCTTGTTAGTAAACCGCATGCTAGGATAGACTTGCTTTGCATGTTGATTGTTGTTTTATGGTTGATAGGCATGCGGGACCCTTTTTGTGTTTGGTTAGGGAATTTCGAGGGCGAAATTTCTTAAGGGGGGAAGAGTGTAACGACCCGTATTCTACGCATCATGGGATCGTAGAATATTTATTTCTTTCACATATGAAGTCGTACGGTCATGTAACTTTGGTAGATGACTATAGGGGTCATTTCCCATGTTCATGATTTTTGTCGATTTTTAAATGACCGTTTTACCCCTAGTTGGTACTGCTTTGGCCATAACTTTTGACTGGAAAGGAATTTTGACCTGAAACCACTTCCATTGGATTCGAATGATGGTTTCTCTTTCCGTAGAGTGGTCATAATAGCCAAACGGACTTACCGTTTGGGAGATATGGCTGAATTAAGGTTTAAAGGGTTGATTTCAGCTAATTGGGCTTAACCGGGTGATTAGCAGCTAGGCCCATTGGGTAATTTCGGGTTTGGGAGTATTTAAGGGCTGCTAGGGTTTGGATTTCGGTTTTAGAATCATTTTTCCAGCCGCCACTTAGTTTCTTCAACCCTAGTCATGGCCTCCACCTTCTAATTTCATCCCAAATCACCTTCTAATCACTTTCTAATCAAGTTTTGGCCTAATCTACATCAAATCAAGGCGGATTAGCATCAAATCAAGATAGGAGCTGCTGCTAAGCATTGGAATTCATCCCAAACAGAGAATCATTTCAGATCTATAGTTTACTTTGTGGCAAAGGTGAGTGATTTGCATTGTTCTTCACTAATTATGGCTAGTTATGGTAATTAGCGTAAATTAGCGAAACTATGGCTCAGAAAAATCTAGAAAAATTCCTAAAATTCTAAAACATCATTTTATGCCTCTGATATGAATTTGGGTTAATTTCGACTAATTTTGTTAATCCCGGATTTTGGGGGATTAAGGGGTGATTAGTGATAATTAGCGAAATTATGCACGTTAAAAATCTGGAAAAATATGCAGAAATTCATAAATATTATTTTAAGCCTCTGTTAAAAAAATTGGCTAATTTGGTTAAGTTTTGCTAATCCTATTGTTAGATTTGCTTAAATATGCTTAAGGGGAAAATATGGGTTTTTGGGTATGTTTGATCCGTTTTGACATATCATATTGTTGTTTTGCTGTTTGTGGATGTTTCTGCATGTTTCTATGACTGTATGGTTTGCTTTGCGATTGATTAGAATAGTTAGATTGGTCAAAAACGCCGTCGAATGGCGTAAACAGTCGTTGGAAGAAGTTGCAGGAAAATGTACAGGACCAGATCGGATCGCATGAAGGAAGTCGCGACCCGACCCGATCGCATATCACACTCCACGATCCGCTCTAGCTCAAGCGCCACGATCCAACCTGGTGAAGGCGGCGCGATCCGAACCGTGGAGCTTGAACGAACTGATGCCTTGAGTTGTGCCTCCAACCACGAGCTGACTTATGTGTCACGATCCGAACCAGGCGATCTGAAGGGGAAGGAGCATCATGATCCCAGGGAAGCGTCACGAGCTATGGACCACGACCCGATCCGCTCACGAATGGTTCCCACGATCCAGAGGCCACGAACCGATCCGAGCAAGCGACCACGATCCGATACGCACAGGTGAGCACGATCCGAATGGAGGAATTCAACTCGAACTACAGGGGTGCGAACCGACCCGTATGGGATGTTGCGACACGATCCGAGGGGAGCTGGTGACCACGATACGACCTGGAGCGGAGTGAAGCAGATGAAGACCGATCCGGTGATGACCAATAACCCGAGATGCAAAGGTAGTCCAAATGGAAGTTAGAGCTCAGGGTCCAGATGGGAACCAATGAGTTCACTTCATGGTTGGGCTTTGCTGCGGGACGTGTGCAAAGGGGTTGTCGGTATTCATAACTTTGGTCCACCACTGAGAGATGGATAGTGGGCTTGTAGTGATAGTTACACGGGATTGGATTCCGTTATGGCCCAAAGGATTAGAGGACCAAAGTAGTGGATATCGTACGCTTTACGCACTGAGTGAGGGATGTGAGGATGATTGTTATGTTTGATTGTTTGACATCACTATGACATGCACACCCCCACCTCCGTTATCTTTACACCATTTGAAAGGGCACCTTAGAGTGTTGTACAGTATGTAGTGCTAACTCTTTGGTTGCAGGTCCAGGTTCAGGTATGATTGGATTATACCTGTTATTATTTTGTTTAGATGCTTATCGCTCATACTAGGCTTTATGTCTGACCCAGAGTTTTATGTCTCCTCTTATTACTCTGGGTGCTCACACGAGCAGACTAGAGACAGGTTATGCTTAGCTGGTGATGCGCGAGTAGCTGATTCGGAGGCGAGTAGGAGGCTTCCACGTATGATATATAGATATTCTCCCTGTGTCGTTGGTGGTCACTACTTGGGCATTAGTAGTGTACCTCCTTTATCTTGCTTTTGTTTTGAAACAGTTTGAAAAGTTGTAATAAGCTATATTTTGGATTTTCCGCTGCTATGATGCTCAGTTCTGGTTTTAGCTTATGCACTGTCTCTTCTGTTTTATGTCAAGTATGTTATTATTATATTTTGTTCTATGCGCTGTGAGACATATTACAGGTTCCTTGATTAGTCCATTCTCTTCTTTCTTTTCCTTCTGGCGACCCGTTCCGTGCTAACTGGACACGTGTACAGCGCACTTTTGGAGTAAATGTCAGTTGGTGCGGGGCGGGCCGTCACAGATAGAGTCATCCAGAATTGCCACCTATGCCATAATGACTCAGCAAAAGGTCAAGAAAGACTCAGCAACAAGTCGGAATCGTCACATTTCAGATCTGCCCCAGGGAGTAGGTCGACCCTAGGTCGACCCCTTGGTCGACCTGTATAGGGGAGGTCGACCCCCTGGTCAACCCTCTAGTCGACCTGGCCTTGGGCGGGAAAAATCCCGCCCAGCCTGCTTACTTTTTCGAATTTGAATTTTGAATTTAATTCTGAACTGTTTTAATTTATATAAAATTCCTAAAACTTCTGAAGGCCCTAACTTCCTCATACGAAGTCTGATTTACGAAAACTTGGACTTTATTCCAAGCAGAATTTCGAGAAGAACGCATGGCTTAACCCGTTTCCCTTAATTCTCACTTTAACAATTAAGTATTCTTAAATTTGTTCTTTTAATAGTCACAGAAAATTCAGGGTATTACATTCTCCCCTCCTTAAAGGATTTCACCCTCGAAATCTCCATGTTAAGGAGAATGTATATCCTAACATCCAATCATCCATCTACTAAACCATCAAACATAGGCATCCATTGTCCTTACAAGATTTCTAATGCCGTATGAACATATGCAAAAAGTGTGTGTACACGTTCCTTATCCAATGCAAAATCAGGCGGTCCACTGATCCAGTTGACCTCCTTAATGCAAATCATGATAGTGCTATGCGTCCATTATGCATGCAAAAGAATCCTAATGATACATGTTATTTCAACATGTGTGCACAACCATTCATCAAAATGCAGCATACATATGATAACACAACCATTATACATCCATTAATTTAAATATGCATACATATTTATATGCAATATGAAAGTGCTTTAGCCAATCTAGTGCCTAATGTATGTGTACATGCATCAACGAACAACCACTAGCAACCACTTGCATCCATTTGCATCCACTAAACATAACATGTCTCAAACACATGTTTACAACCATAGGGTTTTTCCTAACTAAAGATCGAAGATGTCCTCGCAAAGACATACTAAATGATAGGACAAGTATCAACAAAGTGGTAGGAAAAGGAGAAGTTAAAAACATACCCTCAAAAAGGAAAGGGTACAGCGTATGCATCTCGTCTTCCGTCTCCCAAGTCGTGTCTCCTTGATCATCTCCCCATTGCACTTTAACCGACTTGACCTCTTTGTTACGTAGCTTTATAACCTTCGATCCAAGGATGCATGTAGGGGCTCATCTAATCGGGGCATCTCACTCCACTTCCACTTCTCTAAGCCTGCTCGGCTCTACTACTTCTGCAATATCTTGTAAACACTTCCGCAAATGCGAAACGTGAAACACGTCGTGAACAGCACTAAGCTAGTTGCCTCTTCTAATGTCCCTCCAAAATCTAGGATACATAACCTCAAAGTTCTTCAAGGATTCTATTCACCCCTTTCTGTCCGTCCATCCGTCTGTGGATGATAAGCGATGCTCGTATTCGCCACCTTTTGCATATCACCTTTTCCCCTTGCATCGAAAACTGCTCCAAACCCTGTCCCGTAAGCACCAGTATACACTCGAATGGCTTACTTCAATCTGGAAAAACTAAAACTGGAGCCGTCGTTAAAGCCCTCTTCAAACGTTGGAAAGCATCATCACAGTCAACATCCCAAGCAAAAGTCAAGTTCTTCTTCGTTAACCGAGTAAGTGGGGCTGATATCCTCGTGAAGTCCTTAATGAACTTCCTACAAACCAGCCAGCCCTACAAAGCTTCTTACTTCTGTTGCGTTCTTAGGAATCTTCCAATCTTGGATTGCCATCACCTTTGTGGGATCCACAACTATCCCTTCCTTAGAGACCACGTGTCCTAAGAACCTCACTTCTTTTCTCAAAAATGGCATTTGGAGAACTTAGCTTTGAGTTGATGCGCTCGTAGGGTCTCTAAGGCTTCCCTAAGATGTAGGGCATGCTCTTCTCACTTCTAGAGAAAATCAAGTTATCGTCCACAAAGTTTACCTCAAACTTTTTTAGAAACTCCCTAAACACCTTACTCATTAATCAACGAAGTATGCAGGTGCATTCGTCAAATCAAAAGGCATGACGAGCCACTCGAAGAAACCATCAGGAGTTCTAAATGCAGTCTTATCTATGTTGACTTCAGCCACTCTTAGCTGATGAAATCCTTTAGCCAAATCCAACTGCGAGAAAGCCGAAGCACCAACAAACTGATCGAACAAATCGTCTATCCTCGGCAATGGGTGTATGTTCTTCTTGGTGAGCTTATTCAGCTCTCTATAGTCCTCGCACAATCTAAGTGAACCATCAGCCTTCGCGGCAAAAACAACTGGAGCACCCCATTCCAAAATACTTCTTCTTATGAACCCCTTCTCAAGCAACTCTTTCACTTGCTTACTGGGTTCTCTTCTCTCCCTTGGTGCCATGTGGCGCACTGGTAATGCAACTAGCTTTGCATTATCTACTAGGTATATACGAAAGTCTATCTCGCGCATCGGGGGTAAACCCTGAACTTCATCAAAGATGTCACCATATTCATGGACCACACGAACAGATTTCAAGTCATTATTGGATGCGTCAAGAGATTCTAGGTAGCTAAGCATCACAGACCTCTAGGGTCACAACAAATATCAAGGGTCTTTCCACAACGAGTCATTAATCTAACTACCCTTCTTTCACAGTCCAGGATAGCACCTTATCCAGCTAGCCAATCCATGCCTGGAATCAAGCCGTATCCCATGAAGCCAAGAACGAAGGCGCTGCACTCAAACCCGATGCCCAAGATAGACACTCTCAAATCCCGACAAATCATCGAAAGATGAGCCGAACCACCAATAGGATTTGAGACTACTATGGGATCTGTAACTAGACTAGTATTTAGGTGCAGTGTTTCAACTAACAAAGCAGATACAAACGAGTGTGAAGCGCCATAATTCAAACAAGGTTCGAACAAGATGATCAAAAAGAAAAACCAAACTTCCAACCAAGATATTTCTACCTCTATCAGGTATGCCAGCCATAAGGGAACGCGTCTGGCCTCCAGAAGATCATTTACTTTGTCCTTACCTTTGTCTTTTGCTTCTTTGGACGATCCTAATAAGATGTCCTGTTTCTCCGTAACGATAACAACTAGTCTTCTTCTTCTTTCTAACATCTTTATTTAAGTAGTCAGGTATTTCACAAGTGTGGCCCTTCCTTTTCTCTTGTCCCCTTGTTATCCTTACCACCTTTCTTTGGATCTACTTTATCGTGGGCCCTATCCATGCCTCTCCTTCACATTCTCCATTCGTGACCTCCTACCAAAATGAGGCTTCGTCCTTCATTGACCAAGCAGCTAATTGAACCTTCCTCCCATCGTCGATCTTAAAGGTACTAACAAGTCC
Organism: Allium sativum; assembly: GCA_030737875.1. NCBI lineage: Eukaryota > Viridiplantae > Streptophyta > Magnoliopsida > Asparagales > Amaryllidaceae > Allium > Allium sativum. Next base: position 488,375,823 of record CM060913.1, read on the forward strand.
TCCACTTCTTTCTAACTTTGACAAATGTCCCTGTCCCATGAAGCAATTTTTCCTCCCATTTCGTACGGAAGTTCTCACATATCTTAGAAAAAGCGTCTATGCATGGAGGAAGAAATTCAAAAAGGAAAGAGGAAGAGATTCAAAACAGAGAATCGAAGGAAAGATATATGGCTCTTGGGTGTTATGTTTTCCAAAATAAACTTTTCTCTTAAAAATACTCTCCTTAAAACATATTTTTGAAAGTATTTCTTTATAAAATGCTTTTGAAAAACAGTTTTTCAAAATCCCTTTCTGTTCTTGGTAACCTTCAGCTCCGATACCATGTGTAACACCCCATGTCCATTAATGTCACTCTCAAAGGGAATGCGCAAACTTTCATGTAGTATTATTGGTGTATAGAACAGAATATAACAAGACAGATATGTATATTGATACTTGAAAAATTAAAACAACTTTTATTTCAGCGGAGAAATAGTTTGGTTACAACAACATCAAAAACCAACAATAAAACCAAGTACACTTAATATCCATCTTGACAAATTATTTTCTGAGTACATAAAGTAAAAAGCATAACCCCAACATAAGTAGCCATAAAAGAGATAAGCTGAACTTTACTTTTAGCAATCCAAGCACTTCCAAAAGAGAGAGAAAAAGGTCCAAATCAAGCTCCACTAGCACTAGTCCCACCCTAGGAACTAGTGGGGGAAGGAAGAAAAGAGGAAGAAAAAAAGGGGTCAGACATAAATTCTGGCGAGTTTAATAACTTTAAAAATATAATTATTAAAGTAATTAGGATAAGGCATAAACTGGTAAAACATGGAATGACTGTGAAGCAAATGGGCAAGATAAAAAAACAAGAGGAATATGATGGCGTTAATCGTGCTCCTAATCACTATAGGATAATTACTATACTGCACCAATACTAGTCACCCTAAAAGTTGATCCCACCTACTGAACAAAATAATAATAATGGTAGTTTCGTGTACCCCTAGCTGTCTTCATAGGTGTCGCCTGCTCCTATCTCCACTAGTTGTACCCACTACCTTCCCTATTCTAATTACAACATTTATTCATAATATGGTAGTTGGACTCCTAGCTGTCTTCATAGGTACCGTCTGCTCCTATCTACGCTAGTTGTACCCACTACCTTCCCCACTCGATCGGCTCCCTAACTCATAGATACCCGTGCTGGTCCCACAGTGAGGTGTATCACTCCCCAAAGAGGCAACCCGATACCACTAAAGATGCACTGCTTATGCCTATATGATGCAACAACGTCTTACCTACTAGCTCAGGCCCACGCATGCACATGACCCCGTTGGACTTGCGTTGCCACTGCTAACCCATTTAAACCTCTTACAATCAAACCCAGTAAGCGTATCCCGTCCTCTATCTAGATCGAGCTCACTTAGATACTAAATGAGTTACTGGTTGAAAAGGGTCCCCACACTTGACACAAGCTTTCCACCTATGCTTGGTCCTCACTAGGATTTCCCACTTGACACCCTCTTATTCATGTCTTCTTACATGTCTCAACTTGGTTAAGAGTTTATAATTATACCCCGCATGTCACCCATGTTACTTACTTATCAAATCAAAATGTGTTATTGGTTAAGCTTGTCTTAACCCTATCTGTTTATCAGATTAATATATATATTATTGGTTAAGCTGGTATTAACCCTATCCACTTTTATATTACTGGTTAAGTTGGTCTTAACCCTTTCCACTTATCAGATCAATACGTATTATTGGTTAAGTTTGTCTTAACCCTATCCACTTATCAGATATATTATTGGTTAAGCTGGTCTCAACCCTACCCACTTATCAAATTAATATATATTATTGATTAAGCTGGTCTTAACCTTACCTACTTATTAGATTATAGGTTAAACTTGTCTTAACCATATCCACTTATCATGTTTTATGTATCATATATATATATATATATATATATATCGTATAACATGTTTTACTTAATTTATGATTAAGTACATCTTAGTTCACAGATACATTGGTTAAGAGAATAACTCCCTAAGTATCAACCCTAAAGACCGAAATCAACATCAGATTGGTACACAGAGAATTAGTCAACTCAACCAAACTTTTGTTTGTCATTCATATTCGTCCTTGATCAGCATTAATTAATTATTAATGTATAGACCTCTCACATTAAGTCCATTGCTTGTGGCCGCTGGATATGCCGGGCGGTTCCGAGTAGACTTCCACCACAAGCCAGACTTAATCTCATGTCTAAGCATCTTTTAATTATGCCTTTGACCTCTCACATTAGACTTCCGTTTGTGGTTGCTGGATGTGCCAGGCGGGTCCGAGCAGTCTTATACCACAAACGAGTCTAACCTCGTGTCTTAAGCATTTATTACTCATTTAATTTATTCCTTTGACCTCTCACATTAGACTACCATTCGCGGTTAATGGATGCGACAGGCGGTTCCGGGCAGTCTTATACCACAAACGAGTCTAACCTCGTGTCTCAGGCATTTATTATTACACATTATTATTCAACCCCAATTTAAATTAATATCCCTATTTCTAATTGTCAATAACTTCCAAATTAATCTATGTCCATAATTGTCACCTAAATTATGTCCATAATTTCTATGCATATAAATTAGGCCAATTAATGTCTCAAATTTGTTATATGCTTTTAAGCCGTCTTTATGCCAATTCACAATATTAATATTTAATATTTTCCCATTGCCCTCACGTCGTTTGTACGTTTAACATGAAATATGTTAGACCCGCAAATAGTCTAACTCATGAAAAGAAAAGAAACATCACAACCTGCATAACTCATAAAATAGATATAGCTTGCAAATAAGAATAGGCTAGCATGGATCAAAACTTGCATGATTATAATTTACATAATCATAAATTTGCATAATCAATAACTTGCATAGGCAATAGGAATAATTTGCATAAACTACAAACTGGCATAGATCAAATTATATAGGATATAATTTGCATAGATCTATACACATAAAGGTGAAATTGCATATATGAACATGGTTTTTCGCATAAACTTGCATATGATCTACATACAAACTTGTATTAAACTTGCATATGCAATTTAGACATGTAAACTAAGACCTACGTATGATTCGCATACAATCTTACATATAAACTAGCATATGATTCACATCCAAACTTATATATAAACTTGCATATATAATTTAGGCATGTATATTAAGATTTACATTTACACATGCATATGATTTAGACATGTAAATGTCACAAAATGAATCAAATCTAGCATATGTTTTAAGACATATGAGCCAACATTATCACACGTTTTACATATAAACTCGCATGTATATATATACTTGATTCACATATAAACTTGTGTATAATTCGCATACAGACTTGCATATAGACTGATGTCGTAAAATGAATCAAGTTAAACATATGTGATTAGACATATGAAATAGATCTACTAACATAAGTTAACAAAACTGTCATATGTTCACAAATAGACGATAACAAAATTTAGCGTCACATGATTCAACAAGTATGTTCTCATAATCCAAATTATAACTCATCATAATTAATTTATTAATTATTTCGTGAAAGAAATTGTACTCACAAAGACAGGTTAGAGAATAATTCGTTCATCGTTTTGTATTAGAATTCTGACTTGCAAATCCCTAAGCTTTAGGAAGAATAACTATCCTAGCAGCAGCATGGAGGCCTAGAGACTAATTTAGTTTAGGTTTAGGGCTTGAGTCTATGCGTGCTTATATAGAAGTTTAATTCAACATAAGTCGTTAGATTATCATATGAGCAATCACAACCGTCCAGACTAGATATAGTTATCTAGAATTGCCACATATGCCCTAGTGACTCGGCAACAGGTCAGGAAAGAATTAGCAGCAAGTCAGGATCGTCACATTTCAGATCTGCGCCGGGGGGTAGGTCGACCTCCAGGTTGACCCCCTGGTTGACCTGTATAGGGGAGGTCGACCACCTGGTCGACCTGGCCTTGGGCGGGAAAAATCCCGCCCAGATTGCTTCCTTGTTCGAATTTTAATTTTGAATTTAATTTTGAGCTGTTTTAATTTATATAAAATTCCTGAAACTTCTAAAGGCCATAATTTCCTTATACGAAGTCCGATTTACGAAATCTTGGATATTCCAAGAAGAATTTCGAGATGAACGCAATGACGTAACAATTAAGTATTCTTCAATTCGTTCTTTTAATAGTCATACAAAATTCAGGGTGTTACACTCGACATTCCGCAGGACTAGTTATCAGGGGTTCCCATTGCTGGCCAGTATCAGGATATCTTCGAGGAAGTGACCGGACATCCACCACACCGAGAGATTCAGTTCCATATTGATTTAGTGAAAGATGCCAGACCTATAGTGATGCCACTTCGTCGAACGGCACCAAGGGAGCAGCGAGAGCTCGGGGTGCAAGTAAGCGATCTTTTGAAGAAGCGGTTTATCCGAAGAAGTGTCTCCAAGTGGGGAGTACAAGTTGTATTCGCTACCAAGGCAGATGGTTCCCTTCGTTTATGTGTGGACTATCGCGAGTTGAATAAAGTGACTAGGAGGAATAATTATCCTCTTCTGCGGATAGATGATTTGTTTGATCAACTGGAGGGAGCAAGAGTGTTCTCCCAGTTGGACCTCGCGACAGGATTTCATCAGCTCCGAGTAGCTGCTGAGAGTATTCCTAAAACGGCCTTTCGGACGCCGTCTGGATTCCATGAGTGGTTGGTTATGCCATTCGGATTGAGCAATGCACCAACATATTTTATGGATCGTATGAATAGGGAATTCAGGGATCAATTGAATAAGTTTGTTCTTGTGTTCATGGACGATATATTGGTTTACTCAAGGAAAGAGAAAGAACATAAGGAACATTTGAGGACGGTGATGGAGGTGTTGAGGAAACACCGATTAAAAGTGAAATTTTCTAAGTGTCACTTTTGGAGGAGGGAAGTGAGATTCTTGGGTCATGTTGTTTCAGAGAATGGGATCGTTGTGGACCCTACGAAGGTGGCTACGGTACAAGATTGGTCTACGCCAAAGAATGCAACAGACGTAAGAAGTTTTTTTGGGATTAGCTGGATATTATCATAAGTTTATCCAAGAAGACGTAAGAAGTTTTTTGGGATTAGCTGGATATTATCATAAGTTTATCCAAGACTTCTCCAAGACGGCTGCACCGTTAACTTAGTTGACCAAGAAGAATCAAGCTTTCGTTTGGGGCTAAAGGTGTGAAAATGCATTCAAGAGTCTAAAGGAAAAATTGACGCGTGCACCATTGTTAATCATTCCTAAAGGGAATGAAGAGATGACATTATACACGGATGCCTATGGTATCGGACTAGGTGCTGTATTGATGCAAGGAGGAAGTGTCGTAACGTACGCTAGTCAGCAACTAAAACCGCATGAGAAAAGATATCCTACCCATGATTTGGAATTGGCAGCGATCGTATTCGCATTGAAGATGTAGAGACATTATCTCTTGGGAGAAAGATTCGAGTTGTTTACCGATCATAAGTCATTAAAGTATCTCTTCTCTCAGAAGGATCTAAATCTCCGACAGCAGAGATGGTTAGAATTCTTGGCTTCCTATGATTTCGATATCGCATATACACCAGGAAAGGGCAGTGCGGTAGCTGATACATTGAGTAGGAGACATGCCAGTTTACGGGCTATATTTCTGGAACAGAAGCAACTAGAGTATATCGCTGGGTATGATTTCAGATCAAAGTGCGAATTGGATCCCGAAATGCTAGCAAGTTTGATGATCAGACCCACTTTGATTGAGCGAATTGGTTCCAGTCAGAGGGACGATCCTAATTTATTAGAAATCATCTCCAAGTTAGAAATGGGAATCGACGAGGAGATGAACAAGTGTGGGCTTAATCAAGATGGATGGCTTAGAAAGAATGCGAGACTAGTTGTGTCTAATGTTAATGGATTGAGAAATGAAGTGCTTAGAGAATGTCATCACTCAAAACTGATTATACATCCTGGTGGTAACAAAATGTATCGAGACATGAAGCAGACCTACTCCCGGGAAGGGATGAAAGGAGACATTGGGAATTTTATATCCAAATACATGAATTGCCAGCTAGTTAAAGCTGAACAAAAGAAGCCTAGTGGTTTGCTGCATCCATTAGAAATTCCATAATGGAAATGGGAACAAGTCTCAATGGATTTCATTGATGGGTTACCAAGGACTAGATTGGGCCATGATAGTATTTGGGTGATTGTGGACCGATTAACCAAGAGTGCAAGGTTTATACCCGTCAAGTCGAATAGAATAGCATCTAAGTTAGCAGAACTGTATATGAAGTGGGTAGTGAGATTTCATGCATAACCCAAAGGCATTGTGAGCGATCGAGATCCGTTGTTTACTAGTGGATTTTGGAGGAGCTTACAAGAGGCTTTAGGGTCAGAATTGCATCTCAGTACCGCGTACCATCCTCGAACTGATGGTCGAACAGAGAGGGTGAATCGCATATTGGAGGATCTCTTGAGAGCTTGTATATTGGATTTTGGAGGGTCATGGTATAACCATTTGCATCTAGCGAAGTTTTCATATAATAATAGTTATCAATCTAGTATTCGTATGGCTCCATTTGAAGCTTTGTATGAAAGACCGTGCAACTCACCATCATGTTGGTTAGAAACCAATGAGAAATTTGTGCTTGGGCCAGGTGTGATAAGAGAAACCTTAGATAAGATCAAGGTTATCCAACAGCGAATGAAAGCTATCCAAGATAAGCATAAGAGTTATGCTGATAAGAGACAAAGAGAATTGAAATTATCCAATGGCGACTTGGTATTTGTCAAGATTTCTCCGTTAAAGAGTGTGATTCGATTTGGTAGGAGAGGCAAGTTAACACCAAGATTTGTTGGTCCATTCCCAGTTCTTGAACAAGTTGGGAATTTAGCATATAAAGTTGGATTACCTGACAAGATAGCAGGAGTTATAACGTATTTCATGTTTCCTAATTAAGGGAGTGTGTACACGACCCTAATATGATATTTTCACCGGATCAGTTGGATGACATTGAAGTAGAACCCGAGGCGGTTGGGAACCGCACACTGATCTGTATTGTCGAGTACGACATGAAGCAACTTCGAAGGAAGGCGGTGAAACTGATTAAGGTTCGGTGGGGCAAGAATGAGAATGACTGTACTTGGGAAACAGAGGAGAGCATAAGGAAGACGTATCCAGAACTCTTTGCCTAGTAAGATTTTAACCACCATTTAGTTATCCCCTTGTTAGTAAATCGCATGCTAGGATAGGCTTGTTATGGTTATGTGTATGTTTGATTGTTGCAAATGATTGATAGGCATGCGGGACCCATTGTTGTTTCTTAGTTAAGGAATTTCGGGGGCGAAATTTCTTAAGGGGGGAGAATGTAAGGACCCACATTCTACGCATCGAAGGATAGTAGAATATTTAATTCATATTTATATGAGGTCGTATGGTTGTGCAACTTTGGGGAACGACTATTGGGGTAATTTGCCATGTTCACGATTTTTTCCGATTTTTAAATGACTATTTTGCCCTTGGCGAATCTTGTTTCGCCTATAACTTTTGATTGGTAAGGAGTTTTGACCTGAAACCACTTCCATTGGATTCGGATGATGGTTTACCTTTCCGTAGAGTGGTTACATTAATCAAATGGACTTACCGTTTGGGAGATATGGATGAAACCAGGTTTGGAAGGTGAAAAATAGCTTAATCGGGCCTAATTAGGGTGATTTGCAGCTAGGCCTATAACCCATTTAGGGATTAGGGTTATGGGGAGGCTGAAATCAGTTATGAAATGGTTTTATTTCATTTTCTCAGCCACTTGAAACATTTCTCTAACCCTAGCAATGGCCTCCATCATTTAAATCACTCCCAAATCACCTTCTAATCATTAATTAAGAAGATCTACATCAAATCAAGGCAAATCAACACCAAATCAGAGTCGGAGCTGCTGTGTTGCATAGGGATTCGACCGAAAGGCTAGTAGAGTTTCATAACTAAAGTTTTATTTGTGGCTAAGGTGAATGATTTGCATTGGTTTTCACTAATAAGGGGTGATTAGTGTTAATTTGTGAAATTGTCCGTGTTAAAATTTTGGAAAAATATGTAAAAAATCTTAAATATTATTATAGGGCTTTGATAGAAATTTGGGTTAATTTGGATATGTTTTGATAATCTTGTCATTAGTTATGATTAAACATGATTAAGGGGAAAACATGGGTTTTGGGTATGTTTGATCCATATAAACATGTCATATGATTATTTTGTTGTTTATGATTGATTGTGCATGTTGCTATTAATGTTTGGAATGCTTTGTGATTGTATAGTTAAGTTAGAATGGTCGAAAACTCCGTCATATGGTGTAAATAGCTTGCTGGAAAAGTTGTAGGAATTTGGACCGGATCGGATCAGATCGCCCCCTCCCCCCTCGTGAAGTATGCGTCATAACCCAAACCTGCGTATGCATCACGAACCGATCCGACCAAAAGCTCACGAACTGCTTGCACCTGAAGCTCTCTGATTCGAACCGCCTTTCACGAACTGGTGATGGAGGCTCAACCCAAACCAGAGTATCACCACGAGCCCGAATCGGAGTATCATCGCGACTCGAACCGGAGCTTCATCATGAACTGGACCAGGGAGCCTTCGATGATCTAACATGATGACCACGAGCTGGAGTATGTATCACGAACCGACCTGGAGCATGCACGACCGATCCGAACCAAACCGAACTGAGAACGAGGAGAAGGACCGAACCGATCCATATAAGACCAAAACCCGAGATGCAAAGGTAGTCCAAATGGGAAGCCGTTACTCAGGATCCAGATGGGAACCAACGAGTTAACTTCATGAATTGGACTTTGCTGCGGGATGTGTACAAAAGGGGTTATCGATGTTTATAGCTTTGACTCACCACTGAGGAACTGATTATTGGCTATGGATCAGTGCAGTGAAGTTGTCATGACTTCATAGGGCAGAGTGATCATAGCAAGGCTATGAGCCAGTGCAACGGAGTTGTCATGACTCCATGGGGGCAGAGTGGACATAGCAAAGTATTAGTGGTTACGGATCAATGCAGTGGAGCCGTCAGGACTCCATGGGGAAGAGTGATCGTAACAAAGAATTGGGTGATCAAAGTGGTGGATATCGTATACTTTACGCACAGAGTGAGAGATGTGAGGATGATTGCTATGTTTGATGTTTGCTATCACTATGTCATGCACACCCCCTCCCCATTATTTTCACTCCACGTGTTAGTGCCATCTTATAGTATTGTACATCCTATTGTTCTAACTCTTTGGTTGTAGGTTCAGGTTCAGGTATGGTTATGTACACCTGTTATTGTTCTGTTTTTACTGCTTATAGCTCATACCAGACTTTTTGTCTAATCCAGAGTTTTATGTCTCTTCTTATTACTCTGGGTGCTCCTAAACGAGCAGACCAGAGACAGGTTAACTGGTTATGCACGAGTAGCTGTCCAGAGATGAGTAGGAGGATTACACGTATTATTCCCATATATTCTCCCTATGTTGTTGTTGGTCACTACTTTGGGCATTAGTAGTGTACCTTGCTATTTTGCTTTAGAGACAGTTTTAAAAGTTGTAATAATGATGGTTTAGATCATAAGCTGTATTTTGGATTTTCCGCTGCTATGATGGTTTAGTTTCAGCTTATGCACTATCTCACCTGTTTTATATCAAATCATGTTATTATTATATTTTGTTTCACGCGTTGTGAGATATACTACAGTTTTTTGATGATTCATCATTTGATGACCGTCCCGTGCTAGTCAGGCATTGGCACAACGCATTTCGTGGAAATGTCGACTTGTCCAGGGCGAGCCATCACAATTTATTGTTAAACAGATTTCTATTAAATATTTATTTTAAATCAATATCATATTACACCCATGTGCGAAGCACGGGTCTAAACCTTCCTAATGTAAAATTCTATTCATTTTCCAAATATTTCCTTCTATAATTCTATTTACTTTCCAAATAAATATTCCTTTTATAATTATAAATATTTTCCATATAAATATTCCTTTTATAATTATATTTATTTCCTATAAATGTTTCATGTATAATATCCTATTTATTTCCTATAAATATTTCATTTTCAAAATACACTTTGAAAATTCTCTTTTTACATTCCAATTTTTCTTATGGTGTTTAAAATACCAGTTAAACAGACCAGTGTCATCATAATCAATCACAGGCTTTATATCACATCATATATCACAATATATGAAAACAAACAGTATTATAAATATTGAGGAATCCAGTTGGATCCCTCCAACCAGTTACCCTACATCCACAGATTAAACAATATAAATAACATCGATTTCATTTCAATATGAAATATTCTGATAAACATAATCAATATTTGATTAACGATTTATATATATATCGTTATCTATATTTTCAGCCAATAAATCAGCAATTCAACCAAACAATCAATCATTATTTATCAATAGTAGATTATATTTATAAAAATATAAACTGTACAGAATTAGTGAGATTTACTCACATTGGTCGGTTTATCCTTAAATAACGATAACCGTCATTGATTCAGATCAGACAATTTATTTCGCTATAAATTGTAACAAGCTCCAATTCACTCCCAATCAGTTCAATGTGCAGTGTTCGCCCATACGATACCAATGGATTTGACCGTTCGAAATTCTAATACAGTATGAGTGAATTATTTAAATTAAAAGTTTATATACTAATTTAAATAGTTTTAAACATAAGACCTTAATTAAGGGGCTTTACCAAATTCTTTCTCGGCCCATATACGATTGTAAATACCCGGAACGTGGATTGCTTTCTTCCTCTCCTCTGAAGGCCGCAAACTCTAGACATTTCTGAGCACCAATTTCGATCCTTCAAGCTCACCAACCCACTCGAATACACCACGATAATTCATGAGACTGTCTCCGTTCTCTTCTCCTTCGCAAACTCAATCTACTTAACACCATTAGGCGGAACTCGATCACGCATCTCTGTCGCGACTTCAACACCATCTTGATGTAAATAATGGGTAACCACCGAACTTACTTGACATCGTAATCCACGAAAAATGCGCATAGCCTTCCAAATTTCACAACAAATCCAAAAATAACAACGAAAACCCCAACCGATGCTTTCATTTCCAATCAATCTCAACCCTAGCTACCAAAAACTAACAATGTAAATTTTGGGTGACTCCAAACAGATGTCGAACCCCATGAAATTGATATCAAACTGAAGAGAAAGTTTATAGGAGATCGAATATACATTTGGTTGGATTTATAGAATTTTCTTGGATTATATTTGGATTTTTGAAATACTCGATTTTAGTTTTCACTTTACTAAAGGAGACAGCAGAAATTTTGTTGACCGTATAAATGATGAAATTAGGTTAAGGGATAGTGAGGTATTTATAGAGGAATTTTAATATTTTTATATTCGAATTAAATATTAATTTATACTATACTACTTCTTGTATTTGTCCCTTAAAAATTCCTGTGATCACACATGATATCCAAAAATCACGAAAATTGACAGCAGCTACAGTTTGACATTACAGACCCAACGAAACTTGTTTCGTCGAATTCCAAGTCCGTTTGCTCACACAACATATTTTTAAAGTCAAATTATTGAATATTTTTCACATTAGAATCTCGTACGGCCACATACTGACTCCAAAAATCACGAAAATTGAAATCTAACAATAATTTAATATTCTGAATCCAACAAAATTAGTTTCATCGAAAACAGAGGTCATTTGCAAAACTGGCTATTTTTAAACCTCTAAATAAACCAATTTAAATATTAATATATTTAAAAATAATTAAATTTAACATTAATAAATTAATATTATCATATATATTCACAATAGAATATCATATAACTCCAAAACAAATATATCAGGATTTATGACTCGATATTTCAAAATTCACAGTTATATCGATATTCGATTTATATTTAAATCCTTTTATAAATCATTATAAATTATAAAGGAACTCTATAGCAACTTTTCGAAAATTTGATTTGGACATAACTCACAATCTACACGAAGAAATCTTGATTTTTCTTTTTCATTAGAAAAATATACATTACCAGCTCCGAACGTTTCTTGTTTCAAAGAAATTCGACTTAAAACGGATTCTATATATTCAATTGAAGTTCGAAACTCCATATTATGAACTGTCGCGCCATTTCGAGCTCAATTATAATTATAATATAAGTTATACGATCAAATGACATTTATAAATAAATTCGTTGTTATAATTAAATTGTAAACTGATTTAAATATTATAAATAATCCAATTCACACAATATTGTGAATTCTACTATTTCCGACTATTTCAGAATTTAAATATATTATTCTATTAATTCTATTAATTAAATATTCAATATTATTTAATTAAACAACCATTTAAAATTCTAAATCACTATTTAAATAATTAAATAAATTAATTATATATCGTAAAAATACGGGTCGTTACAACTATGTCATCTACATACACTACCAGAAGTATTATCCCTTCATTAGATCTCTTATAAAATACTGAATGGTCAGATTTATTTCTCATGATACCAAATTTCTCTATAGCCATGCTAAACTTATCAAACCAAGCTCTTGGACTCTGTTTAAGTCCATACAGTGATTTGCTTAGTTTGTACACCAAGCTTGTCTCCCTTTGAGCAACAAATTCAAGAGGTTGCTCCATATATACCTCTTCAGATAAATCACCATGTAAAAAAAGCATTTTTATATCCAATTGATGGAGCTTCCAGTTATACCTCGCTGCCATAGAAATGAAAAGTCGGATAGAAGACATTTTGTCTATAGGAGAGAATGTTTCTGAATAGTCAATCACATATGTCTGTGCATTTCCCTTGGCTACTAGACGTGCCTTGTACCGGGCTACACTTCCATTTACATTCATCTTTACTAAAAAGGTCCATTTACACCCCCGTTGGCTTTTTGTTTGGTGATAGTTCTACTAAAGTCCAAGTTTTATTGTGTTCTAAGGCATTTATCTCTTCTATCATAGATTCACGCCACTTTAATGAATTATGTGCTTCACCTACAATCTTTGGTATAGAAATTGACTCCAAAGCTGATATGAAAGCATAGGAAGTAGGTGGGAGTTTATCATATGTTACACCAGATGAGATAGGAAATGTACATGTTCTCTTTCCTTTTCTCAAAGCAATTAGTAAGTCAAGGTTATCGTCATACTCAGTTTGTTGTGTACTTCCTACTGTATTATCCTCTGTATGAAGATTCTTTAAATCATCCACACTCAAATGTTCACTGGGTATAGTTGAGTAAACTAGAAACTCTTCATTATCCTCTTGAAATGGTGATTTAGTATTTTGATAGAATGGTATGTCTTCCATGAATGTTACATCTATTCAAACAACATATATCTTGAAGCTTGGATAATAACATCTGTATCCCTTCTGCACTCTAAAATACCCCACAAAAATGCACTTTAGAGATTTATGATCAAGTTTCCCTAGCTGTTGACTTACATCTCTCAAAAAACAAGTACACCCAAACACTCTATGTTTAATGGGGAACAGGGCTTTACTTGGTTATAAGACCTGATAGAGGATTTCATTATTGAGCACAGTTGATGGCATTCTATTAATAAGAAAGCAAGCAGTTACCATTACATCAGACCATTACCCCTTTGGCACATTCATCTGAGAAAGTAATGCTCTAGCAGTTTCTAATAAATGTCAAATTTTCCTCTCAACAACACCGTTTTGAGATGGAGTATCAACACACGAAGTTTCATGCAGAATGCCATTTTGAGTCAAATAATTACTAAAATCAGAGGACACATATTCCTTTGCATTATTACTATGCAGAGTTTTAATGGAAGTGTTAAAATGCGTCTTAACTCAACATTGAATTTACAGAAAATAGGAAACAATTCAGTTCAAGATTTCATCGAAAACAACCTGTAATATGAGTGTAATCATCAACAAATGTTACAAAGTATTTATAACCAGTTTTGGATACAACAGAGGAAGGTCCCCAAATGTCAAAATGAATTAAAGCAAATGGGCCAATTGTAGGATCTATATTAACCCTAGAGGGACATGAATAGGGTTTGTGCTAGTTTTTGCTGAGTAATAAATAATATAACACAGATAATAATCAGAGAAAATGCGGAAAAATAAATAACACACATATATATCCAGCTTCAACAAAACCCTGCCTATTGCTGCATCACTCAAGGTTTCTTGTAACAACCCGGAAAATACTAGCCAATTTAAAAATTTTAAATTGGTTATTTTAAAGGAATTTGAGAAATTGAAATAGAATATTTCAATAAAATAGTGAATTAGAAATAGTGGGGCAGTTTGAAAATTTGAATTCAAAATTTGACTGACTACACCGGGTGCAAAATATAACGGATTTTAGTGAAACCAGAAATATTTAAATATGTTTATGAATATCTTTCTAACGAATCAGAAAAATTGAAGTTTCATAGCGGGAATCAAAATTTATGGCCAAATGAATTTTCAGAAAGGTCGCTATATAGAATATATAGCCCTTGAAAATAGATATTTTGCAAACGACCTCGGAATTCGACGAAACCACTTTTGTTGGATCCGGGATGTCAAACTATTACTAGGTTTCAAATTTTGTTATTTTTGAAGCTAGTATGTGAGCGTGGCAAAAGAAAATGTGTTTGGTCAATTTCTGTTAAATTGGATCGACCAGAAAATGGCCATTTTTCAAACGATCTCAGAATTCGACGAAACTAGTTTTGTCGAGACCGTATCGTCGAAACATAGCCATATTTATTTTTCTGGAATTTTTCGAATCAGTTTGTGGCCCTAGCAAATTGAAATGTACATTCAAATTGAATATAAAATGTTTTATACTTTAATTTGAAAAATAACTGACTGTAACAGTCGAATTGGCCTAAGAAACATATTCCATTATGTCCGGGATAGGGGTATTTAGCTAGGGGCGACAATCGTTGGGTTTAAATTGGTGTTCGTGTGGAGAAACACTATTATAAAATTTAATAAAATCATCGACGGAAATGCTTTCTCCCCTTCCCTGGCGATTTCCGATCGCCACAGCCCGAATCAGCCCCACCCCCAATTCAACTTTTTGTAGTTCTCCTTCCCCTCTTCAAATCCATATAAAGAACTCCCCCTATCGTTGCTCCTATCTCGAGATTTCTTCCTCCAAAGACCCGACCTTCCAGCCGCCGCCGCGAGCACTGGGCCCCACCGAGTTGCCTCCAACCGCCACGCGCCTGAAGCTCTCTCCTCCCTCTTCCATGCTGTACCATCTGATCGTCGTATCGAGCCTCGGTTTTCGCGAAAACTGAAAACCTAGTTTTGAACAATCGTTAAAGGTATCGGCTTTATTTTATTTGAATTGAAAATAACACTCTTAAGTGTTGCAAACTTTGAAAAATCATATCTTTGTTGTGTTTGACGAAATTCGATGAAACAGGAAACATCGTGACCGTAAGGAGGTTCTCTACCACCTAGAAGAGACCGCGGATTTTTCTGAGCTCGCTAGGATTTTTACCACCTCACAACCAATGTGGGATTTCTAATTGAAATGTGAATGGAAATGTCATGTATAAATTATATAAGCGAAATATAAATTATACACGTGTCATATACCTCATGTACATGCGTTGTGTAAGCTATATGAGCGAAGTATGAATTATACATGCATTGTGTAATTGATATGTGTGTTGAAATGCAAGTGAAATATAGAAATAATAATAATAATAATAAATATATATATATGTATATATATATGTATATATATATATATATATATATATATACTCCCCTCGTCCACAAACCATGGACGATATTTATTGTTTGTGAATTGGTGTGAAAAATTTAGTGAATAATGCGAATGGTTGATAGAATTGTTTGTGGTTGATATTGTTTGGTTGTGGTTGAAAAATAACCATTGGTGATTGAAACAAATTGGAAATAATTGTGGAAATGAAAATAAACATGCCGCGTGCGTGCGAACTAGATGCATGAAATCCCCATTGTCAAAAAACCGCGAGGTTTTAAGGTAGAGCGAGGAGCCGTACTCGGGACGGTGCCGGTTTTAACTACCCTACCTTTATGCTGCCGAAATTTTGAATAATATTCATGTGTTAGAATTATTTTCATATGTTGAAATTATCTTCATGCGTTGAAACTAAAGTCATGTGTTGAAACAATATCCATGTGTGGAAATGCTCATGTGTTGAGAGGTAATGTGTTGAAAATTAAATTCATGTGTTGAATGAATACAGTGTTTAAACAAGAAAAATCACATTTTTATAATATATGTGAAGTATGTAAAATATTCGCGTGATAAATAAATGGTTTCAACAATAAAAAAATTCATCTTTCTTATATGAACAAACTATATAAAATATCCATGTGTGTAAATGCTCATGTGTTGAGAAGTGCGTGTGTTGAAAAGGTTCATGTGTTGAATAAAAAGATCGAACAATAAAAATTACATTTTTAGTGATATTATGAAGTGTTAAAAACATTCATGTGTTGAATAAATATTTTAGATGATAAAAATGCCATTTTTATCAGATATGTGATTTGCTAAAAATATACGAGTGTTGAAATAAATATTTTGAAATGAATATTATTTTTAACATGTATAGGAACTAAATAAAATAGTCATGTGTTGAAATATATTTTAGTTCGCCAAAAATATCATTTTTGAAATGTGAAGTGTTGAAAATAACCACTTGTTCAAATAAATATGCATTAGTTAAAATATTCATTAATTAGCTAATGATATGATTTTTGCTTATGTATGCGACATTAGAATGAATGGTGTCTTTAAACCAAATTGAATCAAATATGAAGTTGAATGGAAAATGATAAGTGATAAGAATTGTACATATGTACATGCTTATTTATTGAACAGGTTATAGCAAAGAGGCTAGAGAAGAGGAATAAAATTGTGTGCCCGACAAATAGGTACATATTTACTATTTTGCTTGGGTGATGATTTTATGAGCCTATTTGTAACACCCCACGTCCATTAATGTCACTCACGAAGGGAATGCATTAACTTCCATGGAGGTTATAAGTGAATATAGAACAGAAAAATTTCAACAAGACAGATAGTAAATAGCACTTGGAAATCTAAAACTTCATTTTATTGCAGCGGAAATTAAACATGTTTGTTTCATCATAAAACCATAGATCATAACCAAGTACAATATCCATCTTCATAAAAACAAAATACATAATCCCATTACATAAATAGCCATTAAAAAGATAACAAGCTGGACTTTACTTCAACGGTCCAAGCTTTCCAAAGAGAGATGAAGCAATTCAATCAAACTCCACTAGAGCTGGGCCCAACCTGAGGACCTGGAGGGGGAAAAAGGATAGAAATAGAGTGGGTCAGACATAAAGTCTGGCGAGTATGATAATTCTAACAATACTATTATCAAAATAACTAGACTAAGGCATAAGCTGGAAGACAAGTAAATGTCTATGAACTCTTAGGAAGATAAAGATAGTGTTTAAGATAACGTTAAAGATAACGGTAAAGGCACACCTAATTACTAACGAATGATTACTACACTGCACCGCACATTACTACACTGCACCACACCAGTCACCCTATTGTTTGATCCCACTTGCTTCACACAGAAACTTTATAAATAGCCTTACGTACCCCTAGCTGACTACATAGGTGCCGTCTGCCCCTATCTCCAATAGGTGTACCCCACTACCCACTTTCGATTGGATCCCTACTCGTAGATACCCGTGCTGGCCCCACAGTGGGGTGTATCACTCCCCTAAAGTGGCAACCCGATACAACTTGAGAATGCACGGCTTATACCAACACGATGCAACAACGTCTTACCTACCAGCTCGGGTCCACACACGCATATGAAACCCGTTGGACTTGCGTTGCCACCGCTCCCCGTTTTGGCCTCTTACAGTCAAACCCAGCATGCGTGTCCCGTCCTCGACTTGGGTCGAGCGCACAAAGATACGTTTGGGATACTGGTCGAAATGGGCCCCCACAAGCTACCCACCTAAGCTTGTCGCTAGTATATCCCACTTAACCCTCTTAGTCATGTTCATTTACATGTGTGTTTGGTTAAGTCTTACTAATCGTATTTCACATGCCACTAAGGGAACAACCTAGATTCCTCATGCCACCCAAGGCACCTATTTAACCCCCATATCCCACCTTACATGTTTATCTGGTTAAGTATTTCTTAATTCATTCAGGCCATAACCTCATAAAGACCTCTCACATTAGACTGGCATTTATGGCAGCTGGATTTGCCGGGCGGGTCCGGGAAGTCTTACACCATAAAAGAGTCTTAACTCGTGTCTTTACAACCGTTATGCTTTAGTTTAGGCCTAGGACCTCTCACATTGGGCTGACATTTGTGACCACTGGATTTGCCGGGCGGGTCCGGGCAGGTTTACGCCACAAACGAGTCCAACCTCGTGTCCTAAGCATTGATTAACACTTAAAATCTTTTACCCCAGTTTTAATAATTCCCTATTCAAATTATTAATTAAGTCAACTTTTAATGATGTCCATAATTGACTCAATTATGGCCATCCACTTATGGCATGCAAAATCATATCAATTGCACCCCAACTTTTTAATATTAAATCCTTAATATTACCCCTACCCCACGTTTATACGTTCGCTTATTCAACGCATAATATAGGCTAGACTTGTATAGTCTAACACCTAGCATAAAGATAAATTATCACAACATATAGACAATTAAAATAAATCTAATCATAATAGGGGTGAAACTTGCATAAACTACACATGTTAAGGATCAAAAGGTGTCAACTTGTTAAATGTCTCAATTTACATGATATGATCATAGCCCAAATCTATACATAAACTTGCATATGGGTTTTTTAGGCAACATAATGATGGTGTGAACTAGCATAGGATATCACATATATCATAGCATAATTCTAGATGTCATAATAGATGTCTTGGCATATGTTCATAACTTTTCTAATCAATCTAACTTGCATATGTGACTTGTCATATAGATCAACATAACCCAAACATGATGATTTAATTAATATGAACTAACTAGAATAAATGGTAACATCATGGCCTTTTTAACACGTATGATTCATCACAACTTAGCATAGAAACTTTCAACATACATAACATCATCATAGCATGATTTATAACATACAAGATATCATCATCACATAACATTGGATTTACAATATACATGATAGCAAAAGGGGTTTACAACAACATATATGATAATTCACATCATCTACTCATAATCCATTCATAACTCAACCTAAT
The DNA here is from genome assembly GCA_030737875.1 of Allium sativum. Lineage (NCBI taxonomy): Eukaryota > Viridiplantae > Streptophyta > Magnoliopsida > Asparagales > Amaryllidaceae > Allium > Allium sativum. Next base: position 488,395,174 of record CM060913.1, read on the forward strand.
TAAAATGATAATAATCTTGTTAAGATCATCATACTCACAATTTAGAGAAGAAAAGAGAGAGTTTTGCTTTGCTTTAGGGTTGAGAGAATTAGAATTGCTTTTCTTCTTTCTTAGTTGGCGGCGGCTCCATTGATTTCCATGGCGACGGTAACTATTCTATTTTAATTAGGTTTAGGGTTAGCATTAGGATGTATTTATAGGTGTAGGAAGTTATTTAGGACCATTAGATTAACCCTGAACCATGAGAACCAATCAAATGCAAAATCTGCATTTGAGCGAATCGGCCCACGGGTTGACAGCCAAACACCATGGATTAACCCCTAGTCGACCCAGCGGGGCTTGGGTCGACCTCAAAAATGGGCCAGTTCGGTTATTTCCCCTCCCAATTCGCTATTTTGAACTTTTTCACATATTTATTTATTTAATTTTTAATTTATATATATATATATATCAATATACATATATATTTCTCTGCGCAACCCATTTCACTTAATTCTTTTCTAAAAATTAAGTATACTTTAATTTGTGAATTTTAATGTTATAAAATTACGGGGTGTTACATTCTCCCCTCCTTAAAGGATTTCGTCCCCGAAATCTCCAAGTCAAGAAGAATGTATATCCTACCATCTAATCGTCCATCTACTCAACCATCAAACACCAGCATCCATTGTCCTTAAAAGACTTCTAATGCTTTAATGTTTATATGCACAGTGTGTGTATATGTCCATATCTAATGCAAAATTAGGCGGTCTACTGATTCAGTCGACCTCCTTAGTGCAATTCATGATAGTGCCATGCGTCTAATATGTATGCAAAAGATTCCTAATGATACATATTAATTCTATATGCGTGCACAACCATCCACCCGAATGCAGCAACTATATGATAATACAACCATTATACATCCATTTTACTAAATACATCCATATATGTGCAACATGCAATATGAAATGACTGAGCCGATCTGGTGCCTAATAGTGTATGTATATGCATCCACGAGCAACCACTAGCAAACACTTGCATCCACTTTGCATCCACCATACATAACATGTCTCAAACACATGTTTCAACCATAGGATTATCCTAACTAAAGGTCAAAGATACTAGCGAGAGGATATACTAAAGATAAGATAAGTACAAGCTAAGCGATAAAGGAGAAATTAAAGGACATACCCTCAAAAAGAAAAGGGTATCGTGAACGCATCTTCTCTTCCGTCTCCCAAGTAGCGTTGCTCTCATCATCTCCCCATTGCACTTTGACTAGTCTGACCTCTCGGTTCCTCAACCTCTTGATCTCCGACCCAAGAATGCACGTAGGAGCTCGTCGAATTGTCGCATCACGCTCTATCTCCACCTCTCTAAGCAAGCTCGGCTCTACCACTTTCGCGGTCTCGTGCAAGCACTTCCTCAAATGTGACACATGGAATACGTCATGTACACCACTAAGTCTCTCGGGCAACTCCACTCTATTCGCCATCCGTCCAATCCTCTCCTTAATAGGAAACGGCCCTACAAACCTTGGTGCTAATTTCCCAACGGACCTAAAGCGAAAAACGTTTCGTAATGGAGACACTTTGACAAAGACCATGTCCCCAACTTCAAACTCAAGATCTGTCCTCCTCTTATCCGCATAAGATTTATGCCTATTTTGCGCTGCTTTCATCCTCCTTCGAATCAAGTCGATCTTCTCCGAAGTCTCCCTAATCATATCGGGCCCAAGTAAGATCTTATCCGTAGATTCCCACCAACATGTAGGTGAACGACAAGTTCGTCCATATAGAGCTTCGAATGGTGCCATACCAATGCTGGACTGAAAGCTATTATTATATGCGAACTCAACCAATGGAAGATGCTCTTCCCATGTACCCCCAAAGTCTAGGATACATAGCCTCAACAGATCCTCTAGAATGCGATTCACCTTCTCAGTCCGGCCTTCCGTCTGAGGCTGATATGCGGTGCTCAAATATAACTGAGTCCCTACCGCCTCTTATAAGCTTCTCCAAAATTCGCTAGTGAAAATAGGATCGCGGTCGCTCACTATGCTAGAAGGAACACCGTGCAAATGAACTATCTCTCGAACGTATACAGAAGCTAACCATGGAGAAGTCCTCTTACTCTTCACGGGAATGAAATGGGCGCTCTTAGTAAGTCTATCTACTATAACCCAAATCCCCGTATTACCCTTCCTCGATCGCGGTAATCCATCCACAAAATCCATCGAGATGCTTTCCCATTTCCATAGTGGAACCTCCAATGGGTGAAGCAACCCACCGGGTTTCTTTTGCTTCGCTTTTACTTGTTGGCACACCAAGCATCTAGCGACATACTCGGCCACATCTTTCTTTATGCCGGCCAAAAGTAAACTCTCTTCATGTCTTTGTACATCTTGTCCCCGCCGGGATGAATGGTCATCTTCGAATGATGTGCTTCGTCAAGAATAGTCTTCCTTAGGTCATCGTCTTTTGGTACACAAAGTCTACCGTCCCTACGTAACCAACCCTTATCGTCTAGGGTATACCTACGGAGATGGCTTGATGACTCCCCTCCTTTGAGTTTTTCTACTAACTCAACCAACTGCGGGTCGTCTCGCTGTGCCTCGCCAATCCGTCCCAAAAGCGAAGGTCTGATCTCCAAGGATGCTAGCAAACCGGGTACGAAGTCAACGGAAGGTCTAAAGTCAAACATCGAAATGAATTCTAAACTTCGCCGCTCAACAAACAAAGGACTTACGGATAATCTTTTTCTAATTAAGGCGTCTGCCACCATGTTACCCTTGCCAGGGGTATAGGCTATTTCAAAGTCGTAGGACGCTAAGAACTCCATCCACCTTTGCTGCCTTATGTTCAAGTCCTTTTGAGAGAATAGGTATTTTAAAGACTTGTGGTCAGTGAATAATTCGAATTTCTCGCCAAGAAGATAATGACGCCAAGACTTAAGCGCGAAAACAATAGCGGCCAATTCTAGGTCATGTGTAGGATAATTTTTCTCATGCGCTCTCAACTGCCTTCCACCATAGGCTATTACCCTGCCCTCTTGCATTAAGACTGCGCCTAGTCCTGTCGCACAAGCGTCAGTATAAACGGTAAACGGCTTACTCCCGTCTGGCAATACTAAGACTGAGGTTGAAGTCAAAGCTCTCTTCAAATGTTGGAACGCATCATCACAATCTACGTCCCACGTGAAAACTAGGTTCTTCTTCGTCAAGCGTGTCAATGGAGCTGATATCTTTGCGAAGTCTTTGATAAACTTCCTATAGTAGCCAGCCAATCCCAAGAAACTTCTCACTTCGGTAGCATTTTTAAGAACCTTCCAATCTTGGATGGCCACCACCTTCGCGGGACCTACAGCTATCCCTTCTTTGGAAACCACGTGTCCTAAGAACCGTACTTCCTTCCTCCAAAAGTGACACATAGAAAATTTAGCTTTAAGCTTATGCGCTCGAAGAGTCTCTAACACTTCCCTAAGATGTAGGGCATGCTCTTCTTCATCCTTAGAAAAGATCAAGATGTCAACTACAAAGACTACCACAAATTTGTTAAGGTACTCCCTAAACACCCTACTCATCAAATCAACAAAGTATGCAGGGGCGTTTGTCAAACCGAAGGGCATCACTAGCCATTCATAGAAACGGTCCGGAGTCCTAAAGGCAGTCTTGTCTATGCTATCCTCAGCCACTCTCAACTGATGGAACCCAGTGGCTAAGTCCAACTGCGAAAACACTGAGGCGCCAACTAACTGATCGAAGAGATCATCAATCCTCGGCAGTGGGTGTCTGTTCTTCTTAGTAAGTTTATTAAGTTCTCTATAGTCCACACACAGTCTAAGGGACCCATCCGCCTTCGTGGCAAATACTACTGGAGCACCCCACTTCGATATACTTCGTCTTATGAACCCCTTCTCAAGCAACTCCTTCACTTGCTTATCGAGTTCCCTCCTTTCACGTAGAGCCATGTGGCATACTGGCAAAGATACTGGTTTCGCATTATCCACAAGATATATTCGAAAATCTATCTCCCGCTTCGGAGGCAAGCCCTTCACCTCCTCAAACACATCCGAATATTCTCGGACCACTCTAACAGATCGTAAATTTTCCTCAGACGCGTCAAGCGATTCTAGATAACTTAGCATAACCGAATTTATGGGATTACAAAAGATTTCGAGAGTGTTGCTAAGGCGATTCACGAGCCTAACTACTCTCCTTTCACAATCAAGAATGGCCGCATTTCTGGATAACCAATCCATTCCTAAAATTAGCCCATAGCCCGTGAAGCCCAACACATAAGCATCACATCTAAATTCAACGCTAAGTATGGAAATTTTCAAATCCAAACACATCATAGACAAATAAGCTGAGCCCCCAATTGGATTCGAAACAACTAAGGGATCCTCTACTAAACTGGTGTTTAAGTGCAGTGATTCAACTAATGATGTAGAGATAAACGAATGTGATGCGCCCAAATCGAATAAGGTACGGACAGGATGATCAAACAGAAAAACTAAGCTTTCAACAGAAATGGTTCTACCTCGTTCTTGCAGCGGTGGGACCGTGAGAGCCTGAACTTGTCCCCTTGCCTGCCATGGTGCCATAAGAGCCTGCACCTGTCCTCCCGAGGTAGCTCCTGCCCTATGCCCCTTCTTTGGGTAGTCCTTCACTAAATGTAACGCATCGCCACAATGAAAACAGCCTGTGTTCTTTTTCTTTCGGCAATCCTTGCTGAGACGGCCTGGTGTCCCAAGTTAAAACATTTCTTCTTTCCCTTGTCGTTATTGTCTTTACCACCCTTCTTGTTTTGCTATTGTGGTTTCTTCTGATTCCCCTTCTTCTTGGGTGCCTTATCAGCTTTAGCGCTTTTCTCCTCATGCATAAGCGCCATTTCTACTAACTTCTCAAAGGTGGCCCCCATAGGGATGTGGGTCATAGCCAACCCTTGCACTGGTTCATTCAAGCCATTCACGAACCTCAGCGCCTTCTTCTCCGGCGTGTTCACTAAGTCCAAGCCAAAACTTGCTAACTGATTAAATTTATTGACATATTCTTTCACTTATGAGCTTCCTTGCTTCAATGTCAAGAACCTTTCCATATATAGATTTTCTTCCTCCCTTGAGAGAAACTTCGCCTCGAACCTACGTCTGAAATCCGCCCAAGAGTCAACAGGACGCTCCCCATTAGTGACCTCCCACCAAAACGAGGCCTCTCCCTTCATCAACCAAGCTGCTAAACGAACTCTCTTCCCTTCTTCTACTTCAAATATTTCTAGCAATTCTTCCACCTCCTTAAGCCAATCTCTAGCTTCCACAAACGTTTCTGACCCTTGAAATGGTTTTCCACCCATAGCCTTGAATTCCTTGCACGTCTTTGCAAAAGTATCTACGCGAGGAGGAGGAGGAGGAACGGGTGCAACTGGTGGTGGAGGAACATTGGCTGGACCTGCAGCGGCCCTAACCTCTAATAACCTCCTATACCATCCTGATATCGTTACACCGTCGGGTAGATTAAGATCTTCAGCCATGCAGAAACGAAAAAGGAAAGATCCAAAATGGAGAATTCGAAAGATAAAGATATGGGCTATTGGAGATTATGTTTATTTTCTTAAAAACCTTTCTCTTTAAATTTCTCATTAAAACATGTTTTTGAAAGCACTTCTTCCAAAAATAACTATTTTTCTAAAGTATTTGTATCTGTTCTGGTAACCTTAAGCTCTGATACCACGTATAACACCCCACGTCCATTAATGTCACTCACGAAGGGAATGCATTAACTTCCATGGAGGTTATAAGTGAATATAGAACAGAAAAATTACAACAAGACAGATAGTAAATAGTACTTGGAAATCTAAAACTTCATTTTATTGCAGCGGAAATTAAACGTGTTTGTTTCATCATAAAACCATAGATCATAACCAAGTACAATATCCATCTTCATAAAAACAAAATACATAATCCCATTACATAAATAGCCATTAAAAAGATAACAAGCTGGACTTTACTTCAACGGTCCAAGCTTTCCAAAGAGAGATGAAGCAATTCAATCAAACTCCACTAGAGCTGGGCCCAACCTGAGGATTTGGAGGGGAAAAAGGATAGAAATAGAGGGGGTCAGACATAAAGTTTGGCGAGTATGATAATTCTAACAATACTGTTATCAAAATAACTAGACTAAGGCATAAGCTGGAAGACAAGTAAATGTGTATGAACTCTTAGGAAGATAAAGATAGCGTTTAAGATAACGTTAAAGATAACGGTAAAGGCACACCTAATTACTAACGAATGATTACTACACTGCACCGCACATTACTACACTGCACCACACCAGTCACCCTATTGTTTGATCCCACTTGCTTCACACAGAAACTTTATAAATAGCCTTAAGTACCCCTAGCTGACTACATAGGTGTCGTCTGCCCCTATCTCCACTAGGTGTACCCCACTACCCACTTTCGATCGGCTCCCTACTCGTAGATACCCGTGCTGACCCCACATTGGGGTGTATCACTCCCCTAAAGTGGCAACCCGATACAACTTGAGAATGCACGGCTTATACCTACATGAAGCAACAACGTCTAACCTACCAGCCCGGGTCCACACACGCATATGAAACCCGTTGGACTTGCGTTGCCACCGCTCCCCGTTTTGGCCTCTTACAGTCAAACCCAGCATGCGTGTCCCGTCCTCGACTTGGGTCGAGCCCACAAAGATATGTTTGGGATACTGGTCGAAATGGGCCCCCACAAGCTACCCACCTAAGCTTGTCACTAGTATATCCCACTTAACCCTCTTGGTCATGTTCATTTACATGTGTGTTTGGTTAAGTCTTACTAATCGTATTTCACATGCCACTAAGGGCACCCCCTAGATTCCTCATGCCACCCAAGGCACCTACTTAACCCACATGTCCCACCTTACATGTTTATCTGGTTAAGTATTTCTTAATTCATTCAGGCCATAACCTCATAAAGACCTCTCACATTAGACTGGCATTTATGGCAGCTGGATTTGCCGGGCGGGTCCGGGCAGTCTTACACCATAAAAGAGTCTAACCTCGTGTCTTTACAACCGTTATGCTTTAGTTTAGGCCTAGGACCTCTCACATTGGGCTGACATTTGTGACCACTGGATTTGCCGGGCGGGTCCGGGCATGTTTATGTCACAAACGAGTCCAACCTCGTGTCCTAAGCATTGATTAACACTTAAAATCTTTTACCCCAGTTTTAATAATTCCCTATTCAAATTATTAATTAAGTCAACTTTTAATGATATCCATAATTGACTCAATTATGGCCATCCACTTATGGCATGCAAAATCATATCAATTGCACCCCAACTTTTTAATATTAAATCCTTAATATTACCCCTACCCCACATTTATACGTTCGCTTATTCAACGCATAATATAGGCTAGACTTTTATAGTCTAACACCTAGCACAAAGATAAATTATCACAACATATAGACAATTAAAATAAATCTAATCATAATAGGGGTGAAACTTGCATAAACTACACATGTTAAGGATCAAAAGGTGTCAACTTGTTAAATGTCTCAATTTACATGATATGATCATAGCCCAAATCTATACATAAACTTGCATATGGGTTTTTTAGGCAACATAATGATGGTGTGAACTAGCATAGGATATCACATATGTGATAGCATAATTCTAGATGTCATAATAGATGTCTTGGCATATGTTCATAACTTTTCTAATCAATCTAACTTGCATATGTGACTTATCTTATAGATCAACATAACCCAAAGATGATGATTTAATTAATATGAACTAACTAGCATAGATGGTAACATCATGGCCTTTTTAACACGTATGATTCATCACAACTTAGCATAGAAACTTTCAACATACATAACATCATCATAGCATGATTTACAACATATAAGATATCATCATCACATAACATTGGATTTACAATATACATGATAGCAAAAGGGGTTTACAACAACATATATGATAATTCACATCATCTACTCATAATCCATTCATAACTCAACCTAATTAAAATGATAATAATCTTGTTAAGATCATCATACTCACAATTTAGAGAAGAAAAGAGAGAGTTTTGCTTTGCTTTAGGGTTGAGAGAATTAGAATTGAATTTGCTTTTCTTCTTTCTTAGTTGGCGGCGGCTCCATTGATTTCCATGGCGACGGTAACTATTCTATTTTAATTTGGTTTAGGTTTAGCATTAGGATGTATTTATAGGTGTAGGAAGTTATTTAGGACCATTAGATTAACCCTGAACCATGAGAACCAATCAAATGCAAAATCTGCATTTGAGCGAATCGGCCCACGGGTTGACAGCCAAACACCCTGAATTAACCCCTAGTCAACCCAGCGAGGCTCGGGTCGACCTCAAAAATGGGCCGGTTCGGTTATTTCCCCTCCCAATTCGCTATTTTGAAATTTTTCACATATTTATTTATTTAATTTATATATATATATATATATATATATATATCAATATATATATATTTCTCTGCGCAACCCATTTCACTTAATTCTTTTCTAAAAATTATGTATACTTTAATTTGTGAATTTTAATGTTATAAAATTACGGGGTGTTACATTATTGGCTAGCCGCTTGGCTTTTTCTTTTTCTTTTTGAGATGAGACGCCCATGTGGCTATTTGGGAATTTTCCCAGCCCCTCCCGTACAAAGGAGGTTATGGCGAAATTTTCCAAAATTTAAAGGCGTTAGTGAAATATTTGAGGCGAAAACAATATTGAAATCGTCGAATGAACTATATATATATATATATATATATATATATAATTAAAATGAATCGTGGCCGTGTAGTTTGTGGTTGGAAACCTTGTTTTCAAACGATTAGTGCGGGAAATCCGACCATCGGATTTTCCCGAAACCATAACCATTGGGTTCGCCTTGGAAATATCTTTCCAAAGGCACCAACTTTGTAAAGATCCGACGGTTGGATTCTATGGAATGTTTAATTCAAATCTGAAGAAAAACAGCGCCAGAATCGATTATATTTATATATAAATATAATTAAATTAAATCGAATAACGACGCTGTAGTTCGTATTTTGAAATCGTAACTTCAAACGACTAGTGTGGGAAATCCGACCGTAGGATTCTCCCAAAACTGAAACTGTTGGATTTTGAAAGGATCTTCCTAATGAAATAAAATTTGTGAAGATCCAACGGTTAGATTTTCAGATATGTGTAAAGCAAATTTAGTGAAAAACAGCGCCAGTGCCTCGGCACGACCTGAAACGTCGTTTAATTAAATATGGCCGTTTTTAAATAAATAAAAATGGCGATATATCGTTATAAAATATTATAAACGATATAGAGTGGAAATAAACCAGTTTTGCTGTGTTTGCTTGATATGTGATGGTTGAATGTATTTAACATGAAAATTATACTAAGGAACTGAAATGTGAATGTTGAGTAATTTAACCATGTGAATAATTGATTTGAAAATCTAAATATACGTGGATTATTTGAAAAGGCCGAGTTAATTCTCATTTCAAATAATCGATCGATGGTGAGAAGTCGAAGAGATGAAGACGGTTCAAGACCGACGATCTTCACATTGGATGGGTGGGCGCTACTGGTGCTTGTGATTGGAGTAGCTACCTTGAAGGAGCTGAAGTAGTAGTCGTCCGGACATATTGTTGATTGTCCGAATATACGAGGAATATGGTGACTCCGGTTTCGTTCAAACCCAGAACGAACTTGTAAATGGACTGAGTGTCTGACATTGGATTTTGTTCTGTGCTGATTGATCTCTGTTAAATATATATCTGTTTGGCGATGGAGAATTTGTTCTCTTGCTTAACGCCCTTCTCTGAGACGTACGAGCTTAGAGGTTATATATCGATAGAAATCAGTCGCATGGAGTGAATTTGGCACGCCTAAGTGGCATATGATCAAGGCTTCTGTTGCAAAGCAAAGTCTTGTGGTTGATGATCAAAGCATGGTCTGTGTGACGTAGCTTTGTGTATAACGTGGATTCGCGAGCCTCACACCCCGGTATGAGTCAAAAACGGGAGAAGGACCCAAGGAGTGCACGGCGTTTCTGTCTAGCAATGGTGGTGTCAGTGACCTACCAGCCCTGACATTTATATCTACTTTTCACCTGTGTGGTTGTTTGAATGCGAGGTGCCTCGATTATAGGTCTGTAAGGACCGGGAAACGTGTGTTCAGGAATTTCTAATCCTCAAAAGTAAGAGAGGACCGACCTTGGAGGATCCAGGGATTGCTGTGTGCGGTCCTGGGACATTTGCTAGAGTGTCTCGAATGGAGAGGAGCTTGCCTCTTGCCTCGACTCATGATGGAATCCAATTTCCGATACGAAATTGGGGATGTGATTGTATTACTAGTATGGCGACATAGTGGTATAGGTCATTTATGCCATCTATGATTGATATTTATGATTGAAATTGCTTTTGAAACATATATGCACTAGTAATAATATCAAACACTTTTGTCTTATACGTATGAAGCATTTTTGGCCATTATAAGGTAAAACTCTATCCTCCGGCTTGCGTTGCATTGTGTGATGCGACCTGAGTCTTATAATGGCTTCATTTTTATAAAAAGCATTGCGATGATTTTATCATTTACTTTATTTCATGCACTAGCACTCATTGGGGTAAACCCGTTCCACGAAACTAGCGTGGTCCTTTGATTTGTCGTATTTTTGTTGTTTAATAAGTTAAGTAGATTTCTCATACCAGTCCCATGACTGACTCGTAGTTTGTTTCACCTTGCAAACTCGGGTGCCCTTATTTCCACACGGGCAGCCTAGTTATAGGTAGCTGACATATTTTGGCTTGGCACCGCAGTAGAGGTGCACTTTTGGGCTAATGGCGAGGCTTGACTACATTGTGATGATTGTGACTTTTCCGCCATTATTGTATATGTATTATGATTCCGCCACTGGCGATGTAGACTGATGTTTAGTTTGTGTATTCTCTATGTATGATTCTGCCACAGGCAATGTAGACTGATTGTGTACTGTTATGCACTAAGTTGTATCCTGCACTGTGCTCTCTGATGTGGTGATATATATATGATTCCGCTGTCATATGTGTGTAAATTATTCTATTTCTTGTTTATGCTATTATGTGTACTTTGTTATTGATGATTAATGTGTTATATTCCAATGATTATCCTTAACACCGTAGCACGGGGTTTTGGGGTCGTCACATTTCTACTAGGTATTAGTCAACAACTACAACGCTTACAACACCTGTAAACTCGCGACAATTCCTAGACTAACTGTCTAAACCTATGCTCAAAACTTATCCCTAAGTTTCTACTAAGAGCTACACAAAAAGACCTCACAATATCGCTCTAGTTGCACTAATCCTACGCTCAAAACCCTGTACTGATTTTTATCCTCGAAATCAAATTTCCTCGAATTACAACCCTGTAATTCGTCTCCGTATATTTACAGACAAACTAGAAAAATATAAACTCGATTACAATTTAAAACTATAAACAAATAAAAATTAAAACACTAGTTTTTAAAAAATAAATAAATCCTTTAAGCCTCCTTTATAATTTGGTTGACCTCGTTCTATTCTTGCTTCCACAAGTTTTGGCCCGATAGCTCCTCTAGGGAAATAAAAAATGGCGGAGGCTATTTGCGATACAAACTAGGGTTTCACTTCAATTAGAAGATGTCACTCTCTTCTGATGTTCTTTGATTTTTCAGTGGCTATCTTTTTTTGGTTTACTCGAGTCAAGTACTTTGATTTGGATCCAAGCAATTTCGGTTATCTGGTATGAATTTTCAATTCGAAATACAATTTGATTTGTGCTCGAACTTGAATGATTTTTTGCCGACGAGGTTGTAGTGTATTTATAGCATTAAAAATCCGAATTCTTCCCTAATTTTTTATACTATTTGGTCATTGATATATGCAGAATCTTTGGGATTGAATTCTTCATTATTCTGGAGATTTCTTCGAATTTAAACTTGAATGAATATTGCATAAAAATTGGGCTTTGAAATCGTCGACTTTTGAATTTGTGGATTTTAATATCTTCAAATATTCTGGAAAAACTTGTGTGCGGCTTTATATCATTAGACTTGGGTTTTTGGCTTTGAATTAATCCCTTAATTTCTAGAACTAATTTTTCATTTCCTGGTTGACCATTTTAAATTTAAACTTCCCAATAATATTACAACAGACTTGAATGGAAAATTGTCTTGAATAAACTGCTTTGTAATCTACTGCTTCATATAAAAATATATGAACGGATACTGCCTTGATATTGAAATTTAAACCGATGCTTCAACTAAAATTTTTGCCCCCGCCTTGGTCATGAGTATGGATGCTATATTTGATTTTGCCACTCTTACTATGCTTGAGTTGCTATCTTGTAGTACTACACTTTAACTTGGAATATGATACTGCACTTTTGTGGTCTTTGTATTATCTCGTCTTGCAGTTCTTTCGCATTTATCATGTTGATACTCTACATGAGTTTGGTAATTTTAACTTGCCATTAGTGTGTTGTTGTTGTTATCTTTTAACTTGCTCGGATCATGTTGTGTGTACCACTTCTTTGTTGGTTGCTCCATTTTCTTGTGTCCAGTTGAATTATTTTGATCATGCTACCATTTCACTTCCTTGCATATGTGTTGACTTGAGATTGTGTTAGGTTGAATTGAAACTTATGCATTGATTTACCAAAGCTGATTTGAACTGATACAACACTTGAAATATTTTGAGGTATTCGCCATGTTTTATATTTAACTCGAACGATTGTAGTTTGTGCACTTGATGCTAGTTCTCATTTTTATTTGCTGCTCCATATCTTGTTGCATTTGTGGTTTGGTATTTTGCCATGTTACGACCTTGCTCGAGCTTGTGCATCGACATGTTTTATTGTACAGTTTGTCTTTCCTGTTTGCACCTGCCTTGCTCCATTACATCCCTATGTCACTCTTTGTTGCATTTAAACCTAGTCTGCACTTGTATACTCACTTGTATACTTTTTCATGCCCCGAGCATGTGCATTTCTGGTTTGGGCTTGTAAACATGTCATATTCACCTGTACATTTTCATATGCGTGTATATGCAAACAATTTTATGTGTATACATGCGTTATTTATGTGCAACTTTATATTTGTGGGCTATTTGGATGACAGACATGGTTTTGTAATCAGCAGACCTATTACACCGTGTTGGGGATGTTCAGAATTAGCTAATTATAATGTTGGTTTTGATCCGCAAACCAGTGTTGTTGTGTGGGATTGATATGTGGGCACTAGAGAATACAGTCTGACTTGTGGTATTTACAATGTTTCACTGTGAATATTACAAGTCGTCTAGACTTAAATAAATTTATATATATCAGACCAAGTCTAGAAAAATGATGAGAAGCACACAAAAATTCTGAGGCAAATAAAATTTAAAATAATTTTATATTTTGCTTGTATTTAATTTTATTCTTGTTCCGGTTTACTGCGTGTGTGTTTTTGCGATGGTATGGAGATGACTGGATTGGATTGGAGCACAAAAGATTGTGTCAGTGTCAGTGAATGTAATTATAACTGTGTATGTGTAACTGAGTGATATGTTGTGAGAAATTTCTATAGACGTGAACAAAATTGTACTGTTACTTGTAATAAATAGTTTGATTGAAATAAAAATTTATTTTGGTTTTCAGTTCAGTCTGTTTATTTTATTTGAGTTCTTTAAAAAGTACAATTTCATGTGTGATATGTAAATGTGTCATGTCAGAAATATCTAATAATATTTAGCTGAAACGTAAATAGTGGAGTGATGTATATGTACTATTTCAACTGCAGAAATAAAATATTTATAAAAATACTTTGAATACTCAATTCTATGTGATAATATTCTATTCAAATAAATATTTATTTCTGTATGTGATGTGAAATATTGAATAATACTGTTTTCGAACACATTTATAAAATAATATATATGCTTGTTATCATCAAACTAAAATCATAATGTTATACTCAACAATCTCCCCCTTTTGATGATGACAAACATACACTAAGATTCTGAATGTGATAAATGCATTTGAATGATGAAATATAATACTCCCCTATTTGTATGCTCCTCCTGCAACTGAACTCCCCTATATATATATATATATATATATATATATATATATATGCATATATGAGTGATTTAAAAATTTAAATGAATTTCCAATACTAAAATATTCTTGAATTATTCACTCATCAATCAACATCTTAACCATTCTCCCCCTGTTATCATCAAGGGATAATAGAAATCGAAATAGTGATGAATATAGACTAGAAATATATATCCAAATCAAGAGGGAAAATTTCATTTAATCAAACAAAAAACATAATAATCTTCAAATTTGAAGCAAAATTCACTTTTTAGAATGATGGATTTACGAATGATTTTATAAAACCGAGGAGAGATTTTAAAATTAAAATATGGGATTTATAAATTTATTCCCAAATAAATTTAAAATTTTAAGCACAAAATAATTTAGAATTATTTAAACACTTTCTAACCACGCGTAACCGCTAGTACTTTTAAATGGGGTTAGTAGTAACTAAAATTTTATCCTCTCTTATGAGTTCCATCCATGCATAACTGCGAGGACTTTTAAATGAGAATGGAAGCATATAGAGATTAAGGTGATTCACCCTTGCAGAACCACGAGGACTTTTAAATAAGAGTGAATACTAAGGATAAAAAATCATTACTTATTTATTTGATAATTTCATCAAAAGTTTCTTTATTTTCAAATACAATTTTAACTTTCCACATTATATAAAACCATGACGAGTGACAGAAATATGGTAGAAATAGAAGATGATCGTGAAATAAGCACTAATCCAAAAAATATTATAAAATTTATCCAATCATCATGAGAATTTAAATAATATTTTCTCTTGTTATGAAATATACCATAGTCACAACTCATCACAATTTCATAAATCTAATAATAATTTTGATGAGTTCCAAAATTGTTCAAACTGATCAATAGTTTCAATTTTTGAATAGATAATCAAAAATTATTTTAAACTAAAAATATCAATTTCAAGTGGTGTTTTTTGAAATATCAATGCATGTTGAAAATCAGTTTTAAAAATCAGTCAGTAGAATATGAAATTTTCCAATACTTCTAAGACTGATTGCTCCAAGACAATTGTAAAACACTTGTATATGTAATTTGAATTGCCTATGGATTTTAAAGAAATCTAGTTACTGATTTTTCAACTCATCGTCCAATCACCAAGACACTTAAACGAATCAAAACAAATTTTCTTTATCAAAGCAGCACAAAATCAGTTTAGAAGCAAGGTTCACAAGAGATTTTTTTAGAGTTTTTTAACGAGCACAAGGGACAGTCAATGATTCAAATCAAAAGCAAAGTATTTGAAATCACTGGATAAAAAATGTATTTTCGGAATTCAAATTAAAATATTATAATCCATAGATTCAACAGTCAATCACAAATGATTTCAAACTCAAGATAATCAAGTCAATCCAAAAAAATTATGAAATTATTACAACTTGTCCATTATAGCTTTCAAGTAGTGTGTTGTATTGAGTGGAGTTTTTAAGTATTTTCCAAGATGAATTAGAATAAACTCAAAATAGCAAAAATGTGTGAAATTTCATTAGCTTTCAGAACATCATGAAAATTAAAATTCCAGTTAATTGTGTTCAAGACATGCTCAAAATGATATGGCAGTATCATTTTAAATCAGCATAAAAAAAGAATAAAACGAGTTTAGAGATCATACCTGACTTACATTATCGATGTGATACAACAATAATATGGAACAACTTGAATTTTATCTCTTTTAATCACAGTTGTTCCTTAGCCTCCCTCAGTACCTAAATATTTATAATATCGAGTGGTCTAATAAAGACTATTTTACCACTCTTAGCTTCATTCACACATTTTGGTACCAAAATATGTTTATATAACAATCCATTACCATTCACTAACATGCCTTTAGGAACCCAAATTCATTTAATTTTAATCGAATTCTTTTTATTATCTTTTGGGATTCAAAACGTTTAACTGAATTGTTTCTAAACGAGTTTTCATTTTGTTTATCATTTGAATACCCTTTGAAATTATTTAAATTTCCAATTTTAACTTTTTCAAAGCTATTTGTAGGATTTTTAAAATCATTAAAATTTAGCTTTTCATCTGGACTAACTTTTCCAAAGCCAAGTCATGTCTTATTCTTAACAAAAAATTGGTTTTTTACAACATATTCAACGATTTTTATCCTTTAGAAAATTTAATCAAAGTGGATTCAAGTCATTGAATTTTAGATTTAAGATCACTATTTTCTTTCATTAAATTTGAACAATGATTAA
The DNA here is from genome assembly GCA_030737875.1 of Allium sativum. NCBI lineage: Eukaryota > Viridiplantae > Streptophyta > Magnoliopsida > Asparagales > Amaryllidaceae > Allium > Allium sativum. Next base: position 488,411,517 of record CM060913.1, read on the forward strand.
TAGTGATCTTCCTCTTTTCATCATCAGTTTGTTTAAAACTAAATTTTCATTTTCAAGCGCTTTGATTTTTGCATTGGACTTAGAGATTTCAATTACAAATTGTTTACGTTATTCATATTCAAGTTTTTCAAATTCTCTAAGCTTTTCAATCTCCTTTTCAAAATCGCGATTATCATTTTTTAAAATCATGTTTTCACTTTGAAGTAACTCAAGTTTTGAAATTCAAAATATCATCACTCAAATTTTGACATTTTTTGCATTCTGAAATCTGTAAGTTCTTAACTTTTTCAAGTTTACTTTCTAATCTGTTGTTTTCTTGAATTAGTTTTGACCTATCAGATTTCAATTTCTTAACTTTTAGCTCAAGAGAATCAACATTTTTTGTGAGATCGTGGCACATTAAAATCAAGTCTTTATAAGTGAAATTTGGTACCTCGCTTGAATCCTCTTCACTACTTTCCGAATCAAATTGAGTCATAAGACACAAATTAGCTTCCACTTCATCACTGTTAGAAAATTCTTCTCCTTCCTCATCATCCCATGTAGCAGCAAAAGCTTTCTTTGTCTTTTTGATCTTCTTCTTCTTTTAATACTTAAGCCATGGACAGTCTGGTTTGATATGTTTGGGTTTCTTGCAATTGTTGCAAAACACTTTATCGTCTGAGCTATTTGAATTTTCGAACTTGTTAGTTTTTGAATTCTTCTTTTGCAACTTGTAATTTCTTTTAGCCCACTTCCTAAAAACCATAGCTAACTCTTCAACAGGATCTTCGTCATCACTTTTAACAACGTTATTTAGAGCAATCATCTTTTTCTTTGATTCAGAATTCTTTCGTTCTTCCCTCTCTTTTAGCTCCATCTCGTAAGTAATCAGATTTCCATTCAACTCCTCCATGCTTAATTTGTTTAGATCTTTTGATTCTTGAATCGCCATCCCTTTAGCTTCAAAATACATAGGTAGCACTCTCTATATTTTTCTGATCAATTCCACTTCGGTATAAGCTTTGCCAAGAGCCTTTACGTTGTTAACCAATGATGAGAAGCATCCAAACATCTCTTTTATATCTTTGTCTTTTTGCATAGAAAAATTTTCACATTCATTGCTGAGTAGAGCAAGACGAGATTCCTTAACTTGAGACGTTCCTTCATGTTTCACCTCCAACGTATGCCATACTTCCTGCTTAGTTTCACAACGAGAGATTCGATTAAATTCAATATTATCAAGAGCACAGATTAAAGCACTCATAATAATTTTTTATCATTAGCATCCCACCTGTCTTTTGATTTAGGAACTTCAACACCATTAATAATAACAATGGGAGACCTATAACCCGTTTCAACAATATCTCACATATCATGATCGTTTTTACTCAAATAAATTTTCATCCTAGCTTTCCAGTAGGGATAATCAGTTTCATTAAACATTGGTGGCCTAGCTATGGACTAACCCTTATAAAAAGCGTTATTCGACAGATTCATGACTCTAAATGTAACGACCCGCCTTTTTGCCCGATTCTCGCTGGTAATTAAAACGACTTAAATCGTTCAGAAAGACGGATGGTTATGAGTACTATCATATTTGAACACAAGTAACCGAACTTTTCATTCATTATAGAATATTTTACATCAGAGTTGCAATGAATCAGAATATAATACAAACTCAGCGGAAGCGAATAGCTCACAGCGAAAGTAGTAAAACCAAAGAACTCCATCTCCAAACTGAATCCAACTCAGAAAACTAAACCTGCAAACTAAACTACGAGCTGCCCGTGCAAAATTATAGGCACCCAGAGTTTAGGTGGGAACAAAAAAACTCCAGGTCAGTCATGGGACTGGTGTGAGAACTCAAAACAGTTATTATTCAGGGTTTATTTTAAAGTTGCGAAAATTCACCGGACTACGCCGCTAACGCGGAACGGGTTTACTCCATGTGAATTCCCGTGCATAGAAAATCAAAATTACTTTGGAAAAATGAAGCTATCATAAGCTCGTCCCACATCACACAATGCAAGCGCATACCAAATGGGCGAGTTTTTCCTTACGATAACCAAAAATGCTTTAATACGTGAAAATCCTCTTTTAGTATTATCATTAGTGCATAGTGTTGAAAATAATTTTTCAAATAAATATATAAATCTTAGCAAGCATAGTGACTATGCCCACATATATAGTTTACAAACAATTCGAATGGCTCGTATTGGTTATTGGGTTTCCAACATGATGGTTCCTGGCACAAAAAATCATTGGAGGATACAAAGCTAAGTATTCCCGGTTAATATCTAGACAACGAACATCGAATACATAGCGCGAAAGTATATATCCTAGATAACATCCAGACATCGGACACCGTATATACTTTATTCCCTCGGTTTCGAAGTAGATCTACCGATGCAGCTTTCGATTTTCACTAGAGATTATGTATACAACCTAACCGCCAGTTTACCATTAATCCGAGGTGTGAGGTTCGTCGAGGTCACGATATACACAAAGCTACGCTTCAATAAGTCATGATTTGATCATCACTAGCTCGTTTCAAAACTCAAGTATGCCACATTGACAATTCATGACATGTCACTGATTTCTATTAATACATAACCTCTAAGTTCATATAGCTTAGAGATGAGAATAATTATTTGCCCCAAATCCGATATATATTCACAAAAACCAATGCTACGTAGTTAATTTCAATGTCAAACACACAATCCATACAAGTTTGTTCTAGGTCTGAACAGAACAACAATCTGAAAATATTCAAATATATTCAGATCTCATGCCACTTATAACCTCGTATCGGGTCATCGGATCGATCGAGACATCAGCCGTCAATCTGAATAATTCGAGGATTCTCGATCTTCACTTTATCGATTTCCAAGTCTTTGGTTTCTTCATAATGTCGTATTATTACTTGGAATGGTTTTCGAATATATAGTCGATCCCGGTCTTCCCAAGTAATAAGCGCATTCTTAAAACAATAGTTATAGATTATACAAGTTTTCGATTCAAATCTCCTTCCAAATTATAGTCAATTTATTTGCAAAAAAAGTTGGATTCATTCAAATTTCATAAAACGCCGTTATCGCCATAACCCTTCCATGAAATTTAGTGTTCAATTTCGAAAATTATACTTCAAAACGTAGTACTTTTATTCGTTTTTACCATTTCATAAGTTTTCAACATTTCCAAATCTGAAATTGGTTTAGATTCCATTCCCGATAATTCAAACAATTCATATTTCAAATTATGATATACTTTATATCAAATATCACAATTATTCTAACCCATTATATTCAAAATATAATATATTTTCATGTTGGGACATCATAATCATTTCAAAGTCAATTTTATATTCAAATAGAATATTCTTTCAACTTTATAGTACAATGGTCTTCCAAAATTGGTTTATATTCAAAGGAGAATATATTATTATTCAAGATCTCAACTTGAATCAATGGTTTAAATCTAGAAAATTCCAGTTTCGGAATAAGTTACAAATATTTAAAATAAATTGAAAAAAAATAGAAATTTTAAATAAAACTCTTTTTATGTATATATATAATAAAATAATTTAAATCACTATATAAATGTATATTAACCTTTTCTAAAATAATCTTTAAATAACAAATAATCTTTAAATGATATAATATAATTTATTTCAAACTAGGAATATATATACAGTTAATTCTTTCAAAACCATAATTGTTCCCTTCTTCCAAATTTCAAAGCCTAAAATTTATATTCCCTCTTCGATTTTATATCACTTCCATATCTCGATTCAAGACAACATTCAAATCCGACCCCTTAGGTTTAAAATTCATATTCAATTCAAGTCTCGAATAATTTCAAGTGTTGTCGCAAACTTCGAATGATATTTTGTAATTATATTTGTGTTTCAAATTACTTTACTTTAAATCATCATTCCAAAATTTAAATATTCACTTTAAACTTAATCAAAATCTTAAATAATAATGTACAATACTAGTTCAATTTCTCACAGTTATCGTTAAAATCGTTGCACAGAACCAATGTTGAATACATTTTTCAAATCATGATCCGATCAATATTTCAAACTAATTAACTTTCAAAATTGTTTCCATGAACATTGGTTGGGTATTTTAAATTAAATCTAGTTCAAAATTTAATTTATTTACATAATAACTAACCGATCTAATATGAATTATCGAATATACTTCGGAACTTCTTCGCCTTTATACAATAGTCATTCTATCATTTTTCTTAACATAGGATTTCGAATCATTTTCCAAGTCTTTTCAAAATAATATTGTATATTAATTCTCATTAAACAACTTATTTAAAACATCATTTTAAATTCCAAAAATTCATTTTAAATTGAATCGAATAATATTTCCTTAAACTCCATCGATTATCATTATGAAATCAACTATTTACATAAAATTCCTTATTTGTGTAAAAAAAATCAAGTCATATTTCCCCTTTACAAACATTGTTGATTATTTTAGATTTCCAATCAAATTTAAATATAATTCAAAGCTCAATTTCAAACTATTATTAATAATAAGAACATTATTTACATGACAAGGAGATTCAAATCGATTATCCGTACAATCACACAAATACAGTGTGTGCGCTGCAAACATAAACAAAGAAATGAACATAAACCATCCATCGTACACACACAATTAAAACAACCAATCTTTGTTGTGCGCAAGCGTTATGTTCGATAATGCTCAGTGTTAAATGTGTTTCGACTACATAGCGTCCATTCAAACATTTCACACAGCATTCATATCCACAAGCAAATCAACCAACATCAATTCGTTAACTAATTATTCTTATCGACTAATAATTGATCATAATTAATAATTTAGAAATAAATTAAAATTTAAATCCTCACCTTCCTGCCTAGAAACTCTTTCCTGCTACCATCCGTATTTACAGCAAATCTAGTATACGAACGATCCCGTATAAAACTTCACGGACGCTGCTACCGGCCTACACACACACTCTTCTTTCCTAGAACTGACGTGGCAATGCAAGGGAAAAGAGGCAAAGTGGTTGCCGTATGGATGGGTACTATTTTACATAGGGGACCGACTGTTTGTTTTTTAAGGTAAGGAAAAAATGCGATGAGGCTTGCATAGAAGATAAAACGTGTTTCCTGTAGGAGAGAGAAGCAAAAGTAGAGAGGCTGGACTGTTTTTGGAAAAGGGAGTGGCATGCATGGCGGTACTGTAGCTTACGGGGAGGCTAAACTGATGTGGTTTGGGACGGTGATATCAAGAAGAGATGCTTGCATTAAACGAAATGAGGGACTGACGCGGGTGGTTGCTTCATGGTGGCAGTTGCTTCCTGAAGGGGAGACGAATGATCTGGTGAAGGTGAAAGTGTGGCGTGTGGTGCTGTTTTGTTTGACACGAGGAGGTAATGGCGGCTAACGGGGAAGGAAGGGGAGGCGGTGTACAGGGAGGCCAAGCTACTGAGAAGGACGCAAGTTAAGAGGCAGTGGAGAAATGAGTATGGAAGAACGTAAATGTTTAGAAGAGGAGAGAAAATAAGAGTGCTGTCATAGTGGCGGTGGGTAATGTAAGGGGTAAGAAGCTGATAAAATTAATAGTGAAGGAGAGTCTTTGTGAGGAAGGATATGACGCGAATAATAAAACGGACAAAGGGAAGATGGTAGGTGGAGTACAGCTATTAACACATGTAAGTTAAAAGGACAAGTGTCTCTATTCATGCCTTATTTTTTCTACACACGACAGGGATACAACTTTTATTTACACATGTTTGATTAGTCCCAAAATTAGCTAATACAAGCACATGCATGTAGTCTTATTTTTCTTCTATTATTTTATTATTTCAATATACCAAGAAAAAAGGTAATTATAGACAAATGATTATGTTCAAGCATACATATTTACTTAGATTACAAACGGAATTGAAATTATGATTGCATACAATGAGGTGTACGTAACTCAAAAACAAGTAAAATGAACCGGTTATCTAATTATAATTTAATTTCAGATTCTGATCATATATATAAATCGAATTTCAAATTGTTTGTTTGACAGATTGTTTAACAACAAATCATTTTTTTTCAAAATGAACATTGTTCTTTAAATAAATTAATTTAACAACAATGATTGACCAATCCGTATAAAATTCATAAGTTATCAAAATAATATACATACATACATACATACATATATATATATATATCCAAATTACAGTATGTTATCAAAATTATCTCACTCAAAATTTATACATATATCTGGGAAAATCCGAATTACACTGTAAAAATTTAATTTAAAACTCGGTTAAAATCTTAGATTATTACATTCACCCCTCCCCCCCCTCTTAAGGCTTTTTGTCCTTGAAAAGGAGAGATTGTTGGAATTATATATATATATATATAACAAATATTTATCGATACCAAATTTAGTTTAATATATATAATATGATTGAAAACCTGAAACTTCCTGTAAATTAGTTTCATCGTTTTTTCTCCAAATTGCAAATAATAAAACTTTAAATCATATAAGACATAATTTCATCGACCTAACATCCCGTTTATTTTCAAATCGTTTGATATCCTACAGTTTTCTTCTCAGATCGAACCATACTTTCTTCGGGATTTCAAAATGAAATCATTTTGAAAATTCCAAATATTTTACGATAAACGACATAAATATTTATGTCCCAATTTTATAGATTTCTCCCTATGACAAGGCCACTAGGCACGGCCTACGTCTATCGATATAAATAAATGATGTTTCTTCGGAACGCAGAGAAGATCGTCAATCAAGGGTTTTCGCCCACGTCATACCTTTCTTTTGTCACGGATTACTCGAATCTTAGTACTAAATCATTTATTACATATCCCGAAGTTATAAATCATTTCGCGATAATAATTGTACATATACTTTCAAATTATATACATTTGTCGTCTTCTGAACATTTCAAAATATCGGGATTTCAAGTCATCGAAATTCCTTCATTTAAATCACTCTACAACTATTTTCACATTCCAAATAATCGGGGAATCAATTCTATTTGATGATAAAATCAAATTTAATTATCCTAATTAAACCTAAATCTGGTATTGTACTTATTCACATTTTCAAATATCCAAGATCAAAGGCTTTTATTACCATTCTAATATACATACCATATTGAGTTTTCAGGAAAATAGATTTCAAATCCTTGCAAAATAATATCTTGGATAAATTCAATATTTGAAATTCATTTGTATTTTATATAATTTCAAAGAGATAATTCAAAATACTTATTTTCGAATCCAAAACTATGTTATTAACAAATTGCCCTTAAATTGGTCGATGCAAAGCCAAACGGAGGGTTAGCGTAAGATTGGACCATAACAAATATGTCGAATAGGTAATGATGAGCAAAAGATCACTATAGGGCAAGGAAAACAAAACACCAATGAACGAAGAAGTAGAATTATTTTCAAACATTCATTATTGTTTGGATTTTATTCATTTACGTATTCAATTTATATTTTACAGACAAGGAATACATCAGCTTATCTATTTCATTTCATATTTATTTATCGAAACGTTTTATTAAAATTTATCCAAAAAATTTCAAACCCTTATCAAATGGTTTTAAGTATCCCTCGACGTTTAAATCGGAATCATATAGTCATCCCACTTTCAAAACTTGAAAATAAATACTAATGATGCTGCAGCCATCAACAGAATCATCTTTAAGCGACTAGAGTGTGATTCTATATCTATCTTGTATATTTTGGACTTCGTATATATGTTAGCTAGGCAAATATTCAAAATCCTTATATACTCGATAGTCCAATATCGACGTCAATAATATACTCACCATTATCTTAATTTATGTTTTAAAATAATCACATTTTTCAAATGATTTACTTAGTTTCAAAAATAATTAATATTTTTAGAATACGCTTTCTCAATGTAATACTCCAGGATCGCATTCTAGGGCATTTCTAACCCTATCATTAATGAGATATTGTAACTCTGACAATTCCTATCTTCTATTCAAATATGTTGTACCTCATAGCTTTGTATAACCAAAGCTCTGATACCAACTGTAATGGGACTAGGCATTTCAACCCTGATCCAGTGGCCTTACCTCCCACTGTGGCATTACACTGGTACTGCGTACTTGCTTTTACGGCCGCCCTCTCGAGTTTACAGCCAACCCCTCAGGGACGTGTAGGAGTAAGAGTCCACTGCTCGCCACCAGACACCATGGCGAGAACCCCCTATCATGTTCGCGCTACATATAGCAAGCAAGCTACGCCTCAATAAGTCATGCTTTGATCATCACTAGCTCGTTTCATAACTCAAGTATGCCACATTGACAATTCATGACATGTCACTGATTTCTATCAATACATAACAAGTTCGTATGGCTTAGAGACGAGAATAATTATTTGCCACAAATCCGATATTTATTCATAGAAATCAGTGCTATGCAGTTAATTTCAATGTCAGACACACAATCCATACAAATCTGTTCCGGGTCTGAACAAAATAACAATCCGAAAATATTCAAATATATTCAGATCTCATGCCACTTATAACCTCGTATCGGGTGATCGACCCGATCGAGACAACAGCCGTCAATCTGAATAATTCAAAGATTCTCGGTCTTCACTTTATCGATTTCCAAGTCTTTGGTTTCTTCATAACGTCGTATTATTACTTGGAAGGGTTTTCGAATATATAGTCGATCCCTGTCTTCCCAAGTAATAAGCACATTCTTAAAACAACAACTATGGATTATACAAGTTTTCGATTCAAATCTCCTTCCAAATTATAGTCAATTTATTTGCAAACAAAGTTGGATTCATTCAAATTTCATAAAATACCGTTATCGCCATAACCCTTCCATGAAATTTAATGTTCAATTTCGAAAATTATACTTCAAAACATAGTTCTTTTGTTCATTGTTATCATTTCATAAGTTTTCGACATTTCCAAATCTGAAATTGGTTTAGATTCCATTCCCGATAATTCAAACAATTCATATTTCAAATTATGGTATACTTTATATCAAATATCGCAATTATTCTAACCCGTTATATTCAAAATATAACATATTTTCATGTTGGGACATCATAATCATTTCAAAGTCAATTTTATATTCAAATAGAACATTCTTTCAATTTTGCAATACCATGGTCTTCCAAAATCGATTTATATTCAAAGGAGAATATGTTTTTATTCCAGATCTCAACTTGAATCAATGGTTTAAATCGAGAAAATTCCAGTTTCGGAAGAAGTTACAAATACTTAGAATAACTTGGAAATAATAGAAATTTTAAATAAAACTCTTTTTATGTATATATATAATAAAATAATTAGAATAAAATAATTTAAACCACCATATATATGTATATTAACCTTTTCTAAAATAATCTTTAAATAACAAATAATCTTTAAATGATATAATATAATTTATTTCAAACTAGGAATATACATACAGTTAATTCTTTCAAAACCATAATTGTTCCCTTCTTACAAATTTCAAAGCCTAAAATTTATATTCCCTCTTCTATTTTATTTCATTTCTATATCTCAATTCAAGACAACATTCAAATCCAACCCCTTAGGTTTAAAATTCATATTCAATTCAAGTCTCGAACAATTTCAAGTGTCGTCGCAAACTTCGAATGATATTTTGCAATTATATTTGTGTTTCAAATTACTTTACTTTAAATCATCATTCCAAAATTTAAATATTCAGTTTAAACTTAATCAAAGTCTTAAATAACAATGTCCAATACTAGTTCAATTTCTCACAGTTATCGTTAGTTGTTGCACAGAACCAATGTTGAATACATTTTTCATATCATGATTCGATCTATATTTCGAACTAATTCACTTTCAAAATTGTTTCCACGAACATTTGTTGCATATTTTAAATTAAATCTGGTTCAAAATTTAATTTATTTACATAATAACGAACCGATCTAATATAAATTATCGAATATACTTCGGAACTGCTTTGCCTTTTACAAAAGTCATTCTATCATTTTTCTTAACATAGGATTTCAAATCATTTTCCAAGTCTTATCAAAATAATATTGTACATTAAATCCCATTAAACAACTTATTTAAAACATCATTTTAAATTCCGAGAATTCATTTTAAATTAAATCGGATAATATTTCCTTAAACTCCTACGATTGTCATTATGAAATCAACTATTTACATAAAATTCCTTATTTGTGTAAAAAAAATTCAAGTCATATTTCCCTTTTACAAACATTGTTGATTATTTTAGATTTCCAATCAAATTTAAATATAATTCAAATCTCAATTTTAAACTATTAATAATAATAAAATCATTTATTACATTACAAGGATATTCAAATCGATTATCTGTATAATCACACAACTACAGTGTGTGCGCTGCAAACATAAACAAACAAATGGACATAAACCATCCATCATACACACACAATTAAAACAACAAATCTGTGTTGTGCGCAAGCGTTACGTTCGATAACACTCCGTGTTAAATATGTTTCGACTACATAGTGTCCATTCAGACATTTCACACAACATTCATATCCATAAGCAAATCAACTAACATCAATTCGTTAACTAATTTTTCTTATCGACTAATAACTGATCATAATTAATTATTTAGAAATAAATTTAAATTTAAATTCTCACCTTCCAGCCTTGAAACTCTTTACCGCTACCACCCGTATTTACAACAAATCTGGTATACGAACGATCTCGTATAAAACTTCACGGACGCCGCTACCGGCCTGGACATGCACTCTTCTTTCCTGGAACTGAGTGGCAATGCAAGGGAAAAGTGGCAAAGTGGTTGCGGTTTGGATGGTTACTGTTTTACATAGGGGACCTACTATTTTTTTTAAGGTAAGGAAAAAATGCGGTGAGGCTTGCATAGAAGACAAAACGTGTTTCCTGTAAGAGAGAGAAGTAAAAGTCGAGAGGCTAGACTCTTTTCGGAAAGGGGAGTGGCATGCATGGAGGTACTATAGCTTAGTGCAAGGCCAAACTGATATGGTTTGGGATGGTGATATCAAGAAGAGGTGCTTGCATGAAAGGAAGTGAGGGACTGACACGGCTATTTCCTTCATGGTGGCTGCTGCTTCATGAAGGAGAGATGAATGATCTGCTGAAGTTGAAAGTGTGGTGTGTGGTGCTGTTTTGTTTGACACGAGGAGGTGATGACAGCTAACAGGGAAAGAAGGAGAGGCAGTGTACAGGGAGGCCAAGCTGCTGAGAAGGACGCAAGTTAAAAGGCAGTGGCGAAATGAGTATGGCAGAACGTAAATGTTTAGAAGAGGAGAGAAAATAGGAGTGCTATCATATTAGCGGTGGGTGTTGTAAAGGGTAAGAGGCCGATAAAATTAATGGTGTAGGAGAGTCTTCGTAAGGAAGGAGATGACGTGAATAATAAAATGGACAAAGGGAAGATGGAAGGTGGAGTACAACTATTAACACATGTAAGTTAAAAGGACAAGTGTCACTCTTCGTGCCTTATTTTTTCTACACGTGACAGGGATACAATTTTTATTTATACATGTTTGATTAGTCCCAACATTAGCTAACACAAGCACATGCATATAGTCTTATTTTTTTTCTGTTATCTGATTATTTCAATATACCAAGAAAAAAGGTAATTATAGACAAACGATTGGGTTCAAGCGTACATATTTACTTAGATTATGAACAGAATTGAAATTACGATTGCATACAATGAGGTGTACGTAACTTAAAACAAAAGTAAAATGAACCAGTTATCTAATTATAATTTAATTTCAGATTCCGATCACATATAGAAATCGAATTTCAAGTTGTTTGTTTGACAGATTGTTTAACAACAAATTGTTTTTTTTTTTCAAAACGAACTTTGTTATTTAAATAAATTAATTTAACAACAATGATTGACCAATCCGTATAAAATTCACCAGTTGTCAGAATAATATACATACATATATATATATATATATATATATATATATATATCCAAATTATCGTATGTTATCAAAATTATCTCACTCAAAATGTGTACATATATCTGGGAAAATCCGAATTACACTGTAGAAATTTAACTTAAAACCCAGTTAAAATCTTAGACTATTACACTAGAGTTAAAAAATACCAACTTTGATACCACTTGTAGGATATATATTAACCCTAGAGGGTGCTGAATAGGGTTTGTCGTAGTTTTTGCTGAGTAATAAATAATATCAACACAGATAATAATCAGAGTAAATGCAAAAAAATAAATAACACACATATATACCCAGCTTCGGTAAAACCCTACCCACTACTGCATTCCCCTAGGTTTCTACTAGGTATTAGTCAATAATTACAAAACTTACAACACCTGTAAACTCGCGACAATTCCTAGCCTATTTGTCTAACCCTACGCTCAAAACTTATCCCCAAGTTTATACTAGGAGCTACACAAAAAGGCCTCACAATCTCGCCATAGATATACTAATCCTACGCTCGAAACCCTGTATTGATTTCTATCCCGAAATCAGATTTCCCCAAATTACAACCCCTTAATTCGTCTCTCTAGTTTTACAGACAAACTAGAAAAATATAAACTCGACTACAAATTAAAACTATAAACAAATAAAAATTAAAACCCTAGCTTTAATAAAAAAAACTAAATAAATCCATAAGCCTCCTTTATAATTTGGACGACCTCTTTTTATTTTTGCTTCCACAAGTCTTTGGCCCGATTGCCTCTCTTTGGAAATAAAAAATGGCAGAGGCTATTTGCGATACAAACTAGGGTTTCACTTCAATTGGAAGATGTCGCTTTCTTCTGATGTTCTTCGTTTCTCCGGTGGCTATCTTTGTTTGTTTTATTCGAGTCAAGTACTTTGATTTGGATCCAAGCAATTTCAGTTCTTTAGCGTTAATTTTCAATTTGAATTACGATTTGATATATGCTCGAACTTGGATAATTTTTTGCCGATGAGGATGTGGTGTGTTTATAGGATTAAAAATCAGAATTCTTCTTTGATTGCTTATATTATTTGGTCATTGATATATGCAAAACCTTTGGGCTTGAATTCTTCATATTCTGGAGATTTCTTCGAATTTAAACTTGAATGAATATTGCATAAAACTTGGGCTTTTGAAATCGTTGGCTTCTGAATTTATGGGGTTTGATATCTTCAAATATTCTGGAAAAACTTGTGTGAGGCTTTATATCGTTGGACTTGGGTTTTTAGCTTTGAATTAATCCCTTAATTTCTAAAACTAATTTTTATTTCTTGGTTGACGTCTTTTAATTTAAACTTCCCAATAATTTTACAACAGACTCGAATTGGATATTGTCTTGAATAAACTGTTGTTTAATTGACTTCTTCATATAAAAAAATATGAATGGGTACTGCCTTGATCTTGAAATTTGAACTGATGCTTCAACTGAAATTTTTGTCTATGCCTTAGTCATGAGTATAGATTCTATATTTGATTTTTCCACTCATACTATGCTTGAGTTGTTGTCTTGTAGCACTATACTTTAACTTGGAATATGATACTGCACTTTTGTGGTCTTTGTATTATCTCGGCTTGCACTTCGTCTGCACTTATCATGTTGATACTCTACATGAGTTTGGTAATTTGAACTTGTCATTATTGTGTTGTTGTTATCTTGTAACTTGCTCAGCTCATGTTGTGTGTGCCACTCCTTTATTGGTTATTCCATTTTCTTATGTCTAGTCGAACTATTTTGATCATGCTGCCATTTCACTTCCTTGCATATATGTTAACTTGACTTGAGATTTTGTTAGGCTGAATTGAAACTTATGCATTGATTTGCCAAGGCTGATTTGAACTGATACAAAACTTGAAATATTTTGGGGTATTCGGCATGTTTGATATTAAACTCGAAGGTTTGTGGTTTGTGCACTGATGCTAGTTCTCATTTTTATTTGCTGCTCCATATCTTGTTGCATTTGTGGTTTGGTATTGTGCCATGTTATGACCTTGGTCGAGCTTGTGCATCGACATGTTTTATTGTACAATTTGTCTTTCATGTTTGTCCTTGCCCCATTACAATCCTATGTCACAGTTTGTTGCATTTAAACATGGTTTACACTTGTATACTCACTTGTGTACTTTTGCTTGACCCGAGCATGAGCATTTCTGGTTTGGGTTTGTACACATGTCATATTCACCCATACATTTTCATATGCGTGCATATGCAAACAATTATATGTGTATACATGCGTTATGTATGTGCAACTCTATATTTGTGGCATATTTGGATGACAGACATGGTTTTTGTAATCAGCAGACCTATTACACTGTGTTGGGGGTGTTTAGAATCAGCTAATTATAATGCTAGTTCTGATCAGCAAACTAGTGTAGTTGTGTAGGGCTAATATGTGGGCACTAGAGAATACAGTTTACCTTATAGTATTTACAGTGTTTCACTGTGAATATTACAAGTAATCTAGACTTAGATAAATATATATATATATATATATATATATATATATATATCAGACTAAGTCTAGAAAAATGATGAGAAACACACAAAAATTTTGAGATAAAATTTAAAATAAATTTATATTTGCTTGTATTTAATTTTATTCTTGTTCCAGTTTACTGCGTGTGTGTTTTTGTGACAGGTATGAAGATGACTAGACTGGATTGGAGCATAAGACGATTGTGTCAGTGTCAGTGAATGTACTTATAATTGTGTATGTGTAACTGAGTGATCGAATGATATGTAGTGAGAAATTTCTGTTTGTGAAATCGATTGTAAACGTGAATAAAATTTTAATGTTATTCAAAATAAACAAATTGATTGAAATAAAAAAATGTTGTTCAATTCATTCTGTTTATTTTATTTGAATTCTTTCAATAGTACAATTTCATGTGTGATATGTAAATGTGTCATGTCAGAAATATCCAGCCATATTTAACTCAAATGTAAATAGCGGAGTGATGTATATGTACTATTTCAACTATAGAAATAAAATATTTATAAAAATACTTTGAATACTCAATTTTGTGTGATAGCATTCTATTCAAATAAATATTTATTTTTGTATGTGATGTGAAATATAGAATTGTATTGTTTTCAAACACATTTATAAAATAATATATATGTTTATTATCATCAAACAAAAATCATATGGTTATACTCAACACTACTTGCACACTTATTAGTTCTGGACATTGAACTACTTCTATAGTGTTTTGCATATTGGCAGGCTTCACAGTTGAATGTAATTAGACTGTTAAACTGAGGACATAGCTGTTTGAACAAAGTGATAGAAGGATGACCTAGTTGACAATGGAGACTAATGGCTGAATCGATAGTTGAACATGCTACTAATTTGGAGAATGTGTCAAGTGTGTATAGCCCACCAGACTCACATCCACTACTAATAGTCTACTTCATCACTAGATCCTGGATCACACAATGATGTGGAAAGAAGGTAACAATGCAATTCAGACTCTGAGTAATTTGGCTTACAGATAGAAGATTAAATGATAGTGATGGGAGGTATAATACAGACTTCATAGGAAGTGAAGATTTTGGAAGAACTTCACCTATTCCCATAATGACAGCATGTGATCCATCACCTAAGGTGACTGTATGATATGAATTACTTGCAGTCAAACTTGTAAAAAGAGTTTGATTACCTGTCATATTCTCTGAAGCACCAGAGTCGATGACCCATTTGGATGATTTTGAACCAGTGCTTGTATTTTCCACTGAAGTTGCAGTTGAGATAAGCAAAACATTAGATGTATTTCTTTGCATTGAATATCTTGGAATTTTGAGTATTTGTCATACTCAATACATTTTTGACATTTGATTGATTTGTGTTTCTTTGATTCCATTGCCAGTAATTGCAGAATTTGTGTTGATTCAATGGTTGTCTCCATGGTGGTATTTGAGCTCTACATGGTTGCCTTGGTGGTCTCTACCCTTGAGCAATGGGTGGCCTTGATGATCTCCATGTTTGTGTAGGTTGTTGAGCACTTGCTCTTACCATATCAACGTGATTATTTTGATACAAGCTCCCTTAGTTTCCAATAAATGCACTACTTCCTGCATTCACACTAGTATTCCCACTGTTTGATCCATGTTCAGCTCTGAGTAATCAACTATAAACCTTATGTAAACTTGTAACATCAGTACTTGTAAGTATTTGTGACTTAAATCCTTCATATTCATGTAGTAACCCTGCCAAAAAGCTCATTATGGCCATCTGTTCTCTTTGCTTTTGTTGAAATATGATGCCCTTGCTCATTGGTAATAGCATATTAAACTCTTTGTAAGTTTATTTAAAATTCATTAAACAATTCATAAGACTCATGTCCTTCTTTTTTCTCTATGTAATTTTTTGCAAACATCATACATTTGAGTCAAATTACCCTTTTCTGAATACAAAAACTCCAAATACACCAACAACTCCTTTACCGTCTCACAATGATTAATCAACCCAATCACTTCATTCTCAACAGAGTTTCTAATTTGTAGAAATAGTCTAGCATCCTTTCGAAGCCAGTTTTGATCCTCTTTGTCCTTCGAATCTGATTTAGGTGGCTCACTGATTAAGTGGTCGTTCTTGTTTATACTCCTAATGTATAAGCGAATAGTTTTACTCCAATCATGATAATTTGTGCTATTCAATTTTCGTTTTGTAATTTTTGGCACCATCGTCATTACATCGACCCCTTTTGATTCATCTATGATTCACGAACTTAACTATTAAAGATAAGATTGAAGTAATGGAGAAGAAAACGCAAACAGATCTTTTGATAACCACGATCGACGATCGATGGCTCTAATACCATGTAACTAACAAAGATTAACTAAACAGGTAAATATCAGATGACATCAATCTTTCTTTCTATTGTTCATTAGGGTTAATAACAAAGGAGGGAGGAACATTTAAATAATAATGGACAAACAGTTCGTATGGGCCAAACCTACGCAAGTGGGTTTCCTGGAAATAAGCCCAGTATGCTAATAAAGAAATAATAGAAATATATATAACTGACTACAATACATTAACTAAATATCTCTCTCTCTAATAACAAGGAATAAAATTGTAACATCCCACCTTCGTTAAGGTCACTCGCAAAGGGAATGCCTTAACGATGGTGGAGCGTTTTTAGTAGATAGAACAGAAATTTACAAGACAGATAAAGTAGTACTTGAAAATTTTATAACTTTATTACAACAGAAACAGAAATAAGTTTGGTTACATCTTTCAAAATCACAATATCAGAATTCAAGTACGTAAATATCGGTCTTGTACGAAAGCCTTCAGAATGCATAGTTTTAAAGCCATAATCCCCAGTATAAACTGCCGTGCAAAGATAGAGCCAAAGCCAAGCAATACTTCAAACACTTCAAGCAGAGAGAATCTGAATCAATCTCCTATGTTTCCACCCTGAAAACCTGGGGGGGGGGTGGGGGGGGGTGGAAACGGAAAGAAAAGAGGTGAAACAAACTAGGTCAGACATAAGTCTGGTGAGTCCAATGACTTTCAGCATATAAATAGATAATAGTATCATGACATATAAATAAAACTGGATGAGAGATAACCATAACAGGAATAGCAGGTTAACAGAAGAAACGGAATGATATAGGCTAAGCTAAGCTTCTTACTTAGTTTTCACTTCTCTGCACTAATACTAATATAACAGGATTAGGTGTTACCAAAATGTCTACGGTGAAACAGAAACGGAAACAGAATAATCTCTACAGAAACAGAATGCTAGTAATGGGCCTTTACCACCCGAACAGAGGCAGACGGTACAGAAACAGAATGCTAATAGTGGGCTTTTACCACCCCAACAGACAGAAGGTATGGAAACATAATACTAATAACAGGCCTTTACCACCAACTAATGGGCCCTTACCACCCCAACAGAAGGTACAGAAACAGAATCGGAAACGGAATCAGAGACGGAAACAGAATAATCCCTATGGAAACAGAATGTTAGAATTAGGTGTACACTAGTAATGGGCGTTTACCACCCGAACAGACGGTACCATGCAGAAACAGACAGGTATTACCACCCAACAGAAATAGACGGTACCCACAGAAACAGATAGAACTAGGTGTACCCTAATGTCTAAACTGAAACAGAAAAACGGAAACAGAATAATCTCTATAGAAATAGAATGCTAGAATTAGGTGTACACTAGTAATGGGCCTTTACCACCCGAACAGACGATACCACACAGAAACAGACAGGTGTTACCACCCAACAGAAACAGACGGTACCCACAGATACAGACATAAGTAAGTTTACCCTAAGTCCTACCCCCAAGCGATCGGCTCCCTAATACATAAATACCCTGTGTCGACCCCACATTAGGGTGTATTACTCCCTAAAGTGGCAACCTATCGGCACAGACTTATTTACAGATGTCACGGTGTCTTACATCCTCAGAGCAGACCGGATCCATGCACACACATGACCCGATTGGAACGCGCCATCAACACCCCTCGCCATTATCAGAATGAACAGCTTATAATTAGTTCAGTAAGCGTGCCCGGACCCTTACATATTGTGGGGTCAAAGTTTTGATACTAGAAAAGTGTTACTAACTAATATGGGTCCCAAACAACAGATGACACAAGTATTTCCCCTCCTAACCTTGTGTCCCTGTAACGACCCGAAAATCCGGTAGAATTTAAGCTGACCAAAAAAACAAGTCCAACCCCAAATATCACGGAAATTCGAACCATTAATAGAAAGAAGTTAGAGGGTGAGGATAGATAAGATAGAAACTTAGAATAGAAGAAGAAGAAGAACACAACATCAAAGTAACACGAATCGCACAGCGGAACGAATAACATATAATATATATAACATAACTTGAAATATACATCTGTACTTGAATATACATCAATATCAAAGTACATCACTTACAACACAGCAGAAATAACTATAGCTATATGATCCTAAAGCCTCCTGCTCCAAGCTCTTCCAGTATATCTGTAAATTCCCGACTACTTGACTGCCCGTACAAATTTAGGCACCCAAGAGTTTAGGGAAAACAACAAAGTAAACTCCGGGTCAGTCATGGGACTGGTATGAGTAAACAGTTTAAAACAGTTTCAGAAAACTAAATGATATCTCATAAGACCACGCCGTATAACACGGAACGGGTTTTTCCCTTATGAGAATCCAAACTCTTGATTTATCTTTATATCAACTCTTTTGATATTATAATAATGTCTAAATCACATAAATAACAATCTAGTGGAAATGCTTGCATCTCACGTTCCACATATATAATATACAATCAAAACCGCAAGCACGTATTGGGTAATGGATTTCCAACTATGACCAGGTATGGAACCACCTTCCGCTGGTATATCTCTAGAGGAGAATACACCGAGTTCAACAAGAACATCTTGCAACTCAGCCACACATGACCGACCACTCATTTCGCTTGAGTGTATCGATTGTATATCACCAACGATTGGGATCAGCAACCGTTTCCCGAATGGGTCAGCATCGACAATAGATTTTTAGAAGTAAATGAAACTCTAGATCAGGTGATTATACACCCTAATAGGTGCGACCTATATAGCCATGCTGCTTGCCCGATTTCTGTCATTTACCGGTTGATGAGGCTAGAAGCTACGCTTTATCATCCAACCAGATTCACTTCGAATGTCACATCGTCAAATCCATCAAATCACCGATTGACGTCCTCAACAGTACATTACGTGTTAGCTAAAAGAAGTTTCCTTCTCCGCTTCCACTCTTAGTACGGTTGAAGAAATCAATGTACGTGACCATTCTGGAAATACTCTGTCAGACATTCATCCATACAAGTCACCCAGGAACAGGATGAACCGAAGGTACTATTTCTATTAATAGAAAAAGTCCTTGTACTCTACTCCGTCTTCGATTATCTTTATATAATCTGATTCGCACGCTACTACCGATATGGAGTGGTTCTTCGGATAATAATCCAACCGGTCTCTCCATATTGACAACGATGGTCAAAACTTCGATAGTCTGTGATTTAACTATCGAATAAAAACAAGTGTATCGATAGTCGATGATTTAACTATCGAATAAAACAAGTGTTCATCCAAACATCCAACAATCATTGAACCTTTAATTAATATTCCATTAATTAAATCTCTTCTCTATTTCTTATCAATATTTGTTAACCAAATATTTTCGATAACCATATTGGCCTTTGTACGTTATTTGGAAAACATTTCCATATATCGCCTTCTTTTATTTTCTAAACTTTAGAAAATATATGTTATTTATAATTGGAAAATATTCCAATTACTTATCTCTTTTCCAATCTCGTTTATTCCTATACTTAGGAAACGTTCATTATTCTATTTCCAAGCTTTGCACATATTTGGGTTAAAACAGATGTTGTGTAAAACATCGTTACGACAACCCAAATACAGTATTTAACTAATTCTTATTCCACATTGATCTTCGAGCCTGAATCTTGCTTCTTATCGGTATATCATGAAATCAACCAAGTTGGGGTATAATTACCTCTCAGACCTTGACTGAATAACATTTAACGTCAAAACAGACAAGACTACTTACTCGAATAATCAATACTATACAACTGATTATTCACCTTCAAACACATATACATTTTCTCTTTCTATTCTACTAGATTTTATTCTTATACTTCCTTTTTGATTATACTATTCTATTTCTAAGTTCGTTTCCTTATCGACTTCTATATATTTCGATACGTTGATTTCTAACTATCAAATTATCTTAAAAATATTCTATCTCCTTAAATTCCCGGAAAAATTCGCCATAACCTCCTTTGTACCGGGAGCATCGGGAAATTTCAAATAGCTTTCCCGGTCCTTCTTATCTCAAAAAGAAAAAGAAAAAGCCAAGCGGCTTGCCGATACGGCGCATAAAATCTCATATGGAAATTAAATACGTACCTTTTTGTCGGGCATTCTATTTATTTCACTTCTATACTTTATTCCATACCTGTCTCCTGTATGTCTATACCTGTCCAATCTATTTTAACTATACCAATCGTTTTAACTCATTTTGTTAATTAAATCTGTTACTTAACTTTTCAGTCTATTTCACCTTCATATTTGAACATGACATGTTCAAATATATTTTAACTGCATATTAACAAATTCTAATTATACTCATACTCTCGTTCCCTTATCGACTTCTTATTCAAATTCCAAATCAATTCTATTTGAATTCTCTTTATTTAAACTTCATTTGAATTCTACTTGCATCCATATATTTAAACTTCATTTGAATTCTATATTCAAATTCTATAGTTAAACTCCATTTGAATTCTATTATTCAAATCTATTCAAATTCTATTGTTTAAATTCCATTTAAATCCTATATTCAAATCGTTTAAAGTCCATTTGAATTTCTATATTCAAATCTATAGTTTAAAGCCCATTTGAATTTCTATATTCAAATTCTATATTCAAAGTCTATTTGAATTTCTATATTCAAATTCCATTTGAAATACTATATTCAAATTCTATAGTTAAACTCCATTTGAATTCGATTATTCAAATCTCTATTTCAATTCCTTATATTCAAAGTCCATTTGAATTCTCGGCATTTTTTTATAAACAACGTTTATAACTTCAATTCAAATCCCACCTTTCCATTTATAAACAACGTTTATAAATTCAATTCAAATCCCATATTTTCATTTATAAAAAAAGTTTGTAAATTCGATTCAAATTCCATCCTTTCATTTATAAACAACTTTATAAATTCGATTCAAATTCCATCCTTTCATTTATAAACAACTTTATAAATTCGATTCAAATTCCATCCTTTCATTTATAAACAACTTTATAAATTCGATTCAAATTCCATCCTTTCATTTATAAACAACTTTATAAATTCGATTCAAATCCCATATTTTTCATTTATAAACAAAGTTTATAAATTCATTTCAAATCCCATCTTTCATTTATAAATAGAGTTTATAAATTCAATACTCGTTCATACATATTCAAAACAAGTTAATGTTTTCTATATTTCATTTAAAATTCAAATTCTATTTATAAAAATAGAATTCCCCTTTTAAATTTCAAATACCCTTTTCGATATTTTTTTATAAATCAATATTCAAGCCCCAATTATATTTTTAAACAATCAAATCAACCAATTTTCAATCATTTGATTTTTAACACATCATATATGAATATATATGGAATCAAACAAACAACAAACAGATAATATATTTTTGAGGAATCCAGTTGGATTCCTCCAACCTGTTTTCCTGCATCCACAGATGTTAGTCAACATAGTAATACCCATCCTGCTTCGAGGCAGGATATCGCGGTATGAAGGTCATCCACTAATCATAGCATGGGGCGTATAGGGTAATCATCCGCTAATGATACTGCGGGCATCCGCTAATGATACTGCGGGAATCCAACCAATCAATCAACCCAATATATATATAATAGTCCTAAATAACTAATATATATTTTTAAACAATCAGACAGCATCCAAACAAGCATAGCAATTATTTTTAACTATATAAAAATAAATTCTAAATAAAAGGTGAGATTTACTCACCAGGGCTTTTATCTTCTGAACATCCAATTTAATCTCATGTCTGTGTCCATGAATCGACTCGGCATGTCTTAAATAAATTTATCGAGTTCCTACGGAATTCAAATTCATAATTAACGATTCATACCTTTATCAACTTAATTAATTATTAATTAATTAAATTCAAACCAATCTAATTTAATCAAGAGACATCACTAACTAATTATAATTAACTTTACCTAAATCCGTGTTTTTATTTTCTTCTTTCTTTCTAAACTTCCCAGTTTATATCGGTTTAACAAAATTCAAGTTTAACCTTAACTACTCATTTGTTAACAATACTTTATATAAAATAAATGAATTCAAGCTAAGGATTATTTGAATTCATTACCTCATCTCCATTTTGGTCACCCCAAAGCCCACTAACCCCATCGAAATACTCCAGCAATCACCCCCTTTTCTAGCAGTTGAACTTCCCATTTTCATTTCGTTTATCATCAAAAGGATCGAACCCAAATCTACTGTTGCAAGAAACTGCGCTGCCCCCAACTCCCGTTAAGTACCATCGCGACTCTTCCT
This sequence comes from Allium sativum, assembly GCA_030737875.1. Lineage (NCBI taxonomy): Eukaryota > Viridiplantae > Streptophyta > Magnoliopsida > Asparagales > Amaryllidaceae > Allium > Allium sativum. Next base: position 488,434,625 of record CM060913.1, read on the forward strand.
GTCACCACGGTCTCGCTACAATACCTCCCTACCATCGTCGATACAAACCATGTTTTGCCTACTGCAAAAATCGCAACATCCCCAAAAATGAAATCGAATGGTCCTCCACTGCTCAAAACATCATCGCGACCTCCAGGAAATCGCGATACCACTTGAGAGCTCCAGAACTCAGCATCGTTGATTCCCTCAAGACCGTCGAACCCCAAACGATACTCGTGCCTGGCTCCTGCTCCACTCGTCGCTCACTGCCCTAGTTCGATGTCGCCGAATCAATTTTAAATCCCCCTTTTTTTTGTTTCGAACGCTGGCCATTTTAGTTTTGGGAGCTTTGATTTGGTTTCTGAGATTGAGGATGGGAGGAGCGGTTTTATAAGGAAGAGGGGTGGAAGAAAAAAAAAACCACGATGTGCTTTGGTGTGTGGTAAAAAGAAGTACACGGTTTTGTTTGGTCTGTGGTTAAAAAGAAGTAAATGGTTTTGTTTGGTCTGTGGTAGAGAAGAGGACACCATTTTTGTTTTGTTTCGGTTTTAGTTAATTTAAATTATCCGTATCCTTAAAATAAACCCTGATTCTGAACTCCTTTCTGAACCCACCAACTGTCAATTCTAGGGTAAAACTGCTATTCTGAACACACTGGGACAGGTTACGAAGTCTAATTCGATCGTCTGTGGAAGATATTAGTTTAAATTGTTTTTGAATTAATTATAAAACAATTCATTTTTCGATAATCAATAAATATTATTATTCTGATTCAAACAGAAGTCTGAACAGTATTTAATTCTGTTTTAAATCTCGAACTGAGTTATATTTTCGCATTACGATGATTTAATATATTCGATATTAAATCGAAATTGATTATTAAACTGATAACTTAATATAAATATTCATTTAATTTATCAAATTAATATTTAAAACCGTATCCAATATTCAAACTTAACCGACGGAATACCCGGGTCATTACATTCTTCCCCACTTAAAATAATTTCGTCCTCGAAATTGCTAAGGTAGGAAAAGTGCTACAAACCCATTTATCTTTTCAAAACTTATTTATGTTGATACTCAACATCTCCAACTTCCTTACATAACTCTCTTTCGAATAAATCCCTATTCGATAACTCCTCCCTTCGAATAACTATATTCGATAATCTCTCTTTCGAATAACTAGTTTCGAAAAACTTTCTTCGAATAAACTATATTCGATTTACTCTATTCAATTTACTCTTATCAATTAACTCTATTGGATTTAAATCTTTTCGATTAACTCCATCGAATAACTAAATTCTATAACTCCTTCGAATAACCAATATTCTATAACTCACTTCGATTAAACTAATCGATAACTCCTTTCGATTAAACTATAATCGATAACTCATTTCGATTAACAAATAATCGATAACTCCTCCGATTTACTAATAATCGATAACTCCTTCGATTAACTAATAATCGATAACTCCTTTCGAATAAAACTATATTCGATAACTCCTTTAATTCTATCCGAATAACCAATATTCAATTAACTCCTTTTAACTTTATTCGAATAACTCCTATTGGATAACGTTTATTCATTTATAAAGATTTTCTTTTAGTTACGATTCCTCACTCATAAATGTTCTCTTTATTAGCGTTACTTCACTTATACAAGTGTTGTGTACCCCTTCTATTTAAAACTATCGGTGTTAAAAACCGATATCTCTTCTCTATATAAGTTCAGACTTATATATTCCATTTATCCAATGATAAATATTTAATTAAATTTATAAACTTTTATTTATAAATAAATCTTTTCTATTTATCTGTTAAAAACAGATTTCCATTTTCCATTCATCTTCTAAATATTCCTTTGATTAATTTCTATTTATTTAACAAATAAATATCTCATTTATAACATTCTATTTATTTAACAAATAAATAAATATTTTCATTGAATCTATTTGTAATTGTTTTACAAATATTCCCTTCTATTTGTTTGCACGTAACTTCCTTTGTATTTGTGTTACAAATATATTACTTTTTAACTCTTTTGGTTTTTCCTTTATTCACACTCAATTCATAGTTCATTCACATTGATTTTACTCAATTTATTCATTTCGATCCATTTAACTTATTTAAGTTAAATTTAATTTCAATCATTCAAATTCCCATTAACTAGTTGCTAATTAACCGTTTTTCCTATTTCACCCTTTTTATTTGAATATAACTTGTTCAAATATATGTCAACTAAATTATAAACCAATCTAATTATATTTTCAACTCGAGTTATATATTCGATTTCGAATATAAATTCTCAATCTCTTTCACTTATCCAAAGACCCAATTTCGATTCAAATTTCCTTTAACTAATTATTCTCTATTTTAGCTAATTCTATTTAACCATTTAAAATATGATTTTTGTCTTAAAAATCATTTCACTTACTTCACTGGAGTTCATATTTATTTTATATCTCCAGTCTGGATTTTTCTAGTGCCAATTCGGATTTTATTTCCTAACAATCCTTTTATTTATATATATAAACCATTGTGGTTTTTAATGGTTTCTGGCGCTGCTTTTCTAAAAATTTGATTTTGACATAACTCAAAATCTATACGACGAAATCCAGATTTTTCTCTTTCATTAGAAAACTATTGTTCAACCGGTCCCGACGATTCTTGTTTCACAGAATTCCGACTTCAATTGAGTTCTGTATACTAAATTGAAGTTCTAATCGCCAATTTACGAACTGCCGCGTTACGACGAGCTCGTTTTAATTATATTTATAAATATAAACGTTTTAACTTTGCTTATAATAAATTCAACTCAATTCTGATATATTTTCAATATATATCAAACCCATTTTTTTCCATTTCAACATAATATTCCCGATCTATTTCTCTTCAATTATTCAAGTCCTCTATCTTAATTTAAAATATTCAAATTCCATTTGAATTTCTTTATTCAAACTCTATATTTGAATTTTCTTCTATTCAATTTCTATTTGAATTTCTTCTATTCAAATTCTATTTGAATTTCTTATTTTCAATTCCTATTTGAAATCCTTTATTCAAAACCCATTTCAAATCCCTTATTCAAAATCCATTTGAAATCCTTTATTCAATTTCTATTTAAATTCCTTATTCAAATTCCTATTTGAAATCCTTTGAATTTAAATTCTATTTTAACTCCTTTTGTTTTCTTTGAATTCTAATATTCATCCTCTACTTTATATTCTCTTCGAAATTCTATTTAACCAAATTCCATTTGAATTCTAATATTCAAATCTCTCCTTGACTTTTCTTTATTCTAATCCATTTGAATTCCTTTGAATTCAAATTCCATTTCAATTTTTCTTATACAATTTCTATTTGAATTTTCTTTATTCAAACTCATTTGAATTCCTTTGAATTCAAATTCTATTTCACTTCTATTTGAATTATATATATATTCAAATTCCTTTATTTTACTTCTATTTGAAATCTATATTCCAATTCCCATTTCACTTCTATTTGAAATCTATATTCCCATTTCACATTTCAAAATTCCTTTGAAGTCATATAAATATATACATATATTTATATCTATCTCAAATTCAAAACATTTGAATTTTAAAACAACTTGTTTCTTTTCAAACAAATTTCCATCAAAAATTTTCTAAGGCAGCAATTCGTCACTTAGAAACTCGAAAATGAACACTGGTGATGTTGCGACCATCATCAGAATTATTTCCCAGCTACTGAATGAGTTTAGTGCTTTATTTCTTTCAAACTCCATTTAGAAAAATATTTTCCAAACTCCCAGGATTTTAAATTTTGAATTCTGGTTGGAAATCAAATTTCAATTTATCTCATTTGTATTTGACTTCATATACAAATTCCATTGGTTATATATAACTATTTCAGCTTTATAATCTAATTTGATTATAATCCTAACAATCAACTTAACTATTTAAAAACAATATCGTGTCCAATCTTCTGTTCAAGTTTTTATAAATTCCTATCGACTTCGTGGCGTCCCACGATTCGACCAAAATTTATAATCTACTCAACAGACTAGTCAACACAATATAAAACAGTTTTTATATCAAATAACAAATACGCTCTCTCGTATATATATACGCTCGACTCATTCTAGGATACTACTGATCCTATCTCTAATGAGCACATTCCAACAAGCCTAGGTGTAACGGCGGGATTTTTCGACCCAGAAAATCAACATAAAAACACACTGTTGACTATTCAAGCATCGAAAACACCGGGACATTAATAGAAGAATTTAGAGGTTGAGAAAGAAAAGATAGAACTAATAGAATAGAAGAAGAAGAAGATCACAACTGAACATAATCAGAGTAACACGAAACTCGCAGCGGAACAAAATAAGATGTATTATATAACATAACTTTGAATACAAAACTGTATTGTATATACATACCATTATCAGAGTACAATACATCATATCACAGCGGAAATAACTCTACATAACTAATGGTGAAGCTTCCTGCTTTTGAGCTCCTCCAAGTGAATCTGCAAAGCCTGAAACACTTGACTGCCCGTACAAATTTGGGCACCCAAGAGTTTAGGGAAAACAAACAAAATAAACTCTGGGTCAGTCATGGGACTGGTGTGAGTAAATTCCAACCATACTGTTTAACTTTGAAAATCCTTTTCCAAACAAGAAGGTAATAGTAAGACCAACCCACACATAAACATGGACGGTTTTTACCTTACTATAACCCAACATATTTTTATATCAAACTTCAGTGATATTATAATAATGTCTACTCAATTAAATCATCAAGTAGCAGAACGCTTGCATCTCACGCTCCACATATATATAGTATAAAATCATAAACCACAGGGCACTTATTGGAGATTGAATTTCAACAAACAAGGTATGGGAGCACCTTCTGAATAGTGTACTCTAGAGGGGATACACTCAGGGTTCAACAAGAACGTCTTGCAACCCGGCCACACATGACCGCTCACTCATTTAGCTTGAGTGTCGCGAATATATTGCCACCACGGTTGCAGGCCATCCAACCGTCATCCGAAGATACAGAATCGAAAAGAAGTATAAATATGAATTCTCTCTAGATCGGTGACAATACACCCTGCTTGGGGATGACCCAACTAGCCATGCTGCCTAGCCCAACTTCTGTCATTCTCGGTTGTGAGGCTAGTGGCTACGTTTATCTTCAGAACATCTGATCACCATTCACTTTGAATGTCACATCGTCAAATCCGTAATCACACATTGATTACACAAATGCACACTGGGTGTAGAATAAAGAGAAGTTATCTTCTCCCCACCAACTTGGTATATTCGTAAAATCAACGGCATGACCGTTGGAAATACTCTGTCAGACACTCGTCCATACAAGTTGTCCTGGGACTGGACAAACAGAAAGCACCATTCTGGAACTGGATGACCCTTGCATTTCACTCTGTCTTCAATTTCTTCAGCATAATATAATTCGCAGCGCTTATGCCTATACGGAGTGGTTTTCAGGTAATATATCCAACCGGTCTCTCCGTATTGACAACGATGGTCAAAACACTTCGATAGTCGGTTATTTAACTATCCAAGTAAAAACAAACATCCATTCACAAACACTAGTCCTTTTATTTAATACTAACTTTCTAGTTTCCCATATTTTTATAAACTCTTCCTTACTTCCCTACACTTCTACTCTATTAGTTCCTCGTTATAAATCGATAAGTGAATAAATTTCTAAGTATCAACCCCGAAGGCCGAAACCAACATCAGATTGACGCCTCGAAAGTTACTCAACTCAACCAATGTACAACGGGTTCAAATTTCTTTAAAACTATATCACTTTCCTTATCATGCTCAGTATATCTTTTTAAAACATTATAACTTATCGACTCACTTTAAAACCGTTATATTTTAACTAATACAATACGCTGCTATATTCTCTTTTATAGCTACTGCAATACGCTGCTATATTCTCTTTTATAACTACTGAAATATGCTGTCATATCCCCCTTTTTATAGCTAATGCAATATGCTGCCATATCCCCCTTTTTATAGCTAATGCAATATGCTGCCACTTTCTTAATTGATATCGCCTATTTATTTAATCAACAAAATGTTGAATTTCCATTCAACATGGTTCAAACGGTGCATGTATGAAACAAACAGTACATATAAATATTGAGGAATCCGGTTGGATCCTTCCAACCGGTTTTCCGCATTCATAGATGTTAGTCAAACAATTTATACTGATTCCTACTAGAGAATATTATAATTGATGGAATCAGTATCTAACCAATGGGTATGTGTACGACGATATTCAACCAATTTAATTGTAATCTAGCTAAACGACTATCACCCAGCATTCAACAATATTTAAAATATAATTATAATATTTTAAAAATAGATCAGAGTTAGTGAATTTACTCACATTCGCGCGTTAACCGTTAAATAACGATTTGCGTCAGTTGAGTAAACCAGCCGTCCAGTTCTGCTATAATTCGCAACCAGCTCCATGTTGCTTCATAACCATCTTATTTCGTAGTGTGCGTTCATAGGGACCCAACGTACTGACGGCGTCAAATTCCCCTGGTCCGTCCATGCACAGTGCTACTTCCACCAGCTTACCATGTCGATAATGTTTTCCCGGTCTTCATTTGTTTTGCAATTTCAAGTCCTCCACCTTACCAATGCACGAAAGCATTTTTCCCAGACTTCCTCAACATCCACGTTGAAATTTTTCTCTTCTTACTGTGTAAAACGTTACCTCCCCTGCATGGGAAAACAACCGGACTTTGCCTGCACAAATAACCATACACGCCACTTCAAAGTCTCCTCCTCCATCTCAGTTTACATTCTAGCTTCAGTACTCCATTTTCTTTATAAAACACTACTTCATTTCCTACGTGAAAACCATCTCTTTGCATGCACCCAGTAAACCGCGCGACTCCCTCTCCATCATGCATGCGCAGATCTCCATCTTCCACTAATTCAAACCGCAACCTGCATGCTCCTCTCCCATATGCCATGCACTTCTCTTCACGACCATCTCTTCTATATTATATATATTCCTTCTATATTCCACTTTGGATTCTTGTCCCTACTGCTCCTCTAGTTCTCCGACAGTTAATGCAAACCCATCCAAACGCCAAAACTCACTTGAATGCACTTCCCAGATGTGTTCTCAGCCTTGGTAGTTGAGACTGCTCACGCAACAACAATTTGTTGCGTTCTCTCTCCTTTTTATACTAAGTCTTCGCTCGGTTTATAAGGGAGAAAAAGAAATCCTCATTTTGTTTGTTGTGGAGGAAGTACTGAGGACTTAAGTGTGTATATATATCTAGAGGAGAGAAGGAGATATTTTCGTTTTATATTTTTTTTTATTCATATAGGTAATGCACCTAGGCGCGGAAATTCTGGTTCGACGGTATGGTTAGCATTAACTAGATAAGGTGTTTGCGTGTTGGAAAGTTTTTCAACGTATGGTTTCATGTAGATTAGCTTAGCTGCTTAGGGTATGTCTATGGAAAGAAGGGGTATGGAAAGAAGGGGTAAAGTAGCTTCAAATTTAAGCATTAGACAGTAGGAGCATTGTTGTAGGGTAAGGCTGCGTTATTGGTTTTCTCTTCAGACAGGCATTGGATGTCCTTTGCTTTTCATATAAATAAATTATTGTTTACTTCATGGTTAAGTAACGAGCACAGCAGACAAAACAAATGGGTAGCTTCACATTGTACAGCTTGCGCCATTCATAGACAGCCTGTGTTTTATATTTAAGCGTACTGTATTACATAGAATTTTGTTTTATGTCCGAGCTGCTACAGACTGAAATAAAGATACAGTCGTGTCCAGCGAGGTGCCACGATCCCGAAAATATAATAATATTGGTAGATTAACTCATATTTTGAAACCCCAAAATACTCATTAAGGGTGCAAAATACTCCAAATAAAAAGTTGCATATTTAATTATTTAAAAATTATAGTAAAATTCTAAAAATTAAATTATCGATGCGCCTCAAAAGAACCTTGTCCCGGTTTGCATCCGATATCAAGTTATATTCAAATAACTGTTACGGTCGATATACGATTTCATAGCGACTTTCTGAATATTTGATTTGGACATATCTTCTAATATATTCGACGAAATCTTGGTTTTTCACTTCTGTTGGAAAGATACAGTTCAACAGATTCCAACGTTTCTTGTTTTGAAGAAATCCGATTCAAAACGAGTCCGGTACACTCAATTGAAGTTCAGAACGTTAAATTACGAACTATAGGGTTGTTCTGAGCTCGATTATGATTAATATATATTTATATACGTTCAACTTCTTTTTAATTAATATATAAATCCACTTATATTACAAATTCAATATTTAAACTGATTTAAATATTCAAATACCAACCGACAAAAATGCGAGACGTTACACTAGGTATTCGCTCAACCTATGCTCTGATACCAACTGTAACGACCCGAAAATCTGGTAGAATTTGAGCTGACCAAAAACACAAGTCCAACCCCAAATATCACGGAAATTCGAACCATTAATAGAAAGAAGTTAGAGGGTGAGGATAGATAAGATAGAAACTTAGAATAGAAGAAGAAGAAGAACACAACATCAAAGTAACACGAATCTCACAGCGGAACGAATAACATATAATATATATAACATAACTTGAAATATACATCTGTACTTGAATATACATCAATATCAAAGTACATCACTTACAACACAGCAGAAATAACTATAGCTATATGATCCTGAAGCCTCCTGCTCCAAGCTCTTCCAGTATATCTGTAAATTCCCGACTACTTGACTGCCCGTACAAATTTAGGCACCCAAGAGTTTAGGGAAAACAACAAAGTAAACTCCGGGTCAGTCATGGGACTGGTATGAGTAAACAGTTTAAAACAGTTTCAGAAAACTAAATGATATCTCATAAGACCACGCCGTATAACACGGAACGGGTTTTTCCCTTATGAGAATCCAAACACTTGATTTATCTTTATATCAACTCTTTTGATATTATAATAATGTCTAAATCACATAAATAACAATCTAGTGGAAACGCTTGCATCTCACGTTCCACATATATAATATACAATCAAAACCGCAAGCACGTATTGGGTAATGGATTTCCAACTATGACAAGGTATGGAACCACCTTCCGCTGGTATATCTCTAGAGGAGAATACACCGAGTTCAACAAGAACATCTTGCAACTCAGCCACACATGACCGACCACTCATTTCGCTTGAGTGTATCGAATGTATATCACCAACGATTGGGATCAGCAACCGTTTCCCGAATGGGTCAGCATCGACAATAGATTTTTAGAAGTAAATGAAACTCTAGATCAGGTGATTATACACCCTAATAGGTGCGACCTACATAGCCATGCTGCTTGCCCGATTTCTGTCATTTACCGGTTGATGAGGCTAGAAGCTACGCTTTATCATCACACCAGATTCACTTCGAATGTCACATCGTCAAATCCATCAAATCACCGATTGACGTCCTCAACAGTACATTACGTGTTAGCTAAAAGAAGTTTCCTTCTCCGCTTCCACTCTTGGTACGGTTGAAGAAATCAATGTACGTGACCATTCTGGAAATACTCTGTCAGACATTCATCCATACAAGTCACCCAGGAACAGGATGAACCGAAGGTACTATTTCTATTAATAGAAAAAGTCCTTGTACTCTACTCCGTCTTCGATTATCTTTATATAATCTGATTCGCACGCTACTGCCGATATGGAGTGGTTCTTCGGATAATAATCCAACCGGTCTCTCCATATTGACAACGATGGTCAAAACTTCGATAGTCTGTGATTTAACTATCGAATAAAAACAAGTGTATCGATAGTCGATGATTTAACTATCGAATAAAACAAGTGTTCATCCAAACATCCAACAATCATTGAACCTTTAATTAATATTCCATTAATTAAATCTCTTCTCTATTTCTTATCAATATTTGTTAACCAAATATTTTCGATAACCATATTGGCCTTTGTACGTTATTTGGAAAACATTTCCATATATCGCCTTCTTTTATTTTCTAAACTTTAGAAAATATATGTTATTTATAATTGGAAAATATTCCAATTACTTATCTCTTTTCCAATCTCGTTTATTCCTATACTTAGGAAACGTTCATTATTCTATTTCCAAGCTTTGCACATATTTGGGTTAAAACAGATGTTGTGTAAAACATCGTTACGACAACCCAAATACAGTATTTAACTAATTCTTATTCCACATTGATCTTCGAGCCTGAATCTTGCTTCTTATCGGTATATCATGAAATCAACCAAGTTGGGGTATAATTACCTCTCAGACCTTGACTGAATAACATTTAACGTCAAAACAGACAAGACTACTTACTCGAATAATCAATACTATACAACTGATTATTCACCTTCAAACACATATACATTTTCTCTTTCTATTCTACTAGATTTTATTCTTATACTTCCTTTTTGATTATACTATTCTATTTCTAAGTTCGTTTCCTTATCGACTTCTATATATTTCGATACGTTGATTTCTAACTATCAAATTATCTTAAAAATATTCTATCTCCTTAAATTCCCGGAAAAATTCGCCATAACCTCCTTTGTACCGGGAGCATCGGGAAATTTCAAATAGCTTTCCCGGTCCTTCTTATCTCAAAAAGAAAAAGAAAAAGCCAAGCGGCTTGCCGATACGGCGCATAAAATCTCATATGGAAATTAAATACGTACCTTTTTGTCGGGCATTCTATTTATTTCACTTCTATACTTTATTCCATACCTGTCTCCTGTATGTCTATACCTGTCCAATCTATTTTAACTATACCAATCGTTTTAACTCATTTTGTTAATTAAATCTGTTACTTAACTTTTCAGTCTATTTCACCTTCATATTTGAACATGACATGTTCAAATATATTTTAACTGCATATTAACAAATTCTAATTATACTCATACTCTCGTTCCCTTATCGACTTCTTATTCAAATTCCAAATCAATTCTATTTGAATTCTCTTTATTTAAACTTCATTTGAATTCTACTTGCATCCATATATTTAAACTTCATTTGAATTCTATATTCAAATTCTATAGTTAAACTCCATTTGAATTCTATTATTCAAATCTATTCAAATTCTATTGTTTAAATTCCATTTAAATCCTATATTCAAATCGTTTAAAGTCCATTTGAATTTCTATATTCAAATCTATAGTTTAAAGCCCATTTGAATTTCTATATTCAAATTCTATATTCAAAGTCTATTTGAATTTCTATATTCAAATTCCATTTGAAATACTATATTCAAATTCTATAGTTAAACTCCATTTGAATTCGATTATTCAAATCTCTATTTCAATTCCTTATATTCAAAGTCCATTTGAATTCTCGGCATTTTTTTATAAACAACGTTTATAACTTCAATTCAAATCCCACCTTTCCATTTATAAACAACGTTTATAAATTCAATTCAAATCCCATATTTTCATTTATAAAAAAAGTTTGTAAATTCGATTCAAATTCCATCCTTTCATTTATAAACAACTTTATAAATTCGATTCAAATTCCATCCTTTCATTTATAAACAACTTTATAAATTCGATTCAAATTCCATCCTTTCATTTATAAACAACTTTATAAATTCGATTCAAATCCCATATTTTTCATTTATAAACAAAGTTTATAAATTCGTTTCAAATCCCATCTTTCATTTATAAATAGAGTTTATAAATTCAATACTCGTTCATACATATTCAAAACAAGTTAATGTTTTCTATATTTCATTTAAAATTCAAATTCTATTTATAAAAATAGAATTCCCCTTTTAAATTTCAAATACCCTTTTCGATATTTTTTTATAAATCAATATTCAAGCCCCAATTATATTTTTAAACAATCAAATCAACCAATTTTCAATCATTTGATTTTTAACACATCATATATGAATATATATGGAATCAAACAAACAACAAACAGATAATATATTTTTGAGGAATCCAGTTGGATTCCTCCAACCTGTTTTCCTGCATCCACAGATGTTAGTCAACATAGTAATACCCATCCTGCTTCGAGGCAGGATATCGCGGTATGAAGGTCATCCACTAATCATAGCATGGGGCGTATAGGGTAATCATCCGCTAATGATACTGCGGGCATCCGCTAATGATACTGCGGGAATCCAACCAATCAATCAACCCAATATATATATAATAGTCCTAAATAACTAATATATATTTTTAAACAATCAGACAGCATCCAAACAAGCATAGCAATTATTTTTAACTATATAAAAATAAATTCTAAATAAAAGGTGAGATTTACTCACCAGGGCTTTTATCTTCTGAACATCCAATTTAATCTCATGTCTGTGTCCATGAATCGACTCGGCATGTCTTAAATAAATTTATCGAGTTCCTACGGAATTCAAATTCATAATTAACGATTCATACCTTTATCAACTTAATTAATTATTAATTAATTAAATTCAAACCAATCTAATTTAATCAAGAGACATCACTAACTAATTATAATTAACTTTACCTAAATCCGTGTTTTTATTTTCTTCTTTCTTTCTAAACTTCCCAGTTTATATCGGTTTAACAAAATTCAAGTTTAACCTTAACTACTCATTTGTTAACAATACTTTATATAAAATAAATGAATTCAAGCTAAGGATTATTTGAATTCATTACCTCATCTCCATTTTGGTCACCCCAAAGCCCACTAACCCCATCGAAATACTCCAGCAATCACCCCCTTTTCTAGCAGTTGAACTTCCCATTTTCATTTCGTTTATCATCAAAAGGATCGAACCCAAATCTACTGTTGCAAGAAACTGCGCCGCCCCCAACTCCCGTTAAGTACCATCGCGACTCTTCCTGTCACCACGGTCTCGCTACAATACCTCCCTACCATCGTCGATACAAACCATGTTTTGCCTACTGCAAAAATCGCAACATCCCCAAAAATGAAATCGAATGGTCCTCCACTGCTCAAAACATCATCGCGACCTCCAGGAAATCGCGATACCACTTGAGAGCTCCAGAACTCAGCATCGTTGATTCCCTCAAGACCGTCGAACCCCAAACGATACTCGTGCCTGGCTCCTGCTCCACTCGTCGCTCACTGCCCTAGTTCGATGTCGCCGAATCAATTTTAAATCCCCCTTTTTTTTGTTTCGAACGCTGGCCATTTTAGTTTTGGGAGCTTTGATTTGGTTTCTGAGATTGAGGATGGGAGGAGCGGTTTTATAAGGAAGAGGGGTGGAAGAAAAAAAAAACCACGATGTGCTTTGGTGTGTGGTAAAAAGAAGTACACGGTTTTGTTTGGTCTGTGGTTAAAAAGAAGTACATGGTTTTGTTTGGTCTGTGGTAGAGAAGAGGACACCATTTTTGTTTTGTTTCGATTTTAGTTAATTTAAATTATCCGTATCCTTAAAATAAACCCTGATTCTGAACTCCTTTCTGAACCCACCAACTGTCAATTCTAGGGTAAAACTGCTATTCTGAACACACTGGGACAGGTTACGAAGTCTAATTCGATCGTCTGTGGAAGATATTAGTTTAAATTGTTTTTGAATTAATTATAAAACAATTCATTTTTCGATAATCAATAAATATTATTATTCTGATTCAAACAGAAGTCTGAACAGTATTTAATTCTGTTTTAAATCTCGAACTGAGTTATATTTTCGCATTACGATGATTTAATATATTCGATATTAAATCGAAATTGATTATTAAACTGATAACTTAATATAAATATTCATTTAATTTATCAAATTAATATTTAAAACCGTATCCAATATTCAAACTTAACCGACGGAATACCCGGGTCATTACATTCTTCCCCACTTAAAATAATTTCGTCCTCGAAATTGCTAAGGTAGGAAAAGTGCTACAAACCCATTTATCTTTTCAAAACTTATTTATGTTGATACTCAACATCTCCAACTTCCTTACATAACTCTCTTTCGAATAAATCCCTATTCGATAACTCCTCCCTTCGAATAACTATATTCGATAATCTCTCTTTCGAATAACTAGTTTCGAAAAACTTTCTTCGAATAAACTATATTCGATTTACTCTATTCAATTTACTCTTATCAATTAACTCTATTGGATTTAAATCTTTTCGATTAACTCCATCGAATAACTAAATTCTATAACTCCTTCGAATAACTCACTTCGATTAAACTAATCGATAACTCCTTTCGATTAAACTATAATCGATAACTCATTTCGATTAACAAATAATTGATAACTCCTCCGATTTACTAATAATCGATAACTCCTTCGATTAACTAATAATCGATAACTCCTTTCAAATAAAACTATATTCGATAACTCCTTTAATTCTATCCGAATAACCAATATTCAATTAACTCCTTTTAACTTTATTCGAATAACTCCTATTGGATAACGTTTATTCATTTATAAAGATTTTCTTTTAGTTACGGTTCCTCACTCATAAATGTTCTCTTTATTAGCGTTACTTCACTTATACAAGTGTTGTGTACCCCTTCTATTTAAAACTATCGGTGTTAAAAACCGATATCTCTTCTCTATATAAGTTCAGACTTATATATTCCATTTATCCAATGATAAATATTTAATTAAATTTATAAACTTTTATTTATAAATAAATCTTTTCTATTTATCTGTTAAAAACAGATTTCCATTTTCCATTCATCTTCTAAATATTCCTTTGATTAATTTCTATTTATTTAACAAATAAATATCTCATTTATAACATTCTATTTATTTAACAAATAAATAAATATTTTCATTGAATCTATTTGTAATTGTTTTACAAATATTCCCTTCTATTTGTTTGCACGTAACTTCCTTTGTATTTGTGTTACAAATATATTACTTTTTAACTCTTTTGGTTTTTCCTTTATTCACACTCAATTCATAGTTCATTCACATTGATTTTACTCAATTTATTCATTTCGATCCATTTAACTTATTTAAGTTAAATTTAATTTCAATCATTCAAATTCCCATTAACTAGTTGCTAATTAACCGTTTTTCCTATTTCACCCTTTTTATTTGAATATAACTTGTTCAAATATATGTCAACTAAATTATAAACCAATCTAATTATATTTTCAACTCGAGTTATATATTCGATTTCGAATATAAATTCTCAATCTCTTTCACTTATCCAAAGACCCAATTTCGATTCAAATTTCCTTTAACTAATTATTCTCTATTTTAGCTAATTCTATTTAACCATTTAAAATATGATTTTTGTCTTAAAAATCATTTCACTTACTTCACTGGAGTTCATATTTATTTTATATCTCCAGTCTGGATTTTTCTAGTGCCAATTCGGATTTTATTTCCTAACAATCCTTTTATTTATATATATAAACCATTGTGGTTTTTAATGGTTTCTGGCGCTGCTTTTCTAAAAATTTGATTTTGACATAACTCAAAATCTATACGACGAAATCCAGATTTTTCTCTTTCATTAGAAAACTATTGTTCAACCGGTCCCGACGATTCTTGTTTCACAGAATTCCGACTTCAATTGAGTTCTGTATACTAAATTGAAGTTCTAATCGCCAATTTACGAACTGCCGCGTTACGACGAGCTCGTTTTAATTATATTTATAAATATAAACGTTTTAACTTTGCTTATAATAAATTCAACTCAATTCTGATATATTTTCAATATATATCAAACCCATTTTTTTCCATTTCAACATAATATTCCCGATCTATTTCTCTTCAATTATTCAAGTCCTCTATCTTAATTTAAAATATTCAAATTCCATTTGAATTTCTTTATTCAAACTCTATATTTGAATTTTCTTCTATTCAATTTCTATTTGAATTTCTTCTATTCAAATTCTATTTGAATTTCTTATTTTCAATTCCTATTTGAAATCCTTTATTCAAAACCCATTTCAAATCCCTTATTCAAATTCCATTTGAAATCCTTTATTCAATTTCTATTTAAATTCCTTATTCAAATTCCTATTTGAAATCCTTTGAATTTAAATTCTATTTTAACTCCTTTTGTTTTCTTTGAATTCTAATATTCATCCTCTACTTTATATTCTCTTCGAAATTCTATTTAACCAAATTCCATTTGAATTCTAATATTCAAATCTCTCCTTGACTTTTCTTTATTCTAATCCATTTGAATTCCTTTGAATTCAAATTCCATTTCAATTTTTCTTGTACAATTTCTATTTGAATTTTCTTTATTCAAACTCATTTGAATTCCTTTGAATTCAAATTCTATTTCACTTCTATTTGAATTATATATATATTCAAATTCCTTTATTTTACTTCTATTTGAAATCTATATTCCAATTCCCATTTCACTTCTATTTGAAATCTATATTCCCATTTCACATTTCAAAATTCCTTTGAAGTCATATAAATATATACATATATTTATATCTATCTCAAATTCAAAACATTTGAATTTTAAAACAACTTGTTTCTTTTCAAACAAATTTCCATCAAAAATTTTCTAAGGCAGCAATTCGTCACTTAGAAACTCGAAAATGAACACTGGTGATGTTGCGACCATCATCAGAATTATTTCCCAGCTACTGAATGAGTTTAGTGCTTTATTTCTTTCAAACTCCATTTAGAAAAATATTTTCCAAACTCCCAGGATTTTAAATTTTGAATTCTGGTTGGAAATCAAATTTCAATTTATCTCATTTGTATTTGACTTCATATACAAATTCCATTGGTTATATATAACTATTTCAGCTTTATAATCTAATTTGATTATAATCCTAACAATCAACTTAACTATTTAAAAACAATATCGTGTCCAATCTTCTGTTCAAGTTTTTATAAATTCCTATCGACTTCGTGGCGTCCCACGATTCGACCAAAATTTATAATCTACTCAACAGACTAGTCAACACAATATAAAACAGTTTTTATATCAAATAACAAATACGCTCTCTCGTATATATATACGCTCGACTCATTCTAGGATACTACTGATCCTATCTCTAATGAGCACATTCCAACAAGCCTAGGTGTAACGGCGGGATTTTTCGACCCAGAAAATCAACATAAAAACACACTGTTGACTATTCAAGCATCGAAAACACCGGGACATTAATAGAAGAATTTAGAGGTTGAGAAAGAAAAGATAGAACTAATAGAATAGAAGAAGAAGAAGATCACAACTGAACATAATCAGAGTAACACGAAACTCGCAGCGGAACAAAATAAGATGTATTATATAACATAACTTTGAATACAAAACTGTATTGTATATACATACCATTATCAGAGTACAATACATCATATCACAGCGGAAATAACTCTACATAACTAATGGTGAAGCTTCCTGCTTTTGAGCTCCTCCAAGTGAATCTGCAAAGCCTGAAACACTTGACTGCCCGTACAAATTTGGGCACCCAAGAGTTTAGGGAAAACAAACAAAATAAACTCTGGGTCAGTCATGGGACTGGTGTGAGTAAATTCCAACCATACTGTTTAACTTTGAAAATCCTTTTCCAAACAAGAAGGTAATAGTAAGACCAACCCACACATAAACATGGACGGTTTTTACCTTACTATAACCCAACATATTTTTATATCAAACTTCAGTGATATTATAATAATGTCTACTCAATTAAATCATCAAGTAGCAGAACGCTTGCATCTCACGCTCCACATATATATAGTATAAAATCATAAACCGCAGGGCACTTATTGGAGATTGAATTTCAACAAACAAGGTATGGGAGCACCTTCTGAATAGTGTACTCTAGAGGGGATACACTCAGGGTTCAACAAGAACGTCTTGCAACCCGGCCACACATGACCGCTCACTCATTTAGCTTGAGTGTCGCGAATATATTGCCACCACGGTTGCAGGCCATCCAACCGTCATCCGAAGATACAGAATCGAAAAGAAGTATAAATATGAATTCTCTCTAGATCGGTGACAATACACCCTGCTTGGGGATGACCCAATTAGCCATGCTGCCTAGCCCAACTTCTGTCATTCTCGGTTGTGAGGCTAGTGGCTACGTTTATCTTCAGAACATCTGATCACCATTCACTTTGAATGTCACATCGTCAAATCCGTAATCACACATTGATTACACAAATGCACACTGGGTGTAGAATAAAGAGAAGTTATCTTCTCCCCACCAACTTGGTATATTCGTAAAATCAACGGCATGACCGTTGGAAATACTCTGTCAGACACTCGTCCATACAAGTTGTCCTGGGACTGGACAAACAGAAAGCACCATTCTGGAACTGGATGACCCTTGCATTTCACTCTGTCTTCAATTTCTTCAGCATAATATAATTCGCAGCGCTTATGCCTATACGGAGTGGTTTTCAGGTAATATATCCAACCGGTCTCTCCGTATTGACAACGATGGTCAAAACACTTCGATAGTCGGTTATTTAACTATCCAAGTAAAAACAAACATCCATTCACAAACACTAGTCCTTTTATTTAATACTAACTTTCTAGTTTCCCATATTTTTATAAACTCTTCCTTACTTCCCTACACTTCTACTCTATTAGTTCCTCGTTATAAATCGATAAGTGAATAAATTTCTAAGTATCAACCCCGAAGGCCGAAACCAACATCAGATTGACGCCTCGAAAGTTACTCAACTCAACCAACGTACAACGGGTTCAAATTTCTTTAAAACTATATCACTTTCCTTATCATGCTCAGTATATCTTTTTAAAACATTATAACTTATCGACTCACTTTAAAACCGTTATATTTTAACTAATACAATACGCTGCTATATTCTCTTTTATAGCTACTGCAATACGCTGCTATATTCTCTTTTATAACTACTGAAATACGCTGTCATATCCCCCTTTTTATAGCTAATGCAATATGCTGCCATATCCCCCTTTTTATAGCTAATGCAATATGCTGCCACTTTCTTAATTGATATCGCCTATTTATTTAATCAACAAAATGTTGAATTTCCATTCAACATGGTTCAAACGGTGCATGTATGAAACAAACAGTACATATAAATATTGAGGAATCCGGTTGGATCCTTCCAACCGGTTTTCCGCATTCATAGATGTTAGTCAAACAATTTATACTGATTCCTACTAGAGAATATTATAATTGATGGAATCAGTATCTAACCAATGGGTATGTATACGACGATATTCAACCAATTTAATTGTAATCTAGCTAAACGACTATCACCCAGCATTCAACAATATTTAAAATATAATTATAATATTTTAAAAATAGATCAGAGTTAGTGAATTTACTCACCTTCGCGCGTTAACCGTTAAATAACGATTTGCGTCAGTTGAGTAAACCAGCCGTCCAGTTCTGCTATAATTCGCAACCAGCTCCATGTTGCTTCATAACCATCTTATTTCGTAGTGTGCGTTCATAGGGACCCAACGTACTGACGGCGTCAAATTCCCCTGGTCCGTCCATGCACAGTGCTACTTCCACCAGCTTACCATGTCGATAATGTTTTCCCGGTCTTCATTTGTTTTGCAATTTCAAGTCCTCCACCTTACCAATGCACGAAAGCATTTTTCCCAGACTTCCTCAACATCCACGTTGAAATTTTTCTCTTCTTACTGTGTAAAACGTTACCTCCCCTGCATGGGAAAACAACCGGACTTTGCCTGCACAAATAACCATACACGCCACTTCAAAGTCTCCTCCTCCATCTCAGTTTACATTCTAGCTTCAGTACTCCATTTTCTTTATAAAACACTACTTCATTTCCTACGTGAAAACCATCTCTTTGCATGCACCCAGTAAACCGCGCGACTCCCTCTCCATCATGCATGCGCAGATCTCCATCTTCCACTAATTCAAACCGCAACCTGCATGCTCCTCTCCCATATGCCATGCACTTCTCTTCACGACCATCTCTTCTATATTATATATATTCCTTCTATATTCCACTTTGGATTCTTGTCCCTACTGCTCCTCTAGTTCTCCGACAGTTAATGCAAACCCATCCAAACGCCAAAACTCACTTGAATGCACTTCCCAGATGTGTTCTCAGCCTTGGTAGTTGAGACTGCTCACGCAACAACAATTTGTTGCGTTCTCTCTCCTTTTTATACTAAGTCTTCGCTCGGTTTATAAGGGAGAAAAAGAAATCCTCATTTTGTTTGTTGTGGAGGAAGTACTGAGGACTTAAGTGTGTATATATATCTAGAGGAGAGAAGGAGATATTTTCGTTTTATATTTTTTTTTATTCATATAGGTAATGCACCTAGGCGCGGAAATTCTGGTTCGACGGTATGGTTAGCATTAACTAGATAAGGTGTTTGCGTGTTGGAAAGTTTTTCAACGTATGGTTTCATGTAGATTAGCTTAGCTGCTTAGGGTATGTCTATGGAAAGAAGGGGTATGGAAAGAAGGGGTAAAGTAGCTTCAAATTTAAGCATTAGACAGTAGGAGCATTGTTGTAGGGTAAGGCTGCGTTATTGGTTTTCTCTTCAGACAGGCATTGGATGTCCTTTGCTTTTCATATAAATAAATTATTGTTTACTTCATGGTTAAGTAACGAGCACAGCAGACAAAACAAATGGGTAGCTTCACATTGTACAGCTTGCGCCATTCATAGACAGCCTGTGTTTTATATTTAAGCGTACTGTATTACATAGAATTTTGTTTTATGTCCGAGCTGCTACAGACTGAAATAAAGATACAGTCGTGTCCAGCGAGGTGCCACGATCCCGAAAATATAATAATATTGGTAGATTAACTCATATTTTGAAACCCCAAAATACTCATTAAGGGTGCAAAATACTCCAAATAAAAAGTTGCATATTTAATTATTTAAAAATTATAGTAAAATTCTAAAAATTAAATTATCGATGCGCCTCAAAAGAACCTTGTCCCGGTTTGCATCCGATATCAAGTTATATTCAAATAACTGTTACGGTCGATATACGATTTCATAGCGACTTTCTGAATATTTGATTTGGACATATCTTCTAATATATTCGACGAAATCTTGGTTTTTCACTTCTGTTGGAAAGATACAGTTCAACAGATTCCAACGTTTCTTGTTTTGAAGAAATCCGATTCAAAACGAGTCCGGTACACTCAATTGAAGTTCAGAACGTTAAATTACGAACTATAGGGTTGTTCTGAGCTCGATTATGATTAATATATATTTATATACGTTCAACTTCTTTTTAATTAATATATAAATCCACTTATATTACAAATTCAATATTTAAACTGATTTAAATATTCAAATACCAACCGACAAAAATGCGAGACGTTACACTAGGTATTCGCTCAACCTATGCTCTGATACCAACTGTAACGACCCGAAAATCTGGTAGAATTTGAGCTGACCAAAAACACAAGTCCAACCCCAAATATCACGGAAATTCGAACCATTAATAGAAAGAAGTTAGAGGGTGAGGATAGATAAGATAGAAACTTAGAATAGAAGAAGAAGAAGAACACAACATCAAAGTAACACGAATCTCACAGCGGAACGAATAACATATAATATATATAACATAACTTGAAATAAACATCTGTACTTGAATATACATCAATATCAAAGTACATCACTTACAACACAACAGAAATAACTATAGCTATATGATCCTGAAGCCTCCTGCTCCAAGCTCTTCTAGTATATCTGTAAATTCCCGACTACTTGACTGCCCGTACAAATTTAGGCACCCAAGAGTTTAGGGAAAACAACAAAGTAAACTCCGGGTCAGTCATGGGACTGGTATGAGTAAACAGTTTAAAACAGTTTCAGAAAACTAAATGATATCTCATAAGACCACGCCGTATAACACGGAACGGGTTTTTCCCTTATGAGAATCCAAACACTTGATTTATCTTTATATCAACTCTTTTGATATTATAATAATGTCTAAATCACATAAATAACAATCTAGTGGAAACGCTTGCATCTCACGTTCCACATATATAATATACAATCAAAACCGCAAGCACGTATTGGGTAATGGATTTCCAACTATGACAAGGTATGGAACCACCTTCCGCTGGTATATCTCTAGAGGAGAATACACTGAGTTCAACAAGAACATCTTGCAACTCAGCCACACATGACCGACCACTCATTTCGCTTGAGTGTATCGAATGTATATCACCAACGATTGGGATCAGCAACCGTTTCCCGAATGGGTCAGCATCGACAATAGATTTTTAGAAGTAAATGAAACTCTAGATCAGGTGATTATACACCCTAATAGGTGCGACCTACATAGCCATGCTGCTTGCCCGATTTCTGTCATTTACCGGTTGATGAGGCTAGAAGCTACGCTTTATCATCACACCAGATTCACTTCGAATGTCACATCGTCAAATCCATCAAATCACCGATTGACGTCCTCAACAGTACATTACGTGTTAGCTAAAAGAAGTTTCCTTCTCCGCTTCCACTCTTGGTACGGTTGAAGAAATCAATGTACGTGACCATTCTGGAAATACTCTGTCAGACATTCATCCATACAAGTCACCCAGGAACAGGATGAACCGAAGGTACTATTTCTATTAATAGAAAAAGTCCTTGTACTCTACTCCGTCTTCGATTATCTTTATATAATCTGATTCGTACGATACTGCCGATATGGAGTGGTTCTTCGGATAATAATCCAACCGGTCTCTCCATATTGACAACGATGGTCAAAACTTCGATAGTCTGTGATTTAACTATCGAATAAAAACAAGTGTATCGATAGTCGATGATTTAACTATCGAATAAAACAAGTGTTCATCTAAACATCCAACAATCATTGAACCTTTAATTAATATTCCATTAATTAAATCTCTTCTCTATTTCTTATCAATATTTGTTAACCAAATATTTTCGATAACCATATTGGCCTTTATACGTTATTTGGAAAACATTTCCATATATCGCCTTCTTTTATTTTCTAAACTTTAGAAAATATATGTTATTTATAATTGGAAAATATTCCAATTACTTATCTCTTTTCCAATCTCGTTTATTCCTATACTTAGGAAACGTTCATTATTCTATTTCCAAGCTTTGCACATATTTGGGTTAAAACAGATGTTGTGTAAAACATCGTTACGACAACCCAAATACAGTATTTAACTAATTCTTATTCCACATTGATCTTCGAGCCTGAATCTTGCTACTTATCGGTATATCATGAAATCAACCAAGTTGGGGTATAATTACCTCTCAGACCTTGACTGAATAACATTTAACGTCAAAACAGACAAGACTACTTACTCGAATAATCAATACTATACAACTGATTATTCACCTTCAAACACATATACATTTTCTCTTTCTATTCTACTAGATTTTATTCTTATACTTCCTTTTTGATTATACTATTCTATTTCTAAGTTCGTTTCCTTATCGACTTCTATATATTTCGATACGTTGATTTCTAACTATCAAATTATCTTAAAAATATTCTATCTCCTTAAATTCCCGGAAAAATTCTCCATAACCTCCTTTGTACCGGGAGCATCGGGAAATTTCAAATAGCTTTCCCGGTCCTTCTTATCTCAAAAAGAAAAAGAAAAAGCCAAGCGGCTTGCCGATACGGCGCATAAAATCTCATATGGAAATTAAATACGTACCTTTTTGTCGGGCATTCTATTTATTTCACTTCTATACTTTATTCCATACCTGTCTCCTGTATGTCTATACATGTCCAATCTATTTTAACTATACCAATCGTTTTAACTCATTTTGTTAATTAAATCTGTTACTTAACTTTTCAGTCTATTTCACCTTCATATTTGAACATGACATGTTCAAATATATTTTAACTGCATATTAACAAATTCTAATTATACTCATACTCTCGTTCCCTTATCGACTTCTTATTCAAATTCCAAATCAATTCTATTTGAATTCTCTTTATTTAAACTTCATTTGAATTCTACTTGCATCCCTATATTTAAACTTCATTTGAATTCTATATTCAAATTCTATAGTTAAACTCCATTTGAATTCTATTATTCAAATCTATTCAAATTCTATTGTTTAAATTCCATTTAAATCCTATATTCAAATCGTTTAAAGTCCATTTGAATTTCTATATTCAAATCTATAGTTTAAAGCCCATTTGAATTTCTATATTCAAATTCTATATTCAAAGTCTATTTGAATTTCTATATTCAAATTCCATTTGAAATACTATATTCAAATTCTATAGTTAAACTCCATTTGAATTCGATTATTCAAATCTCTATTTCAATTCCTTATATTCAAAGTCCATTTGAATTCTCGGCATTTTTTTATAAACAACGTTTATAACTTCAATTCAAATCCCACCTTTCCATTTATAAACAACGTTTATAAATTCAATTCAAATCCCATATTTTCATTTATAAACAAAGTTTGTAAATTCGATTCAAATTCCATCCTTTCATTTATAAACAACTTTATAAATTCGATTCAAATTCCATCCTTTCATTTATAAAAAACTTTATAAATTCGATTCAAATTCCATCCTTTCATTTATAAACAACTTTATAAATTCGATTCAAATCCCATATTTTTCATTTATAAACAAAGTTTATAAATTCATTTCAAATCCCATCTTTCATTTATAAATAGAGTTTATAAATTCAATACTCGTTCATACATATTCAAAACAAGTTAATGTTTTCTATAGTTCATTTAAAATTCAAATTCTATTTATAAAAATAGAATTCCCCTTTTAAATTTCAAATACCCTTTTCGATATTTTTTTATAAATCAATATTCAAGCCCCAATTATATTTTTAAACAATCAAATCAACCAATTTTCAATCATTTGATTTTTAACACATCATATATGAATATATATGGAATCAAACAAACAACAAACAGATAATATATTTTTGAGGAATCCAGTTGGATTCCTCCAACCTGTTTTCCTGCATCCACAGATGTTAGTCAACATAGTAATACCCATCCTGCTTCGAGGCAGGATATCGCGGTATGAAGGTCATCCACTAATCATAGCATGGGGCGTATAGGGTAATCATCCGCTAATGATACTGCGGGCATCCGCTAATGATACTGCGGGAATCCAACCAATCAATCAACCCAATATATATATAATAGTCCTAAATAACTAATATATATTTTTAAACAATCAGACAGCATCCAAACAAGCATAGCAATTATTTTTAACTATATAAAAATAAATTCTAAATAAAAGGTGAGATTTACTCACAAGGGCTTTTATCTTCTGAACATCCAATTTAATCTCATGTCTGTGTCCATGAATCGACTCGGCTTGTCTTAAATAAATTTATCGAGTTCCTACGGAATTCAAATTCATAATTAACGATTCATACCTTTATCAACTTAATTAATTATTAATTAATTAAATTCAAACCAATCTAATTTAATCAAGAGACATCACTAACTAATTATAATTAACTTTACCTAAATCCGTGTTTTTATTTTCTTCTTTCTTTCTAAACTTCCCAGTTTATATCGGTTTAACAAAATTCAAGTTTAACCTTAACTACTCATTTGTTAACAATACTTTATATAAAATAAATGAATTCAAGCTAAGGATTATTTGAATTCATTACCTCATCTCCATTTTGGTCACCCCAAAGCCCACTAACCCCATCGAAATACTCCAGCAATCACCCCCTTTTCTAGCAGTTGAACTTCCCATTTTTATTTCGTTTATCATCAAAAGGATCGAACCCAAATCTACTGTTGCAAGAAACTGCGCCGCCCCCAACTCCCGTTAAGTACCATCGCGACTCTTCCTGTCACCACGGTCTCGCTACAATACCTCCCTACCATCGTCGATACAAACCATGTTTTGCCTACTGCAAAAATCGCAACATCCCAAAAAATGAAATCGAATGGTCCTCCACTGCTCAAAACATCATCGCGACCTCCAGGAAATCGCGATACCACTTGAGAGCTCCAGAACTCAGCATCGTTGATTCCCTCAAGACCGTCGAACCCCAAACGATACTCGTGCCTGGCTCCTGCTCCACTCGTCGCTCACTGCCCTAGTTCGATGTCGCCGAATCAATTTTAAATCCCCCTTTTTTTGTTTCGAACGCTGGCCATTTTAGTTTTGGGAGCTTCGATTTGGTTTCTGAGATTGAGGATGGGAGGAGCGGTTTTATAAGGAAGAGGGGTGGAAGAAAAAAAAACACGATGTGCTTTGGTGTGTGGTAAAAAGAAGTACACGGTTTTGTTTGGTCTGTGGTTAAAAAGAAGTACATGGTTTTGTTTGGTCTGTGGTAGAGAAGAGGACACCATTTTTGTTTTGTTTCGGTTTTAGTTAATTTAAATTATCCGTATCCTTAAAATAAACCCTGATTCTGAACTCCTTTCTGAACCCACCAACTGTCAATTCTAGGGTAAAACTGCTATTCTGAACACACTGGGACAGGTTACGAAGTCTAATTCGATCGTCTGTGGAAGATATTAGTTTAAATTGTTTTTGAATTAATTATAAAACAATTAATTTTTCGATAATCAATAAATATTATTATTCTGATTCAAACAGAAGTCTGAACAGTATTTAATTCAGTATTAAATCTCGAACTGAGTTATATTTTCGCATTACGATGATTTAATATATTCGATATTAAATCGAAATTGATTATTAAACTGATAACTTAATATAAATATTCATTTAATTTATCAAATTAATATTTAAAACCGTATCCAATATTCAAACTTAACCGACGGAATACCCGGGTCATTACAGTCCCCGGACTAGCAGATTTCAGATTAACTTGCTTACAAGTTTCAAACAGAGTTCAAATTACTAGTTCACAGATCAGACAATCAAGTTAACAAGTTTTCAGATTAACAGATCAGATGTATGGATTTAACAGACTTACAGATTGTCTAACTTTGTATTGGGCCTACAGATTCACGAAATGGGTTTATTAGATTCATTAGTCCAGTTGGTTTAACCTTATCCACCCAATACGCTTTTAGACACCACATTTCTCTTAAATTTGCATTAACTAAATATTAATGCATAGACCTCTCACATTAGGTCGGTAGCTTGTGACCGCTGGATGTGTCGGGCTGTTCCGGGCAGACTTCTGCAACAAGCCATACTTAACCTCGTGTCTAAGCATATTTAAGTTATGCCTACGAGCTCTCACATTAGACTGATAGTTTGCAGTTGCTGGTTAAGCCGGTTGGTTTCGAGCAGGCTTTTACAGCAAACAGAGTCTAACCTCGTGTCATAGCCAATTTATTCCAATACAGATTATATAGATATCAGACTAATTATGTCCATTTAACAGATTAAACTTCTTTATAGGTTATAGCAGATTAATCAAATTTCCATGTTTTACTTAATCTTAGATCGAGCCTATGGATTTTCATACCCAAATTACAATTATTTAGCTTTAAAAGATTAGGCAATTCAACAGATAACAGATCTAGCAGATTAGGTGATTCAACATATTAGCAGATTAGGCAATTCAACAAATAACAGATCTAGCAGATTAGGCAATTCAACAGATTAGTAGATTAGGCAATTCAATAGATAACAGATTTAGCAAATTAGGCGATTCAACAGTTTAGCAGGTTAGGCAATTCAACAGATAACAGAACTAGCAGATTAGGCGATTCAACAGATTTAGCAGATTAGGCAATTCAATAGATTTAGCAGATTACAGATTTAGCAGATTATATATTTCTAAAATTCTATTTACATATCTTGCCTAATCATAAATTAAGCCTAAACTTACATGCCTAAATCATTGTCATAATTCATAATACAACATATGCCCAAATTTTTAGTTAAACTTTGCACAGTACAGAACATTCTCTAAAAGCCCCCAAATCATGATATACCATATGAATTATGCCAAATTATAGCCTTTAATGCCAAATATCCAAAAAAAAAAAAATTCCACTTTTAGGCGTATTCACATTGATAGTTATCCTATTTTAATATAGGTATTTACGCCTAAGTCACATATTCCTTTTTCAAGTCATGAACCATTATATAAAAATATGCCCAAAAATCTAGATCTTTAAATTATAACATCTCAAAATCAGATCTTAACTTTTATATGCATAATTTCCATAAGTTTCATTTCATATGTTATCATACAATGATTCCTCTTCTTCCAGATTATAGAGTATACACAGATCTAGATCTAATTTACAACATATGTCTATTTCTCAAATCAGTCAAAGACTAGTCATGCATTATCCATTATTTGTCCCAAAATTTAGCGTTCGTGCATTAATCTCTTATGAGATTCGGCGTAGGCTCGTGGTAGCCTAGCTATAAACAAAAAGGACGAAAAGAGGGAATAGATACAGAACAGTCACAATAATATTAACAAGATAGATCCACATAAAAGTATGCATAACCTCAGATCCAGATTCACAAAAATGTCAAGATAATTATTAAATTTCATATCTGAAAATAACTATACTCACAAAAAGGGAACGATTCTTGTATTCTAGAATCTGTATTCTGACACCGAATAGCTCTCCTTTGGCGTAAACTATCGATTAGATTAGAAAATAGTTGTCCTCTTTTAATTCTATTCAGATTGCACTAGTTCTAGTTTTGATTCTAGTAGAGTAGCGACGCCATTTTTATTTTTAATTAGAACAGAGGCAGAGTATAGGAAGAATGAAAAAGAGAAAGCTAGGTTTGGCGGTGTTTAAATAGCATAGGGGTCACGAATCTGGTCAGAACGGGCGTCTAAATACAGAAAAATGCATCTGTCCATGGATCTGGAAATAGGGGGGAGGTCGACCCTAAGGTCGACCCTAGTGTCGACTTGTTTACCCAGGTCGACCCTAGTGTCGACCTGGGTCCTGGGCGGGCCCAGCCCTGGTGTCTCTTTTGAAATTGGAAATCTGAATTTTGAATTTCGAGGTGGTTTTTACTGAAACTTTTGAAGGCCATAACTTCTTCATACGGAGTCCGATTCATGCAAACTTGGACTCTATTCCAGGCAGAATTTCGAGACGAACGCAATGGCATAACCCATTTCCCTTAATTATTCAGTTACAATTTAATTATTCTCTAATTTGTCATTCTTATGTTCACAGAAAATACGGGGTGTTACAAAAATGATAAAATAAATACTAGTTAGAAAAATACAGAGAATTGAGTAAAACAGAATTTATCGTTGTGTATATTATGAAATTTTGGTTCAGATACACCTTTAGTTTGCGTAAATCGGATAGGAAATGAACAAGTTATAATCAAAAGAAGTTTGCAAATAAATTATAGAATTTAATTCATAAACAGGAAACAAAGAAATGGTAAGTGGGAGACCTTGCCCTTAACTGGTTTGACCTATGTCTTAGGTGGGTTGACCCACCTTCAAGCCTGTTGTGGATAATTGCTTATGTATTACTGATGTGTAAATACATTGAACTTGAACAATAAAGTTAATGAACCCCGGTTGTCTTGTGCATTTTATTCTTTGCTGACTTAGCATAATGTGTATTGTATGGTTTGGTTTTAAAACCTAATATATTATGGTTTACATTGCCTAAACATATCAAGCTAGAAACCTCACCATTTTCTTACACACAAAAATTTCTTCATCTTCTTCCTCTTCCAAGTTACGTTCTAAAATAAAATTAAGAAAATGTTGGGGTGCTACCAGTACATAGATTGAAAGGATAATTCTTTCTTTTCTTCTGCAACAACTATTTCAAAGGCCTTTTTCTTGATCTACAACAATATCAAGTGAGTATTACTGTGATTTTCATATTTTTATAAGTTAATGTTAAATAGATACAATAGTTGTTGTAGTAATCTAAATAAAAAGAACTTCAGTAGTAAATATATATTAGATCTAATAAGTAACAATGTCTATAAGTTTATTCTTATTTTAATTACTCTCAATTACCTATTCATTTTCAATTATCATATGTTTATATGTACATCTTTCTTCCTTATCCCCTTTCTATTTTTGTCGTATTTACAATATTATTATACCTTCACCGTTTGAACTGCATAAAATTGGAAAAGTATGAAATAACGTTAAAAAGGGAATTTTAGCATATTAAATTTGTATTGTAAATTGGGATTATTATAAAGCAAGAATATGTAAACATGAATACGTTGAACTTGAATACATATTAAGTATGTATGTCATAGGAAAACATGTAATTGACATAAATTTGTAAATATGTTAATGTGACATTGATTGGAAAACAAGTATTTGACATTACTTTATATGCAATATGGCATTAGATAAGGAAACATGATATTTGACATTGATTTGTGAACATACATTAACTTGGTAAACATGTTATTGATTGAAAACATGTTAATATGGCATTGTTAGGAAAACATGTAATTGACCTCAATTTGTATATATATTTATGCTAATTTGTCATTCATGTTAATTGACATTAAAGAGAATATGTTAATTTGAGGAATACGGTAGTTTATCAGTTATGTTAAAAGAGGATATGTTAATTTGAGGAATATGGCAATTTGTCATTCATGTTAATTGACATTAAAGAGGATATGTTAATTTGATCAACATGGTAATTTGTCATTTATGTTAACTAAAATTAAAGAGGATGTGTTAATTTAAGGAATATGTAATTTGTCATTCATGTTAATTAACATTAATTAGGGATAATATGTTAATTGGAGAAAACATTTCAGTTAGGCATTTATGTTCACTTCATGTTTAGTTGGGAAAAAACTGTCAATTGTACATTTATGTTCATTTCATGTTAATTTGGGAAAAATATATCAGTAAGACATTTATGTTCATTTAATGTTAGTTTGGAAAAAATGTTAATTAGACATTTATGTTCATTTGATGTTTATGTTCATTTGATTATGAAATGGGAAAAGACATGTTAATTTTAATTTGATAGGGTAAACATGGCATTGATATTGGAATCACATGCTAATTGACATTGATTTGTAAACATGATAATTTGGCACCAATATCAGAAAACATGTAATTTGTCATTTGAGATTAAAATGGGAAACATGTTCATTCAACGTTAACTTGGAAAGTACGTTAATTTGACATTAGTAGGGAAAACACGTTAACTGTACTTAATATGACATTAAGTAATCTTATTGGGAAAATGTGTTAATCAAAACAAGTTATACTTAATGTGACTTTAAGTAATCAGTATGAGAAAACATGTTAATTGGGATAAATGGTATTTAATTGGGAATTAACATGCAAACAGAGAACATTTGATTTATACCTAATTTAATATTAAGTAAATATGTCATGGGAAAATATGAGGATTGGATGTAAGTTTAAGTAAAACATGTAATTGTAATCTATATACATCTGAGCAGGTGCTTGTCTGCTTTGGGGGAGGGGTCGTACACAGAATAACATTTATAGGAAATATCATTTACAACCATGCTTATTAATGAACTTAAACCTGCTAAGTTAAGCATGTTAATTAATATGCTAAGAGGTCCCATGTCTAGCTGTTTATATCTGGTTTTAGGACTCTTAAAATCCTAGTTATTTGTGGGCAAAAGCCTAGGGGTGGCTTGTGTCAATCTTATTGTGTGAAACACTTATCTGTTAGTATCCCTGTTGGTATCATAGAGGGGCCTCGCACTAGGCAGGGGCCAAGGCATGTTATACCGATCTGGATTGTAAGAGGTTCAATGGTGCAAGTTGAGTCCGGGCGCGTTCCGATGGAGTCATGAGCGTGTATTAGTCCGATGGGGGAAACTAAGACATTGTAACACCAGCGGATATGGTTGTGTGTCTAATAAGTTGACGGGTTAGGGACTGATATCCCCTACTGTCGTGGTCGGCATAGGCTATTTGTGCTAGCAGGGAGTCGATCGATGGGTATCATTAGAAAGAAAATCCCTCTAAATTACTTATTTCCATCTGAATCTGTAGAAGTGTAAAACAGTCAATCTGCCAGATCTGATTTCTATTATTATTGTTATCATCATTGTATTTTTATAAGAATAATCAGCCCTTATTATCAGTTCATTTTGGTTATTGTTCACCATTAGATATGTTCAGACACTTACCCTTTTATGACACTAGAACCACTATTTATCTGTTTTACTTAACTTAGCAAATCGAGATGGTAATCATAGCAGTTCACCAGGCTTTATGTCTGACCTGTTTCCTTTCTTCCTTTCTCTTTTCTTTCCCCTAGGCTTATATGGAGAAAGTACATAGTTCAGATTTTTTTGGTAGCTTTGGCATGATGGATTTCTGCAAGTTGGATTACTTTATGTCTCTTTCTAACGTTAGGTTGTATCTTTTTGACTATATTTGGGGATAATATTATTTTACTTTATTGTTGTTTTTGAATGAGATTTTAAGATATGGCATTTTGTAACTATTTGGTTAAAGGAAATGAAGATGTTCTTGTATTTTATAAAATGAAAATTTCTTCTTTCGCTGTAAATTTATAATTTTATGTGTTGTGAGATCTTGGTCTCTGCGATGTTTATGTCTATATACCTACAACGATCCATATTTTCTTTATGAAATCTTCATACAAGTGACAATAAGGAATGTGGGATGTTACAAAGAGGTGCGTCCACTAGCACAGGCGCGGTCACCTCCGATGATCGAAGGAGGCGGAAATTGGCAGTAAAAGGGTTTATGATCGTCCCTAGATTATGGCGAACTGGGACGTTAAAGGAGGCTAGCGGTTGGGTCAGGGTGGATCTTGGTGGTGCGGTTGCAATGCGGGTGGCACAGTCAGCTCCGGTGGCGTTGGGAAGCAACCTCGTATTGCGTTTTAAGACACAAATTAGGGGGAGTCATTAAGACTAATCACAGTATTAGGTATAAATCGTTTATTTAGCAATTTATATTATTTAAATTTAATTGAAAACTTGTAACAAGTATAATTTATTCACATGAAATCAGAATTATGCGAAACAGGATCCGTTGGAATTATGAGTTAACTCTCACACCTTTTGGAATCCTATGATGTGATTGAATTCATATATCTATAATTTATTGTCGTTAATATAAATTGGATGTTTGGATGCTTGGATGTTTATATTTGGATTTTTTATTGTCGTTACTTACATTTTTGTTATTTAAATAATTTAGATTAGATTTATTTATGTCATATGCATTATTATATAATATTGTGAATTATGATGTAGGGCAAAACAGTTTAGAGGGATCCAACTGGATTCCTTTACATTTTGTGTAATTTATTTTCATAATGTTTGTATATGAATTGTTTAACCTAAGTAACAATAAACCTTGTTTGGATGTAAAATTTTGAATTGGATATGATGGTTGGATTGAATTCAATATTATTGATTTATTAATCAATAGACAATATTGATTAAAGGATTGACAGCAGATGGCCTAAAAATTCACTTTTTTAAGACGTTAATTCGTCGTTAGGAGAATCGATGTATTTAAAGTTATAAAAATTATTTTTATAACTGAATTTTTTTAAATAATATTTTATATAAAAATAGAAGTTTTACAAATAAATCGATATTGATAAATGGTTTTTACAAAAGTAGTTAAAAATACTATGTATAGCAAATTTAATGTTTTAATAAGTTTTATAAGCGTACAAGTCAAGATTTAACCAATGGGTTAATAATTTGGAATAATTGGTTTTAGGAAAACAATTATATGATTAATTATATTGATCTAAGAGAAGGAAATAATTGAAATCAGTTAGCAAGTTAACTAATGGTTTCAAGTTGATTAAGTCAACTAATTTAATTGAAATTGGTTATTAGATTAATTTGTCTTCAATTAATCCAACGAAAATTGTTTAACAAATAGTTGTTTAAATTTAATAAGATTTCTTAAATGTAATTTACCTTTTAATTAATGATGTTCAATGATTATTGATAATCATTAACAGAGTTAGTTGTTTTTTAGTAGGTTTAATTTAAAAGGTAATTAACTAGCCCATTTTCAGTTAATAAGGAAGTAAACTACATTTACTTCAATAAATGATGGAGTTAATTATTATTTTATTCAATAAATAATCAAAATGATTACTTCTTAAGTGAACTTTATTTAAGAAACCAATTGAGTTTATGATGGGATTCAATTATATTTTGAGAGGGATTTATTCTGAGTTTCATAAACGAAATTAATAAAGAGATCTGAGTTAATACGATAGCTTAAAATAAATGTTTTACTTAATATCTGAATTAAGTAAAAATAATTGAGATAAAAGCTAGGTTTTCAAGAATGCAAAAGAAAATACTTATGGAATTTGGGTAAAGAGATGGGTTAATGAATTATTAATATAAATCCAAAATAAGTTGTTGATGACTTTTAGGTAAATGACTTGGTAAATGGATTTTGTAATAAATCCGAGTTATAAAACAAATTGTTCAAAGGAGTTTTAAAGCTAAATTATAAATTTAAAAAAGGTGTTTACTTAATCGTTGAATTAAGTATGAGGATTTAAACCAGAAAAAATGTCAAAAGGAAAAATGAAAGATATTTTAAATGGGTTTGGGTAACTGAATTATGTAAATGGATTTTAGTAATAGAAATTCAAATTTAAGTTTTATCTTACTTATTGGGTATGGATAAAGGATTGGGTAAATGGATCCAAGGTGTAATGAATTTTATTAATGAAATTTAAGCTAAGGGTTGGTGTTTAGTAAGGGACATACTTAATAAACAAATTAAATAAAATATTTATGTTTGGAAGGAGAGATTCAAATTCTAGAAAATGGTTTATAAAACGATATTTTAAATGGGTTAGTTAAATAAGATTTTTTTGATGTTATAATTAATATCAGTTTTGGAGTTATAAACTTTTATCTATTTTAAGACAAGAACGTTGTCGATCAAGGTCTAAGAGGTAAGTAAAATACTCCAACTTGAACGACTTCACTATTATCTAGGGATGTTATTAGTTTGTAATGATAGTAATGTCGGAAATAAACTATTATCTTATATTATAATGCAAAATCTATGGTCAATCGATCAATGTGAAGCCTTTTACAGGTTCTCTAAAATAGCCTTTCCTGCAAATGCCTTTGACAGTGTATTGTGAGACCATTTATGTCAGTTCAAATGGTTAGTGGAACCTAACTTCACTTTCCACGTTCTCATCTTCTTATCATAAACGGAAATGGTAGTTTTCCATTTTCCAATCTATCGATCCAAAGGTCATGATTTCTTCTTCTTCACTCGATCTTGATGATGCGAATCAGGTTTCTTTGTGTACTCAGAGATCTCGATTTTGCGCAAGTATTTTTTATTCATGATGTGAAGCTTATTCATGTTTTGTTATAATTTTCTTTTCGACTTTTATTTTCTTTCTAAATTAGATTGCTTAATTTTACTCAATTCCCAGTTCATCCATATTTCTGATTCCTCCTTCCATGTTTTCTTTTTTCACTTTATATTTTGTTGCAGCCTAATTTGGATCTACTGGAAACAATTGATAAAATAGAAGGTGGTTTCATTTGATGGAGATGATGTTGCTCTTCTGTACAAACCCTTAGGTAATTTTATCTTCTCTTAATTCTCTATTTGACCTTTTTTCGTGTTTATCTACTTAGTTTGCATACTTTAGGTTTCTACAAAATTTATGTTGCCTTCTTCTGATTTCCATTTCTTCTTTGGTTCAAACTTCTCAGTCCATCAATTGATTTTTTTTCATGTAAAGGGTTGCAATATATTTGGTTTATCAATGTTATATTTCATATTTCTTCAAATTCTTGGGGTAAACCGAATCTGAACATCCAATTGTGCTATGGTTGAAATATCTAGTTGCACACATCGACATTGCTGCCAAAATCCGCAAAAGCAAAAGAAGCCGCACCAGAGAAACCTACCCTCAGTCGTTACTCCTTCCATTTCAAAAACAGAATTGTAAGATCTGATTATTTTTTATTTCAATTACCGGTTGCATTTGTCATGGTCATTAATGAATGTTAAAGGATGATTTATGATAAAACTGGATTACCGAATGTTGCAAAATCAACAATGTTCAATACTACGTTTTTGTCATAATTTAGATATATGAAAAAAGAAATGAAATCTCCTTACTCATAGTTTCACCATTGACTGACTTTTTTTTTAAATTTGGATTTTCAAATTTTCATTGAAGATTCCTTTTTAGTAAGCATTTTTAATGTTTTAAAACTTTGATTTAAGCTTCAATGTTTTCTGTAGGTAATTCAATTATATAATTACAATAAATCTGATGACTCTTCAGATTGACCTGCATAGGAGGCAAAATTTTCCATTTTTGTTCAGGTATGTTGTTGTGATCTGTGGTTTTCAGTACTTAATTATGTTAAATACTAGAACTAAATATACCATATATCCATGCACCCTTTTAGTTTTAGCTCAATCCCATTTTCCATTTTGTTCCCTTTTGATTGCACCTTGCCTTTTCCTTAATTTGATTTTTTTTATTGCATACGACATACTGTGATTCTTTTATTATTGTCAATGACTCTTGCAGTTTTTTATCCAAAGCCTAAAGCTCTTCATCATCTAATAAATTAGAAAATTGTTTTGCTGTATCTATACGGCTGTGACATCAATATACCATACTACATTGTTTTATCTCTATACAGTTGTTGGTTGGTAATAAGTCCACTAGGAATTTAAAGCCGGTGAGTATATTTCTATGCTAATTAAATTATGTGGTGGCCCGCCCTGGACCAGTCGGCATTTCCTCCGAAAGTGCACTGTACGCATGCCCGATTAGCACGGAACGGTCGCCAAAGGAAGGAAAGAAGAGAGTGAACTAATCGAAAACCTGTAGAATGTCTCACAGCGCATGGAACAAAATATAATAATAACATAATCTTGACATAAAACAGGCGAGACAGTGCATAAGCTGAAAACTAAACCAACATAGCAGTGGAAATCCAAATACAGCTTATGATCCAACATCATTATTACAACTTTAAACCGACTCTAAAGCAAAAGAAAGCTAAAGTAGAAGATTCACTAATAATACCCAAGCAGTGATCTTCAACAACACAGGGAGAATATCTATATGTATCATACGTGGAAGCCTCTTGCTCGTCTCCAGATCAGTTACTCGTGCATACCATCTAACCTGTCTCTAGTCTGCTCGTGTGAGCACCCAGAGTAATAAGAAGAGACATAAAACTCTGGTTCAGAAAAAAGTCTGGTATGAGTGATAAGCAGCAAAACAGAATAATAACAGGTATATTAAACCATACCTAAACCTGTACCTGCAACCAAAGAGTTAGCACTACATACCGTACAATACTCTAAGGTGCCACAAAACAAATGGTGTAAAGATATGGGGGTGGGATGTGTATGTCATAGTGAAGGCAAACAAGTCAAGCATAGCAACCATCCTCACATCTCTCACTCAGTGCGTAAAGCATACGATATCCATTTCCCTGTCCACCAAATCTTTGGGGTCATGACGACAACTCTGTACAACTATTGCTACGACCCACTTTGCTCTTTTGGGGCTATGACGGCAACTCCGTACAAGTATTACACTGTCCCCACTGCACCGGTCCATAGTCAATAACCCAAATGGGCCAACCAGCCTAGCTCTGGTTCGTCTACATGCCCCTTTTCTTCAGTGGTGAATCGAAGTTATGGATATCGATAACCCCCTTGCACACGTCCCGCAACAAAGCCCAACTCATGAAGTTAACTCTTTGGTTCCTAGCTGGACCCTGAGTACAAACTTCCCACTTGGACTACCTTTGCTTCTCGGGTTTTAGTCTTCTCCTCTGGATCGGTTCAGTCCTTCCATCGATCTTCAGTTCGGTTCAGTTCGATGCATCCACAATTCGCACTCAACATCTCAGTTCGTGACAAACTCCTTCGGTTCGGATCGGGTCGTGCTCCTTCCATCGGATCGGTCTTGGTCATCCCATCGGATCGTGGTCTCCATTCGTGGTGCAAGCAACTTGATTCTTCCTCTCCACTCCGGGTCGGATCGGAAACACATAAGTGGTTTGGGTCGGAGGTCTTCTAGCGGATCGGGTCGGAGGCACGGTTCGGTTCGGATAGAGTACTCCGGTTAGTGATCCTCTTTGGCCATCTTTTCACGAGCTCCCAGGAGGATCGTGGGGAAGGACTTCACAACGGTTCGGTTTGGGAGTTGCACCTCGGGTCGATCCCTGCTCCCATCCGATCTGATTCGGTTCGGGTGTTTTCCTGCACTTTTCCTGCAACTTCCAACGACTGTTTATACGCCACTCGACGGCGTTTTCGACCATTCTAACCATTCTAAACAATCACAATGCATACCATAAAGTCATAGCAACATGTATAATCAACCACAACCAGCAAAACAACAGCCATAATATGTAAAATGGATCAAACATAGCCAAAACCCCATATTTTCCCTTAAGGATGTTTAGGCAAGATTAATGATATGATTAGTAAAACTTAACCAAATTAAACCAAATTTCTAACAGAGGTCTATAACATTGTTTTCGAATTTATAAATATTTTTCCAAAATTTTATCATGTCTAATTTCGTTAATCTTCACTCATTACCCTTAATCAACTGTAATTAGAGCAAAACTATGCAAATCACTCACCTTTGCCACAAATAAAACTCATATCTAAAATGAATCTCTATTTGGCATGAATACTGATGTCTAACAGCAACTCTAACTCTGAAATGGTGTTATTTCTCCTTGATTTGATGTAGTTTAAGCCAAAACTTGATTAAGA
This sequence comes from Allium sativum, assembly GCA_030737875.1. Classification (NCBI taxonomy): domain Eukaryota; kingdom Viridiplantae; phylum Streptophyta; class Magnoliopsida; order Asparagales; family Amaryllidaceae; genus Allium; species Allium sativum. The sequence goes on from CM060913.1 coordinate 488,473,185, forward strand.
AGTGATTAGAGGTGTTTTTAGATGTTGGAGGCCATTATTAGGGTTCTTAGGAGGTAAATGGCGGCTAGAAAATTGAAATGAAATGAAAATCTAACTCATTTCAGCCTCCCCATAAACCTAATCCCGAAATGGGTTATGGGCCCATTTACTAATCAACACATTTGGTTCCGTTAAGCAGTTTTTCACCATCTGAAACTTGTTTCAGCCATATCTCCCAAGCGGTGAGTCCGTTTGGCTAATGTGACCACTCTATGGAAAGGTAAACCATCATCCGAATCTAATGGAAGTGGTTTCAGGTCAAAACTCCTTATCAATCAAAAGTTATGGACGAAACAAGATCAGCTAGGGGCAACACAGTCATTTAAAAATCGGCAAAAATCATGTACATGGGAAATGACCCCAATAGTCGTCTCCCAAAGTTACATGACGATACAACTTTGCATGTGAAAGAAAGAAATATTCTACGATCCTTCGATGCGTAGAATGCGGGTCGTTACACTCTCCCCCCTTGAGAAATTTCGTCCCCCAAATTCCTTAACCCAAAACATACAAAGGATCCCGCATGCTTACCAATCATATACAACAATCAAACATGCAAAACAGATAGAACAAACCTATCCTAACATGTGGAAAGACTAAATCGAAACTAAAATCTTACCATGCGAAGAGTTCTGGATACGTCTTCCTAATGCTCTCCTATGTCTCCCAAGTACAGTCATTCTCATTCTCGCCCTACTGAACTTTGACTAGATTCACCGCTTTCCTTCGAAGTTGCTTCGTATCGTTCCCAACAATACGCATAGGATTGCGGTTCCCAACCACCTCGGGTTCAACTTCGATATCATCCAACTGATCAGCTGAAATAGTCACATCTGGGTCGTGTATGAACTTCCTTAACTGGGAAACATGAAATACGCTGTGAACTCCTGCCATCTTCTCTAGTAATTCAACTTTGTATGCCAAATTCCCAATTTGCTCAAGAACTGGGAATGGACCAACAAATCTTGGTGCTAACTTGCCTCTCCTGCTAAATCGTATCCCGCTCTTCAATGGAGAAATCTTGACAAACACCAAGTCGCCAATGGAGAACTTTAATTCTCTTCTCCTCTTATCAGCATAACTTTTCTGCCTATCTCGGGCAGCGTTCATTCGTTGTTGGATAACCTTTATCTTGTCTGATGTTTCTCTTATTACTTCTGGTCCAAGCACATATTTCTCACCGGTCTCTAACCAACAGGACGTTTAGTTGCACGGTCTTCCGTACAAAGCTTCAAATGGAGCCATTCCGATACTAGATTGATAACTATTATTATATGCAAACTCTACTAGATGCAAATGGTCATCCCATGATCCACCATAATCCAATACACAGGCTCTCAAGAGGTCTTCTAATACTCGATTCACCTTCTCTGTCCGTCCGTCGGTTTGAGGATGATACGCGGTACTGAGATGTAATTCTGATCCTAACGCCTCTTGTAAGCTCTTCCAAAACCGACTAGTAAATAATGGATCTCGGTCACTCATAATGCCTTTTGGTACTCCATGAAATCTCATTACCCACTTCACATACAGTTCAGCTAACTTAGCTGCCGTTCTATTCGACTTGACGGATATAAACCTTGCGCACTTGGTCAATCGGTCCACAATTACCCAAATACTATCGTGGCCCGATCTAGTCCTCGGTAAACCACGATGAAGTCCATTGAAACTTGTTCCCATTTCTATTCTGGGATTTCTAACGGTTGTAACAAACCACTAGGCTTCTTTTGCTCAGTTTTTAACTAACTGGCAATTCATGCACTTGGATATGAACTTTCCAACGTCTCTCTTCATTCCTTCCCAGTGGTAGATCTGCTTCATGTCTCGATACATCTTGTTATCACCGGGGTATATGGTCAACTTTGAATGATGACACTCTCTAACACCTCACGTCTCAGTCCATCTACGTTGGGTACAACTAGTCTTCCATTCTTTCGAGGCCATCCATCTCGATCAAGCCCATACTTGTTCATCTCCTCATCGATACCCATCTCTAATTTGGAGATTGTTTTCTAGTAGATTAGGATCGTTCCTCTGACTGGAACCAATCCGCTCAATCAAAGTGGGTCTGATTGTCAAACTTGCTAACATTTCTGGATCTAACTCGCATTTGGTCTGAAATCATACCCAGCGATGTACTCTAGTTGCTTCCATTCTAGAAACATAGCCCCTAAACTGGCATGTCTTCTACTCAATGCATCAGCCACCGCATTGCCCTTTCCTGGTGTATATGAGATGTCAAAATCATAGAAAGCCAAGAATTCTAACCATCTTTGCTATCGGAGATTTAGATCCTTCTGAGAGAAGAGATACTTTAACGATTTATGATCGGTAAACAACTGGAATCTTTCTCCTAAGAGATAATGTCTCTACATCTTCAATGCGAACACGATCGCTGCTAGTTCCAAATCATGGGTAGGGTATCTTTTCTCATGCGGTTTCAGTTGCCGGCTTGCATAAGCTACAACCCTACATCCTTGCATCAATACAGCACCTAGTCCGGTACCACATGCATCCGTATATACTGTCATCTCTTCATTCCCCTTAGGAATGACTAACACTGGTGCACATGTCAACTTTTCTTTTAGGCTCTTGAATGCATTCTCGCAATTTTTGTCCCAGACGAAAGCTTGATTCTTCTTGGTCAACTAAGTCAACGGTGCTGCTATCTTGGAAAAGTCTTGGATAAACTTATGATAATATCCAGCTAATCCCAAGAAACTTCTTATGTCCATTGCATTCTTGGGCTAGACCAATCTTGTACCATAGCCACCTTCGCAGGATCCACGACAATACTATTCTCTGAAACAACATGGCCCAAGAATCTCACTTCCCTCCTCCAGAAGTGACACTTAGAAACTTTGCTTTTAATTGGTGTTTTCTCAACACCTCCATCACTATCCTCAAATGTTCCTTGTGTTCTTCCACTGTCCTCGAATAAACAAGTATATCGTCCACGAACACAAGAACAAACTTATTCAACTGATCTCTGAATACCCTATTCATAAGATCCACAAAATATGTTGGTGCATTGGTCAACCCAAACGGCATGACCAACCATTCATAAAATCCACACGGCGTCCGAAATGTCGTTTTAGCTATACTCTTAGCTTCCACCCTAAGCTGATGAAAACCTGTCACGAGATCCAACTGAGAGAATACTCTCGTGCCACTCAACTGATCAAACAAATCATCAATCCACGGTAGAGGATACTTATTCTTCATCGTCACTTTATTCAACTCGCGGTAGTCCACACACAATCGAAGGGAACCATCCGCCTTGGTAGCAAACACAACTGGTGCTCCCCATTCAGAAACACTCCTTCTGATAAATCCCTTCTTTAAAAGATCGCTGACTTGCACCCGAGATCTCGCTGTTCCCTTGGTGCCATAGGACGAAGTGGCATAACTATAGGTCTGGCATCTTTCACTAAATCAATACGGAACTCAATCTCTCGGTGTGGTGGAAGCTCGGTCACCTCCTCAAAGACGTCCGGATACTGGCCAACCACGGGCAAATCTGACAACTCACTATGCGGGATGTCGAGGGAATTTAGAAAACTAGCCATTACCCCATCACTAGGTAGACCACCAAACACTACCCTCTGCCCATCATCCGCTCTAGCTGTCACCAAAAAGCCCTCACAGTCTACCACCACCCCGTATCTTTGGAGCCAATCGACTCCCAAAATAATGCCAAACCCAGTAAAGCCCAAAACAAAGCAATCACAAACAAACATGCATCCATGACTCGATAAGACCACACTACGACAAATCATGCTAAGTTAGTCGAACCACCAATCGGGTTCGTCACTACTGAAGGTCTATCGACGATCTCGGGCTCCAATCCCAACCTATCTACCAGGTCACTAGATATGAAAGAACTGGAAGTTCCGGTATCAAACAAAACTCTAACAGGAACATCATAAATATAAAGCATACCTTGAATAACGACATTCTTTCCCTTCTCCGCCGCAGTTGGGGCATTCGACGAAGAAGGAATAGCATTAGGGGCATAAGCTTTCACCATCTGCTTTTCTTTATGGGGTTGCGAACACTTATCCTTGTGATGTCCCACTTGGCCACAGTTGAAGCACTTCCTATCCGCTGGCTTGGCCTGACAATTACTAGCATAATGTCCCTTCTTACCACAGCTGAAACAATCAACATCTTTCTTATTCTTTTTCTGGTCATCCTTATTCTGGTTCTGCTTCCTCTTATTCTGAGGACCACTCTTGCCTCTACCGCTTGCTTGCGGCTTTGGCTCCTCTGCAGATGCAACCTCAGTCTTCGACTTAGGGTAAAGACTCTCTGACATCAGTGCTTTTCCCACAATCGATTCAAACGTCTCATCGATGTGGTTAATAAGCCTTTCCCCCAAGTACTGATCCAAGCCAGTTCTGAACTTCTCGTTCTTCTTCTCGGCAGTATCTATTAGGGATAACCCATATTTCGACAAAGTATCGAATTCGGCAATATACTCCTAGACAGCTCTGCCATTCTGCTTGAGTTCCAAGAATTTCTTAAACAACACTGACTTATGAGCAGTTGGAATGAACTTATCGCTAAAGCGAACCTTAAACTGATCCCAAGTAATCTGATCCTCGAGAGTAGCTAGCTTTATAGCATTCCATCAATTCATTGCCCGTCCTTGCAGCTGACGGGAGGCTAGCCTTCTCTTCATCGCATCCTCGATACCCAAATCTTCGAAGATACACTCGCAGCTATCCAACCAATCCTGAACATCCGTAGCCGAATCCGTTCTGTGGAACAGCTTCCCACCAAGGCTAGTATAATCCTTGTCCAACTTGGCGAAATCGGACCTAGGCGCCTGCACTATTGGACCACCACCATTACCAGCATTGGGAGCTGCCCCCTGCACATCCCTAAACATCTCCCTCATGAGGTCAGTAAACATCATCCTCATGTCAGCAGTATTCCCATTATTGGCTCCTCTACCGGCACCTCTTGCGTATCGGCTCATCGTTCAATCGGTAAAGAGAAAATGATTAACCGTCCTCTTTGTGGTGTCAGTGCAGTGCGACTTCATCCTTAGCTATACTAATAGTATATATATATATAGCTTTTGAAAACCAAAATAATCACAAATACGCGCTCTCATATACGTATTATCTCTCCCTGGTGTCTTTCCCTAGGTTAACTACACAACCTAGAGCTCTGATACTAAGTGTGACGGCCTGCCCCGGACCAGTCGGCATTTCCTCCGAAAATGCGCTGTACACATGCCCGACTAGCACGGAACGGTCGCCAAAGAAAGGAAAGAAGAGAGTGAACTAATCGAAAACCTGTAGAATGTCTCACAGCGCATGGAGCAAAATATAATAATAACATAATCTTGACATAAAACAGGCGAGACAGTGCATAAGATGAAAACTAAACCAACATAGCAGCGGAAATCCAAATACAGCTTATGATCCAACATCATTATTACAACTTTAAACTGTCTCTAAAGCAAAAGAAAGCTAAAGTAGAAGATGCATACTAATGCCCAAGCAGTGATCTTCCACAACACAGGGAGAATATCTATATGTTTCATACGTGGAAGCCTCCTGCTCGTCTCCAGATCAGTTACTCGTGCATACCATCTGACCTGTCTCTAGCCTGCTCATGTGAGCACCTAGAGTAATAAGAAGAGACATAAAACTCTGGGTCAGACAAAAGTCTGGTATGAGTGATAAGCAGCAAAATAGAACAATAACAGGTATACTAAACCATCCCTGAACCTGTACCTGCAACCAAAGAGTTAGCACTACATACCGTACAATACTCTAAGGTGCCACAAAACAAATGGTGTAAAGATACGGGGGTGGGGTGTGTATGTCATAGTGAAGGAAAAAAGTCAAGCATAGCAACCATCCTCACATCTCTCACTCAGTGCGTAAAGCATACGATATCCATTTCCCTGGCCACCAAATCTTTAGGGTCATGACGGCAACTCCGTACAACTATTGCTACGACCCACTTTGCTCTTTTGGGGCTATGACGGCAACTCTGTAAAAGTATTACACTGTCCCCACTGCACTGGTCCATAGTTAATAACCCAAGTGGTCCAACCATCCTAGCTCTAGTTCGTCTATATGCCCCCTTTTCTTCAGCGGTGAACCGAAGTTATGGATATCGATAACCACTTTGCACAAGTCCCGCTGCAAAGCCCAACTCATGAAGTTAACTCTTTGGTTCCCAACTGGACCCTGAGTACAAACTTCCTACTTGGACTACCTTTGCATCTCGGGTTTTAGTCTTCTCCTCCAGATCGGTTCAGTCCTTCCATCGATCTTCAGTTCGGTTCAGTTCGATGCATCCTCAGTTCGCACTCAACATCTCAGTTCGTGACAAGCTCCTTCGGGTCGGATCGGGCCGTGCTCCTTCCATCGGATCGGTCTTGGTCATCCCATCGGAACGTGGTCTCCGTTCGTGGAGCAAGCAGCTTGAGTCTTCCTCTCCACTCCGAGTCGGATCGGAAACACATAAGTGGTTCGGGTCGGAGGTCTTCTGGCGGATCGGGTCGGAGGCACGGTTCGGTTCGGATAGAGTACTCCGGTTGGTGATCCTCTTTGGCCATCTTTTCACGAGCTCCTAGGCGGGTCGTGGGGAAGGACTTCACAATGGTTCGGTTCGGGAGTTGCACCTTGGGTCGGTCCCTACTCCCATCCGATCCGGTTCGGGTGTTTTCCTGCACTTTTCCTACAACTTCCAGCGACAGTTTATACGCCACTCGATGGCGTTTTCGACCATTCTAACCATTCTAAACAATCACAATGCATACCATAAAGTCATAACAACATGTATAATCAACCACAACCAGCAAAACAAAAGCCATAACATGTAAAATGGATCAAACATAGCCAAGACCCCATATTTTCCCTAAAGCATGTTTAGGAAAAATTAATGATATGATTAATAAAACTTAACCAAATTAAACCAAATTTCTACAGAGGTCTAAAACATTATTTTCAAATTTATAAATATTTTTCCAAAATTTTATCATGTCTAATTTCGTTAATCTTCACTAATTACCCTTAATCAACCGTAATTAGTACAAAACTATGCAAATCACTCAACTTTGCAACAAATAAAACTCAGATCCGAAATGAATCTCTATTTGGCACGAATACTGATGTCTAACATCAACTCTAACTCTGAAATGGTGCTATTTCTCCTTGATTTGATGTAGTTTAAGCCCAAACTTGATTAAGAAGTGATTAGAGGTGTTTTTAGATGTTGGAGGCCACTATTAGGGTTCTTAGGTGGTAAATGGCGGCTAGAAAACTGAAACGAAATGAAAACCTAACTCATTTCAGCCTCCTCATAACCCTAATCCCGAAATGGGTTATGGGCCCATTTACTAATCACCTCATTTGGCCTGGTTAAGCAGTTTTTCACCATTTGAAATTTGTTTCAGCCATATCTCCCAAACGGTGAGTCAGTTTGGCTAATGTGACCACTCTACGGAAAGTTAAACGATCATCCGAATCTAATGGAAGTGGTTTCAGGTCAAAACTCTTAATCAATCAAAAGTTATGGACGAAACAAGATCAGCTAGGGGCAAAACGGTCATTTAAAAATCGGCAAAAATCATGAACATGGGAAATGACTGCAATAGTCATCTCCCAAAGTTACATGATGATACGACTTCACGTGTGAAAGAAATAAATATTCTACGATCCTTCGATGCGTAGAATGTGGGTCGTTACAAATTAGTTATATACAAGATTATATTTTCTACTACAAAAGGCTATGTAGTTGACAGTTGATTTTTTTTATGCGTTAAACAGCAACTAAGAATGTGCACTTTATAGTGCTTTATATAGATATTATTTTCAACCAGAAAAGGCTATGTATTTTATAGCTTTAGTGCTCTATACGTCTTCAGAATTTGAAGTAACATTCCATTAGTATTGGGATTTGCCTTTTTGTGTGATAATGCATTCCTTCAAGTTATACATTATTATTTCTAGTGCTACTATCCCTACCATTAATGATGAGTCATCACTACTATTGGTAGTATGGCTTCACATTATACCTATTTATAACTAATGCGTGACAGTGCCTCAAGGTTAATTAGTTATGCAGTTGTTATATGTTTCTCTCCTTTTTTAATTTAAATTCAATGTATATTATCCATTTATAGTTGATGTTCTAACCACCAAATTATTTTTCAGTTTTCATATATAAGAAATCGATTTTTTTTTCTTATGTTTTGTGTGAAAGTAAGCTGGGGATCTTAATAACAGTGTGGGTTAGTTACTTACACTAGACCTTTAATTTTGAGCAAGTCACTTGCTAGATTTCCTTTTGCAATAGCTACTTCTTCTGAGTAGTGGTTCTTTTTTTCAAAAGATCTGAATTATTGGCTTCAATTTTGATATTTACCATTCATTTCTATCTCTTTTATCAAAATTGCATGATTGAGAGTTGAAACGAAATTAATCCAATGGAAATCTTAGAAAACAAACTCTAATGTATTGCCAATGGAGACGAATGCTCTCTATCTGTTCAAATGTTCTGTTTCGCATCACTAATGACTCCTTGAATTTAACACATCTTTTATTTATGCTTAGGTTTTGCATTTTCAGCTTTAGTGTTTCATACTAAACCATTATTATTTCTCTTTATTTAACTTAATGTTTTGAGTATGTTGATTGCAATATTTGGGAGATAACGTTGCTGTTAGACTGGAATTATAAGCAGGTAGTTGAAATTTTGCCTTTTGTTTTGAATACATGGTTATAATATGTGGTTAATGAATATGTGAATTTTTTTTGAATTAATGACTTCTGTTATTTTGTTTTGTTTTGACAGACGAACCTTAAACAGAAGAACACCGGTACATATAAGTTGTGGCACCCCACGTTCGTTAATGTCACTCACTAAGGAAATGCATTAAGTTTCGTGAAGCGCTATAGGTAAACAAACACATAACAATTACAAGACAGATATAAATAAGGCAGTAGTGGAAAATTTAAATTTTTATTTCAACCATAAAGCACAATACCGTAGTCCACAATTTCATAAGTCACAAAAATCATTACAATAAAATAACTTCTGTCTTGCATCATCAGAGTACATAAGAATATGAAAAACATAATTTTCCCCAAATTAAAAGATTTAAGCCATAGTAGAGACAAGAACTTGACCCATACTTCAGAAGTAGCTCCTAGCAAGATCATATCTGAGTCTTGATTAAGTCTGAGTGTGTCCTCCCTGAGAACCTGGGGGGAAACGGAAGAAAGAAGGAGAAACAACAGGGTCAGACATAAAGTCTGGCAAGTCTAGTTACTTTTAGCCAGTAGATAAATAAAAGAAACATAATAGGCATATAAAATGGATAAGAGAGAGATTACTACATAAATGGAAGTCTGACAAGGTAAGCAAGATAAGGTGTATGTGCCTCACTAATGATTACTCTGCACTATTACTAGTACAACTAAAATGAGATGATCCCTTCCACTATGAGTTGGTAGGCTTAGGTCATACGTCCAAGTATACCCTAAACACTACCCTAATCGATCGGCCCCCTACTCCGTAGATATCCTATGCTCGCCCCACAGTAGGAGGTATCACTTTCTAACGTGGCAACCTAAGATGTGCACAATCATATTTACTAGTGTCACGATCGTCCTAGCCCCCTCTGCCAGGCCCATGCACGCACATGTCCCCGATCGGTTTGCGCCGCCCACACCAACCGTCTTGTTTGGATCTCTTACAATTAATCAGTAAACGTTCCCCTTCCCCGCCTAGTGCGGAGTTCTTTATTTGATACCAACTCCGGGTTACTGATTGAAATGGGTCCCACACAATATGATACAAGCTCTCCCCCTTGTCTTGTATCCCCACTAGGTTTTCCACTGACTATGTATACCCTTAGGTATCTTTAATTACGTAGCCCTATACCAGTTATGCTTATCCTAAAGGGTGTCATTAATTACATAACTTCATTACATTATCTACCAGTTATGTATACGACTAGGTGTCTTTAATTACATAACCTTATTGGGTTAAGTTCGTGGACCTATATATAAATATTACCCACCCCCTCTAATTTACTTAACCCACCGACTACCCATCCACTTTTACTTAACCCTAAGTTAAGTTCATAATCACACAATCTTTAAATTAGATTAAGTAGTCCAATTCTTTTACCATGTCCATTTATGGTTTTATAATGGGCTAGACCTCTCACATTAGGCCTACAACGTGTGGATGCTGTATATGCCGGTCGGGTCCAGGCAGTCTTATTCTATAGTTGGGTCTAACCTCGTGTCTTAGCCCGATTCGTATTTACGTACTTAGACCTCCCACATTAGGTTTAGCATTAGTGGCTGCTGGATATGCCGGTCGGGTCCGGGCAGACTTCTGCCACTAATGCAACCTAACATCATGCCATAAGTGCAATTACAATTCCTAATTGTAATTACTAAACATTCCATTTTTAATTAATTAATCCTTTCCTTTTATGGGTGTCAATACCTATTTTACCCAATAATTTGAATTACATGTCCATAAATGTTCATATTCAAATAATGCCATTTTTAATCCCTTTTTCCTCGTTCCTTAACTAGCGCCCTCACAAAATTGGCAACATGCCTAGGCTAGACAATAGCATAGTCATAAACGATAATAGGGAAAATAATGGGAACATAACTAAAATGATCATCCTGGCATCAACATAAACTTGTATGATAGTAAGGTGAACACAATACTGGCATGGACGTGAAATTGTCATCATAACAAGGTGATAATTTAGATCACATAAAATAGATCTAACATGATAACATAAGGTGACAATTTAGATCACGTGAAATAGATCTAACATGATAGCATAAGATGATAATCTAGATCTATCTAACAGTTTCAATGTCCATATAAATTAGATCTACTAATTTAGAAATAGATCTACACACATACACATCATATCATGTCATAAAAGTTACAATTAAGATAAAGGTTTAGATCCAATTATAACCAATTCAAGGTGACATATGTTCATGATTTATATAAATGATTAGATCTATCCAATGATATAACTCTCCAAATTAACAAATTTATACTAACCATAATGTAGTTACAAACCAAGATCCACAATAGAACAATCACAATTGAATTGGATCAAGAGAAATAGATCTATAACATAGCATAAGATCTAACAATAACATTGATTCAAGAGTTGCAACTTATCCAAATCACATTCTTTTATAATTTACTTTTATTTATCTAAACCTAAAAGCAACTAAAACTCACTGTGATTGGATTGCTAAGATGATAGAAAAGAGGCTTGTGCTTTGTCTATGCTTGAATCTCAGAATTTGTTATGCGTTAATTGATAGAATAATGAGAGATGCTAGTTCAGTTCCGACTCCGGCAGATTTTGGTCATCATGTCTTCCAATGAAGAAAATATAAGAAATACCACATATTTATAGTTGTAGAGCCCTCTGAAACTGACTACCACCTCAGCCCTAAGGGTGTCGACACCCCTGTGGGTGGATCGACCCCAAGGTCAAAACCGCTCTAGGGGGTCGACCCCCTAGAGCGGGAATTTTGGAGCTCTAACGAATTTTTCGAATTATAACTATTCTGGATAGAATTCTGACTCATCTCTGACTCTTACGTATGTATATAATTTTTGTACGCGTATACAAACTTAAACCCTCATAACTTCCTCATACGGTGTCCGTTTTACGCAAACCAAATGTCTACCTTGACCAGAATTTCGAGACAGACGCAATGGTGTAGTCTGTTTCCTCTAATTCTGAATATTAAATTAATTATTATTTAATTTTTCCTCTTTTAGTGTCGGTATAAATTCGCGGTGTTACATTCTCCCCTACTCAAAGGATTTCGTCCCGAAATCTCTAAGTTGAGAAGAATGTATATCCTACCATCCATCTACTCATCCACCATTCATTGGCACCCATTATCCTTTAAGATTTCAAATGCTTATATGAATCTATGCGAAGGTGTGTGTATATGTTCCAACACTAATGCGAAGATCAGGCGGTCTACTGATTCAGTTGACCTCCTTAACGCAATGTATGTTAGTGCCATGAATCCAATATATATATTCAAACAAACCTTTCATATCATATAAGTTCTATGTGTGTGCACATTCATTCGTCCTACAACATCCATATGCTAACTCATCCATTTCCATTCATAAAAGAAAAGAAAATGAACACACATCCATATGTAGTATGAGAGTGATTGAGCCAATCTTAGTGCCTAATGTGTGTATATCTGCGTCCACACGCAACCACTAGAAAACACTTGCATCCATCAAACATAACTTGTTTCAAACACATGTTTACATCCATAGGATTCCTATTTAAAGGTCGAAAATATGATGGATAAGATATATTCTATTGACAGAAACAAGCACTGATAAAACTTAGGAAAAAGGAGTTAAAAACATACCCTCGAAAAGAAAAGGGTATGAAGCACGAATCTTGTCTTCGGTCTCCCAAGTCGCATCTTCTGGGTTATCTCCCCATTGAACCTTTAGCAACTTGATCTCCTTATTGCGCAGCTTCTTAACCTCCGATTCAAGAATACGGGTAGGGACTCGTCTGACTGTCGCCTCCCATTCCACTTCGACTTCTTCCAACATACTCGGCTCAACAATTTCCTCCATGTCACGTAGGCACTTCCGCATATGACAGACATGGAAAATTTCATGAACGCCGGATAGATTTTCTGGGAGCTTTACTCGGTAGGCCATTTGGCCAATCCTCTCGTTTATGGGAAATGGTCCTACAAACCTAGGTGCCAACTTCCCTACTAATCCGAAACGAACCACATTCCTTAAAGGTGATACTTTGATAAAAACCAAGTCTCCCACTTCGAATTCGATGTCAGCCCTTCTCTTGTCTGCATAGGATTTCTGGCTATCTTGAGCTGTCTTCATCCATCCTCGAATAAGGTCAATCTTTTCGGACGTTTCCCTAATTATATCAGGTCCAAGTAATAATCATTTTGTAGATTCCCACCAACAAGTTGGCAATCTATAGGTTCGTCCATACAATGCTTCGATGGGTGCCATGCCGATGCTGGCCTAGTAGCTGCTATTATAGGCAAACTCTACTAAAGGAAGATGCTCCTCTCAAGTCCCTCCGAAGTCTAGGATACACAGCCTTAAAAGATCTTCAAGAATCCTGTTCATCTTCTCCATCTGTCAGTCGGTCCGAGGATGATAAGCGGTGCTCAAACGCAACTATGTAACTAATGCTTCTTGCAAACTCCTCCAAAATTCGCTAGTAAAGATGGGGCCATGATCGCTCATGATTCTGGAAGGTACTCCATGAATATGAACTATCTCACGAACATATATTGCTGCCAACCATTATGCCGTCCTCTTACTCTTAACTGGCATAAAGTGAGCGCTCTTAGTGAGTGTATCCACTACCACCAAATACTAGTGTTACCATTCTTTGATCTAGGCAACCCATCTATGAAATCCATAGAGATGCTCTCCTATTTCCACTGCGGAACCTCCAACGGATGAAGTAATCCACCAAGCTTCTTTTGCTCAACTTTGACTTGCTGGCAAACTAAACATTAAGAAACAAATTTGGCCACATCTTTCTTCATCCCAGCCCAAATGAAAACCCTCTTCATGTCTCTTTACATCTTGTCACCACCTGGATGAATAGTCATCTTAGAATGGTGGGCTTCTTCTAGGACTTCCTTTATCAAGCTTCCAGTTTGAGGAACACAAAGCCATCCATCTCGTCGCAACCACCCCTTTTCATCTATGGCATATCTACAGAGGTGACTAGAAATCTCCCCTCTTCTGAGCTTATCCATGATGTCTAGAATCTGTGGGACACCTTGTTGCGAAGGTCCTATCTGATCCATAAGGGTTGGTCGTAACTCTAAGGATGCAAACAAATCAGGCAAAACCTCGATGGAGGGTCTAAAATCAAAAGCTGATATGAACTACAATTTCTTTCTCTCCACAAACAGAGGACTCAGGGCCACCCTCTGCCTACTTAGTGTGTCTGCCACCACATTACCCTTGCCAGGGGTATAAGCAAACTCAAAATCATATGAAGCTAAGAACTCCATCCACCATTGTTGCCTTAAGTTTAGATCCTTCTGTGAGAATAGATACTTGAGAGATTTATGATCGATGTATAACTCGAACTTTTCCCCAAGTAAATAATGACGCCACGTCTTTAATGCGAATACTATGGCAGCTAGCTCTAGATCATGGGTGGGGTAATTCTGTTCATGAACCCTCAACTGTCTATCCCTATAACATATTACTTTCCCTTCTTGCATCAAAACTGCACCAAGCCCTGTACCGCACGCATCAGTGTAAACAATAAACACTTTACTTCCATCAGGCAAGGTCAAGACTGGGGCTGTTGTCAGTGCCCTCTTCAGTCGTTGGAAAGCAATGTCACAGTCTATGTCCCATGAAAATGCCAAATTCTTCTTTGTCAGCCTTGTGAGAGGGGCTGATATCTTCGCGAAGTCCTTAATGAACTTCCTATAATAACCTGCCAAACCATGGAAGCTTCTCACCTCGGTTGCATATTTAGGAATCTGCCAATCTTGCATTGCAACCACCATGGCAGCCCTTCTCTGGAGACTATATGCCCTAAAAATCTCACCTCTTTTCTCCAAAAATGGCATTTGGAGAACTTAGCCTTAAGCTGATGGTTACGGAGAGTTTTCAAGACTTCTCTAAAATGTTGGGCATGCTCTTCTTCATTCTTGGAGAAGATCAAAATATCATCAACAAAGAGTACAACAAATTTGTTTAGGAACTCCCGAAACACCCTAGTCATCAAATCAAGAAAATAGGCGGGTGCATTTGTCCACCCAAAAGGCATAACTAGCCATTCAAAGAAACCGTCCGGAGTTCTGAAAGCAGTCTTATCTATGTTGTTCTCAACCACCCTCAACTGATGGAACCCCGTAGCCAAGTCCAACTGAGAAAATACCGAGGCACCAACAAGCTGATCAAATAAATAATCAATCCTCGGAAGTGGGTTCCTGTCTTCTTGGTGAGCTTATTCAATTCTTTATAGTCAACACACAGACGAAGTGAACCATCTGCTTTAGTTGCGAATACTACTGGAGCACCCCATTCAGATTTGTTTCGTCTGATAAACCCTTTCTCAAGTAGCTCCCCTACTTGCTTACTTAGCTCCCTCCTCTCCTTTGGGGCCATGTAGCGCACTGGTAATGCAACTAGCTTTGCATTCTCCACCAGATATATGTGGAAGTCAATCTCGTGCCTTAGAGGTAAACCCCGTACCTCATCGAAAACATCGGAATAATCTCGAACCACTAGAAAAAATTTCAAATCATCTATGGATGCATTTAGAGAACCTAGGAAGCTAAACATAATAGACCCTTGGGGCTCACAAGAAACTTCGAGATTCTTCCCATGACAATTCAAGAGCTTAACAACCCTCCTCTCACAATCCAGAATGGCCCTATATGTGGTAAGCAAATCCATTCCTAGAATCAACCCATAGCCCATAAACCCGAGCACATACGCATCTCATTCAAACTCGACGCCTACACAGATATTTTCAAACCCCAACAAATCATCGATAAATGAGCCAAACCACCAATGGGGTTTGAACCGACTATAGGATCTACTATCATACTAGTAAATAACTGTAGAGATTCAACCACAGAACTAGATATAAACGAGTGAGAACCACCAGAACCAAAAAGTGTTCTAACTAGATGGTTTGAAAGAGAAACTAAACTTTAAACGGAAATTTTTCTACCTCTTTCAGGAGCACTAATCGTGAGAGCATGCACCTGCCCTCCAGAAGTCCCTGCTCTTTGACCTTATTCTTGCGATCCCTGTTTCTTCGGGAACTCTTTAGAGAAGTGTCCGACCTCTCCGCAATTAAAGCAATTGGCCTTCCTTCTCTTGCAATCTTTGATCAAGTGACCCTCATTCCCCCAATTATGACATTTTCTCTTATCCTTGCCTATATCATCTTTCACTCCTTTCTTCTGATGTTGTTGCTGCCTCTTCTTGGGTCACACCTTCTTATTCTGTGATGTCCCCTCAGCTTTTATTTCCTTCTTTTCTCCCTTGTCCTCCTCATGCATTATGCATATCAACAAGATTTTCAAAGGTGGACCCCATTAGAGTATGGGACATAGGTAAACCATGCAAAGGCACATTTAATCCTTTAGCAAACCGCAAAGCCTTTTAGTGTGGAGAATCCACCAACTCTAGCCCAAACCTTGCCAGCTGGTAGAACTTGTTCACATACTCCTTTACTATCACATTTCCTTGTTTGAGTGTTAAGAACCTCTCCATCTGTATGCTTCTCTTAGCTTGGGAAAGAAAATTCATTTCGAAGCTTTATCTAAAATCTTCCCAAGTTTCCGTCGGACGTCCAGCTTGGGTGATTTCCCACCAAAATGAGGCTTTGTCCTTTAATAGCCAAGCAGCTAACTGGATCTTTCTTCGGTCCTCCACTTCAAAGCTTACGAATAAGTCCTTGGTCTCCTTAAGCCAATTCCAAGCTTTTACGAATGTCCCGTTCCCATGGAATGACCTTCCTCCCATAGCCCGAAAGTCTTTCCAGATCTTGGCAAAGTTGTTAGCTCTTGGAGGAGGAGGAGGAGGAATGACTGGTGCAGCTGGGGGAGGAATGTCGAAGGCCAGCGCCGTGGCTTCCAAATACCTATGGAACCATCCGGGTATTGTGACGCCCTCTGGGATATTAGGGATGTTTTGTTCCACAGACATGCTGAAAAAAGGGAAAAGGAAGAAATTTAGAAAAAGGACCGAAGGATACTACATATGGCTTTTTGGGGAATGTTTTTCAAAACATACTTTTCTTTTGAAAATGCTTTCTTTTATAACCTTTTTGAAAATAATTTCCAACAACTTTTATCTAATCTGGTAACCTTTATCTCTAATACGAAGTGTGACACCCCATGTCCGTTAATGTCACTCACTAAGGGAATTCATTAAGTTTCGTGAAGCGCTATAGGTAAATAGACATGGAATAATTACAAGACAGATATAAATAGGGCAGCAGCAGAAAATTTAAATTTTTATTTCAACCATAAAGCACAATACCATGGTCCACAATTTCATAAGTCACAAAAACCATTACAATAAAATAACTTCTGTCTTGCATCATCAGAGTACATAAGAATATGAAAAACATAATTTTCCCCAAATTATAAGAGTTAAGCCATAGTAGAGACAAGAACTTGACCCATACTTCAGAAGTAGCTCCTAGCAAGATCATATCTGAGTCCTGGTTAAGACTGAGTGTTTCCTCCCTGAGAACCTGGGGGGTGGGGGGAAACGGAAGAAAGAAGGAGAAACAACAAGGTCAGACATAAATTCTGGCGAGTCTAGTTACTTTTAGCTAGTAGATAAATAAAAGTAACATAATAGGCATATAAAGTGGATAAAAGAGAGATTACTACATAAATGGAAGTTGTGACAAGGTAAGCAAGATAAGGTGTATGTGCCTCAAAATGATTACTCTGCACTATTACTAGTACAACTGAAATGAGATGACCCCATCCACTATGAGTTCGTAGGCTTAGGTCATACATCCAAGTATACCCTAACCACTATCCTAATCGATTGGCCCACTACTCCATAGATATCATATGCTGGACCCACAGTAGGAGGTATCACTTCCTAAAGTGGCAACCCAAGATGTGCACAACCATATCTACTGGTGGCACGGTCGTCTTAGCCTCCTCTGCCTGACCCATGCACGCACATGTCCCCGGTCGGTTTGCGCCGCCCACACCATCCATCTCGTTTGGATCTCTTATACTCAATCAGTATGCCTGCCCCTTCTCCGCTTAGTACGGAGTTCTTTATTTGATACCAACTCCGGGTTAGTGACTAAAACCGGTCCCATACAATATGCCATAAGCTCTCCCCCTTGTCTTGTATCCCTACTAGGTTTTCCATTGACTATGTGTACCCTTAGGTGTCTTTAATTACATAGCCCTGTACCAGTTATGCTTACCCTAAAGGGTGTCTTTAATTACATAACTTCATTTCATTATCTACCAGTTATGTATACCTCTAGGTGTCTTTAATTACATAACCTTATTGGGTTAAGTTCGTGGGCCTATATATAAATATTACTCACACCCTCTAATTTACTTAACCCATCCACTTTTACTTAACACTAACTTAAGTTCATAATCAAACAATCTTTAAATTAGGTTAAGTAGTCCAATTCTTTTACCATGTCCATTTATGGTTTCATAATGGGCTAGACCTCTCACATTAGGCCTACAACGTGTGGATGCTGGATATGCCGGTCGGGTCCGAGCAGTCTTATTCCACTGTTGGGGCTAACCTCGTGTCTTAGCCTGATTCATATTTACGAACGTAGACCTCCCACATTAGGTTCAGCATTAGTGGCTGCTGGATATGCCGATCGGGTCCGGGCAGACTTCCGCCACTAATGAAACCTAACCTTATGTCATAAGTACAATTACAATTCCTAATTGTAATTGCTAAACATTCCATTTTTAATTAATTGATCAATTAATTAATCCTTTCCTTTTATAGGTGTCAATACCTGTTTACCCAATAATTTGAATTATATGTCCATAAATGTTCATATTCAAATTATGCCATTTTTAACCCCTTTTTCCTCGTTCCTTAACTAATGCCCTTACAAAATTGGCAACATGCCTAGGCTAGACAATAGCCTAGTCATAAACGATAATAGGGAAAATAATGGGAACATAACTAAAATGATCATCTTGGCATCAACATAAACTTGCATGATAGTAAGGTGATCATTATACTGGCATAGACGTGAAATTGGCATTATAACAAGGTGATAATTTAGATCACATAAAATAGATCTAACATGATAACATAAGGTAACAATTTAGATCACATAAAATAGATCTAACATGATAGCATAAGGCGATAATCTAGGTCTATCTAATAGTTTCATTGTCCACATAAATTTGATCTACTAATTTAGAAATAGATCTACACATATACACCTCATATCATGTCATAAAAGTTACAATTAAGATAAAGGTTTAGATCTAATTCTAACCAATTCAAGGTGACATATGTTCATGATTTACATAAATGATTAGATCTATCCAATAATATAACTGTCCAAATTAACGGATCTATATTAATCATAATGTTGTTACAAACCAAGATCCACTATAGAACAATCACAATTGAATTGGATCTAGAGAAATAGATCTATAACATAGCATAAGATCTAACAATAACATAAATTCAAGGTTTACAACGTATCCAGATCACAGTCTTTCATAATTCACTTTTATTTATCTAAACCTAAAAGCAACTAAAACTCACTGTGATTGGATTGCAAAGACGATAGAAAAGAGGTTGGTGCAGAGTTTATGCTTGAATCTCGGAATTTGATATGCTTTAATTGATAGAATAAGATGAGAGACCCTAGTTCAGTTCCGACTCCGGCAGAGTTTGGCCGCCATGACTTCCAATGAAGAAAATATGAGAAATAGCCACATATTTATAGCTGCAGAGCCCTCTGAAACCAACTGCCTACTCAGCCCAAGGGGTGTCGACACCCCTGTGGGTTGGTTGACACCTAGGTCGACACCCCTTCAGGGGGGTCGACACGCTTCTAAGGGGGTCGACCCCCTAGAGCGGGAATTTTGACACTCTGACGAATTTTTCGAATTTGAACTGTTCTGGATAGAACTCTGACTCAGCTCTGACTCGTACATATGTATATAATTTTTCTACGCGTGTACAAACTTAAAACCCTTATAACTTCCTCATACGGTGTCCGTTTTACGCAAACCAAATGTCTATCTTGACCAAAATTTCAAGATGGACACAATGGTGCAGTCCATTTCCTTTAATTCTGAATATTAAAATAATTATTATTTAATTTATCCTCTTTTAGTGCCGGTATAAATTCGAGGTGTTACATAAGTAGTTGTGATGGAACACATTACACTGCAACTAAGATTGGGTGTGTGACGACCGTTCATAATCCCTCCACTAAACAAGAGGAATAATGCACTGGAGGGTGTGCTAGGCAGCTATGGACGATCATCAGAGTAGGTAAACAACATCAAAACCTGTCGTAGAACTCACAGTGAAAGGATAAAATATAATAGAGCATATACAACAGGTTATAGTAATGAGGCATCATATAGCAAACTTTTGAAAACTTTATCAACATCTTGAAAGGTTATCCAACTGATACCAATATTTGTACATAAGTCCTCACTACAACACACATAGAGCACTCAACAGCGGAAATACAAATACTACATAGTAATAAAACTGGTACGCCAGCCTCCTGCTCACCTTCGCACAGTAGTGTCGTCCTCACTAATCAGTTGTGATCTGCTACTTATTCTGCCCATCCACAACCGGATTGACAACCCAAGGTAATAAGAGGAGACATAAAACCTTGAGTCAGACAACAGTCTTAGTGAGCGATAAAACAGCTAACAAACCTCAACAATAATGTATATGAGAAGGGATACATAAACATACTAATCTACCCACAACACTAGAGAAGAATTCAACCTTGTCTTCCCCATATCGGACGGTGATAGCCTTTACTTTAAACAATTCAACTATACATCCATGACAACTAGAACACGCATTCAATCATGGCAAAGCGCTCATGACATCCAAATTATAGATCTCATGTAAACCATCCTAATCAAACTCAACGCCCCTCAAGCACAAGCCCCAGAGGCCTAAACCAATATCAGACAAGCACCCAAGGGACCTCTCCTTCGACGTTGGATAATCTACATGAGACGGTTCAAACAAAGCAACTAATCAATCACGAAAGACTCTGGCTATCACTGCCAATCCTGCTTTGAAACCATCGTTAATCGTATGAAGGCTAAACTTGCCATAAGTCAACGGCTAATGGTAACCCCAGTTCTAGCATAAACTCCATATGTCCAACCTTGACAATGTCCAACCTTGATAACTAAGCCTTTCCCCAAGACCCAAGGTACTCAACCTACAACCGGTCTTTTAGACGTCTCTATTGTACCCCTGCTTCGAGCCTGCTCGAAATTATGACAACGATAATCTCTCGGCCTTCGCATCTCTAGTCGTCCAACTTGATGACTTTCCATAGCCCAAGCAACCTTCTCGAGCAACCATTATCCACCAACTCACGATCTTTGAGTTGTCACCTCATTCGTTGTTCCACACCGATCAACGAACATCTTTCAACACTTCGAACCTTCCAACTTGAATTTACTTCGAAGTCACACCATCACCGAGCCAAGTTACACCACTGCACTGTGGCTTGAGTAGTGTTCGAGGGTTTGCCCCCAATTTTTTTTTTCAAGCTCTTTTCTTCGAACCCAGGTCGTACCCGAAAAACGTACTTTTTCAGAAAATGACCCCATTGAAAACAACACATAGCACTAAAGCCACCCACCACAGCATTTAAAAGCGCTGTTGAAAGCTCCTCCAACTTGACCGATCAGCCAGAATACCCAATCGATCGACCCAGTTGCACTCTGACCCGGTTGATCCGACCAGCTGTGTCCAACCCCAGATCCTCCCGTCTTGGTTATGTACGACTCGACCTGATGCCCTCACACAGTTCCATCCCGGCCGACCCAAAGGACGACCGACCCGATTAGAATGGACCGACATGACCCATTTGCTTAACCTGACCTGATAGGACCGACTAGGTATGGACCGACTCGACACATAAGTTTGACTGACCCATTTCCTGGCTTGTTCCCTAAGATAAGTTTTGAACCGACCCAACCCACTTCTGACCGACCCAAAACCTGCATATTGCAATTTCAACTCCGATTCGACCAAAACTTCGCCAAACGACAAATTTGATGAAACTAAATCAACCAATTCACCAAATGCATCCATAAACATGTCGTAACATCGCTAACAACATGAAATGATGGTTTTCACAAAAATGATGTAAATTTCACCAAAACCATTAAAATGAACATATGATCAAAATGAGAGATCTAACTTACATAAATTATGAAATAGCATGGAATTAATGGTTTAAACTTGCTAAATTAGATCATAGGTTAACTCATATGAACATGGACATATGGTGGTGTAGATCTATGAGAAAACATTTTATTTTGATGAAAAACATGATCTAACATTCATATACTTCACTGAATCCGGTTGAGAGATGTACATCACTCACCGACTATCCCAAACAAGCAAAAATCAAAGGAATATGAATCCGGACAGCAAGCACTTCACTCCAAACACCTTGATCCGATGAATTCTTGCCTCAATTGACGTAGATCTAGCCTCCAATGGTGTAGATCTATGATTTCCCTCCTTGGATTTTTATTTTTAATGCTGGCAAAGTGTTAGAGGCGGGAGGAGCATAAGACCTCCGAATGAGAGAATGGAAAATTCAAACCCTTTCTCATATCTCTTACCCCCTATTAATAGTTTCCACCAACCCCCTAATTGGCCCACTTTGGCTTACCAAACCTGGATAGCCAACTGAAAACCTTAAAACAACGATTTCTCCCAAACTGCTGAGCCAAATCTTTAATATAACCACTTTACGGAAATGCAATCATCAATTCTTTTCCAATAGCACAGGTCTCACCCTTTGATTCGACATGAGTCAAAAGTTATGCCTTGTACAAGATCGATAGGGGGAAATGGTCACAAACAAAATCGGTAAAAATTATGGACATGTCTCACATCTCCATAAGCAACATATCAAAAGATGAGAATGATCTGACCCTCAGGGAATAAAATAAAAATATTTTATGATCTTCTGATATGTAAAATGCGGGCTGTTACATTCTCCTCCCCCCCACTTTAAGAATTTTGCTCCCAAAATTCCAAGTAAACATAAGCAACCATAACAATTCTGCATGCCTATCATCCATGAGAAGCCAATTCTATAACCCAAACTAGCAACCATCAAGCCATGCATCCATAGCCTTATCCTAGCACGTGGAATTCTATCAAACAACAAGAAGATACAGTGATATAATCGTAATAACCCGTATTTTAATAACAAGATATAACACAAAACAAGGCAGAATTAAATAATAAAATCTGAATCAAGGGAAACGGGCTATGCCATTGCGTTCGTCTCGGAAAAATATGCGAAATAGAGTCCGAGTTTTCGAAAATCGGAGTCCGTATGACCCGATTAAGGCCCAACAAAGTTTTCAGAAAATTTCTAAATAAAAACAGATTTTTAAAATTCAAATCTAAGCTTGGAAATTGGGCCAGTTGGGCCAAGGCGGGAAAATTCCCGCCACAGTACCCAAGTCGACAGCCCTGTCGACTTGGGAGTCGACTGGGTCTGACCAGGTCGACAGCCCTGTCGACTTGGCTGTCGACTTGGCTCAGACGCCCAGTCCTGCCTGGTGCACCATCTTGAGAATGTGTTAAGCTAGAGGGCCAGATTCGATTTGGAGGGCTGAAATGAGAACTAGGGTTTAATCCTATGGTCTAAATCACTAGCCTAATCTATAAATAAGACCCTAACCTACCCTAAATCCTCATTAATCTATCCTACAACTAAACTATGGCAAAATCAATCCCCTCATGGCCTCCACTCTCTTCATAATTCCTAAATCAATTTTCAAGAGATTCCCATGCATACAAGTGTATTTAGGCTTGTATGATCCTCTTTAGCTTGCATTAAAGTCTTGTTTCTCTATTGGCATCATAAAGGAGGAGTCTTGATCAAGTTTGCTTGCATTTTGGGGTTTTAATTAGTTGCATAAGGGGTTTCTTACATTTGCTATACTCATTTGAGTCTTCATAGCATTGTAAGCCTATTTCTACCCTTGTATTTTAACTATGAAGTTAACATGTTATGTTTCAAGTTTGAGTTTGGGGTTAATCATGATATGTGCTTTGATCTTATGATTTTATGCATAAGATTACTCTATGCATGTTAGTAAAGTCATTACCTTGGCTTCATGCATAGAAAGATATGATCTTTGGTTGGAAATGTTGCATAATGCAACTTTGAAACTCTCATAACCCTTGTATTAACATGCATATAATGTTATATGCATGTTACTAGCCCTTATCTCATGCTATCTATGGCCATGTTCCACCTATTTGCCAAGTTTGATGTTATGTATGCATATGAACCTTATGTAAGTTGAAACCATGTTATGCATGCATATGAGCACTATGCAAGTTAAATGATGTTATGCATGCATATGAACCTTATGTAAGTTGAAACCATGTTATGCATGCATATGAACACTATGCAAGTTAAATAATATTATGCATGCTTATGAATATCTTGCAAGTTGATAACATGATATGCAAGTTTATGATCACATCTTTGTCTCATGCCACCATGTTTAACTTGTGGCTCCAACCCCTCTATGTCATGATCATGCCAAGTTCCTTCTTTCTATCCTTTATGCGCTATTGCGATATGTAAGCGATGGGATTGCGTTTGGGATTGGGTGAACTTAAAAGACATAAAAACATAAGCTTGGGAATTTACCTATTAAGTTAGGTCTACCCATTGGGAATTTACCTATTAAGTTAGGTCTACCCAATTGCTTGAAAACTTGTAATGTGATGGACATGACACTTAGAAAACATGAGAATGGCCAACTCGAGGTTGGGTTGAGCTTGTAGCATAAACCTACCCGGAACCGACCGGCTTAACTAGTGGCTACAAGCAATAGGACCCAATGTGAGTAGTTGGTCATGTCGCACGTAAGACCCGAGGTTAGACTAAGTTGTGGTGTAAACCTACCCGTACCCGCCCGGCCTAACTAGTAACCACAACAAGGTCTAATGTGAGAGGTTGGGTGCATTAAATTAATTAATGCCACATGGTAGGGTTAAGTCATGGACCGCTTGAATACTTAACCAATTAAACACGATGGGTTGGTAGGGTTAAGTCATGAACCTTGGGTACACTTAACCAACTTGGTACTTAGATGAGTTGGGTTAACCACGTTTAACCCATTAAGGAAACCCTAGTTACGTGGTCCTTTGCACCAGTAACCCTCTTGGATGTATCATGATACCCTAGGGACTAGGCTAGGGTGGGGCACGATTACTGGGATGACATGTAAGCGACTAAAACGACGGCTGTGTAGGTGCGCCGGTGTAGGTTCAGGCGGGCCATGGTCGTGCACATGGTCCGGAGTTGAAAAAGCAGGCACGGGCACCAGTAGGTTTAAACTGTGCGTGCTTGGTTTGTGTCAGGGGTTGACACCCTAGGACTTGATACACCCTAGGGTGGACCTAGCACAGTTTAGCTACACTTCGTAGTTGGGCCGTATGACACCGACACTTGACGAGTTAGGCTGTAGGGAGCCGATCGACTAGACCGTGCTAGTTGGGCCTTGATTTAGGTCATTCATGATGGTGGTCCAAACTTGGGCCTGGGGATCACCTCTTGTTTACACTTGACACGACTTGGGATACTAGTACACTTGGTGCAAACCTCAATCTTGTTTATGCGGTACCACATTTGATCTATCTTGTTGACTTCTTACCATGCCAGTTATCATCCTATGACTCATCCTTGTTTATATATACTGTTAACTTTACTAGTTGTTGTACAATAGTAGATAGGACTTACCAGTCTTTTGACTGACCCGTTTTCTTTCGCCTCTTTTCTTTCGTTTCCCCCCTCCCCCAGGTTTGCAGGGCGGGAATACCAGCACTTAGCTTGGATCTTAGCTGCTTTTCTTGGATAGCTCATGTATGCTTCGGACTTGAGCTTACTATGGTTTTCTACTTGGGGATAGCTACTTCATGTTTTCCTTTTCAGTTACAAGTTTTATGTTTCTAGACTTTGTTTATGAAAAATAATTAAGTACTGTGTTGTAACTTAACCTATGGATTTGATATGCTAGCTTTTATCCGCTGCTATACTTACTCTGTTTTTACTTATATGTTCTGTCTTGTGATATCTGCATGCATGATTACCCGATTTAAACGCCCCTCCAAAGTCAGTGTCCTTGCAAGAGTGGCACTGGCAGAGGTGGGGTGTTACATTTGGTATCAGAGCATAAGGTTTACGAGATTGGAGCAAAAAGGGTTTTAAAGTTACTTTTAAAAGCTATTTTCAAAACCAATTGAGTATTTTCCAAAGAAAAAGTCTAGTTTGTTTTGAAAGGCTATCCCCCAAGAGCCATGAGCACTATCCTTCGTTTCCTCGTTCTAAATCTATCTTTTCCTTTTTCAGCATGGCCGATCTCAATCTTCCTGAGGGAGTCACCATTCCCGGATGGTTCCGGAGGTACTTGGAAGCTAGGGCCAATAATGCAGGTCCAGCAACCACTCCCACTATCACTGAGGTTCCACCTCCTCCTCCTCAGCAACCAAAAGCCGATTTCGCCAAGGTTTGCAAGGACTTCAAGGCCATGGGAGGCAAAAAAATTATTGGGACAGAGACTTTCGTGGAAGCAAGAAATTGGTTGAAGGAGACCGAAGATCTTTTTTCCATCTTTGATATAGAGGACCATAGAAAGGTTCTGTTGGCGGTTTGGCTACTAAAGGAGGAAGCTTCTTATTGGTGGGAGGTCACCAATGCTACAAGGCCCGTAGAAACCTGGGCCGACTTTAGGGCAAGGTTTGGGCTTAAGTTTCTATCATCTGCGGAGGCAAATTTGCAACTAGAGAAGTTCATAGCTTTGAAGCAAGGAGACATGACAGTGAGAGAGTATGTGAATAGGTTCAACCAGCTTGCCCGATTCGGTTTGGACATGGTCAATACTCCCGAGAAGAAGGCTCTACGTTTTGCACGAGGGTTAAATGAGCCATTACAAGGTCTAGCTATGTCACACATACCCATGGGGGCCACTTTCGAGAGCCTGGTAGACATGGCATTGCTGCAGGGAGAGGATAAGAATGGGAAGAAGGAAGTCAAGCCCAATGAAACTCAGCCTAAGAAGACAGACTCCAAGTGGGGAGGGAATCAGAGTAATTAGAACAACAAGAACAACAAGGGCAGCAAGAACAAGACAAAGGACACAAGAAAGTGCCACTTCTGTGGGATTGTTGGGCATGTAGCCAAGGACTGTAGGAAGAAGAAAATGAAATTGGGTGGATGCTTTCATTGTGGAGAGACGGGACATTTTAGCAAGGATTGCCCTAAGAAGCAGGGGCATGGACAAACTAAGCGCGCAGGTTCATCTGGAGGGCAAGTGCATGCTCTCAACACCGCTCCAGTTCAGGACCGAGGTACTATTTCTGTGGAGAGTCTTGTTTATATTTCTGGTTTTCCTGTTCGCACTTTGTTTGATTCTGGCGCATCACATACCTTTATTTCCTCTGATGTTGTCGAAAGTTTGCACCTAAGTACTAGTCTTGTTGAGGATCTCGTTAGTGTTTCAAATCCGATTGGGGGTTCAGCCCATTTGTCTATGATCTGTATGGATTTGAGGATTTCTATCTTGACCGTAGAATTCTCGTGTGATGCTTATGTTCTCGGGTTCACGGGATACGGGTTGATCTTGGGCATGGATTGGTTGTCCCGCTATGGAGCCATTCTCGATTGTGAGCATAGGGTGGTGAGACTCATGACTCACCTTGGTAATACCCTCGAGATTTCTTGCAACCCGCTAGATCCCGTCATGCTGGGTTATCTTGAATCTCTTGACTCGTCTATCGATGATCTGCAATCTGTAAGGGTGGTTCGAGAATACCCTGATGTTTTTGAAGAAGTTAAGGGGTTACCCCCGAAGCGAGAGATAGATTTCCGCATTTATCTGGTTGATAATGCTAAGCCAGTCTCCTTACCAGTTAGGCACATGGCCCCGCGGGAAAGGAGAGAGCTCAGTAAGCAAATCAAGGAGCTTCTTGAGAAGAATTTTATTAGGCGAAGCATTTCCGAATGGGGTGCTCCTGTGGTGTTCTCTACTTAGGAGGACGGCTCGCTTCGTCTATGTGTTGATTATCGAGAGCTGAACAAGCTAACCAAGAAGAATAGGCATCCATTACCGAGGATAGATGACCTCTTCGACCAGCTTGTCGGTGCTTCTGTTTTCTCTCAGCTTGATTTAGCCACCGGATTTCATCAGCTTAGAGTGGCCGAAGACAGCATTGATAAGACTGCATTTAGGACTCCAGACGGATTCTTTGAATGGCTTGTCATGCCATTCGGCTTGACGAATGCATCCGCCTACTTTGTAGATTTGATGAGTAGGGTGTTCAGGGAGTTCCTTAACAAGTTTGTTGTTGTCTTCGTGGATGATATTCTGATCTTTTCAAAAGACGAGGAAGAACATGCTAGACACCTCAAGGAGGTGATGGATACACTTAGAGCCCATCAGTTGAAAGCCAAGTTCTCCAAATGCCACTTTTGGAGAAAAGAAGTCCGATTTCTTGGGCATATAGTTTCTAAGCAGGGTATAGCTGTGGATCCCGCGAAAGTGGTTGCAGTTCAAGACTGGAAGACTCCTAAGAATGCAACCGAAGTGTGAAGCTTTCTCGGTCTGGCAGGCTACTATAGGAAGTTCATTAGAGACTTCGCTAAGATTTCGGCCCCTCTCACTAGATTGACGAAAAAGAACTTAGTCTTTGCATGGGACTTAGAGTGTGAGCTTGCTTTTCAAAGGCTCAAGAGGGCCCTTACCACAGCTCCAGTTTTGGCATTACCCGATGGCGGTAAGATGTTTACCGTGTATACCGATGCATGTGGCACAGGGTTAGGCGCTGTTCTAATGCAGGTAGGAAGGGTGATATGTTATGGGGGTAGGCAACTTAAAGTTCATGAGAAGAACTATCCCACTCATGACTTGGAGTTAGCGGCGATTGTCTTTGCACTCAAGTCCTGGCGCCACTATCTTTTAGGCGAAAGGTTTGAGTTGTACACTGATCACAAATCACTCAAGTATCTCTTCTCGCAGAAAGATCTGAATCTTAGGCAGCAAAGGTGGATGGAATTCTTGGCATCTTATGATTTCGAGATAGCTTATACCCCTGGCAAGGGTAATGTTGTGGCTGATGCACTAAGCAGAAAAAGGTTGGCTTTGAGTCCCTTGTTTGTTGAGATGAAGAGCCTAGAGTTCCAGGCAACCTTTGATTTCACGACAGCAGTTGAGTCGATGACAGGATCGTTAGCATCTCTCGAGCTTAGACCCACACTTCTTGATCAAGTAGGGACTTCGCAGAAGGAAGACCCACAGATAGTGGAGATCATGGGTAGGTTGATTCGTGGTGAGACGTCTAGTCACCTTGCTAGATATACTATTGATGACAAGGGTTGGCTAAGGCGTGATGAAAGACTCTGCGTGCCACAAGTGGGAGACCTGGTACATAAAGTTCTCGAAGAAGCACATCACTCAAAGATGACTATACATCCTGGTGGAGATAAGATGTATAGGGATGTGAAGCGCATTTTCTTTTGGCCTGGAATGAAGAAGGATGTGGCAGATTATGTTTCAAAGTGCATGGTGTGCCAAGAAGTGAAAGCTGAGTCGAAGAAACCAGGTGGGCTATTACATCCATTGGAGGTCCCGCAATGGAAGTGGGAGAGCATCTCTATGGACTTTGTGGATGGATTGCCTAGATCAAGAAAAGGGAATTCGAGCATATGGGTCATCGTTGATCGACTTACG
The DNA here is from genome assembly GCA_030737875.1 of Allium sativum. Taxonomy (NCBI): domain Eukaryota; kingdom Viridiplantae; phylum Streptophyta; class Magnoliopsida; order Asparagales; family Amaryllidaceae; genus Allium; species Allium sativum. The sequence goes on from CM060913.1 coordinate 488,502,791, forward strand.
AAGAGTGCTCACTTTATCCCGGTAAAGAGCTAAAAGACGGCATCATGGCTGGCATCTGTTTACCTTCGAGAAATAGTGAGACTGCATGGGGTTCCTTCTAGCATAGTCAGTGATCGTGACCCAATCTTCACTAGCCAATTTTGGAACAGTTTGCAGGAAGCAATGGGTACGCAATTGAATCTGAGTACAGCCTATCACCCCCAGACGGATGGCCAAACCGAAAGGGTGAATAGAGTGCTAGAAGACCTTCTGAGGCTTTGTGTTCTTGATTTTGGTGGTACTTGGGAAGACCACCTTCCTCTTGTGGAGTTTGCTTACAACAATAGCTATCAAGCTAGCATAGGGATGGCACCATTTGAAGCTTTATATGGGAGACCGTGTAGGTCACCATCTTGTTGGTGGGAGACAACAGATAAGCTTGTACTTGGGCCCGATATGATACGAGACACATCTGAGAAAGTTGAATTGGTGAGAAGACGGATGAAAGCGGCCCAAGATAGACAGAAATCCTATGCTGATAAGCGAAGGACAGATTTGGAGTTCGAAGTTGGAGACATGGTTTTCGTGAAGGTTTCTCCTTTGCGTAATGTGGTTCGCTTCGGAGCAATTGGGAAGCTGGCACCCAGATTCGTAGGACCCTTCCCTATCATAGAGAGAATTGGGAAGATGGCTTATAAAGTGCAATTGCCCGAGAAGCTGTCCGGAGTGCATAATGTCTTTCATGTCTCGCATCTCCGAAAGTGCCTACATGAGTCCGCTGAGGTGGTTGAACCTAACATTCTTGAAGACGTGGAAGTAGAGAAAGAGGCAACCTTGAGGAGAGCTCCGATTCGTATCTTGGGAACGGAGATCAGAAAGCTAAGGAATCGAGAGGTCAAATTGGTGAAAGTTCAGTGGAGTGAAGCCGAAGAGGATGCAACTTGGGAGACAGAGGAGAAGATGTTTAGGCTTTATCCATTCCTTTTTTAGGGTACATTCTCGACCTCTTTTCCCCTCTTTAGCATATCTTTCTTTTGCTATCAATGTTTATCCTGTTTATCTTGTAACTTCGTCATGAGAACCTTAGGTAGAAACCCCTTGGATGAAACATGTATTTGAAACATGTTATGCTTGATGGTTGCAAGTGGTTGCAAGTGGATACTCGTAGATGCATGATACACATTAGGCACTAAGATCGGCTCACATACCTTCATATTGCATATGCATGAGTGCTTATACTTATTCATGGCTGAAACTTGTTGTGCTATCTAATGGATGTTGCATATGGATGAATGTTATGTGCACTCATGTAGAAATTATAAAGTTAGGCTAGGAATTTGCATACATATGGACGCATCTCAATAGCATACTTCGCATTAAGGAGGTGTACTGAATCAGTAACCGCCTGATTTTCGCATTAGATAAGTACATATACACACACCTTTGCATATGATCATACAGCATGTAGAAATTGTTAAGGACAATGGTTACTCGTGGATGATGTGGTGAGTAGATGGATGATGGATGGTAGGACACGTTCTTCCTAACTTAGAGATTTCGGGGACGAAATCCTTTAAGGAGGGGAGAATGTAATAACCCGTATTTTAATAACAAGATATAACACAAAACAAGGCAGAATTAAATAATAAAATCTGAATCAAGGGAAACGGGCTATGCCATTGCGTTCGTCTTGGAAAAATATGCGAAATAGAGTCCGAGTTTTCGAAAATCGGAGTCCGTATGACCCGATTAAGGCCCAACAAAGTTTTCAGAAAATTTCTAAATAAAAACAGATTTTTAAAATTCAAATCTAAGCTTGGAAATTGGGCCAGTTGGGCCAAGGCGGGAAAATTCCCGCCACAGTACCCAAGTCGACAGCCCTGTCGACTTGGGAGTCGACTGGGTCTGACCAGGTCGACAGCCCTGTCGACTTGGCTGTCGACTTGGCTCAGACGCCACATCTTGAGAATGTGTTAAGCTAGAGGGCCAGATTCGATTTGGAGGGCTGAAATGAGAACTAGGGTTTAATCCTATGGTCTAAATCACTAGCCTAATCTATAAATAAGACCCTAACCTACCCTAAATCCTCATTAATCTATCCTACAACTAAACTATGGCAAAATCAATCCCCTCATGGCCTCCACTCTCTTCATAAATTCCTAAATCAATTTTCAAGAGATTCCCATGCATACAAGTGTATTTAGGCTTGTATGATCCTCTTTAGCTTGCATTAAAGTCTTGTTTCTCTATTGGCATCATAAAGGAGGAGTCTTGATCAAGTTTGCTTGCATTTTGGGGTTTTAATTAGTTGCATAAGGGGTTTCTTACATTTGCTATACTCATTTGAGTCTTCATAGCATTGTAAACCTATTTCTACCCTTGTATTTTAACTATGAAGTTAACATGTTATGTTTCAAGTTTGAGTTTGGGGTTAATCATGATATGTGCTTTGATCTTATGATTTTATGCATAAGATTACTCTATGCATGTTAGTAAAGTCATTACCTTGGCTTCATGCATAGAAAGATATGATCTTTGGTTGGAAATGTTGCATAATGCAACTTTGAAACTCTCATAACCCTTGTATTAACATGCATATAATGTTATATGCATGTTACTAGCCCTTATCTCATGCTATCTATGGCCATGTTCCACCTATTTGCCAAGTTTGATGTTATGTATGCATATGAACCTTATGTAAGTTGAAACCATGTTATGCATGCATATGAGCACTATGCAAGTTAAATGATGTTATGCATGCATATGAACCTTATGTAAGTTGAAACCATGTTATGCATGCATATGAACACTATGCAAGTTAAATAATATTATGCATGCTTATGAATATCTTGCAAGTTGATAACATGATATGCAAGTTTATGATCACATCTTTGTCTCATGCCACCATGTTTAACTTGTGGCTCCAACCCCTCTATGTCATGATCATGCCAAGTTCCTTCTTTCTATCCTTTATGCGCTATTGCGATATGTAAGCGATGGGATTGCGTTTGGGATTGGGTGAACTTAAAAGACATAAAAACATAAGCTTGGGAATTTACCTATTAAGTTAGGTCTACCCATTGGGAATTTACCTATTAAGTTAGGTCTACCCAATTGCTTGAAAACTTGTAATGTGATGGACATGACACTTAGAAAACATGAGAATGGCCAACTCGAGGTTGGGTTGAGCTTGTAGCATAAACCTACCCGGAACCGACCGGCTTAACTAGTGGCTACAAGCAATAGGACCCAATGTGAGTAGTTGGTCATGTCGCACGTAAGACCCGAGGTTAGACTAAGTTGTGGTGTAAACCTACCCGTACCCGCCCGGCCTAACTAGTAACCACAACAAGGTCTAATGTGAGAGGTTGGGTGCATTAAATTAATTAATGCCACATGGTAGGGTTAAGTCATGGACCGCTTGAATACTTAACCAATTAAACACGATGGGTTGGTAGGGTTAAGTCATGAACCTTGGGTACACTTAACCAACTTGGTACTTAGATGAGTTGGGTTAACCACGTTTAACCCATTAAGGAAACCCTAGTTACGTGGTCCTTTGCACCAGTAACCCTCTTGGATGTATCATGATACCCTAGGGACTAGGCTAGGGTGGGGCACGATTACTGGGATGACATGTAAGCGACTAAAACGACGGCTGTGTAGGTGCGCCGGTGTAGGTTCAGGCGGGCCATGGTCGTGCACATGGTCCGGAGTTGAAAAAGCAGGCACGGGCACCAGTAGGTTTAAACTGTGCGTGCTTGGTTTGTGTCAGGGGTTGAAACCCTAGGACTTGATACATCCTAGGGTGGACCTAGCACAGTTTAGCTACACTTCGTAGTTGGGCCGTATGACACCGATACTTGACGAGTTAGGCTGTAGGGAGCCGATCGACTAGACCGTGCTAGTTGGGCCTTGATTTAGGTCATTCATGATGGTGGGCCAAACTTGGGCCTGGGGATCACCTCTTGTTTACACTTGACACGACTTGGGATACTAGTACACTTGGTGCAAACCTCAATCTTGTTTATGCGGTACCACATTTGATCTATCTTGTTGACTTCTTACCATGCCAGTTATCATCCTATGACTCATCCTTGTTTATATATACTGTTAACTTTACTAGTTGTTGTACAATAGTAGATAGGACTTACCAGTCTTTTGACTGACCCGTTTTCTTTCGCCTCTTTTCTTTCGTTTCCCCCCCCCCCCAGGTTTGCAGGGCGGGAATACCAGCACTTAGCTTGGATCTTAGCTGCTTTTCTTGGATAGCTCATGTATGCTTCGGACTTGAGCTTGCTATGGTTTTCTACTTGGGGATAGCTACTTCATGTTTTCCTTTTCAGTTACAAGTTTTATGTTTCTAGACTTTGTTTATGGAAAATAATTAAGTACTGTGTTGTAACTTAACCTATGGATTTGATATGCTAGCTTTTATCCGCTGCTATACTTACTCTGTTTTTACTTATATGTTCTGTCTTGTGATATCTGCATGCATGATTACCCGATTTAAACGCCCCTCCAAAGTCAGTGTCCTTGCAAGAGTGGCACTGGCAGAGGTGGGGTGTTACAATAATGATGATACGATTAATGGGTCCTACTGATGAAGAGTTCTGGATGAGTCGCCTTCATACTCTCTTCTGTCTCCTATGTACAATCATCACCATCTTCACCCCATTGTACCTTGACTAGCTTAACCATCTTCCTCCTAAGTTATTTCGTGTCATTCCCCACAACACGAAGTGGCTTACGAGGTTTCGCAACTGCGGTCTCTGCTTCTAGGTCTTCATATTGCTCTAGAGGTACCACTACATTCGAATCATGCACAAACTTCGGTAGAAACGACACGTGGAACACATTATGCACACTCGACATCTTCTCGGGTAACTCCAATCTATACGCGATCTTTCCAATTTGCTCGACTATCGAAAATGGTCCACCGAACCTAGGAGCCAACTTTCCTTTATTTCCAAATCGAACCACATACTTTAGCGCGAAATCTTCACGAAAACCATATCGCCTACGTCGAATTCCAAATCTTTTAGACGCTTATCAGCATAACTCTTCCGATGATCTTGGGCTGCTTTCATTCGTTACCAAAAGATCTCGATACAATCCGAGGTCTCTCTAATCATTGCTGGTCCAAGTTCCAACTTATCTCCAGTTTCTAACCAACAAGCTGGAGAATTTCATGGCCTCCCATACAACGCCTCGTATGGTGCCATCCCAATGCTAGAGTGTTAGTTATTATTATATGCAAACTCAACTAAATGTAAATGGTCTTCCCATGATCCTCCAAAGTCTAACACACAAGCCCTCAGGAGATCTTCCAAAACTCGGTTGACTCTCTCAGTCTGGCCATCAGTTTGAGGGTGGTAAGTCGTACTTAAACACAACTCGATTCCCAAAGCTTCTTGCAAACTCTTCCAAAATCCACTAATAAATAATGGATCTCGGTCACTCACTATACTCTTTGGGACACCATGGAATCGAACTATCCATTTCACATAAAGCTCGGCCAATTTTGACGCCGTCCTAGTTGATTTGACAGGAATGAATCAATTTTGGTCAACCGATCTACAATGACCCAAATCCCTTCATTCCCTGCTCTGGTCCTAGGTAGTCCATCAATAAAATCCATCGATATATGCTCTCATTTTCATGTAGGAATTTCCAATGGATGAAGCAAACCACTCGGCTTCTTCTGTTCAACTTTCCCCAAATGACAGTTCATGCATTTGGAAATGAACTTTCCAATATCTCGCTTCATCCCCTCCCAGTAGTAGACTTGCTTCATGTCCTGATACATCTTGTTACCACCGGGATGAATCATCAACTTCGAGTGATGACATTCTCTCAGAACCTCATCTCTCAATCCATCAATATCAAGAACAACTAACTGCCCTTGCTTTCAAAGCTATCCTTCTCGATCAACTTCGAACTCTTTATTCTTTGATTCCAACCTCTGAATAAACTCGACAAGCTTAACATCTTGCTTTTGGGTTTCGCCAATTCTTTCGATAAGTGTAGGTCTTATCAATAAGCTTGTCAATATTTCAGGTTCTAATTCGCATCTTGGCCTGAAATAAAACCTTGCCAAATACCCCAGGCTCTTCCATTCTAAAAACACCGCTCCTAAACTTCCGTGTCTTCGACTCAATGCACCCGCAACTTCGTTGCCTTTGCCAGGAGTATAGGATATATCAACATCATATGACGCCAGAAACTCTAACCACCGTTGTTGCCGAAGATTCAAATCCTTTTGGGAGAAAAGATACTTTAACGACTTGTGATTTGTGAACAACTCGAATCAAACTCCCAACAGGTATTATCTCCGCATCTTCAGAGAAAACACAATTGCCGCCAACTCTAAATCATGAGTTGGGTAATTCCGCTCATGCAGCTTTAACTGTCGACTCGCGTAGGCCACAACCTTATTCTTTTGCATTGGCACTGCTCCAAGCCCAATACTACATGCATCGATATACACAATCATCTCTTCATTCCCACTTGGAATGGTCAACACATGAGTACTATTTCAGTCTCTCCTTCAAGATTCCAAGTGCTTGCTCACACTTTGCATCCCATGTGAACACTTGGTTCTTCTTCGTCAATCCTGTTAACGGTGCATCTACCTTGGAGAAATCCTTGATAAACGATCAATAATAACCAGCCAATCCAAGGAAACTTCTCACATCTGTCGCAATCTTAGGTCTATCCCATTCCTGGATTGCTGCCACTTTAGCGGGGTCAACCGCTATTCCACTTCTAGAAACAACATGGCCTAAGAACCTCACATCACTATTCTAGAAGTGACACTTTGAAAACTTAGCTCTCAACTGATGCTTTCGCAAGATTTCTGACACCATTCTCAAGTGCATGTTATGTTCTTCCTCATTCCGGGAATAAACCATAATATCACCCACGAGCACAAGCATGAATTTGTTCAACTGATCTCTGAAAACCCTATTCATAAGATCCACAAAATACGCTGGTGTGTTAGTCAACCCAAATGGCATCACCAACCATTCGAAGAAACTAGATGGTGTCCTAAAAGCAGTCTTTGGTACACTATCCTTTGCCACCCTCAACTGATGAAATCCCATTGCCAAATCCATTTGAGAAAACATTTTGGCTTCGTGAAGCTGATCGAACAAGTCATCAATCCTGGGCAACGAATACTTGTTCTTCTTAGTCACCTTGTTCAGCTCATGATAGTCTACACATAATCTTAATGAGCCATCTGCCTTAGTTGCAAATACGACTAGTGCACCCCATTCGGATACACTCTTCCGAATGAATCCTCTTCCCAAAAGGTCTCTAACTTGCACCTCCAGCTTTCGTTGTTCCTTAGGCGCCATCCGCCTAAGAGGCATAACAATTGGTCTAGCACCCTCGACCAAATCGATCCTAAACTCGATCTCACGATGCGCCAGCAACCCTTTGACCTTTTCAAAGACATCTAGATACTCATTAGCGATTAGCACTAATGACATGTCTTCTTCCCAAACGAATATAGATATCTCACGAAGACCCCGCCCTCGCGCTTACATCTAATCAACACCTTTTGCCCTTCCATATCCTCGACCCTCACCTCCAGCTTCTCGCAATTTACCCTTGCCACATACCTTTTAAGCCAATCCATGTCCAAGATGATCCCAAATCCAGCGAAGTTAAGAACAAAGCAATCACACACAAAAGAGCAACCATGACTCGACAACACTAGACCACGGCACAACATGCACAAACTGGACGAACCCCCAACTGGATTAGTCAGATCAATGGTCTATCACAAATCTCGAGTTCCAAACCCAAGCGACAAACAAGTTTATTGCAAATGAATGAATGCAATGCTCCAGTATCAAACAAAACTCGAACTGAAACACCATTAACAGAAAGAGTACCTTGCACTACGACACTCTTTCCCTTCTCCTCTGCAATTGGATCTCGTAAAGAAGATGGCACGGCTTCCAAAGCATATGCCTTCACAACCTGCTTTCCCTTAGCTGATTCTGGACAGTCTTTCTTCTCATGCCCGGGCTTCCCACACTTGAAGAACTTCTTCTCAACGTTAGGATTCTTTCACTTATTCTAGTAATGACCCTTCTGTTGGCAGTTAAAGCAAACCACCTCACTCTTAGGCTTTTTCTGGCCATCCTTTCCCTTCTGCTGTTATTAATTCCTTTTCTTATTATTACCACCTTGTTGTGGTTTCTGAACTTCTTTGGTTGCAGCGACAACATTAGCTTTCTTAGGAAACAAGCTCTCATGAAAAACAGCTTTTTCCACAATCTTGTCAAACGAATCGTCAAGATGATCCCCCAACAACCTTCCAATATAGGTATCCAGACCCATAACAAACTCCTTGTTCTTCTGACATGGTGTATCAATGTAGGAACGAGCATATCTTGACAAGGCCTCGAAATCAGAAACATAGTCAAGCACAGAACGACCACTATGTTTCAACTGTACGAACTTCTTGAACAAAGCTGACTTCTGGGAAGTGGAGATAAACTTTGCTTGGAATTGCTCCCATGATATTTCTTCCTTTGGAGTCTCAAGCATGACTGAACTCCACCATTCCATGGCTCTGCCTTGCAGTTGCCTTAATGCAAACTTTCTCTTGGTTGCACCATCCAAACTTAAGTCTCAAAAGATATGAACACTAGAATCCATCTACCTCAGAACCTCTTCAGTTGGCTCAGACCCTTTGAATGGTTTTCTGCCTAGAGATGTATAATCTTTGCATAACTTTGCAAAGTCCACAACTCTAGGCAACTGAACTCCTACGTCTACCGTAGCAGCCACTAAAGCGGGGACCCTTCGCATGAATGCCTCGATCATGGCTTCAAATATGGTCGGGTAATATGGTCCACCTCTATTTCCCCCTCCAGTATTAGTTCCCCTAGCAGCGTGTCTTGTTTCTCGTCTACTCATTTTAAATATGCAATTTAGAGTAATAAGCCACTTCCAAGAAGAACTGCTAAAGGAAAACAACTATTACTACTGTATATGCTAATATATGTAGTAAGCATCCAACTGAAATCTACAAGTAAGTCTCTCATACATGATTACGTCCTTGAACTTTGGCTAAAATCGTTAACTAGAGCTTTGATACCAAATGTGACGATCGCCCATAACCGCCGCACCGAACAAAAGGAATAATGCACTGAAGGATGTGCTAGGAAGCTATGGACGATCATTAGAGTTGGTGGATAACATTGAAACCTGTCATAGAACTCACAGCGCAAGAATAAAATATAATAGAATATATACAACAGATAATAGTAATGAGGCATCATATAACAAACTTTTGAAAACCTTCTCAACATCTTGAAAGGTTATCCAACTGATATCAAAGTTTGTACATAAGTCCTCACTATAACACTCATAGAGCACTAAACAATGGAAATAGAAATACTAGATAGTAATAAAACTGGTACGCCAGCCTCCAGCTTGCCTCCGCACAGCAGTATTGTCCTCACTAATCACCTATAACCTGCTACTTAGTCTTCCCATCCACAACCGGATGAACAGCCCAAGGTAATAAGAGGAGACATAAAACCTTGAGTCAGAATAAAGCCTTAGTGAGTGATAAAACAGCTAACAAACTTCAATAATAAGGTATGCGAGAAGGGATGGATAAACATAATCATCAACCCATAACACTAGAGAAGAACTCAACCTTATCTTCCCCACCTCGGACAGTGTTAGCCTTTAGTTTAAACAATTCAACTATACATCCATGAGAACTAGGACACTCATTCAATCATGGAAAAGCACTCATGACATCCAAATTATAGATCTCATGTAAACCATCCTAATCGAACTCAACGCCCCTCAAGCACAAGCCCCAAAGGCCTATACCAATATCAGACAAGCACCCAAGGAACATCTACCTTGAGGTTGGACAATCTACATGAAATGGTTCAAATAAAGCAACTAATCAATCATGACAGACTCGGGCTATCACCCCCAATCCTGCTTCAAAACCATCGTTAACCGTATGATGGCCAACCTTGCCATATGTCAAGGGCTAGTGGTAGCCCCAATTCTAGCATAAACTCCATATGTCCAACCTTGACAATGTCCAACCATGACAACTAGGCCTTTCCCTAAGACCTAGGATACTCGACCTACAACCGGTCTTTTAGACGTCTCTGTCGTACCTCTGCTTCGAGCCTGCTAAAACTTGCGACAACGATAATTCTCAGCCTTTGCATCTCTAGTCGTAGAACTTGACGACTTTTCATAGCCCAAGCAACCTTCTCGAGCAACCATTATCCACCAACTCACGACCTTTGAGTTGTCACCTCATTTGTTGTTCTACACCGATCAACGAACATCTTTCAACACTTCGAACCTTCCAACTTGAATTTACTTCGAAGTCACACCATCCCGAGCCAAGTTACACCACTACATTGCGACTTGAGTAGTTCAAGCTGTTTTCATCAGACCCAGGTCGTACGTGAAAAACTTACTTTTTCAGAAAATGACCCCATTGAAAACAACCCACAGCACTTAAGCCACCCACCACAGCATTTAAAAACGCTGCTGAAACACCTCCTACTTGACCGATATGCCAAAATACCCTGCCGACTTACCCACTTGGATCCGGCCGACACGTGCCTTCCAACCCGGCCGATCCGACCAGCTGTGTCAAACCCCAGATCCTCCCAACTCGGTTATGTCCGACTCGACCTGATGCCCTCACACAGTTCCATCCTGGCTGACCCAAAGGACGACCGACCCGATCAGAATGGACCGACCTGACCTAGTTGCTTCCTCAACAAAACATGAATGACAACCTGACCTATAAGACCGACAACGTATGGACCAACCCGACCCAAAAGTTTGACCTACCCATTTCTTGGCTTGTTCCCCAGGACAAGTTTTGAACAGACCCAACCCGCTTCTGACCGACCCAAAACCTGCATATTGCAATTTCAACTCCTATTTCGACCAAAACTTCGCCAAACGACAAATTCGACAAAACTAACTCAACCAATTCACCAAATGCATCCACAAACATGTGATAACATCGCTAACAACATGAATATGATGATTTTCACTAAAATGATGTAAATTTCACCAAAACCATTAAGATGAACATATGATCAAAATAAGAGATCTAACTTACATAAGTGTATGAAATAGCATGGAATTAATGGTTTAAACTTGCTAAATCAGATCACTGGGTAATTCATATGAAAATGGACATATGATGGTATAGATATATGAGAAAACACTTGAATTTGATGAAAAACATGATCTAACATTCATATACTTTATTGAATCCATGTGAGAGATGTAAATCACTCACCGATTATCTCAAACAAGCAAAAATCAAAGGAATATGAATCTGGACAGCAAGCACTTCGCACCAAACACCTTGATCCTATGAATTCTTGCTTCAATTGATATAGATCTAGCCTCCAATGGTGTAGATCTATGATTTCCCTCCTTGGATTTTGATATTTGATGGTGGAAAAGTGTTAAAGGAAGGAGGAGCACAAAACCTCCCAATGAGAGAATGGAAAATTCAAACCCTTTCTCATATCCCTTACCCACTATTTATAGTTTGCACCAACCCCATAATGGGCCCACTTTGGCTTACCAACCCTGGACAGGCAACTGAAAAACCTTAAAATAACGATTTCTCCTAAGCCACTGAGCCAAATCTTTAATGTAACCACTCTACGAAAAGTCAATTGTCAAATCCTTTCCAATGGCACAGGTCTCACCCACTGATTCAACCTACGTCAAAAGTTATGCCCTATACAAGACTGACAGGGGCAAAATGGTCATACACAAAATCGATAAAAATTATGGACATGACTCACATCCCCATAAGCAACATATCAAAAGATGAGAATGATCAAACCCTCAGGGAAAAAAATAAAAATATTTTATGATCTTCCGATACGTAAAATGCAGGCTATTACAGGGTGCCTACAGCACAAATTCATCAAGAAGCCAGAAGAGTTGATGGAGGGCAAATGTGGTCAGGAATGTCGACCCTGCAAATGCCGGGAAGGCCAGCGGATCTGCTATTCTGCATACCCTTGATCTTGGCTGAGAGGGACTTAAGGAACCCACAAGAAGTACAACGGTTAGGAATGATCATAGCTGAACGCTACCAGCTTCTTGACGCCGATGCAACAACCGCCTAGGGGTCCCTTTTTTGGTCAAATAGTTGATGCATGGGCGGTATGGACGACGCTACCGTCCTGCAAGTGATAGCACTCTCGGCCAGAGGCGTTGCGACCAACATAAACGCCACAAGGAAGGTTGCGAGCACAAGAACGGAAAAGCGAGCCCTTTCGATTTTGTAGTGTAAGGCAGTAGTGTGTTGTAATAGGGTGACAATGACTTCTTTTATTTACCAACTGTCAACTTGGGTAAAACATTTTCCTACACTAATCATAATGTAGTCCATGTTCTATTCATTGTAGTTTCAATGCATATACTGGATATATAGGAATACAAATCGCTTATGTTCCATTGTTCCATTGGATACCTTTTGTAAGTGCATTATATGTTTGATTCATATTATTTGATAATTTGATTCAGATGGAAAGAATTATACAATGATAATAATCATATCAAATTGTTTATGTTCCATAATCAGCTTGGGTAAAATGTTTTCGTATGCCGATCGTAATGTAGTTCATGTTCTATTCATTATACAAATTAGTGAATTATAGACATTTCAGTTTCATTTTTTTATACTTTTTTTTAATTAATTCGATCTTAGAAATAAATCAATATATTGTCTCATTACGGATTTTGTTATATGAAGCATCGCTTTCTTTGTAGTTATGTTTTTATATATCCATTATGAAAATAAAATACCCAGTACACAAAATTTATGTACCATTGCCAAATTGATTTTGCTAAGAGAGAACAATCCAAAAAATAGCACAAAAGTTCAACATTATAAAATTCATTTATGCACACGCCCATCGGGCGTTCATATGTGTTGATTTTCATAAGAAGTAATATTGCCACCTGTTTGCAAGATTTAGTGATTTAAATTAAATTATTAGGCTTTACAGTAAACAATGTATTATTTGATATTGTTTCGCCTAGATACGAAATGTGATTATACTTGCACTGTTTGGGAAACTATATAGCACTTTTTTTCTAAGTGATAAAAATTGTATGGTTTGTGAATACACTTATTCCAAGTGATAAGTAAACGACTGTGGTTTTCAAAGGAATGGGATGAAGTTATATGGATTTGGGAAAAGAGTAGAAATTTGAAATTTAATTATTATTTCATTATCGCTATTGTAAACTTAATGTGTAAAGTTTTGAAATTAAATAAAAGTCGTTGGCTTTATAATAAAGAATATGTCGTTCGACATTGTTTTAACTCATGTAAGTTTGGTAATTAATCTTATACCAATTAGTAAGTTATATAGAGAAATATTTTCCAAAGTAAAGAACATAGAAAGGAGTTTTGTGAATATATTCTCAAAGTAAAGGATTTAGAAATGGGTTTGTGAAATTATAGCGATATTTTCAAAGTAAAGAAATGTAAAGAAGGGTATTGGTGAATACATTTATTTTAAAGAGATAAGTTATGGTTAATGTTTCCAAAGAAAAGAAAACGGGAGAGTTTTATTGAGATGAATATAGAGACTGATTCTTAAGAATCGATAAAAAAATTAATGAATGAATTTAATGAAAAGGACCTGAGCTGCTGATGTACTTGACTATACTGTTTTTATATGATAGTTAAAACCCCGACTATTAATGAAATACCCTATTTAACTTTTGACGTGCTAGTTCGAAGAGACCAGGATGGGAACTAAACCCAAAATCACTTTGAAACGACTTGGCATTCGAAGCTAACTTGTAAGGATACTTATAAAGATGAAAGAAATGAACACCATGGATATTCATAAAAGGGAAGAATCACTTATAATATCTGACTTGCAAACAGAGATATGGAGTGATTCTGTCCTGGCTGAAAATCTATGGATTATAATAACTACTCGTTACTGATCCTTAGGGTGATTCCTATATAGGATGCGGTAGGAGAGTGCCTTCGGTTCATCCTATTTCTAGATGATTGGTACGGACAAATGTCTAACAAAGTATTTGCTAAGAGTCACGTACACTAATATTTACAAATATACCAAGTTCGGCGGTGAAGAAGGAAACTTCTTTTAGCTTAACACCTAGAGTATATTTGTATAGATCAATTAGTCATTTGATGGATCTGACATGTGGCATTCAAAGTTAATGTGATGTTCTCAAAAAGACAATTGTGACCTTAAGCTTCATCAACCAGGAAATGAAAGAAATCGGGCAGGCAACATGGGTATGTGGGTCATTCCCATTACAGTGTATTATCACCATCTAGAGAAAATTCATTCGTTTATTCTTTCACTTCTGTATCTTACGGGAAATGTGACGTGGGCACAACCATTAGGGATAATGTATTCGGTACACTCAGGTTGAATGAGTGATTGGTCATATATGTTCAGGTTGCAAGATGTTCTTGTTGAACCCTAGTGTTTCCTCTAGAGAACATTGATCGGGAGGTGGTCTCATACCTTATTATGTTGGAAATCCAAACTCCAATACGAGTCGTACATTGTTAGATGTATATAAACTATGTTGGAAAGTGAGATGCAAGCTTTCCGTCTATATTCCCATTTATTTTTGATTTGGTAGACATTATTATAATATCACTGGATTTTGATATAAAAAGTGATTTTGGTTATCGTAAGGTAAAAACACATGTCATGTTTATGTGCGGTTGTGTCCTACGAGAGTCTCATTCTTTGAAAGGATTTTCTAAAGTTAAGCAAGTTGTTTGTGCTATGAATTTATCTCTTAAAGTATTTCAGACTGATTCGGGTTGATTTTTATTTGCTTCAAAATGTGCTCAGGTCAGACCGAGTATATTTTCTAGGTTAGGTTACTTGGAGCTTCGGTAGAGGAGTTGGAGTCAAGGCGTATACCCATAATTTTTGGTATTAATTGTTTCTGCTATGTGTGTCGTAATGATCTATTGTGTACTCTGATTGTATAATTATATATATAGTTTCATTTTGTGTAAATAGTTTAGATATATTATATTTTATTCATTCTACTGTGAGATTCTGATCCTCTTATTCTTCTATTCTAATATTTCTTTCTTTCTACTTCTCACCCTCAAATTTCTTTATTTTAATTATCCAGTTTTTCGATACTTGGGTTTTGGCAAGTGAATACAAGATTATGTATTATTGTTGAATTTGATCTTCGAATTCTATCAAGTCGTTACACTTTTATATAACCTAAATATCTACTATCTTGAAAAATCATTTACCAAAAATTTAAATCCTTCCATTTACAACTCAAATCCAGTTCCTATTTATAAATCTCATTTATAATTTACACTTATATATTTTTAGTTTTGTTATAATACTAATTCGTATATGTTCTTCCTTGCTTAAATTCATATTAAACAACTTAAGTGAAATCCTTACCCAACATCATCATCGAACGCTGTATAGTCAAATCGTTAAATTGAATTCACACGATGTTTGTTTCTAATGTTTTCTAATTACAAATCTACCCAACCCATGTGTAACACACCATAAAAAATACCTAAATAGACTTAAGTCAATCTAAGTTAAAATAAAATAATAACATATCAATAAGTTGAAAAAAATGGAGTTTTAAAATATCATAATCGTATTCGTGTTGAGATTCTATTCTGTTTTCATATATAATATGTCAAAATGGAGTCCGTATGCAGGATTCACATTTAAAAATGTTTTAAGTGAATATATATACATGAATGTTTGAAATTTGAATTGAAAGTTAAATATATGGAATAAAAATAAATAAATAATTAATGGTTGATTAGAATATTCCATTAAATTCAAAGTTGTGTGTATATATACACATATAATAGGGGACAAGAATATTTATTAAATGGAAAGGAATTAATAAAAATAAGTAATTTTTAATAATATAATTTTTTCAGTAATCAACGCAGGACACTATCAGTTTTGGAGGCTAAGGGATCGACCACTCCCTAGAAGGGGTGTCGACCGACCAGTGCTCCTAAGGCCCAATGAGGGTGGTTTGGATGGTGTTTTGGTTGGTTTAAAAGAAAATGAATAGCCTAGATTAAATTTATGTTAATCTAACGGTTACTATTCATATGCACATCTATAAATACCACCTAAACTCACCTGACAATTCTCTAAGCCCTCACATTCTCTTTGCCTCCATTATGTTGCTGATATTCTAGAAATTAGGTTGAAATAAGTTTCTTAATCTATGCCTAATCTATTTCATTTCTAACCTATTTCTATTTAGATTTAATTTTGGAAATTTTATGATTTATATATGAGATTCAAATATATATATATATGTATATATATGTATTTCTCTCATATAGATCCGCAGTAGGATCGAAGAACAACGTTTACAGCATTCAAATCAATGACATTTCCTTTGCCTAAATAATTGTGAGTGGAAATAATATATGTTTAGGATAAATTCTACATTTTGTAGATTTCATATTGATTTGTATGCCCATGGAGATTTGGTTTTTCACGATAACATCATGCTAAAAACCCCCAAATCTCCTATCTTTTTATATATCGCAAAGTTTTCAATCAATATTTTGGGTTTGCTAATTGTTTGGGTTCTGTTGAGGAATAGCTTGGTGCTTTTACTTTTGTTTGATTGAATTTAACTCTTTTTATTATAAAAGTGTTTGTGATGTAAAAAGATTAGATTTGGTTTCATTATTTGAATAGGTTTTGATTTGTATTCTAAAATAGATAATTTAAACATATTCAAATTTGAAGTAATTAAATGTTAATGTTTATGTGCAACATAGAAAAAGGGTGGATTTGATTCAAATAGAGGTTCATGTATATATTCATATTCATATATATATATATATATGTGTGTGTGTGTGTGTGTGTGTGTGTGTGTGTATGTATATATGCTAAATATGTATGTATGTAATTAACACCTTGTTTTTATTCCATTACCTAAATTATTTTAACAAGCCTAGGATACAAGTTTAGATAATTATGTTGTTATTTTTCTCATTTGCTGTTATTATTAATTATGCCATGTATATATTCAATTTAGACCTATGGATTGCAGAAAACTGAGTTAAGGTGAAAGAGATACATTTAAATGAAGTATTGTGGCAAAACATGAGAATAGGGTAAAAGAAGGAGAACAATGACTACCATTGTTTCTAAACTTATTAACAAAAGACATCATAGCTAAGTTGGTTAAGGCATAGGATTTGCAACATAGAGGTCGGGGGTTCGAACTCTGACGGCAACATAATTTTTATCTTTATTTTAGAGAGGGCCAACTGAGCATACAAATATATATACCTATACAAATTCAATTTTTGAAAGGATAAGAATGTATATATAAGGAAATAAAGAAAATATATGTATATATATATATGAGAATATATATATATACAGAAATATGTGTATTCAAGAGATAAAATTCAAGACAAGGCTGCAGTCAATGAAATATGGCAAGAATCAAATAATGATGCAACTGAATTTGAAAACAAAACAAAAATTGTGCGTATAATATACACGAAAAATGGTCGTTATAAGAATTGTATACACATAAGAAGATTACATGTGAATATAAAAGTTAAATAAATTTAAACATTCAAAAATCAAATTTCTACGCCAAAATGGCTTGCGGGACCCAATGCTGACTTAGCACTGCGTGTACGATAAGATCTAGCTAGATTCATCTGCGAAACTGGACTATTTTCATAGCTGGATTCAATGCTGACTCAGCGTTGCGTGTACGATAAGGTCTTGAGCAACTATAAATAAGACCTTAGACCTAACCCTAAACCTCATAATTTGGCGGCTACGCAGGAGCTCTGCCAATACTCTCTATCTTCTCAAATCTATTCTAAAAATTAAAATATTAGCCTAGGAAAATTATGAATTCAGATCTGGAAGAGAAAATTGACAGTAATAAAAAGATTATCCAGAACCATGAAAGCAAGGTAAAAGTCTAAAATCCAATCCTTTCTAATTCTTACTCTTCCTTTCCCTTCTCTCTTTTAATGAAAATAATAAATCCATGGTCGTTAGTTTGTGAATCCGATTAAAAGGGAAAAACCATTGATGTTAAAACTGGATCAGATCCAGGATTTGGAAAGCTAATGAGGTGAGTGGTCTTAAGCCATATTATTTTAGATAATGGTATATTATCGTTTCGCATTCCCATTTATGACAAACTGGAATATGATATGCTAAGATGCCTAAACATATGCTAATAATGATATATGACATGCGGGAATGATTAGCATGATATAGCGTCAAATTTTTAATATGAATCAGTTGAAATGTTGGAATGTTTACATGTTATAATATTAATATAAACATGTTGGAACAATTCATATATTGAATTAGTTGAAGTGCAAAAAGTTTACATGTTATGAACTAGTTAGAATATGGGTATCAACTATGACTGTTCTTGTTACATGTTAATTTGTTCCAAATGTATACATGAAATAATTGGAGTAAGTATATGATTATATGATTTCATGTTAACATAGAATTGAATTGGGGCATCAACCAAATTATATTTAAAGATATTAAATTGGGCTAGTAAATTGACTTGGAAAAAGGGGCATGAAAACCTATAGTGAAATAGGAACAATTATTAAAGAATAAACATGCCTAGAATTACGGTAATTAGAAACTGTAACCGTTCTTAGACACGAGGTTAGATTACACTTGTAGTAGAAGTCTGCCCGGACCCGCCTGGCATATCCAGCAACCACAAGTGGCGAATCTAATGTGAGGGGTCTAAGTGCATAAACATGAAATGTGCCAAGACACGAGGTTAAGTACGACTTATGGAAGAAGTCTGCCCAGACCCACCCGGCATATCCAGCATCCATAGGTTGTACGCTTAATGTGAGAGGTCTGGTACATGTATAAATATATATAGCCCGACTGATAAACAGTATTAATTGAAATTAATGGTAATAAATGGAATTGAATGGAAGAAAGATACGACAATAAATGATTTGGTTTAAAAGGGGAATGATAATAACCTATTATAAATAAATAACATTAATGAAAATGTTGTATAATAGGTAGACTTGTCCTAGGGGCAAGTGAGTATTATAACTTAGATTATAATAAACTAGTAAGGGAATGGGATAACTGGTGAATTGAGTTAAGGAAAAGTTAAATTGTGTAATCATTAAAGGGGAAAACCTGATAAGAATAACATGTTTAGACTTGTCCTAGGGACAAGGGGAAATTATAACATAGGTTATAATAAATAGGTAGAGAAACTTATTAATGGGCCTTAGTTAATAGAAGTAAGTTAATAAGTAAACAACGATAAGTAGTATTGACGATGTAAAGTGGAATTATGATTAAATGAGAGAGGATGAGGAAAACTTATGAAATGAAATAAGTTATATTTAATCATAAATGGTAAGTTGGAAAACATCTGAATTGAGATATAATTACATATCAAGTAAAACATGTTAGTGTCATGATGAAATCAAACAGGAATATAAAAGAGATTGTGGATTCTAGACCTTGGGCCACAATCTGGAGAATAACAATTTATGGGCTTATTAATAAACTTAAATGGGTTAAGCTATAACTGAAATTAATAAGCAAAAGGAACTTGGTAACTGATGAAGAATTCAATGTGAATGGGAATAACCAAGTTAAAAGGAAACCTGGTAAGGAAAAGCAAGCGCATAAAGAATGTTTAGACATAGGGTCTAATAACATATTAAAGTGAGGCGCTTGGACCAGTCCGTACGTTTGAGGGGGAATAACCCAACGAGGTAGATCATCAAGGTGTTATAAGGCACGAGGGGAGCGCACATTCATCTGATTGTTCTGACGGATCCAAAGGACTGGAAGAGGAAGCACACGACTTCCTGAGTTATGTAAGGTGCTCCTAGTAGTCCTCTGTGCGGTGACAGATTTCTTAGGCTATGCTCGCAGAGGTTGGGTTTGCGCGTAACTACTAGGTGGGTGGGCCTTGACTACAGAAGTAGTTATGCAGTCAGAATGCTGTGATGTGGTGACACCAGGGTGATTCGGTGGTTTCCTCAACGAGGAGGCAGAGGGTCATGACCAACAAGGATAGTAGATCGTCGGATACCTGTCATCGACAACCAGTGGGATGCGAAAAGACTAGAGCTAAACCCAAGATACCATTCACCCTTCACTATCGGGGTAAGAGGTTGAGGAGAGATGCCAAATGGATGTTTAGATTGTTTGTTATTAGGGGCATGTCACTTAGCTCTTGTAGTCTTTACTAATTGAGGGACGGGCCTAGGTGGCCATAGCCACCGTGAAAACAAACCTTAGGAATATATGTGGAGGCACTTAAGACGGACCTGTACAGGTATACAAAAGCTCCAGACCGAGTTCCGTGTTTCTTACATCACCCTGCCATGGAACTCGGTGCACATTAGAGGATGTGCGATTGAGGCATCGTGCTACAATTGAAGATACGTATGGTGGACAGTCTAGATACAAGCATGTCAGCTCTGGGTGGTGTATCGTAGACTTGAGGGCATTGCTCCAGTATGAATTCTGATTCAAACAAAGGTGGTAAGCCGTACGTTTTCGTAGGATAGTAATGACGGATATATGCAAAACGTAACATTGTTATATAGAGATCTGAACGTCACTACGGCGTAGGATGAGGGACTGTGTATATTTCAATAGTGTTACGGTGGAGACCTTGCTAGTGGGGTACCATGGGGTGTACCTTAATATTGGGGGTAGCTACATATATACTATATTAGGATAATACACTGGAAAGTAAATTGGTATGACGTGTGTGTAAGCCTTGAGTGCTGATAACCCAAGTAACCTAATAAATAAGATAATATGATTGAACAGTATATGTAGGATTAACCAAAGTGTATAGTTTAAATCCAGTCACCAGAGCTTGTGTTCTGACCCCCTCCTCATAACATACTCGTTGGTTAGATTTGTGGCAGGGACATGATAGCATTAGATACTGGTTAGACAGTTTTAATAATACGATAAGGCTATGTTTCGGTCATACTATATTTTATCCATTCCGCTATGAGATATTTTCTGAGCTCTGACATATTTTATGTCTCAATTTTTTCTGCAAGATACCAGATCAAACCAATCTGAGTTTCGATGGATTGGAATTTTGAAAAAAAATTCGTTCTGTCGAAATTCGGGTTGTCACATCTGGTATCAGAGCTTAGGTTTAGGATTCCTATATAAATAGTGAGTAAACGTATTTTTAATTTTTTTTAAATATAATTATATTATATATATACCTAGATCCATAGAGAAACCCATTAAATAGAAAGAGTATAATATGGTAAGAAATGGGATGTTTATTTTGTACACTAAAGGAATGAATATAGAAATCTGAGACCCTTAGGTAATTTGGGTGGAGAGTGTACAATGTACTTTGTATGGAAGGAAATTGAATCCGATATGATTAGTATTTTAGGTTTGTGGGGTTGAAAACCTTATAAATTGGAAAAAGTTGAAAAGAGAAAAATGGATTAGGAATATATGTAGTTGAAAGAATTAACCTTGGGGAGTGTCTAGGAAAGCCTAGAAGAATTGGAAACCCGCTTTGAGTCTGACCCCATTGTTAACTTTTAATAACTTGAGATTATAAAAGTTTTGGGAAAATGGTTTATGGTATTTTCAAGATTTAATCTTAAAAGTTATAGTTTTAAAATATGTAAAGAAGTATATATTGAGTTTTAAATTAAAATTCTCTTAGTAAAAAGGTGCATATTATAGAGCATATATAGCTCGCTAGTTTTCTTGTTATATTTCATACAAGAGTTTTTAATCAAGATAGTTTTGAAGTTTCTATTCTTTTTACAATTATTTTTGATGAATTGTTTAAAAGAGAATTTTGTTTGGTGGACAAAATAAGTTGTAGAAAATAATAATAGAGTGGATGTTGGCACCTTGTAGTAGGAGACTGAACTGACCTTATAGGTAAGAAAAGTCATAAACCCGATTGAGAAAATAGTTGTCTGTATCTACTCCAGTTTTGTGATTTGAAAAAATAAATGATGATTTATAATTTGTTTTAAAAAGATGACACGTTTTTATGGTTTGGCAAAAGAAAGTTTTCATGAGGAAAATTAAGTTTTGACACTTTTAATTTTTGGAAGGAAAATTAACTGAAAAAGGGCCAAACCATGTTTTTAAAAAAGTATGGAGTAGGTAAGGATTAGAGCCTAGGGAAGACGGGAGAATTTTTGAGGCTATGAAGTAAATAGCAAGAATTATCTTGGAAAAAAAAATCAAAGATAAGACGAAAAAGAAAAGCTACAACAAAGAAAATTTTCTTATGTGGGCTGTGCTTGGATAGGAAAATAGGATATCTTTATAAATAGTTTCATAAAATCCAAGTACGGTTGGAAAAAAGTATATAAAAGAAAAACGGAAGGTGAGAAATTTTCCATTTTCCACCTTTTTGTAACATAAGAAATCGAATTTGGGAAATTAGATTTTTTTGAAATTCAAAAAATAAAGTTGGTTGGCAGGATTATGGATGCAACACTTGGATGAACTACGCTCTTACTCGCTAAGAGTGTGGGAAAATTTGGATGAAAATATCTTTTGATTTTCAGAATATTGCATTCATATAGAACTGCTAGTATATTTAGGATGAGAGCATCATATTGTAAAAGGATTTTTGAAAATTTGCATACACATAGGAAGTACTGCTTAGGCATACATATGTTATTATGTTGTATTTCACTTTGCACAAGTGCACAATATTTGCAAAAATTGGATGCACATATGATGGATGTATATTATGCAATGGGTTAATTGATTTTTCCCTTATCAAATTTCGAGGACGAAACTTTCTAAGGGTGGGAGAATGTAACACCCAACATTTTATGACAATATAATAAAACATGATAATATAATTGCATGTAATAAGTTCATACATTGAAATGAAGAAAAGATTAATAAATTACATGCAATAAGAAGAAATGCAATGCGATTAAAATGCATAATTTAAAAAAAATTGAAGAGTTTCAAGAATTTGGCCATGGGATTAGCATGATTGCATTCGTAGCGATTTTCTGGTCAATTTAGACCTATGGATTGCAGAAAACTGAGTTAAGGTGAAAGAGAAACATGTAAATGAAGTATTGCAACAAAACATGAGAATAAGGTAAAAGAAGGAGAACAATGACTACCATTGTTTCTAAACTTATTAACAAAAGACATCGTAGCTCATTTGGTTAAGGCATAGGATTTGCAACATGGAGGTCGAGGGTTTCAACCTCGACGGCGACATAATTTTTATCTTTGTTTTAGAGAGGGCCAACTGAGCGTACAAATATATGTACGTATACAAATTCAAAATTTGAAAGGATAAGAATGTACATATAAGGAAATAAAGAAAAAATATGTATATATATATATATATGAGAATATATATATGTAGAAATATATGCATAAAGAGATAAAATTCAATATAAGGCTACAGTCAATGGAATATAGCAAGAATCAAATAACAGTGCAACACCGTTTGAATTTTGAAAACAAAACAAAAATTGTGCTTATATATATATATATATATATGTGTGTGTGTGTGTGTGTGTGTGTGTGTGTGTGTGTAACACCCCATAATTTTAAAACGGGACATAAGAGATAATTAAAGAATAATTAATTATTAAAAGAAGAACTAGATCAAACGGGTTATGCGATTGCATTTGTCTCAGAATTCTTCTTGAGATAGAGTCCGAGTTTGCGTAAAACGGATACCGTATGAAGAAGATATGGACGAACGAAGTTAGGCAGAAAAACTGGAAGTCGACCAGAATGCGCTAGCATACTTCACAAGTGCGTCAGTACAAAAATGCACTGGCGCACCTGCCAAGTGCACCCATACAGACCCAACACACAATTCTGGAGTGTTCTGTGATGATATGTCTTCTTCTGAGTGGCCAGATGATGTGTATTTGAGCTGGGTGGGTCTGATGGACTCCTAGTTCATCTAAGGGCTCTAAATAATCATAGACATCTATATATACGTAGCTAAACCGAAACCCTAACATCATAACCCTAAAACTATGGTGTCGTCATGATGTTCGTCTACAAGCTAGCCTAGCCTTCTTCATCCTCTCCAAACTAGAAAATCAAATCCAAACTAGTAATCTATTAAGAAGAACATCAAATCAAACGTCTACATCAAAGGATAAATTTTCAAATTCAGAAATCAGATCCCAGAAATCAAGATCCGTCCTTTTTCTATAAGTTTAGTTATTGTTCCGATTTAAACACCTAATAAGAAATCATGACTGTAATAACTGGATCTAGAACTATGTCTACTTCTATTCGTGCCTGTCCTTTTGTGAATTCTGAATTTCTTATGCTTATTGGACTGTTGTGACTGACATAGAAAAGTCTATCATGCCTATTGGACTGTTGTGACTGGCGTAGAAAAACCTATCATACATATTGGATTGTTGAGACTGACATAGAAAAACCTATCATACCTATTGGACTGTTGAGACTGACATATAAAAGCCTATCATGCTTATCGGACTGTTGTGACCGACAAAGAAAACCTATCATGCCTATTGGACTGTTGTGACTTATATGATGAAACCTATCATGTTATACATCCTATGCCTTTGAGACTATTGGGACTGATACACTTGAACCAATCATGTTGTATTAAATTTGTGGTTTTTTTATGTACACTGAATTACATGCTAAGTTATGTTCATACATGTTATATGTTAGATCCAAGCTAGTATCCATGTTTAAGATCTATATAAGTTCATGCTTATACAATTAGACCTATGCTAGTTCGCATGTTAATTGGATCTAATTTAAATGCAAGATTACGTTCATGTGCTTGATTAAGTTTATGTCATTCTATCCCAAATTTATACTACGCATGTTGATCTATATTGTTTATGCCTGTTGAAATATTACATGTCCTTTTCTTTTCCCTTTTGTTTATAAATTAGGCTAATTTGCGAGCCTAGCGTTCTATGTAAATTATGCGAACGAATAACTGGGGAGAAATTGGGGAAAAATATTTAACTATATGTGTAACACCCCATAATTCTATAAAATTAAGTTTCACAAATTAAAGAATAATTAAATTTTAGAAGAAGAATTAAGGGAAACAGGTTACGCAATTGCGTTCGTCTCGAAATTCTACTAGAGATAGAGTCCGAGTTTGCGTAAATTGGACTCCGTATGAAAAAGATATCCTTAAATTAAATATTACAGCAAAACATAATATGAGAAAGGAATAAATGTTTAGAATTGTTATAAGGGTTGTAAGCAAAAGACTTTGTAGCTCATTTGGTTGGAACACGTGACTTGCATACAAGGGGTACAGCCAGTGCCATATTTTTGTTTTAGGGGAATGACTTAAAAATGGCCTAGTGTGAACACTGTTCACAAAGTGGTTTAGTGTGAAAATGGGTAATTGGGAAGATAAATAAAAAGAAAAAGAAATTAAAATATATATATGGCGTGTACGCATCATATAGCGTACGTTGCACATTTTTGGTTGTCAAGGATTTGTTTTTCTTAAAAAAAATGGCTTTCTCTGATTGGATTTATGACAAATATTTAACATATTAGTACATATGTGCATTTATATCATAAACATGCAAATTTAATAAAAATGTGTGGATGCATGCAGTAAAAAAAGAAAGATTTATGCATAGATATTTGTATACAAGAAATGAGATTTTTAAAGAGAGAATATGAATAGGTTAAGCTTAATTTTCTATTAATAGGAACGTCATTTATGAATCTGCAATTGACATCAATGTGGCACTGAATAAGAAAAATATGGTAGGTGATATTGTTTTGTGAACATAACATACAAGCATATTAATATGACAAACATTTATCTGACATTTAATTTGAAGATATGTCAATAGGGCATTGATTTGAAAACATGCAATTAACATTAATTTGTACATGTTAATTTGAGAAATATGTTGAAAAGAAAAGAAAAGAATAACTTGGCATCAAGGCTGGTATATATTAGTCATTCATGCTAATTTACAATGAAGAGGATACATTAATATTGTCATTCATATTTATATATGGATAATTAATTCAAGGGGAGATGTATCTATTAAATACGTATTTATATTTGATGGATTGACAATAAATAATAAACGTTGATAATGTACATTAAGAGAGTAATTATGGCATAAGTAAATTAGGAATTATAGAATTTGTCCTAAATGAGAAATGTGTACATTGTAGAAAATATATATATATATATGCTAAAACGTGAAATTACATGAAATTGGAATAGTAATTATGGCACAATTTAAAATAGGGTAATTTACGTGCATAGTAATTATGACATAATTTAAAATGGGGGTAATTTACAGCCCTTAAATTGTGAACATAATTGGCTCCTTTTGACATGAATGGCTTTGATTACACCTGGCTTCATCGACGGCTCTAATTAACTTGCAACTCTATAAAAACACTCTAGGTCTCCAACTAAAATTCACACAAAAATAAAAACTTGAGCCGCCATGATGTCAGAAGAAAACTAGGGAGAGCCTCCGCTTGAAAAGAGACGAACAACGATTCAAGAAAACAAAACTCTAATCTAATTTCTACGCAACGTTTTCTACTCCAAGGGAAAGCTTTGCAAATTCAGAATAACAGAAACTAGAAAACAAGTTTCAGCGCCCGTTGTAAGTATAGTGGTTTTCTGAATATGAATAGAAATTGCGATGTGATTCGATGTAAATGAAATTGGGGTTTTACTATTGTAAAATATTGATGTAAATTCTGTGTATTGCGTTGATTATGTCATATATTGTATTGGGTGTTTGTGGCATAAATTGGTTGGTGCGAGCCTATTGACATTTGTATATGAAAATAAATATCACTTGCAAGTTTGTAGTAAAAACTAGAATTGACATCTTTATGCTATGTCTTAACATGGTTAGCATATATTCTTTTTAGGCCTAAGTTGAGACTCATGTAAACATGTTCCAAGTTGAAACCTTTTATGCCTACACGACTCAAAACCTTTGTATACATTATTATGATTATTTAGTGATAATTGAGTTTATGCGAGTACCTTTTTGGTTACACAAATTATACTAGTTTCATGTTGAAATAGGCTACTTGATGTAAAGTTAGTTTACACCTTTGGGTTATGTCAAAAAGTGGACATTTTTATGCTAGTTTGGTGTTTGACATTATGCCTAGTCATATGTGTATAAAACCATGTTTAAACAAGTCTAAAAGTACGCCATTTCATGTGACACCAATTTAGTTATATCCTTATTGAATGCAAGTTCACATGGCCCACAATCTAAGTAGTGAAAACGCTATGCTGCAAGTTCATGCGCCACACACTTTTATGTATTCTAGAACAATTCATGATTCTGTGCTTCTCCTTTTATGTTTATGAGTTGGGCTGAAATGTTAAGCCCAACATATGTTATGCTGCGTACGTACAAACGGGGAAACAAACGTTGGGTTTAAAATAAAATACATGTATTGGCGTGTTTGACACATGCCAATGACTAGTGACATTTAACCGGTATAAATTATACCCAAAATTAGTGAATTTGGATAATTGGGCCATAAACATTTACTTATAAAAATGAAAAGTGACAAATATGTAAATCTAGAAAATATGAGTATGCTAAACCCGAGGTTGGATTGAGTTGTGATATAAACCTGCCCGGACCCGCCCGGCTGTCCAGTAGTCACAACAATACCTATCCAATGTGGGTGGTTAAGCATTGAGCCCAATAATGACACGAGGTTAGACTGAGCTATGGTGTAAACCTGCCCGGAACCGACTGGCACATCCAATAACCGTAGCAATATCTGTCTAATGTGAGTGGTCAGGTGCTCTAAGAGGCTAAGGACAGATGGTAGGGTTGATTTAACTAAAAACACTTAACCAATTTGACATGTTAACTAGACTAGAAGGTGAGGTTAAGTAAAGTAAAAACACTTAACCAATTTAACATGTTAACTAGACTAGAAGGTGAGGTTAAGTAAAGTTAAATACTTAATTAATTTAACATATTAACTAGACTAGAGGGTGAGGTTAAGTAAATTCAGGACACTGAACCGTTATAACCTGATAAATAGATAAGTGGGTGAGGTTAAGTAAATTTAGAATTATTAACCATTATAACACGTTAGCTAGATAAGTGGGTAAGGTTAAGTAAATACACTTAGCCAATTTAATATGTTAGCTGGACTAAAGGGTAGGGTTAAGTAAACTTAGAACACTTAACCATCATAGTGTGATAAATTGAACAGGGTTAAGTTGAAACATAAAAGGACAATACCTAACCACTAGAACATGTTAATTAAACAGATGTTAGGGTTGAGTTAACTAAGGGAACACTTAACCGTTATAACATGTTAGTTAAAACAGATGGGCAAGGTTAGGTTAAAAGGGACACTTAACCAATACAAGATGAATGAGTAGGGTTCAGTAATAAGAAATACTTAACCAATATAACTTGGTTTGTGATAGGGTTAAGTCAACATGAACTACTGATAACACTTAGCCAGTTTAATTTGACAAAGGAATGGGTTAAGCTAACCTGAATTGACTAATGACACTTAACCAATCCAACTTGACAAGAAAGAGGGCTAACTAGAAAACCCTAGTTAAGAAACAATCGAGAACGGGAGCTAAGTTGAAATCCCCAGTTAAAGAAACTAAGTGATAAACCTTAGTTAACAAAATTTATGGGAAAAGAAACTAAGTGGTAAACCTTAGTTGAGAACAACTAAGTAATAATTCTTAGTCAGGAAAACTGAGCCAGTCCATAATAGATGAATAACCCGATATGGTAGATCATCGCTTAACAAGCGCATGAGAAGGAGCAAACGTTTATCCGATTTCGAAAAAGGCTCCAGCGTACTGGGTTTAGAAGCACGTAACTTCGGGGGATGTGAGGGTACTCTTGGTATACCTCTGTGAGGTTGCAAATGATCTGCCTGGGCTTACAGAGGTTAAGGTCTGCGTCAGAAGAACCAAGGGTATGCCTTGGTTACAATTTAAGGCAACCTAAAGACTGGGATGTACCAGCATGATTCGATGAGACCAGTATCCCTGTGATAGCGACTCGTCGTCTACCTACCATCTTGAGTCAATCGTAGTACGCATGCGGAAAGGCAGAGAACTCCCAACAGACCATATACTTGCTATCTAGTTATGGGTGAGGCTGGCCAACAGGAAAGTGGGCATATGTGGCAGGAATATAGTTCTCGTGCTTGATTTTCTTGGATTGCCTTTCATTAGTTGAGGGAGGGTCACGTGGGACCATAACCACTGGTAGAAAAACATACCTTAGCATCTGCATCGGCAGATATATGAAAGCTCCCGACCGAGTTCCATGTTTCTAGAATGGCCCTGCCACGGGACTCGGGTCGCACATTTCAGGACATGTGCATCTAGACGGCGATAAACGATTCGCGACACTTACGTGGGGAAAGTCTAGGAACATATACCACTCTAGGTAGTGTGTCCTAGACTAAGGGCATCGTTCGACAGGTTGCATAATCCCTAGTGGACCTAGGTGGCATAAATCATGAATCCGAGAAATATTAGACAAGTCGCATAAACCCTAGTTGAATCTAAGGAACGCTCAATAGAAAACCCTAGATTAAATCTAGGTAATAAATAAATGTGCGCATGATGGCAACCACATTTACAGGGACTGGGATCACGTTATCATTTTATACAGATTACTAGTTGGGATACTAGTTAGGTGGTGCAGAGATTAGTATAGGGTGCGATAGAAATTTTGATTCTAAACTTCTTTGCCTTAGTTTATGGTATTTTCCCATTTTCAGTTTATGCCTGTCATGTCCTTTTCCTTATTCATATACCGAAACACCACTAGACTTACCAGGCTTTATGTCTGACTCTATGTTTTCTTTCGTCTTCTTTTCTTCCGTCCCCCCCCCCCAGGTAGTCAGGGAGGGAATAGCTCAGATTTATATGCACTTGTTACTCTTTCCATGCTTGAAGACTCTTGGATGCGCTACTTTGGACTCTCTTTTCCACCGCTATGGCTAGCTAATGTTTAATTGGGGAATATCATTGTATACTTATGCTTCTTTATTTTGTTAAACAAGATAGATACTTTGTTGTTGGAAAACAATCTTTGTACAAGCTGTTTATAAATGAAATAAAGTTATATTCACTTTTCCGCTGCTTTATTTATCTGTCTTGCAATTTATCTACATCTTTTACCCATAATACTTCACAGAACTTAGCGCATTCCCTTTGTGAGTGACACTAACGGATGTGTGGTGTTACAATATGCTATTGGCATAGATTGGCTCATAATCATGTAAATGATTAGTAGCATGAAATGGTAGAATTTGTATACTTAGAATTATGGACATAATTTAGAGGGTAAATGGGGGCATGACTTGAATTGACAACACTGGTGGATAATTTACATATAAACATAAATTGTAAATATGTAAATTAATTAAAAGATGAATATGCCTAACCCGAGGTTAGATTGAGTTATGGTGTAAGACTGCATGGAACCGCCTGACACGTCCAGCAACCGTAACAATATAGATCTAATGTGAGAGGTTAGCGCTTTAAGCCCAAAAACTCGAGGTTAGATTGAGTTGCGGTGTAAGACTGCCTGAAACCCCCGGCACATCCAGCAACCACAACAATATAGATCTAATGTGAGAGGTTGGTGCTTTAATGAATAAATTAAAGCTAAGAAACAGACAGGCTAAGAGTGGTAGGGCTAAGTTAATCAAAGCAACACTTAACCAATATAACTTGATGTGTGATAGGGTTAAGTTAACTCGACCAGATTGACGACACTTAACCAATATAACATGATGATTGAGTGGGGTTAAGTTAATGGGTAACACCTAACCAATATAATATGATGAATGAACAGGGTTAAGTTAATAGAAAACACTTAACCAATTACAACATGATGAATGAGAAGGGTTAAGTTAATAAGAAATACTTAACCAACATGACATGGCGTGTGGATGGGTTAAGTTCACTTGAATGGATGGATAACACTTTGCCAATTTGGGGGGTATACGAATAGACCCTAGAAAACCCTAGTAACGAGGACCCATTTCAGCAGTAACCCACATAGATGTATCACAGTACCCTGAACTAGGCAAGGTAGGGCACGATTACTGGGCTGATTACATGCGGTCAAAATAGCGGTAGGGGGTGCAGCAGTGTAGTTTTGACAAGTATGGGCATGCACGTGCTCCAGAGTGGAAAAGCAGGCATTGGGCATCAGTAGTACACACTGTGCATCTAGAATTTGTGTCGGGTTGCTATCATAGGGATTGATACACCTTATGATGGGACTAGCACTGGGTATCTACACGCAAGAGAGGGTCAATTGACACAGACACAAGGAAAAATTAATACAAGTAGGGAGCCGATCGATAGGGTAGTAAGGGTACATCTAACATCTTCATGGCAATTAGGCTGATTGAGGTAAGACCCTCAAACTAGATGTACACCTGAAGGCTACCACAATTGTGGGGTTGGGATCACCTTATTTTATAACACATGATACTAGTTGGGACACTAGTAGGGAATACGGATCCTTTTTCATGGGATACTAGTTGGGACACTAGTAGGGGATATAGATCGTTCCGTTAAAGACACTAGTTAGGATGCTAGTTGGGTGGTTGAGACGACCTCAAACCCCGTACTGATGGCGGCAAGGGTAATCCTTGGAACATGACACAAAAACAGATTTAAATATTTTTGGTTTCACTCAAATCCTTTTTGTTTTGCACCCGGTACAGTCCGACAAAGTTTGAATTCAAATTTTGAAACTACCGCGCCATTTCAGGCCTTGTTTATAATTAGAATTAATTATATTCCTTTTCAATTGTCGATTCAAACTCAGTTTTCATTTCTATTATTTAAAATATTTAATTTAAATATTTAAAATCCATCATTTTAGCCAATTTAAAAAAATTTAAATTGGTTCAGATTTTCCGGGTCGTTACAGTGGTGTAGAGAAAATAGGAAATCAGAGAAAGAACCGAAGCGCATTCATTGTATCTTACCTTGTCATATCTAACGATCATCATTTGTTGTCTTTCAATGCTTATTATCATGGTTATGTCTGGTATTCAGTTTATTCATGTCATGATACTTTTATCTGTTTACATGCTGAATAATAACTGGACTTACCAGACTTATGTCTGACCCGTTTTCTTTCACCTTCTTTTCTTCCATTCCCTCCCCTCCCCAAGGTTCACAGGGAGGGAATATCACCACTTAGCTCAGTCTTCTTTCCAAGCTCGAAGATAGACGATGTATTTCTTTGGACTCTCTTTTCCACTGCAATGGCAGGCTCATGCTTTATTGAGGAATATCGTTGTCATTTTATGCTTCTTTATTTTGTTAAACAAGACAGATGCTTTGTTGTAATGGGTAAGGGTGTTTTGGTGTTGGAAAACAATCTTTGTACAAATTATTTTACCAAGCTGTTGTTTTATCAATAAAGTAAATTTTATTTATTTTCCGCTATTTAAATTTTGTCTGTTTTGTAATTTATCTGTTCTATACACTTATGGCGCTCCACTGAAGTTAATGCATTCCCTTTGTGAGTGACCTTAACGGAGGTGGGGTGTTACACGTGGTATCAGAGATGATGGTTACCAGATTAGATAAAAAAATTGAAAACTATTTTCATAAAGAAGTTTTAAAGAAGCATTTTCAAAACAAATATTTTTTTTAAGGCATATTCCCCAAAGCTATATGCACTATCTTTTGATTCTCTGTTTGAACCCTTGTTTCCTTCTTTCCTGAGTCTCCGGGGCTCCTGGCTTTCTGGGAGGTAACCTCGTCGCGGCATGGTCCCGTAGGCTTGATGAGACTACGACACCTGTCAAAGGGCGAAGAAGTTCCCAACTTCCATCTATAGCCGCAGTAGTTTCACCTAGGGCTAATTTTTCTTTCAAAGCTTTGTAGGTTGTTATGCAATGGAGGTAGTTTCGAGAAACTTGTCAATAAACTACACAAGGATAGTAAGGATAAGAATAAGGGAGTTTGGGCTAAGGAGCACAGCCCCAAGGATAAGAAGCTTGTCGATACGGCTTAATCCTCGCAGAAGGAGAAAGGTGAAAAGAAAGAGGCCAAAGTGGAAGAATCACAAACAAGGATTGGAATGTAAGAAGGGTGGAAGAAATAATAGATTCCGCGACAAGAGGAAGTGTCTTTTCTGTGGTATAGCAGGTTATTTAATTGTAGGAAGAAGAAGACAGGTGGTTATTTTCAGTATGTGAAGCAGGGCATCTTATCAAGGATTGTCGAAGGACAAGGACAAGGGCAAAGGACATAATCTTCTGGCGGGCAATTGCATGCTCTCACTGCTAGTGTACCTAAGAGAGGTAAGAACGTTTCTGTTGAGAGTTTAGTTTTTTTTTCCAATCATCCTGTTAGAACTTTGTTTGATTCTGGCGCTTCACATTCTTTTCTATCTGCTTCCATAGTTGAGTCTCTGCCACTTAGTACTTGTATAGTAGAGGATCCCATTATTGTCTC
Organism: Allium sativum; assembly: GCA_030737875.1. Lineage (NCBI taxonomy): Eukaryota > Viridiplantae > Streptophyta > Magnoliopsida > Asparagales > Amaryllidaceae > Allium > Allium sativum. The sequence continues at coordinate 488,536,358 of CM060913.1, forward strand.
AAATCCAATTGGTGGTTCGGGTCGTTCATCTATGATTTGTTTGGATTTGGGAATATCTATACTAAGCTTTGAGTTTAGATGCAATGCTTACTTTTTTGGTTTCATGGGCTATGGGTTGATTCTAGGGATGGATTGGTTATCTAGTAATGGTGCCGTTCTCAATTGTGAAAGGAGGGTAGTTAGACTTTTGACTTGCCTTGGTAATACCCTCGAAATCTCGTGTAACCCTAAGGGTTCTGTCATGCTTAGTTACCTAGAATCTCTTGATACATATGTTGATAATTTGAAATCTGTTCAAGTAGTCCTTGAATACCCCGATGTCTTTGATAAAGTGAAGAGTTTACCCCTAAAACGTGAAATAGATTTCCGCATATACTTGGTTGATAACGCCAACCCAGCTGCATTACCCGTACAACACATGGCTCCTAGGGAGAGGAAGGAGCTCAGGAAGCAAGTTAAAGAGTTGCTTGAGAAGGGGTTTATTTAGCGAAGTATTTTTGAATGGGGTGCTCCAGTAGTGTTCGCTACTAAGGCGGATGGTTCACTTCGCTTATGTGTGGATTATAGAGAATTAAACAAGCTAACAAAAGAAAAAAATAGGCACCCACTTCAAGAATAGACGATTTGTTTGACCAGCTTATAGGTGCGTCTGTTTTCTCCCAACTAGATTTGGTTACATGGTAATATCAGCTAAGAGTAGCTGAGGATAGTATAGACAAGACTACTTTTAGGACCCCTGACGGTTTCTTTGAGTAGCTTGTCATGCCTTTCGGTTTGACGAATGCACCTGCTTATTTTGTTGACTTGATGAGTAGGGTGTTTAGGGAGTTTTATAATATGTTTGTAGTAGTCTTCATGGGTGATATCTTGATTTTCTCAAAGAACGAGGGAGAACATGCTTTGCATTTAAGAGAAGTCGTGGATACACTTCGAGCACATCAACTTAAGGCGAAGTTCTCCAAAATGTCATTTTTGGAGAGAAGTAAGGTTTCTAGGACATATGGCGTCCAAAGAAGGGATAGCAGTAAATCCCGCAAAAGTAATTGTGGTGCAAGACTGAAAGGTCCCAAGGAATGCAACAGAAGTAAAAAGCTTTCTTGGACTAGCGGGTTAATATAGGAAGTTCATTAAGAAATTTGCGAAGGTATTAGCCCCACTTACTGGATTAACGAAGAAGAATATAACCTTTGCTCAGAATATTGATTGTGATGTCGCTTTCCAACGATCGAAGAGGGCTCTTACAACGGCCCCAGTTTTGACTTTTGCCTTATGGTAGTAAAAGGTTTACGGTATACATGGATGCACACGGCACGGGACTAGGTGCCATTTTGATGTTAGAAGGAAGGGTAAGGTCGTAGCAGATCCCTTAAGAAGAAAAAGGTTGAGTTCAAGTCCTCTTTATGTGAAAAGGAAAAGTTCAGAATACATATCAACTTTTGATTTTAAAACCTTCGGTTAAGTTAGTAGTTGGCATCTCAAAGAGTAAGACCTACGCTTTTGGATCAAATAGGGACTTCACAAAGAAAATATTCTCAGATAGTTGACGCAATGAATAAGTTAAGTAGAGAAGAGACCTCTAATCATCTTAATAAATACACTTGGTAGCATGGTTAGCATGTGTTTATTTTCAAGAGATAGTTCTTCTACATGGAATACCCTCTAGTGAATTTTGAAGGCCCTTTTGAGGAAATGTTAGCATGACATAACAGAAGTTGTAGTGCCGAGTATACTAGAAGGAGAAGGAGTGGAACGAGAGGCGATAGTGTAATGGGTTCCAATTCATATTTTGTAAATAGAAATTAAGAAGTTACGCAATCGTGAAGTTAAGACAGTCAGAGCACAATGAAGGAAGCTCAAGAAGATGCGACTTAGAAAGCTGAAGACTAGATACGTGCATCATACCCTTATTGAGGGTATATCCTTGATCTCTCTTTTTTCTATAAAGTTTATCTGCATGTTAGTCTTTATCTTTTAAGTATATCCTCTCGGTCCTATCCTCAATCCTTAGGTAGAAGCCAATGGATGTAAACATGTGTTTGAGACATGTTATGTTTGGTGGATGCAAGTGAATGTAAGTGTTTGCTAGTGGTTTCTTGTGGATGTATATACAAACACATTAGGCACTAGATCGGCTCTTTCACTTCCATATTGCATATGCATGATTGGATTTTTATAAATGGATTGAAACTTGAGGTGATATCATATGGATCATGCATTTGAATGTATGATTATGCACTCATATAGAAATGATATGTATCAATAGGGTTCTTTTGCATACATAATGGACGCATGGCACTATCATGAATTGCATTAAGGAGGTCAACTAAATCAGTAGACCCCCTGATTTTGCATTTGGGTAAGGACATATACACACACTATGCATATGTTCATGAAAAATATTAGAAACCTTTTTAAGGGCAATGGATGCCTGTGATTGAATGGTTGATTAGATGGATCTTGGATGGTAGGATATACAATCTTCTTAACTTGAAGATTTCGGAGACGAAATTCTTTAAGGGGGGGGGGGGGATGTAACACCCGTAATTTTAAAATGGGACATAAGAGACAATTAAAGAACAATTAATTATTAAAATAAGAATTAGATAAAATGGGTTATGCCATTGCGTTTGTCTCGGAATTCTGCTTGAGATAGAGTCCGAGTTTGCGTAAAACGGATAACGTATGAAGAAGATATGGACGAACGAAGTTAGGCAGAAAAACCGGAAGTTGACCAGAATGCACTGGCGCACTTCACAAGTGCGCCAGTACAAAAATGCACCGGCGCACCTGCCAAGTGCGCCCATACCAATCCAGCACACAATTCTGGAGTGTTCTGTGATGATGTGTCTTCTTCTAAGTGGTCGGATGATGTGTATTTGAGCTGGGTGGGTCTGATGGACTCCTAGTTCATCTAAGGGCTCTAAATAATCATAGACATCTATATATACATAGCTAGACCTGAACCCTAACATCATAACCCTAAAACTATGGTGCTGTCATGATGTTCGTCTACAAGCAAGCCTAGCCTCCTTCATTCTCTCCAAACTAGAAAATCAAATCAAAAGTAGTAATCGATTAAGAAGAACATCAAATCAAATGTCTACATCAAAGGATAGCTTTTCAAATTCAGAAATCAGACCCCAGAAATCAGGATCCGTCCTTTTTCTGTAAGTTTAGTTATTGTTCCGATTTAAACACCTAATAAGAAATCATGACTGTAATAACTAGATCTAGAACTATGCCTACTTCTATTTGTGCCTATCCTTTTGTGAATTCTGAATTTCTTATGCCTATTGGACTGTTGTGACTGACATAGAAAATCCTATCATGCCTATTGGACTATTGTGACTGGCATAGAAAAACCTATCATACCTATTGGACTATTGAGACTGACTAGAAAAACCTATCATACCTATTGGACTGTTGAGACTGACATAGAAAAGCCTATCATGCTTATCGGACTGTTGTGACTGACATAGAAAACCTATCATGCCTATTGGACTGTTGTGACTTATATGATGAAACCTATCATGTTATACATCCTATGCCTTTGAGACTACTGGGACTGATACATTTGAACCTATCATGTTGTATTAAATTTGTGGTTCTTTTATGTACATTGAATTACATGCTAAGCTATGTTCATACATGTTATATGTTAGATCCAAGCTAGTACCTATGTTTAAGATCAATATAAGTTCATGCTTATACAATTAGACATATGGTAGTTCGCATGTTAATTGGATTTAATTTGAATGCAAGATTACGTTCATGTGCTTGATTAAGTTTATGTCATTCTATCCCAAATTTATACATCGCATGTTGATCTATATTGTTTATGCCTGTTGAAATATTACATGTCCCTTTCTTTTCCCTTTTGTTTATAAGTTAGGCTAATTTGCGAGCCTAACTTTCTATGTGAATTATGCGAATGAATAACGGGGGAGACGTTGGGGAAAAATATTTAACTACATAATATTGGTATAGATTGGCTCATAATCATGTAAATGATTAGTAGCATGAAATGGTAGAATTTGTATACCTAGAATTATGGACATAATTTAGAGGGTAAATGGGGCATGACTTGAATTGACAACACTAGTGGACAATTTACATATAAATATAAATTGTAAATATGTAAATTAATTAAAAGATGAATAAGCCTAACCCGAGGTTAGATTGAGTTACGGTGTAAGACTGCCCGGAACCACTTGACACATCCAGCAACCGTAACAATATAGATATAATGTGAGAGGTTAGTGCATTAAGCCTAAAAACCTGAGGCTAGATTAAGTTGTAGTGCAAGACTGCCCGGAACTGCCCAGCACATCCAGCGACCGCAACAATATAGATCTAATGTGAGAGTTTGGTGCTTTAATGAATAAATTAATGCTAAGAAAAAGACAGGCTAAGAGTGGTAGGGCTAAGTTAATCAAAGCAAAAGTTAACAAATATAACATGATGTAGGATAAGGTTAAGTTAACTCGACTAGATTGACGACACTTAACCAATATAACATGATGAACGAGTGTGGTTAAGTTAATGGGTAACACTTAACCAATATAATATGATGAATGAACAAGGTTAAATTAATAGAAAACACTTAACAATTTACAACATGATGAATGAGAAGGGTTAAGTTAGTAAGAAACACTTAACCAAATTGACATGGCGTGTGGATGGGTTAAGTTAGCTTGAATGAATGGATAACACTTAGCCAATTTGGGAGGTATATGAATAGACCCTAGAAAACCCTAGTAACGGGGACCCATTTCAACAGTAACCCACATAATTGTATCTCGGTACCCTGAACTGGGCAGGGTGGGGCACGAATATTGGGTTGATTATAAGCGGTCAAAATAGCGACATGGGGTGTAGTAGTGTAGTTCCGACGGAGTATGGGTGTGCACGTGCTTCGGAGTGGAAAAGAAGGCACTGGGCATCAATAGTATACACTGTGCATCTTGAATTTGTGTCTGGTTGCTATCATTGGGATTGATACATCTTATGGTGGGACTAGCACAGGGTATCTACACGGAGGAGAGGGCTGACTGACACAGACACAAGGAAAAATTAATACAAGTAGGGATCCGATCGATAGGGTAGTAAGGGTACATCTAACATCTTCATGACAATTAGGCCAATTGAGGTAAGACCCTCATACTAGATGTACACCTGAAGGCTACCACAATTGCGGGGTTGGGATCACCTTATTTTATAACACGGATACTAGTTGGGACACTAGTAGGGAATATGAATCCTTTTTCACAAGATACTAGTTGGGACACTAGTAGGGGATATAGATCGTTCCATAAAACATACTAGTTAGGATGCTAGTTGGGCGGTGCACAGAAAATAGGAAATCGGAGAAAGAACCGAAGCACATTCATTGTATCTTACCTTGTCATATCTAAAGATCATCATTTGTTGTCTTGCTATGCTTATTATCATGGTTATGTCTGGTATTCAGTTTATTCATGTCATGATCCTTTTACCTGTTTACATGCTGAATAATTACTGGACTTACTAGACTTATGTCTGACCCATTTTCTTTCGCTTTCTCCCCCCCCCCCCCCCAGGTTCACAAGGAGGGAATATCACCACTTAGCTCAGTCTTCTTTCCAAGCTCGAAGATAGACGATGTATTGCTTTGGACTCTCTTTTCCACTGCTATGGCTGGCTCATGCTTTATTGGGGAATATCATTGTCATTTTATGCTTCTTTATTTTGATAAACAAGACAGATGCTTTGTTGTAATGGGTAACGGTGTTTTGGTGTTGGAAAACAATCTTTGTACAAGCTATTTTACCAAGCTGTTGTTTTATCAATAAAGTAAAGTTTTATTTATTTTTTGCTATTTAAATTTTGTTTGTTTTGTAATTTGTCTATTCTATACACTTATGACGCTCCACTGAAGATAATGCATTCCCTTTGTGAGTGACCTTAATGGAGGTGAGGTGTTACCATATATATATATATATATATATATATATATATATACGTGTAAAATGGTCGTTCCAAGATTGTGCACGCATAAGAAGATTACATGTGAATATAAAAGTTAAATAAATTAAAACATTCAAAAAACAAATTTCTACGCCAAAACAGCTTGCGGGACCCAATGCTGACTCAACACTGCGTGTACGTTAAGATCCGACTAGATTCATCTGCGAACCTAGACTATTTTCTTAATTGGGTTCAATGCTGACTCAGCGCTGCGTGTATGATAAGGTCTTGAGCACCTATAAATAAGACCTTAGACCTAACCCTAAACCTCATAATTTTGCAACTACGTTGGAGCTCTACCAATACTCTCTCTCTCTCTCTCTCTCTCTCTCTTCTCAAATCTATTCTGAAAATTAAAATATTAGCATAGGAAAATTATTAATCTAGATCTGGAAGAGAGAATTGACAGTAATAAAAACACTATACAGAATCATGAAAGCAAGGTAAAAATCAAAGATCCAATCCATTTTAATTCTTACTTTTCCTTTCCGCTCTCTCTTTTAATGAAAATAAAAAAATCCATGGTCGTTAGGTTGTGAATCCAATTAAAGGGGGGAAAACCATGGATGTTAAAACTCCACCAGATCCAGAATTTGGAAAGCTTATGAGGTGAGAGGATTTAAGCCATATTATTTTAGATAATGGTATATTACCGTTTAGCATTCCCCATTATGACAAATTGGAATATGACATGTTAAGATGCCAAAAACATATGCTAATAATGATATATGACATGCTGGAAAGATTAGCATGATATAATGTCAAATTGTTAATATGAATCAGTTGAAATGTTTACATATTATAATATTAATATAAATATGTTGGAAAAATTCATATATTGAATTATTTGAAGTGCTAAAAAGTTTACATGTTATGAACTTGTTAGAATATGGGTATCAACTATGACTATTCTTGTTACATGTTAATTTGTCCCAAATGTATACACGAAATAATTGGAGTAAGTATATGATTATATGATTTCATGTTAATATAGAATTGAATTAGGGCATCGTCCAAATTATGTTTAAAGATCTTAAATTGGGCTAGTGAGTATGACTTGGAAAAAGGGGCATGAAAACCTAAAATGAAATAGGAATAATTATTAAAGAATAAACATACCTAGAATTACAGTAATTAAAAACTGTAACGGTTCTTAGACACGAGGTTAGATTACACTTGTGGTGGAAGTCTTCCTGGACCCTCTCGGCATATTCAGCAACCACAAGTGGCGAATCTAATGTGAGGCGTCTTAGTGCATAAACATGAAATGTGCCAAGACACAAGGTTAAGTTCGACTTGTGGAAGAAGTCTGCCTAGACCCCTATGGCATATCCAGCATCCACAAGTTGTAGGCTTAATATGAAAGATCTGGTACATGTGTGTGTGTGTGTATATAGCCGGACTGATAAACAATATTAATTGAAATTAATGGTAATAAATGGAATTGAATGAAAGAAAGATACGACAATAAATGATTTGGTTAAAAAGGGGAATGGTAATAACCTATTATAAATAAATAACATCAATGAAAATGTTGTATAATAGGTAGACTTGTCCTGGGGACAAGTGAATATTATAACTTTGGTTATAATAAACTAGTAAGAGAATGGGATAACTGGTGAATTGAGTTAAGGGACACTTAATTGTAAATTAAGTAATCAGTTAAGGGGAAAACCTGAAACTAGTAAGAAAGGGGGAAAATATAATGTACTTAATTATAAATTAAGTAATCCGTAAACTTGGAGGTCTGAAACCCGCTGATAAGGATAACATGTTCAGACTTGTCCTAGGGACAAGGGAAAATTATAACATATGTTATAATAAATGGGTAGAGAAACTTATTAATGGGCCTTAGTTAATAGAACTAAGTTAATAAGTAAACAACGATAAGTTGTATTGATGATGTAAAGTGGAATTATGATTAAATGAGAAAAGATGAGGAAAACTTATGAAATGAAATAAGTTATATTTAATCATAAGTGGTAAGTGACATGTTAATTGGAAAACATGTGAATTGATATATACTTAATTACATATCAAGTAAAACATGTTAGTGTAATGATGAAATCAAACAAGAATATAAAAGAGATTGTGGATTACAGACCTTGGGCCACAATCTGGAGAATAACATGTTGTGGGCTTATTAATAAACTTAAATGGGTTAAGTTATAACTGAAATTAATAAGCAAGAGGAACTTGGTAACTATTGAAGAATTCAATGTGAATGGGAATAACCAAGTTAAAAGGAAACCAGGTAAGGAAAAACAAGCGCGTAAAAGAATGTTTAGACATAGGGTTTAACAACATATTAAAGTGAGGCACTTGGACCAGTCCGTACGTTTGAGGGTGAATAACCCAACGGGGTAGATCATCGAGGTATTATAAGGCACGAGGGGAGCGCACATTCATCTGATTGTTCTGACGGGTCCAAAGGAGTGGAAAGGGAAACATGCGGCTTTCTAAGGTACGTAAGGTGCTCCTAGTAGTCCCTTGTGCGGTGACAGATTTCTTAGGCTGTGCTCGCAGAGGTTGGGTCTGCACGTAACTACTAGGTAGGCGGGCCTTGACTGTAGAAGTAGCTATGCAGTCAGAATGTTGTGACGCGGTGACACCAGGGTGATTCGATGGTTGCCTCAATGGGGAGGCGGAGGGTCACGACCAACAAGGATAGTAGATCGTCGGATGCCCGTCATCCACAGCAAGAGGGATGCGAAAAGACCAGATCTAAACCCAGGATACCATTTACCCTTCATTATTGGAGTAAGGGGTTGAGGGGAGACGCCAAATGGATGTTTAGATTGTTTGTTATTTGGGGCATGTCGCTTAGATCTTGTAGTCTTTACTAGTTGCGGGAGGGGCCTAAGTGGGGCCATAGTCACCGTGAAAACAGACCCTAGGAATATCTGTAGAGGCTCTTAAGACGGACCTGTACAGGTGTGGAAAAGCTCCTGACCGAGTTCCATGTTTCTTGCATCGCCCTGCCATGGAACTCGATGTACATTAGAGGACGTGTTATTGAGGCTTCGAGCTACAATTGAAGATACGTATGTTGGACTGTCTAGATACATGCATGTCGGCTCTAGGTGGTGTATCGTAGACTTGAGGGCATTACTACGGTATGAATTCTGATTCGAACAAAGGTGGCAGTCCGTACGTTTGCATAGCGCAGTAATGACGGATATATGCGGAACGTAACATTGTTATACAGAGATATGTATGTCACTACGGCGTAGGATTAGGGACTGCGTATTTTTCGATAGTGTTACAGTGAAGACCGTGCAAGTGGGGGTACTATGGGGTGTACCTTAATATTGGGGGTAGCTATATATATACTATATTAGGTTAATCCACTGGCAAGTAAACAGATACGACGTGTGTGTAAGCCTTGAGTGTTGATAACCCAAGTAACCTAATAAATAAGATAATATGATTGAACGGTATATGTAGGATTATCCAAAGTTTATAGTTTAAATCCAGTCACTAGAACTTGTGTTATGAACCACTTTCTCATAACATACTCACATGTCAGATTTGTGGCAGAGACATAATAGCTTTGGATACTGGTTAGGCAGTATTAATAATACGGTAAGGCTATGTTTTGATTATACTATATTTTATCCATTCCGTTGTGAGATATTTTCTGAGCTCTGACATATTTTATGTCTCTGTCTTTTCTGCAGGATACCAAAGCAAACCAATCCAAGTATCAATGGATTAGAATTTTAAGAAAAAAATTGGTCTATCAAAATTCGGGTTGTCACAAGATCCAAATCGCTCCAATCCAACATGACGCATATCTATCGCAAATACGATTCCAACGCAACTGGTTTCACTCAGATCCCATCTTGTATGAGTTAGAAATACATTTTGTAAGCTACTACTTAAATCAAAATAATTAGTAACTTAACCAACATTTATAATAACGCTTACTAGGTTAAAACCCATGCTAACCCTTTCCTCCCCATTCGAACAAAAACCCGCTCCTGGTCCATGAAAACACCATGGCTGTGAATTCACATCCGCCATGCTCCACCCAACAACACTAAACACCGCACCAACACTTACAACATCCTTCTCTTCTTCGTCACTCTATAATGCTCTCGTCCTCTCCACCCACTGCCACATGATGTAGATCGCTACCCAGTAACATGCCCGAGCACACATAAAATTGAATGATAATTTAATGCTTCGAAATCCGTGAAACTATGGTACAAGGAGCTATTCTCCATGCTGAATCCAAACATACTCTTGAAACAAGAAAGTTTTCCATGATTTTAAACAAACAACAACCCTAGTTCGATATTATTCATAGAGAACGAGATGAATGCACTATAAGTTGATCACATACCCCTACATTTACTTAAAAGTGAAGGGCAATGTCATACGAGCTCAAAGAAATAAGCTTTATAGTCATTGAGTTATGCAGGTGAAAATGATTTTTAAAGTTTACATTTTCATTTTGAAGCTCACGTGATATATTTTCCATTTACTGGTAATGATGAAGAAAGTATTGAAGTATACAAATTAAGGAGAGAGAGACGGTGTGTTGTCTAAATCTAGTTCTTATGGAAGCTAAGTTTTGTTTTGTTTAAAACAAATTTTCTAGTGTAACATTGCATAGGTTTTTATTCACATACGGACTCAAAATAATAAAATAAAAATACCGTCGTTATCAGAATTTCAATACAATCCCAAATTAAAAATAATATGTACTGGTTATTTGATTCTGTAAAATCACAAAAACACTGATAGATTGCTTTAAAAATTAAATTATATACTAAAATTTAAAACGCTAAACAAGACATGTTTATATCGCGCACACTCACATAATAACTCCAATTGATACGAAACTTCAAATCTTGCAAATATTCACCATTACAGATTCAATGAAACTAGTTTGTTCGAAATCCGAGATTGTTTGCAAAATTGCTATTTTTACGTGTTAACGAAAATTGATTAACGATTATTCGATGTCAAAACACACAAATTCATTGACAATAAATTATTATTATCTTGCTAACTTCAAATAGAAGTTTTTTAGCTTCAAAATAAACTTAACTGGATTTTTATACTCAAGATTTTTCAGTTTTAAGTTAATTTGATATTAGATTTTCATTCAGAATTTAAGTCAAGTCGTTAAATCTTCAAATTCATCGTTTTAAATATTTAAATTAATTAGATATCCTACACTAAAAATCCGGGTTGTTACAGTCGCCACCGCCCATGTCATGGCCTACCTACTGCCACCACCCAGCAACACTTGACCACCTCCGACCCAATGCAAAACCCTGGATCAGAACCCAAATTCCGACTTAACTAGCTTTTTTCTTATTTTGATTTTTCTGTTTTTATCAGAATTTTGACTGTTATTTCATAGGCCATAACTCCCTATATAAAATTCGAATCCACTTTTTCTTTTTTGTTTTGAGTGGAATCGAGTCAACTACAATTGTTATTTCAACAACATTTTCAGATTTTGTAATTTTCTGTCGAAATCACAATCTTTTAAGCACATTTTCCGATCCAGGCTTCTGACCCGAAAAATTTCTTCTACCATTTCAATCATATCTCCCTACAATTTTTTCCAAATCCATTTTCTAACTGAAGAGAAAAAAGTTTAAACAACTTTTATGTTCATAACTTTTTCAAATTCTAAGGCAACTAGTCCAAAATTCAAATTCAAAATGATCAATTTTTTGTTTTATTTTTGTGAATTTTGTAAAAATCTAAATCCATCTTCCCTACCCAGAATTCTTTACTCTCTTCTTTTAAATGCTTGGGAATTGATTTGAGAATTTATTCATGCCATGGTGTTAGAAAGCCTACAGTTGTTATGTATGTTTCATGAACGTTTATCTCTATTTTTCAAGTCTCTTATTTTCCACGAAAAGTGAGATTTTTTAGGAGTTAATCTCACACTTGACTAACATTTTTAAAAAAATGATTTAACACATGTGAGTGATTAAATTGGTTAGGACTATTTTAGTTGACATGACTGTTATGTTAAATTTAAATTTGCATTCATGACATGAAATTGTGCTAATTTGTGATAAACGTTTATTTGTGACATTTATGATATGTTTTGATTGTTATTGTCACAAGTGACATGATACAGATTTGCTATGTGACATATTATATTATATGTTTCTAATTTATGTTCTCATACTGCAAATTCCCTACAGATTTAGAAAAATCATTATGGTTGAAATGATATATACCTGGACTATTTTATTATTTTTGATACTGATTTGGGATATGGGTTGAAATGATATATACTCAAAAATTAAACATATATACGGATATTGTTGGGTCAAATAAATGATTTTTTGATATTTTATAAGTATGTATTGGTTTAAATAATCTTCTTTTGAAATATAATTTCAACATTTTAGCTTAAATTAGTGTTTGAAATAATTTAAGTTGAATTTATGAATTTAAGTTAGAATTGATTTAATGAATGGATTTAATATGATTTTGATTGATTCATTGTTTAAAAATAATTTATAAACTTAATTAAAATTTTATTTAAATTAATTTAATATAACATAAGCTAATATAATATAATGGTTTTAAATGTTTTAAATTCAATATAAAAGTTTATTTAGCAAAGTTAAGGCCGCAACCACTTTCATTATAACAAATAATGAATACATGACAGAACATGAGTTAGATAATTTATCTAACTACTACAAACCTAGTTTGAAGTGCCAGGACAAAAAAATAAAACAAGAGAGGAGCCAAGCGCTTGACAACTACAATACGACTAGCTAGTCTCCGACAAAGGAAGAACACCTAGAACTATCGCTACCTAAGGTATTGATGTACTCCCTGAAGAGCACAACAAGATTAGGTACATAACATTGATTAGGACTACGAAACTCACCATCACTAGCCCAATTAGGATCTTGCAGGAATAACCTGCTCAACTCACCCATCTCACCTTCTTGGATGAGCATAAAGTTGTCTCCCTCTACTCGATATAGCAATTTGTGGTCATCATTATCTTCATCACTAACGAATTTATAATACATGGCTTCATCAGGGGAATATCTTATACCAGAAAACTCGTAACACCAATCATGATCTCTTGAGTACCATAAAATATCATCACATACAGAATTACCATTAGAGGACACAACATCATATCACTTATCCAAAAAGTCAACAAGTATGTAAACCGATGAGGCGGAGGGACGACCAAAGGGTAAACCTTACGAACCTATGTCACAACGGGCGGGAGAGGAAGTGGAATACGATCAACAAGAGGAACCAGATCTAAAACATCTGCCAAGTGGACCCAAGAACATGAGTCCAGCAGGTGCTCGAAGGAGTGACATGTAGTGCAAATCTTCGGCTTCCAACGATACATAACACGAACCTCATCCACATAATCTGTGTCTAATCTAACCTTAAGAGTTTCTAGGAGAGTTTTATCCAGGTAGATTTCTATAAGAGCCTTTGCATAAAACATATCCTCCTGCGTAACAGTACTAGCATCAAAACATTTAAGCTTCCCAATTTAGTTCGATGACCAATTTAGCCCAATAAGGGATAGGATCGCCGAAGGAATGTAGTAGAGATAGGTCTAGACTAGCACAGATAAAACTCCGCATCAGCCTCAACCACTTCTTTCGGGATATCATCAACTCTATCTATTTCCGAATAAACAAAACCACGCAGTTCATAACTACTCTTATTTTTTGATAAATTTTCTACAAGTGAGCTCCACTTAGGAGAAGGCTTTGCGGTAGCAACAGGACTATCTTCTTTACCAAGAAGTCGAACTTGAACATTATCACTACCCTTTTCAAAATCAAGGTTCGAAGCAACCAAATTACAACTCAAGTTTCCAACCAAGCCGCAATGGGGAGAATTAACAGCCTGAGTTAACACAGGGAAATGGAAACAACTTTTAATTCAATACCCTTGGAAAGTAAAGAGGTGACAGAAGTTTGAAGTCAGTCTGCATCAGGAAGTGGAGCATCAAAAAAATTAGATAATAACTCACATGCATGAAGCAAGTTGGCATCGCCAGACATAGCAGTAGGCTTGTGCTTATTGTCCGTAATGTTTTCAATTTCTTCTAGAAGCTAAAACATAGGGTTATTAGCAACAAGACGAATTGACTGCTCAATGGAAAACAGATGCGTAGAATCAGTCAAAGTGTCAGAGCCAGATCTGGAAAGCATGACAAATAGTGGCCGAGGAGGCGCAGTGCAGACACAGCCAGATCTCAATGTAGACGTGGAAGTATGGTCAGATTGGGGGCGCATGATTGAGTGTGTCTTGTTGCGAGCTATTGAGATCTGAGAGAATCAAAATTCGAATCACAAAAGACCACCATAGATCCAAAAATCACCAAGGACGACTAGTCGCTTAGATCCATTTATTTAATTTTAAAAAGTTCAATTAAAATTTTAATTTATCATAATATAAAGATAATAACTTTAATAAATTTAATGTAAGGAAATAATTCAATTCAAGATTTTTTTAAATTAAATGAATGGAAGGATGGATTTAAAGATTTGAATTTAAATTTGTTAATTCAATAAATTTTGAAATTAAAGAATTTGGTTTAAAAAACTAACCTGATAATCAAATTTTGAAAGTTGTTTTGAATAGTATGATGAAACGAAATGAATTTAAAATTTAATTTTCAAACAAACTGAAGTAGTGGTTTAGAATTGTAGTTTTTGCAAATCACTAATTTGAAACTTGGACCAGTTTAATTTAAGTTAATTTCAATGGAAAATTGAAATTTGAATTTACGACAAGTCAAATTTTAAAATAAGGATATTTGATACCGACTAAATTATTACATTTAGACTATTTTATCTATTATTATTTTATAACTATTTTTAATAAAACTATTTTATATATTTTACCTATTTAAATTTTAGAACCATTTTAATAAAAACTATTTTCATTAAATCCATTTTATATTAAATTTAATTATATATATTTCTATTACTTTAAAACTAAACCATTTTCAAATATATTTTACTATCTTAAATCTAAAGTCTAATTTCAGTTTGAGCTATTAAGTTCAAATTGGTTTAAGATGTTTTTATTAATAATGGCATTTGCGGATAGAATATAAAATTAGAATCACAACTTGATAATGAATTGTTTGATAATTTGAAATTGAACCCAATGCTTAACAATTGTGAATAAATGATTGTAAATAAATCAGTACTTGAAGTTAAATCTTATTTATGATATTGGAATATGATTCCAAATATAAATGACCACATTGTGAAAAATGTAAGCATTTAGTTTTTAAAGAGACTGGGGTAGTATCAACATACTCTCCGTCGATAACGATGTCGCTTTAACCACTATGCATGTGGTGGAGAATTTAAAATGAAGTAGGATGTTTTGGAGAATGCTACTGGAATGAAGTAAGAGAACAATGATGACTAGTTTTGGTCTTCAAGTCATAATTAAAATGACTAAAAGATGAGCTACGCTGAGGCCAAGCGAGTTAACTACTATTATTAGACACATTTATTAGATATCATCTCTATTAATTTGTGATTGATTTTGGGCGCACCCCTTGAATTTAGGAATGTTGTTCGAGGTGGGAGGTAGTTGCGCCTTTGTGTTACTGCTAGCCCAGCTCTACAAAACGGTAGAATCCTACCTTGGTATTGCCTCTGTGCCTTGTCATATTATTTTGATTGGCTCCACTACGATTTTGGTTTGTACCTGTAATGACCCGCACTGGCAGGGGTATTATGATTAATTTATTTAATTGTATATATGGTAGGTTAGTGAATTTAATGGTCGTGGAATTAAATAATGGTGAATATTTAATTGAAATAATAAGTAAATAATATATTTAATTCTGAATATAATCAGAATTGGCTAAAATAGCGATATGGTGTGAACCAGATCATCTGTGATATTTAATTCAGCTTGGAATTGAATTTGAATAACGAATATATTCAGTCGATGTCAGTTTGAACGTATAATTATAATATAATTAAAATAGAGCTTGAAATAGCGCTACAGTTCGCTATTTGGCTATTTGAACTTCAACTGAATATACAGGATTCGTTTTAAACCGGATTTCTGTGAAACAAGAAACGTGTAGAGCTGGTGGAGTACATCTTTCTAGCGGAAGGGAAAAATCGGGATTTCGTTGTATAGATTTTGAGATATGTCCAAATCAAATTTTAAAATAGTCGCTATAGAATTGTTTATCGACCGTAACGGATTATTCGATATAACTAGAGATCGGGTTTGAATTTAGACAAGGTTCTTTTGGGAAGTAGTGATAATTTAATTTTTAGAATTTTATGGTAATTTTTAATTAATTAAATATGCGACTTTTTATTTGAAGTATTTCGCACCCTGAAATCAACATTTTGAAGTTTTAAAATATGAGTCCACCTACCGATATTATTATATCTTTGGGATCGTGGTAAATTGGTCGTCACAATGGTATGATCAACTCTGTCTATAGCTGTTCGTAAACAAACGAAATTTAACGAAATAAGGTATCCCTAAATAAGTAAACCATATTCCTTGATGCTTAACCATCCACGTTTCACCCTTCAAAAATCTCCGTCCTTCTGTGGTATCAAAAACAAGTAACGTGGGCCTTTGAAAATTCATACAAAAGGAAACAAAGATCCTATAAGTACCCCTCCTATTATTGCCTAAACCTAAATTTTTCCTCATTTCTGGTCAAACGCAAAACCAGCCGCACTCCATTCTTCAAAATGCGAAACCAAAAAAAAAAAGGAGAAAAAAAAAACGAAATCAAATAAAAACGGGGGCTTCATTCAGGCGGTCTTCGACTTACGTACGGTGCTGTTTGGCCGATCTCGAGCTCTGTCCAAAAAGAGCTAAGAGCTGCGGTTGTGAGCTCTGACTTTCCTTTTGGGTTCGGCTCTTCCTTTCTTCGTTGGTGACTACGGTTCAAAGGCTTGGTGCTAGAGACGCAAGTGGCATTTCCGATGGGGTTTGCTTCCTGGAACGCATGTATGGAAGGAGATGAGTTCTCTGACTTTGGTTGATGAAGATGTTCTCAAGGTTATGGAGTTTGAAATGACGGGAAGGGAGTGCGGATGTGGTTTGGTAGTAAGTGAGTATGAAGATGGAAGCTTTTGAAGGGCGAAAATGGTGTACACGTACAGGAGGCCGCAGTTTTAATGTGGAAGAAGCGACTGTATGCACGGCGTTGAATAGGGTATACGGTTTTGGGATGGGGAGTTCAAACTGTCCAAATATAGTACGGTTGTGTGGAGAAATGTGAAGTGATAAGGTTGGTAATTTTTGTTTAACTTTCGGTGGAAGGGAGATTGGCAAGCGTGAATGGCCATTGAACAAATTTCTGGAGCGTGATACAGGGAGAAGTTCGTTACTGTAGTGGGACAAGGGTGAAAACGTTGTGAATGTTTTTGGGGAGATCGAACGAGTCTTGGATGCTTCGGTAGTGGCATTGGGCTGCAGTACCTAGAAAGAATCACGAACGGTTTGATCCGTTGGGACGGTATGGACGAGAGCTACACACTGGGACTGACTGGAAGTCCATCGGAGCTCGATACAATTTATGGCGAAATAAATTGTCCTACTGAATCAAATAACGCAAACCGTTATTTAACGGCTAACGCACCAATGTGAGTAAATCTCACCAACTCTGAACAGTTTATAATTTCATGCTGTATTTGTAGAACTGTTAGATATTGGCTGATTGACTATGTATTGACTGTTTGATTGAACTGCTAGTCAGTTAGTTAAATTTTCTATATTGATTCTGTTTAACAGAATATATCATATAGAACTGAAAAGTGATGTTATCTATATTGTTTAACATCTGTGATGCAGGGAGACAGGTTGGAGGAATCCAACTGGATTCCTCAACATTTATTTTACTGTTTTGCATATATTGTGATATATGGTGGGTTATATAATCTGTTATGGATTATGGGCGTTGGAATGATATTGATCATTGTTATATGATATTTTTAATATCATAAGAAACCCTGGGATGTAAAAAAAAAGAAGTATTTCAATGTATATTGAAATAAAGGAATTTTATAAAATCACAGGATTTTATAAAAGGAAATATTTATAAAACGAACACGGTTTTATAAAAGGGATATTTATTTAGAAAATAAATAGAAATAGAAAAGGAATATTTATTTAGAAAATAAATAGAAGTTATAAATAGGAAATATTTGTAACGGTAAGTAAACGTTATAAAAAGGAAATAGTTGTAACGGAAAACGTAGTTAAGTAAAAGGAGTTAATCGATGTTAGTTAATCGATTAGAAAATAAAGTAAAAGGAGTTAATCGATGTTAGTTAATCGATTAGAGAATAAAGTAAAAGGAGTTAATCGATGTTAGTTAATCGATTAGAGAATAAAGTAAAAGGAGTTAATCGATGTTAGTTAATCGATTAGAGTTAAAGTAAAAGGAGTTAATCGATGTTAGTTAATCGATTAAGAGATTAAAGTAAAAGGAGTTAATCGAATATAGTTTATTCGAATAGAAAGTGAAAGGAGTTAATCGAATATAGTTTATTCGAATAGAATGAAGGAGTTAATCAAATATATAGTATTCAAATAGAATAAAAAGAGCTATCGAATATATTTTATTCGATAGGAGTTAAGTGAATAGAGTTAGAGTTAAATCGAATAGAGTTAAGTGAAAAGAGTAAATCGAACATAGCTATTCGAAGAGGGTTAAGTAAGGAAGTTAGTAAAAGGAATATAAAGTGAACTTTGCCTATTTCAAAGTTAGAAATGTTGTTCAGTTAAGGTCTGAGAGGTAGTTCTACCCCAACTTGATTGGCTTCGTTTTTAACTAAGGAATAGTTAAGGTTCGACAGTAAAGGAAATGGTTTGAGTTGGCATCGCGATGGTTTGTTTAAACATCTGTCTAAGTCCAATGAAGAAGCCTTGGAAATGTTTTCCAAATAAGAAACCAGAAATGTTTTCTAATAAAGAAACAAAGAAATGGAAATGTTTTCCATTGTTAATAATGTATATTTCCCCAATTTAGAAAATAAGGAATATTGAACGTAGGGAAACATGAGATAAGTAAATTAATGAACTAAAGAGATGAATGTTGAATGATGTTTGATCGATATAATTTCCATTTGGAAATAATATCATTGTTTGCACACCTATTTTTATTCGATAGTTAAATCACAGACTATCGAAGTTTTGACCATTTTAACGTTGTTAATATGGAGAGACCGGTTGGATTATTATCCAAAGAACCACTATGTATTGGCATAAGCATTGCGAATCATATATGCCAAAGGAAATTGAAGATGGAGTTATGCAAAGGCTATCCTGTTTACAGAATAGTCTCTTCGGTTCATCCTGTTCCTGGGTGACTTGTATGGACGGACGTCTGACAGAGTATTTCCAGACAATCATGTATATTGATTTCTCCAACTGTACCAAGAGTGGAAGCGGAGAAGGAAACTTCTTTTAGCTAACACATAATGTATGGTTAAGGACATCAATCGGTGATTTGATGGATTTGATGATGTGGCATTCAAAGTGAATCTGATGTGATGATAAGCGTAGCTTCTAGCCTCATCATCCGGTAAATGACAGAAATCGGGCAGGCAGCATGGCTAAGTCGGTCGCACCGAAGTAGGGTGTATAATCACCTAATCTAGAGTTTCATTTACTTCTAAAAATCTATTGTTGATGCTGTCCCATTCGGTAAATGGTTGCTGATCCCAACCGTTGGTGATATACATTCGATACGCTCAAGCGAAATGAGTGGTCAGTCATGTGTGGCCGGGTTGCAAGATGTTCTTGTTGAACCCAGTGTATTCCTCTCTAGAGGTACACTAGCGAAAGGTGGTTCCATACCTTGTCATAGTTGGAAACCCATTACCCAATACGTGCTTGCGGTTTTGATTGTATACTATATATGTAGAACGTGAGATGAAAGCGTTTCTGCTAGATGATTTTATATACTCTGATTGATAGACATTATTATAATATCAAAAGGTTTTTGATATAAAGATATTTTGGATTCTCATAAGGGAAAAACCCGTTCCGTTATGCGGCGTGGTCTTATGAGATATCGTTTACTTATTCAACCTGTTTTTAAAACTGTTTTACTCATACCAGTCCCATGACTGACCGGAAGTTTATTTGTTTGTTTCCCTAAACTCTTGGGTGCCTAAATTTGTATGGGCAGTCAAGTAGTCGGGATTTACAGATACATTGAAGAGCTGGAGCAGGAGGCTTCAGGATCATATAGCTATAGTTATTTCCGCTGTGTTGTAAGTGCTGTACTTTGATATTGATGTATATTCAAATACAGATGTATATTTCAAAGTTATGTTATGAAATATATTTATTCGTTCAGATGTAAGATTCGTGTTACTCTGATGTTGTGTTCTTCTTCTTCTTGTATTCTAATTTTCTATCTTATCTTTCCTCACCCTCTAATTTCTTTCAATAATTACCAGGATTTTTCGATGTTTTGGTTATCGGCATCGTGTTTATGTCGATAACCAAAGTCGCTCAAAATCCGGGTCGTTACAGTTGGTATCAGAGCCAGGTTAAGAATTACTTGGCTCTGTGGCGTGACTCGGTAGAGATAGGGTTAGTAATACCCTAGACTGAGATTGAGTGTATATATACGAGTGAACGTATTTGTTATTAATATAAAAATTGTTTTATATTGTGAAGATTTATTGGTTGAGTTGTTTGTGAATTCTGGTCGATCAGTTTGATCCACTGTATCGGTAGGAATTACTAAACACTCGAATACGATAGGTCGGCACGATATGTTTTGAAAAGAGGGTAAATTAAAATAAGTTTACCCAAGGTATATCTCGATATAGAGAAGATATATATATCAAAATTTTAATATATTGGATATATTGGTTGTTATTATAATCGAGTAAGATTATAAATTAAATGGTTATGAAAATAACCAATCAGAATTCATATAAGTGAAATACGTGAAATCAGATGAGTTAAATCTGAAATTTAAACCAGAAATTGAAGTTAAAACTCTAGAAAACTGGATAAGTGTTTGTAAATGGATTTAGATTAAAAATAAGGAAAATTTAAGATCCTGGGAGATTTTAAATTTGTTTTACAAGCAGTGTGAATTATATTTTGAAATGAATTTCAAAGTGGAAATGTTTATAAATGGTTTTATAGTATTGAACTCACTTCGATCGCTGGAAAATAGATTCTGATGATGACAGCTGCATCATCAGTATTCATGTTCGAGTTGTAAGTGACGAATTACTACCAGAGATACTGTTTTGAATTTGTTTTGGGAAAGACAAGTGTGTTGAATTTCAAAGTGGGATTTAAAATATAGAATTTGAATTTTTAAATAGATTTGAAATATTGACTTGTTTTAAAAGAAATAAAACGAGAAGTCCCTTTATAAACGAAGTTTATAAATAGTTCTTTATAAATGAAGTGAAGAGAATTATCATTGGATAATTCAGAAATAAAAATACAAGTGTGAAATTGAAAGGGAAATCTATTTTCCAAAGGTGGAAATATCGATTTCAAAAGGAATTGAAATCAAGGCTTATTTAAAGAACAAATAAAGAAAGTTAAAAAGGAATTTCAATAAAGGAAGTTCAAACGTAGAATGTGAATAAAGAAAATTCAAAGGGAAAATTGAATATAGAATTTCAAAATAGAATTTGAAATAGGAATTCGAATATAGATTTCAAATAGAGTTGAAATGGGAATTGGAATATATAATTCAATAGAGTTTGAAAATATAGGATTTGAATACCGAAATTGAAATAGAAATTGAATATAGAAATTCAAAGGTAGTTTGAATATGTGAAATTCAATGGAATTGAAATAGGAATTGAATATAGAAATTCAAAGGGAGTTTGAATATATGAAATTCAATGGAAGTGATATAGAATTTGACATATGAGAAATCGAATAAAATTTGACATAAGAGAATCGAAATGGAATTTGAATATAGAAGATTCAAATAGAATTGAAATGAAATTCAAATATGGGATTTGAATAAGAGATTTGAAATGAAATTCAAATATAGAATTTGAATAAGAGAATCGAAATGGAATTTGAATATAGGAAATTTAAATAAAATTGAAATGGAATTCAATTAGTTGATAAACAAGTTAAAATATATTTGAACATTTATATTCAAATAAAAAGGTGAAATGGGCAAACCAGTAATTTGAAAATCACTTAACGAAATAAGTTAAAACGATTGGATTAAGTTGGAATGAATTAGAAATGTATGGATATACATGAGATAGGTATGGATAAGGTATGAAGGTATATAAATAGAATGCTCGACGAAAAGGTATGTATTTAATTCATATATGGGATTTTATGCGCCGTATCGGCTAGCCGCTTGGCTTTTCTTTTTCTTTTTGATTGGAGAAGGCCTGTGTGGCAGTTTGGGGATTTTCCCGATGCTCCTAGTACAAAGGAAGTTATGGCAAATTTTTCCGGGAATTTAAGGAGTTAGAATATTTTTAAGATAATTTGATAGTTAGAAATTAACATATCAAAATATATAGAAGTCGATAAGAAAACGAACTTAGAAATAGAATAGTATAATCAAAAAGAAAGTCTAGAATAAAATCTTGTCAGGATAGAAAGAGGAAGCGTATATGTGTTTAAAAGAGAATAAGTAGTTGTATGGTATTGATTTTTCGAGTAAGTAGTCATATCTGTTTTGACGTTATAGATGTTATTCAGTCAAGGTCTGAGAGGTAGTTATACCCCAACTTGATTGATTTCATTATTAACAAATAAATAGTAAGATTTCAGGCTCGAAGATCAATGTTGAATAAGAGTTAGTTGAATATAGTATTTGGGTTGTCGTAACGATGTTTTACACAACATCCGTTTTAACCCAAATATGTGCAAAGCTTGGAAATAGAATAATGAACGTTTCCTAAGTACAGAAATAAACGAGATCGGAAAAGAGATAAGTAATTGGAATATTTTCCAATTATAAAAAGCATATATTTTCTAAAGTTTAGAAAATAAAGGAAGGCAATATTCAGAAATGTTCTCTAGATAACATAAAGGGCCAATACGGTTATTGAAAATATTTGGTTAACAAATATTGATAAAGAAATAGAGAAGTGATTTAACTAATGGAATATTGATTATGTGCTCAGTTGAATTTCAAAAGGGAAAATTTGACTTTTGAAAAGAGTAAACTGTTTAAAAATTCCCAGGGAAAGACTGTTTAAATTAAAAACAAATTTAAACAGAAATTTGTGAAAGCAGATTTGAATTAATGTAAATTCAGTTAAGTGGTAACTGAAGTTGAATTGAAATCGAATAAGATTGGATTTGTGAAATTAGAATCCGAAATGGTATCGGATTGAGGAGTTAAGAAATTGAAAAATCAAGAGTTGAACTCGAGTTGAAATGATATTTGGCTTAGTTATAAGCGAATGGTTGTGTTGTGGATAAAAGCAGATTGGAGTTTGATGGGGATGACCCTGGTATCCGCTGAATTGATAACAGGTGGAAAGGATATAGTGATATGCCGACAAAAGGTACAAGTTTATGTTTCATATTGGATATGAGTCTTATGAGCCGAATTGGCAAGCCGCTTGGCAGTTTGATTTTCTTTTGGATTGGAGATGGCCCAGAGAGGCGAGTGGTGGTTTGACCGATTGACCAGTACAATGGAAGTGCTGGCAAAATTTTTCAAAAAGATAAGGAGTTAGAAAATTTTCAGGATTTTTGAAAATTTTCGTTGATAAGAATTAATTAAGGATTTAATTCAAATTAAATTGGTTCAGTTGAAACTGAAGTTAAGACGTGAACAAATATGTTCTAACCAGTCGATAGGGTCGTCCTCTACCTTTTAGCAATTTCGAGGACGAAATTATTTTAAGTGGGGAAGATTGTAATGACCCGCACTGGCAGGGGTATTATGATTAATTTATTTAATTGTATATATGGTAGGTTAGTGAATTTAATGGTCGTGGAATTAAATAATGGTGAATATTTAATTGAAATAATAAGTAAATAATATATTTAATTCTGAATATAATCAGAATTAGCTGAAATAGCGATATGGTGTTAACCAGATCATCTGTGATATTTAATTCAGCTTGGAATTGAATTTGAATAACGAATATATTCAGTCGATGTCAGTTTGAACGTATAATTATAATATAATTAAAATAGAGCTTGAAATAGCGTTGTAGTTCGCTATTTGGCTATTTGAACTTCAACTGAATATACAGGATTCATTTTAAACCGGATTTCTGTGAAACAAGAAACATGTGGAGCTGGTGGAGTACATCTTTCTAGCGGAAGGGAAAAATCGAGATTTCGTTGTATAGATATTGAGATATGTCCAAATCAAATTTTAAAATAGTCGCTATAGAATTGTTTATCGACCGTAACGGATTATTCGATATAACTAGAGATCGGGTTTGAATTTAGACAAGGTTCTTTTGGGAAGTAGTGATAATTTAATTTTTAAAATTTTATGGTAATTTTTAATTAATTAAATATGCGACTTTTTATTTGAAGTATTTCGCACCCTGAAATCAACATTTTGAAGTTTTAAAATATGAGTCCACCTACCGGTATTATTATATCTTTGGGATCGTGGTAAGTTGGTCGTCACAATGGTATGATCAACTCTGTCTATAGCCGTTCGTAAACAAACGAAATTTAACGAAATAAGGTATCCCTAAATAAGTAAACCATATTCCTTGATGCTTAACCATCCACGTTTCACCCTTCAAAAATCTCCGTCCTTCTGTGGTATCAAAAACAAGTAACGTGGGCCTTTGAAAATTCATACAAAAGGAAACAAAGATCCTATAAGTACCCCTCCTATTCTTGCCTAAACCTAAATTTTTCCTCATTTCTGGTCAAACGCAAAACCAGCCGCACTCCATTCTTCAAAACGCGAAACCAAAAAAAAAAGGAGAAAAAAAAAACGAAATAAAATAAAAACGGGGGCTTCATTCAGGCAGTCTTCGACTTGCGTACGGTGCTGTTTGGCCGATCTCGAGCTCTGTCCAAAAAGAGCTAAGAGCTGCGGTTGTGAGCTCTGACTTTCCTTTTGGGTTCGGCACTTCCTTTCTTCGCTGGTGACTACGGTTCAAAGGCTTGGTGCTAGAGACGCAAGTGACATTTCCGATGGGGTTTGCTTCCTGGAACGCATGTATGGAAGGAGATGAGTTCTCTGACTTTGGTTGATGAAGTTGTTCTCAAGGTTATGGAGTTTGAAATGACGGGAAGGGAGTGCGGATGTGGTTTGGTAGTAAGTGAGTATGAAGATGGAAGCTTTTGAAGGGCGAAAATGGTGTACACGTACAGGAGGCCGCAGTTTTAATGTGGAAGAAGCGACTGTATGCACGGCGTTGAATAGGGTATACGGTTTTGGGATGGGGAGTTCAAACTGTCCAAATATAGTACGGTTGTGTGGAGAAATGTGAAGTGATAAGGTTGGTAATTTTTGTTTAACTTTCGGTGGAAGGGAGATTGGCAAGCGTGAATGGCCATTGAACAAATTTCTGGAGCATGATATAGGGAGAAGTTCGTTACTGCAGTGGGACAAGGGTGAAAACGTTGTGAATGTTTTTGGGGAGATCGAACGAGTCTTGGATGCTTCGGTAGTGGCATTGGGCTGCAGTACCTAGAAAGAACCACGAACGGTTTGAACCGTTGGGACGGTATGGACGAGAGCTACACAGTGGGACTGACTGGAAGTCCATCGGAGCTCGATACAATTTATGGGGAAATAAATTGTCCGACTGAATCAAATAACGAAAACCGTTATTTAACGGCTAACGCGCCAATGTGAGTAAATCTCACCAACTCTGAACAGTTTATAATTTCATGCTGTATTTGTAGAACTGTTAGATATTGGCTGATTGACTGTGTATTGACTGTTTGATTGAACTGCTAGTCAGTTAGTTAAATTTTCTATATTGATTCTGTTTAACAGAACATATCATATAGAACTGAAAAGTGATGTTATCTGTATTGTTTAACATCTGTGATGCAGGGAAACAGGTTGGAGGAATCCAACTGGATTCCTCAACATTTATTTTACTGTTTTGCATATATTGTGATATATGGTGGGTTATATAATCTGTTATGGATTATGGGCGTTGGAATGATATTGATCATTGTTATATGATATTTTTAATATCATAAGAAACCCTGGGATGTAAAAAAAAGAAGTATTTCATTGTATATTGAAATAAAGGAATTTTATAAAATCACAGGATTTTATAAAAGGAAATATTTATAAAATGAACACGGTTTTATAAAAGGGATATTTATTTAGAAAATAAATAGAAATAGAAAAGGAATATTTATTTAGAAAATAAATAGAAGTTATAAATAGGAAATATTTGTAACGGTAAGTAAACGTTATAAAAAGGAAATAGTTGTAACGGAAAACGTAGTTAAGTAAAAGGAGTTAATCGATGTTAGTTAATCGATTAGAGAATAAAGTAAAAGGAGTTAATCGATGTTAGTTAATCGATTAGAGAATAAAGTAAAAGGAGTTAATCGATGTTAGTTAATTGATTAGAGTTAAAGTAAAAGGAGTTAATCGATGTTGGTTAATCGATTAAGAGATTAAAGTAAAAGGAGTTAATCGAATATAGTTTATTCGAATAGAAAGTGAAAGGAGTTAATCGAATATAGTTTATTCGAATAAAATGAAGGAGTTAATCAAATATATAGTATTCAAATAGAATAAAAAGAGCTATCGAATATATTTTATTCGATAGGAGTTAAGTGAATAGAGTTAGAGTTAAATCGAATAGAGTTAAGTGAAAAGAGTAAATCGAACATAGCTATTCGAAGAGGGTTAAGTTAGGAAGTCAGTAAAAGGAATATAAAGTGAACTTTGCCTATTTCAAAGTTAGAAATGTTGTTCAGTTAAGGTCTGAGAGGTAGTTCTACCCCAACTTGATTGGCTTCGTTTTTAACTAAGGAATAGTTAAGGTTCGACAGTAAAGGAAATGGTTTGAGTTGGCATCGCGATGGTTTGTTTAAACATCTGTCTAAGTCCAATGAAGAAGCCTTGGAAATGTTTTCCAAATAAGAAACCAGAAATGTTTTCTAATAAAGAAACAAAGAAATGGAAATGTTTTCCATTGTTAATAACGTATATTTTCCCAATTTAGAAAATAAGGAATATTGAACGTAGGGAAACATGAGATAAGTAAATTAATGAACTAAAGAGATTAATGTTGAATGATGTTTGATCGATATAATTTCCATTTGGAAATAATATCATTGTTTGCACACCTATTTTTATTCGATAGTTAAATCACATACTATCGAAGTTTTGACCATTTTAACGTTGTTAATATGGAGAGACCAGTTGGATTATTATCCAAAGAACCACTCTGTATTGGCATAAGCGTTGCGAATCATATATGCCAAAGGAAATTGAAGACGGAGTTATGCAAAGGCTATCCTGTTTACAGAATAGT
Source organism: Allium sativum (assembly GCA_030737875.1). Classification (NCBI taxonomy): domain Eukaryota; kingdom Viridiplantae; phylum Streptophyta; class Magnoliopsida; order Asparagales; family Amaryllidaceae; genus Allium; species Allium sativum. The sequence continues at coordinate 488,563,810 of CM060913.1, forward strand.
GCCTTCGGTTCATCCTGTTCCTGGGTGACTTGTATGGACGGATGTCTGACAGAGTATTTCCAGACAATCATGTATATTGATTTCTCCAACTGTACCAAGAGTGGAAGCGGAGAAGGAAACTTCTTTTAGCTAACACATAATGTATGGTTAAGGACGTCAATCGGTGATTTGATGGATTTGATGATGTGGCATTCAAAGTGAATCTGATGTGATGATAAGCGTAGCTTCTAGCCTCATCATCCGGTAAATGACAGAAATCGGGCAGCCAGCATGGCTAAGTCGGTCGCAGCGAAGTAGGGTGTATAATCACCTGATCTAGAGTTTCATTTACTTCTAAAAATCTATTGTTGATGCTGTCCCATTCGGGAAATGGTTGCTGATCCCAACCATTGGTGATATACATTCGATACGCTCAAGCGAAATGAGTGGTCGGTCATGTGTGGCCGGGTTGCAAGATGTTCTTGTTGAACCCAGTGTATTCCTCTCTAGAGGTACACTAGCGAAAGGTGGTTCCATACCTTGTCATAGTTGGAAACCCATTACCCAATACGTGCTTGCGGTTTTGATTGTATACTATATATGTAGAACGTGAGATGAAAGCGTTTCTGCTAGATGATTTTATATACTCTGATTGATAGACATTATTATAATATCAAAAGGTTTTTGATATAAAGATATTTTGGATTCTCATAAGGGAAAAACCCGTTCCGTTATGCGGCGTGGTCTTATGAGATATCGTTTACTTATTCAACCTGTTTTTAAAACTGTTTTACTCATACCAGTCCCATGACTGACCCGAAGTTTATTTGTTTGTTTCCCTAAACTCTTGGGTGCCTAAATTTGTATGGGCAGTCAAGTAGTCGGGATTTACAGATACATTGAAGAGCTGGAGCAGGAGGCTTCAGGATCATATAGCTATAGTTATTTCCGCTGTGTTGTAAGTGCTGTACTTTGATATTGATGTATATTCAAATACAGATGTATATTTCAAAGTTATGTTATGAAATATATTTATTCGTTCCGCTGTGAGATTCGTGTTACTCTGATGTTGTGTTCTTCTTCTTCTTCTATTCTAATTTTCTATCTTATCTTTCCTCACCCTCTAATTTCTTTCAATAATTACCAGGATTTTTCGATGTTTTGGTTATCGGCATCGTGTTTATGTCGATAACCAAAGTCGCTCAAAATCCGGGTCGTTACGGTACCATACCTATAGAACCCCTCAGTTCGCTACTAGTTTACAGTGGCTTTATGGTATATATATAGATTGCGGTACTATAAGCAGTGTAAGGGTAAAAATGTAATCCCGCTTGTGCTATTTTCAATAGTATATTTATCGTAGGAACTATAAAAATAGTGCATTGTATTGTATTGTATAATATCTAGTTTAATGGATCCTTAGACGATGGAAATCCTAAACTTCCTTTATGTTACTTGTATGTTTCATTTAAATAGCTCACTTGAGTTGATTTAATTTCATGAGAATGTTGGTCCTGACTCGAGTAGTTTTTTTACTTTATGTTCGGAGTCATACTAAGTATTACAGTATTGAGATTCTACTATCGGAGCTGGAGACTTGCTGAAGAACTCATCTCTATATATTTATTTTGGTATTCCTTTTTGTTTTAAATTTTATGTATCTAGGCTACCACTATATTTGATTTATAACTCTAATATTATGTGTAAATTTTAATTTTTTTTATGTAGTACCCTCATGAACTACTAATTTATTCCATTATGAGATATCTACTTTTCTATATATGTAATCTAGTGTGATTCTGCTCTGCTTTTGTATTTATCCACATTATAATAACAATATGTTGTTTTAAACGATTTGAATTGGTTTTATTATCGACTTAAACTTTCTGAAAGGGAAGGTCTTTACATGTGGTATCAGAGCTTTGGTTTGAGAAAACCTTAGTTTATGGGGTTAAAACTCATTAAAGATTGAGTGGCGATACCCTAGATGAGAAGAATCGGTTGTAGAATCATTCTAAAGAGAGCATAGTTTGACAAGTATCAATAATTTTTTAAATGGTTTTAAAAGATTTTAAAAAGATTTTGATATATAATTTGTTTTAAAATTTAACCTTTTCTAACTGATTATTTTATGTTGATTCCATCTTCCATGATAGGTTTCTCTTCAATTTGAATTTACTTAATTAAATCTTGATCCTTGTTTCAAACATATCCTAGGAAAATTATAATATATAGTTTTCAAAATCCCAAATATTCTCTAATTTATTTAATTAAAGTCTCCATCCTTGGCAGATTCCTTATGATTGGGTTCTTTTCTTGGTTCAACTTCTGGCTCATGTTTAGACTTATCGCTGACCCATGAATAAATAATTGAAGAAATATTAAGTATAGCTCATATTATAAATTAATGAGAAACTATGAATGTGTTAATAACTAAGGTAATAATCACTTAGTTAATTAATTGGTGAAATAAAGCATTTTGAAATGTAATGTCCGAACCTAACAGATGTTATATTTAAAAAAAATGTACAAATAGGATTTATACTATGATTGTCTATACTATAGTGCGAATACAGCAGGATGGTGAAGCTTTTTTTGGAATACCTAAATTGTTGATGGTACAATTTAGCCAATCAACTTTTGCATAGGATGCTTCAGTCTTTTCAACACCACGTACCCAAGTTTGTGGTACCCATCTCCTACTTCCCGCTACTTCCACTTCGTTTATTGGCAGGTATCTCGGATTTTCTTATTCTTTTCTTCTGTTTTCACTCCATTTTTCATGTATTTCGTCTTTTGGTAATTAAAATAAATTAGAAACAAATTGAAGGAAGCTTTGATCTGAATAAGTCTTCTAACTAATTCCCACATTTACCCACTTCTAGCTTTAATTACTTCTCTTTTTTCCTCTTCTTTTCAGATTCAGATCACAGCTTCCATCTTCCTCCGTAACTGCATGATGTCCGCATGTTTCGTCTACCATGGTTTTCGATTATCTTTTGATCTAGCAGTCTTTTTTTAGATCTATCACTGTTCGACGACGGATATTCCATCGATTAGAAAACCGTCACAAAGTGTAATAAACCGCAAACGTACTGCGTACACTTGTAGTACGTTAAGGAGTACGAGTCAGTCCACGTAGAAAAAACAATTTTTATTATATTCAATCAAATTATCCTATCTTTAAATTTTGATTCAGTTCTAGAAACACAAAAAAAAAACTAAAATATAGGCTGAAACTATGATATTACAACCAATTTAGAGGCAACGTCACTTTTCTCTCTTTCAACATAGTTCAACAAATAATAATATGAAGATTTCTCAATAATCTAAGTAAGATTAGTTATGTAATTATCACAAGCATGATTTATTTGCGCTAATAATTAACGCAGAATAAGTCATCAAGCTATAATACACAATTAATCTAACTTCTAAACTTTTGTGAAACATGACGTCGAAATGAAACTAAAATCTAATTTAAGTATGATCTATTTACTATTGGTTAGTAACATATATCATTAAATTTCAACTTAAACCCCATTTCATTGCCATAATCACATTTTTAGATGAAGAAGCAAATTGTTGTTTATGTCATAAACATAGCCTCAATGTTATGAAATGAATAAAAGAGGTTATAACACCCCACCTCCGTTAAGGTCACTCACAAAGGGAATGCATTAACTTCAGTGGAACGTCATAAGTGTATAGAACAGATAAATTACAAAACAGACAAAACTTAAACAACGGAAAATAAATAATAAATAGAATTTTACTTTATTGATAAAACAACAGCTTGGTAAAACATCTTGTACAAAGATTGTTTTTCAACACCAAAACACCCTTACCCATTACAACAAGGCATATGTCTTGTTTAACAAAATAAAGAAGCATAAAATGACAATGATAATCCCCAAATAAAGCATGACCTAGCCATAGCAGTGGAAAAGAGAGTCCAAATCAATACATACAAGAATCTTCAAGCTTGGAAAGTGAAACGGTCCAAACTAAGTTGAGCTATTCCCTCCCTGTCTACCTTGGGGGGAAACGGAAGAAGAGAGGCAAAACAAAACTAGGTCATACATAAGTCTGGTAAGTCCAGTGAATTTCAGTATGTAAACAGGTAATAGTAACATGACATGAATAAACTGAATCTAAGACAATACCGTGACAATAGGGATAACAAGATAACATAAGATTAGCATAAGATATGATAAGGCAAGATAAGCAGAATGCGCTTCGGTTCTTTCTCTGATTTCCTATTTTCTCTGCACCAACTAACCAGTATCCTAACTAGTGTCTTTTATAGAATGATCTGTATCCCCTACTAGTGTCCCAACCAGTATCCTGTGAAAAAGGATCTGTATCCCTTACTAGTGTCCCAACTAGTTTCCCGTGTTATATAATAAGGTGATCCCAACCCCGCAATTGTGGTAGCCTTCAGGTGTATATCTAGTTTGAGGATCTTACCTCAATCAGCCTAATTTCCATGAAGATGTTAGATGTACCCTTACTACCCTATCGATCGGCTCCCTACTTGTATTAATTTTCGTTGTGTCTATATCAATCGGCCCTCTCTTGCATGTAGATACCCTATGCTGGTCCCACCATAACGTGTATCAATCCCTATGATAGCAACCTGACACGATTCAACGTGCATAGTGTATACTACTGATGCCCAGTGCCTGTTTTCCCCACCGGAGCACGTGCACGCCCATACTCCATCGGAGCTACACTGTTGCACCTCCTGCCGCTATTTTGACCGCTTATAATCAGCCTAGTAATCGTGCCCCACCCTGCCTAGTTCAGGGTACCATGATACATCTATGTGGGTTACTACTGAAATGGGTCCCCGTTACTAGGGTTTCCTACTGGTTAAGTTTGTGGGCCTATATACACAAATATTACCCACCTACACGAGATGTACTTAACCCTCCCACTGATTCAAACATGTTTATTTAATGGTTAAGTTTGTGGGCCTATATAGACTAATATTACCCACCTACCCAAAGTTTACTTAACCCTCCTACTTATCAAGTCAATCTGTATTATTGGTTAAGCTTGCCTTAACCCTATCCACTTTGTTCATGTAATATTGATTAAGTCTTGTCCATTCATGTTAACTTAACCTCCCCACACATCATGTTATATTGGTTAAGTGTTTCCTATTAACTAAACCCTGTTCATTCATCATGTTATATTGGTTAAGTGTTTCCCCTTAACTTAACACCACTCGTTCACCATGTTATAACGGTTAAGTGTTCTAAATTTACTTAACCCCACATTCTTGTCTAATTAATATGTTATAACGGTTAAGTATTCTAAATTTACTTAACCCCACCTTCTTGTCTAGTTAACATGTTATAACGGTTAAGTGTTCTAAATTTACTTAACCCCTCCTTCTTGTCTAATTAACATGTTATAACGGTTAAGTGTTCTAAATTTTCTTAACCCCACCTTCTTCTCTAATTAATATGTTATAACGGTTAAGAATCTAAATTTTAACGGTTAAGTGTTCTAAATTAGCTTAATCCCACCTTCTTTTCTAATAAATATGTTATAACGGTTAAGTAATCTAAATTTACTTAACCCCACCTTCTTGTTTAATTAACATGTTACAACGGTTAAGTGTTCTAAATTTACTCAACCCCACCTTCTTGTCTAATTAACATGTTGTATTGGTTAAATGTCGCCTATTCATATGTTACTTAACCATACCATTCTTAGCATGTCCGTTTATTAGCATTAATTAATTTATTAATGCCCCAACCTCTCACATTAGAACTGTTGTTTGCGGTTGTTGGATGTGCCGGGCGGTTCCGGGTAGACTTCTACCGCAAAATCATTCTAACCTCGGGTTTTGGGCTAAATGCGCTAACCACTCACATTAGATCGGTGTTGTTGCAGTCAATGGATGTGCCGGGCGGTTCCGGACAGTTTTACACCGCAACTCAATCTAACCTCGGGTTAGGCATGTTCATCTTTTAGCCAAATTACATATTTACCGTACATGTCCAAGTCTAGATTTTACATGCTAATTATCCCAATTTCACAAAACTAATCATGTTTCAATTCTCAAGTTATACCCACCAATTCAATTACAAGTTATTAATCAAAATAGGCTACACCAAATCTTCAAATTAGTTTACATACGTTCATATGTAAATTATCCACAAGTGTTGTCAATTCAAGTCATGCCCCATTTACCCTCAAAATTATGTCCCTAATTCAACGTATACAAATTCTACCATTTCATGCTACTATTCATTTACATGATTATGATCCAATCTATGCCAATAGCATGCAGTTTAATATTTTTTTCCCCAATGTCTCCCCCGTTATTCATTCGCATAATTCACATAGAACGTTAGGCTCACAAATTAGCCTAACTTATAAACAAAAGTGAAAAGAAAGGGACATGTAACATTCCAACATGCATAAACAATATAGATCAACATGCGTAGTATAAATTTGGGATAGAACGAAATAAACTTAATTAAGCACATGAACGTGATCTTACATTTAAATTAGATCCAACTAACATGCGAACTAGCATTGATCTAATTGTCTAAGCATGGACTTATATAGATCTTAAACATGGGTACTAGCTTGGATCTAAACATGTAACCATGTATGAACAAAACTTAGCATGTAACTTACATACATAAAAGAACCACAAATTTAATACAACATGATAGGTTCAATGGCATCAGTCCTAGTAGTCTCATAGGCAAGATAGGTTTTACTATGTCTGTCATAGCAGTCCAGTAGGCATAAGCAAAGTCAAAATTGAAAAGAGGATAGGCACAAATAGAATTAGGCATAGTTCTAGATCCAGTTATTACAGTCATGATTTTCTTATTAAGTGTTCACATCTAAACAATAACTGCACTTACAGAAAAAGGACGGATCTTGATTTCTGGGATCTGATTTCTGGATTTGAAAAGCTATCCTTTGATGTAGACGTTTGATTTGATGTTCTTCTTAATCGATTACTAGTTTTGGATTTTATTTAGAAGATGGAAGAGGCTAGGCTAGCTTGAAGACGAACAGCATGATGACTTCATAGAATGAGTTCTAGGGTTGAGGTTTGGGGTGATTATACAGAAGTCTAGGTTTAATTCTATCCTTTAGATTAGTCTAAGAGAAATCATAGCCATCAAACCAAAGAGATTTGTCATCCAGCAAACCGTAGCATGACACATATGCCCTAATACCTCAGAAATCAATCATTGGCCAATCAGAGAAGGCCACGTTCAAAAAAACAATCCTTGACCAACAAAAATGTACCACGTGCGCCACATGAAGCATACATGTCATACATACATATATATATGTATATATATATATATATTCTATATATATACATTTATTTATTTATTTCTTTATATCTATCTTCCCAATTAACCATTTTCACACAAAATCACTTTTTGAACTGCGTTCACACTAAGCCACTTTTTTGCCATTCCCCTAAATTAAAAATATGGTGCTGGCGGGGATCGAACTCTATACCTCTTGTATGCAAGTCACATGTTCTAACCAAATGAGCTACTAAGTTTTTTGCTTACATACCTTAGGACAATGTCAAAAATTATTCTTTTTTCGTTCCTCTTTTTCATGTTTTGCTGCAATATTTAATTTAAAGATATCTTCTTCATTTTAAATCGTTTTTCTGCAAGCCATAGGATTAAATTGACTAGAAAATCGTCACGAACACAATGACGCTAATTTCGTGACCAAATTCCTGAAGCTCTTCAAATTTTTCTTTTTCAATTGTTCGCATGTGTTTCTTCCCATTTCATGTATTGCACTTAATTAACTTATTACATGAAATATTTATTGTCATTATTTAATTTTTCTCTTAAATATATCTATGTATATAATTGATATGCATATTTCCACTTTAAAATTAAGTATTCTTTAATTTGTTACTTTAACATTCACAGTAAATACGGGGTGTTACATTCTCCCCTCCTTTAAAGGATTTCGTCCTCGAAATCTCTAAGTTAAGTAGAATGTATCCTAACATCCAACATCCATCTACTCAACCATCAAACATAGGCATCCATTGTCCTTAAAAAGATTTTCGAATGCTTTCATAATCATATGCATAGTGTGTATATTTCCTTATCTAATGCAAAATCAGGCGGTCTACTGATTCAGTTGACCTCCTTAATGCAAATTATGTCAGTGCTATGAGTCCATCATGTATGCAGTTATTCCTAATCGTACTTTATAACTTCTACATGAGTGCTCAATCATTCATACAAATGCAACATTCATATGATAACACATCAAGTTTCATTCCACATATATACACATATATGCATATGCAATATGAAAGTGACTGAGCCAATCTAGTACCTAGTGTGTGTGTGTGTGTATATGCATCCACGAGCAACCACTTGCAACCACTTGCAACCATCAATCATAACATGTTTCAAATACATGCTTCCATCCATTGGCTTCTACCTAAGGGTCGAGGATAGGATCGAGAGGATATACTTAAAAGATAAACACTAGCATCCAAATAAACGTTATAGAAAAAGAGAGATCAAGGATATACCCTTAAAAAGGGTATGATGCGCGTATCTAGTCTTCGAAGTCGCATCTTCTTGAGCTTCCCTTAGATGCAAATCTTGTACTTCCTCATTCTTAGAGAAAACCAAAAGATCATCTATGCACAAGCGAAGTGAACATCCGCCTTTGTAGCGAGAACGAATGGAGCACCCCACTTAGAAATACTTCGCCATATGAACCCTTTTTAAAGTAACTCTTTTACTTGTTTACTGAGTTCTTCCTTTCCCTTGGATTCATGTGTCGTACAGGTAATGCAACTGTCTTTGCATTGTCAACTAGATATATGCGGATGTCTACCTCGCGTTTTAGGGGACAAACCGCTAACCTAATCAAAAACATCTGCGTACTCATGGACTACTCCAACGGATCACAAATCGTCGATAGATGCATCAAGTGATTCTAGGTAGCTAAGACAAACTGATCCCTTAGGATCGCACGAAATCCCGAGGGTATTCCCGAGGCAAGTCGAAAGTCTAACTACCCTCCTTTCACAATTACTAGCTAACCAATCCATGCCTAGAATCAACCCATAGCCCATGAAACCAAAAACATAAGCATTACACTTAGACTCAATACTTAATATAGTTATTATCAAATCCTCACAAACCAAAGGTAAATGAGCCGAACCACAAATTGGATTTGAGACAATAATGGGATCTTCTACTATACGAGTACTAAGGTGCAGAGACTCAACTATGGAAGCAGATATAAATGAATGTAAAGCGCTAAAATCAAAAAGAGTACTAATAGGATGATCAAAAAGAAAAACTAGACTTTTTCAACAGAAACTCTACTACCTCTCTCTCAGGTACGCTAGTAGTGAGAGCATGCACTTGCCCTCCTGAAAATCCTATCCTTTGTTCTTGCCCTTGTCCTTAATTATATGACCCGTTATACCATAATAACGACACTTCCTCTTGTCTTAGATTTTTCTATTATTTCCTCCTTTGTGAACCAAGTCCATATCCATGAGTTTCTCATCCTTAGGTTGTGTTCCTTAGCCAAACTCCCTTATTCTCATCTTTCCCATCTTTGTGTAACTTGTTGACAATCTCTTGAAAGCTGCCTCCATCGCACGGAAAACCCTACAAAGCTTCAAAGAAAATTAGATGCGGGTGAAACTACTGCGGCTATATATGGAAGTTCGGTACTTCTTCGCCTTTTGACAAGTGTTGTAGTCTCATCAAGCCTATGGAACAATGTCGCGATGAGGTTACCTCCCAGAAAGCCGGGAGCCCCAGAGACTCAGTAAAGAAGGAAAACAAGGATTCAAACAGAGGATCAAAAGATAGTGCATATGGATTTGGGGAATATGCCTTTAAAAAAACTTTTCTTTAGAAAATTCTTCTTTTATAACCGTCTTGAAAATAATTTTTCAAATCTTTTATCTGATCCGGTAACCTTCAGCTCTAATACCACATGTAACACCCCACCTCCGTTAAGGTCACTCACAAAGGGAATGCATTAACTTCAGCGGAGCGTCATAAGTGTATAGAACAGATAAATTACAAAACTAACAAAATTTAAACAGCGGAAAATAAATAATAAATAAAATTTTACTTTATTGATAAAACAACAGCTTGGTAAAACAACTTGTATTGTAACACCCCGCAATTTTAATATAATTAAAAATGTATATATATACATAGACAGGTTAATAATGGTGATGTACAATGAAAATTACTTAACATGAAAGAGAAGGAAAGATTAATTCAATGGTAGTGTACATAATGGAGAAGATATTAAAATAAGGATACTTAATTTAAATATTAGGAATTAAGTAAAATGGACATCTCCATTGCGTTCGTCTCCTAATTCTACATAAAATAGAGTCCAAGTTTTCGAAAATCGGAATTCGTATGAAAGAGTTATGGCCTTCGGAAGATTCAAAACAGTTCGAAATTCGACCCAGGAAGCTGGGCGGGAAATTTCCTGCCCAGAACAGGGAAGGTCGACCTGAGGGTCAGGTCGACCAGGGGGTCGACCTTGGGGTCGACCTACCCCCTAGGAGGTTGACCTGGGGGTCGACCCACCTCAGATCTGGGCAGTTTTTGTTCCTGTGACGTGGTTTGACGTGCTGTACGGTCCGGATGGCTTCTAGGTCAATCCTAGGGCCCTAAAAATGCTCTCTACACCTATAAAATAGTGCCTAGACCTAACCTAATTCATAAACAATTCCTTCTGACGCCTCCATACTGTCAAACTTCAACCAAACATGGCCGCCGCCTCAAAACTCTAAACTAAATTGCAAGTTCTTCATCGACTTTGGAGTTTAATCAAATCAAGTGGCAAAGTTCCTCATCAACGATTCAAGCTCTTCACCAATAATTAAATAAGTTGATTAAATCAACATTCTACATCAACAACAAATCGCTTATTTCTCTAATCCAGTCAAAGTGAGTGGATTTGAACTATATTTGTTGTATAATGTTGCTTCTATCGTTTACCATTCCCCATAACAAATATGATGTTAATTTAATAAGATCTGTTATTTTATTTATGCCTACGTTTGAGTTCTCTCCTTTTTATCCTTTCCCCTTTTTATTTTTGGATGTAGGTTATCTCAAACCTAGACGAAATCTTATTATACAATACGCACGATTGGAATATGGGGATATTGGAAAATAATCTATTTTATGCGGTCGAGGAATATAATCTATAATGTTGAATTTATGTAAGTTTGACATAATAGTCATTGGATATGGAATTGGTATAATTTTATATTAACAACATATAACTGGATATCATGGGTTTGTGAAATTTATTTGTGACTTGGAAAATTAGCCTAGAGGGTGAATTAGATTATATGTACAAACATGGGAATGTTGGGTTATATATATATATATTTATATATATATATATATTGGGAAAATATTGATTATATGAAATTGAGTATAATTGGATATTGGAAATTGGCATGTTTGGAATTGGTGAATTTGGCTATAAATGGATAATTTGGTTAATATGGAATTTGACTAACTATTATGTAAATTGGTATAGTTAATGACAAATTTGAAGATAGGCATAAAAATATGAATTGGGATTAAGTTGAATTTGGACCACATGACATGAATTTGGGGTTTGGGTGAAAGACAAATGTAAATGAAAGCCTAAGACACGAGGGTAGACGCGTTTGTGGTGTAAGACTCCCCAGAACCGCCCGGAAAATCCAGCAACCACAAGCGGATGTCTAATGTGAGAGGTCAACGGCAAGAACTAGAGGCGTAACGGTTTATGACACGAGGTTAGGCGCGTTGTGGTATAAGTCTGCCCGGAACCGCCAGGCAAATCCAGCAGCCACGAACGGACGTCTAATACGAGAGGTCATACATCGTTACGACATTATAAATAAATTAAGAAATACTAACCATAATAAGACATGTGGGTGACATGGGTATGGTTAGAGGGTTGAGTGGGTGATATAAATGACATGTAAGGCATGACTAATGTGGACTTAACCGTTGTAAGGCATGTGATGTAAGACATAAACAAGGTAGACTAAACCGTAGCAAAACATGTGTAAGACATGGAAACTATAATAAAAAGGGGGTTAAGTGGGACACGTGTGACATGTGAAACAGAATTTAGATATGCTTAACCAAATGGGACCCGTAACGGTATCATAAATTAATTGAATTGGGTAAAGTTTAAGCAATGGGTTAAGTAAAAGGAAGGGTTAAGTCAAATCTAAAATTAATGACACAGGAATAGTGGAATGATAATTACCTATTATAAATTTGAGTTGTGGTGATGTAAAATTAAATAATAGGCAAACTTGTCATAGGGACAAGGGAAGGTTATGACTTAAGATGTAATACAAGACTTGAAGGGTGGGACGACTTATACTATGAAATAAGTTAATCTAATATTGATGACAAGAAATGGGGAATAATAAATAACCTATTATGAATAAACTTTAATAAGGCAAGAAATGATAATAGGTGGAAATTATAACTTATGGGACAAGATAAGTTATAGGAAACGATAAGGAATATGAGATAACTTATATGTAAAGATATACTTAAATTAAGTGATTTGGAAAGGAGAAATGTGAAATTAAAAATGATATAAGTTATATGAGTGCAAAAGAAGTAAATTAGAATCATATATGTTGGTTGGGTTAAGTAATTCTTTGGGTGCCAGTCTGATGTTGATTTTGGTCTTCAGGGCTAGTGTTTAGAGGGTTATTCTCTTAATCAGTATGTATGTGGGATAAGGCATACTTAACTATGAACTAAGTATAACATGTTCTTGTAACCCAAAAAGGGAATAATTTATGAAATTGGAAAATAACATGTTGTGGGCTTGTTAATGGACTTAAGTGGGTTAAGTATAAATTGAATTAATAAGCAAGGGTAACTTGGTGAATACGAAAAAAAAGGAAGCTAATGTGAATAACCAAGTTAAATGAGAAAGTTGACGAGGTGGCTATGACGACCCGTAACTTCCCCGTAAAGGAAAGCGCCGGATAGTTCGAGAACAAACCACAACAGACAACATACAGAAGAACATTTCATTGTATATTACAACAATGCATCAGATTACAAGAATATACAGAGTATAAATGAATATTACACAGAAATATCAGAGATTTAAATTACATTTAAATACATAGCAGCGGAAAATAATACAATACACAACTAGAAGAGATATACGGATACAAAGCTTTCCGGATATCATTCCAGCTGTAAACCAGGATCCTGCGAATATAAATCTGCAAAACCAAAACTACTAGCTGCCCGTGTCAAAATAGGGGCACCCAGAGTTTAGGTTAAAACAATAAACTCCAGGTCAGTCATGTGACTGGTGTGAGAACTAAAAACAGTTATTAATCTTTATTTTCAAAGTTAGGTAAATCAAGGGACCACGCCGTATAACACGGAACGGGTTTCCTCCCAAGAATACCAGTGCATAAAACAAACAGCGCAATGCTAAATAAAGAAAAATGAAGCTGTTATAAGACCCAGGTCCCATCACACAATGCAACGCAGTCGAGGATAGGGTTTTCCCTTATAACAGCCAAAGAATGCTTGATACGTTTAAAACAAATCATTTGATACTATTATAAGTGCATAGTGTATAAAACACTTCAAATCATAAGTATCAATCATAGGCGGCATAAGCGCCCCATCCCACTATGTCGCCATATATAGGATTACAACTAAAACCGCAAATGTCACGTATTTGGAAATTGGATTTCCGTCTATGAACCGAGGCAAAAGATAGTCCTCAACCGATTCGAGACGCTCTAGCCCGCCCCTCAGGATCAGAACGCATCAACCCTTTAGATCGTCAGGGCCGGTCCACCGATGTGGATTATTATGCCTGAACACTACGTCTCCCCACCCTATGGGGTGTAAGTCTGGTCCGTCAGCCGACCAGAATGCATCGGCCGAAACCGATATAACCGAGGCGCCTCGCAACAGCAACAACCACATAAGTCAAACTCGTCAGGGCGTGTAAAACCACTGACGCCACTTCTAGCTAGAAAGAAACGCAAGTCCTCCCTGATGTCCTCTCCCGTTTTTGGTTCATACCGGGTGTGAAACACGCGAGGTAAACGTTACACAAAGCTACGCCACAAAGGCCGTGCTTTGATCATCACCACAAGACTTTGCTTTTCAACAGAAGCCTTGATCATTTGCATCTTAGCATGCCACACAGGCAAACCACCCTATGCAACCGATATCAGTCACACAGAATGAAATCCAATGTCAGACACACAGTCCATTTACAAGTCCGTTCTGGGCCTGAACGAAACCGGAGGCACCTAGTACCCCGCATATCCATCGATCTCCAAGTACGTCTGGACGATCACTAACTGTTTCCATCTTCTTGGGTGTACAGCCCAATCAAGATCATCAGTTATCACCCAAACGACGTGAAGACCTCCGGTCTTCGACCATCGTCTTCATCTTCGACTTATCGTCGTATCAGTTATTCAGAATGGGATAAACCCGGTCTTTCCGAATAACTCGCGTATATTTAAATAAGTGTTACACAAACACAACATACGCCTCATTCCAATTCATTAGTCACTAACCGTAAATTAATCAAGAGAATAATTCCCCAAATATTAACCCCGAAGGCCGAAACCAACATCAGATCAATATCCAGAAAACCATTCTGCTTGGCTAACCGACAGTTAGTTTCTAAATTTCACGTTCAAATCTAATTAAAGATTTAACTATCGCCTGGAGCAAAACTGGTGATACTCCATTCTCGATCTTTTCAATCTAATTAAAGATTCATTAAAACTCCACTTAGTTTTAATCATTATCTGGGTTAAAGAATCAGTGTCATTTAAAACACGATTCACGATAAACCCAAAATCACATTCCATTAATTATCGGGTTAAAGAACAAGTGTTATTTAAAACACTGTTCACGATAAACCCAAAAATCAATACCAATTCAATTCCAATTAAATATCATTTAATTGGTACACTTCATTAAATCTAAATAAAAAGATTTAATCTTTTCTCAACTGGGTTCAAGAACAGTGTTAGTGAAGACACCATTCACGACAAACCCAAATCACATTCGATATTCAATTCCAATTAAATATTATTTAATTGGTACACTTCATTAAATCTAAATAAAAAGATTTAATCTTTTCTCAACTGGGTTCAAGAACAGTGTTAGTGAAGACACCATTCACGACAAACCCAAATCACATTCGATATTCAATTCCAATTAAATATTATTTAATTGGTACACTTCATTAAATCTAAATAAAAAGATTTAATCTTTTCTCAACTGGGTTCAAGAACAGTGTTAGTGAAGACACCATTCACGACAAACCCAAATCACATTCGATATTCAATTCCAATTAAATATTATTTAATTGGTACACTTCATTAAATCTAAATAAAAAGATTTAATCTTTTCTCAACTGGGTTCAAGAACAGTGTTAGTGAAGACACCATTCACGACAAACCCAAATCACATTCGATATTCAATACAAGGCTCTGAATAGAAAATATATCGGCTTATATTCAATATCGAATTCTACGACTAACAAATGTAGTATTGGAAATAACGATATACATATATATCTTTCAAATTTCCATAACAACACCTGTATAATCACGAATTCCAACATCGAAATATTCCGAAGACAATTTCGATTCAAATACACTCCAATGCAATCATTGGAATTTTGGTTACTTTTAAAACCCTTTTCGAATTCAATTTATTTATTTAAAAATAAATAGAATTATAATTCTAGTTCAAAACTAGTTCATTTCGATAAAAATCTATTTTTATCTTTTCAAATAGGGAGTTTTTCATCCCAATTCTTCACAAATCATTTCTTATGATTTTACACAAATTATTACTATTTTTAATAATTTTATCAAGGCCTGTACAGTCGATTTCCAACAATGGCCATCGAACTGCACTTACAGCGACCTTTTTCGAATTTGATTTGGACGTATCTCCAAATCCAACCGTTAGATTTCAAATTTCTAACCTTCGTTAGAAAGCTCTTTTCGATACGAACCCAACGGTTCCGGTTTTAGGAGAATCCGACGGTCGGATCTCCCGCAATGTCCGTTTGAAATAAATGGTCGAAATTCACGAACTGCCGCGGCGCGGCGCGTTCTATTCAGGCCATTATATTATATATATAATATATATAATATATACTTCGTCGATTTCTATTTAAAACGAATTATATAAATAGTTTTAAATTCGTTTCAAAAGCAATTTCAACCTCCTTTTCAATTCAAATCAAAATTGAATTTTTCTTTATAAATTCGTTTCAAAATTCATTTCTATTCAATTCAAATTTCAATTCAATTTGAATTCATTTCAATTCGTTTTCAATTCAATTCATTTCGAAATCGTTTTCAATTCAATTCATTTCGAAATCGTTTTCAATTCAATTCATTTCGAAATCGTTTTCAATTCAATTCATTTCGAAATCGTTTTCAATTCAATTCATTTCGAAATCGTTTTCAATTCAATTCATTTCGAAATCGTTTTCAATTCAATTCATTTCGAAATCGTTTTCAATTCAATTCATTTCGAAATCGTTTTCAATTCAATTCATTTCGAAATCGTTTTCAATTCAATTCAAAATATTCGATTTCGAAATCACTTTTCAATATTCATTTTTAAGATGAATAAAATCGATATAAATATCGTTCACGTCAAAATGGCGTCAATCTAATCAACACGGCTTCATAAATTTCTATTTTCAAATATTCTATTTCAAATATTTCTTTTTCAAAATAGTTGTTATTATCAAAATATTTCGTTCAACACATGACCAATCTCAATGAATGAGTACTGTCAACACATGAACTTTTATTTTATAATATTCTTTATTTTTCAAATTGGAATGAGGCCCAATCAATCACCATATAAAGTTAATTATATGGATTTTCATACAACACATGTATATAATAACATTGAAAATAATCAACCATCAACCAAAGTGCACTACACTGTAAAAGCATCAAATATAGATATTCAACGCTTATAACAGCCTGTCAATCAATCGATCGACATATTTAATCAATCAGGATGAGTGAACTGCAAATTTCATCCCAACACCCGTGTGGGGTTTCAAACAATCAAACAAATATTTTATTCGTGCAGTTGGGCGATGTGTAAAATTTATCGTCCCAATCAATGTCATTCAAATAGGTGTACATAAACAAACCGTCTGGTTTGTAAATGAATATTCTATTTTATTCACTTCACGTTAAAAATTATATTTTTAACGATAAAACATTTTATTCCAACATATGAATTTCTATTCAGTTCATTCTTTAAATAAAATGATATTTTTATTTTTTTTTTCTAACACATTTTAGAAAATTTCGGCGGCATAACGGCACGATACTAGAAACGGGACAAGGCCTAGCCTTATCCCCGGTCTAGTGAAGGCCCACGCCATTCACACATCAATCAAATCAATTCGTTATGCAAACCACAAACTTTGGAGTAAGGGTCTAACCTAGCCTTACTCCTTCGCCTTATAACGGCGCACGTCTAATCCTAACCAATTTATCGATTCGATTTTTCACACCACAAACCACATTCAAACCAATATCACAATCAATCACCAAACAGTCAAACAAACAAGTCCATGGTCTGTGGACGGGTGTCGGGTGCTACTAAGCACCGTCTGCATCCTAGTATATATATAACTAGAAAAATAAATTGAAAGGTGAGAAATTCTCACATATAGCTATCCTAGCTCCACGGCTTTTCATTTGCAGAAGTCTTCCTCGTTATCGCCTCTTCGTCATCTTCATTGCCCGTAGTCACTATATATATAAAAATCGAATTTTTATTTCAAAGTTCAATATATAAAAATCGAATTTTTATTTCAAAGTTCAATATATAAAAATCGAATTTTTATTTCAAAGTTCAATATATAAAAATCGAATTTTTCTTATGCTATTCAATATATAAAAATCGAATTTTTCTTATGCTATTCAATATATAAAAATCGAATTTTTCTTATGCTATTCAATATATAAAAATCGAATTTTTCTTATGCTATTCAATATATAAAAATCGAATTTTTTCTTATGCTATTCAATATATAAAAATCGAATTTTTCTTATGCTATTCAATATATAAAAATATCATTTTTATCTCGCTTTCCATATATAAAAAATCTGATTTTTATCTCGCTTTCCATATATAAAAAATCTGATTTTTTATCTCGCTTTCCATATATAAAAAATCTGATTTTTATCTCGCTTTCCATATATAAAAAAAAAAATCTGATTTTTTTACTTTTAAAGAACTCACCTTTTTATTTTTAAGGCACAAACCTTTTCCTTTTAAAATCAATTTTTAAATCATTTAAAAAAATTCAGTTTTTAAATTCTAAAACAAAGAAACAGTTTTTAAAATTCTTAAAAAAATGCAGTCTTGCTCTTTTAAAAAAAAAACAGTTTTAAAAACTTTTTTCAAAATTAGAATTACAGAATTGAAAAATAAAAATAAAATAAAGTAAAGTAGAAAAGAAAAAAAAACTTACTGCCGAAGAAACGGGGGGGGGGGGGTCTTCACTGCGTCGGAGGGTCAGGGAGGCACTGGAGGTGGTCGGGCTCTGCAGCGTCGGTCGGCGGTGGGCTATGCGGTTGAGGCTGCGGTGGAGAGAGAAGGAAGAAAAGGGGAGGAAGAAGAGGAGAGGGCGGCTACTGGGAGGGGGAGGCATTGCGAGGTCGGCGGCGCTCCTCCAGATGCGGCGATGGGCGGCGGCGCTCCAAGGGGGGGGCGGCTGTCGATCGGCTTAGGGTTCCCTTTTTTTTTTTTTATCTGTAACGATTTGGGAATGAGAGAAGGGGGGGGCCAGAGCGGTAAAAAGGGGGGAAAGGAAATTAAATTAATTTTTAATTAATTTAATTAATTTAATTGCAAAAAGTTGACTTTTTCATACGACCTCTAAACAAGGTCCACCGCCTGTCGTCCATAACGTTTTACCCCCATTCCGAACACAATGGGATATGTATCGCAAGCTGATTCGATCGTTTGAATCAGTTTCCGTTGAATTTACCTTTAAATCACTATATTGAATTTTAAACGTACATTTCAAATTACCGGGGTCACATACTAACTAGAAAAATTCCAGAAAAATAATTTCTAGCTTCGTATTGACGATACGGTCCTAACAAAACTAGTTTCGTCGAATTCTGAGACCGTTAGAAAAATGGCCAATTTCCAGTCGATTAAAATCAACTGAAATGGTCAAAACACGTTTTCCTTTACCACGCTCACATATTGATTCGAAAAATTATGAAATTCGGAATCTAGCAATAATTCGACATCACGGACCTAACAAAACTGGTTTCGTCGAAATCCGAGGTCGTTTGCAAAATTGCTATTTTTAAGGGCCTTATATATATAAAAATATATATAAATTCCACAGCGACTATTTCTAATTTTAAACTGGACATATCTTATCATTTCTAAGAAGAAATCTCAGTTTGTTAACTTCGTTACAAAGATATAGTTATACAGATTCAAATATTTCTTGTTTCGTTCAATTCTGACTTATATTGAATTCTGTATATTCATTTGAAATTAGAAATCGAATTTTCGAACTACCGCGCCATTTTCAATTCCTTTTATAATTATATATAATTATTATATATTCTAACGACGACGTATATAATATATACGTTCTAATTCTATTCAAAATAAATTTCACGTCGATATTATTTAAAATAATTCATTTTAAATATTCAAAATTCGCTAAAATTGCCAAAATAAAAATTTTAAACTGGCCCAGATTTTCCGGGTTGTTACAATCTCCCCCACTTAAAACTTTTCGTCCCCGAAAAGGAACAAAGTCGAAAGTGGTTTGATTAATCAACTCTATGTTCGATCTGGCTTTCATTCTCCAACCCTTTGGTTTCTGAGAATTTTCAAAATTTCAAAAATTTGGCTAACACCCTAAATTTTCGAAAAATTTCGCCATAACCTCCCCTGCAATGGGAGCATCGGGGAATTTCAAATAGCTTCCCCGGTCCTTCAGATCTCAAAAAGAAAAAGAAAAAGCCAAGCGGCTAGCCAATAGGCTCACAAAATCATCATCACCCAAACAAAACAGGAAATTATGTAGTAAACATGTACCTATTTGTCGGGCAAACAAATTTTATTCTCTGGCTCTAGCCTCCTTGCTATGACCTGTTCAATATAAGTATATGTACATGCAAGCAAATGCGACCAATTTTCAATATAATTCAATATTTGACTCAAATGAACTAAATGGTTCAAATTTTAATTATCCAAACAATAATCAAACAATACAACCATCAATCAATTAGTTGATTAGCTTTTCAAATGCATAACTTTGATATATAGTCAAAAATCTCATTTTTGATGTCAAATCACAACAATAGGCCCTATCTAATTTTTGGTTCTCACACCAGTCAATAGGAAATATATAGAAAATCACACCTTCAACACTCGAACACTAATTACTGGTGATGTCATGACAATCATCAGTACCATCTTCGGGCGACTAGAGTGTGATGCTATATCTATCCAATATATTAAAATTTCGAATACACGCGGATCAGACGTATACGCAAAATCTATATATACTGGATTGTCCAATTCTATATAAATAGATAATCAAATACGAATAATTGATTTAAATTTCAAAACCAATTTGTTTTCATTAAAAAAAAAAAAAATATACTCTTCACACTCGTTCTAGGACACTACTGATCCCATCTCTAACGAGTCATTCTCATTGGATATTACTAATCCAATATCTGATGAATTCTTTCGTATGGTTCTAATGTGCCTTGTTCTCTAAGCTTTGTAAACCAAAGCTCTGATACCAAATATGACGACCCGTAACTTCCCCGTAAAGGAAAGCGCCGGATAGTTCGAGAACAAACCACAACAGACAACATACAGAAGAACATTTCATTGTATATTACAACAATGCATCAGATTACAAGAATATACAGAGTATAAATGAATATTACACAGAAATATCAGAGATTTAAATTACATTTAAATACATAGCAGCGGAAAATAATACAATACACAACTAGAAGAGATATACGGATACAAAGCTTTCCGGATATCATTCCAGCTGTAAACCAGGATCCTGCGAATATAAATCTGCAAAACCAAAACTACTAGCTGCCCGTGTCAAAATAGGGGCACCCAGAGTTTAGGTTAAAACAATAAACTCCAGGTCAGTCATGTGACTGGTGTGAGAACTAAAAACAGTTATTAATCTTTATTTTCAAAGTTAGGTAAATCAAGGGACCACGCCGTATAACACGGAACGGGTTTCCTCCCAAGAATACCAGTGCATAAAACAAACAGCGCAATGCTAAATAAAGAAAAATGAAGCTGTTATAAGACCCAGGTCCCATCACACAATGCAACGCAGTCGAGGATAGGGTTTTCCCTTATAACAGCCAAAGAATGCTTGATACGTTTAAAACAAATCATTTGATACTATTATAAGTGCATAGTGTATAAAACACTTCAAATCATAAGTATCAATCATAGGCGGCATAAGCGCCCCATCCCACTATGTCGCCATATATAGGATTACAACTAAAACCGCAAATGTCACGTATTTGGAAATTGGATTTCCGTCTATGAACCGAGGCAAAAGATAGTCCTCAACCGATTCGAGACGCTCTAGCCCGCCCCTCAGGATCAGAACGCATCAACCCTTTAGATCGTCAGGGCCGGTCCACCGATGTGGATTATTATGCCTGAACACTACGTCTCCCCACCCTATGGGGTGTAAGTCTGGTCCGTCAGCCGACCAGAATGCATCGGCCGAAACCGATATAACCGAGGCGCCTCGCAACAGCAACAACCACATAAGTCAAACTCGTCAGGGCGTGTAAAACCACTGACGCCACTTCTAGCTAGAAAGAAACGCAAGTCCTCCCTGATGTCCTCTCCCGTTTTTGGTTCATACCGGGTGTGAAACACGCGAGGTAAACGTTACACAAAGCTACGCCACAAAGGCCGTGCTTTGATCATCACCACAAGACTTTGCTTTTCAACAGAAGCCTTGATCATTTGCATCTTAGCATGCCACACAGGCAAACCACCCTATGCAACCGATATCAGTCACACAGAATGAAATCCAATGTCAGACACACAGTCCATTTACAAGTCCGTTCTGGGCCTGAACGAAACCGGAGGCACCTAGTACCCCGCATATCCATCGATCTCCAAGTACGTCTGGACGATCACTAACTGTTTCCATCTTCTTGGGTGTACAGCCCAATCAAGATCATCAGTTATCACCCAAACGACGTGAAGACCTCCGGTCTTCGACCATCGTCTTCATCTTCGACTTATCGTCGTATCAGTTATTCAGAATGGGATAAACCCGGTCTTTCCGAATAACTCGCGTATATTTAAATAAGTGTTACACAAACACAACATACGCCTCATTCCAATTCATTAGTCACTAACCGTAAATTAATCAAGAGAATAATTCCCCAAATATTAACCCCGAAGGCCGAAACCAACATCAGATCAATATCCAGAAAACCATTCTGCTTGGCTAACCGACAGTTAGTTTCTAAATTTCACGTTCAAATCTAATTAAAGATTTAACTATCGCCTGGAGCAAAACTGGTGATACTCCATTCTCGATCTTTTCAATCTAATTAAAGATTCATTAAAACTCCACTTAGTTTTAATCATTATCTGGGTTAAAGAATCAGTGTCATTTAAAACACGATTCACGATAAACCCAAAATCACATTCCATTAATTATCGGGTTAAAGAACAAGTGTTATTTAAAACACTGTTCACGATAAACCCAAAAATCAATACCAATTCAATTCCAATTAAATATCATTTAATTGGTACACTTCATTAAATCTAAATAAAAAGATTTAATCTTTTCTCAACTGGGTTCAAGAACAGTGTTAGTGAAGACACCATTCACGACAAACCCAAATCACATTCGATATTCAATTCCAATTAAATATTATTTAATTGGTACACTTCATTAAATCTAAATAAAAAGATTTAATCTTTTCTCAACTGGGTTCAAGAACAGTGTTAGTGAAGACACCATTCACGACAAACCCAAATCACATTCGATATTCAATTCCAATTAAATATTATTTAATTGGTACACTTCATTAAATCTAAATAAAAAGATTTAATCTTTTCTCAACTGGGTTCAAGAACAGTGTTAGTGAAGACACCATTCACGACAAACCCAAATCACATTCGATATTCAATTCCAATTAAATATTATTTAATTGGTACACTTCATTAAATCTAAATAAAAAGATTTAATCTTTTCTCAACTGGGTTCAAGAACAGTGTTAGTGAAGACACCATTCACGACAAACCCAAATCACATTCGATATTCAATACAAGGCTCTGAATAGAAAATATATCGGCTTATATTCAATATCGAATTCTACGACTAACAAATGTAGTATTGGAAATAACGATATACATATATATCTTTCAAATTTCCATAACAACACCTGTATAATCACGAATTCCAACATCGAAATATTCCGAAGACAATTTCGATTCAAATACACTCCAATGCAATCATTGGAATTTTGGTTACTTTTAAAACCCTTTTCGAATTCAATTTATTTATTTAAAAATAACTAGAATTATAATTCTAGTTCAAAACTAGTTCATTTCGATAAAAATCTATTTTTATCTTTTCAAATAGGGAGTTTTTCATCCCAATTCTTCACAAATCATTTCTTATGATTTTACACAAATTATTACTATTTTTAATAATTTTATCAAGGCCTGTACAGTCGATTTCCAACAATGGCCATCGAACTGCACTTACAGCGACCTTTTTCGAATTTGATTTGGACGTATCTCCAAATCCAACCGTTAGATTTCAAATTTCTAACCTTCGTTAGAAAGCTCTTTTCGATACGAACCCAACGGTTCCGGTTTTAGGAGAATCCGACGGTCGGATCTCCCGCAATGTCCGTTTGAAATAAATGGTCGAAATTCACGAACTGCCGCGGCGCGGCGCGTTCTATTCAGGCCATTATATTATATATATAATATATATAATATATACTTCGTCGATTTCTATTTAAAACGAATTATATAAATAGTTTTAAATTCGTTTCAAAAGCAATTTCAACCTCCTTTTCAATTCAAATCAAAATTGAATTTTTCTTTATAAATTCGTTTCAAAATTCATTTCTATTCAATTCAAATTTCAATTCAATTTGAATTCATTTCAATTCGTTTTCAATTCAATTCATTTCGAAATCGTTTTCAATTCAATTCATTTCGAAATCGTTTTCAATTCAATTCATTTCGAAATCGTTTTCAATTCAATTCATTTCGAAATCGTTTTCAATTCAATTCATTTCGAAATCGTTTTCAATTCAATTCATTTCGAAATCGTTTTCAATTCAATTCATTTCGAAATCATTTTCAATTCAATTCATTTCGAAATCGTTTTCAATTCAATTCATTTCGAAATCGTTTTCAATTCAATTCAAAATATTCGATTTCGAAATCACTTTTCAATATTCATTTTTAAGATGAATAAAATCGATATAAATACCGTTCACGTCAAAATGGCGTCAATCTAATCAACACGGCTTCATAAATTTCTTTTTTCAAATATTCTATTTCAAATATTTCTTTTTCAAAATAGTTGTTATTATCAAAATATTTCGTTCAACACATGACCAATCTCAATGAATGAGTACTGTCAACACATGAACTTTTATTTTATAATATTCTTTATTTTTCAAATTGGAATGAGGCCCAATCAATCACCATATAAAGTTAATTATATGGATTTTCATACAACACATGTATATAATAACATTGAAAATAATCAACCATCAACCAAAGTGCACTACACTGTAAAAGCATCAAATATAGATATTCAACGCTTATAACAGCCTGTCAATCAATCGATCGACATATTTAATCAATCAGGATGAGTGAACTGCAAATTTCATCCCAACACCCGTGTGGGGTTTCAAACAATCAAACAAATATTTTATTCGTGCAGTTGGGCGATGTGTAAAATTTATCGTCCCAATCAATGTCATTCAAATAGGTGTACATAAACAAACCGTCTGGTTTGTAAATGAATATTCTATTTTATTCACTTCACGTTAAAAATTATATTTTTAACGATAAAACATTTTATTCCAACATATGAATTTCTATTCAGTTCATTCTTTAAATAAAATGATATTTTTATTTTTATTTTCTAACACATTTTAGAAAATTTCGGCGGCATAACGGCACGATACTAGAAACGGGACAAGGCCTAGCCTTATCCCCGGTCTAGTGAAGGCCCACGCCATTCACACATCAATCAAATCAATTCGTTATGCAAACCACAAACTTTGGAGTAAGGGTCTAACCTAGTCTTACTCCTTCGCCTTATAACGGCGCACGTCTAATCCTAACCAATTTATCGATTCGATTTTTCACACCACAAACCACATTCAAACCAATATCACAATCAATCACCAAACAGTCAAACAAACAAGTCCATGGTCTATGGACGGGTGTCGGGTGCTACTAAGCACCGTCTGCATCCTAGTATATATATAACTAGAAAAATAAATTGAAAGGTGAGAAATTCTCACATATAGCTATCCTAGCTCCACGGCTTTTCATTTGCAGAAGTCTTCCTCGTTATCGCCTCTTCGTCATCTTCGTTGCCCGTAGTCACTATATATATAAAAATCGAATTTTTATTTCAAAGTTCAATATATAAAAATCGAATTTTTATTTCAAAGTTCAATATATAAAAATCGAATTTTTATTTCAAAGTTCAATATATAAAAATCGAATTTTTCTTATGCTATTCAATATATAAAAATCGAATTTTTCTTATGCTATTCAATATATAAAAATCGAATTTTTCTTATGCTATTCAATATATAAAAATCGAATTTTTCTTATGCTATTCAATATATAAAAATCGAATTTTTTCTTATGCTATTCAATATATAAAAATCGAATTTTTCTTATGCTATTCAATATATAAAAATATCATTTTTATCTCGCTTTCCATATATAAAAAATCTGATTTTTATCTCTCTTTCCATATATAAAAAATCTGATTTTTTATCTCGCTTTCCATATATAAAAAATCTGATTTTTATCTCGCTTTCCATATATAAAAAAAAAAATCTGATTTTTTTACTTTTAAAGAACTCACCTTTTTATTTTTAAGGCACAAACCTTTTCCTTTTAAAATCAATTTTTAAATCATTTAAAAAAATTCAGTTTTTAAATTCTAAAACAAAGAAACAGTTTTTAAAATTCTTAAAAAAATGCAGTCTTGCTCTTTTAAAAAAAAAACAGTTTTAAAAACTTTTTTCAAAATTAGAATTACAGAATTGAAAAATAAAAATAAAATAAAGTAAAGTAGAAAAGAAAAAAAAACTTACTGCCGAAGAAACGGGGGGGGGGGGGGGTCTTCACTGCGTCGGAGGGTCAGGGAGGCACTGGAGGTGGTCGGGCTCTGCAGCGTCGGTCCGCGGTGGGCTATGCGGTTGAGGCTGCGGTGGAGAGAGAAGGAAGAAAAGGGGAGGAAGAAGAGGAGAGGGCGGCTACTGGGAGGGGGAGGCATTGCGAGGTCGGCGGCGCTCCTCCAGATGCGGCGATGGGCGGCGGCGCTCCAAGGGGGGGGCGGCTGTCGATCGGCTTAGGGTTCCCTTTTTTTTTTTTTATCTGTAACGATTTGGGAATGAGAGAAGGGGGGGGGCCAGAGCGGTAAAAAGGGGGGAAAGGAAATTAAATTAATTTTTAATTAATTTAATTAATTTAATTGCAAAAAGTTGACTTTTTCATACGACCTCTAAACAAGGTCCACCGCCTGTCGTCCATAACGTTTTACCCCCATTCCGAACACAATGGGATATGTATCGCAAGCTGATTCGATCGTTTGAATCAGTTTCCGTTGAATTTACCTTTAAATCACTATATTGAATTTTAAACGTACATTTCAAATTACCGGGGTCACATACTAACTAGAAAAATTCCAGAAAAATAATTTCTAGCTTCGTATTGACGATACGGTCCTAACAAAACTAGTTTCGTCGAATTCTGAGACCGTTAGAAAAATGGCCAATTTCCAGTCGATTAAAATCAACTGAAATGGTCAAAACACGTTTTCCTTTACCACGCTCACATATTGATTCGAAAAATTATGAAATTCGGAATCTAGCAATAATTCGACATCACGGACCTAACAAAACTGGTTTCGTCGAAATCCGAGGTCGTTTGCAAAATTGCTATTTTTAAGGGCCTTATATATATAAAAATATATATAAATTCCACAGCGACTATTTCTAATTTTAAACTGGACATATCTTATCATTTCTAAGAAGAAATCTCAGTTTGTTAACTTCGTTACAAAGATATAGTTATACAGATTCAAATATTTCTTGTTTCGTTCAATTCTGACTTATATTGAATTCTGTATATTCATTTGAAATTAGAAATCGAATTTTCGAACTACCGCGCCATTTTCAATTCCTTTTATAATTATATATAATTATTATATATTCTAACGACGACGTATATAATATATACGTTCTAATTCTATTCAAAATAAATTTCACGTCGATATTATTTAAAATAATTCATTTTAAATATTCAAAATTCGCTAAAATTGCCAAAATAAAAATTTTAAACTGGCCCAGATTTTCCGGGTTGTTACAGTGGCACAAGCATGAAATAAATGGTTAGACTTAGGGTCTAATGACATATAAAACTAAGGCGCTTGAGGCAGTCCTTACGTTGTAGGATGAATAACCCAATTTGGTAGATCATGATGGTGTCATAAGGCACGAGGGGGGCGCACGTCCGCTATTTTGGCAGCTCCAACGGACTGAAAGGGGAAGCACACAGCTTCCTGAGACGTTAAAGGTGCTCCTGGTAGTCCTCTGTAGTGGTTTAGCTTCGGGCTAGGATTACAGAGGTTAGGTATGCGTGGAACTACCAGGTGGGTTAGCATTGACTGCACAAGTAGGGGGTAGTCAAAATGCTATACGCGGTGGCATTAATGGTGGTTCGGCGATTGCCTTAGGTGGAGGTGGAGGGTCAAGACCAAACGATAACAAGATCATCGGACGCCTATCACCAACAGCCTGAGGAATGCGAAAAGACAAGAGCTAACCCCTAGAGATCGTTAACCTTTGCTATCAAGGGACGAGTGCGGGGAGACCCCACACGGATGTTTAAATTGTTTGCTTGTTAGGGGCGGTCGCTTAGCTCGTGTGGTCTTTACTAGTTGAGGGAGGGGCGGAGGTGGGGCCATAGCCACCATAGAAAAATTAGACCCGAGGGATATCTGTACATTGGACACTCTTAGAGGCCGGCCCATACAGATATAGAAAAGCTCCCGACCGAGTTCCGTGTTTTCTGGTGTAGCCCTGCCACGGAACTTGGGTGCAAGAGTAGAGAATATGTGTAGTAGAAACATCAAGTACGATTGATGATACGTACGTGGGAAAGTCTAGGTGCAACCATGTCTGCTCTGGGTGGTGTATCGTAGACTAGAGGGCATTATTCAGTGATGGAACCAAACTCGATCGAATAGTTTGAGGATAGTAGTCAGTACGCTTACGTAACACAGCGACAGTGGTTCTATGCGGATGTAGCGTTATACGTTACTATGGCATAGGATGAGGGACTGCGCATATTACTGTGGCGATACGGAGGAGACCGTGCGAGTGGGGTATCACGGGGTGTACCTCAGTTTGGGGGTAGCTACATATACACTACATTAGGTTAATCTACTAAGGGGTAGATGGGTATGACATGTGTGTAAGCTTTGAGTACTATCACACGTATAACCTAATAAATAAGAAAGTGTAATTGAACGGTATATGTAGGATTATTCAAGAAGTGTAGTTTAAATTCATTCACACAGGACTTATGTTCTGACCCCCTCCTCATAACATTCGCAGGTTAGACAGAGACTTATAGCTTTGGGAATACTTATTTAGCAGTATTGTGATTAAGGTAAATCTAGGTTTTAAATATATTATAATTTACTCCTTCCGCTGTGAGGTGTTTTCGGAACTCTAACATATCTCTTTTCTATGTCTTTTTCTGCAGGATACCAGAGCAACCAACTCAGGTTTTGGTGGATTGGATTTGAGAAAAGAAAATCGGTCCGTCGGAATCCGGGTTGTTACAAAGATTGTTTTTCGACACCAAAACACCCTTACCGATTACAATAAAGCATATATCTTGTTTAACAAAATAAAGAAGCATAAGATGACAATGATAATCTCCAAATAAAGTATGAACCAACCATAACAGTGGAAAAGAGAGTCCAAAGCAATACATACAAGAATCTTCAAGCTTGGAAAGTGAAACGGTTCAAACTAAGCTGAGCTATTCCCTCCCTGTCTACCTGGGGGGAAACGGAAGAAGAGAGGCGAAACAAAACTAGGTCAGACATAAGTCTGGTAAGTCCAGTGATTTTCAGTATGTAAACAGGTAATAGTAACATGACATGAATAAACTGAATATAAGACAATACTGTGATAACAGGGATAACAAGATAACATAAGATTAGCATAAGATATGATAAGGCAAGATAAGCAGAATGCGCTTCGGTTCTTTCTCTGATTTCCTATTTTCATTGCACTAACTAACCAGTATCCTAACTAGTGTCTTTTATAGAATGATCTGTATCCCCTATTAGCATCCCAACTAGTATCTTATGAAAAAGGATCTGTATCCCCTGCTAGTGTCCCAACTAGTTTCATGTGTTATATAATAAGGTGATCCCAACCCAGCAATTGTGGTAGCCTTCATGTGTACATCTAGTATGAGGATCTTACCTCAATCAACCTAATTGCCATGAAGATGTTAGATGTACCCATACTACCCTATCGATCGGCTCCCTACTTGTATTAATTTTCCTTGTGTCTGTGTCAATCGGCCCTCTCTTGCATGTAGATACCATGTGCTGGTCCCACCATAAGGTGTATCAATCCCTATGATAGCAACCTGACACGATTCAAGATGCATAGTGTATACTACTGATGCCCACTGCCTTCTTTTCCACTCCGGAGCACATGCACGCCCATACTCCGTCCAAACTACACTGCTGCACCCACCACCACTATTTTGACCGCTTATAATCAGCCCAGTAATCGTGCCCCACCCTGCCTAGTTCAGGGTACCATGATACATCTATGTGAGTTACTGCTGAAATGGGTCCCCGTTATTAGGGTTTCCTACTGGTTAAGTTTGTGGGCTAATATATACAAATATTACCCACTAACATG
This sequence comes from Allium sativum, assembly GCA_030737875.1. NCBI lineage: Eukaryota > Viridiplantae > Streptophyta > Magnoliopsida > Asparagales > Amaryllidaceae > Allium > Allium sativum. The sequence goes on from CM060913.1 coordinate 488,594,126, forward strand.
AGATGTACTTAACCCTCCCACTAATTCAAACATGTTTATTTAACGACTAAGTTTGTGGGCCTATATATACTAATATCACACACCTACCCAAAGTTTACTTAACCGTCCTACTTATCAAGTCAATCTGTATTATTGGTTAAGCTTGCATTAACCCTATCCACTTTGTTCATGTAATATTGGTTAACTGCTGTCCATTCATGTTAACTTAACCTCCCCACAAATCATGTTGTATTGGTTAAATGTTTCCTATTAATTTAACCCTGTTCATTCATCATGTTATATTGGTTAAGTGTTTCCCCTTAACTTAACCCCACTCGTTCATCATGTTATAACGGTTAAGTGTTCTAAATTTACTTAACCCCACCTTCTTGTTTAATTAACATGTTATAACGGTTAAGTGTTCTAAATTTACTTAACCCTACCTTCTTGTCTAATTAACATGTTATAACGGTTAAGTGTTCTAAATTTACTCAACCCCACCTTCTTGTCTAATTAACATGTTATAACGGTTAAGTGTTCTAAATTTTCTTAACCCCACCTTCTTGTCTAATTAACATGTTATATTGGTTAAGTGTTCTAAATATACTTAACTCACCTTCTTGTCTAATTAACATGTTATAACGGTTAAGTGTTCCAAAAATACTTAACCCCACCTTCTTGTCTAATTAATATGTTATAATAGTTAAGTGTTCTAAATTTTTCTTGTCTAATTAACATGTTGTATTGGTTAAGTGTCGCCTATTCATATGTTACTTAACCTTACCATTCTTATCATGTCCGTTTATTAGCATTAATTAATTTATTAATGCCCCAACCTATCACATTAGATCTGTTGTTTGCGGTTGCTGGATGTGTCGGGCGGTTCCGGGCAGACTTCTACCGCAAGCTCATTTTAACCTCGGGTTTTGGGCTATATACGCTAACCTCTCACATTAGATCAGCGCTGTTGCGGTCACTGGATGTGCCGGGCAGTTCCGCGTAGTTTTACACTGCAACTCAATTTAACCTCGGGTTAGGCATGTTCATCTTTTAGCCAAATTATATATTTACCGTACATGTCCAAGTCTAGATTTTACATCCTAATTATCCCAATTTCACAAAACTAGTCATGTTTCAATTCTCAAGTTATACCCACCAATTTCAATTACAAGTTATTAATCAAAATAGGCAACACCCAATCTTTAAATTAATTTACATATGTTCATATGTAAATTATCCACAAATGTTGTCAATTCAAGTCATGCCCCATTTACTGTAATAACCCGGAAAATCTGGGCCAGTTTAAAATTTTTATTTTGGCAATTTTAGTGAATTTTGATTATTTAAAATGAATTATTTTAAATAATATCGACGAGAAATTTATTTTGAATGTAATTCAAACGTATATATTATACGCGTCGTTGTTAGAATATAAATATTTATATATAATTATAAATAGAATTGAAAATGGCGCGGTAGTTCGATAATTCGATTTCAAACTTCAATTGAATGTACCGGGTGCAAAACAATCCGGATTTTAGTGAAACCAAAAACATTAGGATCTAATTGATGATATCTTTCTAACGGATGTAAGAAACTGAGATTTCACTTTAAAAATTGAGAGATATGTCCAGTTGAAAATTCTGAATAGTCGCTATGGAATTCAGGCCCTTAAAAATGGACATTTTGCAAATGACCTCGGATTTCGACGAAACCAGTTTTGTTGGATCCGCAGTGTCAAGTTATTGCTAGGTTTCAAATTTCATAATTTTTCAAATCAATATGTGAGCGTGGCGAAGGAAAACGCGTTTGACCAATTTCAGTTGATTTTAATCGACTGGAAATTGGCCATTTTTCTAACGGTCTCAGAATTCGACGAAACTAGTTTTGTTAGGACCGTATCGGCAATACGAAGCTAGAAAATATTTTTCTGTAATTTTTCGAGTTCGTATGCGGCCCCGGTAATTCGAAATGTACGTTTAAAATTCAATAAAGTGATTTAAATGTAAATTCAACGGAAACTGATTGTTGTGATCAAATCAGCTTACGATACATATCCCATTGTGTTCGGAATGGGGGTAAAACGCTATGGGCGACAGGCGGTGGGCCTCGTTACGAGGTCATATGAAAAAGTCAACTCTTAGTAAATAAAATAATAAAAAAATAAAAAAATAAATATATTTTCCCCTTTATCTTCTGGCCCCCCCCCTCCTCTTTATTTCAGAATCGAAATTCAGTTTAGAAGAAAAGAAAAAAAAAACCCAAAAACGAGATTGAACCCGCTCCCCCTTCAGCTCGTCCACCGTGCCCTGGTGATCCGCCGCCGCTCCGCTCCCCCAGTCGCCAGACCCTCGCCCCTTCAGCTCGTCCTCTTTCCCCTTCAAAGCACGAAGACCCCGAAATCCCCACGAGCCCACCACCACAGCCGTGGCCTCACATCCGCCTGACCGCGCCCCCCCCCCCCCCCCGACTGCTCCGCGATGTTCCGACCCCCACCCGACGCTTCCGACCGACCAGCGCCGCCATCTTCCCCCTTCTACTTGCTGTAAGTTTTTTTATTTTATTTTACTTAGTTTTATTTTTTTTCGGTTTTATTTAAATTAGTTGTTATAGAAATGCTTTGTAAAAAAAAAATTAATTAAAATGATGAGATCTTTAGATATAAAATAGCACTGATTTTTATTTAAGAAAAAAAAACTGATTTTTGATTAAGTAAGAAAAAAAACTGATTTTTATGATTTTAAAAACTGGTTTTATTTTTAGATTTTAAATTAGAGAAAGATTTAAAACTTTAAAATTAGTAAAGGTGAAAACTTTAAAAATAGAAAAGGCGGAATCTTTATTATGTGGAAGAAAGAAAAATATGATTTTTATATTTTTAAGGTATTAAAAATATAATCTTTATAGGATTGAGAATATAAAGATATCATCTTTGTATATGTAGCGAAATAAAAATCTGATTTTTATTTTATATACGTTGAAATAAAGTGGTGATTTTTATAAAGGCGAAAACTTTATTTTTATAAAGGTGAAATCTATATTTTTGAAATGGGATTTTTATATATTGAGCTTTGAAATAAAAATTCGATTTTTATATATTGAACTTTGAAATAAAAATTCGATTTTTATATATTGAACTTTGAAATAAAAATTCGATTTTTATATATTGAACTTTGAAATAAAAATTCGATTTTTATATATTGAACTTTGAAATAAAAATTCGATTTTCTTTTATATATTGAACTTTGAACTAAAAATTTGATTTTTATATATTGACCTTCGAAATAAAAATATGATTTTTAAATATTGAATAGCGAAGTAAAAATTCGATTTTTATGTATGTAGTGGCTACGGGCGACGAAGCTGACGAAGATGCGAAAACGGCGAAGACTTCTGCAAAAGAAGAGTCGAGATGGTTGGATAGCTAAATGTGAGAATTTCTCACCTTTCAATTTATTTTTCTAGTTATATATATATACTAGGATGCAGACGGTGCTTAGTAGCACCCGACACAATCGTCCACAGACCATGGACTTGTTTGTTTGGCTGTTTGGTTATTGATTGCGATATTGGTTTGAATGTGGTTTGGGGTGTGAATAATCGAATCGATAAATTGGTTAGGATTAGACGTGCGCCGTTATAAGGCGAAGGAGTAAGGCTAGGTTAGACCCTTACTCCAAATTTTGTGGTTTGCATAATGAAATTGATTTGATTGATGAGTGAATGGCGTGGGCCTTCACTAGACCGGGGATAAGGCTAGGCCTTGTCCCGTTTCTAGTATCGTGCCGTTATGCCGCCGAAATTTTCTAAAATGTGTTAGAAAAATAAAAATATCATTTTATTGAGCAAATGAATTGAATAGAAATTCATAGGTTGAAATAAAATGTTTTATCGTTAAAAATATAATTTTTAACGTGAATATGAAAATAGTGAAGTGAATAAATAAATATTCATTTACAAACCAGATGGTTTGTTTATGTACACTTATTTGAATGACATTGATTGGGACGATAAATTTTACACATCGCCCAACTGCACGAATAAAAATCGGTGTTTGATTGTTTGAAACCCCACACGGGTGTTAGGATGAAATTTGAAGTTCACTCATCCTGATTGATTAAATATGTCGATCGATTGATTGACAGGCTGTTATGAGCGTTGAATATCTATATTTGATGCTTATACAGTGTAGTGCACTTTGGTTGATGGTTGATTATTTTCAATGTTATTATATACATGTGTTGTATGAAAATCCATATAATTAATTTTATATGGTAATTGATTGGGCCTCATTCCAATCGTGAAAATAAAGAATATTTTGATAATAACAAATATTTTGACAATAGGAAATATTTGAAATAGAATATTTGAAAATATAAATTTATGAAGCCGTGTTGATTAGATTGACGCCATTTTGACGTAAACGATATTTATATCGATTTTATTCATTTTAAAATGAATATTGAAAAGTAATCTCGAAATCGAATATTTCGAAATGAATTGAATTGAAAACGATTTCGAAATGAATTGAATTGAAAACGATTTCGAAATGAATTGAATTGAAAACGAATTCAAATCGAATTGAAAACGATTTCGAAATGAATTGAATTGAAAACGATTTCGAAATGAATTGAATTGAAAACGATTTCGAAATGAATTGAATTGAAAACGATTTCGAAATGAATTGAATTGAAAACGAATTCAAATTGAATTGAAAACGATTTCGAAATGAATTGAATTGAAAACGAATTCAAATTGAATTGAAAACGATTTCGAAATGAATTGAATTGAAAACGAATTCAAATTGAATTGAAAACGATTTCGAAATGAATTGAATTGAAAACGAATTCAAATTGAATTGAAAACGAATTGAAATGAATTCAAATTGAATTGAAATTTGAATTGAATAGAAATGAATTTTTGAAACGATTTTATAAAGAAGAATTCAATTTTGATTTGAATTGAAATGGAAGTTGAAAATGTTTTTGAAACGAATTCAAAACTATTTATATAATTCGTTTTAAATAGAAATCGACGAAAAATATATTATATATATTATATATATAATATAATGGCCTGAATAGAACGCGCCGCGTCGCGGCAGTTCGCGAATTTCGACCATTTATTTCGAACGGACATTACGGGAGATCCGACCGTCGGATTCTCCTAAAACCGGAACCGTTGGGTTCGTATCGAAAAGAGCTTTCTAATGAATGTTAGAAATTTGAAATCTAACGGTTGGATTTGGAATTATGTCCAAATCAAATTCGAAAAAGGTCGCTGTAAGTGCAGTTCGATGGCCGTTGATGGAAATCGACTGTACGGGCCTTGATAAAATTATTAAAAATAGTAATAATTTGTGTAAAATCATAAGAAATGATTTGTGAAGATTTGGGATGAAAAACTCCATATTTGAAAAGATAAAAATAGATTTTTATCGAAATGAACTAGTTTTGAACTAGAATTATAATTCTATTTATTTTTAAATAAATAAATTGAATTTGAAAAGGGTTTTAGAAATAACCAGAATCTCCAATGATTTCATTGGAGTGGATTTGAATCGAAATTGTCTTCGGAATATTTCGAAGTTGGAATTCGTGATTATACAGATGTTGTTATGAAAATTTGAAAGATATATATTTATATCGTTATTTCCAATACGACATTTGTTAATCGTAGAATTTGATATTGAATATAAGCCGGGATATTTTCTATTCAGAGCCTTGTATTTAATATCAAATGTGATTAGGGTTTGTCGTGAATGGTGTCTTCACTAACACTGTTCTTGAACCCAGTTGAGAAAAGATTAAATCTTTTTATTTAGATTTAATGAAGTGTACCAATTAAATAACATTTAATTGGAATTGAATTGATATTGATTTTTGGGTTTATCGTGAACAGTATTTTAAATAACACTTGTTCTTTAACCCGATAATTAATGAACGTGATTTGGGTTTGTCGTGAATGGTGTCTTCATTAACACTGTTCTTGAACCCAGTTGAGAAAAGATTAAATCTTTTTATTTAGATTTAATGAAGTGTACCAATTAAATGACATTTAATTGGAATTGAATCGATATTGATTTTTGGGTTTATCGTGGACAGTGTTTTAAATAACACTCGTTCTTTAACCCGACGATTAATGAATGTGATTTTGGGTTTATCGTGAACCGTGTTTTTAAATGACACTGATTCTTTAACCCAGTCAAAAGATTAAAACTAAGTGGAGTTTTAATGAATCTTTAATTAGATTGAAAAGATCGAGAATGGAGTATCACCAGTTTTGCTCCAGGCGATAGTTAAATCTTTAATTAGATTTGAACGTGAAATTTAGGAACTAACTGTCGGTTAGCCAAGCAGAATGGTTTTCTGGATATTGATCTGATGTTGGTTTCGGCCTTCGGGGTAAATATTTGGGGAATTATTCTCTTGATTAATTTACGGTTAGTGACTAATGAATTGGAATGAGGCGTATGTTGTGTTTGTGTAACACTTATTTAAAATATACGCGAGTTATTCGGAAAGACCGGGTTTATCCCATTCTGAATAACTGATACGACGATAAGTCGAAGATGAAGACGATGGTCGAAGACCGGAGGTCTTCACGTCGTTTGGGTGATAGCTGATGATCTTGATTGGGCTGTACACCCAAGAAGATGGAAACAGTTGGTGATCGTCCAGACGTACTTGGAGATCGATGGATATGCGGGGTACTAGGTGCCTCCGGTTTCGTTCAGACCCAGAACGGACTTGTAAATGGACTGTGTGTCTGACATCGGATTTCATTCTGTGTGACTGATATCGGTTGCATAGGATGGTTTGCCTGTGTGGCATGCTAAGATGCAAATGACCAAGGCTTCTGTTGAAAAGCAAAGTCTTGTGGTTGATGATCAAAGCACGGCCTTTGTGGTGTAGCTTTGTGTAACGTTTGATTCGCGAGTTTCACACCCGGTATGAATCAAAAACGGGAGACGGACCTCAGGGAGGGCATGCGTTTCTTCCTAGTTAGAAGTGGCGTCAGTGGTTTTACACGCCCTGACGAGTTTGACTTATGTGGTTGTTGCTGTTGCGAGGCGCCTCGGATTGATCGGTCGTTCTCGAACCAATGGAGTCATTTAGTTGGCTCGTTTACGCCCCATAGGGCGGAGAAACGCATGTTCAGGCATTTTAATCCACTCCGTGTGGACCGGCCCTGACGATCCAAGGGTCACTCGAGCTCTGATCCTGAGACTCGGACTAGGCAGTCTCGAATCGGTTGAGGACTATCTTTTGCCTCGGTTCATAGATGGAAACCCAGTTTCCAAATACGTGACTTTGCGGTTTTATTTGTAAACCTATATATGGCGACATGATATATGGTACCCATGCCGCCTATGATTGATACTTATGATTTGAAGTGTTTTATACACTATGCACTTATATTAGTATCAAATGATTTGTTTTAAAACGTATCAAGCATTCTTTGGCTGTTATAAGGGAAAACCCTATCCCCCGGCTTGCGTTGCATTGTGTGATAGGACCTGGGTCTTATAACAGCTTCATTTTTCTTTATTTAGCATTGCGCTGTTTGTTTTATGCACTGGTATTCTTGGGAGGAAACCCGTACGTGTTATACGGCGTGGTCCCTTGATTTACCTAATGATTTAAAAATAAAGATTAATAACTGTTTTAGTTCTCACACCAGTCACATGACTGACCTGGAGTTTATTGTTTTAACCTAAACTCTGGGTGCCCTTATTTTGACACGGGCAGCTAGTAGTTTTGGTTTTGCAGATTTATATTCACAGGATCCTGGTTTACAGCTGGAACGATATCCGGAAAGCTTTGTATCCGTATATCTCTTCTAGTTGTGTATTGTATTATTTTCCGCTGCTATGTATTTAAATGTAATTTAAATCTCTGATATTTCTGTGTAATATTCATTTATACTCTGTATATTCTTGTAATCTGATGCATTGTTGTAATATGCAATGAAAGGTTCTTCTGTATGCGTTCTGCTGTGGTTTGTTCTCGAACTATCCGACGCTTTCCTTTACGGGAAGGTTGCGGGTCTTTACACGTTTTACCCTCTAAATTATGTCCCTAATTCTTGGTATACAAATTCTACCATTTCATGATACTATTCATTTACACGATTATGAGTCAATCTATGCCAATAACATGCAGTTTAATATTTTTCCCCAATGTCTCCCCCGTTATTCGTTCGCATAATTCACATAGAACGTTAGGCTCGCAAATTAGCCTAACTTATAAACAAAAGGGAAAAGAAAGGGACGTGTAACATTCCAACAGGCATAAACAATATAGATCAACATGCGTAGTATAAATTTGGGATAGAATGATATAAACTTAATTAAGCACATGAACGTGATCTTACATTTAAATTAGATCCAATTAACCTGCGAACTAGCATTGATCTAATTGTATAAGCATGAACTTATATAGATCTTAAACATGGGTACTAGCTTGGATCTAAACATGTAAGCATGTATGAACATAACTTAGCATGTAACTTACATACATAAAAGAACCACAAATTTAATACAACGTGATAGGTTCAATGGCATCAGTCCCAATAGTCTCATAGGCAAGATAGGTTTTACTATATCAGTCATAACAGTCCAACAAGCATGATAGGTTTCACTATGTCAGTCATAACAGTCCAATAGGCATAAGCAAATTCAGAATCGACAAGAGGATAGGCACGAATAGAATTAGGCACAGTTCTAGATCCAGTTATTACAGTCATGATTTTCTTATTAAGTGTTCACATCTAAACAATAACTGTACTTACAGAAAAATGATGGATCATGATTTCTGAGATCTGATTTCTGTATTTGAAAAGCTATCCTTTTATGTAGATGTTAGATTTGATGTTCTTCTTAATCGATTACTAGTTTTGGATTTTATTTAGAAGATGGAAGAGGCTAGGCTAGCTTGAAGACGAATAGCATGAAGACTTCATAGAATGAGTTCTAGGGTTGAGGTTTAGGGTGATTATATAGTAGTCTAGGTTTAATTCTAGCCTTTAATTAGTCTAGGAGAAATCAGAGCCATCAAACCAAAGAGATGTTCCATCCAACCAACCGTAGCATGACACATATGCCCTAATACCTCAGAAATCAATCATTGGCTAATCAGAGAAGGCCACGTTGAAAAAAAAAATACTTGACCAACAAAAATGCGCCACTTGCGCCACATGATGCGTACACGTCATACATACGTACATATATATATATACATATATATAAATATGTTTATATATATATATTTTTTCTATATATATTTATTTATTTTTTTGTCTATCTTCCCAGTTAACCATTTTCACACTAAACCACTTTTTGAACTGCGTTCACACTAAGCCACTTTTTAGCCATTCCTCTAAAACAAAAATATGGTGCTGGTAGGGATCGATCTCTATACCTCTTGTATGCAAGTCACATGTTCTAACCAAATGAGCTACTAAGTCTTTTTCTTACAAAGCTTAGGACAATGCTAAAAATTATTCTTTTCTCATTCCTCTTTTTCATGTTTTGCTGCAATATTTAATTTAACGATATCTTCTTCTTTTTAAATCGGTTTTCTGCAAACCATAGGTTTTAATTAACTAGAAAATCGCAACAAACGCAATGACGCTAATTTCATGACCAAAGTCCTAAAGCTCTTCAAATTTTTCTTTTTAAATTGTTCGTATGTGTTTCTTCCCATTTCATGTATTGCACTTAATTAACTTATTACATGAAATATTTATTGTCATTATTTAATTTTTCTCTTAAATATATCTATGTATATAATATATATATATGCATATTTCCACTTTTAAAATTAAATATTCTTTAGTTTGTTACTTTAACATTCACAGTAAATACGGGGTGTTACATTCTCCCCTCCTTCAAAGGATTTCGTCCCCGAAATCTCTAAGTTAAGAAGAATGTATCCTAACATCCAACATCCATCTACTCAACCATCAATCACAGGCATCCATTTTCCATAAAAAGATTTTCTAATGCTTTCACGATCATATGCATAATGTGTGTATATGTCCTTATCTAATGCAAAATCAGGCGGTCTAGTGATTCAGTTATCCTACTTAATGCAAATTATGTCAGTGCTATGAGTCCATCATGTATGCACTTATTCCTAATTGTACTTTATAACATCTACATAGTGCTCAAGCATTCATACAAATGCAATATCCATACGATAACACATCAAGTTTAAATCCACATATATACATATATATATGCATATGCAATATGAAAGTGACTGAGCCGATCTAGTACCTAGTGTGTGTGTGTGTATGCATCCACGAGCAACCACTTGCAACCACCTGCAACCATCAATCATAACATATTTCAAATACATGTTTACATCCATTGGCTTCTACCTAAGGATCAAGGATAGGATTGAGAGGATATACTTAAAAGAAAAAGATTAGCATCCAAATAAACTTTACAGAAAAAGAGAGATCAAGGATATACCCTCAAAAAGGGTATGATGCATGTATCTAGTCTTCAGTCTTCAAAGTCACATCTTCTTGAGCTTCCCTTAGATGCAAAGCATGTTCTTCCTCATTCTTAGAGAAAACCAAAATATCAACTATGCACAAGCGAAGTGAACCATCCACCTTTGTAGCGAGAACGAATGGAGCACCCCACTTAGAAATACTTCGCCTTTTGAACCCTTTTCCAAGTAACTCTTTTACTTGTTTACTGAGCCCTTCCTTTCCCTTGGATTCATGTGTCTTACAGGTAATGCAGCTGGCTTTGCATTGTCAACTAGATATATGCGGAAGTCTACCACGCATTTTAGGGGACAAACCCCTAACCTAATCAAAAATATCTACGTACTCATAGACTACTCCAACGGATCGCAAATCATCGATAAATGCATCAAGTGATTCTAGGTAGCTAAGATAAACTGATCCCTTAGGATCGCACAAAATTTCAAGGGTATTCCTGAGCCAAGTTGAAAGTCTAACTACCCTCCTTTCACGATTATTAGCAAACCAATCCATGCCTAGAATCAACCCATAGCTCATGAAATCAAAAACATAAGTATTACACTTAGACTCAATACTAAATATAGTTATTCTCAAATCCTCACAAACCAAAGGTAAATGAGCCGAACCACATATTGGATTTGAGACAATAATGGGATCTTCTACTATACAAGTACTAAGGTGCAGAGACTCAACTATAAACGAATGTGAAGCGCTAAAATAAAAAAGAGTACTAACAGGATGATCAAAAAGAAAAACTAGACTTTTTCAACAGAAACTCTACTACCTCTCTCTCAGGTGCGCTGGCGGTGAGAGCATGCACTTTCCGTCCTGAAAATCTTGTCCTTTGTTCTTGCCCTTATCCTTAATTATATGACCCGTTATACCATAATAACGACACTTCCTCTTGTCTTAGATTTTTCTATTCTTTCCTCCTTTGTGAACCAAGTCCATATCCATGAGTTTCTCATCCTTGGGTTGTGTTCCTTAGACAAACTCCCTTATTCTCATCTTTGTCATCTTTGTGTAACTTGTTGACAAGTCTCTTGAAAGCTTCCTCCATCTCACGGAAAACCCTGCAAAGCTTGAAAGAAAATCAGTCGCGGGTGAAACAACTGCGGCTATATATGGAAGTTGGGCACTTCTTCGCCCTTTGACAGGTGTCGTAGTCTCATCAAGCCTACGGAACCATGCCGCGATGAGGTTACCTCCCAAAAAGCCGAGAGCCCGGAGAATCAGTAAAGAAGGAAAACAAGGATTCAAACAGAGGATCAAAAGATAGTGCATATGGCTTTGGGGAATATGCCTTTAAAACAAAACTTTTCTTTAGAAAATGCTTCTTTTAAAACCGTCTTGAAAATAATTTTTCAAATCTTTTATCTAATCCGGTAACCTTCAGCTCTGATACCCCGTGTAACACCCCACCTCCGTTAAGGTCACTCACAAAGGGAATGCATTAACTTCAGTGGAGCGTCATAAGTGTATAGAACAGATAAATTACAAAACAGACAAAATTTAAACATCAGAAAATAAATAATAAATAAAATTTTACTTTATTGATAAAACAGCAGCTTGGTAAAATAGCATGTACAAAGATTGTTTTTCAACACCAAAACACCCTTACCCATTACAACAAAGCATCTATCTTGTTTAACAAAATAAAGAAGCATAAAATGACAATGATAATCCCCAAATGAAGCATGAGCCAGCCATAGCAGTGGAAAAGAGAGTCCAAAGCAATACATACAAGAATCTTCAAGCTTGGAAAGTGAATGGTCCAAACTAAGCTGAGCTATTCCCTCCCTGTCTACTTGGGGGGAAACAGAAGAAGAGAGGTGAAACAAAACTAGGTCAGACATAAGTCAGGTAATTCCAGTGATTTTCAGTATGTAAACAGGTAATAGTAACATGACATGAATAAACTGAATCTAAGAAAATACCGTGATAACAGGGATAACAAGATAACATAAGATTAGCATAAAATATGATAAGGCAAGATAAGCAGAATGCGCTTCGGTTCTTTCTCTGATTTCCTATTTTCTCTGCACGAACTAACCAGTATCCTAACTAGTGTCTTTTATAGAATGATTTGTATCCCCTGCTAGAGACCCAACTAGTATACAATGAAAAAGGATCTGCATCGCCTACTAGTGTCCCAACTAGTTTCATGTGTTATATAATAAGGTGATCCCAACCCCGCAATTGTGGTAGCCTTCAGGTGTACATCTAGTATGAGGATCTTACCTCAATCAGTCTAATTGCCATGAAGATGTTAGATGTACCCTTACTACCCTATCGATCGGCTCCCTACTTGTATTAATTTTCCTTGTGTCTGTGTCAATCGGCCCTCTCTTGCGTGTAGACAACCTATGCTGGTCCCACCATAAGGTGTATCAATCCCTATGATAGCAACCTGACACGATTCAAGATGCAAAGTGTATACAACTGATGCCCAGTATCTGCTTTCCACTCCGGAGCACGTGCACGCCCATACTCCATCGGAACTACACTGCTGCACCCCCTGCCGCTATTTTGACCGCTTATAATCAGCCCAGTAATCATGCCCCACCCTGCCTAGTTCAGGGTACCATGATACATCTATGTGGGTTACTGCTGAAATTGGTCCCCACCTACACGAGATTTACTTAACCCTCCCACTGATCCAAACATGTTTATTTAACAGTTAAGTTTGTGGGCCTATATATACTAATATTACCCACCTACCAAAAGTTTACTTAACCCTCCTACTTATCAAGTCAATCTGTATTATTGGTTAAGCTTGCCTTAACCCTATCCACTTTGTTCATGTAATATTGGTTAACTGCTGTCCATTCATGTTAACTTAACCTCCCCACACATCATTTTGTATTGGTTAAGTGTTTCCTATTAACTTAACCATGTTCATTCATCATGTTATATTGGTTAAGTGTTTACCCTTAACTTAACCCAACTCGTTCATCCTGTTATAACAATTAAGTGTTCTAAATTTACTTAAACCCACCTTTTAGTCTAATTAACATGTTATAACGGTTAAGTGTTCAAAATTTACTTAACCCCACCTTCTTGTCTAATTAATATGTTATAACGGTTAAGTGTTCGAAATTTACTTAACTCCACCTTCTTGTCTAATTACGTGCTATAATGGTTAAGTGTTCTAAATTTTCTTAACCCCACCTTCTTGTCTAATCAACATGTTATAACGATTAAGTGTTCTAAATTTACTTAACCCCACCTTCTTGTCTAATTAACATGTTATAACGGTTAAGTGTTCTAAATTTACTTAACCCCGCCTTCTTGTCTAATTAACATGTTGTATTGGTTAAGTATCGCCTATTCATATGTTACTTAACCTTACCATTCTTAGCACGTCCGTTTATTGGCATTAATTAATTTATTAATGCCCCAACCTCTCACATTAGAACTGTTGTTTGCGGTTGCTGGATGTGCCGGGCGGTTCCGGGCAGACTTCCACAGCAAACTCATTCTAACCTCGGGTTTTGGGTTAAATGCGCTAACCTCTCATATTAGATCGATGTTGTTGCGGTCACTGGATGTGCCGGGCGGTTCCGGGCAGTTTTACACCGCAACTCAATCTAACCCCGGGTTAGGCATGTTCATCTTTTAGTCAAATTACATATTTACCGTACATGTCCAAGTCTAGATTTTACATGCTAATTATCCTAATTTCACAAAACTAGTCATGTTTCAGTTCTCAAGTTATACCCACCAAATTCAATTACAAGTTATTAATCAAAATAGGCTACACCCAATCTATAAATTAATTTACATATTTTCATATGTAAATTATCCACAAGTGTTGTCAATTCATGTCATGCCCCCATTTACCCTCTAAATTATGTCCCTAATTCTAGGTATACAAATTCTACCATTTCATGCTACTAATCATTTACATGTTTATGAGCCAATCTATGCCAATAACATGCAGTTTAATATTTTTCCCCAATGTCTCCCCCTTTATTCATTTGCATAATTTACATAGAACGTTAGGCTCGCAAATTAGCCTAACTTATAAACAAAAGGGAAAAGAAAGGGACATGTAACATTCCAATAGGCATAAACAATATAGATCAACATGCATAGTATAAATTTGGGATAGAACGACATAAACTTAATTAAGCACATGAACGTGATCTTACATTTAAATTAGATCCAATTAACATGCGAACTAGCATTGATCTAATTGTATAAGCATGAACTTATATAGATCTTAAACATGGATACTAGCTTGGATCTAAACATGTAAGCATGTATGAACATAACTTAGCATGTAACTTACATACATAAAAGAACCACATATTTAATACAATATGGTAGGTTCAATAGCATCAGTCTCAATAGTCTCATTGGCAAGATAGGTTTTACTATGTCAGTCATAACAGTCCAGTAGGCATGATCGGTTTTACTATGTCAGTCATAACAGTCCAATAGGCATAAGCAAATTCAGAATTGACAAGAGGATAGGTATGAATAGAACTAGGCACAGTTCTAGTTCCAGTTATTACAGTCATGATTTTCGTTTTAAGTGTTCACATCTAAACAATAATCGTACTTACAGAAAAAGGACTGATCTTGATTTCTGGGATCTGATTTCTGAATTTGAAAAGCTATCCTTTGATGTGGACATTTGATTTGATGTTCTTCTTAATCGATTACTAGTTTTGGATTTTATTTAGAAGATGGAAGAGGCTAGGCTAGCTTGAAGACGAACAACATGACGACTTCATAGAATGAGTTATAGGGTTGAGGTTTGTGTGATTATATAGAAGTCCAGTTTAATTCTAGCCTTTAGATTAGTCTAGGAGAAATCAGAGCCATCAAACCAAAGAGATGTGTCATCCAGCCAACCGTAGCATGACACATATGCCCTAATCCTCAGAAATCAATCATTGGCCAATCACTGAAGGCCATGTTCAAAAAAAAAACAATCCTTGACCAATAAAAATGCACCACGTGCGCCACATGATGCGTACACGTCATACATACATACATATATATATATATATTATATATATATATTCTTCTTTTTATCTATCTTCCCAATTAACCATTTTCACACTAAACCGCTTTTTGAACTGCGTTCACACTAAGCCACTTTTTAGTCATTCCCTAAAACAAAAATATGGTGCTGGCGGGGATCAAACTCTATACCTCTTGTATGCAAGTCACATGTTCTAACCAAATGAACTACTAAGTTTTTTGCTTACACACCTTAGGACGATGCTAAAAATTATTCTTTTCTCATTCCTCTTTTTCATGTTTTGCTGCAATATTTAATTTAAAGATATCTTCTTCATTTTAAATCGGTTTTCTGCAAACCATAGGTCTAAATTGACTAGAAAAATCGCCACGAACGCAATGACGCTAATTTCGTGACCAAATTCCCGAAGCTCTTCAAATTTTTCTTTTTAAATTGTTCGCAAGCGTTTCTTCCCATTTCATGTATTACACTTAATTAACTAATTACATGAAATATTTTTTGTCATTATTTAATTTTTATCTTAAATATATCTATGTATATAATATATATGCATATTTCAACTTTTAAAATTAAGTATTCTTTCATTCGTTACTTTAACATTCACAATAAATATGGGGTGTTACATAGGCTCTTAAATGCAATATGAGACACAAATACACAAAACATTTATTCTCATTAAACCCAAAAGAGATCATTCATACAAATTTATGTTGAATCTACATCAATGAGAGGAAAAGCTTCATCACCCCTAAATTGTAGGGGTTTAGCTCCTCATTTTTTTTATTTCAACACAATTAGATTTCAACATTGAAGAACAACAAAAATAGAGAGTAAATAATGAAGAAATTGTATTAACTACTAACTACTTGCATAAAATAAAATTACACTACTTGCAGAAAAGAAAATCTAAATTACTAACATAAAGTAGAGCATAGAAATTAAAAGAGACATGAGAGAGACATAAAAGAAATAGCTTGGAAGCCATTTTTGTTTATTTCATCAATTACACTTTCATTTGCTAAAAAGAGATCCTAAAATACATGAAACAAGGGGGTATATATACATGATCAAAAAACCCTAAAACCCTAATCACTTTCCTTGGGAAATCCCCCAAATGCCCATTCATGTAGCTTCTAATTTCCCTTAACCACTAATAAGTCATGTAGAATGCATGAGGCCTTTAGTCTCCCTTTAATATGAAGCTTAAGAGCAAGTGGGCTGATTGAAAGGTATTGTGATAACCCCAAACTTCCGTAGTACGAAGGCAAGGATAATCATTGGAATATAACATATTTACAACAACCGCAGATCTCAGATAACAACATCACACATAAATCATAGCAACTGAAATAGAAATGTCATCAACATCAGAACATCAGAGTGGCACAGTCACAGGATACAACTTAGCATATAGAAAGTCTCAGCGAATAGAAAATAAATCTAAATCAACATCAAGTACAACATAGACAAATGATGTCTAAATGTCTCAAAGTAGAAATAAAAGATAAAAATGATCTTTGTCTTACTTCCATAAGCATACTCCAATCCAGCACATGTCCAAAATAACCTGAACCTGTCACTTGGCTGTCCGTGTGAAAAGAGGGCACCCGAGTTTGCAAACTGAAACAAATTACGAGTCAATCATGGGACTGATATGAGAAATCTTTTCTAACTTATCTAACAATATGGCTAATCACAGTACCACGCCGCTAATGCGGAATGGGTTTACTCTATTGGATTGCCAATTCATAAATTAAAATAAATTTTTTTATTCAAAAACAATGCAATGCTTTTTAGAAAATGAAATCATTATAAGACTCAAGTCTCATCACACAATGCAACGCAAACCGGAGGACAGAGTTTTTCCTTATAATGATCAAACATGCTTGATACATAGAAAATAATATTTAATATTATTATCAATGTCTAATTAGTTTTAAAATACTTTCAAAGTAAATGTATCAATCCTAGACGACATAGCTATCATATACTATGTCGCCATATATAGGTTTACAATCAAAACCGTAATGTTGTATTGGAAATTGGGTTTCCATCATGAGTCAAGGCTAGGGACGATCTCCTTACCAATTCAAGACACTCTAGCAAATGTCTCAAAATCCCCTGCAATGAACCCTTGGATCCTGCAGGGCCGGTCCACAAATATACCTTAGTGGATTGGCAATTCCTAAACACATGTTTTTCGGTCTTATTGAACCTATAATTTGGTTACTATCGACAAATAAATCCGAGGTACCTCATAATCCATCAACCACATATGTAAAAATGTATGGGCTCCATACAATGACACCACTTCTAGCTAGAAAAAAACGTGTGCACTCCCTGCGTTCCCTTATCCCGTTTTAGACTCCTACCGGGATGTGAGGCTCGTGAAGTAACGCTATACACAAAACTATGCCGAAATAGGCTATGCTTTGATCATCAACCACAAGGCTCTGCTTTTCAACAAAAGCCTTGATTGTTTGCATCTTGGCATGCCACATTGATAATCTACGCCATGCGATTGATAACTACCATTATATAACCTCTAAGTTCGTGCGTCTCAGAGAAGGGTGTTAAGCAAGAGAATAAATTCTCCCTCACCAAACAGATATATATTAAGTAGAAATCAATTTATATGGAATGAAATCCAATGTCAGACACACATCCATTTACAAATCCGTTCTAGGTCTGAACGAAACCGGAGACACCTTATTCCTCATCCCGTATGTCCAATACGGAAGAGAGGTGCTCTCTTATCCGGACAATCAACAAGTACATTCAGACAACTACCACTTTAACCCTTTACTGGGAGCTACCCAATGTCGGGCATTAGTAGTCATCCATTCGATGTGAAGATCGTCGGTCTTCAATCACCGTCTTCAATATCTTCGATTTAAATCGTTGTATAATTATTTGAAATGAGATTAAACTCGGTCTTTTTAAATAATTCTCGCATATATATAATTTAAACAATTTCAAATTGTTAATATTATTTTATAACGAGTTATCGCTATTTTTTTATTTATATAAAAATAGCCCAATTTAATTTAATGACGCTTCAGGTCAATAGGCGGCTCTGGCGCTGTTTTTATCTGAATTTGATTTACACATTTCTCGAAATCTAACCATTGGATTTTAACAAGATTTATATCGTTGGAAAGATCTTCCCAAAGCGGACCTAACTATACCAGTTTTGGGAAAATCCGACAGTCGGATCTTTCAGTATAATCGTTTAAAGTTACTATTCCGAAAAGCGAACTACCGCGCGCGATTGATTTAATTTATATTTATATTTATATATTTAAAATTATATATAAATTACTCGATGATTCCCCTAACGTGTTTAACGCGCCAAATAAAAGAATGTTTTATTGGCATAACATATCAACATGTTCATAATATCAAATAAAGATGTATTTTATTTACATTCATTTCTACATGTTTCAAATCGCAAACAAGTATGTATTTTATTCACATGACATTTTTGCTAATGACAATAAAAAGATAGTTTCTATTTTTATGCAATTTCTATTTTTAACTTTAACAAATAAAAAGAAATATTTTATTTGTATATATAGTTTCAATGAATAACATAACATATAGAAATGCCTCTTTACTTTGTACACAAATTCTAATGTATAATTTTATAATAAAATGTCACTTTGATTTGCATACAATTTCTATTGTATAATTTGACAATAAAAATGTCACTTTAATTTGCATAAAAATTCTATTGTATAACTTAACAATAAAAATGTCATTTTAATCTATATAGAAATTCTATTGTATAATTTGACGATAAAAATGTCACTTTAATTTGCATACAAATTCTATTATATAATTTGACAATAAAAATGTCACTTTAATTTGAATACAAATTCTATTTCAACAAATTGCAATAAAAGTGATACATTCATATTCATTGACAATTCTATTTCAACAAAATGATTAAAAAGTGATTCATTCATTTGTTGACAATTCTATTTTAATAAAATGATTAAAATGATATTTTCATTTTTGTT
Organism: Allium sativum; assembly: GCA_030737875.1. NCBI lineage: Eukaryota > Viridiplantae > Streptophyta > Magnoliopsida > Asparagales > Amaryllidaceae > Allium > Allium sativum. Next base: position 488,613,626 of record CM060913.1, read on the forward strand.
AACAATTTTATTTCAACAAAATGATTAAAAGTGATAATTCCATTTTGTTAACAATTCTAGTTTTATAAAATGAATAAAAAGTGATAATTTCATTTTGTTAACAATTCTATTTTAACAAAACGAATAAAAATGGTCTTTTCATTTTATTAACAATTCTAGTTTAACAAAATGAATATTTTTGCTCAAACACAAATCTATTTAACCAAAAATGTTATTTTTGTTTTACCTCAAATCTATTTAACAAAAATGTAAATTTTTGTTTTAACTCAAATCTATTTAACAAAAATGTAATTTTTGTTTTCAACCATCATATTTTGACAAAATGTACATTTATGTTTCAACAATCTATTTTGACCAAAATGTATATTTTTGTTTCAACAGTCTATTTTGACAAAAATGTATATTTTTGTTTCAACTATTCCATTTTCACAAAAACGCATATTTTTGTTTCAACAATCTATTTTGACAAAAATCTATATTTTGTTTCAATAATTATATTTTGACAAAAATGTATGTTTTTGTTTCAACCAATCTAATTTGTCAAAAATGACAATTATAATTTAACAATTCTAATTTCTCAAAAATGACAATTATAATTTAACAATTCTAATTTGTCAAAAAATGACAATTATAATTTAACAATTCTAATTTGTCAAATGACAATTATAATTTAACAATTCTAATTTGTCAAAAAATGACAATTATAATTTAACAATTCTAGTTTGTCAAAAAATGACAATTATAATTTAACAATTCCAATTTATCAAAAATGACAATTATAATTTAACAATTCTAATTTGTCAAAAAATGACAATTATAATTTAAATGACAATTATAATTTAACAATTCTAATTTGTCAAAAATGACAATTATAATTTAACAATTCTAATTTGTCAAAAAATGACAATTATAATTTAACAATTCTAATTTGTCAAAAATTGACAATTATAAATTAACAATTCTAATTTGTCAAAAATGACAATTCTAATTTGTCAAAAAATGACAATTCTAATTTAATAATTCTAAATTTTCAAAAATGACAATTACAATTTGACAATTCTCATTTGTTCAACACAATAATCATCAAATCCATAGATCTACATAACAATATCAATTCCAGATCAATTCATGTATGACAATCAATAGAATTTAACAGTGTATGGTTAATACCACAATCATGATTAATTAATTTTAATTATATATATAAAAAATAGAATTTATCATAGTGCTTTCAATCCTGTATAATTCAAATTTGAATTTTTGTCCAAAATCTAATATGCTCCGAATTCATTCTAATCAGTCCAGAAATGTAGATCTCAGGCTCACGATTGCAGTTGTTCTGAAATTGTTCAATTCCGAGTTCGTATGCATCAATTATGAATTTATTTAGGTAAATAAATTTTTTAAAATAAATTAATTAAATATTTTAATTAGAAAATACCTTTCTTCTACAATTACAATTAAGGCCGCACCCTCTCTATATTAGTTCCAAACTAGGTTTCAGTTTTACTTCCGATCAGTGAAGGTGAAGGCCGATCAGGCACTGCCACGTCAAAGTGCTAGGGGAGGCGCACCAACGCTGGAAGTGGGGCCCAGCTCGGTGGCGCAACGGAGGCGGAATTCTGGTCGAAAGTCGGCGGGTTTGGGGGCTCGGTCCTCGAGGTACGTGCAACTACAAGTAACGAATCGGGTATGGATGTGGAGAGGAAGAAGTTCTCTACAAAATCCTCAATAGGATCGATTGATTTCGGTGAGAGGATGAGGAGTTATTTAAGGAGGAAGAAAGGAGCAATTCTGGCCATGGAAATTGAATAGGCGGCGGCTATGAATAGGAATTAGAGTTTTAATAGGTTAGGTATTTATAATAAATAATATTAAATTTCTAGTTTTGCAAATAAACTCATTAATTATCAATAGCTCCAAATTCAGCCCAACGAGAGTTGTCCCTAGCCAAGTACCCCCGTTCCGGACACAACGGACTAGGTCCCGTCAGCCCATTCGATCATTTTCTGCTTGTTTTCTTTAGATTAATATATAACTCATTTAATTATTTATTATGATCGTACATTTAAATTTACCGGGGTGTAACGACCCAGAAAATCTGAACCAATTTCAAATTTTTAAATTGGCTAATATAATGGATTTTAAATATTTAAAATAAATATTTCAAATAATGGCAATGAAAACTGAGTTTGAATCGGCAATTGAAAACGAATTTAATTAATAATAATTATAAATAAGGCTTGAAAAGGCGCTGCAGTTTCAAAAATTGAATTCAAACTTTGTCGAACTGTACCGGGTGCAAAACAATCCGGATTTTAGTGAAACCAAAAATATTTAAATCTGTTAGTGGATACCTTTCTAACGAATCTGAAAAATCGAATTTTCATAACGGAAAGCAAAAGTTATGGCCGAATGAATTTTCAGAAAGGTCGCTATGGAGTTTATACAGCCCGTGAAATTGGCCATTTTGCATACGACCTCGGAATTCGACGAAACCACTTTTGTTGGGTCCGGAATTTGAAGTTATTGCTAGGTTTCAAATTTCATAATTTTTGAAGCTAGTATGTGAGCGTGGCAAAGGAAAATGTGTTTTGGTCAATTATAGTTAAATTGGATCGACCAAAAATGGGCCTTTTTGCAAACGGTCTCAGAATTCGACGAAACTAGTTTTGTTGGGACCGTATCGTCAAAACATAGCTAGATTTATTTTTCTGGAATTTTTCGAATCAGTTTGTGGCCCTGGCAAATTAAAATGTACGTTCAAATTAAAGATTGAATGTTTTATATTTTGATTTGATTGGAATCTGACTGAAACAGTCAAATGGGCCTACGAAACATATCCCATTGTGTTCGGAATGGGGGTAAAACGCTAGGGACGACAGTCGTTGGGCTTGGATTGATGTTCGTGGATGGCAAGGGGTATTTTCGGATTTTAAAACTTTATAAATAATTAAAAAAAATCTATTAGTCCACGTCAGACCCCCCCCCCCTTCTCTCTCCCCGATCGCGATATACGGCGGTGGCTCTTCCATCCTTCTCTCGTCATTTTCTCCCTCCACAAGCCATAAAACCCATCGACCCTTTGGAGACTTTTGAAGGGCTCTCCATCCTCTTCAAATCCATACGAATCTCAGTATTTATCGAGGTGTATTTCGCTCGTTTCACCCTCCTGAAGTCACGCCGCATTGCCGTCGATTACTCCTCCACCTTGCAACTGAGTTCGCCGTCATCCTAGGGGTAGGTGCGGCCTTCGTAGTGCTTCGCCGTGGCAAGGTCCGATCGGCACCTTGTCTCTTTGTTTTGACGAAAGGAGGAACCCTAGTTTCGAACCAAAATGGTGAACGTCGGCTGTTGATTTCAAACGAGATAAGGTAGCGTTTTTTAATGCTATAAATTCAATTAATTACGTTTTTAAATTGTATGATGTTTGAAAAATCATATCTTTTTGCTGTGTTAACGAAATTCGATGAAACAGGAGACCTCGGGACCGTGTGGACGCCTTCTACATTTTAGAAGAGACCGCATATTTTTCTGAGCCATCTGCAATTTTTGGTGGAGTGGAACCCAATGTGAGATTTCTGAAATTAAAAACAATATGGAAAACGACGATGTATAAATTATATACTCGATGTATGAGTTATATAAGCGTTGTACACCTCATGTATAAGCGTTGTATAAGTTGTACGTTCGATGTATAAGTTGTATATGCATTGTAAAAATTATATATGTGTTGAAATAAAAGTGAATTGCTATATATATATATATATATATATATATATATATATATATATATATATGCCCCTCGTCCACAAACCATGGACGATATTTATTGATTGTGATTGGTGTGAAAATTGATTGATAGCGAATGGTTGTTTGGGATTGTTTGTGGTTGATATTGATTGATTGTGGTTGAAAAATACCCGTTTGTAGTTGAAAAATATTTGGTTGAGACCACATAGGATTAGTTTGTGGAAATGAAATAAATATATACATGCCGCCTGCGTGCGAACTAGATGCATGATTCCCATTGTCAAAAACCGCGAGGTTTTAAGGTAGAGCGAGGAGCCGTACTAGGGACGGTCCCGGTTTTAACTACCCTGCCGTTATGCTGCCGAAATTTTGAATAATATTCATGTTTTTGAATTATTTTCATTTGCTAAAAATATATTTATTCATTAAATAGAAAACCTTCATGTGTTGAATCGATATTCATTCGTTGATTAGAAATTCATGTGTTGAATGGTATTCGCGTTTTAAATATAAAAATCACATTTTTATCTATATATAGAAACTATAGAAAACCTTCATGTGTTGAATCGATATTCATTCGTTGATTAGAAATTCATGTGTTGAATGGTATTCGCGTTTTAAATATAAAAATTACATTTTTATCTATATATAGAAACTATAGAAAACCTTCATGTGTTGAATCGATATTCATTCGTTGAATTGAAATTCATGTGTTGAATGGTATTCATATTTTGAAATAAATGGTTTGATAATAAAAATCACCTTTTATCGACTATATGAACTGTGCAAAATAATCTCGTTTTGAAAGAAATTGTTTTATAAGAAAAATCCTATTTTTATCACCAATATGAAATATATAAAATAATAGTGTTTTGAAATGAATTGTTTTACAATAAAAAAAATCACATTTTTATTATATACATGAATCGTTGAAATGTGAAGTGTTAAAAATAGCCACTCGTTCAACTAAACATATATGAGTTGAAATATTGATTAATTAGCTAATGATATGATTTTTGCCTATACATGCAACATTAGAATGAATGGTGTTTTAAAACCAAATGGAAATCAAATATGAAGTTGAATGGAAGATGATAAATGATAAAAACTGTATATATGTACATGCATATTTATTGAACAGGTTATAGCAAAAGGGGCTAGAGAAGAGGAATAAAATTTTGTGCCCGACAAATAGGTACACATTTACTGTTTTGTTTGGGTGATGATTTTATGAGCCTGTTGGCTAGCCGCTTGGCTTTTTCTTTTTCTTTTCGACATGAGACGCCCGTGTGGCTATTTGGGAATTTTCCCAGCCTCTCCCGTACAAAGGAGGTTATGGCGAAATTTTCCAAAATTTTAAGGCGTTAGTGAAATATTTGAAGTGAAGACGATATTGAAATTGTTGAATGAACTATATTTATATAAATATATAAATATAAATATAATTAAAACGAAACGTGGACGTGTAGTTCGCGTTTTGAAACCGTGATTTCAAACAACTAGTACGGGAAATCCGACCATTGGATTTTCCCGAAACCGCAACCGTCGGGTTCGCCTTGGAAATATCTTTCCAACGGCACCAACCTTGTAAAAATCCAACGGTTGGATTGTCTGGAATGTGTAGTTCAAATCTGAAGAAAAACAGCGCCAGAAACGATTATATATATATATATATATATATATATATATATAAACATAATTATATTTAATCGAATAACGACGCTGTAGTTCGTATTTTGAAATCAAAACTTCAAACGATTGTACCGGGAGATCCGACCGTCGGATTTTCCCGAAACTGGAACCGTTGGATTCGTTTTGAAAAGACCTTTCTAATGATGTAAAATTTATAAAGATCCAACGGTTAGATTTTCAGATATGTGTAAATCAAATCTGAAGAAAAACAGCGCCACAGCCGCGCTATGGCTCGATGCGTCGTTTTGAATAAATAGGCTATTTTAAAATAAATAAAAATAGCGATAAATCATTATAAAATATCATAAACAATATGGAATGGAAAGAAACTGAATTTGCTCGATTTATGTTGTATTTGATGGTTGAATGTGTTTGGTGTGAAAATTACATTAAAGAACAAAATTAGTGTTGTTGAATGATTTAACCATTGAAATAAATTGATTTGAAATTCTAAATATACGTGAATTATTTGAAAAGGACGAGTTAATTCTCATTTCAAATAATTGACCGACGATTGAAATTCGAAGATGAAGACGGTGGTTGAAGACCGGAGATCTTCACCTCGTTTGGATGGTAACCGAGGTCCTGATTGGGAGGCATCCCGAAATATGGATAATGAGTGGTGATCGTCTAGACGTACGTGAAAATCGATGGGTTTGCGAGGTATTTAGTGCCTCCGGTTTCGTTCAGACCCAGAACGGACTTGTAAATGGACTGTGTGTCTGACATTGGATTTTATTCTGTGTTGATTGATCTCTATTAAATATACATCTGTTTAGCGGCGGAGAATTGATTCTTTTGCTTAACGCCCTTCTCTGAGACGCACGAGCTCAGAGGTTGTATATCGATGGACATCAGTCGCATGGCATGAATTGCCTGTGTGGCAAACTAAGATGCAGTGATCAGGGCTTCTGTTGAAAAGCTAAGTCTTGTGGTGATGATCAAAGCACCGCCGGTGTGGCGTAGCTTTGTGTATAACGTAAATTCGCGAGCCTCACACCCCGGTATGAACCAGAAACGGGAGGAAGGACCTCAGGTGTGAAGACCCGTAACTTCCCCGTAAAGGAAAGCGTCGGATAGTTCGAGAACAAGCCACAACAGAACTCATATAAAAGAACATTTCATTGTATATTACAACAATGCATCAGATTACAAGAATATACAGAGTATAAATGAATATTACACAGAAATATCAGAGATTTAAATTATATTTAAATACATAGCAGCGGAAAATAATACAATACACAACTAGAAGAGATATACGGATACAAAGCTTTCCGGATACCGTTCCAGCTGTAAACCAGGATCCTGTGAATATAAATCTGCAAAACCAAAACTACTAGCTGCCCGTGTCAAAAATAGGGGCACCCAGAGTTTAGGTTAAAACAATAAACTCCAGGTCAGTCATGTGACTGGTGTGAGAACTAAAACAGTTATTAATCTTTATTTTTAAAGTTAGGTAAATCAAGGGACCACGCCGTATAACACGGAACGGGTTTCCTCCCAAGAATACCAGTGCATAAAACAAACAGCGCAATGCTAAATAAAGAAAAATGAAGCTGTTATAAGACCCAGGTCCCATCACACAATGCAACGCAGCCGAGGATAGGGTTTTCCCTTATAACAGCCAAAGAATGCTTGATACGGTTAAAACAAATCGTTTGATACTATTATAAGTGCATAGTGTATAAAAACAACTTCAAATCATAAGTATCAATCATAGGCAGCATGAATGCCCCATAACACTATGTCGCCATATATAAGTTTACAATCAAAACCGCAATGACGTATTGGAAGTTGGGTTATCATTTATGGTATGAACCGAGGCTAGGGGCAAGATCCTCACCGATTCGAGACGCTCTAGCCCGTGTCTCAGGATCAGAGCTCGAGTGACCCTCGGAGCGACAGGGCCGGTCCACCGATGTGGATTAAAATTCCTGAACACTGCGTTTCCCCGCCCTTTGGGGCGTAAGCCTGGCCCGTCAGCCGACCAGAAGCATCGGCCGAAACCGATATCACGAGGCGCCTCGCTTTTCAGCAAGTAATAATAAGCAATATCCACATGAGTCAAACTCGTCAGCCAGTTCAAGCACTGACGCCACTCCTAACTAGAAAGAAACGCATGTCCTCCCTGAGGTCCGTCTCACGTTTTTGATTCATATCGGGTGTGATACTCGCGAATCAACGTTACACAAAGCTACGCCACAAAGGCCGTGCTTCGATCATCAACCACAAGACTTTGCTTTTCAACAGAAGCCTTGATCATTTGCATCTTAGCATGCCACACAGGCAATTCACTCCATGCGATTGATATCCATCAATATATAACCCCTGAGCTCGTACGTCTCAGAGAAGGGCGTTAAGCAGGAGAATAAATTCTCCGCCGCCAAACAGATATATATTTAATAGAGATCAATCACACGGACTAAAATCCAATGTCAGACACACAGTCCATTTACAAGTCCGTTCTGGGGCTGAACGAAACCGGAGGCACCTAGTACCCCGCATATCCATCGATCTCCAAGTACGTCTGGACGATCACCAACTGTTTCCATCTTCTTGGGTGTACAGCCCAATCAAGATCATCAGTAATCACCCAAACGACGTGAAGACTTCCGGTCTTCGACCATCGTCTTCATCTTCGACTTATCGTCGTATCAGTTATTCAGAATGGGATAAACCCGGTCTTCCCGAATAACTCGCGTATATTTTATAAAAGTGCTACACAAACACAACATACGCCTCATTCCAATTCATCAGTCACTAACCGCAAATTAATCAATAGAATAATTCCCCAAATATTAACCCCGAAGGCCGAAACCAACATCAGATCAATATCCAGAAAACCGTTCTGCTTAGCTAACCGACAGTTAGTTTCTGATTTCACATTCATAGGGAAAGGTTCCCATTAATTTTATCCAAGATAAATTCCTGAATTTATTCCCTAATCTTCCTTTGAATTTCGATTCAACTAGTCGGAATTAGCGAACTTTACCGAAGTAATCATTGGTTTTAATTTCCCAATCCCAACCTATTCGTCCCATGAAGTAAAACTGGTAATACTTCATATCTAACACCACGGTGTTATCGGTAAATTCAATTACCATTTCACGTTCAAATCTAATTAAAGATCTAACTAACGCCTGGAGCAAAATTGGTGATACTCCATTTCGATTATTTCAATCTAATTAAAGATTCATTAAAACTCCACTTAGTTTTAATCGTTAACTGGGTTAAAGAATCAGTGTCATTTAAAACACGGTTCACGATAAACCCAAAATCACATTCCATTAATTATCGGGTTAAAGAACGAGTGTTATTTAAAACACTGTCCACGATAAACCCAAAAATCAATATCAATTCAATTCCAATTAAATATTATTTAATTGGTACACTTCATTAAATCCAAGAAAAAGATTTAATCTTTTCTCAACTGGGTTCAAAAACAGTGTTAGTGAAAACACCATTCACGACAAACCCAAATCACATTTGATATTCAATACAAGGCTCTGAATAGAAAATATATAGGCTTATATTCAATATCAAATACTATGATTAACAAATGCCGTATTGGAAATAACGATATAAATAGATATCTTTCAAACTTCCATAACAACATCCGTATAATCACGAATCCCAACATCGAAATATTCCAATGACAATTTCGATTCAAATCCACTCCAATGCAATCATTGGAAATTTTGGTTATTTTTAAAACCCTTTTCAAGTTCAATTTATTTATTTAAAAATAAATAGAATTATAATTCTAGTTCAAAACTAGTTCATTTCGATAAAAATCTACTTTTATCTTTTCAAATATGGAGTTTTTCATCCCAATTCTTCCCAAATCATTTCTTATGATTTTACACAAATTATTACTATTTTTAATAATTTTATCAAGGCCCGTACAGTCGATTTCCAACAATGGTCATCGAACTGCACTTATAGCGACCTTTTTCAAATTTGATTTGGACATAATTCCAAATCCAACCGTTAGATTTCAAATTTCTAATATTCGTTAGAAAGCTCTTTTCGATACGAACCCAACGGTTCTGGTTTTAGGAGAATCCGACGGTCGGATCTCCCGTAACGTCCGTTTGAAATAAATGGTCGAAATTCACGAACTGCCGCGGCGCAGCGCGTTCTATTCAAGTCATTATATTATATATATAATATATATAATATATATTTCGTCGATTTCTATTTAAAACGAATTATATAAATAGTTTTAAAATCGTTTCAAAAGCAATTTCAACTTTCTTTTCAATTCAAATCAAAATTGAATTCTTCTTTATAAATTCGTTTTAAAATTCATTTCTATTCAATTCAAATTTCAATTCAATTTGAATTCATTTCAATTCGCTTTCAGTTCAATTTGAATTCGTTTTCAATTCAATTCATTTCGAAATCGTTATATATTCAATTCATTTCGAAATCGTTTTCAATTCAATTCATTTCGAAATCGTTTTCAATTCAATTCATTTCGAAATCGTTTTCAATTCAATTCATTTCGAAATCGTTTTCAATTCAATTCATTTCGAAATCGTTTTCAATTCAATTCATTTCGAAATCGTTTTCAATTCAATTCATTTCGAAATCGTTTTCAATTCAATTCATTTCGAAATCGTTTTCAATTCAATTCATTTCGAAATCGTTTTAAAATCGATATAAATATCGTTCACGTCAAAATGGCGTCAATCTAATCAACACGGCTTCATAAATTTCTATTTTCAAATATTCTATTTCAAATATTTGTTATTATCAAAATATTTCGTTCAACACATGACCAATCTCAATGGATGAGTACTGTCAACACATGAACCTTTATTTTATATTGATAAAGATGTAAATTTTATTACTAAATTATTTCGTTCAACACATGACCAATCTCAATGGATGAGTACTGTCAACACATGAACCTTTATTTTATAATATTCTTTATTTTTCAAAATTGGAATGAGGCCCAATCAATCACCATATAATGTTAATCATATGGATTTTCATACATTACGCACATATAATAGCATTGAAAAATAATCAACCATCAACCAAAGTGCACTACACTGTATAAGCATCAAATATAGATATCTAACGCTTATAACAGCCTGTCAATCGATCGATCGACATATTTAATCAATCAGGATGAGTGAACTTCAAATTTCATCCTAACACCCGTGTGGGGTTTCAAACAATCAAACACAGATTTTAGTTGTGCAGTTGGGCGATGTGCAAAATTTATCGACCCAATCAATGTCCTTCAAATAGGTGTACATAAACAAACCGTTCGGTTTGTAAATGAATATTTTATTTTATTCACTTCACGTTAAAAATTATATTTTTAACGATAAAAACATTTTATTCCAACATATGAATTTCTATTCAGTTCATTCTTTAAATAAAATGATATTTTTATTTTTCTAACATATTTTAGAAAATTTTGGCAGCATAACGGCACGATACTAGAAACGGGACGAGGCCTAGCCTTATCCCCGGTCTTGTGAAGGCCCACGCCATTCACACATCAATCAAAATCACCAAACAACCAAATTCAAATCACATCATATAACTAATCTATGCAACAAAACAAACAAGTCCATGGTCTGTGGACGATTGTGTCGGGTGCTACTAAGCACCGTCTGCATCCTAGTATATATATATATATAACTAGAAAAAAAGAAATTGAAGAGTGAGAAGTTCTCACCGATAGCTATCCAACATCTTGACTCTTCTTTGATATAAATCTTCTTCGTTCTCACCTTTTTGTTACCTTCGTTGTCCGCTTTCACTACCTATGTAAAAATCGAATTTTTACTTCGCTATTCCATATATAAAAATCATATTTTTATTTCGAAGTTCAATATATAAAAATCATATTTTTATTTCGAAGTTCAATATATAAAAATCATATTTTTATTTCGAAGTTCAATATATAAAAATCATATTTTTATTTCGAAGTTCAATATATAAAAATCATATTTTTACTTCGAAGTTCAATATATAAAAATCATATTTTTACTTCGAAGTTCAATATATAAAAATCATATTTTTATTTCGAAGTTCAATATATAAAAATCATATTTTTATTTCGAAGTTCAATATATAAAAATCATATTTTTACTTCGAAGTTCAATATATAAAAATCATATTTTTACTTGGAAGTTCAATATATAAAAATCATATTTTTACTTCGATGTTCAATATATAAAAATCATATTTTTATTTCGAAGTTCAATATATAAAAATCATATTTTTACTTCGAAGTTCAATATATAAAAATCATATTTTTATTTCTTTGAAAATCGAATCTTTTCTAATTTAAAAATCAAATCCTTTCTAAAACTAAAAATCGAATCTTTTCTAAAACTAAAAATCGAATCTTTTCTAAAACTAAAAATCTATTTTTTTCTAATATGAATACCCTACAAAGATCCAACTTTTATTCATATGAATACCCCATAAAAATAACATTTCTAATCGATATTATATAATAAAATCTCATAACTAAATATCTAAATGAGTGAAGAGGAAGAAAACAAATAAAATAAAAATAAATATATAGGCTTACATTCGAAATTGGGAGAAGGATGCGGATTTTCGAATGGGGGAAAGGCTGAAGGGTTGCTCGCGGGTAAAGGGGAGGTCGGAGGGGGCTGGAGGTCGGTGGTGAAGTCTGGAGTGGCGGCGAGTCTCCAGGCTGTTAGGGTGAAGTCTTCGACGCGGCGAGAGGCAAGGGAGGAAAGAGGAAGGGGGGAGCGGGATCGACTGGAGGGGCGGCAGCGTCAGGCTCCGACGATGGACGAGGGTGGATGCGGTCTCGATCGCCAGTCCTTTTCAAATTTTTTTTTTAATTTAGGTTTTAATTCGATCTGAAATAATGATTTGGGGGGGGGGCCAGAGCGGGTTAACGGGGAGAGGTTTCTTTTTTTTTTATTTAATTAATTAATTTTCAAAAAGCTGACTTTTACATACGACCTCGAAACGAGGCCCACCGCCTGTCGTCCATAGCATTTTACCCCCATTCCGAACACAATGGGATATGTATCGTAGGTTGATTTGATCGTTTCGACCAGTTTCCTTTGAATTTACATTTAAATCACTATATTGAATTTTAAACGTACATTTCAAATTACCGGGGTCACATACGAACTTCAAAAATTCCTGAAAAATATTTTCTAGCTTCGTATTGACGATACGGTCCTAACAAAACTAGTTTCGTCGAATTCTGAGACCGTCTGAAAAATGGCCAATTTCCAGTCGATTAAAATCAACTGAAACTGGTCAAACGCGTTTTCCTTTTCCACGCTCACATATTGATTCGAAAAATTATGAAATTTGGAATCTAGCAATAATTTAACATCACGGATCCAACAAAACTGGTTTCGTCGAAATCCGAGGTCATTTGCAAAATGTCCATTTTTAAGGGCCTGAATTCCATAGCGACTATTCAGAATTTTCAACTGGACATATCTTTTGATTCCCGTTATGAAATCTCGATTTTTCGGATTCGTCGGAAAGATATTATCAAATAGATTCTATGATTTTTGGTTTCACTAAAATCCGGATTGTTTTGCACCCGGTACATTCAATTGAAGTTTGAAATCGAATTATCGAACTACCGCGCCATTTTCACTTCTATTTATAATTATATATAAATATTTATATTCTAACGACGGCGCGTATAAATATATACATCGAATTATATTCAAAATAAATTTCTCATTGATATTATTTAAAATAATTCATTTTAAATAATCAAAATTCGCTAAAATTGCCAAAAATAAAAATTTCAAACTGGCTCGCATTTTACGGGTTGTTACAATCTCCCCCACTTAAAACTTTTCGTCCCCGAAAAGGAACAAAGTCGAAAGTGGTTTGATTAATCAACTCTACGTTCGATCCGGCTTCCATTCTCCAACTTTTCAGTTTCTGAGAATTTTCAAAAATTTCAAAAATTTGGCTAACACCCTAAATTTTCGAAAAATTTCGCCATAACCTCCCCTACACCGGGAGCATCGGGAAATCTCAAATAGCTTCCCCGGTCCTTCAGATCTCAAAAAGAAAAAGAAAAAGCCAAGCGGCTAGCCAATAGGCTCATAAAATCATCATCACCCAAACAAAACAGTAAATTATGTAGTAAACATGTACCTATTTGTCGGGCAAACAAATTTTATTCTCTGCTCTAGCCTCCTTGCTATGACCTGTTCAAGGTAAGTATATGTATATGCAAGCAAATGCGACCAATTTTCAATATAGTTCAATATTTGGTTCGATTAAGCATAATGGTTCAAAATTAGCAAACAAATGAACAAACAACACAAACATCAATCAATTAGTGAATTTAACGTTTCAAATTCCTAATTTTGATATATATACAAAAATCATGTTTTTGATGCCAAATCACAACAATGTATTCTAGCTATATTAGTTTTGGTTCTCACACCAGTCTAATGGAAATATATAGAAAATCATACCTTCGAAACTCGAACATAAATGTTGATGATGCGATCGCTATCATCAATATCATCTTCGGGCGACTAGAGTGTGATGCTATATCTGTCCAATATATTAAAACTTTGAATACACGTGGATCAGACGTATACGCAAAATCTATATATACTGGATTGTCCACATCAATATAAATAAATAACCAAATACGTTTAAAACGATTTATATTTCAAAACAAGATTTGCTTTCATTTTAAAAATATACTCTTCACACTCGTTCTAGGATACTACTGATCCCATCTCTAACGAGTCATTCCCATTGGATATTACTAACCCAATATCTGATGAATTCTTTCGTATGGTTCTAATGTGTCTTGTTCTCTGCTTTGTAAACCAAAGCTCTGATACCAACTGTGAAGACCCGTAACTTCCCCGTAAAGGAAAGCGTCGGATAGTTCGAGAACAAGCCACAACAGAACTCATATAAAAGAACATTTCATTGTATATTACAACAATGCATCAGATTACAAGAATATACAGAGTATAAATGAATATTACACAGAAATATCAGAGATTTAAATTATATTTAAATACATAGCAGCGGAAAATAATACAATACACAACTAGAAGAGATATACGGATACAAAGCTTTCCGGATATCGTTCCAGCTGTAAACCAGGATCCTGTGAATATAAATCTGCAAAACCAAAAGTACTAGCTGCCCGTGTCAAAAATAGGGGCACCCAGAGTTTAGGTTAAAACAATAAACTTCAGGTCAATCATGTGACTGGTGTGAGAACTAAAACAGTTATTAATCTTTATTTTTAAAGTTAGGTAAATCAAGGGACCACGCCGTATAACACGGAATGGGTTTCCTCCCAAGAATACCAGTGCATAAAACAAACAGCGCAATGCTAAATAAAGAAAAATGAAGCTGTTATAAGACCCAGGTCCCATCACACAATGCAACGCAGCCGAGGATAGGGTTTTCCCTTATAACAGCCAAAGAATGCTTGATACGGTTAAAACAAATCGTTTGATACTATTATAAGTGCATAGTGTATAAAAACAACTTCAAATCATAAGTATCAATCATAGGCGGCATGAATGCCCCATAACACTATGTCGCCATATATAAGTTTACAATCAAAACCGCAATGACGTATTGGAAGTTGGGTTATCATTTATGGTATGAACCGAGACTAGGGGCAAGATCCTCACCGATTCGAGACGCTCTAGCCCGTGTCTCAGGATCAGAGCTCGAGTTACCCTCGGAGCGACAGGGCCGGTCCACCGATGTGGATTAAAATTCCTGAACACTGCGTTTCCCCGCCCTTTGGGGCGTAAGCCTGGCCCGTCAGCCGACCAGAAGCATCGGCCGAAACCGATATCACGAGGCGCCTCGCTTTTCAGCAAGTAATAATAAGCAATATCCACATGAGTCAAACTCGTCAGCCAGTTCAAGCACTGACGCCACTCCTAACTAGAAAGAAACGCATGTCCTCCCTGAGGTCCGTCTCCCGTTTTTGATTCATACCGGGTGTGATACTCGCGAATCAACATTACACAAAGCTACGCCACAAAGGCCGTGCTTCGATCATCAACCACAAGACTTTGCTTTTCAACAGAAGCCTTGATCATTTGCATCTTAGCATGCCACACAGGCAATTCACTCCATGCGATTGATATCCATCAATATATAACCCCTGAGCTCATACGTCTCAGAGAAGGGCGTTAAGCAGGAGAATAAATTCTCCGCCGCCAAACAGATATATATTTAATAGAGATCAATCACACGGACTAAAATCCAATGTCAGACACACAGTCCATTTACAAGTCCGTTCTGGGGTTGAACGAAACCGGAGGCACCTAGTACCCCGCATATCCATTGATCTCCAAGTACGTCTGGACGATCACCAACTGTTTCCATCTTCTTGGGTGTGCAGCCCAATCAAGATCATCAGTAATCACCCAAACGACGTGAAGACTTCCGGTCTTCGACCATCGTCTTCATCTTCGACTTATCGTCGTATCAGTTATTCAGAATGGGATAAACCCGGTCTTCCCGAATAACTCGCGTATATTTTATAAAAGTGCTACACAAACACAACATACGCCTCATTCCAATTCATCAGTCACTAACCGCAAATTAATCAAGAGAATAATTCCCCAAATATTAACCCCGAAGGCCGAAACCAACATCAGATCAATATCCAGAAAACCGTTCTGCTTAGCTAACCGACAGTTAGTTTCTGATTTCACATTCATAGGGAAAGGTTCCCATTAATTTTATCCAAGATAAATTCCTGAATTTATTCCCTAATCTTCCTTTGAATTTCGATTCAACTAGTCGGAATTAGCGAACTTTACCGAAGTAATCATTGGTTTTAATTTCCCAATCCCAACCTATTCGTCTCATGAAGTAAAACTGGTAATACTTCATATCTAACACCACGGTGTTATCGGTAAATTCAATTACCATTTCACGTTCAAATCTAATTAAAGATTTAACTAACGCCTGGAGCAAAACTGGTGATACTCCATTTCGATTATTTCAATCTAATTAAAGATTCATTAAAACTCCACTTAGTTTTAATCGTTAACTGGGTTAAAGAATCAGTGTCATTTAAAAAACGGTTCACGATAAACCCAAAATCACATTCCATTAATTATCGGGTTAAAGAACGAGTGTTATTTAAAACACTGTCCACGATAAACCCAAAAATCAATATCAATTCAATTCCAATTAAATATTATTTAATTGGTACACTTCATTAAATCCAAGAAAAAGATTTAATCTTTTCTCAACTGGGTTCAAAAACAGTGTTAGTGAAAACACCATTCACGACAAACCCAAATCACATTTGATATTCAATACAAGGCTCTGAATAGAAAATATATCGGCTTATATTCAATATCAAATACTATGATTAACAAATGCCGTATTGGAAATAATGATATAAATAGATATCTTTCAAACTTCCATAACAACATCCGTATAATCACGAATCCCAACATCGAAATATTCCAATGACAATTTCGATTCAAATCCACTCCAATGCAATCATTGGAAATTTTGGTTATTTTTAAAACCCTTTTCAAGTTCAATTTATTTATTTAAAAATAAATAGAATTATAATTCTAGTTCAAAACTAGTTCATTTCGATAAAAATCTATTTTTATCTTTTCAAATATGGAGTTTTTCATCCCAATTCTTCCCAAATCATTTCTTATGATTTTATACAAATTATTACTATTTTTAATAATTTTATCAAGGCCCGTACAGTCGATTTCCAGCAATGGTCATCGAACTGCACTTATAGCGACCTTTTTCAAATTTGATTTGGACATAATTCCAAATCCAACCGTTAGATTTCAAATTTCTAACATTCGTTAGAAAGATCTTTTCGATACGAACCCAACGGTTCCGGTTTTAGGAGAATCCGACGGTCGGATCTCCCGTAACGTCCGTTTGAAATAAATGGTCGAAATTCACGAACTGCCGCGGCACGGCGCGTTCTATTCAGGCCATTATATTATATATATAATATATATAATATATATTTCGTCGATTTCTATTTAAAACGAATTATATAAATAGTTTTAAAATCGTTTCAAAAGCAATTTCAACTTTCTTTTCAATTCAAATCAAAATTGAATTCTTCTTTATAAATTCGTTTTAAAATTCATTTCTATTCAATTCAAATTTCAATTCAATTTGAATTCATTTCAATTCGCTTTCAGTTCAATTTGAATTCGTTTTCAATTCAATTCATTTCGAAATCGTTATATATTCAATTCATTTCGAAATCGTTATATATTCAATTCATTTCGAAATCGTTTTCAATTCAATTCATTTCGAAATCGTTTTAAATTCAATTCATTTCGAAATCGTTTTCAATTCAATTCATTTCGAAATCGTTTTCAATTCAATTCATTTCGAAATCGTTTTCAATTCAATTCATTTCGAAATCGTTTTCAATTCAATTCATTTCGAAATCGTTTTCAATTCAATTCATTTCGAAATCGTTTTAAAATCGATATAAATATCGTTCACGTCAAAATGGCGTCAATCTAATCAACACGACTTCATAAATTTCTATTTTCAAATATTCTATTTCAAATATTTGTTATTATCAAAATATTTCGTTCAACACATGACCAATCTCAATGGATGAGTATTGTCAATACATGAACCTTTATTTTATACTGATAAAGATGTAAATTTTATTACTAAATTATTTCGTTCAACACATGACCAATCTCAATGGATGAGTACTGTCAACACATGAACCTTTATTTTATAATATTCTTTATTTTTCAAAATTGGAATGAGGCCCAATCAATCACCATATAATGTTAATCATATGGATTTTCATACATTACGCACATATAATAGCATTGAAAAATAATCAACCATCAACCAAAGTGCACTACACTGTATAAGCATCAAATATGGATATCTAACGCTTATAACAACCTGTCAATCGATCGATCGACATATTTAATCAATCAGGATGAGTGAACTTCAAATTTCATCCTAACACCCGTGTGGGGTTTCAAACAATCAAACACAGATTTTAGTTGTGCAGTTGGGCGATGTGCAAAATTTATCGACCCAATCAATGTCCTTCAAATAGGTGTACATAAACAAACCGTTCGGTTTGTAAATGAATATTTTATTTTATTCACTTCACGTTAAAAATTATATTTTTAACGATAAAAACATTTTATTCCAAAATATGAATTTCTATTCAGTTCATTCTTTAAATAAAATGATATTTTTATTTTTCTAACATATTTTAGAAAATTTTGGCAGCATAACGGCACGATACTAGAAACGGGACGAGGCCTAGCCTTATCCCCGGTCTAGTGAAGGCCCACGCCATTCACACATCAATCAAAATCACCAAACAACCAAATTCAAATCACATCATATAACTAATATATGCAACCAAACAAACAAGTCCATGGTCTGTGGACGATTGTGTCGGGTGCTACTAAGCACCGTCTGCATCCTAGTATATATATATATATATATATATATATATAACTAGAAAAAAAGAAATTGAAGAGTGAGAAGTTCTCACCGATAGCTATCCAACATCTTGACTCTTCTTTGATATAAATCTTCTTCGTTCTCGCCTTTTTGTTACCTTCGTTGTCCGCTTTCACTACCTATGTAAAAATCGAATTTTTACTTCGCTATTCCATATATAAAAATCATATTTTTATTTCGAAGTTCAATATATAAAAATCATATTTTTATTTCGAAGTTCAATATATAAAAATCATATTTTTATTTCGAAGTTCAATATATAAAAATCATATTTTTATTTCGAAGTTCAATATATAAAAATCATATTTTTACTTCGAAGTTCAATATATAAAAATCATATTTTTATTTCGAAGTTCAATATATAAAAATCATATTTTTATTTCGAAGTTCAATATATAAAAATCATATTTTTATTTCGAAGTTCAATATATAAAAATCATATTTTTACTTCGAAGTTCAATATATAAAAATCATATTTTTACTTCGAAGTTCAATATTTAAAAATCATATTTTTACTTCGATGTTCAATATATAAAAATCATATTTTTATTTCGAAGTTCAATATATAAAAATCATATTTTTACTTCGAAGTTCAATATATAAAAATCATATTTTTATTTCTTTGAAAATCGAATCTTTTCTAATTTAAAAATCAAATCCTTTCTAAAACTAAAAATCGAATCTTTTCTAAAACTAAAAATCGAATCTTTTCTAAAACTAAAAATCTAATTTTTTCTAATATGAATACCCTACAAAGATCCAACTTTTATTCATATGAATACCCCTTAAAAATAACATTTCTAATCGATATTATATAATAAAATCTCATAACTAAATATCTAAATGAGTTAAGAGGAAGAAAACAAATAAAATAAATATATAGGCTTACATTAGAAATTGGGAGAAGGATGCGGATTTTCGAATGGGGGAAAGGCTGAAGGGTTGCTCGCGGGTTTAGGGGAGGTCGGAGGGGGCTGGAGGTCGGTGGTGAAGTCTGGAGTGGCGGCGAGTCTCCAGGCTGTTAGGGTGCGGTCTTCGACGCGGCGAGAGGCAAGGGAGGAAAGAGGAAGGGAGGAGCGGGATCGACTAGAGGGGCGGCAGCGTCAGGCTCCGACGATGGACGAGGGTGGATGCGGTCTCGATCGCCAGTCCTTTTCAAATTTTTTTTTTAATTTAGGTTTTAATTCGATCTGAAATAATGATTTGGGGGGGGGGGGGGGTAGAGCGGGTTAACGGGGAGAGGTTTCTTTTTTTTATTTAATTAATTAATTTTCAAAAAGCTGACTTTTACATACGACCTCGAAACGAGGCCCACCGCCTGTCGTCCATAGCATTTTACCCCCATTCCGAACACAATGGGATATGTATCGTAGGTTGATTTGATCGTTTCGACCAGTTTCCTTTGAATTTACATTTAAATCACTATATTGAATTTTAAACGTACATTTCAAATTACCGGGGTCACATACGAACTTTAAAAATTCCTGAAAAATATTTTCTAGCTTCGTATTGACGATACGGTCCTAACAAAACTAGTTTCGTCGAATTCTGAGACCGTCTGAAAAATGGCCAATTTCCAGTCGATTAAAATCAACTGAAACTGGTCAAACGCGTTTTCCTTTGCTACGCTCACATATTGATTCGAAAAATTATGAAATTTGGAATCTAGCAATAATTTAACATCACGGATCCAACAAAACTGGTTTCGTTGAAATCCGAGGTCGTTTGCAAAATGTCCATTTTTAAGGGCCTGAATTCCATAGCGACTATTCAGAATTTTCAACTGGACATATCTTTTGATTCCCGTTATGAAATCTCGATTTTTCGGATTCGTTGGAAAGATATTATCAAATAGATTCTATGATTTTTGGTTTCACTAAAATCCGGATTGTTTTGCACCCGGTACATTCAATTGAAGTTTGAAATCGAATTATCGAACTACCGCGCCATTTTCACTTCTATTTATAATTATATATAAATATTTATATTCTAACGACGGCACGTATAAATATATACGTCGAATTATATTCAAAATAAATTTCTCGTTGATATTATTTAAAATAATTCATTTTAAATAATCAAAATTCGCTAAAATTGCCCAAAATAAAAATTTCAAACTGGCTCGCATTTTACGGGTTGTTACATCAGGGAGGGCATGCGTTTCTTCCTAGCTAGGGTGGTGTCAGTGACCTACCAGCCCTGACATTTATATACTTTTCACCTATGTGGTTGTTGCTGTTGCGAGGCGCCTTGGTTTGATCGGACGATCCGGGTCCGATGGAGTCATTCGTTGGCTCGTTTACGCCCCAAAGGGCGGGGAAATGCATTGTTCAGGAATTTTAATCCACATCGGTGGACCGGCCCTGTCGCTCCTAGGGTCTCTCGAGCTCTGATACCACGTTGTGACGGACCCCAAATCCCGTACTAACGGAGACAAGGGTCCTCTTTGGAATATAACACAGAAACAGATAATGGCAGAACAGAATTAAATAAATACACCAGATGATGAACAATAGAATATACTGGATATAAGTAATCATCAGAGTTACACAGTATAAAGGATCTTACTTAGCACAAATACAGTTCAGCTATACATAAATGTTTATAGCGGAAAACAAACAAAATATGTACAATAGGAGCTGAACAGCATAAAAAGAGATAAATGATAGAATCCATCTTCAGCTCCAGCTATCTAGAAAGAACCAGCTAAACCTAAATACAAGGCTGCCTGTGTAGAAAAAGGGGCACCCGAGTTTGAAAGTGAAACAAACTACGAGTCAGTCATGGGACTGGTATGAGAAATCTATTCAACACATATATAATATGGCCAATCACAAGACCACGCCACTTTCGTGGAACGGGTTTACTCCATTGGATTGCCAGTGCTTTAAAACAAATCTTTCTTTTAAACATCGCTATGCTTTTTATAAAAATGAAGCTGTTATAAGACTCAGTTCCCATCACACAATGCAACGCAAACCAAAGGATAGAGTTTTTACCTTATAACGGCCAAAATATGCTTGGTACGAATAAAACAAAGGCATTTGATATTATTGCTAGTGTTTATTATTTCCAGTTAAAGTACTGTTTGACACAGGCGCGTCACAAAGCTTTATTGCAAAGAATGCAGTCAAGAAGTTGGATTTGAGATTGAAAAAGCTCGAAGAACCAATGACGGTCCAGAATCCGGTTGGGGGTTCCATCAATCTCAGTAGGATCTGTGCAGTACCCGTCTCTTTTTCTTGCTATAAATTCCCTATTATCTCTATCGTCATGAATTTTAATGAATTCGATCTTATTCTGGGATTGCATTGGCTAACCAAATATGAAGCAGAGGTAAGGTGCGCTGAGAGAGTTGTTAAGGCAAAGGCACAATCGGGGAATTATATAACCATACCGTGTGAAGGTCAGAATCCTAATAGAAAAGACTTCTGGGCAGCTTTGAATGTTTCTCCAGCCCAAATGGAAAATATCCCTGAAGTCACGGAGTATATTCCTGACCTCATCAAAGATATTCCTGTCGTTAAAAACTATGCGGATGTGTTCGAAGAAGTTGTTCGCTTACCTCCGCAGAGAGAAATAGATTTCAAGATTGCTTTGATTCCTAATGCAAGGCCGGTAGTTCATGCTATTCGAAGAATGTCCTTGAAAGAGAAGGAGGAATTAGACAATCAAACACGACAGCTAGTATGGAAAGGTCTGATCAGGCCTAGTTTCTCTGATTGGGGAGCAGTAGTGGTGTTTGTCCCAAAATCTGACGGTACTCTACCTCTACGTGTGGATTATCGTGATTTGAACAAGCAGACCATAAAGAATAAATATCCACTGCCACGAATAGATGATTTGTTGGATCGATTAAATGGCGCACAAGTATTCTCAAGGATGGACCTAGCTACAGGCTTCCATCAACTTCGAATTGCCGAAGAATGTGTTCCAATGACAACGTTCAGAGGTCCCGACTTATAGTAATGCCGTTCGGCTTATGTAACGCTCCAGCTTACTTCGTCGATCTAATGAATAGAGTGTTCAGAGGAGTTTTGAATAAATTTGTTCTGGTTTTTATTGATGATATTCTAATCTTCTCTAAATCAAAGGCCGAACATGAAAAGCATCTGGAACAGGTTCTAGAAATTCTCAGACGGAATGTATTAAAAGCCAAATTTTCTAAATGTATCTTCTGGCAAGATGAAGTAAAATTTCTAGGCCACGTCATATCAAAAGAAGGAATTGCTGTGGATCCAAGAAAAATCATAGCTATTCAGAATTGGAAACAGCCCAGCACCCCCACTGAAGTTCGCAGTTTTCTCGGATTGGCTAGCTATTACCGGAAGTTCGTTAAAAACTTTTCGAAGATATCCGGTCATTTAACGAAGCTTACAAAGAAGCACTCTAAATTCAATTGGACTCCAGAAAGTGAGGAGGCTTTTGAGGAGCTAAAGTTAAGATTGACAACTGCTCCAGTGTTAACCATCATTGATGGCAACCAGGATTTAAAAGTCTGGACTGATGCTTCTAGAGAAGGCCTTAGCGCAGTGTTAATGCAAAGGGGCCAAGTGATTGCTTATGCTAACCGCCAACTGAAGCCGCACGAGAAGAACTACGTAACTCATGATCTTGAGTTATTGGCTATTGTGTTCGCTTTGAAAATCTGGAGACACTATCTTCTGGGTGAGAGATTTGAACTGTTTACAGATCACCAGTCGTTAAAGTATCTGTTCACGCAGAAAGACCTGAATTTGAGGCAGCAACGTTGGCTGGAGTTTCTTGCAGCATATGATTTTGAAATTCTATACACTCCAGGGAAAGCCAATGTCGTGGCCGATGCGTTAAGCCGAAAGAATGAAATGATCGCCAGTTTCATCATTGCGACTTCGTTGATTTATAAGATATCGGCTCTCCAAGAAGATGACCAATTTATCAAAGGAATGAGTCAACGAATTCGTGAAGGCAATGCTTCGAATTTCCAGCTAGAAAGCGAAGGGATTCTGAGGTTAGAAGGGCGAATTTGCGTTCCAGAGATTCCTGAACTCAGAAGGGATGTGCTGGATGAATGTCACAAATCTAAGCTCAGTATCCATCCAGGTGTGAATAAAATGTATAACGATATCAAACGCACATTATGGTGGAAGTCGTTAAAATGAGACATCTCGATATATGTTAGTCGATGCCCTACTTGCCAGCTAGTCAAAAGCGACCAGCAGAAATTGGCTGGATTATTACAACCACTGGAAGTTCCTGGTTGGAAGTGGGAACATATTTCTATGGATTTCATCGATGGTCTGCCCAGAACCAGAAAAGGAAATGACAGTATTTGGGTGATCGTAGATCGCTTCACGAAGACCGCCCATTTCATACCTATCAGATCAAACAGAACCGCTCAGAGTCTGGCGCAGATATACTTCAGGGAAATAGTTAGACTGCATGGAGTGCCGCTCAGTATCGTCAGTGATAGAGATACAATATTCACTAGTAAATTCTGGGAAGCATTTCAAGTCGAGCTGGGAACGAAGTCAAACCTAAGCACCGCTTATCATCCTCAGACAGACGGTCAGACTGAGAGGGTGAATCGTATTTTGGAAGATCTATTGCGGGTTTGTGTTATAGATTTCGGTGGATCTTGGGAAGACAATCTGCATTTGGCTGAATTCTCTTATAACAACAGCTACCAGGCGAGTCTGACAATGTCGCCATTCGAAGCATTGTATGGTAGACCGTGCCGATCTCCTGCTTGTTGGGTCGAACCAGGTAATAGACTTGTGTTGGGTCCGAACATGATTCGAGAAGCTGCCGACAAAGTCGATTTTGTTAAGAAGCGATTACTCGCCGCTCAAAGCCGACAAAAGAGCTATGCCGATAGAAGAAGAATAGATATATCCTTTGCTGTTGGCGACTATGTATATTTGAAAGTATCGCCGATGAGAGGAGTAATCCGGTTCGGTAAAACTGGAAAGTTGGTGCCCAAATTCATTGGTCCGTTTCCTATTCTGGAACGGATCGGAACTCTCGCTTATAGGGTCAAACTGCCTGACTGGTTGCCTGGAGTACATGATGTATTTCATATATGTCAACTTCGAAAACACGTTCATGGTCCAGACTTGATCGTGGAAGAAGCAGCTCAACAGGACATTGAAATTACTCCAGAATTAGCTGTGAGACGACAACCACTAAAGATTATCGGCAAAGAAACCAGAGAGCTGAGGAACAAGAAGGTTCACTTAGTCGAAGTGCAATGGAGTGGAGATCCGCGAGATTGTACTTGGGAAACTGAGGAGAGCATTCAGAAAGCTTATCCTAGATGCCGAGTGGATATCTCTGATTGACTCTGGTGCAAGGTACATTTATCCTACTTTGCATTACCGTTCAATTCTCTACTCTATTGTTATTTTCTTTTCATGGATGTGCACTTTTAATTCTATAGTCTGAATGATTTTAAAAGAGTATAGAAGTTGATCAGTATATTTTTGAAAGGTTAAAACGAATTGATTGTTGGTTGTGTTGTGTGATTATAGATTTATCAAACCACTTTCGACTTTGTTCCTTTTCGGGGACGAAAAGTTTTAAGTAGGGGAGATTGCAACGACCCAGAAAATCTGAACCAATTTAAAAATTTTAAATTGGCTAAAATAATGGATTTTAAATATTTAAAATAAATATTTTAAATAATGGCAATGAAAACTGAGTTTGAATCGGCAATTGAAAACGAATATAATTAATAATAATTATAAATAAGGCCTGAAAAGGCGCTGTAGTTTCAAAAATTGAATTCAAACTTTGTCGAACTGTACCGGGTGCAAAACAATCCGGATTTTAGTGAAACCAAAAATATTTAAATCTGTTAGTGGATACCTTTCTAATGAATCTGAAAAATCGAATTTTCATAGCGGAAAGCAAAAGTTATGGCCGAATGAATTTTCAGAAAGGTCGCTATGGAGTTTATATAGCCCGTGAAATTGGCCATTTTGCATACGACCTCGGAATTCGATGAAACCACTTTTGTTGGGTCCGGGATGTGAAGTTATTGCTAGGTTTCAAATTTCATAATTTTTGAAGCTAGTATGTGAGCGTGGCAAAGGAAAATGTGTTTTGGTCAATTACAGTTAAATTGGATCGACCAAAAATGGGCCTTTTTGCAAACGGTCTCAGAATTCGACGAAACTAGTTTTGTTGGGACCGTATCGTCAAAATATAGCTAGATTTATTTTTCTGGAATTTTTCGAATCAGTTTGTGGCCCTGGCAAATTAAAATGTACGTTCAAATTAAAGATTGAATGTTTTATATTTTGATTTGATTGGAAACTGACTGAAACAGTCGAATGGGCCTACGAAACATATCCCATTGTGTTCGGAATGGGGGTAAAACGCTAGGGACGACAGTCGTTGGGCTTGGATTGGTGTTCGTGGATGGCAAGGGGTATTTTCGGATTTTAAAACTTTATAAATAAAAAAAAATCTATTAGTCCACGTCAGATCCCCCCCCCCCCCCCCCGCTTCTCTCTCCCCAATCGCGATATACGGGGGTGGCTCTTCCCTCCTTCTCTCCTCATTTTCTCCCTCCACAAGCCATAAAACCCATCGACCCTTTGGAGACTTTTGAAGGGCTCTCCATCCTCTTCAAATCCATACGAATCTCAGTATTTATCGAGGTGTATTTCACTCGTTTCACCCTCCTGAAGTCACGCCGCATTGCCGTCGATTACTCCTCCACCTTGCAACCGAGTTCGCCGTCGTCCTAGGGGTAGGTGCGGCCTTCGTAGTGCTTCGCCGTGGCAAGGTCCGATCGACACCTTGTCTCTTTGTTTTGACGAAAGGAGGAACCCTAGTTTCGAACCAAAATGGTGAACGTCGGCTGTTGATTTCAAACGAGATAAGGTAGCGTTTTTTAACGCTATAAATTCAATTAATTACGTTTTTAAATTGTATGATGTTTGAAAAATCATATCTTTTTGTTGTGTTAACGAAATTCGATGAAACAGGAGACCTCGGGACCGTGTGGACGCCTTCTACATTTTAGAAGAGACCGCATATTTTTCTGAGCCTTCTGCTATTTTTGGTGGAGTGGAACCCAATGTGAGATTTCTGAAATTAAAAACAATATGGAAAAAGACGATGTATAAATTATATAGTCGATGTATGAGTTATATAAGTGTTGTACACCTCATGTATAAGCGTTGTATAAGTTGTACGTTCGATGTATAAGTTGTATATGCATTGTAAAAATTATATATGTGTTGAAATAAAAGTGAATTGCTATATATATATATATATATATATATATATATATACGCCCCTCGTCCACAAACCATGGACGATATTTATTGATTGTGATTGGTGTGAAAATTGATTGTTAGCGAATGGTTGTTTGGGATTGTTTGTGGTTGATATTGATTGATTGTGGTTGAAAAATACCCGTTTGTGGTTGAAAAATATTTGGTTGAGACCACATAGGATTATTTTGTGGAAATGAAATAAATATACACATGCCGCCTGCGTGCGAACTAGATGCATGATTCCCATTGTCAAAAACCGCGAGGTTTTAAGGTAGAGCGAGGAGCCGTACTAGGGACGGTCCCGGTTTTAACTACCCTGCCGTTATGCTGCAGAAATTTTGAATAATATTCATGTGTTTGAATTATTTTCATTTGCTAAAACTATATTTATTCATTAAATAGAAAACCTTCATGTGTTGAATCGATATTCATTCGTTGATTAGAAATTCAAGTGTTGAATGGTATTCGCGTTTTAAATATAAAAATCACATTTTTATCTATATATAGAAACTATAGAAAACCTTCATGTGTTGAGTCGATATTCATTCGTTGATTAGAAATTCATGTGTTGAATGGTATTCGTGTTTTAAATATAAAAATCACATTTTTATCTATATATAGAAACTATAGAAAACCTTCATGTGTTGAATCGATATTCATTTGTTGAATTGAAATTCATGTGTTGAATGGTATTCATATTTTGAAATAAATGGTTTGATAATAAAAATCACCTTTTATCGACTATATGAACTGTGCAAAATAATCTCGTTTTGAAAGAAATTGTTTTATAAGAAAAATCCTATTTTTATCACCAATATGAAATATATAAAATAATAGTGTTTTGAAATGAATTGTTTTACAATAAAAAAAAATCACATTTTTATTATATACATGAATCGTTGAAATGTGAAGTGTTAAAAATTGCCACTCGTTCAAATAAACATATATGAGTTGAAATATTCATTAATTAGCTAATGATATGATTTTTGCCTATACATGCAACATTAGAATGAATGGTGTTTTTAAACCAAATGGAAATCAAATATGAAGTTGAATGGAAGATGATAAATGATAAAAACTGTATATATGTACATGCATATTTATTGAACAGGTTATAGCAAAAGGGGCTAGAGAAGAGGAATAAAATTTTGTGCCTGACAAATAGGTACACATTTACTGTTTTGTTTGGGTGATGATTTTATGAGCCTGTTGGCTAGCCGCTTGGCTTTTTCTTTTTCTTTTCGACATGAGACGCCCGTGTGGCTATTTGGGAATTTTCCCAGCCCCTCCCGTACAAAGGAGATTATGGCGAAATTTTCCAAAATTTTAAGGCGTTAGTGAAATATTTGAAGTGAAGACGATATTGAAATTGTTGAATGAACTATATTTATATAAATATATAAATATAAATATAATTAAAACGAAACGTGGCCGTGCAGTTCGCGTTTTGAAACCGTGATTTCAAACAACTAGTACGGGAAATCCGACCATTGGATTTTCCCGAAACCGCAACCGTCGGGTTCGCCTTGGAAATATCTTTCCAACGGCACCAACCTTGTAAAAATCCAACGGTTGGATTGTCTGGAATGTGTAGTTTAAATCTGAAGAAAAACAGCGCCAGAAACGATTATATTTATATATATATATATATATATATATATATGTATAATTATATTTAATCGAATAACGACGCTGCAGTTCGTATTTTGAAATCAAAACTTCAAACGATTGTACCGGGAGATCCGACCGTCGGATTTTTCCCGAAACTGGAACCGTTGGATTCGTTTTGAAAAGACCTTTCTAATGATGTAAAATTTATAAAGATCCAATGGTTAGATTTTCAGATATGTGTAAATCAAATCTGAAGAAAAACAGCGCCACGGCCGCGCTATGGCCCGAAGCATCGTTTTGAATAAATAGGCTATTTTAAAATAAATAAAAATAGCGATAAATTGTTATAAAATATCATAAACAATATGGAATGGAAATAAACTGAATTTGCTCGATTTATGTTGTATTTGATGGTTGAATGTGTTTGGTGTGAAAATTACATTAAAGAACAAAATTAGTGTTGTCGAATCATTTAACCATTGAAATAAATTGATTTGAAATTCTAAATATACGTGAATTATTTGAAAAGGCCGAGTTAATTCTCATTTCGAATAATTGACCGACGATTGAAATTCGAAGATGAAGACGGTGGTTGAAGACCGGAGATCTTCACCTCGCTTGGATGGTAACCGAGGTCCTGATTGGGAGGCATCCCGAAATATGGATAATGAGTGGTGATCGTCCAGACGTACGTGAAAATCGATGGGTTTGCGAGGTATTTAGTGCCTCCGGTTTCGTTCAGACCCAGAACGGACTTGTAAATGGACTGTGTGTTTGACATTGGATTTTATTCTGTGTTGATTGATCTCTATTAAATATACATCTGTTTGGCGGCGGAGAATTGATTCTTTTGCTTAACGCCCTTCTCTGAGACGCACGAGCTCAGAGGTTGTATATCGATGGACATCAGTCGCATGGCATGAATTGCCTGTGTGGCATACTAAGATGCAGTGATCAGGGCTTCTGTTGAAAAGCAAAGTCTTGTGGTGATGATTAAAGCACCGCCAGTGTGGCGTAGCTTTGTGTATAACGTAAATTCGCAAGCCTCACACCCCGGTATGAACCAGAAACGGGAGGAAGGACCTCAGGGAGGGCATGCGTTTCTTCCTAGCTAGGGTGGTGTCAGTGACCTACCAACCCTGACATTTATATACTTTTCACCTATGTGGTTGTTGCTGTTGCAAGGCACCTCGGTTTGATCGGACGATCCGGGTCCGATGGAGTCATTCGTTGGCTCGTTTACGCCCCAAAGGGCGGGGAAACGCATTGTTCAGGAATTTTAATCCACATCAGTGGACCGGCACTGTCGCTCCTAGGGTCACTCGAGCTCTGATCCTGAGACTTGGGCTAGGCAGTCTCGAATTCGGTAAGGACTATCTTTTGCCTTGGTTCATGACAGAAATCCAATTTCCAAATACGACATCGTGCGGTTCTGATTGTATATATATTTGGCGACATAGTGGCATGGGACGCTCATGTTGTCTATGATTGATAGTTATGATTTGAAATTGTTTTTGAAACATATAAACACTAGCAATAATATCAAATGCCTTTGTTTTATTCGTACCAAGCATATTTTGGCCGTTATAAGGTAAAAACTCTATCCTCCGGTTTGCGTTGCATTGTGTGATGGGATCTGAGTCTTATAACAGCTTCATTTTTATAAAAAGCATAGCGATGTTTAAAAGAAAGATTTGTTTTAAAGCACTGGCAATCCAATGGAGTAAACCCGTTCCACGAAAGTGGCGTGGTCCTGTGATTGGCCATATTATATATGTGTTGAATAGATTTCTCATACCAGTCCCATGACTGACTCGTAGTTTGTTTCACTTTCAAACTCGGGTGCCCCTTTTTCTACACGGGCAGCCTTGTATTCAGGTTTAGCTAGTTCTTTCTGGATAGATGGAGCTAAAGATGGATTATATCATTTATCTCTTTTTATGCTGTTCAGCTCCTATTGTACATATTTTGTTTGTTTTCCGCTGTAGACATTTATGTATAGTTGAACTGTATTTGTGCTAAGTAAGATCCTGTATACTGTGTAACTCTGATGATTACTTATATCCAGTATATTCTATTGTTCATTATCTGGTGTATTTATTTAATTATATTCTGCCATTATCTGTTTCTGTGTTATATTCCAAAGAGGACCCTTGTCTCCGTTAGTACGGGATTTGGGGTCCGTCAAACGGGGCCACATACGGAGTCCAAAAATTCCTGAAAAATAAACCTAGTTATGTTTTGACGATACGGTCCTAACAAAATTAATTTCATCGAATTTGAAGACCGTTTGAAAAATGGCCTTTTTGACGATCGATCAAATTCAACGGAAATTATCGAACATAGTTTAGTTTACCACGCTCACATATTAATTCCAAAAATTATGGAAAATTAAACTTAGCAATAATTTAACATTCCGGATCTGACAAAAATGGCTTCGTTGAAAACGGAGGTCGTTTGTAAAATGACTATTTTTAATAGTTTTAATATTATTTAAAAATGGAATTTTTAAATTTTTGCACATTTTCCAACAAAATTCCTTAAGATAAAAATTTTAAATTAGTTCTGATTTTCCGGGTTGTTACAGGTGTAGGCCTCCACTATTAATAAAATGAATTAATGCTTTGCCTCCTTTTGTGTAAGTGCATGCTTTCCCTCATCTCTTCATGTGTATATACCCTTTTAGCTCCAAAATTTTTACAAGAGATAATCATAACGAAAAGCAAAAGATTTCACAAATTAAAACATGCACAAGTGACCACTTTTTCCCAAAATAAGTGATGATTTTGAAAATATTTAAAACATGGTTTGATCATATTAAATACCCAAAAATGTTCGTTTATTCAACTAAATAGGAATAAATATGTGAATATAAATGTGCATTTTTACGTGCACATCAAATACTCCCACACTTATCTTTTTATTCGTCCTCGAATAAAGTAAAAACTAAGCTAAATCCGTTTTCGTTGGGAGCACGATTGCATTGAGTGTATGCAACAAGTCGTTAAACCTCTGGGTTTCCCTAGTAGGACGAATATTGTCTCTTGAGGGTTTCCAACGGATACTACCCATAAAATCAAGAAGTTAAATGCAAAAATTATTTACAAAATGAAAGATTTGAAAATATTTACAATATGAATGCAAGTTTTTAAAGGAATATTTACAAATGGATAATTTATTTTTAAATATTACACGAATGAGTTAACATAAATTTGGGTCGTCACTAAGAAATTTGAGTCCATTACTAATCAAAACTTCAAACAAAAGTCATGTTATCGTCACAGACTCCTCCAGCTTGGCCAGTTGTTTTGGTAGAAAAATAGTGCAAATATGAAATGAATTCTATAATCGATATCAACATCGTAAAATGACATCTCAACTCCCTTTTGGTTAACAACTTAGGTCGAATAAGTGAAGAGTCTGCTTGGATTTTAAGTGCTAACTCTCTCTTTATTACAAAATATTTACATTATTATTATTTACAAATACCTAGGTATACCACCCCTACACTGCATCACGACTTATGTAAGGGTCGGTAATCCTAAGGTGTCCAAATCATAAAATGAGACCAAGGTATACCGACGCCGACTTTGTCAACAAGCTGTCGGAAAGAGCTTAGCGGGTTTGCACACCAACGCGAGATGTACTAGCCATGTTGGATACCCTTAGATTATTATTATATATATGCGTTCTTTTTTTTACATAAGAGAGAGAGAGAGAGAGTTAAGCGAGAATATCTTAGCACAAATTCACTTAAAAGATCTAAAATTTTATCGCAAGTAGTCAAACTCGACCATTCATTTAATCGGATTACAATTCAGAAAACATTTCATACTCAACACCTACGAATTTCCTAATATACCAGTTACAGCAAATTTGCTCATAATTCAAAATTTCCTTTCGTTATCCGTTAAGGGAAGTAAATTTCCAAATATTTTAATCGAACGACCAAAATTATATGCTAACTCCATCATGTCTTATTTAAAAGTAAATAGAAGTGTAAAACTCCTTTTTTTTTAGGTAAAGGGGAAAAAATGCAAACGTAAATTATGCAAAACAGAATGAAAAATGAGACTCCCCCACATTTGATTTCGATTGTGTCCCCACAGTCAATGCATGGCACAATGAGTGAACGGAAGAAAAATATTTACATATTTACAAAGGAGGGTCAATGCGACTTACCGAATATGCATGCAGAAAATATGCAGTCATCGAATAGATGAACCAGTCCACAATGGACCAATGGAGCAGCCTCATTAAGATTATGAGACACAGCTTAAGCACAGAAAACCAAATCATAAAGGATTCTATATTACATTTCAGATTTGGAAAAACAAATTTTGTTTTTTCAAAAGTTTGAGTTGCTAATTTTAAAATTTTGAGCTTACAATTGATACTAAAATCGAATTGAATTTCTATATCAACTAAAGAGAGGTCAGTGAGCCGAGGTTCAGAAAAAGTTTCAAAAACAAAGTCCGACTTGTTCAAAAGATGTATAAATTGAGAAACATGTGTGTCATTTTCACTCCCACACTTGTTTTGAGAAATGTTGTTTAGTTTGGCTTTGATATTTAAAATTTTGTTGACTAAAGGTTCATTCGTAAACCTAAAGTTAAAACCAAACAAATGAATTTTTAGTAAATTTCAAAATCGTGTTTTCTCAAAAATAGCATTATTCCAGAAAGAGTTCATGTACTGCAGAAATTTATCATTGAAAAACAAGTGATCACAGTGAGGTTCAGTTGAAATGATCAAGTCGTAAGGAGTTTCAACAGTTTCAGAGAAATCATTATTGTGCTTAAGATCACATTCAACAGTTTCATTGTTTTCAACCTCAAGAATTTCAAAGTTTTCAAATGTTTCATTTTCAGTTTTAGACCCAACAACATCATCGCCAATCGGTTTAAGGAGTTTTCGCTCATCAAATCATCCTCACTTAAATAGTTGTTAACAACTTCATCATTTTTGTCAGGTTGACAATTTAAAGTTGCTAAATTTTAAAAATTTCATAATATGAGAGAGGAAGAACAAATTGAAGATTGACTTCTTTGTTTTCAAGCGAATTGAAATTCAAATCAATCACAGAGCTTTCAACAATTTCATTGAGATTTTCATCAATTTCAGAAGTTGTTAGTTGAAAGTCATCAATTATGGGCAAAGGTGGATTTATCATTCAAACTGTCACACGTTCGGTTTTGATTATTTTGATTTTCATGAAAATTCAAGTAGTCTTGAAACAACAAATCTGTGTGATTATCGTGAATTTCGTTCAATTGCTCAATAAAATCAAATTTAGAATTACTTAATTGAGAAGTCTCAATTTGAATTTGCTGAGAACAAAAATTATTAATTGCACCATTATATCCATTGCCAAAATCATTTGAAAAGTTACCCATATTTCCATTTTGAATTGGAAATTGATTTTGGAGTTCGAAATTTATTTGGCTGGGGTTATAATCCAAATCATTTGAATTTGGAAGTGAATTCGAATTTTTATTATTTTGAAAATTTTGACTTGAATTGTTGCCCAAGTATGAATTACGCCATTCACTTATTCATTGATTTTGTTGTGTGCACATTTCAAGTAAAGATTTGACATTTGTTTCAAGGTTTGAGGGTTGGTCGGGATTTTGAAAATTTTGCGGTGCGAAATCAGGATTATTTTGAAAATTTTGTAAAGTTGGTGGTGTAAAATCCAAATTGTTCGTACAATAGTTGTTATTAAAATATCCATATGAATTTAGTGTAAAATTATGTGGATTATATCGATTTTCACAACTATCGTAAAATTCATGAGGATAAGGAAATTGGGACATTTTCAAGAAGCTCTTAAAAAATTATGTTGAAATTAACAACTTCGGATTTTATGAATACAAGTCCAGGCCAGGTTCGGATAGGGGTTATCAATGTGCCACGAATCACCATAGAAACACGATTGAAGGTTTAAGAACCTGTTTGAGTTCGAGACTCTACCGTTCCTTAGACACCTTAGAGAGTATCAATCCTAATTGTTAATTTAACAGATATTTTGTCCTATGAGCTTTGGGGAATCCTCAATTCTATTTCAAAAATAATTTGTCTCAAAAACGAACTATCCAATTTATCCCACATTCATTTTAAAATTTCCAACCACACATCAACAGGAAAATAATCAATCATAGAACAAATACAGAATAATAAATTGCAAAAATAAATTTTTTTACAAGCAAGCCATGACACCTACAGAAAATTTTTACAAGCATTTTCTATATATTTTCTTTGTAGCAGAGCACCCTGTAGAGTTAAAGAAATTTACAATAGGGGTACGGCTGTCCGTCTAGAAAATTTGAGTAGTCTTGAGATTTCAAATTATGTTGTATGAAAACTGCTTGACCATTGAATTTCTTGTCCATTTGCTTGACTGTGTTTTCTTTGTCCTTGATATTTATAGCCTCCTGTTATCCTCGCTTCTTTTTTTCAGAAAGAGAGGAAAAAGAAACACACTAAATCCTAACTTAAGACTAAATGAAAAGAAAAGAAGCACACTAAATTCACACAACAAAATAAATAAAATAAAAATAGGGATTTTTTTTGAACAAGAAATAAAGTGAATACAAAATGAAAACAAAATTAGAGCAAAATGAAGATAAAGCGAAAGAACAATTTTTTTTTACCTAAAGTTAACAAAATAAAGAAGAAAAAAATGATAAAACTAAACGAAACAAAAGAAAAATAAATAAAATAAAAACAAAAGCCCAAGCCATTAGGTTGTGGAGGCTTGGACTTGTTGCGGTGGTGGTTCTGTGAACTGGTGTTTGTATGTATGAAGTGTGAATATGTATGGTGGTCGATGCAGGTTGTGTATAGGACAAATTTGTGGATTGTAGTTGTTTGTGTTGGGATAATGATAAAGAAGGTGGTTTTGTAGAGAATGATGGCAGTTTGAATTGATGACTGATACTTGTTGGTTTTGAGGAGTTGTCAGTGGTAGAAGGTGATGGAGGAAAATTTCTGTTGATAAAGGGGATGATGTGAGCGTTTGAAAGAGTGATGAGGTTTTTGGGTTTGAACTAGATGTATTGAGGGAGAGTGGTGAAGAGAATATGGTTGTTGATGTCTTGTCTTTTAAAGATGAGAGAAGATGCAAATGAGGGAAAGATGGTAGGAGGCAAAATTTTGGATTAGAAATAAGGCACAGAAGCTATGAGAGGGTTTTTGTTGCTTATGTAGAGAGAAAGAAATTCAACAGATAGAATGAAAAAGAAATTGAAGGTAAGAAAAAGGAAATAAATAAAGAATTTTAGAAGGATTGGAAAGAAAAATAGAAAGAAATAGAAAATGTTTATGGAAAAGAAATTGGTAGAAAAGTGGCAAGTTTTTTTATGTTTGGATAAATAAGGCAGAGAAGTACAGAGGGAGGAGAAAAGGGCAATAATTTTTTATTTATTTATTTTTTTATTTATAAGAATTGGAGAAAGGAAAGAACTTTGGAGTAAATTTGTAAAGAAATAAATAAAAGCAAAAGGGAGCAAATTGTAGTAAAAACAGGAAAGAAAATGAAAACAAAAGGCAAGATTTTTTTCTTCTAATAAGCCTAATAGAAGACAAAGATACAAACAAATAAATGCCCAAATACGCAAGCGAACAGAGTTGAACAACAATAAAAATGCACAACACACATTTTTTTTAAGAACTACTACACAAAATAGAAAATAACACTAAAAAAAGAAACACAAAAGGAACAACCACAAGTGAACAAACGTCGAATCTAACAACAAACACACAATAAAACTTTTTTTTAAGAATACTAAACAAGAAAATTAACTCAAAGAATAAAATCAAAATCAAATGCTTTCCCCGACAATGGTACCAAAAACTTATTCGATAATGGATATTCTATTGATTAGAAAACCGTCGCAATGTGTAAT
Source organism: Allium sativum (assembly GCA_030737875.1). NCBI lineage: Eukaryota > Viridiplantae > Streptophyta > Magnoliopsida > Asparagales > Amaryllidaceae > Allium > Allium sativum. The sequence goes on from CM060913.1 coordinate 488,650,359, forward strand.
AAACCGCAAGCATACGACGTACACTTGTAGTACATTAGTGTTAACCCCGTTGTTAAAACGCGGTTCAAAACTAAGAAGTATGGACTGACCTTGACACATGGCGATGAAGTATGAAGAGGCCACCACAAGCATACCGACTGGTTAGGAATCACACGTACCGATCAGTCAGAAAGACGATATAGACAATTGGCTTGAAACAAAAGGTGATCGGTCAGCTCCATCAGCACTGATTGGTCAACTCCATCAGCACCGGTCAGTCAACTCCATCAGCACCGGTCGGTACAAAAAAAAACACATGAACTATCTGAAACAAGGCGGACCAAACAATGTTATAAATATGTATAAAACTACTCGCACTTGTTGGTTGGTCAACATATGAATATACAAATTGGCTCCAAGTAAAGTGCAATGCCACGTTGATTAATGCGTGTTAAAGGATAAGCAAATGAAAGCAAGTTGGTCTCTGCATGAAACATACATGAACCAAGAAATACGCATACTGATCGGTTCCATTTGTAAGCATGGGCATGTTACACTAATGCAACCGGTATGCTGATAATGGAGCAAAAGTGCTGAGCTACGCCAGCATAGCATTGTGGGATAAAGCATGAACAAGTGATACATGGAATGTGTATGTGAAGTATACTATATAATCAGACATTATGTGAGAACCCTGTACATGTTTGGACACATTAGCACAATCATGGATCGATATACATGAAACAACATAAGGTCAGCACCTCCAGGCAGCCCGGTTGGTCCATTTGTTCCGAACATTCTAGTCAGCTTGTTAATTCTGCAAATATATACTTCGTAACCGTATATTGATTTTGGTTTCAGTTACTGTTAATGTAGTGGATGCGTGACGTATATTATATGAGCCATGCATTACATAACAGACATGTGTAAAACAGTGTGAGCAAAGCTAAGCATTATGGATATAATTCGGTTCCATTTGGCAATCAAGAGTTGACACGTGGAAAACATGAGGAGACCCACAACCTGGTTGGTATAAGAATGAATATATGAAGGCGACTAGTAAGCAAGTGTATGCTGCGGTGGTACTTTTAGTAATTTATAGATATGGGCGTGTTAAAGCAAAAGCGGCCAGTGCATAATTCTCAAAGCCGATCGGTAGGGAAAACTGCAGACCGGTCAGTGGTAATATTTATGGCTAAACGATACCACTTTACATTTGTCACCAACTGTACCCAGTGGCATTTCTGTAAATAAATGGCTGATCGACCGATTCTCTACACTATATATTTTTGACCATTCTCCTCATTTGCTCCACACCTATAAATAGAGGTCCAATCCCACTTTAAAGGCGACCGATTTTCTCCACCCCGGAGGGCTGCAAAATCATTCTCTAACACTCCAAGCTCCATTTTAAGCTTCATTAATGGCCTCCATGAATCAAACAACATTTCTCCAACTTCATGTGGATCAAATCCGTTCCAATCAACATTGAAGCTCTCTCCAATTGAATCAAAGCTCCTTGAATCTCTTTCATGTGCTATGGAACTTCTTTCTAACACGATTTGATTGATCTTCAACTGCTTCTAATCCTGTCTAAAGCAGAGATCTAACACTTACTTGCTATGGAATTCATGAAAATCGTCTGATTGCTAAAATGATTGAAGATTCATACATCCACCATCACAAAGAACAAGATCACTCCGATTCCATTGCTGAATCGAGTGCGATTTAGACCGTAAAGGGAGTGAAAAGAGAGGAAAGAGAAAATTGAATGTAAAGAGAGTTTATGTATATTGTAAGCGGAATTTCATAATGGAAAATGATTGGAAAGTGGACATAGATCCATTTTGAATCAAACCACTATAAAAACTCCTTTGTATTCCTTTTATGTTTTTATATTTGTGATTGCGTCTCTTTTATTTCTAACCACAATTGATGAAGTGCTCATAAAGCATCCTTGGTGTTGATTCCAATTTTGGGGTCAACATTTGGCACCCACCGTGTGGCTGCATTCGCTACTTCTTCCTTAATGCTTCTCTCGTTGGTAAAATTTGGTTTTACATTCATGAAACCAAGCGCGCCCGAGTGCTTGTAAAATCACATGTATCACATAATTTTGTACCTGGTTATGTTGGGTGCAACTAGAAAGAAAACATATTGACTTGGGAAAGATTCATGATCCCTTGAGTTACCTTTGTTGTATCCATGAATAAAATGATTCCTAGTGAATGCTTCATCCATATGGTTAAGGCCCTAGTTAAGGTTTATGCAAAAGAGAAGTACATTCTTTTTCCAAACCAAAGTGGGTCAGAAATAGCTGGATACTTTGTCACATTCAACGTAGGGGAGACAAGCATGTCAGTGTTTAAAATCTTGTTGCATGTGCCTTAGCCTAATGAACAACCAACCATCGCTAATATACCATAATTTATAGTATATTATTACATGGGCACATCCATACTATTTCATGAGTTGGTTTCAAAATAATGGGAAAGGGGCTGACCGTAATATGTGCAAACAAAATTGGTCACAAGGAGACCATATGTGCTATTTGATCAGGAACGTGAAGGATAAGTCCCCTTCTATAAACATGCTAGATATGAAACATACAACAACAACAAGAAAACGTGAGACAACATGCTGCTAACACTAGAGCTGGTCGGTATTAATATTGGGTGTAACACGTTATATGCTTGGATTAGCCTCAACGCACCGACCGGTATCAATAGAAGATGACACATCAGCATGTGTGTGTCAGGTTATAAAAGCAACGTGAGTAATGGCATAGGTACACATGGCGTAGTAGTGCATCATTCCGGTTCAAGAGGAGCAAACGTCGTTACACGTAGAAGCCAACACTAGTGCAAAATGTCGTGCAAGCATATGGACCAATTATGAAGCATGTTACATGAAGCACGTGTTCAGAACAGAATGCCGTACAAGTATATACATGACTTAATATGTTTGGAACTAAATGTTTGATACTATAGTTATATATGAAATAACCAATCGCTATATTCTTTAGACGACAATAAATATTTGGGGTACGTTGTTTACTGCTGACCGGTCAGGTCACGCTGCTACCGATCGGCGCATCTGCTCGGTTCTCATAATCGATAGCAAGAGATACTTGTTTAAAGATCTGTATCAACCTTGAAGGGAATACCAACCTGGTAGCTTCTGATCAAATCACCACAATGATATGTAAGATATTGGAGGTTGGGTGAACGAAAAAGACGGAGCTAACGTCAAAGGCACCGATCCACATGCTAGAAGTCATTTTGATCGAAATACTCGAAGTGTTGCTAGTCTCGCACAAGGGGCACTTCCTCGATTCTTGAACCGCGATATATTGCCAAGGCAACAATCCAGTAATGAAATCGAAATTGGCCCTGCGGAACAACACAACACTGAAGAGTATATCGCGAATATGACAAAACACATCTTGAGGAACAATCAATCTCGCGATGAAAATGGAAAGGAATAGGGCTTCTCTCCTAATAAAACACCATTCGTCGAAAGGGTCCTTCAAGCATAATGTCCAGAGAAGCTCACTCCTCCTATCCTACCTCTATACGACAGCCATAATAATTTGAACTACTTCCCATTCAGACATGAGTAGCAAATGAATGAAGCTAAGTAAATGGATGAGATGGGATGCACATACCTTCCTCTCTACTTAAAAGGTGTTGCGTCATTACGGTTCACGAAGCCGCCGCCTGAGTCCATAGACCGATTCTCTGATCCGACCAAAAAGTTCAAAGAGCAGTTTTACCTATAGGATAACAAAGTAATCGATGCTAAAGTGTTCTCATTAACCAACTGAATCAAGGGAGCAAGACTCCACCATGGAATGAAGCAACACCAAAGCTCGCTGCCATGGAAAACAGTCCCCGCTTAGTTATGCGAACCTGGAAGAGAGTGAAAGAGTCGCTCGGATACTCTGGAAAATAGCCCTACGGATTCTACAATTCCTGCAGAGATAAAAGCAACTTTAAAAACCTATACTTGAAAGATTGTTGGTGGAGTTTACATCCTGGAAGTCTGCCCTGGTGAACGATTGCAACATTTCTCTGCATAATGCACTCTCTGTATCCCAGGGGAAAACTTATATATTACCTTATAACTGTAAAACCTTCTGTGGTAAAAGGGGGGTTATAACAGGATATTAACTTTGTTACTTATGCACTCTTATTTCGATCTTATATTTGAGAAATTTTCATTAAAACAAATTGAAAAGGAATCACTAATGATCGCATGAATGTTGCAGATTACTCAAATGATCCTTGCCCCACCATTAACTTGCAAAATCATGCAGTTCTAGCCATGCATTCAAACCATGATAATTCGGGCGTCATCTATTACATTATCCATCAAAGGAAGTACCTCATAAGAAGCGGGGTCCGAGCTACTGGATCCCTCGTTAAAATGAGCATTTAATTAAAAACCAGTGTCTGCCTCATGGAACGATGTAATAGCATGCAGCACCACATAGAGAAACTTACCAAAAGGCGACATCCAGCTGTGAAGGTGGGGGCAAATATCCAACTCGAACTCCGGAGAATCTAGAACTACTTGGTTCATAGGGCACAACAAACCATACCAAGATTGGAGAAGCCTGGTCAAATCATGGACACCATCGCGAAATCAGATCCATGGGTGATCCCAGTCAGTTCATGTCTCGTCAATTGGAGAACCCGGCAGAGCCTAGTAATCATTGAAGCGCATCTCGATTAGGATACCTCATTCGATCATTGCTCAATATTCAAAACATCGTTCGCAACAAATACGAAGGTGTGGAGCATAATCTGGAAAATAAGGGGAACCAGGCGCTGAACCCTCAAATGATGTAGTGTTCACATTATAAACAAAGTTGTAAGTTTCACCAAAGAGGCACCTTCTGGATTGCAAGGCTCCAAGCCCTAGCCCTAAAAAATTGAAATAAAAACTGGTAAATGAGCTAGCGTTAGTCCCAAGAAACTACGTAAATGATAAACCTAAGACCTCCCCGAGGGGCACTCTGTTAATCGTCGACGACATTGATACATGGCTGGATGATGATACGAACACTGGGTTCTAAACCAAAGACCTCCCCGAGGGGCACTCGATTAATCGTCGACGCCATTGATACATGGCTGGATAACGACATGAACACTGAGTTCTAAAGACATCTTCGGGGGTATCCGTTCAGATGTTGGATCTTCCAAATCAAGCTACAATTTTGGGTCTTTCAAACCTAGTTACTGACATATTATAAAGACCCCTACTGGGGCATCCGATCATAAGCCGAGTCTTCCAAATTCGGTTAGTAACGGACCCAAAGACCTCAGAGGCGCCCTACAAATTCTACAAGTGGCTGAGTCATTCAGTTACAACGAATAATGGGTTTACAAATACTTCTTCAGAGGAATAAAAAATAAGACCTCTACGGGGGCATATGTTCAAATATAATCTCCGAAGGGCCCGGATTACCCGGCTAGCGAGAAATATGATTGAATATGTAGAATATAAGACCTGTAATGGCGCGTTTTGTTAGCTGTCGAATAATTAATTTATTTAATTATTTATATATCGATTTGGCGATATCGATAACTTAAAGTAAAACGTTCGAACTTATAATTTATAATTATAATTAAAACGAACCTGAAAACGTCGCGGTAGTTCGCAATTTGGCGATTCGAACTTCAACTGAATATACAGAATCCGTTTTAAGTCGAATTTCTGTGAAACAAGAAACGTGTGGAGCTGGTGGAGTATATCTTTCTAGTGGAAGAGAAAAATCAGGATTTCGTCGTGTAGATTTTGAGTTATGTCCAAATCAAATTTCAGAAAAGTCGCTGTAGAATTCCTTTATAATTTGCGACGCTTTATATATGTTATAAAAGAGATTTTCAGTATAAACTGAATACCGGGATAATCTAAAATCTGAAATATCAAACTGTAAATTCTGATATGATATTCTGGAGCTGTACGATATCATATGTGAAGATATACGATAATATTTAATTTTAAATATTTAATTTAATTATATTTAAATATGTTTATATATTTAAATATGCTATTTAGAGCGTTAAAGATAGCCACTTTTGCATACGAAGTCGGAATTCGACGAAACCAGTTTTGTTGGATCCGCAATGTCAAATAGTTGTCAGATTCCAAGTTTGGTGATTTTTAGAGTCACTGTGTGATCATACGGATTTTTAGACTGAGAAATAGTCAGTATTTCGACGGTTAAAAATACGCTGTGTGAGCATACGAAGTCGGAATTTGACGAAACCAGTTCCGTTGGGACCGTAATGTCGAACTCTAGCTACATGTCCAGTTTGGTGATTTTTAGGTATCGTATGTAGTCGTAGAGATTTTTAAAGGCCGGAGACAAACAGAAAATCGAGAAATAAAAATATAAAAATCAAATAAAAATATCCAAAAATTTTCCTGGCCAGATTGAAGGCCACGCGACATGCTTCTACACCCACGAACCATACCTACCGAAACACAGCCTATAAGAACAGCTGAAATAATCCACACAGTAAACAAAAATTCCATCTTCAATTTAATCAAAGTCGTTCCTTCACGAAATCAGATGAGCACGGATCCGTTGAACCCCTGGGTTCGAGTGCTTCGCGGTGGAATGCTTCAAGGGGGGTGCGACGCATTTCTGGAGGTCGCCAGTCTCTCCAGTCACGGCTAGGGTTGGGTTCGAGGGCAATTTCGTGAAGTCGGAGGAGGAGTCGATGGCACAGGCAGACTTGAGGTGGCGAGGAGCAGCTGTTGGCGTCGAGGAGGAGGGTTCCGGTCGCCTAAAACCGGAAGCGACGTCACCGCTAGGAGCAGTTCGGGTCGACGTGGGGGAAACCGAGTTGGGTATAGTGGCGTCGGGTAGGTGCAGATCCAGATGACGAGTTGAATGGTGGTGACCGTGACCTTGGTGGGTGGCCAAGGCGGAGGAGGGGAGCAGTCAAAGGGTGCGGTCAACGTTGGATGTGGGTTCTGTTGTTCGGAGGAAGAAGAATGAGTTGTCTTTGGTTTATACGGGTACGGGTTAGTTAAGTTGGGCCGGGAATTCAGTTGGTAAAGCCCACTCAAGTTGTAATTTTATTTCAATTCAAATTATTGTATTTAGTTTAAAAATTCATATCGCTCTCATACTTTATCAGAATCACAAACCGTAAGTTGCGTTGGGATCGTGGGGACGGTGGCTACACGGTGGAACTGACTGGAAGTCCATCGGAGCTTGTTACAATTTATGGAAAAATAAATTCGTCCGATCTAAATCAACGACAATTATCGTTAATTAACGATGATAGTCCAAGGTGAGTAAAACTCACTAACTCTCCTCAGTTTATATTTTTATATAAACTGTATTAAATGATTTGATTGCTGTGTATTGATAGTTTGGACTGTTAAATAGATTTGATTGAAACATAGATATAGTTATATATATAAACGACAATCAAATATTGATTTAGTTCATCAGTATATTTCATGTTGGAATGAAATTGATGTATATTTTATTGTGTAACATCTGTGGATGCAGGGAAACAGGTTGGAGGAATCCGACTGGATTCCTCAACATTTATTTTACCGTTTTTCATATATTGTGATATATGATGTGTTATGAAATCTGTTATTGATTTCATATGTTTGAATGATACCGATCATCGTTATACGACACGTTAAACACCGTAGGTGATACTAGAATGTAAAAAGGGAATTTTCAAAGTTTATATTGAAAATGAATTTATTTATAAAATCGAAGGATTTTATAAAAGAAATATTTATTTAGAAAATAAATAGAATATTTTAAAAGGAAATAAATAAAGGAACATTTATTTAGATTACAAATAAATGAAATAAAGGAATATTTATTTAAGGAATAAATAAAGGAACACTTATTTGAAAAATAAATAAAATTTTACATGGATAGGTTTAAACTCGTGCTTCGCACACGGTATAACACAATATGGATTTAAATGAGATATTAAATACGAAATCTGTTTTAAACAGATAAATTGAAGTAGATTAATTTATAAATAATGTTTTATAAATTAAATAAATTATTTATCGTTGATAAATGGAATATATATAAGTCTGGACTTACATAGAGAAGTAGAAACGTTATTAAAAGGACATTTATAAAGTGAAGAACCGTTACTAAAAGTAAATCTTTATAAATGGATAAACGTTGTAAAAAGGAAATCTTTTGAAATGAATAAACGTTATAAAAGGGAGTTAATCAAATTTAGTTATTCGAAATGAGTTATTCGAATTAGATATTTGAATAGAGTTAAACACATTAGAGTTATTCGAATTAGTTATTCGAATAGAGTTAAACACGTAAGAGTTAATTGAATATTAGTTATTCAATTTGAGTTAATCGAATTTATTTATTCGAGAAGAGTTAAATCGATTTTAGTTATTCGAAAGGAGTTAAAATTTGAGTTAAGTTAATCGATTTGAATTAAGTTGAATCGAAATGGAGTAAATCGATTAGAATTAAGTTAATCGAGTTAGAGTAAATCAAATATTAGTTATTCGAAGGTAAGTTATTCGAATTAGTTATTCGAAGGAGTTAATCAATTAAGTTATTCGAATGAGTCATTCGAAGGAGTAAATCAAATTAAGTTAATCGATTAGAGTTGAGTTAATCGATTTGGGTTAAGTTAAGTTATCAAGTTAAGTAATCGAGTTAAGATTTATTGAGTTAAGTAATTGAGTTAAGTAATCGAGTTGAGATAATTGAGTTAAGAAAATCAAGTTGAGTTAATCAAATAAGTTATTCGATAAGAGTAAATCCATTTAAGTTAATCGGATGTTAGTTATTCGATAAGAATTGACACATTTAAGAAAATCGAATATTTGTTATTCGATAAGAGTTAATGAAATAGAGCCAACCAAGAAGAGTTATTCGAATATTAGTTATTCGATAGGAGTTAATCGAAATAGAGTTTATCGAATATAAGTTATTAAAAAGGGAGAGTTAATCGAATAGAGATTACTCGAAAGAGAGTTATACGTCGAATTCGATTATAGCGAATTCGGGAAAGTACTATTTACTTTCCAGGGTTTAAATCAAGATTTAGTTATTGATTTAGAAATTAGGTGTCTGTTAAATTATTCGAGTTAGGAAATAAATTTATAATTTAGGTTAGATATTTTAGGGGTAGGAATTATAACGTTATAGTTATAATCAAACACTGTCATATAAGAAGTGGATTCGTAACCTGAATCCGAGAATTTGCGTAAACAGATGATTGTAAAAAGTGAGTGATGAGCTTCATCTATTTCACAGTAAAGGACGTTGTTCAATTAAGGTCTGCGAGGTAATTATACCCCAACTTGATTGACTTCATAATTGACAAAGGAATAGTTGTGGTTCGATCTAAAAGGTTGATTAGGAATAAAGTTAAGGAATAAGCGATAAATGGATTAAGCGAAACGATGTTTTATACAACGTTCATTTGAAATCCGTAAATGAGTTTTGGAAACGTTTTCCAAATATAGTCAGATATGTTTTCTAAACATAGAAAATGAAATGTTTTCATGATAAGAATTTAAGAAATAGAGTTAAGCAAATTCAGAAACTGACTGGAGAGGGTAAGTTGAACGGTTTTCTAAGTGACGATCTGATGCTGGTTTCGACCTTCCGGATTGATACTTAGAGAATTGTTCTCATACTAGTTACAGTTAGGGACTGATAGTTGCGAAATAATAGTGATGTGAAAATAAGCTATGGAAATGTTTTCCAATGATTAATAACAGATATTTTCTAAATATATGAAATAAGGAAATATGAACATATGATGATTGATCGATCGAATTTCCATTTGGAAATAAGATCGTTGTTTGTACACCGACATGTTTTCATTTGATAGTTGAATCACAGACTATCAAAGTTTTTGACCCTATTTACGTTGTAAATATGGAGAGACCGGTTGGATAATTATCTAAAGAACCACTCCGTATTAGCATAAGCGTTGCGAATCAAGTACGCTGAAGATAATTGAAGACGGAGTGAAGTGCAAGGGCTATTGTGAAAAGCCTAGGTAGGATGGATTCACTGAATAGTGCCTTCGGTTTATTCAGTCCCAGAACAACGTATATGGACAAGTGTCTGACAATGTATTCTTAACGAATCATATATGTTGATCTCTTTAAACGTATTTCGTTGGTGGCGGAGAAATTCGTTCCTCTTAGCTTTTATACCCGTGATGGCTTGAGAAATCGATAATGATTTGGCGGGTATGACGGTGTGGCATTCAAAGTAATTGAAGAAATAATCTGTCAAAGTGATAAACGTGACCTCAAAAACCTCACAACTGGGAAATAACAGAAGTTGGGCTAGGCAGCATGGCTAGTTGGGCCATACCCAAGCAGGGTGTATTATCACCATCTAGAGAATATTCAATTGTACTTCTTTATAATCTATTTCAATGTAGTCCCTTATCGGGAAGGATGGTTGCTGATCCCAACCATCGGTGATAATATATTCGTTACACTCAAGCTAAATGAGTGGACGGTCATGTGTGGCCGGGTTGCAAGACGTTTGTAAGAACCCGTAACTTCCCCGTAAAGGAAAGCACGAATACTTTGAGAACAACACACAAAAGGACGCAGACGGAAGAACATTTCATTGCTATTACAACAATTCCATCAGATACAAGAATATACAGAGTATAAATGAATAAATTACATTCGATAAATATCAGAGATTACAATAAATTACATAGCAGCGGAAAAATATACAAAACACAACTGAAAGTGATACACGGATACAGAGCTTTCCGAGCATCGTTCCAGCTGTTAATCAGGACCCTGTGAATATAAATCTGCAAAACCAAAACTACTAGCTGCCCGTGCGGAAAATAGGGGCACCCAGAGTTTAGGTTAAAACAATAAACTCCAGGTCAGTCATGTGACTGGTGTGAGAACTAAAACAGTTATTTAAAACTTTACTTTAAAAGAGAGTAATTCAACGGACCACGCCGTATAACACGGAACGGGTTTGCTCCCAAGAATACTCGTGCATAGAATAAACAACGCAATGCTTTTTCGAAAAATGAAGCTATTATAAGACCCAGGTCCCATCACACAATGCAACGCAAGCCGGAGGATAGGGTTTTCCCTTATAATAGCCAAACATGCTTGGTACGTTTAAAACAAATCACTTGATACTATAATAGGTGTATAGTGTCAAAACAATTTCAATCATAAATATAAATCATAGACGGCATGGGTACCATATATCATGTCGCCATACTAGTTCTACAATTAAAACAGCAATACACGTATTGGAAATTGGATTTCCGTCATGAGTCGAGGCAAGGGGCAAGCTCCTCTCCGCGTTCGAGACACTCTAGCAATGCCTCAGGACCCCACTCTGATCCTTTGGAACCTCCAAGGCCGGTCCTCTCTTACTTTTGAGGATTAATTATTCCTGAACACACGTTTCCCGGTCCTTACAGACCTATATCCGAGGCGCCTTGTATCCAACAACCACACAGGTGAAAAGTATATAAATGTCAGGGCTGGTAGGTCACTGACACCACCCTAGCTAGAAAGAAACGTCGTGCACTCCTTGGGTCCGTATCCCGTTTTTGACTCATACCGAGGTGTGAGGCTCGCGAATTCACGTCATACACAAAGCTACGCCACACAGGCCATGCTTTGATCATCAACCACAAGACTTTGCTTTTTAACAGAAGCCTTGATCAACTGCCACTTACGCGTGCCACACTGGCAATTCACTCCATGCGACTGATGTCCATCGATATACAACCTCTGAGCTCGTACGTCTCAGAGAAGGGCGTTAAGCAAGAGAATAAATTCTCCGCCGCCAAACAGATGTATATTTAATAGAGATCAATCAACACAGAATAAAATCCAATGTCAGACACACAATCCATTTACAAGTTCGTTCTGGGTCTGAACGAAACCGGAGGCACTTTCCTCGCATATCCATCCATCTCCAAGTACGTCTGGACGATCACCAACTGATTCCCTCATCCTGGGTGTACAGCCCAATCAAGATCATCAGTAATCACCCAAACGATGTGAAGACTTCTGGTCTTCAACCACCGTCTTCATCTTCGACATCTCGTCGAATCGGTTTTTCAGAATGGGTATAACCCGGCCTTTCTGAATAACCCACGTATATAGTAAACAAATGTTACACAAACACAACGAACGCCTCATTCCAATTCAGAATATTCTTTTATTCACAAAATCACATTCTTAGGGAAAGGTTCCCATTAATTTTATCAAAGATAAATTCTTCTAAATTTATTCTTCAATCCTCCTTTGGATATCGTTTCTAACTAGTCGGGATTAACGAACCACACCGAAGTAATTATTTATTTTATTTCCCAATCCCAACCTATATACCCCATGGAGCAAAACTGGTAATACTCCACATCTAACACCACGGTGTTATCGGTAAAATTAATTACCATTTCACGTTCAAATCTAATTAAAGATTTAACTATCGCTTTGGAGCAAAACTGGTGGTACTCCACTCTCGATCACTTTTCAGATTTGATAATTTAAATTATCAATTCACATTTTAATCTAATTAAAGATTCATTAAAACTCCACTTAGTTTTAATCTTCTCAAAAATCGATATCTTGCCTTTAACTGGGTTAAAGAACCAATGTCATCTAAAACACGATCCACGATAAACCCAAATCACATTTGATATTAAATACAAGGTTCTGAATAGAAAATATATATTGACTTATATTCAATATCAAATTCTGAAACCAACATATATCGTATTGGAAATAACGATATAAAATATATCTTTCAAATTCCCATAACAATATCTGTATAGTCACGAAATCCAACATCGAAATATCCCGAAGATAATTTGGATTCAGCTCCAGTCCAATCCACGCATTGGAAATTATCGATTATTTTCAAAATCACTTTCAAATTCAATTTATTTATTTCAAAAATAAATTGATTTTAATTCTAGTTCAAAACTAGTTCATTTCGATAAAAATCTATTTTTACCTTCTAATGTGGAATTTTCCAGCCCAATTCTTTCCGATTCACATATTATAATTTTACACAAATTATAGATATTTTTGATAATTTTATCAAGGCCCGTACAGTCGATTTCCAACAATGGCCATCGAACTGCACTTACAGCGACCTTTTTCGAATTTGATTTGGACATAATTCCAAATCCAACCGTTAGATTTCAAATTTCTAACATTTATTGGAAAGCTCTTTTCGATACGAACCCAACGGTTCCGGTTTTAGGAGAATCCGACGGTCGGATCTCCCGCAACGTCAATTCGAAGTCAATGGTCGAAATTCACGAACTACCACGGCGCGGCGCGTTCTATTCAGGCCATTATATATATTTCGTCGATTTCCTTTTAAAACGTATTTTATAAATCGTTTTAAATTCGTTTCAAAAACAATTTCAACTTCATCTTCAATTTCAAATCGATTTGATTTCAATTCAATTCGAGTTCATTTCAATTCAATTCAAATTCAAATTCAAATTCGTTTCAATTCAATTCGAATTTACCTCCTATTTGATTCAATTCGAATTCGTTTCAAATTGATTTCAATTCAATTTCAGTTCATTTTAAATTTCAATTTTAATTTAATTAATTTCGAAATCACTTTTCAATATTCATTATACAACGAATAAAATCGATATAAATATCGTTCGCGTCAAAATAACGCATCTCTAATCAACACGGATTTATATTTTCAAAACTTCTATATTCTATCCAACAAATGGATATTTATCCCATTCAACACATGAATCTATATTTCTTTCAACACACGACTAATCTCAACACATGAGTACTGTCAACACATCACTATTTTTGTTATGTAAAATATTTTATAAAACTATGGTATCTGTCGTTTGATTTTTAATTAGACTTCTACTGGGAAGTAGTTCTAATTTTAAATGTGATAAAGATGTAATTTATTTTATTTAAAATATTTTACTCAACACATGAATAGTTTCAACACATGATCATCGTCAACACATGACTATTTTTATATTCAACACATGAATTTTCTTTTATAATATTCATTGTTTTCCCGATTGGAATGAGGCCCAATCAATCACCATATAATGTTAATTATATGGATTCCATACAACACATGTATATAATAGCATTGAAAAATAATCAATCATCAACCAAAGTGCACTACACTGTATAAGCATCAAATATAGATATCTGACGCTTATAACAGCCTGTCAATCAATCGATCGACATATTTAATCAATCAGGATGAGTGAACTTCAAATTTCATCCCAACACCCGTGTGGGGTTTCAAACAATCAAACACAGATTTTATTTGTGCAGTTGGGCGATGTGTAAAATTTATCGTCCCAATCAATGTCCTTCAAATAGGTGTACATAAACAAACCGTCCGGTTTGTAAATGAATATTTTATTTTATTCACTTCCACGTTAAAAATTATATTTTTAACGATAAAATATTCTATTTCAACACATGAATTTCTATTCAGTTCTTTTACACAATAAAAATGATATTTTTATTTTTCTAACATATTTTAGAAAATTTCGGCGGCATAACGGCACGATACTAGAAACGGGACGAGGCCCAGCCTTATCCCCGGTCTAGTGAAGGCCCACGCCATTCACATATCAATCAAATCAATTTCAATTCACCAAACAATTCAATTCAGCCCAAATCATCTAACTAATTTATGCAACCAAACAAACAAGTCCATGGTTTGTGGACGATTGTGTCGGGTGCTACTAAGCACCGTCTGCATCCTAGTATATATATATAACTAGAAAAGAAATTGAAAGGTGAGAAATTCTCACCGATAGCTATCCAAACATCTTGACTCTTCTTTTGCAGAATTCTTCGTTGACCTCGCCTTTTTGTCGCTTTCGCCCGTATTCTCTACATATGTAAAAATCGAATTTTTACGATGCTATTCAATATATAAAAATATGATTTTTACTTCGCCTTTCAATATATAAAAATCTGATTTTTACTTCGACTTTCAATATATAAAAATCGAATCTTTACTACTACGTTATATAGATAAAAATTATATTTTTATCACGCTATTTTTCCATATAAAGATTTCGCCTTTATAAAAACATAGACTTCGCCTTTATAAAAATAAAGTTTTCGCCTTTATAAAAATAAAGTTTTCGCCTTTATAAAAATAAAGTTTTCGCCTTTACAATTTCATCCCTATAGAAATCACATTTTTATTATGCTACCTATATAAAGATGATATTTTTATAGTTCCTACTATGCAAAGATCATATTTTTATCTTTCTACAATGTAAAAGATTATATTTTTACTACTTTAAAAATATATAAAGCATATTTTTATAATCGCTATATAGTAAAGACTATATTTTTAATACTTTAAAAATATAAAAATCATATTTTTATTACTTTAAAAATATAAAGATCATACCTTTAACTTCTCTATATAATAAAAATTATATTTTTAGTATTTAATCTATATAAATATCACATCTTCCTTTTGCTACTATATAAAAATTACAACTTTCCATTCGGTTAACTATATAAAATCTCATTTTTATTTTTCAAATAAACATCCCCCCTTTTTATTTTAATTAAAGAAAAATATAATCAAAAACTGAAAATAAAACTAGCTAAGTAAAATAAAAACTTACTTTTCATTGCAGCGAAGGGGGGGGGCTTCAGGATCGCGGTGGTGGTTCTGGCGTCGAATGAAGTGGCTCCGGCTTTGAGTGGGGGTGGGGACGCAACCGAGTGGCGCAGTCAAAGGGGAAGGAGAGGGGTCTGCGTAGGAGAGAGAGAGGGCGGAGGCTGAGGGTCGGAGGATGGTGCGGTCGGTGGCCCCACAGGCGCGGTGGCGGCGCTGTCTAGGTTTAAGGGGTTTGGACGCTTTTTTTTGGTGGTGGCGGCGTTCTTTTCAGAGGAAGAAGAAGAAGGAGAGGAGGGAGAAGGAAGCGGCGGCGCAGGGGCTGCGCCACCCCTGGCGGCGGCGACGGTTCATCGGGGAGGGGCGGCGGCTCCTCCCCCGTCGCTCTCCTCTTTTCCTTTTTTTTTTATTAATTTAATTATTTTATTTTGCAAAATGTTGACTTTCACATACGACCTTGAAACGAGGCCCACCGCCTGTCGTCCATAGCGTTTTACCCCCATTCCGAACACAATGGGACATGTTTCGTATGTTGATTCGATCGTTTCGATCAGTTTCCGTTTAATTTACATTTAAATCACTATATTGAATTTTAAACGTACATTTCAAATTACCGGGGTCACATACTAGCTCTAAAAATTCCAGAAAAATATTTTCTAGCTTCGTATTGACGATACGGTCTTAACAAAACTAGTTTCGTCGAATTCTGAGACTGTTGGAAAAATGGCCAATTTCCAGTCGATTAAAATCAACTGAAACTGGTCGAACGCGTTTTCCTTTACCACGCTCACATATTGATTCGAAAAATTATGAAATTTGGAATCTAGCAATAACTCGACATCACGGACCCAACAAAAGTGGTTTCGTCGAAATCCGAGGTCATTTGCAAAATGTCCATTTTTAAGGGCCTGAATTCCATAGCGACTATTCAGAATTTTCAACTGGACATATCTTTTGATTCCCACTATGAAATTTTGATCTTTTGGATTCGTTGGAAAGATATAATCAATTAGATCCTATTGTTTTTGGTTTCACTAAAATCCGGATTGTTTTGCACCCGGTACATTCAATTGAAGTTTGAAATCGAATTATCGAACTACCGCGCCATTTTCAATTCTATTTATAATTATATATAAATATTTATATTCTAACGACGATGTATATAAATATATACGTCGAATTCTATTCAAAATAAATTTCACGTTGATATTATTTAAAATAATCTAATTTAAATATTCAAAATTCACTAAAATTGCCAAAATAAAAATTTCAAACTGGCTCGCATTTTACGGGTTATTACAATCTCCCCCACTTAAAACTTTTCGTCCCCGAAAAGGAACAAAGTCAAAAGTGGTTTGATTAATAAGTTCTACATTCGATCTGGCTTCCATTCTCCAACTTTTCAGTTTCTGAGAATTTTCAAAATTTCAAAAATTTGGCTAACACCCTAAATTTTCGAAAAATTTCGCCATAACCTCCCCTGCACCGGGAGCATCGGGGAATTTCAAATAGCTTCCCCGGTCCTTCAGATCTCAAAAAGAAAAAGAAAAAGCCAAGCGGCTAGCCAATAGGCTCATAAAATCATCATCACCCAAACAAAACAGTAAATTACGTAGTAAACATGTACCTATTTGTCGGGCAAACAAATTTTATTCTCTGCTCTAGCCTCCTTGCTATGACCTGTTCAAAAGATATACATGTATGCAAGCAAATGCGACCAATTTTCAATATAATTCAATATTTGGTTTTATTAGGCATAATGATTCAAAATTAGCAAACAAATAGGCAAACAACACAAACATCAATCAATTAGTGAATTAGAGTTTCAAATTCATAATTTTGATATATATACAGAAAATCATGTTTTTGATGCCAATTCACAACAATGTGTTCTAGCTATATAAGTTTTGGTTCTCACACCAGTCTAATGGAAATATATAGAAATCACACCTTCGAAACACGAATATAAATACTGATGATGTGGCCACATCACCAGAATTATCCCCGGGTGTCTAGAATGTGATTCTATATCTACCCAGTATATTAAAACTTCGAATATACGTTCATGACGCGTATACGCGAAATCTATATATACTCGATTGTCCATATTCAAAATAAATAAATATTCAAATACGTATAAAACGATTTAAATTTTTAAAACAAAATTGTTTTCAATTGGAAAATATACTCTTCACACTCGTTCTAGGATACTACTGATCCTATCTCTAACGAGTCATTCTAATTGGATGTTGCTAATCCAATATCTGATGAATTCTTTCGTATGGTTCTAATGTGTCTTGTTCTCGAGCTCTGTAAACCAAAGCTCTGATACCAACTGTAAGAACCCGTAACTTCCCCGTAAAGGAAAGCACGAATACTTTGAGAACAACACACAAAAGGACGCAGACGGAAGAACATTTCATTGCTATTACAACAATTCCATCAGATACAAGAATATACAGAGTATAAATGAATAAATTACATTCGATAAATATCAGAGATTACAATAAATTACATAGCAGCAGAAAAATATACAAAACACAACTGAAAGTGATACACGGATACAGAGCTTTCCGAGCATCGTTCCAGCTGTTAATCAGGACCCTGTGAATATAAATCTGCAAAACCAAAACTACTAGCTGCCCGTGCGGAAAATAGGGGCACCCAGAGTTTAGGTTAAAATAATAAACTCCAGGTCAGTCATGTGACTGGTGTGAGAACTAAAACAGTTATTTAAAACTTTACTTTAAAAGAGAGTAATTCAAGGGACCACGCCGTATAACACGGAACGGGTTTGCTCCCAAGAATACTCGTGCATAGAATAAACAACGCAATGCTTTTTCGAAAAATGAAGCTATTATAAGACCCAGGTCCCATCACACAATGCAACGCAAGCCGGAGGATAGGGTTTTCCCTTATAATAGCCAAACATGCTTGGTACGTTTAAAACAAATCACTTGATACTATAATAGGTGTATAGTGTCAAAACAATTTCAATCATAAATATAAATCATAGACGGCATGGGTACCATATATCATGTCGCCATACTAGTTCTACAATTAAAACAGCAATACACGTATTGGAAATTGGATTTCCGTCATGAGTCGAGGCAAGGGGCAAGCTCCTCTCCGCGTTCGAGACACTCTAGCAATGCCTCAGGACCCCACTCTGATCCTTTGGAACCTCCAAGGCCGGTCCTCTCTTACTTTTGAGGATTAATTATTCCTGAACACACGTTTCCCGGTCCTTACAGACCTATATCCGAGGCGCCTCGTATCCAACAACCACACAGGTGAAAAGTATATAAATGTCAGGGCTGGTAGGTCACTGACACCACCCTAGCTAGAAAGAAACGTCGTGCACTCCTTGGGTCCGTATCCCGTTTTTGACTCATACCGAGGTGTGAGGCTCGCGAATTCACGTCATACACAAAGCTACGCCACACAGGCCATGCTTTGATCATCAACCACAAGACTTTGCTTTTCAACAGAAGCCTTGATCAACTGCCACTTACGCGTGCCACACTGGCAATTCACTCCATGCGACTGATGTCCATCGATATACAACCTCTGAGCTCGTACGTCTCAGAGAAGGGCGTTAAGCAAGAGAATAAATTCTCCGCCGCCAAACAGATGTATATTTAATAGAGATCAATCAACACAGAATAAAATCCAATGTCAGACACACAATCCATTTACAAGTTCGTTCTGGGTCTGAACGAAACCGGAGGCACTTTCCTCGCATATCCATCCATCTCCAAGTACGTCTGGACGATCACCAACTGATTCCCTCATCCTGGGTGTACAGCCCAATCAAGATCATCAGTAATCACCCAAACGATGTGAAGACTTCCGGTCTTCAACCACCGTCTTCATCTTCGACATCTCGTCGAATCGGTTTTTCAGAATGGGTATAACCCGGCCTTTCTGAATAACCCACGTATATAGTAAACAAATGTTACACAAACACAACGAACGCCTCATTCCAATTCAGAATATTCTTTTATTCACAAAATCACATTCTTAGGGAAAGGTTCCCATTAATTTTATCAAAGATAAATTCTTCTAAATTTATTCTTCGATCCTCCTTTGGATATCGTTTCTAACTAGTCGGGATTAACGAACCACACCGAAGTAATTATTTATTTTATTTCCCAATCCCAACCTATATACCCCATGGAGCAAAACTGGTAATACTCCACATCTAACACCACGGTGTTATCGGTAAAATTAATTACCATTTCACGTTCAAATCTAATTAAAGATTTAACTATCGCTTTGGAGCAAAACTGGTGGTACTCCACTCTAGATCACTTTTCAGATTTGATAATTTAAATTATCAATTCACATTTTAATCTAATTAAAGATTCATTAAAACTCCACTTAGTTTTAATCTTCTCAAAAATCGATATCTTGCCTTTAACTGGGTTAAAGAACCAATGTCATCTAAAACACGATCCACGATAAACCCAAATCACATTTGATATTAAATACAAGGTTCTGAATAGAAAATATATATCGGCTTATATTCAATACCAAATTCTGAAACCAACATATATCGTATTGGAAATAACGATATAAAATATATCTTTCAAATTCCCATAACAATATCTGTATAGTCACGAAATCCAACATCGAAATATCCCGAAGATAATTTCGATTCAGCTCCAGTCCAATCCACGCATTGGAAATTATCGATTATTTTCAAAATCACTTTCAAATTCAATTTATTTATTTCAAAAATAAATTGATTTTAATTCTAGTTCAAAACTAGTTCATTTCGATAAAAATCTATTTTTACCTTCTAATGTGGAATTTTCCAGCCCAATTCTTTCCGATTCACATATTATAATTTTACACAAATTATAGATATTTTTGATAATTTTATCAAGGCCCGTACAGTCGATTTCCAACAACGGCCATCGAACTGCACTTACAGCGACCTTTTTCGAATTTGATTTGGACATAATTCCAAATCCAACCGTTAGATTTCAAATTTCTAACATTTATTGGAAAGCTCTTTTCGATACGAACCCAACGGTTCCGGTTTTAGGAGAATCCGACGGTCGGATCTCCCGCAACGTCAATTCGAAGTCAATGGTCGAAATTCACGAACTACCGCGGCGCGGCGCATTCTATTCAGGCCATTATATATATAATATATATATATTATATATATTTCGTCGATTTCCTTTTAAAACGTATTTTATAAATCGTTTTAAATTCGTTTCAAAAACAATTTCAACTTCATCTTCAATTTCAAATCGATTTGATTTCAATTCAATTCGAGTTCATTTCAATTCAATTCAAATTCAAATTCAAATTCGTTTCAATTCAATTCGAATTTACCTTCTATTTGATTCAATTCGAATTCGTTTCAAATTGATTTCAAATCAATTTCAGTTCATTTTAAATTTCAATTTCAATTTAATTAATTTCGAAATCACTTTTCAATATTCATTATACAACGAATAAAATCGATATAAATATCGTTCGCGTCAAAATAACGCATCTCTAATCAACACGGATTTATATTTTCAAAACTTCTATATTCTATCCAACAAATGGATATTTATCCCATTCAACACATGAATCTATATTTCTTTCAACACACGACTAATCTCAACACATGAGTACTGTCAACACATCACTATTTTTGTTATGTAAAATATTTTATAAAACTATGGTATCTGTCGTTTGATTTTTAATTAGACTTCTACTGGGAAGTAGTTCTAATTTTAAATGTGATAAAGATGTAATTTATTTTATTTAAAATATTTTACTCAACACATGAATAGTTTCAACACATGATCATCGTCAACACATGACTATTTTTATATTCAACACATGAATTTTCTTTTATAATATTCATTGTTTTCCCGATTGGAATGAGGCCCAATCAATCACCATATAATGTTAATTATATGGATTCCATACAACACATGTATATAATAGCATTGAAAAATAATCAATCATCAACCAAAGTGCACTACACTGTATAAGCATCAAATATAGATATGTGACGCTTATAACAGCCTGTCAATCAATCGATCGACATATTTAATCAATCAGGATGAGTGAACTTCAAATTTCATCCCAACACCCGTGTGGGGTTTCAAACAATCAAACACAGATTTTATTTGTGCAGTTGGGCGAGTGTAAAATTTATCGTCCCAATCAATGTCCTTCAAATAGGTGTACATAAACAAACTGTCCGGTTTGTAAATGAATATTTTATTTTATTCACTTCCACGTTAAAAATTATATTTTTAACGATAAAATATTCTATTTCAACACATGAATTTCTATTCAGTTCTTTTACACAATAAAAATGATATTTTTTTTTCTAACATATTTTAGAAAATTTCGGCGGCATAACGGCACGATACTAGAAACGGGATGAGGCCCAGCCTTATCCCCGGTCTAGTGAAGGCCCACGCCATTCACATATCAATCAAATCAATTTCAATTCACCAAACAATTCAATTCAGCCCAAATCATCTAACTAATTTATGCAACCAAACAAACAAGTCCATGGTTTGTGGACGATTGTGTCGGGTGCTACTAAGCACCGTCTGCATCCTAGTATATATATATAACTAGAAAAGAAATTGAAAGGTGAGAAATTCTCACCGATAGCTATCCAAACATCTTGACTCTTCTTTTGCAGAATTCTTCGTCGACCTCGCCTTTTTGTCGCTTTCGCCCGTATTCTCTACATATGTAAAAATCGAATTTTTACGATGCTATTCAATATATAAAAATATGATTTTTACTTCGCCTTTCAATATATAAAAATCTGATTTTTACTTCGACTTTCAATATATAAAAATCGAATCTTTACTACTACGTTATATAGATAAAAATTATATTTTTATCACGCTATTTTTCCATATAAAGATTTCGCCTTTATAAAAACATAGACTTCGCCTTTATAAAAATAAAGTTTTCGCCTTTATAAAAATAAAGTTTTCGCCTTTATAAAAATAAAGTTTTCGCCTTTACAATTTCATCCCTATAGAAATCACATTTTTATTATGCTACCTATATAAAGATGATATTTTTATAGTTCCTACTATGCAAAGATCATATTTTTATCTTTCTACAATGTAAAAGATTATATTTTTACTACTTTAAAAATATATAAAGCATATTTTTATAATCGCTATATAGTAAAGACTATATTTTTAATACTTTAAAAATATAAAAATCATATTTTTATTACTTTAAAAATATAAAGATCATACCTTTAACTTCTCTATATAATAAAAATTATATTTTTAGTATTTAATCTATATAAATATCACATCTTCCTTTTGCTACTATATAAAAATTACAACTTTCCATTCGGTTAACTATATAAAATCTCATTTTTATTTTTCAAATAAAACCCCCCCTTTTTATTTTAATTAAAGAAAAATATAATCAAAAACTGAAAATAAAACTAGCTAAGTAAAATAAAAACTTACTTTTCATTGCAGCGAAGGGGGGGGCTTCAGGATCGCGGTGGTGGTTCTGGCGTCGAATGAAGTGGCTCCGGCTTTGAGTGGGGGTGGGGACGCAACCGAGTGGCGCAGTCAAAGGGGAAGGAGAGGGGTCTGCGTAGTTGAGAGAGAGGGCGGAGGCTGAGGGTCGGAGGATGGTGCGGTCGGTGGCCCCACAGGCGCGGTGGCGGCGCTGTCTAGGTTTAAGGGGTTTGGACGCTTTTTTTTTTGGTGGTGGCGGCGTTCTTTTCAGAGGAAGAAGAAGAAGGAGAGGAGGGAGAAGGAAGCGGCGGCGCAGGGGCTGCGCCACCCCTGGCGGCGGCGACGGTTCATCGGGGAGGGGCGGCGGCTCCTCCGCCGTCGCTCTCCTCTTTTCCTTTTTTTTTATTATTTTTTTTTCTCTGCAATGAATCGGGGGGGGGGGGGGGTATAAAGGAGAGATTTAATTTTTTTTTTTATTATTAATTTAATTATTTTATTTTGCAAAATGTTGACTTTCACATACGACCTCGAAACGAGGCCCACCGCCTGTCGTCCATAGCGTTTTACCCCCATTCCGAACACAATGGGACATGTTTCGTATGTTGATTCGATCGTTTCGATCAGTTTCCGTTTAATTTACATTTAAATCACTATATTGAATTTTAAACATACATTTCAAATTACCGGGGTCACATACTAGCTCTAAAAATTCCAGAAAAATATTTTCTAGCTTCGTATTGACGATACGGTCTTAACAAAACTAGTTTCGTCGAATTCTGAGACCATTGGAAAAATGGCCAATTTCCAGTCGATTAAAATCAACTAAAACTGGTCGAACGCGTTTTCCTTCGCCACGCTCACATATTGATTCGAAAAATTATGAAATTTGGAATCTAGCAATAACTCGACATCACGGACCCAACAAAAGTGGTTTCGTCGAAATCCGAGGTCATTTGCAAAATGTCCATTTTTAAGGGCCTGAATTCCATAACGACTATTCAGAATTTTCAACTGGACATATCTTTTGATTCCCACTATGAAATTTTGATCTTTCGGATTCGTTGGAAATATATAATCAATTAGATCCTATTGTTTTTGGTTTCACTAAAATCCGGATTGTTTTGCACCCGGTACATTCAATTGAAGTTTGAAATCGAATTATCGAACTACCGCGCCATTTTCAATTCTATTTATAATTATATATAAATATTTATATTCTAACGACGACGTATATAAATATATACGTCGAATTCTATTCAAAATAAATTTCACGTCGATATTATTTAAAATAATCTAATTTAAATATTCAAAATTCACTAAAATTGCCAAAATAAAAATTTCAAACTGGCTCGCATTTTACGGGTTATTACAACGTTCTTGTTGAACCCTAGTGTATCTCCTCTAGAGTACACTGATCGGAAGGTGCTCCCATACGTTGTCTGTTGGAATCCAATCTCCAATAAGCGCTCTTGGTTTTATTTGTATACTATGTATGTGGAACGTGAGATGCAAGCGTTCTGCTAGATTGATATCTATTTGTATTTAGACATTATTATAATATCAGAAAGATATCCTTTATTTGACCAAGTGTTGGAGTTTTATTCACACCAGTCCCATGACTGACCCGGAGTTTATTTTGTTTGTTTTCCCTAAACTCTTGGGTGCCTAAATTTGTACGGGCAGTCAAGTAGTCGGGATTTTACAGATACACTTGGAGAGCTTGAAGCAGGAGGCTTCAGGATTATAGCTATTATTATTCCGCTGTGTTGTTAAGTGTTGTACTTTGAAATGGTATGTATATACGAGTACTGATTTGTATTTCAAAGTTATGTTATATTTTATTCGTTCCGCTGTGAGATTTGTGTTTACTCTGATGATGTAAGTTCTTCTTCTTCTTCTATTCTATTAGTTCTATCTTTTCTTCCTCACCCTCTACTTTCTTTCACTAACTATGTCGGAATTTTCGACTCTCGAGGAGTCGAAAATTTCCAGCCGTTACAGTTGGTATCAGAGCTTAGGTTAAGATTTACCTTGGCTCTGTGGCATAACTCGATAGAGATGGGATTAGTAATATCCTAGATTGAGTTTGAGTGTATATATATGAGCGCGTAATTGTTATTCAATATAAAATGGTTTTATATTGTGGAGACTCATTGGTTGAGTGGCTTATGAATTCTGGTCGATCAGTTTGATCCACTGTATCGATAAGGGTTACTAAACACTCGAATACGATGAACCGACATGGTATGTTTTGAAAGAGGGTAAATGAAATAATTTTTCTGAAAATATATTTGTTTATAGAAGAAATATATATCTTGAAATGATTATAGTATATTGATTGTGTTGGTTGTTATTATAATCGAATAAGATTATAAAAGGGTGAAATGGTTATAAATGACCAATCAGAATTCATATGAATGTAATATATGAAATAGTTTGAATTAAATATGAATTTAAATCAGAATTTGGAATTTAAAATAAGGAAATTTTAAGTTCTTGGGAGATTTTGAAATGTTTTCAAAATGGAAGTATTTAGTAATGGTTTTGGAAATGATATAGTATTGAAATCACTTGGGTCGCTGGATGATAATTCCGATGATGACTGCGCAGTATCATCGGTGTGATTTTTGAGTTCTAAGTGGTGGATTACTACAAAAGATTTTGATTTGAATTGTTTTGAGAAAACAAGCTGTTTGGAGATTCAAAGGTTTTGAATTGGCATTATGATTTCAAATTGATTTGAAATTTACCCAGGGATTTAAGTTCTGGAATGAAAATTTAACGTATGAAGTTAATTAGACTGAGATGACAAATGTGAATAAGTGAATTAGAATTAAACTTGAACTAAGTTAAATAAAATTGAATTGGATTAGAGATAATCTAGAATGGAACCAAATTGATAAGTCAATAATTTGGAATTTGATATTAGAGTTCGAATGAAATTCGATTTGGATTTGAGGATATGAACTGATTGGAGATCAATTGGAATGGATAACATTGGTATATGTTGAAGTGGTAGCAGATGAAAGGGATAGAGTTAAATGCCCGACAAAAAGGTACAAGTTTATATCATATAGGAGTTTGGATTTTATGAGCCGAATTGGCAAGCCACTTGGCTATTTTGATTTCCTTTTGGATTGGAGGAGGTCTAGAGAGGCGAGTTGTGGTTTGACGTATTGAGCCGTACAAAGGAGGTTATGGCGAATTTTTTCGAAAATTTAAGGTGTTAGAAATTTTTTAGAATTTTTGAAAATTTTAGTTGGTCGGAAATGAATTAATAAATTAATTAAAATTAAATGGGTCCAGTCGAAACTGAAATTTAGAGGTAAACAAAAAAAAAAGATTTTTAAATCTAGTTAGTAGAGTTAGTAGCATTTTTCTAACTTAGCAATTTCGAGGACGAAATTATTTCAAGGGGGGAAGTCTGTAATGACGCGTTTTGTTAGCTGTCGAATAATTAATTTATTTAATTATTTATATATCGATTTGGCGATATCGATAACTTAAAGTAAAACGTTCGAACTTATAATTTATAATTATAATTAAAACGAACCTGAAAACGTCGCGGCAGTTCGCAATTTGGCGATTCGAACTTCAACTGAATATACAGAATCCGTTTTAAGTCGAATTTTTGTGAAACAAGAAACGTGTGGAGCTGGTGGAGTATATCTTTTTAGTGGAAGAGAAAAATCAGGATTTCGTCGTGTAGATTTTGAGTTATGTCCAAATCAAATTTCTGAAAAGTCGCTGTAGAATTCCTTTATAATTTGCGACGCTTTATATATGTTATAAAAGAGATTTTCAGTATAAACTGAATACCGGGATAATTTAAAATCTGAAATATCAAACTGTAAATTCTGATATGATATTCTGGAGCTGTACGATATCATATGTGAAGATATACGATAATATTTAATTTTAAATATTTAATTTAATTATATTTAAATATGTTTATATATTTAAATATGCTATTTAGAGCGTTAAAGATAGCCACTTTTGCATACGAAGTCGGAATTCGACGAAACCAGTTTTGTTGGATCCGCAATGTCAAATAGTTGTCAGATTCCAAGTTTGGTGATTTTTAGAGTCACTGTGTGATCGTACGGATTTTTAGACTGAGAAATAGTCAGTATTTCGACGGTTAAAAATACGCTGTGTGAGCATACGAAGTCGGAATTTGACGAAACCAGTTCCGTTGGGACTGTAATGTTGAACTCTAGCTACATGTCCAGTTTGGTGATTTTTAGGTATCGTATGTAGTCGTAGAAATTTTTAAAGGCCGGAGACAAACAGAAAATCGAGAAATAAAAATATAAAAATCAAATAAAAATATCCAAAAATTTTCCTGGCCAGATTGAAGGCCACGCGACATGCTTCTACACCCACGAACCCTACCTACCGAAACACAGCCTATAAGAACAGCTGAAATAATCCACACAGTAAACAAAAATTCCATCTTCAATTTAATCAAAGTCGTTCCTTCACGAAATCAGATGATCACGGATCCGTTGAACCCCTGGGTTTGAGTGCTTCGCGATGGAATGCTTCAAGGGGGGTGCGACGCATTTCTGGAGGTCGCCAGTCTCTCCAGTCACGGCTAGGGTTGGGTTTGAGGGCAATTTCGTGAAGCCGGAGGAGGAGTCGATGGCACATGCAGACTTGAGTTGGCGAGGAGCAGCTGTTGGCGTCGAGGAGGAGGGTTCCGGTCGCCTAAAACCGGAATTGACGTCACCGCTAGGAGCAGTTCGGGTCGACGTGGGGGAAACCGAGTTGGGTATAGTGGCGTCGGGTAGGTGCGGATCCAGATGATGAGTTGAATGGTGGTGACCGTGACCTCGGTGGGTGGCCAAGGCGGAGGAGGGGAGCAGTCAAAGGGTGCGGTCAACGTTGGATGTGGGTTCTGTTGTTCGGAGGAAGAAGAATGAGTTGGCTTTGGTTTATACGGGTACGGGTTAGTTAAGTTGGGCCGGGAATTCAGTTGGTAAAGCCCACTCAAGTTGTAATTTTATTTCAATTCAAATTATTGTATTTAGTTTAAAAATTCATATCGCTCTCATACTTTATCAGAATCACAAACCGTAAGTTGCGTTGGGATCGTGGTGACGGTGGCTACACGGTGGAACTGACTGGAAGTCCATCGGAGCTTGTTACAATTTATGGAAAAATAAATTCGTCCGATCTAAATCAACGACAATTATCGTTAATTAACGATGATAGTCCAAGGTGAGTAAAACTCACTAACTCTCCTCAGTTTATATTTTTATATAAACTGTATTAAATGATTTGATTGCTGTGTATTGATAGTTTGGACTGTTAAATAGATTTGATTGAAACATAGATATAGTTATATATATAAACGACAATCAAATATTGATTCAGTTCATCAGTATATTCCATGTTGGAATGAAATTGATGTATATTTTATTGTGTAACATCTGTGGATGCAGGGAAACAGGTTGGAGGAATCCGACTGGATTCCTCAACATTTATTTTACCGTTTTTCATATATTGTGATATATGATGTGTTATGAAATCTGTTATTGATTTCATATGTTTGAATGATACCGATCATCGTTATACGACACGTTAAACACCGTAGGTGATACTAGAATGTAAAAAGGGAATTTTCAAAGTTTATATTGAAAATGAATTTATTTATAAAATCGAAGGATTTTATAAAAGAAATATTTATTTAGAAAATAAATAGAATATTTTAAAAGGAAATAAATAAAGGAACATTTATTTCGATTAGAAATAAATGAAATAAAGGAATATTTATTTAAGGAATAAATAAAGGAACACTTATTTGAAAAATAAATAAAATTTTACATGGATAGGTTTAAACTCGTGCTTCGCACACGGTATAACACAATATGGATTTAAATGAGATATTAAATACGAAATCTGTTTTAAACAGATAAATTGAAGTAGATTAATTTATAAATAATGTTTTATAAATTAAATAAATTATTTATCGTTGATAAATGGAATATATATAAGTCTGGACTTACATAGAGAAGTAGAAACGTTATTAAAAGGACATTTATAAAGTGAAGAACCGTTACTAAAAGTAAATCTTTATAAATGGATAAACGTTGTAAAAAGGAAATCTTTTGAAATGAATAAACGTTATAAAAGGGAGTTAATCAAATTTAGTTATTCGAAATGAGTTATTCGAATTAGATATTTGAATAGAGTTAAACACATTAGAGTTATTCGAATTAGTTATTCGAATAGAGTTAAACACGTAAGAGTTAATTGAATATTAGTTATTCAATTTGAGTTAATCGAATTTAGTTATTCGAGAAGAGTTAAATCGAATTTAGTTATTCGAAAGGAGTTAAAATTTGAGTTAAGTTAATCGATTTGAATTAAGTTGAATCGAAATGGAGTAAATCGATTAGAATTAAGTTAATCGAGTTAGAGTGAATCGAATATTAGTTATTCGAAGGTAAGTTATTCGAATTAGTTATTCAAAGGAGTTAATCAATTAAGTTATTCGAATGAGTCATTCGAAGGAGTAAATCAAATTAAGTTAATCGATTAGAGTTGAGTTAATCGATTTGGGTTAATTTAAGTTATCAAGTTAAGTAATCGAGTTAAGATTTATCGAGTTAAGTAATCGAGTTAAGTAATCGAGTTGAGATAATCGAGTTAAGAAAATCAAGTTGAGTTAATCGAATAAGTTATTCGATAAGAGTAAATCCATTTAAGTTAATCGGATGTTAGTTATTCGATAAGAATTGACACATTTAAGAAAATCGAATATTTGTTATTCGATAAGAGTTAATGAAATAGAGCCAACCAAGAAGAGTTATTCGAATATTAGTTATTCGATAGGAGTTAATCGAAATAGAGTTTATCGAATATAAGTTATTAAAAAGGGAGAGTTAATCGAATAGAGATTACTCGAAAGAGAGTTATACGTCGAATTCGATTATAGCGAATTCGGGAAAGTACTATTTACTTTCCAGGGTTTAAATCAAGATTTAGTTATTGATTTAGAAATTAGGTGTCTGTTAAATTATTCGAGTTAGGAAATAAATTTATAATTTAGGTTAGATATTTTAGGGGTAGGAATTATAACGTTATAGTTATAATCAAACACTGTCATATAAGAAGTTGATTCGTAACCTGAATTCGAGAATTTGCGTAAACAGATGATTGTAAAAAGTGAGTGATGAGCTTCATCTATTTCACAGTAAAGGACGTTGTTCAATTAAGGTCTGCGAGGTAATTATACCCCAACTTGATTGACTTCAGAATTGAAAAAGGAATAGTTGTGGTTCGATCTAAAAGGTTGATTAGGAATAAAGTTAAGGAATAAGCGATAAATGGATTAAGCGAAACGATGTTTTATACAACGTTCATTTGAAATCCGTAAATGAGTTTTGGAAACGTTTTCCAAATATAGTCAGATATGTTTTCTAAACATAGAAAATGAAATGTTTTCATGATAAGAATTTGAGAAATAGAGTTAAGCAAATTCAGAAACTGACTGGAGAGGGTAAGTTGAACGGTTTTCTAAGTGACGAGCTGATGTTGGTTTCGACCTTCCGGATTGATACTTAGAGAATTGTTCTCATACTAGTTACAGTTAGGGACTGATAGTTGCGAAATAATAGTGATGTGAAAATAAGCTATGGAAATGTTTTCCAATGATTAATAACATATATTTTCTAAATATATGAAATAAGGAAATATGAACATATGATGATTGATCGATCGAATTTCCATTTGGAAATAAGATCGTTGTTAGTACACCGACATGTTTTCATTTGATAGTTGAATCACAGACTATCAAAGTTTTTGACCATATTTACGTTGTAAATATGGAGAGACCGGTTGGATTATTATCCAAAGAACCACTCCGTATTAGGATAAGCGTTGCGAATCAAGTACGCTGAAGATAATTGAAGACGGAGTGAAGTGCAAGGGCTATTCTGAAAAGCCTAGGTAGGATGGATTCACTGAATAGTGCCTTCGGTTTATTCAGTCCCAGAACAACGTATATGGACGAGTGTCTGACAAAGTATTCTTAACGAATCATATATGTTGATCTCTTTAAACGTATTTCGTTGGTGGCGGAGAAATTCGTTCCTCTTAGCTTTTATACCCGTGATGGCTTGAGAAATCGATAATGATTTGGCGGGTATGATGGTGTGGCATTCAAAGTAATTGAAGAAATAATCTGTCAAAGTGATAAACGTGACCTCAAAAACCTCACAACCGGGAAATAACAGAAGTTGGGCTAGGCAGCATGGCTAGTTGGGCCATACCCAAGTAGGGTGTATTATCACCATCTAGAGAATATTCAATTGTACTTCTTTATAATCTATTTCAATGTTGTCCCTTATCGGGAAGGATGGTTGCTGATCCCAACCATCGGTGATAATATATTCGTTACACTCAAGCTAAATGAGTGGACGGTCATGTGTGGCCGGGTTGCAAGACGTTCTTGTTGAACCCTAGTGTATCTCCTCTAGAGTACACTGATCGGAAGGTGCTCCCATACCTTGTCTGTTGGAATCCAATCTCCAATAAGCGCTCACGGTTTTATTTGTATGCTATGTATGTGGAACGTGAGATGCAAGCGTTCTGCTAGATTGATATCTATTTGTATTTAGACATTATTATAATATCAGAAAGATATCCTTTATTTAACCAAGTGTTGGAGTTTTATTCACACCGGTCCCATGATTGACCCGGAGTTTATTTTGTTTGTTTTCCCTAAACTCTTGGCTGCCTAAATTTGTACGGGCAGTCAAGTAGTCGGGATTTTACAGATACACTTGGAGAGCTTGGAGCAGGAGGCTTCAGGATTATAGCTATTATTATTCCGCTGTGTTGTTAAGTGTTGTACTTTGAAATGGTATGTATATACGAGTACTGATTTGTATTTCAAAGTTATGTTATATTTTATTCGTTCCGCTGTGCGATTCGTGTTTACTCTGATGATGTAAGTTCTTCTTCTTCTTCTATTCTATTAGTTCTATCTTTTCTTCCTCACCCTCTACTTTCTTTCACTAACTGTGTCGGAATTTTCGACTCTCGAGGAGTCGAAAATTTCCAGCCGTTACAAGACCCCTTTAGTAGGGGCACAGAAACAAAAGTTCATCAACATAAAAAGGCATCAGTAGGATCGACTAGACTGGAAACATTTGAACATGATCATGAAATGGAATTCAACAATGGAAAAAAGCACATGACCAAAAGACTCCAAACAGAGTCGGTCACATACTGTCGCGCCTAACCTTTAAAGTCTGTGGCAAATTTTGGTATGGAGGCATCACCACCGCATCAAAGGAATTCGACAATGCTCACTTCTTAAACATACCACAAATTTGTCACAATCTCAAATCAAAGGTTTAACATCTACAAGGGTTGCTTTGGCCAACAAAGTTGAGCCTTGAAATGGCTGTAGCAAACTTGAAAACTTTGATACCGTGATAAGTGCAAAGGTGATTGTTCACGGAAAAGAAGTCTCAAAAATTGCTTCAGCCAGAATCAAGGGAACTCAGCAATGAAATTGGTTAGGTAAATCCAGCTAATAATGAATCGTGGCTACAATGAAAATCCAGTTTACGAAAAGTACCACGAAATGATTTCAATACTGAGCATTGCAAATAACTTGTATCATTAAAATTTGTGTTGTGAACATGAAAGGGAAATGGGTGTGGAATGCAAAACAAGAAAATACGACAAAGAAAAAATAAAAGCTTAAAGTCAACAAGCAGAACACATTTCCATCACAACATCACAAAAGCAAGTCCTAATAAAGTTCATAGGCATAGCAGGATCCAAACGCTTGTTCAATGCATACTCTCCGGTGGAATTTTCCAATGCAGCATCTCCGTCAGAGGCCTGGGGCATCCAGTGCTTTGGGCACACAACGGAAAGCAAGAAGAATTCCTCGAAAGAGAAAGGATCGAGTTGGCGCAAGTAGTCTGAGTTCACAGAGGAATCATCCTATGATAAGAAACTTCTTAGTTTTATTCTTCTCATCGATAGCACATAGTCGACTACTAAATCCTGGTTTCCTAGATGCATTAGCGTTCTCAGAAGCTCTAAATGAGCCGATAAAAGAAAAATACTTTTGGCAGCAAATTAGAAGCCTCTAGTGCGACAATCTAAATCATGGAAATTCGGCAAAGTTGATTGCATCTATCTTGCGCAATTCGTGACAACCTATGATAAAAGAGTAACATGACCATACTAAGAATTGGGCAATGTCTAGAAGACATACCACGGGTTCACCACGACATTGCAATAAACCAAAACCTGATTTGTACATAACAAAAAGGAAAATACACTCAGAAATATACAAGCCAAAGTGCGCAAACAACTGGAGGTCCATCCTCGGAAGCTCGGCAAAAGACTTTACCTTCAAAGAAGTGCATCTGAAAATTATGGCAAAATCAATGACCTGATACATCAATTAAAAGCAACCTTGAAGGATCGATTAGTTGAACATTGACCAGTCCTAAGGAGGAAAAATAGGAGATACATCGGTCAAGACAGATCAAAAACAATCTCCCGCCAAAATGATTTCCTTTGCTAATCAAACCCAGAGTCCCTCAACACGGAAGCCTCCCCGACTGTAAAACTCTAATTGTTTGTAACTCAAAGAACCCGATGGTACTCTGCTTCAAACCCAAAAATAAATGATGCTAAAAGGTAACTACGCTAATATGGCATAATCCCGTAAAACAATAGCATTTCTTTAGGAATTGAAGCTAGTATCCATTAGAGGTATCAAAATGAGTTATAAGAAAGGGTGAGCAATAACCATGCACTGGGGCAAACAGTCATAAAACGAAAATTCAAAGTTTTGTCTAGCGCGTGATGATTCATGATATTGAATACGGTTGAAAGAGACAACAATATCGCGAGGTTGCAATATACAATAAAGCATCTTGGACTGCGAAAAAGCCGATATGGGCAAACGCAGAAATAATGCAAGAAGCAATTCATTAATGAACGACATTCGAATTCCAAAAACCTAATTCCAAGGCTCGAGTTCCTCAGAATGGATGCTAAGAAAGCATTATATAAAATGCTGTCCTAGCATGATGAGACGACCCCAAATCCCGTACTGACGGAGATAAGGGCTATCTTTGGAATATAACACAGAAACAAATAATATCAGAACAGAATTAAATAAATACACCAGATAATGAACAATAAAATATACTGGATAAATGTAATCATCAGAGTTACATAGTATACAGGATCTTACTTAGTAAAAATACAGTTCAGCTATACATAAATGTCTACAGCGGAAAACAAACATAATATGTACAATAGGAGCTGAACAGCATAAAAAGAGATAAATGATAGAATCCATCTTCAGCTCCAGCTATCCAGAAAGAACCAGCTAAACCTGAATACAAGGCTGCCCGTGCAGAAAAAAGGGCACCCGAGTTTGAAAGTGAAACAAACTACGAGTAAGTCATGGGATTGGTATGAGAAATCTATTCAACACATATATAATATGGCTAATCACAGGACCACGCCACTTTCGTGGAACGGGTTTACTCCATTGGATTGCCAGTGCTTTAAAACAAATCTTTCTTTTAATCATCGCTATGCTTTTTCTAAAAATGAAGCCATTATAAGACTCAGTTCCCATCACACAATGCAACGCAAACCGGAGGATAGAGTTTTTACCTTATAACGGCCAAAATATGCTTGATACGAATAAAACAAAGGCATTTGATATTATTGCTAGTGTTTATATGTTTCGAAAACAATTTCAAATCATAACTATCAATTATAGACGACATGAGTGTCCCAAGCCACTATGTCGCCATATATAGGTATACAATCAAAACCGCACAGTCACGTATTTGGAAATTGGATTTCTGTCATGAACCAAGGCAAAAGATAGTCCTTACCGAATTCGAGACTGCCTAGCCCGAGTCTCAGGATCAGAGCTCGAGTGACCCTAGGAGCGACAGGGCCGGTCCACCGATGTGGATTAAAATTCCTGAACAATGCGTTTCCCCACCCTTTGGGGCGTAAACGAGCCAACGAATGACTCCATCGGACCCGGATCGTCCGATCAAACCGAGGCGCCTCGCAACAGCAACAACCACATAGGTGAAAAGTATATAAATGTCAGGGCTGGTAGGTCACTGACACCACCCTAGCTAGGAAGAAACGCATGTCCTCCCTGAGGTCCTTCCTCCCGTTTCTGGTTCATACCGGGGTGTGAGGCTCGCGAATTTACGTTATACACAAAGCTACGCCACACAGGCGGTGCTTTGATCATCACCACAAGGCTTTGCTTTTCAACAGAAGCCCTGATCACTGCATCTTAGCATGCCACACAGGCAATTCATGCCATGCGACTGATGTCCATCGATATACAACCTCTGAGCTCGTGCGTCACAGAGAAGGGCGTTAAGCAAAAGAATAAATTCTCCGCCGCCAAACAGATGTATATTTGATAGAGATCAATCCATCACGGAATAAAATCCAATGTCAGACACATAGTCCATTTACAAGTCCATTCTGGGTCTGAACGAAACCGGAGGCACTAAATACCTCGCAAACCCATCGATCACCACGTACGTCTGGACGATCGCCACTCATTATCCATATTTCGGGATGCCTCCCAATCAGGACCTCGGTTACCATCCAAACGAGGTGAAGATCTCCGGTCTTCGACCACCGTCTTCATCTTCGACTTTCAATCGTCGGTCAATGATTTGAAATGAGAATTAACTTGGCCTTTTCAAATAATTCACGTTTATTTAGAATTTCAAATCAATTTATTTCAATGGTTAAATCATTCGACAACACCAATTTTGTTCTTTAATGTAATTTTCACACCAAACACATTCAACCATCAAATACAACATAAATCGAGCAAATTCAGTTTATTTCTATTCCATATCGTTTATGATATTTTATAACGATTTATCGCTATTTTTATTTATTTTAAAATAGCCAATTTATTCAAAACGACGCTTCGGGCCATAACGCGGCCGTGGCGCTGTTTTTCTTCGGATTTGATTTACACATATCCGAAAATCTAACCGTTGGATTCTCATAAAATTTACATCATTAGAAAGGTCTTTTCAAAACGAATCCAACGGTTCCGGTTTCGGGAAAATCCGACGGTCGGATCTCCCGGTACAATCGTTTGAATTTTCGATTTCAAAATACGAACTGCAGCGTCGTTATTCGATTAAATATAATTATATTTATATATATATATATATAAATATAATCGTTCCTGGCGCTGTTTTTCTTCAGATTTGATTTAAACATTCCAGACAATCCAACCGTTGGATTTTTACAAGGTTGGTGCCGTTGGAAAGATTATTCCAAGGCGAACCCAACGGTTGCGATTTCGGGAAAATCCAATGGTCGGATTTCCCGTACTAGTTGTTTGAAATCACGGTTTCAAAACACGAACTGCACGGCCTCGTTTCGTTTTAATTTTATTTATATATTTATATAAATATAGATCATTCAACAATTTCAATATCGTTTTCACTTCAAATATTTCACTAACGCCTTAAAATTTTGGAAAATTTCGCCATAACCTCCCCTGCACCGGGAGCATCGGGAAATCTCAAATAGCTTCCCCGGTCCTTCTAATCTCAAAAAGAAAAAGAAAAAGCCAAGCGGCTAGCCAACAGGCTCATAAAATCATCACCCAAACAAAACAGTAAATGTGTACCTATTTATCGGGGACAAAATTTTATTCCTCTTCTCTAGCCCCTTTGCTATAACCTGTTCAATGAATATGCATGTACATATATATATAGTTCTTATCATTTATCATTTTCTATTCAACTTCATATTTGATTCCTATTTGGTTTAAAAACACCATTCATTCTAATGTTACATACATAGGTACAAATCATATCATTAGCTAATTAATGAATATTTCAACTCATATATATTTATTTGAACAAGTGGCTATTTTTAACATTTCACATTTCAACGATTCATGCATATAATAAAAATGTGATTTTTATTGTAAAACAACTCATTTCAAAACACTATTATTTTATATATTTCATATTGGTGATAAAAATAGGATTTTTCTTATAAAACAATTTATTTCAAAACGAGATTATTTTACACAGTTCATATAGTCGATAAAAGGTGATTTTTATTATCAAACAATTTATTTCAAAATATGAATACCATTCAACACATGAATTTCAAATCAACGAAAGAATATCGATTCAACACATGAAGGTTTTCTATAGTTTCTATATATAGATAAAAATGTGATTTTTATATTTAAAACGCGAATACCATTCAACACATGAATTTCTAATCAACGAATGAATATCGATTCAACATATGAAGGTTTCCTATTCAATGAATATATATAGTTTTAGCAAATGAAAATAATTCAAACACATGAATATTATTCAAAATTTCGGCAGCATAACGGCAGGGTAGTTAAAACTGGGACCGTCCCTAGTACGGCTCCTCGCTCTACCTTAAAACCTCGCGGTTTTTGACAATGGGGATCATGCATCTAGTTCGCACGCAGGCGGCATGTATATATTTATTTCATTTCCACAAACTAATCCTATGTGGTTTCAACCAAATATTTCTCAACCCCAAATGGGTATTTTTCAACCATCATCAATCAATATCAATCACCAACAATCCCAAGCAACCATTCGCTATCAATCAATTTTCACACCAATCACAATCAATAAATATCGTCCATGGTTTGTGGACGAGGGGCGTGTATATATATATATACATATATATATATATATATAGCAATTCACTTTTATTTCAACACATATATAATATTTACAACGCATATATAACTTATACATCGAACGTACAACTTATACAACGCTTATACAAGAGGTGTACCACGCTTATATAACTCATACATCGACTAAATAATTTATACATCGTCGTTTTCCATATTGTTTTTAATTTAGAAATCTCACATTGGGTTCCACTCCACCAAAAATAGCAGAAGGCACAGAAAAATATGCGATCTCTTCTAAAATGTAGAAGAAGTCCACACGGTCACGATGTTTCCTGTTTCATCGAATTTCGTTAACGAATGAAAAAGATATGATTTTTCAAAGGTTTGCAACGGTTTAAAGGTGTTAAAATCAAATTAAATAAATTCAGCCGTATACCTTCCTTTTGATTCAAAACTAGGTTTTGAATTATCACGAAATCCGTGAAGCTAGAGGACGATCGGGTGCTGCAGCGTCGAAGAGCTACGAACGGTGCTCCGATCTGTGGTAGGCACGGCCAGTTCGGTGGTCGGAGGCGGGAGATCGACGGCGATGTTCGGCGACTCTTCCCTGGCGCGATTCTCGAGGTAGGCGAGGCGATAGGGGGCGAGGAAGGTATGGATTTGTAGAGGGGAGTGAGGGCTTCAAAGTTTGGGTGGTGGCAGGGTCTGGTTCGTCGTGGTGGCGCCGGAATTTGGCCAGGAAGTGGAGAGCGTTTTCCGCCGTCGCGATTTTCAATCGGGGGAGAGAGAGAGTTTGACCGTCTAATGAGAATTTTCCATTTAATTTATATATTTTTAAAATTTCAAAAATACCCCTTACACCGACGAACACCAATTCAAACCCAACGACTGTCGTCCCTAGCGTTTTACCCCCATTCCGAACACAATGGGATATGTTTCGTAGGCCCATTCGATCTGTTTCAGTCAGTTTTCCTTCAAATTAAAATATAAAACATTCAATATTTAATTTGAACGTACATTTCAATTTGCCAGGGCCACAAATTGATTCGAAAAATTCCAGAAAAATAAATCTAGCTATGTTTTGACGATACGGTCCCAACAAAACTAGTTTCGTCGAATTCTGAGACCGTTTGCAAAAAGGCCCATTTTTTGGTCGATCCAATTTAACTGTAATTGACCAAAACACATTTTCTTTTTCCACGCTCACATACTAGCTTCAAAAATTATGAAATTTGAAACCTAGCAATAACTTCTCATCCCGGATCCAACAAAAGTGGTTTCGTCGAATTCCGAGGTCGTATGCAAAATGGCCATTTTCACGGGCTATATAAATTCCATAGCGACCGTTCTGAAAATTCATTCGGTCATAACTTTTGCTTTCCGCTATGAAAATTCGATTTTTCAGATTCTTTAGAAAGGTATTCACTAACAGATTTAAATATTTTTGGTTTCACTAAAATCCGGATTGTTTTGCTCCCGGAATAGTCCGACAAATTTTGAATCCAATTTTTGAAACTGCAGTGCCTTTTCAGGCCTCATTTATAATTAAAATTAATTATATTCGTTTTCAATTGTCGATTCAAACTCACTTTTCATTGCCATTACCTAAAATATTTATTTTAAATATTTAATGTGACGGCCGGGAATTTCGCTCGATCTGAATCAGTCGTTAAACCGATCTAGACCGTTCGAAACCCCTGATCGTTTGAGAACAGGACAAATCAGAACACAAACAGAAGAACATTTCATTGTATATTACAACAATGCATCAGATTACAAGAATATACAGAGTATAAATGAATAAATATTACACAGAAATATCAGAGATTTAAATTACATTTAAATACATAGCAGCGGAAAAATAATATAAAGCACAACTGAAGGTGATATACGGATACAGAGCTTTCCGGATATCATTCCAGCTGTAAACCAGGATCCTGTGAATATAAATCTGCAAAACCAAAACTACTAGCTGCCCGTGCGGAAAATAGGGGAACCCAGAGTTTAGGTTAAAACAATAAACTCCAGGTCAGTCATGTGACTGGTGTGAGAACTAAAACAGTCATTTAAAACTTTACTTTAAAAGAGAGTGATTCAAGGGTCCACGCCGTATGACACGGAACGGGTTTCCTCCCAAGAATATCAGTGCATAGAATAAACAGCGCAATGCTTTTTCGAAAAATGAAGCTATTATAAGACCCAGGTCCCATCACACAATGCAACGCAAGTCGGAGGATAGGGTTTTCCCTTATAATAGCCAAACATGCTTGGTACGTTTAAAACAAATCATTTGATACTATAATATGTGTATAGTGTCAAAACATTTCAATCATAAATATAAATCATAGACGGCATGGGTACCATATATCATGTCGCCATACTAGTTCTACAATTAAAACCGCAATCCACGTATTGGAAATTGGATTTCCGTCATGAGTCGAGGCAAGGGGCAAGATCCTCTCCGCGTTCGAGACACTCTAGCAAATGTCTCAGGGTTACGCACTCTGGGCAACCCTGGATTCGGCTGGGTCGGTCCTCACTTACGTTAGAGGATTAATTATGCCTGAACACACGTTTCCCGGTCCTTACAGACCTATAATCGAGGCGCCTCGCATTCCAACAACCACAAAGGTGAAAAGTATATAAATGTCAGGGCTGGTAAGTCACTGACACCACCAAAGCTAGAAAGAAACGTCGTGCTCTCCCAGCGGTCCGTATCCCGTTTTTAACTCATACCGAGGTGTGAGGCTCGCGAATACACGTTATACACAAAGCTGCCACGTAGGCGTGCTTTGATCATCAACCACAAGACTTTGCTTTTCAACAGAAGCCTTGATCCTTGCATCTTAGCGTGCCACACAGGCAATTCATGCCATACGACTGATGTCCATCGATATACAACCTTTGAGCTCGTACGTCTCAGAGAAGGGCGTTAAGCAAAAGAATAAATTCTCCGCCGCCAAACAGATGTATATTTAATAGAAATCAATCAACATAGAATAAAATCCAGTGTCAGACACACAATCCATTTACAAGTCCGTTCTGGGTCTGAACGAAACCGGAGGCACTTTCCTCGCATATCCATCCATCCCCAAGTACGTCTGGACGACCACCAACTATTTCCATCCTCTTGGGTGTACAGCCCAATCAGGATCGTCAGTAATTATCCAAACGATGTGAAGACTTCCGGTCTTCAACCACCGTCTTCATCTTCGACATATCGTCGAATTGGTTATTCAGAATGGGTGCAAACCCGGTCTTTCCGAACAACCCGCGTATATTGAAAACAAATGTTACACAAACACAACATACGCCTCATTCCAATTCATTAGTCACTAACCGCAAATTAGCAAGAGAACAATTTCCCAAACATTAACCCCGAAGGCTGAAACCAACATCAGATCAATACCCAGGAAACCATTCTTCTTAGCCAACCTACAGCTAGTTTCTAAATTCCACATTCTTAGGGAAAGGTTCCTATTAATTTTATCCAAGATAAATTCTTTAAAATTTATCCTGTAATCTTCCTTTGGATGATCGTTTCAAACCAAATTATGGTTTTTTCTAAACTAGTCGAGATTAGCGAACCACACCGAAGTAATTATTTATTTTATTCCTCAATCCCAACCTATTCATCCCATGAAGCAAAACTGGTAATACTCCATATCTAACACCGTGGTGTTATCGGTAAAATTAATTACCATTTCACGTTCAAATCTAATTAAAGATTTAACTATCGCTTTGGAGCAAAACTGGCGATACTCCATTCTCGCTCATTTCTAAATTTGATAATTTAGATTACAAATTCACACTTCAATCTAATTGCAGATTCGTTAGAACTCCTTTTACTGGGTTAAAGAACTAGGTGTTATTTAAAACACAGTTCACGACAAACCCAAATCACATTCTATTTGTTATCGGGTTAAAGAACTAGTGTTATTTAAAACACTGTTCACGATAAACCCATTTCAAATTTAATCAAATATATTAGAAATTCGATTATTTAAAACCCCTTTTTAAATCTAATTCATTTATTTAAAAATAATTGGGTTTTAAATTTAGTTCAAACTAGTGCATTTCGATAAAAACCATTTTTATCTTTTCAAACGTGGAGTTTTTCATCCCAAATTTTCCCAAATCATTTCTTATGATTTTATACAAATTATTACTATTTTTAATAATTTTATCAAGGCCCGTACAGTCGATTTCCAACAATGGCCATCGAACTGCACTTATAGCGACCTTTTTCGAATTTGATTTGGACGTATCTCCAAATACAACCGTTAGATTTTGAATTTCTAATATTCGTTAGAAAGCTCTTTTCGATACGAACCCAACGGTTCCGGTTTTAGGAGAATCCGACGGTCGGATCTCCCGTAATGCCCGTTTGAAATAAATGGTCGAAATTTACAAACGGCCGCGGCGCAGCGAGTTCTATTCAGGCCATTATATTATATATATAATATATATAATATATATTTCGTCGATTTCTATTTAAAACGAATTATATAAATAGTTTTAAATTCGTTTCAAGAACCATTTCAACTTCTATTTCAATCCAAAGCAAAATTGAATTCTTCTTTAAAAATTCGTTTTAAAATTCATTTCTATTTAATTCAAATTTCAATTCAATTTGAATTCGTTTCAATTCGCTTTCTATTCAATTTGAATTCATTTTCAATTCGATTCAATTCAAATTGGTTTTCTATTCGATTCAAATTCAAATTGGTTTTCTATTCGATTCAAATTCAAATTGGTTTTCTATTCGATTCAAATTCAAATTGGTTTTCTATTCGAATTAAATTCGTTTTCTATTCAATTCATTTCGAAATTGTTATATATTCAATTCATTTCGAAATCGTTATATATTTAATTCATTTCGAAATCGTTATATATTCAATTCATTTCGAAATCGTTATATATTCAATTCATTCCGAAATCGTTATATATTCAATTCATTTCGAAATCGTTAAAATCGATATAAATATCGTTCACGTCAAAATGGCGTCAATCTAATCAACACGGCTTCATATATTTCTATTTTCAAATATTCTATTTCAAAATATTTGTTATTATCAAAATATTTCGTTCAACACATGACTAATCTCAACGGATGAGTACAGTCAACACATGAACCTTTATTTTATATTGATAAAGATGTAATTTTTATTATTAAAATATTTCGTTCAACACATGACTAATCTCAACGGATGAGTACAGTCAACACATGAACCTTTATTTTATATTGATAAAGATGTAAATTTTATTATTAAAATATTTCGTTCAACACATGACTAATCTCAACGGATGAGTACAGTCAACACATGAACCTTTATTTTATATTGATAAAGATGTAAATTTTATTATTAAAATATTTCGTTCAACACATGACTAATCTCAACGGATGAGTACAGTCAACACATGAACCTTTTTTTTATATTGATAAAGATGTAAATTTTATTATTAAAATATTTCGTTCAACACATGACTAATCTCAACGGATGAGTACAGTCAACACATGAACCTTTATTTTATATTATTCTTAATCTTCTAAATTGGAATGAGGCCCAATCAATCACCATATAATGGTAATTATATGGATTTTCATACATCACATGTATATAATAGCATTGAAAAATAATCAACCATCAACCAAAGTGCACTACACTGTATAAGCATCAAATATAGATATCTAACGCTTATAACAGCCTGTAAATCAATTGATCGACATATTTAATCAGTCAGGATGAGTGAACTTTAAATTTCATCCCAACACCCGTGTAGGGTTTCAAACAATCAAACACAGATTTTATTCGTGCAGTTGGGCGATGTGTGAAATTTATCGTCCCAATCAATGTCAGTCAAATCAGTGTACATAAACAAACCGTCCGGTTTGTAAATGAATATTTTATTTTATCCACTTCACGTTAAAAATTATATTTTTAACGATAAAACATTTTATTTTAACATATGAATTTCTATTCAGTTCTTTCTTTAAATAAAATGATATTTTTATTTTTCTAACATATTTTAGAAAATTTCGGCGGCATAACGGCACTATACTAGAAACGGGACGAGGCCTAGCCTTATCCCCGGTCTAGTGAAGGCCCACGCCATTCACACATCAATCATATCAATTTCATTTCACCAAACAATTCAAATCAACCCAAAACAATCTAACTAACAACACAGCCAAACAAACAAGTCCATGGTCTGTGGACGATTGTGTCGGGTGCTACTAAGCACCGTCTGCATCCTAGTATATATATATATATATATATATATATAACTAGAAAAATTAAATTGAAAGGTGAGAAGTTCTCACATATAGCTATCCTAGCTCCACGGCACTTCTTTTGCAGGAAATCTTCATCGCTATCACATCTTCGTCATCTTCGTTGCCCGTAGCCACTACATATATTAAAATCACACATTTTTATATTTCGATGCCTTTAAAATAAAAATCACATTTTTATTTATTTACTTTCCATTTAAAAATCATATTTTTACAATCACTTCATATATTTAAAAATCGAATTTTTACTATGCTATTCAATATATAAAAATCATATTTTCACTTCGAAGTTCAATATATAAAAATCACCTTTTTATTTCGAAGTTCATAGATAAAAATTATATTTTTAGTTCGTTGTTCAAAGA
The DNA here is from genome assembly GCA_030737875.1 of Allium sativum. NCBI lineage: Eukaryota > Viridiplantae > Streptophyta > Magnoliopsida > Asparagales > Amaryllidaceae > Allium > Allium sativum. The sequence continues at coordinate 488,694,823 of CM060913.1, forward strand.
TAAAAATTATATTTTTATCACGCTATTTTCCATATAAAGATTTCGCCTTTTCAAATTTAAAGATTTCATCTTTATAAAAACCTCATTTTTATTTTCCTACACATATAAAGATTATATTTTTAATATTCCTATGATGTAAAAATTATATTTTTATTACTTTAAAAATACAAAAATCATGTCTTGCTCCTTCTACCTAATAAAAATCCTGTCTTTTCTCTTTTTAAAAATATGATCTTTATTTTTTTGCAAGTTCAAATCTTTTTCTACTAAAAGATTAAACCTTTTTCAAATCAGTTTTTTATATTCTTTTCAAATCAGTTTTTAAAATTCTTTTCAAATTAGTTTTTAAATTCTAATTAAAATCAGTTTTTAAATTCTAATTAAAATCAGTTTAAAATGCTTTTTTAAAAAAACAGTATTAAATTCTTTAAAAAAAAACAGTTTAAAACCCTAAAATAAAAATAAAATAAAATTCTTACTGTTACCTGCGAAGAAAGGGGGGGGATGCTGCTGTCGGTGGTCATCAGAGATCCGGGGGAAGGCGCAGCTAATCGGAGGTCGGCGGTGGAAGGCTGGGGTTGCGGTTTCGATTGGGGCTTTGTGGGTTTTGGGCGCGGGTTCTATCAGAGGGGGAGGGAGAAACGCGAAGGAGGGGAGGGGCTCTTGTCAGATCGTCGGCGCGAGGGGGATGGAAGCGGAGGGCGGTGGCGCGGCCGTCAGAGTGAGGGGGGGCGCGATTTCGATTTCAATTTTCTTTTTTTTTTCACTCAGAAATGATTTTGGAAGAAGGGGGGGTCGGCTGATAAAAGTAGGAGGATTATATTTTTTTTATTTTTTTTTATTATTTAATTATTTAATTTTGCAAAAAGGTTGACTTTTACATACGACCTCGAAACGAGGCCTACCGCCTGTCGTCCATAGCGTTTTACCCCCATTCCGAACACAATGGGATATGCATCGTAAGTTGATTCAATCGTTACAATCAGTTTCCGTTGAGTTTACATTTAAATCACTATATTTAATTTCAAACGTGCATTTCAAATTACCGAGGTCACATATTAACTAGAAAAATTCCAGAAAAATATTTTCTAGCTTCATATTGACGATACGGTCCTAACAAAACTAGTTTCGTCGAATTCTGAGACCGTTAGAAAAATGGCCATTTTCCAGTCGATTAAAATCAACTGAAACTGGTCAAACGCGTTTTCCTTTGCCACGCTCACCTATTGATTCGAAAAATTGTGAAATTTGGAATCTAGCAATAATTTGACATCACGGACCCAACAAAACTAGTTTCGTCGAAATCCGAGGTCATTTGCAAAATGTCCATTTTTAAGGGCCTGAATTCCATAGCGACTATTCAGAATTTTCAACTGGACATATCTTTTGATTCCCGCAATGAAATCTTGATTTGTCGGATTCGTTAGAAAGATATTCTCATTTAGATCCTATCATTTTTGGTTTCACTAAAATCCGGATTGTTTTGCACCCGGTATGCTCAATTGAAGTTTGAAATCGAATTATCGAACTACCGCGCCATTTTCAATTCTATTTATAATTATATATAAATATTTATATTCTAACGACGACGCGTATAATATATACGTTCGAATTATATTCAAAATAAATTTCTCGTTGATATTATTTAAAATAATTCATTTTAAATATTCAAAATTCGCTAAATTTGCCAAAATAAAAATTTTTAACTGGCCCAGATTTTCCGGGTTATTACATTTAAAATCCATTATTTTAGCCAATTTAAAATTTTTAAATTGGTTCAGATTTTCTGGGTCGTTACAATCTCCTCCACTTAAAACTTTTCGTCCCCGAAAAGGAACAAAGTCGAAAGTGGTTTGATAAATCTACAATCACACAACACAACAACCAATCCAATTGTTTTCCTTTCAAAAATATACTGATTAATCCCTATACTCTTTTAAAATCATTCAGACTATAGAATTAAAAGTGCACATCCATGGAAAGTAAATAACAACAGAGTAGAGAATTAAATGGTAATGCAAAGTAGGGTAAATGTACCTTACACCGGAGTCAATCAGAGATATCTACTTGACATCTAGGATAAGCTTTCTGAATGCTCTCCTCAGTTTCCCAAGTACAATCTCGCGGATCTCCACTCCATTGCACTTTGACTAAGCGAACCTTCTTGTTCCTCAGCTCTTTGGTTTCTTTGCCAATGATTTTTAGCGGCTCTCTTCTCACAGCTAGTTCTGGAGTAATTTCAATATCTTGCTGAGCTGCTTCTTCCACGATCAAGTCTGGATGATGTACGTGCTTTCGAAGTTGAGATATGTGAAATACATCATGAACTCCAGGCAACCAATCAGGCAATTTGACCCTATAAGCGAGAGTTCCGATCCGTTCCAGAATAGGAAACGGACCAATGAATTTGGGCGCTAACTTCCCAGTTTTACCGAACCTGATAACTCCTCTCATCGGCGATACTTTCAAATATACGTAGTTGCCAACTTCAAAGGATATATCTCTTCTTCTTCTATCGGCATAGCTCTTTTGTCGGCTTTGAGCGGCGAGTAATCGCTTCTTAATAAAATCGACTTTGTCGGTAGCTTCTCGGATCATATCAGGACCCAACACAAGTCTATTACCTGGTTCGACCCAACAAGCAGGAGATCGGCACGGTCTACCGTATAATGCTTCGAATGGCGACATTGTCAGACTCGCCTGGTAGCTGTTGTTATATGAGAATTCAGCCAAATGCAGATGGTCTTCCCATGATCCACCGAAGTCTATAACACAAGCCCGCAATAGGTCTTCTAAAATACGATTCACCCTCTCAGTCTGACCGTCTGTCTGAGGATGATAGGCGGTGCTCAAGTTCAACTTCGTTCCCAGTTCGACTTGAAATGCTTCCCTGAATTTGCTAGTGAATATTGTATCTCTATCACTGACTATACTGAGCGGCACTCCATGTAGTCTAACTATTTCCCTGAAGTATATCTGCGCCAGACTCTGAGCAGTTCTGTTTGATCTGACAGGTATGAAATGGGCGGTCTTCGTGAAGCGATCTACGATCACCCAAATACTGTCATTTCCTTTTCTGGTTCTAGGCAGACCATCAATGAAATCCATGGAGATATGCTCCCACTTCCAATCAGGAACTTCTAGTGGTTGTAATAATCCAGCTAGTTTCTGTTGGTCGCTCTTGACCAGCTGGAAAGTAGGGCACCGACTAACATATATCGAGATGTCTCTTTATAACGACTTCCACCAGAATGTGCGTTTGATATCGTTATACATTTTATTCACACCTGGGTGGATACTGAGCTTAGATTTGTGACATTCATCAAGCACATCTCTTCTGAGTTCAGGAATCTCTGGAACGCAAATTCGCCCTTCTAACCTCAGAATCCCTTCGCTGTCTAGCTGAAAATCCGAAGCATTGCCTTCACGAATTCGCTGACTCATTCCTTTGATAAATTGGTCGTCTTCTTGGAGAGCCGATATATTATCAATCAACGAAGTCGCAATGATGAAACTGGCGATCATTTCATTCTTTCGGCTTAACGCATCGGCCACGACATTTGCTTTCCCTGGAGTGTATAGAATTTCAAAATCATAAGCTGCAAGAAACTCCAGCCAACGTTGCTGCCTCAGATTCAGGTCTTTCTGAGTGAACAGATACTTTAACAATTGGTGGTCTGTAAACAGTTCAAATCTCTCACCCAGAAGATAGTGTCTCCAGATTTTCAAGGCGAATACTATAGCCAATAACTCAAGATCATGAGTTACGTAGTTCTTCTCGTGTGGCTTCAGTTGACGCCTAGCATAAGCAATCACTTGGCCTCTTTGCATTAACACTGCGCCCAGGCCTTCTCTAGAAGCATCAGTCCAGACCTTTAAATCTTGGTTGCCATCGATGATGGTTAACACTGGAGCAGTTGTTAATCTTAACTTTAGCTCCTCAAAAGCCTCCTCACTTTCTGGAGTCCATTTGAACTTAGAGTGCTTCTTCGTAAGCTTTGTTAGGTGACCAGATATCTTCGAAAAGTCTTTAACGAATTTCCGGTAATAACTAGCCAATCCGAGAAAACTGCGGACTTCAGTGGGGGTACTGGGCTGTTTCCAATTTTGAATAGCTGTGATTTTGCTTGGATCCACAGCAATTCCTTCTCTCGATACGACATGGACCAGAAATTTTACTTCGTCTTGCCAGAAGATACATTTGGAAAACTTGGCTTTTAGTACATTCCGCCTGAGAATTTCTAACACTTGTTCCAAATGTTTTTCATGTTCGGCTTTCGATTTAGATAAGATTAGGATATCATCAATAAAAACCCGAACAAATTTATTCAATACTCCTCTGAATACTTTGTTCATCAGATCGACGAAGTAAGCGGGAGCGTTACATAAGCCGAACGGTATTACTAACCACTCGTAGAATAAGTCGGGGCCTCTGAACGCTACCATTGGAACACACTCTTCGGCAATTCGAAGTTGATGGAAGCCTGTAGCTAGGTCCATCCTTGAGAATACTTGTGCTCCATTTAATCGATCCAACAAATCATCAATCTGCGGCAACGGATATTTGTTCTTTATTGTCTGTTTGTTCAGATCACGATAGTCCACGCATAGCCGTAGAGTACCGTCAGATTTGGGGACAAATACCACTGCTGCACCCCAATCAGAGAAACTAGGCCTGATCAGACCTTTCCATACTAACTGTCGTGTTTGATTGTCTAATTCCTCTTTCTCTTTCAAGGACATTCTGCGAATAGCGTGAACTACCGGCCTTGCATTGGGAATCAAAGCAATCTTGAAATCTATTTCTCTCTGCGGAGGTAAACAAACAACTTCTTCGAACACATCCGCATAGTTCTTGACGACAGGAATATCTTTCACTAGGTCGGGAATATTCTCTGTGATTTCAGGGACATTTTCTATTTGAGCTGGAGAAACATTTAAAGCTGCCCAGAAGTCTTTTCTATTAGAAGTCGGGCCTTCACATGGTATAGTTATATAATTCCCCGATTGTGCCTTTGCCTTTACAACTCTCTCGGCGCATCTAACCTCTGCTTCATATTTGGTTAGCCAATCCAATCCCAGAATAAGATCGAATTCATTGAAATTCATGACGACAGAGATAATAGGGAATTTATAGCAAGAAAAAGAGACAGGTACTGCACAAACCCAACTGAGATTGATGGAACCCCCAACTGGATTTTGGACAGTCATTGGCTCTTTGAGCTTCTTCAAATTCAAATCCAGTTTCTTGACTGCACACTTTGCAACAAAGCTTCATGACGCACCTGTGTCAAACAGTACTTTAACTGGAATGTTTTTGACGCTGAGCGTGCCTTCTAAAACATCAGACCTTTCCTGAGCAGACGAGGATGTAGGTACTTCTACCACTTCATTTACATGTACTGCTTTAGGTTTACTGAATAGCGGGCAGGCTTTTGAAAGATGACCGGACGGATGGCATTGACTGCACTTTCTATTCTCTTGGGACTTCTTACCGGATTTAGTTCCATCTTTCCTTAGCTTCTTCGAGGGTTTACAATTTCTGGTCAAATGCCCCTGTTTATGGCAGTTACTGCATACAGCTGTCGTTACTGGGTTTTTTCGGATCTGGCCCTTTTTCGATCCACTTTGGGCTCCTTACCGACTTCAGACATTGTACCGGCCTCAGGACGATCAGTTTCAGACACAATTGTATTACTAGAGCTGACTTCCTCATCGTCGCGCAACATGCCTTTCCTGTCGAGATCTTCGTACTGATAAGCCATGTATATCATTTCATAAAAAGGAAGCTTCACATGCCCCAATACTTTATTCTGGTATTTCCTTTGAAGCCCGTGAATGAATCTAAGATTCTTCCTCTTTGGGTCTTTAATCAGATGAGGAGCAAAATGAGAAAGTTCGTTGAATTTCTTATGATATTCTGGGATGGTCATGTCACCTTGTATTAGATAAGAAAATTCATCACAAAGGCGCTCAGTCACTTCGGGAGGAGTAAATCTTTCCAGGAAAATCACTTTGAATCTATCCCAGGTGATATCACCTTCTGGATTATTCTCTATAACTGAATCCCACCAGAACAAAGCTTCGTCTTTGAGTACCCAGGAGGCCAGTAATCTTTTCTGGTGATCCCTAAGCTTTAAACCATCAAAGATCTTTTCAACCGAACGAATCCAAGCCTGTGTCTTCATAATAGATTCTTCACCAGAGAGCGGTATTCCGCCCATATTTCGATATTTGATTAATAGGGCCTCAATATCCGGTTCTAAATTCCTTCTGTTTCTGACACTCATTTTCTAGTACTTCTGCAAACAGCAGATCAAGTGTCAGGTTACAGAAAAGATAATTTAAAATATAGAAACATATACTTCAACTGTAAATGTGTCTATCGAGGTGTTATTTCAATCCGCTTTACTCATACTAGGATATTACTTATCCTATCTGTATAGAGTTACCCGTCCTAGAACACTACTGGTTCTATTTCTGACGAGTTCGTTCAAATGTTATATTCCAAAACTAAGCTTAACCAGAGCTCTGATACCACGTTGAGACGACCCCAAATCCCGTACTGACGGAGACAAGGGCTATCTTTGGAATATAACACAGAAACAAATAATAGCAGAACAGAATTAAATAAATACACCAGATAATGAACAATAATATATACTGGATAAATGTAATCATCAGAGTTACACAGTATACAGGATCTTACTTAGTAAAAATACAGTTCAGCTATACATAAATGTCTACAGCGGAAAACAAACATAATATGTACAATAGGAGCTGAACAGCATAAAAAGAGATAAATGATAGAATCCATCTTCAGCTCCAGCTATCCAGAAAGAACCAGCTAAACCTGAATACAAGGCTGCCCGTGCAGAAAAAAGGGCAACCAAGTTTGAAAGTGAAACAAACTACGAGTCAGTCATGGGACTGGTATGAGAAATCTATTCAACACATATATAATATGGCTAATCACAGGACCACGCCACTTTCGTGGAACGGGTTTACTCCATTGGATTGCCAGTGCTTTAAAACAAATCTTTCTTTTAATCATCGCTATGCTTTTTCTAAAAATGAAGCCATTATAAGACTCAGTTCCCATCACACAATGCAACGCAAACCGGAGGATAGAGTTTTTACCTTATAACGGCCAAAATATGCTTGATACGAATAAAACAAAGGCATTTGATATTATTGCTAGTGTTTATATGTTTCGAAAACAATTTCAAATCATAACTATCAATTATAGACGACATGAGCGTGCCAAGCCACTATGTCGCCATATATAGGTATACAATCAAAACCGCACAGTCACGTATTTGGAAATTGGATTTCTGTCATGAACGAAGGAAAAAGATAGTCCTTACCGAATTCGAGACTGCCTAGCCCGAGTCTCAGGATCAGAGCTCGAGTGACCCTAGGAGCGACAGGGCCGGTCCACCGATGTGGATTAAAATTCCTGAACAATGCGTTTCCCCACCCTTTGGGGCGTAAACGAGCCAACGAATGACTCCATCGGACCCGGATCGTCCGATCAAACCGAGGCGCCTCGCAACAGCAACAACCACATAGGTGAAAAGTATATAAATGTCAGGGCTGGTAGGTCACTGACACCACCCTAGCTAGGAAGAAACGCATGTCCTCCCTGAGGTCCTTCCTCCCGTTTTTGATTCATACCGGGGTGTGAGGCTCGCGAATTTACGTTATACACAAAGCTACGCCACACAGGCGGTGCTTTGATCATCACCACAAGGCTTTGCTTTTCAACAGAAGCCCTGATCACTGCATCTTAGCATGCCACACAGGCAATTCATGCCATGCGACTGATGTCCATCGATATACAACCTCTGAGCTCGTGCGTCACAGAGAAGGGCGTTAAGCAAAAGAATAAATTCTCCGCCGCCAAACAGATGTATATTTGATAGAGATCAATCCATCACGGAATAAAATCCAATGTCAGACACATAGTCCATTTACAAGTCCATTCTGGGTCTGAACGAAATCGGAGGCACTAAATACCTCGCAAACCCATCGATCACCACGTACGTCTGGACGATCGCCACTCATTATCCATATTTCGGGATGCCTCCCAATCAGGACCTCGGTTACCATCCAAACGAGGTGAAGATCTCCGGTCTTCGACCACCGTCTTCATCTTCGACTTTCAATCGTCGGTCAATGATTTGAAATGAGAATTAACTCGGCATTTTCAAATAATTCACGTTTATTTAGAATTTCAAATCAATTTATTTCAATGGTTAAATCATTCGACAACACCAATTTTGTTCTTTAATGTAATTTTCACACCAAACACATTCAACCATCAAATACAACATAAATCGAGCAAATTCAGTTTATTTCTATTCCATATCGTTTATGATATTTTATAACGATTTATCGCTATTTTTATTTATTTTAAAATAGCCAATTTATTCAAAACGACGCTTCGGGCCATAACGCGGCCGCGGCGCTGTTTTTCTTCGGATTTGATTTACACATATCCGAAAATCTAACCGTTGGATTCTCATAAAATTTACATCATTAGAAAGGTCTTTTCAAAACGAATCCAACGGTTCCAGTTTCGGGAAAATCCGACGGTCGGATCTCCCGGTACAATCGTTTGAATTTTCGATTTCAAAATACGAACTGCAGCGTCGTTATTCGATTAAATATAATTATATTTATATATATATATATAAATATAATCGTTCCTGGCGCTGTTTTTCTTCAGATTTGATTTAAACATTCCAGACAATCCAACCGTTGGATTTTTACAAGGTTGGTGCCGTTGGAAATATTATTCCAAGGCGAACCCAACGGTTGCGATTTCGGGAAAATCCAATGGTCGGATTTCCCATACTAGTTGTTTGAAATCACGGTTTCAAAACGCGAACTGCACGGCCTCGTTTCGTTTTAATTTTATTTATATATTTATATAAATATAGATCATTCAACAATTTCAATATTGTTTTAACTTCAAATATTTCACTAACGCCTTAAAATTTTGGAAAATTTCGCCATAACCTCCCCTGCACCGGGAGCATCGGGAAATCTCAAATAGCTTCCCCGGTCCTTCTAATCTCAAAAAGAAAAAGAAAAAGCCAAGCGGCTAGCCAACAGGCTCATAAAATCATCACCCAAACAAAACAGTAAATGTGTACTTATTTGTCGGGGACAAAATTTTATTCCTCTTCTCTAGCCCCTTTGCTATAACCTGTTCAATGAATATGCATGTACATATATATATAGTTCTTATCATTTATCATTTTCTATTCAACTTCATATTTGATTCCTATTTGGTTTAAAAACACCATTCATTCTAATGTTACATACATAGGTACAAATCATATCATTAGCTAATTAATGAATATTTCAACTCATATATATTTATTTGAACAAGTGGCTATTTTTAACATTTCACATTTCAACGATTCATGCATATAATAAAAATGTGATTTTTATTGTAAAACAACTCATTTCAAAACACTATTATTTTATATATTTCATATTGGTGATAAAAATAGGATTTTTCTTATAAAACAATTTATTTCAAAACGAGATTATTTTACACAGTTCATATAGTCAATAAAAGGTGATTTTTATTATCAAACAATTTATTTCAAAATATGAATACCATTCAACACATGAATTTCAAATCAACGAATGAATATCGATTCAACACATGAAGGTTTTCTATAGTCTCTATATATAGATAAAAATGTGATTTTTATATTTAAAACGCGAATACCATTCAACACATGAATTTCTAATCAACGAATGAATATCGATTCAACACATGAAGGTTTCCTATTCAATGAATAAATATAGTTTTAGCAAATGAAAATAATTCAAACACATGAATATTATTCAAAATTTCGGCAGCATAACGGTAGGGTAGTTAAAACCGGGACCGTCCCTAGTACGGCTCCTCGCTCTACCTTCAAACCTCGCGGTTTTTGACAATGGGGATCATGCATCTAGTTCGCACGCAGGCGGCATGTACATATTTATTTCATTTCCACAAACTAATCCTATGTGGTTTCAACCAAATATTTCTCAACCCCAAATGGGTATTTTTCAACCATCATCAATCAATATCAATCACCAACAATCCCAAGCAACCATTCGCTATCAATCAATTTTCACACCAATCACAATCAATAAATATCGTCCATGGTTTGTGGACGAGGGGCGTGTGTGTGTATATATATATATATATATATATATATATATATATATAGCAATTCACTTTTATTTCAACACATATATAATATTTACAACGCATATATAACTTATACATCGAACGTACAACTTATACAACGCTTATACAAGAGGTGTACCACGCTTATATAACTCATACATCGACTATATAATTTATACATCGTCGTTTTCCATATTGTTTTTAATTTAGAAATCTCACATTGGGTTCCACTCCACCAAAAATAGCAGAAGGCTCAGAAAAATATGCGGTCTCTTCTAAAATGTAGAAGGCGTCCACACGGTCACGATGTTTTCTGTTTCATTGAATTTCGTTAACGAATGAAAAAGATATGATTTTTCAAAGGTTTGCAACGGTTTAAAGGTGTTAAAATCAAATTAAATAAATTCAGCCGTATACCTTCCTTTTGATTCAAAACTATGTTTTGAATTATCGCGAAATCCGTGAAGCTAGAGGACGATCGGGTGCTGCAGCGTCGAAGAGCTACGAACAGTGCTCCGATCGGTGGTAGGCACGGCCAGTTCGGTGGTCGGAGGCGGGAGATCGACGGCGATGTTCGGCGACTCTTCCCTGGCGCGATTCTCGAGGTAGGCGAGACGATAGGGGGCGAGGAAGGTATGGATTTGTAGAGGGGAGTGAGGGCTTCAAAGTTTGGGTGGTGGCAGGGTCTGGTTCGTCGTGGAGGCGCCGGAATTTGGCCAGGAAGTGGAGAGCGTTTTCCGCCGTCGCGATTTTCAATCGGGGGAAAGAGAGAGTTTGACCTTCCAATGAGAATTTTCCATTTAATTTATATATTTTTAAAATTTCAAAAATACCCCTTACACCGACGAACACCAATTCAAACCCAACGACTGTCGTCCCTAGCGTTTTACCCCATTCCGAACACAATGGGATATGTTTCGTAGGCCCATTCGATCTGTTTCAGTCAGTTTTCCTTCAAATTAAAATATAAAACATTCAATATTTAATTTGAACGTACATTTCAATTTGCCAGGGCCACAAACTGATTTGAAAAATTCCAGAAAAATAAATCTAGCTATGTTTTGACGATACGGTCCCAACAAAACTAGTTTCGTCGAATTCTGAGACCGTTTGCAAAAAGGCCCATTTTTTGGTCGATCCAATTTAACTGTAATTGACCAAAACACATTTTCTTTTGCCACGCTCACATACTAGCTTCAAAAATTATGAAATTTGAAACCTAGCAATAACTTCTCATCCCGGGTCCAACAAAAGTGGTTTCGTCGAATTCCGAGGTCGTATGCAAAATGGCCATTTTCACGGACTATATAAATTCCATAGCGACCGTTCTGAAAATTCACTCGGTCATAACTTTTGCTTTCCGCTATGAAAATTCGATTTTTCAGATTCGTTAGAAAGGTATTCACTAACAGATTTAAATATTTTTGGTTTCACTAAAATCCGGATTGTTTTGCTCCCAGTATAGTCCGACAAAGTTTGAATCCAATTTTTGAAACTGCAGCGCCTTTTCAGGCCTCATTTATAATTAAAATTAATTATATTCGTTTTCAATTGTCGATTCAAACTCACTTTTCATTGCCATTACCTAAAATATTTATTTTAAATATTTAAAATCCATTATTTTATCCAATTTAAAAATTTTAAATTGGTTCAGATTTTCTGGGTCGTTACACATGACCTATTAAGTGATGCACACAAGTCACTCAATTCGCCAAGAATCCTACGATCATGACCACCCAAGAGGATTGGCTAAGAACATGAGTTAAGATGACGGGGGCGTCACTAATAATCAAATAAGACAAGTCAAATTCGGAATTCCATCAGACAAATTGTCAGGTGCATGCATTTCATAAGTATTGAATCTAATACAATGATAATTTGAAAGATAAGCTTAAAGTTCGCAGTCCAAAACAAAGGCTGACGAATCTCGAGCATTGTCGATAAACAAATTAAGTGTATTTTCAGTGTGAATTATATCTACCAAGTCATAAACTCCTAAGTAAAAGGCAGCTTCACATTGATAACACATTCTAATCTATGAATGCTTTTCATGGTTTATCTCCTTTTACTGGACTAATTTGTTGTCGTCTTGAGCGATCGACAATGAATTTGCCTCTAAATGTGCGCAAAAGCTCTTCATTACAGATTCTCTAAAAGTCACTTATGCCAAGAGAAACCCTCCAATGAAACTTTAGCCTGCATTGAATCACCATTCATTGAAATAAAGAAAAAGGCACAAATGAAGCCAGCATGTATCGTCAGCTTGTTCGGGAGTTATGCGCAAATTCAAACTGAGATTTCTGAGTCTAACCAAGCTATTACAACAAAGCCAAAGAATGGACAATCAAATGACACCCCTCTGGCGAATTGTCAAGAGGATAAGGGATAATGGAAATTTGATTCACTCGTAATCCAGAAGCTGTAACTGTTTTAACCTTCGAAACTCAGATAAAAGATTCAGTCTAAGCAGAAGTAGTCTATCTCTCGAAACGACAACTAGTCTTCTATCTGATGGAACAAAGCATATAACCCCAACCATTAAGTCAACAGCTAGAGTAGCTCAGAGTTGAAAAGTCTTGTTTCTAAAGAAATCTGGAATTGTGGCACTTTCGCCAACCTAAAGCCTCGAAGTGTCCACTAAGTTAAAGCTCGGGCATCATGTTGACATAAGGGAGTTCAAAGCATATAAAAAGCTATGACTGAATCTCAAAACAACTCAATATCAAAGCACACTGCGGATTCCAAAATACATATCGGTATGCAAGGCCGCTTTGTGAATCCATCTACAGCATTGAGTGGCCAAAGCCTATTACAAGCTTGCCCCAGCGAACTAGTAATTCAATAAGACTTAAGGGCACACAAGCTCGGTCATGATATCCAATTTAGACTCTGCAAGTCATCAAAATATCAATTAACTACTTCAAATGGGAAGCTTGCAGCTTTTAAATGCAAACTACGGTTAATACTTTCCGGCATTCCAAGCCTCAAGCGAAATCCATAGTCAAATTATCTCGAATATTTGATCTTAAGTGCTGGCGCGAATTTGAAATAGAGTGTCGTGATCATATAGATAATATTCGACAAGTTATAAACTGTTGGATAGAATAGTTGTGTACGAACACTTCATTCAATTCGAAATAAAATTTTCCATAGTTGCAATTTTTAACTGATTAATCTGTTGTCGACATGGGCAACTGATAACAAAACATTAACCCAGAAATGCGCGATGTTTTTGCTATTAAACAGGTTGTAGCAGTGAAAAAGGCACAATCGACATTAGCTTCAGAAGGTGTGATTTGCTTCGGTAAAATCCAATGACAAAACGAGTTTGCAAAACAAATAATTTAACATAGGTTGGCCACAGCCCTTTTGATGAAGATCGAGTATAACCAATTCATTGCAAGTTTCACTTGCCTTGCCACTCAATCCTAAATTAAAACTGGGGCATTCACGGCACTGTCAACGGTAGATTGGATTCAAAACTGAAGCATCTGCTAGTGCAACAAAATCCGTGCAATAGAGCATTTTAGAAAACAAATTTGAATTTGGACCATTATCAATAAGCTTTCAAGTACATAACGAAATTTGAATCAGAGCGCAAGTTCCATGTTAGACAAAGCAAGGAAAAGTATATCAACAATGTTCATTTCAAAGCCCGCATTTCTTGCAAGCAAAAAATACAAGCTTCGAGGGGCAAATGTTAACCCCGTTGTTAAAATGTGGTTCAAAACTAAGAAGTATGGACTGACCTTGACACACAAAGACGAAGTATGAAGAGGCCACCACAGGCATACCGACTGGTTAGGAATCACACGTATCGATCGGTACGAAAGACGATATAGACAATTAGCTTCAAACGAAAGATGATCGGTCGGCTCCATCAGCACCGGTCGGTCAGCTCCGTCAGCACGGTCGGTAGCAAAGTAAAAACACGTGAACTATCTAAAATAAAACGGACCAAACAATGTTATAAATATGTATAAAACTGCTTGCACTTATTGGTTGGTCAACATATGAATATACAAATTGGGTCCAAGTAAAGTGCAATGCCATGTTGATTAAGGCGTGTTAAAGGATAAGCAAATGAAAGCAAGTGGGTCTGAGCATGAAACATGCATGAACCAAGTAATACGCATACTGATCGGTCCCATTTGTAAGCATGGACATGTTACACTAATGCAACCTGTATGCTGATAATGGAGCAAAAGTGCTGAGCCACGTCAGCATAGCATTTTAAGATAAAGCATGAACAAGTGATACATGGAATGTGTATGTGAAGTATACTATATAATCAGACATTATGTGAGAACCCAGTACATGTTTGGATACATCAGCACAATCATGGATTGATATACATGAAACAACATAAGGTCAGCACCTCCAGGCAGCTCGGTTGGTCCATCTGTTAATTCAACAAATATATACTTCGTAACTGTAAATTGATTATGGTTTCAGTTATTGTTAGTGCAGTGGATGCATGACGTATATTATATGAGCCATGTGTTACATAACAGACGTGTGTAAAACAGTGTGAGCAAAGCTAAGCATTATGGATATAATTCGGTTCCATTTGGCAATCAAGAGTTGACACGTGGACAAAATGAGGAGACGCAGAACATGATTGGTATACGAATGAATATATGAAGGCGACCGGTAGGCAAGTATATGTTGCGGTGGCACTTTTAGTAATTTATAGATATGGACGTGTTAAAGCAAAAGCGGCCAGTACATAATTCTCAAAGCCGATCAGTAGGGAAAACTGCAGACCAGTCGGTGGTAACATTTACGGCCGACCGGTACCACTTACAGCTGTCGCCAACTGTACCCAGTGGCATTTCTATATATAAATGGCTGACCGACTGGTTACCTACACTACATATTTTTGACCATTCTCCTCATTTTCTCCACACCTATAAATAGAGGTCCAACCCCACTTTAAAGGCGACCGATTTTCTCCACCCCGGAGGACTACAATATCATTCTCTAACACTCCAAGCTCCATTTTAAGCTTCATTAATGGCCTCCATGAATCAAACAACATTTCTCCAACTTCATGTGGATCAAATCCATTCTAATCAACATTGAAGCTCTCCCCAATTGAATCAAAGCTCCTTGAATCTCTTTCATGTGCTATGGAACTTCTTTCTAACACGATTTGATTGATCTTCAACCGCTTCTAATCCTCTCTAAAGCCTAGATCTAACACTTACTTGCTGTGGAATTCATGAAAGTCATCTGATTGCTAAAATAATTGAAGATTCATACATCCACCATTACAAAGCAAAAGATCACTCTGATTCCATTGCCAAATCAAGTGTGATTTGGACCGTAAAGAGAGTGAAAAGAGAGGAAAGAGAAAATTGAATGTAAATAGAGTTTATGTATATTGTGAATGGAATTTCATAATGGAAAATGATTGAAAAGTGGACGTAGATTCATTTTGAATCGAACCACTATAAAAACTCCCTTGTCTTCCTTTTATGTTTTTATATTTGTGATTGCGGCTTTTTAATTTCTAACCATAATTAGTGAAGTGCTTATAAAGCATCCTTCGTGTTGATTCCAATTTTGGGATCAATAGTTAGCGAGTATGAGTCGCTCCATAGAGAAAGAAACAATTATAATTATATTAAATCAAATTACCCCAACTTTAAATTTTGATTAAGTTGTAGAAACACAAAAAAAATGAACTAAAATATAGGCTGAAACTATGAGATTAAAACCAATTTAGAGGCAACGTCACTTTTCTCTCTTTCAACATAATTCAACAAAAAAATGTGAATATCTCTCAATAATCTAAGTAAGATTAATTATGTAATTATCATAAGCATGACTTATTTGTGCTAATAGTTAACACAAAATAAATCATCAAGCTATAATACACAATTAGTCTAATTTTATGAAACATGGCATCGAAATGAAACTAAAAACTAATTTAAGTATGATCTATTTACTATTGGTTAGTAGCATAGACATCAGATTTCAACTTAACCCCCATTTCATTGCCATAATCACATTTTTAGATGAAGAGGCAATTTGTTGTTTATGTCATAAATATAGCCTCAATGTTATGAAATGAAAAAAAAGAGGCTCTTAAATGCAATATGAAACACAAATACACAAAACATTCATTCTCATTAAACCCAAAAGAGATCATTCATGCAAATTTATGTTGAATTTATATCAACGAGAGGAAAAGCATCATCACCCCTAAATTGTAGGGGTTTAGCTCCTCATTTGTGTTATTATTTCAACACTATTAGATTTTAGCATTGAAGAACAACAAAAATAGAGGGTAAATAATGAAGAAAAGATAATAACTACTAACTAATTGCATAAAATAAAATTGCATTACTTGCAGAAAAGAAAATCTAAACTAATAACATAAAATAGAGCAAAAAAAAAATTAAAAGAAATATGAGAGAGACATATATGAAATAGGCTTGCAAGCCATTTTTGTTTATTTCATCAATCACACTTTCATTTACTAAAAAGTGATCCTGAAATACATGAAACAAAGGGATATATATACATGATCAAAGAACCCTAAAACCTTAATCACTTTCCTTGGAAAATCCCCAAAATGCCCATTTATGTAGCTTCTAATTGCCAACAGCCACTAATAAGTCATGTAGAATGCATGAGGCCTTTTGTCTCAGTCTTTAATATGAAGCCTAAGAGCAAGTGAGCCAATTGAAAGGTGTGGGCCTCCACTATCCATAAAATATATAAATTTTTTGCCTCCTTTTATGTAAATGCATGCTTTCCCTTATCTCTTCATGTGTATATATCCTTTTAGCTCCAAAATTATTACAAGAGATAATCACAAGGAACAAGTAAAAGATTTCACAATTTAAAACATGCACAAGTGACCACTTTTCCCAAACTAAGTGATGATTTTGAAAATATTTAAAATATGGTTTGATCATATAAAATACCCAAAAATGTTCATTTCTTCAACTAAACAAGAATAAATATGTAAATATAAATGTGCATTTTTACATGCACATCAATCATTGTACTGGTGTTCAGCCTGAAGGACGATATGAGTGGTAAATTTGTTTTATAATTCCATCCTTTGTACTAATTATTATACTGAATTCGTTATGATTGTAGTACGTTAACCTTTACCAGTCGATGGTTCGTCAGATCTGACTTTCGAAGAAAGGGTGAGTGGTAAAATCATTTTATATTTCCGTATTTGGTACTCATTGTCATACTTACTTCGCTTTTAATTGTTGTATGTTAACCTTTCCATGTTGCTAACAGAAGGCGATTCAAGTGAAAGCAACAAATTAGTACAGAAAGCAATAGTTTTGTGTTCGTGAACCAAAGGTTAGCCTTCTTTTTAGCTATATCGATATGCGATGCACGTGACATATATGCAAGACTTCAATTCTATCAGCATGTACATGTACAAACATGAATGCGCAAATATAAGTTATGTTGTAAAACTGTTTAGGCCTGCAAACTCAACTCTCACGGTTTAAAATTACTGTAAGACTAAAGAATAAGATAAAGTTGCATGATGATATACCACATTGTAACCTCTGCAATTTCACATATTTCCATGCTATATAGACTCATCCAACTATGCGTTGTTATAATGCTACCACAAAAGTGTCACAAAGAAACGAAAAGAGAACAAAAACAGGACGACGCAAGTTTACAATGTCTTATGCATCAAACAGTGGGTTTCCTCTTCAGATCTGTATTTCATCCCTGCCGTCGTAGGTTCGTTTATTTAACACCTTACTGTACTTTTGGTTATATGGACATATACACGTGATTGAATTATATATTTCCATTGCTATAACATCCACTACATTTACTTTGACTTTATATTTCTGATCACAGCCACATATTTCTGTCAGGTCATAGTGTTAGTCTTTGAATTTTGATTAATGTTTCTAATGTTCTGATTTCTTATAGAGTAGCAATATCTGCCAAAGGAGTCTGCATGGTCAATCTTAACAGGATATGATATATAATCCTTTTATAAATTTTCAATCTTAAGTTTGGAGGTGATAGATGTTGAAGCTTTCAAAATTTGAATTTGTTAAGTGGATTTATGTATGAATGATTATTGGCGGTGATGTTGCTGCACTGAGATTTTTGCACATGAAGGCGTTTTAATATGGGTATATTTTGAGTTTTCAGTTTGGGAAGATTGTGGTATAATTAATAGTATATTAGCGTATAAAACTTTATAGCTTTATATTATTTGATTCTTTATTATTGCTAGCATGTTATCAGTTGATAGGGTAGAAGGATTAGAGTTGTACCGTACCATCTGCCTATATAAACATAGTCACAATAGGGGTTTTAGGGAGTCATTTCCACAAGGGTCAGGTGAGAGTTCAAACATTGATTGTAAAGTGAATTTAATGTATATAGGCGTGGAAGGTCTTGAAAGAGGAGCAGTTAAGTGCCAGTAACCCCAAGCCAATACAATCAACAATAGCTAGAGAGCCTATCTTATAGGGGAAGTCCGAGACCTCAAGCCTTGCCAAACATAATTTATTGAAATAGTTTAAAATAGAATTGCCTATCAGTAGATCCTAAGTGTGGGAAGATCTATATAGGAAAAAAGTTGGTGAGGCTAAATCGAATTCCTGAAGTGGGCTGAAGTTGAGAAGTAGCAGGAGAAAGTCGATCTCAAGCAAAGGAATATGTTATGTTAAAATGTTAGGGAGTTTGAAAAACACTTCAAAAGAACAAATGTTAGGACATGCGGAAAGTTATCGATGACATGCTTAATAAGGATTATGTGTATTGAAGATCAGAAGGACTTCCGTCATGGTGGTTTCTTGGTTTGAGATGCAAATTTGGGGCACCATCTTTTAGGTCGAGGCGGTAAAAATACGTGACTTAGGTAAACTCTATTTATCTTGGTTAGAAATTACATATTAACGTATTTTACTGAGTATTATTTACGAGTGTTGATTTAGGTGAAGTAAAAAAGAGAATCTTATAAATCCATTTACTGTACTTTTATCAAGGTAATATAAAGCATAAATTCATGTTTTATTTTTACTTTTATTTTCCTTGTTGATTTGTACTAACAGAGTAATGATTGATGCAAAATTAAAAATTTGAAATTAAATTTTAATAATTGCATAAATATGATATGCTTGGCTCTTTATGTTATTTGTTTATCATTGTTTTGTGCATAGATTACTATTTAGCAGTAATTATTTCCTTGAATTAACTGATTACTTTAAGATTTCAATGTTTTCATTCTCACATTTCCAAGACTCCCAATTTTTTTGATCTCATACATACGTTCATTCAATCGAAAATTATTTTGTGTAAGTAATATTATCAAGTATTTCGTTTGTAGTGACAGATGTTGATTGTCGCCATTGCAAAGAAGCTGACGTGGGTGGTAATTGTGGTAAGATTGCTAAGTAAGCATGAGTCTAATTAAATCGTTTTGTAATGTACATTTACCTCTATTTTCTTTGGCGTGCAAGAATTGAATAACAATTAAGATCTTTGAGAAATAGGCACAATTCATGTTTGTATTTTTGAAAAAGATGGACAAAATATTTGATGCACGGTTCGTTAGTTAATTTATTATTTATCTTTTAGTCACTCTTTTAACAGTTATATAAAGAAGTTAAATTCATGAGACTCATGGCCAAAGAAAAATATTTTTATTGATAGTATTGTAATCAATTTGGATGCTAAAATCAAGAAATGTATTTGTTCATTGCATTGAATGTAAACTTTGTGTTTCAATTTATTGCTCCCGCCCTTGAATTCTCAGATCTCCCACTTTCCTTTCTAATGGTTTAATATTATTATAAAGGACATATAGCATTTTACCAATTTTGTTTGTTTAGTACATTGATAATATTACTTAGTTTTTCAAGTGTGCTTTCTTTTGGCAACGAGTCAATTTTGAAGTTCTGAAATGGCTATTGCTACCTAAGGGAAATTCATATTTTGAGTTCTTTGACTTAATGCGTGCATTAAAGAAAAATCATACTGTTTTTCTATTTTTATTTTTCCATTTGGCCTTTTCAACATGTGAAATAAATGTATTTTGACTTTTGTATTGTTAAGCATTATGGTTGTTCAAAGTTTTGCTAACGGCGGCTATAAAGTTTTTTCTTTTCAATATTTAATATTTTATCATTAATTTCATTATTATTTTTATGTTGTATAATTTGGATCTGAGTGTTACGACCTGAACTTCCCCGTAAAGGAAATCACGGATTGACTTGAGAACAAGCAACATCGGGACACAAACAGAAGAACATTTCATTGCTTATTACAACAATTCCATCAGAATACAAGAATATACAAAGTATGAATAAATATTACACATTCGATAAATATCAGAGACTTACAAATTACAATGCAGCGGAAAAATAATACAATACACAACTAAAAGAGATATACGGATACTGAGCTTTCCGGATATCATTCCAGCTGTAACCAGGTTCCTATGAATATAAATCTGCAATACCAAAACTACTAGATGCCCGTGTCGAAAATCAGGGCACCTAGAGTTTAGTTTAAAACAATAAACTCCAGGTCAGTCATGTGACTGGTGTGAGAACTAAAATAGTTATTAATCTTTATTTTAAAGTTAGGTAAATCAAGGGACCACGCCGTATAACACGGAACGGGTTTCCTCCCAAGAATACCAGTGCATAAAACAATAGCGCAATGCTAAATAAAGAACAATGAAGCTATTATAAGACTCAAGTCCCATCACACAATGCAACGCAAGACGGAGGATAGAGTTTTTACCTTATAATAGCCAAGAATGCTTGGTACGTAAAATTTCATGTTTTATAAGACATAAGTCCGTTCTGGGTCTGTAGGAAACCGGCGGCACCTTGTACCTTCAAGTCCCATCACACAATGCAACGCAAGACGGAGGATAGAGTTTTTACCTTATAATAGCCAAGAATGCTTGGTACGTAAAATTTCATGTTTTATAAGACACAAGTCCGTTCTGGGTCTGTAGGAAACCGGCGGCACCTTGTACCTCGCATATCCATCGGTCTCTAAGTACGTCTGGACAATCACCAACCGATTCCCTCCTCTTGGGTGTACAACCCAATCAAGATCATCGGTAATTATCCAAACAATGTGAAGACCTCCGGTCTTCAACCACCGTCTTCATCCTCGACACATCGTCGAATCAGTTATTCAGAATGGTATAAACCTGGTCTTTCTGAATAACTCGCGTATATAATCAACAAGTGTTACACAAACACAACATACGCCTCATTCCAATTCAAAATATTCTTTTATTCAAATATTCTTATACTTTGGGAAAGGTTCCCATTAATTTTATCAAAGATAAATTCTTTAAATTTATTCTTTAATCTTCTTTTGAATATCAATTCAAACCAAATTATGGTTTATCCAAACTAGTCGGGATTAGCGAAACTTATTGAAGTAATCACTTGTTAAATTTCCCAACCCCAACCTATTCATCCCATGAAGTAAAACTGGTCATACTTCATATCTAACACCACGGTGTTATCGGTAAATTCAATTACCATTTCACGTTCAAATCTAATTAAAGATTTATCTATCGCCTGGAGCAAAACTTGTGATACTCCATTCCCGATCATTTCAATCTAATTAAAGATTCATTAAAACTCCACTTGGTTTTAATCTTACTAAAAATCAGTATTAATGATTGTTCAACTTAGGAAATCATATCCTGTCTTTAACTGGGTTAAATAACCAATGTCATTTAAAACACGGTTCACGATAAACCCAAAATCACATTATATTCCATCAGCCTTTAAACATAAATTAGCAAGTGAACAATTCCCTAAGTAATTAGCCCGAAGGCCAAAACCAACATCAGATCAATACCCAGGAAACCATTCAGCTTAACTAATCTTCAGTTAGTTTCTGATTTTATTAACTCTGTTGGGTCTAAGAACAGTATCATTAAAGATACCGTTCACGACAACCCAAAATCACATTCCATTTAAAATGGAATCTTCATGGAAAACAAATCGATATACATAATCGATATAAACTTCCATATCCGACTAATAATATAAATGGAATAACGACAAAGCCTTTTAAATTCCAGATATATTAGTTATCTTCCTCGACAGAAATTCACTTCGATTGTTACCAAATCGAATTCCATTCCATTCCAATTTATTTTATTAAATTAGAAAACTTTACTTTGGAAAATCTCCTATAAATCTTAACAAAAGACTTATAAATTCCAAATTACATTTCACTGTAAATCGGGTTAAAGAACGAATGTCGTTGAAACACAGTTCACAATAAATTCAATTCACGTTCCATTAATCATCGGTTTCAAGAACAATTGTTATTTAAAACACCGTTCATGATAAACCCAAACATCAATTCCAATTCAGTTCCAATTAAATATCATTTAATTGGTACATTTCATTAAATCCAAATAAAAAGATTTAATCTTTTTTCTCAACTGGGTTTAAGAACAGTGTTAATGAAGACACCATTCACGACAAACCCAAATCCCATTTAATATTAAATACAAGGCTCTGAATAGAAAATATATCGGCTTATATTCAATATCAAATTCTACAACCAACAAATATCGTATTGGAAATAACGATATAAATATATCTTTCAAATTTTCATAACAATATCTATATAATCACGAAATTCAACATCGAAATATTCCAAAGACAATTTTGATTCAAATCCATTCCAATTTATATATTGTAAATTCTGGTTATTTTTAAAACCATTTCAAATCCAATTTATTTATTTTAAAAATATTGAATTTATAACTCTACTTCAAAACTGGTTCATTTTGATAAAAAATACTTATTTATCTTTTCAAATATGGAGTTTTTCATTGCAATTCTTTCCAAATTATTTCTTATGATTTTACACTAATTATTGATATTTTAAATAAATTTAATCAAGACCCGTACAGTCGATCTCCATAAACGGCCATCGAACTGCACTTACAGCGACCTTTTCCAAATTTGATTTGGACATAATTCCAAATCAACCGTTAGATTTCTAATTTCTTGTATTCGTTAGAAAGCACTTTTCGATACGAACCCAACGGTACCAGTTTTAGGAGAATCCGACGGTCGGATCTCCCGTAATATCCGTTCAAAGTCAATGGTCGAAATTCGCGAACTGCCATAGCGCGGCACGTTCTATTCAGGCCATTATATTAAATATATAATATAATATATATATATATATATAACATCGATTTCCTTTTTAAAACGTATTTTATAAATCGTTTTAAATTCGTTTTCAAAACGATTTCAACTTCATATTCAATTTCTACTCAAAACTGAATATTCCATATCATCGATATATAAATGATAATATTTTCAAAACATTATATTTTGAAATCACTTCCTTTTCTATATTCATTATAAAAACGAATATAATCGATATAAATATCATTCGCGTCAAAATGGCGCATATCTAATCAACACGGCTTTATATATTTCAATAACTTCGTTATTCTATTCAACAAATGAATATTTTCTTCAACACATTAATATATATTTTATTCAACACATGAATTTTCTTTTATTCAACACATGAATATATATTTTATTCAACACATGAGTTTTCTTTAATTCAACACATGAATATATATTTTATTCAACACATAAATTTTCTATTATTCAATACATGAATATTCTTTATTTTCCAACTTGGAATGAGGCCCAATCAATTACCATATAATGTTAATTATATGGATTCCCTACAACACATGTATATAATAGCAACGATAAATAATCAGCCATCATCCAGAGTGCATTCTACACTGCATAAGCATCAAATATAAATATTAAACGCTTATAACAGCCTGTCAATCAATCGATCGGCATACAGCTAATTATTTGGGATTAGTGTACGCCAAATATCATCCCAACACCCGTGTGGGGTTTCAAATCAACAAACACATATTTTTATTAGTGCAGTTGGGCGATGTGTAAAATTTATCATCCCAATCAATATTAGTCAAATGAGTGTACATAAACAAACCGTCCGATTTGTTTATAAATACTTATTTTATACACACGTTAAAAATTATATTTTTAACTATAAAATATTTATTCATTCCACATCACACAATCAATTTTCACAACGCATCAATCAAATAAACAAGTCATCCATGGCCTGTGGACGACGGGTGTTGGGTGCTGCTAAGCACCGTCTGCATCCAAGTATATATTTCAACTAGAAAACAAATTAAAAGTGAGAAGTTCTCACATTGGGTTCCACTCCTCCAAAAATCGCAGGAAGCTCTGAAAAATATCTGGTCTCTTCTAGAATGTAGAAGACGTCCTCACGGTCCCGGTGTCTCTTGTTTCATTGAATTTCGATCACATAACAAAAAGATGATTTTTAGAAGTAAATCATATTTCGTAGCGCTTGGAAGTGTTATAAAATAGTTTAAAATATTAAAGTCGTTACCTTTCTGTTTAGTTTGAAACTAGGTTTCGATCTAGCACTCAAACCGTTGCACGATTCGAAGATTGGGCTGCGCCACTTGGAAGAGGAAGGAACAGCGCACAGGCGCATGGTGGTTGGGTGCAGTTCGGTGGTCGAAGGCTTGCGTGACGGCGCTGTGAAGTTCAACACTTTGGAGAGGTGGTTCTCTCTGATGATGCGACGATATAGGGTGAAGTCGGTGTTGATTTGAAGAGGGGGAAGAGAGCTTCGAAAAGTTGCAAAGGGGCACTGGGTTTTGGTGAAGGGATTCGTCGGAAAATGGAAGGGAATGGAGGAGAACAGTTCCGCCGTCGGTCTGGAAGGAGATGAGGGTTTTCTGATTTTTTTTTATATTTTTAATTTATGAATGGAACTTTTCTATTGGCCATTATATATATATTAATTCAAAAATTAAGGTTTCTCCAAAAGAACTCCATTTCAAACTCAACGACTGTCACCCCTAGCTAAATACCCCCATTCCGAACACAATGGGATATGTTTTGTAAGCCAATTCGACTGTTACAGTCAGTTATTCTTCAAATTAAAGTATAAAACATTCGATTTTCGATTTGAACGTACATTTTAATTTACCGGGGCCACATACTGATTCTAAAAATTTCAAAAAAAAATTCTGGCTATGTTGGGACGATACTGTCCCAACAAAACTGATTTCGTCGAATTCTGAGACCGATTGAAAAATGGTCATTTTCTGGTTGATCTAATTTAACTAAAATCAACCAAACACATTTTCCATTGCCACGCTCACATATTACCTTCAAAAATTATGGAATTTGAAACCTAGCAATAATTTGACATCCCGGATCCAACAAAAGTGGTTTCATCGAAAACCGAGGTCGTTTGCAAAATTGCTATTTTTAAGGGCCGGAATTCCACAGTGACTATTCTGAATTTTCAACTGGACATAACTTTTTATTCCCGCTATGAAATTTTGATTTTTTGGATTCTTGGAAAGATATTTTCAAATAGATTCTAATATTTTTGGTTTTGCCAAAATCCGGTTTATTTTGAATCTTGTACATTCATTTGAAATTTGAAATCGAATTTTCAAACTATCGCGCCATTTCCAATTCCTTTTATATTTAGAATAAAATAATTATTTTCTAATTCTATTCAAAATAAATTTCTCGTCGTTATTATTTAAAATAATTCATTTTAAATACTCAAAATTCACTAAAATTGCCAAAATAAAAAATTTTAATTGGCTCGGATTTCTGGGTTATTACAATCTCCCCAACTTAAAACTTTTAGTCCCCGAAAAGGAGCGAAGCTGAAAGTTGTTTTACAAATAAACTCAATTTTCATTATTTCATTATGGCTTAAGTTCTTCAACTTTTCAGTTTCTGAGAACTTTTCAAATTTTTTAAAAAAATTGGCTAACACCCTAAATTTTCGAAAAATTTCGCCATAACCTCCCCTGCACGGAAGCACCGGGAGAATCCCGAAATTGCCAAACAGGCCTCTCCAATCCAAAACGAAAAAGAAACAGCCAAGCGGCTTGCCAATCGGCTCATAAAATCATCCAAACCCAATAAATTAGTAAACATGTACCTCTTTGTCGGGCAAACAATTTTATTCCTCTTCTCTAACCTCCTTGCAGTGACATGTTCAATTAATACACATGTATATGTAAATGCATGCATACAATTCCAAACAATTTCCAATACAGCTCAATATTTGACCAATTTGGTTATATGGTTCAAATTCTAATTAATCAAAACAATAATCAAACAACACAATCAGCAATCAATTAGTTGATTAACGTTTCAAATTCATAATTTTGATATATAGTCCAAAAATCAGATTTTTGATGCCAAATCACAACAATAGCCCTATCTACTTTTGATTCTCACACTAGTCAATTGGAAATATATAAACATCCCACTTTCGAAACTCGAACACAAATACTGATGATACTATAGTAATCATCAGGATCGTCTCCGGGCGACTATAGTGTGATTCTATATCTATCTAGTATATTTGAGGCTTCAATACACGTGGATCAGACATATATTAAAATCTCTATATACTTAATTGTCCAAATCAATACAAATAAATATTCAAATACGAATAATTGAATTAAATTTTCAAATAAAACTTGTTTTCACTTTTATTTTTAAAAACAACACTCTTCACACTCGTTCTAGGATGTTACTGATCCCATCCCCAACGAGTCATTCTCTTTGGATATTACTAAACCAATCTCTAATGAATTCTTTCGTTTGGTTCTAACGTGTCTTGTTCTCGAGCTTTGTAAACCAAAGCTCTAATACCACGTTGTTACGACCCGAACTTCCCCGTGAAGGAAAGCACGGATTGAGTTGAGAACAAGCCACATCGGGACACAAACAGAAGAACATTTCATTGCTTATTACAACAATTCCATCAGAATACAAGAATATACAGAGTATGAACAAATATTACATATCCGATAAATATCAGAGATTCACAAATTACAATGCAGCAGAAAAATACAATACACAAATGAAAGAGATATACGGATACAGAGCTTTCCCGATATCATTCCAGCTGTAACCAGGTTCCTGTGAATATAAATCTGCAAAACCAAAACTACTAGCTGCCCGTGTCGAAAATAAGGGCACCTAGAGTTTAGGTTAAAACAATAAACTCCAGATCAGTCATGTGACTGGTGTGAGAACTAAAACAGTTATTAATCTTTATTTTAAAGTTAGGTAAATCAAGGAACCACGCCGTATAACACGGAACGGGTTTCCTCCCAAAAATACTAGTGCATAAAACAACAGCGCAATGCTAAATAAAGAACAATGTAGCTATTATAAGACTCAAGACCCATTACACAATGCAATGCAAGTCGGAGGATATAGTTTTTACCTTATAACAGACAAGAATGCTTGGTACGTAAAATTTCATGTTTTATTATTACTATAAGTGTATAGTGTCAAAACAATTTCAATCATAAGTATTAATCATAAACGGCATAAGTGCCCAGTACCACTATGTCGCCATATATAGGTTTACAATCAAAACCGCAAGATGTCGTATTGGAAGTTGGATTTCCATCTGTGAAACAAGGCAAGGGATCGTCCTCACTGCTTCGAGACGCTCTTGCCCACCCCTCAGGTCAGAGCTCGAGTGACCTTTGGATCGTCAGGGCCAGTCCACCGATGCGGATTAAAATTCCTGAACACTGCGTTTCCCCGCCCTTTGGGGCGTAAATGAGTCCTATGACTCCATCAGCTCCATATAGTCACCGATATATCTGAGGCGCCTCGCAATCCAACAACCACACAAGTGAAAATAATATAAATGTCAGGGCTGGTAGGTCACTGACACCACCCTAGCTAGAAGGAAACGCAAGCCCTCGCTGATGTCCTCTCCCGTTTCTGGTTCACAACCGGCGTGTGAGGCTTGCGAATTAACGCTACACAAACCTATGCCACACAGGCAGTGCTTTGATCATCGACCACAAGACTTTTCTTTTCAACAAAATCCTTGATCATTTGCATCTTAGCATGCCACACAGGCAAACCACTCCATGCAACTGATATCCATCAATCACACAGAATGATATCCAATGTCAGACACATAGTCCATTTACAAATCCGTTCTAGTTCTGAACGAAACCGGAGGCACCTTGTACCTCGCATATCCATCGATCTCCAAGTACGTCTGGACGATCACCAACTGATTCCCTCCTCTTGGGTGTACAACCCAATCAAGATCATCAATAATTATCCAAACGATGTGAAGACCTCTGGTCTTCGACCACCGTCTTCATCCTCGACACATTGTCGAATCAGTTATTCAGAATGGGATAAACCCGGTCTTTCTGAATAACTCGCATATATAATCAACAAGTGTTACACAAACACAACATACGCCTCATTCCAATTCAAAATATTATTTTATTCAAATATTCTTATACTTTGGGAAAGGTTCCCATTAATTTTATCAAAGATAAATTCTTTAAATTTATTCTTTAATCTTCTTTTGAATATCAATTCAAACCAAATTATGGTTTATCCATACTAGTCGGGATTAGAAAACCTTACCGAAGTAATCACTTGTTAAATTTCTCAACCCCAACCTATTCATCCCATAAAGTAAAACTGGTCATACTTCATATCTAACACCACGGTGTTATCAGTAAATTCAATTACCATTTCACGTTCAAATCTAATTAAAGATTTAACTATTGCCTGGAGCAAAACTGGTGATACTCCATTCTCGATCATTTCAATCTAATTAAAGATTCATTTAAACTCCACTTGGTTTTAATCTACCTAAAAATCAATATTAATGATTGTTCAACTTAGGAAATCATATCCTTTCTTTAACTGGGTTAAAGAACCATTGTCATTTAAAACACGGCTCATGATAAACCCAAAATCACATTCTATTCCATCAGCCTTTAACCGTAAATTAGCAAGTGAACAATTCCCTAAGTAATAACCCCGAAGGCCGAAACCAACATCAGATCAATACCCAGGAAACCATTCAATTTAACTAATCTTCAGTTAGTTTCTGATTTTATTAACTCCGTTGGGTCTAAGAACAGTATCATAAAAGATACCATTCATGACAACTGTAACAACCCGGAAATGCGAGCCAATTTAAAAAATTTATTTTGGCAATTTTAATGAATTTTGAATATCTAAAATGAATTATTTTAAATAATTCAACGAGAAATTTATTTTGAATAGGAATAGAACGTGTATATTTATATAGATCATCGTTAGAATATAAATATTTATTTTAAATTATTAAAGGAATTGAAAATGGCGCGGTAGTTCGATAATTCGATTTCAAATTTCAATTGAACATATCGGGTGCAAAATAAACCGGATTTTAGCAAAACCAAAAATTATTTGAATCTAATTGAAGATATCTTTCCAACGAATCTGAAAAATTGAAATTTCATAGCGGGAATCAAAAGATATACCCAGTTGAAAATTCTGAATAGTCGCTATGGAATTCAGGCCCTTAAAAATAGCCATTTTGCAAACGACCTTGGATTTTGATGAAACCACTTTTGTTGGATCCATGATGTTAGGTTATTGCTAGGTTTCAAAATTCGTAATTTTTCGAATCAATATGTGAGCGTGGCAACGGAAAACGCGTTTGACCAGTTTTAGTTGAATTTAATCGACTGGAAAATGGTCATTTTACTAACGGTCTCAGAATTCGACAAAATTAGTTTTGTTAGGACCGTATCGTCAATACGAAGGTAGAAAATATTTTTCTGGAATATTTTGAGTTAGTATGTGACCTCGGTAAATTGAAATGTGTGTTCAAATTCAATATATAGAGTTATACTTTGATTTTGATGAAAACTGGTCGAAACGATCGAATCAGCTTATGGTACATATCCCATTGTGTTCGAAATGGGGGTAATTAGCTATGGACGACAGTCTGTGGGTTTGATTTCGAGTTAAAAATAAAAAGTTACTTTTTGGACTTTAAAGTTTAAAATTAAATAATTAAAAATAAAATAACACCCCCCCCTTTATCTCCCTCTCCCCTTCCCGTTGACCATTCAGAAATCAAAATAAAAAAAGAAAAAAGAAAAAAACCCGCGTCTAACACTAGCGCTCGACCTCCGCCCTCCGCCGTTCACCTACCACCGCACCCCTCCCCCTACCCGCGCCGGACCTCCTTCCTCCTCCACGCAGCAGCTACCCCCCCCCCCCCCTCCCCAGTTCGATCCAAGACGAAGCCTCCCCCAATCGACCCCCTGCCTCACCCATCCTCCTTCCTCCCTGGCCTCCGCCTTGACTGCCGACCATCGACTCCACCTCCGGCGCCCCAATACCCACTGACCCGACTGCGAGCAACTCCCCCACACCCAACTCTGACGTGGAACCTCCTCCGATAGTGAATGCTAAGTTTTATTACTTGATTTAGTTGGTGATTTTAGTTATTTAAATGAAATTAGTTTTAAGATATTAAAAATCAGATTTTTAACAATAAAGATGCGATTTTAAAATATAAAACATTGAAGAAAATGTGTTCTTTTATTATACAAATAGCTATAAACAAAGATATGAAAGGCATTCATTTATAAAGAATTGATTTTTCATGAAGAAAAGGCTTGATCTTTAAAATGAGAAAAGATGAAATTTTTATTTGTAGAAAGACGATAAGTTATGATATAAAAATTCGATCTTTATATTAGAAGTAGATATAAAAATATAATTTTTATATGGAGAATAGCGTGATAAAAATATAATCTTTATTATATAAACATCAATGTAAAAAAACCAGAATTTTTATCTATATAGTAGCGATGTAAAAATAGAGTTTTTATCCATATGGAGTGATTATAAAAATATGATTTTTATATACATAGCAACAATATAAAAATGTGATTTTTATATATGTAGTGGCTACGGGCAACGAAAGTGACAAAAGGCGAGAACAGCGATGACTTCTACACATGAAGAGACGTGGCGTTTGGTTTAGCTTGGGTGAGAACTTCTCACTTTAAATTTCTTTTTCTAGTTATAAAAATATATACTAGGATGCAGACGGTGCTTAGCAGCACCCGACAGCTGTCATCCACAGACCGTGGACGGCTTGTATGCTTGTTCGATGTGTTGTGAAATTTGTTTGTGATGTTGATGTGAAATCGATAATAAAATGTTGATGGTTGAAATAAATATTTTATCGTTAAAAATATAATTTTTAACGTGAATATGAATATAGTGAATGTGAATAAATAAATATTCATTTATAAACCGGACGGTTTGTTTATGTACACTTATTTGAAGGATATTGATTGGGATGATAAATTTTACACATCACCCAACTGCACAAATAATATTCGGTGTTTGTTGATTTGAAACCCCACACGGGTGTTGGGATGATATTTAACGTACACGAATCCCAATTATTTAATTGTATGTCGATCGATTGGTCGACAGGCTGTGTAAGCGTTAATTATTTATATTTGATGCTTATGCAGTTGTGTGGTGCACTTTGGTTGATGGTTGATTGTTTATCGTTGCTATTATATACATGTGTTGTATGGAATCCATATAATTAACATTATATGGTAATTGATTGGGCCTCATTCCAATTGGGAAAATAAAGAATATTATAAAATATATATTCAAGGGTTGAAACTACTCATGTGTTGAGTAAAATATTTTAATAATAAAATTTACATCTTTATCATATTTAAGATTAGACACTACTTTACGGTTGGAGTCTGATTAAAAATCAAACAATAGATACTATAATTTTATAAAATATATTACATAACAAAAATTGTCGTGTATTGATAGTACTCATGTGTTGAGAATAGTCGTGTGTTGAAAAAAAAAATAGATTCATGTGTTGAATGGAATAAATATTCATTTGTTGAATAGAATAACGAATTTATTGAAATATATAAAGTCGTGTTGATTAGAGTTGCGCTATTTCGACGTGAACGATATTTATATCGATTATATTCGTTTTTATAATGAATGTAGAAAAGGTAATGATTTCAAAATATAACATTTTGAAAATATTATCATTTATATAGTAATGATAGGAAATATTCAATTTTGATTTGAAATTGAATATAGAGTTGAAATGGTTTTGAAAACGAATTTAAAACAATTTATAAAATATGTTTTAAAAGGAAATCGACGAAATATATACCTGAATAGAACGCGCCGTGCCGCGGCAGTTCGTGAATTTCGACCATTGACTTCGAATTGACGTTGTGGGAGATCCGACTGTCGGATTCTCCTAAAACCAGAACCGTTGGGTTCGTATCGAAAAGAGCTTTCCAATGAATATTAGAAATTTGAAATCTAATGGTTGGATTTGGAATTATGTCTAAATCAAATTTGGGAAAGGTCGCTGTAAGTGCAGTTCTATGGCCGTTGATGGAAATCGACTATACGGGCCTTGATAAAATTATTAAAATAATAATAATTTGTGTAAAATCATAATATGTGAATTGGAAAGAACTGGGATGAAAAATTCCACATTTGAAAGGATAAAAATAGATTTTTATCGAAATGGACTAGTTTTGAACTAGAAATAAAAATCAATTTATTTTTAAAATAAATAAATTGAATTTGAATTGGTTTTGAAAATAACCAGAATTTCCAATACGTGAATTGGAATGGATTTGAATCGAAATTGTCTTTGGAATATTTCGATGTTGGATTCCGTGATTTTACAGATATTGTTATGGAAATTTGAAAGATATATTTATATCGTTATTTCCAATACGATATTTGTTGGTTTCAGAATTTGATATTGAATATAAGCCGGTATATTTTCTATTCAGAGCCTTGTATTTAATATCAAATGTGATTTGGGTTTGTCATGAATCGTGTTTTAGGTGACATTGGTTCTTTAACCCAGTTAAAGACAGGATATTGATTTTTGAGAAGATTAAAACTAAGTGGAGTTTTAATGAATCTTTAAATAGATTGAAAGTGAATTGATTATTTAAATTATCAAATCTGAAAGGTGATCGAGAATGGAGTACCACCAGTTTTGCTCCAAAGCGATAGTTAAATCTTTAATTAGATTTGAATGTGAAATGGTAATTAATTTTACCAATAGCACCGTGGTGTTAGATATGGGGTATTACCAGTTTTACTGCAGGGGATGAATAGGTTGGGATTGGGAAATAAAATAAATAATTACTTCGGTGCGGTTCGCTAATCCCGACTAGTTTGGAAAATAATAAAATGGTTTGAAATGATATCCAAAGGAAGATTAAAGAATAAATTTAGAAGAATTTATCTTTGATAAAATTAATGGGAACCTTTCCCTAAGAATGTGATTTTGTGAATAAAAGAATATTCTGAATTGGAATGAGGCGTTTGTTGTGTTTGTGTAACATTTGTTTATCATATATACGTGGGTTATTCAGAAAGGCCGGGTTTACACCCATTCTGAATAACCGATTCGACGAGATGTCGAAGATGAAGACGGTGGTTGAAGACCGAAAGTCTTCACATCGTTCGGGTGATTACTGATGATCTCGATTGGGCTGTACACCCAAGATGAGGGAAACAGTTGGTGGTCGTCTAGACGTACTGTAACACCCCACGTCCGTTAGTGTCACTCACAAAGGGAATGCACTAAGTTCTGTGGAGCATTTTGGGTAAAAGATGCAGATAAATTACAAGACAGACAAATATTAAACAGCGGAAAATAGAACTTTGCTTTATTGATAAAATAGTCTGTACAAGATTCTTTTACAATATCAGAGTATCATCTGTCTTTACAAAATAAAGAAGCGTAAAACAACATTTTATATTCCCCAATGTAGCAAGAGCCAGCCATAGCATCTGAAAGAGAATCCAAGGACGACTTCGTCAAATCTTCAAGCTGGGGAAAGAGCAATGGTCCAATCTAATCCTGAGTTATACTATTCCCTCCTCAACTACCTTTGGGGGGAGGACGGAAGAAAAGAAGCGAAAGAAAAACAGAGTCAGACATAAAGCCTGAGTAAGTCAGTAACTTCTAGCATGTGCACAGGGAAAAATGAAACGACATGAATTAACTGAATACAAGACAATACCATGATGATAGGGTCAACAGGATAAGATAAGATTACCACAAGATATACTAAGGCAAGATAAACTGGATATACTTTAATACTTTCTCTGCTTCGCTATTACCTTATTATTCTGGTTTCTATATCTCTGCACCGCCTAACTAGTGTCCCTACTAGTAATGATAACGTGATCCCAATCCCTGTATTTTCCATCGCCTTCAGGCATCCATTTATTTATTTGTTACCTAGATTCAATCTAGGGTTTCCTACCAAGTACTTTCTAGATTCCTCTAAATTTACGCTATCTGCTGAATGCTTCTCGGATTCAGGATTTATGCCACCTAGTTCAACTAGGAATTATGCTACCTGTCGAACGATGCCACCAAGTCTAGGACACACTACCTAGAATGGTATATGTTCCTATACTTCCCCACGCATGAATCGCGAATCGTTATCGCTTATCTAGATGCACATGTCCCATAATGTGCGGTCCGAGTCCTATGTCAGGGCAAATCAAGGAATACAGAACTCGGTCGGGAGCTTTCAGATATCTGCCGATGCAGATGCTAAGGTCTGTTTTCATTCCAGTGGTTATGGTCCCACTTGACCCCTCCCTCAACTAATGGAAGGCCACCCTTGTAAAATGAGAACTGTACGAAGGCCCCTATCTGCCCCACTATTTCTATGGCCAACAACACCCCGCAACCACAACTAGATAGCAAATATGTGGTCCGTATGAGTCCTCCAGCCTTCCCGCTTCACGTGTCTCGCTTGACTGAAGATGGATGGTAAACGACGAGTTGCTACCACAGGGCTTCCGATTTCTCGCTGAATCACGTTGGTCCATCCGAGTCTTTAGGTTGCCATATATATATATATATATATATATATATATATATATATATATATATATATTGCAACCAATGCATACCCTTGGCTCTTCTATCGCAGACCTTAACCTCTGTGCGCCCAGGCGGATCATCTACAGCCTCACAGAGGGATACCAAGAGTACCCTCACGTCCCCTCGAAGCCTCGGGCTTCGTAACCCAATTCGTTGGAGCCTTCTTAAAACCAGATGGATGTCCGCTCCTTCGTGTTATACTAAGAATTACTACTTAGTTCTACTAACTAAGGTTTACCACTTAGTTTCCAAATTCCTTGTTTTCTTAACTAAGTTTTACTACTTAGTCCCCTTTTCAACTGAGGTTTACTACTTAGTTTTCTTTCTCGCCAGGTTGGATTAGTTAAGTGTCTTTAGTCGATTCAAGCTATCTTAACCCTCTTCCCTTATCCTGTTAAACTGGTTAAGTGTTATCCCTTTATGCTTTTTACTTAACCCTATTCATTTATCATATTCTGATGGTTAAGCGTTCAAGTTTACTTAACCCTATGGTCTAGTCCAGCTAACATATTAAATTGGCTAAGTGTATTACTTAACCCCAACCTCTAGTCTAATTAACATGTTAAATTGGCTAAGTGTATTAACTTTACTTAACCCCACCTTCTAGTCTAGTCAACATGTTAATTTGGCTAAGTATTCCCATGGACTTAACCCTCCCATTCTAGCTTTAACTGTGCTAAGTTGGTTAAGTGTTCCTTAACCTTCCCATTCTAGCTTAATTGTGTTAAGTTGGTTAAGTGTTCCTATGGACTTAACCTTCCCATTCTAGCTTAACTGTGTTAAGTTGGTTAAGTGTTTCTATGGACTTAACCCACCCATTCTTGCTTAACTGTGTTAAATTGGTTAAGTGTTTCTATGGACTTAACTCTCCCATTCTTGTTCTAGCTTTAATTAATAAATTAAAGCCGCAACCTCTCACATTAGACAGATATTGCTGCGGTTACTGGATGTGCCGGTTGGTTCCGGGCAGGTTTACACCGCAACTCAGTCTAACCTCGGGTTAGGCATATTCATGTTTTCTAAGTTCAAAGGGTTTTTGATTAATTTCCAAATCTGGTTTTGAAAACAACCATCCTGTCCTTCGGATCAGTTAGGGATAGCCGGGGAGGGCAGGAAACTTGTATTTTCTAAACCCAAGCCTAGACACTATCCTCTCTGTCACCCTAGAACTTTCAGGTGTATGTGTTATTCAAAGAGAAAACCTTTCTTTTGTCCATATATAAATTGTCAACAATTTATCTTCAAAGTCCATTTTCCCTTTTTAAATAAACTTGGCCTATACCATTTTCATTTTGTCCTGCCCACTAGTATACTTATATTCTAGGCCCAAGTCCTAACCCAACTTGCAGTTCAGGCCATTTCCTATTTCATTGCCAAAACTAGATTAAATATCCTAGTTTATAATTTATGGCCAAAACTTTACCTACATGCAAGTTACATATTTTGTGGTAAATGAACAATTTATCATTTATGACAAATTCTATAAGTAAATTTACTCCTAATTTACTTATTTCATTATTACACTTTTAATGTACATTGTCACATTTATTATTATGGCCCGTTCCCTCTTATTTATCATATTTATACTTTGTGGTATGTAAATTATACCAAATTAAGTGTCACTAACCATAATTTATTCTAAACATGACAATTTCTCACAATTATGGCTAAATTCAAAATAGTGCTAATATACTTATTCCAAATCTTTAATTAACACAATTTTGATTTAACATTCCTAATTCACAGTTTATGGTAAGACTAGAATTATTATTCTAGTTTACATTTCATGCCTAAAATTTAGCTTACTTGCTAATACTAAATTTAATATGTCAAACTTATCCAATTTGCATTCCTATGAACATGCCATAATACATATTCCCAATTTATGCCAATTTCCAAGCTTATAACTACATTTATGTTCATTTTCATATTTTCCCCAAATTGCATTCCCACCGTTCGTATAATCGTGATTTAACCTAGATTGTAAATAAATCTAGATTCGTAGAAAATAGGGAATGAACCAAAGATGCTATGAAAAGGGATAATAACTGGCATAAAAGGTTTGGATAACGACGTAGGTTCAAGAATATGGGTAGACCTAACTTAATAGGTAAATTCCCACGGTCTAAAACCAATAGATAGAATAGGTTCAAGAACATGGGTAGACCTAACTGAATAGGTAAATTCCCACAGTCTAAAACCAAAGAAAACAAGGAACAGATAAAATAGATAATCGGGTTTAGACCCAATTTCATAGCCACAAAACTTAAGCAACAATTTTCCTAATTATGAATCATAGGCAAAGTTCATAGCTATAGGCAATGTTCATAGTCCAAAAGGGAAAATAATTCCCATAGTCATAAGTCATTGTCATAGGCATTGTCATAGTCATATGTTGTATGTCCCAAATCAAGGTTCATGTTCATAATTCAAAGGCAATAGGTTCATGGTAATAGTTCTCATAATCATGATCATAGGCATAGGCATATCCTCTTTGTTCAATAGTCATAGGCCGTCAATCAAAGTCATAGTATGTTCTGGGCCATAGTCAAGAATTAGATCCAAAAACTTAAATAAACACAGATTCAAGTGAAGAGATTAGGCATTTTTCTTATATCGTTTTAATTTCATGTCACAAATAAAAATAAAACGTTCAAGTCTAGAAATAACCAACTTACAGAAATTAGATCTAGAATAGAAGAACGGCGATGCTAAGATTCGTATGTCGTTGCTCGAGGTTTGTTGATTTAGCCTTTGAATTCTTCGCTTTGATTTGAATATTCTCTTGAACAGATTTGAGCAGCATCTCCATGTCTTGAATTTATATTTTATTTTAATTATTTAAGAAAATTTAGAGGAGGGGAAGAAGCCATGAATCTTAGCAGCATAAGGATAGAAGAGAATTTGTGTGGAGGAACCCTTAGGTCTAGGCATTCTTTTATAGGTGTAGAGAGTGTTTTAGGGCCCTTAGATCATCATAGAAGCCATCAGAATCGCACAGGTCGAATACACATCATCCAACCACTCAAAAGGAGACACGTCGGCACAAAACACTC
This sequence comes from Allium sativum, assembly GCA_030737875.1. NCBI lineage: Eukaryota > Viridiplantae > Streptophyta > Magnoliopsida > Asparagales > Amaryllidaceae > Allium > Allium sativum. The sequence goes on from CM060913.1 coordinate 488,732,947, forward strand.
CAGAATTCGGTGCTGGATTAGTATGGGCGCACTTGGCAGGTGCGCCAGTGTATTTTTGTATTGGCGCACTTCACAAGTGCGCCAATGCATTCTGGTATGTTTCCGGTTTTTCTGCCTAACTTCGTTCGTCCATATCTTGGTCATACGGACTCCGATTTTCGAAAACTCGGACTCTATTTCGCGTATTTTTCCGAGACGAACGCAACAGCGCAGCCCGTTTCCCTTTATTTTGATTTTAATTTTTAATTCTGCCTTGATTTGTAAATCTTAGTGTTACATAATTACGGGGTGTTACACGTACTTGGAGATCGATGGATATGCGAGGAAAGTGCCCCCGGTTTCGTTCAAACCTAGAACGAACTTGTAAATGGATTGTGTGTCTGAAATTGGATTTTATTCTGTGTTGATTGATCTCTATTAAATATACATCTGTTTGGCGGCGGAGAATTTATTCTCTTGCTTAACGCCCTTCTCTGAGACGTACGAGCTCAGAGGTTGGATATCGATGGACATCAGTCGCATGGAGTGAATTGCCAGTGTGGCATGCGTAAGTGGCAATTGATCAAGGCTTCTGTTGAAAAGCAAAGTCTTGTGGTTGATGATCAAAGCACGGCCTGTGTGGCGCAACTTTGTGTATAACGTGAATTCACGAGCCTCACATCCAGGTATGAGTCAAAAACAGGCGACGGACCGCTGGGAGAGCACGACGTTTCTTTCTAGCTATGGTGGTGTCAGTGACCTACCAGCCCTGAAATTTATATCTACTTTTCACATGTGTGGTTGTTGGAATGCGAGGCGCTCGGATATAGTTCTGTAAGGACCGGGAAACGTGTGTTTAGGAATTTCCAATCCTCAAAAGTAAGAGAGGACCGGCCCAGCCGATTCCAAGGACCGCTGTGTACGATCCTGGGACATTTGCTAGAGTGTCTCGAACGGAGAGGAGCTTGCCCCTTGCCTCGACTCATGTCGGAAATCCAATTTCCAATACGTGATATTGCGGTTTTATTTGTAGAACTTAGTATGGCGACATAGTGGTATGGGTCATTCATGCCGCCTATGATTGATATTTATGATTGAAATTGTTTTGACACTATACACTTATAGTAATATCAAAATAATGTGTTTTAAACGTATCAAGCATGCTTTGGCTATTATAAGGTAAAAACCCTATCCTCTGGCTTGCGTTGCATTGTGTGATGGGACCTGGGTCTTATAATAGCTTCATTTTTCTTTATTTAGCATTGCGCTGTTTGTTTTATGCACTGGTATTCTTGGGAGGAAACCCGTTCCGTGTTATATGGCATGGTCCCTTGATTTACCTAACTTTAAAATAAAGATTAATAACTGTTTTAGTTCTCACACCAGTCACATGACTGACCTGGAGTTTATTGTTTTAACCTAAACTCTGGGTGCCCCTATTTTCCGCACGGGCTGCTAGTAGTTTTGGTTTTGCAGATTTATATTCACAGGATCCTGATTTACAGCTGGAACGATGCTCGGAAAGCTCTGTATCCGTGCATTACTTCTTGTTGTGTTTTTGTATTATTTTCTGCTGCGATGTATTTAAATGTAATTTAAATCTCTGATATTTTCTGTGTAATATTTATTCATACTCTGTATATTCTTGTATCTGATGGAATTGTTGAAATAACAATGAAATGTTCTTCCATCTGAGTTCTGATTTGTCCTATTTTCAAAACGATCAGGGGTTTCGAACGGTCTTAGTCGGTTTAACGATCGATTCGGATCGAGCGAAATTCCTTATCGTCACAGTGGTATCAGAGCTTTGGTTTACAAAGCTCGAGAATAAGACACATTAGAACCATACGAAAGAATTCATTAGATATTGGATTAGTAATATCAAATTAGAATGACTCGTTAGAGATAGGATCAGTAGTATCCTAGAACGAGTATGAAGAGTATATTTTTCAAGTGAAAACAATATTGTTTTGAAAATTTAAACCCTTTTATACGTATTTGAATATTTATTTATATTGAATTTGGACAATCCAATATATAAAGATTTTGCATATACGCGTCATGAACGTATATTTGAAGTTTTAATATACTGGATAGATATAGAATCACATTCTAGACACCCGGAGATGGTTCTGATGATTGATCGATCATCATCAGAACTTATGTTCGTGTTTTGAAGGTGTGATATCTATATATTTCCATTAGACTGGTGTGAGAACCAAATTACATAGATTAATTTGTTGTGATTTAACTTCAAAAACATGATTTTTGACTATATATCAAAATTATGAATTTGGAATTCTAATCCACTAATTGATTGATGGTTGTGTTGTTTGTTTATTTGGTTGATAATTTTGAACCATTACGCCTAATTGAATCAAATATTGAATTGTATTGAAAATTGGTCGCATTTGCTTGCATATACATGTACTTACATTGAACAGGTCATAGCAAGGAGGCTAGAGCAGAGAATAAAATTTGTTTGCCCGACAAATAGGTACATATTTACTATAATTTACTGTTTTGTTTGGGTGATGATGATTTTATGAGCCGATTGGCTAGCCGCTTGGCTTTTTCTTTTTCTTTTTGAGATCAGAGGGCCTGTATGGCAATTTCGGGATTTTCCCGATGCTCCTGGTGCAGGGGAGGTTATGGCGAAATTTTTCGAAAATTTAGGGTGTTAGCCAAATTTTTGAAAAATTTGAAAAGTTCATAGAAACTGAAAAGTTGAAGAACTTAAGCCATAATGAAAATAATGGAAGTTGAGTTTAATTGTTAAACAACTTTCGGCTTCGTTCCTTTTCGGGGACGAAAAGTTTTAAGTGGGGGAGAATGTAACAACCCGGAAATGCGAGCCAGTTTAAAATTTTTATTTTGGCAATTTTAATGAATTTTGAATATTTAAAATGAATTATTTTAAATAATTCGATGAGAAATTTATTTTGAATAGGAATAGAATGTGTATAGTTATATAGATCGTCGTTAGAATATAAATATTTATTTTAAATTATTAAAGGAATTGAAAATGGCGCGGTAGTTCGATAATTCGATTTCAAATTTCAATTGAACATACCAGGTGCAAAATAAACCGGATTTTAGCGAAAATAAAAAGTATTTGAATCTAATTGAAGATATCTTTCCAACGAATCCGAAAAATTGAAATTTCATAGCGGGAATCAAAAGATATGCCCAGTTGAAAATTCTGAATAGTCGCTATGGAATTCAGGCCCTTAAAAATAGCCATTTTGCAAACGACCTCGGATTTTGACGAAACCACTTTTGTTGGATCCGTGATGTCAGGTTATTGCTAGGTTTCAAAATTCATAATTTTTTGAATCAATATGTGAGCGTGGCAAAGGAAAGCGCGTTTGACCAGTTTTAGTTGAATTTAATCGACTGGAAAATGGCCATTTTTCTAACGGTCTCAGAATTCGACAAAATTAGTTTTGTTAGGACCGTATCGTCAAAACGAAGGTAGAAAATATTTTTTTGGAATTTTTCGAGTTAGTATGTGACCCCGGTAAATTGAAATGTGCGTTCAAATTCAATATATAGAGTTATACTTTGATTTTGATGAAAACCGGTCGAAACGATCGAATCACCTTACGGTACATATCCCATTGTGTTCGAAATGGGGGTAATTAGCTGTGGACGACAGTCGGTGGGTTCGACTTCGAGTTGAAAATAAAAAGTTACTTTTTGGACTTTAAAGTTTAAAATTAAATAATTAAAAATAAAATAAACCCGCCCCCTTTATCTCCCTCTCCCCTTCCCAGTTGACCATTCAGAAATCAAAATAAAAAAAAGAAGAAGAAAAAAACCCGCGTCTAACCCTAGCACCCGACCTCCGCCCGCCGCCGTTCACCCACCACCGCACCCCTCCCCTTACCCGCGTCGGACCTCCTTCCTCCTCCACGCAGCAGCTGCCCCCCTCCCCAGTTCGATCCAAGACGAAGCCTCCCCCGATCGACCCCCTGCCGCACCCATCCTCCTTCCTTCCTGGCCTCTGCCTCGACTGCCGACCATCCACTCCACCTCCGGCGCCCCAATACCCACTGACCCGACTGCGAGCAACTCCCACACACCCAACTCCGACGTGGAACCTCCTCCGACAGTGAATGGTAAGTTTTATTACTTGATTTAGTTGGTGATTTTAGTTATTTAAATGAAATTAGTTTTAAGATAATAAAAATCAGATTTTTAACAATAAAGATGCGATTTTAAAATATAAAACATTGAAGAAAATGTGTTCTTTTATTATATAAATAGCTATAAGCAAAGATATGAATGGCATGCATTTATAAAGAATTGATTTTTCATGAAGAAAAGGCTTGATCTTTAAAATGAGAAAAGATGAAATTTTTATTTGTAGAAAGACGATAAGTTATGATATAAAAATTCGATCTTTATATTAGAAGTAGATATAAAAATATAATTTTTATATGGAGAGTAGCGTGATAAAAATATAATCTTTATTATATAAACATCGATGTAAAAAAACAGAATTTTTATCTATATAGTAGCGATGTAAAAATAGAGTTTTTATCCATATGGAGTGATTATAAAAATATGATTTTTATATACATAGCAACAATATAAAAATGAGATTTTTATATATGTAGTGGCTACGGGCAACGAAAGTGACAAAAGACGAGAACAGCGATGACTTCTACACATGAAGAGTCGTGGCGTTTGGTTTAGCTTGGGTGAGAACTTCTCACTTTAAATTTCTTTTTCTAGTTATAATAATATATACTAGGATGCAGACGGTGCTTAGCAGCACCCGACACCCGTCGTCCACAGACCATGGACGGCTTGTATGCTTGTTTGATGTGTTGTGAAATTTTTTTGTGATGTTGATGTGAAATCGATAATAAAATGTTGATGGTTGAAATAAATATTTTATCGTTAAAAATATAATTTTTAACGTGAATATGAATATAGTGAATGTGAATAAATAAATATTCATTTACAAACCGGACGGTTTGTTTATGTACACCTATTTGAAGGATATTGATTGGGATGATAAATTTTACACATCACCCAACTGCTCAAATAATATTCGGTGTTTGTTGATTTGAAACCCCACACGGGTATTGGGATGATATTTAACGTACACTGATCCCAATTATTTAATTGTATGTTGATCGATTGGTCGATACAGGCTGTGTAAGCGTTAATTATTTATATTTGATGCTTATGCAGTTGTGTGGTGCACTTTGGATGATGGTTGATTGTTTATCGTTGCTATTATATACATGTGTTGTATGGAATCCATATAATTAACATTATATGGTAATTGATTGGGCCTCATTCCAATCGGGAAAATAAAAAATATTATAAAATATATACTCATGGGTTGAAACTATTCATGTGTTGAGTAAAATATTTTAATAATAAAATTTACATCTTTATCATATTTAAGAATAGACACTACTTTAAGGTTGGAGTCTGATTAGAAATCAAACGATAGATACCATAATTTTATAAAATATATTACATAACAAAAATAGTCGTGTGTTGACAGTACTCATGTGCTGAGATTAGACGTGTGTTGAAAACAAAAATAGATTCATGTGTTGAATGGAATAAAGATTCATTTGTTGAATAGAATAACGAATTTATTGAAATATATAAAGCCGTGTTGATTAGAGTTGCGCTATTTTGACGTGAACGATAGTTATACCGATTATATTCGTTTTTATAATGAATATAGAGAAGGTAGTGATTTCAAAATATAACTTTTTGAAAATATTATCATATATATAGAAATGATATGAAATATTCAATTTTGATTTGAAATTGAATATAGAGTTGAAATGGTTTTGAAAACGAATTTAAAACAATTTATAAAATACGTTTTAAAAGGAAATCGACGAAATATATACCTGAATAGAACGCGCCGTGCCGCGGTAGTTCGTGACTTTCGACCATTGACTTCGAAATGACGTTGTGGGAGATCTGACCATCGGATTCTCCTAAAACCGGAACCGCTGGGTTCATATCGAAAAGAGCTTTCCAATGAATATTAGAAATTTGAAATCTAACGGTTGGATTTGGAATTATGTCTAAATCAAATTTGGAAAAGGTCGCTGTAAATGCAGTTCGATGGCCGTTGATGGAAATCGACTGTACGAGCCTTGATAAAATTATTAAAAATATTAATAATTTGTGTAAAATCGTAATATGTGAATTGGAAAGAACTGGGATGAAAAATTCCACATTTGAAATGATAAAAATAGATTTTTATCGAAATGTACTAGTTTTGAACTAGAAATAAAAATCAATTTATTTTTAAAATAAATAAATTGAATTTGAGTTGGTTTTGAAAATAACTAGAATTTCCAATATGTAAATTGGAATGGATTTGAATCGAAATAGTCTTTGGAATATTTCAATGTTGGATTCCGTGATTTTACAGATATTGTTATGGAAATTTGAAAGATATATTTATATCGTTATTTCCAATACGATATTTGTTGGTTTCAGAATTTGATATTGAATATAAGCCGGTATATTTTCTATTCAGAGCCTTGTATTTAATATCAAATGTGATTTGGGTTTGTCGTGAATCGTGTTTTAGGTGACATTGGTTCTTTAACCCAGTTAAAGACAGGATATTGATTTTTGAGAAGATTAAAACTAAGTGGAATTTTAATGAATCTTTAAATAGATTGAAAGTGAATTGATTATTTAAATTATCAAATCTGAAAGGTGATCGAGAATGGAGTACCACCAGTTTTGCTCCAAAGATATAGTTAAATCTTTATTTAGATTTGAACGTGAAATGGTATTTAATTATACCGATAGCACCGTGGTGTTAGATATGGGGTATTACCAGTTTTGCTCCAGGGGATGAATAGGTTGGGATTGGGAAATAAAATAAATAATTACTTCGATGCGGTTCGCTAATCCCGACTAGTTTGGAAAACAATAAAATGGTTTGAAATGATATCCAAAGGAAGATTAAAGAATAAATTTAGAAGAATTTATCTTTGATAAAATTAATGGGAACCTTTCCCTAAGAATGTGATTTTGTGAATAAAAGAATATTCTGAATTGGAATGAGGCATTTGTTGTGTTTGTGTAACATTTGTTTATCATATATACGTGGGTTATTCAGAAAGGCCGGGATTACACCCATTCTGAATAACCGATTCGACGAGATGTCGAAGATGAAGACGGTGGTTGAAGACCGGAAGTCTTCACATCGTTTGGGTGATTACTGATGATCTCGATTGGGTTGTACACCCAAGATGAGGTAAACAGTTGGTGATCGTCTAGACGTACTTGGAGATCGATGGATATGCGAGGAAAGTGCATCTGGTTTCGTTCAGACCCAGAACGAACTTGTAAATGGATTGTGTGTCTGACATTGGATTTTATTCTGTGTTGATTGATCTCTTTTAAATATACATCTGTTTGGCGGCAGAGAATTTATTCTCTTGCTTAACGCCCTTCTCTGAGACGTACGAGCTCAGAGGTTGGATATCGATGGACATCAGTCGCATGGAGTGAATTGCCTGTGTGGCACGCGTAAGTGGCAATTGATCAAGGCTTATGTTGAAAAGCAAAGTCTTGTGGTTGATGATCAAAGCACGGCCTGTGTGGCGCAGCTTTGTGTATAACGTGAATTCGCGAGCCTCACACCCCAGTATGAGTCAAAAACGGGAGAGGGACCACTGGGAGAGCACGACGTTTCTTTCTAGCTATGGTGGTGTCAGTGACCTACCAGCCCTGACATTTATATCTACTTTTCACCTGTGTGGTTGTTGGAATGCGAGGCGCCTCGGATATAGGTCTGTAAGGACCGGGAAACGTGTGTTCGGGAATTGCCAATCCTCAAAAGTAAGAGAGGACCGGCCCAGCCGATTCCAAGGACCGCTGTGTGCGATCCTGGGACATTTGCTAGAGTGTCTCGAATGGAGAGGAGCTTTCCCCTTGCCTAGACTCATGACAGAAATCCAATTTCCAATACGTGATATTGCGGTTTTATTTGTAGAACCTAGTATGGCGACATAGTGGTATGGGTCATTCATGCCGCCTATGATTGATATTTATGATTGAAATTGTTTTGACACTATACACTTATAGTAATATCAAAATAATGTGTTTTAAATGTATCAAGCATGATTTGGCTATTATAAGGTAAAAACCCTATCCTCCGGCTTGAGTTGCATTGTGTGATGGGGCCTGGGTCTTATAATAGCTTCATTTTTCTTTATTTAGCACTGCGCTGTTTGTTTTATGCACTGGTATTCTTGGGAGGAAACCCGTTCCGTGTTATACGGCGTGGTCCCTTGATTTACCTAACTTTAAAATAAAGATTAATAACTGTTTTAGTTCTCACACCAGTCACATGACTGACCTGGAGTTTATTATTTTAACCTAAACTCAGGGTGCCCCTATTTTCCACACGAGCAGCTAGTAGTTTTGGTTTTGCAGATTTATATTCACAGGATCCTGATTTACAGCTGGAACGATGCTCGGTAAACTATGTATCCGTGCATTACTTCTAGTTGTGTTTTTGTATTATTTTCCGCTGCGATGTATTTAAATGTAATTTAAATCTCTGATATTTTCTGTGTAATATTTATTCATACTCTGTATATTCTTGTCTGATGGAATTGTTGAAATAACAATGAAATGTTCTTCCGTCTGAGTTCTGATTTGTCCTATTTTCAAAACGTTCTATTCAGGCCATTATATTATATATATATATATATATAATATATATATCGTCGATTTCCTTTTTAAAACATATTTTATAAATCATTTTAAATTTGTTTTCAAAACGTTTTCAACTTCATATTCAATTTTTAATCAAAATTGAATATTACATATCATCGATATATAAATGATAATATTTTCAAAACATTATATTTTGAAATCACTTCCTTTTCTATATTCATTACAAAAACGAATACAATCGATATAAATATCGTTCGCGTCAAAATGGCGCATATCTAATCAACACGACTTTATATATTTCAATAACTTCATTTTTCTATTCAACAAATCAATATTTTCTTCAACACATGAATATATATTTTATTCAACACATGAATTTTCTTTTATTCAACACATGAATATATATTTTTTTCAACACATGAATTTTCTTTTATTTAACACATGAATATATATTTTATTCAACACATGAATTTTCTATTATTCAACACATGAATATTCTTTATTTTCCAACTTGGAATGAGGCCCAATCAATTACCATATAATGTTAATTATATGGATTCCCTACAACACATGTATATAATAGCAACTATAAATAATCAACCATCATCCAGAGTGCATTCTACACTGCATAAGCATCAAATATAAATATTTAATGCTTATATCAGCCTGTCAATCAATCGATCGACATACAGCTAATTATTTGGGATTAGTGTACGCCAAATATCATCCCAACACCCGTGTGGGGTTTCAAATCAACAAACACAGATTTCTATTTGTGCAGTTGGGCGATGTGTAAAATTTATCGTCCCAATCAATATCAGTCAAATGGGTGTACATAAACAAACCGTCTGATTTGTTTATAAATATTTATTTTATATATACGTTAACAATTATATTTTCAACTATAAAATATTTATTCATTCCACATCACACAATCAATTTTTACAACACATCAATCAAACAAACAAGTCATCCATGGTCTGTGGACGACGGGTATCGGGTGCTGCTAAGCACCGTCTGCATCCTAGTATATATTTCAACTAGAAAACATATTAAAAGTGAGAAGTTCTCACATTGGGTTCCACTCCAAAAATCGCAGGAAGCTCTGAAAAATATCCGGTCTCTTCTAGAATGTAGAAGACGTCCTCACAGTCTCGGTGTCTCTTGTTTCACTGGATTTCGATCACATAGCAAAAGTATATGATTTTTATAAGTATATCATATTTCGTAGCACTTGGAAGTATTATAAAATAGTTTAAAATATTAAAGCCATTACCTTTCTGTTTAGCTCGAAACTAGGTTTCGATCTAGCACTCAAACCGTTGCACGATTCGAGGATCGGGCTGCTCCACTTGGAAGAGGAAGGAACGGCACTCAGACGCGTGGTGGTTGGGTGCAGTTCAGTGGTCGGAGGCGTGCGTGGCGGCGCTGTGAAGTTCAGCACTTTGGAGAGGTGGTTCTCTCTGATGGTGCGACAATAGGGGGTGAAGTCGGTGTTGATTTGAAGAGGGGGAAGACAGCTTCGAATAGGTGGTTCTCTCTGATGGCACTCGGTTTTGGTGAAGGGATTCGCCGGAAAATGGAAGGGAACGGAGGAGAACAGTTCCGCTGTCAGTCTGGAACGAGACGAGGGTTTTGTGATATTTTTTTATATTTTTAATTTATGAATGGAATTTTTCTATTGGCCGTTATATATATTAATTCAAAAATTAAGGTTTCTCCAAACGAACTCCATTTCAAACCCAACGATTGTCACCGCTAGCTAAATACCCCTATTCCGAACACAATGGGATATGTTTCGTAAGCCAATTCGACTATTACAGTCAGTTATTCTTCAAAATAAAGTATAAAACATTCGATTTTCGATTTGAACGTACAATTTAATTTATCGAGGCCACATACTGATTCTAAAAATTCCAGAAAAATTATATCTAGCTATGTTGGGACGATACGATCCCAACAAAACAGATTTCATCGAATTCTGAGACCGTTTGTAAAATGGCCATTTTCTGGTCGATTCAATTTAACTGAAATCAACCAAACACATTTTCCTTCGCCATGCTCAGATATTACCTTCAAAAATTATGGAATTTGAAACCTAGCAATAATTTGACATCCCGGGTCGAACAAAAGTGGTTTCGTCGAAAACCGAGGTCGTTTGCAAAATTGCTATTTTTAAGGGTCGGAATTCCACAGCGACTATTCTGAATTTTCAACTGGACATAACTTTTTATTCCCGCTATGAAATTTTGATTTTTCGGATTTGTTGGAAAGATATTTTCAAATAGATTCTAATACTTTTGGTTTCGCCAAAATTCGGTTTATTTTGAATCCTGTACATTCATTTGAAAATTGAAATCGAATTTTCAAACTACCGCGCCATTTCCAATTCCTTTTATATTTAAAATAAAATATTTATATTCTACTGATGATTCAAATAAATATATACGTTCTAATTCTATCCAAAATAAATTTCTCATCATTATAATTTAAAATAATTCATTTTAAATACTCAACTTTCACTAAAATTGCCAAAATAAAAATTTTAAATTGGGTCGAATTTCCGGGTTATTACACTAAGTTTTGATATTTTTCATAAAATGGCCATAATGTCTAATTCTTTTAAATATTTATTAGTCAATTGGTTGTTTGACAAGTTGTAAATTTGACATTACGAACCATAAAGTGTTACCATATTTGGGCACTCCCTTCTTCCATGCACACTCTCTTTCTCCTTTAAAATGCAATGAGGACAAGGAAAGGTAGAGGGGATTGTGCATAGCGACTATATGAGTGGCAATTTTAAACTACTCTATTTCTTACTTATTGTCCTTTCTTCATTATGTCAGTTCTTTGTCCTTCTTAATAGATATCTCAAGTGGAAGTCAGTATTTTTCTTAGCATACACATGATTGCAAAAGGGTGTCGGTTTGCAAGTCTCAATCCTTTTTATCATCTATGGAACTAGAGAAAAAGGTAATGAGTGAAGGTTCTCAATCCTATTTAGCATGCAGATCATAGCTAATATTCAATTACCATGGTTAATATTCAGTAGTATGGAATAATTAAAAAATATGCATAGATATTATTATCATCTACTTTGACATAGCTAATATTCAGTAGATGGAAATGTTGCATGCTACAATAAATAAAATGCTTAGATGATGAAAAATGTTGCACGTTTTCACGTGCTTTCAAACTCATGTAGTTTTTTATATTGTTCCCAAATTCTTTTAACACACACACTACTATTTTTTACTATTGCACTACAAACAGAACAGCAATACAGACAGCAAAGCACTATTTTGTTCCATGCAACCCTTAACCTTTGCAGAAGAAAGAATTATATAAAACAAGTAGTAATAAAAATTTTTTGAAAATGCAAAGTAGAGGTAGGAGTAAAGGGTCAGTTACGTTCTAACTTTTCCTTTGGATTTATAAAATTTGTTTACTCTTACTGTAACAACTCGGGTTCCGACGGACCGAATTTATTTTTTCCAAAATTCCAATCCATCGAGACCCGAGCTGTTTTGCTCTGGTATCCTGCAGAAAAGACAGAGATAAAGAAACATGTCAGAACTCGTAAAGCACCTCATAGCGGAAGGAATAAAATATACTGTAATTAAAACATAGCTTTACCTTAATAAACATACTGCTTAACCGGTATCCCAAGCTATTATATCTCTGTCACTACCTAACCTGCGAGTATGTAATGAGGAGGGGGTCAGAACATAAGTTATGTGTGAATGGGTTTAAACTACAAATGTTGAATAACCCTACATATACCAGTCTATTTCATTTTCTTGTTTATTAGGTTGTTTGTGTTGATAGCCCTTATGGCATGTACTCACGTCGAACCCATCTACTCCCTAGTAGATCAACCTAATATAGTGTATATGTGGCTACCCCCAACTAAGGTATATCCCACTCACACGGTCTCCTCCGTATGTATGCAGTCCCTTATCCAATGCAACATGTCGTACGTAATCTCATGTATATATATGTATGTGTATACCAACGCTACATCAGCATAGAACCTTCATTACTATATTACGTAAGCATTTGGACTGCCACCCTAGGTTCGACTAGGTTCTGTCATCGAGTAATGCCCCCTAGTGTACGATACACCACCCTGAGCGATGTGTATGTAGATAGACCTTTTCCCACGTATGTATCATCAATCGTACTTACTATCTACTTGCACATGTTCTCTATATGTGCAAACCCGAGTCCCGTGGCAGGGCTAATCAAGAAACACGGAACTCGGTCGGGAGCTTTAAGATATCTGTCGATGCAGATGCTAAGGTCTTCCTTTAAAGTGGCTATGTCCCACTAGACCCCTCCCTCAACTAACAAACGAAAGGCACCCATGAAAATCAAGAATGAGAACTTTCCCTGTCAGAACTGCCTAGCCCTCTATGCCCTTCCCTATTGGCCTTACCTCACATATAACTATATAGCAAGTATATGGTCTTTTGTAGTTCTCTGCCTTTCCGCTTTTCGTACTGACTGAAGATGGTAGGTAGACGACGAGTTGCTATCACAGGGCACTAAATGGTCTCGCCGACTCACGCTGGTCCATCCTAGTCTTTAGGTTGCCTTCTAATTATTGCAACCAAGGCATATTCTTGGTTCGTAACTGTGTAGACCTAACCTTTGTGTGCCCTGGTGGATCATCTGCATTCTCACAAAGGGATACCAAGAGTACCCTACTACACGTCCCCTGAAGCCGCGTGCTTCATATCCCAGTCTGTTGGATCCTACAAGAGTTTCTAGATGGACGTTCGCTCCTCCTCGTATTCTACGACTTAGTGATGATCTACCATGTTTGGTTATTCATCCTATATCTGGACTGGTTCAAGTGCGTTGTTTACTTAGTTCTCTTAACTAAGGTTTAGTACTTAGTTCTCTTAACTAAGGTTTGATACTTAGTTCTCTTAACTAAGGTTTACTACTTGGTTTTCTTAATCGTTCGTCTTCTTAACTAAGGTTTAATACTTAGTTCTATTAATCGTTGTCTACTTAGTTCCCTTAACTAAGGTTTACTGACAAGTTCTCTTTATCGTTCATATTTACATTAGTAAGAGAATAATGCCCTAAGTGTCAATCCCGAAGACCGAGATCAACATCAGATTGACACTCAGAGAATTACTCAACTCAACCAATCTCTTGTTATGTTATTCATATAACTTATGTCATCTTCTTTAATAGACTATGCATTCTCACTTTACAATTTATATCCAACTTATTTGTTTAATACTTAGTTTTCTCTAACTAATGTTTATTACTTTGTTTCTTTTAACTAAGGTTTGTTACTTAGTTCTCGTTAACTAAGGTTTGGTTACTTAGTTCTCATTAACTAAGTTTTATTTACTTAGTTCTTCTTTAACTAAGGTTTGGTAACTTAATTCTTCTTTAACTAAGGTTTGTTACTTAGTTCTCGTTAACTAAGGTTTGGTTACTTTGTTCTCATTAACTAAGGTTTGTTTACTTAGTTCTTCTTTAACTAAGGTTTGGTTACTTAGTTCTCATTAACTAAGGTTTGTCTACTTAGTTCTTCTTTAGATAAGGTTTGCCAACGAATTCAAGCATGACTTAAGTTCTTTTTATCAAATGATAGCGCACGGGTACTTTTATACATTTTCAGCTTAGATTAACTTATTTTATGGTATAAGTTGTTCCACCCTTCAAATCTTGTAGTATATCTTAAGTCATAACCTTCCCTTGGTCTACCTATTATTCAATCTTTACATTACCTCAACTTTGGTTTGTAGTAGGTTATTAACATTCCCCATCCCTATGTTGGTTAAGTTTACCCAAGTTGACTTAACCCCATCCACTTATCCATTCACATGTTATATTGGTTAAGTGTTGTCTATTCATTCATGTTAACTTAACCCTCCCACATATCATGTCATATTGGTTAAGTGTTGTTAACCCTACCATACTTAGCATGTGTCATTAACATTAATTAATTATAAATGCACCAACCTCTCACATTAGACCTATTGTTGCGATTGCTGGAAGTGCCGGTCGGTTCCGGGCAGGCTTACACCACAGCTCCGTCTAACCTCGGGTTCAAGCACGTTATGACTAACTTCCCACATTAGACCCTATTGCTTGCGGTTGCTGGATGTACAGGGCGGTTCCGGGCGGTCTTACACCACAAACTCAGTCTAACCTTGAGTTAGCCATGTTTCATCTTTAGCTAAACAACAGTTCATGTCAATTCTAGGTGTCGTATGCCAATTACAAAATTCACAAATATGTTCATGTTCAAGTTATGCCGATAGTGTCAATTTCATGTTTATACCCCAAATTACCCAAATTTTAAGTAGTATATTCCAAATCCACTTGTAATCATATTCATTCCTATTCCACGTTATAATTAATTGTCCAAACCACATATTTATTCATACCAAATTTGCATATTACCCAGTTCCACGTTCATACATATAATTTAATTCATCTTTTATACTTATCTTCCAAATTACAAATAAAATTCACATCACATGTTATCCAATTACATGCCAATCATACTAAATTATACAAATTCCATATCCAATTTAATTATGCAAATCTACACAAATTCAACGTTGCAGTATAGTCATATCCATAATTCGATTTCAAATTATACATCAATACTTCCAATCCATATTATGCCCAAACAACCCATTTCCCTTCTTAATTTCTCATTTACGTTTAAAACGCATATATCCATGATAGGCGTAGGCTCGAGATATCCTAGCTATAAAAATAAAAAGGGGAAAGAATAAAAAGGAGAGAATTCAACGTAGTCATATATAAAATACCTGTTTTTATTGAATTAACATCATATTCATTATATGTATACATGGGGAATGGCGAACGATATTAATAACATTATACAACAAATATAATTTAAACTCCACTCACATTGATTGGATTGGAGAAACAAATGATTTGTTGTTGATGTTGAAACATTGATTTAACCCTATTATTTGATTGTTGGTGAAGAGCATGAATTGTTGATGAAGAACTTCTAATTTGATTTGATTAAACTCCAAAGCTGATGAAAAACTTGCAATTTAATTTAGAGTTTAGGGGCGGCGGCTATGTTTGGTTGAAGTTTGGCGGCATGGAGGCATCATAGAGAATTATAATGCATTTGGGTTAGGTTAGGGATGTATTTATAGGTGTAGAGAGTGCTTTAGGACCATTAGATCAGCCCAGAAGCCATCAGAATCGCACATACACAACAGAACCCGTCATAGGGCAAAACTGCCCAGATCTGGGGGCAGGTCGACCCCCAGGTTGACCTCCCTTAAGGGAGGTCGACACTAAGGTCGACCTCCCTTGATAGAGGTCGACACTAATGTCGACCTGTCTGGTTGATGGGCGGGAATTTTCCCGCCCAGCTGCCTGGGTCGAATTTCAAACTGTTTTGAATTTTTCTAATTCTTCTAAAGGCCATAACTCCTTTATACGGAGCCCAAATTTCAAAAACTTGGACTCTGTTCCATGTAAAATTTCGAGATGAATGCATTGGTGATGCCCGTTTTACTTTAATTCTTAATATTTGAATTAATTATCTGTACTTTATTATCTTCTTCGTTACACACACTGTTATTTAGTTAATCTTTCCTTTTTTTTATGTATTGACTAATTTTCATTGCATATCACCATTATTAACCTATCTATGCATATATCTTATTTTTAATTATATTAAAAATGCGGGGTGTTACATTCTCCTACCCTTAAAGAATTTCGTCCCCGAAATTCGATAAGAGTAAAATAGATAATCCCTCGCAATATTCATCCATCAAGTGTGCATCCAATTGTTGCAACATTGTGCACATGAGCAAGGTGAATCACATCATAGTAAATCATGTATGCCTAATTTGGATCCACCTATATGTATGCAAATCTTAAAAACTCTTTCAAAACATGATGCTCACATCCTAAATATACTTGCAGTTCTATATGAATGCAATATATTTGAAAAATCAAAACATTTTTCACCCAAATTTTCCCATACTCTTACAGAATAAGAGCATAGTTCATCCAATTGTCGCATCCAAAATCCTACCAATCATCATTAAACTTGATTTTTAGAAAAATCTAATTTTCTAACTCTGATTTCTTATGTCACGAAAAGGTATAGAATGGAAGAACTTACATTTTCCGTTGTACCTTTTATAATTGTACTTGAATTTTTATATAACTATTCTATATAGATTTCCTATTTCCTATCCAAGCACAACTACATAAGAATATATTTTTTTCCTTCTTCAATTATCTTGAAAAGTTTTCATTTTTGTTCATCTTTGTCTTAAGATTTTCATTTCCTTTTCCCGTCTTGTTTTGTTGCTTCACTGAATTTGTTGGTTTCTTGTTAGTTAGGCTATTCTCTTTTTAGCTTATTTGGCTCAGTCCGATTTCTCAAGTTTATTTTTCAAATAAGCTTTTCCATTTTCAGCTCAAACATTATCCTACATAGCTACTTTTATGGGCCAAGAATCTTAGGAAATTGTCACCTTCGACAATTGCGAGTCCACACAACATGATCTATATACTTGCTTGCCCTTCACTACCTAGTAGTTATTGCTAGTCCATGCTGTGTATCACTAGCCTATACTTTACTCTCTTTTTTTAAGCAACAATTCTAGCCTTCTCAATGCTTATGCATTCTACGGGAATTTGTTTTTATTATTATTCCAAGACAGTTCCTGCTATTTACTTCATAGCCTAATATTTTTCTTGTTCTTTCTAGATACTACCCCTCACCTACTCCATTCTTTTTAAAATATGGTTTGGCCTCATTTTTTTTTCTTCCAAAATGTAGTAAAACTTTATTCTCTTTTCCAAAGCTTGCTTTTGCCAAACCATAAAAATAATATCATAAAATGCAAAACATTTTTTTTCAAATCACAAAACTGGAGTAGGCAAGGACTACTATCGGGTTTACGTTGTTCCTACTTACAATGTTAATCTAGCTACTCGGTACTAGGTGTAATCACCTTCTCTACTCTTAGTTCCTTCAACTTATTTTTTCCACCCACAAAATTTCTTTTTAAATCAGCAATCAAAATTTATAACCAACAGAGTAGAGATATCAAAACTTTCTTTTCAATCCTTTCATATATTATAATATGAAAACTAGTGAGCTATACATGCTCTATAATATGCATCAATTCATGGGAGAAATCTTTAAAACAAGAAATCATTATTTTACAAAATATACCCCACTTTACTTTAAAACCCAATATGCATTTTTCAAATATGCTCTTTACATATTTCTTTCAAACATTTAAAATACTTTTAAGATTAAAAACTTGAAAATACCACAAACTCTTTTGCCAAAACTTTTATAATTTCCAGTTCTTAAAAGTTAATCATTGAGTTAGACTCAAAATGGGTCTCCAACTCAACTAGGATTTCCTAGACACTCTTCCAAAGTCAATTCTCTCAACTATATATATATTCCTAATCCATTTTCCACAATTTAACCTTTTTCTAATTTGTAAGGTTTCACTTTTAAACCCACTACTCTGAAATATCATTTCAGTTTCCATCCTAAGGGATATTTTCTTTCTCTAACCCCAAGTCACAATGTACACTTTCCCAACCACCTAATGGTTTCAAAATTTCTACATTCGTTACTTTTAGTGTACAAACCAATATCCCAACTCTTTCCATATCTAGTGGGCTACTCTATGGATTTAGGTTTATGTATATTTAATATATTTATATTTTAGAAAATACAATTACGTTCACTCATTATCTCCCTAAGATCACTAAAGCGAAGCTTTGATACCAGATGTAACAATCCGGGTTCCGAAGGACCGATTTTTTTTTCCAAAATTCCAATCCATCGAGACCCGAGCTGTTTTGCTCTGGTATCCTGCAGAAAAGATAGAGATAAAGAAACATATCAGAACTCATAAAGCACCTCATAGCGGAAGGAATAAAATATATTGTAACTAAAATATAGCTTTACCTTAATAAACATACTGCTTAACCAGTATCCCAAGCTATCATATCTCTGTCACTACCTAACCTGCGAGTATGTAATGAGGAGGGGGTCAGAACATAAGTTCTGTGTGAACGGGTTTAAACTACAAATGTTGAATAACCCTACATATACTGGTTTATTGCATTTTCTTGTTTATTAGGTTGTTTGTGTTGATAGCCCTTATGGCATGTACTCACGTCGCACCCATCTACTCCCTAGTAGATCAACCTAATATAGTGTATATGTAGCTACCCCCAACTAAGGTATATCCCACTCGCACGGTCTCCTCTGTATGTGTAACAACCCGGATTTTTACAACGTGTTAAGACAAGAATTAAGGCAGAATTAAATGTTAAAATCTGAATCAGGATAAACGGGTTGCGCCATTGCGTTCGTCTCGGAAAAATACGCGAAATAGAGTCCGAAATTTCGTAAATCGGAGTCCGTATGACCGAGATATGGCCTCGTGAAGTTTCACGAAAAATTCGAAAACGAAAACAGATTCAAATTTCAGAATTCAGAAGAGGCGGGAAAATTTCCCGCCAGACCAGGGGAGGTCGACTGGGGATTCGACCCCCTGCCAACCAGATCGACTGGGGAGTCGACCCCAGGGTCGACCTGCCTGGTCGGACCCAGGCAGCCTGGTGCACCTGTTTTGCTGTTTGGCTCGGTTTTGGAGGCTTGTGACGATTTTTGAGGGCTTGGATCTATCCTAGGGTTAATCTAACGGCCTAAACTACTCCTAATCTCTATAAAAAGACCCTAAGCCTACCCTAAACCCCTCATAAATCACTCTTGCAACGAAGTGCTGCCCAAATGCCCAGTGATCATGGCCTCCATCTCCTATTCCTAGAGACTATGCATTCAAATCGGATTCAAATCAAAAGGTGCAAGCTTGCTACACCAAATCGAGGCCAAATCAACGTTGTGATGCAAATTCCATGACGGTTCTTCATCAAAGGATCCACCTTTCTTCGTCAAAATGATTCATGCTCCTAGTCCTCTTGCCACGCTATGTAAGTTCTAGCTACTTCGAGATGTTAATGGTAGTTTAATCATGGCATGGAATAAAATGTGGTCAAACATGAATGCTATAACCTATGCGAGCCTAGTTTGCTCCTTTATCATGAACATATGACTTTGGGTTATGTTTTAGCGACTAAACCATGCTATTCATGTTGCATTGGACTTAGTTTGCCATGCAAGATTGGACCTTTACTTATAGTATGATAGCATGAACACTTAGAGCCACCTTGACTTGTGAAATAGTTGCATAAATTGGACTTTGGGGCTCATGCATGTAAATGAAACCAACCCCCTTATGATATCATGTTTATGTAAGGTCAAACCCTGTTATGACAACATGCAAGTTTGTGGGCAAATTTCCTATGATAATATGCAAGTTTGTGGCCAAATCCTTTATGACATTATGCATGCTTATGGCCAATCCCTACTCAAGTGAAAACACGATTTTGGGGAAGTTAGATAAACATGAACATGACATGAAATCTTGACGTGAATATGACATGAAAACTTGACTTGAGGTTACATGTGAACACGACATGTAAGTTGAACCAAAATGGGGGCATGACACGTGGGGTAAACATGGGACTTGAAATTAGACACGTATGGGTTGTAAGTGTAATATGACACTAGACCAAACATGAAAGTGGCCAACTCGAGGTTGGGTTGAGTTTGTAGCATAAATCTACCCGGACCCGCCCGGCTTAACTAGTGGCTACAAACAATATGATCCAATGTGAGAAGTTGGTCATGTCGCGCTTAAGACCCGAGGTTAGACTAGGTTGTGGTGTAAAACTACCCGGACCCCCCCCCCCCCCGGCTTAACTAGTAACCACAAGGTCTAATGTGAGAGGTTGAGAGTGCATTAATTAAATTAATGCCACATGATAAGGTTAAGTAAAGTTGACTAATGACACTTAACCGATATGACACGAATGGGTAGGTTAAGTGGGACCGGGCTTGATTTCTTAATGACACTTAACCATGCAAGACAATTAGAGGATGGGGTTAAGTAATTTACGCTTAACTAATCTAAACACGGTAATTAAATGGGGTTAAGTAATTAAGACTTAACTAATGTAAACATGGTAATTAGATGGGGTTAAGTAACCTATACTTAACTAATCTAAACACGGTAATTCGATGGGGTTAAGTATAACACTTAACCAATCTAAACTTGGCAATCCAATGAGGTTAAGTAACCAATACTTAACTAATTTAATATGATAATTTAATGGGGTTAAGTAACTTATACTTAACCAATTATACGTGATGATTTGATGAGGTTAAGTAACCTACACTTAACCAATCTAATACGTGGGTCTGGTAGGGTTAAGTCACAAGACCTTTTAAATTAGGCTTAACCATTGTAATACGATTAGTGGATGAGGTTAAGTTAACCTACACTTAACCAATCCGACTCGACAATCTGATGGGATTAAGATAATCTATGCTTAATCAATCTAACATGATAATTTGATAGGATTAAGACAAATAAATACTTAACCAATTTGACTTGATAGGGTTAAGTCATGAGCTTCTTGGTACACTTAACCAACCTGTAGGGCTAAGCCTTGAACTTGAGTACTTAGCCGATCTTGACATGATTCGTAGGCAGGTTAAGTCATGAACTTGGATAACAACACTTAACCCATTTGACAAAACACTAGCTCAGGGGACTAGGTTGGAAATCGTAGTTAACAAGGATAGCAGAAAGAGGAGCTAAGTGGTAAACCTTAGTTAAGGGTAACTAAGTAATAATTCTTAGCTAAGGACATGAGACTAGTTCATAAAGAGATGAGTAACCTGGTACGGTAGGTCATCACTTAGTATACGAGGAGGAGCAAGTTATCTGACTTGGATAAAAGCTCCAGCGAATTGGGTGACGAAGCGGAAGCTTCGGGGAACGTGAGGGTACTCTTGGTATCCCTCTGTGAGGTGGCAAGTGGTCCATGAAACCCGGCCTCACAGAGGTTAAGGTCTGCGGTAGAAGAGCCAAGACTATGCCTTGGTTGCTATGCGAGCGACCTAAAGACTGGGATGAATTAGCGTGGAGTCGACGATACTTGATTTTGCCTCGGGATAGCATGTCGCCGACTACCTACCATCTTTAGTCAATCGTGTACGTACGGAAAGGCAGGGAACTCCCAAAAGACCATATACTAGCTATCGAGTTATGGGTGAGGTTGGCTATCTGGAAGTGGGCATCGATGGGCCTTAGTGTAGTTCTCATACATGATTTTTCTTGGATTGCCTTTCAGTAGTTGAGGGAGGGGTCACGTGGGACCATAGCCACGGGTATAAAAACAGACCTTGATATCTGCATTAGCAGACGACTTAAAGCTCCCGACCGAGTTCCGTATTTCTTGATTTGCCCTGGCACGGAACTCGGATGGCACATTGAGGAACATGTGCGTCTAGACATGGAAAACGATTCACGATACATACGCGGGATAAAGGGCGCGGTTGACGGGTGGCATAATCCCTAGTGGCCCTAGGTGGCTGAACCCGAACCGAGACACTGAAACGTTCATTAGGTAGCATAATCCCTAGTGGTCCTAGGTGGCATAAATCCTAAGTGAACGCGCGATAGTTCATGGTAAGGAAACATAACTAGATCAAGGGTAGCAGTCCAAAATAACCTCAAGGATATAACGTTTACGTGGGAAAGCCCGTATGGCCTACGGCAAAGGACTGAACTTATACATGGAAAGAAACATACGAGTTGGGAAAAACCTACATATGCTATATATTAGGTTGACATGGACCATTACATGACATTGGGCATGGGACATTCATAGTTAACACATGGCGCGGGTTGGGATACTAGTACGAGCGGTGCAGAGCAAATATACATGTTAGAACCAGGAGAAATATACATGATAGATACCGTGGGACGTTATACAGGATAGATACCTTGGGATAGTATACTTGATAGAAACCTGACGATGTGATACCTTGATTTATCATGACACCGTAGTTTATCATGATATCTTGGTTTACCTTGCTTCAGCCTGTTACCCTGGTTTAGTTTATCTATCTTGTAGTCATCCTTATGTTTACTTTCAGTTTATGCATGTCATGTTACCTTTACCTGTTTTTATACTGGAAGTAGATAGGACTTACCAGTATTTATGACTGACCCGGTTTTGTTTCGCCTCTTTGTCTTCCGTTTCCCCCCCAGGTTTTAGGGAGGAAACAATGTTATCTAGTTCGGACTTCTTCTGCTTGAAGGTCATCACGCATGGCTTGGACTTTTCTTGGCTATGGCTACTTTACTGTTTTACTTGGGGAATAATTCATGAAATGGTTTTATGCTTCTTTATTATTGCAAGACAGGTTTTGATGTATTCTGATGTACAAGGCTTTAGACCTTATTTTATAAGGTAATGAAATTTGTTTTACTTCCGCTGTTTTATATATGTTCTGTCTTGTAATATTTCTGTGCATGTTTACCTCGATAATGCTTCACCAAACCTAGTGCATTCCCTTTGTGAGAGACCCTAGCGGAGGTGGGGTGTTACAGTATGTATGCAGTCCCTTATAAAATGCCACATGTCGTACAGAATCTCATGTATATATATGTATGTGTATACCATCGCTATGTCTACATAGAACCTTCATTACTATATTACGTAAGCATTTGGACTGCCACCCTAGGTTCGACTAGGTTCCGTCATCGAGTAATGCCCTCTAGTCTACGATACACCACCCAGAGCGATGTGTATGTATGTAACGACCCGGATTTTGAGCGACTTTGGTTATCGACGTAAGCTCGACGTCGATAACCAAAACATCGAAAATCCCGGTAATTAATGAAAGAAATTAGAAGGTGAGAATAGATAAGATAGAAACTTAGAATAGAAGAAGAAGAAGAACACAACATCAGAGTAACACGAACCTCACTGCGGAACGAATAACATATAATATATAACATAACTTTGAAATATAATAGTTATGTATACAATAGCACTTATCAGAGTACAACACTTACAACACAGTGGAAATAACTATAGCTATATGATCTTGAAGCCTCCTGCTCCACGCTCTTCCAGTATATCTGTAAATTCCTGACTACTTGACTGCCCGTACAAATTTAGGCACCCAAGAGTTTAGGGAAAACAACAAAGTAAACTCCGGGTCAGTCATGGGACTGGTATGAGTAAAACCGTTTAAACAAGTATATGAACAAGTAAACGATATCTCATAAGACCACGCCGCAGAACGGAACGGGTTTTTCCCTTATGAGAATCAAAAATATCTTTTTATCAAAAACCTTTTGATATTATAATATGTCTATGTACAAATAGATATCAACTAGCAAAACGCTTTCATCTCACATTCTACATATATAGTATACAATCAAAATCGCAAGCACGTATTGGATAATGGATTTCCAACTATGACAAGGTATGGAACCACCTTCCGATCAGTGTACTCTAGGAACGATACACTGGAGTTCCACAAGAACATCTTGCAACTCAGCCACACATGACCGACCACTCATTTCGCTTGAGTGTGTCGAATGTACATCACCAACGGTTGGGATCAGCAACCGTTCCCGTATATATATGGGACAGCATTGATAGATTTAAGAAACAAATGAATATTCACTAGATAGGTGATTATACACCCTACTTCGGTGCGACCGACTTAGCCATGCTGCCTGCCCAATTTCTGTCATTTACTGGTTGATGAGGCTAGAAGCTACGCTTTATCATCACATCAGATTCACTTCGAATGCCACATTGTTAGGTCCATCGAAAATCACTAATTGACGTCTACAACAATACATTACGTTTTAGCTAAAAGAAGTTTCCTTCTCCGCTTCCACTCTTGGTACGGTTGAAGAAATCAAGGTACGTGACCTTTCTGGAAATACTCTGTCAGACGTTCATTCATACAAGTCATCCTCATTCACTTAGAATGTCACATCGTCATACCCGCCAAATCACAAATTTACTTATCCAAAAATAACACGGGTATACAGCTAAGAAAAACGAATTCCTCCGCCACCAAACGTGAATACGTTTGAACAGATCAACTTACGCGATCCATTGGATATACTCTGTCAGACTTTCGTCCATACAAGTTGTCATGGGACTAGACAAACCGAAGGCACTATTCCGTATATCCATCTTAGTCACTGTTATCTAAGACTTATACAACAGCCCTTGCATTTTACTCCGTCTTCAATTATCTTTGGCATATATGATTCGCAATGCTTATGCCAATACAGAGTGGTTCTTTGGATAATAATCCAACCAGTCTCTCCATATTAACACCGTTAAAATGGTCAAAACTTCGATAGTCTGTGAGTTAACTATCAAAGAAAAACAAGTGTGCAAACAACGATATTATTTCCAAATGGAAATTATATCGAACAGACATCATTTAACATAAATTTCTTTAGTTCATTTATTTACTTATCTCCTGTTTCCCTATATTCTAAATTCTTATTTTTCTTTTATCAGAAAACATTTCTGATTCTCGTTTGGAAAACATTTCCAAAACTCCTTTACGATCAAACCTTACCATTTCTTAGTCAAGAAGGAAGTCACTCAAGTTGGGGTATAATTACCTCTCAGACCTTAACTGAACAACGTTATAACTTCGAAATGGTCAAAGTTTATCTTTTAATCTTTAACAACTTCTTTACACCTTTCTCGGATTCAATTTTACTAATCCACTTCTATATTTAAAACATTGGTTATAACGATAAGGTTATAATCCCTACTTTCGAATTATTTAACTTTAATTATAACTTCTATTCTTATTAGTGAATAATTAACCTAACACTTATTTATTTATAAATAAATAAATCTCTATTTAAACACTGGGAAGTATAAGTACTTTCCCGAATTCGATATAATCGAATTTTGCCGATTAACTCTCTTCGAGAAATCTCTATTTGATTAACTCTTCTTCGAATAACCTATATTCGATTAACTCCTTCTCGAATAAACGATATTCGATAATCTCTCTTCGAATAACTAATATTCGATGACTCTTCCTTTTCAAATATCTCCTATTTGAAAATCTCACTTCGATTTAACTATAATCGATAACTCCCTTCGATGAAACTAACATCGATAACTCCTTTCGATGAAACTAACATCGATAACTCCTTTCGATGAAACTAACATCGATAACTCCTTTCGATGAAACTAACATCGATTTATTTAACTCGACGAACTTAACTCGACTAACTTAACTTGACTCGACTAACTCGACTTACTTGGTTTGACCAATTTGATTCGATTAACTAGGCTCGACTAACTCGACTAACTTAACTCGACTTACTTGGTTCGACCAATTCGATTCGATTAACTAGGCTCGACTAACTTGGTCGAACCACCCGATCAACTCAACTTATTTCTCAACTCGATCAACTCGATTAACTCCTATCGAATAACTAATATTCGATTAAACTCCAATCGCTTGACTCTAGATTGCAGCGATCACAATGGTTACGCCTGACTCCCTCAGGAAACATCCGACCGCCGTAGGCTATTTACAGCCCTGCGAATTACGCTAGCAGTCGTACAAGATGGCAACTTACCCTGAATACTATGTTTGACTAACTCTGTTTCAAATAACTATATTTGATTAACTCTAGTTCGTTTTAACTCTAATCGATTAACTCTAACTAATTAACTCCAACTGGTTAACTCTAACTGATTAACTCTAACTAGTTAACTCTATTTGACTAACTCGACTTGACTAACCCCTTTCGAATAACATATTCGATTAACTAACTTTCGAATTCCATATTCGATTAACTAACTTCGAATACCATATTCGATTAACTAACTTCGAATACCATATTTGATTTCTCCTTTCGAATGTCTATATTCGATTAACTAACTTCGAATACCATATTTGATTTCTCCTTTCGAATGTCTATATTCGATTAACTAACTTCGAATACCATATTCGATTAACTCCTTTCGAATGTCTATATTCGATTAACTAACTTCGAATACCATATTCGATTAACTCCTTTCGAATGTCTATATTGGATTAACTAACTTCAAATACCATATTCGATTAACTCCTTTCGAATGTCTATATTCGATTAACTAACTTCGAATACCATATTCGATTAACTAACTTTGAATACCATATTCGATTTACTTTATTCACTTTATAAAGATTTCCTTTTTAACAACGTTTTATTCATTTGAAAAGATTTACTTTTAAATAAAGGTTCTACACTTTAAAAATGATTTCCTTTTTATAATGTTCCCTTTCCAATTCTATTTGTAAATGGTTTACAAATATTCCCTTTTCAAATTTATTCTTGAAATATTCTAACTCCTTAAATTCCCGGGAAAATTCGCCATAACCTCCTTTGTATCGGGAGCATCGGGAAAATCCCCAAACTCGCCACACAGGCCTTTCCATTCAAAAAGAAATGTTTTGAATTTATTCCCTTTTTGAATATCTCCTATTTATTAATATTCCCATTTATAAATATCGCTTATTTATAAATATTCCAGTTTATAAATATTCTGTTTTCAATATCACTTTGAAAAATCTCCTTATCAATATCCCGTATGTTATGGTATTCAATCATATCAAATCACGATGTTCAATATCGT
Organism: Allium sativum; assembly: GCA_030737875.1. NCBI lineage: Eukaryota > Viridiplantae > Streptophyta > Magnoliopsida > Asparagales > Amaryllidaceae > Allium > Allium sativum. The sequence goes on from CM060913.1 coordinate 488,760,238, forward strand.
CCATACACACACAATCAACAACAGGTTATAATTCACATCATATATCAAAATATATGAAAAACAATAAAATAACTGTTGAGGAATCCAGTTGGATTCCTCCAACCTGTTCCCCTGCATCACAGATGTTAGACAAAATAGATAACATCACTTTCAGTTCCATATGATATATTCTGTTAAACAGAATCAATATAGAGATTTGACTAACTGACTAGCAGTTCAATCAAACAATCAACACACAGTAAATCAGACAAATTTCTAACAGTTCTAAAGATACAACATGAAAATATAAACTGTTCAGAGTTAGTGAGATTTACTCACATTTGCAGTTCATCGTCAAAGAACGGTAAACCGTTATTTGATTTGAATCAAACAATTTATTTCGCCATAAATTCGTACGAGCCCCAATCCACTTCCAGTCAGCTTCATTGTGAAGCTCTCGTCCATACGGTTCTGTCGGATCTTGTTTCACTGAAATCCGATCACGTACGATAAAGTTATTCAATATCGAAGTTCATATATATTTAAAATAAATAAAAGTTTGGACTTTATTTCTTAATGGGCCTTGCCCTATTTATTTCCGACCCACTAACCTTTACAAAGTCGGACCCGATACCTTCTTCTTCCCCAAACCGGTTTCACAACGCAATTCCCTCCAGTATTTCCAAGCCTTTGACCACAGTTTGACTGCGCTTCCCATCCACCTCGTCCACGTCTTAGGGCCGCCACCACCACCAACAATTTGCTCTTTGCAAACCCTACCCGACCAACCCCTTATCCACTAGCTCGCACCCCCCTAATCCAAACCGCCTGTAGCCCATCCCCGATCATAGCAGACGTCGCACTCCACACCTGACCGCCGAACGCTTCCTTGCGACCAAAAAAATGCTCCTCCGGCCATCAGGAGTTCAGTCGCCACCTCGATTTGACGTCCAACCCCTCCAATAAAAACCCAATATCCCCTAGCTGTTGTACAAGACAAGTCGAGCACGCTGGTCAAAATCCATCGACCCAGATCCCACCGAACACAAAACGAAGACCACCAATACGAAGCTCTCTTACGCATGAACTCAACGGACCTAATTTCGTTTGTTTTCATTTGGTAAATCTCTCGAAACAATTGCTCAAGGAATTTAAAGAGGAGGTGGCATGAAATTTCCTTTACAGAAGGAACGAGTTAGGTTGTAAGAAGTTAAGGTGATTATATAGTGGCCAGGATTTAGATATTTTCCTTAAGATATTTTCAGATATTTTCATTTTAAATATTCATTTCGTCTTCTAAAAATCCGTATGATCACATACGACACCCAAAAATCACGAAACTGGACATGCAGCTAGAGTTGGACATCACGGTCCCAACGAAACTGGTTTCGTGGAATTCCGACTCCGTATGCTCACACAGCGTATTTTTAACTGTCGAAATACGGACTGTTCTTCACTCTAAAAATCCGTACGGCCACACAGTGACTCTAAAAATCACGAAACTTGACATCTAGCAACTATTTGATATTGCGGATCCAACAAAACTGGTTTCGTCGAATTCCGACTTCATTTGCAAAAGTGGCTATTTTTAAAGCTCTAAATGGCCTATTTAAATATATAAATATATTTAAATATAATTAAATTAAATATTTAAAATTAAATATTATCGTCTATATTCACTGAGGAATAACATACAGCTCCAGGGTAATTATATACTCGCTATTCCGAGTCCAGATTGATTCGATATTCAATTTACATTGAAAAAATCCTTTTATAACGTATATAAAGCGTTACGAATTATAAAGGAATTTCACAGCGACTTTTCTGAAATTTGATTTGGACGTACATCAAAATCTACACGACGAAATCCCGATTTTTCTCTTCCACTAGAAAGATATACTCCACCAGCTCCACACGTTTCTTGTTTCACAGAAATCCGATTTAAAACGAATCCTGTACATTCAGTTGAAGTCTAAATCGCCAAATAGTGAACTACCGCGTCGTTACGCGCTCTATTTTAACTATAATATAATTATACGTTTCAAACTGACGTCGATTGAATATATTCGTCAATATATTTCTGTAACGACCCGTGTTTTTGGCACTCGAATATGTAATGTAATTTATTTAATTTAAATATTATATTTGGAATATCGATGGAATTAGTATCTAATTCGCTATTTAAAACAAAGTTCGACGTTATATATTTACATGATTATAAATAGAGCTTGAAATATAGCGCTGCAGTTTGAAAATTCGAGTTTGAACTTCAACTGGACATACAAAGTCCGATATAAGTCGGATTTCTGTGAAACAAGAAACGTTGGAACCGTAATAATGATAGCTTTCATATGAAAGAGAAAAATTCAGATTCTGTGTTATTGGTTGCGAGTAATGGCTAAATCAAATTTTGGAAAAAAACGCTGTGGAAATCGTTATTGGCCGTTAAAATAGCCGTTTTACAAACGGACTTTGTTTTCGATGAAATTAGTTTCATTGGGACCGTAACGTTAAATTATTGTCAGAAAGTCAAACGGCGTGGCAAACAGAAGTCGTATGAGACCACAGCAACCATAAACGCCCGTTCAAATTCTATAGCGCGCATTCAAATAAATAAAAGGACATTTGAGTGTAACTTGAGCAGATGATCGAATTAGGCCACGAAACCAGTCCCGTTGAGTTCGTATCGTCGATTAGAGTCAGAACAGCTATATAATTTGTTGTTTTTAGAGACCGGATAATTTGGCGTTAAAAAGGATAGGGCGGTTCGGGGTAAAAACAGCCTATCGGGCAAACAGTCTCAGAATGCGACGAAACAAGTGCCGTTGGGTTCGTATCGAAAAGTTATTGCAAGATATCAAGGTTTCAAGTTGATTTGATTTATCTGGTGATCATGAAAAATTTAAAAGCGTGTTCATTTCTGGTTTTATAAAAGAAATTTTTTCATACGACCTCGGATTGCGACGGAACTTGTCCCATTGGGTCCGGAATACCTTTTTACACCAAGAATAGTTTTTTTTATCAGTAGACAGAAATCAATTGTAGTGGTTTTTAACACAATTTCTCTATAACAAAGTTTCATACATTATTTTATCAATAAAATACATTCCTTTCTTTCTACTATAACCTTCTTTTCTTCCCTGTACGCTACACCTAGGGTTGTCTATCCTAAACAATCCGTGCACATGCAATATGGAAGCGCCACAGTGTTGTATCCTTTCAACATCTTTTCAGCAACCCTGTACGTTTGGGCAAGCACATGTTTCTGCCTTCACTTTACTTTTCTTATTACACAGCTATAACATACCCTACAAACCTATGCCGTGCGTCCCAAGCTCTCAATTACCTTGCGCCTCACTCTACTTAAGAACCGTGACAGGCAAGGGTTGTTTCGAAACCCACCCACGCCACACTGCTACATACTCTTTTCTGCAAACCTATTACCTACATTTCCTTGGCTCCCACGCACCTCTTTCTATATAAACAGTTGCTCCACTTTCATTTTTCACCGCTTCAGTAATAGGAAAAACGCGAGCCTTCCCTCGAAACAAAACACTAACTCGTATGAAACTCAACATTTCAATTCACAGTATAAGATCAAAGTGAACCCATGCGTGAGTTACTGGCGGTAGCAGGTGTGTGCGAGGCGGTGCGAGTTCACGAGTGGGTATTGGGTTAGAACGCTTGGAAGCAGGGAGGGTCGCGGAGCATCTACTGGTGATGGGTTCAAAGACAAAGTCTGAAAGGGGATCGGCTTAAGGCCTGGGTTAAAACATGGTTTACTGGTAACTAAAATGATTAGGAAGTGATTTAATGTTATTAAGTATTTGATTAAAAACTAATTAAAGTTTGGTGCATGGTTTTTCAGCTTGAACAGAACGAAGGGAGAGATGATACTATCGAGCCCAAATCCATTTAGAAAAGGGAAAGTAACGTAATCAGTTTTAAGTATTTTCAATTAGAATTTAACTAGTACTAATGGGTAAATTAAAAGATCATTATTTGAGTTCAACTCCTATATGCTAAATCACGAAGTGGATAACAGGGTATGGGATTGCCTGATGGTTTCTGAACGAGCATAAAAGGGAGGAACAAAGCTGTGAAGAGTAACATGTGGAAATTCAATTCGAATGGATGAGGAAGTAGTTTTAATCGGCTACAAACCGTGTAATCAAGTAATCAGAATCAATACATGGTTTAACTAAAAGTTAACTAGTTTAGAAATCTAATCCTATAATTTATAATGTGAATTATTGGCAGGAATGAATGCAGCGAAGCTGCTGAGAGAAGTTTGGACCATTTTGCTCCTCATAAAAGTAATTAACATAATTAATTGTTAAATGATTATATGGTTAAAGAATTAACTAGTTTTAATTAAATCGTGTACGGAATTAACTGTAACATGTGCGCATATTACCAGAACTTGATGAAACAAGGAACATTGGACTCCTGTTGACGAGCGCCAAGACGTGTAGTGGAACTGGATACGAGAATCAACCGGGATTTTTAGTTAAATTAAACACTCGTTTAATTTAATTAAAATCACCACTTAAACAACGGTATCAACTCAAGGTGAGTTAAACTCACTCAGTTTTCCCATTTATGTTTTATATAAATTGGGTTTTTAACTTGTATGCTCTGTTTGCTGATGGTTGCCTATTTGCTAGTTATACAGTTGTTTGTTGATTTAACTGATGAAATTAAACTGTGTTTAATTTCAGTGGAATACCAAATCGTTATTTAACGATTGGTTCCAATAAAGGTAACTTACCTTATTGGTCACGTTTATTTTATAAACGTGTTTTAAATGGTTGAATTGTTTGCATTGTTTGTGGTTGATGTTAAATGGCCGTTATTTATTGTTATCAGTTAAATGAAAACTGAATAATCTGGTTTGTGATAACTGTTTTGAATATAGGGAAGAACAGTTTGGAGGGATCCAACAGGATTCCTCAAATATATTATTTATTTCATATTTTCACATATGAACTGTCCTGTTGGGCTGATTGATTTGATTGTTGTTTATTGACTGAATATTCAACATCTGTTTGGGTTGAACCAATGGGCGGTATTGGTTAAGTGTTTGGCAGAGTATGGCCTATAGAATCAATCGTGTTATAAATGTTGATTCACCGTCAAGTGAATTGATAGAGTTGAAGTTATAAAATTTATTTTATAACTAGAGTTAGATTTTGAAATATTGATTTTGATTACAACTTATGTTTATCGGAGGATAAGAACGTTGTTTGATCAAGGTCTGAGAGGTAATTAAAATACCCCAACTTGAACAACATCGGGATTATCTGAAGATAGTATTAGTTGGTAATCGTAAGAGACGTTAGTGGATATGTTTTGAAAATCTAAACAGCGATTTTAGCGCTGTTGTTATAATATATGTTTTGTAAATCTAATATAGCGATTGTAGCACTTTTGCTATAGTAAATGGGTTGTAACCCTAAACAGCGATTATAGCGCTGTTGTTTTGTAAATCTAAATAGTAATTATAACGCTATTGTTATGACATATGTGCTATAAATTTCCTTGTTAAAACTAATGGATTTCCGAATCTAAAAGATGATTTGACGGAAGAATTAAGTGGGAAATTGAATATAGTTATTCGAGATAGAATTAGCCAAACATAATTATTCGGCTAAGTTGCTATTTCGTACGACTGCTAGCGTAATTCGCAGGGCTGCAGATAGCCTACGGCGGTCGGATGTTTCCTGAGGGAATCAGGCGTAACCATTGTGATCGTTGCGATCTAGAGTCAAGCGAATGGAGTTAAGTCGAATCTTAGTTAATCGATAAGAGTTAAATAAGTCAAGTTAATCGATTAGAGTTAAATCGAATTAGAGTTATTCAAATATCATATTTTTGAATATTAAAAGAGTTAGAAGTTTTTAATTTAACAAAAGTAAATCAGTTTAATTAAAGGCCAAGTGATGCTAAATACCGAACCAGTGAACTCATTGGAGTGTCATGATTGAAACACTGAATATTTTGATAGTTAAAACACCGACTATCAAATTTGTCCAATACGATTGTTGGTATGGAAAGACCGGGATCGAATTTATATTCGAAAACCATTCCGATCAACAAATACGTGAAGATATCAGAAGATGATCGAGATGGTGCTGTGAAGACCGTGGGTTTTCACAAACGGAAGAACCACTAATATTCTCTGCCTGGCAAGCAGAGATAAACTGTGATTCTGTCGTGGTTGGAATCTACGGGTTGCAAGGACTACTCGCTACTGATCCATGGGGTGATTCCTATATGGATGCGGCAGGAGAGTGCCTTCGGTTCATCCTGTTCCTGGATGACGTGTATGGACGAGTGTCTGACAGAGTATTTCCAAAGGATCACGTACGTTGGTTTCTTCAAACGTACGATAGTTGTTGGCGGGGAGTTGCCGTTCTCTTAGCTTCCAGCTAGAGTATTTTTGTGGACGTCAATTAGTGATATCTGACGGATCTGACGATGTGGCATTCAAAGTGAATGGTGACCAGATGATCAGAGTTAATTCTGGCCTCAAGCCTCATCAACCGGGAAATGACAAAAATCGGGCAGGCAGCATGGCTATGTGGGTCGCTCCCATTAGGGTGTATAATCACCTATCTAGAGGAAGTCCTATTTGTTTCTTAAATCTATGTTTCGATGCTGTCCCCTTTCGGGAGACGGTTGCTGATCCCAACCGTCGGTGATATACATTCGATACTCTCAAGCGAAATGAGGGGTCGGTCATGTGAGGGCCGGGTTGCAAGAAGTTCTTGTTGAACCCAGTGTATTCGTCTCTAGAGATACATTATCGGAAGGTGGACCCATACTTGTCAAGTCGGAATCCAATTCCCAATAAGCGCCTGCGGGTTTTGATTATATACTATATATGTGGAGCGTGAGATGCAAGCGTTCCACTAGATTCTATTTACTTGTATTTAGACATTATTATAATATCAGACAAGATATTGATTTCAAAACTGTTTTGGGTTATCGTAAGGTAAAAACCGTCCGTGTTTATGTGTGGATTTGGTCTTACGATTATCCTTTTCTTTTGAAAAGGTTTTGAACTTTAAAATCATGATTGGATGGTTCACCCTTATTACTGTGCAAGTTTGTCTCACTCTGGTTCACCAGGTTGACCCGGTGTTTGTAAATGCCCGGGTTAGACCGGGTTGTACAGGTTCAGGTTATCGACTGTTATGAAGAGACGAGCTGGAGTTGTTCGGACGTATGATATTACTACTATTCCGCTGTGTGTTGTATATGGGAATAGGCTATTATAACTGTCCCATGGTATGATGTACTCTGATATTGTAAGTATTTACAAAGCTTTCAATAAAGATTTATTTCTGTATTATATTTTGTTCCGCTGCGATGTGAGACTCTGTGTGGTGTTTCTTCTTCTTCTATTCTAATATTTCTTTCTTTCTTATCTCACCCTCTAACTTCTTTCTATTAATGATCTGGAATGTTCGATGTCTGAATGGTCAACACGGTAGTTTGATGTTGATTTTCGGAGTCGAAAATCCCGGTTCATTACAGTGGTATCAGAGCTGATGGTTAAGTAAGTACCTTGGCTCTGTGGCGTGACTCAGTAGAGATGGGGTTAGTAATACCCTAAATTGAGTTTGAGTGTATATATATGAGCGCGTATTTGTAAATTGATATAAAAACTGTTTATATTGTGTTGATTGGTTTGTCGAGTAGTTTATGAATTCTGGTCGATACAGTAATGCAAACTGTGTCGATAAGTGTTTCTAAACTCTTGAACAGAATAATTCAACACAGTATGTTTTTGAAAGAGGGTAAATGAAATAATTTACCCAAATTATATTTTGATATAAAGAAAATATATATTGGGAAATATTATAATATATTGGTTGTGTTGGTTGATAATAATTGAAATGGTTATATAAATAACCAATTCAAATTTGTATAATATAAAAGCAGATTAATTGAATCTGAATTAAATCAGAACTAGAATTAAAATGCTAAACTGGGAAAAGTGTTCATAAAGGGATTTGAATTGAATATACGAGAATTTTAAAATCCTGGGAGATTTTAAATTATTTACAAGCATCGTGAATTTTATTTTGAAATAGATTTGAAAATGAAAGTGTTTAAAATTGATGTTTTGAAAAGATATAGTATTGAACTCACTTTGATAGCTGGGAAATAACTCTGAGGATGCTGGCCACATCATCAGTGTTCATTTCCGAGTTCTAAGTGACGGATTGCTACCAAAAATCTTGTTTTGAATTGCTTTGAGAAAAACAAGTGGTTTTGAATGCTGTAAAGAAAGGTTTGATTTTTGGAAAAGTTGAGCTGTTTAAAAACTCCTAGGGAAAGTGTTTGAACAAGAACAAGATTAAATCGAATTTGTGAAAGCAAATATGAATTGAATTGAAACCAATTAACTAGAAATTGAATCGGGATATAATATATCAAGTAGAATCAGATTTGGAATTAGGAGACAGGAATATGAAATGGTGTTGGACTGGTAAGTTAAGAGTTGAAATTGATAATGGATGGAAGTTGAGTCAAGAATGGAATTTGGCTTGGACGCGTGAAGAATTTGGTTTTGAGGATAAAGTTGGAATTTTGTCTGGGAAACCATGTGTATATGCTGACAGGGCAGCAGATGGAAGGGATATAATGATATGCCCGACAAAAAGGTACACGCTTATTTTTATATGGGTTTGGTGATGCGTGAGCCTATTTGGCAAGCCGCTTGGCTGTTTTATTTTCTTTTGGATTGGAGAAGGCATAGAAAGGCGAGTTGCAGTTGTGACGATTGAGCCGTACAGAGGAGGTGCTGGCGAAATTTTTCGGAAATTTAAAGTGTTAGAAAATTTTCGATATTTTTGAAAATATTTATTCACAATATTGAATTGGTTTCTAATTTAGTATAAAATTAGATTTGAAATTAATGAGTTTATAACGTTCTTTCTTACCTCAGCAATTTCGAGGACGGAATTATTTTAAGGGGGGAAGAATGTAACGACCCGTGTTTTTGGCACTCGAATATGTAATGTAATTTATTTAATTTAAATATTATATTTGGAATATCTATGGAATTAGTATCTAATTCGCTATTTAAAACAAAGTTCGACGTTATATATTTATATAATTATAAATAGAGCTTGAAATATAGCGCTGCAGTTTGAAAATTCGAGTTTGAACTTCAACTGGACATACAGAGTCCGATATAAGTCGGATTTCTGTGAAACAAGAAACATTGGAACCGTAATAATGATAGCTTTCATATGAAAGAGAAAAATTCAGATTCTATGTTATTGGTTGCGAGTAATGGCTAAATCAAATTTTGGAAAAAAACGCTGTGGAAATCGTTATTGGCCGTTAAAATAGCCGTTTTACAAACGGACTCTGTTTTCGATGAAATTAGTTTCATTGGGACCGTAACGTTAAATTATTGTCAGAAAGTCAAACGGCGTGGCAAACAGAAGTCGTATGAGACCACAGCAACCATAAACGCCCGTTCAAATTCTATAGCGCGCATTCAAATAAATAAAAGGACATTTGAGTGTAACTTGAGCAGATGATCGAATTAGGCCACGAAACCAGTCCCGTTGAGTTCGTATCGTCGATTAGAGTCAGAACAGCTATATAATTTGTAGTTTTTAGAGACCGGATAATTTGGCGTTAAAAAGGGTAGGGCGGTTCGGGGTAAAAACAGCCTATCGGGCAAACAGTCTCAGAATGCGACGAAACAAGTGCCGTTGGGTTCGTATCGAAAAGTTATTGCAAGATATCAAGGTTTCAAGTTGATTTGATTTATCTGGTGATCATGAAAAATTTAAAAGCGTGTTCATTTCTGGTTTTATAAAGGAAAATTTTTCATACGACCTCGGATTGCGACGGAACTTGTCCCATTAGGTCCGGAATACCTTTTTACACCAAGAATAGTTTTTTTATCAGTAGACAGAAATCAATTGTAGTGGTTTTTAACACAATTTCTCTATAACAAAGTTTCATACATTATTTTATCAATAAAATACATTCCTTTCTTTCTACTATAACCTTCTTTTCTTCCCTGTACGCTACACCTAGGGTTGTAAACAATCCGTGCACATGCAATATGGAAGCGCCACAGTGTTGTATCCTTTCAACATCTTTTCAGCAACCCTGTACGTTTGGGCAAGCACATGTTTCTGCCTTCACTTTACTTTTCTTATTACACAGCTATAACATACCCTACAAACCTATGCCGTGCGTCCCAAGCTCTCAATTACCTTGCGCCTCACTCTACTTAAGAACCGTGACAGGCAAGGGTTGTTTCGAAACCCACCCACGCCACACTGCTACATACTCTTTTCTGCAAACCTATTACCTACATTTCCTTGGCTCCCACGCACCTCTTTCTATATAAACAGTTGCTCCACTTTCATTTTTCACCGCTTCAGTAATAGGAAAAACGCGAGCCTTCCCTCGAAACAAAACACTAACTCGTATGAAACTCAACATTTCAATTCACAGTATAAGATCAAAGTGAACCCATGCGTGAGTTACTGGCGGTAGCAGGTGTGTGCGAGGCGGTGCGAGTTCACGAGTGGGTATTGGGTTAGAACGCTTGGAAGCAGGGAGGGTCGCGGAGCATCTACTGGTGATGGGTTCAAAGACAAAGTCTGAAAGGGGATCGGCTTAAGGCCTGGGTTAAAACATGGTTTACTGGTAACTAAAATGATTAGGAAGTGATTTAATGTTATTAAGTATTTGATTAAAAACTAATTAAAGTTTGGTGCATGGTTTTTCAGCTTGAACAGAACGAAGGGAGAGATGATACTATCGAGCCCAAATCCATTTAGAAGAGGGAAAGTAACGTAATCAGTTTTAAGTATTTTCAATTAGAATTTAACTAGTACTAATGGGTAAATTAAAAGATCATTATTTGAGTTCAACTCCTATATGCTAAATCACGAAGTGGATAACAGGGTATGGGATTGCCTGATGGTTTCTGAACGAGCATAAAAGGGAGGAACAAAGCTGTGAAGAGTAACATGTGGAAATTCAATTCGAACGGATGAGGAAGCAGTTTTAATCGGCTACAAACCGTGTAATCAAGTAATCAGAATCAATACATGGTTTAACTAAAAGTTAACTAGTTTAGAAATCTAATCCTATAATTTATAATGTGAATTATTGGCAGGAATGAATGCAGCGAAGCTGCTGAGAGAAGTTTGGACCATTTTGCTCCTCATAAAAGTAATTAACATAATTAATTGTTAAATGATTATATGGTTAAAGAATTAACTAGTTTTAATTAAATCGTGTACGGAATTAACTGTAACATGTGCGCATATTACCAGAACTTGATGAAACAAGGAACATTGGACTCCTGTTGACGAGCGCCAAGACGTGTAGTGGAACTGGATACGAGAATCAACCGGGATTTTTAGTTAAATTAAACACTCGTTTAATTTAATTAAAATCACCACTTAAACAACGGTATCAACTCAAGGTGAGTTAAACTCACTCAGTTTTCCCATTTATGTTTTATATAAATTGGGTTTTTAACTTGTATGCTCTGTTTGCTGATGGTTGCCTATTTGCTAGTTATATAGTTGTTTGTTGATTTAACTGATGAAATTAAACTGTGTTTAATTTCAGTGGAATACCAAATCGTTATTTAACGATTGGTTCCAATAAAGGTAACTTACCTTATTGGTCACGTTTATTTTATAAACGTGTTTTAAATGGTTGAATTGTTTGCATTGTTTGTGGTTGATGTTAAATGGCCGTTATTTATTGTTATCAGTTAAATGAAAACTGAATAATCTGGTTTGTGATAACTGTTTTGAATATAGGGAAGAACAGTTTGGAGGGATCCAACAGGATTCCTCAAATATATTATTTATTTCATATTTTCACATATGAACTGTCCTGTTGGGCTGATTGATTTGATTGTTGTTTATTGACTGAATATTCAACATCTGTTTGGGTTGAACCAATGGGCGGTATTGGTTAAGTGTTGGGCAGAGTATGGCCTATAGAATCAATCGTGTTATAAATGTTGATTCACCGTCAAGTGAATTGATAGAGTTGAAGTTATAAAATTTATTTTATAACTAGAGTTAGATTTTGAAATATTGATTTTGATTACAACTTATGTTTATCGGAGGATAAGAACGTTGTTTGATCAAGGTCTGAGAGGTAATTAAAATACCCCAACTTGAACAACATCGGGATTATCTGAAGATAGTATTAGTTGGTAATCGTAAGAGACGTTAGTGGATATGTTTTGAAAATCTAAACAGCGATTTTAGCGCTGTTGTTATAATATATGTTTTGTAAATCTAATATAGCGATTGTAGCACTTTTGCTATAGTAAATGGGTTGTAACCCTAAACAGCGATTATAGCGCTGTTGTTTTGTAAATCTAAATAGTAATTATAACGCTATTGTTATGACATATGTGCTATAAATTTCCTTGTTAAAACTAATGGATTTCCGAATCTAAAAGATGATTTGACGGAAGAATTAAGTGGGAAATTGAATATAGTTATTCGAGATAGAATTAGCCAAACATAATTATTCGGCTAAGTTGCTATTTCGTACGACTGCTAGCGTAATTCGCAGGGCTGCAGATAGCCTACGGCGGTCGGATGTTTCCTGAGGGAATCAGGCGTAACCATTGTGATCGTTGCGATCTAGAGTCAAGCGAATGGAGTTAAGTCGAATCTTAGTTAATCGATAAGAGTTAAATAAGTCAAGTTAATCGATTAGAGTTAAATCGAATTAGAGTTATTCAAATATCATATTTTTGAATATTAAAAGAGTTAGAAGTTTTTAATTTAACAAAAGTAAATCAGTTTAATTAAAGGCCAAGTGATGCTAAATACCGAACCAGTGAACTCATTGGAGTGTCATGATTGAAACACTGAATATTTTGATAGTTAAAACACCGACTATCAAATTTGTCCAATACGATTGTTGGTATGGAAAGACCGGGATCGAATTTATATTCGAAAACCATTCCGATCAACAAATACGTGAAGATATCAGAAGATGATCGAGATGGTGCTGTGAAGACCGTGGGTTTTCACAAACGGAAGAACCACTAATATTCTCTGCCTGGCAAGCAGAGATAAACTGTGATTCTGTCGTGGTTGGAATCTACGGGTTGCAAGGACTACTCGCTACTGATCCATGGGGTGATTCCTATATGGATGCGGCAGGAGAGTGCCTTCGGTTCATCCTGTTCCTGGATGACGTGTATGGACGAGTGTCTGACAGAGTATTTCCAAAGGATCACGTACGTTGGTTTCTTCAAACGTACGATAGTTGTTGGCGGGGAGTTGCCGTTCTCTTAGCTTCCAGCTAGAGTATTTTTGTGGACGTCAATTAGTGATATCTGACGGATCTGACGATGTGGCATTCAAAGTGAATGGTGACCAGATGATCAGAGTTAATTCTGGCCTCAAGCCTCATCAACCGGGAAATGACAAAAATCGGGCAGGCAGCATGGCTATGTGGGTCGCTCCCATTAGGGTGTATAATCACCTATCTAGAGGAAGTCCTATTTGTTTCTTAAATCTATGTTTCGATGCTGTCCCCTTTCGGGAGACGGTTGCTGATCCCAACCGTCGGTGATATACATTCGATACTCTCAAGCGAAATGAGGGGTCGGTCATGTGAGGGCCGGGTTGCAAGAAGTTCTTGTTGAACCCAGTGTATTCGTCTCTAGAGATACATTATCGGAAGGTGGACCCATACTTGTCAAGTCGGAATCCAATTCCCAATAAGCGCCTGCGGGTTTTGATTATATACTATATATGTGGAGCGTGAGATGCAAGCGTTCCACTAGATTCTATTTACTTGTATTTAGACATTATTATAATATCAGACAAGATATTGATTTCAAAACTGTTTTGGGTTATCGTAAGGTAAAAACCGTCCGTGTTTATGTGTGGATTTGGTCTTACGATTATCCTTTTCTTTTGAAAAGGTTTTGAACTTTAAAATCATGATTGGATGGTTCACCCTTATTACTGTGCAAGTTTGTCTCACTCTGGTTCACCAGGCTGACCCGGTGTTTGTAAATGCCCGGGTTAGACCGGGTTGTACAGGTTCAGGTTATCGACTGTTATGAAGAGACGAGCTGGAGTTGTTCGGACGTATGATATTACTACTATTCCGCTGTGTGTTGTATATGGGAATAGGCTATTATAACTGTCCCATGGTATGATGTACTCTGATATTGTAAGTATTTACAAAGCTTTCAATAAAGATTTATTTCTGTATTATATTTTGTTCCGCTGCGATGTGAGACTCTGTGTGGTGTTTCTTCTTCTTCTATTCTAATATTTCTTTCTTTCTTATCTCACCCTCTAACTTCTTTCTATTAATGATCTGGAATGTTCGATGTCTGAATGGTCAACACGGTAGTTTGATGTTGATTTTCGGAGTCGAAAATCCCGGTTCGTTACAGTGGTATCAGAGCTGAAGGTTAAGTAAGTACCTTGGCTCTGTGGCGTGACTCAGTAGAGATGGGGTTAGTAATACCCTAAATTGAGTTTGAGTGTATATATATGAGCGCGTATTTGTAAATTGATATAAAAACTGTTTATATTGTGTTGATTGGTTTGTCGAGTAGTTTATGAATTCTGGTCGATACAGTAATGCAAACTGTGTCGATAAGTGTTTCTAAACTCTTGAACAGAATAATTCAACACAGTATGTTTTTGAAAGAGGGTAAATGAAATAATTTACCCAAATTATATTTTGATATAAAGAAAATATATATTGGGAAATATTATAATATATTGGTTGTGTTGGTTGATAATAATTGAAATGGTTATATAAATAACCAATTCAAATTTGTATAATATAAAAGCAGATTAATTGAATCTGAATTAAATCAGAACTAGAATTAAAATGCTAAACTGGGAAAAGTGTTCATAAAGGGATTTGAATTGAATATACGAGAATTTTAAAATCCTGGGAGATTTTAAATTATTTACAAGCATCGTGAATTTTATTTTGAAATAGATTTGAAAATGAAAGTGTTTAAAATTGATGTTTTGAAAAGATATAGTATTGAACTCACTTTGATAGCTGGGAAATAACTCTGAGGATGCTGGCCACATCATCAGTGTTCATTTCCGAGTTCTAAGTGACGGATTGCTACCAAAAATCTTGTTTTGAATTGCTTTGAGAAAAACAAGTGGTTTTGAATGCTGTAAAGAAAGGTTTGATTTTTGGAAAAGTTGAGCTGTTTAAAAACTCCTAGGGAAAGTGTTTGAACAAGAACAAGATTAAATCGAATTTGTGAAAGCAAATATGAATTGAATTGAAACCAATTAACTAGAAATTGAATCGGGATATAATATATCAAGTAGAATCAGATTTGGAATTAGGAGACAGGAATATGAAATGGTGTTGGACTGGTAAGTTAAGAGTTGAAATTGATAATGGATGGAAGTTGAGTCAAGAATGGAATTTGGCTTGGACGCGTGAAGAATTTGGTTTTGAGGATAAAGTTGGAATTTTGTCTGGGAAACCATGTGTATATGCTGACAGGGCAGCAGATGGAAGGGATATAATGATATGCCCGACAAAAAGGTACACGCTTATTTTTATATGGGTTTGGTGATGCGTGAGCCTATTTGGCAAGCCGCTTGGCTGTTTTATTTTCTTTTGGATTGGAGAAGGCATAGAAAGGCGAGTTGCAGTTGTGACGATTGAGCCGTACAGAGGAGGTGCTGGCGAAATTTTTCGGAAATTTAAAGTGTTAGAAAATTTTCGATATTTTTGAAAATATTTATTCACAATATTGAATTGGTTTCTAATTTAGTATAAAATTAGATTTGAAATTAATGAGTTTATAACGTTCTTTCTTACCTCAGCAATTTCGAGGACGGAATTATTTTAAGGGGGGAAGAATGTAACGACCCGTGTTTTTGGCACTCGAATATGTAATGTAATTTATTTAATTTAAATATTATATTTGGAATATCTATGGAATTAGTATCTAATTCGCTATTTAAAACAAAGTTCGACGTTATATATTTATATAATTATAAATAGAGCTTGAAATATAGCGCTGCAGTTTGAAAATTCGAGTTTGAACTTCAACTGGACATACAGAGTCCGATATAAGTCGGATTTCTGTGAAACAAGAAACATTGGAACCGTAATAATGATAGCTTTCATATGAAAGAGAAAAATTCAGATTCTATGTTATTGGTTGCGAGTAATGGCTAAATCAAATTTTGGAAAAAAACGCTGTGGAAATCGTTATTGGCCGTTAAAATAGCCGTTTTACAAACGGACTCTGTTTTCGATGAAATTAGTTTCATTGGGACCGTAACGTTAAATTATTGTCAGAAAGTCAAACGGCGTGGCAAACAGAAGTCGTATGAGACCACAGCAACCATAAACGCCCGTTCAAATTCTATAGCGCGCATTCAAATAAATAAAAGGACATTTGAGTGTAACTTGAGCAGATGATCGAATTAGGCCACGAAACCAGTCCCGTTGAGTTCGTATCGTCGATTAGAGTCAGAACAGCTATATAATTTGTAGTTTTTAGAGACCGGATAATTTGGCGTTAAAAAGGGTAGGGCGGTTCGGGGTAAAAACAGCCTATCGGGCAAACAGTCTCAGAATGCGACGAAACAAGTGCCGTTGGGTTCGTATCGAAAAGTTATTGCAAGATATCAAGGTTTCAAGTTGATTTGATTTATCTGGTGATCATGAAAAATTTAAAAGCGTGTTCATTTCTGGTTTTATAAAGGAAAATTTTTCATACGACCTCGGATTGCGACGGAACTTGTCCCATTGGGTCCGGAATACCTTTTTACACCAAGAATAGTTTTTTTATCAGTAGACAGAAATCAATTGTAGTGGTTTTTAACACAATTTCTCTATAACAAAGTTTCATACATTATTTTATCAATAAAATACATTCCTTTCTTTCTACTATAACCTTCTTTTCTTCCCTGTACGCTACACCTAGGGTTGTCTATCCTAAACAATCCGTGCACATGCAATATGGAAGCGCCACAGTGTTGTATCCTTTCAACATCTTTTCAGCAACCCTGTACGTTTGGGCAAGCACATGTTTCTGCCTTCACTTTACTTTTCTTATTACACAGCTATAACATACCCTACAAACCTATGCCGTGCGTCCCAAGCTCTCAATTACCTTGCGCCTCACTCTACTTAAGAACCATGACAGGCAAGGGTTGTTTCGAAACCCACCCACGCCACACTGCTACATACTCTTTTCTGCAAACCTATTACCTACATTTCCTTGGCTCCCACGCACCTCTTTCTATATAAACAGTTGCTCCACTTTCATTTTTCACCGCTTCAGTAATAGGAAAAACGCGAGCCTTCCCTCGAAACAAAACACTAACTCGTATGAAACTCAACATTTCAATTCACAGTATAAGATCAAAGTGAACCCATGCGTGAGTTACTGGCGGTAGCAGGTGTGTGCGAGGCGGTGCGAGTTCACGAGTGGGTATTGGGTTAGAACGCTTGGAAGCAGGGAGGGTCGCGGAGCATCTACTGGTGATGGGTTCAAAGACAAAGTCTGAAAGGGGATCGGCTTAAGGCCTGGGTTAAAACATGGTTTACTGGTAACTAAAATGATTAGGAAGTGATTTAATGTTATTAAGTATTTGATTAAAAACTAATTAAAGTTTGGTGCATGGTTTTTCAGCTTGAACAGAACGAAGGGAGAGATGATACTATCGAGCCCAAATCCATTTAGAAGAGGGAAAGTAACGTAATCAGTTTTAAGTATTTTCAATTAGAATTTAACTAGTACTAATGGGTAAATTAAAAGATCATTATTTGAGTTCAACTCCTATATGCTAAATCACGAAGTGGATAACAGGGTATGGGATTGCCTGATGGTTTCTGAACGAGCATAAAAGGGAGGAACAAAGCTGTGAAGAGTAACATGTGGAAATTCAATTCGAACGGATGAGGAAGCAGTTTTAATCGGCTACAAACCGTGTAATCAAGTAATCAGAATCAATACATGGTTTAACTAAAAGTTAACTAGTTTAGAAATCTAATCCTATAATTTATAATGTGAATTATTGGCAGGAATGAATGCAGCGAAGCTGCTGAGAGAAGTTTGGACCATTTTGCTCCTCATAAAAGTAATTAACATAATTAATTGTTAAATGATTATATGGTTAAAGAATTAACTAGTTTTAATTAAATCGTGTACGGAATTAACTGTAACATGTGCGCATATTACCAGAACTTGATGAAACAAGGAACATTGGACTCCTGTTGACGAGCGCCAAGACGTGTAGTGGAACTGGATACGAGAATCAACCGGGATTTTTAGTTAAATTAAACACTCGTTTAATTTAATTAAAATCACCACTTAAACAACGGTATCAACTCAAGGTGAGTTAAACTCACTCAGTTTTCCCATTTATGTTTTATATAAATTGGGTTTTTAACTTGTATGCTCTGTTTGCTGATGGTTGCCTATTTGCTAGTTATACAGTTGTTTGTTGATTTAACTGATGAAATTAAACTGTGTTTAATTTCAGTGGAATACCAAATCGTTATTTAACGATTGGTTCCAATAAAGGTAACTTACCTTATTGGTCACGTTTATTTTATAAACGTGTTTTAAATGGTTGAATTGTTTGCATTGTTTGTGGTTGATGTTAAATGGCCGTTATTTATTGTTATCAGTTAAATGAAAACTGAATAATCTGGTTTGTGATAACTGTTTTGAATATAGGGAAGAACAGTTTGGAGGGATCCAACAGGATTCCTCAAATATATTATTTATTTCATATTTTCACATATGAACTGTCCTGTTGGGCTGATTGATTTGATTGTTGTTTATTGACTGAATATTCAACATCTGTTTGGGTTGAACCAATGGGCGGTATTGGTTAAGTGTTTGGCAGAGTATGGCCTATAGAATCAATCGTGTTATAAATGTTGATTCACCGTCAAGTGAATTGATAGAGTTGAAGTTATAAAATTTATTTTATAACTAGAGTTAGATTTTGAAATATTGATTTTGATTACAACTTATGTTTACCGGAGGATAAGAACGTTGTTTGATCAAGGTCTGAGAGGTAATTAAAATACCCCAACTTGAACAACATCGGGATTATCTGAAGATAGTATTAGTTGGTAATCGTAAGAGACGTTAGTGGATATGTTTTGAAAATCTAAACAGCGATTTTAGCGCTGTTGTTATAATATATGTTTTGTAAATCTAATATAGCGATTGTAGCACTTTTGCTATAGTAAATGGGTTGTAACCCTAAACAGCGATTATAGCGCTGTTGTTTTGTAAATCTAAATAGTAATTATAACGCTATTGTTATGACATATGTGCTATAAATTTCCTTGTTAAAACTAATGGATTTCCGAATGTAAAAGATGATTTGACGGAAGAATTAAGTGGGAAATTGAATATAGTTATTCGAGATAGAATTAGCCAAACATAATTATTCGGCTAAGTTGCTATTTCGTACGACTGCTAGCGTAATTCGCAGGGCTGCAGATAGCCTACGGCGGTCGGATGTTTCCTGAGGGAATCAGGCATAACCATTGTGATCGCTGCGATCTAGAGTCAAGCGAATGGAGTTAAGTCGAATCTTAGTTAATCGATAAGAGTTAAATAAGTCAAGTTAATCGATTAGAGTTAAATCGAATTAGAGTTATTCAAATATCATATTTTTGAATATTAAAAGAGTTAGAAGTTTTTAATTTAACAAAAGTAAATCAGTTTAATTAAAGGCCAAGTGATGCTAAATACCGAACCAGTGAACTCATTGGAGTGTCATGATTGAAACACTGAATATTTTGATAGTTAAAACACCGACTATCAAATTTGTCCAATACGATTGTTGGTATGGAAAGACCGGGATCGAATTTATATTCGAAAACCATTCCGATCAACAAATACGTGAAGATATCAGAAGATGATCGAGATGGTGCTGTGAAGACCGTGGGTTTTCACAAACGGAAGAACCACTAATATTCTCTGCCTGGCAAGCAGAGATAAACTGTGATTCTGTCGTGGTTGGAATCTACGGGTTGCAAGGACTACTCGCTACTGATCCATGGGGTGATTCCTATATGGATGCGGCAGGAGAGTGCCTTCGGTTCATCCTGTTCCTGGATGACGTGTATGGACGAGTGTCTGACAGAGTATTTCCAAAGGATCACGTACGTTGGTTTCTTCAAACGTACGATAGTTGTTGGTGGGGAGTTGCCGTTCTCTTAGCTTCCAGCTAGAGTATTTTTGTGGACGTCAATTAGTGATATCCGACGGATCTGACGATGTGGCATTCAAAGTGAATGGTGACCAGATGATCAGAGTTAATTCTGGCCTCAAGCCTCATCAACCGGGAAATGACAAAAATCGGGCAGGCAGCATGGCTATGTGGGTCGCTCCCATTAGGGTGTATAATCACCTATCTAGAGGAAGTCCTATTTGTTTCTTAAATCTATGTTTCGATGTTGTCCCCTTTCGGGAGACGGTTGCTGATCCCAACCGTCGGTGATATACATTCGATACTCTCAAGCGAAATGAGGGGTCGGTCATGTGAGGGCCGGGTTGCAAGAAGTTCTTGTTGAACCCAGTGTATTCGTCTCTAGAGATACATTATCGGAAGGTGGACCCATACCTTGTCAAGTCGGAATCCAATTCCCAATAAGCGCCTGCGGGTTTTGATTATATACTATATATGTGGAGCGTGAGATGCAAGCGTTCCACTAGATTCTATTTACTTGTATTTAGACATTATTATAATATCAGACAAGATATTGATTTCAAAACTATTTTGGGTTATCGTAAGGTAAAAACCGTCCGTGTTTATGTGTGGATTTGGTCTTACGATTATCCTTTTCTTTTGAAAAGGTTTTGAACTTTAAAATCATGATTGGATGGTTCACCCTTATTACTGTGCGAGTTTATCTCACTCTGGTTCACCAGACTGACCCGGTGTTTGTAAATGCTCGGGTTAGACCGGGTTGTACAGGTTCAGGTTATCGACTGCTATGAAGAGACGAGCTGGAGTTGTTCGGACGTATGATATTACTACTATTCCGCTGTGTGTTGTATATGGGAACAGGCTATTATAACTGTCCCATGGTATGATGTACTCTGATATTGTAAGTATTTACAAAGCTTTCAATAAAGATTTATTTCTGTATTATATTTTGTTCCGCTGCGATGTGAGACTCTGTGTGGTGTTTCTTCTTCTTCTATTCTAATATTTCTTTCTTTCTTATCTCACCCTCTAACTTCTTTCTATTAATGATCTGGAATGTTCGATGTATGAATGGTCAACACGGTTGTTTGATGTTGATTTTCGGAGTCGAAAATCCCGGTTCGTTACAATTTCAACTCTAAGCTGAATTAAATTCTGGGGACGACCCAGTTCACATTATATTGTGATTTCACTATTTCTGGTTATTTCTGAATTAAATATATTATTTAATAATTTAATTAAATTAATTATTCTATATTATTTAATTAAACCTCTATTTAATTCACTATATCACTATTTATATAATTAAATAAATAAATTATATCCTTGGAAAATGCGGGTCATTACAATGTACCTAGACTTTTTCTCATGTATGTATCGTCAATTGTACTTACTGTATACTTGCACATGTTCTCTATATGTGCGAACCCGAGTCTCGTGGCAGGGCTAATCAAGAAACACGGAACTCGGTCGGGAGCTTTAAGATATCTGCCGATGCAGATGCTAAGGTCTGCCTTTACAGTGGCTATGGTCCCACTAGACCCTTCCCTCATCTAACAAACGAAATGCTCCCATGAAAATTAAGAATGAGAACTTTCCCTGGAACAACTGTCTGGCCCTCTATGCCCTTCCCTCTTGGCCTTACCTCACCCATAACTAGATAGCAAGTATATGGTCTTTTGGAGTTCTCTGCCTTTCCGTTTTTCGTACTGACTGAAGATGGTAGGTAGACGACGAGTTGCTATCACAGGGCACTAAATGGTCTCGCCGACTCACGCTGGTCCATCCTAGTCTTTAGGTTGCCCTCTAATTATTGCAACTAAGGCATATTCTTGGTTCGTAACCATGCAGACCTAACCTCTGTGTGCCTAGGTGGATCATCTACATTCTCACAGAGTGATACCAAGAGTACCCTACTACACGTCCTCTGAAGCCGCGTGCTTCATATCCCGGTCCGTTGGAGCCTACAAGAGTTTTTAGATGGACGTTCGCTCCTCCTCGTATTCTACGACTTAGTGAGGATCTACCATGTTTGATTATTCATCCTATATCTGGATTGGTTCAAGCGCGTTGTTTACTTAGTTCTCTTAACTAAGGTTTAGTACTTAGTTCTCTTAACTAAGGTTTGATACTTAGTTCTCTTAACTAAGGTTTACTACTTGGTTTTATTAACCGTTCATCTTCTTAACTAAGGTTTAATACTTAGTTCTATTAATCGTTGTCTACTTAGTTCCCTTAACTAAGGTTTACTGACAAGTTCTCTTTATCGTTCATATTTACATTAGTAAGAGAATAATGCCCTAAGTGTCAATCCCGAAGACCGAGATCAACATCAGATTGACACTCAGAGAATTACTCAACTCAACCAATCTCTTGTTATGTTATTCATATAAGTTATGTCATCTTCTTTAATAGACTACACATTATCACTTTACAATTTATATCCAACTTATTTGTTTAATACTTAGTTTCCTCTAACTAAGGTTTATTACTTAGTTTCTTTTAACTAAGGTTTGTTACTTAGTTCTCGTTAACTAAGGTTTGGTTATTTAGTTCTCATTAACTAAGGTTTGTTTATTTAGTTCTTCTTTAACTAAGGTTTGGTTACTTAGTTCTTCTTTAACTAAGGTTTGTTACTTAGTTCTCGTTAACTAAGGTTTGGTTACTTAGTTCTCATTAACTAAGGTTTGTTTACTTAGTTCTTCTTTAACTAAGGTTTGGTTACTTAGTTCTTCTTTAACTAAGGTTTGGTTACTTAGTTCTCACTAACTAAGGTTTGTCTACTCAATTCTTCTTTAACTAAGGTTTGCCAATAAATTCAAGCATGACTTAAGTTCTTTTTATCAAACGATAGTGCACGGGTACTTTTATACATTTTCAGCTTAGATTAACTTATTTTATGGTATAAGTTGTTCCACTCTTCAAATCTTGTATTATATCTTAAGTCATAACCTTCCCATGGTCTACCAATTATTCAATCTTTACATTGCCGCAACTTTGGTTTATAATAGTTATTAACATTCCATTGACTGTGTAGCTCCATGCTACACACCCGTTTTCCTCAATAGTTATTAACATTCCCCATCTCTATGTTGGTTAAGTTTACCCAAGTTGACATAACCCCATCCACTTATCCATTCACATGTTATATTGGTTAAGTGTTGTCTATTCATTCATGTTAACTTAACCCTTTCACATATCATGTCATATTGGTTAAGTGTTGTTAACCCTACCATACTTAGCATGTTTCATTAGCATTAATTAATTATCAATGCACCAACCTCTCACATTAGACCTACTGTTGCGGTTGCTGGAAGTGCCGGTCGGTTCCGGGAAGGCTTACACCACAACTCAGTCTAACCTCGGGTTCAAGCACGTTATGACTAACTTCTCACATTAGACCCTATTGCTTGCGGTCGCTAGATGTGCCGGGCAGTTCCGGGCAGTCTTACACCACAAACTCAGTCTAACCTCGAGTTAGCCATGTTTCATCTTTAGCTAAACAACAGTTCATGTCAATTCTAGGTGTCGTATGCCAATTACAAAATTCACAAATATGTTCATGTTCAAGTTATGCCGATAGTGTCAATTTCATGTTTATACCCCAAATTACCCAAATTTTAAGTAGTATATTCCAAATCCACTTGTAATCATATTCATTCCTATTCCACGTTATAATTAATTGTCCAAACCACATATTTATTCATACCAAATTTGCATATTACCCAGTTCCACGTTCATACATATAATTTAATTCATCTTTTATACTTATCTTCCAAATTACAAATAAAATTCACATCACATGTTATCCAATTACATGCCAATCATACTAAATTATACAAATTCCATATCCAATTTAATTATGCAAATCTACACAAATTCAACGTTTTAGTATAGTCATATCCATAATTCGATTTCAAATTATACATCAATACTTCCAATCCATATTATGCCCAAACAACCCATTTCCCTTCTTAATTTCACATTTACGTTTAAAACGCATATATCCATGATAGGCGTAGGCTCGAGATAGCCTAGCTATAAAACTAAAAATGGGAAAGAATAAAAATGAGAGAATTCAACGTAGGCATATATAAAATAACTGTTATTATGGAATTAACATCATATTCATTATATGTATACATGGGGAATGGCGAATGATAGTAATAACATTATACAACAAATATAATTTAAAATCCACTCACATTGATTGGATTGGAGAAGCAAATGATTTGTTGTTGATGTAGAAATGTTGATTTAACCCTCTTATTTATTGTTGGTGAAGAGCATGAATTGTTGATGAAGAACTTCTAATTTGATTTGATTAAACTCCAAAGCTGATGAAAAACTTGCAATTTAATTTAGAGTTTAAGGGCGGCGGCTATGTTTGGTTGAAGTTTGGCGGCATGGAGGCATCTTAGAGAATTATAATGAATTAGGGTTAGGTTAGGGATGTATTTATAGGTGTAGAGAGTGTTATAGGACCATTAGATCAGCCCAGAAGCTATCAGAATCACACATACACAGCAGAACACATCACGGGGAAAACTGCCCCGATCTGGGGGCAGGTCGACCCCGAAGTCGACCTTCCTTGATGGAGGTCGACACTATTGTCGACCTGTCTAGTTAATGGGCGGAAATTTTCCCACCCAGCTGCCTGGGTCGAATTTCAAACTGTTTTGAATTTTTCTGATTCTTTTAAAGGCCAAAACTCCTTCATACAGAGCCCGATTTTCGAAAAATTGGACTTTATTCCATGTAAAATTTCGAGTCGAACGCAATGGTGATGCCCGTTTTACTTAATTCCTAATATTTGAATTAATTACCTGTACTTTATTATCTTCTCCGTTACACACACTGTTATTTAGTTAATCTTTCCTTTTCTTTCATGTATTGATTAATTTTCATTGTATATCACCATTATTAACCTATCTATGCATATATCTTATTTTTAATTATATTAAAAATGAGGGGTGTTACACTTGCACCATGTAAATATGTTGGACTCATGTATTTCTAAATGTGTAGGCAAGCCAGACCACAAGAGGTGCATGCATGCATTTTAAACTGGCTTCTTCACCTTGATATTATTGAGCACTTTGGAGTTATTAAAATGTATAAAGAGAAACAATAGAACATGCTCCTATATAGCAGAAGGTGTCAGTTGTGTAAACTTTAATGTATTGCCTTGATTTTTATGTGTGAATAGAGACGCTAACCATTGGCTATCACCTATTAACTGTTTACTGTTGGTTAGCAATGTGAATGGGTACTAAACAGCCTATGGTGCTAGAATCTCTTTAACTTTGATATGTTTATATTTTTCTGCACAATCGATTTTGATTAGTTGAGTTTAGCTCCAATACATTAACGTTAAAATCTTTTTAATTTCTTATGGACTCTGACATTGTGAATATGTTCTGATGGCAATGACAACTGAACAAATCATAGTAGTTCAACAGGTTTGTATATCACTGACATTAAGTTACGTCATAATTTTCCATCCGCTTCTCAACAAAACCGTGTTTTGTTTCAATTGTCCACGCACAGGTCCAATGGACGTGCCTTCATACTAGTTGTAAATAAATAGGGTTTATTGAATTCAAAATTTTATATAAAATGATTTTGAAAAATAGTGATTATTTGATAAACATAATATTAATTATGTTTCATAGACATGATATTTTGAAATTTTAACATTAATTTAATTCAAGTAAATGAAAGAAGCCAAATCCACTTTTCTCTTTTAATGTCGAACTAAATCCCTGGATTTACTTTTCTCTTTTTTTATACCTTGACTTTTCCCCTTCCCTTGCACAAAATCTGAACACCCCAAGCTAGAGCTGCCACCACCATGTCCTGACCTGCCTCCTACAACCACCCAACAACACCTGAACACCTTTGACCTAAACCAAAACTCAAAATCCAAACCTATAGCCCGACTTTATTAGCTTTTTTCTCTTTTTGGTTTTTCGGTTTTTCGGTTTTTAGCAGAATTTTAACTCGTATTGCAGAGGCTGTAGCTTCCCCATAAAGAAGACGAATCTACTTTTACTTTTTTTTTCAGATTGAGTGGAATCGAGTTAGCTACAGCTTTAGTTTTGAAAAGTTTTTCAAATTTCATATTTTTCTAAGTCGAAATTACAAATCTTTCAAACAGATTTTCAGACCTGAATTTCTGACTCGAATATTGACTTTTGCATTTTCAATCGTATCTACCTCTAATTTATCCAAATCTAGTTTTTTTTGGAATTGAAGAGAAAAGAAATTCTAACAATCGACTTTTACAAATTCTAAGGTCAACTGGTTCGAAAATCAAATTCAAAATAATTAAATTTTGTTATGGTTTTGTGAGTTCTGTAAAAATTTGAATCCATCTTCCCTAAACAAAACCCCTCTGCACCCTTCTTTTAAATTGCTTGGGGTATTGATTTCTAAGTTTATTCGTGCCACCATGTTAGAGATCGTGCAATTGTTCTGATTTGTTTCATGACTGTTTGTCTTGATTTTTCAAGTTGTTTTGCATGGAAGGCGAGTTTATCGCACCCTTAACTTACATTTTGAGAAAGTGCGATTTGACTTATGTGAATGGTTGAATTAAAATATTAGGATTGTTTTACTTGACGTGATTGTTAACTTTAATTTAAATTTGCATTCATGACATGAAATTGTGCTATTTTGTGATATATGTTTATTAGTGACATGTATATTCTGAAATTCTATAAGTATGTATTGATTTCAATAAACTGCTTTTGAAATATAATCTAAACATTTTAGCTTAAATTAATGTTTGGAATAATTTAATTTGAATTTAAGTTAGAATTAATTTAATGAAAGGATTTAATATGATTTTGGATTGATTCGTTGTCTAAAATAATTTATAAACTTAATTAAGATTCAATTTAAATAAATTTAATATAATATAAACCAATTAAAAATAATACAATATAATTTAATATAATTATTTACTTTAAAATGTTTAAAATTCTATGTACAAGATTATTTAGTTTTAAAAATATTTAATTTAAAACTTTAATTTATTATAATATAAAGGCTTAATCTAATATAATAACTTTAGGGTGTGGTTTTTACAGGTCCCTATTAAGTTTCAAAATTAGGCTCACATCCGGTGATAAACTTATTATAAAATAGGTCCCTATTTTTCAAAACTTGATCAAATAAAAAAAATTATGTAAATTAATATTAAAATAAATTATGCATTCGACAAAAAAAATCAAAAAACAAGAAAACAACAGAAAACGGCGAAAAAGTGCAGTTAAATGCATAATATTATGCACATATATGAATTTTTTTGCATACATATGTGCTTGTATTCCAGTTTTTTCACCTGCGTTGATTTACTTGCATATTTCTATGCAATTACTGCATTATTCAAGCATAGAAATGTGCAATAATGCATAACAATGCAACTTTGTTCATTTTTATTTGCATTTAAGTATGCAAATAAAACAAAAAACATGCGCACATGTGTGCAACGAATCTGCAGGCAAAAACGTTAGCTGAATTTCCTTTATGCAATAGTTGCATACATGTGTGCAACTATTAGCTTTAGTTGCATACATGTATGCAACTTTTTTTAATTGGCGTGGACTCCTGGGATTATTCCCAGATTTTAGAATTTTTTTTGGTTTTTTTTTTTTTTTACTAAATGCTGCATTTTTTTGGCCAGAATTGAAGGAAGCGTAATTTTTTGGACCAGGAGGCGGAACTTTTTAAGGAGCAGGTGGCACTTGATTCTAGGGGCGGGTTTGTATTTAAAAGTTGGGGGGATGTGGCGTGTATTAAGTTTGCTTTTAGGGATGTGTCCCTAATTTTCACATAACTTTAATAGGTTTAATTTAAGGAAAGAATTCAATTTAAGATTTGTTTATATGAAATGAATTGAACAACGGATTTAAAGATTTAAATTGATAATTTGTTAATTTAGTAAAATTTGAAGTTGAAGAATGTTTAAGAAATTAACTTGATAATCAAACTTTAAAAGTTCTTTTGAATAATATAACTAAAACAAATGAATTTAGAATTAAAGTTTTAAATCAAACCGAAGTAATGGTTTAGTATTGCGATTTTCGCAAACCGCTAATTTAAAACTTGGACCAGTTTAATCTCAGTTAATTTGAATGGAAATTTGAAATCTGATTTTATGATAAGTTAAATTTTGAAATACGGATATTCAATATGGATTAAATTATTGTATTTGTATTATTTTATCTATTATAATTTTATAACTATTTTTAATAAAACTATTTTATATATTTTACCTAAATTTGAAATCTAAGACTAAACTCAATACTTAATATTTGCGAATAAATGATTGTTAAGAAATTAATACTTGAAGTTAAAATTGATTTATGATATTAAAATATGATTTCAAACACAAATAGCCACTACGTGAAAACTGTAAGCATGTGGTTATTAAAATACCGGATTCGGTATCAAATACTATCGATACTGATACCACTTTAACAATTGTGCACATGATGGAGAATCCGGGATGAAGTAGAATGGTTTCGTGAATGCTATAGGAATAAAGCAAGAGAATGATGATAGATGGCATTGATCTTCAGGTCATAATTAAAATGACTAAAACGGGAGTGACACTAAGGTCAAGTGGGTTACCTACTCCTATCTGACATACATCTTCGATACCATATCTATTACTTTGTGATTGATTTGGGTGCACCCTCTGAATTTGAGATTGTTGTTCGAGGTGATGGTAATCTTGAATATGCATCACCACCAGCCCAGCTCTGCAAAACAGTAGAATCCTACTGTGTGTATTTCCTACTGTGCCTTGTCATATTATCTCGATTGCGCCCACTATGAGTTTAATTTGTACCGCACCTATAACAATCCACTTGGAATGGGCCTGAATTTCGACCTAGAAATGGCCCATCGAAACTTAGAGCCACTCTAAATAGTTGTTGGTTCCTGTACGGAATTACATTTGCACAGAATAATATATAAACATTTCAATATGGAAATCTCACACAGCGGAATGAGAAAGTATAGTACCTATAACAACCCGGAAAATCGGAACCAATTTAAATTTTTTATTTTAACTGTTTTAATGAATTTTGAATATTTATAATAATTTATTTTAAATAATAACGATTAAAATTTTTATTTAAATCGAAGTTAGAACGAATAAATTTATTTTAATTGTAAATCGAGAACGAAATGGCGCGACAGTTTGAAAATTCGATTTCAAATTTCAATTTAATGTACAGGATTCAAAATAAAGCGGATTTCAGTAAAACCAAAAACATTTACATCTGTTTAAAAATATCTTTCCAACGAATCTGAAAAATTGAAATTTCATAATAGGAATCAAAAGTTATGCCCAGTTTAAAAACTTAGAATAATCGCTATGGAATTTATATATATATATATATATATATATATATATATATATATATATATATTAATATTAATATTAAAAATAGTCATTTTGCAAACGACCTCCGTTTTCGACGAAACCACTTTTGTTGGATCCGGAATGTCAAATTATTTCTAGATTCCAATTTTCATAATTTTTGGAACTAATATTTGAGCATGGCAAAAGAAAACATATTTTTACAGTTTCAGTCAATTTGGATCGACCAAAAAATGGCCATTTTTCAAACGGTCTCCAAATTCGACAAAATTAGTTTTGTTAGGACCATATCGTCAAAACAAAGCTAGATATAATTTTTCTGTAATTTTTGGAGTTAGTATGTGGCCCCGATAAATTAAAATGTACGTTTAAATTGAATATATAATGATTTTTATTTTAATTTGATAAATACTGATGCAAACAGTCGAATTGGCTTTCGGAACAGATTTCATTGTGTCCGGAATGGGGGTATTTAGTTAGGGGCAATAGTTGTTGGGGTTCATTTGGAGTTCGAATGGTTGAACTTCAACTTTCACAAATTAATGAATTAAATATAATATAATATTATATATATATATATATATATGGAGTCTTTAAAACCCTAGTTCACAACGTTGTCTGCCGCCATTAGATGGAACGAACGGAAATCATGCTTTGATTTTAATCCTCACATCTCTCTTAATATAATTAGAATTAATTCATGGTTTCTACACAAAAATTGAAGAAATCGAGGGCTACAAAATCATACGGTGATGATCGATTTTCACTTCGTGTTTTGGAAGATTTAGCTGCTCAAACTTCAACCGATCGTACGTGGTTTCTACGACGAAGGCGGGATTGAGCCTCTTGAGATGCACGGTGGTGGGAAAGGAGCCGGAGAGCAACAATATGGTGGTGTTTGATCGAGGACAGGCGCCTCGTGGCACGTTCCATCTGACGCCAAAGGTGGTGGCTTCGATTTTTGGGGTTCGGATGATTTACAGTGAGTTTATTTTCCATATTTTTAATTATACAAACATTGATTCAAAAACATGAACAAACATCAATTCAAAAACATGAACAAACATCGATTCAAAAACATGAACAAACATTGATTTGAAAACATGAACAAACATTGATTTAAAAACATGTACATGAACAGACATTGATTCAAAAACATGAAGAACATCGATTTAAAAACATGAAAAACATCGATTTAAAAACATTATTGTTTTGAAAAGAAAAACATTTTTTCTTTGAAAAGAAAAACATTATTGTTTTGAAAAGAAAAACACTATTGTTTTGAATAGAAAAACATCATTGTTTTGAAAAGAAAAACATTATTGTTTTGAAAAGAAAAACATCATTGTTTTGAAAAGAAAATAACATCATTTAATTATAAATAACTTTAATAAAAATATGTTTTTTTTTAAAAAAGAGCATTGTTCGCAAAATAAAATGTGATTTTTATTACATAAATAACATTGGAATAAAATATGATTTGTAATTAAAATTAGCATTGTTTTGCAAATAAAATTCGCATTGTTTGGTAAATAAGATTCGCATTGTTTTTAAAATAAGATTAGCATTATTTTTAAGATAGAAATAGCAATATAAAAATACGTTTTTTATATAAACATAGCATAATAGAAAAAAAATATGATTTCTACCATATATAGAACTACATTAAAAATACGATTTTTAATATATATATATATATATATATATATATATATATCACGTGAAGTAGATTTCGATGGAGCCATCTGTAAACAAAGCGGAATCCAAACCGTACCAGAAATTCAGAAAATACACATTGATGCAGTGGAAACCAAAGGTGAGAAATCCTCACTAAAAATTCTACACAGTTATTTATCTATCTTCATAATTGGAAAATATATAGAATTGCCTGTTTAGATTTTTATTAGTTTAATCATTATATACTGTATACAGTGCTTGTTAGATCACCTCTCTCGTCCACAGAACATGGACGATTTAAATTGACAGTATGGCTTGTTGGTTGTGATGTGAAATGCTTTTCATATTAAAAATGATGTTAATATTAATAGGATGGTGAAATTAAATTGTAAATATCCATTTATAATTTTAATAGTGAAAATTGGTTAAATTTCTTAACCAATAATTTGTTCAAATAAACTGTTGTTTGAAAACCCCACACCGGTATTGGGATGATATTTGACATACACCAATCCCAATATTTAGTTGTATGTCGATTGATGGATTGACAGCCTGTGATGAGCGTTATTTATTTATTTATTTTAATGCTCACACAGTTGTAAATTTCGCTCTGGTTGTGAATAGATTGTTTGTTGATTATTTATCATTATTGTGCACACATGCGATGTATGAAATCCATATAATCGAAATTATATGGTAATTAATTGAATCGCATTCCAATTCTGAATAAACAATGCTTTTATAATAAACAATATTTTAGAATAAAATAACATTTTAGAACGAGAAAAAAAACATTATAATGTAGAAAAGTACATTTTAGAATTAAATAACATTTTAGAATTAAAAAGACATTTTAGAATTATAAAGGCATTTTAGAATTAAAATGACATTTTTATTGAAATAAAATAGTTGAAACCAAAATTTACGTTTTTGTTGAAATAAAATAGTTGAAACCAAAATTTACATTTTTTTGTTGAAATAAAATAGTTGAAACCAAAATTTCATTTTTGTTGAAATGGAATAGTCAAAACAAAAACAACATTTTTGTTAAATAGATTTGCATCAAAACAAAAATAGCATTTTTGTTAAATAGATTTGTGTTATAACAAAAAATGTCAATTTTATTGAATTAGATTATTGTAAATAAAATGAAGTTATCATTTTAATTCATTTTGTTAAAATAGAATTGTTAACAAAATGAAGTTGTCGTGTTTTAGTCATTTTGTTGAAATAGAATTGTCAACAAATAAGAATCATTTTAACGTAATCAAACATTTTAATGTAAATAATGTAAAGAAACATTTTTAATGTTAAAGAAACATTTTATGTAAAAGGATCACTTTTAATTGTAAAGAAACATTATTTAATGGTAAAAGAACGTTTTTGTGTAAAATAAATTAAAGAATATTCTAAAATAAACAATATTTTAAAATAATATACGGTGAAGAATAAGATTTTGATTTTGATGTCCATGTTTGAATGGACACACAAATATAAAAATATGAAGCCGGGTTAAGTATAGAAATGCTATTTTAACCTGAACGCGTTTATCGATCGATCTGATTCATTTTAAAATGAATATCGAAATGAGAGATTTCAAAATTTAGTATTTTGAAAATATTATCGTTTTAATATGATAAAGATGTAGAATATTCAATTTTGATATAAAATTGAAAAATGAAATTGGAATCATTTTAAAACGACTTTATAAAATACGATTCAAATGGAAAATCGACTATATATATTATATATTTAATGGCCTAAATAGAACGCGCCGCACAGCGACCATCCGCGAATTCCGACCATTAACTTCAAATGGGAGTAATGAAAGATCCAACCGTCGGATTCTCCTAAAACCGGAACCGTTGGTTTCGTATCGAAAAGAGCTTTCCAACGAATATAAGAGATTTGAAATCTAACGGAGAAATTTTAAAATCTGTACAAAACAATTTTGGAAAAGGTCGTTGTAAATGCAGTTCAGTGGCCGTTATTGGAAACCGACTGTACGGGCGATAATAAAAATATGGAAAAATTATGTAAAATTATAATTAATGGCTTGGAAAGATTTTGGACGAAAATTCCATATTTGAAAAGATAAAACTATATTTTTATCAAAATGAACTGGTTATTAACTAAAATAATAATTTAATTATTTTAGGAAATAAATAAATTGGATTTGAAAATGGTTTTAAAATAACCAAAATTTTCCAATATATATTTATATATATATCGGAATGGATTTGAATGGAAATTATCTTCGGAATATTTCGATATTGGATTCCGTTATTATACGAATATTGTGAGGAATTTGGAAGATATATATATATCGTTATTCCCAATACAATATTTCTTAGTTTCAGAATTTGATATTGAATATAAGCCGATATAATTCCTATTCAGAACCTTATATTTAATGTCAAATTGGATTTTGGGTTTGTCGTGAATGGTGTCTTCAATAACACTGTTCTTAAACCCCGTATGAAAAGAATAAATCTTTTAATTAAGATTATTAGATTTTCTAATTATATTTAGTGATTGGAATTAAATGAAATGTGGATTGGGTTTACAGTGAACTGTGTTTTAAACGGCATTCGTTCTTTAATCCTAATTAATAGTGAAAATATAATTTGGAATTTATAAATCTTTTGTTAAGATTTAAATGGAAATTTTCCAAAGTAAAGTTTTCCAATTTAATATATTAAATTGGAATTGAATGGAATTCGGTTTGGAAATAATCAAGATTAGCTTCTGTGAATGAAGACTGTTACAATATATAGAATTTAAAAGGCCTTCCGTTCTTCCATTTATATTATTAGTTTGATACTGAAATTTATATCGATTATATATTGATCTGATTTCTGCGAAGATTCCATATTTAATGGAAGATGATTTTGGGTTTGCCTTGAACTATGTTTTTAATGACATTGGTTCTTTAACCCAGTTAAAGATAAGATTAATATGTTAAATTTGAATAATCATTAAGTAATGATTTTTAGAGATTAAACCAAATTGATGTTTTAATGTATCTTGTTATTTTCAAAAAGATTAAAGGATAAATTTACAGAATTTTATCTTTGATAAAATTAATGGGAACCTCTCCCTAATAATGTCAATATTTTAATAAAAGAATATTCTGAATTAGAATGAGGCGTATGGTGTGTTTTATAACACTTGATTATAAAATACGCGAATTATTCGGAAAGACCGGTTTTAACCCATTCTGAATAATTTCTACGACGATTAAGAGTCGAAAATGAAGACGGTGGTTAAAGACTGGAGTTCTTCACATCGTTTGGGTGATTATTGATGTCTTGATTAGGACGTACACCCAAGACAAGGTAATAAGTGGTGATCGTCTAAACATACTTGGAGATCGACGGATATGCGAGGACCTCTCTTCTGTATTGGACATATGGGACGAGGAATAAGGTGCCTTTGGTTTCGTTCAGACCCAGAACAGACTTGTAAATGGATGCTATGTCTGACGTTGTATTCCTTTATGATGTATTCGTTGATCTCTGCTAAATATATATATCTGTTTTGTGGCGGAGAATTTATTCTCTTGCTTAACACCCTTCTCTGAGACGTATGAGCTTAGAGGTTATACGTTGGCAGAAATCAATGGTACGGTATGGATTGACAATGTGGCATGTTAAGATGCAAATGATCAAGGCTTATTATTGAAAAGCAGAGCCTTGTGGTAGATGATCAAAGCACGTCCCATTTTAGGCATAGCTTTGTGTACAGCGTTACTTCGCGAGCCTCACACCTCGGTATGAACCAGAAATGGGAGAAGGACCCAGGGAAATGGACATATGTTAGTTTCTAGCTAGGAGGGGTGCCAGCATTTACAAGCCCTGAAATTTTACTTATGTGGATTTGCTTATTATTACTTGATGGATAGAGAGGCATTACTGATCAGATTATTTTATGCCCCATAGGGTCTGGTCGACATTACTGATCAGATTATTTTATGCCCCATAGGGCGGGCTAACATATAGTTTATGGTATAACTAATCATCGTCGGATGACCGGCCCTGAAGCTCCTAAGGGCTCACCTGAGGCTGAGTCCTGAGGCACGGGCAAGAGTGTCTCGAATTCGGTAAGGATGATCCCTTGCCTTGGTTCATAGATGGAAATTCAACTCCCAATACGACATCATGAGGTTTTGATTGTAGAACTAGTTGGGCGACATGATATATGGTACCCATGCCGCCTATGATTAATACATTTATATTCGAGGTTGATTTCATCACTTATAGTAATAATAAATATGAAATTTAGCGTATCAAGCATTTTTGGCTATTATAAGGGAAAAATCTATCCTCTGGCTTGCGTTGCATTGTGTGATGGGACCTGAGTCTTATAATAGCTTCATTTTTCAAAAAAGCATTGCGTTGTTTTATTTTAAACTAAGATTCATGTGGAGTAAACCATTCCGTGTTATACGGCGTGGTCCCGTGATTTACCCAACTTTAAAATCAAGCTGATAACTGTTTTAGTTCTCACACCAGTCCCATGACTGACCTGGAGTTTATTGTTTTAACCTAAAATTTGGGTGCCCATATTTTCCACACGGGCAGCTAGTAGTTTGGTTTTGTAGATATTATATTCACAGGATCTTGGATTACAGCTGAAGCGATATTTGGAAAGCTCTGTATCCATGTATTTCTTTCAGTTGTATTTTGTATTATTTTTCCGTTGCTATTTAAATGTAATTTAAACCTCTGATATTGTATTTCCAATGTGTAATATTTATTCATACTCTGAAATATTCTTGTACTTTGATGTAAATTGTTGTAATAAGCAATGAAATGTTCTTCCGTTTGTGTTCTAATGAGTGTTGTTCTCAAAGCAATCCGTACTTTGCTTTACGGGGAAGTTTGGGTCGTTTCAGTACCAAAATATGATGTACCATTTTATTAAAAAGCCCCATAATTCAAACACAGATTTTCAAGGTACAATTATTCCATAGGTACATCAATAAATTCATCATTAAAAGTTTCTATAAGCAGTACAACAATGATAACTAATAATAGCATAATATCTTCATTTCCATCTTCAGTCTCCATCATTGCTTCATTTATTGAATCTACCCCACCTACTGGACCTATTGGATATGTTAAAGAGAGGGATCAGAACATAAAATCTGGTGTGATTGAAAATAGTATTTACTTAAAGACCATACCCTAAATTTAGCAGATTACACACACACACACACACACACACACACACATATATATATATATCAAGGTATGTCGACACAACACACAAACATTCACATGAACACAAAGTATCTAACCAACGAGATGCATATCCGAGTCAATCGCTTAAGAATTTCATTAGTGCATTTATGGTAAAGACCCAACGAGGTGGGCGTCCTCGGTCACTTAAGCCCCTTATTAAAGGTGGATTTTTATGATCTCTTATAACCCTAAGGTGGACCCTAGCCCCTTAAGACTTCCCTTAGATAGTTGGTGAGCATGCTACAGTCATATATCATATATAAACCAATCATGCCCCTAGTTTAGCCCATACAAGCTTCTAGAGGAAGTGGACATCCCCAGTGAACTACCCTACTTCGTTACCGCTATGCTTTACCACTTTCAGAGAAGGAGAACCCATAGACTTACTTTGAATCTAATAAG
Source organism: Allium sativum (assembly GCA_030737875.1). Classification (NCBI taxonomy): domain Eukaryota; kingdom Viridiplantae; phylum Streptophyta; class Magnoliopsida; order Asparagales; family Amaryllidaceae; genus Allium; species Allium sativum. Next base: position 488,797,173 of record CM060913.1, read on the forward strand.
GGTGGGTCCCATGACATTTGCACCTATCCAAGGAATAAACCTTCGGAGAGGATCCTAGCCCTAGCCAGTTAAGACCCAAACTAGATAAGAAGAGTGTCAGCCACTTAAGACCTTCCTAAGGCGTAGTAAACCTAAATATTTTCACACACAATAGGTTTATATGTATATATACACTAGACCTCTCACATTAAATCGTCTATCTATAGATATTTGATATGTCGGGAGGTTCAGGGCAGACTTCTACTACAAGTGGTTTAACCTCGTGTCATAGTGTACTAAACTTAAATAGCCCATGACACCCAGATCTCTCACATTTGTCGGACTCACTTGTGGTTGCTAGATTTATCGATCGGTTCCGGGAAGAATTCTACCACAAATGGTAACTAACCTCGTGTCTGTGTGTTATTATTTAATATATTTATGTATAAGCCATTATATACGCACGCACAAGAAATCAATATATGGGGACATTTCAAATTCAAACCTTATCATAATCGCATTTACTATGTCATTATTATGCTAATTTTGTTGATTACGCTATATAAGTAGAATATTCAACACGTATAAGTAACGCTAGTTTTTTGTATGATGAGAGAACGTTTTGCGAGGTAAAATTGTCAACTTGGTCTAATTTAAGGCATACAAGTTAATTTCTACATTCAACTGCTACATTCAAGGCATAATGGCATAATTGCATAATTACAGATAACTGTAATGGAAAAATACAACATAAAATTAAAACTTATATCCTAGGCTTGTAAGGATAATTCTAGTAATGAACAAAGAATAAGGTGTAATTTCATATACACACACAGATATATATATATATATATACACACACACACATATCCATCGACCTTTGTTTATCTAATTTACCAATTTCTCATATTTTATAAAAACGTTTATATTTGATTGGCTTCAAATCTGAATACGTTCGGATTTGTCTATTTAGAATAGAACCCAAACCTATTCAAATAATAAATCCAATCAAATTTAAACCTTTTTACAGTACAATCAAAGATTTCGATAAAAGGGTAAAATAAAATAAAACTACATCACCCAATTGTTCTCAATCTGCTACTAAAATAAAATCCACAAGCCCAATATAAATTGACAATTTTTCTGAAATACATAAAGCAGAGGATTTTGGGGGTTTTCAATTCAAATTGGCGTTGTACCAAATCCCCTTAGGCATACAAATCCATATGATAATCTACAAATGTATAATATGCCTAAGAAAATACTAATTCCACTCACAGTGATTGGAAAGGTCATAGATTTGACGTTGTTGTGCCTATTTGATGTGAACTCCAATCCCTAGAGACCCATATACATAAGAATCAAATGATTAAAATTCTTATATATATATATATATATCATGTGATTCTAGATCTATTCAAATCTAAATTCTATAAGAAAAGATTATAGAAAGAAGAATAAGAAAACCTATTTTTAAGTTATTCTGGAATCAGTGGCGGCAGAGTGGATGCACAAATTGAGAGAGTGGCTAGGGTTTAGGTATTGAGTCTAGGGGTCTATTTATAGGTGTTTGTGTAAACCAGAACCGTAGGATTATTAAAATTTAATCCTAGTTGTTCATTTATATAAACTGACCCCAAGAACCTAACCAAACCTAGCCTTATTGGGCGTTTCATCCGCCAAGTGGTCGACCTCCCCCTAGAAGGGTGGTCGACACCGCTTCTACGGGGCGGTTGACCTCTTGGTCTCTGAGTCGCCCAGTAAACATATGTTGGCTAGAGATATTAATTATATATAACTTCAATTCAATCAGATTATTTCTTTCCATATGCATATTATTCTTGTCCCCTTAGCCTAATCTTCTCATTTGAAATTCAAATCCATCAGAATATTTTATCTCTTTGATATATATTAATATATTCTAACATCTCTATCTAGAATATATAAATATACATATGCAAGATTTGTATACAGGACGTAGATACTGAGAACTATACAGTTTTAGAGATTCAGGATTCAAGACTCATCAGTAATCAAGATTACAAGAGCTCAAGATAAATATAATAATAAAGTCTAGTTTATGTAAGACTCTGAATAGCACACCAGGTTCAAATTCTATTTTCCAAATTCTCCTTTCAAATTTTCAAATTCTAATTTCAAATTATTCTGTTTATGATTTCAAACATTAAGTTTAAAATTTTAATTATATTATATATGTTTACATAGTTTTGTAGTTTCAAACCTTATAGCTTTATGTGTGTGTGTATATATATATATATATATTTATGATTTCATATGAATTTACACTTTAGAATATTTGTTTATATTATTAAGTTTTGATTAAAGAATTTCAAATTTATGATTTCAAATATATTTCCAAATTTATAAGTATTCTTATTTTTATAGTTTTATTAAATATATTTTACTAAGTTCATATTTGATTCTTCATATACCTTTTGCTTATATATAGTATATAAATGTTTCCTTATAAATTCCTATATATATGTTTATAATTATATTACATATTTTTATAATGGTATTATATATAGTTTTCATATCACATGTATATTAAGTATTTAATCATATGTTTAAATAATATTTTCTTATGTTTTTATACTTGAAAAATAATGTTTTAGCAACTAGTTTTGTTTCAGGAATTTCCAATATTTAAATATTGATTTAAATACTTTAAAAATCATAAAAATGATGGATATGTCGACATACATTCTTGCCTATGTCGACATATAGTTGTCAGAAATTTAAATTTAAAAGGAAGGTTCTTTTCATTGTTTGTGACGCTCCAAAAACGTTGCAACCTTTCAAATGTTATAAATAGGGGCATATTTCGAATTTTTTTCATCATCCTTCTTCTCCATCTTCATTCCTCTTCTTTACACCAATATATCTTCTCCTTTTTATATTTTTACACTTATACTCTGCTGAATTCAATTCTATTTTCATTAAATTTCTTCTCTTCTCACTCTCTACTCATTACTCTCTGAATCAGGTGCTATTGAAGAGTTATAGAGTTGTTTGTAATTGTTTGGGTTGTGTAAGTAATCGGTGGTACCCTTATAGCCGTAAAATCAAGGACGGGTAATCCATGATATACCTTATAGCTGTGAAATCAAGGAGGTTGTACTTGACTATTGATATAGTAATAAAACTCTACACAATCTAGCATTATGCGGGACTAGACGTAGGAGCAATCCGAACCAGTATAAAATTCGGTGTATTCTTTCCTTTTCTGCACTTTATTTTTGTTTATCTTTGTATTTATGTTTGATTATGTGTCTGTGATTGTTTCTGTGGTGTTTGATTCATATAGTAACTCAATAAGTTTTAGATTTTGTTTAAATTCTCAAAAACACTATACAACCCCCCCTCTAGTGTTTGTTTTGCGTTAACGATCTATTCCGCAGTCTCTAACAATTGGTATCAGAGCAAGGTTTTTCAAAAAGTTCGTAATCTGGTTTTTCAAAATGGCAAATGGCAAATTTTAAACACTAGTTTATGTTCATGCATTGCATCAGTATTAGATAAGTCTGCATCCAATTTTATTGGAAAAACAAGTTATCATGATATGATTTCTTGAAAAAATTTAAATAGATATATCACAGAATCACCATGATGTTATTATTTCAAATTAAATTAGTTAATCTAAAAGTCATTTGATTCTTTGAAAAGGTATGTTGTTTTGCAGGAAAAGAAGTTATCTTTGATGATTGTTGGCCAAAAGACACCAAGATGATCATTCATCAATCAAAAAAAGAAGAGTTTATGAAGGGATATGACTTTTGGGGTTATAGCAGTTGAAGAGTTCGTTTATTCAAAATTCAAAATTTCGGAGCCAGGTTGGTTAAATCATCGATCTCACCATCAAATTCTGAAAGATGTAAATATGATTTAGATTCATCAACAAGTAATGAAGAGCCAGAAACTGGAAATCCAAATATGTGTTTTATAGCTATTCAGAATTCAGAGAATATCGAAGAAATGGATCTAAAAACTAGGTACGCCTTAATTAAATTTTAATTTTTTGGTTGAATGGATGTTTTGTTTGCTTTGCTTGTTTGCTTTACTTGAATTTGGAATTTAAATTTTAACTTGAACTTTAAAATTCAAATTTGAATTTTGAAATTCAAAGTAATAATAATAAATATAATAATAAAATAAATTTTAGATAGGATTAATATAATTTTAGGAAATAGTTACTAGAAATATAAATCGATAATTTAAAACTGAGAGTCACAAAACCATATGTCCTTTGAAATTATGCATGTATGTCGGCATACATAAATGAGCATGTCGACATATGTTCCAATAAATTCAAATTTTGAACTTTCAACCTTCCCTCCATCTTTTCAATAAGAAAATGCCAGTTCAAATTCTGGTTATTAACTTCGTCTGTCTATTTTCTTATACCTTGTTTCCAAATATATATAAAGTATACAAATTAACAATATTATATAGACATGATAATATGATATACAAGATTAATATAATTTATTTTAATATTATTATATAGTATAAATTTATTTATCTTTTACAATTTAATTATGCATAGTTTAACTTATATATTATTCATATGATTTCATAACAACTTTGGGTTACATTATCACAAATATTATTTGTAACTTAATATTTATTTTGATAAAAGCTTGAATATTTAACCTAATATTTTGGTATAAAAATAATAACATATATATATATACATATATGATTTTTTGTCTTAAATATGTAGTTTAAATATAAGAATTCATATTTTTATAATTTAACTTATATCCAGATTTCATAATTTTGTTATGACTATAGATTTCTTTTTTAAATTTTAACATATAAATTGTTCTTTAGCAATTTAATATATTTTGATTTCTAAAAGTTTAATTTCAAAATTGATTTGTATCAAAAGATTGATTTATATATTAAATTAAATTTTGAGTTCTTTTATACGTGTGTGTGTATATATACAATTATTAATACATGTTTTTTCTTCACATGATAACAATTTTATATTCCCTATAAAATGATTTTCAAAATTTAATATATTTAAAGAAGCATCATACTAAGATTATTTAAATCCATATTAGTTTCTAAACATTTTACCACCTATCATGAATATATTTTAATTAAACTCTTAATTTTTTTCATTAGTTTCATTAACCTAAGTCTAAAAATTAATATTACTTTTGTTTGATTAAAATAATTTATAATATATATGTATATGCATAATAGTTAGATAGTACTTTGAACATCTTTACTTAAATAGATATAACTACCAAATCATTTTGCATACTATCATTACACATCTTATTTCATATCATGTATCATCATTATAAATTACAGTACATCTCAAATTAAAATAATTCACATCACAAGTTGCATTTCATTCAATATATCACTTCTTATAGATTTGCATATGACATACTGCATTATAATCGATACACTGCATTACATGCTAACTTTAATTTCACATATAACAAGTACATAGTATGAAAAGTTTTTATCTAATTAGAACTATAGTATTATTAATCAAATGGATAACATATTTACTTTGTCTTGATCGGCTTGTTTGGATTAGTTGAATTGATTGGCTTGATTGAATTGATTGGCTTGATTGAGTTGATTGGATTGACTGACTTTTTTGGTTTGTTTGATTTGTTTGGCATGACTTGTTTGAATTGTTTGACATGGTTGAATTTTGCTAGTGGTTGATAGGTGTGTTAGAAATATACTTATGCATTTTATAGAAGCTTTATAGGTTTTAGGATAAATAGAAGTTACAAGAAATGTTTGGTTTTATATTTGAATTGATTGATTGTTTGGACTAAATTGCTTTGCTTATATCATAATTTTGAGAATATCATATTAGAGTTATTTCTTAGTCAAGATTAAAATCTTATTATAGTTTTAAGGGAATTAGAGTTTAGGATAGATTTAGTCTTGTATTAGATTAAGGGGGGTTTTAGAGTTTCTAAGGGTTGGTTGAAGGTTCAAGAAGTATTGATAGGATATAATAGGATAGGTTCAAGAAATATTATTGGTTTGTTTAGTTTATTAACCTTCTAGTTTATTAGACTAGTATAGGCATAATTTTAGGGGGAGTTACAATATTTTAAGTTTAGAATCATAGATTTAGAGGGAAGTATAAGGAGTATTATATAGTTATTAGAATCTTTTATAGCATAGATTTAGGGGGAGTATAACTTAGTTTAGTATAGTATAGTATAATCATAAGAAATGTATAGATAGATATAGGATCTAGGGGGAGTATGTTTAGAATTTCTTTTTGATAATGAAAAAGGGGGAGAAATTATAAAATAAGTATAGTATAGTTTAAGGGGGAGTATTAGAAGGATCGGCATCAACAGGTATGAATATTTATAAACTAAGGTTGTCATTATAAAAAAAGGGGAGATTGTCAGAGAATGGATTTTTTATGACAACAACCTTATTTCAATTATCATTGATTATAAAATATATACTAACATCTCTATCTAGAATATATAGACATATATATGTAGGATTTGTATACAGGGCGTAGATACTGAAGACTGTACAGTCTTAGAGTTTCAGAGATTTAAGAGATTCAAGATTCAAGACTCATGAGTAATCAAGATTTCAAGAGCTCAAGATAAATATAGTAATAGAGTCTTGTTTATGTAAGACCACGACTAGCACTTCAAGTTCAAATTCAGTTTTTCAAATTTCTATTTCCAAATTCTGTTTTCCAAATTTCAAAATTCTGATTTCAAATTTCAAATTCTAATTTCAAATTATTTTACTTATGATTTCAAACATATAAGTTTAAATTTTTAATTATATTAAATATGCTTATATAAGTTTATATAATTTTATAGTTTTAAACCTTATAACTTTATAAATATATATATATATATATATATGATTTCATATTATTTTACACTTTAGAATATTTATTTATATTATTGTAACAACCTCAATTTTTAGAGTATTTTAATTAATGATTTAATTTAAAATTTTGGTTTATTTATTTTATTTGTTTGCGTTCATTCTTGAATTTTTATATAAATATTTAATTTGTATAATTATACCCTTCGTTTTCATTATGTAATTATATCTTTAATTTAATTTTAATGCGTATTGATTTTGTTGGTGCAAACATTGATTACCTTTTATTGTTCAACATACGTTTCTTAGTATTAATGTTTTCCTTACATGTTCATTATTTTCAAAATTTAAAACACTTTTCTTTTGCCTAATATTCATTCAAGCCATTAGTGTTTCTCCATATATGACTCTTCATTTATATTTACCACATTCCTTTATTTATTTATTTCCATTAGCAACCATTTATTTTTTCCCATCACTTATTTCTTGCAGATTCATGCATGCATTCATTATTCCATCCCATGCATTTTCTTTATTTTATTTTTTAAGAAACCATTCTTGGCATTAATGCATGCACTTTCCTTTAAATTAAAAATTTATAGTGTTTCCTTTTATTTGCAAACAATTTTTGTCTGTTTAAAGTTCAACGTCCATTTTGTAGTATAATTTCTTTCCTTGAATGTTCATTATTTTCAAAATTTATCTGTTCATCTCCTTTGATTCATTTAGTGTAAATATATATATTTAAATTCCTTGTGAAATAATTCGTTGTCATTTTTTTTGACTTATAATTCTTTTGGTTGCCATTCTTAACTGTTTGTTTTTGAAAATTTACACCGTCCCATTTTCTTAAATTATTTCCTTTTGTTCCTCTGATTTTGTGAAACAATTATTTAATTCCCTTTTTAAAATCTATTTGTTCTTAAACATTGATTACTTCCCAATAACCCTTTCGGTTCCTAATTTTTTTTCAAAGTTGTTGTCACTTTCCAAGCATTAGTTCGTGAAATTAATACAGCAATTTAAAATTTTCCATTCCCATTTCCTTATAACCTGCTCTGTTCCTTTACTGTTATCTCTCCACCCCTCCCTATATTCTTCTTCTTCGTTTATAAAGATCTGAAAGCTTCTATATATATATACATACATATATGTATGTATGTATGTATGTATGTATGTATGTGTAAAATCTATATCTTTCTTTACATTCTCATTTATATTAATACTGGCTTGAATTTGAATTGGTGAAAATTAATTTGCGGGGACACATTCATTAGTTAACATTAAAAATTGGAAAGCCATGAATGATTATTTACGGTGGTTGTTTTTGTTTATATCATCATGTTATTCATTCATACAACCATTCCTTTTTTTTCTTCTCCAAAATTCTTAGCAATCAACCATGGCTAAAATAAAAAGATCTACGTCTAAATCTAATGGAGAAACTTCTCAAACTAAAAAGTAGAAGCAATCAAATCCATCAATCTCCTCCCATTTTCTCCTTTTATTTTCTATTTTTTTCAGATTTTGATCTGTTTTGTAGGGACCATAACTTCCTCATACGGAACTCAAATCGACTTTACTTTTCCCTATTACTTAGAAAAAGTGAGCCACCAGTTCAGGTATAAGATACTATCATTACCGCTTGGACAATTAGACATCCAACCCATAATCGCAATGACCCAATTGCAAGAGCGGAGCTCTACCAACTGAGCTATGATTTTGGTTTGTACCAAATCTGAAACCAAGCGGATTTATTTTTTGTCCTATAATTTTTATTATATTATCTTTCTGTGATATGTAGCATTCAATTTTTCGTGCTCTTCTACAGTTAAACGATCTTCTTTGGATAATTCGTCTAACCCCAGGATAGCTATAATGTCCTGAAGTTCTTTGTAACGTTGTAAAGTTTCCTTAACTCTTTGAGCAGTTTCATAATGTTCCTCACCAACGATTAGAGGTTGTAACATAGTTGACATTGAATCTAAAGGATCTACTGCTGGATAAATACCTTTGGCAGCTAATCCTCTTGATAGCACGGTAGTAGCATCTAAATGTGCAAATCTCGTTATTCTAGTTAATAACTAGTTCATTTAGATAAAAGTATCTTTTATCTTTTTAAAACTTAGAATTTTTCATCCAAAATCCTTCCAAATCATTTATTATGATTTTATACAATTTTTCCATATTTTTAATAATTTTATTAAGGCCCTTACAATCGGTTTCCAATAATGGCCACCGAACTGCATCCGTAGCGACCTTTTCTGAAATTTATTTGGACATATTTCCAAATCCAACCATTAGATTTTAAATCTATTATATTCATTAGAAATCTCCTTTTGATATGAACCCAGCGGTTCCGGTTTTAGGAGAATTCAAAGATCGGATCTCCCGTTACATCAATTTGAAGTTAATGGCTGAAATTCGCGAACGGTCACTACACGGCGCGTTCTATTCAAGCCATTATATACATATAATATATATATCATCGATTTCCATTTAAAACGTATTTCATAAATATTTATAAATTTATTTTAAATCGGTTTTAACTTCATTTTCAATTTTAAATCAAAATTGAATATTCCATATCATTATAATATTAAAATGATAATATTTTCAAAATATCAGATTTTGAAATCAATTCTTTTTGATATTATCTTAAAATGAATAAAATTGATTGATAAACCCGTTCGCGTTAAAAATAACATTTCTATATTTAACTTAACTTCATATTTTCATATATTTTCATGTCCATCCGAAATCGGACATCAAAATCATATTTTAATTCTTTACTAAATATTATTGTAAAATATTCGTTATTTTAAAATATTTGTTATTTCTGAATTGGAATGCGACTCAATCAATTACCATATAATTTAAGTTATATGGATTTCATACATCGCATGTATTCAACAATAATGATAAATATTCATTCAACATTCAAACAACATCCAAAATGTATTTTACAACTGTATAAGCATTAAAATAAATTAATAATGCTTACCACAGTCTGTCAATCAATCGATTGATATACAACTAAACAATTGGGATTAGTGTATGTCAAATATCATCCCAATACCCGTGCGGGGTTTTCAACCAACAAATACTTATTATTATTAATGCATTTGGGCGATGTGTAAAAATTATTGTCCCGATCAATATCAGTTAAACAGGTGTACATAAACAAGTCGTCCGACTTGTAAATGAATATTTATTCCATTTTACTGTTTAAATTGTAAATGGATATTCATAATTTTAAATTCAACTACCACAATAATATGAATATTATTTTAATATGTGAATCATCACATTCACAATACACAAATCACCAAAGCGTCCATGTAAATAAATACTCAACTACCAATGCCATTTACGGCACCACAAGTGGCCATCGCGGAGGATGAAATCCGAGTGTCGGTAATATCCATACATCGCTTCTAATAATATGTGATTTGTGGTAATTCATGTGTTGAACTCCAAAAATAAATAACTACATGATAAAAAATTAAGTGAGAAGGAGTTCTCACATTGGGTTCCACTCCGCCAGTCTTTATTAAAGAATTTTATTTTTAATAAAATTAAACTTGTCGTTTAATTTTATCAAAAACTTTTACTTGCTCCATTTCCGTTCTGGTCAGTTTCATGTTGTAGAGTTTTTCACCACGATTAGAACGTGACTGAAATCGTCGAATTTCGACCTAGTATGAAATAGTTATGGGATTATGACCATTGGATAATTAAAATAATTAATTAATTAATTAAACTTAGTTAACCTTTAATAATGATTATTAAAAATGTTGCCTTCTTCTTCTTTTATTTCTCTGGATATCGGCCTCGTTTAAACCGATCACCATCGGTTTCTAAAATCTGGCTGCCGCTCCTCTATAGATGATCGGACGACGATCATCTACCCCCCTCCTGACGCGCCTTGGTGATGGCCTCCCCCACCATGAACAACCCTCAACTCGACACCCCGGCCTGCGCTAAAAAGTGCCCCGAAGTCGGCGGCTTTAGGCCTGAAATTCGAGAAATCTAGGCCACCAATTCAGATCTTGACCGTTGAGAGGATAGAGCTCTCGGTCCTCTCCAATCTCCTCTTTGAAAGTTTTGAAATTTACTAATCCGATTTGAAGAAAAGAGGGGGAAGAGAATCAAACAAATTTCACCGTTTATTTTTGGTGAAAGGTGGCTCAGAAAGGATGACGAGATTTAGGGTTTTGTTTGACCCAATTTTGACTTATATATAATATAATTTAATATTATTAAATTTGGGAATTTACTTGTTTAACGCACCGAACTCCAAATCAAACCCAATGGCTGCCGCCCTAGCTAAATACCCTCATTCCGGACATAATGGGATATGTTTTGTACGCCAATTCGACTGTTTCGATCAGTTTTTAGAAAAAATTAAAATATAAATCAATATATATTGAATTTAAACATATATTTTAATTTAATGGGGCCACATACTAACTCCAAAAATTACAGAAAAATAAATCTAGCTATGTTTTGACGATATGGTCCTAACAAAACTATTTTTGTTGAATTTGGAGATCGTTTGAAAAATGGCTATTTTTCCCAGTCGATTAAATTCAAATTGAAATCACCAAACACATTTAAATTCACTGTGCTCACATATCAATTCCAAAAATTATGAAATTTGAACCTAACAATAGCTTGACATTCCGGATCCAACAAAAGTGGTTTCGTCGAAAACAGAGGTCGTTTGCAATATAGCAATTTTTAAGGGCTATATAATATTAAATATATATATATATATTCCATAGCGGCTATTTTAAATTTTAAACTGGCCATAACTCAAAATTATATTATAAAATCTCAATTTTTCACATTCTTAGAAAGATATTATTAAATAGATTCAAATGTTTCAAGTTTTACTGAAATCCGATTTAATTTGAATTCTATATATTCAATTGAAATTTAAAATGGAAATTTAAAATTACCACGCCATTTCAAACTCGTTTTATAATTAAAATAAATTTATACATTCTAACTTCGATTTAAATAAATTTTTAGTTGTTATTATTTAAAATAAATCATTTTAAATATTCAAAACCCATTAAAATAGTTAAAATAAAATTTTTAAATTGGTTCAGAAATTCCGGGTTGTTACACCTGGACTCTAACTCAAGTTTTCCTATGTCCCTAATTTCAATAAGCTCAGTCTGATAGCAGAATCATCTAGGCATTTCCTTAAATGAGATACATGAAAAACGTTATGGATCCCCAATAGGCATTCTGGGAGATCTACTCGATAGACCAAAGATCCTATCTTCTCGATGATGCGAAAAGGCCCAATAAATCTAGGAGCCAACTTCCTTGTCTTTCCAAACAGAACAGTCTCCTTGAGAGGGGATACTTTTACGAATACCACGTCTCCAACATTAAACTCAAGTTCCCTCCTTTGCATATCGACATACGATTTTGACGGTCTTGGCTGCCTCCATCTTCTTACTAATCAAGGAAGCCTTCTTTGTGGAATCACAGATGAAGTCTGGTCCGAGTAAAACCTTGTCGGTGGTTTCCCACCAACAAGTTAGTGATTTGCATAGCCTCCCGTAAAGCACTTCAAGACGGGCCATACCAGTCGTCGCTTGAAAACTATTGTTATATGTAAACTCTACGAGCGGTAGGTGATGCTTCCATACTCCTCCGAAGTTGATAATGCAATCTCTGAGAAAGTCTTCCAATATCCGGTTTACTCTTTCCATCTGGCCATCGGTTTGTGGGTGATAGGCTATACTTAAATTGAGGGGCATTCCCAATGTTGCTTGTAAGTTTCTCCAAAATTCACTTGTAAATAAGGGGTCTCTATCACTCACTATACTGGATGGGACAACATGTAATATGACTATTTCTTTGGCATATAATTGGGCCAATGAGGCTGTAGTCCTAGTCTTTTTGATTGGTATAAAATGGGCACTCTTGGTCAAACGGTCTACCATAACCCAAATTGCCTCATTTCCCTTTTGGCTCTTTGGAGGTCCATCAACAAAATCCATGGAATATGTTCCCATTGTTGGAGAATGAGTTTTGATGAGAACAACCTTATTATTTCAATTATCATTGATTATAAAATATATACTAACATCTTTGCTTAGAATATATATACGTGTATATGCAGGATTTATATATAGGATTTAATAACGAAGACCGTACAGTTTTAGAGTTCCAAGAGACTCAAAATTCAGAAGAGATTCAAGAATCATGAGTACCAAGATATCAAGATTTCAAGAGTTCAAGAATATTAAGTAAATAGAGTCTGGTTTATATGTAAAACTCAGGTTAGCACTTTTGAATTTTGATTTCAAATAATGTTTTCAAAATTCCTTTTTAAATTATTCTTAAATTTATTTTCTAAATGATTTCAAATTATCATAAGTATTTTACTTAATGATTTTATATATATATATATATAAAGTTTATAAAGTTTTTTTATATAATATGTTTATATATATCGTTTTAAATCATATAACTTTATAAATATGTTTATATTATATATCACTATGTTTTTACATGTTTTTATACTTTAGAAACTTCATATGAAACATTAGTTTTGATTCAAGAATTCCTAGAAAATATATATTGGTTTTAACACTTGAAAATTGATTTTAAAAATAACTAAATAAGACATATGTCAACATAGGCCTTTTGACATGTCGACATATAGCTGTCATTTTTTCAATTTAAAAAGGAAGTGTCTTTTCATTATTTGTAACCTTCCAGAAGCGTTGCAACCAATAGGACGCTATAAAAAGGGGTTGATTTCGAATTTTTTATCGTTCTTTCTTCTCCATCTTCACCCTTTTACATCCCACCATTAATATACATCATTTTCTCGATTTCTACACTTATACTCTGCCGATTTCAACAAAATGTATATCATTATTCTTCTCTTTTCATTCTCTATCATCTACTCTCTGTTTGAAGTGCTAACAGAAGAGTTCTAAGGCTATTGTAATTGTTTAGGAAGTGTTTGGGAAAGGTTGTGTTCCTTGTAGCCCTGAAATCAAGGAAAGGTGACGGTGTTAACCTTGTAGCTGTGAAATCAAGGGTGTTTGAAGCGGTGTTAAACTTGTAGTCGTGAAATCAAGGGTGTTGTACTTGGATATTGATAATAATAAAACTTTGCGCAATCCAACGTTGCATGGGACTGGACGTAGGAGTAATCCGGACCAATATACAATCCAGTGTGTTCTTTTCTTTTCTGAATTTTATATTTTCTTATATCTGTGTCTGTGATTGTTTCTGTCTTTGTGATCATTTTTGGTGTGTTAATGTAAAAACCCGTAACTTCCCCGGTGAGGAAAGCGTCGGATAGTTCGAGAACAAGCCACAACAGAACGCATGCAAAAGAACATTTCATTGTATATTACAACAATGCACCAGATTACAAGAATATACAGAGTAAAAATGAATATTACACAGAAATATCAGAGATTTAAATTACATTTAAATACATAGCAGCAGAAAATAATACAATACACAACTAGAAGTAGATATACGGATACAAAGCTTTCCGGATATCGTTCCAGCTGTAAACCAGAATCCTGTGAATATAAATCTGCAAAACCAAAACTACTAGCTGCCCGTGTCAAAATAAGGGCACCCAGAGTTTAGGTTAAAACAATAAACTCCAGGTCAGTCATGGGACTGGTGTGAGAACTAAAACAGTTAATCTTTATTTTTAAAGTTAGGTAAATCAAGGGACCACGCCGTATAACACGGAACGGGTTTCCTCCCGAGAATACCAGTGCATAAAACAAACAGCGCAATGCTAAATAAAGAAAAATGAAGCTGTTATAAGACCCAGTTCCCATCACACAATGCAACGCAAGCCGGAGGATAGGGTTTTTACCTTATAACAGCCAAAGAATGCTTGATACGGTTAAAACAAATCGTTTGATACTATTATAAGTGCATAGTGTATAAAACAACTTCAAATCATAAGTATCAATCATAGGCGGCATGAGCGCCCCATCCCACTATGTCGCCATACTAGGCTCTACAAATAAAACTGCAAATGTCACGTATTTGGAAGCTGGATTTCCATCTATGAACCGAGGCAAAAGATAGTCCTCACCGACTTCGAGACTCTCTAGCCCGAGCCTCAGGGTCAGAGCGCATCGACCCTTGGATCCTCAGGGCCAGTCCACCGATGTGGATTAAACTTAAACCCTGAACATGCATCTCCCCACCCTATGGGGTGTAAGTCTGGTCCGTCTGCCGACCAGAATGCATCGGCCGAAACCGATATAACCGAGGCGCCTCGCAACAGCAACAACCACATAAGTCAAACTCGTCAGGGCGTGTAAAACCACTGACGCCACTTCTAGCTAGAAAGAAACGCATGCCCTCCCTGACGTCCTCTCCCGTTTTTGGTTCATACCGGGTGTGAAGCTCGCGAATCAACGTTACACAAAGCTATGCCACAAAGGCCGTGCTTTGATCATCAACCACAAGACTTTGCTTTTCAACAGAAGCCTTGATCATTTGCCACTTAGGCATGCCACACAGGCAATTCACTCCATGCGTTTGATATCCATCAATATATAACCCCTGAGCTCGTACGTCTCAGAGAAGGGCGTTAAGCAAGAGAATAAATTCTCCGCCGCCAAACAGATATATATTTAATAGAGATCAATCACACGGACTAAAATCCAATGTCAGACACACAGTCCATTTACAAGTCCGTTCTGGGTCTGAACGAAACCGGAGGCACCTAGTACCCCGCATATCCATCGATCTCCAAGTACGTCTGGACGATCACTAACTGTTTCCATCTTCTTGGGTGTACAGCCCAATCAAGATCATCAGTAATCACCCAAACGACGTGAAGACTTCTGGTCTTCGACCACCGTCTTCATCTTCGACACCACGTCGAATCAGTTATTCAGAATGGGTATAACCCGGCCTTTCTGAATAACCCACGTATATATAATAAACAAATGTTACACCAACACAACAAACGCCTCATTCCACTTCAGAATATTCTTTCATTCACAAAATCACATTTTTAGGGAAAGGTTCCCATTAATTTTATCCAAGATAAATTCTTCTAAATCTATTCTTTAATCTTCCTTTGGGTATCATTTCAAACTAGTCGGGATTAACGAACCACACCGAAGTAATTATTTATTTTATTTCCAATCCCAACCTATATATCCCATGGAGAAAGCTGGTAATACTCCACATCTAACACCGCTGTGTTATCGGTAAAATTAATTACCATTTCACGTTCAAATCTAATTAAAGATTTAACTATCGCTTTGGAGCAAAACTGGTGGTACTCCATTCTCGATCACTTTTCAGATTTGATAATTTAAATTATCAATTCACTTTTCAATCTAATTAAAGACTCATTAAAACTCCACTTAGCTTTAATCTCTTTCAAAAATCAATATCCTGTCTTTAATTGGGTTAAAGAACCAATGTCGTCTAAAACACGATTCACGATAAACCCAAATCACATTTGATATTAAATACAAGGCTCTGAATAGAAAATATATCGGCATATATACAATATCAAATTCTACGATTAACAAATGTCGTATTGGAAATAACAATATAAATATATATCTTTCAAATTTCCATAACAACATCTGTGTAATCACGAATTCCAACATCGAAATATTCCGAAGACAATTTTGATTCAAATCCACTCCAATGCAATCATTGGAAATTTTGGTTATTTTTAAAACCCTTTTCAAATTCAATTTATTTATTTAAAAATAAATAGAATTATATTTCTAGTTCAAAACTAGTTCATTTCGATAAAAATCTATTTTTATCTTTTCAAATATGGAGTTTTTCATCCCAAATCTTTCTAAATCATTTCTTATGATTTTACACAAATTATTACTATTTTTAATAATTTTATCAAGGCCCGTACAGTCGATTTCCATCAACGGCCATCGAACTGCACTTACGGCGACCTTTTTCAAATTTGATTTGGACGTAACTCCAAATCCAACCGTTAGATTTCAAATTTCTAATATTCATTAGAAGGCTCTTCTCGATACGAACCCAACGGTTCCGGTTTTAGGAGAATCCGACGGTCGGATCTCCCGTAATGTCCGTTTGAAATAAATGGTCGAAATTCACGAACTACCGCGGCGCGTTCTATTCAGGCCATTATATTATATATATAATATATATAATATATATTTCGTCGATTTCTATTTAAAACGAATTTTATAAATAGTTTTAAATTCGTTTCAAAAGCAATTTCAACTTCCATTTCAATTCAAATCAAAATTGAATTCTTCTTTATAAATTCGTTTTAAAATTCATTTCTATTCAATTCAAATTTCAATTCAATTTGAATTCGTTTTCAATTCGCTTTCAATTCAATTCGAAATCGTTTTCAATTCAATTCATTTCGAAATCGTTTTCAATTCAATTCATTTCGAAATCGTTTTCAATTCAATTCATTTCGAAATCGTTTTCAATTCAATTCATTTCGAAATCGTTTTCAATTCAATTCATTTCGAAATCGTTTTCAATTCAATTCATTTCGAAATCGATAAAATCGATATAAATATCGTTTGCGTTAAAATGGCGTCAATCTAATCAACACGGCTTCATAAATTTCTATTTTCAAATATTCTATTTCAAATATTTCTTTTTCAAAATAGTTGTTATTATCAAAATATTTCGTTCAACACATGACCAATCTCAATGGATGAGTACTGTCAACACATGAACTTTTATTTTATAATATTCTTTATTTTTCAAATTGGAATGAGGCCCAATCAATTACCATATAAAGTTAATTATATGGATTTTCACGCATTACACACATATAATAGCATTGAAAAATAATCAATCATCAACCAAAGTGCACTACACTGTATAAGCATCAAATATAGATATCTAACGCTTATAACAGCCTGTCAATCAATCGATCGACATATTTAATCAATCAAGATGAGTGAACTTCAAATTTCATCCCAACACCCGTGTGGGGTTTCAAACAATCAAACGCATATTTTATTTGTGCAGTTGGGCGATGTGTAAAATTCATCGACCCAATCAATGTCCTTCAAATAGGTGTACATAAACAAACCGTCTGGTTTGTAAATGAATATTTATTTATTCACATTCACGTTAAAAATTATATTTTTAACGACAAAACATTTTATTCCAACATATGAATTTCTATTCAGTTCATTCTTTAAATAAAATGATATTTTTATTTTTCTAACTTCTTTTAGAAAATTTCGGCGGCATAACGGCACGATACTAGAAACGGGACGAGGCCTAGCCTTATCCCCGGTCTAGTGAAGGCCCATGCCATTCACACATCAATCAAATTCACCAAACAACCAATTCACATCAAGTCATCAAATTAATTTATTCAACCAACCAAACAAGTCCATGGTCTGTGGACGATTGTGTCGGGTGCTACTAAGCACCGTCTGCATCCTAGTATATATATATAACTAGAAAAATTAAATTGAAAGGTGAGAAATTCTCACCGATAGCTATCCTAGCTCCACGGCACTTCATTGATAGAAATCTTCTTCGTTCTCGCCTTTTTATCACCTTCGTTGCCCGTATACACTGTATATATAAAAATCACATTTTTATATTCTCTATTATATAAAAATCATATTTTTATCGCTAACTTCATATTGTGAAAATAGAATTTTCATCGCTATTTCATATTTGTAAAAATAGAATTTTCGTCGTTATACTTATATAAAAATTGAATTTTTACTATGTTGTTATAGAGATAAAAATTATATTTTCAAAAATATATATTTCGCCTTTATAAAAATAAAGATTTCGCCTTTATAAAAATAAAGTTTATATTTTTCCTCGAAGTAAAAATCATATTTTTACTTCACTACTCATATCAAAATATCGTCTTTTCATATCTACCTATATAAAGATGATATTTTTAATATTCCTATCATGTAAAAATTATATTTTTAATTCTCTACCTAACCAAAAATCATATTTCTACCACTTCTATATAGTAAAGATTATATTTTTAATACTTTAAAAATATAAAAATCATATTTTTAATTCTTTAAAAATATAAAAACTATATTTTTAATACTTTAAAAATATAAAAATCATTTTTTTTCACTGTTAAAAATCATATCTTTTTAATGTTAAAAATCTATTTATTTCTGTAGATAAAAATCTAACCTTCACTTCATGAAAAATCTAATTTTAATTATTCTTCTACATATATAAAAATTCAATTTTTATTTTTCTTCTACAAAAAAAATTCGATTTTTAACTCAATGACATACGTATTTTTCCTTATCAAAAGATCGCATTTTTCCTTATTAAAAATATATACTTTTCTTTAATTAAAATCCAGAAATTTGCTTAACTACCAAATTAAACAACCATTTTTTTTATATTAAGTAAAACTTACCTCTGTTGCCCTAAGTGGGAGGAGGGGTTCCACCGCCGATGGACGGTCGGAGGGGGTGCGCTGCCTAGTCGGAGGAGGGGAGGGGTCGAGTGTGTGGTGCTGGTTCGCGAGTTGGTGGCCGCCATTTTTCCTTGAATCGATTTCCAGGGGAGGGCTAGGGTTCGTCGAGATGGAGTGGAGAGGGGCGCGAGTTGGGAGGTCCAGCGATCAACGAGGCGGCGTGTGGCTGGGCACGACTGTCGAACGGTGGCGGGGTAGGAGGGTAGATCGGCGGTCGTGGTTGAGGAGGAGGTGGAGCGGAGGAGAAGGCGACGGGACTACGGGATTTGGGTTTTTTTTTTTTCTTTGAAATGAAATTGAAACGGGGGGGGGGGGGGGCCAGAAGTTATAGAAGGAGAAGGTTTTTTTTTATTTATTTAATTAATTTATTTTCAAAAAGTTGACTTTTACATACGACCTCGAAACAAGGCCCACCGCCTGTCGTCCATAGCGTTTTACCCCCATTCCGAACACAATGGGATATGTATCGTAGGCTGATTCGACTGTTTCGAATAGTTTCCGTTGAATTTACATTTAAATCCTTATGTTGAATTTTAAACGTACATTTCAAATTACCGGGGTCACATACTAACTAGAAAAATTCCAGAAAAATATTTTCTAGCTTCGTATTGACGATACGGTCCTAACAAAACTAGTTTCGTCAAATTCTAAGACCGTTTGAAAAATGGCCAATTTCCAGTCGATTAAAATCAACTGAAACTGGTCAAACGCGTTTTCCTTTGCCATGCTCACAAACTGATTCAGAAAATTATGAAATTTGGAATCTAGCAATAACTTTACATCACGGACCCAACAAAAGTGGTTTCGTCGAAATCCGAGGTCGTTTGCAAAAAGTCTATTTTTAAGGGCCTGAATTCCATAGCGACTATTCAGAATTTTCAATTGAACATATCTTTTGATTCCCGCTATGAAATCTTGATTTTTCGGATTCGTTGGAAAGATATTATCAATTAGATCCTAATGTTTTTGGTTTCACTAAAATCCGGATTGTTTTGCACCCGGTACATTCAAATGAAGTTTGAAATCGAATTATCGAACTACCGCGCCATTTTCAATTCCTTTTATAATTATATATAAATATTTATATTCTAACGACAACGTATATAATTATATACGTTCTAAATATATTCAAAATAAATTTCTCGTCGATATTATTTAAAATAATTCATTTTAAATATTCAAAATTCGCTAAAATTGCCAAAATAAAAATTTTAAACTGGCCCAGATTTTCGGGTTGTTACAGTTAATCGGTGTGAAATTCATATAGTTATTCTAGATTGTTTAGATTTTTCATAATCTCCTTAAAACACTATTCACTGCCCCTCTAGTGTTAGTTTTTTCTTAAGATTCACATTCTGCATCCTTAACAATTGGTATTAGAGCAAGGTTTTCAAAAAATTCATAATCAGATTTATGAAAATATTAAATGGAAAATTTTGAAATGATTTATAACACTAGTATTAATTCATGCATTGCATCAATGTTTAAAGAGTCTGCATTCAATTATGTTGAAAAATCAAGTGATCTACTGAAGTGTTGTCCAATATAGGAAAAGATGCGTTACATAACTATTGAAAATTCAAATTCTAGAAAGGGGTGTTACATGGCTGTTGAAAATTCAAATTCTGATGGACAAATGACGGAGATCAAAAAGACAAATGGATACTAGATAGTGGTTGTTTAAGGCATATGACGGGAAATCCAGAATTACTGAATAATCTAGTATATGAAGATGGAGGAATGGTCAACTTCGGTGATAACTCTAAAGGATATATAGTTGGCATCGACAATGTCGGTAATTCTGAAACTCCTACTATTTCTGATGTTTTATTAGTTAGGAATTTAAAACATAACCTATTAAGTATAAGTCAACTTTGCGATAAAGTCTATTAGATCAATTTTGAAAAAGATAATTGCTTCATAGAAGATAGGAATTCAAAAGTAATATTCGAAGGAGACAGAAAGAAAATTATCTATTTATTAACTATGAAAATTTCTGATGATAACCTATGTCTTATGGCTAATACAAGTGATCCTTGGATTTGGCATAAGAGGTTTGTCGTTATAAATTTCAAACATATCTTTAGGATTTCAAAATTAGATTCAATTAGGGGATTACCCAAAATGAAATTTAAAGTAAACAATTTATGTGATGCTTGTCAATTCGGAAAATTAAAGCGAAGTTCATTTAAATCAAAAGAGGAAATTACAACCTCTAAACCATTAGAGTTAATACACATGGATCTATTCGGTCCATCCTAAACTCAATCTATAAATCATAACATATATGTTTACGTAATAGTCGATGATTTTTCTAGATGTACTTGGACCTTGTTTCTTAAAATGAAAGTGATGCTTTTGATCCATTTAAAACTTTTTCTAAAAGAATTCAAATTTTGCTATCTTTAAAAATCAAAACAATATGTAGTGATCACGGTGGAGAGTTCGAAATTGAACTTTTTTTAAAGTTTTGTAATTAAAAGGGGATAACCCAAAGTTGTTCATTCCTAAGAACCCCTCCACAAAACGGAGTAGTTGAACGTAAGAATAAATCAATTCAAGAGTGTGCAAGAACTATGTTATCTGATAGTAATTTACTCAGAAATTTTTGGGCTGAGGTAGTTGCAACAACTTGTTATATTTTAAATAGAATCTTATTAAGACCCTTAACTCAGAAAACACCTTGTGAAATTTTGTATAATAAGAAACCAAAAGTATCATATTTTAAAATATTTGGAAGTAAATGTTTTAATCTTAATACTAAAGAAAATTTAGACAAATTTGACCCAAAAATTTGATAAATGAATATGTATTGGATACTCAAAGAGAAGTAAAGCATTTAGAGTTTTTAATTTAAGAACTAATACTATAGGAGAAACTTAAATGTATCTTTTGATGAAAACTATAAAACAATGAAGACGGATGTGAAAATGAAACTAATGAAACAAATAACGAAAATAATCAACCAAATAAAAGAATTAGATTACTAAAAGATCATTCTTAGAAAATATCTTAGGGGATATTGAATCCGTTGTTGGAACTCGAAACCAATTAAATAATATGAGTACTTAAACTTTTATTTTAACTATTGAACCTAAGAATCCAAAGGAAGCATCATCTGAAGATTCATGGATCCTTGCTATGCAAGAAGAATTGAATCAATTTACCCAAAATGATGTATGGGAACTTGTTCGTAGACCAGAGGATAAAACTGTAATTGGAACTAAATGGGTTTATAAAAATAAAATGAATGAAGTGAAGTTGTAAGAAATGAGGCACGATTAGTAGCACAAGGTTATACTCAAAATGAGGGAATAGGTTATGATGATACATCAAAAGACGTCAATCGCAACCTAAGGAAACACATTTGAAAGTTGTAAAACATATTCTCAGATATGTAAAACATACGTTAGACGTTGGAATATTTTATCCTAAAAACGATTCGTTTGAATTAATATCTTATTATGACGCCGACTATGAGGGATGTAAGTCCGATTGTAAAAACACTAGTGGAACATGTCACTTCTTATGACATTCACAAGTTTCCTGGTTTAGTCAAAAGCAAAATTACAGTATCTTTGTCAACAACTGAGGCAGAATATATATTTGTTGCTTGTAGTAATATATATGCAACAAACTCTAAAGGATTTTGGAATAAAAATAAATAAATCACCAATATACTATGATGATACAAGCTCTATAAATATATTTAAAAATCCAACTCATCATTCAAGAATTAAAGATATAGATACACGTCATCATTTTCTGAGAGAAAATGTAAGTAAAGAGAAAAATTCACTTGAATTTATAGAAACAGAAAAACAAATAGCACATATATTAACAAAACCGTTAAATGAAGAAATATTTACTAAATTTAGAAGAGAATTAGGCATTTGTTCTTTAAGTGAAATAGAATAATTTAATATATTAGTATAATATAAATTATAACAAAAATCAGAAAAATTAAAATTTAAAAGACACATATGTTGACATTCCCATTTCGACATGTCGACATATAACTACCAAATTTTTTGAAATTAATTCCCACCAAAAAGTAGTTACAACATCGATTTGAAATTTCTATTTGGGATTTTCTTCTTCATCTTCTCATTTCATTTATGGAAAAACTGAAAACCAAACAAAATAATGGACTCTACTAATTATAATAATCAAATCAATTATGATTCGTCTATTGGACCATCCGAAAGTCCGTTTCAACATACTACTCTTGCTCGTGTGATGAAATTAGAAGAGAAAATGGAGAATGTATTACAAATGCTCGTTGAAATCCAAGTGTTACAAATAAGGATGAATCAAAAGCATGAGAAACAAGGAAAGATCATGCGAAATCTACAAAAAATTATTATGGATAATCACACAAATTTGATTATCATCGAAGATGATAATCAAATAGTGGAAAAGGAAGAAGAAGAAGAGGAAGAAGAAGAAGAGGAAGAAATGGTTGAAGAGGAAGAAGACGAACTACAAACTGAAGGCATGGAGGAGGATGATCAGGTTATATGTGTCAGTGAAATTTGTTTTGATAGAGAAGGGAATATCGTTAAGCAAAGCGAAGAATTATGTCTCCATTATCCGCATTGCCCAATTCATAAGTCCCTGATACTTAAGAATAATTAAATGTTTATGTTTTCTCGTTTATTCGTAAATATGCTGTAATACGTACAATCTGTGTAATCGTAGGTGTTTTATATTTTGTTTGTTTGACTTGTTAAACATTGTTTGAATTGTATACTTCAATTTTTATGCTTTCTTATTTAATAGTATAAATATAAATTTATAGAATAATTATTCTAGCATAGTTTTAGAGAAGTATAATTAAGTTTAGTAAAATAATCTTAAGAGGCATTGATTTAAGGGGAGTCATATATACTAAAGAACTTAAGTATAAAATTATGTATTCTTAGAATATATATATATATATATGTTATTAATAGTAATTTATGGTATAGATTAATGGGGAGTATATTAGAGGTTATTTTTTATTGATGACAAAGGGGGAGAAATTATAAAATATGGATTAGTTAGGCTTAGTTTAAGGGGGAGTATGTAGAAATTATATAGGATTCATGGTGAAAGGGGGAGTATTCGAAGAATCAGATCAATAGGTATTAAATAGGAAAATAAGGTATGAATATTTTATAAATCAAGGTAGTCATCATCAAAAAGGGGGAGATTGTTGGAGAATGGTGTTTTAATGGCAACAACCTAATTATTTCAATTATAATGATTATAAAATATATACTAATATCTTTGTCTAGAATATATATATATATATATATATATATATATGCAGGATTTGTATACATGATTTAATAATGAAGACTGTACAGTTTTAGAGTTCCAAGAGATTCAGAATTCAGAAAAGATTCAAGACTCATGAGTAACAAGATATCAAGATTTCAAGAGTTCAAGATTATCAAGTAAATAGAGTCTAGTTTATATGTAAAACTCGGGTTAGCACTTTCAAATTCTGTTTTCAAAATTCCTTTTTATATTCCTTTTCAAATCATTCTTAAAAAAATTCTAAATGATTTCAAATTATCGTAAGTATTTTACTTAATGATTTCAAATATATAAATATAGTTTATAATTTTTTATATAATATGTTTTTTTATATATATATAGTTTTAAATCATATAACTTTATAAATATGTTTATATTATTTATCACCATGTTTTACATGTTTTTATACTTTCGAAACTTCATACGAAACATTATTTTTGATTCAAGAATTTCTAGAAAACATATATTGGTTTCAACACTTGAAATTTGATTTTAAAAATAATTATACAAGGCATATTTCAACATAGGCTTTTGACATGTCGACCTATAACTGTCATTTTTTCAATTTTCAAAGAAAGTGTATTTTCATTATTTATGACGTTCTAGAAGCATTGCAACCATTGGGACACTATAAAAATGGGCTGATTTCGAATTTTTTATCATTCTTTCTTCTCTCTCTTCACCCTTTTACATACCACCATTAATATATATCATTTTCTTAATGTCTACACTTATACTCTACTGATTTCAACAAAATTTATATCATTCTTCTTCTCTTTTCATTCTCTACCATCTACTCTCTGTTTGAAGGGCTAATTGGAGAGTTCTAGGGCTATTGTAATTGTTTGGGAAGTGTTTGGGAAATGACGTGTTCTTTGTAGCCCTGAAATCAAGTAAAGGGAGCAGTGTTAACCTTGTAGTCGTGAAATCAAGGGTGTTTGGATGGTGTTAACCTTGTATCCATGAAATCAAGGGTGTTGTACTTGGATATTGATAATAATAAAACTATGTGAAATACAACGTTGCGTGGGACTGAACGTAGGAGTAATCCGAACCAGTATAAAATCTAGTGTATTCTTTCCTTTTCTGCTTTTTATATTTTCTTATGTCCGTGATTGGTTTTGTGTTTTTGATCATTTCTAATGTGTTAATCAATGTGAAATTCATATAGTTATTCTAGATTCTTTAAATTTTCCATAATCTCTTTAAAACAATATTCACCCCCATCTAGTGTTAGTTTTGACTTAAGATCCGCATTCTACATCCTTAACACCCATTTCCACATGGGAATCTCTAAGGTAATAGCTATCATCCAGGATTCCCTTGCTCCGCTTTTACTTTCTGCCACATTAAACATTTAGCTACGAACTCGGTAACATCTCTTTTCATCCCTTCCCAATGGAGATTCCTCTTCATACCTTTATACATTTTACTCCCCCGGGTGTATGGTCAACCTATACACTCCTCTTGAATGCCTTTACTCAAATCTTTGGGGACGTAAAGTCGTCCATCCTTAAGTAAACTTCCATCGTAACCTAACAAATATCTAATCGAATGGGGAAAGGTCTCCTTCTTACCCACTTTCTCTTTCTAGTTCCTTATTTCTTCATCAAGGTCTTGCATAATCCAAATCCTCTCCTTTAGAGTGGGTCTAATAATCATACCTCCAAGAAAACTATTAGAAGTCACTGGCGAGGGTTACAAATTGAAATTAGAGAGAAACTCTAACTATTTCCATTATAAGATTGCATGATTCCTACTTAACGCATTCGCCACGACATTCCCTTTTCCCAGAGTATGCAGGATCATAAAATCAAAAGAGGCAATATACTTCATCCACCGTTGTTGCCTCAAATTTAGGTCACGTTGAGAGAATAAATATTTTAGGGATTTATGGTCGGTAAAAAGTTCAAATCTCTCCCCTAAAAGATAATGCCTCCACATTTTCAGGGTAAACACTACTTCGGCTAACTCAAGGTCATGAACTGGGTATCTCTTCTCGGGATCCTTGATCTGTCTATTGGTGTAAGCAAGAACAGTTCCTTCTCGCATAAGAACTGCTCCTAAACCGTTTCCACATGCATCAGTGTAAACTGTATACAAATTTGAACCATCAAGTAGAATAAGGATTGGCGTACTAGTTAATACTTCCTTTAATTGTTAAAGTCTATATCGCACTTATTACTCTAAGAAAATATCAAATTCTTCTTTGTCATTTGAGTTAAACTAGTAAAGTCTTTAATGAACTTCCGATAATACCCGGTCAATCCAAGGGAGCTTCTTACTTCCATAGAATTTCGAGGTATCCTCCATTCCTTAATTGCATCGATCTTCGTGAGGTCAGCTGCCAAGCCTTTGCTCAACACAATATGCCCTAAAAATCTAACTTCTTCCCTCCGGAAATGACACTTTGAAATTTTTTCTTTCAATTGGTTCTCTCTTAATATCCCTAGAACCTGTCTTAAGTGACTTTCATTCTCTTTATGGTCCTTTGAAAATTTAAGGATATCATCTACGAAGACTTCCACAATCTTATTTAAAATGCCCCTAAACACTCTACTCATGAGGTCAACAAAGAAGGCGGGTGCATTCGTCAGTACGAAGGGCATAACTTCCTGTTGGAATAATCCATCTAGCGTCCTAATGACAGTCTTTTCCTTACTATCTTACGAAATTCTCAGTTGGTGAAATCCAGTGGTAAGGTCTAATTGGGAAAAATACTCGGGCTCCTCCCAAGTTGTTAAAAAGATCATCAATTCTAGGTAAGAGGTACCTATTCTTCTTGGTCAACTTATTAAACTCCTTATAATCCACACAAAGTTTTAGAGATTTGCCTGCTTTGATGGAAAACACAACAGGTGCACCCCATTCAGAGGTACTTCGTCAAATGAAGTCTTTATGTAGTAACTCTGAAATCTACTTATCCAACTCCCTTCTTTCTTTATGCGCTGTATGCCTCAATGGTAAAGCTAATGGTCTAGCGTCCTTCTCTAGATCAATACAGAAAGAGATTTTTTTATGGGGTGGAAGTCCTATGACTTCCTCAAAGACATCCAAGAATTCACATACTACAGGGACCGAAGATGGTCCTTTTGAACTAGGAGATAAGGAACATAATAAAGCTTTATTCTTATTCATAAGATTACAAGGAATACTCAGACTACGTCCTCCTCGACTCCTAAGACGAACGATTCTCATATCATAATCTAGGACGGCTCCATAAAATGATAGTCAATCCATACTTAGGACAAGGTCATACCCAATAAAATCCAATGCATATGCTTCGCATAAGAATTCGACATCGTTGATCTCCAATACTAGGTCTTTACAAAACAACTCAAGATACTTAGCTTCTCCGATAGGGTTGTCCACCTTTATTGGATTACCAGAGATAGATAAGGGAAGGTTCAACAGATTAACTAGCATCTTAGTGATATAAGAATGGGTCGCTCTGGAATCGAACAAGGTGTGTATAGAAATTCCTAATACACAAGTTATACCTTCAAGTGCGGGTTGACCTTGGTCTCTTGGGGGTCGATTTTGTATCGGTGTTGCCTCTAATGCATAATTCTGTCCACTTTGGATAATTTTAGGCTTTGGGCAGTCCTTAGACATGTGTCCTTCCTCGTGATAGTTGAAACACTTTCATTAAATTCTTTCTTCAGCTATGAAGTCCTACAATCCTTGGCCTCATGGCCTTTGTGGTTTCACCTCGTACAAGTCCTAGCTTCCTTTTTGAGTTTGCTACCTTTCTTCTTATTCTTCCACCGCTCCTTCTTCTTATTCTTATTAGAACTTCCTTCTCTCTTCTCACCATCCTTATTCTCCTTAGACCCTTCAGCTGTGCATATAATAGCCGTCTCCACTAAGGTCTCGAAGGTTGCTCTGAACGTTACTTGTGCTAACAAAGTGTCCTTCAATAGGGAGTTCAACCCCTTAACAAACCTCAAGGCTTTATTCATTGGGGTATCCACCAAACCCCTACCAAAATTACTCAATTCGATAAGCTTAGCCACTTACTCTTGTAGACTTAAACTTCCTTGCTTGAGATGGATAAATTTTTCTAACTGGATCGTCATCTCGGCTTTTGGCAAAAACTTTGCTTTGAAATGGGCTTTGAATTCGTCCCATGTAAATATTATGCCCTCGTTCTCTCCAGATACTAAGTTCCACCATTCAAGGGCCTCTCTTTCAAGTGCCAAGCCGCAATTCTCCTTTTTACTTCGTCTGGCCATCTAGTAGCTTTGAAAATTCTTTTGCGGTCTGTTATCCAAGTTTGGGAACTAGTAAAACTCTCCTTTCCTGAGAATGATTTCCCACCATGGTTTGCGAAGCTCATATAGAATCTAGAAAAATCAAAGGCTACCTCAGCAGTAGGAGCTGTAGGCACCGCTGGGGCGGGATTAGCAATAGGAACATGTTCCATGGTACGAAGATATTATTGGAACCATTTTAGAAAATACCGATGCCTTGCCTGGTTTCCCTGTTTATCAGCCATTCTACTATTTTAAAAGAAAAGGAAGAATCCTTCAGTGGATAGTCCTGAGATAGTATTTAAGCCGAAAAGGGAAGAAAATGATAAAGCAGGCTAGTATAGATGTGTATGCTTATTGGGAGTAAGTATGTATATCATATATATATATATATTGAAAACCTTTTCAAAATACAAATACGTCTCTCATACTTATAATTTCCCTATAATCGGGTAACCAATGCTCTGATATCGAATGTAACAACCTGCCCGGAATGAGCCTAAATTTCGACCTAGAAAAGGCCCATCGAAACTTAGAGCCACTCTAAATGGGTCATTGGTTCCTGTAAGGAATTATGTTTGCATAGAATAATGCATAAACACTGCATTATGGAAATCTCACATAGCGGAACGAGAAAGTATAATACCAAAATATGATGTACCATTTAACTAAAAAGCCAAATAGTTCAAACACAAATTGTCAAGGTACAATTATTCCATAGGTACATCAATAAATTCATCATTAAAAGTTTCCATAAGCAAAATAGCAATGATAACTAATAACAGCATAATATCTTCATTTTCGTATTCAGTCTCCATCATTGCTTCGTCCATTGAATCTACGCCACCTACTGACCTGTTGGATATGTTAAGGAGAGGGGTCAGAACATAAAATCCTATGTGACTGAAAATAGTATTTACTTAAAGACCATACGCTAGATTTAGTAGGTTATATATATCAAGGTATGTCTACTCAACACACAAACATTCACATGAACACAAAGTATCTAACCAATGAGGTGGATATCCAATCAATTGCTTAATACCTTTATTAGTGAATTTAGGGCAAAGACCGAACGAGGTGGGCATCCACGATCACTTGAGTCCCTTATTAAAGGTGGATTCTTATGATCTCTTATAACCTTGAGGTGGACCCTAGCCCTTTAAGACTCATCCTAATACGTCAACGTTCTTAAGTCTATACTCTCAGAAGTAATATGAGAAGTAGTATTTTGAACATTACTACTTAACTGATATTACGGTAGAACATATATGTTGCTTAAGACTTCCCTTAGACAGTTGATGAGCATGCTACGACCACATATCATATATAAATCAATCATGTCCCTAGTTTCTCCCTTACAAGCTTCTAGAGGAAGTGGACATCCCCCATGAACTACCCTACTCCATTACCGCTATGCCTAACCACTTTCAGATAAAGAGGGCCCATAGACTTAATTCGAATCTAATAAGGGTAGGTCTCATGACTTTGGTACTTATCCAAGGAATAAACCTTCGGAGATGATCCTAGTCCTAACCACTTAAGACCCAAACTAGATAAGAAGAGAGCCAGCCACTTAAAGTCTTCCCAAGGCATAGTAAACCTGCTTATTTTCACACATAATAGGTTTATATATATACACACACACTAGACCTCTCACATTAAACCGTCTACCTGTAGATGTTCCGGACAGACTTCTACTGCAAGTGGTTTAACCTCATGTCATAGTGTACTAAACTTGAACGGCCCATGACACCCATACCTTTCACATTAGTCGGACTCACTTGTGGTTGTGGATTTGCCGTCAGTTTCGGGCAGACTTCTACCACAAATGGAAACTAACCCCATATCTGTGTGTCATTTTTTAATTTATATATATATTAGCCATTCTATACGCACACACAACCGATTAATATATTGGAAAAATTCAAATTCAAACCTTATCCTAATCGTATTTACTACATCATTATTACACTAATTTCGTTAATTACACTATATAATTAGAATATTTAATACGTATAAGTAATGCTAGTTTTTCATATGAATAAAAGAACGTTTTAACGACGTAAAATTGTCAACTTGGTCTAATTTAAGGAATACAAATTAATTTCCACATTCAACAGCTACATTCAAGGCATAATGGCATAGTTGCGTAACTACAGATAACAGTAATGGGAAAATACAGCATACAATTAAAACTTACATCCTAGGCTTGTAAGGATAATTCTAGTAATGAACCAAGAATAAGGTGTAATTTCACACACACACACACACACACATATATATATATATATATATATACACATATATATCCATAGACCTTTATTTATCTAAATTACCCATTTCTTATATCGTATAAAAACGTTTATATTTGATTGGCTCCAAATTGAATATGTTCGGATTTGTCTATTTAGAATAGAACCCAAACCTATTCAAATAATAAATCTAATCAAATCCAGACCTTTTTACATTACAATCAAAGATTTATATAAAAGGGTAAAATCAAATTAAATAAAATTACATCACCCAATTGTTCTCAATCCGCTACTAAAACAAAATCCACAAACCAACATAAATTGAAAATTCTTCCGAAATACATAAAACATAGGATTTGGGGGGTTTTCAGTTTAATATTGGCGTTATACCAAATCCCCTTAGGCATACAAGTCCATATGATAATCTACAAATGTAGAATATGCATAAGAAAATACTAATTCCACTCACAGTGATTGGAACGGTCGTATATCTGACGTTGTTGTGCTTATTTGATGTGAACTCCAATCCCTAGAGATCTATATACATAAGAATCAAATTATTAAAGGTCTTTTATATATATATATATATATCATATGATTCTAGATCTGTTCAAATCTAAATTCTATAAAAAAGATTAGAGAAAGAAGAATAGGTTTGTAGAAGAAGAAAACCTTTTTAAATTTTTTTTGGAATTAGTGGCAGTATAGTGGAGGCACAAATTGAGAGACTGGCTAGGATTTAGGTATGGAGTCTAAAGGTCTATTTATAAGTGCTTGTGTAAATCAGAACCATAGGATTATTAAGATTTAATCTTAGTTGTTCGTTTATATAAATTGGCCCTAAAATCAAACCAAATCTGGCCTTATTGGGCGTTTTAGCCGCCAAGCGGTTGACCTCCCCCCTAGAAGGGCGGTCTACTAGAGTTGACGTCTTGGTCTCTGAATCGCCCAACGTATGTGGGCTGGAGATATTAATTATATATAATGTTAATTCAATCAGATTATTTCTTTCCTTATGTGTATTATTCTTGCCCCCTTAGCCTTGTCTTCTCATTTGAAATTCAAATCCATTGGATTATTTTATCTCTTAGATATATATTATTTATTAAACCATATATATATATATATGCATTTACTTTCTGATTTCATTGAACTGTAATTTCTTCATACGATCACCATTTCAACATATTATATATGAAAACAACTCAAAATTTCGCCATGAATCCAAACAGAAGATTTTTGTAGCCCAATTCTTAATGCTGCAAAATCTCATTTTTTGGCCTTTTTATATTTTATTATTTAATTGCTCATTTTCATTAATTATTAATATTTATATTTTTAGGTATATATTCAGGGTGTTACAGTACTTATGGAGTGTCGTCTAATAGCCACTGGTTTTTGGTGGAATTTACAATATATGTATAGACTAATATATTATAGATAGTGTATATTGTATTATATATTATCTATTATAATGGATCCTTAGAGGATGAGATACCCAAAAACCATTTAAGTTACATGCGTAATTCATTTGAACAGTTCACTTGAGCTTATCCAATTTTATGAGAATGTTAGTCCTAACTTGAGTGCTTTGTTTTACTTTATGCTCGGGTTAGATCGAGTAATACAGTATTGAGATTCCACCTTTTGGAGCTAGAGACTTATTGCAAAACTTATCTCTATCTATTTACTTTGATATTCCTTTTATATTTTAAATCCAATATATTTAGACTTCTGTTATATTTGATTTGTAACTCTGATATTATGTATGAATTTTGAATTTTTTATTTAATAGATTCATGAACTACTATTGTATTTTATTTATTCCACTGCAAGATAATTTGCTTTTCTATTCTATCTATGATTCTGTGAAGAATTTATTTTAACCCCATAGCAATAACAATATGTTGTTTCATACGTTTGAGTTGGCCTATTATCGACTTAAATGTTCTAAAAGAGAAGGTCGTTGCAAAGGCAGATGCCCAACCTAATTGGGTACATATGAAAACCAGCTTGCACCCAAGATATATAGTTTAATGTTTGCCAGACAATAAATCAGCCTCCGTTATTTACTTTTCTTTAAAATATTAGACCTATTTCAATGAAATCCATGGTGAACATTTTTTTGAAATGATGCATAACTGATTTTGCCATATTTGTATTCTTTTATATAGAAAGAATAACAGCTAAACTTAAAATCAATATTAAAACAACTAATTATTTATATGAAAAATATTTTCTAGAAAAAACTCACCCTTTATATTAGCCTTTCATACAAATTTATAAAAGCTGTATTGCATAAATGTACCTTTATTATTTACTATTCTTCAAAATGTTAGACTGGGTTTAATGAAATCAGTTCTAAAATGCTTTATTTGAAATAATGCACAACTGATTGTACAATACTTAACATTTGAATTGAATTTGAAAGCAAACTCAAACCTACTAAATATTCATATGACAAATATAAGAAAGGCCAAAATTATTCAAGTAAATATAGTTTTCTAACTTCAATAATAATTTTTTTATTTATTAATTTCGTATGTCAAATGAAATTATATTTAAAATATTACACAATGCACTTAAATGTAAACTACAAATATGTACTATAAAGGAATATAAGTAAAGTGTGGTCCAAAACTATATGTTATTGAATCATAAAAGGAAGATACGTTTCATATGATTTTGTATCTAATAAAAAAATAAAACAATATAGTATTGATGTCCTGGAGCAACTTTCAACCATTATCCATGGATCAGGATTCTAAGGCTGAGATTGTTTGGTAACTTGTAGATATATAGTTAAGGTATTTATTTAAGCCAACATATTTTTTCCTTATTTGGTTTTTGTCTTCTCTTATAACTGAATACCGTTTTCCTCTATTTTTCTTGCATGGTTGACAGTCCTCTTTAACTTGAGTATTGGTGAAGTTTTTTATGTATTATTTCATCAATACTCTAACTAAAGTGAGTGTTAGTTTTATAGTTGTTGTTCCTATTTACTCCCTACAATCTTCTTCTTTCTTTTTAAAGCAATGACCTCTTACTATATTTTTATGATTTATGAATTTTTTGGACATCTTCAAGTTCATGTTTAATTGAATGAATCTAAAGGATTCGTAGAAGAAAGATAAAGATGCAAACTTAGAAGCTTTTAAATGATCACACAATAATTGCTTAATAGTCTTGCCTCCGATTTCAAATGAAAGATTGAAGCAAAATGAAATCTTCTACACACTGCTGAAATATTTGCCTGGCAAAAGCTTCTTGGGTCTGTGGAAGGTTTAGAGGTTAAGGTTAAGATGTGTGTAAGAAAGAATAAATGGAAAAACTGTGCATGTCAGAAATTTTATTAGATGTGAAATATTTTGTGATGTAGCATTATAGTGTGCATTTTGTAAAATGATTATTATTTAATCGGATGTACACAAAGCAAGAAATAAAGTAAAATGAAATTTTCCATCTACTGCTAAAATATGAGAAAGAAGTGGGAGAAGGACTGACATATGAATCAACAATAGCCTTCGCAAATTTGATCAATGCTATAAAGAGTTATATAATTGAAAAGAACGTTCTTGTCTGTAATGACCAGAGAACATGTGTTGCATCAAATATAATAAAGTTTGAATCAATTTCATGCATAGTCTTAGTTGTTATGGCTGATGCAACTAAATAGTCATGTGATAAATATAAACAAGGAAAATACTTGCTCATTAAAAAATGCCTTATATTGTGTACTATTCTTCAAAATATTTAATTTGATTCAACGAAATCAATAGTGTGCTATTACATTTGAAATGATGCATAACCTGTTGTATGGTATTTACATTTTAAAAAAGAAGAGTAATTGCTGAATTTGGAATCAAAATCAAACCTATCTAATACTCATGATAAATGTATGAAGCAAATATTTTACCTGTAATATCTATAATAAAAAATTTACAGAAGTATTATTGAAAAAATTGAAAATAACATAACATTACATTAGTATTTTAAACAAAATGCTTATAATCTAGTCTAATAGAACATAACATTACATTAGTATTTTAAACATAAAACATATAGTATTATTAAAATTATATTTAATTTCTCAACAAACAAAACCTACTGTTATGTCCTAATTTCTTACACAAACTACAACGAATAGACTTATTCACCTAACCAACCGACCTGATCCACTCCGAAGAAGGATGTCTTCCAACATCATGCCTTCTCTTAGGTGGATGAACTTTAACATTTTTTGGTAACACTTTTTCATTTGAAAATTAATAAGTAGATTAACTGAATGAGAATAGGAAGCTCGAAAAAAGAATACTCTGAAATAGTCATTAATATAAGAATATACACCCAGATCAAAAGCAAGCATACTTGTAACACCGTTGGCACATGAAAACTTCTTAGTATGTTGTAAGTTACAACTACATCACCAGACACCGAAATATACATGATAAGTTAGAGTTGATTGAATTTTGTAAATACCAACAGGTAATCTAGTAACTTTCCACTAAACACCCCCTGGGTAGAAATCGCTTGTACGTTGTTCCATAACAGAATATGCATAACTATTTCAAGTTTTGATTATTTCACATCGATTCAACGTAAGTATCATAAGCTTTGAACAAATGATGTCTAAACCTCCAATTATAGGTAAATGTTCTTCCTTTAATATCCAACGGTTAAAGCTTTCAACACGGCCAGAATTCATTTTCCCATAACGGTTTTCAACCGAAAAAAAAAGCACGAACAAACTTTCAAAAGAGAAACCATTCCAAAAACTTATTACTGCATCCCCACCAGCAATTCTAAACTCAGAGCATGATTAAATGCGTCTAATGTAGCAACATGGGCAATTTTATAAAATAAAGAAATGACCTATTTCCTTTTTGTGCGAGGACACCTTTTTATTAAAAAGCTCTTCAAATTATTCTTTAAATGATAACAGCAACACACATGAGCAAAACTTGGGAAAACTTAACGAATAACAAAAAAAAAAGACTAAGATGTCTATCATATACAAATATGAAAACACGATCATCATCATATAAAACTTCATTAAGCTTTGTTGAAAACCAATGCCAATTAGGTTCAACTTCACTAGATATAACACCAATAGCTAGTAAAAAAAATAATATAAAAAATATATATCTCATTTATGAAATAAAAATTATGAAACATATCAAAATTAGAATAGTACAGAAATAGCAAATATTTTTCCAAAAAATGTTTGATCTACACATATTTACCATGAAAATAATTTAAATATCAAAATAAGTTAAAACATACAAGAGAAATTGACTATAACATACTCTGATTACCATTCTGAATAATAGCAGACTAGTACAACAATGTCTTCTACATTTAATGAAAGTGCCATTAAGAAAAATCAAAGGATGAAAATAACCAAACTTATATCTGCATGTTTCACATCCAATAAAGAACTTTTCAAATTGAAAACTAGTATGATAACCTTGATGTTCAATAATACTTTTAGGATTGGAAACAAAAAGTAGCTTTAGAAAAGATATAAAATGATGGTAGAGAAACAAATTATTACCATGGATTTCTTAAAGATCTATCCCTTGCCAATGTAAATGTGGTATTAACTCAAAACAATATAATATTCATAAATAAATTAACAATATTATTTACCTTCATTAAGTATTCAATTGGAAAAATAAACCAACTACTTGACCACCAAATTGCTAAGAACATGTGGATGATTAACGTCAATAATGCTAGCTTCACAAGAATGGATATGTTGCATAGTTTCAATGACAAATTGGCTGGAAGATTGAATTTACAAGAAGTGTGAAAACGGAATGTGCAACCTCTATATGAACAAATAGATAAGACGATCTTTGTCATTCTTAACAGCATTAACATTGTATCCATTCTTAACATAATTTATCATAAGATACAATCAAACTCTTCAATACCTCCAGGAAATCTTCGACCTACTCCACTAAACATTGGTTTGGTAAAAACATTTTTCAACAACCATTTCAAATAGATAGAACCAAATGAAGAAACAACGATAGAAGAATCCCACTAACCACCTTTGACGAGGGAACTAGCAAATGACAAAAAACTAATATTAACTAGAATATTTTTAAACCTCTTTCATACAAATAAATTATTTGACATAGCAGAAAGAAATAGATAATTTTCTATTGGAAAAAAATGGTTGGGTTGTGCACTAGGTCACTTCCTTGAAGATGTTTCGGCGATCTGCTCAAAGGTGCATAACAGTTCTCGAATTTTCGTCGCCGCCTCTGTGATAGGACAACCTCTCTAATCTAAAAAAAAATTGACCTTTTTTGCATTGTCAAATTCAATTCTGATTTGCACTTTGAAATACAGCTTACGGTGTTTGTTGTTTTGTTGAAGAAAGAGCAAAAGAAAAGTGTTATGTTAATCTTGTACATTACTTTCGTCTGTCTATCATTTAAATAGGAAAAATGAAAATTGTAAATGTTGCTAATCTGATGAATGCTAATAAATTTTAATTTATTCTTATTTAAAACAATATTATAATTCCATTAACTTTTGTAATTGCTCAATAAAAACGTCGCATAAAAATATTACTCGAAAAACTCAATTATAATAATGATTCATAAACATATTATCATTGTGCAAACTAATGGCTCAATTATAGTAATGATTCATAAATATATTACCGTTATACAAGTATAAAGAATCAATTATAATAATGATTCATAGAAATATTACCATTGTAAACTTACAATGGCTCAATTACAATAATGGTTCATAAATGAATTACCATTACCATGTTTTTTTAACAAGTGCACTTTATAAGCAAAACATTTCCAACGATCCACCACTTATTTTTTTTTTTAATATTTTTCTAGCAGTTTCAAGAAACATAAGATTATGCATAAATAATGGTGTTTTTCAATTTGAACCTTTGTATAGTGGATATGATTTGGTTTTAACTAGAGTGACATATGGTCTTGAACTCTATTCCTGACATTAGACTACGCACAACCTTTTAAAGTGCAATCAAATAAGCTAGTCATTTATGGTTATGCACGCCTATACCAGTTTAGTGAATTCTCTAGGAATTTTGCCCAAAACTCCATAGGAAATGCCCCATTTTCACATTCACATAGGTGAGTCTATCAAGAGTACTCCTAAAGGTAGGTACTCCACTCCAAAAATAGTATATATCTCATTAAGGATTTCTATTAACTCATCCTCTAGTCACTTCAAGAATACATGCTTCTTAATATAAAAATAGCATGTTCAACTGATATCACTTCACAAATTATTTTTACCCATTGAACATAGTTTTGGGATCTCCATTCATTAGGTCGGGTTACCATTGTGCATGGCGCAACAATCTAAAGATAATAGTCCTATTCTTTTAGAAATATTAAGGACTTTTCTCTAGCTAGTTCCTTCGCCAAAAGATTTGCTAAATTATCATCACTGCATATGTGATTCGCTCGAACAGTACATGAGGAGAGTACTCTTTAACAGTAGTGTGCTTCCGACATATCTATCATCTCTTACCGTTGTAATAACGGTTTTGTATTTTTGCAATGCCGCAGTACTATCGCAATGGAGCAACACAGTTGATAATTAGTATTTCCATAAAAGAATATCAACTAGCATATTTCTTAAGTACTCTACTTCTTCATTAGTTATGGCTAGCGCTATCATCTCAAACTCCATAATAGACTGAGCTAAAATAGTCTATTTCTTGGATTTCCAAGAAATATACTATTTTGGCTTAGTCTATTTTTTGAGATGATACTCCTCCAGCAATGCAAAAGATATAATCATTGGTTGCTTTTGAATCATCGGATAAAATATTCCAGTATACATCAGAGTAACCTTTAAGAATAGTTGGAAAATTTCCATAATATAATCTGCGGCTCATGGTTTGTTATAGGTATCTCATGACCTTCTCAATAGCATGTTAATGCTCTATACTACGTCTACTGGTAAACCTACGTAATAATCCCACGGCATAGGCAACGTCGGGTCTAGTAAAATAAGTGGCATACCGTAGGTTGCCAATGATGCTTGCATAATCAGACTGTCTTACACTTTCACGTGTGTTCTTAAATAGCTTTACACTAGGATCATATAGTG
Source organism: Allium sativum (assembly GCA_030737875.1). Lineage (NCBI taxonomy): Eukaryota > Viridiplantae > Streptophyta > Magnoliopsida > Asparagales > Amaryllidaceae > Allium > Allium sativum. Next base: position 488,836,427 of record CM060913.1, read on the forward strand.
TACGTGCAAGTTTACAGTAAAATTAAAAATATTTCTTTAGAAGCTTCTCGATATAATGTGATTAATCCAAAGAAAGTCCCTCTTCGGACCTAGTAATCTTAATAACAAGTATTACACTCGCCTCACTTAGATCTTTCATATCAAAATTGGTAATCAAGAAGGATTTGATGGTAGTTATGGCGTGAATGTTTGACTCAAAAACAAGTAGGTTATCCACATATAAACATATGATAGTACAAAATCATTCTCATATTTATAATAAATGTGTTTTCCAAGTTGTGATTTGTGATATTAAATCATATGGATGTTGAAGACGACGTGTTTTGATGAGTGCTTTGTAGTGGAGAAGACGGTGTGTGAACCGGTTATTCTAGAAATATTGAGAAAGTGGCAGGTTTCCTGTTTTTAACCAGTTATTTTAGGAATATTGAGGAAGAGGCATGTTTCCTATTTTTGACCGATTATTTTAGGAATATATTCCTAAAATATATTCTGAGGGGCAAACTGGATATTTCGCTTATGCCTTCTATTCTCCTATAAAAGCAGCACCCAGGATTGTATTATTGGTACCAAAAATTGAGAGGTCTTGTGCCTCTAGAGCTTGTGCCCTGGAGAGGAATTATGATGGGATAGAGATCGAAATAGTTGATCCAAGGGTTTGCCGTCGTTCTTCATTGTTCTCCTTCTCCAACAAAAGTTGTAGTCATCTAGATATTCATTCCCTATCTCAATAAGATTATTGATTCTTTTGTATTTTGTTTACTTTTGGTTTTAGATCCATTCAGTGTAAACAAAAGTTGTTTTTGTAAATCAATAAAGAGGGTGGTTGGGTGGAATATCTTGTGTTTGTGCGTGTAATTTCATACATGTGTTGTTTTTCTATTAAATCATCTTTAACTAATTGGGTGAATAAGATCCTGGTCGTTTACGGAAAGACATAGTTTTCCTAACAATTGGTATCAGAGCTAGATCACCACAAAGCTTAGAGTGATTTTAGATTAGAAAATTTGGTCTTTGTTATGTTGGATATGATGACATTTTCCAAGATGTTTATTTTTGATGGAAGAAATTATGAAATTTGGAAGACTGTGACAATGGATATTCCATACCTCAATAGTCTGGTTAATGGAGATGGGTAGAATCCCTCTGATATAGATGAGGGAATATGGAAGAAGAAGGCAATTGGTTTGATTTGTCTATACCTTGGTTGAAACACCCTACCTCCGTTAAGGTCACTCACAAAGGGTATGCCTTAACTTCGGTGGAGCATTTTTTAGTACAAGATGCAGAGAAATTACAAGACAGACAAATAAAGCAGCGGAAAATAAATAACCTTTATTGATTAAAACAGCTTGTACAAAGATTGTTTTACAACACCAATACTTATTACAACAAAGCAATCTATCTTGTTTAATATAAAGAAGCACAAACTGACAATGATATTCCCCAATAAAGCCTGAGCCAGCTATAGCAGTAGAAAATGGAGTTCAAAGCAATACGCCAAAGAATCTTCAAGCTCGGAAAGAGTAACAGCCCCATAATGAGCTGAGCTTTTCCCTCCCCGAATACCTGGGGGGGACGGAAGAAAAGAGGCGAAAGCAAACTAGGTCAGACATAAAGTCTGGTAAGCTCAGTGATTCTTAGTATTTAAACGAGGAAAAGGGTCATGACATGAATAAACTAAATATAAGACTAAACCATAGTAACAAGATAACATGGGATAAGCATGGCAAGATAAACTGAATGTACCGATAAATTGAATATACTGATAAACTGAATGCGCTTCTGCTCCTTCTCTGCTTCGCGACTACCCTGTTATACTGATTTCAATATCTCTGCACTACCTAACTAGTGTCCAAACTAGTAATCTATATAAAATGATCATATGATAACGTGATCCCAATCCCCGTAATTGTGGTTGCCTTCAGGTGTACATCTATTATGGGGATTCCATTTATTACCTAGATCTAATCTAGGGTTTACTATCGAGTGCTTCCTAGATTCAACCAGGGTTTACGCTACCCAGGGCCACTGGGGTTTATGCTACCTATTGAATGCTTCTCGGATTCAGGGTTTACGCGACCTAGATCCAACTAGGGATTATGCTACCTATCGAACGATGCCCCTAGTCTAGGACACACTACCTAGAGCGGTATATGTTCCTCGACTTTCCCCACGTATGTGCGACCCGAATCCCGTGGCAGGGCTAGTCAAGAAACACGAAACTCGGTCGGGAGCTTTCAGATATCTGCCGATTGCAGATGCTAAGGTCTGCTTTTACAGTGGCTATGGTCCCACTAGACCCCTCCCTCAACTAACAAATGAAAGGCACCCAAGAAAATCAAGAATGAGAACTGTACTCAGGCCCCTCTATGCCCCCACCAACCTATGGGCCAACCTCACCCATAACTAGATAGAAAGTATATGGTCTGTTGGAGTTCTCCGCCTTTCCGTATCTCGACTGACTCAAGATGGTAGGTAGACGACGAGTTGCTATCACAGGGCAAAACTGGTCTTGCCGAATCACGCTGGTCCATCCTAGTCTTTAGGTTGCCTTATTATTGCAACCAAGGCATACCCTTGGCTCTTCTAATGCAGACCTTAACCTCTATGAACCCAGGAGGATCATCTGTAGCCTCACAGAGGGATACCAAGAGTACCCTCACGTCCCCTCGAAGCGGCGTGCTTCGTAACCCAGTTCGTTGGAGCCTTCTTCATGATCAGATGGACGTTCGCTCCTCCTCGTATTCTACTTGGTTTTCTTGACTAAGGTTTACTACTTAGTTCTCTTAACTAATGTTTGCTACTTAGTTTCCTTAATCGTTCGTTTTCTTAACTAAGGTTTACAACTTAGTTCTCTTAACTAAGGTTTACTACTTAGTTCTCTTCCTCATCATGTTGGATTGGTTAAGTGTTATCCAGCAGTTTACGTTGACTTAACCTACCCATATATCATGTTAAATTGGTTAAGCGCTCCTTAACCTTACTCATTTATCAGGTTATACCGGTTAAGTGTCTCTCATTAACTTAACCCTGTTTATTTATCATGCTATAATGGCTAAGTGTTCTAAGTTTACTTAACCCTACCATCTAGTCTAGTTAGCATGTTATAACGGTTAAACATTTACTTAACCTTACCCACTTGTCTAGTTTACATGTTATAATGGCTAAGTGTTTCCTTAGTTACTTAACCCCCACAAATCTTGCCTTGTTAACATGTTAAGTTGGTTAAGTGTCCAAATTAACTTTACCCCTATCAATCCTGTCTAGTTAACATGTTGAATTGGCTAAGTGTTTTCTCGATTACTTAACCCCGCCCTTCTTGTCTTTGTTAACATGTTAAGTTGGTTAAGTGTTTCCTCAATTACTTAACCTCACCATTTCTAGCTTGATTGTTCATAGCTTTAATTAATTAATTAAAGCACCAACCACTCACATTAGACAGGTATTGTTGTGGTTACTGGATGTGCCGGTCAGTTCCGGGCAGTTTTATACCACAACCCAGTCTAACCTCGGGTTTTTCTAGGATTGATGCACTAACCTCTCACATTAGATAGGTATTGTTGTGGTCACTGGATGTGCCGGTCGATTCCGGGCAGTTTTACAACACAACTCAGTCTAACCTCGGGTTAGGCATATTCGTCTTTCTACTAAATTTACATATTTACTATTTATGTAAATTTTCCGTAAATCAATTTAACCTAGATCATATTCATTTGTCATGCCAATTAACATACTTATATTCTATGCCCCAAACTTGATTTACCTATCAATTAGCCCAACTTGCAGTTTATACCAATTTAGATTTGGTATTTCCCCCTTTTTCAGTTCATGCCCAATCTAGATTAACATTCCAATTTACAGTTTATGTCAAAACTAGATTTAATATTCTAGTTTACCGTTTACGTCCAAAACTTGGTTTACATGCCAATTACATACTTTGCGGCCAATTAAAATTTATAAATTTATGCCCAAGTCTAATATGCATGTAAACCATTCACTATTATAGCCAATTTAGATTATGCCAACATATTTATTATGCCAACATATTTATTATGCCAAATTAACTTAATTAAGCTACGCCCAATCCCCGTATCATAATCGTACGTATAACATGATTTCACAAGTTTTCTAAGTACTCATGAAATGGCACTAACAAAAGGAATAGGGGATAAGCACAAGAAGAATAGGCATGCAAAAATAATGGCACCAACAGGTTCGATGTACATAATAGTGAATAGGAATAAACTGGCCAAGTTACACACTAAATATGAGATCCAACATAATCAAGGGAATATGCATAGGTGATATGATCCAACATAATGCCTGTTCAAGGTACAACATGATTGGTTAATCGTAACAATGGGAATAGGCATAAGCATCTAACTACAATAGTTACAGGCAATTAACTGCAATAGTCATGGGCGACTAATCACAATAATTTCTTAATCAATGTCATAGGCAATAGTCTCATAGTTATGAATCATAGTCGTGGGCAACAGTCTCATAGTCACGAATCATAGTCATAGGCAATAATTTCATAGGCAACAGTTCATGGCCATAGTCTTAGGCAAAGGTTTCATAGTAATAGTCATAGTCATAGGCGATAGCTTCATGGGCAACAGTTTCATAGTCACGAACCATAGTCATAGGCAAAAGTCTCATAGTCTTAAATCAAATCCAAAGGCATATATAACTTTAGATTTGACATAAGCATGAATCAAAGATAATTAAATTGCAAATAGGTACAGTTCTATATTTTGATTTATTACATTCACGATTCCAGTTACACGTTCAAATCTAAGGAATAACCGAACTTACAAAGAAGGAATTATTGATTTCAGGAATCTGAATTCTGAAGTTGGAATGCTCGCCTTTGATGTAGACCGTTGTTCTTATAATATAGATTTGATTCACTTCTTAGCTTTCTAGTTTTCTTTTTAGTTGAAAGAGAATGGTGGCTGTCTTAGGTTGAGTATGGCGGTATGACGGCTCTTAAAATGAATTAGTGTGATTTTAGGGTTGAGTGTTAGGTTGTTTATATAGAATTTCAATTTAATTAAAGCCGTCGGATGAACCTAGAGTTAACCACAATCATTCAGTCACGATAGGGTGACACCTCAGCCCTAATGACTCAGCAAGGAGTCAAAAAGGACTCAGCAATGAGTGACAATACGGATTAGAACACACTAGAAAGCTGTGCAGGCATTCAGCCCGACCTGGGCGCACTTGGCAGGTGCGCTAGTGCATTTTTGTATTGGCGCACACTTCCCAAGTGCGCCAGTGCAATTTTTTTTCTTTGTTTTGGTTCTCTGCATAATTTTGTTCGTCCATATCTTCTTCATACAGTGTCCAATTTACGCAAACTGGCACTCTATCTCAAGCAGAATTCCGAGATGAACGCAATGGCATAACCCGTTTCCCTTAATTCTCGCATTTGAAATTAATTATTCTTTGATTATATCTTATGTCCTAATTTAAAATTGCGGGGTGCTACATTGGTGATTCGGTTTATGATTTTGACTTGAGTCTTCACATTAATGGTGCTCGAAGGATTGGTAGAGATCGTGGAAGGAGCTTTAATCAAGTGATCAACAGGTGTTGATTTGGAAAATCCATAAGTTGAAGATCTTTATGGTATTGCAAGCACTTATAAACTGTTAGTTTTGTGTGGTGCAGCTCGGGTTGAAGATGGACCTTTTACAGGCGGTGGGTTGCATTTGTAATTGAGTAGGTGTGATCATAGTCCTTTCAAATTGACTGGGTGTGATTGTATCCCAAAAATCAATTGAGTACTCCGTTGGGTGTGATTGTAGTCCGGAAATTAATAGAGTCTCTGTACTTCGGAAACGGGTGGGGTGTATCTCGTGGCCTTGAAATCGAGGGTGTATCAATTGAGAGTAGGTGATCGCTGAAAGACCTAGGTTGATTTGTTTGGTGATTGTTGGAGTGTTGATATGATCTAATATTAAGGTGGAGTAATTTGTGATTTGTGATATCACATGTCCATGGTAGTCGGATGACTTGTTTGTTGATGTGATTTCATATCAAGATAGAGTGTTGTGATTTGTGATATTAAATCACATGGATATTGAAGATAGCATGTTTTGATGAGTGCTTTGTAGTGGAGAAGACGATGTGTAACACCCCACCTCCGCTAGGGTCACTCACAAAGGGAATGCACTAGTTTTGGTGGAGTATTATCTAGGTAAACATACACAGAGATATCACAAGGCAGAACATAAATAAAGCAGCGGTGGAAACTAAAAACCAAATTTTTATGACTTTCAAGAAAAGAGTCAAAACCCCATATATCCAAGGTACAAATTATTCCATTACATCGAGTTCCAAATAAAGAAGCATAAACTTAAGATAACAAAAGTAAATTATTCCCCATAAATAGCAGAAGCAGCCATAGCATAGCTCAAGACCAAAACCGTACAAGAGCTGTCAGAAAACAAGCTAAATCCAAGCTAAGAGCTAGTGTTTTCTCCCTGAGAACCTGGGGGGAAAATGAAAGAAAAAGAGGCGAAAGAAAAAGGGTCGGTCATAAGACTGGTAAGCCCTAGTGACTTTCAGTATAAAAACTAGTAAAGGTAACATGACATGCGAAAATTGGAATTAAACATAAGGATAATAACAGGACTGATATGATAAACAAGATAAGTTAAGTCTAGCATCGCATATTCAAGGTTCGCTGCACCATCTGTACTAGTGTTCTAACCCATGTCAAGTATTAATCATGAAATGATCCCTTGGCCCAGTATCATGAAGTGACCCATTACGGGGTCCTACGGTACGATCTACTAATCGATCGGCTCCCTACAAGTTCTAGCTCGTCATGTGTCTGTGTCATACAGCCCTATCCTGAAATGTGGTTACCTGTGCTAGGTCCACCATAGGGTGTATCAAGCCCTATGGTGCCAACCACCGACACGAATCAAGCACGCACAGTGTAAACCTACGGGTGCCCAATGCCTGCTTTTTCAACTTCGGACTACGTGCACGACCATAGTCCGCCTGAACCTACAATGGCGCACCTACTCAGTCGTCGTTCTGGTTGCTTACAATCAACCCAGTAATCGTGCCCCACCTTGCCTAGTCCCAGGGTATCGTGATACATCTAAGTGGGTTACTGCTGAAAAGGACCGCGTAACTAGGGTTTCTAATGGGTTAAGTGTTGTCATTCAAATTCGTGACTTAACCCTATCCAAATCATGTATCAAGTTGGTTAAGTGTGTTTAAGCGGTTCATGACTTAACCTGTAATAACCCGGAAAATGGGAACCAATTTAAAATTTTTAAAATTTGGTTATTACCAAAGAATTTGAATAATTGAAATAGTATATTTCAATAAAATAAAGAATGAGGAATAGTATGGCGGTTTGAAAATTTGAATACAAACTTTGTTTGACTGTACCTTGTGGAAAATATAACAGATTTTAGCGAAACTGAAAATATTTAAATCTGTTTATGAATACCTTTCTAACGAATCTGAAAAATCGAAGTTTCATAACAGGAATCAAAAGTTATGGCCAAATGAATTTTCAGAAAGGTCGTTATATAGCATATATAGCCCTTGAAAATAGATATTTTGCATACGACCTCGGAATTCGACGAAATTACTTTTGTTGGGTCCGGGATGTCAAATTATTGCTAGGTTTCAAATTTCATAATGAAGCTAGTATGTGAGCGGGGCAAAAGAAAATGTGATTGGTCAATTTCTGTTAAAATGGATCGACCTGAAAATGGACATTTTGCATATGAGCTCAGAATTCGACGAAACTGGTTTTGTTGGGACCGTATCGTCAAAACAAATCTAGATTTATTTTTCTGGAATTTTTCGATTTAGTGTGTGGCCCTGGCAAATTGAAATGTACATTCAAATTGAATATAAAATGTTTTATACTTTAATTTGAAAAATAACTGACTGTAACAGTCGAATTGGCCAACGAAACGTATCCCATTGTGTCCGGGATGGGGGTATTTAGCTAGGGGCGACAGTCGTTGGGTTTGATTTCGAGTTCGTTTGACAAAATCCCAATTTTCAAAATTATAAAACCATTGGCCAATCATATATTTTCTTTTATTATTTTATTTTCTGAAAATATCTCCAAACCCCATCCGCTCCAGCAATATCGACGTCCCCTGTAGCTCCGTCCTTCCCACTCGTTTTCCGGCCGCCACAGGTGAAACCAGGCCGCGCCACCACCTTCCCTCGAAAGCCCCTTCGCCCCTCTTCAGATCCGACCCAGTTTCGCCATCATCAATAGCGCCACCATCGAGATCTGACGCTCCAAAGTGGGCGCGTTTAAACCGCCGCCCAGGGTCCCTACCGTCGTCGAACTGGAAGAGGCTGGTGGCGCCGGGAAGCCCTCCCCTCCCTCGTCGACGTCCAACAACCTGATTGACCTATCGAGCAACGGATCGAGCGAAAAATCAAAACCTAAATTTGAGCAGGTTTGAAACTAACGGGTTGTTTAATTTTGAACTGTTTTTACACTATAAAGCATTGCAAAACTTTGAAAAATCATATCTTTTTCGTTCATTAACGAAATTCGATGAAACAGGAAACATCGTGACCACGAGGAGGCTCTCTACCATCTAGCAGAATCCGCGGATTTTTCTGATCTTCCTACGATTTTTAGCACTACAAAACCCAATGTGAGGAATCTAAACTAAATGTGTGAATGGAATCGTGTTGTATAAATTATATAAGCGAAGTGTAAATTATATACGCATTGTATACCTCATGTACATGTGTTGTATAAGTTATATTAGCGATGTATAAATTATACAAGCGTTGAATGAAACATATATGCTTTGAATTGTGATGAAACGCAAGTGAATTATAGAAATAATATATATATATACTCCTCTCGTCCACAAACCATGGACGATATTTATTGCTTGTGATTGACGTGATATTATATGGTATGACGAATGGTTGGAAATAATTGTTTGTGGTTGAAAAATACCTTTGTGGTTGAAAAATACCCTCTTGTGGTTGAAACAAATTAGAATAGGATTGTGGAATTAAAAATAAAACATGTCGCCTGCGTGCGAACTAGATGCATGATCCCCATTGTCAAAAACCGCGAGGTTTTAAGGTAGAGCGAGGAACCGTACTAGGGACGGTCCCGGTTTTAACTACCCTGTCGTTATGCTGTCGAAATTTTCTGAAATATTCATGTGTTAGAATAATTTTCATTCGTTGAAATAAATTACATAAGTTGAAACAAATATTCATGTGTTGAGTTGAAATTCATTCGTTGAGTTGAGATTCATTCATTGAATTGAAATTCATGTGTTGAATATTATTTGAATTTAAACAAATAGCTTTAGCGATAAAAATCACATTTTTATATATATACAAACTATAGAAAATATTCATGTGTTGAGTTGAAATTCATTCGTTGAGTTAAAATTCATGTGTTGAATATTATTTGAATTTAAACTAATAGCTTTAGCGATAAAAATCACATTTATATATATATACAAACTATATAAAATATTCATGTGTTGAGTTGAAATTCATTCGTTGAGTTGAAATCCATGTGTTGAATATTATTTGAATTTAAACAAATAGCTTTAACGATAAAAATCACATTTTTATATATATACAAACTATAGAAAATATTCATGTGTTGAGTTGAAATTCATTCGTTGAGTTGAAATCCATGTGTTGAATATTATTTGAATTTAAACAAATAGCTTTAGCGATAAAAATCACATTTTTATAGATATACAAACTATAGAGAATATTCATGTGTTGAATTGAAATTCATTCGTTGAGTTGAAATTCATGTGTTGAATGTTATCGTATTTTAAAATAAAATGAATAGACAATAAAAACTACATTTTTATTGTGAATATGAAGTGTTAAAAACATTCACGTGTGGAATATATATTTTTGATGATAAAAATATTTCTTTTATTATGTATACGCTTTGATAAAAATACACACGTGTCGAAATAAATAATAGTTTGCAAGAAATATTATTATTAGCTTTGTTCTGCATATATATACATGTGTTGAACAGGGAAAATGGATTAGCTGTAGAGTAAAGAAATTATTTGCGTGCCCGACAAATAGGTAAGCCTTGATGAGTTGGCTGCGCAATTTTATTTTTATATCAACTCCTGTGAATGCCATTGGATGCGGAGTGTTGGTTATTCTGTGTGAAATAATAAACATCGCCATAGGATAGTAACAATTAATTTTGAACTACACTACATGGCATACTTCTTGACGATAGGCATACTTCATCATATTCCACATAAGCAATTGGAGCTTGTGTGACGAGGTGGAAGATTTACCATACGAGCGAGAGGCTTGTATGGCGATGATTTTATACTACAGGTTGAACTGATGACGGCTATGGACTATATAAAATATAACGATAAATTGCCAGATTAATAAAAACCCCACACGGGTCTGGAGTTGACAATAATCACGTCTCTCTTGTCATTAGATACGGCACATGGATTATTTATTTCCACACGGAGCGGGGTGACGAGAATTTATTCTCTGGAGTTATTATCTATACACGCTCCCCCGTAAACACCAGAATATATCACTATAAATATGTGGATGCTTATTAGGATTTATTGGGTACCTAACACGGCCCAATAAATTTCCAAACCCCTTCCCGTACAAAGGAGGTTATGGCGAATTTTTTTGAAATATTAAGGCGTTAGTGAAATATTAGAAGTGAAAACGAAGTTGAAATTAATGAATGAACTATATTGGAAATAAATGAATGAGCTATATTTATAAATATAAATATAAATAGAATAGAAAGGAATCGAAGCCGTGCAGTTCGTGTTTTGGAATCGTAATTTGAAACGATTGGTACGAGAAATCCGACCATCGGATTTTCCCGAAACCACAACCGCTGGACTCGCCTTGGAAATATCTTTCCAACGGCACCAACCTTGTAAAAATCCAACGGTTGGATTGTTTGGCATGTTTAATTCAAATCTAGAGAAAAACAGCGCTAGAATCGTTTATATTTATATATAAATATAATTAAATTAAATCGAATAACGACGCTGCAGTTCGAATTTTGAAACCGTAACTTCAAATGACTAGTGTGGAAGATCCGACCGTCGGATTTTCACGAAACTGGAACCGTTGGGTTCACTTTGGGAATATCTTCCCACTGATATAGACTTTGTAGAAATCCAATGGTTAGATTTTCCGATATGTGTAAAACAAATTAGGGGGAAAACAGCTCCAGTGCCACGGCACGACCTGAAACGTCGTTTAATTAAATATGGCCATTTTTAAATAAATAAAAATGGCGAAAAATCGTTATAAAATGTTATAAGAAACGTAGATTGGGAATAAAACAATTTGGCTTGATCTGTCTGATATTTGATGGTTGTATGTGTTTGACACGAAAATAACACTAAAGAACTGAAATATGGATGTCGAATAATATAACCATAGAAAGAATTGATTTGAATTCTAATTACGTGAATTATTTGAAAAGGCCGAGCTAACCCTCATTTCAAATAATTGATCGAGCAATTCGAATTGGAAAATGCAAAGACGATGCAAGACCGACGATCTTCGTATCGGTTGGATGGGCGCTGCTAAGTTTCCTGACTGGAGTAGCTACCGTGAAGGAACGGAAGTAGTAGCCGTCTGAACGTATGTGTTGATTGTATGGATATACGAGGAATTTGACGCCTCCGGTTTCGTTCAGACCCAGAACGAACTTGTAAATGGACTGTGTGTCTGACATTGGATTTTGCTCTATACTGATTGATCTCTGTTAAATATATGTCTGTTTGGCGGTGGAGAATTTATTCTTTTGCTTAACGCCCTTCTCTGAGACGGTCGAGCTCAGAGGTTATATATCGATAGAAATCAGTCATATGGAGTGAATTGCCTATGTAGCATGCCAAGATGCTGTGATCAAGGCTTCTGTTGCAAAGCAAAGTCTTGTGGGTGATGATCAAAGCACGGTCTACGTGGCCTGGCTTTGTGTATTGCGTGGATTCGCGAGCCTCACATCTCGGTATGAGTTAAAAACGGGATACAGACCGCTGGGAGAGCACGACGTTTCTTTCTAGCTATGGTGGTGTCAGTGACTTACGAGCCCTGACATTTATATCTATTTTTCACCTATGTGGTTGTTGGAATGTGAGGCGCCTCGATTATAGGTCTGTAAGGACCGGGAAACGTGTGTTCAGGAATAATTAATCCTCAAACATAAGAGAGGACCGGCCCAGCCGATCCAGGGTTACCCAGAGTGTGTAGTCCTGAGGCATTTGCTAGAATGTCTCGAAGCGGAGAGGAGCTTGCCCCTTGCCTCGACTCATGACGGAAACCCAATTTCCAATACGAAATAACGGATTCGATTGTAACGTATGTATGGCGACATAGTGGCATCGGACGCTCATGCCGCCTATGATTGATATTTATGATGCTATTCGTTTTTGAAACATATATGCACTAGTAATAATATCAAATGTTTTTGCTTTGCACATATTAAGCATATTTGGCCATTATAAGGTAAAACTCTATCCTCCGGCTTGCGTTGCATTGTATGATGGGACTTGAGTCTTATAATGGCTTCATTCTTTTTAAAAGCATTGCGTTGTTTTAAAGAATTTACTTTGTTTCAAATGCACCAGCAATCACTGGAGTAAACCCGTTCCGCGAAAGTGGCGTGGTCCTTTGATTTGCTTATTACTGTTGTTTAAACTGTTAAATAGATTTCTCATACCAGTCCCCATGACTGACTCGTTGTTTGTTCCACTTTGCAAACGCGGGTGCCCTTATTTTCACACGGGCAGCCTAGTTCACAGGTGACAGGTTGTTTTTGGCTCTGCACTGTTGCAAAGAGTGCATTTTGGCTCATGGCGAGGCTGACTTCACAGAGATAACTTTGACATTTTCCGCCATTATTGTACTTATATTATGATTCCGCCACGGGCGATGCAGACTGCTTTACTTTTCAGTACTTATTATCGTATGTATATGTACCGCCTTCGGCGATGTAGACTGATACCCTTATTATGTCTCACTGCATGTATATATTCCGCCTCTGGCGATGGTGACTAATCACTTCCCTTTACTAAGTTATATCCTACGTTGTGCTATTCTGATGTTGTTACATGTTGTGATTCCGCTTTCATATCCATGTAAAATTATTCTATTTATTGTATTGCTATTATCTGTTCTCTGCTATGATGATTGATGTGTTATATTCCAATGATTATCCTTAATACCGTCACACGGATTTTGGGATCGTCACAGTTGGTATCAGAGCTTTGGTTAACCTTAGTTCCAGAGTCTAACACATTAAACACCTCGTCAGAATAGAATCAGTAGTGTTCTAAGGCGAGTAGCTCATTAGAGATAGGATAAGTGATGTCCTAGAATGAGCTAAGCAGATTAGCAAAGCAATTTGATCAGTACATCATTACCTTTTCTTATGTTCCCCTGCTTTATCATATATGAAAATTATCAAATCTGTGAGCTTGACTCTTTTCTTGCTTATACAGTACTCTCTCTGATGGCTACACGAGCAGCAGCAGCTAGAGGAGGCCGTGGAGGCCGAGTAGGAGTAGCAGGAGGACAGGGGAATATCCCCGTAGTGGAGAAGGGCCCTATTATTCAGCCACCAGCACCCCAGGACTTTGAGCTAGACAGAGTAGCGAAGAGGTATAGGAACCTAGGGGGAAAACCCTTTTCTGGCCTTGGTACAGTGATAGAGGCTATTGCTTGGTTGAAGACCTGTGAAAAGATCTTTGAAGGAATGGGATTGGGGACCAACAACAAAGCACGACTAGGTATCTGGCTCTTACAGGAGGAAGCAGAGTTGTGGTGGGATGCCATCACCTCAGAAGATGCATCAGGTATTGTTAGGACCTGAGAGCAATTCAAGGCCATGTTCAATGAGAAGTTTGTACCTGAGCAAGCCTTAGAGAGGATGCGAGAGCAGTTTGCTAATCTCCAGCAGGGAGATCTCTCTATCCAAGATTACCTCAATAAATTCACTCAGTTGTCGCGCTATGCTCCAGAGCTTATTATGACTAACAAAGCTAAGAACAAGATGTTTATATTTGGGCTACGGCGCAAGTACCATGACAGAGCCATGAGCAACATCAAACTCTCATTCTCAGAATTAGTGGAAATGGCTTGCAATTATGAAGATATGGATGAAAGACACTCCAACCAAGACCGCGCCAAAAGCCAAGCTGGAAATAAGTGCAAAGCTTCAGCAGATCAGCCAAGAGTCTAGCATTACAGCGGCTGCTACTCAGAAACCCGGAAAGATACCGAAAGGGAATTGCTACAACTGCGGGAAGTCAGGACATTTTTCTAATGTGTACAAAGCCCCAAGGAAGATAAAGGCAAATCCAGACCACAACTCAGCAGAATGCTACAACTGCCATAAGAAAGGGCACTATAGCAGGAACTGTCCTCTGAAGCAGAATGCACAAGTAGCTCATGTGTATGACGGGGAGACCCCGCCAGCTATCACCGATGGATCAGGTAAACCCGACGTCTTGGGAGGTACCCTTACCATTAAAAATATTCCTGTTTCTGTACTTTTTGATACTGGTGCATCACGTAGCTTCATTTCTAGTAACATTGTTACTAAGTTAAAGTTAAAAGTAAGAAATCTTAAAGAACCAATTAAAGTTCAAAACCCGATAGGAGGTTCTGTTAGTCTCAGTTCGTACCGTAGAGTGCCTATCTCTTATTCACGTTACAAGTTTCCCATCCACTTAATCGTTATGGATTTATCTGAATTTGATGTTATTCTCGGTTTGGAATGGTTGACAAAATATAAGGCCGAAGTTAGATGTGCCGAGAGAATCGTGAAAGTTAAAACAAAATTTGGGCATATCACTATACCATGCCATGGCTCAGAAGTTAATAGAACAGAATTTTGGTCTTCTTTGGAAGTTACTCCTCCTTCATTAGAAAAGATACCGGTCGTTAAAAACTACGCGGATGTGTTTGAAGATGTAGAAAACTTACCGCCGCAAAGAGAAATTGAATTCATGATAGATCTAATTCCTAACGCCCGACCAGTAGTACATCCAATTAGAAGAATGGCCCCGAAAGAAAAAGAAGAGTTAGGTAGTCAGACTAGAGAATTGCTTTGGAAAGGTCTGATCAGACCGAGCTTTTCAGCTTGGGGAGCAGCAGTAGTATTTGTCCCGAAATCAGATGGTACTCTAAGACTTTGTGTTCATTACTGAGATCTCAATAAGCAGACACTGAAGAACAAATATCCCTTGCCACATATAGATGATCTGTTAGATCAATTAAATGGAGCGACAGTATTCTCTAGAATGGACCTAGCTACAGGTTTCCACCAATTACGTATAGCAGAAGACTGTGTTCCTTTGACAGCCTTCAGGGGTCCCGATTTATTTTACGAATGGTTAGTAACGCCATTCGGCTTGTGTAACGCTCCGGCATACTTCGTCGATCTTATGAACAGAGTGTTCCGTGGTGTATTGAATAAATTTGTGCTAGTCTTCATCGATGACATTTTAATATACTCCAAGTCGGAAGGCGAGCATGAAAAACATTTAGAACAAGTGTTGAAAATTATGAGGAGAAATGTGTTGAAAGCTAAATTTTCTAAATGTGTCTTTTGGCAGGATGAAGTTAAGTTCCTAGGCCATGTCGTATCAAAAGAAGGGATTGCTGTAGATCCAAGCAAAATTACAGCGATTCAGAACTGGAAACAACCTACTACACCCACAGAAGTTCGAAGTTTCCTTGGATTGGCTAGTTACTATCGGAAATTCGTTCAGGATTTTTCAAGGATATCTGGTGTATTGACAAAGCTTACAAAGAAGCATGAAAAAATCAAATGGACTCCCGAATGTGAAGAAGCTTTCCAGGAGCTGAAACTAAAGTTGACAACCGCTCCAGTATTGACAATTATAGAAGGCAACCAAGACTTGACTGTATGGACAGACGCTTCTATTAGAGGGATAGGCGCAGTATTAATGCAAAAGGGCCAAGTGGTCGCTTATGCCAGCCGTCAGCTGAAGCCGCATGAAAGAAACTATGCAACTCATGATCTTGAGTTATTAGCTATCGTGTTTGCTTTAAGACTCTGGAGGCATTATTTATTGGGCGAGAAGTTCGAACTATTTATAGATCATCAATCCTTGAAATATCTATTCACTCAGAAAGATCTAAACTTGAGACAACAACGTTGGTTAGAATTCCTTGCAGCATACGATTTTGAAATTCTATACACTCCAGGGAAAGCCAATGTTGTAGCAGATGGGCTCAGCAGAAAGAATGAAATCATCGCCAGTTTTATCATTACTTCTTCCTTAGAAGATAAGATTACTATTCTACAGAAAGACGATGAATTTATAAAAAGGATTAGCCAGTGGATCCGAGAAGGAAAACCCTCAGATTTTAGCCTAGATAGCCAAGGGGTTCTAAGATTAAGAGGGCGAATTTGTGTGCCAGAAATTCCTGAGCTCAGAAGGGAAGTGCTTGACGAATGTCACAAGCCTAAACTCAGTATCCATCCCGGTGTGAGCAAAATGTATAACGATATCAAGCGCACATTCTGGTGGAGGGCTTTGAAAAGAGATATTTCATTATATGTTAGCAGATGCTCCACTTGTCAGCTAGTTAAGAGCGATCAGCAAAAATTAGCTGGACTATTGCAACCTTTAGAAATTCCAGGATGGAAGTGGGAGCAAATTTCGATGGACTTCATTGATGGCTTGCTGCGAACTAAGAAAGGAAACGACAGTATATGGGTAATCGTAGATCGCTTCACGAAGACTGCCCATTTCATACCTGTTCGATCCAATAGAACGGCTCAAAGTTTAGCACAGATTTACTTCAAAGAAATAGTTAAACTACATGGAGTGCCGCTCAATATAGTCAGTGATAGTGATCCCCTATTTACTAGTAAATTCTGGGAAGCATTCCAGACAGAATTGGGATCCAAATTGAATCTAAGCACCGCTTATCACCCTCAAACAGACGGCCAAACTGAGCGGGTGAGTAGAATTCTAGAAGATTTACTGCGGGCTTGCGTTATTGATTTTGGAGGCTCATGGGAAGATCACTTACATTTAGCTGAATTCTCTTATAACAATAGCTATCAAGCAAGTTTGGGAATGTCTCCATTTGAAGCGTTATACGGTAGACCGTGCAGATCTCCCGCATGTTGGGTAGAACCTGGCAACAGACTTGTGTTAGGACCCGATATGATTGGAGAAGAATCAGATAAAGTCGATTTCATTAAGAAGCGATTGAAAACCGCACAAAGCCGACAGAAAAGTTATGCTGATGCGAGAAGAAGAGATTTATCATTTGCCGTTGGTGATTATGTTTATTTAAGGGTTTCTCCTTGGCAAAACTGGGAAGTTGGCACCGAGATTTATTGGTCCCTTTCCTATACTTGAACGGATTGGAACTCTGGCATATAGGGTTTCATTACCTGATTGGTTGCCTGGTGTACATGATGTGTTCCACGTGTCTCAACTCAGAAAACATTTTCATGATCCAGATCTTGTTGTAGAAGAAGCAGCGCAACAGGATATAGACATAACTCCGGAATTAGCGCTCAAAAGGAAGCCATTAAAGATCGTTGGCAAAGAAACTAAAGAGCTAAGGAGCAAAAAGATTCATTTAGTCAAAGTGTAGTGCAGTAGTGATCCTAGAGACTATACTTGGGAAACTGAGGAAAGCATTAAACAAGCCTACCCCAAATGCAGAGTGGACATCTCTGACTAACTCTGGTGCAAGGTACCTTTACAATACTTTGCATTTACATTTTGTTCTCTACTTTGCTGTTATTTCCTTTTCGAGGACGAAAAGTTTTAAGTGGGGGAGATTGTAATAACCCGAAAAATGGGAACCAATTTAAAATTTTTAAAAATTGGTTATTACCAAAGAATTTGAATAATTGAAATAGTATATTTCAATAAAATAAAGAATTAGGAATAGTATGGCGGTTTGAAAATTTGAATACAAACTTTGTCTGACTGTACCGGGTGGAAAATATAACGGATTTTAGAGAAACTAAAAATATTTAAATCTGTTTATGAATACCTTTCTAACGAATCTGAAAAATCGAAGTTTCATAACAGGAATCAAAAGTTATGGCCAAATGAATTTTCAGAAAGGTCGTTATATAGCATATATAGCCCTTGAAAACAGATATTTTGCATACGACCTCGGAATTCGACGAAACCACTTTTGTTGGGTCCGGGATGTCAAATTATTGCTAGGTTTCAAATTTCACAATTTTTGAAGCTAGTATGTGAGCGGGGCAAAAGAAAATGTGATTGGTCAATTTCTGTTAAAATGGATCGACCTGAAAATGGACATTTTGCATATGAGCTCAGAATTCGATGAAACTGGTTTTGTTGGGACCGTATCGTCAAAACAAAGCTAGATTTATTTTTCTGGAATTTTTCGATTCAGTTTGTGGCCCGGGCAAATTGAAATGTACGTTTAAATTGAATATAAAATGTTTTATACTTTAATTTGAAAAATAACTGACTGTAACAGTCGAATTGGCCAACGAAACATATCCCATTGTGTCCGGGATGGGGGTATTTAGCTATGGCCGACAGTCGTTGGGTTTGATTTCGAGTTCGTTTGACAAAACCCCAATTTTCGAAATTATAAAACCATTGGCCAATCATATATTTTCTTTTATTATTTTATTTTTTGAAAATATCTCCAAACCCCATCCGCTCCAGCGATATCGACGTCCCCTGTAGCTCCGTCCTTCCCCCTCATTTTCCGGCCGCCACAGGCGAAACCAGGCCGCGCCACCACCTTCCCTCGAAAGCCCCTTCGCCCCTCTTCAGATCTGACCCAGTTTCGCCATCATCAGTAGCGCCACCATCGAGATCTGACGCTCCAAAGTGGGCGCGTTTAAACCGCCGCCCAGGGTCCCTACCGCCGTCGAACTGGAAGAGGCTGGTGGCGCCGGGAAGCCCTCCCCTCCCTCGTCGACGTCCAACAACCTGATCGACCTATCGAGCAACGGATCGAGCGAAAAATCAAAACCTAAATTTGAGCAGGTTTGAAAACTAACGGGTTGTTTAATTTTGAACTGTTTTTACACTATAAAGCGTTGTAAAACTTTGAAAAATCATATCTTTTTCGTTCGTTAACGAAATTCGATGTAACAGGAAACATCGTGACCACGAGGAAGCTCTCTACCATCTAGCAGAAGCCGCGGATTTTTCTGATCTTCCTACGATTTTTAGCACTACAAAACCCAATGTGAGGAATCTAAACTAAATGTGTGAATGGAATCGTGTTGTATAAATTATATAAGCGAAGTGTAAATTATATACGCATTGTATACCTCATGTACATGTGTTGTATAAGTTATATTAGTGATGTATAAATTATACAAGTGTTGAATGAAACATATATGCTTTGAATTGTGATGAAATGCAAGTGAATTATAGAAATAATATATATATATACTCCCCTCGTCGAAAACCATGGACGATATTTATTGCTTGTGATTGACGTGATATTATATGGTATGACGAATGGTTGGAAATAATTGTTTGTGGTTGAAAAATACCTTTGTGGTTGAAAAATACCCTCTTGTGGTTGAAACAAATT
This sequence comes from Allium sativum, assembly GCA_030737875.1. NCBI lineage: Eukaryota > Viridiplantae > Streptophyta > Magnoliopsida > Asparagales > Amaryllidaceae > Allium > Allium sativum. Next base: position 488,856,041 of record CM060913.1, read on the forward strand.
AGAATAGGATTGTGGAATTAAAAATAAAACATGTCGTCTGCGTGCGAACTAGATGCATGATCCCCATTGTCAAAAACCGCGAGGTTTTAAGGTAGAGCGAGCAGCCGTACTAGGGACGGTCCCAGTTTTAACTACCCTGCCGTTATGCTGCCGAAATTTTCTGAAATATTCATGTGTTAGAATAATTTTCATTCGTTGAAATAAATTACATATGTTGAAACGAATATTCATGTGTTGAGTTGAAATTCATTCGTTGAGTTGAGATTCATTCGTTGAATTGAAATTCATGTGTTGAATATAATTTGAATTTAAACAAATAGCTCTAGCGATAAAAATCACATTTTTATATATATACAAATTATAGATAATATTCATGTGTTGAGTTGAAATTCGTTCGTTGATTTGAAATTCATGTGTTGAATATTGTTTGAATTTAAACAAATAGCTTTAGCGATAAAAATCACATTTTTATATATATACAAACTATAGAAAATATTCATGTGTTGAGTTGAAATTCATTCGTTGAGTTGAAATCCATGTGTTGAATATTATTTGAATTTAAACAAATAGCTTTAACGATAAAAATCACATTTTTATATATATACAAACTATAGAAAATATTCATGTGTTGAGTTGAAATTCATTCGTTGAGTTGAAATCCATGTGTTGAATATTATTTGAATTTAAACAAATAGCTTTAGCGATAAAAATCACATTTTTATAGATATACAAACTATAGAGAATATTCATGTGTTGAATTGAAATTCATTCGTTGAGTTGAAATTCATGTGTTGAATGTTATCGTATTTTAAAATAAAATGAATAGACAATAAGAACTACATTTTTATTGTGAATATGAAGTGTTAAAAACATTCACGTATGGAATAAATATTTTTGATGATAAAAATATTTCTTTTATCATGTATACGCTTTGATAAAAAACACACGTGTCGAAATAAATAATAGTTTGCTAGAAATATTATTATTAGCTTTGTTCTGCATATATATACATGTGTTGAACAGGGAAAATGGATTAGCTGTAGAGTAAAGAAATTATTTGCGTGCCCGACAAATAGGTAAGCCTTGATGAGTTGGCTGCGCAATTTTATTTTTATATCAACTCCTGTGAATGCCATTGGATGCGGAGTGCTGGTTATTCTGTGTGAAATAATAAACATCGCCATAGGATAGTAACAATTAATTTTGAACTACACTACATGGCATACTTCTTGACGATAGGCATACTTCATCATATTCCACATAAGCAATTGGAGCTTGTGTGACGAGGTGGAAGATTTACCATACGAGCGAGAGGCTTGTATGGCGATGATTTTATACTACAGGTTGAACTGATGACTGATATGGACTATATAAAATATAACGATAAATTACCAAATTAGTAAAAATCCCACATGGGTCTGGAGTTGACAATAATCACGTCTCTCTAGTCATTAGATACGGCACATGGACTATTTATTTCCACACGGAGCGGGGTGACGAGAATTTATTCTCTGGGGTTATTATCTATACACGCTCCCCCGTAAACACCAGAATATATCACTATAAATATGTGGATGCTTATTAGGATTTATTGGGTACCTAACACGGCCCAATAAATTTCCAAACCCCTTCCCGTACAAAGGAGGTTATGGCGAAATTTTTCGAAATATTAAGGCGTTAGTGAAATATTTGAAGTGAAAACGAAGTTGAAATTAATGAATGAACTATATTGGAAATAAATGAATGAGCTATATTTATATATATATATATATAAATAGAATAGAAAGGAATCGAAGTCGTGCAGTTCATGTTTCGGAATCGTAATTTGAAACGATTGGTACGAGAAATCCGACCATCGGATTTTCCCGAAACCACAACCGCTGGACTCGCCTTGGAAATATCTTTCCAACGGCACCAACCTTGTAAAAATCCAAGGGTTGGATTGTCTAGAATGTTTAATTCAAATTTGAAGAAAAACAACGCCAAAATCGTTTATATTTATATATAAATATAAATATAATTAAATTAAATCGAATAACGACGCTGCAGTTCGAATTTTGAAACCGTAACTTCAAATGACTAGTGTGGAAGATCCGACCGTCGAATTTTCACGAAACTGGAACCGTTGGGTTCGCTTTGGGAATATCTTCCCACTGATATACACTTTGTAGAAATCCAACGGTTAGATTTTCCGATATGTGTAAAACAAATTGGGGGAGAAATAGCGCCAGTGCCACGGCACGACGTGAAACGTCGTTTAATTAAATATGGCCACTTTTAAATAAATAAAAATGGCGAAAAATCGTTATAAAATATTATAAGCAACATATATTGGGAATAAACCAATTTGGCATGATCTGTCTGATATTTGATGGTTGTATGTGTTTGACACGAAAATAACACTAAAGAACTGAAATATGGATGTCGAATAATATAACCATAGAAAGAATTGATTTGAATTCTAATTACGTGAATTATTTGAAAAGGCCGAGCTAACCCTCATTTCAAATAATTGATCGAGCGATTAGAATTGAAAAATGCAAAGACGATGCAAGACCGACGATCTTCGTATTGGTTGGATGGGCGCTACTGAGGTTCCTGACTGGAGTAGCTACTATGAAGGAACGGAAGTAGTAGCCGTCTGAACGTATGTGCTGATTGTACGGATATACGAGGAATTTAACGCCTCCGGTTTCGTTTAGACCCAGAACGAACTTGTAAATGGACTGTGTGTCTGACATTGGATTTTGCTCTATACTAATTGATCTCTGTTAAATATATGTCTGTTTGGCGGTGGAGAATTTATTCTTTTGCTTACCTCCCTTCTCTGAGACGTACGAGCTCAGAGGTTATATATCGATAGAAATCAGTCGTATGGAGTGAATTGCCTACGTGGCATGCCAAGATGTTGTGATCAAGGCTTCTGTTGCAAAGCAAAGTCTTGTGGGTGATGATCAAAGCACGGTCTACGTGGCCTGGCTTTGTGTATTGCGTGGATTCGCGAGCCTCACATCTTGGTATGAGTTAAAAATGGGATACGGACCGCTAGGAGAGCACGACGTTTCTATCTAGCTATGGTGGTGTCAGTGACTTACCAACCCTGACATTTATATCTATTTTTCACCTATGTGGTTGTTGGAATGCGAGGCGCCTCGATTATAGGTCTGTAAGGACCAGGAAACGTGTGTTCAGGAATAATTAATCCTCAAACGTAAGAGAGGACCGGCCCAGTCGATCCAGGGTTACCCAGAGTGTGTAGTCCTGAGGCATTTGCTAGAATGTCTCGAAGCGGAGAGGAGCTTGCCCCTTGCCTCGACTCATGACGGAAACCCAATTTCCAATGCGAAATAATGGATTTGATTGTAACTTATGTATGGCGACATAGTGGCATGGGACGCTCATGCCGCCTATGATTGATATTTATGAGGTTATTCGTTTTTGAAACATATATGCACTAGTAATAATATCAAATGATTTTGTTTTGCACGTATTAAGCATATTTGGCCATTATAAGGTAAAACTCTATCCTCCGGCTTGCGTTGCATTGTATGATGGGACTTGAGTCTTATAATGGCTTCATTCTTTTTAAAAGCATTGCGTTGTTTTAAAGAATTTACTTTGTTTCAAATGCACCAGCAATCACTGGAGTAAACCCGTTCCGCGAAAGTGGCGTGGTCCTATGATTTGCTAATTACTGTTGTTTAAACTGTTAAATAGATTTCTCATACCAGTCCCCATGACTGACTCGTTGTTTGTTTCACTTTGCAAATGCGGGTGCCCTTATTTTCACACGGGCAGCCTAGTTCACAGGTGACAGGTTGTTTTTGGCTATGCACTGTTGCAAAGAGTGCATTTTGGCTCATGGCGAGGCTGACTTCACAGAGATAACTTTGACATTTTCCGCTATTATTGTACTTATATTATGATTCCGCCACGGGTGATGCAGACTGCTTTACTTATCAGTACTTATTATCGTATGTATATGTACCGCCTTCGGCGATGTAGACTGATACCCTTATTATGTCTCACTGCATGTATATATTCCGCCTCTGGCGATGGTGACTGATCACTTCCCTTTACTAAGTTATATCCTATGTTGTGCTATTCTGATGTTGTTACATGTTGTGATTTCGCTGTCATATCCATGTAAAATTATTTTATTTATTGTTTTGCTATTATCTGTTCTCTGCTATGATGATTGATGTGTTATATTCCAATGATTATCCTTAATACCGTCACACGGATTTTGGGATCGTCACAGAATCCTATCAAATCATCGTGTCAAGTTGGTTAAGTATATTCAAGTGGTCCATGACTTAACCTATCATGTGGCATTAATTCATTAATGCACCTCAACCTCTCACATTAGACTAATTATTGTGGTCACTGAATTTGCCGGGCGTTTCCGGGCAGATTTACACCACAACATAGTCTAACCTCGGGTTTTACGTGTGATTGACCAACTACTCACATTGGATCCTATTGTTTGCAGTCACTGGATTTGCCGGCCGGTTCCGGGCAGATTTACACTGCAAACTCAACCCAACCTCGAGTTGGCTATTTTCAAGTTTATCTAAGTGTCATGTCCAGATTCAAGTTTTCGAGTCTAAATTCATGTCAAGTTTTCAGGTCATGTTTCATGTCAAATCGTGTCAAGTTCATGTCCATATCCAGATTCAAGTTATAATAACGTTCATGTTCAAAGCCAATTCAAGTTTTACCTAATCAACCCAAATCGTATTCCCATCGCACATAAACTCGAATTGATACAAATAAATCTAATTAGGGAATAACATAAAAAGGGACGGGTATAAGGTGGCAAAAGTGATTACTAGCATAGCATGGTATGACTTGAGATAAATGATTATAACATTACTGGCATATGGAATATTGGCCTCAAACATAAAGATTCCAAATCTTGCAAAATAAGGCACTAGTCAAGATAACAGTTGTCATAAGGTGATAGTATAGTCATGGTAACGATTGACATAAGGTGATAGTATAGTCATGGTAACGATTGACATAAGGTGATAGTCATAAACTTGTGATCAATAGCAGATTCAACATGATAATATGAGGGGGTTTTCTCTTTGATTTACAACATGAATAGGCCCCAAATCAATGTCAAAGTAATATACCCAAAAGTCAAGATCCAAGATGAACAAGCATGGATGTAAAACAGTCATCATACACAGGTCCAATTTCAATTTACAACATATTCATATTACATTTACAGTTTAAATCTAAAAGTAACTGGGGCTTACAGATCGTGGTTCGAGAATTAGAAAAAGAGAGTCGATGTTGAATCTTTATATGCTTAGTCAAGTCCTAATAGAAATCCCCAAATCAGCAATTCTCTTAACGTAGTTTCGACGTAGAAGAAGTAGTCCCTTTCTCCAACTTTTCAACCAGAATTAGAGCAGCATAAGGTCAGAGAGAATTTTGTGTAGAGAGACTAGTGTTAGGGGTTGTTTATATAGGGTCAGGTCAACGAATGTAGACAGAAACGAGGCCAGAAACATCAAACTGAATCCAGCTTCAAAAGTGGACTCGGCCACTAGGTCGACACTATGGTCGACTTGGTCCTGGGCAGGTCGACTACATAGTCGACCCCCAGGTCAACCTGGTCCTAGGCGGGAAATTTCCCGCCCAGTCCATTCGGAGGTTTGAATTTCGAAATTTGAATTCGAATTCTGAGCTGTTTTGAACTTGAAAACTCCTGAAAACTTCGAAAGGTCATAACTTGGTCATACGGAATCCGATTTTCGAAAACTCGGACTCGTTTCCATGCAGAATTTCGAGAGAACGCAATGGTGTAACCCGTTTCCCTTGATTCTTATTTTAAAAATTAATTCTGCCATGATTTATGGTTATTACACGTTATAAAAATACGGGTTGTTACACGATGTGTGAACCGCTTATTTTAGGAATATTGAGAAAGAGGCAGGTTTCCTGTTTTTGACTGGTTATTTTAGGAATATTGAGGAAGAGGTAAGTTTCCTATTTTTGACCGGTTATTTTAGGAATATATTCCTAAAATATATTCTAAGGTGCAAATTGATTATTTTTGCCAAGGCCTTCTATTCTTCTATAAAATTAGCATCAAAGATTGGATTATTGGTACCGAAAATTGAGAGGTCTTGTGCCCTTGAGAGGAATTATGATGGGATTGAGACCGAAATAGTATATCCAAGGGTTTGTCGTTGTTCTTCATTGTTCTCCTCTCCAACAAAAGTTGTAGTCATCTGCATATTTTTTTCCCATCTCAATAAGGCTATTGATTCTTATGTAGTTTGTTTACTTTTGATTTTTGATCCATTCAGTGTAAACAAAAGTTGTTTTTGTGAATCAATAAAGAGGTGGTTGGGTGGAATATCTTGTGTTTGTGCATGTAATTTTCATATATGTGTTGCTTTCCATTAAACCATCTTTAAGTAATTGGGTGAATAGGATCCCGGTCGCTTCCGCAATGGTGCAATTTTCCTAACATTTGTCGACTTTAAAACCATGTGAGATTATCAAGTCATCAAATTTTTCATGCCATTGCTTACATGCTTATTTTAAACCAAAATTTGTAAACTTTATGTTCTTGACCATGAACTACAAATCATTCTGGTTGGTCCATATAAATTTCCTTTTCTAATTCATCATTTAATAATGAAGATTTAACATCCATTTCGTGTATTATTAAGTTATGAATAAATGCAAGTGAAATTAATACTTGAATGGATGTATTTATAGTTACATGTGAAAAATGTCAGAAAAGACTATGTTTTCTCTTTGCTTAAATCTTTTAGTGTAACATCCTGCCTTTTTGATCGCTTCATGTAAGAACCCGTTACTTCCCCGTGAAGGAAAGAGCAGATACTTTGAGAACAACACACAATAGAACGCAGACAGAAGAACATTTCATTGCTATTACAACAATTCCATCAGATACAAGAATATACAGAGTATAAATGAATAAATTACATTCGATAAATATCAGAGATTACAATAAATTACATAGCAGTGGAAAATAATACAAAACACAACTGAAAGTAATACACGGATACAGAGCTTTTCGGATATCATTCCAGCTGCAAACCAGGATCCTGTGAATATAAATCTGCAAAACCAAAACTACTAGCTGCCCGTATAGAAAATAGGGGCACCAAGAGTTTAGGTTAAAACAATAAACTCCAGGTCAGTCATGTGACTGGTGTGAGAACTAAAACAGTTATTTAAAGCTTTACTTTAAAAGAGAGTAATTCAAGGGACCACGCCGTATAACACGGAACGGGTTTCCTCCCAAGAATACCAATGCATAGAATAAACAGCGCAATGCTTTTTTGAAAAATGAAGCTATTATAAGACCCAGGTCCCGTCACACAATGCAACGCAAGCCGGAGGATAGGGTTTTCCCTTATAATAGCCAAACATGCTTGGTACGTTTAAAACAAATCATTTGATACTGTTTTAAGTGTATAGTGTCAAAACAATTTCAATCATAAATATCAATCATAGACGGCATGGGTACCATATATCATGTCGCCATACTAGTTCTACAATTAAAACCGCAATATCATGTATTGGAAATTGGATTTCCGTCATGAGTCGAGGCAAGGGGCAAGCTCCTCTCCGCTTCGAGACACTCTAGCAAATGCTCAGGACTACACACTCTGGGCAGCCACTTGGATCGGTTGGGCCGGTCCTCTCTTACGTTTGAGGATTAGTTATTCCTGAACACACGTTTCCCGGTCCTTACAGACCTATAATCGAGGCGCCTCATTCCAACAACCACATAGGTGAAAAGTATATAAATGTCAGGGCTGGTAAGTCACTGACACCACCAAAGATAGAAAGAAACGTCGTGTTCTCCCAACGATCCGTATCCCGTTTTTGACTCATACCGAGGTGTGAGGCTCGCGAATTCACGTTATACACAAAGCTACGCCACAAAGGCCGTGCTTTGATCATCAACCACAAGACTTTGCTTTTCAACAGAAGCCTTGATCATTGCATCTCAGCGTGCCACACAGGCAGTTCATGCCATGCGACTGATATCTATCGATATATAACCTTTGCGCTCGTACGTCTCAGAGAGGGCGTTAAGCAAGAGAATAAATTCTTCGCCGCCAAACAGATATATATTTAACAGAAATCAATCTACACAGAATAAAATCCAATGTCAGACACACAATCCATTTACAAGTTCGTTCTGGGTCTGAACGAAACCGGAGGCACTTTCCTCGCATATCCATCGATCTCCAAGTACGTCTGGACGACCACCAACTGATTCCCTCATCTTGGGTGTACAGCCCAATCAAGATCATCAGTAATCGCCCAAACGATGTGAAGACTTCCGGTCTTCAACCACCATCTTCATCTTCGACATATCATCGAATCGGTTATTCAGAATGGGTATAAACCCGGCCTTTTCGAACAACCCGCGTATATTAAAAACAAATGTTACACAAACACAACATACGCCTCATTCCAATTTAGCAGCCACTAACCGTAAATCAACAAGAGAACAATTTCCCAAATATTAACCCCGAAGGCCGAAACCAACATCAGATCAATACCCAGGAAACCATTCTTCTTAGCTAACCTACAGCTAGTTTCTAAATTTCACATTCTTAGGGGAAAGTTCCCACTAATTTTATCCAAGATAAATTCTTTAAATTTATTCTTTAATCTTCCTTTGGATGTCATTTCAAACCAAATTATGGTTTTCCAAACTAGTCGGGATTAGCGAACCACACCGAGGTAATTATTTATTTTATTTCCCAATCCCAACCTATTCATCCCATGAAGCAAAACTGGTAATACTCCATATCTAACACCACGGTGTTATCGGTAAAATTAATTACCATTTCACGTTCAAATCTAATTATAGATTTGACTATCGTTTTGGAGCAAAACTGGTGATACTCCATTCTCGCTCACTTTCTAAATTTGATAATTTAAATTATCAATTCACATTTCAATCTAATTGCAGATTCATTAAAACTCCTTTCGCTGGGTTAAAGAACTAATGTCATTTAAAACACAGTTCACGACAAACCCAAATCACATTCTATTTATTATCGGGTTAAAGAACAAGTGTCATTTAAAACACCCTTCACGATAAACCCACAAATCAATTCTATTTACAACCCATTTCAAATCCAATTTATTTATTTAAAAATAAATTGGTTTTAATTTTAGTTCAAAACTAGTTCATTTCGATAAAAATCTATTTTTATCTTTTCAAATATGGAGTTTTTCATCCCAATTTTTCCCAAATCATTTCTTATGATTTTACACAAATTATTACTATTTTTAATAATTTTATCAAGGCCCGTATAGTCGATTTCCATCAACGGCCATCGAACTGCACTTACAGCGACCTTTTCCGATTTGGACGTATCTCCACATCCAACCGTTAGATTTCAAATTCCTAATATTCGTTAGAAAGCTCTTTTCAATACAAACCCAACGGTTCCCGTTTTAGGAGAATCCGACGGTCGAATCTCCCGTAATGTCCGTTCGAAGTCAATGTTCGAAATTCGCGAACTGCCGCGGCGCGGCGCATTCTATTCAGGCCATTATATAATATATATTTCGTCGATTTCTATTTAAAATGAATTTTATAAATCGTTTTTCATTCGTTTCAAAAACATTTCTACTTCCATTTCCAATTCAAATCAAAATTTAATTTTTCCTTATAAATTCGGTTTAAAATTCATTTCAATTTAATTCAAATTTTGATTCAATTTGAATTCATTTCAAATCGATTTTTATTCTATTTCAATTCGTTTTCAATTCAATTCGAATTCGTTATATATTCAATTCAATTCGAATTCATTTTATATTCAATTCAATTCGAATTTGTTTTATATTCAATTCAATTCGAATTCGTTTTATATTCAATTCAATTCTATAAAAACGAATATAATCGATATAAATATCGTTCGCGTCAAAATAGCGCATCTCTAATCAACACGGCTCTATATATTTCAATTATTCCGTTATTCTTTTCAACAAATGAATCTATATTTTTGTCAACACATGACTAATCTCAACGAATGAGTACTGTCCACGTGTGACTATTTTTGTTATTTAATATATTTTATAAAAATTATGGTATCTATCGTTTTGATTTCAAATCAGACTCCAACCGTAAATTAGTAAGAGAACGATTCCTTGAATATTAACCCCGAAGGCCGAAACCAACATCAGATCAATATCCAGGAGACCACTCATCTTATCTATTTTCCAGTTAGTTTCTAATTTTATATATGATAAAGATGTAAATTTTATTATTAAAATATTTCGTTCAACACATGACTAATCTCAACGGATGAGTACTGTCAACACATGAACCTTTATTTTATAACGAAGTTAGTTTCTAATTCTATATATAATAAAGATGTAAATTTTATTATTAAAATGTTTCGTTCAACACATGACTAATCTCAACGGATGAGTACTGTCAACACATGAACCTTTATTTTATAATATTCTTTATTTTCTAAATTGGAATGAGGCCCAATCAATTACCATACAAAGTTAATTATATGGATTCCATTCAACACATGTATATAATAGCAACGATAAATAATCAACCATCATCCAAAGTGCACTACACTGTATAAGCATCAAATATAGATATCTAACGCTTATAACAGCCTGTCAATCCATCGATCGACATACAACTAATTATTGGGATTAGTGTATGCCGTATTTTATCCCAATACTCGTGTGGGGTTTCAAACAATCAAACACAGATTTTATTTGTGCAGTTGGGCGATGTGTAAAATTTATCGTCCCAATCAATGTCCTTCAAATAGGTGTACATAAACAAACCGTCCGGTTTGTAAATGAATATTTATTTATTCACTTTCACGTTAAAAATTATATTTTTAACGACAATTAATTTATTTCAACACATTAATCTATATTATCGATTTCACATCAACATCACAAACAAATTTCACAACACATCAAACAAGCATACAAGCCATCCATGGTCTGTGGACGACGGGTGTCGGGTGCTACTAAACACCGTCTGCATCCTAGTATTATTTATAACTAGAAAAGGAAATTTAGAGTGAGAAGTTCTCACAGAGGGTTCCACTCCGCCGTGCTTTGCTTTTGAACTGCTGAACCATCTGGATCTGTTCGAAATTCCAATGCAGTCTTTTCACGCTGTTCAAATAAAATTATATTTTTATCGCTTCATTTCAATAGATAAAAATCACATTTTTATACCGCTATTCAATATATAAAAATCGAATTTTTACTTTGCTATTCAATATATAAAAATTCTATTTTTACATCGATAAAAAATGTATGTTTTCTATTTCAAAAATTTAATCTTTATATAGTTAAAAATCTCGTCTTTTCACTTTTTAAAAATCAAATCTTTGAATTTCTATAAAAATCGTATTTTTATAACTTCTACTTCATATGAAAAATCGTATTTTTACTCGCTATCTCCTACATTAAAAATCCGATCTTTTCCACTTAGAAAGATCCGACCTTTTCTCTATTAAAAATCCACTCTTTAACATTTCAAAAATCAATTCGTTTCTAAAGTAAAAATCTTTTCTTTTCGACTATAAAAATCTTTTCTTTTCAACTATAAAAATCTTTTCTTTTAGTGATGAAAAATCATTCCATATGGATAAAAATTCTATTTTTACACCGCTACTATATAGATAAAAATTCTATTTTTACATCGCTACTATATGGATAAAAATCCTATTTTTACATCGCTACTATATAGATAAAAATCCTATTTTTACATCGATGTTCATATAATAAGGATTATATATATATTTTTATCACACTATTCTTCATATAAAGATTATATTTTTTTATATAATTCTTTTCAAAACAAAGATAATATTTTCATACAGTTCTTCTCAAAACAAAGATAATATTTTCGTACAGTTCTTTTCAAAACAAAGATAATATTTTTATACGGTTCTTTTCAAAACAAAGATAATATTTTTATACAGTTCTTTTCAAAACAAAATAATATTTTTATACGGTTCTTTTCAAAACAAAGATAATATTTTTATAACAAAGTTACTTTCGTTATTCTTTGTTTTTCACATTTAAAAATCTAAAAATGAATCAATGTTATTTATACATTAAAATTTAGATTTTTAACTAAATTAAATTCTATAAATTTCTCATTAAACACTAATTACCCCTAATTACTAGGGTTAAGGATTTACCATGTTTTAAAGCGTTGGGATTCCTTCTTCCTAGCGCCAGAAGCCAAAACCGAACTGCTTCAGGCGATTGACCTCGTTTTGCGCGCCAATGGAGGAGCTGGACGGTCGGTGTTGCTGCAGGCCGGAGGAGAGGAGGAAGGGAAGATCGGCGGCGGCGCAAGGAGGGGTGCGAGGTAGGGTGCTGTTCGATTTGGGGTTAGGGTGATCGGAAATGGGAGAGAAGAGAGAGGAAGCAGGCGATAGAGAGGGAGGGAGGTCGGCGGTCGATCGGTAGAGGGGGCGGCGATGGGCTGAGGCGATCGACGGGGGTGTTTAGGGTTTTCTTTCTTTTTTTATTTAATTTCAGTCTGAACTGAGGAGAGAAGGGAAAGGTATAGGCGGTTCTGTAAAGTTTTATATTTTATTTATTTTAATTATTAATTTACTCTCCACCAAAGTTGACTTTTTATTTGACCTCGAAACGAGACCCAACGACTGTCGCCCCCAGCTAATTACCCTCATTCCGAACACAATGGGATATGTGTCGTAGGCTGATTCGATCGTTTCAATCAGTTTTCGTCAAAATCAACATATAACTCTATATATTGACTTTGAACGTGCATTTCAATTTACCGGGGTCACATACTAACTTGAAAAATTCCAGAAAAATATTTCTAGCTTCGTATTGACGATACAATCCTAACAAAACTAGTTTCGTCAAATTCTGAGACCGTTTGAAAAATGGCCATTTTCCAGTCGATTAAAATCAACTGAAACTGGTCAAACGCGTTTTCCATTGCCACGCTCACATATTGACTCGAAAAATTATGAAATTTGAAATCTAGCAATAACTTGACATCACGGATCCAACAAAAGTGGTTTCGTCGAAATCCGAGGTCATTTGCAAAATTTCCATTTTTAAGGGCCTGAATTCCATAGCGACTATTCAGAATTTTCAACTGGGCACTTCTTTTGATTCCCACTATGAAATTTCAATTCTTTGGATTCATTGGAAAGATATTCACAATTAGGTTCCATTATTTTTGGTTTCACTAAAATCCAGTTTGTTTTGCACCCGGTACATTCAATCGAAGTTTGAAATCGAATTATCGAACTACCGCGCCATTTTCAATTCTATTTATAATTATATATAATTATTTATATTCTAACGACGACGTATATAAATATATACATTCTAATTCCATTCAAAAGAAATTTCTTGTCGATATTATTTAAAATAAACCATTTTAAATATTCTAAATTCGTTAAAATTGCCAAAATAAAAATTTTAAACTGGCTCGCATTTCCGGGTTATTACACTTCAAGTCGGTAATTAAACCAACTCGACCGTCCAAAATGGCATGTTGTTATTTACTTATGAGGTTTAAACATAATCAAACACAGAAATCGCAGAATAAATAAACTACAATATCTCACAACAGAAGCATTTTATACAAAATATCAAAGTTCACATAAATTTTACACAGCGGAAATACATAGATTTTGAAATTTAAAATTACAAAAATAACCGAATCAAAAGCTAAAGCGTCTTCACGAGTCTCTAACTTTGATAGCTGAAATCTCTATGCTGCAACACTCGGTCTGATCTGAGCATTCCATGCAAAATACAAAACACTCGAGTCAGGATTAACTTTATTTAAGTAAATTAACTTCAGTAAAACACTAAAATATAATAGCTAATCCTACCAAAATTTAAAGGTTACTAAATACATGATTTAAGCCTCATTTTCTCTGTCAATAAAAGTGTTGCATGTAATACTTTCAGCAAGGCATAACAAAGTTATTAGACGTAATTTAAGCCACATATTCACAATCAATGCATGCATTTTCAAGTCATAGGAATATATATATATATATATATGTATGTATGTATATGTGTGTATATATATATATATATATATATATATATATATACTTCAGAAACCAAAGTATTAAGATAATGCATGCGGTATATTTTCGGTAGGCATACTAAATATGACACAAAAATAATAAGACAACAGGTGTTTGAATAAATGTGAAAAAATGTGTTCAAGTTTATAAAAAGATAGGGTAGCACATAGCATGGCCTCGATTTCAGAGTAAAATATATAACCAAGTATGTATCCTTATTAAAACAAAGCAAGGCAATACATGTATAAATAAAAGCATGCCTTAGTATTTAAATAAGGTAATGCAAGGTATAAATCACAGGATAATGCAAAGCAGGTTATGTATCACCATCCACGTTTAAGCAAGTCGACAACAACTTGAATTTGCTAGTATATTTTAGTTTAAATCCATGTCCAAGTACTTGGAATAAATTAATTGTGAGATAAACTTACCTTGCATGGTTTTAAGAACGGTGACTGGCTTGGTGGTTGGTGGTAGGTTTTGCTAGCTAGAAAAGGGGAAAACAAAGGGTTTACAAGAGAAATGTGATCTAGGTTTTAGGATTTGAAAGGAAGAAGAGATGGGAGCTTGGATTATAAACTTGTTTTTGATTTAAAGGGAGGAGAGAGATGAGACTAAAAATTCGTAAAGAAGAAATTTTACAGAGAAAGAGGGACGAGGGAGGAAGAAGGAGAATGACACACAGCTTTGGGAAAATGAAAATGGAAAGTTGAGAAAGGGAATACGTTTCTTTATTTCTTCCAAAAATTTTTGAAATTCAAATGTAAAATAATTAATGAGGTGTGAGGTGGAAAAGCTTTTCCAAGAAGCTTAACGAATATCTCAATAAAGAATAAAAGAGGCCATGTAAGTATGAACACACAAAATGTCTGTTTACGAATTTTACACATTGTAAATATCAGATTTAGAACAAATGGAAGCAGATTTTGACGAAACGAAAAATGCTAGGTAACTTAGTATTTGAAGTAGAACCATAAAAAAGGGATTTTAGAATTTTTAAACTTTTTTTTTCAACTCAATTTCAAATTTTGACGAATTTTAACAAAATTTGACTTTTCAGAAAAAATTACATTTTAATAAATTTGGCAAACATATTACTCAACGTTATAGTTAAATTTAAATTTTAAGGATGCACTTAAGTTCGAATAATAAGATGCATCATGTTAACATACAATTAAGGCCTGGTAATAACCATTCAATTCTTATTGTTAAATTGTTCATATCATGTTTGTGTAAGGGAATCTGACTCATTTGTTTCATTATAAAACATTCCATTTAAATCAATATTACTTGTTTATTTTATTCTCCAATTCCATTATTAACGATTTCAAACTAAATTATGTTTCCAATTACAAATCAACTACAAGTTATTTGTCTTTATGAATATAGTAAACATTAGCTACAACTCTTTATAATAACATTCTATAGTTATCATCTTAAATAATATCATATAACATATTTAATCACATACATTTCACATTGATTTAAAATAAACCTCAACATACGAAACAAAGAAACAAAACATAATAATTACTACATTAAAGTAATTTAATCATATTCATAAATATATAGTTTACAAGGAAATGTATATTATAATTACTTACCAACTACTGATTTCATATCATACATTAACTAATTCAATTTACAACATATAATTTCCCAATTTACACAATAGTGATTTTTTTTTTCTTATTTTACAATTTAATCAAATTAACTTTACAGTTGTATTCAATTGATTGAGATTATACTAAAATAGAATTATAACATTAACAATAACATTATTAGATCAAATTACTATTATTATCTTCATTTAGTTCATAAATTTCAATCTTTCGCAATATTTAAATGGTCAAAATTTACGAGATCTTACATTTAGCTACTAAATAGGCTTTATATTTATCAACTGTGTCATCGGGTTTTAATTTCTTTTTAAGTACTCATTTACTGCCTATAGACTTACAGCTAGATGTAAGTCCACTAAGTGCCAAGTCTTATTGAATTTCAAAGAATCTATCTTATCATTTATATCATCTTGACAAAAATCAACATCTAAAGAAGGTAAGACCTCTTAAAGGTTTAAGGGATCCTCCTCTATAGTAAAAGCACAAAAATTTGAATCAAAATCTTTTGTTGTTCTTACCCTTTTACTTCTTCTAGGTCCATTTTTAGAATATTCATTAAGTTCTGTTTTAATAGGCATAGAGTTACTTGATGTGCCCCTCACTTTTCCTTTATTTAAAGGGAAATTTTGATTCATAAAAATCAGCATCATTAGATACAATTATAATGTATTGAGGCCATAAAATATGTATGCTTTGCTATTAATAGCATAGCCAATAAATACACATTCTCAGGCTTTACTTGAAAATTTCATTCCCTTAGAGTTTGGAATACGTACATATGTCAAACATGTCCAAGTTCTAAAATATGACACATTGGGTTTATAATTTTTCAAAATTTCAAAAGGTGAAATTTTACTTCTTGATTTAGGGATTCTATTTAATACATAACATACAGTTAATAATATATCCCATACTAATGTCTTACTACATTCAAATTTAATAAAATGGCTACAACTAATTCGGTAAAGGTCTTATTTTTTTTCTTTTAGCTTTACCGTTCATTTCAGGTGAATAAATAGAGGTTCTCTTATGAATTATACCATTTAATTTATAGAAGTTGAGAAATAAAGAAGATTCATATTCTATTCCTTTATCACTATGAAGACTTTTTATTTTCTTATTAAATTGACTCTCAATTTCAGTTTTAAATGATTTAAAAGAAAATTCATCACTTTTTTTTTCAAGATATATATATATATATATATATAAGTAAAATCAGAACAGTCATCAATAAATGTGATGAAGTAGCAGTATTTGTGTCTAGTCAAGGTAGCATCAAGTTCACATATATTGGAATATATATATTAGAATGAATCAAATCTAAAGATTCAGAAACCCTATCAACTGATTTATGTGATTTCTTAGTGATTTTAGCTTGAGTACAAAATTCATATTTGTCAAAATTAGTTTTTGAAATTTTAGGAATTAGATTTAAGGTGCTAATGTTATGAATTATACATTTATTAACGCGACATAATCTAGAGTGCCAGATATTAGAATTGCATAACATATAAGCAGAACTAGTAACTTTATTAGATTCAACATTAAGCTTAAACATACCATCACAAGCATGGCCCTTTCCCAGAAACATGCCTTTATGAGTCAAGGTATGTAGATCAGCCCTTATCACTCGAGTAAAATCAGCCTTATTGAGAAGAAAGCCAGAAACCAAGTTCTTTCTTATCTCTGTAGTATGCATCACATCTTTCAAAAGAACTATTTTTCTAGAGGTAAATTTAATTTCCACATTACCAATCCCAACAACTTTAGTAGTGTGAGAATTTCCCAACAACGCTTTCTGATCACCAGCAGCCGTGTATGTGATGAACATATCACAGTCATAGTAGACATAGCGAGAAGCACCAATATTTACCCACTAACCCTCTGATCCACTAACAAGGTGAATCTTAGGAATCATAGTCGTAAGAGGCTCCTTAGTCAGGTTTGCAGTGGTGCAGGGCCTAGTCTGTTCCGACACTTGCCCATATGACCTGGTTTTCCACTGCTGTAACACAAGAACAACTATCAAAGATCACTCTTTTGGGTTGGTTGTTGTTGTCCTTTTTAATTCCCTTGCGGGTTCCAATTCTGTTCTTTTGGGTTATAGTTCTGATTTTTAAATGATTTCGAGTATGGTTTCAAAACAGTGGTTTGATCCTTTTAGTGTTACTGTTTGTGAGAACCAACACTTCCTCTTTCTCAATACAAAGACGGGCGATTAAGCTCTCAAAGGAAAATTCCTTAGTCTGATGCCTCAGCACATTCTTAAAATCTTTCCATCTTGGGGGCAGTTTGTTAATAATAACATTAATCTGAAATTATTCATCTAAACTCGTACTCCTTCGGAGATGATCTCATGAGCTAATTTCTCAAGTTCACGTGGTTGCATCTCTACTAACATGTCATCTGTCATCTTATACTTGAGTTAGCGACTGACAACATACTTCTTCGCTCTTGCCTCCATTGTGTCATACTTCTTCTTCAGCACCTCCCATACTTCCTGTAACACCCCATAATTCTGTAACATTAAGTTTCACAAATTAAAGTATAAATAATTTTTAGAAGAAGAATTAGGTAAAACGGGTTGCGCCATTGCGTTCGTCTCGGAGTTATGTTTGAGATAGATTCCGAGTTTGCGTAAATCGGACTTCGTATGAAGAAGTTATGGCCTTCAGAAGTTTCAGAAATTCAAAATAAAGAAAACAGCTCGAAATTGAATTCAAAATTCAAAACAGAACCCAGAAGCGGGCTGGGCGGGAAATTTCCCGCCCAGGACCCAGGTCGACCAGGGGGTCGACCTCCCCAGACAGGTCGACCAGGGGGTCGACCTCCCCCCTGTAGGTCGACCTGGGGTCGACCTGCCTTGTTTTTCCAGATCCGAGGCAGAATTCATTTTTATGTATATGGGCTGATTTCTGGACCAAATTCATCAGTTCTACGCTATATAAACGCCCCCAAACTTCACTTTCTCCACACAAATTCTTTTAGGCGTCTACATGCTGTTTCTCTCTAGCCTCCACCATTAAAATAAATCTTATTCTCCATTAAAACAAGTTATAGTTCTTCTTCAAATTGGAGATTCAAATCGAGTTAAAGCTTCAAGTTGGACCATAGGCATTCCGCTTCAAGCAACGTCACTCGAATCATAGCAAATTGCCTTTTCCAAACAGATCACTGTAAGTTTGGTTATTCTTTAGATTTGAACGTGTAATTGGACTCATGAATGTAATAAATTAAAATATAGAACTGTTACTATTTGCAAGTTAATTATCTTTGATTCATGCTTATGTCAAATCTAACGTTATCTATGCCTTTGGATCTGATTCTCGATTGTGGCCTAGAACTTATTGTGGCTAATTGCCTATGACTATGATTATGGGACTTTTGCCTAAGACTATGACTATGAACTATTGCCTATGAAACCATCGCCAATGACTATGATTCATGACAAAGAGACTATTACATATGACTATGACTATACGACTGTTGCCTATGACTATGATTCATAATTTTGACTATTGCATATGATTCATGACTATGAGACTATTACCAAGATTCATGACTATGAGACTATTGCCTATGACATTGATTAAGAAACTATTGTGATTAGTCGCCCATGACTATTGTGGTCAATTTCCTATAACTATTGTAGTCAGTGACTTATGCCTATTCCCATTAACCTATTAGGTCGTACTTCGAACTGGCATTATGTTGGACCAAATCACCTATGCCTATTCCCTTAATTATGTTGAATCTCATTTTTGGGGTGTAACTTGTCTAGTTTAGTCCCATTCGCTATTATGTACATCAAACCCATTGGAACCATTATTTTTGTATTTGGTTCATTCTTGCATGGCTATTCTTTTATGTCAATTCTCGTGCTTATCCCCTATTCCTTGCTTTGATACTATTAGTATCATTTCAGGAGTACTTAGAAACTTGTGAAATCATGTTATACATACGATTACGGCGCGTGAATTTGGGCGTAGCTTAATTAAGTTAATTTGGCATAATAAATATGTTATAATAGTGAATGATTTACATGCATATCAGACTTGGTGATAAATTTAATTGGCCGCAAAGTGTGTAATTGGCGTGTAAACCAAGTTTTGGACATAAACTGTAAACTATAATATTAAATCTAGTTTTGACATGAACCGCAAATTGGAATATTTGGCATGAACTGAGAAAGGGGAATGTTAAATCTAAATTGGTATAAACTGCAAGTTGGGTTAATTGATTGGAAAATCAAGTTTTGGGCATAGAATATAAGTATGTTAATTTGCATGACAGTTGAATATAATCTAGGCTAAATAGATTTTCGGAAAATTTACATAAATAGTAAATATGTAAATTTAGTAAAAGACGAATATGCCTAACCCGAGGTTAGACTGAGTTGTGGTGTAAAACTGCCCGGAACCGACCGGCACATCCAGTGACCACAATAATACCTGTCTAATGTGGGTGGTTAGTGCATCAAGCCCAAAAAAACCCGAGGTTAGACTGAGTTGTGGTGTAAACCTGCCCGGAACCGATCGGCACATCCAGTAACCACAACAATATCTGTCTAATGTGAGTGGTTGGTGCTTTAATTAATTAGTTAAGGCTCATGAATAAATCAAGCTAGAAATGGATAGGTTAAGTAACTAGGAAACAGTTAACTGTAATAACATGTTAACAAAGACAAGAAGGTTGGGGTTAAGTAATCGAGAAAACACTCAGCCAATTCAACATGTTAACTAGACAAGATTGATAGGGGTCAAGTTAATTTGGACGCTTAACCATAATAACAAGTTAACTAGACAAGTGGGTAGGGTTAAGTAAGTGTTTAACATTCTAATTAGACTAGATTGCGAGGTTAAGTAAATTTATAACTCTTAACCGTCATAACATGTTAATTAGACAAGTGGGTGAGGTTAAGTTAATAGGACACACTTAACCAATATATATGTATATATATAATACATGATGTGTGATATGGTTAAGTAACACAAGAGGAACACTTAACCAAAATATATATATATATAACATGATATGTGATAGGGGATAAGTAACACAAGGGGAACACTTAACCAATATATATATATATATATATATATCAAGATGAGTGGGCAGGTTAAGTTAACTTGAATGAAAAGATAATACTTAACCAATATAACATGATGAATGAACAGGGAATCACACTTAACCAATCCAACATGATAAATAAGATAGGTTAAGTTAATAAGAACCACTTAACTAGCGCGACTTGACGAGTAGGAGGTTAAGTACACGTCGGGTAGGTAGGTAATATTAGTAAATATAGGCCCACAAAACTTAACCATTAAATAAACATGCTTGAGTCTGAGGGAAGGTTATGTACACGTCGGGTTGGTGGGTAATATTAGTAAATATAGGCCCACAAAACTTAACCATTATATAAACATGCTTGGATCGATGGGAGGGTTAAGTACATCTCGTGTAGGTAGGTAATATTAGTACATACAGGCCCACAAACTTAACCGTTAAGAAAACATGCTAGAATCGGTGGGAGGGTTAAGTACATCTTGTATAGGTGGGTAATATTTGTATATATAGGCCCATAAACTTAACCAGCAGGAAACCCTAGTAACGGGGACTCATTTCAGCAGTAACCCACATAGATGTATCATGGTACCCTGAAACTAGGCAGGGTGGGGCACGATTACTGGGCTGATTATAAGCGGTCAAAAATAGCGGCACGGGGTACGTTAGTGTAGGTTCCGATGGTTTACAGGCGTGCACGTACTCTGGAGTGGAAAAAGCAGGCACTGGGTACCAGTAGTTATACGTTGTGCATCTTGAATCGTGTCGGGTCGCTATCATAAGGCTTGGTACACCTTATAGTGGGGCCATCACAGAGTATCTACATGCAAGAGAGTACCTACTGACACAGACACATAGAAAATTAATACATAGTAGGTAGCATAATCCCTAGTTGGACCTAGGTCGCATAAACCCAGAATCCGAGAAGTGTTCAATAGGTAGCATAAACCCCAGCGGCCCTGGGTAGCGTAAACCCTGGTCGAATCTAGGAAGCGCTCGATAGTGAACCCTAGATTAGATCTAGGTAATTAATGAAATCCCCATAATAGATGTACACCTGAAGGTAACCGTAAATACGGGGATTGGGATCACGTTATCATATGATAGATTACTAGTTTGGACACTAGTAGGTAGTGCAGAGATATAGAAATCAGTATAACAGGGTAGTTGCGAAGCACATAAGGAATAGAAGAGCATTTAGTTTATCAGTACATTCAGTTTATTGGTACATTCAGTTTATCTTACCATATTCAGTGCTTACCCCCATGTTATCTTGTTACTATGGTTTAGTCTTATATTTAGTTTATCCATGTCATGACCCTTTTCCTCGTTTAAATACTAAGAATCACTGGACTTACTAGACTTTATATCTGACCTAGTTTGCTTTCGCCTCTTTTCTTCTGTCCCCACCCCCCCTCCCCCCAAGGTAGTCAGGGAGGGAAGAGCTCAGCTCATTTTGGGGCCGTTACTCTTTCCGAGCTTGATGATTCTTTGGCGCATTGCTTTAAACTCCATTTTCTACTGCTATGGCTAGCTCATGCTTTATTGGGGAATATCATTGTCAGCTTGTGCTTCTTATATATTACACAAGACAGATGCTTTCTGGTAATAAGTATTGGTGTTGTAAAACAATCTTTGTACAAGCTATTCTAATCAATAAAGGTTATTTATTTTTCGCTACTTTATTTGTCTATCTTGTAATTTTTCTGCATCTTGTACTAAAAATACTCCAGCGAAGTTAAGGCATTCCCTATGTGAGTGACCTTAACGGAGGTGGGGTGTTTCACTTGGTATCAGAGCTGAAGGTTACCGGATCAGATAAAAATATTTGAAAAATTATTTTCAAAACGGTTTTAAAAGAAGCATTTTCAAAAGAAAAGTTTTGTTTTAAAGGCATATTCCCCAAAGCCATATGCATTATCTTTTGATCCTCTGTTTGAATTCTTGTTTCCTTCTTTCTTGAGTCTCCGGGGCTCCTGGCTTTCTGGGAGGTAACCTCATCGCGATATGGTTCCGTAGGCTCGACAAGACTACGACACTTGTCAAAGGGCAAATAAGAGCCTAACTTCCATCTGTAGCTATAATTTCCTTTCGAGCTTTGTAGGATTCCATGTGCAATGGAGGCAGCTTTCGAGGGACATGTCAACAAGTTACACAAGGATGGTAAAGATGAAAATGAGGGAGTTTGGCTAAGGAGCACAACCCAAGGACGAGAAACTCATGGATATGGACTTGGTTCACAAAGGAAGTAAAAATAGTAAAACCTAAGGCAAGAGGAAGTATCTTTACTAGGGTATAACGGGTCATATAATTGAGGACAAGGGCAAGAACAAAGGACAGGATTTTCTGGAGGGCAAGTGCATGCTCTCACCGCCAGCAAACCTGAGAAAGATAGTAAAGTTTCCTTTGAAAGTTTAGTCTTCCTTTTTGATCATCCTGTTAGTACTCCTTCCGATTTTAGCACTTCACATCCGTATATATATCTGCTTCCATGGTTGGGTCTCTGCACCCTAGATATTGTGTAATAGAGGATCCCATTATAGTCTCAAATCAAATTGCTGATTCGACCCATTTATCTTTGACTTGTGAGGATTTGAGAATAGCTATATTTATGCTTATGTTTTTGGGCTATGGGTTGATTCTACGCATTGGTTGGTTATCTAGTAATTATGAAACAAGGGTAGTTAGACTTTCGACTTGCCGCGAGAATACCCTTGAGATTTCGTACGATCCTAAGGGATCAGTTTGTCTTAGCTACCTAGAATCACTTTACTTATCTATCGACGATTTTCGATCCGTTGGGGTAGTCCATGAGTACGCAAGATGTTTTGATTAGGGTAGGGGTTTTCCCCCTAAAATTCGAGACAGACTTCCGCATGTATCTAGATGACACTGCAAAGCTAGTTATGCGATCAACGATAACTCTGGAGCAAGATTGGCGAGGATAGCCAGAGTCGGTAAAATGCTCAATTGTTTGGTTGCTTTGTTAGTATCATCTCACATAGATCGTCCAAATTCGAAGAAGGTATTCCTTGGGTGCTTGTCTGATATTGGTTTAGGCCTTTGGGGCTTGTACTTGAGGGATGTCGAGTTCGACTAGGATGGTTTGCGTGAGAAATAAATGGTTGTGGAAGACACCCTAAGTAGAAAAAAAGACTGACCTTAAGAGAGGTAATAAGCACATAGTAACCATTAGCTTTATACCCTCAGAATTGCAGCATAATGGATAAGCTAAATAGAGGAGAGACCTCTAATCATCTTAGGATAAACACTTAATATCATGGTTAATATCTGTTTATCTTGGAAAGATAGTTAGACTACATGAGATACCCTTTTTCTTAAGAGTATACCCTTGATCTCTTTTTCTTGGAATTTTATGCATACTTGTTTTTATCTTTTTAGTTATATCCTTTAAGTCGTATCTTCGATCCTTAGGTAGGAATAAACCTATGGTTGAAACATGTGTTTGAGACATGTTATGTTTGGTGGATGCAAGTGGATGCAAGTGTTTGCTAGTGGTTGCTCGTGGATGCATTTACACACATTAAGCACTAGATCGACTTAGAGACCTTTTCATGTTGCATATGGATCTAAGTGCATATGTTTGTATATGGATTTAAAACTTGATGTGTTATCATATGGATTTTGCATATGGATGAATGAATATGCACACATGTAGTACTTACATGACTAGGGATAATTGCATATATGATGGACTCATGGCACTGATATAATTCGCATTAAGGAGGTCAACTGAATCAGTTGACCCCCTGATTTTACATTAGATAAGGACATGTACACACACTATGCATAGAATCATGAAAGCATTAGAAATCCTTTTAGGGACAACGGATGCCTGTGATTGAATGGTTGAGTAGATGGATTCTGGATGGTAAGACACATTCTTCCTAACTTGAAGATTTCGGGAACGAAATCCTTTAAGGGGGGAGAATGTTACACCCCATAATTCTGTAACATTAAATTTCACAAATTAAAGTGTAAATAAGTTTTAGAAGTAGAATTAGGTAAAACAGGATGCGCAATTGCGTTCGTCTCGGAGTTCTGCTTGAGATAGAGTCCGGGGTTGCATAAATCGGACTTCGTATGAAGAAGTTATGGCATTCAGAAGTTTCAGAAATTCAAAATAAAGAAAACAACTCGAAACTGAATTCAAAATTCAAAACAGAACCTAGAAGCGGGCTGGGCGGGAAATTTCCCGCCCAGGATCCAGGTCGACCAGGGGGTCGACCTCCCCAGACAGGTCGACCAGGGGGTCGACCTCCCCCCTTATAGGTCGACCTAGGGGTCGACCTGGGGGCCGACCGGGGGGTCGACCTGCCTTGTTTTTCCATACCCGAGGCAGAATTCATTTTTATGTATCCGGGATGATTTCTGGACCAAATTCATGAGTTCTACGCTATATAAACGCCCCCAAACTTCAATTTCTCCACAAAAATTCTTTTAGGCGTCTACATGTTGTTTCTCTCTAGCCTCCACCATTAAAATAAATCTTATTCTCCATTAAAACAAGTTATATTTCTTCTTCAAATTGGATATTCAAATCAAGTTAAAGCTTCAAGTTGGACCATAGGCATTCCGCTTCAAGCAACGTCACTCGAATCATAGCAAATCGCCTTTTCTAAACCGATCACTGTAAGTTCGGTTATTCTTTAAATTTGAACGTGTAATTAGACTCGTGAATGTAATAAATTAAAATATGGAACTATGCCTATTTGCAAGTTAATTATCTTTGATTCATGCTTATGTCAAATCTAACTTTATTTATGCCTTTGGATCTGATTCTCGATTGTGGCCCAGAACTTATTGTGGCTAATTACCTATGACTGATTATGGGACTTTTGCCTAAGACTATGACTATGAAACTATTGCCCATGAAACTATCGTCTATGACTATGATTCATGACAAAGAGACTATTACGTATGACTATGACTATAAGACTGTTGCCTATGACTATGACTATGATTCATAATTTTGAGACTATTGCATATGATTCATGACTATGAGACTATTACCAAGATTCATGACTATGAGACTATTGCCTATGACATTGATTAAGAAACTATTGTGATTAGTCGCCTATGACTATTGTGGTTAATTTCCTAAAACTATTGTAGTCAGTGACTTATGCCTATTCCCATTAACCTATTAGGTCGTACTTCGAACTGTCATTATGTTGGACCAAATCACCTATGCATATTCCCTTAATTATGTTGGATCTCATTTTTGGGGTGTAACTTGTCTAGTTTACTCCTATTCACTATTATGTACATCAAACCCATTGGAACCATTATTTTTGTATTTGGTTCATTCTTGCATGGTTATTCTTTTATGTCAATTCTCGTGCTTATCCCCTTTTCCTTGCTTTGATACTATTAGTATCATTTCATGAGTACTTAGAAACTTGTGAAATCATGTTATACGTACGATTACGGCGCGGGAATTTGGGTGTAGCTTAATTAAGTTAATTTGGCATAATAAATATGCTATAATAGTGAATAATTTACATGCATATTAGACTTGGGCATAAATTGGTAAATTTAATTGGCCGCAAAGTGTGTAATTGGCGTGTAAACCAAGTTTTGGACATAAATGGTAAACTAGAATATTAAATCTAGTTTTGACATGAACTGTAAATTGGAATATTTAGCATGAACTGAGAAAGGAGAATATTAAATCTAAATTGGTATAAACTGCAAGTTGGGTTAATTGATTGGTAAATCAAGTTTTGGGCATAGAATATAAGTATGTTAATTTGCATGACAGTTGAATATGATCTAGGCTAAATTGATTTACGGAAAATTTACATAAATAGTAAATATATAAATTTAGTAAAAGACGAATATGCCTAACCCGAGGTTAGACTGAGTTGTGGTGTAAAACTGCCCGGAACAGACTGGTACATCTAGTGACCACAACAATACCTGTTTAATGTGGGTGGTTAGTGCATGAAGCCCAAAAAAACCCGAGGTTAGACTAAGTTGTGATGTAAACCTGCCCGGAACCGACCGACACATCCAGTAACCACAACAATATCTGTCTAATGTGAGTAGTTGGTGCTTTAATTAATTCATTAATTAAGGCTCATAAATAAATCAAGATAGAAATGGTGAGGTTAAGTAACTAGGGAATCACTTAACCGTAATAACATGTTAACAAAGACAAGAAGGGTGGGGTTAAGTAATCGAGAAAACACTTAGCCAATTCAACATGTTAACTAAACAAGATTGATAGGGGTCAAGTTAATTTGGATGCTTAACCATAATAACATGTTAACTAGACAAGTGGGTAGGGTTAAGTAAGTGTTTAACATGCTAACAAGACTAGATGGTGAGGTTAAGTAAATTTAGAACACTTAACCGTTATAACATGTTAATTAGACAAGTGGGTGAGATTAAGTTAATATGACACACTTAACCTATATATATATATAACATGATGTGTGATAGGGTTAAGTAACACAAGAGGAACACTTAACCAATATATATATATATATAACATGATATGTGATAGGGGTTAAGTAACACAAGGGGAACACTTAACCAATATGTATATATATATATATATATATATATATATAACAAGATGAGTGGGCAGGTTAAGTTAACTTGAATGAATGGATAATACTTAACCAATATATCATGATGAATGAACAGGGTTAAGTTAATAAATCATACTTAACCAATCCAACATGATAAACAAGATAGGTTAAGTTAATAAGAACCACTTAACCAGCACGACTTGACGAGTAGGAGGTTAAGTACACGTCGGGTAGGTGGGTAATATTAGTAAATATAGGCCCACAAAACTTAACCATTAAACAAACATGCTTGAGTCTATGGGAAGGTTAAGTACACGTCGGGTTGGTGGGTAATATTAGTAAATATATGCCAATAAAACTTAACCATTATATAAACATGCTTGGATCGATGGGAGGGTTAAGTAATCTCGTGTAAGTGGGTAATATTAGTACATATAGGCTCACAAACTTAACCGTTAAGAAAACATGCTAGAATCGGTGGGAGGGTTAAGTACATCTCGTATAAGTGGGTAATATTTGTATATATAGGCCCACAAACTTAACCAACAGGAAACCCTAGTAACGGAGACCCATTTCAGCAGTAACCCACATAGATGTATCATGGTACCCAGAAACTAGGCAGGGTGGGGCACGATTACTGGACTGATTATAAGCGGTCAAAATTAGCGGTAGAGGGTACGTCAGTATAGGTTCTCACGGTTTACAGGCGTGCACGTACTCCGAAGCGGAAAAAGCATGCACTGGGTACCAGTAGTTATACGCTGTGCATCTTGAATCATGTCGGGTCGCTATCATAAGGCTTGATACACCTTATGGGAGGGCCAGCACAACGTATCTACATGCAAGAGAGGGCCGACTGACACAGACACATGAAAAAATAATACACAGTAGGTAGCATAATCCCTAGTTGGACCTAGGTCGCGTAAACCTTGAATTCGAGAAGCGTTCAATAGATAGCATAAACCCTAGTGGCCCTGGGTAGTGTAAACCCTGGTTAAATCTAGGAAGCGCTTGATAGTAAACCCTAGATTAGATCTAGGTAATAAATGGAATCCCCATAATAGATGTACACCTGAAGGCAACCGGAAATACGGGGATTGGGATCACGTTATCATATGATCATAGATTACTAGTTTGGACACTAGCAGGTAGTGCAGAGATATAGAAATCAGTATAACAGGGTAGTTGCGAAGCAGAGAAGGAGTAGAAGCGCATTCAGTTTACCAGTACATTCAGTTTATCGGTACATTCAGTTTATCTTGCCATATCCCATGCTTACCCCCATGTTATCTTGTTACTATGGTTTAGTCTTATATTTAGTTTATTCATGTCATGACCCTTTTCCTCGTTTAAATACTAGAAATCACTGGACTTACCAGACTTTATGTCTGACCTAGTTTGCTTTCGCCTCTTTTGTTCCGCCCCCCCCCCCCCCCGGTAGTCATGGGGGGTAAAGCTCAGCTCATTTTGGGGCCGTTACTCTTTCCGAGCTTGAAGATTCTTTGGCGCATTGCTTTGAACTCCATTTTCTACTGCTATGGCTGACTCATGCTTTATTGGGGAATATCATTGTCAGTTTGTGCTTTTTATTTATTAAACATGATAGATGCTTTCTGATAATAAGTATTGGTGTTGTAAAACAATCTTTGCACAAGCTGCCTAATCAATAAAGGTTATTTATTTTTCGCTGCTTTCTTTGTTTGTCTTGTAATTTTCCTGCATCTTGTACTAAAAATACTCCACCGAAGTTAAGGCATTTCCTTTGTGAGTGACCTTAACGGAGGTGGGGTGTTTCACTTGGTATTAGAGCTGAAGGTTACCGGATCAGATAAAAAGATTTGAAAAATTATTTTCAAAACGGTTTTAAAAGAAGCATTTTCAAAAGAAAAGTTTTGTTTTAAAGGCATATTCCCCAAAGTCATATGCACTATATTTTTATCCTCTGCTTGAATCCTTGTTTCCTTCTTTCTTGAGTCTCCGGGGCTCCTGGCTTTCTGGGAGGTAACCTCATCGCGACATGGTTCCGTAGGCTCGACAAGACTACGACACTTGTCAAAGGGAAAATAAGTGCCTAACTTCCATCTGTAGCCGTAATTTCCTTTTGAGCTTTGTTGGATTCCTCATGCTATGGACGCAACTTTCGAGAGACATGTCAACAAGTTACACAAGGATGGTAAAGATGAAAATGAGGGAGTTTGGCTAAGGAGCACAACCCAAGGACGAGAAACTCATAGATATGGACTTGGTTCACAAAGGAAGTAAAACCTAAGACAAGAGGAAGTATCTTTACTAGGGTATAACGGGTCATATAATTGAGGATAAGGGCAAGAACAAAGGACATGATTTTCAGGAGGGCAAGTGCATGCTCTCACTGCCAGCGAACCTGAGAAAGGTAGTAAAGTTTCCTTTGAAAATTTAGTCTTCCTTTTTTATCATCCTGTTAGTACTCCTTTCGATTTTAGCGCTTCACATCCATATATATATATATATATATATATATATATATATATATATATATATATATATGCTTCCATAGTTGTGTCTCTGCACCCTAGATATTGTGTAGTAGAGGTTCCCATTATAGTCTCAAATCCAATTGCTGGTTTGACCCATTTATCTTTGACTTGTGAGGATTTGAGAATAGCTATATTTATGCTTATGTTTTTGGGCTATGGGTTGATTCTAGGCATTGGTTGGTTAACTAGTAATTATGAAACAAGGATAGTTAGACTTTCGAATTGCCTCGAGAATACCCTTGAGATTTCGTACGATCCTAAGGGATCAGTTTGTCTTAGCTACCTAGAATCACTTTACTTATCTATCGACGATTTTCGATCCGTTGGGGTAGTCCATGAGTACGCAAGATGTTTTGATTAGAGTAGGGGTTTTCCCCCTAAAATTCGAGACAGACTTCCGCATGTATCTAGATGACACTGCAAAGCCAGTTATGCGATCAACGATAATTCTGGAGCAAGATTGGCGAGATAGCCAGTGTAGGTAAAATGCTCAATTGTTTGGTTGTTTTGTTAGTATCATCTCACATAGATCGTCCAAATTCGAAGAAGGTATTCCTTGGGTACTTTTCTGATATTGTTTTAGGCCTTTGGGGCTTGTACTTGAGGGATGTCGAGTTCGATTAGGATGGTTTGCGTGAGAAATAAATGGTTGTGGCAGACGCCCTAAGTAGAAAAAAAGACTGACCTTAAGAGAGGTAATAAGCATATAGTAACCGTTAGCTTTAGACCCTCAGACTTGCATCATAATGGATAAGCTAAGTAGAGGAGAGACCTTTAATCATCTTAGGATATACACTTGATATCATGGTTAATATTTTTTTATCTTGGAAAGATGGTTATACTACATGAGATACCCTTTTTCTTAAGAGTATATCCTTGATCTTTTTTTCTAGGAATTTTATGCATACTTGTTTCCATCTTTTTAGGTATATCCTCTACGTCGTATCTTCGATCCTTAGGTAGGAATAAACCTATGGTTGAAACATGTGTTTGAGACATGTTATGTTTGGTGGATGCAAGTGGATGCAAGTGTTTGCCAGTGGTTGCTCATGGATGCATTTACACACATTAAACACTAGATCGACTTAGTCACCTTTTCATGTTGCATATGGATCTAAGTGCATATGTTCGTATATGGATTTAAAACTTGATGTGTTATCATATGGATGTTGCATATGGATGAATGAATATGCACCATATAGTACTTACATGACCAGGGATAATTGCATACATGATGGACTCATGGCACTGACATAATTCGCATTAAGGAGGTCAACTGAATCAGTAGACCGCCTGATTTTATATTAGATAAGGACATGTACACACACTATGAAAGAATCATGAAAGCATTAGAAATCCTTTTAAGGACAACGGATGCCTGTGATTGAATGGTTGAGTAGATGGATGCTGGATGGTAGGACACATTCTTCCTAACTTGAAGATTTCGGGAACGAAATCCTTTAGGGGGGAGAATGTAACACCCCGTAATTCTGTAACATTAAGTTTCACAAATTAAATTATAAATAATTTTTAGAAGAGAATTAGGTAAAATGGGTTGCGCCATTGCGTCCGTCTAGGAGTTCTGCTTGAGATAGAGTCCGAGTTTGCGTAAATCGGACTTCATATGAAGAAGTTATGGCCTTCAGAAGTTTCAGAAATTCAAAATAAAGAAAACAGCTCTAAATTGAATTCAATATTCAAAACAGAACCCAGAAGCGGGCTGGGCGGGAAATTTCCCGCCCAGGACCTAAGTCGACCATGGGGTCGACCTCCCCTCTATAGGTCGACCTGGGGGTCGACCTGCCTTTTTTTCCAGATCTGAGGCAGAATTTGTTTTTATGTATCCGGGCTGATTTCTGGACCAAATTCATGAGTTTTATGCTATATAAACGCCCCCAAACTTCACTTTCTCCACACAAATTCTTTTAGGCGTCTACATGTTTCTCTCTAGCCTCCACCATTAAAATAAATCTTATTATTCATTAAAACAAGTTATAGTTCTTCTTCAAATTGGAGATTCAAATCAAGTTAATGCATCAATTTGGACCATAGGCATTCCGCTTCAAGCAACGTCACTCGAATCATAGCAAATCGCCTTTTCTAAACCGATCACTGTAAGTTCGGTTATTCTTTATATTTGAACGTGTAATTGGACTCGTGAATGTAATAAATTAAAATATAGAACTGTGCCTATTTGCAAGTTAATTATCTTTGATTCATGATTATGTCAAATCTAACGTTATCTATGCCTTTGGATCTGATTCTCGATTGTGGCCTAGAACTTATTATGGCTAATTGCCTATGACTATGATTATGGGACTTTTGCTTAAGACTATGACTATGAAACTGTTGCCCATGAAACTATCGCCTGTGACTATGATTCATGACAAAGAGACTATTACATATGACTATGATTATAAGACTATTGTCTATGACTCTGACTATGATTCATAATTTTGAGACTATTGCATATGATTCATGACTATGAGACTATTACCAAGATTCATGACTATGAGACTATTGCCTATGACATTGATTAAGGGACTATTGTAATTAGTCGCCCATGACTATTGTGGTTAATTGCCTATAACTATTGTAATCAGTGACTTATGCCTATTCCCATTAACCTATTAGGTCGTACTTCGCTGGCATTATGTTGGATCAAATCACTTATGCATATTCCCTTAATTATGTTGGATCTCATTTTTGGGGTGTAACTTGTCTAGTTTAGTCCCATTCACTATTATGTACATCAAACCCATTGGAACCATTATTTTTGTATTTGGTTCATTCTTGCATGGCTATTCTTTTATGTCAATTCTCGTGCTTATCCCCTATTCCTTGCTTTGATACTATTAGTATCATTTCATGAGTACTTAGAAACTTGTGAAATCATATTATATGTACGATTACAGCGCGGGAATTTGGGCGTAGCTTAATTAAGTTAATTTGGCATAGTAAATATGCTATAATAGTGAATGATTTACATGCATATTAGACTTGGGCATAAATTGATAAATTTAATTGGCCGCAAAGTGTGTAATTGGCGTGTAAACCAAGTTTTGGACATAAACGGTAAACTAGAATATTAAATCTAGTTTTGACATGAACCGTAAATTGGAATATTTGGCATGAACCGAGAAAGGGGAATATTAAATCTAAATTGATATAAACTGCAAGTTGGGTTAATTGATTGGTAAATCAAGTTTCGGGCATAGAATATAAGTATGTTAATTTGCATGACAGTTGAATATGATTTAGGCTAAATTGATTTACGGAAAATTTACATAAATAGTAAATATGTAAATTTAGTAAAAGACGAATATGCCTAACCCGAGGTTAGACCGAGTTGTGGTGTAAAACTGCCCGGAACCGACCGGCACATCTAGTGACCACAACAATACCTGTCTAATGTGGGTGGTTAGTGCATCAAGCCTAGAAAAACCCGAGGTTTGGCTGAGTTGTGGAGTAAACCTACCCGGATCCGACCGACACATCCAGTAACCACAACAATATCTGCCTAATGTGAGTGGTTGGTGCTTTAATTAAGGCTCATGAATAAATCAAGCTATAAATGGTGAGGTTAAGTAACTAGGGAAACACTTAACCGTAATAACATGTTAACAAAGACAAGAAGGGCGGGGTTAAGTAATCGAGAAAACACTTAGCCAATTCAACATGTTAACTAGACAAGATTGATAGGGGTCAAGTTAATTTGGACACTTAACCACAATAACATGTTAACTAGACAAGTGGGTAGGGTTAAGTAAGTGTTTAACATGCTAACTAGACTAGATGGTGAGGTTAAGTAAATTTAGAACACTTAACTGTCATAACATGTTAATTAGACAAGTGGGTGAGTATAAGTTAATAGGACACACTTAACCAATATATATATATATATATATATATATATATATATATATATATATATAACATGATGTGTGATAGGGTTAAGTAATACAAGAGGAACCCTTAACCAATATATATATATATATAACATGATATGTGATAGGGGTTAAGTAACACAAGGGGAACACTTAACCAGTATATATATACATATATAACAAGATGAGTGGGCAGGTTAAGTTAACTTGAATGAACGGATAATACTTAACCAATATAACATGATGAATGAACAGGTTTAAGTTAATAAATCACACTTAACCAATCCAACATGATAAGCAAGATAGGTTAAGTTAATAAGAACCACTTAATCAACATGACTTGACGATTAGGAGGTTAAGTACACGTCGGGTAGGTGGGTAATATTAGTAAATATAAGCCCACAAAACTTAACCATTAAATAAACATGCTTGAGTCTGTGGGAAGGTTAAGTACACGTCGGGATGGTGGGTAATATTAGTAAATATAGGCCCACAAAACTTAACCATTATATAAACATGCTTGGATCGATGGGAGGGTTATGTACATCTCGTGTAGGTGGGTAATATTGGTACATATAGGCCCACAAACTTAACCGTTAAGAAAACATGCTAGAATTTGTGGGAGGGTTAAGTACATCTCGTATAGGTGGGTAATATTTGTATATATAGGCCCACAAACTTAACCAGCAGGAAACCCTAGTAACGGGGACCCATTTCAGTAGTAACCCACATAGATGTATCATGGTACCTTGAAACTAGGCAGAGTGGGGCATGATTACTAGGCTGATTATAAGCGGTCATAAATAGCGGCAGGGGGTACGTCAGTGTAGGTTCCGACGGTTTACGGGCGTGCACGTACTCCGGAGTGGAAAAAGCAGGCATTGGGTACCAGTAGTTATACGCTGTGCATCTTGAATCGTGTCAGGTCACTATCATAAGGCTTGATAAACCTTATGGTGGGGCCAACACAGAGTATCTACATGCAAGAAAGGGCCGACTGACACAGACACATGGAAAAATAATACATAGTAGGTAGCATAATCCCTAGTTGGACCTAGGTCGCGTAAACCCTGAATCCGAGAAGCGTTCAATAGGTAGCATAAACCCTAGTGGCCCTAGGTAGCGTAAACCCTGGTTGAATCTAGGAAGTGTTCCATAGTAAACCCAAGATTAGATCTAGGTAATAAATGGAATCCCCATAATAGATGTACACCTGAAGGCAACTGAAAATACGGGGATTGGGATCACGTTATCATATGATCATAGATTACTAGTTTGGACACTAGTAGGTAGTGCAGAGATATAGAAATCAGTATAACAGGGTAGTTGTGAAGCAGAGAAGGAGTGGAAGCGCATTCAGTTTATTAGTACATTCAGTTTGTCTTGCCATATCCCATGCTTACCCCCATGTTATCTTGTTACTATGGTTTAGTCTTATATTTAGTTTATTCATGTTATGACCCTTTTCCTCGTTTAAATACTAAGAATCACTGGACTTACCAGACTTTATGTCTGACCTAGTTTGATTTCGCCTCTTTTCTTCCGTTCCCCCCCCCCCCACCCCCTAGGTAGTCGGGGGGTGGGGGGAAAGCTCAGCTCATTTTGGGGCCGTTACTCTTCTGAGCTTGAAGATTCTTTGGTGCATTGTTTTGAACTCCATTTTCTACTGTTGTGGCTGGCTCATGCTTTATTGGGGAATATCATTGTCAGTTTGTGCTTCTTATATATTTAACAAGACAGATGCTTTCTGGTAATAAGTATTGGTGTTGTAAAACAATCTTTGTACAAGCTGTCCTAATCAATAAAGGTTATTTATTTTTCGCTGCTTTATTTGTCTGTCTTGTAGTTTTTTTGCATCTTGTACTAAATATACTCCACCGAAGTTAAGGCATTCCCTTTGTGAGTGACCTTAATAGAGGTGGGTTGTTTCACTTCATTTGCATATTTTTCTGAATTGTAGTAGTCGTATAATCGTCAATGAGTCCATTAAGATTGAATTTTTTGCATAAGTAATTCTACTCTATCCAAATTTGTAGCTGCTTCAATTTTTCTGTCCAGGATGTGAGTTTGTCAGGTAGTTGCGGTTTGACAATTGATAGCACGTCAACGACCTTCCTTATCGTCAGAAAGAATCTCATCTTCTGATGTCAGCATTTGAAGTATAGTCCTTCGAATCTGAAAGACGCAGCGGCCACAACGGAAGCTGAAACATGGATGATAGGGCATCGTCGTCAAGATTTGCATTTGAAACCATTGTTTTGTTTATAACGTCTTCAAATTGTTGGAAAACCAATGACTGAGTCGTCTATTAGGTCGCTTTCTTGAAGACATTTTGACAATCTGTTCGAAAGTATAAAATAGTTCTTGAAATTCCGTCGCCGCTTTAGGATAAAACAAGCTCTTTAATCTAAAAAAAATATTGACCTTGTATGCATAAATTAAAATCTGTGGGGGCGGAACTTGATGAAAAGGAGGGAAAAAAGGATAACAACCAATATTTCCATTAAAAAAACACATCTTTGATCCGCAAAAGTCATATATTGATATTTAACTGAAATATGACAAAATAATACATCAAACATTCACAGACAATCCCTTTCAGGTTTCATATTTTGAAATTTTTGAATAATATCATCACTTTCGATGGTTTTTAAGATATCTCGTTCAGTATAAGTCACTAAGCAGTCATTTATCATATCATCACCTAATCAATTACGAAGTGAAGTCTTGATTATTTTCATAGCTTAAAATACTCTTTCAACGGTAGCAGTAGCAACAAGTAATAATAATGCCAACTTTAAAAGCAAGTACACTAACGGATATAAACAATGTTTTTTTCTTCGAACCATCTTTTAAACAAATTCAATTATTCCACCCCTGTCGGAAAATTGATCATCGGATTGCAAGTCTAGTATGTAGTTGTCAAGTTGATGATCAAGCGGCGTTGAATCATTTGCAGATAAATCAGATGGATAAAATTCAGCAAATCGGGTTATTTTTTCCTTATCATACGATGAGAATGAATTTCTTGGACTAAGACAAACAATACGCAATAGTAATTCCGTATTTAGCTCGATAAAGCGGTTATTCAACTCTTGAAGTTGCATGTCTATCACTTCATAGAAAATTTCAACATGATAGTAATGAAGGTGAGTCTTCCCTTCAACCTTACGACGCGATCTTCCTTGCACTACAAACAAGCTATCCATATTAGGAATGAGGATATCATGTTTACCACAAAATAGAGAGACCTCTCTCAATATTTTTTCCCCACCCATTATCTCACATATTTTGCAATTATTGTTTAGTTATTCTTACAAGAGTCATAGCATTGACCATATCTTGGTCTTTTTTTTTTTGCAAAGCTTGAGATAAATCATTTGTGATCCTTAAAACATTTTTCATCAAATGCAACTAAAAAGCAAATTCAAAACTTTATATGATTCGCAATAAGTTATATGCTTGTCCTTTCTGTTTTTGATCTTTTGCATCCTCTTCATCAATCATTAGAACTTCAACCATTGATGGAAATAAATTAAGCATACTCATAAGCGTACATTAATAAGAACCCCACCGTGTAGTTCCCGCATGTTTCAATGTCATTTCTTGATTCATACTTTGTCCAGTTAAAATGTTACCATCGCATATACCAATTATCACATTTTCAAATTATTTCCCACGAAGTATGTCTCCAGTTTGCATGAGGCTCCAACAATATTAGATAAAAGTGCAACAACATCAATTTTTTTTTGAAATGAGTCAATGATTCTTTGCAACGGCAACAAGCGTCAATTGAAGTTGATGCGCAAAACAATGAACATAATAAGCCGAATTATTATCCATCAAAATTAAGCTTTTCAATCCATTAAATTCTCCTCTAATGTTGCTTGCACCATCATATCCTTGTCCACACAAACTTGATATACTCAGACCATGTAAATAAAATAAAAAGATTCAACGGCGGCCTTTAGAGATAAGGCAATCGTATCTCTTACATGTACAATGCCAAGAAATCATTCGACAACAAACCCTCTTTCATCAACATAGCCTAAGACAACAACCATTTGCTCTTTCACAGATATATCACATGTTTCGTCAACTAAAATAGAGAATAGTTCATCGCCAAGTTCTATAATGATATAATTTGTTGTCAAATTTGCAATGGAGTTGATAATATCATTTTGAATCCTAGGTGATGTTAATTATGCATTTTCAGGAGCATTTGTTAATGAGACTCTATTAACATCTTCATTATGATCCGCAAGAAATTGTAAGAATTCAAGAAAGTTCCCTTTATTTGAAGATTCTTTAGATTTATCATGCCCACGCAAAGACAATCCTTGCCGTAGGAGATATCTGATGCAATCAATTGAAGCAATCAAACGAATATGGCAATCAGCTTTCATTTGATTGGTCTGATTACACAAAGCCACTTCAATATGTTGCTTGTGTTTCATTAAATCACTGGCGGCTTTCACACAATTAGTGTGAGTACTAAAATGCGGCCCAACATGCACATCAAATCTTTTTTTTTTTCAATTTCGAAATCCTTCGCCAACAAAAGAATCACCCCCACTTTGACTTCCATGATCGGGCTTAAATAAATAGCAATACAAACAAAATGTTGCATCTTTATTTATGCTATACTCTAACCAAGTTGAATGGTCATTAAACCATGAAGCAATAAATCTGTGCTTTTCATTTCCCATTTGACGCCAGGGAAATTCATGTTTTTTTTTGTTGACAATGCACCTTTTGCAAATAGAATCGACGGGCTTTCTCTTTTTCATTAGCATTATAATGATGGATGTTTATTCTTAGCCCGAGATCCAATGGATACTCTTCTAGGTCATCTAATATTTGAGGAAGTGATAAAGAAATGAGAGGCTGAGGCATAGGTGGAATGCAATTTGAGCTTGATCATGTTTCTTTCAACTTGTGAAATAGTTTCAACATATTATTTTTCATGTTATTTAATGGATTCCTAGAAACCAATCAAAAAACAAACAACAAAATCAAATTATGACAACATATGCGAAAGCATAAAACATATGCATATTCTTTACTAGTCAATTTATAAACTGAGTTCAAATTTAGGAGGAAAAAAAATCAATTTTTCAGCAACTTTTATGATAATAACATTGATTTTTTCACTATAAATGATGTCTGGTAAAAACAAAATCAGAATAATTGATTACTAACAAAAACAATATATAAATTTCATTAGGGTTTTAAATTAAAATGGAAAATTACCTTTGCTTGCTATACGATTGTGGAGAATCAAAATCTAATAGGAACCGGAAAGCTGCTTAATTGTTAAATCGAAAGAGGCTTGTTGTTGAATTGCGCTGGAAGCCTGGAAGCTGGAGTTTGAAGAGAAAGGGGCATGGCATTTGCGTTATCTTGAAGCTGATAAGGAAGAATGTTTCCTTTTTTTTTCTAACATTTGAGGAAAATATCTCATTTAGCTGCATTTGAATAGTTGGTATGGTTATTAAAAAATTGAAAACAAATATTTAGTTGAGGCGATGGCCCCTACTCGGCCTTAAACAAATTTGCCCCTACTTGTTTGCATTGACAAAGCAATTCTGATTTGCACTCGGAGATACTGCTCAAAGTGCTTTTTTGTTTTGTTGAAGGAAGAATAAAAGAAATGTGTTTTGTTAATCTTGTACTCTCTCTTCTGTCTATCTATCATTTAAATAGGCAGAATGAAAGTTGTATATGATGCTAGTGTAACAACTCAATTATTCTTAATAAAAATAATATTGTAATACCATTAACTTTTGTAATGGCTCAACCATGATGTCACATAAAAATATTACCAATGTGCAAGTGTAACAACTCAATTATAACAACGATTCATAAATATATTACCGTTGAGCAAGTGTAACAGCTCAATTATAATAATGATTCATAAATATATTACTGTTGTAAACTTGCAATGACTCAGTTACAATAACGGTTCATAAATAAATTACCATTAACGTGTTTTTTTATTTTAAAATAAATTGGCTTTACAGAAAAACATTTCCAACATCTTCACAATTATGATCAACAACCACCAACATAGCATGCAAATTAGAATTATTTTCGATTACTTTCTTCCTGCCATTGCTTTCATAAACCAATTCGATGGAGTTCGATGTCAATATAGGCTATTGTTTACAAGTATCATCTCTCAAATTAAACATGAAATCACTCAAATCAAGCCTCTTGTTGTAAATGTTGTCATCCAACATAAAAATAACAAGAGCATCAACAGAAGAATAATTGCACAAATACAATATACTAAAACATAAGAATAAAAAGAAAAGTAAATTAAAATATCTAATTGTCAAAGTATATACTAGACAAATAATGGAATTGCATATTACATATATTTCACTGTCAAAAACAAAATCACATTGCAGTTCGCTAAAAGGAGCACATAACATTCTATCTTATTTTTTAGAATTCAATTTAGCAAGATGACTTACACAAATTACAACAACGAACAATAAAGCTGATACCATCAATTGAGTATTTACTTAAGTTTTTGCACAATAGAAAACAAAAAATTACAAAAGAAAATTCAAAAATACCTTTTTCGCACAACTCGCACAACAGATGACAGCCAATTCGATAAACACAAACCGGAAACAAAGGAAGACACATACGTAATTTGGTGAAGATAATATCGACAATTTGATGAATCAGATCGAACACGATCTTGTCTGTGTGACTTCGCGATATCGATCTTGACGAGAAGTCCCTGTTCGACAAATTTGATGATTCTAATCTAAATTATAAAATTGATTTCATGAAAAAAGCCATAGAATAAGAAATAGAAACGTAACAAGAATAAGAAACTATTTGGTTATCTGCCAGGCATGTTGACAATTTTGTGGACTATTTGTTTTCATTATATATATATATGTGTGTACGCGCGCGCGCGCACGCGTGTGTGTATGTGCACGCGCGCGCTCTTCTATTTAAAAGATCACACATTTTGCTTTCAAAAAATAATAATATTAAATGAGACATGCCCTTAATTTCCTATTTCCTAAAAATTATAGAAGTCGGAATTTAGAACAAATTAATTTCCTATCACTATGGTTTTTAGTACAGTAAAAATGTAAAGTTTATGCATTGGTAAATTTATGGTTACTATTAATTATATACCGATTTACATGAAATGCATATCGGTTTATTGATATACCAATAATCATTTTATCAATTGTAGCATTAATATATCGTTGTTTTCGATCTAACAATGTCATTGCTTTGATATCAAATTTTGATAACAGTGTTAGGTGTGACTCGCATTGAAATGGAGTGGGTGTGTGGATTGAACGGGCTAATTGTTTCACATTGCAAGAAACTAAGAAAGACTATGGTATATATATGGTGTTGGTGGCATGTAATATTAGGGATTCCATTTGTTGTAACAAGTGATTGCCAATACCAAATTATATGCTCATATGCCGACAATAGGGATGTTCAATCGGGACGCCGGCATAGGAAACTTCGACCGTTCACTCCAGATAGACACAGTGAAGTGCGTACGGTACACATTGAATGCCGAAACTCAACAAATAGGGAGGAAGAAGAAGAAACACAACTTTTAGAGATGATATATACATACAATGCCTAATTAATTCTCCAATGACAAATTCTATTTATACACCGAAAATCACTTAACATACACCATTATTTTTCTATAAAATTCTATTACTAAATTACCCTTTTTTTATAGTTGCTTTTTTAGAACTGTTACATATAAATAGTCAAATTGTTCTCGAAAGTATTGAAACTTAATGCAAACTAGATATATTAATGAAAATGTTACGAATAATTTAACCATGAAATCTAAACTTTCAGTTAAGAAAACTTCCATAAATAATGGTCTAATTAAGAAGTGTTGATTTATTTTGTAAAATTAGAGTAACTTTGTTAAAATTGATTTTTTTTCCAAAAAGCTTACAAATGCTAAAATATTAGTACAAGAAATAAAGTTCATTTTGTTAAATTTACTTAATTTAACTCAAAGAATTTTAATTTTGGGTAATTGTGTTTTAAGTTTGAAAGAAAAAGAAAAAGAAGATGAGAACATGGATAATTTAGTAAAAGAAACGGTGTAAAGTAATATATGGTGCATAGTAGTTTATTACTAGTATAACCTCATAATGGTGGGAAAACCGACTTTGTAATACAATACAACTGATAAAAAAATTTACTTTGTTGTACTTATTTAATTATTTAAAACTACATGTGAATGAAAATATATGAAAGAAAAATTACATATATTATTAACAACCAAGAATAATTATTTTAACCAATCATGTCAGCACAAAGATTAAATACACAAACAAATATTCATGAAAAATATCAAAAAAAGACCGGTATGATGATTCAAATCTAAGTAATGCATATCTATAAAAAAAACAATCATTTTAAGTAGTAGTGAGATATTTTTATATAATATATACAGCTAGGGAAAGTCCATCTCGGTTTGTTTGGTTAAATTTCATAGTATGGGATTAAATGTGAATAAATTTCACTATATGCTAATCTATAAAAAATAAAGAGTAGAGAACTAAATGTGTGATTTAATTTCACAATATGGGATCAGTTAGGAAAAATCAACCTTGGTGCAGTTAGGAAAGGTGTGATCTTATTTTTTTCATATATCGCATACATATATACCATGTTTACCATTTGAAATCAATTACGCATACATACATATTTTTCCTTGATTGATGTTGCCGTTTTTAGAAGAATTAATTGGCTATCATTTCAGGTATTCCTTTTTTAGTGTTCTGAAGAATATAATCAATAATTTAAGGCATGCTATAAAATCTTATTTAAAACATTGCCTGGTATTTTATTACTCCAAATTTTATTATTCTCCCTCTTATACATCCAAATAAAAATAAATGGTAACATAACTAATTGATTGTGATTGTAGAATGATCACACAAATTAAATGCAGTAAATTAATTGATATTTGGAAGACTACATATTATATTCACCAAGCATAAAACAACAAATCATAGGAATGATTTTACATTAGAGGAAAAAAGAAACAACAAATTGCATACAAATGATTTTACATTAGAAGAAAAAAGAAACAAAATTACGTATACTAGTATAACTGCATAACGGTGGAAAAACCGACTTTGTAATACAATACAACTGATAAAAAAAATTATTTTGTTGTACTTATTTAATTATTTGAAACTACATATAAATGAAAATATATGAAAGAAAAATTATGTATATTATTAAAAACCAAAAATAATTATTTTAATCAATCATGTCAG
This sequence comes from Allium sativum, assembly GCA_030737875.1. NCBI lineage: Eukaryota > Viridiplantae > Streptophyta > Magnoliopsida > Asparagales > Amaryllidaceae > Allium > Allium sativum. Next base: position 488,899,097 of record CM060913.1, read on the forward strand.
CACAAAGATTAAATACACAAACAAATATTCCTGAAAAATATCAAAAAAAGGCTGGTATGATGATTCAAATCTATGTAATGCATATCTATAAAAGAAATCATTTTAAGTAGTAGTGAGATATTTTTATACAATATATACAGCTAGGGAAAGTCCATCTTGGTTTGTTTGGTTAAATTTCACAATATGAGATTAAATGCGATTAAATATCACTGTATGCTAATCTATAATAAATAAAGAGCAGAGAAGTGATTTAATTTCACAATATGGGATCAGTTAGGGAAAGTCCACCTTGGTGCAGTTAGGAAAGGCGTGATCTTATGTAACATCCCGTAATTTTTAACGATTTAGATTCCGATTTAAATCAAAATTTTATTTTGAAATTATTCTATCGTTTTCCATAACGGGAATTTGTAATTTGAAATACGTACAGTGAGATGTAGCAACTGTAAAAATTTCATCGGAAAATTTGACTGTTGTCGGTCGCGCAATTTTCAGTGCAAAGCTGCGCATATCAGTTCAAATTTTAACGATTTTAAAATTTCTCCAAAACCAGTTCGGACAAACACGAAAAATATTCTATTCGATGTCACGAATCCGACGGTAAATTTCATTTCACGAAAATTGGACGTTTTGACCTCCGTTTAATTGTTTTTCTGTCCGAATTTTTTGTTTAAAGGGGTCCGTAACGCGTTTTTGAACGGAGCATCCTGGCACTGCAAATTTTATACTGTTGTGTCCGTCTTGTCGTACTGATTTCTGCAATATATTCATTTATCAGTTTCGGTGTTCGGTTCGCGTTGAAATTGTGAAAATGCTTGTACAGTTCATTTTTGAAACATAGTCATTTGAGTTCGACGTGTCCCTATTCGGATCCTGCATATTTTTCTAAACATTTTGAGTCTGCAAAACATGTCCTTTTATTTTACTAAGTCATCCATTTGTTTTTTTTCGAAAAGCTTAGTAAGGGACACAAATGTATATAAAGCATGCATGCGTGAATTATATTCCTATCCAAACTTTCACGTTTCCATTTTCTTTGAATTTCCAAACCATATTTTCCCATTCCATGCGTTCAAACCATTTACATGCATAAATTTCCAAAGCTTAGTAAACATGCACCTTGTTTCTAAAACGCATGCATGCACGATTGGAATTGGAAGTACATTACACTTTCATTTCCAATTCCAGAGCCGGTTGCATCCATTTTGTGTATCATTTTTTTTTCCATGTGTCTCTTTCTTTCCAAAAAAAGAAAAAAAAGAAAAGAAAGCTAAATGCCTACATGCATGGTTTAATTATGCGTTCATTTCCAAAGTTTGAACTGTCCCGTTCTCTTCTATTTCCATTTATTTCGAAGACACGTGCATTTACCCTTTCAACCATTCAAACGTCGGCTCCTAATATCGCTGCTGCATACCACTTCTACCGGCAACTTCGTTCTTCCTTTTATTTTACGATTAAGCTCAGATCCCCAAAAAAAAAAAAAAAAAAAAAAACACCATGCGAAACCTGGCACTATAAATCTTGTGCTATTTTCCTTATCTTCTTCATGGGGTTTAAATCATCCCACATCTTTTCACAGCAACTTCCCCTACATGTTTTCCGTCCCCATCTGCTTCCATCTTCATGAACAAAATTAGCCGCTCCATCTCTTTATTATTTCCTCCGCCGTTTCTTTTTATCCCATACGCTACTAAAAAAAACGGAGATGCAGCAGCCTCTTCCGTATATTCCATCGCCATGTTTTCTTCTTCCAGCGTGACCCCCTGTTGCCTTCACCATGCCACCTAAGCCGCATCAATCCAAACCCAACTCTTATATTGTACTTGACCATTGCTTTTGTGCACTAGTTTATTTTGTTTATCATGTTGAAAGCTGATGCGTGATATACATGCAACGGACCCTATTTGTTTTGTCTTTGCTGCTTTGAATTGTTCACATTTCATATTCCAAAGTTGCTTTTGGTCATGCTATGTATCGAAACTGTCACTATCTTGTTTGCCATTTCGAAACGGCGGCTTTCCGCGCTTTGGTCATTGTGTCGATCGCATGTCAAGTCTCACACCACTATTCATGTTGTGCTCTCCCTATGATCGATGGAATTGGGGTTTCTATGTTGAATTTGTTTGTGGTTGCATCAACCGTTTATTTCTATGTCGCCACAGAAGGTGAGTTTATCTCACACCTGACTCACATTTATTTCATGGATGATAGATCAATAATGAACTGCTATATGAAATGTATACGATTGCTGATAGAAATTGCTTGATTTAATATATATACACATTGCATTTGTGACACGATATATTCATATGACACGTAGTTGCACTGATGATATATATGCTGTGAAATTGTTGCTATGTGAGTGTTGTTGTGTTTGTTGATACCCCTAGTTTAGGAAAAATCACTAAGGGTTGAAATGATACATACCCGAACGTACATTAGAATAGGGAAAAATCATTATGTGTTGAAATGATAGACCTGAACGATTTTTACGGAATTTGGGATCGCGGGTTGAAATGATAGACCCGTAGAAATTTTATAAATTGCGGGTTGAAATGATAAATATCCGTATCACTTGACCATTAGGTAGAAAACTATATACGGACACCGTCGGTCATGTTTTTGAAGTAAAAGGAGTTTTATTTTAAAATATTTACTTAAGACTTTATATTTTTATATTTTATTTAAATTTAAATTACTTTGTATATTTTAAATTATGTGTTTTAAAATGATTTTATCTGTAAATAGGGATTTAAATGTTTAATAAGATTTTATTTATAAATGTATCTATTTTGAACCATATAATTTATTCCTATAAGTATTTTAACCTTTTTATATTATTATAATTATTTCTTTAAATCTATTTTATATTATTATAAACTTATATATGTTTATAATCTATTTCTAATTTATTTTAGAATTTTATAAACTTATATATTTATTTTCAAAGTTATATTTTCTTTTATATATGTATATATATATTATAAACTTTAATAATAAACTGATTGGCGAGTAAGTAAGGTTCTCGCGATTCGAATTCGACGTTTAAAGATTTGAATTTAGATAACGATACTGATTTAACAAATGAACTGATGTAGGATATGAATATGAATTCGAATCGATATTGACTTAAGAAATGAACCTGAATGTGAAATTTATTTTGAAATTGAATTTCCAAGTTTAAGGAATGAATTCGAACCTATAGTGAATATAAATGAATTTGATCTTAAGTTAACTAAATGCGAAATTTGAGATGGTCTAAATATTGAAAGAAATGAATTTGAATTGATATGGAATGAATTCTATTTTAAAGTGATTGAATATGAATTGGAATATATAAAATTTTATATATAGAATTGGTGTTATAAATTGTTTGATTTTGAATTAAGAAATTTGTTAGAATAAAATTTATATGAATAGTTTAAATCTTATGATTTGAATTTAAGTAATAACTTTGAACAGTACGACTTGAATTTTAAAAATAAGATACAATTTGTGTAACGACCCGCCTTTTTGCCCAGTTCTCGCCGGTAATTAAACCGACTTAAACCGCTCAGAAAGACGAATTGTTATGGGTACATACATATATTGAACAAAAATAACAGAACCTTCCATTGCTCAAAACAATATTACATCAGAGTTACACGAATATCAGAGTTACAACATAAATATACAGCGGAAGAAACATATAACTATACTCTCAACGGAAGAATAAAACACAGCGGAAGCTTCACTCTGTCGTGGACTCCAACTTAGAAAGCGCTCCAAATCCTGCTCCAACGATCTATAACTGCAAAACTAAACTACTGGCTGCCCGTGCAAAAATCATGGGCACCCAGAGTTTAGGTGAGGGAACAATAAACTCCAGGTCAGTCGTGGGACTAGTGCGAGAACTCAAAACAGTTAAATTTATTTTAAAGTTGGGAAATTCGCCTGATCACGCCGCTAACGCGGAACGGATTTACTCCAGGTGAATACCCGTGCATATAAATGCGCAATGACTTTTGAAAATGAAGCTATCATAAGCTCGTCCCACGTCACACAATGCAAGCGCACACCAGATTGGCGTGTTTTATCTTATGACAACCAAATATGCTTTCATACGTAAAATCCTCTTCAATGCCAATATATATATATATATATATATATAGTGTGGAAACATTTCACAAATAAATGTATAATCCTAGACAGCATAATACCCCATATATTATTATGTTGCCATATATATATATATATATATATATATATATATACAATCAAAATCGTATGGTTCGTATTGGAGATTTGGGTTTCCAACTTGATGATTCCTGGCACGAAAGATCAATCAGGGATACAAAACGAAGTGCCTCAACGGCTTTTTCGACCATACGCGGACACCGACTACACATCGTCAGGGCAGATCAACGGTTTTCGACCAGACGCGGCCCCCCGAACATACCCAACTTCCCCAGGTTCATAAGTGGTTTCCCATTGCTGCACGGCTTCATCACAAATTCATATTTAAGTATAAAACCTAACCGCCAGTTTCTCATCAATCCGGGGTGTGAGGTTTGTTGATGTCACGTCATACGCAAAGCAATGCTTCGATAAGCCATTCTTTGATCATCACTAGCTCGTCTCATAACTTGGGTATGCCACATTGACAATTCACGACATATCACTGATTTAAATCAATGCATACCCTCTAAGTTCATATGACTTAGAGATGAGGATAAATATATTGCCACAAAATCCGATATACATTAACGGGAATTAGTGCTATACAGTCAATTTCAATGTCAGACACACCATCCATCAAGTCCGTTCTGGGTCTGAACGGAACAACCCGAAAATACTTGAATATGTTCAGGTCTCATGCAACCCATACCTCGTATTGGGTGGCCTACCCAACCAAGGCATAAATCAACAATCGATCTAAACAATTCAAATATTCCCAGTCTTCATTCGTCGTTACCAAGTCTTGAATAACGTCGTATTACTACTTGGAATGGTTTTCGAACATATACTCGATCCCGGTCTTTCCAAGTAATAAGCGTATTCATAAACAATGGTTATGGACCATACAGAGTCTCAATCCAAATTCTCTTCCAATAAATTCATTAAAATGTCAAGGTTGGATTTGTCATAAGTTCTGCTATCGTTTAACTTCTCTTTGAAATCAAATATTCGATTTACCGACCCCATTTATTTCAAACATACCTTCAGTATATATATTCAACAAAATCCTTTGGTTCCTTAAGTCTTCAAGTTTACCAATCTTTGTTTGGATTATAATTCCAGTTACGATAATACATACAATTTATGTTCGAACATAAGTTGAATCGAGCTAAACGACCTATATTCGATATAAATCCTTAACTCAATCAAATACTGTCAGAATTCTGAGGTAAGTTCTTCAAATGATTCTGATAGTATTTGCTCGACCTTGGGATTACATGCCGAATATTCATCACAAACTCCATTCAACTCATTTCCTTTAAATCCAAATATTTAGAATTACTAAAATAATTCTAAGTTCAATTATTTAGAATCTCTCTGAACCATTTCAATCTTTAACCATTTAAATAATGGTTCACAAAATAAATTCAAACTCGTATATCTTGGCATTTAGAAAGTAACGTTTGAATGTTATTCAATGCTGCAATAACCTTTTAATTAAATAGAATCCAAATAAATGAAGAATTACAAATAATTCAATTCAAATCACTTTAAATTAATAAAGTAAGATTTAAAAAAATTTCAAAATCGATCAAACTCGTTTCTAAATCTTAATTGAGATTCAAATAAGTTGTAACTATAGGAGTTCAAGAACCCTGTTTATTAAAATTTAAATTTAAAATTTTAAACAAATAAAATTTCAAACCAAGTATGCACGATTTCAGATCTTAGTTAAAATTCAAATAAGTGGAAAATCTTTTGAAAGCAAAACCCTTATATTTAATTTAAATTTAACTTTTTGAATGATCCTTACACGACATTCATCAGTTAAATCCCAATTAGTTATCCAAGTTCAAACAACTTCAAATTTCAAATTTTATTTGAATTATCCGTCCCGTCCGTCGGACCAGTTAGGGATAGCCAGGGAGAGCAGGAAACTGGATTTCCAAACCCAAGCCTAGACATCATCCTCTCTGTCATCCTAGAACGGTCTGGTATGCATATTTAAAAATATTTATTTAAATTCCCAAATCTCCTTTCCATTTAAATTGGACTTAAAATAAATAATATTTTAATATTTGAACGAAAATCTTCACTTAAATGGAAAGAGGACTCGAATTGATCGTCTCTACGATTCCACAACCATGGTGTTGTGTGTGCATCATGCAAACAAAATAAACAACCATATAAGTCAGATAATCGTGACTTATAGTCATCATCAACACAAACCATTCAATTGTGCACAAGCGTTACAGACAATAACGCTTATCAGTGTTTAGTGTATTATCAATTTTTAGGGGCAAACATTCACACATCAACATCCATCACACAAATCATCATCAACAATTTAAAATAAATCTCAGCAATTTTAATTAACAAATTTAAATAATAAATCTAAATTAGAAGTTCTCACCATTCAAGCACCAACATTTCACTATCAGAGATTTCCTAGGGACGAGCCAACGAACATTGCCATCATCACTCATATCGCTTCCAATCCACTTCGACTAGCAGTTGATAATCCTCTACTAATTAAATTAATAACGTCGCTTTTATATATAGTCATATATAGATATAAGGGTATTTACTTTATTTTATTTCTATAAATTTTTACTTAACTAAATTATCAATATAATATATCATTGTGTTCTATTTTTCTGACACGGTTCTAACGCCTCTAACGGCGTATCAATCCGATAAACAATGGGTGAGATGTGAGGTTATAAAGTTTAGACTAATTTAATTGAATTTAAATTATACCTACAAAACTTGGTCCAAGCCCATTATCACGTCACCGACCCAAAGCATCGGCCCGCACCCTCTTCCCTTCTCCCTTACCTTCTTCTTCTCTCCTCCTGTCTTCATTTCACGCTGGAACCCAAAGGAGACGTGCACGGTGGTGCACATGAACACATCTAATTCTCCACTAAACTCAAATCCGAGCTCACCGTAAAACTTCTCTCCTGATCCTCGTCTCACCACACCCCTTTTACTCGAGTTCGGTCCCCTTAATAAAAATCCGATCCCTGATCAGTTCGAGTCCTGTAGCAGACAACCCGCATGCCCCTACCTGTCGCACACCCCATTTGCACACCGAACTCCTCCAACTTTTGCCACATTGAAGCCCATTCCATTCTCATCGCAATGCCGCTTGCCAATTCCTCTATCGTTGCTTGATTCTCTGCCAATCTTGAACCCTAGTTTCGAACAATTCAAATCATCGGCACGGAATTGACTCAAACTTTCACTAAAAATACTACATCGCCCGCTGATCGCAACGGCGCTAACGGCGCAGTCTAATTCGAAGCGGATGTTGAGATTTGATTTTTCGAAATCTTTGAACCCATTTTATACATTTACTGTAAATCTGCAATTTCTCTCTTGTTACTCAGCAAAACTCCAATCCGACAATTTCTAAAAATCGGCAATGATGATCTGAACAATTGCCTCGCAGATCATATCAGCTAAAATTGATCGGATAGGGAGAAATGGATTTTTGATTGAAGAAAAAGATAGATTTTTACTTTACAGTAAACAAACAGAGGACTTCAAAGAAGAAATTATGGTCGTGAGATACAAATGAAAGAGAGGATGACTTTCATGGAGGGGAATAGGTGTTTAAGAAGGATATTTTTGTCATTAAACCTATGGGATACTTGGCACTTTCATGAAGCTTGAGTCCTGCATGAACTACACCTAGATGGATACTTGGCTCATTTCAAGAAATCCATTTCATGCATGATGCCACCTAATTATTATTTCAACTAATGCATGTCTTACACATAAGTGGACACCTAATTACCTAAGCCTTAATTTATTCATTTTATTTAGTAACATATTCACAACACTTGTTCATGTAGCCAAAATTTCAACACTTAAGTATTGCCTAAAGTTTATTAAAATATTTATCACTTATATCAAAATATTACTTTATATCAATTACCAAATATATTAACATATATATAATTTACCAAAATTTATAGAAAAGGGTTAGAGATAAATACTTATCCATTCTTAGAATTTTATAAATACACTTAAAATTTACCGGTATAAAGATAAAAATCATTCTTGTAAAATCCTAAAATAAATTATTCCTCAACAAATTTCATATTTTACAAATCAATATTATCCAAATTTGAAAATATAAAAAAAAATCTTTAATATAACAAATCAAAACAATATACTCATTTGAAATAAGACTTCATACCCAATCCTTAAATTATCAAATTTATATCCAGATAATCAGAATTTTATATAAAAAAAATCCAAACTAAACTTAGTTAAAGTTCTGGGATGTTACATTCACCCCCCCTAGAAACTTTTCGTCCTCGAAAAGGAAGTCGAGTAAATTTAAACTCCTTTACAAAATCCAAATTCCAATTTCTCTCTTAACATCTCAGAAATAATTTGGTCAGAACCAAGGCACGCATCATCCTCAGGGTACTCTGTCAGATTCTCACTAAAGGTAGAGTCTAAGGGTACTTCTATGATCTCGAGGTTAATAGGGTCGTTACCGGTCTTGTTTAAAATCGAATTCTCTGAGTTAGACTCAGAGCTGTTATCCTTCCACTAAGGAGAAACTGGGAAAGATACGGTCTAATACTTATAGGTCTATGACCCTAAGAAAATCTTAAGTTTAGAAATTTGTCATTCTACTTACTCTTACGGAACCCATGGTTTTCGTATCAATTATAAATGCTCAAATTAGAAATTTACGCCCAAATTCTCAAATATTTTTCTCCCTAACCATTCAATTATCTTGCAAAATAACATCTTGGCTATATTTGATATTTGAAATTCTATTGCACTCAATAATTCAAATTCAATTTAATAGGTAATTCAAATACTGGTTTCAAATTTGTCCACCTGGTCATGGCTTTATCTGAGCAAGGAAAAGGAAGAATTCAGGAATAAAGTTGGACAGTTAAGATTTCAAGCATGACAATTCGAGGTGATAATCAAAAGATGACAATGGGTCGAGCAAAACCCAGCGACAAGGAAAGGGATAGAATTATATTTCCGAAATACTTATTCTATTTTAAATTCTTATTTCAATCTTTTCCAGTCTCTTATTAACCATTCATAAGTTAAATTTATATCCATTTAATATTCATATACCGAATAACACCTTTTCTTTAAATCCACTTAAATCCAAAATATATATATATAACTCTTTCACTCTTGTTCACATTTTCGTTTAGAAAGATCTTCTTACTCAACTAGTCGGAAAAACTCTTAAAACTGTTTTATTCAAAATACTATCACGCTTCCTCTGCGCACTCTGATTATGCGTACACATGTTGAAGCTAGTGTTATTTCAAATATTAACCTTAACATTTTCAGAACCCACTTTTAAATTTAATATTCCAAAGATCCAATTTTTTCTCTTGCCCATTTTTACTATGTAAGACCTATTTATTGAGGTTCCGCTTACACAATTTCTTATATAACAAGCTTTCTAGTTTGAATTAAACTGATTTCGTTCTACAAAAGGCACAAAAGGGTACACATATACGAGACAAATTTACTTGCACGTGCTCAAATCAAGTGGAGATGTACGAATAGGGGTTCAATATCAAATCGACTACAAGCAGTACGACAGTTTGAGTTATTATACTTGACTAAGCTCAATAGACAAGAAGATATGAAAGACACTACCCATTAACAACGAATCGAATCCTAACGATAGAGCTAACTCAGAACAAGGTAGAGAAGTCGAGCGCACCTAAGATTACAAATATAAGTTATTTATTCTTAGAATACTCAGTTTCCATTAACTTCCTCTTAAATAAATCTTACTTCAAATTCCGTTCTCTTTTGCATCATTAGCGATTTCTCTTTTCTATTCGAATCACTCATACCATTTAAATGGGGCATGCACAATTTTCTTCTACTTAAATGTGTGTTATAATTTTAAATCATCTCTTTAAACTGGTTCTTAGCTAAAGTTAAAATTACCTTCTAACTCTTAAGGGGTTTTGATTTTCTAAATATATATTCAAGCAAATCAGTCTAACTTGTATATTATCATTTATAATTGATGCTAAACATTAAATTAAATTCTTATCTTCTTATTAACTTATTTAACATTCCTCGAGAAGTATAGTGTCTTTTCTGATTACAACTTATTAGATCTAAAATTCTTATTCAATCCTTTGTTATGACTTGCTAATCTTTGAAGTATGGGTGGTATTTTAATATAATCCCTTAGTGACTTTTCACACTTACGTGTTCTTCCTAATTCATAAATGTGATTTACTTCTAAAATATCCTTTTTGGTTATTATCAAAGTAGTTGGTTCTACATCTATAACATATTATCCTTACACTATATTCCTTTTAATATTTCTTCCATATCGGAATGGTTCAAGTATTCCTCGACGTGTTAATTGAAACCATATAGTCGTCCCACCTTCGAAACTCGAAAATAAAAATCTGTGATGTCGCGATCATCAACAGAATTATCCTCAAGCGACTAGAGTGTGACTCTATATCTACCTAGTATATATTGGACTTCGTATATACATTAGCTAGGCGTATATTTAAAAATCCCCATATACTCGATAGTCCAATCGTGACGTCGTATAAAACACTCGAAACCTCTATTTCCAATTATATTCAAAAACATATTTCAAATAATTATCATTTTCAAAATGATTTACTTGTTCAAAATAGTTTATATATAGGTTTCAAAAATACGCTCTCTCGTCAAATATTCGAAAATCTCATTCTAGGGTGTTTCTAATCCTATCTCTAATGAGACAATATAACTCTGAGGAGTCCTATTCTTTTGTCCAAATACGTATGTACCCTAAAGCCTTGCATAACCAAAGCTCTGATACCAACTGTAACGACCCGCCTTTTTGCCCAGTTCTCGCCGGTAATTAAACCGACTTAAACCGCTCAGAAAGACGAAGTGTTATGGGTACATACATATATTGAACAAAAATAACAGAACCTTCCATTGCTCAAAACAATATTACATCAGAGTTACATGAATATCAGAGTTACAACATAAATATACAGCGGAAGAAACATATAACTATACTCTCAACAGAAGAATAAAACACAGCGGAAGCTTCACTCTGTCGTGGACTCCAACTTAGAAAGCGCTCCAAATCCTGCTCCAACGATCTATAACTGCAAAACTAAACTACTGGTTGCCCGTGCAAAAATCATGGGCACCCAGAGTTTAGGTGAGGGAACAATAAACTCCAGGTCAGTCGTGGGACTGGTGTGAGAACTCAAAACAATTAAATTTATTTTAAAGTTGGGAAATTCGCCTGATCACGCCGCTAACGCGGAACGGATTTACTCCAGGTGAATACCCGTGCATATAAATGCGCAATGACTTTTGAAAATGAAGCTATCATAAGCTCGTCCCACATCACACAATGCAAGCGCACACCAGATTGGCGAGTTTTATCTTATGACAACCAAATATGCTTTCATACGTAAAATCCTCTTCAATGCCAATATATATATAGTGTGGAAACATTTCACAAATAAATGTATAATCCTAGACAGCATAATACCCCAAATATTATTATGTTGCCATATATATATATACAATCAAAATCGTATGGTTCGTATTGGAGATTTGGGTTTCCAACTTGATGATTCCTGGCACGAAAGATCAATCAGGGATACAAAACGTAGTGCCTCAACGGCTTTTTCGACCATACGCGGACACCGACTACACATCGTCAGGGCAGATCAACGGTTTTCGACCAGACGCGGCCCCCCGAACATACCCAACTTCCCCAGGTTCATAAGTGGTTTCCCACTGCTGCACAGCTTCATCACAAATTCATATTTAAGTATAAAACCTAACCGCCAGTTTCTCATCAATCCGGGGTGTGAGGTTTGTTGATGTCACGTCATACGCAAAGCAATGCTTCGATAAGCCATTCTTTGATCATCACTAGCTCGTCTCATAACTTGGGTATGCCACATTGACAATTCACGACATATCACTGATTTAAATCAATGCATACCCTCTAAGTTCATATGACTTAGAGATGAGGATAAATATATTGCCACAAAATCCGATATACATTAACGGGAATCAGTGCTATACGGTCAATTTCAATGTCAGACACACCATCCATCAAGTTCGTTCTGGGTCTGAACGGAACAACCCGAAAATACTTGAATATGTTCAGGTCTCATGCAACCCATACCTCGTATTGGGTGGCCTACCCAACCAAGGCATAAATCAACAATCGATCTAAACAATTCAAATATTCCCAGTCTTCATTCGTCGTTACCAAGTCTTGAATAACGTCGTATTACTACTTGGAATGGTTTTCGAACATATACTCGATCCCGGTCTTTCCAAGTAATAAGCGTATTCATAAACAATGGTTATGGACCATACAGAGTCTCAATCCAAATTCTCTTCCAATAAATTCATTAAAATGTCAAGGTTGGATTTGTCATAAGTTCTGCTATCATTTAACTTCTCTTTGAAATCAAATATTCGATTTACCGACCCCATTATTTCAAACATACCTTCAGTATATATATTCAACAAAATCCTTTGGTTCCTTAAGTCTTCAAGTTTACCAATCTTTGTTTGGATTATAATTCCAGTTACGATAATACATACAATTTATGTTCGAACATAAGTTGAATCGAGCTAAACGACCTATATTCGATATAAATCCTTAACTCAATCAAATACTGTCAGAATTCTGAGGTAAGTTCTTCAAATGATTCTGATAGTATTTGCTCGACCTTGGGATTACATGCCGAATATTCATCACAAACTCCATTCAACTCATTTCCTTTAAATCCAAATATTTAGAATTACTAAAATAATTCTAAGTTCAATTATTTAAAATCTCTCCGAACCATTTCAATCTTTAACCGTTTAAATAATGGTTCACAAAATAAATTCAAACTCGTATATCTTGGCATTTAGAAAGTAACGTTTGAATGTTATTCAATGCTGCAATAACCTTTTAATTAAATAGATTCCAAATAAATGAAGAATTACAAATAATTCAATTCAAATCACTTTAAATTAATAAAGTAAGATTTAAAAAAATTTCAAAATCGATCAAACTCGTTTCTAAATCTTAATTCAGATTCAAATAAGTTGTAACTATAGGAGTTCAAGAACCCTGTTTATTAAAATTTAAATTTAAAATTTTAAACAAATAAAATTTCAAACCAAGTATGCACGATTTCAGATCTTAGTTAAAATTCAAATAAGTGGAAAACCTTTTGAAAGCAAAACCCTTATATTTAATTTAAATTTAACTTTTTGAATGATCCTTACACGACATTCATCAGTTAAATCCCAATTGGTTATCCAAGTTCAAACAACTTCAAATTTCAAATTTCAAATTTTATTTGAATTAACCGTCCCGTCCGTCGGACCAGTTAGGGATAGCCAGGGAGAGCAGGAAACTGGATTTCCAAACCCAAGCCTAGACATCATCCTCTCTGTCATCCTAGAACGGTCTGGTATGCATATTTAAAATTATTTATTTAAATTCCCAAATCTCCTTTCCATTTAAATTGGACTTAAAATAAATAATATTTTAATATTTGAACGAAAATCTTCACTTAAATGGAAAGAGGACTCGAATTGATCGTCTCTACGATTCCACAACCATGGTGTTGTGTGTGCATCATGCAAACAAAATAAACAACCATATAAGTCAGATAATCGTGACTTATAGTCATCATCAACACAAACCATTCAATTGTGCACAAGCGTTACAGACAATAACGCTTATCAGTGTTTAGTGTATTATCAATTTTCAGGGGCAAACATTCACACATCAACATCCATCACACAAATCATCATCAACAATTTAAAATAAATCTCAGCAATTTTAATTAACAAATTTAAATAATAAATCTAAATTAGAAGTTCTCACCATTCAAGCACCAACATTTCACTATCAGAGATTTCCTAGGGACGAGCCAACGAACATTGCCATCATCACTCATATCGCTTCCAATCCACTTCGACTAGCAGTTGATAATCCTCTACTAATTAAATTAATAACGTCGCTTTTATATATAGTCATATATAGATATAAGGGTATTTAATTTATTTTATTTCTATAAATTTTTACTTAACTAAATTATCAATATAATATATCATTGTGTTCTATTTTTCTGACACGGTTCTAACGCCTCTAACGGCGAATCAATCCGATAAACAATGGGTGAGATGTGAGGTTATAAAGTTTAGACTAATTTAATTGAATTTAAATTATACCTACAAAACTTGGCCCAAGCCCATTATCACGTCACCGACCCAAAGCATCGGCCCGCACCCTCTTCCCTTCTCCCTTACCTTCTTCTTCTCTCCTCCTGTCTTCATTTCACGCTGGAACCCAAAGGAGACGTGCACGGTGGTGCACATGAACACATCTAATTCTCCACTAAACTCAAATCCGAGCTCACCGTAAAACTTCTCTCCTGATCCTCGTCTCACCGCACCCCTTTTACTCGAGTTCGGTCCCCTTAATAAAAATCCGATCCCTGATCAGTTCGAGTCCTGTAGCAGACAACCCGCATGCCCCTACCTGTCGCACACCCCATTTGCACACCGAACTCCTCCAACTTTTGCCACATTGAAGCCCATTCCATTCTCATCGCAATGCCGCTTGCCAATTCCTCTATCGTTGCTTGATTCTCTGCCAATCTTGAACCCTAGTTTCGAACAATTCAAATCATCGGCACGGAATTGACTCAAACTTTCACTAAAAATACTACATCGCCCGCTGATCGCAACGGCGCTAACGGCGCAGTCTAATTCGAAGCGGATGTTGAGATTTGATTTTTCGAAATCTTTGAACCCATTTTATACATTTACTGTAAATCTGCAATTTCTCTCTTGTTACTCAGCAAAACTCCAATCCGACAATTTCTAAAAATCGGCAATGATGATCTGAACAATTGCCTCGCAGATCATATCAGCTAAAATTGATCGGATAGGGAGAAATGGATTTTTGATTGAAGAAAAAGATAGATTTTTACTTTACAGTAAACAAACAGAGGACTTCAAAGAAGAAATTATGGCCGTGAGATACAAATTAAAGAGAGGATGACTTTTATGGAGGGGAATAGGTGTTTAAGAAGGATATTTTTGTCATTAAACCTATGGGATACTTGGCACTTTCATGAAGCTTGAGTCCTGCATGAACTACACCTAGATGGATACTTGGCTCATTTCAAGAAATCCATTTCATGCATGATGCCACCTAATTATTATTAAAAATTCAACTAATGCATGTCTTACACATAAGTGGACACCTAATTACCTAAGCCTTAATTTATTCATTTAATTTAGTAACATATTCACAACACTTGTTCATGTAGCCAAAATTTCAACACTTAAGTATTGCCTAAAGTTTATTAAAATATTTATCACTTATATCAAAATATTACTTTATATCAATTACCAAATATATTAGCATATATATAATTTACCAAAATTTATAGAAAAGGGTTAGAGATGAATACTTATCCATTCTTAGAATTTTATAAATACACTTAAAATTACCGGTATAAAGATAAAAATCATTCTTGTAAAATCCTAAAATAAATTATTCCTCAACAAATTTCATATTTTACAAATCAATATTATCCAAATTTGAAAATATAAAAAAAATCTTTAATATAACAAATCAAAACAATATACTCATTTGAAATAAGACTTCATACCCAAACCTTAAATTATCAAATTTATATCCAAATAATCAGAATTTTATAAAAAAAAAATCCAAACTAAACTTAGTTAAAGTTCTGGGATGTTATAATTTGGTTTAAATTGAAGTTTAAGATTTCGTTTTGAATTATATAAAGGAAATTTGAACCTAAGTGTTGAATTTCATTAATCGACTTAAATGAATGCTTTAAGGGGGTAAAACCAAATTATATGAATTATGAATAACGATTTCGAATTATACGACTTGAATTACATAACTCGATATGTTTTGTTTAAATTGAAGTGTAAGTTTTGAATTGAATCTCATATTTCGAATTTTGAACCAAATTGTTGGATTCAAATGAATCGACTTGAAACGATTTCTTATAAAGGAAAATTTTGAATCATTTGAATGGTTTCGAACTTGAATTTTTGCGAATATAAGCCAAACCAAAATTTTAATCGAAGTTAAAGGTTTTGATATCGATTTAAACGGAAATTGAGATACTTAAGGCATAACTTAAATATAAGTGGATTTTGGATTTGAGATTCCATATGCGAATATTTTCAGAAATTTTATCGAAGTTAAAATGTTATAGTATTAGTTTATACTATATTTGAAATCTTTTGATATGTTTCGAAATCGATTTGATTAGCGATAAATGAGTTGTTTTCAAAATTAAATATATTCGAAGTTAGATATTTAAATGTGATTTAAAATTTGAATATGAGATTTTGTATAATCGATTTTTATAAAGTGATTTATAAAATAATGGCCTCGGTGTGAAAAATGTAAACGATTGGTTGTTAAAGAGACCGGGATCGGCTATTGTCACACTCTCTGTCAATATCGAAAACCACTTTAACAACTGTGTATGCGGTGGAGTTCCAGAATGAAGGGGATAATTTGGCGAACGACTCCATTTTTTTTATTTCATATTAATTACGAGACCCTGACTACCTTGAGTCAGCTTGATGTGGCTAAAACAGGAGCTATGCACGGACCAAGCGAGGTAAAACCTCTTATCGAGCACACTTCTTCGATATTATTCTATTACTGTTGAGATTCGATTTGGGCCCTTTTGATTATGGGAGTGTGTATCGAGGTGGGCGGTAGTTACTACTATGCGTTACCACCAGTCCGGCTCTGCAAACGGTGAATCCACCCTGGCATTCCTTGCGTGCCTTGTCACATGCCTTATACGAGCCCACTACGATTTTGTTTTGTACTGCTTTATATGGAGTGCCCTCTGATCAACCTCCAGTTTACGGAGGAATTACGGTATTGTATATACTATGGGAATATATGAACGGTGTAAGGGTAATCATGGTAATCCCGCTTACGCTATTTTGATATTTTACTTTACTGATAGACACTATTGTATATAGCGTATTGTACTATATAGTATTAGTTTGACGGATCCTTAGAGGATGGTGATCCCAAACATCCTCTAAGTTACTGGTTGCATTTCATCGAACATTTCATTTGAGTTGATTTACTTCCATGAGAATGTTAGTCCTGATCCGAGTTGTTTTGTTTTGCATTATTGCTCGGGTCAGATCGAGTATATCAGTTTTCGAGATTCACCTTTGGAGTTTGGAGCTTATATTGGATTTTTGATCACCTATATCTACATGTTGATCAGTTGTTCCAGTCATCCAGTTTCTGTCATTCTGTTTCAGATTGTTATCTATTAATCATTGTTTAAGTCTTCCGCTGTATTATATATGTAAACTCTGATGTAAATTTTTATTTAGTAGCTTCATGAACTACTATTGTATTTTGTAATTTCCGCTGTGAGATATTATGTTACTCTGTATATGTATCTGTGATCTGTGATTCTGTGATTTATTCTATTTACCTCAGAAGCTAATAACAATCTGTTGTTTTGGACGTTCCGAGTTAACATGTTTTGTCGATTCGGCACGATCAAAATGGCGGGTCGTTACAGTTGGTATCAGAGCTTTGGTTTATCAAAGCTTTAGCCTTTGGGTAAAAAACTCATTAGAGATAGGGTAGTGATACCCTAGAATGAGTGGAATTGGTCGCAGAATACTTCTTGAGAGAGCGTATTTTTAAAGTAAAAATAGTTTACAAAATGGTTTTAAAATGTTTTTAAATAAATATGTCGAATATAAAATTCTGTTTAATATTTAAATCTTCTTCTGAGTTTCCTTTCCATTTGAATCTATCTTCCTTCGTAGATCCTTTTGATTAGGTACTTTCGTCCGTTCAGCTTTTAACTCAAATTCTATTACTTATCCTTGTCCATCCCAAGGTAAGAAGTAAAAAGAGAGTATAAATCTCTAACGAATTCATCCTTACTAAATATTGGTTTGAAATTTATATTTTGAAAGATATTATTATATAAGATCTTCTTAATGTAATATTTAATTTGATATTTGTAAATAATTTGGTAATACCAATGGTTTGTAAAGATTTTATGTGTAATGTATTCATATGTTAACTTATAGAATTAATTAAGTGTTATAAGTTTAAATATTGATAACATGAATTTGAAAATATTTAGATATAGTATAGAATGATTTTGTTATATATTTGATTTAATAATAATATTGTTGTATATTTATTAAGAATTGTAGTTGAATTTTAACAAATAAATGAGTGGGGGAGAGATACATTTTCCCTACTTGAAATTTTAATGATTTGAAATATATTATTTCTAATATATGATTTAAAATTTTGTATATGTTCTGTTTAAATTTAGAAAAATGTTTTGAGTACTTACCTGACGTTAAAGTTGGCCTATCGAATACCTAGTGATTTGGATATACGTCTGATCAACGTATATGTTAAATCCTACGTGTGTTAAATAGATATAGAGTCACACCCTAGTTGCTTGAAAATGATTCTGGTGATGACCGCGGCATCATCGATATCTATTTTCGGGTTTCGAAAGTGGGATAAATATGTATAGCCAATCGTAACGTCGAGTGAATACTTGAAATGTTTGAAAATATTTTATCTTTTGATTTATATATATTTAAATTTATATATGTATAGGGATAAATATGAACCATTGGTTTAAATATATTAATTATTTAATTACTATTTCCCTACCTCGTTCTTTTTCGGGGACGAAAAGGTTTGAGTGGGGGAGATTGTAACATCCCGTAATTTTTAACGATTTAGATTCCGATTTAAATCAAAATTTTATTTTGAAATTATTCTATCGTTTTCCATAACGGGAATTTGTAATTTGAAATACGTACAGTGAGATGTAGCAACTGTAAAAATTTCATCGGAAAATTTGACTGTTGTCGGTCGCGCAATTTTCAGTGCAAAGCTGCGCATATCAGTTCAAATTTTAACGATTTTAAAATTTCTCCAAAACCAGTTCGGACAAACACGAAAAATATTCTATTCGATGTCACGAATCCGACGGTAAATTTCATTTCACGAAAATTGGATGTTTTGACGTCCGTTTAATTGTTTTTCTGTCCGAATTTTTCGTTTAAAGGGGTCCGTAACGCGTTTTTGAACGGAGCACCCTGGCACTGCAAATTTTATACCGTTGTGTCCGTCTTGTCATGCTGATTTCTGCAATATATTCATTTATCAGTTTCGGTGTTCGGTTCGCGTTGAAATTGTGAAAATGCTTGCACAGTTCATTTTTGAAACATAGTCATTTGAGTTCGACGTGTCCCTATTCGGATCCTGCATGTTTTCCTAAACAATTTGGGTCTGCAAAACATGTCCTTTTATTTTACTAAGCCATCCATTTGTTTTTTTTCGAAAAGCTTAGTAAGGGACACAAATGTATATAAAGCATGCATGCGTGAATTATATTCCTATCCAAACTTTCACGTTTCCATTTTCTTTGAATTTCCAAACCATATTTTCCCATTCCATGCGTTCAAACCATTTGCATGCATTAATTTCCAAAGCTTAGTAAACATGCACCTTGTTTCTAAAACTCATGCATGCACGATTGGAATTGGAAGTACATTACACTTTCATTTCCAATTCCAGAGCCGGTTGCGTCCATTCTGTGTATCATTTTTTTTTTCCATGTGTCTCTTTCTTTCCAAAAAAAGAAAAAAAAAGAAAAGAAAGCTAAATGCCTACATGCATGGTTTAATTATGCGTTCATTTCCAAAGTTTGAACTGTCCCGTTCTCTTCTATTCCCATTTATTTCGAAGACACGTGCATTTACCCTTTCAACCATTCAAACATCGGCTCCTAATATCGATGCTGCATACCACTTCTACCGGCAACTTCGTTCTTCCTTTTATTTTACGATTAAGCTCAGATCCCCCCCCCCCCCCCCAAAAAAAAAAAAAAAAAAAAAACACCATGCGAAACCTGGCACTATAAATCTTGTGCTATTTTCCTTATCTTCTTCATGGGGTTTAAATCATCCCACATCTTTTCACAGCAACTTCCCCTACATGTTTTCTGTCCCCATCTGCTTCCTTCTTCATGAACAAAATTAGCCGCTCCATCTCTTTATTATTTCCTCCGCCGTTTCTTTTTATCTCATACGCTACTCAAAAAAAAGGGAGATGCAGCAGCCCCTTCAGTATATTCCATCGCCATGTTTTCTTCTTCCAGCGTGACCCCCTGTTGCCTTCACCATGCCACCTAAGCCTCATCAATCCAAACCCAACTCTTATATTGTACTTGACCATTGCTTTTGTGCACTAGTTTATTTTGTTTATCATGTTGAAAGCTGATGCGTGATATACATGCAACGGACCCTATTTGTTTTGTCTTTGCTGCTTTGAATTGTTCACATTTCATATTCCAAAGTTGCTTTTGGTCATGCTATGTACCGAAACTGTCACTATCTTGTTTGCCATTTCGAAACGGCGGCTTTCCGCGCTTTGGTCATTGTGTCGATCGCATGTCAAGTCTCACACCACTATTCATGTTGTGCTCTCCTTATGATCGATGGAATTGGGGTTTCTATGTTGAATTTGTTTGTGGTTGCATCAACCGTCTATTTCTATGTCGCCACAGAAGGTGAGTTTATCTCACACCTGACTCACATTTATTTCATGGATGATAGATCAATAATGAACTGTTATATGAAATGTATACGATTGGTGATAGAAATTGCTTGATTTAATATATATACACATTGCATATGTGACACGATATATTCATATGACACGTAGTTGCACTGATGATATATATGCTGTGAAATTGTTGCTATGTGAGTGTTGTTGTGTTTGTTGATACCCCTAGTTTAGGAAAAATCACTAAGGGTTGAAATGATACATACCCGAACGGACATTAGAATAGGGAAAAATCATTATGGGTTGAAATGATAGACCTGAACGTTTTTTACGGAATTTGGGATCGCGGGTTGAAATGTTAGACCCGTAGAAATTTTATAAATTGCGGGTTGAAATGATAAATATCCGTATCACTTGACCATTAGGTAGAAAACTATATACGGACACCGTCGGTCATGTTTTTGAAGTAAAAGGAGTTTTATTTTAAAATATTTACTTAAGACTTTATATTTTTATATTTTATTTAAATTTAACTTACTTTGTATATTTTAAATTATGTGTTTTAAAATGATTTTATCTGTAAATAGGGATTTAAATGTTTAATAAGATTTTATTTATAAATGTATCTATTTTGAACCATATAATTTATTCCTATAAGTATTTTAACCTTTTTATATTATTATAACTATTTCTTTAAATCTATTTTATATTATTATAAACTTATATATGTTTATAATCCATTTCTAATTTATTTTAGAATTTTATAAACTTATATATTTATTTTCAAAGTTATATTTTCTTTTATATATATATATATTATAAACTTTAATAATAAACTGATTGGCGAGTAAGTAAGGTTCTCGCGATTCGAATTCGACGTTTAAAGATTTGAATTTAGATAACGATACTGATTTAACAAATGAACTGATGTAGGATATGAATATGAATTCGAATCGATATTGACTTAAGAAATGAACTTGAATGTGAAATTTGTTTTGAAATTGAATTTCCAAGTTTAAGGAATGAATTCGAACCTATAGTGAATATAAATGAATTTGATCTTAAGTTAACTAAATGCGGAATTTGAGATGGTCTAAATATTGAAAGAAATGAATTTGAATTGATATGGAATGAATTCTATTTTAAAGTGATTGAATATGAATTGGAATATATAAAATTTTATATATAGAACTGGTGTTATAAATTGTTTGATTTTGAATTAAGAAATTTGTTAGAATCAAATTTATATGAATAGTTTAAATCTTATGATTTGAATTTAAGTAATAACTTTGAACAGTACGACTTGAATTTTAAAAATAAGATACAATTTGGTTTAAATTGACGTTTAAGATTTCGTTTTGAATTATATAAAGGAAATTTGAACCTAAGTGTTGAATTTCATTAATCGACTAAAATGAATGCTTTAAGGGGGTAAAACCAAATTATATGAATTATGAATAACGATTTCGAATTATACGACTTGAATTACATAACTCGATATGTTTTGTTTAAATTGAAGTGTAATTTTTGAATTGAATCTCATATTTCGAATTTTGAACCAAAGTGTTGGATTCAAATGAATCGACTTGAAACGATTTCTTATAAAGGAAAATTTTGAATCATTTGAATGGTTTCGAACTTGAACTTTTGCGAATATAAGCCGAACCAAAATTTTAATCGAAGTTAAAGGTTTTGATATCGATTTAAACGGAAATTGAGATACTTAAGGCATAACTTAAATATAAGTGGATTTTGGATTTGAGATTCCATATGCGAATATTTTCAGAAATTTTATCGAAGTTAAAATGTTATAGTATTAGTTTATACTGTATTTGAAATCTTTTGATATGTTTCGAAATCAATTTGATTAGCGATAAATGAGTTGTTTTCAAAATTAAATATATTCGAAGTTAGATATTTAAATGTGATTTAAAATTTGAATATGAGATTTTGTATAATCGATTTTTATAAAGTGATTTATAAAATAATGGCCTCGGTGTGAAAAATGTTAACGATTGGTTGTTAAAGAGACCGGGATCGGCTATTGTCATACTCTCTGTCAATATCGAAAACCACTTTAACAACTGTGTACGCGGTGGAGTTCCAGAATGAAGGGGATAATTTGGCGAACGACTCCATTTTTTTTATTTCATATTAATTACGAGACCCTGACTACCTTGAGTCAGCTTGATGTGGCTAAAACAGGAGCTATGCACGGACCAAGCGAGGTCATACCTCTTATCGAGCACACTTCTTCGATATTATTCTATTACTGTTGAGATTCGATTTGGGCCCTTTTGATTATGGGAGTGTGTATCGAGGTGGGCGGTAGTTGCTACTATGCGTTACCACCAGTCCGGCTCTGCAAACGGTGAATCCACCCTGGCATTCCTTGCGTGCCTTGTCACATGCCTTATACGAGCCCACTACGATTTTGTTTTGTACTGTTTTATATGGAGTGCCCTCTGATCAACCTCCAGTTTACGGAGGAATTACGGTATTGTATATACTATGGGAATATATGAACGGTGTAAGGGTAATCATGGTAATCCCGCTTACGCTATTTTGATATTTTACTTTACTGATAGACATTATTGTATATAGCGTATTATACTATATAGTATTAGTTTGACGGATCCTTAGAGGATGGTGATCCCAAACATCCTCTAAGTTACTGGTTGCATTTCATCGAACATTTCATTTGAGTTGATTTACTTCCATGAGAATGTTAGTCCTGATCCGAGTTGTTTTGTTTTGCATTATTGCTCGGGTCAGATCGAGTATATCAGTTTTCGAGATTCACCTTTGGAGTTTGGAGCTTATATTGGATTTTTGATCACCTATATCTACATGTTGATCAGTTGCTCCAGTCATCCAGTTTCTGTCATTCTGTTTCAGATTGTTATCTATTAATCATTGTTTAAGTCTTCCGCTGTATTATATATGTAAACTCTGATGTAAATTTTTATTTAGTAGCTTCATGAACTACTATTGTATTTTGTAATTTCCGCTGTGAGATATTATGTTACTCTGTATATGTATCTGTGATCTGTGATTCTGTGATTTATTCTATTTACCTCAGAAGCTAATAACAATCTGTTGTTTTGGACGTTCCGAGTTAACATGTTTTGTCGATTCGGCACGATCAAAATGGCGGGTCGTTACAGTTGGTATCAGAGCTTTGGTTTATCAAAGCTTTAGCCTTTGGGTAAAAAACTCATTAGAGATAGGGTAGTGATACCCTAGAATGAGTGGAATTGGTCGCAGAATACTTCTTGAGAGAGCGTATTTTTAAAGTAAAAATAGTTTACAAAATGGTTTTAAAATGTTTTTAAATAAATATTTCGAATATAAAATTCTGTTTAATATTTAAATCTTCTTCTGAGTTTCCTTTCCATTTGAATCTATCTTCCTTCGTAGATCCTTTTGATTAGGTACTTTCGTCCGTTCAGCTTTTAACTCGAATTCTATTACTTATCCTTGTCCATCCCAAGGTAAGAAGTAAAAAGAGAGTATAAATCTCTAACGAATTCATCCTTACTAAATATTGGTTTGAAATTTATATTTTGAAAGATATTATTATATAAGATCTTCTTAATGTAATATTTAATTTGATATTTGTAAATAATTTGGTAATACCAATGGTTTGTAAAGATTTTATGTGTAATGTATTCATATGTTAACTTATAGAATTAATTAAGTGTTATAAGTTTAAATATTGATAACATGAATTTGAAAATATTTAGATATAGTATAGAATGATTTTGTTATATATTTGATTTAATAATAATAATATTGTTGTATATTTATTAAGAATTGTAGTTGAATTTTAACAAATAAATGAGTGGGGGAGAGATACATTTTCCCTACTTGAAATTTTAATGATTTGAAATATATTATTTCTAATATATGATTTAAAATTTTGTATATGTTCTGTTTAAATTTAGAAAAATGTTTTGAGTACTTACCTGACGTTAAAGTTGGCCTATCGAATACCTAGTGATTTGGATATACGTCTGATCAACGTATATGTTAAATCCTACGTGTGTTAAATAGATATAGAGTCACACCCTAGTTGCTTGAAAATGATTCTGGTGATGACCGCGGCATCATCGATATCTATTTTCGGGTTTCGAAAGTGGGATAAATATATATAGCCAATCGTAACGTCGAGTGAATACTTGAAATGTTTGAAAATATTTTATCTTTTGATTTATATATATTTAAATTTATATATGTATAGGGATAAATATGAACCATTGGTTTAAATATATTAATTATTTAATTACTATTTCCCTACCTCGTTCTTTTTCGGGGACGAAAAGGTTTGAGTGGGGGAGATTGTAACATCCCGTAATTTTTAACGATTTAGATTCCGATTTAAATCAAAATTTTATTTTGAAATTATTCTATCGTTTTCCATAACGGGAATTTGTAATTTGAAATACGTACAGTGAGATGTAGCAACTGTAAAAATTTCATCGGAAAATTTGACTGTTGTCGGTCGCGCAATTTTCAGTGCAAAGCTGCGCATATCAGTTCAAATTTTAACGATTTTAAAATTTCTCCAAAACCAGTTCGGACAAACACGAAAAATATTCTATTCGATGTCACGAATCCGACGGTAAATTTCATTTCACGAAAATTGGACGTTTTGACCTCCGTTTAATTGTTTTTCTGTCCGAATTTTTCGTTTAAAGGGGTCCGTAACGCGTTTTTGAACGGAGCACCCTGGCACTGCAAATTTTATACCGTTGTGTCCGTCTTGTCGTGCTGATTTCTGCAATATATTCATTTATCAGTTTCGGTGTTCGGTTCGCGTTGAAATTGTGAAAATGCTTGCATAGTTCATTTTTGAAACATAGTCATTTGAGTTCGACGTGTCCCTATTCGGATCCTGCATGTTTTCCTAAACAATTTGGGTCTGCAAAACATGTCCTTTTATTTTACTAAGCCATCCATTTGTTTTTTTTCGAAAAGCTTAGTAAGGGACACAAATGTATATAAAGCATGCATGCGTGAATTATATTCCTATCCAAACTTTCACGTTTCCATTTTCTTTGAATTTCCAAACCATATTTTCCCATTCCATGCGTTCAAACCATTTGCATGCATTAATTTCCAAAGCTTAGTAAACATGCACCTTGTTTCTAAAACGCATGCATGCACGATTGGAATTGGAAGTACATTACACTTTCATTTCCAATTCCAGAGCCGGTTGCGTCCATTCTGTGTATCATTTTTTTTTTCCATGTGTCTCTTTCTTTTCAAAAAAAGAAAAAAAAGAAAAGAAAGCTAAATGCCTACATGCATGGTTTAATTATGCGTTCATTTCCAAAGTTTGAACTGTCCCGTTCTCTTCTATTCCCATTTATTTCGAAGACACGTGCATTTACCCTTTCAACCATTCAAACGTCGGCTCCTAATATCGCTGCTGCATACCACTTCTACCGGCAACTTCGTTCTTCCTTTTATTTTACTATTAAGCTCAGATACCCAAAAAAAAAAAATACCATGCGAAACCTGGCACTATAAATCTTGTGCTATTTTCCTTATCTTCTTCATGGGGTTTAAATCATCCCACATCTTTTCACAGCAACTTTCCCTACATGTTTTCTGTCCCCATCTGCTTCCTTCTTCATGAACAAAATTAGCCGCTCCATCTCTTTATTATTTCCTCCGCCGTTTCTTTTTATCCCATACGCTACTCAAAAGAAAGGGAGATGCAGCAGCCCCTTCAGTATATTCCATCGCCGTGTTTTCTTCTTCCAGCGTGATCCCCTGTTGCCTTCACCATGCCACCTAAGCCTCATCAATCCAAACCCAACTCTTATATTGTACTTGACCATTGCTTTTGTGCACTAGTTTATTTTGTTTATCATGTTGAAAGCTGATGCGTGATATACATGCAACGGACCCTATTTGTTTTGTCTTTGCTGCTTTGAATTGTTCACATTTCATATTCCAAAGTTGCTTTTGGTCATGCTATGTACCGAAACTGTCACTATCTTGTTTGCCATTTCGAAACGGCGGCTTTCCGCGCTTTGGTCATTGTGTCGATCGCATGTCAAGTCTCACACCACTATTCATGTTGTGCTCTCCCTATGATCGATGGAATTGGGGTTTCTATGTTGAATTTGTTTGTGGTTGCATCAACCGTCTATTTCTATGTCGCCACAGAAGGTGAGTTTATCTCACACCTGACTCACATTTATTTCATGGATGATAGATCAATAATGAACTGTTATATGAAATGTATACGATTGCTGATAGAAATTGCTTGATTTAATATATATACACATTGCATATGTGACACGATATATTCATATGACACGTAGTTGCACTGATGATATATATGCTGTGAAATTAGTGCTATGTGAGTATTGTTGTGTTTGTTGATACCCCTAGTTTAGGAAAAATCACTAAGGGTTGAAATGATACATACCCGAACGGACATTAGAATAGGGAAAAATCATTATGGGTTGAAATGATAGACCTGAACGATTTTTACGGAATTTGGGATCGCGGGTTGAAATGATAGACCCGTAGAAATTTTATAAATTGCGGGTTGAAATGATAAATATCCGTATCACTTGACCATTAGGTAGAAAACTATATACGGACACCGTCGGTCATGTTTTTGAAGTAAAAGGAGTTTTATTTTAAAATATTTACTTAAGACTTTATATTTTTATATTTTATTTAAATTTAACTTACTTTGTATATTTTAAATTATGTGTTTTAAAATGATTTTATCTGTAAATAGGGATTTAAATGTTTAATAAGATTTTATTTATAAATGTATCTATTTTGAACCATATAATTTATTCCTATAAGTATTTTAACCTTTTTATATTATTATAACTATTTCTTTAAATCTATTTTATATTATTATAAACTTATATATGTTTATAATCTATTTCTAATTTATTTTAGAATTTTATAAACTTATATATTTATTTTCAAAGTTATATTTTCTTTTTATATATATATATATATTATAAACTTTAATAATAAACTGATTGGCGAGTAAGTAAGGTTCTCGCGATTCGAATTCGACGTTTAAAGATTTGAATTTACATAACGATACTGATTTAACAAATGAACTGATGTAGGATATGAATATGAATTCGAATCGATATTGACTTAAGAAATGAACTTGAATGTGAAATTTGTTTTGAAATTGAATTTCCAAGTTTAAGGAATGAATTCGAACCTATAGTGAATATAAATGAATTTGATCTTAAGTTAACTAAATGCGAAATTTGAGATGGTCTAAATATTGAAAGAAATGAATTTGAATTGATATGGAATGAATTCTATTTTAAAGTGATTGAATATGAATTGGAATATATAAAATTTTATATATAGAACTGGTGTTATAAATTGTTTGATTTTGAATTAAGAAAATTGTTAGAATCAAAATTATATGAATAGTTTAAATCTTATGATTTGAATTTAAGTAATAACTTTGAACAATACGACTTTAATTTTAAAAATAAGATACAATTTGGTTTAAATTGAAGTTTAAGATTTCGTTTTGAATTATATAAAGGAAATTTAAACCTAAGTGTTGAATTTCATTAATCGACTAAAATGAATGCTTTAAGGGGGTAAAACCAAATTATATGAATTATGAATAACGATTTCGAATTATACGACTTTAATTACATAACTCGATATGTTTTGTTTAAATTGAAGTGTAAGTTTTGAATTGAATCTCATATTTCGAATTTTGAACCAAAGTGTTGGATTCAAATGAATCGACTTGAAACGATTTCTTATAAAGGAAAATTTTGAATCATTTGAATGGTTTCGAACTTGAATTTTTGCGAATATAAGTCGAACCAAAATTTTAATCGAAGTTAAAGGTTTTGATATCGATTTAAACGGAAATTGAGATACTTAAGGCATAACTTAAATATAAGTGGATTTTTGATTTGAAATTCCATATGCGAATATTTTCAGAAATTTTATCGAAGTTAAAATGTTATAGTATTAGTTTATACTGTATTTGAAATCTTTTGATATGTTTCGAAATCAATTTGATTAGCGATAAATGAGTTGTTTTCAAAATTAAATATATTCGAAGTTAGATATTTAAATGTGATTTAAAATTTGAATATGAGATTTTGTATAATCGATTTTTATAAAGTGATTTATAAAATAATGGCCTCGGTGTGAAAAATGTAAACGATTGGTTGTTAAAGAGACCGGGATCGGCTATTGTCATACTCTCTGTCAATATCGAAAACCACTTTAACAACTGTGTATGCGGTGGAGTTCCAGAATGAAGGGGATAATTTGGCGAACGACTCCATTTTTTTTATTTCATATTAATTACGAGACCCTGACTACCTTGAGTCAGCTTGATGTGGCTAAAACAGGAGCTACGCACGGACCAAGTGAGGTCATACCTCTTATCGAGCACACTTCTTCGATATTATTCTATTACTGTTGAGATTCGATTTGGGCCCTTTTGATTATGGGAGTGTGTATCGAGGTGGGCGGTAGTTGCTACTATGCGTTACCACCAGTACGACTCTGCAAACGGTGAATCCACCCTGGCATTCCTTGCGTGCCTTGTCACATGCCTTATACGAGCCCACTACGATTTCGTTTTGTACTGTTTTATATGGAGTGCCCTCTGATCAACCTCCAGTTTACGGAGGAATTACAGTACTGTATATACTATGGGAATATATGAACGGTGTAAGGGTAATCATGGTAATCCCGCTTACGCTATTTTGATATTTTACTTTACTGATAGACACTATTGTATATAGCGTATTATACTATATAGTATTAGTTTGACTGATCCTTAGAGGATGGTGATCCCAAACATCCTCTAAGTTACTGATTGCATTTCATCGAACATTTCATTTGAGTTGATTTACTTCCATGAGAATGTTAGTCCTGATCCGAGTTATTTTGTTTTGCATTATTGCTCGGGTCAGATCGAGTATATCAGTTTTCGAGATTCACCTTTGGAGTTTGGAGCTTATATTGGATTTTTGATCACCTATATCTACATGTTGATCAGTTGTTCCAGTCATCCAGTTTCTGTCATTCTGTTTCAGATTGTTATCTATTAATCATTTTTTAAGTCTTCCGCTGTATTATATATGTAAACTCTGATGTAAATTTTTATTTAGTAGCTTCATGAACTACTATTGTATTTTGTAATTTCCGCTGTGAGATATTATGTTACTCTGTATATGTATCTGTAATCTGTGATTCTGTGATTTATTCTATTTACCTCAGAAGCTAATAACAATCTGTTGTTTTGGACGTTCCGAGTTAACATGTTTTGTCGATTCGGCACGATCAAAATGGCGGGTCGTTACATCTTATTTTTTCATACGAGCGTCACGGCACGCGCTTCGCGCGTGGTCGTGGCACGCCCTTCGCACGTGGTCGTGGCATGCGCTTCGCATTGTTATTCCTTAAATATTGTGTAGTTTATATATGTAAGGAGATGTAGATTGCATATTTGAATATGTCAACATGGTGAATATATTACTTTGTTTTAATATTTTATTAGTATAAATATATATTCGAATACATACTAAGTACGATCAGGTAGAGAGATTTAGAATTGTGTGGACGCATCAGGAAGCACATGGATCTAAGCATTTTGAATGTGTAAATATACTATAGGCTCACTTTTGAATGAGTAAACTTAGGTATGCGCCGCAACAAATTTAAATGACTAAATATAGCAAAATTTAAATAAGTAAAAGTAGCATAAATACGAAGTTAAGAAAATTTGGGTTATTAATTATAACATATTTGGCAGGCAAAGAATGGAAATGAGGATAGCAAAAATTTGTCTTTTCACATCGATCATGATTTGATTTTTTTCTATAAAAAGAGAGAGTATTTGATAAGCAAAAAATGATTTTAAAAAAAAAATCCAATTTTGGGAACGTATTACGGCAGTTAAATTCAATCTTGGGACATAAAACTATTTGCACTGATGCCTAGAAATTATTTGCAGCTGCACACTACACATTTTGTACAATCAGGTAGACCTTACAGGCTTACACACCAACATTGCATGTCAGCTTCAAGTAATACTCATCTGGCAAAGCAATATAGTCCAATGCATGTTTAATGAGTGCAAAGCATTATTGCCATTATAGTACATATATAGTCATACTTAATGAGCGCAAATACTTGAAGCAGAAGCATTACAGTCAGGACGAAACATTGCAATTAGTATAGTACATATTTAAGCAAAATTAATCTTATTTTCCCCTCTGTATTAAAGAGGGAAAAACATGAAACATGGAACACACAAAAAAAAAAAAAAAAAGAAACAGAGAAAGCATCCAAGTTGTAGATTACTGCATGAAAGATTGTTGTTTTATGGCAGTGAGATGAAGTCATATATGGAGGACTTCAAAAATATTGGGAAGCAAATATATAGAGTAAGGTTTACATGAAATTAGAAGCTTTCATGTAGTATGGAAGGCAAAAAGGAAGAAATGTATTGTTCCCAACGATTGAGAAAGAAAAAGAAGATCATGTAAATTTATAGGTGAAATACTATGCAATTACAGGAGATATCGCGTTATTCAAGGAGGAGAAATATTAGCCACTTACTTAAGTTGGAAGCAAATTGAAAGACGAAAATAAATTGTACGAAAATTTGGAAAATAAATTGGAAAGAGAAAAGATATAAAAGAGTGCAATTACAGGAGATGTCTCGCTATTCAAGAGGAAAAATACCATCCGCATATTTAAATGATGAAGTTTTTAGGGAAAAAAAATGAAAATGTCAGCATTTATGCATATATATATATATATATATATATATATATATATATATATTTTTTGAATTCAATCAGACTCGATATTCTAGGAGAAATATTAACCGCTTACTTAAATTAAGTTTTCAAAGAATAAAACGAAAATATCATCCGTATACTCTGAATGTACGCAGATCCTTTTTTTTTTTTTTTTTTTTTGTTGAATTCAATCAATGCTTTTCTAAATTGTTAAAGGATATTTTCATCAGTTCAGGTGTACACCGAAAAGGTGTGACACCAAACCTATTCCAATTATTAGTAAAGATATAAGAAATTGTCATATATCCACATCAATAGAAATTTCTATATATGAAAAATAAATTGAATTAGTATATCTATATGAAAAATATAAATGACCTTGGTTCTAATTTTGAACATAAATATGTTTATACATATATAATAAAGGTTTAAAGCAAACAGTTTTAGAATGTAAAAAATTTAATTGCATAACAAAAACCTAAATGGATGTAGTAAATTACGCATGGAAATTCGTAGCATTACAATCAATGAAAATGCATAAACTAAAATAAATAGTAACTAAATCAAAGAAACTGCCCTAAACTTAGCACCTATATATTGCTTAAAAAAATTATCATCGATATTGTGTCAAATTTGCTTTCCAACCATATAAGAAATTGTCATATATCCACGTCAATATTAATATCTATATATGGAAAATAAATTGAATTAGTATATTTTTATGCCAAAAATAAATGATCTTAGTTCTAATTTTAAACACAAATATGTTTATACATATAATAGTATCGTGCATACATATAATAAATGTTTTAAGCAAACTATTTTGGAATGTAAAATTTTAATTGCATAATAAAAACCTAAATGGATGTAGTAAATTACGCATAGAAATTCGTAGCATTAGAGCCATTGAAATGCACAAACTAACATAAACAACAACTAAAATGAGAAGGGATTAAAATTTGCAATGAAACCTATTTAGAGATCCTCCTTTTTAGTGATATTAAAGAGGTTGTCGAAAATGTTTATTAGATCCTAATTTAAGTGACATTTAATGCCTAATTTATTGGGGATATTAGGTTAAATAATAATTTTATATTTATATATTTAATAGTTCATACGTAAGGGCATTTTGGGAAGTTCATTGTCGGACCAAAACTTTGTGCTTCCAAGAGAATTATTAATAAAGATATCGCATACATACATACCATGTTTACCATTTGAAATCAATTACGCATACATACATATTTTTCCTTGAATGATGTTGCCGTTTTTAGAAGAATTAATTGGCTATCATTTCAGGTATTCCTTTTTTAATGTTCTGAAGAATATAATCAATAATTTAAGGCATGCTATAAAATCTTATTTAAGACATTGCCTGGTATTTTATTACTCTAACTTTTATTATTCTCCCTTTTATACATCCAAATAAAAATAAATACACAAACAAATATTCATGAAAAATATTAAAAAAAAGACTGCTATGATGATTCAAATCTACGTAATGCATATCTATAAAAATCAGTCATTTTAAGTAGTAGTGAGATATTTTTATATAATATATACAGTTAGGGAAAGTCCATCTCGGTTTGTTTGGTTAAATTTCATAGTATGGGATTAAATGTGATTAAATTTCACTATATGCTAATCTATAAAAAATAAAGAGCAGAGAACTAAATGTGTGATTTAATTTCACAATATGGGATCAGTTAGGGAAAGTCCACCTTGGTGCAGTTACGAAAGGTGTGATCTTATTTTTTCATATATCGCATACATACATACCATGTTTACCATTTGAAATCAATTACGCATATATACATATTTTTCCTTGAATGATGTTGCCGTTTTTAGAAGAATTAATTGGCTATCATTTCAGGTATTCCTTTTTTAATGTTCTGAAGTATATAATCAATAATTTAAGGCATGCTATAAAATCTTATTTAAAGCATTGCCCGATATTTCATTACTCCAACTTTTATTATTCACCCTCTTATACATCCAAATAAAAATAAATGGTAGCATAACTAACTGATTGTGATTGTAGAACACAAATTAAATGAAGTAAATTAATTGATATTTGGAAGACTATATATTATATTCACCAAGCATAAAACAGAAAATCATAGAAATGATTTTACATTAGAGAAAAAAAGAAACAACAGATTGCATACAAATGATTTTACATTAGAAGAAAAAAGAAATAAAATTACGTATATTATACAGATCAAGATAATTATTTTAACGAATCATGTTATTTTGTTATACTTTATATACATGGTAAAAAAGACAGCAATTAATATACATCTTATTAAATCAAATTTTAATCGTATAAGGTTTTTTCAGTATGTTTAAATTAATTAAGTGATTTTCAATTTAAGAAATAAATTTAATCAATGAATTGTTGTCAATTTATCTTATTAACGTTAGGTGTAATGTTTTAAAATGAACACCATGTTCATATCAACAAAAGTGGAAAAAATTTAAGAAATAAATTTAATCAATAAATTGTTGTCAATTTATCTTATTAACGCTAGGTGTGATGTTTTAAAATGAACACCATGTTCATATCAACAAAAGTGGAAAAATTAGCTTTTCTTCCAAATATAAAGTTAATTAAGTCACACAATTAATGTGCATTAATGAATCAAATAGACTACATTAAAAATTAAATCGTGGAGCTCAAATAAGGCAAGACAAGGCTTCAGAACTACATTATATTAACGCTAGGTGTGATGTTTTAAAATGAACACCATGTTCATATCAACAAAAGTGGAAAAATTAGCTTTTCTTCCAAATATAAAGTTAATTAAGTCATACAATTAATGAGCAGAATCGAATAGACTACATTAAAAATTAAATCAGGGAGCTCAAATATGGCAAGACTAGGCTTCAGAACTATATTAAATTAATGCATAAGTCATAGGAGGACAAAATGAGTATTGTTAAAAAGCTTCAGACGGACGGAAGTTATCGAAGTCTCAGTCGAATTAAGAAAAACTGACAAAGTCGGTTTGATAAATATTGGTGTATGTTTAGCAATTTTTGGTGTATAAACAGAAGGGATTTTTATCCATAAGCACAAACTTAACCAAACATTTATCCATAAGAACAAAAGGCTAAAATTTTAACTACAAGTTGTGTAAAGGGAGGAATTCAGGGACTTGCTATTATTTCATACTTTACACTAAAGTTTGTCTTTATGGTTAAATTTTTTGCCCCTTGTCCTTATGGATAATTTTTTGTTAATTTTGTCCTTCACAGTATTTTCCTGTAAATAGAACTGTGAAAAATAGGGAGAAGGACAAACTTAACAAAAAATTTAGTGAAAAATATGGAAACTTTAGAATTTAGGGAGAAGACCAAATGATAGTGTAAATGAAAAAACGCTAGTGGGCCCCTTGAATTTCATATTTAGTGTAAATGTGTCCTTCTCTCTAATTTTGAAACTTCCCATATTTCTCACTAAAAAATTTCTACAGTTTGTCCTTTAAAAGAAAATCCTCAATAGAACTAGCCTTCTCCAATTTATTTGCTCCCAATCACAGAATTAATTCTTCATATCCCAAAAAATCTTCTTCATATTCTTCCATTTATGTACCTAATTTATTGCCCTATCTAATTTTACAAAAAAAAACAATAAATTTTCTAATATCTTTCGAATCTTCTGCAGTTGAAAATATTATATTACTCAAATTAACAATATTTCCCAATTTTTCTCTGAATGAAAATATTGTATCACCATTATCAATAATATCTTCCAAATCTTCTGCAAATGTAAATATTATATCACAAAATCTAACAACCAGTCACCGTGATCATGTCGGAGGAAGACTAAAAGTTCTGAAAACATATTAAAAACTTTTTTTTTTCTTTCTTTTTTCCCTGGTGCTCGAGATAAATTACCTTCTTTTGCACGCCAAAGCGGCTAAACTGTCTACTTCCCGTTAGCTAAACCATATATCATATTAGAATATCAAAATATTAATCGAACTCCCTCTCTTTTTTGTTTACCGTCTTTTTCCTTTTTCTTTTTTGCCTATTTTCCTATTTTCTCTTTCTTCCAAATCCCCAAATTATTTTCCTATGGTTTACATCTAAATTATTTTCTGAAATGTTATGCATCAGACAAATATAGAAGCTCGTTCGTATCAGAGTAGGTCGGAAAGAAGAGATTTTTTGAATAGTGCAGAGATAAATTAGTTTTGAAGCCTTCTCGATATGTATTTTTCCAAGCTAGACGATTCACCTATGTTTCGTAAGCAGGTAAAACATATTTTACTTAACGAAAATTGCCAGCATTTTGGTTGGTGAGTTTGATCTCTGATTAAATTCTATCTAATAACGCACATTTGCATATATTTTGGTTTATTTGAAAGCTCTTGTGATTTTTAGTAGAAGAAGTGGTTATTTTTTCCCATAATAATTTGATAGTCTTAGATTTTTATTTTTTTGGGGCAAAGCGACAGATGTTGATGTGATTTCCGGGTTTTGTGTGGACTGAACTGATAGGCACGAAAGTAAAAATTATATAATTTCGTGACAAGCAGGAAGAAGTGAATCTATCAAAATATATGCTTTTAAATTGAAAATTATGTTTAAATTGAAAATTATGTTCTATCCTTTAAAACCAACTTGGTTTATCTTGCATGCAAATGCATCAAGTTATAAAATTTAACTAAGAATGTCTATTTTGTGCCTGTTAACAGATTCAGTCACTTGAAGAAGGTGCTGAATTGTTAAGGGAGAAATGTCTCAAGTTCTACAAGGGAGCTCGGAAGTACACGTATGTAAATCGTTTACTTACACATTGTGTATGTTTACAATCGGCAGTTTATTTATACCCACTGTTGCATTACTAATCACGATTAACATTCCACGACATTCTATGTTATTTATCTTACTACTATTTCTGAAGTACATGTAGGTAAATCATTTCCTCACACATTTGTGTATGTTTATATTTCAGCAGTTAATTTATACCCACAGTTGCATTGCTAATCATGCTAAACATTCCACATCATCAAGAGTTGTGTATCTTACTACTATAACTTGTAGGGAAGGGCTGGGTGAAGGATATGATGGGGATATTGCTTTTGCTAGTTCTCTTGAGATGTTTGGTGGAGGGCACAATGATCCTATAAGTGTTGCTTTTGGAGGTTACGTTCTTCTATCTTCTTAGATATTGAAACCCTTTTTGGTTGTTTTTGTTTTGCGTACATTTTAGCCACCTAACTGTAATACA
Organism: Allium sativum; assembly: GCA_030737875.1. Lineage (NCBI taxonomy): Eukaryota > Viridiplantae > Streptophyta > Magnoliopsida > Asparagales > Amaryllidaceae > Allium > Allium sativum. The sequence continues at coordinate 488,935,947 of CM060913.1, forward strand.
ATCTGAAGTTTAAGATATGTTAAAATCCATAATCTCACATCACGTCAAACAATGGGTGAAGCTACACAGTTATTTTAGTGAGTGAAATTCAGCTTACTTATCGAATGAAATGGTGTTAATCAATGTCATTACCACGAGTGAGACATAAGCTAGTGCTTAGCACCATTAAATTATAGGACAATCGATCCTTTTAGAGTGCACGTGGTCTTGTCTTTACGTTTGGCAGTAGTCCAGATAGTATGATAAGTATTAATTTACTTGTGAGATAATTATCACAGAAATGATCCACTGACTTGTATGTGTGCATACGTGCGAGTGTATGCAAGGTCCTGCTACATCTCATTCTCGCTACACCTATGTTCCTAACCAAACATTCCGAATTCTGATTACTATACAACAACGTTATGCATGTAGCTCAAAAATCTTAATGGATTTTTGTTCTTCATTTGTCTATACTTCAGTTTTGATATTTTAAAAAATAAACTTGTCTAGCAATAAATGCAACCTGGATTCTACTCATAATTTTGTATTTTCTTTTTTACTTTTTATTTTAGATAATAAGATAGTCTTAAGATATGGTATTGGGCACCATGTGTTTTGCTTAAGATACAATGGGTTGCTTCTCTGTATAATCCGAGACAATTAAGTTGCAATTTTATCAAAATTAAGAATGAAAATGTAAATGATTCCATTGCTGTTAATTTAGTAATATAGCTGTATGACTTGCAGGACCTGTGATGACTAAATTTACCATTGCCTTGAGAGAAATTGGAACGTATAAGGAAGTTCTAAGATCACAGGTTGTTTCCTTTTGCTTTGCTAGAAAAATATTTTCATTATTCAGCTGTCTTGCCGGAAGAAGTTTCTGGTTTAACGTAGTCGCACAAATTTGCTCAACCCAATTTCCATATTTTTCCATCATTTTTTTAATTGGATCATGATACTTGTTTTCTTTTGATCAGGTGGAACACATGCTAAACGACAGGTTGATGCAATTTGTAGACATTGATTTGCATGAGGTCAAGGTACACATGAATTTGATTGATTTTATTACTATTGTCAGGTTTACCTGTGTGCTTGTTGTGTATCATACTAGAAACTTCTGCATGTGCCAAATATAGATGTAACTACTAGAGCATAACTTAGGTTTGTCTAAATATGTAGATATCGAAATTTATTTTAGATATGTTGAAGCATTAATTTGGAGCAATGAACATTTTGGTTTAGATCCCCATTCAAAAAAGTGCTGTTCCAAATGATGTTAAATTTGATTTTGTGAATTTCGTGTCGATCATTGTCAAATCTAATATTTTTTGAATGTCTATAGAATCATATGTGCTAAAACTGTTGGGGATATATCTTAAAATTGCTATTTTTTGCAGTGGAAAGTAATTGAAATGCAACTACTTGCAATCACACCTCAATTCTTTACGCTCTCAAATTTTGTTGTTGTGCCAAATGAGTGTAAATATCATGCGTAATACTTGCACTATGAAATATACAAGTGGTATTGGCAGCAACACTAATATTTTCACAAAAGTGTGCACTGTAGTTTATTGCAGTGCAGTATCTGCACTTCAAACAATTGTACCATCATCCCAGCTCTGGCTTTGATTGAACTTCGCATCCCATATGACCGCAACCACCACTTACGCCTCCACTTACCACTAGTCAAGTCTGTATTAATACCCATTCTACCAAAGGTATCAGCATTGTCTTCTCTGGTCGCCTCTACCACCAAAAGAAAAAAAAATGGTGTCTTAGAGTAAAATCTTGTTCCGATCAGGGGAGGGAGTTTCTGGCCAAGGACTGCCATCAGTCAACTTTTCTCATTGTGCTGCATCCATCGACATAAAAATTGACACTTCCAGTCAGCATCGATTGATGTTCAGTTTCCAATAATTCAAGAAATTTGTAGTAAAGTTGTGAAATGGGATGTCCGCAGCAGTAGCCCAACGGTTAAGGACTTGTGCCATGATAACAGTGGCGAGGGTTCGAAACCTGGAATGGCATGCTAATAGCTTACCATGCGCATACGTTAAGATCAACTACTTATGTGGTGCTCGCGGACCAGGCTATATGTACCAGTGAGGGTTTTACGACTCCGGCCGGTTTCCCTCCTAAACAAATTCAAAAAAAAAAAAAAGTTGTGAAATGGGATGATGGTGTAGAAGTTAGGTTTTGTACAAAGAAGGATGAGTGATTAATTTTCACCTTTTTAAAATACACAAAAGCTGTCATTTTTGAGGCCAAATTGGAAGTATGATTTCCTATCCCAGCTTTCGTTGTAAGACCAAACATGATAAAGATAGTGTGCTGCTATTCACACTCCACTTCCCTCTTTCGGCCACCTACCTCGTTTGGCTGTTCACGGCCGAACGATATACTCCTCAAATTTTACACTTTTCGGCGGCTGTTTATGGCCGACGAACGTGAAGGTGGTTCGGCCGTCTGCAGCTGAGCAGAATTATGTGGTGGACGGAAGGAAGTGGGGTGTGAATAGCAACACACTAAAGATATATCTGCAGTGCATAACAAAATAGCATTTTAAAACGTAAAAAGACTTGTAATGACTTGTAATGATCTGCTGGTTCTACAGGTCTTCTATTATTATCTTGCTTCTGGCCATTCACTTGATCAAAATTTTGATTTATTTACACAAATCTTGATAAATAATAACTAATATTTTCTTCAAGGATGCACGGAAACGATTTGACAAGGCGAGCCTTGTATATGACCAGGTATGCTTCACGGTTTACCAACTTTGCATTAAAAGCTACATACCTTTGTTTTGCATTGTTAAAGATATTTTCTTTTCAATTATATACAGACATACACACACGCGTGCGTGCGTGTGCACACACACATATGTATATAATCTCAATGGGTATGTTAATGTTTTAGTGCATAATAAATGCTTAACAACTCGTGTGTACGTAATATATTTAGCATTAAGCACAATAATCTCTCAATGTCAAAGGTTGATGACCATTGGCATGGCGAGAAGACAATACTTGAAATATTTCACTTGAGACACATCACTTAAAATTACTTAGTAATTCAGTTGTTTATCTATTGTTATGGAAACATGTTTTGGTACACATGTTGCTCAATGATCTTCTAACTGCTTGCTTTCAACTACCTTTTTGTATCAGGCACGTGAGAAATATCTGTCTTTAAAAAAAGGCACAAGAGCAGATGTGGCCACTGTAGTGGAGGATGTAATGACCTTTTCTCTTGGCAAACCTTTCCTGCATTTCTCTGTACCTTACTACCTCTATACTCAACTGATTAATTTAGTTAGTTGGTCATTGTACATAACAGGAGCTATACAGTGCAAGATCTTTATTCGAGCAGTCACGGTTTAGTTTGGTGCGTCCAATTTAAACGTTTGTTTGAAATATTATCCTAATCATATTCATATATGAATTGAGTGTATCACGCCCTTTCTAGATTACAGCTCTATCGAATATTGAGGCAAAGAAGAGGTTTGAGTTTCTGGAGTCAGTTAGTGCGACAATGGATGCACATCTACGTTATTTTAAACAAGTACTCTACATGATCCCTGTTTTCTCTTTATTTTTTCTGTTATTATCACTGTAAATATTTTCTTTGTTGCTACGTAGGGATATGAATTACTGCATCAGATGGAGCCATATATCAACCAGGTCTGTTTTTCCTACACCAGATGAAAAATAAAATCCTTTGAAAATTCATGTTGTTATTTGGATGTTTGAATAAACAAGACACAAAACGAGGATCAAGTTAATAAGGAAAACAACAAAAAAGAAACGCAGCGTAATTTACAAACAAGACAGGATGGTGCATCTATATATTGATATTTTGATGACTTTTTAAGAGAAAGGTATTCAAGTTAAGAGGAATATTTGAGATGTAACTGCTCTTTACCAATAACCATACTTCGTACTCTATGAATTTTTTATATGCATTTGAAAAATACATGAGAATATAGGTAATTATGTCAGTCTTTATCACAGATACATCCTTCCTTGTCTCTCATGCTTATCAGTTTTTAGTGTAGGTAATCTGTAACATCAGATTTCATCAGCTTGTTTCCTCAAGGGACATATAGTATCTCCGGGGGGAAGTAGCAGTTTTAGTATTTTTTTGGTCTTAAAAATACATAATTTTTACGGCCTATTTAACTCTATAGCCTATTAGCTAGCATATTTACCTCTAAATGTCCAATTGATTTGTTTACTTATTAGTCACAACTGTTATGTAATGACAGTCGGATCACTAATCTCATCTTCAGTCCATGGTGTACGCTATAAGTTGACACAGTTATAACAAAATAAATCTCTAATGTTACTTGTCCACCAACTCATATTTATACATTACTTATCTAAGTTATTTAGCGATGTGAGACTATTTCAATTATAAACCATTGTTCCTCCTTGTAACATGCGAGACAACCCTAACAATCCTCCCTTTGACTCCTACAATTTTTGGGAGCATATTTTGCATGTTCGCTCCGATTCCAATTGTTATGTAAAGACGGTTGAACCAAGCTCTTCATCTTCAGTCCGTGGTGTATGCATATGAGTTGACACGCTTTATTGTAAAAAAAAATCATTGATGTTACGTGCCCACAACCATGTTTATACACAACTTTTCCAAGTTATTTAGGGATGTGGGAATGTTCCAAACCGTCGTTCCTCCTTGCAACATGCTAGACAAGCCCAACAACAAATAGAAAGATCAATTGCATAACTTGATTATCTCATGAATATGTTCAGCTTATTGGCCAGACATGAATTTTGTCAATATAACTGGTTCAAAAATTCTAATGCTAGCTTCCACATGAATGATAATACAAAGATTAATGCAGGTTCTAGCATATGCACAACAATCTAGAGAACGGTCCAACTACGAACAGGCAGCACTTGCAGAGAGAATGCAAGAATTCAAGAGACAAATTGACCAAGAGAGCAGATGGTCCTCAAATGTTACTCAAAACTCTCCTGGTGATGGGATACAAACGATTGGCAGAAGTTCACATAAAATGATTGAGGCTGTGATGCAAACAGCTGTTAAAGGAAAGGTACTACCGATTCTTCTATTCAATTTGTTTTCAACGCAAAATATGCTATTTTTAAGATGTATATTTTATTGTAGAAAAATTCAAAAGCGTCTCATAATTTGAGGATCTTGGGGAGGTGTCTTGGGAACTAGTATTTCCTTACAATAAATATTTGTACAGACCATGCCTTGGATTAAACCCGGACTGGCAGAATAACAATTTTTTTACCTTACCGCAGCACCAAGATACGTGTTTTGATCGTGTATATTATATAAAAACTGTAGGAAACATCTCATATTTTATCATTTAGCAGATTATCTTCACGTTCTCCGAAACATTCGGTTTTCCCATCAACAATAGAATCTGTATGTTATTCATGAAAACTTGTGATATCTTTTCACCTATATCTTCCCTCACCGGAAGGATTCTGTAGCGACTTGCATTTTTGACCATTCAAGTCGATAATAATCCACACATGTCGACTCAAACAAATCCAAAATACAGATAGTTATTGGCGGTAAATATAAGAAAAGAAGAAAGAAAAAACAAGCACAGAATCTCACAATGGAATGACAAAATATAATAATCACATAACAGTTCATGAAGCCGTTAAAATATACATTTGATTATACTTTCCAACAATTATCGAAATTGTGCATACCTATACATAATACAATAATGCAACGGAGCAAAAATGATGTACTGAGAATACATAATAGGTACAAACTCCGTCTTCATCCTTCAATATAATGTGGTTTTCGCTAGCTGAAAACTTCAGGCTGACCATGTAATAATATGAGTGTCAGAGCGTCGGAGATGCTTATGGTAATTCACATCGCATATCCAATATATTCGTGAGTGCAATAACTCGAGAGATGCTACAAGATTTTTCCATCTCCTAAGGATCCGTTAAACTATATACTATATAGTAAATTACGTCATATACAATAGTGTTTATCAGTAAAGCGAAGTATCAAAGTAATTTAAGCGAGATTACCATTATTACTCTTATACACTTTATATATATTTCCGTAGTCTATACTGTACTGTAAGCCCCTCCAAACCAGTGAGATACTCAGGGGGCACTCCATAGATACGATACAAACCAAACTCATAGTGGGCTCGTATATGACATGTGACAAGGCACACAAAGCAATGTCATGGTGGATACACTGTTTTCAGAGCCGGACTGGTGGTAACACATAGCAGCTACTACCGCTTACTTCAAAACACACCTGCATAATCAAAATCGAAGGATGACCACCAATCACAACACAAAAGTGATAGAAGTGTAACGAAGAAATGAGCTCGATAGGAGGAATAACCTTACTTAGTCTCAGCATAGCTCCTGTTTTAGTCATATCAAGCTGACTCGCGGGAGTCAGGGTCATGTTAGTACGTCATATAAGAACCATCCGCCAAATCATCATATTTTGTTCTGGATTCTCCATCATGTGCACAATTGTTAAAGTGGTTTCGGTATTAGCATAGAGTAAAACAATATCCAATCCTCGTCTCTTTAACAATCGAACGCTTATTTCACACCAGTTGGTTCTTTGTACATTTCAAAATGTTTCATACTTCCTATAAAAAATATCTGATTTTGCTTTAAAACCATTTCATATCCAAAATAGAAGATACATTCATATTTAAAGTTTCTATCTAAAACCAAACTTAAAATCTTGAAACAATTCCAAATTTTAAAACAATTTGAATATTTAAAATAGTTGAATTTGTATATATATTAAAATAGTTTAGATATATTTGATACAGTTTGAAAAAAGACAAATAGTTAGTACATTAAAAAGTTATATATATGTAAATAGTTTGAACTTAAAAATAGGATTTATCAATTTAGCTAAATATATGAAGTTAAAATTTGAAGTAGTTTATTAAAATAGTAAATAAATAAATAAATATAAGTTAAAAATAAAATTGTAATTAAAGTATTTTATTAAAACAGTTAACATATATAATAGTTAAAAAAAATAGTTGGTAAAGTGAAACAGTTAAACAGTTTATATAATGGTTTAAAATAAAGTATAATAGTTTGAATTAGAATTGTTTCTTACCCTTTCGAAACTTAGATTCATATTCCAATTTCAAGAATTCATTTAAGTATTCATTCCAAATCAAATTCCAGTTTCAAACCCCATCCAAATCAAATTCATCTTCAAGTTTAATTCAAACAATTTCAATTTAACTTCAGTTCACAAATATTCAAGATTTACATCAACTCAATTCAATTAGTTTGATTAAAATAAATTAAAACTTTAATTTAAACTATCATTTAAAACCATTCAACGTATAATAAATTTTGAGTTCAATGTTCAAGTATTAGTTTAAATCTCTTAAATTCAAAATAAACTTCGATGATGAACAATTCTATATTTCAAAACAATTCAGTTTCAACGAGTCGAAATTGCTTTTAACTTTCAATTCCAAAATGTAAAGTTCAACTTCACAAGAAATCTATTCATACAATATCATTTTTATTGCTTTTAAAACAATATTTTGAATAAATCAAAAGTCAAAGTTTAAAACAACTTTGATTTAACCATACCAGTGCTTGTATAAAATTTTCTACTCTATGACCAAGTGATACTTAAATTTAATTTCAGTATTTCAAGGATGGATATATATCATTTCAATCCAAATCAGATGTTATCGGTATTTATCACGCTCCTATCACGACGCTCGACTAGTCGAGATCAAGTCATCGACTTGAACCCACGACTGGGCTATTTGTAGGAATGTCGGCCGACTTATCAAAATTTATCGACTGGTCTCGGCTAGTCGACTGATTTGGAATGTCAGGTTGCAGAAAAAAAAACCTATGCAGTATCGACTTGTACAAAAAATCGATCAGGAAACGATCGATTCTGTGCATCATTTTGGTCTGTGTTTTCTTTGCAATTTGCACTTTATTAAATTCTATACATCATTTTGTTTATTTACTTTATTCAATAGCAACAATATATTTATCGACTAGTCCATGACTAGTCTACGACTGGTCAACTAGCTAAACCTTTGTCGATTCAACTCGACTTACCGCCATAACAACCATGATTTATCATTTCAACCTATGTTCTCAATTCAATTTAGATGATTAATCCCCGATTCGTTTGATGTTGTAACATCTAGGGTGAAAGGTAAGGATTAATCAACACAAACCATAGTCGTACATAAATAAGGTGAGTAACATGTGAATCACACAATTAAACACCGATATATCAAACCTTTCAATCCAAGGCATCCATCAAAATCAATCCATCCAAACAGTTTAATATCACATCAGTTTACTAGTTTTCAAGTGTCAGTTTATAAACTAGCAATTAAATTTAATATTTAAACCTAATTGTAAAAATTAAATTAGCAGTTAAATTAAATTATACTATCGATGCAAATCAACATAAATATGTATTTTAAACTACCAAACAACAACCAATATAATCATATCATAACGTGATTTTAATTTAACTAATTATCAAATATTTTAGTTTTGCGTGAGTGAGTTTAATCACTTACATTTGGTTTCGAACTCGTTTGAAATCCAAATATATGCCTAAAATTTAACAATCTTCAAATCCAATCGATCTAGCTTCACGTTGTTCAGAGTTTCGATACGAACCCAACAGAACAAACTGTGTGTCAATTGAGTTCCTATGGGAAAGTTATACACGTTTTACGGTTTGAATTCAAATATATAAAACTAGTATAAAAAGAATCCTCACTGCTCACCCACTACAGATCGGCCATGTCATTCATCTTCTTTCTTCTTTCCCATCTCCAATTTGAAACCACTGTACATGTCGAATCCTTTCCTACCGTGCATTTCATACAATGATATGGAACTCGGAGCCTACATTTGACGAACTGAATTTTGTGATGCGTTGCTCGCCTCAAACTCCACCTCTCCAACACCATCACCTCCATCTCGGCCATCCCTACAAAATTGTGACCACCCTTCACACGCACAACAGTACAAGGTATCGACACTTTTTCTTCTCAAATCCCTTCAAATTTTGTCACTTGATGCTCCTATGCCACGAACCCGAATATGATTACCAATGCATGAATCAATCTCTATCTTGACCCCAAATCCGAGCCTTAGGGCGACCATCGCTATGTCAAGCCGATCCAAACCCCATTGCACCCCTAACATAACACTCCATCGTGAAGCTCTATAACCAACGAGTTCAATGGATTTAAAGTTGTTCGATTTCCTTGAGTATAGAATTTTATTAAATTTGTTGAAAACGAATGGACATGGCGGCCTCTTTTTGAGGTTACAGGAATTAAGAAAGAATGGTTAGGTTAAAGAGAGAAAAATTGGATATTTATATTTTATAGGCTGGATTTTATTCACACGTTTTATCATCCAACATTTATAATTCACACGCTCACAAAGAAGCTTCGATCGTCATGATACTTAGCACTTTGCTATATTTCAATATTCTGGATTCGATGAAATTGGTTTCGTCGAAATTCGAGGTCGTTTGAAAAAAGACTTAATTTCAATTCGTTAATCGATACGCTTTTTATATCGCATACGGTCACACAACAACTCTGATTGGTACGAAACTTGAAAACTTACTATAATTTACAATTTTGGGTCCGATGAAACATCGAATTTCAATATTGTTTGCAAAATGGCTATTTTAACGGGTTTATTAAATTTATAAAATACCCATTTCAATTATTTATTTTAAATTCAATTCAATGGTTTATCAATTTCATTTTAATCAAACTAGAGTTTAAACCAATTTTATAAATCAGTTTCATTTATTTTGAATTTCAGTTTCAATTATTTATCAAATTCATTTAACTGTCAATTATAAATTAATTAACTCAATTTCATTACAGTACTGCAATATTTAATTTTAAATTTCAACATTTATTGGTACAAATCAAATCATAGTTTCATTTACAATCGATGCAAGTTATTATTGTTATAATTAGTTGAAATTCATTACTTAATCTATTTAATTTAGTTTAAATCATAAAATTGCATAATTAAGTCATTAAATTTTATTTATAAACATAATAAAAATAAAAATCGTATTAAATTTAATAATTTTAGTAGAAAAATACGGGTTGTTACAGATTCATAATTGAAATTCAGATTGTTACATTCTAAATTATATACTTGATTCTACTATTTGGCTAGAAACGATGATAGTTTGAGCGGCTAACTCGATTTTTTTCTCAAAAAGAGGCACAACACTGTCATATGAAACTGCACGCAGTAGTATTCTGATGCGAGGTTCAAAATTTCAGTCAAAATATCGAGATTCCGTTCTTTCCGTTTCCGTTTAGTTAAGGATCAGAGAATTAAATGAAACCGAAACCGCATTCAGTTTAAAAAACCTACTGAACTTCAAATTTCATAGAAGAAACTTAAAAAAGGAATTACTTTGTATTTCAAATATATAAGTATTCAAAATATGATATTTTAAGTTGGGAGACATAGAAAATCACACACACTCACACACACACGTGTGTGTGTGTGTGTGAATAATATATATAAAAAAGTTGAGATCGAAGCAATGAACAAATATCTATCATCACAGTATTGTTCATTTATATCTCATTTCTTGATTAAAGATGAATTATACATTTTATTTCAATAAATAAACAATAATACGAGTAATTAAATGAAAATAAATAACGTAAGTCATAATTGGAACTAAAATTATGAACTAGATTGAAATTCCTAAAATAAGAAAAGATCGTAATCCATATCGAAACCGAGATCTCAAGCCTTGGTCTGATGTCTCTTTGGACACACAATCAATCAATTGTATGTCTGAACTCTGAAGCATAATTTATGTATGATAGTGCAGGTCCAAACGATTAGGCAAGGCTACCTTTCCAAGCGATCATCAAATTTGCGCGGTGATTGGAAAAGAAGGTTTTTTGTTCTTGATAGCCGAGGGATGTTGTACTACTACCGAAAGCAATTCAGCAGGGTATCTGTTAGTATTTTTCTTTTTTAATTTACTGCTGCTGCTGCTGCTACTACTACTACTACTATTATTACTGTTGTTGTTATCATCATGATCACTTCTTCTTCTCTTCTTTTGGTAACGATGATGATATAAAAAGACATATACATAGACTAAATACATTTTTCATATTATAAATTAACTTTTGCTACATTGACTTGAATATTATTGTTAGGGGGGTGGAAGTCTTCATTCACATCAGAGAACTCAAAATTCATCTGAACATGGTTCTGGTTTGCTAAGTCGTTGGTTCTCTTCCAATAATCACAGTCACGGAGGCTTTCATGATGATAAGTCTGTTGCTCGTCATACTGTGAACCTGCTTACATCAACTATCAAAGTTGATGCAGACCAATCAGATTTAAGATTTTGCTTTAGGATTATTTCCCCGACAAAAAACTACACACTACAGGTAACTAGGCTTATACGTTCTGCTGAAATTGTTCAATGAGCATGAATACAACAATACATAAATTGTAAGAAACACTTGGTGCTTCCATCATAACTTCCTTAGTTGTTTAACTAGATTAACCTCCAAGGAGTTTTAAGAATTGGGGGAAGATGTATGCAACCTGCAGATTAAATTTATTTTGGGTATATCTGAATGCCCACAGTTTTTAAATATGTATGAAAGAGTTTTTTTTCCTCTGCTGTTTAGATATTAGCCTAGAAAAAAATACCACTTGCCAGAACTTTTTGAATCTTGATGCTATTTTGCAGTATTATGCTGATATTGTATTTTTGCAGGCGGAAAGTGCAATGGATCAGTTGGATTGGATTGAAAAAATAACCGGTGTAATTGCCTCTCTGTTGAGTGCTCAGTCCCCAGAGCAAGTCAGTTTTATTACAGTACGCACTTTACACACATTGTCCACTTATTGTTAACTATTTTTACCACCTTGCAGCACCACCTCAGTAGCCCTACAAGTAATGGCGTTTACCGTGTGGCTAGCCAGAGTTCATTTGGTAGCTCTTGTGACTTTGACCCCTCTATTGAAGAATCTTCACAGGAAAGGAACTGTGTTTCTAGGAACTTTGAACATAATTCGAGAAGCTCACAGCAACATAGATTTGATGTTAAACATGAAAAACCGATCGATGTACTTAGAAAAGTATGTGGAAATGACGTTTGTGCTGATTGTGGAGCTTCAGATCCTGACTGGGCATCTTTAAATTTAGGTGTACTTGTATGCATAGAGTGTTCTGGGGTGCATCGAAATCTTGGTGTGCATATATCAAAGGTAAGATGGAGCATGAAGCAGCCGAAAGTCAGTTTACCTTAAGATTAAACCTTGCATGTTAAACTATCATAATCACATAAGCATTTTATTCCGTATGTCAATTAAGTAATCTAGACTTTTGTAGATAAATGGTGCAAACTGACTACTCAAGTTTGCATCTAACTCTATACAGCGAAATTTCTGCTAATTTAATCAATTTTGTTCATTGAATAGGGAAGCCTAGCGTTATAAGTTAGTTATCTATAGATTATTATACAATGTTTGCTTGAAAGCATGAACTGTTAGGCTGTGGTTTTGCCTACCAAGTTGACATTTTGTACTTCTTTCAGGTAAGATCTCTAACCCTTGATGTCAAAGTATGGGAACCTTCAATTATCAATCTATTTCAGTCATTGGGAAATACTTTTGCCAACTCTATTTGGGAAGAATTGCTGCCATCAGTGAGTAATGGAAATTGCACAGATACTTCAAGGTAGCTGCATTGCAGTAACAAACTTGAATTTTCAGTTCCAGGTATAAAAATGTATTGCAATCAAGAATCTTTTCCTACATATGATTCAGTTTTTGCAGCTTTGATCAAAAGCAACGACAAATTTGTATCAGAAAGCCAAAGCCTAGTGATCCAATTTCGATAAAGGAAAAATTCATTCAAGCAAAGGTATGTCCTATAAGCATGTATGTGCAACTTTTCTAAGTAATATACTTGTCTTCCTTAATAGAAAAATATCATGATGCATTCTTGGCAAACTTTCAAGTCTCGTACGATTTGTTTAGACATGATATCTCATCTGGGATGAGATTTCAAACAAGATAGTGAATATAATGCGTTCATCTCGGATCTTAAAACACGTTTCAGGACCATCTTGGAGTAACTTAGGAGTTCAAAGTAGATATTTAAAATGAAAGAAATTGTAACATACTTAATTTGCACTGAGAGATGGTTATTGCACTAGAAGAGTATATTTTTTTAGAGGCATAGTAGCTTGGTTGGTTTTGTAGCAACTAATGAATTCTGATATTAACGAAAGGAAAAAATTACAAAGTTATTTGCTGTGAGTTACATGGATTCAAAGTGAAAAACGAAGATGTAGGAATTATTAAATTATTGTTGGTTGTATAATTTGTTTGGGTCATGTGAAAAGTAAAAAGAATTACCTAAAAGTATAATGTATAATTTCTGGTGAGATGAACGTCGAATGAGATATCATTGAGATGTTGTTTTTCATCCCAGCTAAGTGCAAAATTGAGATATCGGACGAGATTTCGAATGCGATGATTGGGAATTATGACTTGGATTTTTGAACGCATTGAATTGCATCCTTGAGCGCTTTGAACGTTGGAGTGGAGATGAGATGTTATGTTATATTATTTTGTTTAGAGGAATTTTGTTTAAAAGATAAAGTTGTGTCCAATTTTAGTCTCTATACCCCTGACTCTTTGAATTAGTTTGGATAAAACAAGCTCAAATACCTTGAACCCTTCTCACCATCACTGTCGGTCCTCATTCCACTACTCCACCAGCAGCCAATCCTCCCTGCTGCAGCTTGACCAATTGCTGCCACCCTCCTTAATCACCCCTAGTCACCATCTGAACCCAAGAAACCCTAAATGGTTGCAAATTTAAGCATGCTACGTAACCTCACTACCTGCTACGCCACTATGGTTCGCCAACTTAACATGACTTTTTTTTTTCATCTTCTCTTATGCCACCTCCTCGCTAGTAACCACTGGTAAAAAAATGTAGCAGTAGATATGAATGATACTGTGTGGAAGAAAAATAGTAATAGCCGGACCAAGTACAAAATGATACTACGCAGCATCGTCGTAGGGAAATATATCAATAAATTAAAAAATGATACTAAATGGTTGATAAAAAAACTATATGACAAACTATGCAGTATCATTGTAGGAAAAAATATAAATAAAATTAAATAATGATACTAAATGTTTGATAAAAAAGGTAAATAAAGAACTATGTAGTATCATTGTAAAAACAGAAATGAAGCTACCTATTAAAAAAGCAGCATAAAATCATATAAAAATAAATATGTGAATAAAATGCTTCTTCATGATATAATTATAACATAAATTGCTCCATACGGTTGTAAACCACGTAATGCTATTATAATTAATACTAAAATAAACGATTTTACCACATGTAACATTGTAACAATAAATATTATATTTAGTATTTTAAGGGGCTTTGTATAACAGGTCCTTAATTCTGATTCTGTTATAAGAAAATCCATGTAGTAATAAATATGTAAATTATGTCTTTATTTTTCTGAATCAGTAAATGTAAACTAGCTTGCATATGATAGAAAGTGCAAGTTAACTTGCATCTTTCAAAAAACTTTTAAAAATCGGAAAACCAAATTTCTTTATTCATAGATAGTAATATTTATTATTTAAATACAATTTTAGTTAAAAAAAAAAAAAACAATTTTCCATTGTTATACATTTTTTTCCTAAAAACTGCAAGTCAATTTGCATTTTCTATCCGAAAAGTGCAAGTTATTTTGCATTTTCTGTTTCTTTTTTAAAATAAGAGACACAATGTGCATATCATTATTACATGGACTTCTCTTGTAACAACATAAAAAACAAGGACCTGTATACTTACTATTTATTTAAAATCAACAATATTATTTTAACTAATATTAAAACATGAACTGACACTACATCACTTCTATAAACTAAATGATGTAGATAATCTTCATAAAATACTGTTGCAAACTAGAATATTAAAATTTTCTTTAATTTTGTCCTTCGCACCATTTTCCTACTCACACACACGTGTTAGCAGAGCAGCTACAAGATAGTTTTACGAGCTATACATATATTTTGATTGATCTCAAAATGCTAACATAGATCATAACATGTTACCATAAAATAGTGTTATCAATCACATATACATACTTCATCCAAGAATGTAATCACAATTCATAAGATGTTACTACAGAATTGCATCAAGAACTAAAATATATGTTTACTTAATTAATTATTATATTTCTTTCCCAAAATCTATTAGATGTGTTTGAAAAAAAAACCACTTAAAAAAATATTATTAGCTTAGGCGCTGTACATACATGGAATTGTTAAAATTGCTAACTATTCATAAAAGAATAACTTCACCAAAATAATACAAATATTCAATGATATATATTCATTTTACTAATCAACTACATTAAAGTCAATATAAATTTACAAATGACAAAATTATATATGCATTTTCAAATCCATAAATTAGAAAATTGCAGTAAAATTTAAGCTATAATAACAAAACTCTAAAAATGAATAATACTAGATGGTGTCACAGGCTGTGACTTTCTTCTTTCTTAATTTTTGCCCCTCCACAAGCCATCATTGCCTAGACCCAACAAGCACTCCTCCCCGCATGTCGCCCCTCCCCATCGCAGCCACCACTAGCGACGACCCTCAACTGATCTTAGTTGCCACCATTAGAGTTGAACCCTATCTGTTCTTCCACCAACGTCTAAAGCAAACCCTAGCCCTTGTTGAACCCTACCGTCCTTCACTAACGATATTACCTCTTCTAATCTCGTGATAGGAACAGAAATTTACAGCGGGCATGGAAATTTATTTCCTGGATTTTCGATCAATTTCGGGAAATAGGTTGTCCTTTTGGTAAATTTTAGAAGTTGCTTTGGTTTTTGTCATTTAGGCAATTTTCTTGACTTATTTAATTAATTTAAACATTATTATATATTTATTACTTAAGAGTGAATTGTCAGCAATAATTTGAATTGATAATTTAATTGTATAATATATAATTTAAATTTATTATATGAATAATTAATTATTTTGACATTTATTTTTGTTGATAATATAATAGTTTAATGATTGATAAATACTGCTTAAATAAACAATTATTCGTTAAAATTGATTTGAATAATTAGTAGTTTAATTATGATTTAGTAATTCAAATTTAATAACTGATAGATTAAATTTGATAATTTATATTCACTAATTAATATCTCTTAATTAATTTAACTAACTTTATAATCATAAATTAAAACCTACAACCTTCCATCCGACTTAGTAAGCATGCTTAAGTCGGAGTTAAGGCAAACATATGCACCAAACTCTTCAAAAATTATAATGCAAACGCAGGGTTGTACACACACTAGTGTGAATCTTATGTCTGATGAGCCTTACGCTTCCATTGGATTTAAGATTTTGCTAACCACGAACCCTGTATTTAATGTTGTCAAATAACAAAGCCTTAACCTCAAGGCCAATTTACCCTTCTTTTCTGGTTAAAAGCAGAATTGCTTGTTTCTTTATTTGAAATTATGGCGGTAAGCACCTTTTTAGTTCAAGTTTTGCCCATTAAAAGGCATCCTTTACCTCTTACGTGGCGACATGATATCTCGATAAGATGAGCCATCATTCGAGCTCCACTAGGTTGTCAAATTGTTTCTTAAATGGAACACATGCTGCATACTCCAAAAGTTATAAATTAGCATTGACTATAAGTATTTCCATGAACGAATTTTTGGTGCTGTGTGCTCATTGGTTACCAGTTAGAATACACAGTAGTGACAGTACCTTGCTAAACTTCTTTTGTTCTTCAGAGATCCTGCATTGGCTTCGGTGATGCTGTAATGTAATAATACCTTGAGTAACTTTTGAACCAACTGCGCTACTGATGATGATTCATCGATTCTAACGAGCTCCTTCAACTTGTAGTCATAACTTGCGAGTTGCAACCCAGCAGTCAGTTCATGCAAATGCTTTGACAAATAATACCCGAAACTGGAACCTTTTTCAAAAAGTCGAGGGCCATTTTACTTAATTTTTGCTGACTTTAATATGCTAACATAAGGTTGCTTAATTATCTGCTTAACTTTCATGTTGCCTTTTTATTTTCTTTTAACATAAACACAAATGCTCTGACATTATGGCCTGATTGCATATTTCAGTTATGATTCTTTTGTGTTTTGTTGACTCTTGGTGGTGATGTACTATTTTGCCAGTATGCCGAGAAAGCTTTTGTTAACAAAACAAAAGATCCCAATCATAAATTGCTTCCTAAGCAAATGTTGGATAGTGTCCAAACGAACAACAAGAAAGCAGTATATCATCAAATAGTAACTTCAAATGCCGATGTAAACACTATCCAGAAACAAACCTTGTCAACTTCTATATCGACTCTTGATGAAGCTTTACACAACGAAAGAAAGATGGAAGAATATAATGAGGGATGCTCCCTGCTTCACATAGCATGCCAAAATGCTGATATTGGCATGATTGAGCTTCTCCTACAGTATGGTGCGTCCGTGAATGCTATTGATGAGAATGGAAGAACCCCTCTTCATTATTGTGCTCTTAAAAGCAGGCCTTCTATTGCTAGATTACTGCTTTCAAGGTGATTTATTTTTTCTGCCTTTACGCCTTTATAATGCTATATTTGACACCATCACCGATGCATTTGATAATTGCCTTAAGATTGAACTAGGCTGCCATAATGCGATCTTATCTGTATTCATTGCACCAAATGAGATACCTGCAAGGGCGGTCCTGACCCTCTATTCTATACTGACTTCAAATATTATAATAACTATATTTTAGTAGCAATACGTAAATTTGATATATATATATATATATATATATATATATATATATATATATATATATATATTCAATTTGCACAGAATTATTTTTATTGCTTTATCATTTTTTGTTTATCAAGTACTATGTTTTTTATAGAAAAAAAATCAAACCATGATGGATGTGAAGAAGCGGATCTTTTGCATTTATACCTTGCTTCTGAATTTCGAGGACTGACAAAATAAATATTATTCTTTAACCTGAAACCATTCTTTATCATTTGTTTTATGGTGGAAAATGTAGAAGATAGCCAGATTTAATATCGAATAATACCATATTTTTTTTAGATCTAAATATAGAAGCATACTTTCCAAAAGTTACAAAAACGTGCTTTCTTGAAGAAATTATTATAGAAATAAATCTCAGTTGAAATTTGTTACAGAAACAGTCAAACAGACCATGTTTCGGGTGATCATGTAGATGTGTATGTGTATTTCTTTCCCTCTCTGAGAGAAAACGAGGTCAATGTTTATAACAAGTTTGAAAATGGTTCTATTTTTTAAGTACGTATTTCCTTTTCTTTTTGGCATTAGTTTCAGAAGGCTTATTTGTAAACGAGTCATTTTTATATGCAGAGGAGCAGACTCGCACGTTGTGGACATGGATGGTAAGACGCCATTGCAATACACGATGGAATCTGGAGCTGTTGATGATGAAGAAATTCTTGTCCTTCTACACGATACACACAGATAGCAACAGAAGCATACGATCATGTTCACAATATTACTCTTGTCAAGTAAAAGTTGTATGAGATACATGATAAGTTATGCATTGTCTTAGGCTTAGTCTAGCTAGCTAATGCCTAGCAGCGAGGAAGCGTTGGGTCTGAAAACTAAGATTATCCGTGCGAGAGATTTTATCTGCTGGCAGTCGTTCTGAGTTAAAATGATGATATTTTTTTTAGGTTGGATTTGGTTTGTTTTTGGTACTTGATTAATGTTTGCGGTGAATAGAGAAAAGGGATTGTAGAACATTCTAGTTTCCATGAATTTTTGATAGAGTTTGTAATCTTTAATGTACGATTTTTTTATTAAGTTAGATTTGTATGTTTTCCTTTTTTTGTTTTTTGTTTTTCCTTGTTTTTAAGTTCGTTCTCAATTTTGAATTTTTACATATTGTGGCACTTGTACTATTACGGCATCTCCGACAGTCGAGAGATTTAAGCTTTGAAAAGCTTTGAATTCCGAAGTTTCGTTTTTTGCGTTCTCCAATAGTACGATTTTTGCTGAATATCCAAGGGTTAATTCAGTGTTCTGAATTGATATGAATGTTGATTTAATCAGCATCATACTATATGGCGTTGATTAAATCAGTGGCGCCATAAGGTAGGATGTTGATTTAGGGGCCGTTTGGATGATAATAAATAAGTTATTTTTTTGCTTATAAAAAGCAAAAGTTAAAAATTTAATATGGACACATAAAATTAGGGTCGTCAACGGATACTCGAAAAATTCGATATCCGTTCGAATCCGTATCCGAAATATCCGTTGTCCGGTATTATCCGAAAAGCAGATACGGATATCCGATATCCGAAAAGCTTTTCGGATACGGATATGGTTATAGTGATATCTGTATTTGAAAAATATCCGTTCGACTGATTGATGTAATATATATAACTCAAAACAGAAAAATAGAGTTAATAATTATTTTGTAATGGTTGGATGTTACTATGATATAATTCTTTGTCCATTTTTAGTGAAAAATGGTAGTTTTAGTGTTTAATTTTGGAATATTTTTGGATATGCTTATGGATATTAGTATAAAACAATGTTTCCTCATTACACTTCTTTATTTCCTTGTTTTCTATAAACATTAATGTTGATTCAGACTTTTTTATTTATACTCTTAAATTTATTAATTACAGGCGGAGTGGATAAATATCCGATATCCGTCCGTATCCGAAAATTAAGCGAACACAGATATCCGATATCCGAAAATTAAACGGATACGGATATCCGAAATAATTTCGGATACGGATACGAATATGGCACTATCCGTATCCGAAAACATCCGTTGACAACCCTAAACAAAATATACCAACTTTTAAAAGTCGCTTTTCAACTTATTTCAAAAGCATTTTCATTTCAACTTATATAAATCGATTTTGTACGTGAAAATTTAAAATTTCCAAATTCAAAATTTCAGGTTTCAAATTTTAAAATTTCTTATTTCAAAATTCAAAATTTCAAACTTCTAGAATTTTCAAATTTCAAGATTTTAAAATCTCAAATTTTGAATTTGAACTCTCAAATATTAAAATTTGAAATTTCAATTTTTCCAAATAATCTAAAGTTCAAAATTTATAATTTTAAATTTCGGAATTCCAAATTTAAATTTCAAATTTTCCAAATTTTTAACTTTAAATTTTCAAATTTCAAATTTAAGATTTTCATAATTTAAGCTTTAAAATTTCAAACTTAATTTTTTACAATTTAAATTCTCAAAATTTCAAATTTGAATTTTTTAAAACTTCTTTTTTAATTTTAACTTGTAAGTCAAAAGTTTTCTAAATATACCTTTTTATTTTCTAAAAGCAAAAGGTCTTTTGAAGTAAGCAAGAGTTGCCATTTTGCTTTTGTTTGTCAAACAGGCCCTTAATCAGCGTCCAGCCTTAGGCTCTGATTAAATCAGAGCTCGTAAACAGTAGAGCATTAATTAGAGCCTACGGTTGAGCTCTGATTAAATCAAAACTCAGAAACAGTAGGACGTTGATTAAATCAGCGTGCAATTGTGTTAATCTGAATATTCAGATGTTATATTACTGTAACGACCCGGAAAATCTGAACCAATTTAAAAATTTTAAATTGGCTAAAACAATGGATTTTAAATATTTAAAATAGATATTTTAAATAATAGCAATGAAAAGTGAGTTTGAATCGACAATTGAAAACGAATATAATTAATTATAATTATAAACAAGGCCTGAAAAGGCGCTGCAGTTTCAAAATTTGAATTCAAACTTTGTCGGACTGTACCGGGTGCAAAACAAAACGGATTTTAGTAAAACCAAAAATATTTAAATCTGTTAGTGAATACCTTTCTAACGAATCTGAAAAATCGAATTTTCATAACGGAAAGCAAAAGTTACGGCCAAATGAATTTTCAGAAAGGTCGCTATGGAATTTATATAGCCCGTGAAATTGGCCATTTTGCATACAACCTCGGAATTCGACGAAACCACTTTTGTTGGATCCGGGATGTGAAGTTATTGCTAGATTTCAAATTTCATAATTTTTGAAGCTAATATGTGAGCGTGGCAAAGGAAAACGTGTTTTGGTCAATTACAGTTAAATTGGATCGACCAGAAATGGGCCTTTTTGCAAACGGTCTCAGAATTCGACGAAACTAGTTTTGTTGGGACTGTATCGTCAAAACATAGCTAGATTTATTTTTCTGGAATTTTTCGAATCAGTTTGTGGCCTTGGAAAATTGAAATGTACGCTCAAATTAAATATTGAATGTTTTATATTTTAAATTGAAGGAAAACTGACTGAAACATTCGAATGGGCCTTCGAAACATATCCCATTGTGTTCGGAATAGGGGTAAAACGCTAGGGACGACAGTCGTTGGGTTTAGATTGGTGGTCGCGTCAGAAAACCCCTTATAAAATCTACCGACCAATCAGAATTTAAATAAAAAAAAAGAAAATCCCTCGTTTCTCTCTCCCCGATCGAAGGCGGAAACCGTTCAAAACCTTCACCCACATTTTCCGATCAATCCACGCAAAATTAGCCCCTCCTCCAGTTGAAGATTTTGTAGAGGTAGGAGAGATCTTCAAATCCATATAAGGTTTAGATTTTTTTCATTGCATGGTTTGGGAGAACAGACGTCGAGAAGTCGTCGCGTTCAAGCCGCCGCCGCCGCCTCAGGCGATCGAACGCCACCGCACCCCCTGCGCTGAAAGCTCTCTCCTTCCCCTTCGACGCTGCGTAGGCCGATCGAGCTATTGATTCACGGATTTCACGAAATCGCGTGACCAAGTTTTGAACATTTCAGAAAGGTATACGGCTTGTTTTATTTTCAGCTGTTTTAACACCTTTAAACCGTTGCAAACTTTGAAAAATCATATCTTTTTGCTGTGTTGACGAAATTCAGTGAAACAAGAGACAGTGGACTCGTGTGGACGTCTTCTACCTTCTAGAAGAGACCGCATATTTTTCTGAGCCTTCTGCTATTTTTGGTGGAGTGGAACCCAATGTGAGATTTCTAATTTATAAACGATATGGAAAACGACGATGTATAAATTATATATTCGATGTATGAGTTATATAAGCGTTGTACACCTCATGTATATGCGTTGTATAAGTCGTACGTTCGATGTATAAGTTGTATATGCGCTGTAAAAATTATATATGTGTTGAAATAGAAGTGAATTGCTATATATATATATATATATATATATATATATATATATATATATATATATATATATATATATATATATATACATACGCCCCTCGTCCACAAACCATGGACGATATTTATTGGTTGTGATTGGTGTGAAAATTGATTGATAGCGAATGGTTGTTTGGGATTGTTTGTGGTTGATATTGATTGGTTGTGGATGAAAAATACCCGTTTGTGGTTGATATTGATTGGTTGTGGATGAAAAATACCCGTTTGTGGTTGAGAAATATTTGGTTGAAACCACATAGGATTGGTTTGTGGAAATGAAATAAATATATACATGCCGCCTGCATGCGAACTAGATGCATGATCCCCATTGTCAAAAACCGCGAGGTTTTAAGGTAGAGCGAGGAGCCGTACTAGGGACGGTCCCGGTTTTAACTACCCTGCCGTTATGCTGCCGAAATTTTGAATAATATTCATGTATTTGAATTATTTTCATTTGCTGAAACTATATTTATTCGTTGAATAGAAAACCTTCATGTGTTGAATCGATATTCTTTTGTTGATTAGAAATTCATGTGTTGAATGGTCTTCGTGTTTTAAATATAAAAATCACATTTTTATCTATGTATATAAACTATAGAAAACCTTCATGTGTTGAATCGATATTCATTCGTTGAATAGAAATTCATGTGTTGGATGGTATTTATATTTTGAAATAAATTGTTTTATAATAAAAATCACATTTTTATCATCTATATGAACTATGTAAAATGAACTTGTTTTGAAATAAATTGTTTTATAATAAAAAAATCCTATTTTTATCATCTATATGGACTATATAAAATAATAGTGTTTTGAAATGAATTGTTTTACAATAAAAAAAATCACATTTTGATTATATGCATGAATTGTTGAAATGTGAAGTGTTAAAAATAACCACTCGTTCAAATAAATATGCATGAGTTGAAATATTCATTAATTAGCTAATGATATGATTTTTGCCTATACATACAACATTTGAATGAATGGTGTTTTTGAACCAAATGGAATCAAATATGAAGTTGAATAGAAAATGATAAGTGATAAGAACTGTATATATGTACATGCATATTTATTGAACAGGTTATAGCAAAGGGGCTAGAGAAGAGGAATAAAATTTTGTGCCCGACAAATATGTACACATTTACTGTTTTGTTTGGGTGATGATTTTATGAGCCTGTTGGCTAGCCGCTTGGCTTTTTCTTTTTCTTTTCAACATGAGACGCCCGTGTGGCTATTTGGGAATTTTCCCAGCCCCTCCCGTACAAAGGAGGTTATGGCAAAATTTTCCAAAATTTAAAGGCGTTAGTGAAATATTTGAAGTGAAAACGATATTGAAATTGTTGAATGAACTATATTTATATAAATATATAAATATAAATAAAATTAAAACGAAACGTGGCCGCGCAGTTCGTGTTTTGAAACCGTGATTTCAAACAACTAGTGTGGGAAATCCGACCATTGGATTTTCCCGAAAATGCAACCGTTGGGTTCGCTTTGGAAAAATCTTTCCAACGGCACCAACTTTGTAAAAATCCAACGGTTGGATTGTCTGGAATGTTTAATTCAAATCTGAAGAAAAACAGCGCCAGAATTGATTATATATATATATATACATAATTATATTTAATCGAATAACGACGCTGCAGTTCGTATTTTGAAATCGAAACTTCAAACGATTGAACCGGGAGATCCGACCGTCGGATTTTCCCGAAACTGGAACCGTTGGATTCGTTTTGAAAAGACCTTTCTAATGATGTAAATTTTGTGAAGATCCAACGGTTAGATTCTCAGATATGTGTAAATCAAATCTGAAGAAAAATAGCGCCACGGCCGCGTTATGGCCCGAAGCGTCGTTTTGAATAAATTGGCTATTTTAAAATAAATAAAAATAGCGATAAATCGTTATAAAATATCATAAACGATATGGAATGGAAATAAACTGAATTTGCTCGATATATGTGGTATTTGATGGTTGAATGTGTTTGGTGTGAAAATTACATTAAAGAACAAAATTGGTGTTGTTGAATGATTTAACCATTGAAATAAATTGATTTGAAATTCTAAATATACGTGAATTATTTGAAAAGGCCGAGTTAATTCTCATTTCAAATAATTGACCGACGATTGAAATTCGAAGATGAAGACGGTGGTCGAAGACCGGAGATCTTCACCTCGTTTGGATGGTAACCGAGGTCCTGATTGGGAGGCATCCCGAAATATGGATAATGAGTGGTAATCGTCCAGACATACGTGGTGATCAACGGGTTTGCGAGGTATTTAGTGCCTCCGGTTTCGTTCAGACCCAGAACGGACTTGTAAATGGACTGTGTGTCTGACATTGGATTTTATTCTGTGTTGATTGATCTCTGTTAAATATACATCTGTTTGGCGGCGGAGAATTTATTCTTTTGCTTAACGCCCTTCTCTAAGACGCACGAGCTCAGAGGTTGTATATCGATGGACATCAGTCGCATGGCATGAATTGCTAGTGTGGCATGCCTAAGTGGCAAATGATCAGGGCTTCTGTTGAAAAGCAAAGTCTTGTGGTGATGATCAAAGCACCGCCTGTGTGGCGTAGCTTTGTGTATAATGTGGATTTGCGAGCCTCACACCTCGGTACGAACCAGAAACGGGAGGAAGGACCTCAGGGAGGGCATGCGTTTCTTTCTAGCTAGGGTGGTGTCAGTGACCTACCATCCCTGACATTTATATACTTTTCACCTGTGTGGTTGTTGCTGTTGCGAGGCGCCTCAATTTGATCGGACGATCCGGGTCTGATGGAGTCATTCGTTGGCTCGTTTACGCCCCAATGGACGGGGAAACGTATTGTTCAGGCATTTTAATCCACATCGGTGGACCGGCCCTGTCGCTCCAAAGGCTTGACTGAGTACTTGCCTGTGCCTCGGGCAAGAGAGTCACGAAATCGGTAAGGACTATCTTTTGCCTTGGTTCATGACGGAAATCCAATTTCCAAATACGTGACTGTGCGGTTTTGATTGTATACCTATATATGACGACATAATGGTATGGGGCATTAATGTCGTCTATGATTGATAGTTATGATTTGTAATTGTTTTCAAAACATATAACACTAGCAATAATATCAATTGCCTTTGTTTTATTTGTATCAAGCATATTTTGGCCGTTATAAGGTAAAACTCTATCCTCCGGTTTACGTTGCATTATGTGATGGGAACTGAGTCTTATAATGGCTTCATTTTTATAAAATGCATTGCTTTGTTTAAAAGAATGATTTCTTTTAAAGCACTGGCAATCCAATGGAGTAAACCCGTTCCACGAAAGTGGCGTGGTCCTGTGATTAGCCAATTATATATGTATTGAGTGGATTTCTCATACCGGTCCCATGACTGACTCGTAGTTTGTTTCACTTTCAAACTCGGGTGCCCCTTTTTCTGCACGGGCAGCCTTGTTTTCAGGTTTAGCTGGTTCTTTCTGGATAGCTGGAGCTGAAGATGGATTCTATCATTTATCTCTTTTTATGCTGTTTAGCTCCTATTGTACATATTTTGTTTATTTCCGCTGTAGACATTTATGTATAGCTGAACTGTATTTGTACTAAGTAAGATCCTATATACTGTGTAACTCTGATGATTACGTTTATCCAGTATATTCTATTGTTCATTATCTGGTGTATTTAATTATTCTGTTCTGCTATTATCTGTTTCTGTGTTATATTCCAAAGATAACCCTTGTCTCCGAAAGTACGGGATTTGGGGTCGTCACAATTACGATGCGCAATATTAAACCTAGTAAACCGTTGGATATGCTCTTACAATACTCCTATATGTTTTTTTATAGTATAAGAAGGTGTATGAAAAATGAGTTGCTCCAAAAATATAAAAGCAATGAGCAATTGAAAATTATAATTGTGCTCTCATGCAACGTAGAATATCAAGTTCAGCTTTGATTCTTGGTTTCCCATTCATCCTCAAATGCTTGAGTCATCTTCAACGATGGAGAATTCAATCCTAAATTGTACAATTGGATTTGCAGCTATAGAAGATAAACATAATATTAAGTTTAACATTCAAATTTCCACTGAGAAAACCAAATTTATATCGGCCATCTATGTTAAGGTTTAACACTAAATCGTTTAAAAGCAAGCAACGTTTTTCCTTTGATATCAAAACAAATTGAAATTGTTTCAATTCAAAGAATGCATAGGGATCACATATTCAGCTTTTCTTTGACGTCGATTCTGTTGTTTATGCATATGACCATCATTCCTTGTTTGGAACTGAAGAAATACATTAAACTATTATTAATAGTTATCTACATACATGCATATCCTGTTCTATCATCTATTTGGTTTATGTCTGCTTGAGAATATAACAGATGTTCTGTTATTATTACATTATTGTTATATAATGTAGTCAGACCAAACTGTTCATCTTCAGCATGTGATGCATATAGATGAATTGACACACATTATTATAACAAAATATATCCGTAGTGTTTAACATACAAATCCATATTTATATAATACTTCTTCAAACTATTTAACAATGTGAGACTTTTCAAATTTTAAATTGCGTTTCTCCTTGACAACTTCTAGATACACTGTTTTTACTGCATGAACCGATCTGCAACCTTCGACTCTGATATCGTTGTTATGTAACGGCAGTTGGACCAAGCTCTCAATCTTCAGCATACGCCACATGCAGGCCCGGCCCAAGTGAAAGGTCCATGATGTCGTCGAATTGGGCAACCCACCCATTTGGGGGCAAAAGAATATTGTTAGGTTCTAGTTGTGGTAAAAATATGCCAAACCTTCTTTGCAAATAAATGCTTGACCGAATGGTTAAGAACCTAGGTATGTAGCAAAGTGAAGCAGGATCAATACCAAGCAGCTACTGTTAGGCAACAACTTTTTGCCAACCTTCAACACTTTTTTGTGGGCTTTAAGCTGGCCTCGGGCAACCCAACCGATTGGGTCGACCCTGGACACATGCATATGAGTTGATACACACTTTGTTGCAACGAAAGAAATACTCAGTGTTACATACCTACAAACTCATATACCACTTCTTCAAGTTATTTAGCGATATGAAACTTTCTAAATCTAAGTCTTTTTTATTTCTTAATACATGCAAGATAACCACAACAATTATTACATCCCTAGACAGTTGCAAGACATTCTATTTTATCGCATACATAGATAATTGATGTAGAAACAGTAAACAACTAACATGTAAAGAGTGTTGCAGAAATAGGGATTACCATCTTACCATTTCTAAAATGATGTCGAGATGGTGGATAGTCATCTACTCTTATTTATATAAATCTTCTTCTCTTCTCACTCTCAACTGATTACTCTCTGAATTGAAGTGCTTTTAAAGAGTTATAGGGCCATTGTAATTGTTTGAAGTGTTTGGGAAAAGGTGTGTCCTTGTAGCCTTGAAATAAAGGAAACAGAGAGGTGTTAACCTTGTAGCCGAGAAATCAAGGGGAATATATATATATTTGATCAAGGGTGTTTGGAATAGGTGGTAACCTTGTGGTCGTGAAATCAAAGAGGTTGTACTTGGATATTGATATAGTAATAAAACTCTGCGCAATCCAGCGTTGCATGGGACTGGACGTAGGAGTAATTCGAACCAGTATAAAATTTGATGTGTTCTTTCCTTTTCTGCATTTTATTTTTGTTTATCTTTGTGTTTGTGCTTGATTCTGTGTCTGTGATTTTCTCTGTGGTGTGTGATTCATATCGTATATCATATAAGTTTTAGATTTTGTTAAATTTTCAAATGCAGTATTTATCCCCCTCTAGTATTATTTTTGCCTTAACGATCCATTCCGCAACCCTAACACTTTCTAGTGGTCACCATTCTAATATAAAACCATAAATGTATTACCTGCAACAGTGTTACTTTTCAAGATAGACCAAAATTCAACAGCCAGGGATCCACATATAGCAACGATAATGCTAATTCATATAAAAATAATAATCAATACACCTGAATATAAAGGAATGGCAAATGTATTGAAAGCAATAGTCACTTCCTACTCATGCGTATACTATGCATGCTCAAAGAATACAACAAAGAAAGTGAATAATTTGATTAAAGTTCGGTTTTCTCCCAATAATAATAAGATAGACAATAATTTCACTTAACTATATCTAGTATAAATAAGAAAAGAACGAAACTATTACTAAAAGCATATGAACAAATACTACCTATTTATCTTCTTCCAATTCTTCACTGAACTGATTAGGCCCTCTATCTTCCTACCCATCATTTTCGCTCACCTCTCCTTCTTTAGCATCATGTGATTCCTGGAGTTCATTGAAAACATAGTTGGATAGAGAGTTATTGTCGCTTCTGCTATTCGATCTCTTGGAAGAAATATACCCAGTTTCTTCTGGAGGTGATGTAGCATACCGATCGAGCGAAGGTGAACCCATAGTACTAAATTCAATGGTTAACCTCGCATCTAAAATACAGAACTCCAACCCATCCCAAAATGTTTCGAAACCTATTGAGATTAGCTGTCACAGTTTCATAAGGTTTTACCGAATACATGCCTCTAAATCGATATTAATTGGTAAAGTAGATGACAAAATTACCTTCAAATCCAAACGAAACACTAAATTTTGAGGAATGTGGAAGAGAAATTGTTAGACCAAAAAGTGGTTCTAACACCCAAATTGACTAAAAACAGAATGAAATAAGATCAAAAGTAAAATAGAGACACAGAATTTATAGTGGTTCGGCAAAGAAAAGCCTACGTCCACTTGTTAAACACTATTCTCAATGATATTGTTGCAGTTACAATGAGATATTCACTCAATTTCTCTCACAACTCACACACATTCACTTAATTGTCTAAAAACAAATGTTGAAAGACGATTTGGATTATCCGGGAGTGCTGGAATTCGAGTTATGAAAGTGGTTGAACTCTCAAAGTGCCAAAAAGAAGATCCTTTTCATTGTCTCCAGACAGGGTATTTATCGGTGAAAATTTGCTCAGAACCCGATCCGGATCGGAGCCACGTGTCATCCATCCCATTAGCCTCAGGTTCGGATGGATTTCTGTGTTGACAACGCATCAGAGCAGTGGACGTTGTGGGTAGGAACTGGTCATAGCCGCTCCGAATAACCAGGCGATCATGCAGGAGAATGACGTGGAAGATGGGTTCGGATCGGAAGAGTGTACAGGAGGGGTTCGGATCGGGGTACCCGATCCTATCCGGTTTTGTCCCAAGGCTAAGTCTTCGTTCTCTTCCACTCCGTTCCGATCTGTCTTTGTAGCAAGTAGCTCTCCGCTCCAACTGGCAGTAGGTTGCTCTTCGATCCGAACAGCAAAATTTATCCGATCCGACCCGCTTCAGTGCTTCGATCCGACCCGCTTCAGTGCTTTCCAAGTTCTTCAATGTTTCACATCTTGACTTTGTGTTGCCCAGTTCACAAAGTGGGCTAACATTTTGCCCCCTCAAAGGATGCTTCTGTTGGAGATGGAGCATGCTTTGACTATCATTGCACAGCGTTCTTTGAGGTAATTTTTCTTTTGATTTTCCTTGTGTTTTCATCTTCTTCTTCAAATTTCAATTTAATTCGTTGCTGAGCTAAAGAATTCGGTTCGGTTCGGATTCCAATCCGAACAAACCCCCTCTTCTTTCTATTTTTCATTGGACTATTGGGCCAAGCTTTGCTTCTGGACTGTTGATCCGATCCGAATGGGGAGACGAATAGACACTCTACTTCTCTATATAAACCAAGTCTTCTTCCTTCTCTCAGTTCCCTTTATCATTTTATTCTTGCTGTTTCAGAACTCCAGAATCTCGAGAAAGAGAAATAATAACTCTTCATCATTCTCGCGTAAACTTCCAATTTACATACTCTGGTAGGTTTCAATCCTTGATTGATTTAGCAATAACAAGTTTTAACTATACTGATGGTCAATTCGACCGACCTGAACACGATTTCCACGCCGCGGTCTCCTCTTCTTTCGTTATCGTCGTTGGTGGCCTCGCTGCTACTTCGAGACGTTGGAAGAGGGAGTTACGGTTTGAGGCAAAAAGAAAAAGAGTTTATGGTTCGAGGCAAAAAGAAAAAGAGTTTACGGTTCGATGCAAAAAGAAAAGGAGGAGGAAGAAGAAGATAGCATGGAGTCGGTTCGGGCGGTGGAACATGGAAGGTGACAAAAGGGGAAAAGAAAAGAAGGTCAGGAAGTCAGATCGGGTCGGGGCAAGTAAAGGAAAGGAAAAAGAAAGGAAAGAAGTTCTGAAGATCGGATCGGATCGGGGCAAGTAATCAAAGAAAGAAGGGAAGGGAGCTCATCTAACCGGATCGGATCGGTCTGTAAGATAAAGGAGGGGAAGCATGACTACGTGATCCGATCCGACCCGTTAGGGGACTTTACCTCCGAGCCGATCCGATTTTAATTTCTGAGTTTCAAAATTTATCCGAGCCCAAGATGAGGCCACGCCCCCGATCCGACCCCAATGAACCCAAACCGAACCGAAGGGCAGTCCATCTTAATGCATAAAAACTTGTTTAACTGGCCCAATCAACTTTTGGCATAATCTTCAACTTAATGGACAGTTAGGATAGTGCCCTGCGAACGTAACTGGACATCAGGATCTAGTTCAATCCTTCATACTTTGCCAAAATATTGCGTCGCACTTTTAAACATTTACTTTACACTTTCCGCATACACTGTTTATACTTTAGTTTGCACACATGCACGGGGGGATATGGGCTAATTTACTCTAATTTGTGCTATTGCTTCTTCAATAGTTTTATGATCATGAGACCCAGACACTCTTCTAGACTAGCCGAGAAGAAAGAGGCCCTGGAAACCTCCAACAAAATTTCTCTCGAGGACATATCTTCTCCGTCGGATCCAGAATGGAATAATGAGGGTTCAGACTATGAGGCTGGAAATCGTGAGAGTGACGAGGTGTCTTCGGAGAATGAAGTTTCTCTAGGTTTTGAAGAGGAAGGAGGGATAGGTGACGACCAGGCTCCTGATGAGTTTGAATCGGCTGTCATATTGGAATCACCCCAAGATTCTGTTGAATCAACAATTGACAACGACCGGCTTACCCAAATTTGTTTAAAATACGGGATAATGAAAAAGGACACTCTAGTGCCTTCGAGATCTGACCGTCCCCACAACCCTCCAGAAGGATATATGGCAATCACTCGGTTGATGTGCGTGGTCGGTGCTATCCCTCCATTTTCTCCCTTCATCGTAGATTTTCTAAGACAAATGCGGATTGCTCCCATGCAGCTGCATCCCAATTCTAATGCCTACTTACATGCTTTATATATAGCATACCGTGAGATCTTAGGCATAGAGCTCACTTTCGATGACGTTCATTTCTTCTACAACTTCAAGCATCAGACTCGAGAAACTCCTTCTTTCTGCTATTTTGAGTCTGTCCCTAAGAGGAAGATAATTTCAACGCCATTCAGTAGTAAAGCTGGAGATTTCAGACTGGAATGGTTTTACATGAAGCAACAACCTGGGTGTGCCAGGAGATGGAGGAAATCAAGTAAAGCACTGATTTTCTGAATCTTGGCTCTATACATTCAAGTCATCGCCTTAACTCGTTTTTCTTTTTGTTTGCAGTCGACAATCCAAAACAAATATCAGACCAGGTGTTCTTTGACCGGATGCACCATCTCCTCAATGGCGATCAAAAGTTCCTGACTATTGATGAAGTCCTTAAGGACGAATATCTTCATTTTCATGGGCTGATATCCGTTTTTCGTAGTATCGGTCATGGGACGGCTCCATACGTATATATTCCTCCAGTGGATGTAGTCCCGGAAACAGGAGAAGGTTCGGGAGCTCCTACAGTGCCTCTTCAAACGTCACCTTCTCCATCTTCTACTCAAGACGACGAATTGGCTAACTTGGCCGAAAAGCATCGTGAAGGGTATACTGCTCCTGAGGATACCATTTCTCCAGAAAAGTCAACGTCTTCTAAAGAGTCACCAATTGATGCTTTCGAGGGAGACGTCCCTAGTTCTGATGACCCATTATTTCAGGGTTTGGGGGATCTCCCTTTACCTGAAACTATATACACCTCAGAGGATTTTAGGAAGGATCCTTTAGTTTTCACCTCTTCTGAAGAGACCACTCCTGCTAAGGCCAAAGAGCCTGCCCGTACTAGTCTAGCTTCGGACTCGGGTTGGTTGGGGGGAAACACACCACATAGGACACACTTTATACAATAGCATTAGCATTCATTGCACCTCTTTCTCTGTGAAACTATTGATTCTGAATTTCATTTGTCTTATTGTGCAGGCACGATGTCCCGATCTTACTATGATATCAGGAAGCTCCGCCGCAGCATGTCTAATCCACCTCAGGATATCGAGTATGATCGCCGCGATGATCGCGGTAGGGAGGAGAGAAGGCCTTATGAACCCTATCGCTCTCGAACCTCACGTTCTCGCTCTCCCGTTCGGTCGGACCAAGAGAAATATAAAGGTTATCAAAGTCGCAGGGAAGAGGACAGGCCACAATCGAAAGACTCCACCTCTTCCCATGAAAAGCACAGCAGAGAGAGAAGTCCTCCAAAAGATACTGAGTCTCGAAGTAAACGCAAGGTCCCTGCTACTAAACGGCCTAGGACAGATAAAGAAACTATTGAATCCTCCACACACAGGGACACTGAGTTGACGATCCCCGCTCCTCCACCACTAGATGCGGAAACTGCAATCAAGCGGGCGTATTTGGAGGAGCAATTTCCCGAACATTACTTCGAGACTTTGACTTTTCTACCTGCCCTCGATCCTATTTCTTCCAGGTGGGCAGACGAGGCCAAAGCAAAGATAGACGTGGTTGAAAAACAATATTCTGAAATGTTCAAATATTCACGCAACCTTTCCAGAATTATCCGTAATCTAATCACGAATGCTGATACAATGCAAAAAACCGCGGAAGAAGATGCAAAGGCCTTAAAGAATCTAGGAAAAGATTTAGAGGACACACAGGCCCAGCTCGCCGTTGCCCAAAGGGACGCTTCTAATTTCAAACAACAATTTGAAGATATGCAAAAACGTTATCATGATTTGCTTGAATCTCACACTCAAGAGCGTTCTGAGTTAAAAAAGCAAGTTGAAGATGCTAAGTCAGATGCCGCTAAAACGCGCCTTGCTTACACTGACCTTGAACGGAAAAATGCCGAGTTGGCAAGGAGGAATGCTGAGCTAGAAAAGAAAAATGCTGACTTGGCTTCAAAGCTATTGGAAGCGGAGAACAGAGCTGCCCTGGCGGAGAGCAATGTTGAGTGTGCTATCAAATCTGCGGAGGAGGCCCGCAATCAATTGTCAGAGGCGGAGGCTGAAATTCAGGGTTTTGGCGAATTAATGATAGAATTCTTTGCACATATCATCCGTCGCCGGAACATTTCTTGGATTGAGGATTATCCATCTACTCTATTCCAAGTATGGAGTCAGATCGTTGAGTGGGAAAAAGAGGAGCTCAAGGTCGATTCCATCGATGAGGACAAGCTGATGGAGAAATACTTAAGGGATGATGAGCCAGAACGCCTAGCTGAAGGGCGCTGCCTCATTGCTGAGGCTATGGAAGAAGAAAGGCGGAGGACTAAACAGAAGAACATTCCCGAGGCTGGTTCCTCTTCTACTGCCCCCGCAACTCCTGAAGTAGAGGGGTATGATCCTGAACACCTGGTAATCCCTCGAACAACTCTGCTATCCCCTATCCCCGAAATGGTATCAGAGACAGCAGTTACCCCCGCTGAGAAGTCTTCGGAAGGTATCCCTACCTTTTCTCCTCAATTCGTCAAGGCTATTTCTACCTTTCGCCACGTGATTGAGCAATCGATGAAAAACCCATTATTTTCTCCTGAGTTGATAACTGTTGCTTCTCACTCTGTAGGTATTGAGCCATCTGGAAAGACAGATGTGGCTCAGGGAGCCGCCTCTAGGGCAGAGCCTACGGAAAAGGAAAAAGGAGGGAAGGACAAGGCTGCTCCTATAGACTTGGGAGAAGGAAGCGAGCCGTCTAAGGCTGACACTCCCCATGATGAAGAAATGATAGCAGCCTTAAAGGATGATGGCGGTGACGGAGGACATGAGGGAGATCCAGAGGTGGCAATAGTCGGGGAGTCGAAAAGTGAGATGATGTTACTCTGGCTGCAATGAAAGCTGATCAAGATAAACGCTTGCAGTTAAAAGCTGAAGACTTAGACCCTGAAGTCCTCAAGCCTCTCGCAGTTGTGGATGCGGGATCAAGGTTAGTTGTTAAGATCTCAACTAGATCTATTACAGAGGAACTCGCTAAAAAATCTTCTCTTGATTCCAGCGCTCCGCCCTCGGGGAAGAAGCCAACCGATTCCAGCGCCGCATCTTCGGGAAAGAAAAAATCAAAGCGCATCTTGACGGAGGCCGAGAAAGAGGCAAAGGATGCGGAGAAAGCCTCCAAGAAGTCCAAGCCTCACTCGAAATCTAAATAGTGGGTTGCCTTGCGTTGTTTTAGTATTTGGTAGATCAATAATTGCTGCTGTAAGGGTGGCTCTTGCACTTTCTTTTTGGCTATTTCCCTGTACAAATTCATTCATTCGTAAATAAAAAATAATTCATTTTTTGCAATGTCTGTTTGCCAGTAGTTCTGCACTTATGTAAAAATGCATGCCTTACTATAGTTATGAAATGAAGCTACGGAGGGAGGAAATATGTGTATACATATATGCCCCCAGTCAATCTCAAAAAATAATTTAAGGCTTAATCAAGTAATCTGAATGCTCCCGATTTTCTGACGGGATTGCATTTTTCTGTGTCGTCAATGCCTGTCGTTTTTTCTGGCATTTCTTTTATACTCTCCTGTCTTACACTCAGGTTAGAGTTCTTACTGAGGCGGTCTCTTGTCTGGGTGCACCTTCACACCTCAGAGGACGTCGTCTTCCCGTCTTTTTATACTCTCTCTCTCTGGAGAGTTAGAGTTCGAACTCAGCAATCTATTCACTCCCCGTTCCTTCAGCGGGGAGGGATCTCTTTCTCAGCGCTCAGTCGGAGACGCTTTTATACTCTCTCTCTCTGGAGAGTTAGAGTTAAGAATGTCGTTTTCTCATTCTTTTATGTCTTTCGCACAAATTGTTGTTGTGCTTTTTCTTACGTTTAAACTGCCTTCAACCTTTCAGGTTTTGAATCATCATATATTCCATAATCACAACAGAATAGTCGATGAATGTATATATATAATGCATAAAAGTAAATAACACACGATATTTTTATAGTGGTTCGGCTAAGTCGTAGCCTACATCCACTTTATAGTCCTTTATTCATATCATCAGATTTTCCTAAGGCAAGTCGTGCCTTATTACAGAGTTCATAAGAGAAATAACAAAGAGTACAGCATTTCTAATCCAAATATCGCATCAAGTGTTGGGCATTCCATGCCCTAGGGACTTCTTCGCCATCTACGGTCGTTAACTTGAAGGTTCCTTTTTCAAGTTTCCGTTGGATGACAAAGGGTCCTTTCCACTTTGGGCCGAGGTGAGGAAGGGTTGGAAAGACTCTCTTTAGCACCAAGTATCCTGGTTCAAAAGTCCTAAGGCGAACTTTTTTGTCGTAATAGCGTGCCATCTGACGTCGATGTCTTGCCGCACGCAAATCCGCTTCGTCCCTTTTTTCTTCGATTTCATCAAGAGACTCGAGTAAGAGTGCCCGATTCGTCATCGGGTCATAATACGTCACCCGGTGGGAAGGGACTTCAAGCTCTACTGGGATTACTGCTTCTGAGCCAAAAGAGAGAGAGAAAGGGGTATGACCAGTAGCCGTCTTAAATGTTGTCCGATATGCCCACAAAGCTAAGGGCAATTCGTCAACCCATTTTGCCTTTGCGCGCTCTAACCGTTTCTTGAGGATGGATTTTATTACTTTGTTTATTGCTTCAACTTGCCCGTTCGACTGCGGATAAGCAACCGCAGTGTATCGCTTGTCGATTTTATACTTCTGGCAGAAATATCTGAATTCAGTACCATCGAACTGGGTCCCGTTGTCAGTTATAATGGTCCTTGGGATCCCGAATCGGCATATAATATTTCTAACCATGAAACTTATCACCTTTCTCGCCGTGATTTTGGTTAGGGGCTCAGCTTCCACCCACTTCGTAAAATAGTCCACAGCGACTATTGCATATTTCGCTCCTCCTTTAGCAATCGGTAGAACTCCGATGATATCAATTCCCCATGTGGCAAATGGCCAAGGACTCACCATTGATTTGAGTTGGGTCGACGGTGCTCTGGGGATTTTGGCGAATCTCTGGCACTTATCGCAGCGTCGTGAATAATCAGCTGCATCTTTATTAATTGTGGGCCAGAAGTATCCATATCGCAATATCTTTTTCGCTAAAGTCTGACCTCCTGTATGATCTCCACACTCACCTTCGTGCACTTCTCTTAGTACACGTTTGATGTCGTCGTGTGCTATACATCGTAACAGGGGCATAGAAAATCCTTGCCTATAAAGAGTATCATCTTGCATGACATATCTAGTAGCCTTGTGAACTATAGCCCTTTTCTCACTCTTCTTTGATGGGAGTGTCCCATTCTTAAGGAAGTTCTTAATTGGGGTCATCCATGACTCCTTCTCCGGTTCCGCTTCGAAAGCGAACTCAATTTCCATCAACTCAAAGCTTGGCGATTCCAACGTTTCAATTGGAATTATTTCAGTCTCTTCTGGATTGTCGGAACTAGCTAGCTTTGCCAGCCTGTCCGCCTTCTGGTTTTCGGCTCTTGGGATATGTGTTATACTGTACCGCTCCAGGTTGCTCAATAGCTCTCTCACTTTCCCGAGGTAGGCGATAAGTCGAGGTCCCCGAGCCACAAATTCCTCTCGCACTTGGCAAACAACGATTTTGCAGTCACAGAATATGTCCAACATTCTTATTCCGAGGTCTTTAGCAAGCTTCATCCCGGCAATCAGGGTTTCGTATTCAGAGTCATTGTTAGTCGCCGAAAATTCTAATCGTAGAGCGTAATATAATGACCGTCCTTCAGGAGTGACTAAGACGATTCCAGCTCCAGACCTTTGGTCGTTCTTGGCTCCATCTGTGTATAGCTTCCATAGATCTATCTTTAACTCATCTTCGGACTTGACCACTTTGTCGTTGATCACTTCCTCCTCTGGGATAGTGAACTCTGCTATAAAGTCTGCCAGAGCTTGCCCCCTTATCGACCTTCGTGGCTGAAAATTTAAATCAAACTGACTTAATTCTATATTCCATTTGATCAACCTTCCCGATGCTTCGGGTCTCTGCAACACCTGCCTCAGCGGCTGGTCAGTGTATATGGTTATTGGATGAGCTTGGAAATAGTGACGAAGTTTTCGGGATGCGATTAGGAGGCTGTAAGTGAGCTTCTCAATCTTTGCGTAGTTGCGTTCTGCCGCTGCCAATTTCTTGCTTACATAATATACTGGCCTTTGCACTTTGTCTTCTTCTCGAACCAAGGCTGTGCTA
The DNA here is from genome assembly GCA_030737875.1 of Allium sativum. NCBI lineage: Eukaryota > Viridiplantae > Streptophyta > Magnoliopsida > Asparagales > Amaryllidaceae > Allium > Allium sativum. Next base: position 488,973,732 of record CM060913.1, read on the forward strand.
ACGGCATGAGCCGAAACTGCCAAGTAAACAAATAACTCTTCGTGATCCACTGGTTTTGACAAAATCGGTGGTTTTTCTAGCAATTCCAATAAATTTCGAAAGGCCTCAACACAGTCCGGAGTCCACTCGAAGTTCGTCTTTCCCCTTTTAATCAAATCAAAAAATGGGACGCATTTGTCCGTGGCTTTGGAGATAAACCTACTCAATGCAGCTACTTTCCCCGCAAGGCTTTGGACGTCTTTAATTCTCTTTGGCTCTTCAATGTTTCTAATCGCTGCTATTTGGCTGGGATTGATTTCAATTCCTCAGGAGCTCACAATGAAGCCTAGGAACTTTCCCTATGCCACTCCAAATGAGCATTTCAAAGGATTCAACTTCATCCGATACTTTCGTAGGATACCAAACATTTCTGCCAAGTCTTGCGTATGGCTGGAGGACTGTTTCGATTTGACAAGCATATCATCCACATAAACTTCCATAGTCTTCCCTATTTGATTATAAAACATTCTGTTCACCAGGCGCTGATAAGTGGCTCCGGCGTTTTTCAATCCGAATGGCATCACAACATAGCAATATAACCCCAAATTTGTAATGAAGCTCGTATGCTCTTGATCTGGCACGTGCATAGGAATTTGGTTGTACCTAGAATATGCGTTCATGAAAGAAAGAAGTTCATGACCTGCTGTCGAATCTACAAGCTGGTCAATCCTGGGAAGTGGGAAACTATCTTTTGGGCAAGCTTTGTTCAAATCTGAAAAATCAATGCAAGTCCGCCACTTTCCATTCGGCTTCTTTACTAAAACGGGATTCGATATCCAGTCGGGATATGTCGAATCTCGAATAAATCCGTTCTGTTTCAGCTTCTCCACTTCTTCTTTGAGAGCAGCCGACCTCTCTGGGCCCAGCGTACGTCTCTTTTGCTTCACAGGCGGATGTTTCGGGTTTACATTTAGTGAGTGACTTATGATGGATGGCGATATCCCACACATGTCAGCGTGGGTCTAGGCAAACACGTCCAAGTTCGCCTTTAGGAAATCCGTTAGTTCTTTAGCCCGACGTGGATCCAATTGAGACCCAATCTTCAAAACTCTTGTTGGATCAGCTTCATCAATGGGAATTTCCACCGTCGCTTCATTAGGAGTTGCATTTCTAGTCTCTGGTTCCTCATCTTTTCTGGGATCCAGGTCTTCAGGCGTTCCTTTAGGCAACTCCTTCGGGGTCGATCTCTCTAATTGCTACGCCGAGCCCCCCTTTGGGGGAGGCGAGGCATCTTTACTCTCGATGTTAAGTCCTTTCATAAACATCTTTAATTTGGCAACATAGCAGGCCCGTCCGGAAACTTGATCCCCTCTCATTACTCCAGTTCCGGCTTCAGTTGGGAACTTAAGCAATAAACACGAAGGGGCAATGCAAGCCCTGAATTCAGCAAGGGAAGGCCTTCCCAAAAATGCATTATAAGGCGAATCTACGTCCAACACTATGAATTGAAGCATTCGCACTCTTCGGCGTTCTCCTTGCCCCAAGGTTACGGGCAATTCTATGTACCCCATGGGGGCTGTTGACGCCCCGTTGAAGCCTCTGATCCATCCTTCACATGGCTTCAAATCTTCAGATTCAAGCTTCATCTGATCGAATGACTTTTTAAATAAAATATTAACAGAACTTCCGTTGTCTACTAACACCTTATGAACCAAGGCCAGCCCAATGGTGGTAGTAATGACCAACGGATCATCAGTGGGTGATTGGATCCCAGTATTATCTCTACTGCGGAACACCACGTCGTCAAACATTGTCTTCTGTTGTTTTATGGGGGCGATATCTTCCAAATTATCACCTTCATTCACATCTACGTGCTTGGCAGCATTTACATATTGATCCATTGCTCTAAAACTACGGATTGCTGGGTGAGGTCCACCCACTATGGAGTTGATAACAATTCCCTTGCCTTTCTGCTGCGCTATAGGCTTGGGAGCAGATTGAATCTGTTTTAGAGCCTGCTCTCCTTGCCCCCTATCCCTCGGGGCAACCTTATATTCATCCAGTTTCCCTTCGCGCAGCAGCTTCTCAATCACATCTCTCAAATGTCGACATTTATTGGTTGAATGCCCATGAGTTCCATGAAACAAACAAAACTTCCCGGTTGCCATTTCTTTCTCTGTCGAGTCACGAGGTGGCGGTCTTTTATATTGCAAAACGTTGTATGTATCCAGGTAAATGTTCTCCAGAGTGTCGTTCAACGGTGTATAATCCTCATAAGTCTGGAATCAGGGCCTTTTGCTAGGATCACTTCCCCTATTTCTATTTCTTCTGTTACCGTTCGCATTACAGTTATTGTTGTTGCCCCCATTTCCAGAATTGTCGTTTCCACTCTTGTTTCCCACATTCACTTCAACTTTTCCAGAACTTTCCCCAGACTGCTTCACGACGACGTTACTCTGAACATTTTCTTTTGAAGCTGCTTCAGACTTTCTCTTTCGGTTTGCCCTGGCCTCCTCTCGTCTTAAATAAATATCAGCCTTTTCATAGAATATCTCTCTCGTGGAGGGTGTCTTCCCATAAAGGTAATCTCCAAACTCAGATTCAGGATTGACTCCTTCCTTTAATGCCATCAAAATGGTGGGCTCATGCGGGTGACTAACTTCAGTCACAGCTAAGTTAAAACGGTCAAGATATGACCTCAAAGACTCTCCTGGAGCCTGCTTAATTCTTGATAATTCAATAACACTTTTGGACTTTCGGGTATGGAGTCGGAACTGATTCATAAAACGTTCGCTCAGTTCCCTATAATTCGAAACCGAACGAGGGGGAAGTCGGGTAAACTAGAACAACGCCACATCTTCTAAATAGACCGGGAATGCTTTACACTTCACTGCATCAGGAGCAACAGCAGCATTCATGAGCCACGAGTATCGCATCAAATGCTGTCCCGGATCAGTTCTCCCATTGTACTTGTCCATCTGTGGTAGGTTAAAACGCCGAGGAAACTAAAAGTCGAGGATGTCGTCAGTGAAGGGAGTATGGCTTCGCTCAATGCCATAATCTTCATTGGTATAGTTCCGGCTCTCGGACATAATCTGGCGTACCATTGCCTGTACATCAGCATTAGTTAGGGGCCGTTCAGGTTCCCTGGCCCTGGTATCCGGGTTCCTTCTGGGCTCTTGTTCAGGAGATGCCCTTCTTCTTTGAGCTGCTTCTGCTCTACTCTGTTCCCTACGCTCCCGGTCGATCTCGGGAGGAGGGGACTGGATCCTTTGCCCCCGAGTGGGATCATTGTGTCCTAGTGCTCGTGCAATATCCTCGCGAGACCCCAAAGATCCGAATGTCAGCTGCTCCAAATTCTGAGGTCGTTCAAGCGGTCTTCGTTCACGGGGCCGCTCTTCCTCGGAAGAAGAAGACTGATCCACTGGTGTGTGACGAACCGGTGATGGGGTTCTCTGTCTACGGAGTTCGCTAATTTCCCTGCTCATGAGTCTCATATTTTCTTGCATCATGAGATTGGTGCGCTCGTGGAATTTCATAGCCTCCCTAGTACTCTCAAGCATGTCAAGCAGGCGCGAGAAATCTCCTTGAGTAATGGGCGCGGATGGATTGACCTGATCATTGACCCAGGTGGTTGGAATTGGAGCATTTGTAGGGGCTCGAGTAGAGGTTCCAACATCACCAAGTGACGGGTCGGTTCGGAGATGAGAAATCGGGTCGGGTCGGAGCTGGGAAGCCTGTTCGGGTCGGAGCTGGAAAGCCAGGTCGGGTCGGTGTAGGGCAAGTTGCTCGGGTCGGTTCAGGTTGGGGGAATGCACTGCTTCAGAATCTCCTACCCGGATCGGATCGGAGCTCTCCCCCTGAAGGCGGTTCGGGTTTCCTGTATCGGTTCATCCTGCTGCTGAGCTCTGCCCACGAGACCTTGTCACGACCGCATTTTGCTGATCTTCGCCAACTCCATTTCCTCGACCAGATTGAACTTCTTTGCCTTTTCCTTTAGCCACGGTTCTTAAACAATCAATTCAACAAATATCCAAAAACGTTGAAACTTGAGGATTAACTTCTTTGAACTCAACGGTCCAAAAAGTAGAACGATAATCCCGAAAAACAAAGGATTCAGATGGTTCTCAGTGAAAGCACCTAAATGTTAGACCAAAATGTGGTTCTAACACCCAAATTGACTAAAAACAGAATGAAATAAGATCAAAAGTAAAATAGAGACATAGAATTTATAGTGGTTCGGCAAAGAAAAGCCTGCGTCCACTTGTTAATCACTATTCTCAATGATATTGTTGCAGTTACAATGAGATATTCTGTGACAATCCCAAAATCCCAGGGGCGGTATTAAGGATAATCATAGGGAAATAACACATTAATCATCATAGCAGAGAACAGATAATAGCAGAAACAATAAATAGAATAATTTTACATGGATATGACAGCGGAATCACAACATGTAATATCAGAATAGCATAGCGTGGGATATAACTTAGTAAATAAAAGGAAAGTGATCAGTCATCATCGCCAGAGGCGGAATACATACATGCAGTAAGACATAATAAGGGTATCAGTCTACATCGCCGAAGGCGGAATACATATACATATAATAATAAATACGGAAAGTAAATCAGTCTGCACCGCCAGTGGCGGAATCATAACATCAGTATAGTAATGGCGGAAAAAGTCAAAGTCGTCTCTGTGAAGTCAGCCTCGCCATAAGCCAAAAATGCACCCTATGCAGCAGTGCAGAGCCAAAAAAAACCTGTCACCTATGTACTAGGCTGCCCGTGTGAAAATAAGGGCACCCGCATTTGCAAAGTGAAACAAACAACGAGTCAGTCATGGGGACTGGTATGAGGAATCTATTTAACAGTTAAACAACAGTAATAGCAAATCATTGGACCACGCCACTTTCGCGGAACGGGTTTACTCCAGTGATTGCTAGTGCATTTAAAACAAAGTAAATTCTTTTAAAACAACACAATGTTTTTAGAAAGAATGAAGCCATTATAAGACTCAGGTCCCATCACACAATGCAACGCAAGCCGGAGGATAGAGTTTTACCTTATAATAGCCAAATATGCTTGATACGTATAAAGCAAAATCATTTGATATTATTACTAGTGCATATATGTTTCAAAAACGAATAGCATCATAAATATCAATCATAGGCGGCATAGCTACCATATACTATGTCGCCATACTAGTTCTACAATCGAGTCCGTTATTTCGTATTGGAAATTGGATTTCCGTCATGAGTCGAGGCAAGGGGCAAGCTCCTCTCCGCTTCGAGACATTCTAGCAAATGCCTTAGGACTACGCACTCTGGGTAACCCCTGGATCCTCCAAGGCCGGTCCTCTCTTACGTTTGAGGATTAGTTATTCCTGAGCACACGTTTCCCGGTCCTTACAGACCTATATCGAGGCGCCTCGCATTCCAACAACCACAAAGGTGAAAAGTAAATATAAATGTCAGGGCTGGTAAGTCACTGACACCACCATAGCTAGAAAGAAACGTCATGCTCTCCTTGGGTCCTTATCCCGTTTTTGACTCATACCGAGGTGTGAGGCTCGCGAATCCACGCTATACACAAAGCTAGGTCACGTAGACCGTGCTTTGATCATCATCCACAAGACTTTGCTTTGCAACAGAAGCCTTGATCACAACATCTTGGCATGCCACATAGGCAGTCCACTCCATACGATTGATTTCCATCGATATATAACCTTTGAGCTCGTACGTCTCAGAGAAGGGCGTTAAGCAAAAGAATAAATTCTCCGCCGCCAAGCAGATATATATTTAACAGAGATCAACCAGTATAGAACAAAATCCAATGTCAGACACACAGTCCATTTACAAGTCCATTTTGGGTCTGAACGAAACCGGAGGCGTCAAATTCCTCGCATATCTGTCCAATCAACACATACGTTCAGACGGCTACTACCTCCGTCCCTTTCCGGTAGCTACTCCAATCAGGAACCTCAGTAGCGCCCATCCAACCGATACGAAGATCGTCGGTCTTGAATCGTCTTTGCATTTTCCAATTCGAATCGCTCGATAAATTATTTGAAATGAGGGTTAGCTCGGCCTTTTCAAATAATTCACGTCATTAGAATTTAAATCGATTTTCTATATGGTTATATTATTCGACATCCGTCTTTCAGTTATTTAGTGTTATTTTCATGTCAAACACATACAACCATCAAATATCAAACAATTCAAGCCCAATTGGTTTATTTTCAATCAATGTTGCTTATAATATTTTATAACGATTTTTCGCCATTTTTATTTATTTAAAAATGGCCATATTTAATTAAACGACGTTTCAGGTCGTGCCGTGGCACTGGCGCTATTTTTCCCCTAATTTGTTTTACACATATCGGAAAATCTAACCGTTGGATTTCTACAAAGTCTATATCAGTGGGAAGATATTCCCAAAGCGAACCCCACGGTTCCAGTTTCGTGAAAATCCGACTGTCGGATCTCCCACACTAGTCGTTTGAAGTTACGGTTTCAAAATTCGAACTGCAGCGTCGTTGTTTGATTAAATTTAATTATATTTATATTTAAATATAAATATAAACGATTCTAGCGCTGTTTTTCTTCTGATTTGAATTAAACATCCCGGACAATCCAACCGTTGGATTGTTACAAGGTTGGTGCTGTTGGAAAGATATTTCCAAGGCGAACCCAGCGGTTGCGGTTTCGGGAAAATCTGATGGTCGGATTTCTCGTACTAATCGTTTCAAATTACGATTCCGAAACGCGAACTTCACGGCCTCTATTCCTTTTAATTATATTTATATTTATATATATAAATATAGTTCATTCTATAATTTCAACTATAGTTCATTTTATATTTTCAACTTCGTTTTCACTTCAAATATTTCACTGACGCCTTAATATTTCGAAAAATTTCGCCATAACCTCCTTTGTACGGGGAGGGGTTTGGAAATTTATTGGGCCGTATTAGGTACCCAATAAATCCTAAAAAGCATTCACATATTTATAGTGATATATTCTGGTGTTTACGGGGGAGCATGTACTGATAATCACTCCAGAGAATAAATTCCCGTCACCCCGTTTCCGTGTGGAAATAAATAGTCCATGTGCCGTATCTAATAACTAGAGCGACGTGATTATTGTCAACTCTAGACCCGTGTGGGGTTTTTATTAATCTGGCAATTTATCGTTATAATTTATATAGTCCATATCAGTCATCAGTTCAACCTATAGTACATAGTCATCGCCATACAAGCCTCTTGCTTGTATGGTAAATCTTCCACCTCGTCACACAAGCTCCAATTGCTTATGTGGAATATGGTGAAGTATGCCTATCGTCAAGAAGTATGCCATGTAGTGTAGTTCAAAATTAATTGTTACTATCCTATGGCGTTATTTATTATTTCACACAGAATAGCCAGCACTCCGCATCCAATGGCATTCACAGGAGTTGATATATAAATAAAATTGCGCAGCCAACTCATCAAGGTTTACCTATTTGTCGGGCATGCAAATAATTTCTTTACTCTACAGCTAATCCATTTTTCCTGTTCAACACATGTATATATATATGCAGAACAAAGCTAATAATAATATTTCTAGCAAACTATTATTTATTTCAACACGTGTGTATTTTTAACTAAGCGTATACATGATAAAAGGAATATTTTTATCATCAAAAATATTTTTTCGACACATGTGTATTTTTAACTAAGCGTATACATGATAAAAGGAATATTTTTATCATCAAAAATATTTATTCGACACATGTGTATTTTTAACTAAGCGTATACATGATAAAAGGAATATTTTTATCATCAAAAATATTTATTCGACACATGTGTATTTTTAACTAAGCGTATACATGATAAAAGGAATATTTTTATCATCAAAAATATTTATTCGACACATGTGTATTTTTAACTAAGCGTATACATGATAAAAGGAATATTTTTATCATCAAAAATATTTATTCGACACATGTGTATTTTTAACTAAGCGTATACATGATAAAAGGAATATTTTTATCATCAAAAATATTTATTCGACACATGTGTATTTTTAACTAAGCGTATACATGATAAAAGGAATATTTTTATCATCAAAAATATTTATTTGACACATGTGTATTTTTAACTCTTCATATTCAGAATAAAAATATAGTTTTTATCGTCTGTTCATTTTATTTTTAAAATACGATAACATTCAACACATGAAATTCAACTCGACGAACAAATTGCAATTCAACACATGAATATTCTATATAGTTTGTATATATATAAAAATGTGATTTTTATCGCTAAAGCCATTTGTTTAATTTCAAATAATATTCAACACATGAATTTCAACTCAACGAATGAATTGCAACTCAACACATGAATACTCTATATAGTTTGTATATATATAAAAATGTGATTTTTATCGCTAAAGCCATTTGTTTAAATTCAAATAATATTCAACACATGAATTTCAACTCAACGGATGAATTGCAACTCAACAGATGAATATTCTATATAGCATATGTAATTTATTTCAACGAATGAAAATTATTCTAACACATAAATATTTCAGAAAATTTCGACAGCATAACGGCAGGGTAGTTAAAACCGGGACCGTCCCTAGTACGGCTCCTCGCTCTACCTTAAAACCTCGCGGTTTTTGACAATGAGGATCATGCATCTAGTTCGCACGCAGGCGGCATGTTTTATTTTCAATTCCACAATCCTATTCTATTTTGTTTCAACCACAAGAGGGTATTTTTCAACCACAAAGGTATTTTTCAACCACAAAGGTATTTTTCAACCACAAACAATTATTTCCAACCATTCGTCATACTATATAATATCACGTCAATCACAAACAATTATTTCCAACCATTCGTCATACTATATAATATCACGTCAATCACAAACAATAAATATCGTCCATGGTCTGTGGACGAGGGGAGTATATACATATATATATATATAATATAATAATTCACTTGCATTTCATCACAATTCAAAGCATATATGTTTCATTCAACGCTTGTATAATTTATACATCGCTAATATAACTTATACAACACATGTACATGAGGTATACAATGCGTATATAATTTATACTTCGCTTATATAATTTATACAACACGATTTCATTCACACAAATAGTTTAGATTCCTCACACTGGTTATTGCAGTGCTAAAAATCGTAGGAAGGTCAGAAAAATCCGCGGCTTCTTCTAGAATGTAGAGAGCCTCCTTGCGGTCACGGTGTCTCCTGTTTCATCAAATTTCGTTAAAGAACGAAAAAGATATTATTTTTCAAAGTTTTGCAACACTTAAAAGTGTTATTTTCATTTCAAAATTTACATCAGTAAAGTTTTTAAAATCTTCGAAACTAGGTCACGATTTTTCAGCCAATCCGTACCTCGATGCTTCGATCAGACCTTGCTGCATCAAAGAGCTACGAACCACCTCCAGATCGGCGGTGGTGGCGAAGGGTTCGGTGGCCTGTGCTCGTCGCGGCGGCGCCCTGAAGGTCGTGACTTCCTCGTCGATTTCCGACGTCGATAGTCGATGGCTGGGGTCGTGGGTTGGTCGGATTTGGAGAGGAGGCGAAGGCGGTCAGAAGTCTCAACTGGCGGCGGCGGTGAAATCGCCTGAGGCGGCGGCAATGTTGTCGAGAAGGTTCGAGCACTGTGCGTCGTCCAGATCGTCTCTGGCGGGTAGGGTTTCGGATTTTTTTTTAAAGAAAAATTCCTATTGGTCCATGCTTTATAGAAATGTTTAAATAGTGTTTTTGCAAACGGACTCTTTTTCAAACCCAACGACTGTCGCCCCTAGCTAAATACCCTCATTCCGGACACAATGGGATATGTTTCGTTGGCCATTTCGACTGTTACAGTCAGTTATTTTTCAAATTAAAATATAAAACATTCGATATTTAATTTAAACGTACATTTCAATTTGCCAGGGCCACAAACTGAATCGAAAAATTCCAGAAAAATAAATCTAGCTTTGTTTTGACGATACGGTCCTAACAAAACCAGTTTCGTCGAATTCTGAGCTCGTTTGAAAAACGGCCATTTTTAGGTCGACCCATTTTAACAGAATTTGACCAAACACATTATCTTTTGCCCCGCTCACATACTAGCTTCAAAAATTATGAAATTTGAAACTTAGCAATAATTTGACATCCCGGACCCAACAAAAATGGTTTCATCGAATTACGAGGTCGTATGCAAAATCTCAATTTTCAAGGGCTATATATACTATATAGCGACCTTTCTGAAAATTCATTTGGCCATAACTTTTTATTACCGCTTTGAAACTTCGATTTTTCAGATTCGTTAGAAAGGTATTGATAAACAGATTTAAATATTTTCAGTTTCGTCAAAATCCGTTATATTTTCCACCCGATACAGTCAGACAAAGTTTGTATTCAAAATTTCAAACTGCCATACCATACCAATTCTATATTTTATTGAAATATGCTATTTCAACTATTCAAATTTCTTGGTAATAACCTGATTTAAAATTTTTAAACTGGTTCACATTTTCCGGGTTATTACAATCTCCCCCACTTAAAACTTTTCGTCCTCGAAAAGGAAATTACAGCTAAGTAGGAAATAAAATGTAAATGCAAAGTATTGTAAAGGTACCTTGCACCAGAGTTAGTCGGAGATGTCCACTCTGCATTTGGGATAGGCTCGTTTAATGTTTTCCTCAGTTTCCCAAGTACAGTCTCTAGGATCACTACTCCACTGCACTTTGACTAAATGAATCTTTTTCCTCCTCAGCTCTCTAGTTTCTTTGCCAACTATCTTTAATGGCTCTCTTCTGAGTGCTAATTCTGGAGTTATGTCTATATCCTGTTGCGCTGCTTCTTCTACAACAAGATCCGGATCATGAACATGTTTTCTGAGTTGAGACACGTGGAACACATCATGTACACCAGGTAACCAATTAGGTAATGAAACCCTATATGCAAGAGTTCCAATCCGTTCAAGTATAGGAAAGGGACCAATAAATCTCGGTGCCAACTTCCCAGTCTTGCCAAATCTGATTACTCCTCGCATTGGAGAAACTCTTAAATAAACATAATCGCCAACGGCAAACGATATATCCCTTCTTCTCGCATCAGCATAACTTTTCTGTCGGCTCTGTGCGGTTTTTAATCGCTTCTTAATGAAATCGACTTTATCCGATGCTTCTTGAATCATATCGGGCCCTAACACAAGTCTGTTGCCAGGTTCTACCCAACATGCGAGGGATCTGCACGGTCTACCGTATAATGCTTCAAATGGAGACATTCCCAAACTTGCTTGATAGCTATTGTTGTAAGAGAATTCGGCTAAATGTAAGTGATCTTCCCATGAGCCTCCAAAATCGATTACGCAAGCCCGCAATAAATCTTCTAGAATTCTATTCACCCGCTCAGTTTGGCCATCTATCTGAGGGTGATAAGCGGTGCTTAGATTCAATTTGGTTCCCAATTCTTCTTGGAATGCTTCCCAGAATTTGCTAGTAAACAGGGGATCTCTATCACTGACTATATTGAGCGGCACTCCATGTAGTTTAACTATTTCTTTGAAGTAAATCTGTGCTAGACTTTGAGCCGTTATGTTGGATCGGACAGGTATGAAATGGGCAGGATTCGTGAAGCGATCTACGATTACCCATATACTGTCGTTTCCTTTTCTAGTTCGAGGCAAACCATCGATGAAGTCCATCGAGATTTGTTCCCACTTCCATCCTGGAATTTCTAATGGTTGTAATAATCCAGCTAATTTCTGCTGCTCACTCTTAATTAGCTGACAAGTGGGGCATCTGCTAACATATAATGAGATATCTCTTTTCATTGACCTCCACCAGAATGTACGTTTGATATCGTTATACATTTTGCTCACACCGGGATGGATGCTTAATTTGGACTTGTGGCACTCATCAAGTATTTTTCTTCTGAGCTCGGGAAGGTTTGGGATGCAAATTCTGCCCTTTAATCTAAGAACTCCTTTGTCATCGAGTCGAAAACTTGTGGATTTACCTCCTTTGACTCTCTGACTGATTCTTTGAATAAATTCATCGTCTTTCTGAAGGGTCGAGATCCTGTCTATTAATGAAGACGTGATGACAAAACTGGCGATGATTTCATTCTTTCTGCTGAGCGCATCTGCTACAACATTGGCTTTCCCTGCAGTGTATAGAATTTCAAAATCGTATGCTGCAAGGAATTCTAACCAACGCTGTTGTCTCAAATTTAGATCTTTCTGAGTGAATAGATATTTCAAGGATTGATGATCGGTAAATAGTTCGAACTTCTCGCCCAATAAATAATGCCTCCAGATTCTTAAAGCAAACACGATAGCTAATAACTCAAGATCATGAGTAGCATAGTTCCTTTCATGCGGCTTTAGCTGACGACTGGCATAAGCGATCACTTGGCCTTTTTGCATTAACAATGCTCCTAGCCCTCTAATAGAAGCGTCTGTCCATACAGTCAAGTCTTGATTGCCTTCTATAATTGTCAACACTGGAGCAGTTGTCAACTTCCGTTTCAGCTCCTGGAAAGCTTCTTCACATTCGGGAGTCCATTTGAATTTCTCATGCTTCTTTGTAAGCTTTTTCAATACACCAGATATCTTTGAAAAATCCTGAACGAATTTCCGATAGTAACTAGCCAATCCAAGGAAACTTCGAACTTCAGTGGGTGTAGTAGGTTGTTTCCAGTTCTGAATCGCTGTAATTTTGCTTGGATCTACAGCAATTCCTTCCTTTGACACGACATGGCCTAGGAACTTAACTTCATTCTGCCAGAAGACACACTTAGAAAATTTAGCTTTCAAGACATTTCTCCTTAGAATTCTCAACACTTGTTCTAAATGTTTTGCATGTTCGTCTTCCGACTTGGAGTAGATTAAAATGTCATCGATGAAGACTAGAACAAATTTATTCAATACCCCAAGGGACACTCTGTTCATAAGATCGACGAAGTATGCCGGAGCATTACACAAGCCGAATGGCATTACTAACCATTCGTAGAATAAATCGGGACCCCTGAAGGCTGTCAAAGGAACACAGTCTTCTGCTATACGCAACTGGTGGAAACCTGTAGCTAGGTCCATTCTGGAGAATACTGTTGCTCCATTTAGTTGATCTAACAGATCGTCTATTCGTGGCAAGGGATATTTGTTCTTCATTGTCTGTTTATTGAGATCTCGGTAATCAACACAAAGTCTTAGAGTACCGTCTGATTTTGGGACAAATACTACTGCGGCTCCCCATGCTGAAAAGCTCGGTCTGATCAGACCTTTCCAAAGCAATTCTCGGGTTTGACTACTTAACTCATCTTTTTCTTTCGGGACCATTCTTCTAATTGGATGTACTACTGGTCGAGCGTTAGGAATTAGATCTATTCTAAATTCAATTTCTCTTTGCGGCGGTAAGTTTTCTACTTCTTCAAACACATCCGCATAGTTTTTAACGACTGGTATCTTTTCTATTGAAGGGGGAGTAACTTCTAAAGAAGACCAAAATTCTGTTCTATTTATTTTTGAACCATGGCATGGTATATATATAGGTCCAAGCTTCGTTTCGACTTTAACGATTCTGTCGGCACATCTAACTTCGGCTTTATATTTTGTTAACCATTCCAAACCGAGAATAACATCGAATTCTAATAAATTCATGATGATTAACCTATGGGGAAACTTGTAAAAAGAATAGGAGATAGGCACTCTGCAGTACGAATTGAGACTAACAGAACCTCCTATCAGGTTTTGAACTTTAATTGCTTCTTCAAGCTTCCTTGGATTCAATTTTAATTTGTGAACAAGGTTACCAGAAATGAAGCTACGTGATGCACCAGTATAAAAAATTACAGAAATAGGAATATTTTTAATGGTAAGGGTACCTCCCAAGACGTCAGGTTTACCTGATCCATCGGTGGTAGCTGGCGGGGTCTTCCCGTCATAGACATGAGCCACTTGTGCATTCTGCTTCAGAGGACAGTTCCTGCTATAGTGCCCCTTCTTATGGCAGTTGTAGCATTCGGCTGAGTCATTTGCCTTTGGCTTCCTCGGAGCTTTGCATACATTAGAAAAATGACCTGGCTTCCCGCAGTTGTAGCAATTTCCTTTTGGGATCTTTGCAGGTTTCTGAGTAGCGGCCGCGGTAATGCTAGATTCGGGTTGATCTGTTGAAGCCTTGCGCTTATTTCCTGCTTGGCTTTTGGCGCAGTCTTGGCTAGCATGCCTTTCATCCATGTCTTCATAATTGCAAGCCATCTCTACTAATTCTGAAAAGGAGAGTTTGATGTTGCTCATAACTCTATCGTGGTACTTGCACTTCAGCCCAAATATGAACCTCTTGTTCTTTGCTTTGTTGGTCAAAATCAGTTCTGGAGCATAGCGCGATAACTGGGTGAACTTATTTAGATAATCCTGAATAGAGAGATCTCCTTGCTGGAGATTAGCAAACTGCTCTCGCATCCTCTCTAGAGCCTGTTCCGGTACAAACTTCTCATTGAACATAGTTTTGAATTGCTCCCAAGTCCTGACAGTACCAGCTGCATCCTCTGAGGTAATGGCATCCCACCACAGCTCTGCTTCCTCCTGAAGGAGCCAAATACCAAGTCGGGCTTTGTTGTTGGTTCCCATACCCATGCCTTCGAAGATTTTCTCACAGGTCTTCAGCCAAGCTATAGCCTCGGTCAATGTACCAGTGCCAGTAAACGGTTTTCCCCCAAGATTTCTGTACCTCTTTGCTACTTTGTCAAGCTCAAAGTCTTCGGGTGCTGGTGGCGGAACAATAGGGCCTTCCACAACTACGGGGATATTCCCCCGTCCTCCTGCTGTATCTCCTCGGCCTCCACGGCCTCCTCTAGCTGCTGCTCCACGTGTAGCCATCTAAGAGAACTGTATAAGCAAGAAAAGAGTCAAGCTCACAGATTTGATAATTTTCATAAATGATAAAGCAGGGGAATACAAGGAAAGATAATGATGATGTACTGATCAAACTGTTTTGCTAATCTGCTTAGCTCATTCTAGGACATTGCTAATCCTATCTCTAATGAGCTACTCGCATTAGAACACTACTGATTCTATTCTGACGAGGTGTTTAATGTGTTAGATCCCAGAACTAAGGTTAACCAAAGCTCTGATACCAACTGTGACGATCCCAAAATCCCAGGGGCGGTATTAAGGATAATCATAGGGAAATAACACATTAATCATAATAGCAGAGAACAGATAATAGCAGAAACAATAAATAGAATAATTTTACATGGATATGACAGCGGAATCACAACATGTAATAATATCAGAATAGCATAGTGTGGGATATAACTTAGTAAATAAAAGGAAAGTGATCAGTCATCATCGCCAGAGGCGGAATACATACATGCAGTAAGACATAATAAGGGTATCAGTCTACATCGCCGAAGGCGGAATACATATACATATAATAATAAATATGGAAAGTAAATCAGTCTGCATCGCCAGTGGCGGAATCATAACATCAGTATAGTAATGGCGGAAAAAGTCAAAGTCGTCTCTGTGAAGTCAGCCTCGCCATAAGCCAAAAATGCACCCTATGCAGCAGTGCAGAGCCAAAAACAACCTGTCACCTGTGTACTAGGCTGCCCGTGTGAAAATAAGGGCACCCGCGTATGCAAAGTGAAACAAACAACGAGTCAGTCATGGGGACTGGTATGAGGAATCTATTTAACAGTTAAACAATAGTAATAGCAAATCATAGGACCACGCCACTATCGCGGAACGGGTTTACTCCTGTGATTGCTAGTGCATTTAAAACAAAGTAAATTCTTTTAAAACAACGCAATGCTTTTAGAAAGAATGAAGCCATTATAAGACTCAGGTCCCATCACACAATGCAACGCAAGCCGGAGGATAGAGTTTTACCTTATGATAGCCAAATATGCTTGATACGTATAAAGCAAAATCATTTGATATTATTACTAGTGCATATATGTTTCAAAAACGAATAGCATCATAAATATCAATCATAGGCGGCATAGCTACCATATACTATGTCGCCATACTAGTTCTACAATCGAGTCCGTTATTTCGTATTGGAAATTGGATTTCCGTCATGTGTCGAGGCAAGGGGCAAGCTCCTCTCCGCTTCGAGACATTCTAGCAAATGCCTCAGGACTACGCACTCTGGGTAACCCCTGGATCCTTCAAGGCTGGTCCTCTCTTACGTTTGAGGATTAGTTATTCCTGAGCACACGTTTCCCGGTCCTTACAGACCTATATCGAGGCGCCTCGCATTCCAACAACCACAAAGGTGAAAAGTAAATATAAATGTCAGGGCTGGTAAGTCACTGACACCACCATAGCTAGAAAGAAACGTCATGCTCTCCTTGGGTCCTTATCCCGTTTTTGACTCATACCGAGGTGCGAGGCTCGCGAATCCATGCTATACACAAAGCTAGGTCACGTAGACCGTGCTTTGATCATCATCCACAAGACTTTGCTTTGCAACAGAAGCCTTGATCACAACATCTTGGCATGCCACATAGGCAGTCCACTCCATACGATTGATTTCCATCGATATATAACCTCTGAGCTCGTACGTCTCAGAGAAGGGCGTTAAGCAAAAGAATAAATTCTCCGCCGCCAAGCAGATATATATTTAACAGAGATCAACCAGTATAGAACAAAATCCAATGTCAGACACACAGTCCATTTACAAGTCCGTTCTGGGTCTGAACGAAACCGGAGGCGTCAAATTCCTCGCATATCCGTCCAATCAACACATACGTTCAGACGGCTACTACCTCCGTCCCTTTCCGGTAGCTACTCTAGTCAGGAACCTCAGTAGCGCCCATCCAACCGATACGAAGATCGTCGGTCTTGAATCGTCTTTGCATTTTCCAATTCGAATCGCTCGATAAATTATTTGAAATGAGGGTTAGTTCGGCCTTTTCAAATAATTCACGTCATTAGAATTTAAATCGATTTTCTATATGGTTATATTATTCGACATCCATCTTTCAGTTATTTAGTGTTATTTTCATGTCAAACACATACAACCATCAAATATCAAACAATTCAAGCCCAATTGGTTTATTTTCAATCAATGTTGCTTATAATATTTTATAACGATTTTTCGCCATTTTTATTTATTTAAAAATGGCCATATTTAATTAAACGACGTTTCAGGTCGTGCCGTGGCACTGTTTTTCCCCTAATTTGTTTTACACATATCGGAAAATCTAACCGTTGGATTTCTACAAAGTCTATATCAGTGGGAAGATATTCCCAAAGCGAACCCAACGGTTCCAGTTTCGTGAAAATCCGACGGTCGGATCTCCCATACTAGTCGTTTGAAGTTACGGTTTCAAAATTCGAACTGCAGCGTCGTTGTTCGATTAAATTTAATTATATTTATATTTAAATATAAATATAAACGATTCTGACGCTGTTTTTCTTCTGATTTGAATTAAACATCCCGGACAATCCAACCGTTGGATTTTTACAAGGTTGGTGCTGTTGGAAAGATATTTCCAAGGCGAACCCAGCGGTTGCGGTTTCGGGAAAATCTGATGGTCGGATTTCTCGTACTAATTGTTTCAAATTACGATTCCGAAACGCGAACTTCACAGCCTCTATTCCTTTTAAATATATTTATATTTATATATATAAATATAGTTCATTCTATAATTTCAACTATAGTTCATTTTATATTTTCAACTTCGTTTTCACTTCAAATATTTCACTAACGCCTTAATAATTCGAAAAATTTCGCCATAACCTCCTTTGTACGGGGAGGGGTTTGGAAATTTATTGGGCCGTATTAGGTACCCAATAAATCCTAAAAAGCATTCACATATTTATAGTGATATATTCTGGTGTTTACAGGGGAGCATGTACTGATAATCACTCAAGAGAATAAATTCCCGTCACCCCGTTTCCGTGTGGAAATAAATAGTCCATGTGCCGTATCTAATAACTAGAGCGACGTGATTATTGTCAACTCTAGACCCGTTGTTGGGTTTTTATTAATCTGGCAATTTATCGTTATAGTTTATATAGTCCATATCAGTCATCAGTTCAACCTGTAGTACATAGTCATCGCCATACAAGCTTCTTGCTTGTATGGTAAATCTTCCACCTCGTCACACAAGCTCCAATTGCTTATGTGGAATATGGTGAAGTATGCCTATCGTCAAGAAGTATGCCATGTAGTGTAGTTCAAAATTAATTGTTACAATCCTATGGCGTTATTTATTATTTCACACAGAATAGCCAGCACTCCGCATCCAATGGCATTCACAGGAGTTGATATATAAATAAAATTGCGCAGCCAACTCATCAAGATTTACCTATTTGTCGGGCATGCAAATAATTTCTTTACTCTACAGCTAATCCATTTTTCCTGTTCAACACATGTATATATATATATGCAGAACAAAGCTAATAATAATATTTCTAGCAAACTATTATTTATTTCAACACGTGTGTATTTTTAACTAAGCGTATACATGATAAAAGGAATATTTTTATCATCAAAAATATTTATTCGACACATGTGTGTTTTTAACTAAGCATATACATGATAAAAGGAATATTTTTATCATCAAAAATATTTATTCGACACATGTGTGTTTTTAACTAAGCGTATACATGATAAAAGGAATATTTTTATCATCAAAAATATTTATTCGACACATGTGTATTTTTAACTTAGCGTATACATGATAAAAGGAATATTTTTATCATCAAAAATATTTATTCGACACATGTGTATTTTTAACTAAGCGTATACATGATAAAAGGAATATTTTTATCATCAAAAATATTTATTCGACACATGTGTATTTTTAACTAAGCGTATACATGATAAAAGGAATATTTTTATCATCAAAAATATTTATTCGACACATGTGTATTTTTAACTAAGCGTATACATGATAAAAGGAATATTTTTATCATCAAAAATATTTATTCGACACATGTGTATTTTTAACTCTTCATATTCAAAATAAAAATATAGTTTTTATCGTCTATTCATTTTATTTTTAAAATATGATAACATTCAACATATGAATTTCAACTCGACGAACAAATTGCAATTCAACACATGAATATTCTATATAGTTTGTATATATATATAAAAATGTGATTTTTATCGCTAAAGCCATTTGTTTAAATTCAAATAATATTCAACACATGAATTTCAACTCAACGAATGAATTGCAACTCAACACATGAATACTCTATATAGTTTGTATATATATAAAAATGTGATTTTTATCGCTAAAGCCATTTGTTTAAATTCAAATAATATACAACACATGAATTTCAACTCAACGGATGAATTGCAACTCAACACATGAATATTCTATACAGCATATGTAATTTATTTCAACGAATGAAAATTATTCTAACACATAAATATTTCAGAAAATTTCGGCAGCATAACGGCAGGGTAGTTAAAACCGGGACCGTCCCTAGTACGGCTCCTCGCTCTACCTTAAAACCTCGTGGTTTTTGACAATAGGGATCATGCATCTAGTTCGCACGCAGGCGGCATGTTTTATTTTCATTTCCACAATCCTATTCTATTTTGTTTCAACCACAAGAGGGTATTTTTCAACCACAAAGGTATTTTTCAACCACAATATCAACCACAAACAATTATTTCCAACCATTCGTCATACTATATAATATCACGTCAATCACAAACAATTATTTCCAACCATTCGTCATACTATATAATATCACGTCAATCACAAACAATAAATATCGTCCATGGTCTGTGGACGAGGGGAGTATATACATATATATATAATATAATAATTCACTTGCATTTCATCACAATTCAAAGCATATATGTTTCATTCAACGCTTGTATAATTTATACATCGCTAATATAACTTATACAACACATGTACATGAGGTATACAATGCGTATATAATTTATACTTCGCTTATATAATTTATACAACACGATTTCATTCACACAAATAGTTTAGATTCCTCACATTGGTTATTGCAGTGCTAAAAATCGTAGGAAGGTCAGGAAAATCCGCGGCTTCTTCTAGAATGTAGAGAGCCTCCTTGCGGTCACGGTGTCTCCTGTTTCATCAAATTTCGTTAAAGAACGAAAAAGATATTATTTTTCAAAGTTTTGCAACACTTAAAAGTGTTATTTTCATTTCAAAATTTACATCAGTAAAGTTTTTAAAACCTTCGAAACTAGGTCACGATTTTTCAGCCAATCCGTACCTCGATGCTTCGATCAGACCTTGCTGCGTCAAAGAGCTACGAACCACCTCCAGATCGGCGGTGGTGGCGAAGGGTTCGGTGGCCTGTGCTCGTCGCGGCGGCGCCCTGAAGGTCGTGACTTCCTCGTCGATTTCCGACGCCGATAGTCGATGGCTGGGGTCGTGGGTTGGTCGGATGTGGAGAGGAGGCGAAGGCGGTCAGAAGTCTCAACTGGCGGCGACGGTGAAATCGCCTGAGGCGGCGGCAATGTTGTCGAGAAGGTTCGAGCACTGTGCGTCGTCCAGATCTTCTCTGGCGGCTAGGGTTTCGGATTTTTTTTTTTAAAGAAAAATTCCTATTGGTCCATGCTTTATAGAAATTTTTAAATAGTGTTTTTGCAAACGGACTCTTTTTCAAACCCAACGACTGTCGCCCCTAGCTAAATACCCTCATTCCGGACACAATGGGATATGTTTCGTTGGCCATTTCGACTGTTACAGTCAGTTATTTTTCAAATTAAAATATAAAACATTCGATATTTAATTTAAACGTACATTTCAATTTGCCAGGGCCACAAACTGAATCGAAAAATTCCAGAAAAATAAATCTAGCTTTGTTTTGACGATACGGTCCAAACAAAACCAGTTTCGTTGAATTCTGAGCTCGTTTGAAAAACGACCATTTTTAGGTCGACCCATTTTAACAGAATTTGACCAAACACATTATCTTTTTCCCCGCTCACATACTAGCTTCAAAAATTATGAAATTTGAAACTTAGCAATAATTTGACATCCCGGACCCAACAAAAATGGTTTCGTCGAATTCCGAGGTCGTATGCAAAATCTCAACTTTCAAGGGCTATATATACTATATAGCGACCTTTCTGAAAATTCATTTGGCCATAACTTTTGATTACCGCTATGAAACTTCGATTTTTCAGATTCGTTAGAAAGGTATTGATAAACAGATTTAAATATTTTCAGTTTCGTCAAAATCTGTTATATTTTCCACCCGGTACAGTCAGACAAAGTTTGTATTCAAAATTTCAAACTGCCATACCATACCAATTCTATATTTTATTGAAATATGCTATTTCAACTATTCAAATTTCTTGGTAATAACCTGATTTAAAAATTTTAAACTGGTTCACATTTTCCGGGTTATTACATATTCACTCAATTTCTCTCACAACTCACACACATTCACTCAACTGTCTAAAAACAAATGTTGAAAGACGATTTGGATTATCCGGGAGTGATGGAATTCGAGTTATGAAAGTGGTTGAACTCTCAAAGTGCCAAAAAGAAGATCCTTTTCATTGTCTCCAGACAGGGTATTTATAGGTGAAAATTTGCTCAGAACCCGATCCGGATCGGTGCCACGTGTCATCCATCCCATTAGCCTCGGGTTCGGATGGATTTCTGTGTTGACAACGCATCAGAGCAGTGGGCATTGTGGGTAGGAACTGGTCATAGCCGCTCCGAATAACCAGGCGATCATGCAGGAGAATGACGTGGAAGATGGGTTCGGATCAGAAGAGTGTACAGGAGGGGTTCGGATCGGGGTACCCGATCCGATCCGGTTTTGTCCCAAGGCTAAGTCTTCGTTCTCTTCCACTCCGTTCCGATCTGTCTTTGTAGCAAGTAGCTCTCCGCTCCAACTGGCATTAGGTTGCTCTTCGATCCGAACAGCAAAATTTATCCGATCCGACCCGCTTCAGTGCTTTCCAAGTTCTTCAATGTTTCACATCTTGACTTTGTGTTGCCCAGTTCACAAAGTGGGCTAACAGAAATGATGGCAGCCATTCGTTCGTAAGAAAAAATTTAAGGCTATTTATTTGACTCTTTTGTCTTTTCGTCATTGATGCCAGAAGAATCAACTTGTGGCGGTGGTGGAAGAAAGAGATCAGTTGTGCTTCGACGGATCAGCTTTGGACTGAAGAGGAAATTGATTTTGTTTTGGTTTTAGGCGGTGGTAGAAGAATGGCGGCTGACGTAATGGGGAGTTATTTTATTAGGGAAGGAAAGAAATAATGAGAACAACAGGGAGAAAGAAAGTGGGGGAGAATAAGGTGAGTACGTGTTGAATTTTAGTGGGGATTAGAACGTAGATGGAGAAAATGACATATGTGCCCCTTTTTTGTTTTTATTCAATCCCTTTTTAGCACCCAAAAGGGTAGATTGGGAAGTTCAAAAAAGCATCATCACCCCTAAAAGATTTTCTTTATTAATAGAGATAAAGAATATATATATATATATATATATATATATATATATATATATATATATATATATGGCGAGCATTCAATGGCACCCCAAAAATGGAGCACCCATTTGGCCTCCCTATCTTCCACCTCTCATTTATAATAATTAAAGTTAGTGGGAGGTGAGAGGTGAGAGAGTTATGGAAGGAGAGAGGGAGAAATGCGTGGTGGAAAAGTGGTAGGCTAAATGGGTGCTCCATTTTTTGGGTACCATTGAGCCCACCTCTCTCTCTCTCTCTCTCTATATATATATATATATATATATATATATATATATATATATATAAATATATACACACACACACTCACAAAATTTGTACACAAAATCTGGACTACAAGATTTGTTTGTCTTTATATGTGAGGTGTAATTCAAGGGGAGATCTAATGGTTTAGATTTTGTGTGTTTAATTTTGTGTCAACATTTTGTTTCCATTTCGAATTTCCATATGTGTGTGTGTGTGTGTCTATATATATATATATATATATATATATATATATATATATATATATATATATGTGTGTGTGTGTGTGTGTGTGTGTGTGTGTGTGGCAGCGTTCCGAATTATACATATTTGTATGTTACAGTTTTCATGACAACTGGATTTTTGAAGTTTATACAATGACTGGGAACCAAGCACAAATTGGAACAATGGCTTGCAGACTGATTTAGATTTCATACTGTTTGTGGAAGATAGATGCAGTATCATGCTAGGATTGTATGAATTTGCATAATATTCAGTTCACGGATTCAAACTTTCTACGATACACTATCTTGTTTGATCGGTTGTATAACAGCATAGTCCTGCATCAGATGGAGACATGTTGGAATTTGTCTTAGTTTCTGATTTAGTTGTTGCTAAATAATAGGTATTGACAGAATTTCTAGTTATATTTTTTGATTAAGCCTTTCCTGATAAGTAGGAGTTTCTAGTTTAAGTTTCAAGGATAAATAAGTAAGTCTGTAATCGAGTTATATGGTTTTTAAATGTTTCAGAATAAAATAAATGTTCTCAGTTCAAATATCCTACAAATTGGTAGCAAAGCCATCTTCTTGAGGGATCTGTGAAAAAGCTTACCAATTTTTAAATGGAGACGGATATAATTTTCTCAAGCTCACCACCAATCTTCGATGGGGAAAACTATCAAGCCTGGGCAATTCGAATAACTGTTCACCTGGAAGCTTTGGACTTATGGGAAGCTGTGGAGGATGACTATGAAATTCAGCCGCTGCCCACAAATCCAAACCCAACCCAGTTGAAGAATCATAAAGAGTGGAAGACAAAGAAATTAAAGGTGGAAGCGATGCTACTCTCAGCAATGTCTGAGCATATTTTCACATGAATCATGAATTTGGGATCAACAAAAGACATTTGGGATTATCTCAAAAAGGAATATCAAGGTAATGAAAGAACTAAAAATATGCAAATTCTAAATATGATTAGGGAATTTGAGATGCAAAGGATGAAGGAATCAGAAATGATAAGAGAATACTCGAACAAGCTCTTGGGTATTGTCAACAGAATTAGTCTCTTAGGCAAGGATTTCTCAGACAAAAGGATTGTTGAGAAGATCCTCGTGTCTGTACCGGAACGATATGAAGCTAAGATCTCTTCGCTTGAAGAAAGAAAAGATTTATCAAAAATTACCTTGGCGGAATTGGTAAATGCGATGAATGCTCAAGAGCAAAGGAGAGCAATGCAGGAAGAAGGAACCACGGAAGGGGCTTTTCAGGCAAAAACCGGAAGCTTAGGAGGCTATGAAAAACGAAGCTATAAGTCGGGAGAACAAGCTTACGAAAAAAGCAATGAGGAAATCTGTCTACACTGCAAAAAAATGGGACATCCGGAACGAATATGTTGGTGTGGAGACCAGACATAAAATGCAGAAAATGTGGGAAGTTGGGACACATTGAAAAGGTGTGCAAAGAACCACGAAATGAAGAAGCAAGTGCATCAATCGAAGAGAATCAAGAGCAGCTGTTTGTAGCTACATGTTTTAGTGCAGATGTGATATCAAATGAAGAGTGGTTGATTGACAGTGGCTGTACAAATCACATGACAAACGATGTGGAATTGTTCAAGGTGCTTGACAGAACCGTAAAATCAAAAATAAGAATTGGAAATGGCGTGTTTCTTACAACTGAAGGACAAGGAACCATAGCCATCCAAAGTGTGACTGCTGTAAGGTATATTCAAGGCGTACTCTAGGTTCCTCAAATCAATCAAAATCTACTCATTGTTGGCCAGTTAGTAAAAAAGGTTTTAAGGTCATATTTGAGAAAAAATTGTGTTTGATAATAGATGTTGCAGGTCACGATTTTTTTAAAATTAAGATGCGAGCAAAGAGCTTTTATTTGGATCTTATGGAAGAAGATCATATAGCATGTTCTAGAATCATAAATAAAGGAAGCTTGTGGCACAGACGATTAGGCCACTTCCATCAAAGTGGAATTCAATTTATGCAGAGATATGAGCTTGTAAAAGGGGTGCCATCGATAAAAGACTATCAGGAAGACTGTGCAGTATGTCAGTACGGGAAAAATGCTCGAAAGTCATTCCCTCAAGTCACTTGGAGAGCCACCAGAAGGCTGCAGCTGGTTCACACGGATATTGGAGGACCCCTAAGCACACCCTCCTTAAATGGCAGTAAGTATTTTATCATTTTTATTGATGACTTCAACATATTTTGTTGGATTTACTTTCTAAAATCAAAGACTGAGGTAGCTAACATTTTCTAGAAATTTAAGAACTGGGTAGAAAATCAAAGTGGCTGCAGGTTACAAATTTTGAGATCAGATAATGGAACGGAGTACACAAACAAAACATTTGGAAAGTTTTGTGAGGATCCGGAATAGAACATCAACTTATAATCCCCTACTCACCACAACAAAATGGTGTAAGTGAAAGAAAAAACAGAAGCATTATGGAGATGGCTCGGTGTATGATTTTCAAAAAGAATCTTCCAAAAAAATGTGATAGAAGTGTAACGAAGAAATGAGCTCGATAGGAGGAATAACCTCACTTAGTCTCAGCATAGCTCCTGTTTTAGTCATATCAAGCTGACTCGTGGGAGTCAGGGTCATGTTTGTACGTCATATAAGAACCATCCGCCAAATCATCATATTTTGTTCTGGATTCTCCATCATGTGCACAATTGTTAAAGTGGTTTCGGTATTAGCATAGAGTAAAACAATATCCAATCCTCGTCTCTTTAACAACCGAACGCTTATTTCACACCAGTCGGTTCTTTGTACATTTCAAAATGTTTCATACTTCCTTTAAAAAATATCTGATTTTGCTTTAAAACCATTTCATATCCAAAATAGAAGATACATTCATATTTAAAGTTTCTATCTAAAACCAAACTTAAAATCTTGAAACAATTCCAAATTTTAAAACAATTTGAATATTTAAAATAGTTGAATTTGTATTTATATTAAAATAGTTTAGATATATTTGATACAGTTTGAAAAAAGACAAATAGTTAGTACATTAAAAAGTTATATGTATGTAAATAGTTTGAACTTAAAAATAGGATTTATCAATTTAGCTAAATATATGAAGTTAAAATTTGAAGTAGTTTATTAAAATAGTAAATAAATAAATAAATATAAGTTAAAAATAAAATTGTAATTAAAGTATTTTATTAAAACAGTTAACATATATAATAGTTAAAAAAATAGTTGGTAAAGTGAAACAGTTAAACAGTTTATATAATGGTTTAAAATAAAGTATAATAGTTTGAATTAGAATTGTTTCTTTCCCTTTCGAAACTTAGATTCATATTCCAATTTCAAGAATTCATTTAAGTATTCATTCCAAATCAAATTCCAGTTTCAAACCCCATCCAAATCAAATTCATCTTCAAGTTTAATTCAAACAATTTCAATTTAACTTCAGTTCACAAATATTCAAGATTTACATCAACTAAATGATGTAGATAATCTTCATAAAATACTGTTGCAAACTAGAATATTAAAATTTTCTTTAATTTTGTCCTTCGCACCATTTTCCTACACACACACACGTTTTAGCAGAGCAGCTACAATATAGTTTTACGAGCTATACATATATTTTGATTGATCTCAAAATGCTAACATAGATCATAACATGTTACCATAAAATAGTGTTATCAATCACATATACATACTTCATCCAAGAATGTAATCACAATTCATAAGATGTTACTACAGAATTGCATCAAGAACTAAAATATATGTTTACTTAATTAATTATTATATTTCTTTCCCAAAATCTATTAGATGTGTTTGAGAAAAAAACCACTTAAAAAATATTATTAGCTTAGGCGCTGTACATACATGGAATTGTTAAAATTGCTAACTATTCATAAAAGAATAACTTCACCAAAATAATACAAATATTCAATGATATATATTCATTTTACTAATCAACTACATTAAAGTCAATATAAATTTACAAATGACAAAATTATATATGCATTTTCAAATCCATAAATTAGAAAATTGCAGTAAAATTTAAGCTATAATAACAAAACTCTAAAAATGAATAATACTAGATGGTGTCACAGGCTGTGACTTTCTTCTTTCTTAATTTTTGCCCCTCCACAAGCCATCATTGCCTAGACCCAACATGCACTCCTCCCCGCATGTCGCCCCTCCCCATCGCAGCCACCACTAGCGACGACCCTCAACTGATCTTAGTTGCCACCATTAGAGTTGAACCCTATCTGTTCTTCCACCAACGTCTAAAGCAAACCCTAGCCCTTGTTGAACCCTACGTCCTTCACTAACGATATTACCTCTTCTAATCTCGTGATAGGAACAGAAATTTACAGCGGGCATGGAAATTTATTTCCTGGATTTTCGATCAATTTCGAGAAATAGGTTGTCCTTTTGGTAAATTTTAGAAGTTGCTTTGGTTTTTGTCATTTAGGCAATTTTATTGACTTATTTAATTAATTTAAACATTATTATATATTTATGTTGGAGTAAATTATAACTGCATTAAATATTGCATTAAATTACATGCGTTGATTGCATTTCCTGTTTTCATATATCAGTTTTATTTGGTATTGTTTTAATGTAATTTTATCTAGAATTTTCTTAAGCATGTATAAATAAAGCATGCGTCTTTTGTAATTGAAGGATCAAGCAATGAAGAATAGAAAAGTTTTATGCAATAAAAATTTGTCTTCCTCAACAAAAATCTTCTTCATCTCTTCCTCTAATATTTTATTCTCTACAAATTGGCATCAGAGCCTGGTTGAGACTATGGCTTTTCTATTCTCCTCACCGTTTGTCCTCATAAAAGAAAATTTCGAAGAGTGGAGTAATAAAAAGAAAGAAGAATTAATCTCCAAAGGGCTTTGGGAGATCGTTGAAAGTGGCTACGAATGGCCAAAAAATGTTAAAAACATGACGGAGAAAGAGAGTAAAGCATTTATAAGCTTGAGACGGAAAGATCTTCAAGCTCGGAATTTGATGAGTGAGAACGTTGATAGAGAAACTTTCGACCATATTCGTGGAGAAAAATTCGCAAAAGATTTGTGGAATTTATTGAAAGAGGTGTATGCAATGGATAACACAAAAGCAGAAGAAGAAGAAGATGAAGAGGAGGTCGAAGAAGAGGAAGAAGAGGATGAAAGAAAAGAAGCAGAAAATGAAGTAATCAAAGCTAAAAAGGCAGATGAAGAAGTAAAAGAAAAGGAGAAGGTGGAGAGAGAAAACACGTTAAAAAAGGAGGAAGAAGAGAAAACTTCTAAAGAGGAAGAACCAGAGGAAAAGCTTGAGGACAATGAGCCTGCGGATGAGACACACAAGAAGAAGGTGGAAGCTAAGAATGCAATGGAAAACTATGCTTACAATATGAGAAACACGATCAAGGATGAGAAGATCGGTGGGAAGCTGAATTCTGGTGATGAGAAGAAAATTGAGGACGCAGTTGAAGCTACAATACAGTGGTTGGATGACAACCAACTGGAGGAAGCAAAAGAAATGAAGGATAAAAATGAAGAAAATGGGGATGAAGGCAGAGAGACAGAGAAGATGAAAGGAACGGAGAAGAAATGAAATCAAGAAGAAGATGCAGAGAATGATGCAAAAGAGAAGAGAGAAGGGAAAGAAATGAAGGATAAAAACAAAAAGGATGAACATGAAGAAGTGAAGGACGAAGAAGAAAAGAAAGGTAAAAGTAAAGGAGATGAAAATGAAGAAGACAATGTTAAGGAGAAGAAAGAGAAGAATAGAGCGAAAGACAAGGACAAGAACGAAGAGAAGAGTGAAAAAGAGGAAGTAAAAAAGAAAAAAGAAAAAAGAAGAGAGAGTTAAGGATAAAGAACTAAATGACAAAGTTAAGAATAAAGAACTAAATGACAGAGGTGTTGTTAATAAGGAAGATGTTAGTGTCCTACAAGTTAATGAAAGTCACTTTTCTAATACAAGGTTTGATCAATGCTCAATTTCTCAGTTGTCACTAAAAGGAATTAAAGTTGTTGGATTTGAGAAGATGACTAAAGTGCAAGAAGCAACTATGCCTCTCATTCTAAAAGGAAAAGACGTTCTTGCAAAGGCATGTACAGTCATAATTGAAGAGCGTTGTGGAGATTTGAAGCATAAGCATATTTGGAAAGAAATTGAATGGGTTAATGTTTGCAAAAGAGAATTCTTAAAAGAATTCAAAGATATCATATCTGAGTCATTCAAAATTCATTGCACGGGAACAAGATGGAAGATAAAGCATATACTTTTTGGAGTATTTTATGACAGTAAAGAAAGACAAAATGAAAGGAGTTCAACAAAAATTTGTGTAATCGAATGGAAGACCGTGATAATGACAAAGAAACAAAAAAGAAAAAAGAAAGCTTGCATGATTACTTTGTTCCTACCAAAGCACGTGAGGTATAAAAGAATCAAAATTTTTAAAACAAGTGAGCAGCTAATATTTTGACAAAGGAGCTTAGCGCAGGAGAAATGCAGAAAGATTGGAGTAAGGAGCAAGTTTTAATTTAGGGGAGAGATTGTTGGAGTAAATTAAAACTGCATTAAATATTGCATTAAATTGCATGCGTTGATTGCATTTCCTGTTTTCATATATCGGTTTTATTTGGTATTGTTTTAATGTAATTTTATCTAGAATTTTATTAAGCATGTATAAATAAAGCATGCATATTTTGTAATTGAAGGATCAAGCAATAAAGAATAGAAAAGTTTTATGCAATAAAAATTTGTCTTCCTCAACAAAAATCTTCTTCATCTCTTCCTCTAAAATTTATTCTCTACAATTTATTACTTAAGAGTGAATTGTCAGCAATAATTTGAATTGATAATTTAATTGTATAATATATAATTTAAATTTATTATACGAATAATTAATTATTTTGACATTTATTTTTGTTGATAATATAATAGTTTAATGATTGATAAATACTGCTTAAATAAACAATTATTCGTTAAAATTGATTTGAATAATTAGTAGTTTAATTATGATTTAGTAATTCAAATTTAATAACTGATAGATTAAATTTGATAATTTATATTCACTAATTAATATCTCTTAATTAATTTAACTAACTTTATAATCATAAATTAAAACCTACAACCTTCCATCGACTTAGTAAGCATGCTTAAGTCAGAGTTAAGGCAAACATATGCACCAAACTCTTCAAAAATTATAATGCAAACACAGGGTTGTACACACACTAGTGTGAATCTTATGTCTGATGAGCCTTACGCTTCCATTGGATTTAAGATTTTGCTAACCACGAACCCTGTATTTAATGTTGTCAAATAACAAAGCCTTAGCCTCAAGGCCAATTTACCCTTCTTTTCTGGTTAAAAGCAGAATTGCTTGTTTCTTTATTTGAAATTATGGCGGTAAGCACCTTTTTAGTTCAAGTTTTGCCCATTAAAAGGCATCCTTTACCTCGTACGTGGCGACATGATATCTCGATAAGATGAGCCATCATTCGAGCTCCACTAGGTTGTCAAATTGTTTCTTAAATGGAACACATGCTGCATACTCCAAAAGTTATAAATTAGCATTGACTATAAGTATTTCCATGAACGAATTTTTGGGGCTGTGTGCTCATTGGTTACCAGTTAGAATACACAGTAGTGACAGTACCTTGCTAAAGTTCTTTTGTTCTTCAGAGATCCTGCATTGGCTTCGGTGATGCTGTAATGTAATAATACCTTGAGTAACTTTTGAACCAACTGCGCTACTGATGATGATTCATCGATTCTAAGAGCACTCCCAACTGTGGGTTGGTTGTCCAGCAACCGTGCCCAACGGTTGGGTCAAACTGACCTTCAGTGTTGCTTTGGCAACACTGAAGGTTGCTGGAGCAACCGGTTGGTTGCTCCAGCAACCCAGCCATAACCGGTGTGTGTAAAACCGGTTATGGCATAACCGGTTTTACACACACCGGTTTGGGTGGGGACGTGTGTCCCCACCTTGGCCGGTTTGTGCAAAACTGGCCAAGGGGGGAGAATTTTAAAAATTCTCCCCCCGGCCGGCTTTACACAAACCGTATATGGCTATATAGTCGTTTTATCCTTTCGACCGTTGCATTTTTTGACCGTTCTGCTTGTTTTGTGACCGTTTTGTTGATGGTTATATATATATCAGAATGATTTTTACAGCATAACACACTCATATCTTACTTCTTCATTACCTTTTCAATTTATTTGCAATGTCACAAAATGTCAAAGGCAAGAAAGCTGCTGCAAAAACTGCTCGAAATCAACAGAGTTACCAGTCCGACCACAATCAGTCTCCTATGCAATCCACGTATCCACAGAATCAAAATCCTCATTATGGTAACTTCCCAAATGGTCCAAACTGTTATACTCAACAAAGCCCAAATTTCTATCTATCGCAGCAAAACTCCAATTATTATCAGAATACTCAAAGTTCTAGTTCTGGCCATAACCTGCCTTTGCAGCAAAATTACGTTGATCATCACTACGCTTCTCCTAGTAGCCAACAAAGGTTAGTCTCGCATGAAACTTCTCCAAATATATCAAGAAATTTAAACGGTGTCTTTGGAGACAATAACGACTTGATTGAGGAAACAGAAGTTGACGTTACTGAAATTCCTGATATGTATGCGAACACGCTAGTGAGAAGACCAAACAAAATAGTGAAATGGTCTGCAGAAGAACAAGCAGAACTAGCTTTTTGTTGGGTTGAATGCTCTAGAGATAATGTAAAAGGTACGAGTCAGACGGAAAACTCATTTTGAAGTTCTGTTCTAAGATTATTCAATGGACGCAGTCCACAAAATCCACAAAATCCTGCACTAATTCAACTGCGTTATGGTTGCCTAGGCTCCGTTCGTACTCATCAAAAATCCTATCCATTTGTTCATCACTTATTTCAGAATCGTCCATGAAACCTATGCAAAGTAGAATAAGTAGAGTTAGTAGAAGTAGAATAAGCAAGCAAGGAAATTAATTTTCGTACTTAAGTCTCCAATGGTGCTGCTTGAAGATATAAAAGTTACGGGATTGATTATCAAATATGCAGTACTTATAAGGATAATGTACTAGCAAGAGCTACAGTGACCGTTCACATCCTTGCAGTGCGAAAAATGTTATATTCCCTACAGTGATATTATGTTACTATTAATCTCGTGATATTATGTTATATTCCCTACAGTGACCATTCATATCACAAGATTGACTATTAATCTCGTGATATCATTTATCTCAAACTTGACTAGTCAATGTAGTCTAAGAGTGCTGGAGAAGTATACAACAACTGAATACCCAAACATCAAGTTCAAATTACAACAACCTTGTAGCTTAAAAGCTTACAACAACGACAATTATACAAACTACAACAACAATCATACAAATAAAAACAACGAGTACAGCAACAACCACAGTCGTACAAACTACAACAACTGACGTACAATAAGCATTAAAAATATAGTACACACATACATCGTCATTTTCCCAGTTTTCCATAGCTCAAATTGTGATTGTGTAGTATTTGAGTTATGAACTTAAAGAGCATAAAACTTGGGCATATATATACATGTTTGAAGTTAATTATATATCGGTGCTATGGTGTATAACCACCCTGTAGTGAGTGGTGTCATGTCACTCTTTTTGAGAGTGTTTGTAACAACCCGTATTTCAATAACATGTTAAAACGAGAATCAAGGCAGAATTTAATTTTAAATTCTGAATCAAGTAAAACGGGCTATGCCATTGCGTTCGTCTCGGAAAAATACGCGAAATAGAGTCCGAGTTTTCGAAAATCGGAGTCCGTATGACCCGGTTAAGGCCCAAAGAAGTTTTCGAGAAATTTGAATTTCGAAACCTGCAGAAATGGGGCCAGGCGGGAAAATTCCCGCCCAGACAAGTCGACAGGCATGTCGACAGGCATGTCGACAGGGCTGTCGACTTGCCCTGTCGGCTGATTCTAATCTGGTGCACCTATTTTCTATCTTGGCTAGGTTTTTGGGCCTGGTTTGAAATCTGACGGTTCAGGTTGGTCCTAGGGTTAATCTAAGGGCCTAAAACTATCCTAATCTCTATAAAAAGACCCTAAACCTAACCTAAATCCCTAAAAATCAAACCTAGCAACTAAGTGCTGCCAAAATCAATTTTGATCATGGCCTCCATCTCCAATCCCTAGAGCCTATGCACTCAAATCAAGTTCAAATCAAAAGGTGCAAGCTTGCTACACCAAATCAAGGCCAAATCAACATTGCTATGCGAGTTCCATGACGATTCTTCTACAAAGGAGGCACCTTTCTTAGCCAAGATGATTCATGCTCCTTTCCCTAGGCCTAACTAAGTAAGTTCTAGCTACTTTTAGATGGAAACTGTAGTTTTGATAATTACATGGGATAAAATGAGGCTAAACATGATTATGCGAACCTATATGAACCTTACCTTGCCTCTTGTGTTCATGTTTATGATTTTAGGCCATGTGAGTGACTTAATAATGCCTCTCATGCTATGCATAACCTAGTTTAACTTGCAAGTTTGGATCTTTATGCATGAAATGCTAGCATGAACTTTTAGGAACCACTTTACTTGTGAAACATTGGCTAAGACAAGATTTTGGGGCTTATGCATGTTTATGAACCCAAACCCCTTATGCTAACATGCAAGTTTGTGGCCAAATCCTTTATGAGATTTGTAACACCCCGCAAATTCTATAACTGTGAAATTAGCAAATTAAAGTATAATTAATTTCAAATCAAAGAACTAAGGGAAACGGGATACGCCATTGCGTTCGTCTCGGAAAAATACGCGAAATAGAGTCCGAGTTTTCGAAAAACGGAGTCCGTATGAAGAAGATATGGCCTTCGGAAGTTTTGAATTAAATTTAAAATTCAAACAGAATAAAATAAGCTCAGAAAATCAAATTTGAATTCGAAAATGGGGCCCAATGGGCCAGGGCGGAAAACACCCGCCTAGGCCACCCAGGTCGACTGGGCTGTCGACAGCCCTGTCGACAGGGGTATCGACCTGGTCGAGCCCAGCCAACCTGGCTGGCCAGGTCTGTGTTTGGCCGATTTTCTGTGGTCTGCTTTGTCATTAGGGCTAGGTGGCAGGCTCTAATTGGTCTCTCTTGCGAATGAATGGCTACGATCAATCCAAGCAACATCAATGGTCCTAATCAGTTCCTAACCTCTATATAAACAACCCTAGACTAAACCCTAATCTATTCATTCAAAAATAAGAACATAGCCGCCATGTTGCTGAGGAACGACTAGGAGTAGCCACCAAATTGGAGAGAGGATTAGGAGGAAGATTCTAAAGCTTAAAGCAACCTAAACAAATCAATTCAACAAAGGAATTTGCGTCTTCAATCCCTAAACTAGAGAATTCATCACACCATAGTAAGTAGAGTATTACTTTGGTATGAATAAACAATTGTGTTGGTTTGTATGCTTGAATTGTGGCAATAAAGTAATTCATATTTGTGCGTTCTTATCAATTTGAAATATTATATACGTTTGGATATTTATGAATTATGTTATTCATTATAAAGAACTACATGCGGTAGTTCTATGCAAGTATACGTTTGGAATATTTCGCAAATTATGTAATCCATGTTGAAGCTACATGTATGTAGTTGATTTAAATTCATGCAAGTTTGGGGTTTGTTTCTATGCCACCATGATGTATATTTTTGTGCATAAATCATTTTGTAAGTAATTGGAACAAGTTTGGTTATTATCCATATGAAATTATGTTGAGAATTTGGCATTATGTATTAAGCCATGCTTTTGTACTAGAAAACCTATTTGCAAACTTATGAATATGGCTAGGCTATGATTGATATTTGGCAACCATGATTAGGTCTATCTTGTTTACAAGAATTATATGATGACATATGTGGTACATGGCTAGGTTAGGTTCAAAAATCCCTTTTTGCAAGTTTACATGACTAAAGTAAGAATTATGATTTCATGTTGGAAATATTTATGCCATGGTTAGGTGAACAAATTTAACTATACTCATGCCATGCTTATGGTTGACATTATGCCATGCTTATGTTAGAAATATTTATGCCATGCTTATGTTTGACATTATGCCTAAATAAAAATATAGGTTCATGTGTCAATAATGATACCCAATTTAGACTCTTATCTCAATTACAAGTTCACATGCTTTGATTCATGTCACCTATGTTACCACTATGCAAGTACACCAGTTTCTATTTTGTGTTCCCAACGTCATATTGCAAGTTCATGCGCTCACCTTCCCCTCTTTGTGTATGTAATCACGCTCTAAGCCTCCCCTTTTCGCATGGCTAAATTGGGCTTTAAAAGGCTAAGCCCAATATATATAATAAACGGACGTGTAAACCGAGGGAAAATAACGTTGGGTTAAAATTACTAATGAATGAAAATATAAAATAGAAGGGCCCAAGTTCAAGTATGGGTTGGGCCCATGATTGGTGTAACCTTTACACCATTAACTTAATAATGGGCCGCAAATATTTACATATAAGAAATAAAGAAAAATGACAAAATATGTAAATGTAGAACATACGATGTGTTTAACCCGAGGTTGGATTGAGTTGTGATGTAAACCTGCCCGGAACCGCCCGGTTGTCCAGTAGTCACAACAATACCTATCCAATGTGGGAGGTTAAACATGGAGCCCAATAAGGACCCGAGGTTAGACTGAGTTGTGGCGTAAGACTGCCCGGAACCAACCGACAACAGGCAGCCACAACAATACCTGTCTAATGTGAGAGGTCAGGGCCTTAATAAGACAATTAAGGCTGAGTCAGGATTGTTAGGATTAAGTGAACTAAAGACTTAATCAAAATGGAACATGCTAAACTAAACGGACTGGTGGGGGTTAGGTTAGGAAACACTTAACCAACTTAGCATGTTGGCTAGAGATAGAAAACCTAGTAACGGGGGGGACCCTTTTCAGCAGTAACCCTAGAAGGTGTATCAGGATACCCTGAAACTAGGCAGGGTGGGGCACGATTACTGGGCTGATTGTAAGAGGTCAAAGCGACGGCGGTGGTGTAGCAGTGTAGGTTCTAACGGAGTGCGGGCGTGCACACACTCCGGCGCAGAAAAATAAGGCACTGGACACCAGTAGCATACCTGTGCACTCTAAGGTTGTGTCGGGTTGCCACTATGGGACTTGATACACCCCATGGTGGGACCAGCATAGGTAACTACAACATCGGGGGCCGTAAGACACATGTAACTATGCGAGTAGGAGCCGATCATCATAGAATGGATCACATCACCCTGATATGGGGTGCCAATTGGAAACTAGTTTATATGGGTTCAGAGATTAATATGGGGTACGATAGTATATTCGACCCTAGAAAACTTAACCAAGTTTATAGTGTTTGCCCACTTCTTGTTTATACTTATCATACCCAGTTCTCTATTCATAGACAAAATAGTACTAGACTTACTCAGGCTTTATGTCTGACTCTACTTTTCTTTCGTCTTCTTTCTTCCGTTCCCCCCCCCCAGGTCCACAGGGAGGGAACACAGCAGCTTGACCAACCTTAACATCCAGTTTGAAGAAGAGAAATGTATTGCTTGGACTTTCCTGTTTTGAACTATGGCTTTGGACAATCCACTATGGGGCTTTTGCAGTTTATCTATGTTTTATTTATGCTTCTTTAAATAATGTACTCAAGACAGATTATGAAAGTGTTATGTTATGTTTTTGGAAAGGATGTTGTTGTAACACGTATTTGACTTTATGAAATAAAAGTTTGTTGTTCTTCCGCTGTTTACAAATATGTGTTCCTATATCTGTCTTGTATATCTGTGACTTATACTTATAAACCTCCACCAAAATTAGGGCATTCCCTTTGAGAGTGACCCTAACGGAGGTGGGGTGTTTCACTTGGTATCAGAGCATAGGTTTACCAGATAAGATAAAAAGTTTTGAAAAAAATTATTTTCAAAAAGGGTATTTAAAGAAGCATTTTTAAAAAGAAAAATGTTATTTTATTTTAAAAAGGCAAAGTCCACTCCCCAAAGCCATAGGTACTATCTCTTATCCTTCGTTTTGAATCTATCCTTTTTGTTTCAGCATGTCCGAAGATCTTAACTTGCCAGAAGGGGTGCCAATACCTGGTTGGTTTAGACGGTTCTTAGAAGCAAGGGCCACTCAGCCAGGTCCTACCGTTCCTCCTCCCCCAGCTGCAGGGAATCATCCAGCTGCAGCGACACCTTTTCCTCCACCTCCTCCACGGGGAAACACGTTTGCTAAGATATATAAAGATTTTAAAGCTATGGGAGGAAGGGATTTCCATGGAACTGAGTCCTTCGTGGCAGCTAGAAATTGGCTGAAGGAAACGGAGGACCTATTCATCATCTTTGAGGTAGAAGATAGACAAAAAGTACAATTGGCGGTGTGGCTATTGAAGGGTGAGGCTTCCTACTGGTGGGAAGTCACTAATGCTGAAAGACCAGTGGAGACATGGGAGGACTTTAGGGCAAGGTTTGAGACTAAATTTCTCTCAGATGCGGAAAGATGTTTGCAGTTGGAAAAATTCTTATTTCTTAAGCAAGGGGACAAGACAGTCAGAGAATATGTGAATCAATTCGATGAGCTGGCTAGGTTTGGGCTTGACCTAGTCAATACCCCGCACAAGAAGGCTCTCCGTTTCGTCAAAGGGTTGAATGAGCCATTACACAGTTTGGCCATGACCCATATACCCATGGGAGCCACGTATGAAAGGTTGGTGCAAATGGCATTGCTGAATGAAGAGGATAAGAGCAAGAAGAAAGAGGGTTTGCAGCCCAAGAAGACAGACTTTAAGAAAGGCGGGAAAGGCAACAAAGAGAAGAGGAAGTGTAATTTCTGTGGCAAAGTGGGGCACTTAGTAAAGGACTGCCGGAAAAAGAAGGCCAAGGAGAATGGTGGGTGCTTTTCTTGCGGTGAGACAGGCCATAGGGCTAAGGACTGCCCAAAGGAACGAGGACAGGGGCAGAGGGCTGGATCCACCCCAGGGGCACAGGTTCATGTGCTAGAAGCGCCACCTCTGCAACAGCGAGGTATAAATACTTCTGTAGAAATTGTAGTTTATCTTTATGATCACCCCGTTCTCACTTTATTTGATTCTGGCGCATCACACTCCTTTATCTCGTCTGCTTTAGTAGAATCTCTGCACCTAAAAACTAGTATGGTAGAGGACCCCTTAATTGTTTCAAACCCAATTGGGGGCCCAGCTCATTTGTCTATGATCTGTGTGGGATTGAAAATCTCTATTCTAAGCGTAGAATTTCAATGTAGTGCCTTTGTTTTGGGCTTTTCGGGGTATGGTTTGATTTTGGGTATGGATTGGCTATCCAGTAATGGGGCCATCCTTGATTGTGAGAAAAGGGTTGTTAGGCTCCTAACCCAGCTCGGTAATATTTGGGAAATTTCTTGTAATCCCTCGTATGCGGTTATGCTTAGTTATCTTGAATCGCTAGATGCCTCCGTTGAAAATTTGAAATCAGTTAAAGTGGTCCGGGAATATCCGGATGTCTTCGAAGAGGTGAAGGGCTTGCCTCCGAAGCGGGAAATAGACTTCCGCATATATCTTGTAGATAATGCAAAGCCCGTTGCGTTGCCCGTTAGACACATGGCTCCACGAGAAAGGAAAGAGCTCAGTAAACAGATTAAAGAGCTTCTAGAAAAGGGGTTCATTAGGAGGAGCATTTCAGAATGGGGCGCTCCAGTGGTGTTCGCTACAAAGGCGGATGGTTCACTCCGTCTATGTGTTGACTATAGGGAGCTCAACAAGCTAACGAAAAAGAATAGGCACCCTCTCCCTAGAATTGACGATTTATTTGACCAGCTTGTAGGAGCGTCTGTTTTCTCCCAACTCGATTTAGCAACCGGTTTTCATCAGCTAAGGGTGGCTGAAGATAGCATCGATAAAACGGCGTTCAGAACCCCAGACGGTTTCTTTGAATGGCTTGTCATGCCTTTCGGCTTGACAAATGCACCTGCTTACTTCGTGGACCTGATGAGTAGGGTATTTAGAGATTTCCTCAACAAATTCGTAGTGGTCTTCGTAGATGATATCCTTATCTTCTCAAAGAGTGAAGAGGAACATGCTCAGCACCTAAGGGCAATCATGGAAACTTTGCGAGTCCATCAACTAAAAGCCAAGTTCTCCAAATGCCACTTTTGGAGAGAAGAGGTGAGGTTCCTTGGGCACATAGTATCCAAACAAGGGTTAGCGGTGGACCCTGCTAAGGTAGTGGCAGTACAGGATTGGAAGACACCAAGGAATGCGACTGAGGTCCGAAGCTTTCTAGGACTAGCGGGTTTCTATCGAAAGTTCATAAGGGATTTTGCGAAAATCTCAGCTCCGCTCACGAAATTGACTAAGAAGAATCTAGTGTTTAATTGGGACTTGGATTGCGAGTTTGCTTTCCAACGACTAAAAAGGGCTCTTACAACAGCCCCAGTTTTGACGCTGCCAGATGGGAGCAAGATGTTCACTGTTTATACGGATGCATGTGGGACAGGGCTAGGCGCCGTCCTAATGCAAGAAGGAAGGGCAGTAGCTTATGGCGGGAGGCAATTGAAGGTGCACGAAAAGAACTACCCAACCCACGATCTTGAGTTAGCCGCCATCGTCTTTGCACTCAAGTCTTGGCGACACTATCTCCTAGGTGAGAAGTTCGAACTTTACACTGACCATAAATCGTTGAAATATCTTTTCTCGCAGAAGGATCTTAACTTGAGGCAACAAAGATGGATGGAGTTTCTTGCCTCGTACGATTTCGAAATCTCCTATACTCCGGGCAAAGGCAACGTAGTGGCAGACGCGTTGAGCCGAAAGAAATTGACCCTAAGCCCGTTGTTTGTTGAAAGACAAAGCCTAGAGTTTATAGCCAGCTTCGACTTTAGGCCTTCCTCCGATTTCGTACCGGGCTTGCTTGCATCTCTCGAAGTGCTCCCAACTTTAGTGGATTCAGTAGGGACAGCACAACGCGAAGACCCTCAGCTTGTGGAAATAATTGATAGGCTAATTAGGGGTGAGACTTCAAGTCACCTCAACAGATACTCCATTGACGATAAAGGTTTACTAAGGCGAGACGGAAGACTATGCGTCCCACAGACAAAAGATTTAGTAAGGAAGGTTCTCGAGGAAGCGCATCATTCCAAGATGACGATACACCCAGGCGGAGATAAAATGTACAAAGATATAAAAAGGACTTTCTTCTGGAACGGCATGAAAAAGGACGTGGCAGAATTCGTTTCTAAGTGTATGGTGTGCCAACAGGTTAAAGCGGAACAGAAAAAGCCTGGCGGACTGCTACATCCTCTGGAGGTCCCGCAGTGGAAGTGGGATAGCATCTCAATGGACTTCATCGATGGGCTGCCTAGGTCTAGGAGAGGCAACACTAGCATTTGGGTAATAGTGGATAGGCTTACTAAAAGCGCCCACTTTTTACCTGTCAAAAGTAAGAGAACTGCCTCATCCCTAGCATCACTTTACCTCAAGGAAATCGTTCGACTCCATGGAATACCATCTAGCATTGTTAGTGACCGAGACCCCATCTTCACCAGCGAGTTTTGGCGGAGTCTGCAAGAAGCAGTGGGAACGCAGTTATGCTTGAGCACAACCTATCATCCCCAAACCGACGGCCAAACAGAGAGAGTGAACAGAGTTTTGGAAGACCTTTTAAGACTATGCGTCCTTGACTTCGGAGGGACATGGGAAGACCACCTTCCTTTGGTAGAATTCGCCTACAACAACAGCTATCAAGCAACCATCGGAATGGCGCCCTTCGAAGCTTTATATGGAAGACCGTGCCGATCGCCCACTTGTTGGTGGGAGTCCACGGATAAGCTCATACTTGGACCAGATATGATCCGAGAGACCTCAGAGAAAGTAGACTTAATACGAAGAAGGATGAAGACGGCCCAAGACAGAAAAAAGTCCTACGCCGACAAGAGGAGGACCGACCTTGAATTTGAAGTTGGAGACAGAGTTTTTCTCAAGGTATCACCGCTAAGGAACGTTGTTCGTTTTGGAACCATAGGAAAACTGGCACCAAGGTTCGTAGGGCCATTCCCTATTATCGAGAAAATTGGGAAAATGGCCTATAGATTAGAGCTACCCGAGAAGTTGGCTGGAGTCCACAACGTTTTTCACGTTTCACATCTCCGAAAATGTCTACATGAGTCAGCTGAAGTGGTAGAGCCAAATATCCTCGAAGAG
This sequence comes from Allium sativum, assembly GCA_030737875.1. NCBI lineage: Eukaryota > Viridiplantae > Streptophyta > Magnoliopsida > Asparagales > Amaryllidaceae > Allium > Allium sativum. The sequence continues at coordinate 489,014,857 of CM060913.1, forward strand.
TCCGAAGTGGAACGCGAAGCAACCATAAGGAAAGTTCCAACCCACATATTAGGAACGGAAGTGAAGAAGTTACGCAACCGCGAAGTCAAGCTCGTCAAAGTCCAGTGGAGCGACGCCGAGGGAGACGCGACTTGGGAAACAGAAGCTAGAATACGCACTGCCTACCCTTTTCTGTTCGAGGGTACATCCTTGATCTTTCTTTTTCCTTAAGTTGCGCTTTTATCTATCTTTTTAGGTATATTTCCTCGACCGTATCTTTTAGGTAGAAACCCTTTGGATGGAAACATGTAGTTGAAACATGTTATGGATGATGGTTGCAAGTGGTTGCAAGTGATTGCTAGTGGTTGCTCGTGGTTGCATATACACACACAATCTAGGGTTTAGATCGGCTCAGTCACTTCATATTGCATATGCATATATGATTGCATTCGTATATGGTTGAACTTTAATGTGTTGTCATATGGATGTTGCATTTGTAATGAATGATTGTGCACTCATGTAAAATCAAAAATAGGAAAATTTGCATACATAATGGATTCATGGCACTTACATAATTCGCATTAAGGAGGTCAACTGAATCAGTAGACCGCCTGATTTTGCATTAGATAAGTACATGTACACACACACTTCGCATATGATCATGAAGCATTAGAAGTCTTTTAAGGACAATGGATGCTCGTGTTTGATGGATGAGTAGATGGATGATTGGATGTTAGGATATACATTCCTCCTAACTTGAAGATTTCGGGGACGAAATCCTTTTAAGTGGGGGAGAATGTAACACCCCGCAAATTCTATAACTGTGAAATTAGCAAATTAAAGTATAATTAATTTCAAATCAAAGAACTAAGGGAAACGGGATACGCCATTGCGTTCGTCTCGGAAAAATACGCGAAATAGAGTCCGAGTTTTCGAAAAACGGAGTCCGTATGAAGAAGATATGGCCTTCGGAAGTTTTGAATTAAATTTAAAATTCAAACAGAATAAAATAAGCTCAGAAAATCAAATTTGAATTCGAAAATGGGGCCCAATGGGCCAGGGCGGAAAACACCCGCCTAGGCCACCCAGGTCGACTGGGCTGTCGACCTGGGCTACCCATGTCGACAGGGCTGTCGACAGCCCTGTCGACAAGGGTATCGACCTGGTCGAGCCCAGCCAACCTGGCTGGCCAGGTCTGTGTTTGGCCGATTTTCTGTGGTCTGCTTTGTCATTAGGGCTAGGTGGCAGGCTCTAATTGGTCTCTCTTGCGAATGAATGGCTACGATCAATCCAAGCAACATCAATGGTCCTAATCAGTTCCTAACCTCTATATAAACAACCCTAGACTAAACCCTAATCTATTCATTCAAAAATAAGAACATAGCCGCCATGTTGCTGAGGAACGACTAGGAGTAGCCACCAAATTGGAGAGAGGATTAGGAGGAAGATTCTAAAGCTTAAAGCAACCTAAACAAATCAATTCAACAAAGGAATTTGCGTCTTCAATCCCTAAACTAGAGAATTCATCACACCATAGTAAGTAGAGTATTACTTTGGTATGAATAAACAATTGTGTTGGTTTGTATGCTTGAATTATGGCAATAAAGTAATTCATATTTGTGCGTTCTTATCAATTTGAAATATTATATACGTTTGGATATTTATGAATTATGTTATTCATTATAAAGAACTACATGCGGTAGTTCTATGCAAGTATACGTTTGGAATATTTCGCAAATTATGTAATCCATGTTGAAGCTACATGTATGTAGTTGATTTAAATTCATGCAAGTTTGGGGTTTGTTTCTATGCCACCATGATGTATATTTTTGTGCATAAATCATTTTGTAAGTAATTGGAACAAGTTTGGTTATTATCCATATGAAATTATGTTGAGAATTTGGCATTATGTATTAAGCCATGCTTTTGTACTAGAAAACCTATTTGCAAACTTATGAATATGGCTAGGCTATGATTGATATTTGGCAACCATGATTAGGTCTATCTTGTTTACAAGAATTATATGATGACATATGTGGTACATGGCTAGGTTAGGTTCAAAAATCCCTTTTTGCAAGTTTACATGACTAAAGTAAGAATTATGATTTCATGTTGGAAATATTTATGCCATGGTTAGGTGAACAAATTTAACTATACTCATGCCATGCTTATGTTTGACATTATGCCATGCTTATGGTTGACATTATGCCATGCTTATGTTAGAAATATTTATGCCATGCTTATGTTTGACATTATGCCTAAATAAAAATATAGGTTCATGTGTCAATAATGATACCCAATTTAGACTCTTATCTCAATTACAAGTTCACATGCTTTGATTCATGTCACCTATGTTACCACTATGCAAGTACACCAGTTTCTATTTTGTGTTCCCAACGTCATATTGCAAGTTCATGCGCTCACCTTCCCCTCTTTGTGTATGTAATCACGCTCTAAGCCTCCCCTTTTCGCATGGCTAAATTGGGCTTTAAAAGGCTAAGCCCAATATATATAATAAACGGACGTGTAAACCGAGGGAAAATAACGTTGGGTTAAAATTACTAATGAATGAAAATATAAAATAGAAGGGCCCAAGTTCAAGTATGGGTTGGGCCCATGATTGGTGTAACCTTTACACCATTAACTTAATAATGGGCCGCAAATATTTACATATAAGAAATAAAGAAAAATGACAAAATATGTAAATGTAGAACATACGATGTGTTTAACCCGAGGTTGGATTGAGTTGTGATGTAAACCTGCCCGGAACCGCCCGGCTGTCCAGTAGTCACAACAATACCTATCCAATGTGGGAGGTTAAACATGGAGCCCAATAAGGACCCGAGGTTAGACTGAGTTGTGGCGTAAGACTGCCCGGAACCAACCGGCAACAGGCAGCCACAACAATACCTGTCTAATGTGAGAGGTCAGGGCCTTAATAAGACAATTAAGGCTGAGTCAGGATTGTTAGGATTAAGTGAACTAAAGACTTAATCAAAATGGAACATGCTAAACTAAACGGACTGGTGGGGGTTAGGTTAGGAAACACTTAACCAACTTAGCATGTTGGCTAGAGATAGAAAACCTAGTAACGGGGGGGACCCTTTTCAGCAGTAACCCTAGAAGGTGTATCAGGATACCCTGAAACTAGGCAGGGTGGGGCACGATTACTGGGCTGATTGTAAGAGGTCAAAGCGACGGCGGTGGTGTAGCAGTGTAGGTTCTAACGGAGTGCGGGCGTGCACACACTCCGGCGCAGAAAAATAAGGCACTGGACACCAGTAGCATACCTGTGCACTCTAAGGTTGTGTCGGGTTGCCACTATGGGACTTGATACACCCCATGGTGGGACCAGCATAGGTAACTACAACATCGGGGGCCGTAAGACACATGTAACTATGCGAGTAGGAGCCGATCATCATAGAATGGATCACATCACCCTGATATGGGGTGCCAATTGGAAACTAGTTTATATGGGTTCAGAGATTAATATGGGGTACGATAGTATATTCGACCCTAGACAACTTAACCAAGTTTATAGTGTTTGCCCACTTCTTGTTTATACTTATCATACCCAGTTCTCTATTCATAGACAAAATAGTACTAGACTTACTCAGGCTTTATGTCTGACTCTACTTTTCTTTCGTCTTCTTTCTTCCGTTTCCCCCCCCAGGTCCACAGGGAGGGAACACAGCAGCTTGACCAACCTTAACATCCAGTTTGAAGAAGAGAAATGTATTGCTTGGACTTTCCTGTTTTGAACTATGGCTTTGGACAATCCACTATGGGGCTTTTGCAGTTTATCTATGTTTTATTTATGCTTCTTTAAATAATGTACTCAAGACAGATTATGAAAGTGTTATGTTATGTTTTTGGAAAGGATGTTGTTGTAACACGTATTTGACTTTATGAAATAAAAGTTTGTTGTTCTTCCGCTGTTTACAAATATGTGTTCCTATATCTGTCTTGTATATCTGTGACTTATACTTATAAACCTCCACCAAAATTAGGGCATTCCCATTGAGAGTGACCCTAACGGAGGTGGGGTGTTTCAAGATTATGCATGCTCGTGGCCAATCCCCTCTTTTAAGTTGTGCATGTTTATGGCCAAACCTTTTTTTTTGATAATATGCATGTTTGTGGCCAAATTACCTTATGACACTATGCATGTTTATGGCCAATCCCTTTATGATGTTATGCATGTGGAAGCCAAGCCCTTTTTGGCATCATGCATGTTTTGAGACCAATATGTGACATAGTATCCTTACTATGTTGACTCGCTTTGCTTGCGTTGGGAAAACACGATTTTGGGTAGTTAGATAAACATGAACATGTCGCAAAATCTTAACTTGAATATGACATGTGTTTATACTTGAGAATATGACTTGAAAGATAACATGGAGGTTGGCATGTAAGTATGCATAAAAACATGAGCTTGGGAATTTACCTATTAAGTTAGGTCTACCCTTTGGGAATTTACCTATTAAGTTAGGTCTACCCAAATGCTTGAAAACTTGTAACATGTTTTGGAAACATGATGAACTTAGATAATATAAGTATGGCCAACTCGAGGTTGGGTTGAGTTTGCAACGTAAAACTACCCGGAACCGACCGGCCTAACTAGTAGTTGCAAACAATAGGACCCAATGTGAGAAGTTGGTCATGTCGCGCTTAAGACCCGAGGTTAGACTAGGTTGTGGTGTAAATCTACCCGGACCCTCCCGGCTTAACTAGTAACCACAACAAGGTCTAATGTGAGAGGTTGAGGGTGCATTAATTAAATTAATGCCACATAATAGGGTTAAGTTAATTTGATTAATGAGGCTTAACCAAATATGATATGGACAAATGGGTTAAGTAATTTGATTAGGCTAATGATACTTAACAAAACATGATAAGCTTGGGTAGGTTAAGTAACTTGATTTGCCTAATGACACTTGACCATTTTTATACGACTAGTGGACGGGATTAAGTTAACCAACACTTAATCAATCCAACACGATAACGTGATAAGGTTAAGTAAATTTTCTTAATGACACTTAACCGTATAATACAGTTAATGGATGGGGTTAAGATTAGGCTTAACTAATCTAAACATGGTAATCGGATGGGGTTAAGTTAGCCTAGACTTAATTAATCCAACTTGGTAATTTAATGGGGTTAAGTTAAATACTTAACTAATTTAACACGATGATTTGATGAGGTTAAGTGACCTATACTTAACCAATCTAACTCGTTAATTTGATGAGGTTAAGTTAATCTATACTTAACCAATCTAACGTGAAAACATGATAAGGCTAAGTCACGAATCACTTGAATACGCTTGACCGATTTGATGACAAGGTCAAGTTAATTTATATAATTAACCAATCTAAAATGATAATTAGACGAGGTTAAGTTATGGATTGCTTAATATACTTAGCCAACTTGACACATGGTTTGTAGGGTTAAGTCTTGGACTTGGATACTTAGCCAATTTTGACATGGTTTGTAGACGGGCTAAGTTATGAACTTAAGTGACACTTAACCCATTAGATAAACCCTAAAAATAGTTGACAAGGATTATGGAAATAAGGCTAAGTGGTAAACCTTAGTTAAGGGAAACTAAGTAATAATTCTTAGTCAAGGAAATTTGGACCATTTCTTAGATAGATCAGTAACCCAATACGTTAGGTCAACGTTTAAGTATGCGTGTAGGAGCAGGCTATCTGATTTAGATAAATGCTCCAACGAACTGGGTAACGAAGCAGCGGCTTCGGGGAACGTGAGGATATTCTTGGGATCCCTCTGTGAGCTGCCAGGTCATTATATTAGGCTCACGAGAGGTTGAGGTCTGCGGTAGAAGAACAAAGAATATGCCTTGGTTGCTATGCGAGCGACCTAAAGACTGGGGTGGATAGCAGTGAGTCGGCGAATACATAAGGTGCCCGAGATAGCAAGTTCGTCGATCATCTACCATCTTGAGTCAAGCGTGTACGTACGGAAAGGCAGGGAACACCCAACAGACCATAATTTCTATCTAATTATGGGTGAGGTAGGCCGTAGGATGTGGGCTGGCCGGAGTGTAGTTCTCATGCAAGATTTTCTCTTGTGTTGCCTTTCACTAGTTGAGGGAGGGGTCTCGTGGGACCATAGCCACGTGTAGAAAAGCAGACCTTAGTATCTGCATCGGCAGATGAATCTAAAGCTCCCGACCGAGTCCTGTATTTCTTGGTTTGCCCTATGACAGGACTCGGATGGCACAATGTGATACATGTGCATACAGTTATAGAAAAACGATTCACGATGAATGCGTGGGAAAAGGGGCGCGGTTGAGGGTTAGCGTAATCCCTAGTGGCCTAGGTGGTTTAACCCAAACCGAAATACGAAAGCGTGCAATAGGTAAGCGTAATCCCTAGTGGTGCTAGGTGGCGTAAGTCCTAGTAGTTCAAACGATGATTCATATGGAAGAGCCTAGCTAGAACAAGGGTGACAGTCCAAACGAATTCAAGGATAATACGACATGAGGAAGCCCGTACGAGGTACGGCAAAGGACTGAACTTATATACATGGAAAGAAACATATGATTTGAGTAACCTATATATGCGATATACTAGGTTGACATGGACCATTACACGACTTTGAGCAAAGGACATTCATGGTTAACACATGACGCGGGTAGGGGTACTAGTACGAGAGGTGCAGAGCAAATATACATGCTAGGACTAAGAAGAATATACATAATAGATACCGTGGGATGTTAGACGGGGTAGATACCTTGGGATAATGTACTCGATAGAAATCTGACGATGTGATACCTTGACTTATCATAACACCGTAGTTTATCACGATACCTTAGTTTACCTTGCCGCAGTAGTTCAACCGGCTACCCTGGTTTATCTATCTTGTAGTTATCCTTATGTTTACTTTCAGTTTATGCATGTCATGTTACCTTTACCTGTTTTTATACTGGAAGTAGATAGGACTTACTCAGTCTTTTTGACTGACCCGTTTTGTTTCGCCTCTTTTCTTCCGTTTCCCCCCCCAGGTTTCAGGGAGGAAACAATGTTGTTTAGCTCGGACTTCTTCTGCTTGAAGGTCATCATGGATGGCTTGGACTTCTCTTGGCTATGGCTACTTTACGGTTTTACTTGGGGAATAATTTATTAAAAAGTCTTTATGCTTCTTTACTATTGCAAGACAGGTTTTGATGTACTCTGATGTAAAAGGCTTTAGACCTTATTTATTCATGTTATGAAAGTTTGATTTTACTTCCGCTATTTATATATGTTCTGTCTTGTGATATTTCTGTGCATGCTTACCAATAATGCCCCTCTAAAGCTAGTGCATTCCTTTGCGAGTGACCCTAGCGGAGGCGGGGTGTTACATTTGGTATCAGAGCAGAAGGTTACTAGACTGGGCAAAAGTTTTTAAAGACCTTCTGAAAATTATTTGAAAAACCATTTACAAAGAAGCATTTTTCAAGAAAATTTTCTTTTAAAAAGAAAAAGGCTATTCCCCAAAGGCCATTAGCATTATCCTTGTTTCCTTGATTGAATCTCTTTTCCTTTCTTTCCTCCATCGGTAGTCACAGTGGTTTTGACTGCGACTAGTCTTTCTAGCTGCGTAAGTGTTTCCCGTACGATGGAGGTGGTTCTCGAGAGACCGTTGCAGAGTTATGCATGAAAGGATAGTAAGAACAAGGATAAAGGATACGAGCTCAGGGATAAGCAACATGTTGGTATGGCTGAGTCCTAAAAGGAGGGAGAAAGATGAACAATGAAACCCATGACGAGAGAGTACCTTTGGCATGGTGAAACGAGACGGATAGTTAAGTATCATGGAACAGGGACAAGATCATTCGGAGGGCAATAGTATGCTCTCATTTCTAGGGTACCTCAGAAGGAGGGTAACGATCTTGTTAAAGGTTTAGCTTTTCTTCTCTATCATCCTGTCGGGACTTTGTTTTGATCACCGCATCTTTTAAGTCCGCTTCGATAGTTGAGTCTCTGCACCTTAGTACTAGCGTAGTAGAGGATCTCGTTTTTGTCTCAAGTCCTATTGGAAGATCGGTCCAGTTACTCATGGCTTGTTTGGATTTGAGAATGTCTATATCAAGTGTTGAGCTTGGAAATAATGCTTATGTTTATAAGTTGTGGATGGATTCTAGGGATGAAGTGGTTATCCAGTAAGGGGTCCCACTCTCGGTTTTAGAAGGAGGGTAGTTAGACTCTTGGCTTGCTTTGGTAATACCCTTGAAGTATCGCGTAACCTTTTGGGTTCTATCATGATTAGTTACTTAGAATCCCTAGATGCCTTTGTTGGAAATTAGAAACCCGATCGAATGGTGTTCGCTAATAAGACGGATGGTTTACTTCGATTATGTATGGGTTATGGGAATTACCCTAGTAAGTGCGCACGGTAACTTGTTTACTTTCAAGAGAAAGTTTTTCTACGTGGGATACCTTATGGTACAAGGTCCAGGATTCACTAGTGAATTTTGAGGGCTCGCATGGAATAATGTGTACGCAGTCCTGTTTGCGCCAAGTATTCTAGAAGGAGAATAAGTGCAAGTGGAACGAGAGGCGACGAGGAAATGAGTTCCAACTCATGTTATGGAAACAGGAAATAAGAAGCTGCGAAATCGTGAAGTAAAAGGGGCGGTCAAGGCACGATGGAACTAAGCTCAAGGTAATGCGACTCAGGAGACTGAAGACTGAATACGTGCATGATATCTCTTTTGGGAATATATCCTCGATCCCTGTTTTCTGTTGAGCTTGCTTGTAGGCTATCTTTTATGGATATCCCCTCGGTCCTGTTTCTGTTACAAACCCCGTAAGGAGTTTGTTTTGTTTATCTTCTCGATCTTATTTTGGGAACCTTAGGTAGAACGCTATGGATGTAAACATGTATTTGAAACATGTTATGGTTGATATGGTTGCAAGTGGTTGCTCGTGGATGCGCGAATTTACATTAGATATTAGCTCGACTCGGTCACATTTCATATTGCATATGCACGAGTATTTATACTTGTTTATGGATGAAATTGAATGTGTTACCATGTGGACGTTGCATATGGATGAATGTTTGTGCACGCATATAGTATCTATATGACTAGGACTATTTGCATACATGTTGGATTCATGGCACTATACATATTTTTGCATTAGAAAGATTATTCAGGCCTGATCATTAGCATTAGCTAAGGAACATGTACACACACGTTTTGCATACATTCATAAAGCATTAGGAATCATCTAAGGACAATGGTTGCTTGTGGATGATGTTTTGAGTAGATGGATGATGGATGGTAGGATATGCTCTTCCTAACTTAGAGATTTCGGGGACGAAATCCTAAAAGGTGGGGAGAATGTAACAACCCGTATTTCAATAACATGTTAAAACGAGAATCAAGGCAGAATTTAATTTTAATTTCTGAATCAAGTAAAACAGGCTATGCCATTGCGTTCGTCTCGGAAAAATACGCGAAATAGAGTCCGAGTTTTCGAAAATCGGAGTCCGTATGACCCGGTTAAGGCCCAAAGAAGTTTTCGGGAAATTTGAATTTCGAAACATGCAGAAATGGGGCCAGGCGGGAAAATTCCCGCCCAGACAAGTCGACAGGCATGTCGACAGGGCTGTCGACTTGCCCTATCGGCTGATTCTGATCTGGTGCACCTATTTTCTATCTTGGCTAGGTTTTTGGGCCTGGTTTGAAATCTGACGGTTCAGGTTGGTCCTAGGGTTAATCTAAGGGCCTAAAACTATCCTAATCTCTATAAAAAGACCCTAAACCTAACCTAAATCCCTAAAAATCAAACCTAGCAACTAAGTGCTGCCAAAATCAATTTTGATCATGGCCTCCATCTCCAATCCCTAGAGCCTATGCACTCAAATCAAGTTCAAATCAAAAGGTGCAAGCTTGCTACACCAAATCAAGGCCAAATCAACATTGCTATGCGAGTTCCATGACGATTCTTCTACAAAGGAGGCACCTTTCTTAGCCAAGATGATTCATGCTCCTTTCCCTAGGCCTAACTAAGTAAGTTCTAGCTACTTTTAGATGGAAACGGTAGTTTTGATAATGACATGGGATAAAATGAGGCTAAACATGATTATGCGAACCTATATGAACCTTACCTTGCCTCTTGTGTTCATGTTTATGATTTTAGGCCATGTGAGTGACTTAATCATGCCTCTCATGCTATGCATAACCTAGTTTAACTTGCAAGTTTGGATCTTTATGCATGAAATGCTAGCATGAACTTTTAGGAACCACTTTACTTGTGAAACATTGGCTAAGACAAGATTTTGGGGCTTATGCATGTTTATGAACCCAAACCCCTTATGCTAACATGCAAGTTTGTGGCCAAATCCTTTATGAGATTATGCATGCTCATGGCCAATCCCCTCTTTTAAGTTGTGCATGTTTATGGCCAAACCTTTTTTTTTTGATAATATGCATGTTTGTGGCCAAATTACCTTATGACACTATGCATGTTTATGGCCAATCCCTTTATGATGTTATGCATGTGGAAGCCAAGCCCTTTTTGGCATCATGCATGTTTTGAGACCAATATGTGACATAGTATCCTTACTATGTTGACTCGCTTTGCTTGCGTTGGGAAAACACGATTTTGGGTAGTTAGATAAACATGAACATGTCGCAAAATCTTAACTTGAATATGACATGTGTTTATACTTGAAAATATGACTTGAAAGATAACATGGAGGTTGGCATGTAAGTATGCATAAAAACATGAGCTTGGGAATTTACCTATTATGTTAGGTCTACCCTTTGGGAATTTACCTATTAAGTTAGGTCTACCCAAATGCTTGAAAACTTGTAACATGTTTTGGAAACATGATGAACTTAGATAATATAAGTATGGCCAACTCGAGGTTGGGTTGAGTTTGCAACGTAAAACTACCCGGAACCGACCGGCCTAACTAGTAGTTGCAAACAATAGGACCCAATGTGAGAAGTTGGTCATGTCGCGCTTAAGACCCGAGGTTAGACTAGGTTGTGGTGTAAATCTACCCGGACCCGCCCGGCTTAACTAGTAACCACAACAAGGTCTAATGTGAGAGGTTGAGGGTGCATTAATTAAATTAATGCCACATAATAGGGTTAAGTTAATTTGATTAATGAGGCTTAACCAAATATGATATGGACAAATGGGTTAAGTAATTTGATTAAGCTAATGATACTTAACAAAACATGATAAGCTTGGGTAGGTTAAGTAACTTGATTTGCCTAATGACACTTGACCATTTTTATACGACTAGTGGACGAGATTAAGTTAACCAACACTTAATCAATCCAACACGATAACGTGATAAGGTTAAGTAAATTTTCTTAATGACACTTAACCGTATAATACAGTTAATGGATGGGGTTAAGATTAGGCTTAACTAATCTAAACATGGTAATCGGATGGGGTTAAGTTAGCCTAGACTTAATTAATCCAACTTGGTAATTTAATGGGGTTAAGTTAAATACTTAACTAATTTAACACGATGATTTGATGAGGTTAAGTGACCTATACTTAACCAATCTAACTCGTTAATTTGATGAGGTTAAGTTAATCTATACTTAACCAATCTAACGTGAAAACATGATAAGGCTAAGTCACGAATCACTTGAATACGCTTGACCGATTTGATGACAAGGTCAAGTTAATTTATATAATTAACCAATCTAAAATGATAATTAGACGAGGTTAAGTTATGGATTGCTTAATATACTTAGCCAACTTGACACGTGGTTTGTAGGGTTAAGTCTTGGACTTGGATACTTAGCCAATTTTGACATGGTTTGTAGACGGGCTAAGTTATGAACTTAAGTGACACTTAACCCATTAGATAAACCCTAAAAATAGTTGACAAGGATTATGGAAATAAGGCTAAGTGGTAAACCTTAGTTAAGGGAAACTAAGTAATAATTCTTAGTCAAGGAAATTTGGACCATTTCTTAGATAGATCAGTAACCCGATACGTTAGGTCAACGTTTAAGTATGCGTGTAGGAGCAGGCTATCTGATTTAGATAAAGGCTCCAACGAACTGGGTAACGAAGCAGCGGCTTCGGGGAACGTGAGGATATTCTTGGGATCCCTCTGTGAGCTGCCAGGTCATTATACTAGGCTCACGAGAGGTTGAGGTCTGCGGTAGAAGAACCAAGAATATGCCTTGGTTGCTATGCGAGCGACCTAAAGACTGGGGTGGATAGCAGTGAGTCGGCGAATACATAAGGTGCCCGAGATAGCAAGTTCGTCGATCATCTACCATCTTGAGTCAAGCGTGTACGTACGGAAAGGCAGGGAACACCCAACAGACCATAATTGCTATCTAATTATGGGTGAGGTAGGCCGTAGGATGTGGGCTGGCCGGAGTGTAGTTCTCATGCAAGATTTTCTCTTGTGTTGCCTTTAACTAGTTGAGGGAGGGGTCTCGTGGGACCATAGCCACGTGTAGAAAAGCAGACCTTAGTATCTGCATCGGCAGATGAATCTAAAGCTCCCGACCGAGTCCTGTATTTCTTGGTTTGCCCTATGACAGGACTCGGATGGCACGATGTGATACATGTGCATACAGTTATAGAAAAACGATTCACGATGAATGCGTGGGAAAAGGGGCGCGGTTGAGGGTTAGCGTAATCCCTAGTGGCCTAGGTGGTTTAACCCAAACCGAAATACGAAAGCGTGCAATAGGTAAGCGTAATCCCTAGTGGTGCTAGGTGGCGTAAGTCCTAGTAGTTCAAACGATGATTCATATGGAAGAGCCTAGCTAGAACAAGGGTGACAGTCCAAACGAATTCAAGGATAATACGACATGAGGAAGCCCGTACGAGGTACGGCAAAGGACTGAACTTATATACATGGAAAGAAACATATGATTTGAGTAACCTATATATGCGATATACTAGGTTGACATGGACCATTACACGACTTTGAGCAAAGGACATTCATGGTTAACACATGACGCGGGTAGGGGTACTAGTACGAGAGGTGCAGAGCAAATATACATGCTAGGACTAAGAAGAATATACATAATAGATACCGTGGGATGTTAGACGGGGTAGATACCTTGGGATAATGTACTCGATAGAAATCTGACGATGTGATACCTTGACTTATCATAACACCGTAGTTTATCACGATACCTTAGTTTACCTTGCCGCAGTAGTTCAACCGGCTACCCTGGTTTATCTATCTTGTAGTTATCCTTATGTTTACTTTCAGTTTATGCATGTCATGTTACCTTTACCTGTTTTTATACTGGAAGTAGATAGGACTTACTCAGTCTTTTTGACTGACCCGTTTTGTTTCGCCTCTTTTCTTCCGTTTCCCCCCCAGGTTTCAGGGAGGAAACAATGTTGTTTAGCTCGGACTTCTTCTGCTTGAAGGTCATCATGGATGGCTTGGACTTCTCTTGGCTATGGCTACTTTACGGTTTTACTTGGGGAATAATTTATTAAAAAGTCTTTATGCTTGTTTACTATTGCAAGACAGGTTTTGATGTACTCTGATGTAAAAGGCTTTAGACCTTATTTATTCATGTTATGAAAGTTTGATTTTACTTCCGCTATTTATATATGTTCTGTCTTGTGATATTTCTGTGCATGCTTACCAATAATGCCCCTCTAAAGCTAGTGCATTCCTTTGCGAGTGACCCTAGCGGAGGCGGGGTGTTACAGTGTTTGTATTATAGTGCAGCACATACTCCAGCACATACTCCTTAGGCATGTTTGAGTCGTCCTCGATATAGGTTGTCAGTATAAAGCAGATTCACTACAGTAGTCCTACAGTCGTATCAGTGACCGGTTACATCAATATTTGTTTTACTGCCGACACATGCTTTGAAAGTCACGAAAGGTTAATCATAAAGCAGATTCCCTACAGTAGTCCTACAGTCTAAAGAGAATTGAATTTTTTTGGTTTCCATAAAATCCGTGATATTTTCGAGAGTGTTTGTATTATAATGCAGCACATACTCCACTGGCATGTTTGGGTCGTCCTCGATATAGGTTATCAGTATAAAACAGATTCCCTACAGTACTCCTACAGTCGTATGATTAAAATGATTCAACAATTAGGTCGTCCGCAATATACGTTATCAGTATAAAGCAAATTCCCTACAGTACTCAAACAACTAAAACAACTGTGTTCCCATTCTTATGATTAAAATAATTCAACAATTAAGTTTTGGCATAACAATAAGCATACAGATACAACCGACCGTTACAAATACAACTACGAATAATAGTACTTGCCTACTAAAACATCAAAGCATTTTAAAAGCAATATTGTCGCCTTCTGCTCGTCAATCCATTCCATGTAGCTGCATCCATTTGTATAAAATGGACAAGCCTGCATGCGCCGACCAATATTGTCGCCTTCTGCTCGAACCATAACTTGGACCGCGTGACCGCAATAGCAAAGTACATGATAAGATTCACCTTCATGTTCTTGCGGTGGTACTCGATAGAACTCTGCTTCCTGTTGTGGTTGAGTGAGAGCATGTTGGTTCGATAGTTGAGCAAGTGGTACTTGAACTTCTTGTGGAAGATTTGCATTCCCCTGTTCATGCGATGGTTGAACATGCGGTACATGAACTTATTGGGGCCTAATTTGCATTAGAACATCGAATTCGTCTTCGAGCTCCTGAAGTCTCATCTGTTCCCACGCCTGTTCTTCAGAGTCAGTTTCTGATGGCCAAGAAGGCATTTTCAGCGAGTGTTAAAATGAGGAGGAAGTAATAGAATGAGAACAAAGTTGTTTGAGTGAGATATTATGTGCATAAATTGAGTAACATATATAGCGGCGGGGAGTAGGGAATTTGCTTTTCTTACTATCATGATGTGAACGGACACTGAATCACTTTTATATCTTTATGCGCATCATTAGTTGTTACACACATCCATTACCAATAATCAAATAAGTTACAACGTACAAAAGACACTAATACGATATCAGATTACAGTCTAACAAATAAGATCTTACAAGCATACAGCTTACATATCAGATTACAGTCTACCAAATAAGATCTTACAAGCAATAGTTGTTACACAACTCCATTACAAATAATCAGAAAGATAACAACTATAATAAGATCTTACAAGCATACAGCTTACATATCAGATTACAATCTAACAAATAAGATAACAATAAGATCCATAGTACATAAAATTACTAGTACAACACACTAATACGATAACGTACATATATATCCAGCTACACTAAATACCACATAAAATGAATCTAACGCATATCACTGAAGAACCACGAATCATCCGCAAGATCAACTTCTGGTACACTATCGACATGGTCATCATCATCGTCATCTTCTCGTCGTGTCGAATGAGATTGCTCGTCATCCTCAGCAGTTAGCTCGTTAATACGAGCCGTCAACTGATCAACTGCGCGCTTATGCTCTCTATACATAGTATCGCGAAGTCCAATATGCATACGATATAGCTGCTCGTAAGGAAGAACAGCGGGATCTGGAAACTGTGTAACAATAGGCCGTGAAATATCTACATACGTATCCGGACCGGATGTGCCAGGAATACCAACAGTCCAACCGTAACTAGTCGGCTGAGGAGGCTGAGGCCGAGGAGGCTGAGGAGGCTGATGTCCAGGAGGCTGAGGAGGCTGAGGCCGAGGAGGCTGCCGAGGAGGCTGAGTAGGCAGATAACGAGGAGGCTTCTGCAAAGTAAGCGTACCCTGGGACATGTCACGTAATACAGCTGGATCACCAAATGGAGTGTAGGCAGATGGACAAACTAAATCAACTGCGGCGGCATGAACAAATGTTGCCGTATTACACGACGAATAAAACGACTACCAAAAAGGAATGTAATCTCTAAAGGGAATGAGAAATCTTTCAGCTGGCCACCACTCACCGGCATACTGCTGCAAATCAACACTGGAATAAACCCGTAGATGACCTGTATCAGGGTGGGGATCATCAGGAACAACATCAACATCGAATAACTGTCGCCAACAACGCTCCCCTAGGTACCAATAACATCCTAAAGCGGGTGGTGATGATACCAATGGAAATCGTCTACGTGACAGAAACTGAGCGTGTTGCTGGGCTGGGCCTGACAAGAAAGGGGAATCGGCAAACGGACGCCACAAAACTGACTCTCGTGTGGTCCTCATCTCTATCTGATTACGAGCCACTGCAAATACATGACGACAATCACCTCCTGGAACAAACCACCGGTTTTCGGGGGCCCAAGCTTTCACACGAGGATAGAAATGTGATAGTGTAGGATCCAATGTCGGAAAGGTTATGTTATGAAAGTATTCAAAGTACCAATACTGCAAAACCTCCCAAAAACCTGTAATCGACGACCCACGAGACCTAATAGTGCACTGCTTATCCAAACCCTTGTACAAATGAGCGAGAATCGGCGTACCCCAGTCATATGTAGTAGGAGTACTGTCGAACGACACGTTCGCAACAACAGCAACATAGCCACATGGCAATGTGTTTGATGAATTCATAAAGAATAAATTACTCATCATATATAATAAGAATAATCTGAGAATCTCTAATAAGTGGTGAACTGCAGGCTTAAGTTTCACTATTTCCATGATGGCTTGCCTAATGAAAGAGGTTCTAATTTGATGATTGTTTGATAAGCCTCCCCCTTGTAAGTTCAAATGTGGGAATATAATAACCAATAGGTCATACCGTTGATATCGCTCATCGTAAGGTAAAGTTGCACCCTGACCAATTGGAATGCCAGTAAGCATGGTAAAATCTAGTGGCGTAAAACCTATCTCTCCGAAACTAAAGTGAAATGTATGTGTTGTTTTCCACCAACACATGGCTAATGCACCACATAACCGAACATCATTGTTGTACAGGTTTTGAATACCTAAAGTAAAAATAAGAAAATCAAGTTAATACATTATGTTATATAACATATGTATTATGTAAGTGAGATCATCAAAATTACGTACTCAAGAAATCTCCAAGTCCCATATTTCTAAGATATTCCGCAATAATGTCATCTGTGTCGTACGCACGAACGGTCGTAAACAAACGAACAATACTAACCCACGATCCTCGTGTACGATCATTACGAGCCTATTAACATGCAAAACAATTACTACTTATATAACGACAAACTTATTTTTCAACTACAAATTACTACAACAATCAGTTGAAGAAATTATACCTCTAAAGACGTCTTCACGGTTTCGGTAAGGTGTCTTTCGCCTTCGGGAAGTTCCCGAAAATTAGCCAACTTTTTTTCTCTATTCAAATTAACATCAATATGCGGATCCAGCGTAGCATAAACACCGGGTTTAGCAACCCGCCTTCGCTTAACGTGTTTTGAACCATGAGCTTCGCTTGGACCGGTCTCTTCAACCGCTTCAGTCTCCTCTTGTGCATTGATATTTGCGGCACTACCACTCCCACTACTACTCCGAGAACCAAAAATAGCTTTACCTAACCTTCTCATTTTTTTTTTTTTTTTTTGGGAAAATGGGTGCGGTGGAAAGAAGTAAAAATGGAGTGGGTGGCGGCGGAAGGAGAGGTAAAATGAAAAGAAGGAGAGGGAGATTGGGTCTTTTGACCCGACCGGACCGGTTAAGGGTATAAATCCCTTAACCGGTCATGGTGAAACCGGTGTATACTTCACCGGTTTCACCACAACCGGCTATGGGTCAAAACCCATAGCCGGTTAACCGGTCAAGGTGAAACCGGTGAAGTATACACCGGTTTCACCAAAACCAGCTATGGGTTTGACCCATAGCCGGTTGGGGGGCTGCTGATGTTAACCCCCCGGGTTGACAGCCAGCAACCCTCCACGGTTGGGACTGCTCTAACGAGCTCCTTCAACTTGTAGTCATAACTTGCGAGTTGCAACCCAGCAGTCAGTTCATGCAAATGCTTTGACAAATAATACCCGAAACTGGAACCTTTTTCAAAAAGTCGAGGGCCATTTTACTTAATTTTTGCTGACTTTAATATGCTAACATAAGGTTGCTTAATTATCTGCTTAACTTTCATGTTGCCTTTTTATTTTCTTTTAACATAAACACAAATGCTCTGACATTATGGCCTGATTGCATATTTCAGTTATGATTCTTTTGTGTTTTGTTGACTCTTGGTGGTGATGTACTATTTTGCCAGTATGCCGAGAAAGCTTTTGTTAACAAAACAAAAGATCCCAATCATAAATTGCTTCCTAAGCAAATGTTGGATAGTGTCCAAACGAACAACAAGAAAGCAGTATATCATCAAATAGTAACTTCAAATGCCGATGTAAACACTATCCAGAAACAAACCTTGTCAACTTCTATATCGACTCTTGATGAAGCTTTACACAACGAAAGAAAGATGGAAGAATATAATGAGGGATGCTCCCTGCTTCACATAGCATGCCAAAATGCTGATATTGGCATGATTGAGCTTCTCCTACAGTATGGTGCGTCCGTGAATGCTATTGATGAGAATGGAAGAACCCCTCTTCATTATTGTGCTCTTAAAAGCAGGCCTTCTATTGCTAGATTACTGCTTTCAAGGTGATTTATTTTTTCTGCCTTTACGCCTTTATAATGCTATATTTGACACCATCACCGATGCATTTGATAATTGCCTTAAGATTGAACTAGGCTGCCATAATGCGATCTTATCTGTATTCATTGCACCAAATGAGATACCTGCAAGGGCGGTCCTGACCCTCTATTCTATACTGACTTCAAATATTATAATAACTATATTTTAGTAGCAATACGTAAATTTGATATATATATATATATATATATATATATATATATATATATATATATATATATATATATATATATATATATATATATATATTCAATTTGCACAGAATTATTTTTATTGCTTTATCATTTTTTGTTTATCAAGTACTATGTTTTTTATAGAAAAAAAATCAAACCATGATGGATGTGAAGAAGCGGATCTTTTGCATTTATACCTTGCTTCTGAATTTCGAGGACTGACAAAATAAATATTATTCTTTAACCTGAAACCATTCTTTATCATTTGTTTTATGGTGGAAAATGTAGAAGATAGCCAGATTTAATATCGAATAATACCATATTTTTTTTAGATCTAAATATAGAAGCATACTTTCCAAAAGTTACAAAAACGTGCTTTCTTGAAGAAATTATTATAGAAATAAATCTCAGTTGAAATTTGTTACAGAAACAGTCAAACAGACCATGTTTCGGGTGATCATGTAGATGTGTATGTGTATTTCTTTCCCTCTCTGAGAGAAAACGAGGTCAATGTTTATAACAAGTTTGAAAATGGTTCTATTTTTTAAGTACGTATTTCCTTTTCTTTTTGGCATTAGTTTCAGAAGGCTTATTTGTAAACGAGTCATTTTTATACGCAGAGGAGCAGACTCGCACGTTGTGGACATGGATGGTAAGACGCCATTGCAATACACGATGGAATCTGGAGCTGTTGATGATGAAGAAATTCTTGTCCTTCTACACGATACACATGTAAGAAATATGATTGAAATATTCTGATAATTGATTTTACAAAATTTCAGAGATATGAAAAGTATGTATATTGAAATTTTGGTATACAATCTTCGAATGAATAAGTCTTTCTACACGGTTACATGCTTTTATATGTAAAAACAGAGATAATGGGCTAAACAATGTACAGCCCATAATATACAGAGGTAATAAAATAAAGCCCAGTTCGATTTGTTAATATATGCAGATTGATCCATTCGTTAACACGCCGCCTCAAATCGAACTAGGGTTTCTTTCTCCTTTATACTCTGCGCCGCCTTGAAAACTTTGAGCTCTGCTCTTAATCTCTCAAAATTACTTCTGGACAGTGCCTTGGTAAGGATGTCCGCCTTCTGGTAGAACGCTGGAAGGTGATTGATAATGAGCTTTCCAGACTCTGTCCGTTCTCTGACGAAATGAAGGTCAATTTCGATGTGTTTGGTTCTAGTATGTTGTATGGGATTCATGGAAAGGGATACAGAACTTCTATTATCACACCATAGAGTGGGTTTCTTTGAGGTTTGAAACCCTAATTCTTCAATTAGGGTTTCTACCCAAATGATTTCGGCTGTCGCTGCTGCTATCGCTCTGTATTCTGCCTCTGTACTAGACCTCGAGATTGTGGATTGCTTTTTAGTACACCAAGAGATCGGATTTGGTCCCATGAACAAGCAGTAGCCAGTAGTTGATCTCCTATCATCTGGATCATTCGCCCAATCAGCATCACTGTAAGCATTTAAACTAATATCTTTATTAGCTTGAATTCTTAATCCATAGTCTTTTGTGCCTTGTAAATAACGTAATATGCGCTTCACAGCCTTCCAATGATCACTTAAGGGGTTAGACATAAACTGGCAGACTTTATTCACACTAAAACTGATTTCAGGCCTAGTAATAGTCAAATACTGCAATGCTCCAACAATACTACGATATTGTTTGCAATTTTCTATAGCGTCACCCTTGTACTTGGACAAACGTAAATTGCTGATCATAGGAGTGCTGTAGGGTTTAGCTTTATCCATGTTTGCTCTGACCAGAATATCTGATATATATTTCTTTTGTGAAAGAAAAATTTCTGATTGTGATTTTCTTTGAACTTGAACACCCAGAAAATAATCCACTTCCCCCATATCTTTTATAGCAAATGTTTGGTCTAAATGTGTGATGACTTTGTCAATTTCTGTGGTGTTATTTCCAGTGATTAAAATGTCATCTACATACACAAGTATGTATATAGTACACTGGTTATTAAGTTTGGTGTATAAAGAGTTGTCAGACTTTGTTGCTTTGTAGCCCAATGACTTCAATGTCTCCTTTAATTTGATGTACCATGCCCTGGATGCTTGTTTTAGACCATATATGGCCTTATGTAACTTGCAAACATGATTTTCTTTACCTTGAATCTCATATCCCTTTGGTTGTTGCATATACACATCTTCATATAATTCTCCATTCAAAAATGCATTGCAAACATCCATTTGCCTTATATTCCAACCTTTGTGTAGAGCTAAAGTTAAAATAATTCTGATTGTAGTTGGCTTGACCACTGGCGAGAATGTTTGATCAAAATCAAAACCATATTGTTGTGTGAAACCCCTTGCAACTAACCTGGCTTTATGTTTAGAAATACTTCCATTAGCATCTCTTTTAAGCTTATAAACCCACTTGCATCCCACAATGTTTTTATCCTTTGGTGCAGTAACAAGAGTCCATGTTTTGTTTTTAATTAGAGCATCATATTCTTCATCCATAGCCTTGCTCCAAGACTTACTTCTAATTGCTTGTTCATACATGACTGGTTCAATTGTATCAACAGTATAATTAGCTGTGGCAGCATACACTTTGGGCTTGAAAATCCCACTTTTAGCTCTAGTAACCATATGATGTCTTGTTTGTGGTTCTTCTTTATCACTGTTTTCATTGTCTGCATCTGATGCTTGGTTATCATTGCTATTATGTGGTAAGTCCTCATCAGTCATTGGTTCACTTGAACTGTATCCAGACCTAGTGCTGGATACAGTTGGACTAGTTGGTGTCTGATGCAATGATTCATCTCTGTATGTTTGATGTAATAATCTATCTCCATCTGTTTGCACACTCCATTCAGACAAAGGTGGTAAAGTCTGCATTGTATTTTTGCACTGATCTTTTACTTGATTGATCTTGTTTTCCTTGTCTGCAAAAGGAAAAACACATTCATTAAAAACAACATGTCTGGAAACAATTATCTTACCCTTATTATCCATGCACTTGTATCCCTTTTGGTCTTTTGCATAACCTAGAAAAGTACATGGACTTGATCTTAGGGCAAGTTTGTGATTGTTATAAGGTCTGAGGCATGGAAAACACAAGCATCCAAATGTTCTCAGAATTGTATAGTCAGGTTTATTTCCAAAAATGACCTCATGAGGACACTTGTATTTCAGCACTTTTGTAGGCATCTTATTAATTAAATAAACTGCTGTACAAAAGGCCTCATCCCAATATTTCATAGGTAAAGATGAATTAGATAACAGTGTTAAACCCGTTTCTACAATATGCCTGTGTTTTCTTTCAACAATGCCATTTTGCTCAGATGTATAGGGGCAAGTTTTTCTATGTATTATGCCTTTTTGATTAAAATAATTTTTGAGTGGAAAAAATTCACTGCCCCCATCTGTCTGAACAATTTTAATGTTGCTGTTCAGTTGTCTTTCTATAAACTTTATGAACTGCAACATGACATTGTGTGTTTCAGATTTAGTTTTAAGAAAGAAAATCCAAGTATATCTTGTGTAGGCATCAACAATGGATAGATAATACCTGTAACCTTGTCTGGAGTTCAATGGTGCAGGACCCCAAAGGTCTGCTGTAACCAACTCAAGTGGTTTAGAATAGACAGTCTCTGATCTGCCAAAAGGTAACTTATGGCTTTTGCCAAGTTGACAATGAACACAAAAACTGGATATGGGTGAGTGTTTGTATGCAATGTTATTGTCTTTTAAAACTTTCAAAACCAAGTCATAACTGGGATGTCCTAACTTACAATGCCATATATCAAGATCATTCTTCATATAGTCATTGTTTTTGTTCTTGACAGAATCATCTTTAACAATGTCATCATTAACAGGAATATTTGTTCTGGTACAATATTTGTCATTACTAACAGAACTAATCTCTACATTATCACAACTGAAATGAATATTTGCATTACAGCACAAGATATCTTTGCTATTTTCCAATCTTGACTGCATGTTGTTGAATTTGTATAGCCCATTGTCCAAACTACCCTGTAACAATATGTCCTTATTATGAACATCTCTAATTAGACAATATTTTGGGTGAAACTCAAAATACACCTTATTGTCTTTAGTAAATTGGGACACACTGATCAAATTTTTCTTAACACTAGGAACTCTGAGTAGGTTGTTGAGGTAAAGTTTTCTTTTCCCCTTAACAACACCTGCCCCAATATGAGATATATTCATAGTTTCACCATTACAAGTATGAATAACTTGCGTACCTGAGTAGTTTTTATTGCCAAGATTAAGATTTTGAAGATTGTTAGTAATGTGATTGGTTGCCCCTGAATCTGGATACCAATCTTCTGGATTGTAATCATCACCTTTGACTGAATCATCATTACTTGTGACTTGTGCTGTAGTACTATCACCACTTGACCTGGTTTGATTGTTAGTTTGGGCCATGTTAACATTTAGCCTACCTTGACCAGAAAGATTTTGTTGTGGATTATTAACATCTGAATTGAATCTTGAGTAACATCTGTTAGCTGTATGGCCAGGTTTCTCACATATTTGACATCTAACTCTGTTTGTATTGTTAAATCTGCCTCTTCCTCTGCCTCTGGGATTCTGATTCCCTCTCTGTCCTGGTGCATTCCCTCTACCATAGCCAGGTATGCTTCTTGACTGATTTTGATTTCTTGAACTAGAAGCCAAATTTATACTATAATCATTCTGCATAGCTTTCCTTTGTTCTACCCTGCCTTCATGGGCTAATAATGCCGAATAAACTGACTGAATGTCTGGTAGAGTAGGTTGTGTGGCAATAAACGTGACCAATGATTCATACTCCTCATCAAGACCATTAGTTAAGGTCAAGATTTGCTCACTGTCTGAAATATGATGCCCTACTGAATTCAGTTTGTCAACCAGAGACTTTACCTTAGCAATGTAGTCTTTCATAGTTAATTCTCCTTTCCTTGTATTCTGAAACTCCCTCCTGTAGTGCATTATTCTAGCAGAAGACTGAGAACTGAATATTTGTTGAATTGTATTCCAAATTTCATAAGATGATTTGCATCCTATTACTTGTGATAAGAGATTTGCACTTAATGAAGATACCAGCCATGATGACAGTAAGTTGTCTTGTTTATGATGATGTATATAGTCTGGATTACTAACCATGCTTCCATCTTGACTCACAATCATTGCAGGTGGTGTTGGTTTGGTTCCATTGATATAATCTTGAAGGTCATAACCCTTCAAGGCTGTCTCAACTTGGAATTTCCATAACAAATAGTTATCCTCGTCCAACGGAATAGTAATCACCTGGCTTTTTGGTTTGACAAGAACTGGTTGCGGATTTATGGGGTCAGCTGTTACGTTTCTTGAGGTGGCAGATGAATTATCAACACTTCCTCCAGCCATTCTTTAATACGAAACAGGCCCAAAGGTGAGAAATGAGTATAAGGCGTGGCCACTGCAAGAAATGGCAGCCTGTACAGAAGAGGTAAGGAAAACGCAGTGGTAATTCTTGTCTCTTTGAAAGATTCAAGAATTGCCTAAAAAACTACACTGAGGGCTATCAAATGATGAGTTTTGAAAACTCTGATGACCAAGAACTGCTGCAGCCGCCTTGAATCTAAAATCTTGGCTTGGCAAGGCACAGTTTTGATGAGAACAGATACTAGAATGATCGGAGAGGTATGATCTCCGATGATGATGCTAAATTCTGAGGAGACTCAAAATCACGCCCCTTCCTTTAATAAGAAACTAGAATATGATGCCGTTTGGCTGATTCTAGCTCTGATACCATGTAAGAAATATGATTGAAATATTCTGATAATTGATTTTACAAAATTTCAGAGATATGAAAAGTATGTATATTGAAATTTTGGTATACAATCTTCGAATGAATAAGTCTTTCTACACGGTTACATGCTTTTATATGTAAAAACAGAGATAATGGGCTAAACAATGTACAGCCCATAATATACAGAGGTAATAAAATAAAGCCCAGTTTGATTTGTTAATATATGCAGATTGATCCATTCGTTAACAACACACAGATAGCAACAGAAGCATACGATCATGTTCACAATATTACTCTTGTCAAGTAAAAGTTGTATGAGATACATGATAAGTTATGCATTGTCTTAGGCTTAGTCTAGCTAGCTAATGCCTAGCAGCGAGGAAGCGTTGGGTCTGAAAACTAAGATTATCCGTGCGAGAGATTTTATCTGCTGGCAGTCGTTCTGAGTTAAAATGATGATATTTTTTTTAGGTTGGATTTGGTTTGTTTTTGGTACTTGATTAATGTTTGCGGTGAATAGAGAAAAGGGATTGTAGAACATTCTAGTTTCCATGAATTTTTGATAGAGTTTGTAATCTTTAATGTACGATTTTTTTATTAAGTTAGATTTGTATGTTTTCCTTTTTTTGTTTTTTGTTTTTCCTTGTTTTTAAGTTCGTTCTCAATTTTGAATTTTTACATACTGTGGCACTTGTACTATTACGGCATCTCCGACAGTCGAGAGATTTAAGCTTTGAAAAGCTTTGAATTCCGAAGTTTCGTTTTTTGCGTTCTCCAATAGTACGATTTTTGCTGAATATCCAAGGGTTAATTCAGTGTTCTGAATTGATATGAATGTTGATTTAATCAGCATCATACTATATGGCGTTGATTAAATCAGTGGCGCCATAAGGTAGGATGTTGATTTAGGGGCCGTTTGGATGATAATAAATAAGTTATTTTTTTGCTTATAAAAAGCAAAAGTTAAAAATTTAATATAGACACATAAAATTAGGGTCGTCAACGGATACTCGAAAAATTCGATATCCGTTCGAATCCGTATCCGAAATATCCGTTGTCCGGTATTATCCGAAAAGCAGATACGGATATCCGATATCCGAAAAGCTTTTCGGATACGGATATGGTTATAGTGATATCTGTATTTGAAAAATATCCGTTCGACTGATTGATGTAATATATATAACTCAAAACAGAAAAATAGAGTTAATAATTATTTTGTAATGGTTGGATGTTACTATGATATAATTCTTTGTCCATTTTTAGTGAAAAATGGTAGTTTTAGTGTTTAATTTTGGAATATTTTTGGATATGCTTATGGATATTAGTATAAAACAATGTTTCCTCATTACACTTCTTTATTTCCTTGTTTTCTATAAACATTAATGTTGATTCAGACTTTTTTATTTATACTCTTAAATTTATTAATTACAGGCGGAGTGGATAAATATCCGATATCCGTCCGTATCCGAAAATTAAGCGAACACAGATATCCGATATCCGAAAATTAAACGGATACGGATATCCGAAATAATTTCGGATACGGATACGAATATGGCACTATCCGTATCCGAAAACATCCGTTGACAACCCTAAACAAAATATACCAACTTTTAAAAGTCGCTTTTCAACTTATTTCAAAAGCATTTTCATTTCAACTTATATAAATCGATTTTGTACGTGAAAATTTAAAATTTCCAAATTCAAAATTTCAGGTTTCAAATTTTAAAATTTCTTATTTCAAAATTCAAAATTTCAAACTTCTAGAATTTTCAAATTTCAAGATTTTAAAATCTCAAATTTTGAATTTGAACTCTCAAATATTAAAATTTGAAATTTCAATTTTTCCAAATAATCTAAAGTTCAAAATTTATAATTTTAAATTTCGGAATTCCAAATTTTCCAAATTTTTAACTTTAAATTTTCAAATTTCAAATTTAAGATTTTCATAATTTAAGCTTTAAAATTTCAAACTTAATTTTTTACAATTTAAATTCTCAAAATTTCAAATTTGAATTTTTTAAAACTTCTTTTTTAATTTTAACTTGTAAGTCAAAAGTTTTCTAAATATACCTTTTTATTTTCTAAAAGCAAAAGGTCTTTTGAAGTAAGCAAGAGTTGCCATTTTGCTTTTGTTTGTCAAACAGGCCCTTAATCAGCGTCCAGCCTTAGGCTCTGATTAAATCAGAGCTCGTAAATAGTAGAGCTTTAATTAGAGCCTACGGTTGAGCTCTGGTTAAATCAAAACTCAGAAACAGTAGGACGCTGATTAAATCAGCGTGCAATTGTGTTAATCTGAATATTCAGATGTTATATTACGATGCGCAATATTAAACCTTGTAAACCGTTGGATATGCTCTTACAATACTTCTATATGTTTTTTATTGCATAAGAAGGTGAATGAAAAATGAGTTGCTCCAAAAATATAAAAGCAATGAGCAATTGAAAATTATAATTGTGCTCTCATGCAACGTAGAATATCATGTTCAGCTTTGATTCTTGGTTTCCCATTCATCCTCAAATGCTTGAGTCATCTTCAATGATGGAGAATTCAATCCTAAATTGTACAAATGGATTTCCAGCTATAGAAGATAAACATAATATTAAGTTTAACATTCAAATTTCCACTGAGAAAACCAAATTTATATCGGCCATCTATGTTAAGGTTTAACACTAAATCGTTTAAAAGTAGGCAACGTTTTGCCTTTAATATCAAAGCAAATTGAAATTGTTCCAATTCAAAGAATGCCTAGGGATCACAAATTCAGCTTTTCTTTGACGTAGATTCTGCTGTTTATGCATATGACCATCATTCCTAGTTTGGAACTGACGAAATACATTAAACTGTTATTAATAGTTATGTACATACATGCATATCCTGTTCTATCATCTATTTGGTTTCTGTCTGCTTGAGAATATAACAGATGTTCTGTTATTATTACATTATTGTTATATAATGATAGTCAGACCAAACTGTTCATCTTTAGCATGTGATGCATATAGATGAATTGACACACATTATTATAACAAAATGTATCTGTAGTGTTTAACATACAAACCCATATTTATATAATATTTCTTCAAACTATTTAACAATGTGAGACTTTTCAAATTTTAACTGGCGTTTCTCCTTGACAACTTCTAGATACACTGTTTTTACTGCATGAACCGATCTGCAACCTTCGACTTTGATATCGTTGTTATGTAACGGCAGTTGGACCAAGCTCTCAATCTTCAGCATACGCCACATGCAGGCCCGGCCCAAGGGAAAGGTCCATGATGTCGTCGAATTGGACAACCCACCCACCCATTTGGGGGCAAAAGAATATTGTTAGGTTCTAGTTTTGGTAAAAATATGCCAAACCTTCTTTGCAAATAAATGCTTGGCTGAATGGTTAAGAACCTAGGTATGTAGCAAAGTGAAGCAGGATCAATACCGGGCAGCTACTGTTGGGAAACAACTTTTTGCCAACCTTCAACACTTTTTTGTGGGCTTTAAGCTGGCCTCGGGCAACCCAACCGATTGGGCCGACCCTGGACACACGCATATGAGTTGATACACACTTTGTTGCAACGAAAGAAATACTCAGTGTTACATACCTACAAACTCATATACCACTTCTTCAAGTTATTTAGCAATATGAAACTTTCTAAATCTAACTCTTTTTTATTTCTTAATACATGCAAGATAGTGTAACGACCCAGAAATTTTGACGAGTGGAATATACTATCAATTAAAGAATTTATATTGATATTGGAATTAAAAAATCAAATATATTGTTGTGTGTACGGATTTAATTCGATTCAGAACATTGGTTGAGAAACAAATATTTATTTTGAATAGTTGATTCAGATTTGGTTGGAAATTGAATTGGATATTTAAAGTCGACTGGAAAATATAAGTGATCGAAATTATGTTATTGAAGATTTTATTTGAACTATTTGGAAATTAGACTAGAAATGTGTGTATAAAGGAACTTAAATTTAACATTTCAAAGTTGGGAATAAACGAAATAAAATCAAAGAACCAATTAAAAATTTAGAATTTTAAATAACAGTTTTATAAACGAAGGCGAATTATGACAAAAATAATATTACCTGAACATTGAAAACGAAGATTTTTGGGCATACAAATACCGGGCATTCAACATTAGTTTACAGTGCAAATAAAATTTAACGAAAATAAACTCTTCCTAAATATCGCCTACCCTGAGTAATTACCTACCTTAGTATTTCACTAAACCGATTATCACCTTCCTCAGTTAAAATACACCTTCCTCTGCCTTGGCCTCCACGGCTTCTCCTTTATAAATTGAAACCCCTCTTTCCCCAATTCCTTCAGAGCAAACAATCGAAACCCCCTTTATTTTAGTGACCGCAGTCTCTTCCCAAATCCCTAAATCAAAACGGCCTTCCACTGAAAATCGGAACGCACTCCTCCCCAAAACGATGAGCCTCCACTAAGCGCTCGCTGTTAAAGGCACTGTCATCGGAGACTGAAGGAGGCCGCCGCCTATCGCAGCTATCAAGCCACTCCCCTTGGCCCTAAATCGAATCGTTCCCCAACCCTAACCAAGATTATTGTTCAAATTGAAAATCCATTCTTTTCGAATCAATTGCCATCGCCGACGCTAGATGCAGCCACCACTGCTGCTGTAGGAATTGCTGCCTCGATCTCTTCCGCCGTCGCACCAATTGTTGCCTCTGTCCGCTGTTTCGCAACTGCAGGTAAGCATTCACTTACGATTAATTGTTAATTCAAGTTCATTAACTTCAATAATAAATCTGAATAAAATAGTTGGTTCATCTTTTGTTGATTTGGTTGCTTACGTTAGTGCTGCATAAATTGCTTGGTTGGAAACATTTCTCAAATGATTTGTTGAACAGTCAAATTTAATATACTACACTGTGTTGCCATTTACTTTCACTTGATAGTATTGAACCTGAACTAGTTGGATTACCACTCACATACTTCTGCTTTGCCACAAGTATTACATATTCTATATATGTATGTGATGATTATTTTTTTTTCCAGTTCGTGTATGTGCGTGTGAGTGTTTGCGTGAGACAAGTTGGAGTCACTAATCTGTTATATAATCAAATCAATGTGTATTGTGAGTCATATGCTATCTTAGTTCGTATAAAAGACTGTTCATTACACATTACTATCTAGTCCCTGCTGCTAGTTATATTTTTATATGTCGTTCCATTACGCTAGATCTATGCTTATTGTAGAATCAAAGAGGTGTTGTAAGCTTAAAATTTTCAACACTTAATGCTATTGTTATACATTGAATTTATATATCCTTGGTTTAAGTACGGAGCTACTGATCCCTTACAGAAAAAAAATATCGAGGTATAGGAATTGAACATCAGGAAAATGCTACAGGTGTTTTTTTTCTTTTTTTCCTTTATTGATTTGAATCATTTCATTCTTCCTAAAATAATTATTCGAGGTTGCCGATAGTTGGATATATACTGACCGACATGAAAACTATTTTTATTGTCCTGAATGTGCATCTTTGTGTTCACTCATAAAGTGCATTTGATTAGTATATATGTAGTCTGAAACGTGTCCTGCATTTGATGATTATATTTAGTAGTCTACTGGTTGTATGCCATATATGTTACAGTGATATTTCCATCTTGCATTTACCCTGATCACCTACATATATTACACGTTTGGATTTAGTTACTTATTTGCATGCCCCATACATACTTTGGTTTCCTTGTTGGCCTGTGTGTTACAGTAGCCTATTATGGATACACTCACAATTCTAATGACCAGTTTGCACTCTGCACATGATGGACACTTTTTGAATCTAACTGTTTTATGTAAAAGTTGGCACAAATCAGTAGCACGTGATTTTCTTTGTCTGTCACACATACGACTGTATTGAAAGGCCCTGTTATGCATTGTCAAGCTAAAAAACTGCTACTACATTTGTTTTGCTAAAAACTATTACTCCATTTGTTTTTCTAAAAACAGCTACTCCATATGCCTTGCTAAAAACTGGTACTCCATTTGTTTGCTAAAAATCTGGTACTCCATTTGGTCTGCTTAAATTTGTAACCTACGATGTTTTATGTACTTAGTAGTGAAATTTAGAACCCTATTTAGTTTGGCCAAACATTGCTGCTCCCACGACTGTGAAGGTGTTGATTCACATATTCATGGTTGTATGCATTTCACATGGCCGTAATATACAAATATAGATATATATAGAAATTGGTTTACTATATCTACCCAGAACACCTTAATAAAATCAGATCCATCAGGTCCACTTGTTGTGTAAAGTAAAATTGTCCTGGTATTTGAAATATATATGGTTCACACCCTATTTTGTTTGTCTGGACATTAAATATGTTAAAAAGTTCCTTTCTTTTGTAAGATTGAACTTGTACTGTTAAATTTCTAATGTCTGCATAAATTCTATCTCCACCTTTTTGTATACTGCCATTTTGAAACCACTAGCTGCACTTTCTGATTTCAATTATATACCTTGGTATATATATATATATATATATATATATATTGGCTTAATTTTGAAATTGTGTTAGTGGACATATGTTGACTGACTTATTTGAAATAGTTTGTTTTATACAACATGCCATGTCAGGCCATGTATTTCAAACCCGAGTGGCCTGAGATTTGTTTTGCCAACCTGTTTTAAATGTGAGAAATTTGATATTGTGGCATACATGATCTTACCTTGGTACCTTTTTCATTCTTGTGAAACGCGTTACACTGCTCCTTTACCTGTCTCCTATGGCCTGTTGCGATACTGAATGGATGTTGTGCAGCGTTGATGCTACCCGAATATACCCCTATTAGTGTGTGTGTGTGTGTGTATATATATATATATTCTGTTTGCTGCATTGTCTCATTTTATTTTTTTATAGAACTTATATATTTGCATATGCCACACTCGATCTTGTCATTTGTATAGAACTGATATGAACGAATGCCACTTGATCTCGTCCTTGAATATAGCCGATAGGAACAGATACTACATTTGATCTAGTAATTGACATAGGACTGATACAGACATATACTACACAACTTTTGTCTTGTGTATATTTTGGAAGTTCGGATCAACTACTATATTTCATTTTCTATTGAAATTAATTTACTTGAACATATGATTAATCCTGACCCGAGTGTTTTATGTTTTGCATGGAATGCTTGGGTCAGACCCGAGCAGTACAGATTTTAAAGATCACAGCTTAGGATTCAAAGACTGACGAGCTGGGGATTCTGAAGACGTGCACTCTGAAGATTTCAAACAGTAAAGATTTTCATGTGTTTAAATTATATTTTCAAATTCCGTTGTACTGAAATCTTGTATTCAAAATTTCTGATTATCAATAAAGGTTTATTTTGTTGTTCAATACCATGTTTATTGTTCGTTCTGTATTTCTGTGTTGATTCTGTCTTTAAACCCTGTAAACTAAATAACGAACCGTCGATTTGAACGTTTTAAGTTGGTTTAATAATCAATTTAAAGCGGTCAAAAAGGTGGGATGTTACAAGTGGTATCAGAGCTTTGGTTTATTCAAAGCGTAGCTTATCGGGTTTAGAATGAGAAGAATCGACACCAGAAAAACGGATTTCAAAATAAAAAGATTTTGAAAATAAATTTTGGAAGTGTAAATAATTTTAAATTGATTTTTGAAAGATAAATTATTTTGGAAATATTTTGAAAACTAGTATTTTGAAACTAATACAGCGGAAACAAAATTTATTTTTGAGATTTGAAATTCTTTTATGGAATCCCCAGTCTTCGAATCCCAGCTTGCGAGAGCTAATCTTCGATTTGAGATAAGAATCCATCACTCAATGGTATCTAAGGAAAGATAAGTATAAGAGAATCAATGAATCGATTTATCGAATCTGGTATATTAGCCATAAAAGACAACTTAAATTGATTGAAAGTAAGAATTCGGTTGGAAATATGAAATCGTTTCAAAGATGAAACGATGAATTTTAATTCGATATTAGAAATATAAATTAGTGAAATTAAAATCCGAAGGGTTATTCGATTATGTAAATTTTATTTGAGATTGTTCGGAACTTGACCAGATAATTTATATTTGGTTTCAAACAAATATTGTATAATCGAAGATATGAATTCGATAGTAAGTTATGAACTTGTTAATTAATTAACAAGAAGTGAATGGTAAACGAGAATCATGAATGAAGTGAATCGTAAATGAGATGAAGCGAAGTAGGAATGAAGATTTTAAAAGATATTTGGACCTGTATTTAAATGAAATCAAAACTAATTTGATATGATGAGTCCTGATTCCCTTAAAAGGAATGATATTTAGAAGTAAATGACGGTTAAAAACAACAATGTTGCAAATGAAATTGAGAATAAAGGAAATAGAGTTGACCAATACAGTGAAATTATTCTGAAGTTCAGAATATAAATCAAAGGAGATTTTTCTGAAGTTTGGAGTATATATTATCGAATAAATGATTAGTCGAAAGAAAAAATTATTCATGTAAAATTTTAGGGAAGTATTATTTTTAATCAAAATTCAATGTGTTATTAATTGATTGTTTATATATCCTGATTAATGAATAAGTATATTTTAAAATTAAATATTTCGAAGGCGTGAATTATTGTTAAATCAATGATTTTCGTAAAAGAAGTAAATCCTTAAATTGAATTCAGAAAATAAGGGAATAAATATTTTGTTGGTATTCGAAGTTCTAAACTTATCTATTTCAAAGTCAATAATGTTGTTCAGTTAAGGTCTGAGAGGTAAATATACCCCAACTTGATTGACTTCATTGTTAACTAAGAAATAGATAAGGTTCGATAGCAAGAGTGATTAAGAGAAGTAAGTTAAAGAGTGGAAACAGTTAAGTGAAAATAATGTATATTTCCTGTAGAAAATAATGATTTGTAAATATATGGAAATATTTTCCAGTGATAATAAATGATTTTCTAAGAGTAGAGGAAATGAATATAACAATTAGAAATGTTTTCAAAGGTTAGCGAGAGGCTAACATAAATCAGAATGGTAATAACTGAAGAACAAAGGTTGCATGTCGAAAACGAAGGGCGATAGAACGTAAGAGAAATGGTATTGTAGTTTGAATTCGGGAATTTCGAAGCGATGATTTGATAAGAAATTAAGAAGTGGAGTTAAGAAAATAAAAAACTGACTAGAGATTGGTCAAGTTGGATGACTTTCTGTGTGTTGATCCGATGTTGGTTTCAGCCTTCGGGATTGATGCTTAGAAAGTTTTTCACCTGCTAATTGACAGTCGAAGGAGGAGAATATAGGAGAGTAATACTGTGTAAATGAGAAATTTGTTATAAGAATGGAAAATTTTGAAATTTTGAGAGCATAAATGGAGAATTGGAAGAAAATTGGGTTTATAGCCAATAGATTCAGATACCTGAGTTTGGAAAGTTATTAAATAGCTGAATTGATTAAGAGATCAAAAACTGAAAATTTGAAATTGGAATAGAATTTGAGGATATTCAATTTGAGGTATTGAATATAGAAATTTCCGAAACTTATATGGAAAAATATATAAGAATTCAGTGAATTGGAAAAACTAGTGATTTGGAAGGTAATCAGTCTGAAATGAAATTTTATGGAGTTTATACGAGATATTTGAAATATGATTTGGAAAGAAATACTATATGTATGTAGTATTATAACTTTCAAAGTAAAGTAAGGAAAGTACCTTCTCCTTTGAAGCTTAGCTGAAATATGCTGCTGGTGGTAGTAGGTTGTCCGGACATAAAACTCATGAGTTGCCAATTGAGTATGGCTGCTAGCGCAATTCGCAGGGCTGCAGATAGCCTATGGCGGTCGGATGTTTCCTGAGGGAATCAGGCGTAACCATTGTGATCGCTACGATCTAGAGTCGTTGGAATTCGACCGTGTAGCGTAATTCGCAAGGTTGTAGATAGCCTACGGCAGACGGATGTTTCTTGGGGGAACCAAGAGTAACCATTGTGACTGCTGCGATCTACAGTCGAATTATAAGGGCGTAATCCGCAGAGCTGTGAAAGCTTACGGGTATGGATGTTTCCTGGGGGATCCAGGCGTAACCATTGTGTACCTGTGGTCTACAGTATTTGAGATATCTTATTGATAGTGAGCCACCTGTTGATGCAGCAGTTAATCTTCGTGACTTGGTTGGTCTTCGTGACCTGATTTGTCTTTGGGACTTGTTTTGTTCTCATGACTTGAAGTATCTTCATAATTCCTTGATTTGTTTCCATGATTATGAGACAGAGCAATCAACGCACAGTGACCTCAGAATGTCTTTTGATTCTTAAATATCTTCTGTTGATTCGTCCGTGATGAAATTCACAGGGAAGTTATTTCCTACGGATACGGATGTTTTCTGGGGGATCCAGACGAAACCATTGTGTATCTGCGATTCATGAACAATCAACATATCAATATTACATTGGTACTTGCCGTATCGGTTTTTAAAGGAAATTTTGAAATATTTTCACTGGGAGTTGAAGCAAGGATGTATGTAGTACTTGGAGATTTTAGTCATGCGCCTGGCCAGCGTATGTCTAACATCTGTAAGGACGACAATAAACTTGTCACACTTCGAGCTATCAAGTATTTTCAAATCGATAATTTGAAATTAAAGTATATCTAACGTAATAAGTTAAGAAAAAGAATTTTGAAATGTTTTCAAATACATAGATTTGATGTAATAATACAAATATTTCTATACACATTTCGTGTTCTGTATAAAAAGAGGTATAAATGATTACGGATTCTGAAAATTTTCAAGTTAACAATTTGTACTTGAGGA
The DNA here is from genome assembly GCA_030737875.1 of Allium sativum. Lineage (NCBI taxonomy): Eukaryota > Viridiplantae > Streptophyta > Magnoliopsida > Asparagales > Amaryllidaceae > Allium > Allium sativum. The sequence goes on from CM060913.1 coordinate 489,050,177, forward strand.
GGAGATGTTATTTACACTCTTCAGTGAGTGTTGAAAAAGATTTAATGGAATTAATGTCAGGAGATAAGGTTGATGATTGTAAAGCCTAGACCCATTACCATGCAACGATGAGTAAGTAAATGATTGACAGATGAGGTTGTAAGGAAATCTGGAATAATCCAAGATGCAACTTATGTAGAATTTGAAATTTAAGAAGTGATTGGTTTTGTAAAGAAATTTGATTTTCCGAGTTAATGGGATACGATAAATAACGACGATCGATGACCTAAATATCGATATATAATTAGTGGTGAAGGAATTCCACACAATGGAAATTTGAAGTATATGACGGTATAACCTTAACGATCTCTCCTTTTCGAGGACAAAAAGTTTTAAAGGGGGGAAGAATGTAACGACCCAGGAATTTCGACGAGTGGAATATACTATCAATTAAAGAATTTATATTGATATTGGAATTAAAAATCAAATATATTGTTGTGTGTACGGATTTAATTCGATCCAGAACATTGGTTGAGAAACAAATATTTATTTTGAATAGTTGATTCGGATTTGGTTGGAAATTGAATTGGATATTTAAAGTCGACTGGAAAATATAAGTGATCGAAATTATGTTATTAAAGATTTTATTTGAACTATATGGAAATTAGACTAGAAATGTGTGTATAAAGGAACTTAAATTTAATATTTCAAAGTTGGGAATAAATGAAATAAAATCAAAGAACCAATTAAAAATTTAGAATTTTAAATAACATTTTTATAAACAAAGGCGAATTATGACAAAAATAATATTACCTGAACATTGAAAACGAAGATTTTTGGGCATACAAATACCGGGCATTCAATGTTAGTTTACAGTGCAAATAAAATTTAACGAAAATAAACTCTTCCCAAATATCGCCTACCCTGAGTAATTACCTACCATAGTATTTCACTAAACCGATTATCACCTTCCTCAGTTAAAATACACCTTCCTCTGCCTTGGCCTCCACGGCTTCTCCTTTATAAATTGAAACCCCTCTTTCCCCAATTCCTTCAGAGCAAACAATCGAAACCCCCTTTATTTTAATGACCGCAGTGTCTTCCCAAATCCCTAAATCAAATCGGCCTTCCACTGAAAATCGGAACGCACTCCTCCCCAAAACGATGAGCCTCCACCAAGCGCTCGCTGTTAAAGGCACTGCCATCGGAGACTGAAGGAGGCCGCCGCCTATCGCAGCTATCAAGCCACTCTCCTTGGCCCTAAATCGAATCGTTCCCCAACCCTAACCAAGATTGTTGTTCAAATTGAAAATCCATTCTTTTCGAATCAATTGCCATCGCCGACGCTAGATGCAGCCACCACTGCTACTGTAGGAATTGCTGCCTCGATCTCTTCCGTTGTCGCACCAATTGTTGCCTCTGTCCGCTGTTTCGCAACTGCAGGTGAGCATTCACTCACGATTAATTGTTAATTCAAGTTCATTAACTTCAATAATAAATCTAAATAAAATAGTTGGTTCATCTTTTGTTGATTTGGTTACCTACGTTAGTGTTGCGTAAATTGCTTGGTTGGAAACATTTCTCAAATAATCTGTTGAATAGTCAAATTTAATATACTACACTGTGTTGCCATTTACTTTCACTTGATAGTATCGAACCTGAACTAGTTGGATGACCATTCACATACTTCTGCTTTGCCGCAAGTATTACATCTTCTATATATGTATGTGATGAGTGTTTTTTTTTCCAGTTTGTGTATGTGCGTGTGAGTGTTTGCGTGAGACAAGTTGGAGTCACTAATCTGTTATATAATCAAATCAATGTGTACTGTGAGTCATATGCTATCTTAGTTCGTATAAAAGATTGTTCATTGTTCATTACACATTACTATCTAGTCCCTGCTGCTAGTTATATTTTTATATGTCGTTCCATTACGCTAGATCTATGCTTATTGTAGAATCAGAGAGGTGCTGTAAGCTTAAAATTTTCAACACTTAATGCTATTGTTATACATTGAATTTATATATCCTTGGTTCAAGTATGGAGCCACTAATCCCTTACAGAAAAAAAAATCGAGGTATAGGAATTAAACATCAGGAAAATGTTGCAGGTGTTTTTTTTCTTTATTGAGTTGAATCATTTCATTCTTCCTAAAATAATTATTCGAGGTTGCCGATAGTTGGATATATACTGACCGACGCGAAAACTATTTTTATTGTCCTGAATGTGCATCTTTGTGTTCACTCATAAAGTGCATTTATTAGTATATATGTAGTCTGAAACGTGTCCTGCATTTGATGATTATATTTAGTAGTCTACTGGTTGTATGCCATATATGTTACGGTGATATTTCCATCTTGCATTTACCCTGATCACCTACATATATTACACGTTTGGATTTAGTTACTTATTTGCATGCCCCATGCATACTTTGGTTTCCTTGTTGGCTTGTGTGTTACAGTAGCCTATTATGGATACACTCACGATTCTAATGACCAGTTTGCACTCTGCACATGATGGACACTTTTTGAATCTAACTGTTTTATGTAAAAGTTGGCACAAATCAGTAGCACGTGATTTTCTTTGTCTATCACATATACGACTGTATTGAAAGGCCCTGTTATGCGTTGTCAAGCTAAAAAACTGCTACTACATTTGTTTTGCTAAAAACTATTACTCCATTTGTTTTGCTAATATGTCTTGCTAAAAACTGCTACTCCATTTGTTTGCTAAAAATTCGGTACTCCATTTGGTCTGCTTAAATTTGTAACCCATGATGTTTTATGTACTTAGTAGAGAAATTTAGAACCCTGTTTAGTTTTGCCAAACATTGCTGCTTCCACGACTATGAAGGTGTTGATTCACATACTCATGGTTGTATGCATTTCACATGGTCGTAATATACAAATATAGATATATATAGAAATTGGTTTACTATATCTACCCAAAACACCTTAATAAAATCAGATCCCTCAGGTCTACTTGTTGTGTAAAGTAAAATTGTCCTGGTATTTGAAATATATATGATTCACACCCTATTTTGTTTGTCTGGACATTAAATATGTTAAAAAGTTCATTTCTTTTGTAAGGTTGAACTTGTAATGTTAAATTTCTAATGTCTGCATAAATTCTATCTCCACCTTTTTGTATACTACCATTTTGAAACCACTAGCTGCACTTTCTGATTTCAATTATATACCTTGGTATATATATATTGGCTTAATTTGGAAATTGCGTTAGTGGACATATGTTGACTGACTTATTTGAAATAGGTTTTTTTATACAACATGCCATGACAGGCCATGTATTTCAAACCCGGGTGGCCTGAGATTTGTTTTGCCAACCTGTTTTAACAGTGAGAAATTTGATATTGTGGCATACATGATCTTACCTTGGTACCTTTTTCATTCTTGTGAAACGCGTTACATTGCTTGTAACAACCCGTATTTTTATAACGTGTAATAACCATAAATCAAGGCAGAATTAATTTTTAAAATAATAATCAAGGGAAACGGGTTATGCCATTGCGTTCGTCTCAAAATTTTGCTTGGAAACGAGTCCGAGTTTTCGAAAATCGGAGTCCGTATGACCAAGTTATGACCTTTCGAAGTTTTCAGAAGTTTTCAAGTTCAAAACAGCTCAGAATTCGAATTCAAATTTCGAAATTCAAACCTCAGAATGGACTTGGCGGGAAATTTCCCGCCCAGGACCAGGTCGACCCAAGGGTCGACTATATACTCGACCTGTCCAGGACCAGGTCGACCATAGTGTCGACCTGGGGGTCGACCTGGTGGCCGAGCCCACTTTTGAAGCTGGATTCACTTTGATGTTTCTGGCCTCGTTTCTGTCTACATTCGTTGACCTGACCCTATATAAACAGCCCATAACACTAGTCTCTCTACACAAAATTCTCTCTGACCTTATGCTGCCCTAATTCTGGTTAAAAAGTTAGAGAAAGGGGACTACTTCTTCTACGCCGAAACTACGTCAAGATAATTGCTGATTTGAGGGTTTCTGTTAGGACTTGACTAAGCATATAAAGATTCAACATCGACTCTCTTTTTCTAATTCTCGAACCACGATCTGTAAGCCCCAGTTACTTTTAGATTTAAACTGTAAATGTAATATGAATATGTTGTAAATTGAAATTGGACCTGTGTATGATGACTATTTTACATCCATTCTTGTTCATCTTGGATCTTGACTTTTGGGTATATTACTATGACGTTGATTTGGGGCCTATTCATGTTGTAAATCAAAAAGAAAACCCCCTCATATTATCATGTTGAATCTGCTATTAGTCACAAGTTTATGACTACCACCTTATGTCAACCGTTACCATGACTATCACCTTATGTCACTGTTATCTTGACTAGTGCCTTATTTTGCTAGATTTGGAATCTTTATGTTTTAGGCCGATATTCCATATGCCAGTATTTTTATAATCATTTATCTCAAGTCATACCACGCTATGCTAGTAATCACTTTTTCCAACTTATACCCATCCCTTTTTATGTTATTCCCTAATTAGATTTATTTGTATCAATTCGAGTTTATGTGCGATGGGAATACGATTTGGGTAGATTAGGCAAAACATGAATTGGCTTTGAACATGAACGTTATTATAACTTGAACCTGGATATGGACATGAACTTGACACGATTTGACATGAAACATGACCTGAAAACTTGACATGAATTTAGACTCGAAACTTGAATCTGGGCATGAAACTTAGATAAACTTGAAAATGGCCAACTTGAGATTGGGTTGAGTTTGCAGTGTAAATCTGCCTGGAATCGCCCGACAAATCCAGTGACTGCAAACAATAAGATCCAATGTGGGTAGTTGGTCATATCGCACGCAAAACCCGAGGTTAGACTATGTTGTGGTGTAAATCTACCCGGAACCGCCCGGCAAATCCAGTGACCACAACAATTAGTCTAATGTGAGAGATTGGGGTGCATTAATGAATTAATGCCACATGATAGGGTTAAGTCATGAACCACTTGAATATACTTAACCAACTTGACACGATGATTTGATAGGGTTAAGTCATGAACCGCTTGAACACACTTAACCAACTTGATACATGATTTGGATAGGGTTAAGTCACGAATTTGAATGACAACACCTAACCCATTAGAAACCCTAGTTACGTGGTCCTTTTCAGCAGTAACCCACTTAGATGTATCATGATACCCTGGGACTAGGCAGGGTGGGGCACGATTACTGGGCTGATTGTAAGCGACCAGAACGATGGCTGAGTAGGTGCGCCATTGTAGGTTCAGGCGGACTATGGTCGTGCACGTAGTCCGAAGTTGAAAAAGCAGGCATTGGGCACCCGTAGGTTTACACTGTGCATGCTTGATTCATGTCGGTGGTTGGCACCATAGGGCTTGATACACCCTATGGTGGACCTAGCACAGGTAACTACATTTCAGGATAGGGTCGTATGACACAGACACATGACGAGCTAGAACTAGTAGGGAGCCGATCGATTAGTAGATCGTACCGTAGGACCCCGTAATGGGTCACTTCATGATACTGGGCCAAGGGATCATTTCATGATTAATACTTGACATGGGTTAGAATACTAGTACAGTTGGTGCAGCGAATCTTGAATATGCGATGCTAGACTTGACTTATCTTGTTATCTTAATTATCATATCAGTCCTATTATCATACTTATGTTTAATTCCAATTTTCGCATGTCATGTTACCTTTACTAGTTTTTATACTGAAAGTCACTAGGGCTTACCAGTCTTATGACTGACCCTTTTTCCTTTCGCCTCCTTTTCTTTCGTTCCCCCCCAGGTTCTCAGGGAGGAAGCACTAGCTCTTAGCTTGGATTTAGCTTGCTTTCTGACAGCTCATGTACGGTTTGGTCTTGAGCTATGTTATGGCTGCTTCTGCTATTTATGGGGAATAATTTACTTTTGTTATCTTAAGTTTATGCTTCTTTATTTGGAACTTGATGTAACAGAATAATTTGTACCTTGGATATATGGGGTTTTGACTCTTTTCTTGAAAGTAATGAAAATTTGGTTTTTAATTTCTACTGCTGCTTTATTTATGTTCTACCTTGTGATATCTCTGTGTATGTTCACCTAGATAATACTCCACCAAAACTAGTGCATTCCCTTTGTGAGTGAACCTAGCGGAGGTGGGGTGTTACATTTGGTATCAGAGCAGAAGGTTACCAGGCTAGGCAAAAGTTTTAAAAACCTTCTGAAACTATTTTCAAAACCATTTATAAAGAAGCATTTTTCAAGAAAAGTTTCATGTTTAAAAAGGATATTCCCCAAAATGCCATTAGCACTTTCCTTTGTTTCCTCGTTTGAATCTTTTTCTTTTCGTTTTTCAGCATGGCTGATCTTAACCTTCCTGAGGGAATACCCGTACCTGGATGGTTCCGAAGGTACTTATAAGCTAGGTCCAACGGCGCGGGCCCGACAGACATCCCTTCTCCTCCTCCCCCAGTGGTCGCGGTTCCTCCCCCTCCTGGTACCTCCTTTGCCAAAATATGCAAAGACTTTAAAGCAATGGGCTGCAAGAACTTCATTGGAACTGAAACCTTTGTTGAGGCACGAAACTGGCTGAAGGAGACTGAAGACTTGTTTATTATCTTTGATGTGGAGGACCATAGGAAAGTTCAGTTGGCAGCATGGTTGTTGAAAGAGGAAGCTGCATTTTGGTAGGAAGTCACCAACGCTACCAGGCCAGTTGAGACTTGGGCAGACTTTAGAGAGAGGTTTGGGCTTAAATTCTTATCGTCAGCAGAAGAGAACCTTCAGATGGAGAGGTTCCTAGCACTCAAGCAAGGGGACATGCCTGTTAGGGAGTACGTGAATAAGTTTAATCAGCTTGCTCGGTTCGGTTTGGATTTGGTCAACACAGCCCAGAAAAAGGCTGTACGCTTTGCTTGAGGATTGAACGAGCCACTACACAGTTTGGCCATAACTCATATACCCATGGGGGCGACCTTTGAAAGCTTGGTGGATATGGCTCTACTTCATGAGGAAGACAAGAATAGCCAGAGGGACGTTAAGCCTAATGAGACTCAGAATAAGAGAGTTGACTCCAAGAAGGGGGGCAACAAGAATAACAAGAATAACAAGAGCAACAACAAACCACGTGAGATGAGGAAGTGCAACTTCTGTGGTATTACTGGACATCTAGGTAAAGACTGTAGAAAGAAGAAGAGGAAGTTGGGTGAATGCTTTCATTGTGGAGATACTGGACACATCAGCAAGGATTGCCCTAAGAAGTAAGGACAGGGGCAAGGGCAGACCCAGCGAGCAGGACCTTCTGGAGGGCAGTTGCATGCTCTCAACACCACTCCAGCTCTTGACCGAGGTAGTAATATTTCCGTAGAAAGCCTTGTTTACATTTTTGACTTTCCTGTTCGAACCTTATTTGACTCTGGCGCATCGCATACTTTTATTTCTTCTGATATTGTTGAAAATCTGCACCTAAGTACTAGTCTAGTTGAGGATCCCATTATAGTTTCAAATCCAATTGGGGGCTCCGCCCAATTATCTATGATGTGTGTGGACTTGAGGATCTCTATCTTAAGCGTAGAATTCACGTGTAATGCTTATGTTCTAGGATTTATGGGATACGGTTTGATCCTAGGTATGGATTGGCTGTCCGATTATGGAGCCATTCTTGATTGTGAACAAAGGGTAGTGAGGCTCATGACTCGCCTTGGTAATACCCTTGAAATTTCTTGTAACCCTAAGGGTTCGGTCATGTTGTGTTATCTTGAATCCCTTGACTCGTCCGACGATAATTTGCAATCTGTAAGAGTGGTCCGAGAATATCCATATGTCTTTGATGAAGTGAGGGGGTTACCTCCTAAACGCGAGATAGACTTCCGAATTTATCTTGTTGATAATGCCTAGCCAGTTTCATTTCCCGTTAGGCACATGGCCCTACAAGAAAGAAGAGAGCTCAGTAAAAAAGTTAACGAGTTGCTTGAGAAAAATTTCATAAGACGAAGCATTTCTGAATGGGGTGCTCCAGTGGTATTCGCTACTAAGGCGGATGGATAACTTCGTCTATGCGTAGATTATCGTGAGTTAAACAAGATGACAAAGAAGAACAGGCACCCACTACCAATAATCGACGATTTGTTTGACCAGCTTGTGGGAGCATCTGTTTTCTCTTAACTCGATCTAGCCACAGGATTCCATCAGCTTAGAGTGGCTGAGGATAACATTGAAAAAACTGCGTTTAGGATTCCAGATGGGTTCTTCGAATGGCTCGTCATGCCGTTTAGGTTAACGAATGCACCCGCATACTTTGTAGATTTGATGAGTAGGGTGTTTCGGGAGTTCCTTAACAAGTTCGTGGTAGTTTTCGTGGATGATATTTTGATCTTCTCAAAAGATGAAGAAGAGCATGCTAGACGTCTCAAGGAAGTCATGGAAACACTTAGAGCACACCAGTTAAAGGCTAAGTTCTCCAAATGCCATTTTGGAGGAAGGAAGTTCGGTTCCTTGGGCATGTAGTTTCTAAGCAAGGCATAGCCGTGGACCCCACAAAGGTAGTTGCGGTACAGGACTGGAAAGTTCCTAAGAATGCAACGGAGGTGAGGAGCTTTCTCGGTTTGGCGGGCTACTACAGGAAGTTCATTAAGGACTTCGCTAAGATTTTAGCCCCTCTTACTAAGTTAACAAAGAAGAACCTAGCTTTTACATGGGACATAGAGTGTGATGCTGCTTTTCAGAGACTTAAGAGAGCCCTCACCATAGCTCCAGTTTGGGCATTACCCGATGGAGGTAAGATGTTTACCGTGTACACAGATGTGTGCGGCACGGGATTAGGCGTTGTCCTAATGCAAGATGGAAGAGTAATATGCTACGGGGGCAGACAACTTAAAGTTAATGAGAAAAACTATCCCACGCATGACTTAGAGTTGGCCGCGATCGTTTTTGCACTTAAATCTTAGCTCCATTATCTTCTAGGGGAGAGGTTCGAGCTGTATACCGACCACAAATCGCTCAAGTACCTCTTCTCGTAGAAAGATTTGAATCTGAGACAACAGCGGTGGATGGAATTCTTGGCATCATATGACTTCGATATAGCTTATACCCCTGGCAAGGGTAACGTGGTAGCGGATGCGATAAGTAGAAAAAGGTTGACTTTGAGCCCCTTGTTTGTTGAAAGGAAAAGCCTTGAGTTTATAGCAACCTTTGATTTTACACCTGCTGTTGAGTCATTGACTGCTACGTTAGCATCTCTTGAGTTAAGACCTACACTTCTAGATCAAGTAGGGACTTCACAGAAGGAAGACCTACAGATAGTCGAAATCATGGACAAGCTGATTAGTGGTGAGACGTCAAGTCACCTCAGTAGGTATGCCATAGATTACAAGGGATGGCTAAGGCGCGATGGAAGGCTATGTGTCCCACAAGTGGGAGACCTAGTAAGGAAAGTTCTTGAAGAGATGCACCACTCGAAGATGACTATACATCCCGGAGGGGATAAGATGTACAGGGATATGAAACACATTTTCTTTTGGGCTGGAATGAAAAAGGACGTGGCAGAGTTCGTTTCGAAGTGCATGGTGTGCCAACAAGTAAAGGCCGAGTCGAAGAAGCCTGGTGGGCTATTACATCCTTTGGAGGTTCCGCAATGGAAATGGGAGAGTATCTCGATGGATTTCGTGGATGGACTTCCTAGGTCAAGGAAGGGAAATACTAGCATATGGGTCATAGTTGATAGACTCATGAAAGGTGCTCACTTCATTCCGGTGAAAAGCAAGAGGACCGCATCATGGCTAGCGTCTATTTACCTTCGAGAAGTAGTACAGTTGCACGGGGTTCCTTCTAGTATAGTTAGTGATCGTGACCCGATTTTCACTAGCCAGTTTTGGAATAGTCTGCAAGAAGCAATGGGTACACGACTGAGTTTAAGCACAGCCTATCACCCACAGACGGATGGACAAATCGAAAGGGTAAATAGGGTACTAGAAGATCTCCTGAGGCTATGCATTCTTGACTTTGGTGGTACTTGGGAAGACCATCTTCCTCTCGTGGAGTTTGCATATAATAACAGTTACCAAGCTAGCATTGGAATGGCACCGTTCGAATCCCTGTATGGAAGACCATGCAAATCGCTAACTTGTTGGTGGGAGACGACAGACAGGCTTATACTTGGCCCTGACATGATAAGAGACACTTCTGAGAAGGTTGAGTTGATACGAAGACGGATGAAAACGGCCCAAGATAGACAGAAATCTTATGCGGATAAGAGAAGGACAGACCTAGAGTTCGAAGTCGGAGATATGGTCTTTATAAAAGTTTCTCCGTTACGTAATGTAGTTCGTTTTGGAGCAGTTGGAAAGCTAGCACCAAGGTTCGTAGGACCGTTCCGTATCACTGAGAGGATTGGACGGATGGCCTATAAGGTAGACTTACCCGAGAAGCTGACTGGGGTGCACAATGTCTTTCACGTCTCGCATCTCCGGAAGTGCTTGCATGAGTCAGCCGAAGTGGTTGAGCCAAGCATCCTTGAAGACGTAGAAGTGGAAAAAGAAGCAACATTGAGGCGAGTTTTGATTCGTATCTTAGGAACGGAGATTAAGAAGCTAAGGAATCGAGAAGTCAAGCTAGTTAAAGTGCAGTGGAGTGAAGCCCAAGAAGACGCAACTTGGGAAACCGAAGAGAAGATACGCGCGCTTTACCCATTTCTTTTTGAGGGTACATTCTCGATCTCTTTTTCCTATAAACTTGAAAACCTTTTCGTATCATACTTCTACTACCTACGTTTGTCTTGTTAATCTTCTCGATCTTATCTTGAGAACCTTAGGTAGAACCATATGGATGTAAACATGTGATTGGAACATGTTATGGTTAATGTTTGCTAATGGTTGCAAGTGTTTGCAAGTGGTTGCTAGTGGATGCATTACACACATTAGGCACTAGATCGGCTCAGTCACATTTTCATGTTGCATATGCATGAGTGCTTACACTTGTACATGGATGGAACTTGTTATGCTATCACTTGGACGTTGCATATGAATGAATGTTATGTTCACTCATGTAGAGATTATAAATTATGTTAGGAATCCGCATACATGTCGGATTCATTACACTAACATATTTTGCATTAAGGAGGTTTACTGAATCAGTAACCGCCTGATCTTCTACATTAGATAAGTACATATACACACACTTTCTGCATATGTTCATACAACACTAGAAATCTTTTAAGGACAATGGTTGCCTGTGAATGATGCTTTGAGTAGATGGATGATTGGATGGTAGGATATATTCTTTCTAACTTAAAGATTTCAGGGACGAAATCCTTTAAGGAGGGGAGAATGTAACAACCCGTATTTTTATAACGTGTAATAACCCTAAATCAAGGCAGAATTAATTTTTAAAATAAGAATCAAGGGAAACGGGTTACCCCATTGCGTTCGTCTTGAAATTCTGCTTGGAAACGAGTCCGAGTTTTCGAAAATCGGAGTCCGTATGACCCAGTTATGACCTTTCGAAGTTTTCAGAAGTTTTCAAGTTCAAAACAGCTCAGAATTCGAATTCAAATTTCGAAATTCAAACCTCAGAATGGACTGGACGGGAAATTTCCCGCCCAGGACCAGGTCGACCTGGGGGTCGACTATATAGTCGACTTGCTCAGGACCAGGTCGACCTGCTCAGGACCAGGTCGACCATAGTGTCGACCTGGGGGTCGACCTGGTGGCCGAGCCCACTTTGGAAGCTGGATTCACTTTGATGTTTCTAGCCTCGTTTCTGTCTACATTCGTTGACCTGACCCTATATAAACAGCCCCTAACACTAGTCTCTCTACACAAAATTCTCTCTGACCTTATGCTGCTCTAATTCTGGTTAAAAAGTTAGAGAAAGGGGACTACTTCTTCTACGCCGAAACTACGTCAAGAGAATTGCTGATTTGAGGGTTTCTGTTAGGACTTGACTAAGCATATAAAGATTCAACATCGACTCTCTTTTTCTAATTCTCGAACCATGATCTGTAAGCCCCAGTTACTTTTATATTTAAACTGTAAATGTAACATGAATATGTTGTAAAGAGAAATTGGACCTGTGTATGATGACTATTTTACATCCATTCTTGTTCATCTTGGATCTTGACTTTTGGGTATATTACTATGACGTTGATTTGGGGCCTATTCATGTTGTAAATCAAAAAGAAAACCCCCTCATATTATCATGTTGAATCTGCTATTAGTCACAAGTTTATGACTACCACCTTATGTCAACCGTTACCATGACTATCACCTTATGTCACTGTTATCTTGACTAGTACCTTATTTTGCTAGATTTGGAATCTTTATGTTTGAGGCCGATATTCCATATGCCAGTATTGTTATAATCATTTATCTCAAGTCATACCACGCTATGCTCGTAATCACTTTTGCCACCTTATACCCGTCCCTTTTTATGTTATTCCCTAATTAGATTTATTTGTATCAATTCGAGTTTATGTGCGATGGGAATACGATTTGGGTAGATTAGGCAAAACATGAATTGGCTTTGAACATGAACGTTATTATAACTTGAACCTGGATATGGACATGAACTTGACACGATTTGACAAGAAACATGACCTAAAAAATTGACATGAATTTAGACTCGAAACTTGAATCTGGGCATGACACTTAGATAAACTTGAAAATGGCCAACTCGAGGTTGGGTTGAGTTTGCAGCGTAAATCTGCCCGGAACCGCCCGGCGAATCCAGTGACTGCAAACAATAGGATCCAATGTGGGTAGTTGGTCATATCGCACGCAAAACCCGAGGTTAGACTATGTTGTGGTGTAAATCTACCCGGAACCGCCCGGCAAATCCATTGACCACAACAATTAGTCTAATGTGAGAGGTTGGGATGCATTAATGAATTAATGCCACATGATAAGGTTAAGTCATGAACCACTTGAATATACTTAACCAACTTGACCCGATGATTTGATAGGGTTAAGTCATGAACCGCTTGAACACACTTAACCAACTTGATACATGATTTGGATAGGGTTAAGTCACGAATTTGAATGACAACACTTAACCCATTAGAAACCCTAGTTACGGGGTCCTTTTCAGCAGTAACCCACTTAGATGTATCACGATACCCTGGGACTAGGCAAGGTGGGGCACGATTACTGGGATGATTGTAAGTGACCAGAACGACGGCTGAGTAGGTGCGCCATTGTAGGTTCAGGTTCAGGCGGACTATGGTCGTGCACGTAGTCCAGAGTTGAAAAAGCAGGCATTGGGCACCCATAGGTTTACATTGTGCATGCTTGATTCGTGTCGGTGGTTGGTACCATAGGGCTTGATACACCCTATGGTGGACCTAGCACAGGTAACTACATTTCAGGATAGGGCCGTATGACACAGACACATGACGAGCTAGAACTAGTAGGGAGCCGATCGATTAGTAGATCGTATCGTAGGACCCCGTAATGGGTCACTTCATGATACTGGGCCAAGGGATCATTTCATGATTAATACTTGACATGTGTTAGAATACTAGTACAGTTGGTGCAGCGAATCTTGAATATGCGATGCTAGACTTGACTTATCTTGTTATCTTAATTATCATATGAGTCATGTTATCATCCTTATGTTTAATTCCAATTTTCGCATGTCATGTTACCTTTACTAGTTTTTATACTGAAAGTCACTAGGGCTTACCAGTCTTATGACTGACCCTTTTTCCTTTCGCCTCTTTTTCTTTCGTTCCCCCCTCCCAGGTTCTCAGGGAGGAAACACTAGCTCTTAGCTTGGATTTAGCTTGCTTTCTGATAGCTCATGTACGGTTTGGTCTTGAGCTATGCTATGGCTGCTTCTGCTATTTATGGGGAATAATTTACTTTTGTTATCTTAAGTTTATGCTTCTTTATTTGGAACTTGATGTAACGGAATAATTTATACCTTTGATATATGGGGTTTTGACTCTTTTCTTGAAAGTAATAAAAATTTGGTTTTTAATTTCTACTGCTGCTTTATTTATGTTCTGCCTTGTGATATCTCTGTGTATGTTTACCTAGATAATACTCCACTAAAACTAGTGCATTCCCTTTGTGAGTGACCCTAGCGGAGGTGGGGGTGTTACATTGCTCCTTTACCTGTCTCCTATGGCCTGTTGCGATACTGAATGGACGTTGTGCAGCGTTGATGCTACCCGAATATACCCCTATTAGTGTGTATGTGTGTGTGTGTGTGTATATATATATATATTCTGTTTGCTGCATTGTCTCATTTTATTTTTTTACAGAACTTATATATATGCATATGCCACACTCGATCTTGTCATTTGTATAGAACTGATATGAACGGATGCCACTTGATCTCGTCCTTGAATATAGCTGATAGGAACAGATACTACACTTGATCTAGTCATTGACATAGGACCGATACAGACATATACTACATAACTTTTGTCTTGTGTATATTTTGGAAGTTCGGATCAACTACTATATTTCAGTTTCTATTGAAATTAATTTACTTGAACATATGATTAATCCTGACCCGAGTGTTTTATGTTTTGCATGGAATGCTCGGGTCAGACCCGAGCAGTACAGATTTTAAAGATCAGAGCTTAGGATTCGAAGACTGACGAGCTGGGGATTCTGAAGATTCGCAATCTGAAGATTTCAAACAGTAAAGATTTTCATGTGTTTAAATTATATTTTCAAATTCCGCTGTACTGAAATCTTGTATTCAAAATTTTTGATTATCAATAAAAGTTTATTTTGTTGTTCAATACCATGTTTATTGTTCGTTCTGTATTTCTGTGTTGATTCTATCTTTAAACCATGTAAGCTAAATAACGAACCGTCGATTTGAACGTTTTAAGTTGGTTTAATTATCAATTTAAAGCGGTCAAAAAGGCGGGACGTTACAGATAGCCACAACAATTATTACATCCCTAGACAGTTGCAAGACATTCTATTTTATCGCATACGTAGATAATTGATGTAGAAACAGTAAACAACTAACATGTAAAGAGTGTTGAAGAAATAGGGATTACCATCTTACCATTTCTAAAATGATGTCGAGATGGTGGATAGTCATCTACTCTTATTTATATAATTCTTCTTCTCTTCTCACTCTCAACTGATTACTCTCTGAATTGAAGTGCTTTTAAAGAGTTATAGGGCCATTGTAATTGTTTGAAGTGTTTAGGAAAAGGTGTGTCCTTGTAGCCTTGAAATAAAGGAAACAGAGAGGTGTTAACCTTGTAGCCGGGAAATCAAGGGGAATATATATATTTGATCAAGGGTGTTTGGAATAGGTGGTAACCTTGTGGTCGTTAAATCAAAGGGGTTGTACTTGGATATTGATATAGTAATAAGACTTTGCGCAATCCAGCGTTGCATGGGACTGGACGTAGGAGTAATTTGAACCAATATAAATTCTGATATGTTCTTTCCTTTTCTGCATTTTATTTTTGTTTATCTTTGTGTTTGTGCTTGATTCTGTGTCTGTAATTTTCTCTGTGGTGTGTGATTCATATCGTAGATCATATAAGTTTTAGATTTTGTTAAATTTTCAAATATAGTATTCATCCCCCTCTAGTGTTATTTTTTCCTTAACGATCCATTCCGCAACCCTAACACTTTCTAGTGGTCACCATTCTAATATAAAACCATAAATGTATTACCTGCAGCAGTGTTACTTTTCAAGATAGGCCAAAATTCAACAGCCAGGGATCCACATATAGCAACGATAATGCTAATTCATATAAAAATAATAATCAATACACCTGAATATAAAGGAATGGCGAATGTATTGAAAGCAATAGTCACTTCCTACTCATGCGTATACTATGCATGCTCAAAGAATACAACAAAGAAAGTGAATAATTTGATTAAAGTTCGGTTTTCTCCGAATAATAATAAGACAGCCAATAATTTCACCTAACTATATCTAGTACAAATAAGAAAAGAACGAAACTATTACTAAAAATATATGAACAAATACTACCTATTTATCTTCTTCCAATTCTTCACTTAACTGATTAGGCCCTCTATCTTCCTACCCATCATTTTCGCTCACCTCTCCTTCGTTAGCATCATGTGATTCCTGGAGTTCATTGAAAACATAGTTGGATAAAGAGTTATTGTTGCTTCTGATATTCGATCTCTTGGAAGAAATATACCCAGTTTCTTCTGGAGGTGATGTAGCATACCGATCGAGCGAAGGTGAACCCATAGTACTAAATTCAATGGTTAACCTCGCATCTAAAATACAGAACTCCAACCCATCCCAAAATGTTTCGAAACCTATTGAGATTAGCTGTCACAGTTTCATAAGGTTTTACCAAATACATGGCTCTAAATCGATATTAATTGGTAAAGTAGATGACAAAATTACCTTCAAATCCAAACAAAACACTAAATTTTGAGGAATGTGGAAGAGAAATGATGGCAGCCATTCGTTCGTAAGAAAAAATTTAAGGTTATTGATTTGACTCTTTTGTCTTTTCGTCATTGATGCCAGAAGAATCAACTTGTGGCGGTGGTGGAAGAAAGAGATTGGTTGTGCTTCGATGGATCAGCTTTGGACTGAAGAGGAAATTGATTTTGTTTTGGTTTTAGGCGGTGGTAGAAGAATGGCGGCTGACGTAATGGGGAGTTATTTTATTAAGGAAGGAAAGAAATAATGAGAACAACAGGGAGAAAGAAAGTGGGGGAGAATAAGGTGAGTACGTGTTGAATTTTAGTGGGGATCAGAACGTAGATGGAGAAAATGACATATGCGCCCCTTTTTTGTTTTTATTCAATCCCTTTTTAGCACCCGAAAGGGTAGATTGGGAAGTTCAAAAAAGCTTCATCACCCCTAAAAGATTTTCTTTATTAATAGAGATAAAGAATATATATATGTATATATATATATATATATAGAGAGAGCATTCAATGGCACCCCAAAAATGGAGCACCCATTTAGCCTCCCTGTTTTTCACCTCTCATTTATAATAACTAAAGTTAGTGGGAGGTGAGAGGTGAGAGAGTTAGTGGAAGGAGAGGGGGAGAAATGCGTGGTGGAAAAGTGGTAGGCTAAATGGGTGCTCCATTTTTTGGGTTCCATTGAACCTGCCTCTCTCTCTCTCTATACACACACACACTCACAAAATTTGTACACAAAATCTGGACTACAAGATTTGTTTGTCTTTATATGTGAGGTGTAATTCAAGGGGAGATCTAATGGTTTAGATTTTGTGTGTTTAATTTTGTGTCAACATTTTGTTTCCATTTAGAATTTCCATATGTATATGTGTATATATATATATATATGTATGTGTGTGTGTGTGTGTATGGCAGCGTTCCGAATTATACATATTTGTATGTTACAGTTTTCATGACAACTGGATTTTTGAAGTTGATACAATGACTGGGAACCAAGCACAAATTGGAACAATGGCTTGCAGACTGATTCAGATTTCATACTGTTTGTGGAAGATAGATGCAGTATCATGCTAGGATTGTATGAATTTGTGTCTTATTCAGTTCATGGATTCAAACTTTCTACGATACACTATCCTGTTTGATCGGTTGTATAACAGCATAGTCCTGCATCAGATGGAGACATGTTGGAAATTGTCTTAGTTTCTGATTTAGTTGTTGCTAAATAATAGGTATTGATAGAATTTCTAGTTATATTTTTTGATTAAGCCTTTCCTGATAAGTAGGAGTTTCTAGTTTAATTTTAAGGATAAATAAGTAAGTCTGTAATCGAGTCATATGGTTTTTAAATGTTTCAGAATAAAATAAATGTTCTCAGTTCAAATATCCTACAAATTGGTAGCAAAGCCATCTTCTTGAGGGATCTGTGAAAAAGCTTACCAATTTTTAAATGGAGATGGATATAATTTTCTCAAGCTCACCACCAATCTTCGATGGGGAAAACTATCAAGCCCGGGCAATTCGAATAACTGTTCACCTGGAAGCTTTGGACTTATGGGAAGCTGTGGAGGATAACTATGAAATTCAGCCGTTGCCCGCAAATCCAAACCCAACTGAAGAATCATAAAGAGAGGAAGACAAAGAAATTAAAGGCAGAAGCGATGCTACTCTCAGTAGTTTCTGAGCATATTTTCACATGAATCATGAATTTGGGATTATCTCAAAAAGGAATATCAAGGTAATGAAAGAACTAAAAATATGCAAATTCTAAATATGATTAGGGAATTTGAGATGTAAAGGATGAAGGAATCAGAAATGATAAGAGAATACTCGAACAAGCTCTTGGGTATTGTCAACAGAATTCGTCTCTTAGGCAAGGATTTCTCAGACGAAAGGATTGTTGAGAAGATCCCCATGTCTGTACCAGAACGATATGAAGCTAAGATCTCTTCACTTGAAGAGACAAAAGATTTATCGAAAATTACCTTGGCGGAATTGGTAAATGCGATGAATGCTCAAGAGAAAAGGAGAGCAATGCAGGAAGAAGGAACCATGGAAGGGGCTTTTCAGGCAAAAACTGGAAGCTCAGGAGGCTATGAAAAACGGAGCTATAAGTCGGGAGAACAAGCTTACAAAACAGGCAATGAGGAAATCTGTCTACACTGCAAAAAAATGGGACATCCGGAACGAATATGTTGGTGTGGAGACCAGACATAAAATGCAGAAAATGTGGGAAGTTGGGACACATTGAAAAGTTGTGCAAAGAACCACGAAATGAAGAAGCAAGTGCATCAATCGAAGAGAATCAAGAGCAGCTGTTTGTAGCTACATGTTTTAGTGCAGATGTGGTATCAAATGAAGAGTGGTTGATTGACAGTGGTTGTACAAATCACATGAAAAACGATGTGGAATTGTTCAAGGTGCTTGACAGAACCGTAAATCAAAAATAAGAATTGGAAATGGCATGTTCCTTACAGCTGAAGGACAAGGAACCATAGCCATCCAAAGCGTGACTGCTGCAAGGTATATTCAAGACGTACTCTATGTTCCTCAAATCAATCAAAATCTACTCAGTGTTGGCCAGTTAGTAGAAAAAGGTTTTAAGGTCATATTTGAGAACAAATTGTGTTTGATAAAAGATGCTGCAGGTCACGATTTGTTTAAAATTAAGATGCGAGCAAAGAGCTTTTATTTGGATCTTATGGAAGAAGATCATATGGCATGTTCTGGAATCATAAATAAAGGAAGCTTGTGGCACAGACGATTAGGCCACTTCCATCAAAGTGGAATTCAATTTATGCAGAGATATGAGCTTGTAAAAGGGGTGCCATCGATAGAAGACTATCAGGAAGACTGTGCAGTATGTCAGTACGGGAAAAATGCTCGAAAGTCATTCCCTCAAGTCACTTGGAGAGCCACCAGAAGGCTGCAGCTGGTTCACACGGATATTGGAGGACCCCTAAGCACACCCTCCTTAAATGACAGTAAGTATTATATCATTTTTATTGATGACTTCAACATATTTTGTTGGATTTACTTTCTAAAATCAAAGACTGAGGTAGCTAACATTTTCTAGAAATTTAAGAACTGTGTAGAAAATCAAAGTGGCTGCAGGTTACAAATTTTGAGATCGGATAATGGAACGGAGTACACAAACAAAACATTTGGAAAGTTTTGTGATGATCCAGAATAGAACATCAAATTATAGTCCCCTATTCACCACAGCAAAATGGTGTAAGTGAAAGAAAAAACAGAAGCATTATGGAGATGGCTCGGTGTATGATTTTCGAAAAGAATCTTCCAAAAAAATGTGGGCAGAAGCAGCAAATACAGCAATGTTTCTACTCAACAGGTTGCCAACCAAAGCACTTGAGAAAAAGACTCCTTACGAAGTCTGGTACGGATACAAACCAAACATGACAAATCTTAAAACATTCGGATGTCTATGTTTTTCTCATACTCCAGATGTGAAGCATGATAAGATGGATAAAAAGGCCGATCCTGAAGTATTCGTTGGCTACAGTTCTTCGTGCAAAGCTTACAGAATTTTTCAGTCGCAAAATGGTAAAATTCTCATGAGCAGAAATGTCACATTCATGGAAGAACAACAGTGGAACTGGGAGGAAGTGGAAGGAGGAAGTGTTGTGCCAGAAATCACACATAATGAAGAAGAAAACGTTGACGATGAACCCTAAGAGGTACAAGACCACTGTCTGAGATTTATAAACGATGCAATGTTGCGGTTTTCGAGCCTACGGATTATGAGGAAGCTGAAAAGTATCAAAAGTGGGTCGATGCAATGACAGTGGAACTCAAAATGATAGAGAAGAATGGACATGGAAGCTGGTAGACAAACCAATAGGGAGGAAGATAATGGGTTTATAGAACCAAACTGAATGCCGATGGTTCTATAAACAAACATAAAGCACAGTTGGTAGTAAAAGGCTATAACCAGATTTACGAAGTGGATTTCTCGGAGACTTTTTCCCCAATAGCAAGACTGGATATGATAAGGATGACGCTCGCTTTGGCTGTGCAAAACAAATGGAAGGTTAATTACTTAGAGGGACATGATGAGAAAGTTTATTTATTGAAAAAAGCTCTGTATGGCTTGAATCAGCTCCACGCATATGGTACAGCAAAATCGATGATCATTTTAAGAAAATGGGGTTTGTAAAGAGTCCAAGTGAAGCTACGTTCTATGTAAAGGAATTCATCGGTGAGTTACTGGTTGTTTCAATATATATAGATGATTTGTTAGTGACAGGGAGCAATGAAATCAAGGTAGAAGAATTCAAGTCTGAGATTCTTAAGGAATTCGAGATGACTGATCTCGGGTTAATGTCCTATTTTTCAGCAAAACGAAGATGAGATCTTTGTACACCAAATGAAGTATGCTGTAGAGATCCTAAAGAAGTTTCAAAGGAAGATTGTAAAAGCATGGACACACCAATGAATGTGAAAGAGAAGTTCAGTAAAGAAGATGGAACTGGAAAAGTGGATGAAAAGCAGTATAGGAGCTTAATTAGGTGTTTGATGTACTTGACATCAACAAGACCTGATATTATGTTCGTTGTAAGTCTTCTATCGAGGTTCATGCATTACGGGAGTGAGCTTCATCTGCAAGCTGCTAAAAGAGTCATTAGGTACATCGGACGTACACTTCAGTATGGTATCAAGTTTGAAAGCAGTCGAGACTTCAAGTTTATTGGATTTTCAGACTGTGATTGGGCAGGGTCTGAGGATGATATGAAAAGCACCACGGGTTACTGTTTTGGTTTTGGCTCTGGAATATTTTCTTGGTGCTCTAGAAAGTAAGAAGTTGTAGCATAAAGCACAGCGGAAGCAGAATTCATAGCAGCTAATGATACAGTCAATCAAGCCTTTAGGATTAGAAAGTTACTAAGCAATCTGAATATAGATCAGAAGGAGCCAACAGAGATCTTTATCGATAATCAAGCAGCTATTGCTATTTCAAAGGACTCAGTTTTTCATGGAAGAACCAAACGCTTCAAGATTAAGCTTTATCATTTGAGGGAAGAACAGAAGAATGGAGAGATCAAACTAGTGTATTGCAGTACAAAAGACCAAGTAGCAGACATATTCACAAAGGCGTTGCCAAGAACAAGGTTCGAAGAGTTAAGGGACAAATTGGGAGTCTGCAGAAACTAAGGCAAGGAGTTGTTGTTGGAGTTTGTCTTAGTTTTTGATTTAGTTGTTGCTAAATAATAGGTATTGACATAGTTTCCAGTTATATTTTTTGATTAAGTCTTTCTTGATAAGTAGGAGTTTCTAGTTTAAGTTTCAAGGATAAATAAGTAAGTCTGTAATCGAGTTATATGATTTTTAAATGTTTCAGAATAAAATAAATGTTCTCAGTTCAAATATCCTATAAGACAAGCTATATTCGGATGTATAGACATTTTACAATCAGGTGCTTATAATTCAAGGGCTTTGTACACATTGATCGGATGGTTTTTTATGGCATATGGGATAATGCATTTTGGTGCTGAAGTTTGTATGGGGAGATGGTTATTGAGTAGAGCATTTGGTTCGAGTGATGTGCAAAGAGTTTGCCCAGTGAAGCGGAAGGGTGGCCTTTTCATATGCTGCTTTAATGTTTTTAGTTTTGTTTTACTTGTAATTCATGTTATTTATTTTCCGTTCTTGTTTTCGTTGTAAAGGTTAATATGCTAATTTTTGTATTGTTTTTTTAAGATAATAAAGTGTATCATTTTTTTTAAAAAGCAACGTTCCGCTACATTTTTTATATTGCACGTGAATGAGAGGGGGCATGAATGGCTGAGATTCAGAGGAGAGTTCATGTGCAATAAAAGGTGTAGCGGGACTCTCCCCATTTATATAAACATCCAGGATCACATAATAAATTCTGCATGGCATGTGTATTGTGAGCAATGTGCAAGCAGTTGATTTTAATGGGTAGGTTTTGCAATATTTCTTGCATTTATTCTCACAAATTTTTTCCTTAATAAATTTTTTTTCCGTTACTAAGCTATGATTAATTTCAGGCATAACATATGTTTTTGTCATGTAGTTTAATCACTTATATCATATTTTGATATTCAATCCACTAATCTGAAAGTTGGGTTTATTTTATATACGAGAAAGTTATATAATAATAAGTGCTACAAGGAATCAAAGTATCAAACCACTAAAATTAGAAGTATTATTTTTGACTTACGGGAATGTTCATAGTATGGTTCAGTGCATACTAATCAAATTGACAGTGTATGTGTGTGTGATTGCTACGTTATTTGACAATGGATAAATAGATTACGATATTTTTGGGTTATGTGTGCTATGGAAAGGCATATACATGTCCAAGTCTGATTAATAATTTTTCAGCTAGTATTTGATTTAATATATAATAGATAATGTACTATACGATCGGAATGGTTTGTTGTTCATAGAACATTGTATTGTATATGCTGATGTTTTTTAAATCGTGCTCCTCAATTTAAAACTGTGCAAGCTTTTTATTCTTTTCCATTGTTTTTTATGTAATGCCATTTGGTGAATGTTGATTATTAATCTCTATGTGATGATCTCCTTGTCCTGGACAACACTAAAGAACAACTAATTATTTGTTAAAAGTAAATCAAAAAAGGTTAATTTTAATTTGATGAAATCCAAACATAGGATATGGTGTCTTTCTCTGCAAGCACCATTTAAATGACTGATTAATATCAATGACTATACATAGACCAAGTCAATCTACCTAAATTGATCGGTTTTTATCCTTCTTACCTTTTTTTAAGTCCATACTAAGGTGTCTACTAGTACAAAAAGGATGACTCCGAAAACAGAAAATAACGGGTGTGTGTAATTCGTTTGTCTTTATGTGTGAGGTGGAATTCAGGGGGAAATATAGTGGTTGAGATTGCTTGTGTCTAAATTCACCATTTTGTGTTTAAATAGACTTTCCCATATATATATATATATATATATAAGCGTGCTAATATGCTAATGCTATAACTTCTTGCATCAACATAAAGTGATAAAACATGAATAGTGGAAACATGATATATATTATATACTATTAATTATAGTTTTCATATCTTATCAATTGAAGAAACGAGAAGGAAAGTACTGGCTTTATCAAGCCTTTAGGTGCGTTTTTAACGAACAATAATGGAGTATTTGAGCATGACATTTGAGAGGGGTATTTGAGCGTGGTACTGTAGCGAACAAGTAATGTGTTTTTTGCTGCGAACGAAGTATTTGAGCGGGGTATTTAATTGTTAAATTAATTGTTTTGAATTGATTAAATACTATTTGCACAAAACAAAACGACTACATTTCATTACATGAACGGAAATACAAACAAGAATACAACATAAATAAAATAACAGGCTGACATGAACATCCTACTTGTTGGCACCACTTTGTTTAATCAGATAACTTTGATATTCTAACGTGTGACATTTTTATACAAGCCCTGATATTAAACAACTTTTTGTTATGTCGTCGGGAAGAACAATGAATACTGCTTTCTTATCGAGTTCCATAACAAATAATATTGCGTCTATAGCAGCAAATTCACCTTCTTCTCCAAGATGTTGAAGGCAAGTAATCATGTTTGCAAAATTTGTAGAACTTGCCGTTGATTCCCCCGTATTCGGACTATTAGAATGCATGCGAGATTTTTTCATCTGTTTCTTGTGCATTAGGTCAATAAGCACAGTCATCTTGTCTTTATTTTCACCACGTCGTGGTTGAGACGGAGGATCAATTGGATTTTGGGCTGAAGGAGGGTTAACTGGAGCTTCGTAAATTGGTGGATTCATTGAAGTTTATTGCAATGGAGGATTTGATGGCGAATTCAAACTTGGAATATGATCATTTTGCGTTACATCCAATGGATTGAAAAACCCATCAAAAGCCCATGTTCTATCAAATGTGCTCTGTGTTGAAGGCGGCGTACCAGTATGCGATGGTTGTACGGTAGCAGAAAGAGTGTACGACAATTGACCGGTAGCATTCGTCTCACAAAATAATTGTTGCGTCATCTCCAAGTTTTCTAGCGGACGTTTCTTATATTTCATAACAACTGGTCCAAGTTCATAAAAGTAAGAAACAAATTGTAAGAAGCTCTCTGTAAATAAACGGAAAAAATTAAAGTTCACAGACCTTAACACGATCTTTCTGTAACGACCCGAAAATCGCCCTTACGGGAAATCGCCGGATACGCTTACTTTGGGCTACAACACATCAGAACAACAACAGACTTTTATAAACATTACAATAATGTTACATCAGAGTACAGAACATATCAGAGTACATCGAATAAAATTACAGCGGAAGATAAATTACAATATTTTAATACATTGCAGTGAAAATAAAATAAGTAAGGCAGCGGAAGACAACTATGCTCTGGACACAGCTTTAGGCTTCAATCCAGAATCCTGCTCGAGATAAGAACCTGTAGACAAACTACTCGACTGCCCGTGTGGAAAGAGGGCACCCGAGTTTGTAAAGGTGGAAACAAACAACGGGTCAGTCATGGGACTGGTGTGAGAATTCTTAACTAATTTTACTGATAACAATAAGACAAATCCAAGGACCACGCCGCTAACACGGAACGGGTTTACTCCAATGGATTGTCGTGCATAAATTAAAGTAAATCGTTAAACAACGCAATGCTTTTTGGAAAAAATGAAACCATCATAAGACTCAAGTCCCATCACACAATGCAACGCAAACCGGAGGATAGAGTTTTACCTTATAATGGTCAAAAATGCTTGATACGTTAAAACGAATTTGATATTATTATTAGTGTATATAAGTTTCAAAAACATTTCAAAGTAAATGTATCAATCCTAGGAAGCATAGCTACCATATACTATGCCTCCATACTAGTAATACAATCAAAACCGTATGAGGTCGTATTGGAAATTGGGTTTCCATCATGAGTCAAGGCTAGGGAGGAGCTCCTTACCGATTCGAGACACTCTAGCTAATGTCTCAGGATCCCCCGCAGTGGACACTTGGATAGCTGCAGGGCCGGTCCACACATACAGCTTCGTGGATTAGTTATTCCTGAACACATGTTTCCCGATCCTATAGGACCTATCATTCGAGGCGCCTCATTCCTTCGTGCACATAAGTAAAATATCAGCCAGTTTAAGCACTGACTCTACTTCTAGCTAGAAAGAAACGTGCTGCTCTCCCTGCGTTCCCTTCTTCCGTTTTAGACTCAACCGGGTTGTGAGGCTCGCGAAGTAACGTTATAACCACAAGGCCTTCTTTTCAACAAAGCCTTGATCATCTTCATCTTAGCGTGCCACGTTGACAATTCACGCCATGCGATTGATAACTATTAATACACAACCTCTAAGGGTGTTAAGCAAGAGAATAAATTCTCCGCCACCAATGGTTGTATATTAATAGAAATCAATTTACATAGAACAAAATTCAACGTCAGATACACATTCCATTTATAAGCTTATGCTCTGGGTCTGAGCGAAAGCCAAATCCGTAAAATCAACACTACGTCCGGACGGCCACCACTGTAGCCCCTTCAAAGTAGCTACTCCAATCACGGGCATCAACAGTCGTCGTCCATTCGATGTGAAGATCGTCGGTCTTCAATCACCGTCTTCAACTCTTCGACTTTCAATCGTCGTATGATCATTTGAAATGAGATTGAACTCGGACTTTTCAAATGATCCTCACAAATAAATATATTTAAAAATCATTTCATATCGTTGATATAAATTTATAACGATCAACCTTTATTTTTATTTTTATTGAAATAATTGAATTCCATTTAATGACGCTTCAAGTCAAAAGGACGACCTTAGTGCTGTTTTCACCCAAATCTGTTTTACACATTTCTCTAAATCTAACCGTTGGAATTTAACATAATTCATATCGTTGGAAAGATCTTCCTAAGGCGAACCTAACGGTTACAGATTTGGGAAAATCCGACGGTCGGATATTTCGGTATAATCAATTAAAAGTACAATTCTATAAAGTGAACTACCACGCTCGATTCGTTTACTTTTAATTTATTTATATATATAATTATATAATTATACAATTATAATTCCTTCGTCCATGTGATTATCATAACAAGTAATGAATGTTTTGTTTCATCACCTATTGATATGTTTATAATGTATAATGAATTGCATTTTAATACACTATATCTTGCTAACGACAAATATTCTCATTTATATCGATATATATCATAACACACAACAATGTTTTATTTTAATTTTCAATTTCCATACATATCCTATACACAAAATGCATATAATTTTTTCTCTCAGCTTTCAATTTATGCAATAATGTACATTTCGTGTATCATTCAAATTTAAACAAAAATGAGTGTTTTTGTGTTCCATCTAAAATAACAAAAAGGTAACTTCTAGTGCGTCATTTTTAATTTAACAAAAATGAAGATTTTGAACCATTTCAATCCTTAACAAAAATGCAATACATTTTGGTATCTACCTCATTCTACAAAAATGAATATATTTTTGTTAATCTTTTAATGAAAATCTAATTCATTAAAACTAAATTTCCATCGTTACAACTTTCATGTCCTTATTTTTTTTTATTGAAAATCCAATTCAATAAAAAGTGAATTTCAATCGTTATAATTCTCAGTGAAAAACTATTTACATAAAAATGTAAATCTCATATCTTTAGTCTTTTTAATGAAATCAAATTCCTTAAATTGTAAATTCCATCGTTATGACTTTCATTGAAAACTTATTTACATAAAAATGTAAATTTCATATCCTTATCCTTTTTAATGAAAATCCAATCACATAAAAAAAATGTAATTTTCATATTAATTCTTTTAATGAAAATCTATTTACATTAAAAATGTAAATCTTCTCCTTAATCTTATTCACATTAAAAATGTAAACTTTTCTTTTTAATCTAATTACATGAAAATGTAAACTTTTACTTTAAATCTTTATTTATTAACAAAAGATGAAAATTTTCATTTACAATGTAAAAATTTCCTTTTTATTTACATTAAAAATGCAATTAATATTACAATGTAAGAGTCTCCCTTTTAATTACATTAAAAATGAAATTAACGTTACGGTGTCAAATTCTTATCTTTTAATTACATTAAAATGTAATTCTATTTCATGTGCATAAACACGACATTTAAAATATGATTATGATTCATATGCATTAACTTGACATTAAAATATGGTCTTATTTCATATGCATTGACTTGACATTAAAATATGGTTTTTATTTTTAAAACATGACACCCTTTCCTAATTTCCATCTTTTATATTAAAATGTGAATTTTAATGTAAACATGTCTTTATACTTTTATTACATTAAATAGAAATGTAATCTTTTTATTTCATCCTTTGATTACACATAAAAATGTAATTTTTATCTTCTTTGACTTCATTATATAAATATGTGTTTTTTTTTTATTTAACAAAAGGAGAAATCTTTATATTTAACAAACAAAAGTGAAATCTTTCATTTTATATATATATATATATATATATATATCATATTTACACTAAATGTAAATAAAAATATAAATAACCGTGCTCTCTGATTTTGTTCTTCTTATTTACATAAAAGAAATGTAAATAACGGTGTTCACTATAAAGATGTTCCTTTTATTTTATTCTAACAAGGTGATAGCGCTACTAACAAGTCGTACTATAAATGATTCATTTTAATGTACACTAGTTACATCAAAATGATTAATTCAAAATTTAACACATACGCTACTATCTTGTCATATTAATAAAAAGTGCTATTCTTGTTTCAACCAACATGTTATCAACAAAAAGAGTAATTTTTTGTTTTCACAAAGATAATAGGAAATAAAGAATCACTTTTGTTTTCAACAAATTAACATGAACAAAAGGGTCACTTTTGTTTCAACAAAAACCACATTAACGAATGTATATTCATTTTCTATCTTCATATTTATATTTACAACTAAATGGTTAATATAAAAAAATGTTTTTTTCTTTTCTTCTAGTTTCTATTTTCTAATCTTTATTTACACTAAATTGCAAACAAAAGAAATGTCTTTTCTATGATCTATTTCTATAATCAAAATTTTTATTTACAACTAATGTGTAAATAAAAAAATGTTCTTTTTTTTACTAGGTTATGTTGTATCCACATCTAAATGTAAATGGGAAATGTCACTTTACTTTCTAGTTTCTATTTTCACTAAATGTAAAATAAGAAATAGTCATCTTTATTTACTATATTCTATTCAACAAAATGGCTCCATCAAAATGTTTAAACAAAAGCCCTATTCTGTTCGTAACATGCAGATCTGAATTAACAGAATAATTTAAACTAACAGATCTAAAATTATACATCACAAATCAACAGGTCAACCATTCAGAATCTCATCACATCGTAGATCTAATATATTAACAATTCAACTTTTATATAACTGGAAAAATCGAAATTTGTTTAATTATTTAGATCAGAATCTCACCTCTTTTCAATTCAGATCCAAAATTTGATTTGCTCTTTTTCAGTTCCGGTCCATTCCATGTCGTAGTGCTCGGAAATAAGAATCCAACGCAATCAGTTTCGTCAATTTCCGATTTGATACGAAGAAGTTATGGCATTTTATAACTTTGATTACCTTAATTACTTTATTAATAATTAAAATTACTAATTACATCATTAGGCCGATTAACCCTTTCCTCCTTCTTCCTTCATCGTTGAATACTCTGTACGTTGCCAAACCCATCGTCACCGTGAAATACATTTTTAAACAAATAATTTTCGAAACTCGAAATATATAAGTGCTTACTGTTTTTCAATGCAGAAACGTCATCCTGAACTCAATGGAATTGGTTTCGAGTTCAAATTCCTTCGTATGCAAAAAGTAGCATTTTTGTCCTTTGTAAATTACATAGCGGCCTTTCTAAATTTTAATTTTGACATAACTTTTGATTCCCGCTATGAAATTTCAATTTTTCGGATTCGTTAGAAAGATATTTTTAAATAGATTCTAATATTTTTGGTTTCACTAAAATCCGTTAAATTTTGCATCTTGTACGGTCAGTCAAAGTTCAAGTTTGACTTTTCAAACTACCGCGCTATTTCTAACTCTTTTTATAATTACAATTAAATTATTCATTCTAATTTCAATTTAAATCTATTTTTTTAATCATTATTATTTTAAATAAATTGTTTTAAATATCAAAACCCATCAAAATTTCTTAAAATAAAATTTTAAATATACCCCAAAATTCAGGATTGTTACAGTCTCCCCCACTTAAGAACTTTTCGTCCTCTAAAAGGAACGAAGCTAAAAGTGTTTAATTATCTACTCAATTTTTCATTCTTTATTATTCATTCATTGGTTTAAATAATTTTATAGTTGAACTAATAATTACATTACACAACCATCAATCAATTGGTTGATTAGCTTTTTAAATATTTATAACTTTTATACGTTCAAAAATCATATTTTCTAAAATAGATTATATAGAATCACAAATACGTTAATTATAAACTGGGCACTCTCAACTCATTCTAGGGCATTACTAACCCCATCTCTAATGAGTTTTCTCATTCTAGGATACTGCTGATCCTATCTCTAATGAGTATTCTTATTGGATATTACTAATCCAATCTCTGATGAGTCTTTTGTTTAGTTCTAACGAGTTGTATCCCAAAGATTTGAGCTAACCAAAGCTCTGATACCAAAATGCAACGACCCGAAAATCGCCCTTGCGGGAAATCGCCAGATACGCTTACATTGGGCTACAACACATCAGAACAACAACAACAGACTTTTATAAACATTACAATAATGTTACATCAGAGTACAGAACATATCAGAGTACATCGAATAAACTTACTGCGGAAGATAAATTACAATATTTTAATACATTGCAGCGGAAATAAAATAAGTAAGGCAGTGGAAGACAACTATGCTCTGGACATAGCTTTAGGCTTCAATCCAGAATCCTGCTCGAGATAAGAACCTGAAGACAAATTACTCGACTGCCCGTGTGGAAAGAGGGCACCCGAGTTTGTAAAGGTGGAAACAAACAACGGGTCAGTCATGGGACTGGTGTGAGAATTCTTAACTAATTTTACTGATAACAATAAGACAAATCCAAGGACGACACCGCTAACGCGGAACGGGTTTACTCCAGTGGATTGTCGGGCATAAATTAAAGCAAATCGTTAAACAACGCAATGCTTTTTGGAAAAATGAAACCATCATAAGACTCAAGTCCCATCACACAATGCAACGCAAACCGGAGGATAGAGTTTTACCTTATAATGGTAAAAAATGCTTGATACGTTAAAACGAATTTGATATTATTATTAGTGTATATAAGTTTCAAAAACATTTCAAAGTAAATGTATCAATCCTAGGAAGCATAGCTACCATATACTATGCCTCCATACTAGTAATACAATCAAAACCGTATGAGGTCGTATTGGAAATTGGGTTTCCATCATGAGTCAAGGCTAGGGAGGAGCTCCTTACCGATTCGAGACACTCTAGCTAATGTCTCAGGATCCACCGCAGTGAACCCTTGGATAGCTGCAGGGCCGGTCCACACATACAGCTTCGTGGATTAGTTATTCCTGAACACACGTTTCCCGATCCTATAGGACCTATCATCCGAGGCGCCTCATTCCATCATGCACATAAGTAAAATATCAGCCAGTTTAAGCACTGACACTACTTCTAGCTAGGAAGAAACGTGCTGCTCTCCCTGCGTTCCCTTCTTCCATTTTAGACTCAACCGGGTTGTGAGGCTCGCGAAGTAACGTTATAACCACAAGGCCTGCTTTTCAACAAAGCCTTGATCATCTTCATCTTAGCGTGCCACGTTGACAATTCACGCCATACGATTGATAACTATTAATACACAACCTCTAAGGGTGTTAAGCAAGAGAATAAATTCTCCGCCACCAATGGTCGTATATTAATAGAAATCAATTTACATAGAACAAAATTCAACGTCAGACACACATTCCATTTATAAGCTTATGCTCTGGGTCTGAGCGAAAGCCAAATCCGTAAAATCAACACTACGTCCGGACGACCACCACTGTAGCCCCTTCAAGGTAGCTACTCCAATCACGGACATCAACAGTCGTCGTCCATTCGATGTGAAGATCGCCGGTCTTCAATCACCGTCTTCAACTCTTCGACTTTCAATCGTCGTATGATCATTTGAAATGAGATTGAACTCGGACTTTTCAAATGATCCTCACAAATAAATATATTTAAAAATCATTTCATATCGTTGATATTAATTTATAACGTTCAACCTTTATTTTTATTGAAATAATTGAATTCCATTTAACGACGCTTCAAGTCAAAAGGATGACCATGGCGCTGTTTTCACCCAAATTTGTTTTACACATTTCTCTAAATCTAACCGTTGGAATTTAACATAATTCATATCGTTGGAAAGATCTTCCCAAGGCGAACCTAACGGTTACAGATTTGGGAAAATCCGACGGTCGGATATTTCGGTATAATTAATTAAAAGTACAATTCTATAAAGTGAACTACCACGCTCGATTCGTTTACTTTTAATTTATTTATATATATAATTATATAATTATACAATTATAATTCCTTCGTCCATGTGATTATCATAACAAGTAATGAATGTTTTGTTTCATCACCTATTGATATATTTATAATGAATTGCATTTTAATACACTATATCTTGCTAACGACAAATATTCTCATTTATATCGATATATATCATAACACACAACAATGTTTTATTTTAATTTTCAATTTCCATACATATCCTATACACAAAATGTATATTTTTTTTCTCTCAGCTTTCAATTTACGCAACAATGTACATTTCATGTATCATTCAAATTTAAACAAAAATGAGTGTTTTTGTGTTCCATCTAATTTAACAAAAAGGTAAATTCTAGTGCGTCATTTTTAGTTTAACAAAAATGAAGATTTTGAACCATTTCAATCCTTAACAAAAATGCAATACATTTTGGTGTCTACCTCATTCTACAAAAATGAATATATTTTTGTTAATCTTTTAATGAAAATCTAATTCACTAAAACTAAATTTCCATCGTTACAATTTTCATGTCCTTATTTTTTTAATGAAAATCCATTTCAATAAAAAGTGAATTTCAATCGTTATAATTCTCAATGAAAAACTATTTACATAAAAATGTAAATCTCATATCTTTAATCTTTTTAATGAAATCAAATTCCTTAAATTGTAAATTCCATCGTTATGACTTTCATTGAAAACTTGTTTACATAAAAATGTAAATTTCATATCCTTATCCTTTTCAATGAAAATCCAATCACATAAAAAATGTAATTTTCTTATTAATTCTTTTAATGAAAATCTATTTACATTAAAAATGTAAATCTTCTCCTTAATCTTATTCACATTAAAAATGTAAACTTTTACTTTAAATCTTTATTTATTAACAAAAGATGAAATCTTTCATTTACAATGAAAAATTTTCCTTTTTAATTACATTAAAAATGCATTTAATATTACAATGTAAGAGTCTCCCTTTTAATTACATTTAAAATGAAATTAATGTTACGGTGTTAAATTCTTATCTTTTAATTACATCAAAATGTAATTCTATTTCATATGCATAAACACGACATTTAAAATATGATTATGATTCATATGCATTAACTTGACATTAAAATATGGTCTTATTTCATATGCATTAACTTGACATTAAAATATGGTTTTTATTTTTAAAACATGACACCCTTTCCTAATTTCCATCTTTTATATTAAAATGTGAATTTTAATGTAAACATGTCTTTATACTTTTATTACATTAAATAGAAATGTAATCTTTTTATTTCATCCTTTGATTACACATAAAAATGTAATTTTTATCTTCTTTGACTTCATTATATAAAATGTGTTTTTTTTATTTAACAAAAGGAGAAATCTTTATATTTAACAAACAAAAGTGAAATCTTTCTTTTTATATGTATATATATATATATATATATATATATCGTATTTACACTAAATGTAAATAAAAATAAAAATAACCGTGCTCTCTGATTTTGTTCTTCTTATTTACATAAAAGAAATGTAAATAACGGTGTTCACTATAAAGATGTTCCTTTTATTTTATTCTAACAAGGTGATAGCGCTACTAACAAGTCGTACTATAAATGATTCATTTTAATGTACACTAGTTACATCAAAATGATTAATTCAAAATTAAAACATACGCTACTATCTTGTCATATTAATAAAAAGTGCTATTCTTGTTTCAACCAACATGTTATCAACAAAAAGTGTAATTTTTTGTTTTCACAAATATAATAGGACATAAAGAATCACTTTTGTTTTCAACAAATTAACATGAACAAAAGGGTCACTTTTGTTTCAACAAAAACCACATTAACGAATGTATATTCATTTTCTATCTTCATATTTATATTTACAACTAAATGGTTAATATAAAGAAATGTTTTTTTTTTTCTTTTCTTCTAGTTTCTACTTTCTAATCTTTATTTACACTAAATTGCAAACAAAAGAAATGGCTTTTCTATGATCCTATTTCTATAATCAAAATTTTTATTTACAACTAATGTGTAAATAAAAAAAATGTTCTTTTTTTTTACTAGGTTATGTTGTATCCACATCTAAATGTAAATGGGAAATGTCACTTTACTTTCTAGTTTCTATTTTCTATTTTCACTAAATGTAAAATAAGAAAAAGTCATCTTTATTTACTATATTCTATTCAACAAAATGGCTCCATCAAAATGTTTAAACAAAAGCCCTATTCTGTTCGTAACATGCAGATCTGAATTAACAGAATAATTTAAACTAACAGATCTAAAATTATACATCACAAATCAACAGGTCAACCATTCAGAATCTCATCACATCGTAGATCTAATATATTAACAATTCAACTTTTATATAACTGGAAATATCGAAATTTGTTTAATTATTTAAATCAGAATCTCACCTCTTTTTAATTCAGATCCAAAATTTGATTTGCTCTTTTTCAGTTCCGGTCCATTCCATGTCGTAGTGCTCGGAAATACGAATCCATCGCAATCAGTTTCGTCAATTTCTGATTTGATACGAAGAAGTTATGGCATTTTATAACTTTGATTACCTTAATTAATTTATTAATTAATACTTAAAATTACTAATTACATCATTAGGCCGATTAACCCTTTCCTCCTTCTTCCTTCATCGTTGAATACTCTGTACGTTGCCAAACCCATCGTCACCGTGAAAGCTTCTGCATGCGCCTCAGACCGGACCACCATAATCCGATCAAGACCCACCACACAAACGCCGCCGACCACCTCTTCCTGCGCCCCAACCCCCATGCCACTCACGCCCCCTAGGACCCATGGACCGCCCATAAACGCAGACACTTCCCGGTGAGAATTCGCGAAATCCATGAACCAAAACCCGATCTTAAACGTATGGATCTGTAGATCTCTCCAAGAGCTTCGATTTGGTATATAATATGTTGAATTTCATTGAGCGGATCAAAAGTTAATGAGTCGGGAAGTTTTGAATGTTCGTGGCCATCGAAGGAAAACGGCGGCTGTAGAAAACAAATTAGGGTTTTATTTTATTATTTTAATAATAAATCTCGATTTTCGTGCTCTAAAGGTGGAATTTCGGACTGTCTCCAAATCAGGCCCAGTTAGTGTCAAACTTAAGGTTTTGACACCTTCTGAACGTGATGGGCTATGCCCCGTGGCCCAATTCTGAAGTCTGTTGCGTTTTTTATTAAAATTACAATATTAAATTAATAATTTCATTTTCACCGTACATTTAAATATGCCGGGGCCACATACGGACTTCAAAAATTCTAAATAAAATATTTCTGGCTTCGCATTGACGATACGGTTCCTACGAGACTATTTTCGTCGAATTCTGAGACTGTTCGAAAAATGGCCTTTTCCAGGTCGATCAGTTTTAACTATAAACTGACAAAACGTGTTATCTTCTACCACTCTTACATACTAATTCGAAAAATTCTAGAAAATTAAATTTAGCAATAATTCGACATTCCGGTTCCAACAAAAGTGGTTTCATCGAAAACCGAGGTCGTTTGTAAAATGACTATTTTTAAGGCGTATATATTCAATACTAAAAATACATTTTTAAACAAATAATATTCGAAACTCGAAATATATAAGTGCTTACTGTTTTTCAATGCAGAAACGTCATCCTGAACTCAATGGAAGTGGTTTCGAGTTCAAATTCCTTCGTATGCAAAAAGTAGCATTTTTGTCCTTTGTAAATTACATAGCGACCTTTCTAAATTTTAATTTTGACATAACTTTTGATTCCCGTTATGAAATTTCAATTTTTCGGATTCGTTAGAAAGATATTTTTAAATAGATTCTAATATTTTTGGTTTCACTAAAATCCATTAAATTTTGCATCTTGTACGGTCAGTCAAAGTTCAAGGTTGACTTTGCAAACTACCACGCTATTTCTAACTCTTTTTATAATTACTATTAAATTATTCATTCTAACTTCGATTTAAATCAATTTTTTTAATCATTATTATTTTAAATAAATTGTTTTAAATATCAAAACCCATCAAAATTACTTAAAATAAAATTTTAAATTTATCCCAAAATTCAGGGTTGTTACACTTTCCACCATTCGTTGCTTCCAGAAATCATTCCTTTACAAGGATCCCAACCAGCACCTTGTTCATCAGTGCATCCCATTTCATCCACTCTCGTCGAAGACTATCATATTTATTTCGGATCTTGCTTTCGTCCATCGGTTCGATGTCTGGATAGTTTTGTATGGCATTGTTGAACTTTTCTGCAATGACTTTGTGAACACCTTTTTTGTTGCTGCCACAAGCACCACATGCTTCAACAACACACTGCAACATAATTTGAGTTGAGGTAAACGATTAGTGATGTGTAGATTTTCGATTGGCCATACTAAAAAATGAAAAAAACAATATGAATTAGAAATAAATTAAAAAAACAAGAAAAAAGACTATGTTGACTAACGGAAAATAACATAAACAACAAACTGTAAAAAAGTTGATTTCTACTCGGATTCGGTTGGAAGAAAAACAGAAGAGGAGATGGATTGAGAGTAGTGTGAGTGAATATGTAGAAGGAGGCAGTGGTATTATGGGGGGGGGGGGATTTCTAACGTTCACAAAGCATGTTGTTTGCCTCGTTGGGAACATTGCTGGCGTCCGACGCGAACGCAACAATAACACGTCATAAATTTGCTGCTAATGGGACCTTTGTTTATGTACACTTTCAGCTCATATATGATTATTTATGTACCCCAAAAAGGTACGTATAACATGCAACTCTTTTGGACAATCCGATGAAGTGCATGAGAAATGATTGCATCAAGAGGGGTGATAAAAGCAAACCGATAATACTCTTTTGCATGAAAAATATGCTCCTCCAGTCCAGTGAAACTGCTCCTACATGTTATATTGTTTAACTTCAAAAGGTGAATTAGATAACACCTTGATTTTTCTGCCAGAATGATATCAAGGTTAGCCCATTATCAATCAGATATGACGCTGCTGCTGATATTAAACTAATTAAAAATGGGGTTTAATTAAAGGGTGAAGTGGATATTGTACTTCAAACTGTTGTATATGTCTATCCAAACTGATCAATCATATATTTAATTAATTCGTTGATTATAACTTGTTGAAACAAAAGAATAAAAATTATTTGGGATTTTGTCTGTTTCATTTCATATTATAATTGTTTTGGATGATTATGCAGCTGATTTACAAAGAAGGAAGAACCTCACTCTTTCATTTTCTAAAAAACATCTGTGCAATACTAGGAGCTACCTTTTATAAGATCTCATTGTTTTTATACATGCTTTTTTTACTCTTTATATATATTCAAATACATCTTGGATCGCATAATAAATTCTGCATGCTATGTGTATTGTGAGCAATGTGTAAGCAATAGATTTTATTAATAGATTGCATGTTTTGTGCAATGTACTATTAGACAATTGCAATATTTCTTGCTTTCATTCTCACTTTTTTTTCGTAATAGATTGTTTCCGTTACTAAGCTGGGTTTAATTTCAGGCATAACATATGTTTTTGTTTGTATTTTAGTCACTTGTATGTATCATATTTTGACATTCAATCCACTAATCTGAAAGTTAAGTTCATTTTATATAGGAGAAAAGTATAAAAGAGAATCATCATTTCTGATAAGGGGTATGTTATGTCTTTGTTTGCTATTGACTACTGAATTATGATACGGAATCAAAAAAACTTAAGATCAATTATTTGTAAATATTGAAATGAATTATTTATTTATGATACTGAATTATGATACGGAATCGAGTACCTGGAAAATACAAGACTTACATTTGGAATGAATTGTCGGTAAACTAAGATCGATTTGTATCACTTTCAGTTTTCTCTATAAATATTTATTTTGCCACATGATTTCCTTTTTTTACATAAACAACTCTTAACTGTACTGTACAAATATCTAGCGTGATGGACAATAGTTGAGTTCATGTTTGGTTAGGAAGTAAATATTTTCAATAGACGCGGTGAGCTGGCATTCACTTGGCAACCATGACTCGAAAGCCCTCTTCTGACGTTGGACCTTAGCCTTTTTGTCGTTTAGCTTCATTGGTTCCTTTTCATCTTCAAATTTCCTTTTGGTTGTGTTATGAGGTTCGGGTACACCTTCCTTAAACCTCGTTATCGTCAACTGTTGGGCTTCCCCACTGTTCTCTGCTCAAATATGGTTCCTTTAGCTTATGCACAAATGGCTTCCTTCATGTAAATGAATAGGAGATCTTCTATTGGCGCAGAGTTTCTTAGAGGAAAAATTGGGGTTGGTTCTATGTGGAAAGGGTTTATGCTCCAATGGCCAGGGTTATAAGGTTCTACTTCCTTTCTCTTGCTTTCAGCTTGTAGGGCTTCCAATCTAAGACTCTGTTCTTCCATCACTCTCGGGTCAGAAATATCTGACATAACAACCTGAGATCCGAAAAACTTTTATAGGGATCTTTCACCCATTTTTTATTCTTCTTCAAATCTTTAGTCCAATCTGGGGCAGAACAACACAGTTAGAAATGTCGTTGTTAGCCACAAGATCGGAGGTTAGTGCCCTCCTACTAGAGCCAAAATGTTAACGATATGTTTTGTTAACACCAGAGATAGGTCTAAGGACTTGGACCTATGGGAAGTAATGGACTATTTAGTTCTCAAAATCTTGAGTTAGTTCAGCATCACGCTACACATCCGTTTTCCTCTAAAAACACTGTCTTGTACAAACATTTTACGATTTAAAGTCATATTCAAACAACTTTTTTTAATAAAAAGGTAGCTTAGTCATTTAGAAAACACAAGATCGATCTGAGGATAAACTATTATGACAAACAAGATATTGACGAAGATAGGTCGAAAACTATTCATCAACAATCCAAAGCATTGTTTTCATGACCGTTCCGCGAATCGAACCATACCGACTTAGAGTTTAAGGTTTTGAAGGTCCGACTAGTTGAACCGTTAAGGTCGTACTTAATGTTCGAGTTACTTAATTTTTGAGTTGATTATACACTTGATTTGCTATTAATTTTAATTAAAACTATTTATTCTCACAGATTAATCTTGATCATCTAAATATGATTCATGCTTATGTATGATCAAATTTTTTTTATTTAATGAACACCTGGTACAACTAGTTGTCTTTTAATTTACCTTTTAAAAGAAAACAAACATTTTGCTAGAAACAAAGTAAAACAACTTTGCATGAAAGAAAGAGTACAAAACTGATCTAAAATGTCCCACATTATGGAACAACCGCTTGGAGCTCTGCGTCAGCTTTTATATAAATGCAGCGGCCTCACGTATTATTAACAGCACACCTTAGAAGGCGTGTTGTAGTGTGTTGGGATAGGCTTGGCTAACTGGGCTTTAGTTGAAAATTAAAAATATAAACTGCTTTTTTTTGTGCCAAACCGTGGTTTTGACCGGTTATTATGCGGTCGAATCGGTTTTTAAGCCATTGAGGCTTTATCGAGTTCCGAGTCATTGAGCTTGGCAGCCAATGGTTAATCGTGGTTTTGACCGGTTATTATGCGGTCGAATCGGTTTTTAAACCACTGAGGCTTTATCGAGTTCCAAGCCATTGAGCTTGGCAGCCAATGGTTAATCGCGGTTCGTCCGTCTACTCGGTCCGGTCGTGGAAACACTGCTTTCAAGAGAAGTTTGGAATGAGTTTATGAAAAATGAAGCAAAAACCCGGTGCAAGGGAAAGGAAGATATGAAAAAAAAACATATCACTGTACAACTATGATCATCTGGACGTGCAAGTGATGTTGTAGTAGAACATGAAATTGTGTATTTGTTTCATTTTTTGTATTAAGTAACTAGTGGCATGCATATAATTCATGCAAATACACTTGATTTTTCTAATTTTCTTATTCATTTTCATTATGCATATCATTGTTTTCATTTGCATTTTCATTTTTCATTGACATCACTTAATCAGGCATGAATATCCTGCTAAAAATAAATATTATGTGTCATGTACTTCCGATACTTTGATCATATAGTTTTCCTTTGATCTGCTTTCGATTTGTTGCTACTTTGACTTGAACTGCCCTTGCACTCTAATAGTTGAAGCCATGTATATGTTGCATTTGTGTGTGTGCGCGCGTGCCTTGGTGCATCTTCTACTTAACATCTTCTATTTAGTTGATTGTTCTGAACTGGCATAATATCGCATCCTATCAATTTGTTTTCATTCTCTCTATTTTGTTATATCATCCCTATTTTGCTGCATTTGAATCGATGCAGTTGCATATGCCCCTTATATCTGAAACTGGTGCACAAGTTTTGAGCTTTGGCCACTATTTAACTTCCTAATTTGAGTTCGTCTCCTTATTTGTGAATGCACGTATATAGATCGACACCTCCTTGATTTATGCTACTTTTGGTCCACCAAGTTGTGTCGGTAATATAAGTGTGCATGCAGAGTATATCCCTAGTAGCATGCCCATTAAATAGTGAAAATTAGGGAGGCATCCCTATTATACATTCATATTGTAAATCCGGTCCGTGTCAAAGTTTCATTATAAATTCGGTCCCTATTTTCTAGAAATAAAGAAAATTATTGCTGATATATCATCAACTTTTATAAATAATTGTTGATATGTCAGCATCTTTCACCGGTAAAGTTTCATTGTAAATCCGCCCCCTATTTTGCAGAAACAAAGGAAAAAATGTTGCTGAAATGTTAGCAACTTTTATAAATAATTGTTGATATATCAGCAACTTTTATACTGTGTAAAGAAAAGTGAAAAATTATTGCTGAAATGTCAATAACTTTTGTAAATAATTGCTGATATGTCAGCAACTTTTATACTGTGTACGGAGAAGTTCTTGATATGTCAGCAACTTTTATGAAATGTTGCTGATATGTATGCAATAAACGGAGATAAAAAAGTGGCCTAATTTGTAATGAAATTTAGTGAAGGACTTTTCGTGTATTTTAATTCTTTAAGTAATTTGCAAAGCTGCTTGTATTACCTTTGTTTGCATGCTTGTACTATAAGTGTACCTGCTGTTTCGCTTATTGGTTGAACATGCATAACTCAGTTTTTTCTTCCTTGTGACGTCCATGCTTGCCAGACATGGTTTTCATCAAAGTATCACCTCTGAGGAATGTGGTTCGGTTTGGATCTGTAGAGAAATTGGTGCCAAGTTTTGTAGGGCCATTTCCCATAGTGGAAAGAATAGGACAAATGGCCTATACGGTAAGATTACGAGGGAGATTGGCGGGTGTTCATGATGTTTTCCATGTTTCTCATTCGCTGAAGTGTCTGCACGATACAACAGAGGTAGTTGAGCCAAGCACGCTTGAGGAAGTAGAGGTAGAACAGGAGACGACAGTTTGACGAGTTCCTACCCGTTTACTTGGATCAGAAGTTAAGAAGCTTCGCAACCAAGAGGTCAAGTTGATGAGAGTTCAACAGGGGGAAGACTACGAAGATGCAACTTGAGAGACAGAAGACAAGATTCAC
Organism: Allium sativum; assembly: GCA_030737875.1. NCBI lineage: Eukaryota > Viridiplantae > Streptophyta > Magnoliopsida > Asparagales > Amaryllidaceae > Allium > Allium sativum. The sequence continues at coordinate 489,091,597 of CM060913.1, forward strand.
GCTTCGTACCCTTTTCTTTTCTAGAGTTTGTTCTTAACTTCTTTTTCCAAATTTTTATTCATACTTGCTTCTGTTATTTAAGTTTATCCTATAGATCGAATTTCGACCTTTAGGTAGGAAACCTATTGGTGTAAGCATGTGTTTGAGGCATGGATGCAAGTGTTTGCTAGCGGTTGCTTGTGGATGCAAGTGTTTTCTAGTGGTTGCTTATGGATGCATATACACAGTAGGCACTAGATCATCTCAAAACACTCTCATACTGCATATGGATGTGTGTGCATTTTAAAAATTTATGGATCGAAATGGGTGTACCATCATATAGATGTTTCATTTGGATGGATGATTGTGCACACATATAGCGTTTACATAAGATACTAGGACTATATGCATACATATTGGATTCATGGCACTAACATATTGTGACACCCCACGTCCGTTAATGTCACTCACAAAGGGAATGCATTAAGTTTCGTGAAGCGTTATGGGTAAACAGACACAGAATATTACAAGACAGATATAAATAAGATAGCAGCGGAAATTCAAATTTTTATTTCAAACACAAATCATACATCATGGTCCAAAATACCATAAGCCACAAAAACCAATACAATAATATAACTTCTGTCTTGTACCATCAGAGTACATAAAAATAAAAAGCATAACAAAATTCCCCATGAAGAAGAGCTAAGCCATAGTAGAGATAAGAACTAGAGCCATACTTTGAAAGGAGCTCTAGCAAGATGATAACTGAGTCCTGACTAAGCCTGAGTGTTTCCTCCCTGAGAACCTGGAGGAGCGGGGAGGGGGGAGGGGTAGAAGAAAGAAAAGGAAACAAAAGTGTCAGACATGAATTCTGGCGAGTCTAGTTACTTTTAGCAAGTAAATAAATAAAAGTAGCAGGACATGCATATAAAATGGATAAGAGAAACCACTACATAAATGGCAGGTGTGACAAGGTAGACAGGATAATGTGCATACGCTTCTCTAATGATTAATCTGTACTATTACTAGTATAACCAGAATGAGATGATCCATTCCACTATAAGGTGGTAGATTTAGGCATACGTCCAAATGTACCTAAACTACTACCCTAATCGATCGGCTCCCTACTCCGTAGATACTCTGTGTCTGCCCCATAGTAGGATGTATCACGTCCTAAAGTGGCAACCCCTCGCTGATATGCACCACCCTATATCTACAGGTGTCACGGTCATCTTATCCCCTTCTGCTCGATTCATGCATGCATATGGCCTGGTTGGTTTGCGCCGCCCATACCATCCTCCACATTTGGATCTCTTACAACAGTCCAGTAAGGATGCCCTTTCTCCGACCTAGTACGGACTACGTGTTTTGATACCTACTCCGGGTTATTGGATGAAACGGATCCCACACAATATGATACAAGCTCTCCCCTTTGTCTTTTATCCCCCACTAGGTTTTCTTTGGCTATGTATACCATTAGGTGTCTTTAATTACACAACCCTATCATTTCTACAAGTTATGTTTAACATAAAAGGTGTCTTTAATTACATAACTTTATTATTCCAACCGGTCATGTATACCACTAGGTGTCTTTAATTTCATAACCTTATTGGGTTAAGTTTGTGGGCCTATATGTAAATATTACCCACCCCCTCTAGATTTGCTTAATCCATCCACTATCCAATCAATTTTACTTAAACCTAACTTTAGTTCACAATCATACAATCCCTATGGATTAGATTTGGTTAAGTTGTCCAATTTATTATCATGTCCATTTATGGTTTATAATGGGCTAGACCTCCCACATTAGGCCTACAACTTGTGGATGCTGGATATGTCGGTCGGGTCCGGACAGTCTTATTCCACAAGTGGGGCCTAACCTCGTGTCATAGCCCGATTCGTACTTGCGCACTTAGACCTCTCACATTAGGTTCAACATTAGTGGCTGCTGGATATGCCGGTCAGGTCCGGGCAGATATCCACCACTAATGCAACCTAACCTCGTGTCATAAGCGCCATTACAATATCTAATTGTAATTCTAGGCATTCATTGTTAATTAATCAATTAATTAAACCTATGCCTTTATAGGTGTTAGTGCCCATTTTACCCAATAATTTGAATTATATGTCCAATGATGTTTATATTCAAATTATGCCAATATTAACCTTTTCCCCCGTTCCTTAACTAGCGCACTCACAAAATTGGCGACATGCCTAGGCTAGATAGTAGCCTAGTCATAAACGATAAAAGGGAAAAAATAATAGGAATATAACCAAAGTTATGGTTTTAACATAACTTGGCATAAACATAAACCAGCATGGTGATGAGGTGGACATATGAGCATAAATCTGATGAACTTGTAGCAATTACTAGTTCTAACATAACTATTATGTCATAGTGAGCCTAATAAGATATAAATTAACCATTTAGATGTCCAACTATTAGATCTAACATAATAGGCACAATATGATAATCTAGATCTGATTAACAAATTGAATGTCCACACAATTTAGACCCAATCATTTAAAAGTAGATCTAGACAATTAAGGTATAAGTTTCACATCATGGCATGTCATAGAAGTTACAGTAGATCCGTCTAGATAGAGGTTTAGATCCAAATCCTAACCAATTCAGACTGCCATATAATCACAATTTACAATGGATCTGATATAATCTAGGCAAATGAACAAATCCAAGTCATAGTCGTGTCATATTTACTTTTAAATATTCAAATCTAAAAGAAACTAGGGACTCACAGAGTTTGGATAAGAAGATAGAACTAGAAAAGATTGGATCTTGAATCTCCAATTGATTTGCTTTAGTTGAAGAAGACAACGAATCCAGATCCGTTCAGATACCGACAGAGTTTGGCCACCATGAATTCTCAATGAAGAAAACAAGAGAAATGACCACTTATATATAGCTGCCGGACCCTCTGAAACCGACTGCCATGTCATCCCTAGGGGTGTCGACACCCATGTGGGTGGGTCGACCCTTGTTTCGACACCCCATAAGGGGGGTCGACCCCGGTGTCGACACCCCTCTAGAGGGTCGACCTCCTAGAGCAGGAAAATTGCCGCCACTTTTCTTTTTCAAATTCGAACGGTTTTGGATAAAATTCTGACTCATCCCTGACTTATATGTATATATATAATTTTTCTACGCGTATACAAACTTAAAATCCTCATAACTTCTTCATACGATGATCATTTTACACAAACCAAATGTCTATGTTGACCAGCATTTCGAGATGGACGCAATGGCGCAGTCCGTTTTCCTTAATTCTGAATATTAAATTAATTATTATTTAATTTATCCTGTTTTAGTATTGTAAAAAAATACGAGGTGTTACATTCTCCCCTACTCATAGGATTTTTCCCCGAAATCTCCAAGTTTAGAAGATTGCATATCCTACCGTCCATCATCCATCTACTCATCCATCAATCACTGGTATCCATTGTCCTTAAAGACTTCTAATGCTTGTATGAATATATACAAGGGTGTGTGTATATGTCCCAACACTAATGCGGAAATCAGGCGGTCAACTGATTCAGCTGACCTCCTTAATGCAATGTATGTTAGTGTCACGAATCCAAAATGTATGCAAATAATCCTATAATAACATGTGAGTTCTATAAGCATGCACACTCATTCATCCAAATGCAACATACATATGGTAATACATCCATTTCCATCCATAAAAGAAAATAAAATGCAAACACAGCCACATGCAGTATGAGAGTGATTGAGCCGATCTAGTGCCTAATGTGTGTGTACATGTGTCCACAGGCAGCCACTAGCAAACACTTGCATCCATCAAACATAACATGTCTCAAACACATGTTTACATTCGTAGGATTCCTATCTAAAGGTCAAGAATACTATGGATAAGATATATTCAAATAATAGAAACAAGCACAGATAAAACTTTGGAAAAAGGAGTTAAGAACATACCCTCGAAAAGAAAAGGGTATGAAGCACGAATCTTGTCTTCTGTCTCCCAAGTCGCATCCTCTGGGTTATCTCCCCATTGAACCTTTAGCAACTTGATCTTTTTATTGCGTAGCTTCTTAACTTCTGCTCCAAGAATACAGGTAGGGACTCGCCTAACTGTCGCCTCTCATTCCACTTCTACCTCTTCTAATACACTCAGCTCAATGACTTCCGTGGTGTCATGCAAACACTTTCGTAGATGAGAAACGTGGAAAATATCATGAATACCAGATAGATTTTCTGGGAGCTTTACTCTGTAGGCCATTTGGCCAATCCTCTCGGTTATGGGAAATGGTCCCACAAACCTAGGTGCCAACTTCCCTACTGATCTGAACAAACCACATTTCTCAGAGGCGATACTTTAATAAAAACCAAGTCTCCCAATTCAAATTCAATGTCGGTCCTCCTCTTGTCTACATAGGATTTCTGCCCATCTTGAGCTGTCTTCATTCGCCGTCGAATAAGGTCAATCTTTTCGGCCGTTTCCCTAATCATACCTGGTCCAAGTAATAATCTTTCTGCATATTCCCACCAACAAGTTGGTGATCTATAGGGTCATCCATACAATGCTTCGAAGAGTTCCATGCTGATGCTAGATTAATAGCTGTTGTTATAGGCAAACTCTACTAAAGGAAGGTGCTCTTCCCAAGTTCCTCTGAAATCTAAGATACACAGCCTCAAAAGATCCTCTAGAATTCTGTTCACCCTCTCCGTCTACCCATCGGTCTGAGGATGATAAGCGATGCTCAAACACAACTGTGTACCTAACGCTTCTTGCAAGCTCCTCCAAAATTCACTGGTAAAGATGGGGTCACGATCGCTCACGATGCTAGAAGGTACTCCATGAAGACGAACTATCTCCTGAACATAAACTGCTGCCAACCATCATGTCGTCCTCTTGCCCTTAACTGGAATAAAGCCAACTTTTTAGTGAGTCTATCTACCACAACCCAGATACTGGTATTGCCTTTCTTCGATCTAGGCAAACCATCTATTAAATCCATAGAGACGCTCTCCCATTTCCACTGAGGAACCTCCAAAGGATGAAGTAAACCACCGGGCTTCTTTTGCTCAGCTTTAACTTGCTAGCCAACTAGACATTGGGAAACAAATTCGTCCACGTCTTTCTTCATCCCAGCCCAAAAGAAAACCCTTTTCATGTTTCTGTACATCTTATCACCGCCTGGATGAATAGTCATCTTAGAATGGTAGGCTTATTCTAGGACTGCCTTTATCAAGCTTCAAGTTGGAGGAACATAAAGCCTTCCATCTCGTCGCAACCACCCCTTTTCATCTATGGCATATCTATTGAGGTGACTAGAAGTCTCCCCTTTTCTGAGCTTTTCCATGATGTCAAAAATATGTGGGTCACCGTGTTGCGAAGCTCTTATCTGATCCATAAGAGTTGGTCATATCTCCAAGGATTCAAACAAATTAGGCAAAATCTCGATGGAGGGTCTAAAATCAAAGCTGATATGAACTACAAGCTCTTCCTCTCCACAAACAGAGGACTCAAGGCCATCCTCTACCTACTTAGCGCATTGCCACCACATTACCGTTGCCGGGGGTATAAGTAGTCTCAAAATCGTAAGTAGCTAGGAACTCCATCCATCGTTGTTGCCTTAAATTGAGATTCTTCTGCGAGAACAGATACTTGAGAGATTTATGATCGGTGTATAACTCGAACTTCTCTCCAGGTAAATAATGGCGCCACGTCTTAAGCACGAATACTATAGCAGCTAGCTCTATATCATAGGTGGTGTAGTTCTTCTCATGAACTCTCAACTGTCTACCCCCATAACACACTACTTTCCCTTCTTGCATCAAAACCACACCAAGCCCTGTACCACATGCATCATTGTAAACCGTAAACACTTTGTTTCCATCGAGCAAAGTCAAGATAGGGGTTGTTGTTAGAGTCCTCTTTAAACGTTGGAAAGCAACATCATAGTCTATATCCCATGAAAATGCCAAGTTCTTCTTCGTCAGCCTGGTGAGTGGGGCTGATATCTTTGCAAAGTCTTTACTACAATAATCTTCTAACCCAAGAAAGCTTCTCACCTCGGTTGCATTTTTAGGAATCTGCCAATCTTGCATCGCAACCACCTTTGTGGGATCTACATCTATCCCTTCTTTGGAGACCACATGCCCTAAGAATCTCACCTTTTCCTCCAAAAATGGCATATGGAGAACATTGCCTTGAGATGATGTGCACAGAGAGTTTTCAAAACTTCTCTCAAATGCTGAGCATGCTCTTCTTCTCTCTTGGAGAAGATCAAAATATCATCAACAAAGACTACGACAAATTTATTTAGGTACTCCCGAAACACCCTACTCATCAGATCAACAAAATAGGCGGGTGCATTCATCAGCCCAAAAGGCATAACTAGCCATTCAAAGAAACCATCAGGAGTCCTAAAAGCAGTCTTATCTATGCTGTCCTCAGCCACCCTCAACTGATGAAACCCCATGGCCAAATCTAACTGGGAAAATACCGAGGCACCAACAAGTTGATCAAATAAATCATCAATCCTCGGGAGCGGTGCCTATTCTTCTTAGTGAGTTTATTCAACTCTATATAGTCAACACACAAACGAAGCGAACCATCCGCCTTAGTTGTGAATACAACTGGAGCTCCCCATTCATACATGCTTCGCCTGATAAATCCTTTCTCAAGTAGCTCCCCTACTTGGTTACTCAGCTCTCTTCTTTCCCTTGGAGCCATATGGCGCACTGGTAATGCAACTGACTTTGCATTATCCACCAGATATATACGAAAATCGATCTCGTGCCTCAGAGGTAAACTCCGTACCACATCAAAAACATCAGAATAATCTCAGACCACTGGAACGGATTGCAGATCATCAATAGATGCATCAAGAGACTCTAGGAAACTAAGCATAACCGACCCTTGCGGGTCACAAGAAATCTCGAGTGTCCTCCCATGACAAGTCAGAAGCCTAACGACCCTCCTCTCGCAATCCAGAATGGCACCATACGTGGTAAGCCAATCCATTCCTAGAATCAACCCATAGCCCATAGCCCCGAGCACATATGTATTGCATTCAAATTCGATGCCTAACACAGATATTTTCAAACCTCGAAAAATCATAGATAAATGAGTCGAACCACCAATTGGGTTTGAAATAGCTACGGGATCCACTACCATACTAGTAATTAAGTGCAGAGATTCAACCACAAAACTAGATATAAATGAATGTGAAGCGCCAGAATCAAAAAGTGTTCTAATTGGATGATTAGAAAGAGAAATTAAACCTTCCACAGAAATTTTTCTACCTCTATCAAGAGCACTGATTGCAAGAGCATTCACCTGCCCTCCAGAAGTTCCTGCTCTTTGACCCTATCCCTGCGATCCCTGTTTCTTCGGGCCCTCCCTAGCAAAGTGTCTGACCTCTTCACAGTGGTAGCAAGAGTTCTTCCTTTGCTTACAGTCTTTGACCAGGTCACCCTCTTTCCCACAATTGTGACATTTTCTCTTATCCTTTCCTTTGTCATTCTTTCCACCTTTCTTCTGCTATTGTTATTGTTGTTGCAGTTGCCCCTTCTTGGGCCACACCTTCTTATTTTGCGATGTTTCCTCAGCTTTTCCTTCCTTCTTTTCTCCCTTATCTTCCTCATGCACTAGGGCCATATCAACAAGCTTTTCAAAAGTGGCTCCCATTGGAATATGGGATATGGCTAACCCATGAAGGGGTTCAATTAGCCCTTTAGAAAACCGCAACGCCTTCTTTGCGGAGTATCCACCAATTCTAACCCGAACCTTGCTAGCTGGTTGAATTTGTTCATATATTCTTTCACCGTCAAGTTCCCTTGTATGAGTGCCAAGAACCTCTCCATCTGCATGCTTTTCTCGGCTTGAGAAAGAAACTTTATTTCAAATCTTTGTCTAAAATCTTCCCAAGTTTCCACCGGAGTCCAGCCTGGGTAACTTTCCACCAAAATGAGGCTTCATCTTTTAGTAGCCAGGCAGCTAACTGAACCTTCTTTCTATCCTCTACTTCAAAGATTATGAACTAGTCCTCGGTCTCCTTGAGCCAATTCCGCGCTCCTACGAATGTCTTGTTCCCATGGAATGGCTTCCCTCCTATAGCATGGAAGTCTTTGCAGATCTTAGCGAAATTATCTGCTCTTGGAGGGGGAGGAGGAGGAATGACTGGTGCAGCTGGGGGAGGAATGTTTCCTTGACCCTCGGCAGGTGCCCTGGCCTTCATATACCTATAGAACCATATAGTTATTGTAACGCCCTCCGGAATATTAGGAATGTTTGGTTCCCCAGGCATGCTGAAAAGAAAAAAAGGGAAGACATTTAGACAAAGGACTGAAGTATATTACATATGGCTTCTTGGGAAATGTCTTTCAAAACAGACTTTTCTTTTTGAAAATGCTTTCTTTTAAAACCTTTTGAAAATAATTTTCAAAAACTTTATCCAATCTAGCAATCTTAAGCTCTGATACCAAGTGTGACACCCCATGTCCGTTAATGTCACTCACAAAGGGAATGCATTAAGTTTCGTGAAGCGTTATAAGTAAACAGACACAGAATATTACAAGACAGACACAAAATATTACAAGATGGATATAAATAAGGTAGCAACATAAACTCAAATTTTTATTTCAAACACAAATCATACATCGTGGTCCAAAATACCATAAGTTACAAAAACCTTTACAATAATATAACTTCTGTCTTGTACCATCAGAGTACATAAATATAAAAAGCATAAAATAATTCCCTAAGGATAAGAACTAAGCCATAGTAGAGATAAAAACTTGAGTCATACTTCGAAAGCAGCTTTAGCAAGATGATAACTGAGTCCTGACTAAGCCAGAGTGTTTCCTCCCTGAGAACCTAGAAGAAGGGGAGGGGGGACAGAAGAAAGAAGAGGAAACAAAAGGGTCAGACATGAAGTCAGGCGAGTCTAGTTACTTTTAGCAAGTAAATAAATAAAAGTAGCATGACAGGCATATAAAATGGATAAGAGAGATCACTACATAAACGACAGGTGTGATAAAGAAGACAGGATAAGGTGTACACGCTTCTCTAATGATTACTCTGCACTATTACTAGTATAACCAGAATGAGATGATCCCTTCCACTATAAGGTGGTTGACTTAGGCATACGTCCAAACGTACCCTAACTACTACCCTAATCAATCAGCTCCCTACTCCGTAGATACTCTGTGCTAGCCCCATAGTAGGATGTATCACGTCCTAAAGTGGCAACCCCTCGCTGATATGCACAGCCCCATATCTACAGGTGTCACCGTCATCTTATACCCTTCTGCCCGGCTCAAGCACGCACATAGCTCGGTCGGTTTGCACCGCCCATACCATCCTCCACGTTTAGATCTCTTACAATCAGTCTAGTATGCGTGCCCCTTCTCCGATGTAGTATGTAGTACATATTTTGATACCTACTCCTGGTTACTGGATGAAACGGATCCCACACAATATGATATAAGCTCTCCCCTTTGTATTGTATCCCCCACTAGGTTTTCTTTGGCAATGTATACCACTAGGTGTCTTTAATTACATAACCCTATCATTTCTACAAGTTATGTTTACCCTAAAAGGTGTCTTTAATAACATAACTTTATTATTCCTGCCGGTCATGTATACCACTAGGTGCCTTTAATTTCATAACCTTATCGGGTTAAGTTTGTGGGCCTATATGTAAATATTACCCACCCCCTCTAGATTTGCTTAACCCATCAAATATCCAATAAATTTTACTTAACCCTAACTTTAGTTCATAATCATACAATCCCTATGGATTAGATTTGGTTAAGTAGCCCAATTTATTACCATGTCCATTTATGGTTTATAATGGGCTAGACCTCCCGCATTAGGCCTACAACTTGTGGATGCTGGAAATGCCAGTCGGGTCCGCGCAGTATTATTCCACAAGTTGGGCCTAACCTCGTGTCATAGCCCGATTCGTATTTGCGCGCCTAGACCTCTCACATTAGGTTCAACATTAGTGGCTGCTTGATATGCTGGTCGGGTCCGGGCAGACTTCCACCACTAATGCAACCTAACCTCATGTCATAAGCGCCATTACAATTTCTAATTGTAATCCTAGGCATTCATTATTAATTAATCAATTAATTAAACCATGCCTTTATAGGTGTTTATGCCCATTTTACCCAATAATTTGAATTATATGTCCAATGATGTTTATATTCAAATTACGCCAATATTAACCTCTTTCCCCTATTCCTTAACTAGCGCACTCACAAAATTGGCGGCATGCCTAGGCTAGATAATAGCCTAGTCATAAATGATAAAAGGGAAAAATAATAGGAATATAAAAAAAAGTGATTGTTTTAACATATTTTGGCATAAACATAAACCTGCATGGTGATGAGGTGGACATATGAGCATAAATCTGATGAACTTGTAGCAATTACTAGTTCTAACATAACTATTATGTCATAGTGAGAATAATAAGATCTAAATTAATCATTTAGATGTCCAACTATTCAGATCTAACATAATAGGCACAAGATGATAATCTAGATCTGATTAACAAATTAAATGTCCATACAATTTAGACCCAATAGGTTAAAAGTAGATCTACACAATTAAGGTTTAAGATTCACATCATGGCATGTCGTAGAAGTTATAATAGATCTGTCTAGATACAGGTTTAGATCCAAATCCTAACCAATTCAGAATGTCATATAATCACCATTTACAAAGGATCTGATATAATCTAGGCATATGAACAAATCCAAGTCATAGTCGTATCATATCTACTTTTAAATACTCAAGTCTAAAAGCAACTAGGGACTCATAGAGTTTGGATAAGAAGATAGAACTAGAAAAGATTGGATCTTGAATCTCCAATTGATTTGCTTTAGTTGAAGAAGTTAACGGATCCAGATCCGTTCAGATACAGGCAGAGTTTGGCAAACCATGAATTCTCAATGAAGAAAACAAGAGAAATGACCACATATTATAGCTGCCAGACCCTCTGAAATCGACTGCCATGCCAGCCCTAGGGGTGTCGACACCCCTGTGGGTGGGTCGACCATGGTGTCGACACCCCTCTAGGGGGGTTGACCCCCTAGAGCGGGAAAACTTCCACCACTTTTTCGTTTTCAAATTCGAACAGTTTTGGAAAAAATTCTGACTCATTCCTGACTCATGTGTATATATATAATTCTTCTGCGCGTATACAAACTTAAAACCTTCATAACTTCTTCATACGGTGTCCGCTTTACGTAAACCAAATGTCTATCTTGAACAGAATTTCGAGACGGACACAATGGCACAGTCCATTATCCTTGATTCTAAATACTAAATTAATTATTATTTAATTTATCCTCTTTTAGTATCTAAAAAATACGGGGTGTTACCCATACATTACACTAAAGCGGTCGACTGAATTAGTAGACCGCCTGATTTTTCGCATTAGCATAGGGACATATACACACACCTTTGCATATGTTCATATAAGCATTTGAAACCTCTTGAGGACAATGGATGCCTATGATTGATGGATGAGTAGATTGTTGATGGATGTTAGGATAAACATTCTTCTGAACTTGGAGATTTCGGGGTCGAATCCTTTAAGTAGGGGAGAATGTAACAGCCCTTAATTTTAAAAGACATCATAAGGATAAACTAAAGAACACTTAATTGAATATTTAGAATTAAGTAAAACGGACCATATCATTGCGTTCGTTTCAAAATTCTGCTTAAGATAGACTCCGAGTTTGCGTAAAAACGAGCATCATATGAGGTAAGTATGAAGCTTAGAAGTTTGTATACATATAAGAGAATTATATATATATAAATCATTTCATAAAATTCAAAATAATTCAAATTCACAAAGTCGGAACCCAGGGCGACAAGTAGCAAGAAATCGACCTGTTAAGCGTCGACCCATGCCAGGTCTGGGTCAACCTGTGGGTCGACCCATGGCCAAGTAGGTTGACCCAGAGAGGAATGGGTCGACCCAACGGGGATATGGCTGAATTCTTTCTGTTGAATCTAGACGAAATTTTGGATGGGTTCATTGGAGATAGTATATATAAAGGATGTCATTTCTCTTATTTCCTACACCTAAAATAATGGCGAAAAGGAGATGATGCCTCAGCTTGGATTGAAATTAGACTGTCTTCATCTACAACATATACGTATACAAGAATCTCTTCTACAACATTAGTATATTATTCTCTATTCGCTAGCTCCAATCTTTGTGAGTTCATGTTACTTTTAGATATAAAAATTTAACATAACCCTGGCATGTTTATAAATCTAGATCTAAATCTATACCTGTTAAGAATCTGCTTCATACCTAAACAGTTCTCCTGGTACATGTATTCTTCTGTACACCTGATCTGCTATTCAGTTCTTATATGCCTATTTCTGATATGCCATTTTCTGCTATCATATGCCCATCTCTGTTATCATATGCTTATTTTGTTTTTATATGCCTATTCTGTTCTTCTCTCTCTCATTCCCTTTTTATTTTTATAGCCTAGGCTACCTTCGAGACTAGGCTAATATCGCTGAAATATACATACGAATGAAATTGGGATAAATTGGGGGAATGATTAGGAATGATAACTTAGAGGCATAATCTATAATGTGAAATATGACTAAAATTTTAAGGGAAAATGTTATATTGTGAATTATGACTGGGATTTGGGGCATATGAATCTGTAAGCTTAATTTAAGATTAAGCAAAACATGTTAAAGGAACTATAAAGAACCTGTGAAACCTGTTTAATCTGCTGGGGTTAAGTAAGTCTGTTTAATTTACTGGGGTAAAGTAAGTCTGTTTAACCTGTTGGGGTTATGTAAAACTGTTATCCTGTGGAAACTTAACCTGTTAATGTGTAGGGGTTAGGCAAATCTATTAATTTGTAGGCTTAACCTATTAAAAATCCTAGTTAATTGGGGGACACAAGTTTAGGGGTTTGACTTGTGTCATCTGCTGTTTGGAACCATATCAGTTAGTATCCTATTCTGGTATTAAACGGAGGTTCCGCACTAGGTAGGGGCCAGGGTATGCATACTAAACTGATTATTAAAGGTTCATCTGAAAGGGGGTGCGTATGGGCGCGTTCCAACGAAGTCATGTGTGTGCATGAGTCCTGTATGAAGGAGGAAAATAAGCCGATGTAGCACCAGTAAATAGGTCTGTGTCCTTCTGTAGGTTGCCACTTTAGGAAGTAATACACCCTACTATAGGGCCGACACAGGGTATTTCCGAGTTAGGGAGCCGATCGATTGGGGGTTGTAATTAGGGTACATACAGTCCTGTCTGTTTCTTTGGGGTCCCTGTATTTTAGTTTGGGGTAGCACACGTTATTTTTGTTTAGGTACCGGTTATTTCTATTTGGGGCAAAACCCATTACTAGAGTACACCTACAACTACCATTATGTTTCTGTTGGGATCATTATGTTTATGTTAAGTAATTAGGGGATACCTAATCCCATCACATATCTATTATACTTGTATTGATGCAGAGAAAAGTATTCGAGAAGCATAACCTACTCTGTTTATTCTACTTGTTATGTTCCATCTGTTCGTACCTGTTATTCGATATTGTTATCTCTCATCCATTTTATATGCCTGTCATGATAATTTTACTGCTTTATATGCTAAAAGTCACTGGACTCTCCAGACTTTATGTCTGACCCGTTTTGTTTCCTTTTCTATCTCTTCCCCCCTCAGGGTGGGAACGCTCAGGCTTGATTAGGATTTTCTCTTCTGTTTTTGCTTGGATTTGGATCTGCTTCGATGTATCGCTTTGACTACTTGTCTACTTTATTGTGCCTATTACTGGGATTATGATTTTTCATTTTTTTATTCTGATGGTTTTCAGCGCAAGACAGATGTTTTTATTCGATGTATTTTGTTCCATTATTTCAATCTGATGTTGTAACTGGATTTTGCGACCATGATGTTTTCTGTTGGAAAATAAAGTTTTAAATTTCCGCTGCTATTTTATATATCTGTCTTGTGAGAATATGTTTTGTTTACCTATAACGCTTCACGGGACTTAATGCATTCTGATAAACAGTGGCATTAACGGACGTGGGTGTCACACCCTAGGCTGTGAGCCACCCCATGCCCAAAAACCTCACCTTTTCTTCTTAAAACCATTAAAGATCCAATTTTTATTCCTATAAGCAAGTTCGAACCTATATATTAAAGTTGATTACATAGAAGCATTGTGCATAATGGTGTTCGTTTGGTTGCTAGCGAGATTGCGGAGTCACAAAAATCATTTCTTTAAAGTTAGACGGAGTGTAAAGCTATCGTGAGCAATAACTCATGTTTGAATTAATATGTTGCATATATGGTTATTGATGTTGTGGGTAGTATATTGCAAGTGAATTATATGCTATGTACTTAATGTTGAATATGGTTAGAGTATGAATATGAATTGTCGAAGTAGGTTAGTAGTTTACATAGTATCATAGGTGATTTTGGAAGTTGAAACCTTAAGTTAAAGGTTGGATAATTTGAATGAATACTTGGTTGCCATGTTATATGTACATTGGTTGGAAATAAATAATAGCAAGTTAATATTTGGGTTGCTAAGTGATTTAGAAGTTAATAATGAAGCTTGGATAATTTACCATGTCCAAAATGATATATATATATATATATACACACACACGTAGTGAATTTGGTAGTTGAAACAATTACTTGCATAACGAGTATATGGAATGAATAGTAACATATATTTATATTGGCATCACTTTTGGCAATATAAATAGGATATGGGTAGATATGGGCAGATAATTATGTGTGTTGATGTTAGTATTTTTTGATATGGATTGGCTAGAAAATGATAGTTGATCAGTTACTAACTATAGTTAATAATTTGGTTGAAAAATGGTTTGGAACGATGTTTAATTGTTGATAACCTTGACACTTAGGCTGATGATGCCATATTATAATGATTGATGATTAACAAATGATAATTGAGTATTAATGGCACATTTAACCCATATAAGTTGAATTATACGGTCGTTAATTGAATTTTATTACAAATTGGGATTATATTGAATATTTTATTAACAGAGTATTGAGTGGAAAATAAAATTTGAATTTTAAATCTTAAACGATTTGGAAAGCTAGTTTAAATAATTACGAATAGTTTTCGTAAAAGTTTAAGAATGATTTGAAGAAGTTTTCAAGCAATTAAGGCATGTTTTAAATATTATTATAAAAGTGAATAGTAATTAGGAAAAGTGAAGTTTGATTAGGGTATTTGAGAAATGTTTGGACAAGATTTCCTTCTCAAGACAGTCTTATTTATTTTTATAATGGGATTCAGGAAAGTTTGGGATCATATAGATAAGTTTTGAAAAATAATATTATTTTAATAGTAAAATAATATTATAATATCCATTAAATAGAGATATGGAATTTTAAAGTAAAATACAGAAAATATAGTTTCTGAAAATTATTATATATGTTTTATAAAGTTAGTAATCTATTTTGAATGTAATTCGATTCGATTTTAATTTATGATCGAAGTTTGGTTTTAATAGAACTAGTCGCGCGACAATAGTTTGCAAATTTCGACCATTGACTTCAATTTGACGTACTGGGAGGTCAATGAAATGTAAAGTTTTAAAATCCAACGATTAGATTTTGAAATAAGTCCAAATCAAATTTGAATAAAAACATCGCAAGTGCCGTTATTGACCCGAAATCGGATTTTAAAGAAATGGGCGATTTTGAAATTATTAAAAATAGGAATAAATTATGATAAATCGTAATAAATGATCTAAAAGAGAATTGTATTAAATATACCAAGTTTTGAAAGTTAAAGAGCTATTTTCTGAAAATGAATTGTTTTCGGAGCACTATTTGCGATGGTTTTTGTAACGATTTTAAATTAAAAAGGTTTTGAGGTGACCAATTATATTTAGGGGAATTTTACCGTAAGGGCTTTCTTTCATGTTCTAATTAGTTTCTAGGACACGACCTTTAAATAATTATTTTCCAAGACAAAATTTTATTCGTCTGCTTCCTCCTTCTATTTTCCATTTCTTATGCCTCCTCGACGCTCAAAAAACCCCAAATCGATTTCAAATCCACTTTCTTCTTCATCTTCATACTTCCAAATCAAATCTTCTTCTAATAAATTTTCAAAACAAAATCAAATCTGCTTATAATCTGCTACTAATTCATCATTCTCACCAAAATTAAAATCAAGTCTGTTGCTAATGTACTTTCGAAACAAAATCAAAAAGTATTTATCTTTGTGAAAGCATTCGAGCCTCCTTAGAAATTTGGCACTGACGGTAACTTAAATGATGCCGCTACCAAAAAAAGTTGAAAGAACTTTTGTTTTCGCTCCAGAGTTTTACCTATAGACTTCAGAATAAATGATTATATTATTTGGTTGATCTGTAGGGATTGGCGAGCATGTTGAATCTATGCTAGGGTATAATTTGGATGTGTAGTCTTCACTTCTGTTAATTTACACATGTAACAAGTAAATTATGCAATCTTACATGCAATACATAATTTATATGCAGTAAGTCATGCAATCTTCAGTTCTATTAATTTGAATGTTTTTTAGTAATAAAGAAGCAGTACATAAAGATAAGTACATTTATCTTTTTAAACAAACAGTGTTTTTTCACCTAGAAGAATTACAATCTTACGTGCAAAAAGTTACAATATTTTATGCATGTAATAAGTAAATTATGCAAGTGCTTTTTGATCCAAAATTTTACTTTTTTAATCATATTAAGTATAATGATAGATAGATCTATCATTTTAATCAATTTATCATGACAAAGAAGAAAAAGATAAATAGAATTATCTTTTTAAATCATACGTACAAGGTAGTTTTTTTATATAAAAGTATTGTTAAATTATTAAGGAAGAAATGTTTAAACACAATTATTTTAAACACAATAATTTTTAAATGCAATTATTAAGGAAGAAATATTTTTGAAGCTTGAAAGTATATAAAAAGATAAATAAGTTTATCTTTTTAAAAGAGATGTTGCATTTTAAACAAAAACATTCACTACACCAAAAAATACAATACTAAAAAAATGTTGTGTATACCCATTAACAATATTTTCCATACGATCATCTATTCAAGAGTTGTGGACAATAAAAAGCATTCACTATATTCGTCATTGCAAAAATCAACTACAGTATGGATGGACGCAAGCGTTCATGAATCTGGAGCAGCAATTATCGAGCAAGAGTGCTGCTGGCAATGATTT
Source organism: Allium sativum (assembly GCA_030737875.1). NCBI lineage: Eukaryota > Viridiplantae > Streptophyta > Magnoliopsida > Asparagales > Amaryllidaceae > Allium > Allium sativum. Next base: position 489,108,819 of record CM060913.1, read on the forward strand.
CAATAGTAGTTGCAGTAGGTACAGTTCTTAGTCTTCTCAAAGTAGCAAGATCGATTCTGACAACGTGGTTTTAACTCTTGGTACTTCGCCTTAAGTTTTTTGCTTCTGGAATTAATTAATGTTGTGTATGATATGGGAAATGTTGATGTATCATTTGTTTATACTGTGTTTGGAATTTGATTAAGGGAGTACACTCTTTCATATGATCTTTCTATGTTAGATTGGTTTTATTCTACCATTTCTGCTCATATATATGTCTGATATATGATATGTGATTTAAGCTCAGTTCCCCCTCAACACTTCTGTTTAGTTCTATCAAAATTCGCTAGATGCATCTTAGTTGTACACTGCTAGAAACATGTCTAGTTTCGACCAAAAACTGCTAGCAAAAAAGGCATCCATGGTTCGTAATGATTTGCTTGGCATTTTGCGTCCATCCATACTGTAATTTTGATTTAATATCTTTTTGAATATCATTTTACATCTCTTTTTGTATATCCTTTTGTATATATCTTTTGTATATGAATTGTGTATCATTTTGTATAACAAATATTGACTATTATTGAAAAGCTAAAAGTACATATCTTTTTGTATATGTATACGGTTTTGGACAGTTTTTGATTTTATATCTTTTTGATTTGTATATCTCAGCCTCTGTAATGATTGATAGTTTTTGTTTTTATATCTTTTTGTATATCTTTCAGTATATCTTTTTGTATATCTTTTTGTATATGTTTTTGTATATCTTTCTGCATATCTTTTTGTATATCTTTTTGTATATGAATTGTGTATCTTTTTGTATATCAAATATTGACAGTTTATAAAAAGCTAAAAGTATTTATCTTTTTGTATATCATTTTGTATGATCAAATATTAACAGATATGAATTGTGTTGATGTAAGAAAATTGAACATCATGGTGCAAAAATTAACAAGAAATTGACTGGAACCAATAAGCAAGTATTCAAAAAATTAATATGTAACATAAATATACTTATTTTTTGTTAAAAGAATAATAAAGGAGATGATAAGCTAATTTATCTTTTTGTCCTTTTAAATATATTAATAATTTAGAAAGATAAGTATATTTATCTTTTTGTCTTTTTATTTCCTAATACAAAAATTAATACTGTTAAATTAACATAAATTAATTTATCTTTTCAGTAAAAAAAGTTAATTTGTATATCTTTTTGTATGTCAAAACATAAGTTATTAAAAAGCTAAAAGTATTTATCTTTTTGTATGATCTAATATTGACAATTATGAATTGTGTTGATGTATGAAAATTGAACCAAGGATCATGGAGCAAAAATTATCAAGAAATTAACTGAACTAATAAGCAAGTATTCAAAAAATTAATACTGTTAAAACATAATACGAAAGAAAAATTAATATTAGATAACCGTATGAAAGAAAATTTAATTGTTTAAAAAGATAAATATATTTATATTTTTGTCTATTTATTTCCTAATACAAAAATTAATTCTGTTAAAACGTAAGTTAATTTATGCTTTCAGTAAAAAAGCTAATTTTTGTATCTTTTTGTATGTTAAAACATAAATTATTAAAAAGCTATAAGTTTTTATCTTTTCAGCCTCTGTAATGATTGATAGTTATGAATATATATCTTTTTATATGATTAAATATTGGCAGTTATGAATTGTGTATCTTTTTCTATATTTTCTGTATATGCAATACGGTTTTTGACAGTTTTTTATTTTATATCTTTTTGATTTATATATCTCAGCCTCTGTAATGACTGACAATTTTTGATTTTATATCTTTTTGATAACTTTAATAATGAATTTCTTGATAATTTTATCTTTTATCATCACAATCTACCCAGTTCAACTAGCTATTCAGTGCATGGATTTGGACCACTCGAGCAGTTAGTTAATGATTCCTGTTGACTTTGAGCTCTCTAACTTGACCGCCAAGCAATTAGATATTATCATAGCGACTCACATAGTATACCCAGAGAAAATCTCCTAGTACACACTTCGTAGAACGGCGCCTGGCATATTCGCATGTTTGGAGCACTACCTTGTCTTCCTGAGTGATTCACTGGACTCCTTATGTACTTGAAAATAGTTCTGTTCCATTTACGTCCCAATGAATCTACCGCTTGCAGTACACTAGTGTGCATTCCATCTTAATAATGTTATCAATAATTATCATTCTATTTAGGATCAGATGCGATTTCATTTGTCAAAAATTATCTCGATTTTCAATCCTTTTATTGTCAGCCCATTTTCAATCCTTTTATATAACGACCTTAAAATATTATCAATAAAAGATAAAATGATTTATCTTTCTTTAAAAAGCAGTAGAATCATATTACAGTTTCAACATACGTATAAATTATGCAATTATTTGAAAAACATCGTACTCAATTATCCAAAAAAACATCATCAACCATTAGAAATTCGTTATCAAATTCATCATTATAATTTCAACAACAACCATTACAAAATCATTGTAAATTAAAAATATTACCAATAAAAGATAAAATGATTTATCTTTCTTCAAAATGAAGTAGAATCATATTACAGAATACAAACTCATTTTCAGTTGTCTGAATAACATCGTCAACGATTAGAAATTCGTTATCAAATTCATTATTAAAGTTTCAACAATAGCACTTACAAATTCTTCAGTAAATTCAGGTAAATTATAAATATTATCAATAAAAGATAAAATGGTTTATCTTTCTTCAAAAAGCATTAGACAGATCATGCTCAGTTATGCGAATAACATCATCAGCCATTACAAATTCATTAACCAATGATGCCATTACAAAATGGTAAATTTCATCCGTTATCTTTTGCATAGTTCAAAAAAGATAAAACCAATTATCTTTTGCACAGTTTAAAAAGATAAATCTCATACATTGGCCTATTTGTTTGAATTATCAATAAAATATAAAATCACATACCGTAAATTATTTAATCATTGAACTATTTATCACGGTTGTAATTATTAACAAAAGGACTGAAAATCATGATATACGCGACAAATGAAAATCACATAATCAAATAGAAATAATCTGGATATACGCGACAAATGAAATCAGCTGACAACAAAAGGACTGAAAACCGCATAATCAAATAGAAATAATCGAATCATGAGATACAAAGAAAATCATTTATATCTTTCTACATTCAAATTGAAGGATTTTTTTTTTCGAAAGTAACAATCTGGATATGCGCAACAAATTAAATCGGCTGACAATAAAAGTACTGGAAATTGCATCTTCAAATACAAATAATCGAATCATAAGATACAAATATAAACACATATATCCAATTTGATTAAATGAAAGCCGATTTGATTTGAGAGGAAATAGTTGCATTTGATTTGAGAAAACCGAAAGAATATGTGATTTGAGAACAAACGAATGATTTTGTCCTAGAAACAAATTGTTTTAAACCCGCATCCTTAAACAAATTGGACCGGACTAGTAAGCCCTTCACGCAAATTTCCACTTATATTTAAATAATTTGTAAACATATCTAAAGGATTGGAATGAAGTTTATTAAATCTTTTAACTAAGTTAATGAAGTTTTCCAAAGTGAAGATTCCAATTAATAAATTAAATTGGAATTGAATGGAAATCAATCTAGTGATAATCGAGATGGGTCTTTGTGGATGAAGACCATTACTATGACCATTACTATCTAAGGAATTCAAAAGGCCTTGCCGTTATTCTGCTTATAATATTAGTCGAATACGGGAATTTATATCAATCATAAGCTGATATGATCTCCGTGAAGATTTCATTTGAAATTGAAGTATGATTTTGGGTTTACCGTGAACGATGTTTTAAATAACATTTGTTCTTTAACCCATTTAAAGGAAAGAAGATTTTACAAGTTAAATCGAGTTGAAATCTTTATTTAAATTGAATATAAAGATTTTAAGAAAATGTTTCCCTAGGAAATGATAATGTAGTATATTAGTTTGGTCCACACCTCGTCCGAGCGAAGTGAAGAGGAGGATTGATTGAACTGGAACATTATAGCAAGAAAATGTTTGATTTAGAGGGACAAGACAATGTTTGATTCATAAGGAGAAGAAACGACAGAAATTGTAATAAAATATATTTGATTCAAGTCCCAGCACTCCCAAGTTTCTTGGTTACTAGATGAAGATCAGTTCGTTTGCTTTCCGCTTGCGTTTCTCTTGGCTATGTGGTTCATTTAGGGGGGAGATTGAGCTTCAAGAAATAGTGAATGGTCTTATCAAAAGAAGATGGAATAAAAGTTATGAGATTTCATAGAACAAGTTTATGAATCGCTTAAAAGAAGATAAGTGTTAACCGGCTTTTTGGTCCGGTTCCCAAAACTACATCGGACAAGCTCAACTCAATGCATCACGAGAAGCTAAGGCCAAGAGGGACGCTTAGGTGCAAATGAAACAAGATCAAGGAGAGATCGTTCCAGTCAGAACCTCCCAGCGCCCAAAGAACATTCTCGAACAAAGGCCTCGGACCCCAAAGGAGTTGCAATCCTCAAGCGCCCAAACCTAAGGTACTTGCGCTCCCCGATAGAGGGACTTCGCACCTAGCAGGGTTCGAAGTTTCGCGCCCAGCAGGTGCGAAGTTTCGCGCCCTACAAGTGCGAAGTTTTGCACCCAGCAGGTGCGAAGTTTCGCACCTGGGCCCGGGTTCAAAATTTGTGTATGTGCAGGTGGCGGGTGCGAATTTCTGCATGTGGTCCCCCATTCCTACCTACTCCTACCTAACCCCTCTCCTATAAATAGCCCATAACCTCACACTTCAAAGGAGTTGGATTTTCATCACTTGGGACCTTCATAGAGCTTTATGAGCCTCATTAATGGCATCTCCTATTTGAGGAAGAAGGACTAAATAGTCTTTTTTCCAAATACCTAGCCTGTGACCATTATGAAAGTGAATGTAATGAAATTTCATGAGCATGCCTCTACTTTGTAATTCTCGAGTGATTAATAATATTCCAACGCCTTTCCAAAGTGGACGTAGGCCTCTATCGAGGCTGAACCACTATAAATCCTTTGTGTCATTTACCGCTTTCTCTTACTTAGTCTTGCTACCATGACTACAATTCCTAGTAATAGGAATCCTTGGTGTTTTCGACATTTTTTGTCGTCAACATTTGGTTTTTCACAGAGAAAACTCGGATTTCGCGCCTTTGTCACACATTGTCATCTCGACCTTCGACGGGCTTGAGTTTCCTTGCTTAACCCGCCACCAATTCTGCTCATGATGGCAAAGCGATCAAAGTACGCGATGCTCGGCTCTTCAACTGCAGCTGAGGCCGGGATATCCCAACAACCTCATCCCACGGACATCTCGGACGCTAATGAAGACGTCCCTCCTATTGTGGACATCGAAGTGCCTGCAACACAAGCTCAAATCCGCACGCTTGATGAAAAATATGAGAACACAGCGGTCGAGCTTAACTAAGCATTAAGGAATAACATCGACCTTATGCGACAACTTCAAGAAAGTCAGCGCGTCGTCGCTCGACTTCAACTAGCTCGGAACAACGCTCGAACTCGATCAACTACCTCGGAAACCTCTTCTTCCAAGTCAAGGGGCCCACATCAAAGAAGGAGGTTTAGCCTCATCAATAATGTTGCCGTTCATACCAATGTCCTCGATAATGGTAATGGCAATGGCTACGCCAACGGCAATGGGAACGGGAATGATGAACGAACCACAATCACATATAGCGAGGGGGCACATAACCGAGACCGCTCTCGCTTGATCATCAATGACGGACCAGGTCCTACAAACCAACCTCTTCCTCGACACAACCCGATGGCGGATAATCAGGATGATGGGCCCGCTATTCCTACGACTCGTGCTCCTCCAGAACAGGAACCACATCACCCTACCCCATCTCACCTCCACACCAAGACCCAATCATAGACGTCGAGGTCATGGAGGAAGATGATCCGGACGTCCACCATAGAAGGCGCCCTCGCAACATAACTCCAGAACCTCGCCAAAACCTATGGATTCTGATGGCGGATCCCCATCCAACCTATCTTCCCGATATGGTACGAAGGAACATAAGGGAAATGCGAGGGGGCGCACATGGCTCATGGGAGGCTCCCATTAGGTGTAATCCCTTCACTAGAAGAGTGAATGAGGCCAAATGGCCATGGCACATTAGCATGCTGCAAATGCCACTCTACGATGGCACTACCGATCCTTGTGACTTCCTAAATCGATATGAATGGCAAATAGACTCGAGCCGGGGTAATGATCCAGCCAAATGCAAATGCTTCCCAGTCTTCCTATCCGAAACCACTTTACTTTGGTTCTCTCGACTCCCACTTTATTCCATTAACAACTTCGGGCAATTAGCAACAGAACTAATTAAGCAATACAGGGTTCATTCCCGACTCCTGAGAATGCTCTCACTCTGTCCAACCTATAAAAAGGGCCCGCCAAGTCGGTCAAAAGCTACCTTTCTCGATTCAACATAGCTCTTGCTGAGGTTGAAGATCTAGATCCTCGCACTGTACTCTTTCAGTTAGCAAAAGGTGTCCTCCCTACTTCAGAGTACGGGGCATGGATCGATCAGAAGCAGCCAAAGAGCCTCGACGCCTTCTATAAGAAGGCGGATCAGTACTTATGCCAAGAGGAGGCAAGACGGAACCAGCTCTCCACCACCAGTCGTACCACTGATCCCTAAGCGGACATCACAAATAACAACCTTAGAGGAAGGCAAGTCGGGGAGGCTCTCAATCCAAACAGGGGGCAGGTCCCTACAGGCAAAAACCAAACAACGGTAGGCCGGGTGGCCGAAACAACGGAAAAAACCCAGCGGAGATAGGAAGACCCGACCCTTATCGTGCCTTCGAGACCTACACCCCATTAAATGAAGACTTAGAAACAATTTACTTGGAAGCATGCAACACTTTGCCGTACAAAAAGTCTCGTGTCAGGGAATCAACTGATCGCGAGAAGAACACTGGAAGGTACTGTCGATACCATGCCGTGTACAGGCACGACACCAACGAGTGCAACCAGCTTAGGGACGCAATCGAGAAGCTTATCCGTGAGAAACGACTCAAATAATATGTCCAAGAACCCTTTCCTCTCGAACCGAACCCTCAGCCTTCGGCGCTGGCTCCTCCGACGCCCGCCAAGGCAGCTCCGGGTCCCTCCAATCTAAAGTAAGGGATTGTGATCAACACTATATATGGAGGACCTTACCCCACACGCAACAGCTTTTGGAAAATGGAGGAGTATGTGAGTTCCATAAAGTATGCTACATATGAAGCCTGCTCCGCTCTTAGCGAATCCGCCCCAACCAAGTTACAAAAGACCATGCGAGATAACATCATGTTCCGCGAAAGTGATTCTACTGGGATGGATATCCCAACCACTGATCTACTAGTTATCACAACTCAGATTGGGCCGCTTCTGTCAGAAAAGTATTAATCAACTCAGGCAGCTCGGTCAACATCATCTTCAAAACCGCTTACATCCGGATGAAATTGGAAATGAATTATTTAAAGCCATGCCGCGCCGCGATCCACGGCTTCAATGGGGCCCCTAGTTTCCCCATAGGTACGATCGAGCTACTTGGGGAACTGGGCGAAGCAGACCGGAGTCGAGTCCGAATTCTCACTTTTGTGGTTATAGACATCGATTCCCCCTTCAATGCTTTTCTAGGATGCCCTTTTCTCACTGAGTTTCGGGTTTGTATGGCGCCATGGTCTCTCATAATGAAATTCCCGACAACAAACGGGATCGGAACAGTCAAAGGTGACCAAGTGAGCGCCAGAGAATGTTATGCAATAGAATGGAAGAACGCGCACAACAAGTAAAAGAGCAAAGCCATGCCCACACCTTCTTGCGCCAAGAACATCTCAGCATAGCAATCAGTGATGTTTGCGCCCTGGCTTAGGCGCCTCTGTTGTCTTTCTGACGACCTCGACCTACAGAAGGATGAAGAGCTCGAATATGAAAGGACCACCCCGGTATAATCCGTAGAGGTTGTTCCCGTCAACTTCGATGACCTGACAAGGGTGTTGAAGGTAGGATCACAACTCCACCCTGCAATCAAAGAAGATCTTATAGATTTCCCGAAGGCCAACTTGGATGTGTTCGCATGGACTCACTCCGACATGAAAGGCATTTATCCTGCTGTTGCTTGTCACTTTCTAAGCCTAGATCCTACGATGCCTCCGGTCAAGTAAAAACGGCACTTCTTGAGACTTGAGAGGTCCAAAGCACTCGAGGAAGAGGTAGACCGCCTACTCAACAACAACTTCATTCGCGAGGCCAACTATCCTGAGTGAGTCTCCAATCCGGTTTGGTCAAGAAAGCCAACAATAAATGGCGAACGTGCGTTGACTTCTCTGATTTAAACAAGGCATGTCCCAAGGACAGCTTTCCACTCACGGGAATCGACAGACTGGTCGAATCAACTGTTGGGTACTAGCTACTATCTTTCACGGATGCCTATTCAGGCTACAATCAAGTCCCAATGAATCTTCATGACCAGGATCATACTTCCTTTATAACCGACCTCGGACTTTACTACTACCGTGTCATGCCTTTCGACCTCAAGAACGTTGGCGCCACTTATCAACGAATGGTCAATCCTCTTTTTAAACATCAAATCGGGAGATCCATGGAGCTATACATGGACGATATGCTGGTAAAATCTAAAATATCAAGCGACCACGTCCACGACCTCTCCGAAATGTTCGATGTCCTCCGCCAGTACGACATGAAACTCAACCCCCTAAAATGCTCCTTCGTAGTCACCTCGGGAAAGTTCCTGGGTTTCATTGTCAATTCTCGGGGCATAGAAGCCAATCTAGAAAAAATCCAAGCTATTCGGGACATCCAAATCCCCAAGTGCATCAGGGATGTCCAAAGTCTGAACGGAAAGGTCGTCGCTTTAAGTCGTTTCATCTCCAAGGCCACCGACAAGTGCATTCCTTTCTTCGATTTACTTCGAAAAGGGAAACGCAACTTCGAGTGGACCCCCGAATGTGTCTCGGCATTCAAAGAACTTCTGGATCACTTAGAGTGACTACCTATCATGTCTAAGCCCATAGACCATGAGGAATTATACATTTATCTGGCTGTTTCCGCACAGGCAATCAGCTCGGCACAAATGCCTCGAAGATCGCATCCACCAACCCATCTACTATATCAGCAAGCGGCTGACGGAGGCAAAAAAGAATTATCCGAAGCTGGAAAAGCTGGCATTTTGCTTATTAATTTCCTCTCGAAAGCTCCGACCATACTTCCAGTCTCACCGCATAAAAGTTTTCACCGACTAACCGCTACGTCCTATCTTACAATAGCACGAAGCATCCGGCCGACTACTGAAATGGAGTATGGAGCTAGGCCAATTTGATATAACGTTCATCCCTTGGCGAGCCATCCTTAGCCAAGCTCTCGCGGATTGGATTTCACTACACCAGAGGAGACTCCTACAGAGAATGTCGATCCTCCCAGTACCAAATGGAAATTGTTCATGGACGACTCCTCTAACAGGAAATGCTCCAGGGCCAAAGTCTTCCTCATCATCCCTGAAGAACTCCCGATTTATTACGCGTTAAGACCGAATTTCCCTGCTACCAACAACGACATAGAATATAAGGCCTTAATCGCCGGGCTTAGAATCGCGATCGAACTCAAGCTGGAGACTGTCCAAATCTTCTCCAACTCTCAGCTTATTGTCCGTCAAGTGTAAGGAGAGTATCAAGCGAAAGAGGGAAGGCTTGCCTTATACCTGGGCCGGGTTCAGGAGCTACTCACTCACTTCGACCATTTTGTCATTACCCATGTCCCCCGAGAGCAAAATGAAAAGGCTGATTCCCTCGCCAAGAAGATATGCAACTTAATGGGTTTGTCCCAGTTAAAGTGCTCAACTCTCCGAGCATCAAGCAAGGACAAACCGAGATTGTCATGGGTACCGAATCTGAGCCCAAGTCATGGATGACACCGATCAGGAATTACCTACAGCACAGGTCCCTACCAAAGCACAACAAAGAAAGGTGGGCGCTCACTCGCCAATCAGCTTAGTACCTTCTTATGGATGGAGTACATTACCAAAAGGGTCTCTCTGTTCCCTTGCTCCGATGTGTAGCCCACGACGACACCCTCCGAGTGCTGAGCAATGTGCATGAAAGCAAATGCGACGACCACACTGGGGGGTAAATCCTAGCCAGAAAAATACCCAGATATGGTTGTTATTGGAACACGCTTAATCAAGACTCTGTGGACTATGCTCGCAAGTACGATAAGTGCCAGCGCTTCCCCAAGATCCCAAGATCCCAAGAGCCCCGCCTACCAATTGTCTCAAATGGTCAGCCTATGGACGTTCGCCATGTGGGGAATCGACATCATCGGAACTCTTCCAATGGCTAGAGGTGGGGCACGATACGTCGTCGTCGCAGTGGACTATTTCACCAAGTGGGCAGAAGCTGAAGCCCTCGTCACTATTACCATGAAGAAGATGATCAACTTTGTTGTCCGCAACATCATTACCCGCTATGGGGTTCCCTAAACTATCATCTCCGACAACGACGCTTAGTTTGAGAGCGCCGAGTTCAAAGCCTTCTGTCAGCGCCATGACATCGATAAAAGATTCCTCAAATCCATCATTAAGAAACGTCTAGAAAAGGCTGGGGGCATATGGGTAGATGAGCTTCCTCTGGCCTTGTATGCCTACCGGACCACCCACAAGACAACAACCGGTCATACTCTGTTTGCCCTCGCATATGGATCTGAACCCGTCATTCTCATCGAGCTCAAGCTTCAATCCCATCGGCTCACGTACTACGATCCCAAGACAATCCAAGATTTACTTCTGGGGTAACTCGACCTACTGGAGGAAAAGAGGAACGAAGCCAACCTCCGAGCCGCCGCCTAACGGCAAGAAGTAGCCCGATACTTCAATTCTAGGGTCCGCCATAAGGACCTCAACATCGGCGACCTCATCCTGAAGCGGGTCTTTCCCCCGCCAATAAGCCTCGCACCTTATTGGGAAGGCCCGTACTCTGTGCAGCGAAAGCTTAGTGATGGAACTTTCAAAGTCGCCACCATCGAAGGAGCTGAACTCCCAAGGGCATGCAACAGTGAACATATTTGCCACTACTTTACATAACTCAGTTTATGGTTGCTTATGTTTTCCAACAATGTTTTGTTTTCTAGAAATTCAAGGCATTGTAAAGGCTACTACTTCCATAGTTATTAGTAGAAATGATGTTTAGTTTCCTATCTCCTTGTTGTTTACTTCTCACGTGATGTGCCTTGTTAGTTCTGATAACCAACATAAATCAAACGTACGATCGCGGTGTCGGTATCCCGGGGATAGGAGTCGGTGCTGCTGTCCCAACCTCGAACTAACATCGAGGCTAACACACTTGGCAACGTCTGGCACCACGAGCACGGGAGCCGACAATGCTACTCGAATCGTCGGCCCGTAGCGCGATCGAGTATAAACAACCAATAACTCGAACCTTGGCCCCGTGCCGAGGCCGAGGATAAATCGTTCCGCGTATAAGTCCAGGCGACTTGACGCCACCACCCAGCGGCCGTCTAGGAGTGACGCAAGTCTCTCTTTGCCGATTGCGGGTGCCGATCAAATCTTGGTGCCGCACCAAGGCCGACCTTAAATTGTTTCTTCCCCTTATGCTCTCAAGGATTAGGGGTATCCCATGGCCACGATTGGACCTTATGAGCTGATGATCCGGGCTCACCCCATCGGTGAAGAAACGACGCCGTCGGCTTGCCCCAACCTGATGATTGACAGGAGAGCCACTCACCTGGTGGACCGCATAACGCGATGCCTTACGCCTTCGTTATACTTGGGATTACCCCCTGGCAACCCAAAACAGCAGGCACACAGCTTGGTTTTGCAAACTACGGGTTTCTTGAACTGAGGGAAAGTTACTGAAACCAGATCTCTATTAGACCCCTCTGGAATAATTGACCCAGAGCGCGGTACCCAATCGTTTTTATGACAAGTGTAATGATAAGTATGTTTATGCAAGTACAGGACGCTGGAAAACATAAAAAGAACATCTGAACACTTGGCATAAAATGCGATCTTTACTACTTCATATTTCAATTTTTACACACACACATTTGAAAGACTACGTGTCTACATATTCCTTTCTAATGACAGGGTGTACATGAGAACCACACCACGTCTTGAAAAACCAAAAGCGAGGGCCGTACTCGCGTAAACTATCGGCCTGCACTACAAAAATAACGTTAACTTTTACTTAAGTTACTAACACTAATCATGATTTTTCCTTTTGTGCTTATGCTTTTTCTTTGTAGATTTAGCACTCGACGGTCTTCCCCAACACCAGATCTCTTCCTTCTCAACCCAATCCTGCTTCCTCGGCCCTTCGAAGGAGTAACCGATTCGTGAGTAACCAAAAGGTGTCGTTCACCGGCACCGTTACCGATGGAGATCTCAGTGATGTCTGTAATAATGGCGGGCGGCATAGGCGTGGGGGAATTCCCAACAGCAAAGCCTTCCATAGCCTCGCTCTTCATCTAGATCTCTTTTCCTTCCTGCTCAGCCTTCTCCTTGGCCTCTCCAGCGACCCGCCGCTCGGCAAGCTTCTTGGACTTATGCGATGTGATATCAGTAGCCTTGGTTCTCTCGAGGGTTCGACGGTCCTCCGTTGGGCTTCATCATCCTCCTTTTTCCTCTGGGCCTCGTCAGCAGCCCTCTCCTTCTCCACCACCTCTCCTTCCTCGTTAAGAATGTCACACATGCTAGGAGTTATCTCAATCCCCGAGAAAGTGTCGAGCCGATCGCCGCCCTCTACAAACTACATCTCCACTGGCCCTGGTCCAGATTCAGTCGTTTGTGGGATCATGGAGGTAGGGTCAAGCATTGACTGCCCAGAAGGAGCTGCACAACAAAAATGCAACCTTTTTAGTCTGCAAATTCTGTGATCATGTCATCCTCAGGGATGCAGGATAAAGGGAATTTACCTACGGTCAGGGACGGTGTAGAGAGGGAGGGAAAGGCACTCGTAACAGCAGGTAAGGTAAAACCGGTGTCCCCAAGCGCCGGATAGTCAGGGTTGTACTCGGTAGAGGCTTGTGCCAAGGCTCTGGTGCCACTCACCATAGCAGACTTGGGGGCCGGGGGCTGGTAAGAACTTCCCTATGCAGGCGTATCCGCCACGGTCACGCTCTCAGCGATGGCGGATTTCCCCTTCTCCGCATTAAGCCTGGCCAACCTCTCTTTCGGCATCCTCCAGCAACAGCCTACTTCCCTTCTCCAGCTTCTCGTGCTCCTCATCGGTTAGCTGGTTGATCATAAGCTGGCATTCATCTAAAGCGCTTACATCCACGCGATGTAAATGGGCCTCATACGGGACCAACCTCCCCCAAGTTCGAGCAAGTTCGTGAGGGTAGTCTTCGACCCATGTAAGCCCACGGGTTTAAGAATCTTGACACACATATTCTGGATGCTCTCCTCAAAAGATGATCCTACACAGAACTCCGCGTCCTCAATTTGTTCCCTCAATTGTTCAACTTCTCTCAGATGTTCGGCCTTCAGAACATTAACAATGCTCAACACATCCCGGTTACGAGCCTCAGCGTCCTCCTTTGCTTTACTCATAACCTCCAGTTGCCTCTTCAACTCAGCAACTTTGGCATTCTCAGTGCACAACCTTTCATTCTCCGCCTTCAGAGCAGCATTATCATTCTGGAGTTCGGTAACCCTTGCGTTGTCCTTCTCCAAGATACCACATGCTTGCACCAGATCAGCCTTGCCCTTTTTTAAACCCGTGTTCTCGGTAGTTAAGTCAACCATGGTGTCTTTAAAATTGAAAGGGCATGCTCCGACTCCCTCTTCAGTATATTGTAAGCTTGCGTCATCTCAGCTGCAACAACGAGATCCGTAAGCTTGCATTCAAGTGTTTAATAATGCATAAAAGAACCTACAACGCAGAGAACAAGCGTACCTATCTTCTTGTTCAAATTTTCAATAGTGGTCTTCCCGGCATCAATGGTCGACCTCTGGTTAAAGAGCTCCAAGTTCTTCTCTTTGATCAGCTCCGAAAGGTGGAAGGAATACTTGGCAAGCTCGTTGGCTTGATGATATGCAACCCGAACATGCATCCACATCTCTCCCGACTCCCTGCTAGGAGCTAGGAGGAGATTAGGAAGGGATGCCAATTCATCAAAATAGCACTGGGGAAAATACAGTTCCAAAAATGTTCTCCTCTCCTCTGTAGAAAACGCTTGAATCTGGGGCTCTGTCAGGTCTTGCATCCCCGTCACAGCCTCCCTACCCGGTCCTGGTTGACCAAACAACTTCTTCCCCTTAGCAGGCTGAATGGGAGCCACATGGGTAGCACGCGGGGAAGCTGTCAAAGGTGAAGGCCGGAGCCACCTAGGTTAAGTCGATAATCTCCCACAGGCACGCGAATGGGAGGAGGAAGGCTCAGGGATCGCCGAGATCGATCCCTACCCCGATGCTCACTACCTTGGTCCTGGTGAGGATGGAACATCATATAAACTGGTCGATCTCTTGAAACTCTCGAAGGAAGAGCCCCAGGGGCGTCAGTGGTGCCCTTGTCTGGAACCTCGTCCACCAAGTCCTCTGGTCATGTCACCTGCCAAGGGAACATGTCAAAGTTAGTTGAGTCACACACGCGGGCAAACATTTATGCTATGCAGTGTATATGAGTGTATACCCTAAGTGTTCTCTCAACAGACCAGACTTTGGCCCGTATGAAGAAGTTAACCCTTCCAAAGAAAGGGTTAGCTCTTCCATGCTCGTTGTATTCGGCTATAGAGTCAAATCCAGGTCAAGTTTATTCAAGTCATCAAACTGGCCTGCATCCTCAAGCGAGGCAACGTTCTCGGAGTGGGTTGCAGGAGACTGTGGTCTATCCAATGCTCCTTCCCCCTCTCATGACGGAGGCCAGACAGGAGCGCTCGACAACCCCTTGTCTCTGGCAGCCTCCTCCTGACTGTGGGCCTCACCTCCGTGCACATCTCCTTGGGATTGGGTAGTCTTTTTCCATTCCCCTCTAGCAGGGGTAATCTTCCTCTTCTGCCCAAAGGCGGTTGAACCTGTAGCCACTATCTCATTTGGTGTCTGCTTGCAACTGCGGGCCTAATCACAGCCCGATCACTAGGAAGTAACTCGGTGCGGCGAAGGCGCTCCTGACTTGTCACAATGTCGGTATTGCGGAGGTTCTCGGGTATCGCTCGCAAAGTATTAAGGCGTCGTCGATACTCATCGCCGGTAGGTGCCTTCGGATTTCCTGCCATGATCCAATTATAAGAAAAGTGAGATAGGAGATCCAGGAATTCACAGCAAGGAACAAAGTTAGATGAATACTTACTCCCTTCGATCCATCTCCTCGCAAACCCGGGAGGACAGCAGACAAAGAACCATCCGTACTTAATCACTGACGGCCTGGGCTACTTCCCAATAAAGAATTTGGTGGTAGGTGTCGCTTCCAGAAACCATTGAGAGAGTGCGGCATTATTCATTCTCCTTAGACGGAAAAAGTGTCGGATATCTTCTCTAGTTGGTTCCCTTTGCAAGAACTCGTGGTAGAGAACATAAGTACACAGGAGCAAAGCATAAGCATTTGGGTGTAGTTGAGATGGTGCAAGGCGAAAATAGTATAACATGTTTTGAATGAAGTCATTGGCCAGGGCACGCACCTGGCAAAGCAAGCATGTCTATTCCAGGCAGTGAAACCCTCGGGCGGTGCATGAGCTCTGTCATCCCTTCCTGGGCGTGGGCTTCACCTACTGGTATGTTGAAGTACGCAGCCATTTTTATAAATATTGTGGCCTCCATGTGCGATGAGACTGAATCTATCGGATTCTCCAAGATAACCGTGTCAGGAAGCATGTCTGGGGCCATCGGAGGCGCTGGCGCATCCTCACTCATAATGTCCACGTTCTCAACCTCCTCAGTTACAACTAGGGAATGCTGCCTCTCAGTTTGTTCCCCGTGCTCAGATGCTCCAGGAAATCTGGCTGTGTGAGAAGGAGTCGACCCTTCGGTAGTCTCAAGCTCGCTGCCAGACGAGCTACCACTATGGGTAGAGCCAAATGTGTGCGGCGAGGGCGGGGAAGCCTCAGCCTCCGAGGTCTTTCCAGTCTTCGATCTTGTTTGCATTGCTAACTATACTTCAACACATTAGTGTTAGTACTGGCAGTAAAGTGACCTGTACCCCTCGTGTTGGTAATAATTAACATGTGTGTGTAGTATTGTGCAAATAAGAGTAACACAAAGAAAAGACTGAAACGGTCCAACAGTTCAAGTCCCGGTCCGATTGTATGTTCTATCCTATGTGAAAAGTTTGAAACCATGCTCGCTCAACCACTAGTGTATACATTAACGCTAAACGTACGGTTGTATGATTGATATGTAAATCTAAAGACGGGCAGTCGAAAGGTCAAAGTCCTAGGCAGGAGAGAAAGGCACCAAACCATTTCAGAATCCAAAGCTCCGGGCCTCGGAGTTCGAAATTTCGAACTCCTCCAGGTTCGAAATTTCGAACCCCTGGGTTCGAAATTTCGAACCCTTAGAGTTCGAAACCTCGAACCCCTCCGGCTCGAAATTTCGAGCCCCGCCGAGTTCGAAGACTCGAACCTGAAGGTTCGGGAATCTAAACCTCCCGAGGTTCGAGAATCCAAACCTATCAGGGTTCGAAGTTTTGAACCTCACGAGGTTCGAAAATTCGAACCCAAATGTTCGAGAATTCGAACCTATGGAGGTTCGAGACCTCGAACTTAGCCGGGTTCGAACTCTCCATAGGCTCGGTAGCTCCACCTCTCGTGTCGCTCCCCTTCGGCGATGCCACGGCCCTTTGACCTCCTTCCTCCTCGTTTCCTCGACCCTAAGCATTACCTAATTCGGGTTCGAAAGTTTTGAGTGCGAAATTTTTAGCTTCGAGCTTTTACAACAATCGTGGCTAGGGAAAGAAATAATAGAAGGAAAAAAATAAGGGAGGGGGGAGGCCTATTTATATAAGGAAGTTCGTCCCTTAATATTCCAGGGTCGGTTCGATAATTTCGAACCTATCGGGTTCGAAATTTCGAACCCCCTGGGGTCGAAAATTCGAACCCCCTAGATTCGAAGTTTTGAACCTCCAAGGGTTTGAAAATTTGAACCTCCTGGGTTCAGAATTTCGAACCTCTATGGGTTCGAAGATTCGAACCCCCTGGGCTCGAAATCTAGAACCCCCAGGGGTTCGAAGGTTCACATCCAAAAAAAAAATCACAACTACGGATTCGAGACATTGAGCCATGCTCACTCGTATGCATACTCCCTACGCATGCATACCAACTCCCGTGCACCCACAGAGGCGACACATTGTGGATACTGAGGGACTTGAGTATGGTCCACACCTCGACAACGGCTCATTTGCAAAGCCAGAGCGAACAAAGCCCAAAATCAAAACATTTGTTTTCCTTTAATTTACAGGATTAATCAACAACACGCTATCATCTCAACCAATACAAAGCACATCATGTCAAGACAAGACGTACTTTGGGGGGCAAATGTTAACCGACTTTTTGGTCCGGTTCCCAAAAGTACATTGGACACGCTCAAATCAATGCACCGCGTGAAGCTAAGACCGAAAGGGACGCTTAGGAGCGAAGGGAACAAGATCAAGGAGGGATAGTACCACTCAGAACCTCGCAGCGCCCAAAGAACATTCCCGAACTAAGGCCTTGGACCCCGAAGGAGTTTCAAGCCTCAAGTTCCTAAACCTAATGTCCTCGCGCCCCTCGACCGAGGGACTTCGCTCCTGGAAGGGTGTGAAATTTGCACCTAGCAGGTGCGTAATTTCGCATACAGCAGGTGCGAAATTTCGTACCTGGAAGGTGCGAAATTTCGTACCATGCAGATGCGAAATTTCACACCCAATAGCTAAGAATTTTCGCACCCAATAGGTAAGAATTTTCGCACCTAGCAGGTGCGAAAATTCGCACCTAGGTCCAGGTTCAAAATTTGTGTATGCGCAGGTGGCGGGTGCGAATTTCTGCATGTGGTCCCCCATTCCTACCTAATCCTACCTAACGCCTCTCCTATAAATAGCCATAGCCTCACACCTCAAAGGGGTTGGATTTTTATCATTTGGGACCTTCATAGAGCTTCATGAGCCTCATTAATGGCATCTCCTATTTGAGGAAGAAGAAGGACTAAATAGTCTTTTTTCCAAATACCTAGCCTACGACCATTATGAAAGTGAATGTAATGAAATTTCATGAGCATGCCTCTACTCTGTAATTCTTGAGTGATTAATAATATTCCAACGCCTTTTCAAAGTGGACTTAGGCCTCTACCAAGGCGGAACCACTATAAATCCTTTGTGTCATTTACTGCTTTCGCTTACTTGGTCTTGTAATCATAACTACAATTCCTAGTAATAGGAATCCTTGGTGTTTTCGACATTTTTTGCCGTCAACATTTGGAGCTTTCGCCGAGAAAACTCGGATTTCACACCTTTGTCTCACATTGTCATCTCGACCTTCGTCCAGTTTGAGGTTCCTTGCTTAACCTACCGCCGAGTCCACTCACGATGGTAAAGCGACCAAAGAACACGACGCTCGGCTCTTCAGCCGCAGCCGAGGCCGGGACTTCCCAACAACCTCAACCCACGGAGATCCCGACCACTAATGAAGATGTCCCTCTTGTTGTGGACCTCGAAGCACCCGCAACACAAGCTCAAATCCGCACGCTTAATGAAAAATATGAGAACACAGTGGCCGAGCTTAACCAAGCATTAAGGAATAACATCGACCTTATGCGACAACTTCAAGAAAGTAGCGCATCGTCGCTCGACTTCAACTAGCTCAGAACAACGCTCGACCTCGACCAATTGCCTTGGAAACCTCCACTTCTGAGTCAAGGGACCCACATCAAAGAAGGAGGTTTAGCCTTATCAATAATGTCGCCACTCGTACCAATGTCCTCGATAACGGTATTGGCAATGGATACGCCAACGGCAACAGCAACGAGAATGGCGACTGAACCACAATCGCATATAGCAAGGGGGCACAGTACCAAGACTGCTCTCGCTTGATCATCAATGACGGATCAAGTCCTACAAACTAACCTCTTCCTCGACACAACCCGATGGCGGATAATCAGGATGATGGGCCCGCTATTCCTACGGCTCACGCTCCTCTAGAACAGGAACCACATCACCCTGCCCCACCTCACCGTCCACTCCAAGATGCAATCACAGACGTCGAGGACATGGAGAAAGATGATTTGGACGTCCACCATAGAAGGCGCCCTCGCAACAGAACTCCAGAACTTCGCCAAAATCCATGGATTCCGATGGCGGATCCCCATCCAACCTATCTTCCCGATATGGTACGAAGCATCATGAGGGAAATGCGAGGGGGAGCACATGGCTCATGGGAGGCTCACATTAGGTGTAACCCCTTCACTAGAAGAGTGAACGAGGCCAAATGGCCATGGCGCTTTAGCATGCCACAAATGCCACTCTACGATGTCACTACCGATCCATGTGCCTTCCTAAATCGATATGATTGGTAAATGGACTCGAGCCAGGGTAATGATCCAGCCAAATGAAAATGCTTCACGATCTTCCTATCCGAAACCGCTTTACTTTGGTTCTCTCGCCTCCCACTTGATGCCATTAACAACTTCGGGCAATTAGCAACAGAACTAGTCAAGCAGTTCAGGGCTCATATCCCGACTCCTAAGAATGCCCTCACTCTGTCCAACCTATACCAAGGGCCTGCGGAGTCACTCAAAAGCTACTTTTCTCGATTCAAAGGTCGAAGATCCGGATCCTTGCACCGTACTCTTTCAGGTAGCAAAAGGTGTCTTCCGTACTTCAGAGTTCGGGGCACGGATCGATCGGAAGCAGCCAAAGAGCCTCGACGCCTTCTATGAGAAGGCAAATCAGTACTTATGCCAAAAAGAGGCAAGACGGAACTGGCTCTCCGACACTAGTCGTCCCACTAATCCCCAAGTGGACACTGCATATAACAACCTTATAGGAAGGCAAGTTGGGAAGCCCCTCAATCCAAACAGGGATGCAGGTCCCTACAGGCAAAAACCAAACAACGGTAGGCCAGGTGGCCAAAACAACAGACAAATTCCAGCGGAGACAAAAAGACCCGACCCTCATCGTGCCTTCGAGACCTACACCTCATCTTGTCTATACTGTCCTCGGCCACCTTCAACTAATGAAACCCCATAGCCAAGTCTAACTGAGAGAAAACAGATGCACCAACAAGCTGGTCAAACAAATCATCTATCCTCGGAAGTGGGTGCTTGTTTTTCTTATTGAGCTTATTCAACTCTCTGTAATCCACACATAAGCGAAGTGAACCATCCACCTTAGTGGAGAATACTATTGGAGCACCCCATTCAGATATGCTTTGCCTAATAAATCATTTCTCAAGTAGCTCCCCTACTTGCTTACTGAGCTCCCTCCTTTCTCTTGGAGCCATGTGTTGCACAGGAAATGCAACCAGCTTTGCATTGTCCACCAATTATATTTGGAAATCAGTCTCATGCCTTGGAGGTAAGTCCCAAACATCCTCAAAAACATCAGGATACTCACAGACTACTGGTACAGATCGTTAATCATCGATAGATGCATCAAGCGACTCTAGGAAACTAAGCATGGCAGACCCCATAGGGTCACAAGAAATCTCGAGGGTCCTCCCATAGCAAGTCAAATGTCTAACGACCCTCCTTTCATAGTACAGATTGGCACCATACATGGCTAGACAATCCATCCCTAAAATCAAACCGTAGCCCATGAAACTAAGCTTGTATGTGTCGCACTCAAACTCGATGTCCAACACTGACATTCTCAAACCCCGAAAAATCATAGACAGATGAGCCATACCACTAATTGGGTTTGAGACAATTACGGGATCCAAAACTACACTAGTACTAAGGTGCAGATACTCAACCAAAGAATTAGATATAAAAGAATGCGAAACGCCAGAATCAAAAAGAGTTCTAACAGGATGATTGGAAAGAGAAATCAAACCTTCAACAGAAGCTTGCCTACCTCTATTCGGCACACAGGCCATGAGAGCGTGCACCTGCCCTCCAGAAGATCCTGCCCTTTGGCCTTGTCCACGCTTCTTCGGGCACTCCCTAGGATAGTGTACGACCTTTCCACAATATAGATAAGCATTCTTCTTTCTTTTGTAGTCTCTAACCAAATGACCCTCGCATCTACAATTATGACATTTCCTCTTATCTAAAGCTTTGTCGTTCTTTCCGCCGTTCTTTTGTTGTTGCTGTAGTTCTTTCTTGGGCCACACTTTCTTGTTTTGTGTTTCCTCAATCTTTGCCTCTTTCTTTCCACCTTTATTTTCTTCGTACATCAATGCCATAAACGAATTTATCAAAAGTTGCTCCCATCGGAATATGAGACATAGCCAACCCATGAATGGATTCATTCGATCCTCTAGCAAACCTTAAAGCTTTCTTGTGCAGGGTATTCACTAACTCCAAACTTAACCTCGCCAATTGATTGAATTTATTAACTAACTCTTTGATAGACATGGCCCCTTACTTAAGTGCCAAAAACCTTTCCATTTGCATACTCTGATCAGCTTGAGAAAGAAACTTCATTTTGAATCTCTATCGGAAATCATCCCAAGTCTCAACTGGATGCTCTACATGCATCACCTCCCACCAGAGTGAAGCCTCATCTTTTAGCTGCCAAATGGTTAACTGAATCTTCTTACGGTCGTTAACCTCAAAAATCATAAATAAATCCTTCGTCTTTTTGATCCAATTCCTTGCTTCTACAAAAGTCTCAGTTCCTCAGAATGGCTTCCCGCCCATAGCAGAGAAGTCCTCACATATCTTAGAGAAGTTATCTTCTCGCAAAGGGGGAGGAGGAGGAACAACGACTGTAGCTGGGGGAGGGGCGTCTGCTTAGCCTCGACAGGCGCCGTAGCCTCAAGATACCTATGCAACCAAGCTGGTTTCATAATGCCCTCGAGAAGAATCGGTTCCTCAGACATGATGAAAAAGAAAAGAAAAAAGGATTCAACCAGAGAATCAAAAGATATTTCGTATGGCTTTAGGGAATATGTTTTTCAAAGAAGTGTTTTCTTTTGAAAATGCTTTCTTTTAAAACCTTTTTGAAAACAATCTTCAAAATCTTTTATCCGAACCGGTAACCTTCAGCTCTGATACTAAATGTGACACCCCACGTCCGTTAATGTCACTCTTTATCAGAATGCATTAAGTTTCATAAAGCGTTATAGGTAAACTAAAACGTAAACATTACAAGAAAGATATAAAATAACAGTGAAATTTTAAAACTTTATTAAATAGAAAACATTGCGGCCCAAAACATAGTTACATCATAAGTCTGAAATACAGAAAACCCATTACATCAACTTAAAACTTTTGTCTTGAACTAAAATCATCAGAGTATAGTAATAAAAGAAGCATAATTTCCCATAAATATAGCCATATCAGAGAAGACAGGAAATCAAAACGGTACACCTAAGCAGCTCCAAGCAGAATGAAAGAGAGAATCCAAATCAAGCCTGAGTATTCCCACGCTGAGCGGGAAGGGGGGATGAAAGAGAGAGAAGAGGAAACAAGATGGATCAAACATAAAGTTTGGCGAGTCCAGTTACTTTTAGCACATAAATAAGTAAAAGCATCATAACATGCATATAAACTGGATGAGAGAGACAATAGTATCATAAGACAGGTATAACAGACTGAGCAAGATAAATAGGATACACATGACAGAATGTATCGCGCTTCTCAAGTACTTTTCTTTGCACTAATACTAGCGTAACAAGAATAAGATGATTCCAACTAGAACAAAATGGTAGACTTAGGTGTACTTCTAGTAACAGGTTTTACCGCAACAAGAATAACAGGTAGCCCAACGGGAATGATCGGTGTTACACCCAACAAGAATAACAGGCTCGCAACAAGCAAGACTAGATGTACCCTAATTACTACCCCCAATCGATCGGCTCCCTATCCTATAGATACCCTGTGTTGGCCCCATAGTAGGAGGTATCACTTCCTAAATTGGCAACCCGTTATTTTTAGGATGTGCACAACTATATCTACTGATATCACATCGTATTATCTTCCCAAGCAAGCAGACCCATGCACACACATGACTTCGATGGAACGCGCCTTCAGCACTCTCACCCAAGTGACCTCTTATAATCAACTCAGTAAGCGTGCCCCGACCTAGTTCGGAGTACTCGTTTGATACCTGTATGGGTTACCGACTGCAATAAATCCCACACAATAGATGATACAAGCTTCCTTCCTAGGCTTGCATCCCTACTAATAAGATTTTAAAAGGTTATGCCTAATAGTTTAACAAGGTTTCATAACCCCCACATGTTAAATAGGTTAATTTTTGTCAAGGGTGAGTGTGTGTATATATATATATATTGATATATTGCCTGCCCCCACAAGATTAACTTAACCCCCACTGATTCAAGAAATTTCACTTGACCCCTATTCAATATACAAGGTTCATGTAACACCCATCCCCCCCCACAGATTTCAACAGGTTAAGTTTTACAGGTTAACAAGTTATCCATTTATGGCTTATTAATGGACTAGACCTCTCACACTAAGTCTATTACTTGTGGATGTTGGATATACCTGGCGGTTCCGGGCATACTTCTACCACAAGTCGGACTTAACCTCGTGTCTTAGCACCATTACTTGTACGTTTATGCATTCGACACCTTATATTATATTAACCACTTATAGACGCTGGATTTGCCGGGCGGTTCCGGGAAGACTTCTACTACAAGTGTAATCTAACCTCACATCTAAGTGCAGTTATAATTTCTAATTACTGTAAATCTAGGCGTGTTCATTATTAACCAATTTTCATGCTTATCCAAGATTATGCCCCAAATCCCATTTTGATTCATAATGCAAGTTATACCCAAATTAAAGTTTTAGATCAAGGTATAAATTAAGCCTAAATCCCAGTCATATTCTAATATAAGTTATGCCCCAAATTAACATTCCCCATCGTTCCCAATTTCGTGTGCTCTCATATTTCAGTGATAGGCCTAGGCTCGAAGGTAGCCTAGGTATAAAAATAAAAGGGAAGGAGGAAGAGAAGAGAATAGGAATAAGCATAATAACAAAATGGACATAGTATGTCAGAAATATGCATAGTAACTGAATAGGCATATGGTGAAAGAAATAGGCCTAATGGCAGAATGGACATATGATTACAAACTTAGGCATGATAACAGAACAAGCATATCAGGAATAGGCATATGAAAACTAATCAGCAGATTAGGCAAACAAGTAATAGCAGATCTGATTAGTTATGATTCAAGTTATTAATAGGCACTGATTTAGATCCAACTTATGAACATGTCAGGATTATTTTTTTACATGTTTACATCTAAAAATAACATAGACTTACCATGACTGGATCTGAAGAATAGAGAAGTGGTTGTTGATGTCATAGCAGAGATCCTTGAATCCGTATAACTTGTTATTGCATATGAATAGGCCATTTTAATTTGAGTTGGGGCAGCACCTCGTTGTCTCCATTGTTTATGCTGAATAAAAGAATGAGAATGAGGTCCTATTTATAGCCTAAGTTCAATGAATCTTGTTCAGAAATGCGTCCAGGTGCACAGAAATGGATCAACCCAAATTTGACTAGGGTCGACCCCGAGGTCGACATCCTATGGAGGGGTCGAACCATAGGGGACGGGATCGACCCCTTACGGGCCGATTTCCCCCATTATCCCGTTGTTTGATTTTGAATTTTGAATCTGTTTTATTTATATTTAAATAGCTTATATGTATGTAAACTTCAAACCTTAATATCTTCTTCGTACAATATCCGTTTTACGCAAACTCGGAGTCTATCTAAAGCAGAATTCTGAGATGAATGCAATGGTACAGTCCATTTTACTTAATTTCCAGTATATAATTAAGTATTCTTTAGTTTATCATTATAGTGTTCTTTAAAATTACGAGGTATTACACTCAATTTGAGGCAACAGAGATTGATGGAGCTCCTAGCGTCCTATGACTTTAAGATTGCATATACTCCTGTCAAGGTTAATATGGTGGCGGATGCACTGAGTAGGCAGACAATGACTTTGAGTCCACTATTCGTAGAGAGGTGGAGCTTGGAGTATATATCGACCTTTGATTTTAGGTTGTCTATGGATCTTATACCCGGTTTGTTGGCATCCTAAGAGGTGCAACCAACTCTTATGGATCAGATAGGGGCTTCGCAGCGAGAGGACCCATATATAGCAGACATCTTGGATAGACTCGGTAGAGGGAGACTTCTAGTCACCTCAGGAGATATTCCATGGATGACAGAGGGTGGTTGCGATGAGATGGAAGACTTTGTGTTCCCAGAGTTGGGAGTCTACTGAAGACAGTCATTGAGGAAGCCCATCATTCTAGGATGACTATCCATCCCGCAGTGATAAGATGTATAGAGATATGAAGAGGGTTTTCTTTTTGGCTGGGATAAAGAAAGATGCAGCGTAGTTTGTTTCTCGATGTTTGATTTGCTAGCAAGTCAAAGCTGAGCAAAAGAAGCCCGATGGTTTACTTCATCCTTTGGAGGTCCTACAGTGGAAGTAAGAGAGTGTCTCTATAGATTTCATTGATGGTTTGCCTAGATCGAGGAAAGGCAACACGAGTATTTGGGTTATAGTTGAGACGCTTACTAAGAACGCTCATTTCATTCCTGTTAAGAGTAAGAGAACTGCAGCATGGTTGGCGGTAATTTATCTTTGTGAGATAGTCCGCCTACATGGAGTACCTTCCAGTATAGTGAGTGATCGTGACCCCATATTCACCAATGCGTTTGGGGGAGCTTGCAGGAGGCATTAGGTACAAAAATTGTGTTTGAGCACCGCTTATCATCCTCAGACTGATGGGTAGATGGAAAGGGTGAATAGAGTTCTTGAGGATCTTTTAAGATGGTGTATCCTAGACATCGAAGGGACTTGGGAAGAGCATCATCCATTGGTAGAGTTCGCCTACAACAATAGTTATCAAGCTAGTATTGGCACGACACCCTTTGAGGCATTGTATGGGCGACCTTGTAGATCACCGACTTTTTGGTGGGAGTCTACATATAAGCTTCTACTTGAGCCTGAGATGATTAGAGAAACTTGGAGAAGGTTGATCATATCGCAGACGCACGAAGACAGCTCAAAACAGGCAGAAGTCCTACGTAGATAAGATAAGGACCGATATTGAGTTTGAGGTGGGAGACATAGTTTTCATCAAGGTATCACCTTTAAGGAACGTGGTTCGCTTTGGATCTGTAGGGAAATAGCGCCAAGGTATGTAGGACCTTTTCCATAACATAAAGGATTGACATAAGGCTTATAGGGTGAATCTACCAGAGAGATTGACGGATGTTCATGATGTTTTCCACGTTTCTCATTTACGAAAGTGCCTGCATGATACCGCAGAAGTTGTTGAGCCGAGTATGCTTTAGGAAGCAGATGTGGAATGAGAGGCAACAGTTGGACGAGTTCCTTCCCGTATTCTTAGATCAGAGGTTAAGAAGCTATGCAACCGAAAGGTTAAGTTAATGAAAGTTCAGTGGGGAGATGACCACGAGGATGCAACTTTGGAGACTAAAGACAAGATTCGCACTTCGTACCCTTTTCTTTTCAAGGGTATGTTCTCAACTTCTTTTTCTAATCTTTTATTCGTACTTGTTTCTGTCATTTAAGTATACCCCATCGATCGAATCTTCGACCTTTAGGTAGGGAGCCAATGGATGTAAACATGTGTTTGAGACATGTTATGTTTAATGGATGCAAGTGGATGCAAGTGTTTGCTATTGGTTGCTTGTGGATGCATATACACACACTAGGAACTAGATCAGCTCGATCACTCTCATACTACCTATGGATTCATGTCCATTTTTCTTCTTTTATGGATAGAAATGGGTGTGTCATCATATGGATGTTGCATTTGGATGGATGATTATGCATGCAAACGGCATTTACATGAAATATTAGGATTATTTGCATACAAGTTGGATTCATGGCACTGACATACATTGCATTAAGGAGGCCGACTGAATCAATAGACCACCTGATCTTTCTCATTAGCATAGGGACATATACACACACTATTGCATATTTTCATATAAGCATTAGAAATCTTTTAAGGATAATGGATTCCTGTGATTGGTGGATGAGCAGATGGATGATGGATGTTAGGATATACATTCTTCTTAACTTAGATATTTCGGGGACAAAATCCTTTAAGTAGGGGAGAATGTAACACCCCGTAATTTTAAAAGAACACTATAATGATAAACTAACGAATACTTAATTAAATATTGAGAATTAAGTAAAACGGATTGCGCCATTGCGTTCGTATAGGAATTCTGCTTATGATAGACTCCGAGTTTGCATAAAGCAGACATCGTGTGAAGAAGATATTAAGATTTGAAGCTTATATACACATAACTAACATATGTATATACAAAATGAAGTCCAGAAAATCAAAAATCAATGAGCGGGAAAGGGAGGGAAATCGGCCCGTTAGGGGTCGATCCCAAGCCACATGGGTGTCGACCATGGATCGATCCCTACAAGGGGGTATCGGCCCATGGTCGACCCTATAAGGGGGTGTCAACCCCACCTAAATCTGGGGCAGAACCATTCTGTGAACTAGTACTTGCTTCTTGACTAGATTTGTTGATGGTAGGCTATAAATAGGACCTCATTTCTGTTGTTTTATTCATCAAAAACAATGGAGACAACGATGTGCTGCCCCAACTCAGACTGAATTAGCCTATTCTTCTGCAACAACAACTTATACGTATACAAAAATCTCTGCTACAACATCGGCAGTCATTCTTTGTTCTTTAGATCCAGTCACAGTGAGTTTATGTTGTTTTTATATATAAACATTTAATAAGTAACCCTGACATGCTTATAAATTTGGATCTAAACCTATGCCTATTAATAACCTAAATCATAACTAAACAGATCTTCCATTACTTGTACCCCTGATCCTCTGTTTATTTCTTACATGCCTATTCTATTATGCATATTCTGTCATTATGCCCATTCTATCACCATATGCATATTCTGTTAGTATGTCTATCTCTGTTATCATATGCATGTTTTGTTAGTACGCTTACTTCGGTTCTCTTCTCTCCCTCCTTCCATTTTTTATTTTTATAGCCAGGGTACCTTTAATCCTAGGCCTATCGTTGAAACATGCGAACGAAATTTGGAGTGGTTGGGAATGATAAATTGGGGAATAACTTGTACTGTAAAACATGACTGGGATTTGGGGGCGTAATCTATACATTGGACCAAGCTTTAATTTGGGCATATCGTACATTATTATTTATGAATTGAGGGTAGGGGCATGAAAAACCTACAATGAACATAAAAAATTGTTTAAGAATGAACATGCCTAAATTTACAGTAAATAGAAACTGTAACCACACTTAGGCACGAGGTTAAATTACACTTGTGGTAGAAGTTTTCCTGGAACCACCCGACAAATCCAGCATCCACAAATGGTTAATCTAATGTGAGGGGTCTAGTGCATAAATGTACAAGTAATAGTGCTAAGACACGAGGTTAAGACCGACTTATGGTAGAAGTCTTCCTGGAACCGCCTGGCATATCCAACATCCACAAGTGGTCAACTTAACGTAAGAGGTCTAGTGCATTAACAGACTTGAATGGAAAAATGATAACAACCTATTAACCTGTAATGCTTATCCTTTTTAAAACTGTAGGGGTTATATGAACTTGTCAAAATTGTGTAAGGGTTAAGTAAACTTGCTTGAATTAATGAAGGGTTAAGTAAATCTATTGAATGTGTGAGGGCGGGTTATTTAAACCTGACAAACTTAACCTGTTTTATATGGTGGGGTTATGTGGGCTTGTTAATTTGTTAGGCATAACCTATCAAAATCCTAGTAGTGTGGATGCAAGCCCGGGGGTGGCTTGTATCATCTGTTGTGTGGGAGTTGTATCAGTCAATAACCCATCAGGGGGACCCCGAACTAGGTAGGGGTCAGGGCACACTTATTGAGCTGATTATAAGAGGCTCATTTGAGTAGGGGTGTTGACGGCGCTTTCCAACGGAGTCATGCCCGTGCATGGGTCCGACATGCTCGGAAAATTAAGACGTTGTGACATTAGTAGATATGGTTGT
Organism: Allium sativum; assembly: GCA_030737875.1. NCBI lineage: Eukaryota > Viridiplantae > Streptophyta > Magnoliopsida > Asparagales > Amaryllidaceae > Allium > Allium sativum. The sequence continues at coordinate 489,138,004 of CM060913.1, forward strand.
ACCTCTCGAAGAAAAAGGGGTTGCCACTTTAGGAAGTGATACATCCTACTATGGGACCATCACAAGGTATCTATAGGATTAGGAGCCGATCGATTGGGGTAGTAATTAGGGTACATATAATCCTGCTTGTTTAGGAGTCCGTTATTATCGTTAGGGGTAACACCTGTCATTTCTATTGGGCTACCTGTTATTATTGCTGGGGATAAACTCGTCACTAAGTCTACCATCTATTTCTGTTGGGATCATTCTGTTTCTGTTATACTAGTATTAGTGCAGAGAAAAGTACTTGAGAAGCGTTATATATTTCATGTTCTGTTTATTGTGTTCATCCTGCTCAGTCTGTTATACCTGCCTTATGATACTGTTAACTCTCTCATCAAGTTTATATGCCTGTCATAATGCTTTTACTTATTTATATGCTAAAAATAACTAGACTTGCCAGTCTTTATGTCTGACCCGTTTTGTTTCCTTTTCTCTCTCTTTCTTCCCCCAGGTTCTTAGGGTGAGAATGCCGAAGCTTGATTAGGACTCTCTCTTCTGTTTCATCTTGGAGCTGCTTATATACCGCTTTGATTACAAGTTTATCTTGCTATTGTTATTTTTGGGGACCATGCTTTTATATTACTGTACTCTGATGATTTTAGTACACGCTTGATATTTTAATTTGATGTAACGAGTTTTCTGTACTTCAGACTTATGTTGTAACTAGGTTTTGGGTCACGATATTTTCTATTTGGAAAATGAAGTTTAAAATTCCGCTGTTATTTTATATTTGTCTTGTGATGTTATGTTTCCATATACCTATAACACTTCACGAAACTTAATGTATTTTGTTAAAGAGTGACATTAACGGAAGCGGGGTGTCACATTTGGTATTAGAGCTGAAGGTTACCAGATCAGATAAAAATGTTTTGAAAATTGTTTTCAAAAGGTTTTATAAGAAAGCATTTCAAAAGAAAAGTCTGTTTTTGAAAACCATAATCCCCAAAGCTATATGAAATATCTTTCGACTCTCTGTTTGTATCCCTTTTCCTTTTCTTTTCAATATGTCTGGGAAACCGATTCTTCCCGAGGGCATTACGGTACCGGCTTGGTTCCGTAGGTATCTTGAGGCTATGGCGCATGCCGGAGACTAAGCAGATTCCCCTCCCCCATCTGCAACCGCTATTCCTCCTCCTCCGCTAGAGGATAATTTCTCCAAGATATGCAAGGATTTCTGTGCGATGGGAGGAAAGCCTTTCCGAGGAACTGATACTTTTGTAGAAGCAAGGAATTGGCTTAAAGAGATGAAGGATTTGTTTGGGATTTTTTGGGTTGACGACCGTAGGAAAATTCAGTTGGCCATTTGGTAGTTGAAAGATGAGGATTCTTTCTGGTGGGAAGTGATGCAAGCAGGGCATCCAGTTGAGACTTGGGATGATTTCTGATAGAGATTCGAGATAAAGTTTCTTACTCAAGCCAAAGCAAAGTGTGCAAATGGAAAGCTTTCCGGCACTTAAGCAATGAGGCATGTCTGTCAAAGAGTATGTCAATAAGCTCAATCAATTGGCGAGGTTTGGAGCTAGTAAATATCCCGCACAAGAAAGCTTTGAGGTTTTCAAGAGGGTTAAATGTACCCCTTCATGGATTGGCTATGTCTCATATTCCGATGTGGGGAACTTTCGAGAAACTCGTTGATATGGCATTGATGCACGAAGAAGATAAAGGTAAAAAGAAAGCGGCTTGATGAAATGCAAAACAAGAAAGTATGGCACAAGAAAGAACAACAACATCAAAAGAAGGAAGGAAAGAATGACAAATCCCGAGAAAAGAGGAAATGTCATAGTTGTGGACACGTGGGTCATTTGAGCAAAGATTGCAGAAAAAGGAAGAATGCTTGTTTCCAATGTGGAGAGGTCGGACACCTACTTAAGGATTGCCCGAAGAATCAAGGACAGGGCCAAAGGGCAGGATCTTCTGGAGTGCATGTGCATGCTCTCGTGGCCGGTGTTCTCCGATAGAGGTAGGAAAGTTTCTGTTGATGGTTTGATTTATCTTTCCGATCATCCTGTTAGAACTTTTTTTTATTATGGTGCTTCACATTCTTTTATATCTGATTCGGTGGTTGAGTCTCTACACCTTAGTGCTAGTATGGTTTTGGATCCCGTTGCTGTCTCAAACCACATTTGGGGTATGACTCATCTATCTATGATTTGTTGGAGTTTGGGAATATCAGTGTTGGGCATCGAGTTTGAGTGCGACGCATACGTGCTTAGTTTAATGGGATATGGTTTTATTTTAGGGATGGATTGGCTAGCCATGTTTGGTGCCATTCTGGACTGTAAGAGGAGGGTCATTAGACTTTCGACTTGCCATAGGAGGACCCTCGAGATTTCTTGTGACCCTAAGGGGTCTGTCATGCTTAGTTTCCTAGAGTCGCTTGATGCATATATCGATGATTTACGATCTATACCAGTAGTCTGTGAGTATCCTGATGTTTTTGAGGGTGTTCGGTGCTTACCTCCGAGGCACGAGGCTAATTTCCGAATATACTTGGTGGACAATGCAAAGCCAGTTGCATTGCCTGTGTGCCACATGACTCCAACAGAAAGGAGGGAGCTCAACAAGCAAGTAGGGGAGCTACTTGTGAAAGGATTTATTAGGCGAATCATATCTGAATAGGGTGCTCCAGTAGTATTCGCCACTAAGGCGGATGGTTCGCTTTGCTTATGCATGGATTACATGGAGTACAATAAGCTCACTAAGAAAATTAGGCACCCACTTTTGAGGATAGATGATATGTTTGACCAATTGATTGGTGCATTTATTTTCTCCCAGTTAGACTTGGTCGTGGTGTTTGATCAGTTGAGGGTGGCTGAGAACAGTATAGACAAGACTGCTTTTAGGACTCCAGATGGTTTCTTCAAGTGGCTCGTCATGCCTTTTGGGTTGACGAATGCACCCGCCTATTTTGTGGATATGATGAGTATGATGCTTCGGGAGTTTCTAAGTATGTTTGTTATGGTCTTCGTTGATGACATCTTGATTTTCTCGAAGAGCAAGGAAGAGCATGCCCCACATTTAAGGGACGTTTTGAAGACTCTCCGAGCGCATCAGCTTAAGGAAAAATTCTCCAAAAGTTATTTTGGAGAAAGGAGGTGAGATTTTTAGGGCATGTGGTTTGTAAGAATGAGATAGCGTGGATCCCGCGAAAGTAGTTACAGTTCAAGATTGGCAGATTCCAAAGAATGCAACAGAGGTGAGGAGTTTCCTTGGTTTAGCGGGCTATTATAGGAAGTTTATTAAGGACTTCGCAAAGATATCAGCCCCACTCTCCAGGCTAACGAAGAAGAATCTGATATTTTCTTGGATATAGACTGTGAGGATGATTTTCAGCAGTTGAAGAGGGCTCTAACAACAACCCCAGTCTTGACTTTGCCTGATGGGAACAAAGTGTTCACGGTATACACTAATGCACGTGGTATAGGGCTTGGTGCTGTTTTGATGCAAGAGGGAAGGGTAGTATGTTATGGAGGTAGACAGTTGAGTGTTCATGAGAGGAACTACCTTACCCATGACTTAGAGTTGGCTGCCATTGTATTCGTGCTTAAAACTTGGCATCATTATCTACTTGGGGAGAAGTTCGAGTTGTATACCAATCATAAATTTCTCGAGTACTTGTTCTCGTAGAAGGATCTCAATTTGACGCAACAGAGATGTATGGAGTTCCTAGCGTCCTATGACTTCGAGATTGCTTATGCGCCTGGCAAGGGTAATGTTGTGACGGACGCACTGAGTAGGTAGAGGATGACTTTGAGTCCACTATTCGTAGAAAGGCGGAGCTTGGAGTATATATCGACCTTTGATTTTAGGCAATCTACGAATCTTATATCCTATTTATTGGCATCCTTAGCTTAGTAGTGAGAGGACCCATAGATAGCAGACATCTTGGATAGGCTTAGTATAGGGGAGACTGAGACTTCTAGACACCTCGGTAGACATTCCATGGATGACAGAGGTTGGTTGCGACCGGGTGGAAGGCTTTGTATTCCCTGAGTTGGGATTCTATTGAAGACAATCCTTGAGAAAGCCCATCATTCTAGGATGACTATCCATATAGGTGGTGATAAGATGTATAGAGATATGAAGAAGGTTTTCTTTTGGGCTGGGATGAAAAAAGATGTAGCGGAGTTTGTTTCTCGATGTTTGATTTGCCAGCAAGTTAAAGCTAAGGAAAAGAAGCCCGGTGGTTTACTTCATCCTTTGGAGGTCTCACAGTGGAAGTGGGAGCATCTCTATGGATTTCATTGACGGTTTGCCTAGATCAAGGAAAGGAAACACCAGTATTAAAGTTATAGTTGACAGACTTACTAAGAGCGCTCATTTCATTCCTGTTAAGAGTAGGAGAATGGCAACAAATTATCTTTGTGAGATAGCCCATCTACATGGAGTACCTTCCAGTATAGTGAGTGATTGTGACCCCATATTCACTAGTGAGTTTTGGAGGAGCTTGCTAGAGGCATCAGGTACACAGTTGTGCTTGAGCACCGCTTATCACCCTCAGATCGATGGGTAGACGAAAAGGATGAATAGAGTTCTTAAGGATCTTTTAAGACAATGTATCCTAGACTTTGGAGGGACTTGGGAAGAGCATCTTCCATTGGTAGAGTTTGCCTACAACAACAGCTATCAAGCTAGTATTGGCATGGCACCCTTCGAGGCATTATATGGGTGACCTTGTAGATCACCAACTTATTGGTGGAAGTCTACAAATAGGCTTCTACTTGGGCCTGAGATGATTATAGAAACTTCAAAGAAGGTTGATCTTATTCGCAGACATATGAAGACAACTCAGGACATGCCAAAGTCCTACGCAGATAAGAGAATGACTAGTATTGAGATTGAGGTGGGAGACATGGTTTTCATCAAGGTATCACCTTTAAGGAATGTGGTTCGCATTGGATCTGTAGGGAAATTGGCGCCAAGGTTTGTAGGGCCTTTTCCCATAACAGAAAGGATTGGCCAAATGGCTTATAGGGTGAAGCTACCAGAGAGATTGACGGGTGTTCATGATGTTTTCCACATTTCTCATTTATGGAAGTGCCTACATGATACCGTAGAAGTAGTTGAGCCGAGTATGCTTAAGGAAGCGGAAGCGAAGCGGGAGGTGACAGTTAGACGAGTTCCTACCTGTATTCTTGGATCAGAGGTTAAGAAGCTACGCAACTGAGAGGTCAAGTTGATGAAAGTTCGGTGAGGAGATGACAACGTAGATGCAACTTGGGAGAGTGAAGACAAGATTTGCATTTCGTACCCTTTTCTTTTCAAGGGCACGTTCTCAACTTCTTTTCCAAAGCTTTCATTCGTACTTGCTTCTATCATTTAAGTATATCCTATTGATCAAATATTCGACCTTTAGGTAGGAAGCCAATGGATGTAAACATGTGTTTGAGACATGTTATGTTTGATGGATGCAAGTGGATGCCAGTGTTTGCGAGTGGTTGCTCGTTGATTCATATACACACACATTAGGCACTAGATCGGCTCAATCGCTCTGATACTGCATATGGATGCATGTGCATTTTTCTTCTTTTATTGATGAAAATGGGTGTATCATCATATGGATGTTGCATTTGGATGGATGACATTGCACGCATATAGCATTTACATGATATATTAGGATTATTATCATACATGTTGGATTCATGCCACTGTCATATATTGCATTAAGGAGGTCGACTAAATCTGTAGACCGCCTGCTCTTTCGCATTAGCATAAGGACATATACACACACTATTGCATATGTTCATATAAGCACTAGAAATATTTTAAGGACAATAGATTCCTGTGATTGGTGGATGAGTAGATGGACGATGGATGTTAGGATATACATTCTTCTTAACGTAAAGAAATCGGGGATGAAATCATTTAAGTACCCCTGTAACACCCCATAATTTTAACAATAATAAAGAGAAAAATTTAAAGAATAATTAATTTAATATACAGAATTAAGGGAAACGGACTGCACCATTGCGTCCATCTCGAAATTCTGGTCAAGGTAGGCATTTGGTTTGCGTAAAACAAACGCAATATGAAGAAGTTATGAAGGTTAAAAGTTTGTATATGCACAAGAGAATATATATACACACACACACCTCTATATATAGGATCCAGGAATTCAAAATTTTCTGTTCAAATTTCAAAATCGTAGAAATCCGGGTAAGCGGGAAAAATCCCGCCCAGGGGAATCGACCCCTTAAAGGAAAAGTCGACCCCTGGGCCGACCCCTCAAGGGGGCTGTCGACCCTTAAGGGGTGGGTCGACCCCTCTAGGGTTGACGTGGCAGGTCGGTTCTGGGGGCTGGCAACTATATATATGGCCTCATTTCTCTAGTTTTCTCACATTAAAATCAATGGATGCCTAAATGCTGTCGGCGCCTGGGCTGAATCAAATCTTCTTCTTTCTTTTGCAATCAAGTTTAGAGATTCAGGTGTAGATCTGTGATTCAACCTCCGCTTTTCTCCTTCTATTTTTCCAGATCCGAACACTGCGAGTTCAAGTTACTTTTAGATTTAAATAATTAAAAGTAAAAGCATGATATGACTGTAATTTGGATCTATCCCTATGACTGAATCATACCAAATCTATTGTAATTTGTGAATCCAGGATATTCTGAATTAACTATGACTTGGATCTTAACTTTTATCATGTCAGATCTGTAATAACATGCAAATCCATGACATTCTTACATAACTATGACGTGAGTCTTAACCTTTATCATGTCAGATCTACCTTTGATTATTGATATAATGTGATATTTAGATCACCTTGTACCTATCATGTTTGTGGTTAAATTGGATCAGTTATTAGTTGGACATCTAAATTATTGTTTAGATCTTACCATGCCTATTATGGCATCCCTACTATGTTGACACAGTTCTATCATCTTAGATTCACTAGATCTGTTCTTATATGCCCATTTTATTTTTATGCCACTATGTGTTTGTGTCAATTTTGTTAGTATAATCATCTCAGTCATCTTCCCTTCATCTTTCCCTTCTATTTTATATAGCCAGGCTACTTTCGAGCCTAGGCATGCCGCTGAAATATGCAAATGCGTTAAATGGGGAAAACGAGGGGAAACCATTGAAATTTGGCATAACTTGTAATTGGGTTTGGGGCATAACCTGAATAAAATGTATGAATATGAATTTAGGGCATATAATTCGTTATGAATATAATTGGGGAAAAAGGGTATGAAAACCTATAACGACATAGGTAAGAATTGGTTAATAATGAAATGCCTAGGATTACAGTAATTAGAAACCATAATTGCGCCTAGACAGATTAGATTACACTTGTGGTGGAGGTCTGCCCGGAACCACCCGGCATATCCAGCAACCACATTTGGTGAGTCTAATGTGAGGGGTCTAGGTGCACAAATACGAGACGTGCTGAGACACGAGGTTAAGCCCGACTTATGGAATAAGTCTGCCCGGAACCGCCGGGCATATCAAGCATCCAAAAGTGGTAGGCTTAATGTGAGGGGTCCAGCACATTATAGCCATAAAGGGACATGGTAATGAATTGGAATACTTTACCTAGTTGAATCCATAGGGATTGCATGAACATGAACTTGAATAAAGGTTAAGTAAATCTGTTTGAACAGTGGGTGGGTTAAGTAAATCTGGATATGGAGGGTAATATTTATATATAGGCCCACGAACTTAACCGGTTGGGGTTATGTAATCAAAAACACCATTAGGTAAGAATAACCTATAGAAATGACGGGGTTATGTAATTAAAGACACCAATAGGTATACATAACCTGTGGAAACCGTAGTAGGGATACAAGACAAGGGAAGAGCTTGTATCATCTTGTTTGTGGGACCCGTTTCAGTCAGTTACCCATATAATGGTATCGAACGAGTACTCCGCCCTAGGTCGGAGTAGGGACACACTTACTGGGCTGATTGTAAGAGATCCAAATGTGGAGGACGGTGTAGGCAGTGCAAACCGACCGGAGACATGTGCGTGGATGGGCTAGGCAGAGGGGGATAAGACAACTGTGACACCTGTAGATATGGTTGTGCAAATCATGAAGGGTTTCCACTTTAGGAAGTGATACCTCCTACTGTAGGGCCGGCATAGGGTATCTACAGAGTAGGGGGTCAATCAATTAGGGTAGTAGTTAGGGTACATCTAGATGTATGCCTAAGTCTACCATCTTATAGTGGTTTGGATCATCTCATTCTGGTTATACTAGTATTGGTGTAGAGAATCAGAGTAATCATTAGGGAAGCGTATACACTCTATCATGTTTACATTATCGTACCTGCCTTTTTGTGATATTATCTCTCTTATCCACTTTGTATGCCTGTCATGATATTTACCTATTTACTTGCTAAAAGTAACTGGACTTGCTAGACTTTATGTCTGGCCCTTTTTGTTTCCTCTTCTTTCTTCCGTTTCCCCCCAGGTTCTCAGGGAGGGAATACTCAAGATTGACCAGGATTTTGCTATCATTTGCTGGAGTTGCTTAGATGCATTGCTCAAGCTCCTATCCTTGTTACTATGGATATGTTTTTATTTGGGGATTTTGCTTCTTTTATTTTGTACTCTGATGTTTAAAAGCAAGACATAAATTTTTATGATGTACTAGTTTTTATCTAATGCAGACATATGATGTTTTGAACCACGATGCCTTATGATTAACAGTTAGTTTTTATTCCGCTGCGATTTTTATACCTGTCTTGTAATGTTTCTGTTTACCTTTAAAACTTCACGAACCTAAATGCATTCTCTTAATGAGTGACATTAACGGTCGTGGTGTGTCACACTTGGTATCGGAGTTGAAGTTTACCAGATTAGATAAAAGTTTTTGAAAATTGTGTTCAAAAAGGTTTTAAAAGAAAGCATTTTTCAAAAAGAAAAGTCTGTTTTGAAAAACATATTCCCCAAAGCCATAGGTACTTTCTTTCGATCCTTAGTCTAAATCCCTTTCCTTTTCTTTTTAGCATGTTTGGGGAACCTAATACTCCAGAGGGCGTTATGATACCAGGATGGTTCTGTAGGAATCTAAAGGCCACGACGGCTGGTGGTGGTCAAGCTGATGTTCCTCCCCCAACTGCACCAATCATTCCCTCTCCTCCTCCACGTGCAGACAACTTTTCTAAGTTATGCAAATATTTCCAGGCTATGGAAGGAAAGCCATTCCATGGAACCAAGATGTTCGTAGTGGCAAGGAATTGGGTCAAGGAGACAGAGGACTTGTTTGGAAATTTTTATGGGATGATCGTAGAAAGATTCAGTTAGCTGTCTGGCTACTGAAAGACAAAGCTTCATTCTGGTGGGAAGTTACCCAAGCTGGACGTTCGGTGGAGACATGGGATGATTTTAGAATAAGTTTTGAAATGAAGTTCTTTCTTAGGCTGAGAAAAGCATGCAAATGGAGAGGTTCTTAATGCTCAAACATGGAAATATGACAGTTAAAGAATATGTGAACAAATTCAACCAGCTAGCAAGGTTTGGATTGGAACTGGTAGATACTTCACATAAGAAGCCTTGCGGTTTGCTAAAGAGATGAATGAACCCCTTCATGGGTTAGCTATGTCCCATATTCCAATGGGGACAACGTTTGAAAGGCTTGTTGATATATCCCTGATGCATGAAGAAGACAAAGGGGAAAATAAGGAAGTTAAGGCTGAGGAAACAACGCAAAACAAGAAAGTATGGCCCAAGAAAGGACAAATAACAATAGAAGAAGGGCAAAAAGAGTGACAAGGGTAGAGATAAGAGGAAGTGTCATGGTTGTGGGCGTGAGGGTTACTTGGTGAAGGATTGCAAAAGAAGGAAGAATTCTTGCTTCCATTATGGAGAGGTCTGACAATTTGCTATGGAGTACCCGAAGAAACAGGGACAAGGTCAAAGGGCAGGAGCTTCTGGAGGGCAGGTGCATGCTCTTGCGACGTGCATGCTCTTGCGACCAGTGCTCCGGGTAGAGGTAGGAAAATTTCCATGGAAGGTTTGATTTCTCTTTCCAGTCATCCTACTTTTTGATTCTAGCGCTTCACATTAATTTATATCTAGTTCTATGGTTGAATCTCTGCACTTAAATACTAGTATAGTAGGGGATCCTATAGTTGTCTCAAACCCCATTGGTGGTTCGGCTCATTTGTCTAAGATTTGTCAGGGTTTGAGAATATCTGTGTTAGGTGTCGAGTTTGAGTGCAATGCGTATGTGCTCGGTTTTATGGGCTATGGGTTTATTCTAAAGATGGATTGGCTAACCATGTATGGTGCCATTCTAGATTGTGAGTAGAGGGTCATTAGACTTTTGACTTGCCAGGGGAGGACCCTCGAGATTTCTTATGACCTGCAAGGATCTGTTATGCTTAGTTTCCTCGAGTCTCTTGATGCATCTATCGATGATCTGCAATCTGTCCAGTAGTCTGAGATTATTCTGATGTATTCGATGAGGTACAGGGCTTACCTCCGAGGCACGAGATTTTCGTATATATTTGGTGGACAATGCAAATCCAGTTGCATTGCCTGTGCGCCATATGGATCCAAGGGAGAGGAAGGAGCTTAGCAAGCAAGTAAGGGAACTACTTGAGAAAGGGTTTATCAGGCAAAACATATCTGAATGGGGTGCTCCAGTTGCATTCGCGACTAAGGCGGATGGTTTGCTTCGCTTGTGCATGGACTATAGAGAATTAAATAAACTCACTAATAAGAACAGAAACCCACTCCTAAGGATATATGACTTGTTTGTCTAGCTTGTTGGTGCCTCGGTATTCTCTCAGTTAGACTTGGCCATGGGGTCTCATCAGTTGAGGGTAGCTGAGGACAGTATAGATAAGACCACTTTTAGGACTCCAGATGGTTTCTTTGAATGGCTAGTTATGCCTTTTGCGTTGACGAATGCACCCGCCTATTTTGTTGATCTAATGAGTATGGTGTTTCGGGAGTTTCTAAATGAATTTGTCATGGTATTTATTGATGATATCTTGATCTTCTCAAAGAACAAAGAAGAGCATGCCCAACGTTTGAAGGAGGTTTTGAAAACTCTCTGTGCACATCAACTTAAGGCAAAGTTCTCCAAGTGACATTTTTGGAGAAAAGAGGTGAGATTCCTAGGGCATGTGGTTTTTTAAGAAGGGATAGCAGTAAACCTCGCAACGGTGATTGCAGTTCAGGATTGGCAGATTCCAAAGAATGCAACAGAGGTGAGAAGCTTTCTAGGGTTAGCAGGTTATTATCGAAAGTTCATTAAAGACTCCGCAAACATATCAGCCCCACTCACCAGGCTGACGAAGAAGAATTTGGCATTTTCATGGGATATAGATTGTGATGTTACTTTCCAGCGATTAAAGAAGCTTTGACAACGGCCCCAGTCTTGACCTTGCCTGATGGGAACAAAGTATTTACAGTATACACCGATGCATGGTACAGGGCTTGGTGCGGTTCTGATGCAAGAAGGAAAGGTTGTATGTTATGGGGGTAGACAACTAAGGGTTCATGAGAAGAACTACCCTACCCATGATTTAGAGCTAGCTGTCATAGTATTCACCCTTAAGTTGTGGCATCATTATTTGCTTGGAGAGAAGTTTGAGTTGTACACCAATCATAAATCTCTCAAGTACTTATTCTCGCAGAAAGATATTAATTTAAGACAACAAAGGTGGATGGAGTTCCTAGCCTCTTGTGATTTCGAGATTGCTTATACCCTGGCAAGGGTAATGTGGTGGCAGACGCATTGAGTAGGCAGAGGGTGGCCTTAAGTCCTCTGTTTGTGGAAAGGAAAAGCTTGGAGTTCATATCGACTTTTGAATTTAGACCCTCCACCGAGTTTTTTCCTGGTTTGTTTGCATCGCTGGAGATACAACATACTCTTATGGATCAGGTAGGAGCTTTGCAACGAGATGATCCACGGATTTCAGACATCTTGGATAGGTTCAGTAAAGGGGAGACTTCTAGTCACATTAATAGATATTCCATTGACTATAAAGGGTGGTTGCGTTGAGATGGAAGGCTTTGTGTTCCCCAAACTGGAAGTTTGTTAAAGGCAGTCCTAAAGGAAGCCCATCATTCTAAGATGATTATTCATCTAGGAAGTGACAAGATGTATAAGGATATGAAGAGGGTTTTCTTTTGAGCTAGGATGAAGAAAGATGTGGCAGAGTTTGTTTCTCAATGTTTAGTTTGTCAGCAAGTCAAAACTGAATAAAAGAAGCCCGGTGGTTTACTTTGTCCTTTGGAGGTTCCATAGTGGAAGTGGGAGAGCATCTCTATTGATTTCATAGATGGTTTGCCTAGATCGAAGAAAGGCAATACCAATATTTGGGTTGTGGTGGATAGACTTACTAAGAGCACTCATTTCATTTCAGTTAAAAGCAAAAGGACGACAACATGGTTGGCAATAATTTATGTTCATGAGATAGTCCGTCTTCATGGAGTACATTCCAGCATCGCAAGTGATCATGAGCCCGTTTTCACTAGTGAATTTTAGAGGAGCTTACAAGAAGCATTAGGTACACAGTTATATTTGAGCACCACATGTTATCCTCAGACCAATGGACAGACAGAGAGGGTGAACAGAATTCTTGAGGATCTTTTGAGGCTATGTATCCTAGACTTCGGAGGGACTTGGAAAGAGCATCTTCCTTTAGTGGAGTTTGCCTACAACAACAGTTATCAAGCTAGCATTGGTATGGCACCCTTCGAAGCATTATACGGACGACCCTGTAGGTCACCAACTTGTTGGTGGGAATTTACAAAAAGGATATTACTTGGACCAGATATGGTTAGAGAAACATTCGAGAAGATTGATCTTATTAGACGACTAATGAAGACCGCTCAAGATAGGCAGGAATCCTATGTAGACAAGAGAAGGACTGACATTGAATTTGAAGTAGGAGACATGGTTATCATTAAAGTGTCACCTTTAAGTAATGTGGCTCGCTTCGGATCTTTAGGGAAATTAGCACCAAGATTTGTAGGGCCATTTCCCATAACAGAAAAGATTGGCCAAATGGCCTATAGAGTAAAGCTGCTAGAGAGATTATCTAACATCCATGATGTTTTCCACGTTTCTCATTTGCGCAAGTGCTTGCATGAGACCGCAGAAGTAGTTGAGCCGAGTATATTGGAGGAAGTAGAAATGGAACGGGAGGCGATAGTCAAACGAATTCCTTCCCGTATTCTTGGATCAGAATTTAAGAAGCTACGCAATAGAGAAGTCAAGTTGGTGAAAGTTCAATGGGGAGAAAACCCAGAAAATGCGACTTGGGAGACCAAAGACAAGATTCGTGCTTCGTACCCTTTTCTTTTCAAGGGTATTTTCTTAACTCCTTTTCTAAAGCTTTTATTTATGCTTGTTTCTATCGTTTAAGTATATCCTATCGATCGAATCTTCGACCTTTAGGTAGGAATCTCATAGATGTAAACACGTGTTTGAGACATGTTATGTTTGATGGATGCGAGTGGATGCAAGTGTTTGCTAGTGGTTGCTCGTGGATGCATATACACACATGTTAGGCACTAGATCTGCTCAATCACTTTCATACTGCATATGGATATGTGTGCATTTTTCTTCTTTTTATGGATGAAATTGAATGTACCATCATATGGATGTTGCATTTGGATAGATGTTTGTGCACCCATATAGAACTTACATGTTATAATAGGATTGTTGCATACATATTGGATTCATGGCACTAACATACATTGCATTAAGGAGGTCGACTGAATCAGTAAACCACCTAATCTTTGCATTAGTATTGGGACATATACACACACCTTTGCATATGTTCATATAAGCATTAGAAATCCTTTAAGGACAATGGATGACAGTGATTGGTGGATGAGTAGATGGGTGATGGATGGCAGGCTGTACATTCTTTTTATATGGAGATTTCGGGGACGAAATCCTTTGAGTAGGGGAGAATGTAACACCCCATAATTTTAACAACATTAAAGAGGAAAAATTAAGGAATAATTAATTTAATATCCAAAATTAGGGGAAACGGACTGCAAAATTGCATCCGTCTCGAAATTCTGGATAAGATAGATAATTGGTTTGCGTAAAACGGACACCGTATGAAGAAGTTATGAAGGTGTGAAGTTTGTATACGCGCATGTGAATATATATACATATATAGGGTCCAAGAATTCAAAATTTTCAGTTCAAAATTCAAAATCGCACAAATTTGGATGAGCGGAAAAAATCTCTCCCAGGGAAGTCGACCCCTCAAGGGGGGTGTCGACTCATGGGTCGACGCCCTTAGGGATGACATGGAAGGTCAGTTCTGGGGGCTGGCAGCTATGTATACAGCTCATTTCTCTAGTTTTCTCATACTAAAATCAATGGAGGCCTAAATGCTATATGTGCCTGGACTGAATCAAATCTTCTTCTTTCTTCTACAATCAAGTTTAGAGATTTAAGTGTAGATCTATGATTCAACCTCTGCTTTTCTCCTTTTATTTTTCTAGATCTGAACACTGTGAGTTTAAGTTACTTTCAGATTTAAATAACTAAAAGTAAAAGCACGATATGACTGTAATTTGGATCTATCCCTATGACTGAATCACACCAGATCTATTGTAATTTGTGAATCCATGATATTTTGAATTAATTATGACTGATCATAACCTTTATTATGTCAAATCTGTAATAACTTGTGAATCCATGACATTCTGACATAACTATGACTTGGGTCTTAACCTTTATTATGTCAGATATACCTTTGATTATAGATCTAATGTTCTATTTAGATCACCTTGTACCTATCATCTTTATGGTTAAATTGAATCAGTTATTAGTTGGACATCTAAATTATCATTTAGATCTTACCATGCCTATTATGACATCCCTACTATGTTGACATGGTTCTATCGTCTTAGATTCACCAGATCTGTTCTTATATGCCCATTTTATCATTATGCCCCATGTGTTTATGTCAATTTTGTTAGTACAATCATCTCTATCATCTTCCTTTGTCTTTCCCTTTAATTTTATATAGCTAGGCTACTTTCAAGCCTAGGCATGCCGCTGAAATATGCAAATGTGTTAAATGGTGAAAACGAGGGGAAAACATTGAAATTTGCCATCACTTGTAATTGGTAACTTTGGGCATAACCTGAATAAAATGTATGAATATGAATTTAGGGCATATAATTCATTATTAACATAATATGGGAAAAAAGGGCATGAAAACCTATAACAACATAGGTAAGAATTGGTTAATAATGAAATGCCTAGGATTACAGTAATTAGAAACGGTAATTGCACCTAGACTCGAGGTTGATTAAACTTGTGGTGGAAGTCTGCTTGTAACTGCCCGGCATATCCAGTGACCACAAGTGGTGAGTCTAATGTGAGGGGTCTAGGTGCACAAATATGAGACGTGCTGAGACACAAGGTTAAGCCCGACTTATGGAAGAAGTCTGCCTGGAACCGCCCGACATATCCAACGTCCACAGGTGGTAGGCTTAATGTGAGGTGTCCAGCACATTATAACCATAAATGGTCACAACCCCATAATTTTGAAAGAACACTATAATGATAAACTAAATAATACTTAATTAAATATTGGGAATTAAGTGAAAGTGCTGAGCTATTGCGTTCGTCTCGAAATTCTGCTTAAGATAGACTCTAAGTTTGCATAAAGCGGACATCGTATAAAGAAGATATTAAGGTTTGAAGTTTGTATACACATAAGTAAAATATGTATATACAAAATCAAGTCCAGAAAATCAAAAATCGATGAGCGGGAAAGGGAGGGAAATTGGCCCGTTAGGGGTTGGCCCCATGCCCAATGGGTGTCGACCCATGGGTCAACCCCTATAAGGGGGTGTCGACCCTAGGGTCGACCCTACCCAGATCTCGGGAAGATCCATTCTGTGAACCGGGACTTGTTTCTTGACCAGATTTGTTGACAGTAGGCTATAAATAGGACCTCATTTATATTGTTTTATTCATCAAGAACAATGGAGACAACAAGGTGCTGCCCCAACTCAGACTAAATTAGCCAATTTTTCTTCACAAAAACTTATACATGTACAAGAATCTTTGCTACAACATCAATAGTCATTTCTCTGTTCTTTAGATCCAGTCACAGTGAGTTTATGTTGCTTTTAGATATAAACATTTAATAAGTAACCCCGACATGTTTATAAGTTTGGATCTAAACCTGTGCCTATTAATAACCTGAATCATAACTAAATAGACCTGCTGTTGACGGCAAAAAATGTCGTAAACACCAAAGATTCCAATTACTAGGAATATTTAATTTGGTCGCACAGACAAGAGTATAAAAGCAGTAAATAACACAAGAGATTTATAGTGGTTCGGCCTCGTGAGGGGCCTACGTCCACTTTGAAGCGTTGTTGGAATATTATTAATCATAAAAAGTTACAAGGTTGAGACCCTCTCATGACATCTCATTACGTTCATTACATTCATCTTTATGCTAGATAATGTCATAATTAAGCTATATGATGTCATCCTTAGGGCTATATGATGTCACCTCTAACGCATGATGCCATCATCCTCATATATAATGTCATAATTATCAGATATTAAATATCTCAAGAAAGGGACATTTTGCCCTTCTTCTTCCTCAAATGGGAGATGCCATTAATGGGGCTCTCTAGAGGTCCCAAGGTCTCAAAATGCAACCCCTCTCAAGTGTGAAGTCATGGGGTATTTATAGGAAAGGAATAGGTAGGGGTTAGGTAGGAGTAGGTAGAAATGGGGGACCACATGCAGAAATTCGCATCTAGAGCCTGCACATATGAAAATTTTGCACCTAGACCTAAGGAATGAAATTTCGCACCTCGTGGGTCCGAGATTTCGCACCTCTAGGGTGCGAGAATTCGCACCTCGAGTGTGCGAGGCTCTGCACCTCGAAGGCTGCACGAATGGGAGTTTTTGGGGGTGCCGTGAGGTCTTTGCTGCCGCGATCCCTCTTCATCATGTTTCCTTCACTCCCAAGCGTCCCTTTCGACTTTAGTTCCACGTGATGCGTTGAGTCGAGCATGTCTTGTGTACTTTTGGGAACCAGACCAAAAAGTCGGTTAACATTTACCCACCCCCCAAAGTACATCTTGTATTGACATGATGTGCTTTGTATTGGTTGAGTCAGTAATTGAGTTGTTGGTTTATCCTGTAAGTTAAAGGAAAACACATGTTAATAATAGGCTTGCTCGCTGTTTGGTTGCGAGCGAGTTGTTGCTGGCGTGGCGCCATGCTCACGTTGCTAACTATTCGCAAGGCGTTGCCTTGCATGTTTGCGAGATCAGTGTGTGCAGGGATTACATGTACATAAGCGCGTGGCACGAAGTTTCAAACCCAGTTGGTTTGGTTTTTTTTTTGTGGGGTGCGAATTTCCGAACCACGGAGGTTCGAGATTTCGACCCCAGGGGTTCCGAATTTTGAACTCGTGGGTTCGAAATTTCGAACCCCGGAGGTTCGAAATTTCAAACACGTTGGTTCGAAATTTCGAACCCATGGGCTCGAATTTCTTGGGAATGCAAAGGGACTATTTCCTTTTTATTATAAATAACCCTCTTTCCTCATTTTCCCCTTCCACTGTTTTTTCCATCTTGACCGCCATAAATTTTGAGCTTCGAGGCCCCCCAATTTTCGAACTTATATTTTTTGGTAAGGTACGGGGTCGAGGCATGAGGAGGAAGGAGGTCGAGGTGTCGAGGCTTGGCCGGAGTGGTTCGACGTGAAGGAGGGAAAGGAAAAGGCTTAACCTGGGTTAGAAATTTCGACCCTCTCGGGTTCGAAACTTCAAACCACTGAGGTTTGAACTTTCAAACCTTCATGGGTTTGAATCCCCGAAACTCCAAGGGTCGAAATTTCAATCCCAAGGGGTTCGATGTTCTGGACCTCTATAGTTTGGAGTTTCGAACCCTATGGGTTCAAATTTTTGAACCTTGATGGGTTGGATCCTCGAGCCTGGGGTTCGAATTTTCGAGCCTCTGGGGTTCAAATTGTAACACCCCGAGAATTCTACAACTGTGAAATTCATAAATTAAAGTATAATTAATTTGAAATCAAAGAACTAAGGGAAACGGGATACGCCATTGCGTTCGTCTCGAAAAAATACGCGAAATAGAGTCCGAGTTTTCGAAAAACGGAGTCCGTATGAAGAAGATATGGCCTTCGGAAGTTTCTGAATCAAGTTTAAATTCCAAAATGGGGCCCAATGGGCCAGGGCGGAAGAACACCCGCCTAACGCACCCAGGTCGACTGGGCTGTCGACCTGGTCTAGCCAGGTCGACAGGGCTGTCGACAGGGCTGTCGACCTGGTCCAGAGCCAGGTCGAACCCAGTCCAACCTGGCTGGCCTATTCTATGTTGGTCGATTTTCTATAGTCTGCTTTGTCATTAGGGCTAGGTGGTAGGCTCTAATTGGTCTCTCCTTAGGATGAATGGCTACGATCAATCCAAGCAACATCAATGGTCCTAATCAGTTCATAACCTCTATAAAAATAACCGTAGACTCAACCCTAATCTATTCATTCAAAAATAAGAACAAAGCCGCCATGTTGCTGAGGAACGACTAAGAGTAGCCACCAATTGGAGAGAGGATTAGGAGGAAAATTCTAAAAGCATAAAGCAACCTAATCAAATCAATTCAACAAAGGAATCGTATCTCCAAATCCCTAAATTGGAGAATTCGCCACACCATTGTAAGTAGAGTATTATTTTGGTATGAACAAATAACTGTGTTGGTTTGTATACTTGATTGTGGTGATAAATAATTCATAAATTGTGCGTTACTATGATTCTAATCGATTTGGAATATTGTATACGTTTGGATATTCTCGAATTATGTTATTCAGTTATGAAAAACTACATGCGGTAGTTTTATGCAAGTATACGTTTGGAATATTCACAAATTATGTAATCCATGTGGAAGCTACATGTATGTAGTTGATTAATTGAAATTCATGCAAGTTTGGGGTTTTGCTACTATGCCATCATAATGTGTATTTTTATACAAACATCATTTTTGTGAAGTAATTGGAATAAGTTTGGGTTATCATAGTCCATATGAAATTATGCTGAAAATTTGGCATCATGATCTATGTATTAGGTCATGCTTTTGTACTAGAAAACCTATTTGCAAAACTTATGAATATGACTAGGCTATGATTGATATTTTGCATAATTGAAATCCATGTTAAGTCTATATTGTTTACAAGAATTATAGGATGACATATGCGGTACATAGCTAGGTTAGATTCAAAATCCCTTTTTGCAAGTTTGCATGACTAAAGTAAAAATCATGATTTCATGTTAGAAATATTTATGCCATGGTTATGTGAACAAATTTAACTATACTTTTGTATTAGTCACAAAAGTAGGCACCTTTGTAAACATATAGTAGTCGTATGAACATGATTTGCTTATGTTTGACATTATGCCTGAATAAAAATATAGGTTTATGTTGTAGTTAAGCCTATATGTCGATAGTGATATTCTTAACTTAACTACAAGTTTACATGGTTTGATTCATGTCACTTATGCTTTATGACCAAAGTATATGTCACTACTATGCAAGTACACCAGTTTCTATTTTGTATTTCCAACGTCATATTGCAAGTTCATGCGTTCACATTCCCCTCTTTGTGTATGTAATCACGCTTTAAGCCTCCCCTTTTCGCATGGCTAAGTTGGGCTTTAAAAAGGCTAAGCCCAACATATATATAATAAACGGACGTGTAAAACGGGGGAAAATAACGTTGGGTTAAAATTACTAATGAATAAAAATATAAAATAGAAGGGCCCAAATTCAAGTATGGGTTGGGCCCATGATTGGTGTAACCTTTACACCATTAACTTAATAATGGGCCGCAAATATTTACATATAAGAAAATAAAGAAGAAAGACAAAATATGTGAATGTAGAACATACGATGTGTTTAACCCGAGGTTGGATTGAGTTGTGATGTAAACCTGCCCGGAACCGCCCGGCTGTCCAGTAGTCACAACAATACCTATCCAATGTGGGAGGTTAAACATGGAGCCTAATAAGGACCCGAGGTTAGACTGAGTTGTGGCGTAAGACTGCCCGGAACCAACCGGCAACAGGCAGCCACAACAATACCTGTCTAATGTGAGAGGTCAAGGCTTTAATAAGACAATTAAGGCTAAGTCAGGATTGTTAGGATTAAGTGAACTAAAGACTTAATCAAAATGGAACATGCTAAACTAAACGGACTGGTGGGGGTTAGGTTAGAAAACACTTAACCAACTTAGCATGTTGGCTAGAGATAGAAAACCTAGTAACGGGGGACCCTTTTCAGCAGTAACCCTAGAAGGTGTATCAGGATACCCTGAAACTAGGCAGGGTGGGGCACGATTACTGGGCTGATTGTAAGAGGTCAAATCGATGGCGGTGGTGTAGCAGTGTAGGTTCTAACGGGGTGCGGGCGTGCACACACTCCGGCGCAGAAAAATAAAGCACTGGGCACCAGTAGCATACCTGTGCATTCTAAGGTTGTGTCGGGCCGCCGCCATGGGACTTGATACACCCCATGGTGGGACCAGCATAGGTAACTACAACATCGAGAGCCGTAAGACACATGTAACTATGCGAGTAGGAGCCGATCATCATAGAACGGATCACATCACCCTGATTATGGGGTGCCAGTTGGAAACTAGTTTATATGGGTTCAGAGATTAACATGGGGTACGATAGTATATTCGACCCTAGACAACTTAACCAAGTTATAGTGCTTTTCCACTTCTTGTTTATACTTATCATACCCAGTTCTTTATTCATAGACAGAATAGTACTAGACTTACTCAGGCTTTATGTCTGACTCTACTTTTCTTTCGTCTTCTTTTCTTCCGTTCCCCCCCCCCCAGGTCCACAGGGAGGGAACACTACGGCTTGACCAACCTTAACATCCAGCATGAAGAAGAGAAATGTATTGCTTGGACCTTTTCGTTTGAAACTATGGCTTTGGACAAACTCTATGGGGCTTTTGCAGTTTATCTATGTTTTATTTATGCTTCTTTAAATAATGTAATCAAGACAGATTATGAAAGAGTTATGTTATGTTTTGGAAAAGATGTAAGACAATTATGGTGATGTTGTTGTAGCACGTATTTGCTTTCATGAAATAAAAGTTTGTTGATTTTCCGCTGTTTTACAAATATGTGTTCTTATATCTGTCTTGTATATCTGTGACTTATACTTATAAACCTCCACCAAAATTAGGGCATTCCCTTTGAGAGTGACCCTAACGGAGGTGGGGTGTTTCACTTGGTATCAGAGCATAGGTTTACCAGATAAGATAAAAAGTTTTGAAAAATTATTTTCAAAAAGGAAATTTAAAGAAGCATTTTTAAAAAGAAAAATATTATTTTATTTTAAAAAGGCAAAGTCCACCCCCCCAAAGCCATAGGTACTATCTCTTATCCTTCGTTTTGAACCTATCCTTTTTGTTTCAGCATGTCCGAAGATCTTAACTTGCCGGAAGGGGTGCCAATACCTGGTTGGTTTAGACGGTTCTTAGAAGCAAGAGCCACTCAGCCAGGTCCTACCATTCCTCCTCCCCCAGCTGCCGGAAATCATCCAGCTGCAGCAGCACCTTTTCCTCCACCTCCTCCACGGGGAAACACGTTTGCTAAGATATGTAAAGATTTTAAAGCTATGGGAGGAAAGGATTTCCATGGAACTGAGTCCTTCGTGGCAGCTAGAAATTGGCTGAAAGAAACGGAGGACCTATTTATCATCTTTGAGGTAGAGGATAGACAAAAAGTACAATTGGCAGTGTGGCTATTAAAGGGCGAGGCTTCCTACTGGTGGGAAGTCACTAATGCTGAAAGACCAGTGGAGACATGGGAGGACTTTAGGGCAAGGTTTGAGACTAAATTTCTCTCAGATGCGGAAAGAAGTTTGCAGTTGGAAAAATTCTTATTTCTTAAGCAAGGGGACAAGACAGTCAGAGAGTATGTGAATCAGTTCGATGAGCTGGCTAGGTTTGGGCTTGACCTAGTCAACACCCCGCACAAGAAGGCTCTCCGTTTCGTCAAAGGGTTGAATGATCCATTACACAGTTTGGCCATGACCCATATACCCATGGGAGCCACGTATGAAAGATTGGTGCAAATGGCATTGCTGAATGAAGAGGATAAGGGCAAGAAGGAGACAAAGGCAGAAAGCTCTCAAGGGAAGAAAGAGGGTTTGCAGCCTAAGAAGACAGACTTTAAGAAGGGCGGGAAAGGCAACAAAGAGAAGAGGAAGTGCAATTTCTGTGGCAAAGTGGGGCACTTAGTAAAGGACTGCCGGAAAAAGAAGGCCAGGGAGAATGGTGGGTGCTTTTCTTGCGGTGAGACAGGCCACAGGGCTAAGGACTGCCCAAAGAAACGAGGACAGGGGCAGAGGGCTGGATCCACCCCAGGGGCACAGGTTCATGTGCTGGAAGCGCCACCTCTGCAACAGCGAGGTATAAATACTTCTGTAGAAAGTGTAGTTTATCTTTATGATCACCCCGTTCGCACTTTATTTGATTCTGGCGCATCACACTCCTTTATCTCGTCTGCTTTAGTAGAATCTCTGCACCTAAAAACTAGTATGGTAGAGGACCCCTTAATTGTTTCAAACCCAATTGGGGGCCCAGCTCATTTGTCTATGATCTGTTTGGGATTGAAAATTTCTATTCTAAGTGTAGAATTTCAATGTAGTGCCTTTGTTTTGGGCTTTTCGGGTTATGGTTTGATTTTGGGTATGGATTGGCTATCCAGTAATGGGGCCATCCTTGATTGTGAGAAAAGGGCTGTTAGGCTCCTAACCCAGCTCGGTAATACTTTGGAAATTTCTTGTAATCCCTCGTATGCGGTTATGCTTAGTTACCTTGAATCGCTAGATGCCTCTGTTGAAAATTTGCAATCAGTTAGAGTGGTCCGGGAATATCCGGATGTCTTCGAAGAGGTGAAGGGCTTGCCTCCGAAGCGGGAAATAGACTTCCGCATATATCTTGTAGATAATGCAAAGCCCGTTGCGTTGCCCGTTAGACACATGGCTCCACGAGAAAGGAAAGAGCTCAGTAAACAGATTAAAGAGCTTCTAGAAAAGGGGTTCATTAGGAGAAGCATTTCAGAATGGGGCGCTCCGGTGGTGTTCGCTACAAAGGCGGATGGTTCACTCCGTCTATGTGTTGACTATAGGGAGCTCAACAAGCTAACGAAAAAGAATAGGCACCCTCTCCCTAGAATTGACGATTTATTTGACCAGCTTGTAGGAGCGTCTGTTTTCTCCCAACTCGATTTAGCAACCGGTTTTCATCAGCTAAGGGTGGCTGAAGATAGCATCGATAAAACGGCGTTCAGAACCCCAGACGGCTTCTTTGAATGGCTTGTCATGCCTTTCGGCTTGACAAATGCACCTGCTTACTTCGTGGACCTGATGAGTAGGGTATTTAGAGATTTCCTCAACAAATTCGTAGTGGTCTTCGTAGATGATATCCTTATCTTTTCAAAGAGTGAAGAGGAACATGCTCAGCACTTAAGGGCAATCATGGAAACTTTGCGAGTCCATCAACTAAAAGCCAAATTCTCCAAATGCCACTTTTGGAGAGAAGAGGTGAGGTTCCTTGGGCACATAGTATCCAAACAAGGGTTAGCAGTGGACCCTGCTAAGGTAGTGGCGGTACAGGATTGGAAGACACCAAGGAATGCAACTGAGGTCCGAAGCTTTCTAGGACTAGCAGGTTTTTATCAAAATTCATAAGGGATTTTGCGAAAATCTCAGCTCCGCTCACGAAATAGACCAAGAAGAATCTAGTGTTTAATTGGGACTTGGATTGCGAGTTTGCTTTCCAACGACTGAAAAGGGCTCTCACAACAGCCCCAGTTTTGACGCTGCCAGATGGGAGCAAGATGTTTACTGTTTATACGGATGCATGTGGGACAGGGCTAGGCGCCGTCTTAATGCAAGAAGGTAGGGTAGTAGCTTATGGCGGGAGGCAGTTGAAAGTGCACGAAAAGAACTACCTAACCCACGATCTTGAGTTAGCCGCCATCGTCTTTGCACTCAAGTCTTGGCGACACTATCTCCTAGGTGAGAAGTTCGAACTTTACACTGACCATAAATCGTTGAAATATCTTTTCTCGCAGAAGGATCTTAACTTGAGGCAACAAAGATGGATGGAGTTTCTTGCCTCGTACGATTTCGAAATCTCCTACACTCCGGGCAAAGGCAACGTAGTAGCAGACGCGTTGAGCCGAAAGAAATTGACCCTAAGCCTGTTGTTTGTTGAAAGACAAAGCCTAGAGTTTATAGCCAGCTTCGACTTTAGGCCTTCCTCCGATTTCGTACCAGGCTTGCTAGCATCTCTCGAAGTGCGCCCAACTTTAGTGGATTCAGTAGGGATAGCACAACGCGAAGACCCTCAGCTTGTGGAAACAATTGATAGGCTAATTAGGGGTGAGACTTCAAGTCACCTCAACAGATACTCCATTGACGATAAGGGTTTTCTAAGGCGAGACGGAAGACTATGCGTCCCACAGACAAAGGATTTAATAAAGAAGGTTCTCGAGGAAGCACATCACTCCAAGATGACGATACACCTAGGTGGAGATAAAATGTACAAAGACATAAAAAGGACTTTCTTCTGGAACGGCATGAAAAAGGACGTGGCAGAATTCGTTTCTAAGTGTATGGTGTGCCAACAGGTTAAGGCGGAACAGAAAAAGCCTGGCGGACTGCTACATCCTCTGGAGGTCCCGCAGTGGAAGTGGGATAGCATCTCAATGGACTTCATCGATGGGCTGCCTAGGTCTAGGAGAGGCAACACTAGCATTTGGGTAATAGTGGATAGGCTTACTAAAAGCGCCCACTTTTTACCTGTCAAAAGTAAAAGAACTGCCTCATCCCTATCATCACTTTACCTCAAAGAAATCGTTCGACTCCATGGAATACCATCTAGCATTGTTAGTGACCGAGACCCCATCTTCACCAGTGAGTTTTGGCGGAGTCTGCAAGAAGCAGTAGGAACGCAGTTATGCTTGAGCACAGCCTATCATCCCCAAACCGACGGGCAAACAGAGAGAGTGAACAGAGTTTTGGAAGACCTTTTAAGACTGTGCGTCCTTGACTTCGGAGGGACATGGGAAGACCACCTTCCTTTGGTGGAATTTGCCTACAACAACAGTTATCAAGCAACCATCGGAATGGCGCCCTTCGAAGCTTTATATGGAAGACCGTGCCGATCGCCCACTTGTTGGTGGGAGTCTACTGATAAGCTCATACTTGGACCAGATATGATCCGAGAGACCTCAGAGAAAGTAGACTTAATACGAAGAAGGATGAAGACGGCCCAAGACAGACAAAAGTCCTATGCCGACAAGAGAAGGACCGACCTTGAATTTGAGGTTGGAGACAGAGTTTTTCTCAAGGTATCACCGCTAAGAAACGTTGTTCGTTTTGGAACCACAGGAAAGCTAGCACCAAGGTTCGTAGGGCCATTCCCTATCATCGAGAAAATTGGGAAAATGGCCTATAGATTAGAGCTACCCGAGAAGTTGGCTGGAGTCCACAACGTTTTTCACGTTTCACATCTCCGAAAATGTCTACATGAGTCAGCCGAGGTGGTAGAGCCAAATATCCTCGAAGAGGCCGAAGTGGAACGCGAAGCAACCATAAGAAAAGTTCCAACCCGCATATTAGGAACGGAAGTGAAGAAGCTACGCAACCGTGAAGTCAAGCTCGTCAAAGTTCAGTGGAGCGACGCCGAGGAAGACGCGACTTGGGAAACTGAAGCTAGAATCCGTACAGCCTACCCTTTTCTGTTCGAGGGTACATCCTTGATCTTTCCTTTTCCTTAAGTTGCGCTTTTATCTATCTTTTTAGGTATATTTCCTTGACCTTATCTTTTAGGTAGAAACCCTTTGAATGGAAACATGTAATTGAAACATGTTATGGATGATGGTTGCAAGTGGTTGCAAGTGATTGCTAGTGGTTGCTCGTGGTTGCATATACACACACAATCTAGGTTTTAGATCGGCTCAGTCACTTCTTATTGCATATGCATATATGTTTGCATTCATATGTGGTTGAACTTTAATGTGTTGTCATGTGGATGCTGCATTTGTATTGAATAATTGTGCACTCATGTAGAATCAAAATAGGAAAATTTGCGTACATAATGGATTCATGGCACTTACATAATTCGCATTAAGGAGGTCAACTGAATCAGTAGACCGCCTGATTTTGCATTAGATAAGTACATGTACACACACACTTCGCATATGATCATGAAGCATTAGAAGTCTTTTAAGGACAATGGATGCTCGTGTTTGATGGATGAGTAGATGGATGATTGGATGTTAGGATATACATTCCTCCTAACTTGAAGATTTCGGGGACGAAATCCTTTTAAGTGGGGGAGAATGTAACACCCCGCGAATTCTACAACTGTGAAATTCATAAATTAAAGTATAATTAATTTGAAATCAAAGAACTAAGGGAAACGGGATACGCCATTGCGTTCGTCTCGGAAAAATACGCGAAATAGAGTCCGAGTTTTCGAAAAATGGAGTCCGTATGAAGAAGATATGGCCTTCGGAAGTTTCTGAATCAAGTTTAAATTCCAAAATGGGGCCCAATGGGCCAGGGCGGAAGAACACCCGCCTAACGCACCCAGGTCGACTGGGCTGTCGACCTGGTCTAGCCAGGTCGACAGGGCTGTCGACAGGGCTGTCGACAGGCATGTCGACCTGGTCCAGAGCCAGGTCGAACCCAGTCCAACCTGGCTGGCCTATTCTATGTTGGTCGATTTTCTGTAGTCTGCGTTGTCATTAGGGCTAGGTGGCAGGCTCTAATTGGTCTCTCCTTAGGATGAATGGCTACGATCAATCCAAGCAACATCAATGGTCCTAATCAGTTCATAACCTTTATAAAAATAACCCTAGACTCAACCCTAATCTATTCATTCAAAAATAAGAACAACGCCGCCATGTTGCTGAGGAACGACTAAGAGTAGCCACCAATTGGAGAGAGGATTAGGAGGCAAATTCTAAAAGCATAAAGCAACCTAATCAAATCAATTCAACAAAGGAATCGTATCTCCAAATCCCTAAATTGGAGAATTCGCCACACCATTGTAAGTAGAGTATTATTTTGGTATGAACAAATAACTGTGTTGGTTTGTATACTTGATTGTGGTGATAAATAATTCATAAATTGTGCGTTACTATGATTCTTATCGATTTGGAATATTGTATACGTTTGGATATTCTCGAATTATGTTATTCAGTTATGAAAAACTACATGCGGTAGTTTTATGCAAGTATACGTTTGGAATATTCGCAAATTATGTAATCCATGTGGAAGCTACATGTATGTAGTTGATTAATTGAAATTCATGCAAGTTTGGGGTTTTGCTACTATGCCATCATAATGTGTATTTTTATACAAACATCATTTTTGTGAAGTAATTGGAATAAGTTTGGGTTATCATAGTCCATATGAAATTATGCTGAAAATTTGGCATCATGATCTATGTATTAGGTCATGCTTTTGTACTAGAAAACCTATTTGCAAAACTTATGAATATGACTAGGCTATGATTGATATTTTGCATAATTGAAATCCATGTTAAGTCTATATTGTTTACAAGAATTATAGGATGACATATGCGGTACATAGCTAGGTTAGATTCAAAATCCCTTTTTGCAAGTTTGCATGACTAAAGTAAAAATCATGATTTCATGTTAGAAATATTTATGCCATGGTTATGTGAACAAATTTAACTATACTTTTGTATTAGTCACAAAAGTAGGCACCTTTGTAAACATATAGTAGTCGTATGAACATGATTTGCTTATGTTTGACATTATGCCTGAATAAAAATATAGGTTTATGTTGTAGTTAAGCCTATATGTCGATAGTGATATTCTTAACTTAACTACAAGTTTACATGGTTTGATTCATGTCACTTATGCTTTATGACCAAAGTATATGTCACTACTATGCAAGTACACCAGTTTCTATTTTGTATTTCCAACGTCATATTGCAAGTTCATGCGTTCACATTCCCCTCTTTGTGCATGTAATCACGCTTTAAGCCTCCCCTTTTCGCATGGCTAAGTTGGGCTTTAAAAAGGCTAAGCCCAACATATTTATAATAAACGGACGTGTAAAACGGGGGAAAATAACGTTGGGTTAAAATTACTAATGAATAAAAATATAAAATAGAAGGGCCCAAATTCAAGTATGGGTTGGGCCCATGATTGGTGTAACCTTTACACCATTAACTTAATAATGGGCCGCAAATATTTACATATAAGAAAATAAAGAAGAAAGACAAAATATGTGAATGTAGAACATACGATGTGTTTAACCCGAGGTTGGATTGAGTTGTGATGTAAACCTTCCCGGAACCGCCCGGCTGTCCAGTAGTCACAACAATACCTATCCAATGTGGGAGGTTAAACATGGAGCCTAATAAGGACCCGAGGTTAGACTGAGTTGTGGCGTAAGACTGCCCGGAACCAACCGGCAACAGGCAGCCACAACAATACCTGTCTAATGTGAGAGGTCAAGGCTTTAATAAGACAATTAAGCTGAGTCAGGATTGTTAGGATTAAGTGAACTAAAGACTTAATCAAAATGGAACATGCTAAACTAAATGGACTGGTGGGGGTTAGGTTAGAAAACACTTAACCAACTTAGCATGTTGGCTAGAGATAGAAAACCTAGTAACGGGGGACCCTTTTCAGCAGTAACCCTAGAAGGTGTATCAGGATACCCTGAAACTAGGCAGGGTGGGGCTCGATTACTGGGCTGATTGTAAGAGGTCAAATCGACGGCGGTGGTGTAGCAGTGTAGGTTCTAACGGGGTGCGGGCGTGCACACACTCCGGCGCAGAAAAATAAAGCACTGGGCACCAGTAGCATACCTGTGCATTCTAAGGTTGTGTCGGGCCGCCGCCATGGGACTTGATACACCCCATGGTGGGACCAGCATAGGTAACTACAACATCGGGAGCCGTAAGACACATGTAACTATGCGAGTAGGAGCCGATCATCATAGAACGGATCACATCACCCTGATTATGGGGTGCCAGTTGGAAACTAGTTTATATGGGTTCAGAGATTAACATGGGGTACGATAGTATATTCGACCCTAGACAACTTAACCAAGTTATAGTGCTTTTCCACTTCTTGTTTATACTTATCATACCCAGTTCTTTATTCATAGACAGAATAGTACTAGACTTACTCAGGCTTTATGTCTGACTCTACTTTTCTTTCGTCTTCTTTTCTTCCGTTCCCCCCCCCCCAGGTCCACAGGGAGGGAACACTGCAGCTTGACCAGCCTTAACATCCAGCTTGAAGAAGAGAAATGTATTGCTTGGACCTTTTCGTTTGAAACTATGGCTTTGGACAAACTCTATGGGGCTTTTGCAGTTTATCTATGTTTTATTTATGCTTCTTTAAATAATGTAATCAAGACAGATTATGAAAGAGTTATGTTATGTTTTGGAAAAGATGTAAGACAATTATGGTGATGTTGTTGTAGCACGTATTTGCTTTCATGAAATAAAAGTTTGTTGATTTTCCGCTGTTTTACAAATATGTGTTCTTATATCTGTCTTGTATATCTGTGACTTATACTTATAAACCTCCACCAAAATTAGGGCATTCCCTTTGAGAGTGACCCTAACGGAGGTGGGGTGTTTCACAAATTTTCGAGCCCGGAAGGGTTCGAATTTTTGAACTTCGAAGCTTGTTTGAGTCACTCTTTCCTATCGTGGTCCTTTGGTTTTCTGCTAGCCCCACTACTTTGTACCACGCCTTGGTAGAGTATCATTTTTCGGGTTCAGTACTTCGATCTCCTGACTGCCCGACCTTAAATTCACACATTACATACTTGCTTTGCGCGATTGTACGAATGCATAGGGTGGTATTTGCGCGGACAAGGACATGTATCTTTCACATAGGATAGCGCATATATCCGAACTATGAATGAACTGTTTGACTTTTCTATGTATACTTTAGTCTTGCATGACACCGCACACACATGCTAGTTTTCACCAACACAAGGGGTACAGGTTATTCCAGTGCGATGTCTAATACTGGTGTCTTAAAGTATAGTTAATCATGCAAACAAGATCAAAGATAGGAAAAATCCTGGAATCCGAGGCTTCCCCTTATCGTCACCTTCCTCCTATTCTACCAATAGCGGTAGCTCGGGTGGCTGCGAGCTTGAGACTAGTGAAGAATCCGTTCCTTCTCAGTCGGCCAGTTCACCCGAAGTATCCGATCACGGGGACAAATGAGAGACTACATTCTACGGTCATATGCGAAGAGGTTGAGAATGTGGACATTATGAGTGAAGATGCATCAGCGGGCCCAGTAGCCCCGGATATGTTACCCAATGCTGTTATCTTGGAAAATCCGACGGATTCGGTGCCATCGTGTCTGGATGGTATAGCTATTAGGAAAATGGTGCATCAGTTTAATATACCAGTGGGAGACGCTCATGCGCCGAGGGAAGGTGGAAGGCCTCACGCACCAGCTGAGGGTTTAACTACCTGGAATAGGCAAGCTTATTTCGCGGGGTGCGTGCCCCCAATCAATGATTTTATTCGAGACATGTTGTCTTACTTCCGTCTTGCGCCTTCGCAACTGCATCCGAATGCTTACTCGTCGCTCCTAGGCACTTACGTTCTAAACCGAGAGTATTTGAACATGGAACCCACCGGATAGGACATTCAGTATTTCTTCAGCCTGAGGAGAACGTCTAACAGATCACCTTCCCAATGGTTCCTGTAAGTGACAGCTGCCACAAATTCTTTAGCAGGACGTGGCCCATGCCATTGGTATTCAAACAAGACTGATTCTTTGTGTGCTGCCCTCCTGGATTCGCAAGGAGGTGGATTGAAGGAGTCAGTGCTTTCGAACTTCGCTTCCAATTATAAAGTTCCTTGAACCCATATCTTATTATGACCCTTTTTTGATTGCGGTAGGGAATCAAGAGGCACCCATCGGCGATGAGTATTGGCAACGTCTTGATGCCTTGCGGGCGATTCCCGAGGAATTGCGCAAAATGGAATCTGTAACGAGCCAAGAGCGCCTTCGCCATGCGAGGTTGCTTCCCGATGGTCGGGCTGTAATTAGGCCCGTAGTAGCAAGCGGTGTACCGAAGAATGTGGTGGCGAAAGGCCCTGTGACCCCTGGTCAAAAAAGGAAGATGCCCTTTGTTGGGCCCCGATCGAAGAAGGTCGTCAAGTTCCAAGGAGACATCGGTGGAGATGAGGATCGTGGCGAGGAGGCTACAGCCGAAGATGAGGGCCCATTGAATGCTCCCGTTCCGCCCCCGACTGGAGGGACGGGGGAAGGAGAGTCGATTAGGCCATTGTCTTCAGTAGCTTCTCCTGGAGTTGCCACCCCGCTCGAGGATGAGCGCCAGTTCGATGACCTGAATAAACTTAACCTTGACGTATCCCTGCGACCAACTCCGGCTGTCATGGACGACTTAGCTCTTGCTGCGGAGGGGTTAACTCCTTCGAGCAAATCACAATCTGGTCTATTGAGAGAACACTCAGGGCATACACTCATTAGGAATGCATACCATAACGGCTTATCTGAGCATGCGAATTAACTGATTTCATTTCATTTCTTTGACAGGTGATATGGCAAGAGGACGTAGAGGATGAGGTTATGGACATGGAGGCCATCAATGCCCTAGGAATCCTTTTTTCGAGGGCTTTAGAAGAGGGACTAACTTGTATAGCACTCTACCCCCGCTTGGCCGTGACAGTGAGCACCGAGGTGGGGATCGGTCTCGACGATCTCCGACTCCTCCTCCGACTCGGGTGTCTGAGGGAGACTCTCAACTTAATTTAGGGGGTCCTCGGCATCCGACCTTGACCGCTACTTCAAGTGCCACGGTTCCTGCCCCTGTTCCGAGGGAGCCACCACTCGCCTAACCAAGATCGGAGAGGGTGACCGTAACCGAGGCGTAGGACCTAGCAGCGTCCGAGCAACAAAGGCTTGCTTTGGAGGAACAGAGGGCATGTTGAAAACGACTTTTCCTCGACATTACTTTGATGAGCTGACGGTCTTTCCAGATCTTCGCCCGTATCCTACTAGGGACTCCATAGAGATTTGGATGCATATAAAGGAAGCATACCACTAGGCAGATGAGCTTACTACCTATTCCTTTCATTTATCGAAGCTGATCAAGAGGAAGAATATGGAGCTCATGAATCAGAAGTTAACTATCGATGTTGAGAGGACCACCTCCGTTCATCTAAATGCGGAAAATGGTGAGTTTGCTTTCTATATCGTGGGAACATTGTCGTTTATTCTCGTATCTTTAAATACTAACTCGTGAATGTCGTTGTTGTAGCCGAGATAAAGAAAGGGTATGAGGCCCTCAAGAGGGAGGCTGATCACTCCTGCTCCATTTTCATGGAAACTATAGCCAATTTTACTACCCAGAACACGGC
Organism: Allium sativum; assembly: GCA_030737875.1. Lineage (NCBI taxonomy): Eukaryota > Viridiplantae > Streptophyta > Magnoliopsida > Asparagales > Amaryllidaceae > Allium > Allium sativum. Next base: position 489,170,468 of record CM060913.1, read on the forward strand.
CCCTAAAGAGAGACAAGGCCGAGGTGGATAAAGTATGTGCCGATCTGGAAAGGGAAAACGCGCGAGTCTTCGACCTCCAAACTGACAACAAGGCTCTATGAGGGGAGAATAGCATCCTGAAGAGGCAGCTTGAGGAGATGAAGAAGGCCAAGGAGGACGCGGAAGCCAATAACCAGGATGTGTTGGGGACGATGGATGGGCTGAGAAAGGCATATTAGAGAGAGGTGGAGCGACTGAGAGAGGAGTTGGAGAACACTGAGTTCCGAGTGCAATCGTCTGTGGTGGAGGACATATAGAACACGTATATCGAAGTTACGAGATTCCATGGACTCTCGTGGGTTGACGATTATGCCCAGGAACTAGCCCTGACTTGGGAGAGGTTAGTTCCGTATGAGGGCTTTCCATGCCAAGTGGATGTGCGAACTTTAGATGAGTATCAACTCGTGATTGACCTCCTGACTATTGAAGAGCGAGAGAAGCTGGAGGAGGGTAGGAGGTTGTTGCATGAGGATGCCGAGAGATAGGCTGGAGAGGCTCACTGCTGAGAAAGGGAAGTCTATCCTGACTGAGAGTGTTGTGGTAGCAGAGACATTTGTCGAAGCAAGCTCCTACCAGCCATCATCCCCTGAATCGGTTATAGTGAGTGATCCCGCAGCTTCGAGTCAGGTTCTGACCGAATATGACCCTGAGCATCCGGAGCTAGGAGAGACCGGATTCATCTTACCTACCACCACCAGTACCCCTCTTCACATTTCTACACCATCCCTATCCGGAGGTAAATTTCTTTTGCCATGCATCCCGAGGATGATGTAATTAACGAATTTGCGGACGAAAAAGTTGTGTTTTCAATGTACAGCCCTTCCTAGATTGACCATGACATCGGGCCCTGCACCATGGTCCTACAAACAATTGAATCTGGGACAGGACTTGCGGAAGTGTAATTTGGAGAGGGTGACGATCAGCTGGATACCTATTTGGATATACGGTTTACCCCTTGCATGGTCGATACCCTTATGGAGGAAGGAGAGGTGGATGATGGGTAAAGTGCGGCTGCCCTAAGCCCAGTGGAAGTTGATGTTCCTTCGATGGCTGCTATGGTGGAGACCCAAAAAGCCAAAATGGTGGCTAAGCGTGAAGAGGTGGAGGAGCAAAAGAGGCATGACGAGGCTGCCAGGAAGAAGGTCCTAATGAAGACCAGGCACGATATCGAGGCGAGAGCCGCTGAGACGGTTGAGAAGAGGAAAGCGAATGATGAAGCACAACAGAGGACTACTGAGTCCCTTGAGAAAGCCAAGGCTAGTAGTGACACGCCGCATAGATCCCAGAAGGTGGCTGAGCGTCGGGCTGCCAGAGAGACCAAGGAACGAGCTAAGTAAGAAGGCAATGAGATACCAGAGAAGAGTGGCATTGTAGTAGGCCTAGCTGCCGGTAATGCCCTCGTACATACGCCGCATACTGCCCTTGTTGATGTCACTGAGATCTCTAGCGGCGATGGTGCGGGCGAGAAGCCCCTTTCGGCTTCTCATGAATCGACCACTTCTCGGAATGGCTGAGAGGGAAAGAGCGGGTCTAGTAAGTAGAGGCCCAGTGCAAAGGATGAACCGTCGAGCGCTGAATCTGCAAAAAAGCACAAGAAAACGAATAAAAGACTCGATTAGTATTAGTAACTTAAGTAGAAGTTACCGTTTATTTTGGTAGTGTAGGCCGATAGTTTACGCAAGTACAACCCTCACTTTTGGTTTTTCAAGACATGGTGTGGTTCTCATGTCACCCTGTCATTAGAAAGAAAGATGTTAGACATGCAGTATGTCTTAATGTGTGTGTGTTGAAATGGAAATATGAATTAGTAAAGATCGCAATTTGTGTTAAGTGTTTGAATGTTCTTCTCATGTTTTCGAGCATCCCGTACTTGCATAAGCATACTTATCGTCACACTTGACAAAAAAGCGATTGTGTACCGCACTCTGGGTCAATTATTCCAGAAGGGTGTGATCGTGTATCACGCCCTGGGTCAATTATTCCAGGAGGTGTAATAGAGCACAGGCTTCTAGTAAGTTTCCCTTAGCTCAGGAAACCCGTAGTTTGTAAAGCAGCCTGAGCACCTGCTGTGTTTGGGTTGCCCGCGGTTTATCCCAAGTGTAGCGAAGGCGTATGACGTCGCTTTGTGTGGTCCTTCCGGTGTGTGGCTCCCCCGTCGTTCATGGGGTTGAGGCGAGCCACAGGTGTCATTTATTCACCTGAGAAGAGAAGCCCGGATCAACAACCCGTAGGGTCCGATCGTGGCCATGGCTACCCCTCAGCCTTGAGAGCTTCAGGGAAGAAACGATTTAAGGGTCGGTCTCGGTGCTATGCCAAGATTCGACCGATACCCATAGCCAGGGGAGGGATTTACATGGCTCTCGCCTGGCTGTTGGGTGGCCTCAAATCGCTTGGGACTTGGGCATGGAACGATTTATCCTCGGTCTCGGCACGGGGATGAGATTAGTTCGTAGTTATTTATACTCGGTCGCGCCGTGGGTTGGTGACTCGAGTAGTGTTGCCGGCTCCCGTGCTCGGGGTGCCGGTCGTGGCCATTATATTTTGGCCTCAAGGTTGGCTGTAGGCTCGGACGGGGCTGCCGACTCCGTGGTCAGAGGTCGACATGACAGCCGATTGCTTGAACGTAAGCTAGTCGTCAGGATTAATCAAATGCGCCATGTGTGGAGTAAACATAAACAGGAAGAGATAGGAAGTTGAACATCATCTCCACTAATAACTTTGGTAGTAATTGCCTTTACAACACATTGACTTGTTAGAAAACAAAACATTGTTGGAAAGCGTAAATAACTGTGTACTAAGTTATGTAAAGTAGCGGCAGAGATGTTCACTATTCCATGTCCTTGGGAGTTCATCTACGTCCATGGTTGCGAATTTGAAAGTTCCATTGCTGAGCTTCAGTTGTATGGAGTACGGACCTTCCCAACGAGGAGCTAGGCCTGTTAGTAGGGGAAGAACCGCTTTATTTCGACGTTGAGGTCCTTATGCCGGACTCTAGAATTGAAGTATTGGGCGACTCGTTGTCATTGGGCAGCGTCTCGGAAATCAGCTTCGTTCCTTTTTTCTTCCAGCAAGTCAAGTGATCCTAAAAGTAAATCTTGGTTTGTCCTTGGATTGAACTAGGTGACTCGATGAGATGGAAGCTTGAGTTCGATAGGAATGACGGCTTCTGATCCATAGGCAAGGGCGAAGGGAGTATGTCCAGTTGTTGTCTTGTGGGTGGTTCGATATGCCCATAGGGCTAGAGGATGTTTGTCTGGCCACATGCCCCATCCTTTTCTAAGCGCTTCTTGATGACTCACTTAATAACTTTGTTGACCACTTCGACCTGCCCATTGGATTAAGGATGAGCCACTGCCGAGAATCTCTTTTCGATGTTGTGCTGCTGGCAGAAGGCTTTGAATTCAACACTCTCAAATTGAGTGTTGTTATCAGAAATGATAGCTTGAGGGACCCCATATCGAGTAATGATGTTGCGTACAACAAAGTTAATCATCTTCTTGGTGGTGATTATGGTAATGGCTTCGACTTCTGCCCATTTGGTAAAATAATCAACTGCGATGATGGTGTATCGTTCCCCACGTCTGGCCATTGGAAGAGTTCTAATGATGTCGATTCCCCACATGGCGAATAGCCATGGGCTAATCATTTGTGTTAACTCAATAGGCATGGCTCTCGGGATCTTTGAGAAACGCTGGCACTTATCGCACTTGCGAGGGCGTGGGCTAGTAATAACCATGTCTAAGTATTTTTCTGGCCAGGGTTTGCCCTTCAGTATTGTTGCCGCACTCCCCTTTATGCAAATCGTTTAGGACTTTGATGGCGTCATGATGGGCTACACATACGAGCAATGGGACGGGGAAACCTCTGTGGTAGAGAATCCCATCCATAAGAAGATAGCGAGACGACTGGCAGGTGAGTGCTCGTCTTTCCTTGTAGCATCCCGAATGGGTTCCATGCTGTAGGTAATTCCTGATGGGTGTCATCTAGGATTTAGGTTTGGGTTCGGTACTCATGACTGCCTCATTCTGAATTTGCTTGATACCAGGGGAGTTGAGCACTTCGACGGGGGCGGAACCCAAAAGTTGCGGATCCTCGAAGCTTGCTAGTTTGGATAGCGAATCTTCTTTTTCATTTTGTTCTCGGGATATGCGAGTGATGACGAAGTGGTCGAGGTGAGTGAGCAGCTCCTGAACCTTGGTTAAGTAGAGGGCGAGTCGTTACCCCTTAGCTTGATATTCCCCTTTTATTTTACGCACGATGAGTTGCGAGTCGGAGAAAATTTGAATTGTCTTTAGTTTAAGCTCAATTGCGATTCTAAGTCCGGCTATTAAGGCCTCATATTCCACGTTGTCATTGGAAGTACGGAAATTTAGTTTTAGTGTGTAGCATATTGGGCGTACCTTTGGGGTGATGAACATGACTCCAACCCCGGAGCATTTGTTGTTGGAGGACCCGTCCATAAATAATTTCCATTGAATACCGGGAGCATCCGTGTTTTCTGCTGGAGTCCCCTCGGGGGCAATGAATTCTACTATGAAGTCAGCGAGAGCTTGTTTGAGGATGGTTCGGCGAGGACTGAACGTTATCTCAAATTGGCTCAGCCTCATACTCCACTTCAATAGTTGTCCAGACACTTCGGGTTGCTGCAGGACCGGTCGTAGTGGCTGATTGGTGAAAACCTTTATAGGATGAGACTGGAAGTATTGTCGAAGCTTCCGATAGGAAATGAGCAAGCAGAATGCCAGCTTTTCCAACTTCAGGTAATTCTTCTCTGCCCTTGTTAATCGTTTGCTTATGTAGTAGACGGGCCGCTGGACGCGGTTCTCGAGGCGGTTTAATGCCGAGCTGATTGCCTGCGTAGAAACAGGCAAATAAATGTATAAGTCCTCATGATCTACGGGCTTGGATAGGATATGTGGTCGCTCTAAGTGATCCAGAAGTTCTTTGAACACAGAAATGCATTCTGAGGTCCACTCAAAATTGTGTTTCCCTTTTCACAGTAAATCGAATAAAGGAATGCACCTGTCGGTGGCCTGGTTGTGAACCGACTTAAAGCGGAGACCTTTCCATTTAAACTTTAGACATCCTTGATGTTTTTGGGGATTTGGATATCCCGAATAGCTTGGATTTTTTTCAGGATTAACTTCGATTCCCCGGATGTTTACACCAAAATTGGTCTAAACACCCAAGGTACTAAAGCTTTACTTCACCAATGTGGTAAGGAAATAAATGAAGCCATGTTTAACAACAATTGAAAATGAAAATGCGAGGAAGTTAAAACAGAGACGAGATTTAGAGTGGTTCAGCCGTAAACTAGGCCTACGTCCACTATGAAGATAGTTTGCATTCTTATAATGAGGATTACAAAATACATCAATTCTCTCTTTTCATACATCTTTATGTCCAACCGACATACTCTTATTCACACATTTTAACCTTAGAGTTTTGCAAGAGAATGATAGAATCTACAGAGGAGAAGGATGGGTAAGTGATTGAGAATGTAGATGTTTTCGTTTCCCCTGATTATAAGATTGTGCTTAATGCCATGGCCAGATGAGTGATGGAACTTCGAGGCATGGAAATGATGACTTCGTTTCAGAATATTTAAGGACTCATTGAGGACAGAATTTAGCAGCACTTTGTGGTTTCAAAGATTGGATCCCCTTATAGGTGAGCTCCCCTCAGGAAATGATCTGAAATTTATACATGCAGGCTGCGGGTTGCTCATCCCATTAATTGCAATCATACCACTGCCTATCTGTAGCCAGCTGTCCGTAGCTGTACCCAGTTATCGTGTGCGAGCAGTTCCACAAGAGCGAGTGCTTCGGATAGCTGAGCAGGAGACTTTACAGGAGCGTACACTTTGGGTTGCTTTATAAGAGCAGAATGTGGGACTAGAATCAATTCTCCTTTGTACCCTGCGCGACCAACCTTCTTGGCTTGAGAGCGTTCATCCTTCTGCTACCTTTGTTTGGCGCCGTTCACCCTTATGGCTATGTTGTGAGGTCGCTCCCGCCCATGTTGAATGGGCGAATTTCTTTATCTTGGTATTTGGTCGATTGTCAAATATGTCGTGTGACCTCGATACCTTTGTTGAGTCGCACTACTCATAACATATTGTACCACCACTCTCGATCGCGTTAGGCAATTGACTTGCCTTGAACTTGGTATTTGGGCCTTGTCCTGCGCGGTTGCTTCCTGTCCTTTGTAAGTCGCTTAAATGCTTCGGTCAAAACTGTGCACGATCGATCTGGAAGGTGTTCGTTCTGTAGTTCCTGCTCAGGTCTTATAACTCATTATGCGTATGGATTTTCTGAGGGAATAACACTTGCCCCTCTAAGTTCGTGGCTTCTTTTAGCAAGGAATTACTGGCTTTGGCATGGTTGATTGCAACATTGTTTGGCAGGTTTAACCTGGCTCATCGAAGGGTCGGTCGTGCGGAGATTAAGATTGCTTCTTTGCAGTCGATTGGTGTCGTTTTCTTCGGGTGAGACGCTTGAACTATCTTGTCATCATTGCAAATGGGTAAATAATGGAGAAGTGCTCATGCCATCTGGTTTTTGATGGGACACTTATTTCTGTAATCGAGTATTGGGAAGACGTGGCGAGAAATGCTTTTGATGTGTGTAACAACCCGGGTTTCGACAGACCGAATTTTTCAAAATCCAATCCATCGGACCCCGAGTTGGGTGCTCTGGTATCCTGCAGAAAAGATAGAGAGAAAGAAACATGTCAGAGTTCGAAAAGCAGCTCACAGCGGAAGGAATATAATTTATTCAAAATAGCATTACCTTAATAATAATACTGCCAAGCCAGTAGTCAAGCAATACTATCTCTGTCATGAACCTAACCTGCGCATGTTGTGAGGAGGGGGTCAGAACATACGTTCTGTGTGACTGGACTATAATAAACTCTTGTGTAACCCTATATATATCGTTCAGTTATAATTTCTTGTTTATTAGGTTATTCACAATATTAGCACCCAAGGCCAAACCCATGTCATTCTCGTCCAATTACTAGTAGACTTAACCTAATACATCATATATGTAATCTTTCCCCAACTTGTATAATCCTTTCCATGTATACGTACAGTCCCTTGCCGTATATCGTAAGGGCTTTATCACGTAATTCTATACTACTTCAACGTAGTGCCACCATTCTTGAAATCGTTTGGACTGCCACCCTTGATCTGGCTAGGTTACCTTATCATGAACTATCGAGTGTTCAACTAGGATTTATGCCACATAGGACCACTAGGGATTATGCTACCTATTGAACGTTTTCTAAATTCGATTAGGGTTTATGCCACCTAGGACTACTAGGGATTATGCTACCTGTCGAACATCGCCCTTTTTCCCACATATGTATCGCGAATCGTTTCCGATGTCTAGGTGCACATGTACACTATATGTGTGGCCTAAGTCCCGTGATAGGGCTAAATCAAGAAATACGGAACTCGGTCGGGAGCTTTAAGTTATCTGCCGATGCAGATGCTAAGGTCTGTTTTTCTACCATTGATTATGGTCCCACGTGACCCCTCCCTCAACTAATGAAAGGCAATCCAAGAAAATCAAGCATGAGAACTGTACTCCTGCCACCTATGCCTCACTTTCCTATTGGCCAGCCTCACCCATAACTAGATAGCAAGTATATGGTCTGTTAGGAGTTCTCTGCCTTTCCGTATACGTACTACGATTGACTGAAGATGGTAGGTAGACGACGAGTGCTATCACAGGGCTAAACAAGATATCGCCGCCTCACGCTGGTCCATCCTAGTATTTAGGTTGCCTTATATTGCAACCATGGCATACTCTTGGTTCTCCTACCACAGACCTTAACCTCTGTGAGCCCAGGCGGATCGTCTGCAACCTCACAGAGGGATACCAAGAGTACCCTCACGTTCCCCGAAGCTACGTGCTTCGTAACCCAATCCACTGGAGCCTTTTTCGAAATCAGATAAACGTTCGCTCCTCCTCGTGTGTTTGTTAAGCGATGATGTACCATATCGGGTTATTCATCTATTTATGGACTGGCTCAGTTTCCTTGACAAAGAATTATTACTTAGTTGTTGTTAACTAAGGTTTACCACTTAGTTTCCTCTCCCGTTAATCTTGTTAACTAAGGTTTACCACTTATTCCCCTTAACTAATGATTACAACTTAATTCCCGTTCTTGACCGTTTCTTAACTAAGGTTTACTGCTTAGTTCCTATAAACTAAGGCTTGTTACTTAGTTATCATTCTCGTTGTTTTACTTAGTCAATTCTCGTTACCTTAGACATCAGACCACATATTCTCGCTTTATAATTCAACTTTTTGACTACGGTTTTCCCATGAATTCAAGCATAACTTAAGTTCTCTTTTATTCGGTGATAGCGCATGAGTGTTTTCCCACAGTTCTTGCTTAACTTACCCCATATTATAGGTTATCCCACCCTTCAGGTCTTACATTACATCTTAAGTTATAGTCTTTCCCTGTCCCTAGGACAGGTTTACCCCCTAATTAACCCTTCGACTATTTCAACTTCGATTTATAATAGGTAGTTAACATTCCCTATTTCCGTTTTTGGTTAAGTTTTGTTCATACGTTCGTGTCGACTTAACCCCATCTCCTTATAACGTTCATTCACAAATTTGGTTAAGTGTTGTCTTTGAATTCATGACTTAACCCTACGAATCATGTGCCATTAATTAATTATTAATGCACCACAACCTCTCACATTAGACCTGTTGTTGTGGTCACTGGTTATGCCGGGCGGTTTCGGGCAGAATTACACCACAACTCAGTCTAACCTCGGGTTTCAAGCACGATATGACTAACTTCTCACATTAGGACCTATTGTTTGCAACCACTGGTTAGGCCGGGCGGTTCCAGGCAGGATTACATCGCAAACTCATCCTAACCTCGAGTTAGCCACGTTTCATGTTTGGTTCATGTCTATTCTAATTGGCATATGTCAAGTTCATAATCATGAAAAAAAATATTAAGTTCATGTTATGCCAATTACCCAACTTACAAGCATGTTCTTATAAATGTCAACTACCAATTCATGCCATGTTCGTGTTCGTTTTAGATGTCAAGTTCATAAGCATATTCTAAATGTCATATTTCAAGTTTCATAATCTTGTCCCTATTTACATTACACAAATTACTCAACCATGTTCATGTTCAATGCATTTCAATAGTGCCAAAATTCGAGTATCAAGTTCAATCTAGATGTCAAGTGTCAATTTCCCAAATCCAAGCTTTACCCAAAAACCCCAATTTATATTCATGCTTGTAATCCCATTAACAGGTTACGTCTATCATTAAATTCATAATTCATATTCATGTCAATTTCATGTTCAAGTTCTAGATGTAAACTTCATGTCAAATTCCAGATGTCAATTCATATCAAGTTTGTGTTCTTATCCAAATTCAAGTTATAATACATGTTTTATTCTAGAGACATGTGCCCATTAACAAATCCATAATTCAATTTCATGCTTAAATCAATGATGTAAATTCTACGCCAAACCCCAAATCATGTTCATGCGTATAATTCTAATTTTGGTTTACGCATTCAGGTTTTGTCAATGTTATATTATGCCCAACCCTCTTTGTAATTTATAACCAAACCCTCCAGTTCATGTCATAGCCCAAAACCGAGTGTTTCCCTTTTTTGCTTGCAATAATCATTCAATCGTATTTATTTTATGATAGATCTAGGCTCGAGATAGCCTAGCTATTAAAAATCAAAAAGGGAAAGAATAAAAGGAGGCACATAATCGTAGGCATAATAATTAAAATCAAGCACATGATAACTCCACTCATAGTGTTTTTCATCTTCAAAATGTAGATCCTCGATTGCCCCTTTGATTTATGAATTGGACTAATCCTTGAACTGATTTCCCCCTTCCCCTTTTTGTTGCTTTTGATTCATCTTTGATTGATTTCACGTCCAATTCAATTTATCTTTGGTTGCATATGCGGCGTAGATTGCAGATCTGAATTCCTTCTCTTTGCGCAGTGATTTAGATCTAAGCCTCTTTTCTTTTTATTCATGGTTGTAGTAATTCTAGATCTCATTCTTTTTAATTTTAAGAATAGATGTTGTAGAGAAAAGAGAGAAGAATAGATCTAAGATTTATTTAGATCAATTGCTTGAGGAGGAAGAAGAAATCAAGTTAGAAGAGAGCCATTGCCTTGTCATGAATTGTTGTGGAGTTTACAATGAGCCTAGGATGTTTATATAGGTGTTAGACCAACGTACCAGGCACAAAAACTCATCCAGGTGCTCAAAAATGATCTGGATAGCTTCTGGGGTGAATTTCCCGCTTCTGGACCAAAATTCCCGCTCCAGGTCGCTACAGGTCGACCTCCCCAAGGGGGGTCGACACTATGGTCGACCTCCCCCCCCCCCCCCCATGGTCGACCTGGGGGTCGACCTGGTCATTTTGTTTTCATGTTCAGGGCTGGGCTGTTTTCTGATTTTTCGCTGAAACTTCGGGAGGTCATAACTCCTTCATACGGACTCCGATTTTCAAAAACTCGGACTCTATTTCATATAAAATTTCGAGAGGAACGCAAAGGTGATGTCCATTTTACTTAATTCCTGATATTTAAATTAAATATCCTTATTTTACTATCTTCTCCATTACACACACTATTATCGAATTAATTTTTCTTCTCTTCCGTGTATTAATTAATTCTCATTATACATCACCATTATTTACCTATATAAGCATATTTTCATAAATTTTATTTCATTTTTATTTATATTAAAAATGCGGGGTGGTCATTTTTATTTATATTAAAAATGCGGGGTGTTACATTCTCCCACCCTTAAAGAATTTCATCCCCGAAATTCGATAAGAGTAAAATAGATAATCCCTCGCAACATCCAATTAGTGTTCATCCAATTGTTGCAACATTGTGCACATGTGCAAAGTGAAGTACATTATAGTAAAGCATGTATGCCTAATTTGGATCCACCTATATGTATGCAAACTTTAAAAAAACTTTTCAAAACATGATGCTCACATCCTAAATATACTTGCAGTTCTATATGGATGCAATATTTTTGAAAAATCAAAACATTTTTCATTCAAATTTTCCCATACTCTTATAAAATAAGAGCATAGTTCATCCAATTTTCGCATCCAAAACCCTACCAACCATCTTTTAATTCGAGATTTAGAAAAATCTAATTTTCGAAATTCGATTTCTTATGTTACGAAAAGGTATAAAACGGAAAAATTCACATCCTCTGTTTTTCTTTTCTAATTGTACTTGGATTTTTATATAACTATTCTATTAAGATTTCCTATTTTCTTATCCAAGCACAACCACATAAGAAAATTTCTTTCTCGTATTTTCGACTTTATCTTGAAATAATTTCATATTTATTCATCTTTTTCTTGGGATTTTCATTTTCTTTCCCCCGTCTTGTTTTCTTGATTTACTGAATTTATTGTTTTCTTGTTAGTTAGGCTATTCTTTAGCTTATTTGGCTTAGTCTTGTTTCTCATGTTTATATTATTTATTTATCTTTTCAAATAAGCTTTTCCGTTTTCTAGTCAAACAGTATCCTACACAGCTACAACTATGGGCCAAGGATCTTAAGACTTTATTACCTTTGATAATGGCGAGTCCACCTAATAGGGTCTATATAATTGCTTGCCCTTCATCACCTAGTAGTCACTACTAGTCCATGCTGTGTATTACTAGCCTATCCTTTTCTTTTTCTCAAGCAACAATTCTAGGTCTCAATGCTTATGCATTCTACGGGAAATTTGTTTACCCATTTTTATTTTTTAACAATAATCAAAATTTAATAGAATAGAGATTTCAGAAACTCCTTTTAAAAATACAACATTTTCCTTTCAAGATTTTCATATATGAGAACTAGTGAGCTATATATATATGCTCCTTTTCATGAGAGAATTCTTTCAAAACAAGAAATCGTTGTTTTACATACTATACCCCACTTTATTTTAAAACCCAATATGCACTTTTCAAACATCAAGATACTTTTAAGATCAAAACTCAGAAAATACCACAAACTCTTTTACAAATTCAAGTTCTTAAAAGTTTATTATTGGGTCAGACTCAAAGCGGGTTTCCACTCAACTAGGCTTTCCTAGGTACTTTCACAAATTCAATTTTCTCGACTATATATATTCCTAATCCATTTTCACACTTTAACCTTTTTTTCTAATTTCTAAGGTTTTACTTCTAGGCCCACTACTCTGAAATACTAATATTTCAGTTTCCATTCTATTGGATACTTTCTAGCTCCAAGTCATATTGTACACTTTCCCAACCACCTAATTGTTTCCAAAATTTCTATGTCCATGCCTTTAGTGTACAAACCAATATCCCAACTCTATACATGTCTAGTGGGCTACTATATGGATTTAGGTTTATATATATAATATATTTATATTTTAGAAAATACAAATACGTTCACTCATGATCGCCCTAAGACCACTAAACCGAAGCTCTGATACCAGATGTAACAACCCGGGTTTCGACAGACCGAATTTTTTAAAATCCAATCCATCGGACCCCGAGTTGGGTGCTCTGGTATCCTGCAAAAAAGGCAGAGAAAAAGAAACATGTCAGAGTTCGAAAAGCAGCTCACAGCGGAAGGAATATAATTTATTCAAAATAGCATTACCTTAATAATAATACTGCCAAGCCAGTAGTAAAGCAAAACTATCTCTGTCACGAACCTAACCTGCGCATGTTGTGAGGAGGGGGTCAGAACATAAGTTCTGTGTGACTGGACTATAATAAACTCTTGTGTAACCCTACATATACCGTTCAGTTATAATTTCTTGTTTATTAGGTTATTCACAATATTAGCACCCAAGGCCAAACCCATGTCATTCTCGTCCAATTACTAGTAGACTTAACCTGATACATCGTATATGTAATCTTTCCCCAACTCATATAATCCTTTCCATGTATACGTACAGTCCCTTGCCATATATCGTACGGGCTTTATCACGTAATTCTATACTACTTCAACGTAGTGCCACCATTCTTGAAATCGTTTGGACTGCCACCCTTGATCTGGCTAGGTTTCCTTATCATGAACTATCGAGTGTTCAACTAGGATTTATGCCACCTAAGACCACTAGGGATTATGCTACCTATTGAACATTTTCTAGATTCGATTAGGGTTTATGCTACCTAGGACTACTAGGGATTACGCTACCTGTCGAATAGCGCCCTTTTCCCACATATGTATCGCGAATCATTTCCGATGTCTAGGTGCACATGTACACTATATGTGCGGCCCGAGTCCCGTGACAGGGCTAAATCAAGAAATATGGAACTCGGTCGGGAGCTTTAAGTTATATGCCGATGCAGATGCTAAGGTCTATTTTTCTACCAGTGGTTATGGTCCCACGTGACCCCTCCCTCAACTAATGAAAGGCAATCCAAGAAAATCAAGCACGAGAACTATACTCCTGCCACCTATGCCCCACTTTCCTATTGGCCAGCCTCACCCATAACTAGATAGCAAGTATATGGTCTGTTGGGAGTTCTCTGCCTTTCCGTATATGTACTATGATTGACTGAAGATGGTAGGTAGACGACGAGTGCTATCACAGGGCTAAACAAGATATCGCCGCCTCACGCTGGTCCATCCAAGTCTTTAGGTTGCCTTATATTGCAACCAAGGCATACTCTTGGTTCTCCTACCGCAGACCTTAAACTCTGTGAGCCCAGGCGGATCATCTGCAACCTCACAGAGGGATACCAAGAGTACCCTCACGTTCCCCGAAGCTACGTGCTTCGTAACCCAATCCGCTGGAGCCTTTTTCGAAATTAGATAAACGTTCGCTCCTCCTCGTGTGTTTGTTAAGCGATGATGTACCGTATCGGGTTATTCATCTATTTATGGACTGGCTCAGTTTCCTTGACTAAGAATTATTACTTAGTTGTTCTTAACTAAGGTTTACCACTTAGTTTCCTTTCCCGTTAATCTTGTTAACTAAGGTTTACCACTTAGTCTCCTTAACTAAGGATTACAACTTAATTCCCGTTCTTGACCATTTCTTAACTAAGGTTTACTGCTTAGTTCCTATTAACTAAGGCTTGTTACTTAGTTATCATTCTCGTTGTTTTACTTAGTCAATTCTCATTACCTTAGTCATCAGACCACATATTCTCGCTTTATAATTCAACTTGTTGACTAAGGTTTTCCCACGAATTCAAGCATAACTTAAGTTCTCTTTTATTCGGTGATAGCGCATGGGTGTTTTCCCACAGTTCTTGCTTAGCTTACCCCATATTATAGGTTATCCAACCCTTCAGGTCTTACATTACATCTTAAGTTATAGTATTTCTCTGTCCCTAGGACAGGTTTACCCCCTAATTGACCCTTTGATTATTTCAACTTCGATTTATAATAGGTAGTTAACATTCCCTATTTCCGTTTTTGGTTAAGTTTTGTTCATACATTCGTGTCGACTTAACCCCATCTCCTTATAACGTTCATTCACAAATTTGGTTAAGTGTTGTCTTTGAATTCATGACTTACCCTACGAATCATGTGCCATTAATTAATTATTAATGCACCACAACCTCTCACATTAGACCTGTTGTTGTGGTCACTGGTTATGCCGGGCGGTTTCGGGCAGAATTACACCACAACTCAGTCTAACCTCGGGTTTCAAGCGCGATATGACTAACTTCTCACATTTGGACCTATTGTTTGCAACCACTGGTTAGGCCGGGTGGTTCCGGGCAGGATTACATCGCAAACTCATCCTAACCTCGAGTTAGCCACGTTTCATGTTTGGTTCATGTCTATTCTAATTGGCATATGTCAAGTTCATAATCGTGTCAAAAAAAATATTAAGTTCATGTTATGCAAATTACCCAACTTACAAGCATGTTCTTATAAATGTCAACTACCAATTCATGCCATGTTCGTGTTCGTTTTAGATGTCAAGTTCATAAGCATATTTTAAATGTCATATTTCAAGTTTCATAATCTTGTCCCTATTTACATTACACAAATTACTCAACCATGATCATGTTCAATGCATTTCAATAGTGCCAAAATTCGAGTATCAAGTTCAATCTAGATGTCAAGTGTCAATTCCCCAAATCCAAGCTTTACCCAAAAACCCCAATTTATATTCATGCTTGTAATCCCATAACAGGTTACGTCTGTCATTAAATTCATAATTTATATTCATGTCAATTTCATGTTCAAGTTCTAGATGTAAACTTCATGTCAAATTCCAGATGTCAATTCATATCAAGTTTGTGTTCTTATCCAAATTCAAGTTATAATACAGGTTTTATTCTAGAGACATGTGCCCATTAACAAATCCATAAGTCAATTTCATGCTTAAATCAATGATGTAAATTCTACGCCAAACCCCAAATCATGTTCATGCGTATAATTCTAATTTTGGTTTACGCATTCAGGTTTTGTCAATGTTATATTACGCCCAACCCTCTTTGTAATTTATAACCAAACCCTCCAGTTCATGTCATAGCCCAAAACCGAGCGTTTCCCTTTTTCACTTGCAATAATCATTCAATCGTATTTATTTTATGATAGATCTAGGCTCGAGATAGCCTAGCTATTAAAAATCAAAAAGGGAAAGAATAAAAGGAGGCACATAATCGTAGGCATAATAATTAAAATCGAGCACATGATAATATTAAACATTATGGATTCAATAATTTCATTTCATGTTTACATAGGGAATGTTTGAACGATAAATAATAATTTTACACAAAAAGTGCATTATAACTCCACTCATAGTGTTTGTCATCTTCAAAATGTAGATCGTCGATTGCCCCTTTGATTTATGAATTGGATTAATCCTTGAACTGATTTCCCCCTTCCCCTTTTTGTTGCTTTTGATTCATCTTTGATTGATTTCATGTCCAATTCAATTTATCTTTGGTTTCATAGGCGGCGTAGGTTGCAGATCTGAATTCCTTCTCTTTGCGTAGTGATTTAGATCTAAGCCTCTTTTCTTTTTATTCATGGTTGTAGTAATTCTAGATCTCATTCTTTTTAATTTTAAGAATAGATGTTGTAGAGAAAAGAGAGAAGAATAGATCTAAGATTTATTTAGATCAATAGCTTGAGGAGGAAGAAGAAATCAAGTTAGATGAGAGCCATGGCCTTGCCATGAATTGTTATGGAGTTTACAATGAGCCTAGGATGTTTATATAGGTGTTAGACTAATGTACTAGGCCCAAAAACTCATCCAGGTGCTCAAAAATGAACCTGGACAGCTTATGGTGCGAATTTCTCGCTTCTGGACCAAAATTCCCGCTCCAGGTCGCTACAGGTCGACCTACCCATGTGGGGGTCGACACTATGGTGGACCTCCACCTGGGGGTCGACCTGGTCATTTTTTTCCTTTTCTGGGCTGGGATGTTTTCTGATTTTTCACTGAAACTTTGGGAAGTCATAACTCCTTCATACGGACTCCGATTTTCGAAAACTCGGTCTCTATTTCATGTAAAATTTCGAGAGGAACGCAATGGTGATGTCCATTTTACTTAGTTCCTGATATTTAAATTAAATATCCTTATTTTGCTATCTTCTCCGTTACACACACTATTATCGAATTATTTTTTCTTCTCTTCCATGTATTAATTAATTCTCATTGTACATCACCATTATTTACTTATATAAGCATATTTTCATAAATTTTATTTCATTTTTAATTATATTAAAAATGTTGGGTGTTACAATGTGTGTCCTTTAATCTTCCACCTTATTTTTTATACCTCATTCAATTTTGCTCTCATTTTCCTTCAACAAGATTTGTCAACCGACAAACTTCGTGTTTCCTTCTATCGCCATTTCGTTTAACACAGGTTTGTCAATTCATACTTATGTTCGTTCTTCCTTTATACCTTATGGTTATTCCCTGATCCATTTGCAGGATGGTTTCGTCTCCAGAGCGACATCGATTGGAAAAATTCTTTGATTTGAATGTCCCGACAGATGAGATTCAGTAAACTGGTCAACCGTCTGTAAATTCTCCCTCTGGTCCTTCTCATACAAAGCTTCAAACTATCATCAGTAGGCCGCACTATGCTCCTGGGCCATGCAGTCCTGGGCTTGCTAAGCGGTTCCGGGGGTGGAGCTTACAGGGAGTACCTTCTAATGTGGATATTTCTCCGCCTAACTCTCAGACTTTTTCTTGTGACGTGATTTCCGCAAAAGGTCAGATATTGGCCCATCTCGAGACTGTTGTGCATCAATTTGGAAAACAGATGGATTTGCTGAAAAATCATTCTGCGAAGCGGATGAATGGCTGGCATATATTGGCCTGTGACCTCCAAAAGCTTCACAACGACAATCTCAAGCGCATCTCTGTTCTAGAAGATGATAAGGCGAAGTTGATCCGTCCTCTTAGGTCCAAAGATAGCGTGGTTGCTTCTTTCGCCCCAAGGGATAGCGAATCTACGGTTCCTAAACATGCTGATGAACTTACATCCTGTTCTGCTCAGACTAAGAGGAAGGTAGGTAGGCCAAGGAAGGTCAGAGACCTGTAGTCTCTTTTCCTATCTTTGGTTGTTTTGCTTTTTGAACTTTAATACCGGTTGTGTAAGCGGGTGCCGACCCTCGCTTGTGATGTCATGTTGGTTTGTGACTTGTGTAGATCTTTGACACTTTTGTGATCTTGATGTATGGTTTTTTTGCTGGCTTTGCGATGCTCTTTGTGTCTCTGTCTGCCACATCTTGTCTCTTTGTCCTGCTCAACAACACTTTTTTTTTGGCGATCGTGCATTAGTATCGTATTACGGGTCGATCGTACGTTAGTATCGTATTACGGGTTGATCGTACGTTATTACGATTGTTAGCGTTACCAATTGGTCTTATTAAGGTTTTATTAAGCTGGGATCATCCATTTTTAGTATTTGTCTTGAATGCTGAGTTTCCCGTTGTTTTTAACTTTGGCAATTAAGCCATTTAGATTTTTTTAATTAAATATCTGTTTGTATGTATGTTATGGTAATTTCTGGATGCATTTTTAATGCGTGCCCCCATAGGAGGACTTTGGTTTCAATGTTGTAATCCAATCCTGGCTTTGTTTGACTTGGTTAACAACAAAGAACAAGAATGGATACCCCCTTTCGGCTGGGATTTCTGCTTTGTGCTGGTCCTTCCAGCATGTTTGATCCTTCCCCTTTTTATGCTTCATCCCAAGGAGCAGACACTAGTTTATCTCAGAAGGAATAAAACTCGTGTCCTTACCTAACAAGATGCCCCCCGTTTTTTTGGATTGGCAATTTTCTTTTTCCTTTTTTGGGACATGTCGGTTTTTTTCGAATTTATGCCTCTCCCTAGGAAACAGACACTGGTTCACCTCGTCGAGCTTTTTTTTCTCAAGTTGGAGAACCCGTGTCCAGCACCTAAGAAGGTGTTTCTTTTATGGGCTTGGCAATTTTAACCGTGGGACTTTTTGAGTTGCTTTCACCCCAACATTGACTTCTTTGATCTGGTACCAAGCCTTTTGTTGGTCGTGTGTCAAAAGATTCGGTATTTTCTGATGAAAGTCGGCACTCCTTGGGTTGGTGCCCCCAGGTCGCTTGCTTGCCTACACAAAGAAATCAACTTTTAGTAGGAGCTTGTGAATGAGTGATTTTTGTATGTAAATAGAACTCTATATTCATTTGTTTTATGTACATCATTCAAATGCAAAATTCTTGTAAATCTTTACAGCATTTTTACGTATTTGAACAACATGTTATAAAAAATAACAACGAATATGCTCACTGTTCCATGCCCATGGAATCTGGTTTCCATCCGTGGTAGTCAGTTTGAAGGTAACATCCTAGAGTTTTTGACTTATAACATAAGGCCCTTCCCAATTGGGTCCAAAAACCCCAGTACCGGTCATTATCTTCTTCAGAACAAGGTATCCAATTTCGAAAGTCCTATGTCTGACTTTTGAATTGAAATGCCTCGCCACCCTTCTTTGATGTGCGGCTATTCTGAGTTCCGCTTCCTTTCTTCTTTCCTTAAGCTGGTCGAGGGCTTCGAGCTGTAGCTTCTCATTTCCTTTGTGGTTGAAGTATATCCTACTATGGGTAGGGACTTCCAGCTCCACTGGTATCATGGCCTCAAAGCCGTAATATAAAAAAAGGGAGTATGCCCTGTTGCAGTTTTATGCATGGTGCGATATGCCCATAATGCCAGCGGGAGTTCATCTACCCAACTACCTTTAGACTTCTCTAGCCGTTTCTTAATGGTCGTCTAGATGATTTTATTTACTGCTTCCACCTTCCCGTTCGCTTGCGGATGAGCGACTGCTGAAAAGCTTTTATGGATTTTATACTTGACGCAAAATTTTTGGAACTCTTCACTTTCAAATTGGGTCCCATTGTATGTGATTATCTTCTTAATGGCCATAGGCTGACCATGTAGGTTATAGCTGTAGACGGCATCCTTGGGATTTTGGCAAATCTTTGGCATCTATCACATTTTTTTAGTGTAGGCCGTGGAATCTTTATTGATATCTGGCCAGAAGTAACCATATCGTAGGATTTTCTTAGCCAAGTATATCCACTGGTATGTCCTCCGCATTCCCCTTCGTGTAATTCTGCCATGATCGCCTTCGACTCCTTTTCTGTAACACAACGAAGTAAAAGTGTAGAAAATCCACTTCTATACAGTTATCCGTCCTGAATAAGGTAAAAAGAAACTTTTCACAAAAAAATTCTTTGCTGCTTGGCTTCATCCGGGAGTGCCCCAGTGATTAGGTACTCTTTAATTGGCGACATCCATGAGTTTATCTCATTAGTTACTTCCACGATCCAATCCATTTTAGTCTGCTTTATGCTTGGGCTGGAAAGGACTTCCACTGGGACTTACCCCATTAGTTATGCATCTCCCATGCTTGCGTATTTTTCCAATGAATCAGCTTTGGTATTTTCGTCTCTAGGAATTTGAGATATGGTGTAATGCTCGAAAGCTTCCAATAGTTCCAAGGCTTTGGTGAGATAATCCGGCAAGTTACCCATTTTGGCTTGGAATTCTTCCATAATCTGGAATACTACGAGTTGAGAGTCACTGAAGATTTGTATAGTTTTTATTTGCAATTCTTTTGCTAGTTTTATTCTTGCGATAAAGGCTTCATACTCGGCTTCGTTGTTTGTTGACGGAAACTCTAGCCTTAGTGCATAGCATAAAGATATTCCCTCGGGGGTCTCGAGAACTACCCCTGCCCCAGAACATTGATCGTTCAAGGCTCCATCAACAAATAATTTCCACTGGATATCAGTTTCAACATCATCTTCCTTCTTTATCTCCCCTTGGTCAGTAAATTCTGCGATAAAGTCAGCAAGCATTTGTTTGTTGATCGCTTTTCGAGGGTGATACATAATGTCGTATTGACTGAGCTCTCTATTCCATTTTCATAACCACCCGGAGGTCTCTGGTCGGGATAGGATTTGCCTTAGAGGATGGTCTGTGAGAATCTTGATGGGATGAGCCTGAAAGTAGGGCCAAAGTTTCTTTGATGCAATAAGCAAACAATAAGCAAGTTTTTCAAGCTTTGGATAATTAAGCTCTGCTCCGAATAATCTCTTGCTGATGTAATTGACTGGTTTTTGTACTTTCATATCTTCTCTGATCAATGCTGCATATGGGAAGAAATTGCCAGGTATAGAAACAAGTCTTCTCCGTCACTAGGCTTTGATAGCATAGGAGGTGTTGCCAGGTGTTGGATCAGTTCCTCGAAGGCTTTCTAACATTTAGAGGTCCACTGTATTTCTTTCTTTCTTTTTCTAAGGGCATCGAAGAATGGAAGACATCTGTCCGTTGCCCTGGATATGAAGCGATTTAAAGCCGCAAACTTCCCATTCAAACACTGAAGTTCCTTCTTGGTTGCTGGGGCGCGCATTTCTCTCAAAGCTGATATCTTGGTTGGATTAGCTTCTATACCTCTAGCCTTGACCATGTATCCAAGGAACTTGCTCGAACCAACTCCGAAAGAACATTTCTAGGGATTCAACTTCATGCCATATTAGCGTAGGATATCAAACATTCGGGCTAGGTCCTCCAAATGGTCTATTGCTTTTTTTTGACTTTACCAACATATCATCGACATAGACTTCCATCGTCTTGCCGATTTGTTTTTTGAATATGGCATTTACCAGTCGCCGATAAGTTGCCCCTGCGTTTTTTTAGACCGAATGACATCACCTTATAGCAGTATAGACCAAGATCAATAATGAAGCTTGTGTCTTCCTGGTCCGGGCCGTACATCATGATTTGATTGTAGCCGAAATATGCATCCATGAAAGATAGCAACTCATGACCGGCCGTAGAATCCACCAATTGGTTGATTCTAGGAAAATGGAAGATATCTTTCGGACAAGCTTTATTTAGGTCTGAATAATCTACATAGACTCGCCATTTACCATTTGATTTCTTTACGAGCATCGAGTTGGAGACCCATTTTGGATAGGTAGCTTTCCTGATAAAACCATTCTCCATTAATTTATCGACTTCTTCTTTTAAGGCGCGCGACCTCTCTAGCCCATAGGTTCTCCTTTTTTGTTTAACAGCCGGAACACGTGGGTCAATGTTTAGCTTATGGACCGCAATGTCCGGAGATATGCCGCACATGTCGGAACGGTTCCATGCAAACACATCTAAATTAGCTCTTAGAAAGACAATCAATTGATTTTTTAACTCAGGGCTTAATCGAGATCCCATATTCAACACACTGTTTGGGTCCTTTGGAATTACAGCTATAGGAATTGTGTCTTTGGCCGATGTCGCCCTTTCGTCCTCTGCACTAGCTTCCCTAGGATCGATCTCCTTTTTCATTCCACTATGCTCGCCAGTGCATGGACCCTTCTTTAACTGCTATAAAGGGGGTTTTTGGATGCGGGGAATAGCCTCCGCATCCTTTCCTAAATATTCTTTCTTAGCCTCTCTCAGATCTATTACATAGCAGTCTCTTGCAGCGATTTGGTCGCCCTTAATTACACCAATTCCTCTTTCATTTGGAAACTTCATAGTCAAGCACCATGGAGCTAATGCAACCTTAAAACCCGAAAGAGTCGGTCTCTCAAGGAATGCATTGTAAGATGAAAACTCATCTATCAGGACAAAACTTTATACCATCGAAACCCTACGTTCCTTATCCTCCAATTCCACGGGCAAATCTATCGTCCGATGGGGTTGCATAGGTTGTCCTGTAAAACCGTGGATCTTATTTGGGTATGCGTGCACTTTCGTCATAGGGAGATTCGTCGTTTGAAAAGTGTTTATAAAAATGACATTGACAGATGCCCCTATGTCAACTAGGACTCTTTTTACAACTGTAGGACCGAGACCAATTGTGATCACTATGGCATCAATAGTTGGTGTAATTAAGCCTTCCGCATCTTTGTCTTTGAATATCACATCCTCGGTCGAGGTCTTGAGTATTTTCATCGGGAGCTCGTTGTTCAAGACCATGCATCCTTCCTCTTTCGAGGCATCCTTCAATTCGTTAGCGTATCTTTCCATATCTTCCCAACTGTTCCCAGTCGGGTGGGGCCCTCCAAATATCATATTGATTACTGGCCTCGAATCGACTGGTATTTGGGCTTCCTCACTCGATTTGGGTTGGCTAACCGCATTATTATGTCCTTGTGCAGTTGGAGTACTTTCGGGATTTTTGATATACTACTGGAGTTGGTTCTTCCTAATGAGCTCTTCAATTAAACTCTTCAGGTGCCAGCATTCGTTGGTGTTGTGTCCTAGTTGGTTATTAAACTGGAAGAATTTTCCGGAATTTACCTGTTGCTTAGTTATCTTCTGCGGTTTAATCTGAGGAAAGATACCCGAATCCTTTGCGGCGGAGTAAATTCTTTCAGGGGTTTCGTTTAGGAGGGTTAGTTCGGATAGTTTATACAACCGCGTATTTTTATAATCTTTGCTATCCCTCTCATCACTTCCCCTCTTTTGTCATATGTCTGTGACGACCCGCCCCGCACCAGCCGACATTTTCCCTTGAAGTGCGCTGTACCGATGCCCAACTGGCACGGGACGAACGTCGAAAGAAAAGAAAAGAGAAGAAAGGAATTTGAAACTATGAACTAACAAGGAACCTGTAGTATCTCTCACAGTGCATGGAATAAAATATAACAGCAACATAACTTTGACATAAAACAAGCGAGAAAGTGCATAAGCTAAAAACTAAATCATCATAGCAGCGGAATCCATAACACAACTTATGATCCAACATCATTACTACAACTTCAAATTTATGTCTCTAAAGCAAAAGAAAGAAAAGGTACACTACTAATGCCCAAGCAGTGACCAGCTACAACACAGGGAGTATATATGTATATCATACATGAAAACCTCCTGCTCGTCTCCAGACAGCTACTCATGCATTACCACCTAACCTGTCTCTAGTCTGCTCGTTTAGGAGCACCCAGAGTAATAAGAAGAGACATAAAAATCTGGGTCAGACAAAAGTTTGGTATGAGCGATAAGCAAAAAACAGAACAATAACAGGTATAATCCAATCATACCTGAACCTGGACCTGCAACCAAAGATTTAGCACAAAAAGATGTACATTACTCTAAGGTAACACTAACATAGAGTGTAAATGGGGGTGGGGTTATGGTGATAGCAAACATCAAACATAGCAATCATCCTCACATCTCTCCCTCAATGTGTAAACATACGATATCTACCACTTTGATCATCACTCTGCCCCCATGGAGTCATGACGACTCCACTGCACTGATCCATAGCCACTAATCCGTCTCTCAGTGGTGAACTAAAGTTATGGATATCGATAACCCCTTTGCACATGTCCTGCAGCAAAGCCCAATCATGAAGTTAACTCGTTGGTTCCCATCTGGATCCTGAGCTACAACTTCTCATTTGGACTACCTTTGCATCTCGGGTTTTGGTCTCATCTCGATTTGGTTCGTAACTCCAAATTTCTATTAAGTCCGTTCACTGTCCATGCTCAAAGACCGACTCGTGATTCTCCTTCGATTTGTAGTTCGTGACATTGTACTTAGCTCGTGATGATCTCCAACTCCGGTTCGTGACCCACATGGTCGGCTCGTGACACCTCCTTGACATCGGTTCGTGACTCGCCCCCGGCATCGAATCGTGGTTCATGATGACCTCTTTAGCCTACGGCTCATGGCGTCGTGCTTTGCTTGTGGTTCATGGAGAGTAGGTGGTCCACGGTTCAGGTCGTGATTACTACGTCACAAGCGGGTCGGGTCGTGGTACTCTAGTGCTCGCTGGTTCGTGACACCCATCGGTTCGTGGTGCTCGCCCTTCATGACACGTGGTCAGATCGTGATATTTGAGCAGGAGCGGTTCAGTCATGGTCTTCAAGTGCGAACCAGTCGGTTCGTGACCACCATTCACAAGGGGTCGGGTCATGGGATGCACCACAAGTAGGATTGGGTCCGATCCGATCCCATTTCCTGCACTTTTCCTGCAACTTTTCTAGCAACTGTTTTACGCCACATCACGGCGTTTTCGACCATTTTAGTTGTTCTATGCAATCACAAATCATACTAAACAGTAATAGCAACATGTATAATCATCCACAAACATCAAAACAATAATTCAACATGTATATACGGATCAAACATACCCAAAAACCCATGTTTTCCCTTAATCCCCCTTAATCATGTTTAAGCATACAATTAGCAAAACTTATCCAAATTAGCCCAAATTTTTATCAGAGCCCTAAAATAATATTTTAGAATTTTACAAATTTTTCCAGATTTTTCTGAGCCATAATTTCGCTAATTTTCACTAATCACCCCTAATTAGCCGTAATTAGTGAAAAACAATGCAAATCACTCACCTTAGCCACAATTTAATCTTAGATTTGAAAATATCTCTGATTTGGGTCGAATCACTATGCAACACAGCAGCTGCAACTCTGATTTGATGCTATTTTAACTTGATTTGATGTTGATTAGCTTAATCCTTGATTAGAAGGTGATTAGAGGTGTTTTTAGAAGGTAGAAGCCATTACTAGGGTTAAAGGAATGAAAGTGGCGACTGCAAAAATGACAAAGAAGGGTTTCTCTAGCCCCTTTCAGTCCTTAAATACCACTAATCCCGAAATCCCCCGATGGGCCTAGCTGCTAATCACCCTATTTGGCCCGGTTAAGCTGTTTTTCACCTTTTAAACCTTAATTTAGCCATATCTCCCAAACGGTAAGTCCGTTTGACTAATGTGACTATTCTACAGAAAGATAAACCATCATCCGGATCCAATGGAAGTGATTTCACGTCAAAACTCCTTACCAATCAAAAGTTATAGGCAAAACAAGATTCGCCAAGGGCAAAACGGTCATTAAAAAATCGGCAAAAATCGTGAATATGGGAAATGACCCCAATAGTCGTTCCCCAAAGTTACACGACCATACGACTTCATATAAAAAGAAATAAATATTCTACGATCATCGATTGCGTAGAATGCGGGTCGTTACATTCTTCCCCCCTTAAGAAGTTTCGCCCCCGAAATTCCTTAACCAAAATATACAAAGGTTCCCGCATGCCTATCAATTATTTGCAATCAATCAAACATACATAACAAACACAACAAGCCTATCCTCGCATGCGGTTTACTAACGAGGGAAGAAACTATCACTATTAAATTCTTACGAGGTAAAGAGTTCTAAATATGACTTTCTAATGCTCTCCTCTGTTTCCCAAGTATAGTCTTCCTCATTCCCACCCCACTGGACTTTGACTACTTTCACCATCTTCCTTCGAAGTTATTTTGTATTGTGTCCGACAATACGAATCGTCTTGTGGTTCCCAACCACCTCGGGTTCTACCTCGATATCGTCCAACTGGTTTGGTGAAATAGTCATATTAGGGTCGTGCACAAACTTCTTAACTGGGAAACATGAAATACGTTGTGAACTCCGTCCATCTTGTCAGGCAACTGAACTTTATATGCCAAATTCCCAACTTGTTCGAGAACTGGGAATGGACCAACAAATCTTGGTGCTAACTTGCCTTTCTACCAAATCGAATCACGCTCTTTAATGGAGAAATCTTGACAAATACCAAGTCACCAGCGGAGAATTTCAATTCTCTTCGTCTACTATCAGCATAACTCTTCTGTCCATCTTGAGCGGCCTTCATTCGCTGTCAAATAACCTTGATCTTGTTGGAAGTTTCTCTTATTACTTCTGGTCCAAGCACAAATTTGTCACTGGTCTGTAACCAACATGACGGTGAGTTGCACGGTCTTCCGTATGAAGCTTCAGATGGAGCCATACCAATAGGATTGATAACTATTATTATATGCGAACTCCACTAGATGTAAATAGTCATCCCATGATCCAGCAAAATCCAATATGCAAGCTCTCAACAGATCTTCTAATACTCGATTCACCCTCTCTGTTTGACCGTCGGTTTGAGGATGATACACGGTACTGAGATGTAATTTCGATCCTAAAGCCTCTTGTAAGCTCTTCCAAAATCCACTAGTAAATATCGGATCTTGGTCGCTCACAATGCCTTTGGGTATTCCATGAAATTTCACTGCCCACTTCATATACAGTTTTTCTAACTTAGCTATTGTTCTATTTGACTTGACGGGTATAAACCTGGCACTCTTGGTCAATCGGTCCGTAATCACCCAAATACCATCATGGCCCGATCTAGTCTTTGGTAACCCATCAATGAAATCCATTGAGACTTGTTCCCATTTCCACTTGAGAATTTCCAACGGTTGTAACAACCACTAGGCTTCTTTTGCTCAGTTTTAACTAACTGGCAATTCATGTACTTCATATCTCAATCCATAATCATTGGGTACAACTAGTCTCCCATTCTTTCAAAACCATCCTTCTCTATCAAGTCCATACTTTCTCATTTCCTTGCTATCGATATCCATTTCTACCTTAGTGAGGATTTCCAATAGGTTATGATCGTTCCTCTGACCGGAACCAATCCGCTCAATCAAAGTCGGTCTGATCGTCCAACTTGCTAACATTTCTGAATCCAATCCATACTTACGCCTAAGATCATATCCCAAGATATACTCAAGTTTCTTCCATTCAAGAAACATAGCATCTAAACTGTCATGTCTCATATTCAATGCATCAGCTATCGCACCTAGTCCGATAGCACAGGCATCCGTGTATGCCGTCACCTCTTCATTCTCTATTACCAAAATCCTACAGGTGATAGTCTACTCAAGGGAACAAAAATAGGAACAAACATAGCAACCATAGCATCCACTAAACATGTCTTACCTATCAACTGCTAAAGCCATAAATACGTCGATACCTAGCTTATTGGTCCAACCAATCCCAAGGCTAATGGAAGCCCCGCTTCAATACATACGTCAATGCCTACTTGACTGGTCCAACCAAATCCCAAGGCAAATGGAAGCCCCGCCTCCATACGGACTACTGTACGTCCAACGTACGTTTATCCTCCAAGGATAACTAGATCATGTCCAATGGATCCGAGGTAACGGGCATCCCAGATACCCCTGCTTCGAATACGCCTATAAGTATCGAGGATTTCTTCGTACTCTCATCAGAAGAGCTACCCACATACTCTGACCCAGTTTCGAGTATCCATTACTGACAAATCTCAAGTCCAACATGAGTCGTCTCTCTATTCGTTACATCTCCAAGATCAACCATTTTTTTTACGAGTTCAAGTCCAACTTGAATCGTCCTAGCCCTCGTTGCATCTCCACGATCAACGAGCACATCTTATCCCTTTGAAGTTCTACCATTCTTGAACTAAAGAGAACATCAACATAGTGTCCTAAACAATCCATTACCTTGCAGCTTCCTCAAGTCCCATTCGAGTCATCTCCTAGCCCTATCGAATCCAACTCGGGGCAGTCCATACCATTGAACAGTCTTATCATGCAACTGCTGCACATCACTCCTCGAGTAAGCTGAGATATCATTCAATGGAAATCACAACAACTACTTATATCTCACACAAACCATCCTAGTCGAACTCGACATTCCCTAAGCATAAGTCCCAAAGGCCTAAACCAATATCAGACAAGCACTCGAGGAACATCTCCTCCAAATTAAGACAATCTACGTGAGATGATACTAGCAAAATAACTAAGCAATCACAAGCAAACATGCATCCATAACTCGATAAGACCACATTACAATAAATCATGCAAAGACTAGTCGAACCACCTATCGGGTTCATCACAACTAAAGGTCTATTGACTATCTCAAGTTCCAATCCCAACTTATCTAACATGTCACTAGATATGAAGGAATGGGATGCCTCGCTATCAACAAAACTAGAACAAAAACATCATAAATAGAAAGCATACCTCGAATAATGACGCCCTTTCCCTTCTCCGCCTCAGTTGGGGGCATTCGACGAAGAAGGAACATCGTTGATAGCATATGCTTTCACAATCTGCTTCTCTCTAGGGGGTCGCGGGCAATTATCCTTGTGATGTCCCACTTGGCCGCAATTGAAGCACTTCCTTTCCCCAGGCTTTTCCTGACAGTCTCTAGCATAGTGGTCCTTCTTGCCACAACTAAAGCACTCTTTATCTTTCTTGTCCTTCTATTTCTGACCACCCTTGGTCTGATCCTGTTTTCTCTTATTCTGAGACTCCTTCTTATCTCCACTGCTTGCTTGCGGCTTTGGTTCCTCTACAAATGCAATAGCAACATCGGCCTTTGACTTAGGGTAAAGACTCTCCGATCTCAATGCTTTCCCCACTATAGACTTGAACGTCTCATCGATGTGGTTTATCATCCTTTCCCCTAAGTACTCATCTAAGCCGGTTATGAACTTCTCGTTCTTCTTCTCGGCAGTGTCGATAAGAGATAATCTATACTTCGATAAAGTATCGAACTCGGTAATATATTCTGAGACTGCCCTACCATTCTTCTTAAGCTCCAAAAATTTCCTAAACAATTCAGATTTGTGAGCAGCTGGAATGAACTTTTTGCTAAAATGAGTCATAAACTGATTCCAAGTAACTTGATCTTCAGGAGTAGCTGCTTTAATAGCATTCCACGAATTCATGGCTCGTCCTTGAAGCTGACGCGATGCTAACCTTCTCTTTATGGCATCATCGATTCCCAAGTCCTCGAAGATGCGCTCACAACTATCCAACCAATCTTGAACATCCGTAGCCGACTCCGTTCCATGGAACGGCTTCCCGCCAAGGCTAGTATAATCATTGTTAAGCTTGGCGAAATCGGCCCTAGGCACCTGCACTACTACACCACCACCGTTAGCAGCATCAGGAAATGCTTCCCGAGCATCCCTAAGAATCTCTCGCATGAAAGTGGTGAACATCGTCCTCATATCAAGCACATTCCTATTATTAACATCTGAACCTGTACTCCTCGTATATCGGCTCATCGTCAAATCTGTAAAGAGAAAATGATTAACCATCTCCATAGTGGTGCCAGTGCAGTGTGACTTTATCCTTACATATACTAATAGTATATATATAGATTTTGAAAACCAAAATATCACAAATACGCGCTCTCATATACGTATACTATCTCTCCCTGATGTCTTCCCCTAGGTTAACTACGCAACCTAGAGCTCTGATACCAAATGTGACGGCCCACCCCGCACCAGCCGACATTTTCCCTTGAAGTGCGCTGTGCCGATCCCCAACCGGCACGGGATGGTTGTCGAAAGAAAAGAAAAGAGAAGAAAGGAATTTGAAACTATGAACTAACAAGGAACCTGTAGTATCTCTCACAGCGCATGGAATAAAACATAATAACAACATAACTTTGACATAAAACAGGCGAGACAGTGCATAAGCTGAAAACTAAATCATCATAGCAGTGGAATCCATAACACAGCTTATGATCTAACATCATTACTACAACTTCAAATTTATGTCTCTAAAGCGAAAGAAAGAAAAGTTACACTACTAATGCCCAAGCAGTGAACAGCTACAACACAGGGAGTATATATGTATATCATACGTGGAAGCCTCCTGCTCGTCTCCAGACAGCTACTCGCACATTACCACATAACCTGTCTCCAGTCTGCTCGTTTAGGAGCACCAAGAGTAATAAGAAGAGACATAAAACTTTGGATCAGACTAAAGTCTAGTATGAGCGACAAGCAACAAAACAGAACAATAATAGGTATAATCCAATCATACCTGAACCTGGACCTGCAACCAAAGAGTTAGCACAACAAGATGTACAGTATTCTAAGGTAACACTAACATAAAGTGTAAATGGGGGTAGGGTTATGGTGATAGCAAACATCAAACATAGCAATCATCCTCACATTTCTCCCTCAGTGCGTAAAGCATATGATATCTACCACTTTGATCACCCAATTCTTTGCTACGATCACTCTGCCCCATAGAGTCATGACGGCTCCACTGCACTGATCCATAGCCACTAATCCGTCTCTCAGTGGTGAACTAAAGTTATGGATATCGATAACCCCTTTGCGCATGTCCTGCAGCAAAGCCCAATCATGAAGTTAACTCATTGGTTCCTATCTGGATCCTGAGCTACAACTTCTCATTTGGACTACCTTTGCATCTCGGGTTTTGGTCTCATCTCGGTTTGGTTCGTAACTCGAAATTTTCATTCAGTCCGTTCACTATCCATGCTCAAAGACTGACTCATGATTCTACTTTGATTCGTAGTTCGTGACATTGTACTTAGCTCATGATGATCTCCAACTCCGGTTCGTGTCCCACATGGTCGGCTCGTGACACCTCCTTGACATTGGTTCGTGACTCGCCCCCCGGCATCGGATCGTGGTTCGTGACTCGCCCCCCGACATCGGATCGTGGTTCGTGATGACCTCCTTCAGCCTGCGGCTCATAGTGTCATGCTCTGCTTGTGGTTCGTGGAGAGTAGGTGGTCGACGGTTCGGGTCGTGATTCCTACATCACGAGCAGGTCGGGTCGTGGTACTCTGGTGCTCACCGGTTCGTGATACCCATCGGTTCGTGGTGCTCGCCCTTCATGACATGTGGTCGAATCGTGGTATTTGAGCAGGAGCAGTTCGGTCATGGTCTTCCAGTGCGAATGGGTCGGTTCATGACCACCATTCACAAGCGGGTCGGGTCGCGGGATGCTCCACGAGTGGGCTCAGGTCTGATCCGATGCCATTTCCTGCACTTTTCCTGCAACTTTTCCAGCAACTATTTTACGCCACACGACGGCGTTTTCGACCTTTTTAACTATTCTGTGCAATCACAAATCATACTAAACAGTAATAGCAACATGTATAATCATCCACAAACAACAATTCAACATGTATATACGGATCAAACATACCCAAAAACCCATGTTTTCCCTTAATCCCCCTTAATCATGTTTAAGCATACGATTAGCAAAACTTATCCAAATTAGCCCAAATTTTTATCAGAGGCCTAAAATGATATTTTAGAATTTTACATATTTTTTCAAATTTTTCTGAGCCATAATTTCGCTAATTATCACTAATCACCCATAATTAGTCGTAATTAGTGAAAAACAACGCAAATCACTCACCTTAGCCACAATTTAATCTTAGATCTGAAAATATTTCTGATTTGGGTCGAATCTCTATGCAACACATCTGCTCCAACTCTGATTTGATGCTATTTTAACTTGATTTGATGTTGATTAGCTTAATCCTTGATTAGAAGGTGATTAGAGGTGTTTTTAGTAGGTAGAAGCCATTACTAGGGTTGAAGGAATGAAAGTGGCGGCTACAAAAATGACAAAGAAGGGTTTCTCTAGTCCCTTTTAGTCCTTACATATCCCTAATCCCGAAATCCCCCAATGGGACTAACTGCTAATCACCCTATTTGGCCCTGTTAAGCTGTTTTTCACCTTCTAAACCTTAATTTAGTCATATCTTCCAAACAGTAAGTCCGTTTGATTAATGTGACCACTCTACGGAAAGGTAAACCATCATCCGGATCTAATAGAAGTAGTTTTAAGTCAAAACTCCTTACTAATCAATAGGTGAAACAAGATTCGCTAAGGGAAAAACAGTCATATAAAAATCGGCAAAAATTGTGAATATGGGAAATGACCCCAATAGTCGTTCCCCAAAGTTACACGACCATGCGACTTCATATGAAAAAGAAATAATTATTCTACGATCCTCCGATGCGTAGAATGCGGGTCGTTACAATGTCATTCTTCTGCTCAACCCTAGACTCATTGCTTTTTCTTTCTCTAGTGGCGTTGCTTTCTGTGGTCTTCTGGACACTTGGAGCTTCATCTTCCACACTCATGTATTCCTTAGCTTTCTTATAAAACTTCTTCAAGGTTTTTGGTTTCTTCATCTTTGTCCACTTTCCAAATTCTGAGATCTTATCGATTGCTCCTTTCAGGGCTGCCAATAGGTACCAAGGCTTTGGTTCTACGACCTCTGCTGCTGCAGCATGGAAGCGTGTAAGGAAAGCTCTGATGGTTTCCCCATGCTTTTGTTCCATTTCGCATAGTGACATTACATCCCTTGCCTTGGTGGTTTGTAGTCGAAATTGATCTTGAAATCTTCTTTCCAAATCTGCAAATTGGTCAATACGTTTAGGTGGAAGTCTGGTGAACCATAGTGAGGCCACACCTTCTAGGCACACGGGAAAGTATAAGCACTTGAATTCGTCAGTGAACTTAGCTCCATTCATGTGTTGGTCATATTTGAATAGAAAAATGGTTGGATCTCCAACTCCGCTATAAGGTGCTATTGTTAGGGGTATGAATTTCTTAGGGAATTTTTCTTGACGGATTTCCTCTATGAACGGATTTTTGCTGGGGGAAACTCCCATTCTTTCTCTTCATCTTCTAGGATCACTTTCTCCTTCATTATTCGCTAGATCATGTCTGTGATGCGCCTCTCGTCACCTTCTTGTTCATCAAGATCGACACTGATGTTCTTATCGGTGCGACCATGGTTTGAGCTTTGGCACCTTGCATCTTTTTTGGGGGATGTTATGTCGGTGGGTCTTGCGACAAACCGAGTCGCATGTTTTTCTTTACGCTGTGAAGATCTTGCCTTAGAGTCCTCAACGTCGGCCTCACCCCTGTCTCCCACTAGGTTGTGAGGTCGACCAGGGTCTGAGGCTGATGAGTCCTCTTTTTCACCAGCATTATTTATAGTGTTCAGCGGCAGCAAATTGGCTCGAGCATTAGTCATGACATCAAACCTTTCCATTATCATCTTTGTCGTATTGTCTATTTTTTCGTTCAGGGCGATTACAACCACATTCAACTCGTCTCATGTTATAGACAGCCTAGGGTTTCTCTAGCCCCTTGGTTCAGAGTTTGTGGTATGGTTTCATCAACATTACTATCCTCATTCACCATAGTAACTTCCGCAGATTTGCCGCTTTTCTTTGATCCGGTCATGGTTTCAAGGGAGAAAGCGAATTTGGGATTATTTTAGGTTGCTGAATTCTGAAGCAAGGAATTATGAAGACGGCCCCACGGTGGGTGCCAAAATGTTTACACCAAAATTGGTCTAAACACCCACGGTACTAAAGGTGTACTTCACCAATGTGGTATGGAAGTAAATGGAGCCGTGTTTAACAACCATTGAAAATGAAAATGCGAGCAAGTTAAAACAGAGACGAGATTTAGAGTGGTTCAGCCATAAACTAGGCCTACGTCCACTATGAAGATAGTTTGCATTCTTATAATGAGGATTACAAAATACATCAACTCTCTCTCTTTTCATACATCTTTATGTCCAACCAACATACTCTTATTCACACATTTCAACCTTAGAGTTTTGCAGGAGAATGATAGAATCTACAGAGGAGAAGTATGGGTAAGTGATTGAGAATGTAGATGTTTTCGTTTCCCTTGATTATAAGATTGTGCTTGATGCCATGGCCAGATGAGTGATGGAACTTCGAGGCATGGAAATGTTGATTTCTTTTCAGAATATTTAAGGAGTCACTGAGGACAGAATTTAGCAGCACTTTGTGGTTTCAAAGATTGGATCCCCTCTATGTTGGCAACTATGACGTATTTATATGTGAGCCCCCCCTCAGAAAATGATCTGAAATCTATACATGCAGGCTGCGGGTTGCTTATCCCATTAATTGCAATCGTATCCCTGCCTATCTATAGCCAGCCGTCCATAACTATATCCAGTTGTCATGTGCGAGCGGTTCCACAGGAGCGAGTGCTTCGGATAGCTAAGCGGGCGACTTTGTAGGAGCGAACGCTTTGGGTTGCTTTATAAGAGCAGAATGCGGGACTGGAATCAATTCTCCTTTGTACCCTGTGCGATCGACCTTCTTGGCTCGAGAGTGTTCGTCCTTCTGCAGCCTTTGTATGGCGTCGTTCACCCTTGTGGCTATGTTGTAAGGTCGCTCCCGCCCATGTTGAATGGGCGACTTGCTTTATCTTGGTATTTGGTCGATTGTCAAATATGTTGTGTGACCTCGACACCTTTGTTGAGTCACACTTCTCGTAATGTATTGTACCGCCACTCTCGATCGCGTTGGGCAACTGACTTGCCTTGAACTTGGTATTTGGGCCTTGTCCTGTGTTAGCCTACTTTGTGAACTAGGCTACACAAAGATTTAAAGATCAAAAATGAAGAACACTTTCTTAAAGAGTCGGATCAGATCGGATTTCTTTTAATCAAGGCAGAACAACACAAAGCGGAGAAAGAGGGGGCTTATGCCAAATCGGATCTGTTCAGTCAAATCCGATTCCTCCCAACTGTAGTATATCTGATCTGAACCCATGCACACGAAATTGCAAAAGCTATGCCCATGTTCCCTTAAGACTCGGAGCGGTTATACCCACGTTCTCCCCAAGTTCACCACTAATCTGATGCGCTGTCGCTATCATATGCCATCCGAACCCGATAGTAACGGGATGGGCGCCACGTGGATCTGAACCGAAGCCTTTCCAAGAGCATTTTCACCTATAAATACACCCCCAAGGCACATTTCAGGGGATCTTTTGGCATTTTCAGAGTTGAAATTCCCGTGAGAACCGAATTCTATCACCATTTTCATATTGCAATCATCTTATAAAATATATTTCATAAAAGATTGAGTGGATCTATGTATGATATGAGTGGAAGTGAGTAAGAATCATTGTTGTATCTACATTCAAGTCATCAATACAAGAAGTAAAAAGTGGACGAAGGCTATTTAATGTCAAACCACTATAAATTGCGTGTTTTCTTCGTTTTTAGTTTCATTTCATTAGAAGTTGTTCTTAGTTTGGGTGTTAGAGACATTTTTGGATCTAACATTTTGGTGCTTTCACTGAGAAATCTTTGAATTCTTCGCTTTTTGGGATTATCGTTCTACTATTTGGACCTTCAAGTTCAAAGAAGTTAGTCTTTTATTTCTGAGACTTTCAAGCATTTGCTGATTAATTATTGAAAGATAGCTAAAGGGAAAGGAAAAGAAGTGGAGGGCGCTAGGGGGAACGTTGCTAGAGAAGATAAACAAGCCATCGTGTTGACGAGGTCGCGGGGGCAAAGCTCTGGACAAACCCGATCCGAATAGTACGTTCCGAACCGAACCGACCAGGATAACCCGAACCGATCAGGAAGTACTGGAGCTGCTTAGACCCCTCCGAACGGAATCCCTTTTGACACCCTACTCCGATCAGAACCGAATGAGGCTGAATTTGGTACTTCTACTCGAGCACCCACCAATGCTCCAATGCTGGCCACGACAACTGGTGATCAACCTGCTCCATCTGCACCCATCACGCACCGGGATTTTTCGCGTTTTCTTGACATGTTAGAGAGTATTAGAAATGCATTGGAAGCCCATAAACGTGACAGTCTTCGCATGCAAGAGAACATGATCGCTATGAGCAGGGAACTCAATGAACTCCGAAGGCAAATGACACCATCCCCAACACGCCGCCTTGCTGCAGACTATTCATCTTCTTCAGATAAAGGACGTCCTCGTGAGAGAAGGCCGCTTGAGCGACCTCAAAATCTTAATCAGTTGACCTTTGGATCTTTAGGATCCCATGAAGATGAAGCTCGTGTGTTAGGACCTGATGACCCGAGCCTGCAAGAGCCTATGTTGCTACCCATGCGTGGGCCCCACGTTCTACCCAGGGATCCTAATATTACTAATCCTACGCAACAACAACTCCTCCAACCCCTTCCTCCTGAGATTGACCGGGAGCATAGGGAGCAGTGTAGAGCAGCCGCCGCTAGAAACAGAAGGTTATCCCCTAATCAGGAACCTAGGGGTAATTCGAATATCAGACCTAGAGAACCTGTGCAAACATTAATAAATGCCTATGTGTGGGCAATGGTGCGTCAGACCATGTTCGAAAGCCGATGATACACTAATGAGGACTGGCGCATTGAGCGAAGTCATACCCCCATCACAGATGATATATTGGACTTCCAGTTCCCTCGGCGATTCAACTTGCCACAGATGGATCGATATTCAGGGAGAATGGACCCAGGACAACATCTGATGAGGTATGCATGGTTCACGAATGTCGCAGCAGCTCTAGACGCTATAAAATGCAAGGCCTTTCCGATTTATCTAGAAGACGTAGCATTAATGTGGTTCACCCGACTCCCTCCACGGTCAGTATCATATTTCACATAATTAAGTGAGTGCTTTATGAACCAGTTTCGACTTCATGCCCAAAAATCCAAAAACGTCATAGAGTTATCAAGGATTAAACAGGCTCCCAGTGAATCTCTGAAATCATATATGGTCCGCTTCAGCCTAGCTGTCACCGAAGTTAGTGACCCTCATGAACCCACTATTTTGATGGCCTTAATAGAAGGAGTCGACCCGGACACAGAATTCGGGGATTATCTATCCAAGAAACCGCCCCCACTAGGGAATTGTTCTACGAAAAGGCTAATATTCGCTTAAGGAGAGAAGAAGCTCATGCAAATAGGAAGAGCAAGTCCGAAGGGGCCTCGAGGGAAGGTGTCCAAAGTAATGTTGTTGTGAAGCAATCCGGTGACAGTCCGGGGTAGGTTGAAGTGAACGTAGGCAACCAGAACATAGGTAATAACAACAGGAATGGAAACAACAATAGGAGGAGTAGGAAACGAGGGAACAATTCCAGCAAAAGACCTCGATTCCAAACTTTTGAAAACTATTCGCCATTGAATGATACCTTGGAAAACATTTATTTGGACACATACAACATATTGCAAAACAAAAAGCCACCACCCAAATACTCCACTAAAAAAGAGATCGCAACAGGAAAGTTTTGTTTGTTCCATGGAATCCACGTTCATTCCACCAACAAATGCCGTCATTTGAGAGATGTAGTTGAAAGATTGCTGCGGGAAGGGAAGTTAGACAAGTACAAGGTTGCCCCAGAGGACAGAGGCAAGGAGGGCAAGCCCTGGACCAAAACCAGCCTACTTCTAAACCCACAACCCAGTAGAAAGGTAAGGGGATCGTTATCAATACTATTATAGGAGAACCCCATCTAGCTAGCCATAGTTTCAAAGCGATGGATCAGTACGTTAATGCCGCCAAGCACTTTGATGTAGGAGAATGCAGTAACCTCGAAGACATTACTCCAGTAAAACAACAAAAGACGATGTCAGACGACGTCATATTCCATAGTAGAGATGATACCGAAATTCAATCACCAACTGAAGACCCACTGGTAATTACCATGACCATTGGCCCTTCCTTAGTCCATAAGGCGTTGGTGGACAATGGAAGCTCAGTCAATATCCTCTTCAAGAAATCTTTTGAACAAATGAGACTTGAAGCAAAAGATCTAAAGCCTTGCGAAGGATGGATACGGGGCTTCAATGGGGCATTAACGGCTCCGATAGGCTATGTAGAATTACCAGTAACATTAGGACAGGGAGATCGCCAGAGAGTGAGGATCCTGCCATTTGTGGTTTTGGATGTAGAGTCACCCTACAATGCTTTCCTAGGCCGACCGGCCCTCGCCGAGTTTAGGGCATGTATTGCACTTGGTGCTTGCTGCTTAAATTCCCAACTGACGCAGGAATATGGGTGATGAGAGGCGACCAAGCTACGGGACGAGCTTGTTACATGACGGAGTTGAAGATGCTAATGAAGGGGTTGAATATAGAATCTAAGGACGATTCTCCTCCTTCGAAGGAAAACTCAACATAGCAATTAAGGGGTCCTACCCCAAGAGAGCCGCCCTTAGATGTGCTCGAGGATATAGATCCCAGAGAGGATAGAGAACCCGAGGATAGAAAGGCAACTTCTAATGAGACAACAGTGGATATATCTATTGATGAGACAGATTCGACAAAAGTACAAAAGATCGGATCATAGCTAGATCCAATTCGAGCTAAAGAGTTGGCTGATTTCTTAAGGGCAAATTTAGATGTGTTTGCCTGGATTCACGCTTACATGTGTGGGATTTCGCCCGCTATTATGAGCCATTCTTTAAGCATTAACCCAAAGCACCGGCCAGTTAAGCAGAAGAGAAGGATGTTAGGCCCAGAGTGTTCAGCAGCTTTGAAAGAAGAGGTAGAGAAATTGAAGGATAATGGATTCATTAAGGACTTGAAATATCCCAACTGGATATCAAATCTTGTCCTAGTCAAAAAATCTAACGGGAAGTGGCGTACATGTATTGATTTCTCTGACATGAACAAGGCTTGTCCGAAGGATAGCTTTCCTCTTCCCAGGATTGATCAACTAGTAGACTCGACGGCCGGACATGAGCTTTCATCCTTTATGGATGCCTATTCGGGGTACAATCAAATTCCCATGCACATACCAGATCAGGAGCACACAAGTTTCATCACAAACTTGGGGTTATGTTATTATGTGGTAATGCCATTTGGATTAAAGAATACAGGAGCCACGTATCAGCGTTTGGTCAACCGTATGTTCTATAATCAAATCGGAAAAACCATGGACGTTTATGTAGACGACATGCTTGTGAAGTCTAGACAATCTTCCGACCATACAAGGGACTTAGCCGAAATGTTCGACATTCTTCGAAGGTATGGGATGAAGTTAAACCCCCTAAAATGCTCGTTTGGGGTCGCACTTGGGAAATTCCTTGGGTTTATCATGAGTTCTCGAGGGATTGAAATAAATCCTAGTCAAATAGGAGCAATAAGGAAAATTGAAGAACCACGAAAGATTAAGGATGTTTAAAGCCCTGCCGGAAAAGTTGTTGCATTGAGCAGGTTTATCTCCAAATCCACAGATAAGTGCGTACCTTTCTTCGATCTGATAAAAAGAGGAAACGAAATTTTGAGTGGACTCCTGATTGTGTGGAGGCTTTCCAGAATTTATTAGACTTACTAGAAAAGCCTCAAATATTATCAAAACCCATGGAACATGAAGATTTGTTTGTCTACCTAGCGGTATCATCTCATGCCGTCAGTACAGCGTTGGTATGGGAAGAAGATAAAGTCCAGAGGCCTGTATACTACGTGAGCAAGAAGCTAGCCACTGCAGAATGTAATTATCCAAAAATAGAAAAACTTGCTTATAGCCTCCTGATTCCTTCCCGCAAACTTCGTCATTACTTTCAGGCTCACCCGATAGTTGTATACACAGATCAACCTTTAAGGCAAGTGTTGCAAAAACCCGAAGCATCGGGGCGGTTACTTAAATGGAACATCGAGTTGAGTCAATTTGATTTGAATTTTCAGCCATGGAAATCAATAAGGGGGCAGGCATTGGCCGACTTCATAGCCTAATTCACGATTCCCGAAGAGGAAACGGTGGGTGAAAAGGTGGTTACTTTAGACCAAGAATTAGAGCTTAGTCCGTGGAAGTTATATACGGACGGAGCCAAAAATGATCGAAGGTCCGGCACCGGAGTTGTTTTAATCACTCTTGAAGGACGATCTATTTACTATGCATTGCGATTAGAATTTGCTGCTACCAATAACGATTCTGAGTATGAAGCCCTGATTGCTGGGCTGAAACTCGCCAAAGAACTAAGAGTGAAGACACTGGATATATGCTGCAACTCCAAGATAGTTGTATTCCATGTACGGGAGGAGTTTGTTACCAAAGGACCTCGACTCGTTACTTATCTCAAAAGGTAAAGGAGTTGATGGGTAGTTTGGAGCGTTATAGCATAACGCATATTCCGAGAACAGAGAATCAGAAAGTAGATCGATTAGCAAAGCTAGCAAGTTCTGATAACCCCAAAGAAACTGAAATGGTTCCGATAGAGATTTTGGAATCACCGAGTTTCGACCTGATGGAGGTTGAACTAGCCTTAGAAGTTGATCCAGAGAGAGAATCATGGATGACACCAATCAATAATTTTCTCAAGAGCGGAACCCTCCCATTGAAGAAAAGTGAAAGACGAGCTGTAACACGTAAGGCTGCAAGATACGTTTTATAGTTTGACATCCTTTATCGCCAAGGATTTTCAATGCCCCTACTACGGCGTATCGCACGTGACGACATCAAATGTGTACTGCAAGAAGTACACGAAGGTGAGTGTAGGGACCACACCGGGGGCCAAACCCTAACAAAGAAAGTGTTGCGGTATGGATATTTTTGGTCTACCTGAATAAAGACGTGGCTGATTATTCACGATGCTGCAACAAATGTCAAAGATTCACCAAAATTTCTAGAGCACCTCCGACTAAGCTTAAGTCAAGGGTAAGCCCATGGTTGTTTGCCATGTGGGGAATCGATATTATTGGAGTGTAACCTATTGCCAAAGGGGGAGCAAAGTACGCGATCGTCGTCGTGGACTATTTCACAAAATGCGTGGAAGCTGAACCTTTAACCACGATCACCGTAAGGAAGGTGATTAGTTTTGTGGTCAAAAACATTATCTGTCGATTTGGGATACCTAAACCATCGTAACTGATAATGGGACACAATTCGAGAGCATCGAATTCAGAAACTTCTGCCAGAAACACAAGATTGATAAGCGATACACCGCTTTAGCTCACCCGCAGTCAAACGGCCAGGTTGAAGCAATAAACAAGGTCATTAAATCTATTCTCAAGAAGCGGTTGGAGCGGGCCAAAGCCAAGTGGGTAGATGAGTTGCCACTAGCTTTGTGGGCCTACAGGACAACCTTTAAGACGGCCACTGGCCATACTCCCTTTTCACTCTCC
The DNA here is from genome assembly GCA_030737875.1 of Allium sativum. Taxonomy (NCBI): domain Eukaryota; kingdom Viridiplantae; phylum Streptophyta; class Magnoliopsida; order Asparagales; family Amaryllidaceae; genus Allium; species Allium sativum. The sequence continues at coordinate 489,211,506 of CM060913.1, forward strand.
TTCGGGTTTGAAGCAGTGATCCCGATAGAACTAGAAGTCCCTTCTCATCGAGTAGCATACTATTACCCAATGACAAATAGAACACTCCTCCTAGAGTCTCGTGATATGTTTAAAGAAAAAAGAGACGAAGTAGACTTGCATGCTTCGAGGCGTCAGGGCCAAATAGCACGTTATTATCACAAAAAGGTTCACACTAGAACCTTCGAACCAGGAGACTTAGTGTTGAAACGAGTTTTCCCACCTTCAACCCATCTGGGTCGAAGATGGAAAGGGCCGTATGCCATCCGACGGAAGCTTGACACATGAGCCTTCAAGCTAATGACCGTAGATGGTGAAGAAATTCCCAGAGCTTGGAATGCTCAACATTTGCGGCGATATTCGAGTTAGATATGAATTACTTTCTTTTGTTTTTATAGACAATGTAAAAAAGGCACGACTTGTCTTAAAAAGTCTGTTTATATGAACAAAGGATTATGAAGTGGATGCAGGCTATGACTTAGCTGAACCACTATAAAAATATCGTGTGTCATTTACTTTCCTGCATTATTTCTATCTTCAATGATTATTCTATCATGACTATGAAACACAAAACATTAAATTATATTTGGAAAATTGGAGATAATCTATGTGCAGGAGCGAACAAAATGACCGCTTGCATGATAAGATGCAAAGAATGGGAAGACGACATTCTTAACTCTAATTCTCATGAATTGAGAGAGAGAGTATAAAGGACAGGAAGACGACGTCCCTTGAGGCGTGAAGGTGCACCCCGATAAGAGACCGCCTCAGTAATACTCGAACCTAGTTATGAGACAGGAGAGTATAAAGATGCTAAAAAGAGTAAGCATCAATGACGAAAGGAATATGACCCCATCAGAGAATCGGGGGCAACTGGATGCGGAATTTAATTAATCTTGAATAAACCTCAATCAGTCGTTCAAGATTGATTGGGGGCATATATATACACATGTTCCCCTTAACAATGACATTATTGTATAACTGTGATATGACATGATGTTCATTTCTTTTTTTACTTAAATGCTAAATTTATAAATATTAGATATTACAGGGAACAAGCTACTTTATTTACAAACACGTGAGTTTATACAGGAAAGCTAAAGCAAAAGATGCGAGGGCAACACTCGCTGCAAAAATAGCAGACTAATGGAATATCAAAACAAAAAACAAATCGCGTTGTCACTTGGACTTTGGAGTAGACTTGGGCTTCTTGGCAGCCTTAAGAGCTTTTTTAGCTTCTTTTTCAGCATCGGACATGAGACGCTTTGGTTTCTTCTTCTCTGTAATTGAGGCACCAAAGTCAATAAATTTCTTCCCAGGAGTCGGAGCACTGGGATCAAGAGAAGATTTTTTAGCAAGATCCTCTGTAATTGACCTAGTTGAAAGTTTAACAACTAACCTCGATCCAACATCCACCACTGCAAGGGGCTTAAGGCTTTCGGGGTCTATCTCCTCGACCTTCAGCTGCATACGCTTGTCTTGTTTGGCCTTCATCTCAGTCAAAGTCAAGTCATCAGCATTCTTTGGATCCTCGATTATAGTAACATCGGGATCTTCTTCATGCCCATCATTACCACCGTCATCTTTCAAAGCATTTATCATTTCATCATCATGAGAAGTATAAGCGTTAGGCGGTATGGGAATCTTATTGATAGCCTCCTCCTTTTTACCTTTAGTTCCCCCTCCGGACTCAACGATGGTAGCCTTATTATGTCCTTACTGATTCTCTTCCACGGATTTTTTCCCCAATGGTAGATCCCCGATGCTCGTCAGTCATCTCGGTTGGTTCAGCACCTACAGAATGAGAAGCAACAGTTATCAACTCAGGAGAAAACAAAGAATCTTCGATTGGTTGCTCAATGATGTGATGAAAGGTGGAAACTGCCTTGGCAAATTGGGGTGAAAAGGTGGAAATACCTTCTGATGATTTCTTAATTGGGGCGGCTACCTTCTCTAATGCTGATTCGGGTATAGGAGATAAAAGAGGTGCTCTAGGAATTCCCGTATTCTCGGGATCATATTCCTCTAATCTTGTAGCTTTGATGGTAACAGAAGAGGAACCAACTTCAAGGATATTCTTTCCTTTGGCCTGGCATTACTTCTCCTCTATGGCAGCAACAATAAGGCGACACCCCTCGCCAGACATGCCAGTTCATCATCTTTCAAACACTTCTCCATGAGTTTGTCTTCATCAACGAAGTCTTCCTTAAGTTCATCTTTTCCCCATTCGATGATTTGATTCCATACATGAACTAAGGTAGTCGGATATTCTTCGATCCAAGAGATGTTTCAGCGGTGGATTATGTGTGCAAAGAATTCAATCATCAGTTCGCCAAAGCTGTGCAATTCTTGTTGAGACTCTGATAGTTGTTTATGGGTCTCTTTAGCAGACTTAATATCGCTATCCACGTTCCCCTCAGCTAAGGCAGCTTTGGTCTCTGCCTCCATTAACTTGGCCTCCAAGTCAGCAATTCGTTTCTCCAACTCGGCATTCTTCCTCGCTAACTCAGCCTTTTCTTGCTCAAGAGTACTGTAAGCTAGTTGCACCTTGACACTTTCTGACTTAGCATCTTCAGCTTGCTTCTTCAACTCTAAACGCTCTTGACTGTGAGATTCCAGTGGGTCATGATAATGCTTTTGTAATTCCTCAAATTGTTTTTGATGTTGTTGGCATCTCGTTGAGCAATGGCAAGTTGAGCCTGTGTATCTTCTAAGTCCTTCTCCAGATTTTTCAAAACATTCTCATTGGAGTCTGCAACTTTCTTCATTGCATCGACGTCTGCAATTAGGGCTCGAATGATTCTGGAGAGATTGCGTGAATACTTGTACATCTCCGAGTACTGTTTCTCTACCATGTCGATCTTTTCCCTAGCATCATCTTTCCACTTTGAAGAAATAGGCTCAAGTGCGGGTAGGAAAGTAAAATGCTCAAAGTAGTGATCTGGGAACTGGTCCTTCAGATAAGCCAGTTTCGTTTTGGAATCAGCGTCCGGTGGTGGAGATTTGGAATAAGATAGCTCAAAATTTTTCCGCTTGGCAGGGATGATGGTTGTATCACCTTTTTCAGATCGCTTCTCAAAGGCTTTGTGCTTGTCTCGCGAATCAGTGTGCTTCAGTGGACTTTTTTTCTCGGGAATATTTATCTTGGGGAGAAATTCGGTCTTTGGACTATGACGTGTCTCCCCCACGACGACTTTGGTGGCTCTTATATATATCCGGGTCTGGCCGAATAGGAGAACGAGAGCGTGAAGTGTGCGGTCGTTGGGAATCATAATGCCTTCTGTCATCTCTGCCCCGGTTCTCAAGGCGATCATGCTCGATGTCAGAAGGAGGTCTGGATATGCTATGGCGAATTTTTGTAAGGGCGTGACATGATACCTACACAACAATATAAGTAGAGTTCAGAATCGACACTCACATAAGACATAAGTGCTATGACGTGCGATGCTAATGTGTTATGTGCATCCTAAGTGACGTTCCCCCCAACAAACCCGAGCCTGAAGCCAGACTAGCATGAGTAGGCTCTTTGGTCTTCACAGGAGTAGTCACTTCTGAAGAAGTGAAGGTTAAAGGATTCGTTCTGAAGTCCTTTGAAGTATAAATAGTTTCGGGCAGGGGAAGATTTCGTAAACCCTTAAATGTAGAATCGTCGGTAGTAGGAGCATCTCCTTGAGGAGCATCTAGTGGCAGCTCTTTAGGGGATATTGACTTTTCAGGAGAAATGGCATCATCAAGAATGGTATACCCTTCTCTTTTCTTCTTAGCTATGTTGGCTAATTCATCGTCCTGAGTTGAGGATGGAGAGGGAGGAGTCCTAAGAGGTATTGTTGGACCTTTCGAGCCCTCACCCGTCTCAGGAATAATGTCAACCGAAGGTATGTACACATATGGACCTATCCCATGACCTATACTACGGGTAATAGATAGTAACCCATGACAATGGAGATACTCATCCTTAAGAACATCGTCGATGGTTAAGAACTTTTGGTCACCATTGAGCAGTTGGTGCAAACGATCACAGTATAATTGACCCGATATTTGCTTTGGGTTATCGACTGCGAATGAAAATAAAAGAAAGTTAATGTGTTGGCATAAACATTTAAAGTTGAAATCTAGAAAGTCGGTGCTTTACTTGATTTGGTCCATCTCTTGGCACACCCGGTTGCTGTCTGATGTAAAACCATTCTGGTTTTGAGTCACCAGCCTAGCTGCTATATGGAACAGTTATAATTTTCCTTTTTGGAACTGATTCAAAGTATGAGAAGGAGGGAGTTTCTTGAGTCTGATGCTCGAAATTATAAAAGAAGCGGACGTCATCGAAGGTAGGTTCTATACCTAAAATCTCTTATATGTAATATACAAGGTGTATAAATAAGCATAAGAGTTGGGATGTAATTGCATGGGGGCAATCCGCATCTGTCTCAGAAAATCGAAGACAAAAGGCGAAAACGGAGGTATTGCCCAAACCAGACACATTAATCGGGTAATAGCCATAAATCCTTCCGGTGGATTGTGGGGGCGATCTGTTTTCGAAGCCACCTGGGTATCTCTTTTTAATATCCTATGCTTTAAACATATTCGGATGAGTCTATCATTATCGATCGTTGACTCAACAGAATCTTTAGGTAACCCCAATATGGTGGTAGTTTCAAACTCGTCAGGAACACGATCATCTCCTATCTCTCCTTCCTCTTCCTCACCAAGAGAAACTTCACCCCCGGAAGATACTTCACTATTGTGCACTTCCATTTCATAATCTGGGCCCTCATCATCCCATTCAGGGTTTGAGGAAGAGGATATGTCATCAAGAGTGAGTTTCTCGGATGTTTCTGTGACTTCTTCCTTTTCTACTAATCTAGATGAACGTCTCTCTGCCATGGTCGCTAAACTACTGAAGAAGCACTTGCATAAGTTAGAGTAAAATAGCCCGTATCCCCCGGTGCATGTGTGTGAACTAAAGTGTGTACGGTGTGTGCAAGAGATGCAAAGTAAGAACATAAGAGCATAATGCAAAGGCTTGGCGAAGCAGAAATGTTCAGGATAGTCTTAAATGTTTGCTCATGTTCATAAGACACTATCCTAACTGTTCATTAAGTTATAAATCACGGCAAACATTGATTGAGCAAGTCAGACATTTCTTGTGCATTGAGTTGGATGGTTTCAGTTCGGTTCAGATATATATGTTGGGATCGGATCGGACGCCCATATAGGAATGGGTTCGGACCGGGGGCAGGACCATGTGTGGTCCAAAGCAGAAATTAATACACTACATACAAATTGGTTCGGTTCGAAAGTTGGTACTTTAAGCAGTCCGGATCGGTCCGAGTACCCATATCTTTCTATGACCATTTCTTTCACTCTGACCCACCCCGGTTGGGCATACCTAGTTTTAATTGTCTTATTTAATTCTCACTCCAACCCGGTCAGATGAACCCCTCTTTCTCCTTCACCTTTATGCCTCTTCTCCCGAAGCGATCTCATACCTCCTTCTCTTCTTCTTCTCCATCCTCTCTATCTCTCAACCAACACCGAACCCAGTCTTATGCCAAAAACCCAAATCAAAGCCAAGCACTTATGCGCTGGAACATTCAACAACAGATTCTAACCCCCTCCGTTACTACCTCGAGATGGCGACGAGGTCATTAATGACGATGGCTGGGGTGGTCATGACGTCAAGGTCAGCCGAGTTCCATGCTCAAATCGTCCGAATCATCCATGAATTCGAATCGAAATCAATTAAAAAGGAATTAACTACAGTTTTTTAACCTACCTATGTAATCGATTCGAGAATTGAAGGGAATTCTGAAGTATTGAGAATTAGGGTTTTTCCTTTCCTCTAAAATCTGGAAGACGAGAATAATAAAAGGATAGAAGGAAGAACAGGAGAGACGGCGGATTTATATGAGTTTACAGTGGCCCGTTGTATTCCCAACCTTCCATCTCGCTCGGACCGGTATGCAAGCCCATATACACATTTAGCCCATCGATCTAGTGGTAGTGGGGTAAAAGAGAAGACGTTCGGATCGGAAACTTGACCCTAATGGAATCATGCACGTTGACCTGACATGCTAATTGAACTCAAAGAAAAATATACAAAAAGTTTACCTGGAGGAGTCACTGGACATCAAGAAGAGTTCCCAGAGTTGTTTAAGATGAAGAAGGTAATTCATACGTTCTATGGTGTATATATAAGTAACAAGAGATACGATTTTATGAAGTAGTGCATCTCTACAAATGAATGGGAGCGACAACTCAATGATTCAACTTCAGCAACCGACGGGCAAATAATGTCGAAGCATGCTCTATCTTCAATAGAAGCGCCCTTCGAGGGGGCAAAATGTTAGCCTACTTTGTGAACTAGGCTACACAAAGATTAAAAGATCAAAAAATGAAGAACAATTTCTCAAAGATTCGGATTGGATCGGATTTCTTTTAGTCAAGGCAGAACAACACAAAGCAGAGAAAGAGAGGGCTTATGCCAAACTGGATCAGTTTGGTCAGATCAGATCTGTCCTCCCAACAGTAGTATATCCGATCCAAACCCATGCACATGAAATGGCAGAATCTATGCCCACGTTCCCTTAAGACTCGAAGTGGTTATACCCACGTTCTCCCAATATTCACCACTAACCTGATGCGCTGTCGCTATCATATCCCATCTGAACCTGATAGTAACAGGACGGGTGCCACGTGGATCCGAACCAAAGCCTTTCCAGGAGCATTTTTCACCTATAAATACACCCCCAAGGCACATTTCAGGGGATCTTTTGGCATTTTCAGAGTTGAAATTCCTGTGAGAACCGAATTCTATCACCATTTTCATATTGCAATCATCTTATAAAATATATTTCATAAAAGATTGAGTGAATATATGTATGATATGAGTGGAAGTGAGTAAGAATCATTGTTTTATCTACATTCAAGTCATCAATACAAGAAGTAGAAAATAGACATAGGCTATTTAACCCCGAACCATTATAAATTGCGTGTTTTCTTCGTTTTTAGTTTCATTTCATCAGAAATTGTTCTTAGTTTGGGTGTTGGAGACATTTTTGGATCTAACATCCTGCGCGGTTGCTTCCTGTCCTTTGTGAGTCACTTAAATGCTTCAGTCAAAACTGTGCGCGATCGACCCTGATGGCGTTCGTTCTATTGTCCCTACTCAGGTCTTATAACTCATTATGCAAATGGATTTTCTGAGGGATTAACACCGGGAGTTGACAATGAAACCCAGGAACTTTCCTGAAGCGACTCTGAAGGAGCATTTCAAGGGGTTGAGTTTCATGTCATACCAACGAAGGATATTGAACATTTCAGAGAGGTCGTGGATGTGACCGCTTGATGCTTTAGATTTTACCAACATGTCGTCCACATACACCTCCATAGACTTTTCAATTTGGTTTTTAAAGAGTCGATTAACCATTTGATGTTCTGTAGCATCGGCATTCTTAAGGCCGATGGGCATGACGCGGTAGCAGTAAAGTCCGAGATCTGTTATGAAAGAGGTGTGATCCTGGTCGTGAAGGTTCACTGGGATCTGATTGTAGCCTAAATAGGCATACATGAAAGATAGCGGCTGGTATCCGGCAGTTGAGTCAACAAGTCGGTCGATCTTTGGAAGTGGCAAATTGTCCTTGGGACATGCTTTGTTAAGCCGGAGAAGTCAACACCCATTCGCCATTTACCGTTGGCCTTCTTGACCAGAACGGGGTTGGAGACCCATTCGGGGTAGTTGGCTTTGCGAATGAAATTGTTGTTGAACAGACAGTCTACCTCTTCCTCAAGTGCTTTAGACCTCTCGGGTCCCAAGAAGCGATGCTTCTACTTAACTGGAATTGTCATAGGATAGATAATTAGACAATGGCATGCGATCGCAGGGTCGATGCCTTTCATATCGGAATGAGTCCATGTGCACACGTCTAGGTTAGCCTTCAAGAAATCTAAAAGATCTTCTTTTATTATGGGATGGAGCTGCGATACTATCGTTAGAACTCTGAATGGATCATCGGGATTAACTAGAATATCTTTGTAGATTCGACCGGGGTAGTCCTTTCTTACTCATGCTCTTCGTCCTTCCGTGGGTCGAGGTCTTCGGAAAGACGGCAGTGGCGCCTGAGCCAAGGCCCAGACACCGCTGATTGCTATGCTGAAATAGTTTTGGCGCAAGATGGGATGGGCACTGCTTTTCCCTTATCCTTATTGTGCGTTCCTTCCATTCTTTTGCATAACATTCTCTAACACTTACTTGATTGCCTCTGACTGTTCCAATCCCGTTTTCTGTCGGAAATTTCATTAGGAGAGACCATGGCGATATGCAAAACCGAAACTCTGTGAGAAAAGGGCGCCCAAGGAAAGCATCATAAGGGGAATCAATATCTATAACCACGAAAGTGAGGATTCGGACCCGGCTCCAATCCCCCCTGCTAGATCCATAGGTAAATCGATCGCTCCTACTGGCGAACTAGAAGCCCCATTGAAGCCGTGGACCATGGCACGACATGGCTTTAAGTCCTTTGTTTATAACTTTATCTGGTCATAAGCTACTTTGAAAATGATGTTAATTGAGCTTCCGGAATCGATTAATACTTTTCGGACAGAAGCGACACCGATCTGAGCAATGATAACCAGTGGATCGGTGGTTAGGATCTCCACCCCAGTAAAATCTCTTTCACGGAAAACGATGTCGTCCCACATGGTCTTTTGGAGCTTGGATGGGAAGGATTCGTTGAGTGTGGAGCAAGTTTCATAAGTAGCACGCTTTATCGAACTAACATACTCTTCCATTTTTCGGAAGTTGTCATGTGTGGGATGAGGTCCGCCACATATGATGTTGATTACGATCCCACGCCTTGGGTTAAATGGACATGGAGCTACTTTGGTGGCTGCTTGAGGCGCTGGTTCCTGAGGCTTGGGATTTGCTTCGGGAGGAAAAGGCTCTTGGACGTATTGCTCAAGTCACTTTTCGTGGATAAGATTTTCAATTGCATCCCTAAGCTGGCGACATTCATTGGTATTGTGGCCGTATACGTCATGGTGTCGGCAGTACCTCCCCGTATTTTTCTCAAGATTGGTTGATTCCCTGGTGCAAGGCTTCTTATACGGCAAAGTGTTGCATGCCTCCAAGTAGATTGTTTCTAGATCCTCGTTTAGCGGGGTGTATGACTCAAAGGCTCGGTAAGGGCGGGGCTTTCTTGGCTCGGTCCGGGCCTAATCGTTGTTCCTTATGTCTTGCCTACCATTGTTCAGTCTTTGCCTATTAGGACCTGCCCCTTGTTCTGATCAAAGAGTTCTCCTACTTGTTTTCTTGTGCGGTTGTTATTCGAAGCACCCGCTTGATGGCCATTGGGGCAACTGGTGGCTAAGAGTCGGTTGCGCCTTGCCTCCTCTTGGCATAAGTACAGACCCGCCTTCTCATAGAAGGCGTCGAGGCTTTTTGGTTGCATCCGATCGATCCACGCCCCGAATTCGGAAGTAGGGAGGACAACTTTGGCTAATTGAAAGAGTACAGTGCGAGGATCTGAGTCCTCGACCTCGGCTAGGGCAATGTTGAACTTGGAGAGGTAGCTCTTGAGCGACTCCGCGGGACCGTGGTATAAGTTAGAAAGGGTAAGGGCATTCTTTGGAGTTGGTACGTGCATCCTGAATTGCTTGACCAACTGTGTCACTAACTGACCGAAGTTGTTAATGAAATCGAGCAGGAGGCAAGAGAACCATAACAGAGTGGTCCCTGATAAGAAGACTGGGAAACATTTGCATTTGATCAGATCGTTTCCTAGACTCGAGTCCACTTGCCATTCATATAGCTTTAGGAAGACACATGGGTCAGTGGTGCCATCGTAGAGCGGCATTTGCAGCATGCTGAAGCATCGCGACCATTCAACTTTGTTTACCCTTCTTATGAAGAGGTTACACCTAATGCGCTTCCCATGAATTGTGCACATTTCCTCGCATTTTCCTCATGATTCTTCGAACCATGTCGGGTAGGTAAGTTGGATGGGGATCTGCCATTGGGATCCATGGGTTTGGCGAGGTTCCGGTTTTCTGTTGCGAGGGCGTCTCCTATGATGGACGTCCGGATCGTCTTCCTCCATGTTCTTGACATCTATGATTAGGTCTTGGTGTGGACAGTGAGGTGGAGTAGGGTGATGCAGACGATGAGGTGGAGCAGGGTGGACCGGGCCCATCATCCTGATTAGTGACCATCGGGTTGTGTTGAGGAAGAGGTTGGCTTGTAGGACCTGGTCCATCATTGATGATCAAGCGAGAGCGGTTTTGGTATTGTGCCCCTCGCTATATGTAACGGTAGTTCGGTCGCCGTTCCCATTGTCGTTGGCGTAACCATTGCCATTACCATTGTCGAGGGCATTAGTGCGGACGGCGATGTTATTGATGAGGCTAAACCACCTCCTTTGATGCTGACCCCTCGACTCAGAAGAGGAAGTTTCCGATATGGTTCGTCGGGGTCGAGTGTTGTTCCGAGTTAGTTGAAGTCGAGCGACGATGCGCTGACTTTCTTGAAGTTATCACATAAGGTCGATGTTATTTCTTAATGCTTGATTAAGCTCGACCGCCGTGGTCTCATATTTTTCATTAAGCGCGTGGATTTGAGTTTTTGTCGCGAGCTCTTCGGGGTCCACGGTTGGAGGGACGGTTTCATTAGTGGTCGGGATGTTCGTTGGTTGAGGCTGGGATGTACCGACCTCGTCTGCAGCTGAAGAGCCGACCATTGTGTTCTTTGGTCACTTTGCCATCGTAAGCGGACTCGACAATAGGTTTAGCAAGGAACCTCAAGCTCGTCGGGGTCGAGATGACAACGTGCGACAAAGGCGCAAAATTCGAGTCTTCTTAGTGAAAGCACCAAATGTTGACGGCAAAAAATGTCGTAAACACCAAAGATTCCAATTACTAGGAATAGTTAATTTGGTCGCACAGACAAGAGCAGAAAAGCAGTAAATAACACAAGAGATTTATAGTGGTTCGACCTCGTGAGAGGCCTATGTCCACTTTGAAGCGTTTTTGGAATATTATTTATCACAAAAAGTTACAAGGTTGAGATCCTCTCATGACATCTCATTACATTCATTACATTCATCTTTATGCTAGATGATGTCATAATTAAGCTATATGATGTCAAGCTTAGGGCTATATGATGTCACCTCTAAGGCATGATGTCAACGTCCTCATATATGATGTCATAATTATCATATATTAAATATCTCAAGAAAGGGAACACTTTTGCCCTTCTTCTTCCTCAAATGGGAGATGCCATTAATGGAGCTCTCTAGAGGTCCCAAGGTCTCAAAATCCAACCCCTCTCAAGTGTGAAGTCATGGGGTATTTATAGGAAAGGAGTAGGTAGGAGTTAGGTAGGAGTAGGTAGAAATAGGGAAGCACATGCAGAAATTCGCAAGTAGAGCCTGCACGTACGAAAAGTTCCCACCTAGACATGAGGCAAGAAATTTCGCACCTCGTGTGTGCGAAATTTCGAACCTCGCAGGCGCGAGATTTCACGCCTTGAGGGTGCGAGATTTAGCACCTCGAGGGTGCGAGATTCCGCGCTTCGAGGATGCGACATTTTGCACCTTGAGGGTGCAAGATTTCGCACCTTAAGGGTGCGAGATTTCGCACCTCGAGGGTGCGAGAATTCGCACCTCGAGGGTGCGAGGCTCTGCACCTCGAAGGCTGCGCGAATGGGAGTTTTTTGGGTGCCGTGAGGTCTTTGTTGGCGTGGTCCCTCTTCATCCTGTTTCCTTCGCTCCCAAACATCCCTTTCGACTTTAGTTCCATGCGATTCATGTCGAGCGTGTCTTGTATACTTTTGGGAATCGGGCCAAAAAGCCGGTTACCACCTGCCATTACTTGTACACCTGATCCTATGTTTAGTTCTTACATGCCTATCTTTATTATGCATATTCTGTCATTATTCCCATTCTATCACCATATGCATGTTCTGTTAGTATGCCTATTTCTGTTATCATATGCATGTTTTGTTAGTATGCCTATTTCGGTTCTCTTCTCTCCCTTTGTAAAGGCCTGCAAATCCGTAAACTTTGAGTTGACTAATATTACACATGTCCAATCCAAAATGCACGAAAATATGATTCTTTAATTGAAAGAAAATTAGAGGATGAGAAAAGAAAGAAAGAAATATTGGAATAAAAGAATAAGAAGAAGAACCAACACCACATAGAGTCTCACATCACAGCGGAATCAAATATAATATAGAAACAAATTTTTATTTAAAACTTGAAAAAAATACTTACAATCATCAGAGTACAATAATACATCTAGACAGTTATAATAACCTTTCCTCATATCCATAACACAATGGAATAAATAATGAATATCATACGTCTGGACACCTCCAGCTCGTCTCTTCACGGCATCCGGTAACCTAAACCTAAAAAATCCGGTCTAACCCGAGCATTACAAACACCGGGTCAGTCTAGTGAACCAGAGTGAGAAAAACTCCCTAAGTTTATAAGCAAACATCTAAATTGATTTTAAAGTCAATGAATCTTTTCTGAAAGAAAAGGATAATCGTAAGACCTATCCACACATAAACATGGATGGTTTTCACCTTATGATAACCCAAAACATTTTTGAAATCATATCTTATTTTGATATTATAATAGTGTCTAAATACGTATAAATAACAATCTAGCGGAATACTTACATCTCACGCTCCACATATATAATATACAATCAAAAACTGCGGGTGCTTATTGGATATTGAATTCCAACTATGACAAGGTATGAAACCACCTTCCGATAGTGTATCTCTAGAGGGGAATACACTGGGTTCAACAAGAACATCTTGCAACCTGGCCACACATGACCGACCACTCATTTCGCTTGAGTGTATCAAATTTATATCACCAACGGTTGGGAGCTACCCACCGTTTCCCGAAAAGGGAGAACATCGAAAATACATTAAAGAATGAAATGGATTTTCTCTATATAGGTGATAGTACACCCTACTGGGAGCGACCCACATAGCCATGTTGCATGCCCAATTTCCGTCATTCTCCAGTTGATGAGGCTTGAGGTTATAACTATCTTTTGATCATCTGGTTGCCACTCGCTTTGGGTGCCACATCGTCAGATTCGTCAAATCACTAACTGATGTCCATAAATATACTCTAAGTATGAAAGAAGTGTCCTTCTTTGCCACCAACTCGGTATATTTGTAAAAAATCAACGTACGTTGTTTTCAGAAAATGCTCTATCAGACATTCTTCCAAACAAGCCATCCAGGAATAGGATGAACCGAAGGCACCCTCCTACTACACACAAAGGATTGGTAGCGAGTAGTCCTTGCAATCTGCAAAATCTCAACCATGTCCTAATCACGTTAGAAAACCTCTGGTTGCAAGTCAGAGAAATTCGACAACAATCCTTCCACTTATGAAGATCCACGGTCTTCAATTTCTCCATCTCGATCAGTTTCTGAACATCTTCAACATTTTACGTATTTGCTGGTTGGAATGGTTTTTGAATATAAATTTGATCCCGGTTTTTCCATTCCAACAATTGATTTGGCCATATTTTGATAGTTGGTGATTTAGCTATCAAAATAAACAACCAACGTCCATTAAAAATAAAATGGATTTATTGGGTCAGTATACAACGTCACTTGGCCTCTTTAGTTAAACAGTTGTTAATTAAATTTCTAAATCTTCGAATATTTGGAATACCGCTTGCCCAATTCTTATTTCCAAATCAATTTATTCAACTTATACCTCTTCAAATTAGAGTTTATAATATCCTTCATGGAAACATTAATTTAATTCCCTCTACTATACTCGTTTCTAAACTAATATCACCTTCGATTAATCCTGAAGTCATTCAAGTTTTGGTATTTTATTTACCTCTCAGACCTTGAGTCGACAACATTCTTATCTTAAGGATAGATACGAGTTTATCAACGAAATCTCATTCCAATCATTATCCCAACACTTCTATTTATCATATGATTTTTAAATATGGTTTTTAACTCCATTTATTCTCTTTTGAAAACTCTTGTACAATTCCAAAAACATCACTGTTTCCCCATCTTTGCCCTTTTAAAATCCCTTTAACTCCCTTCAGATTACAAATCTCATTTTGAATTGGTACCGATTCTTATACTATTTATCCATTTATTACTTGCCTTTATAAATATCCAATTGGATTTTATATAAATCTGACCAATAGAATTCTTAATAGGAGTTCTCATTAAATATAAATTCGTTCACAATTTCACTTAACTACACATAAGGCTTTATAACTTCATAAACTTCCATTGAAGGAAACAAAAGTTCAAGATTTATCACCTTGATTATAATTAAATAAAAAATGATCAATTCCAATATTTTAGAAATCAATTTGTTTACTTTAGTATTAATAGTTAATCTTCCTTTTCAAACAATTAAAATAATAATTGGTTTAAAAAAATTTAACGATTCGATAATTTATATGATAATCCATCTTGGTTTAAATCAGTTGACTTTGTCGACTTAAAACAAGGTTAATCCGCTAACCAAGTCCATTAGTCCCTTCTTTAAAATAAATCAATGTAAATAATTCCATTTAATTTAATTAGCAATCTAAGTAAATTAAATAATCACATTTAATCAATATTTTGAAAGGATTTTGCGTGTGCCAGTGTAATTGAAAAAGAGTTTCAGGCGGCATTAGCAGCTGGGGAATATAAGGTAGGAATATATATATATATATATATATATATATATATATATATATATATATCGTTGGTACCGCTATTTAACGTCGACCCTTAAAATTTAACCAAGACACACGAACTTCAAAAATACCGAAATTGGACGTCATGGTATAATTTGATGTTACAGTCCTAATGAAACTAATTTCGTTGAAAACGGACTCCATTTGCAAAAACGGTGCTATTTAGATCCCAATTTATCCATCGGTTAACTTTAAATTTCGCATACCGACAAAACAACTTCGTTTAGCTCCAAAATGTAAATCTAGCGATAATAAATCATACGTTTTCCTATTAAACTCTTTTCGTCGGAAACAGAGGTCATTTGAAAAGAAAGCGATTTCTAAGGCCTATGTACTGTTGAAAAAATATTATAAAATTCCAAACCAGTTCAGTTAATAAAAATAAACTAATATTATCTTATATACCCAAATATAATATTATATAACTTCAAAATAAACACATTCAGATTTCAAACACAACATTTAAACATCCCGGGTTAAATGATATTCAAATCTATATAAAAATTCCTTTATATTTATTAATTAAACGTTATCGTTTATTAAAGAATTCCATAGCGACTATTCGAAAATTTGAATTGAACATAACTTGCCATCTATAATATGAAATCATCATTTTTCACTTTCTTAGAAGAATACAATCAAATGGATTCAAACATTTCTTGTTTCACAGAAATCCAACTTATATCGGATCCTGTATATTCAATTAAATTTCAAATCGAAAATTACAAACTACCACGGTGTTTCGAGCTCGTTTTAATTAAGTTAAGTATATATATTCGAACTCCATTTTATTAAATAAATTTGATATAAAATCCATTTATATTTCCAATATAATATATATATATATTTCAATATTCAAATTTAAATGACCGAAAAATCTAGGACGATACATTCTTCCCCCCTTAAAAGAATTTCGTCCCTGAAATTATAATGTAAGAAGAATGCTCTGAACCCAATTATTTTAAAATAATTATTTTTGAATTATCATCAAATCAAATTCAAACTCTTTAAAAATTTCAAAAATTTCGCCAGCACCTCCTCTGCGTGGTTCGATCGGTATAACTACAACTGCCACTCTAGGACTTAACTATTCCAAAAGAAAACCAAAGCCCAAATGGATACCCAACTCAGAGGTATAAATCAATCACCAACCAATAATATTAAGGTTTACCTATTTGTCGGGCAAATCAATTCCAATTTCGTAGCCAATCAACTAACTGCTCTTTATCTTCCAATATGTACTTCAAATCTGTGTAACCAAATCAATTCCATTGCCTTCTGGAATTTGCACTTAACTCAACTCGCAATGCGAGTAACAGTTTAGGGTTAAATAATTCCATCTCATTTCATAACAGGTTTTATTTCCAATTTATTTTACTGGGATTATTTTTCCTTGCTTCCAACTCATTCAATATCCTTATTGATGTGTTGATGGATTTTATCCAACCAATCCAACGTCCAAACAACAAATAACCAAATCATTTAAATTATATTCAACATTGATACGTACTGGTCTGCATTCACTTTGGTTTAACATATTTTAATATCAGTCGATTAATATATGATTGATTTCCGTTATTATCCATTCGACTTTCAAATCCCAATTTTATTCAATTCTATATGATTTCCATCTTAAATTAATTCACTTAACTAGATTGAGTTTCATTTTCCATATTCAATTAACCAGTTGTTTTCTAACCAATTCAATTTCTTTTCATAATCTAGTTCGAATTCAAATCAATACAACCAAACAAACTATAGTACTATAATACAGAAAATTATTTCCTTTTTATATAAAAGTATAGTTTGGGCAAAATTATTTCATTTACCCTCTTCATAAAATAATATTGGTTAATTGCCAGTTCAATATGGTTTCTCAACACTTGAACAGATCAATCAACACAATACAAAATAATTTTTATATAAAATTTATAAATAAGTCCACTCGTGTATATATACCCAAACTCAATCTAGGATCTTACCATCCCCATCTCTATCGAGTTACGCCACAAATCCTAGGTTTCTACTTAACCAATAGCTTTAAGGCCTGCAAATCCATATGCTTTGAGTTGACTAATATTACACAGTTTAATCTAAAATGCATGAAAAAACGAATCTTTAATAGAAAGAAAATTAGAGGATGAGAAAAGAAAGAAATAAATATTATAATAAAAGAAGAACCAACACCACACAGAGTCTCACAGCGCAGCGGAATCAAATATAATATAGAAATAAATCTTTATCTGAAACTTGAAAAAAATTCTTAAAATCATCAGAGTACAACAATACATCTGGACAATTATAATATCCTATCCTCATATATATCACACAGTGGAATAAATAATGAATATCATATGTCTGGACACCTCCAGCTCGTCTGTTCATGGCATCCGGTAACTTGAATTTGAAAAACCCGGTCTAACCCGAGCATTACAAACACCGGGTCAGTCCGTTGAACAAGAGTGAGAAAAACTCGCTAAGTTTATAAGCAAACATCCAACTTGATTTTAAGGTTAACAAATATTTTCTGAAAGAAAAGGATAACAGACCGATCCACACATAAACATAGATGGTTTTTACCTTACGATAACCTAAAACATTTTTGAAATTAAATCTTATTTTGATATTATAATAGTGTCAAAATACATATAAATAACAATCTAGCGGAACACTTGCATCTCACGCTTCACATATATAGTATACAATCAAAAACCATGGGTGCTTATTGGAGATTAGATTCTGAATATGACAAGGTTTGGAACCATCATCCGATAATGTATCTCTAAAGGGGAATACACTGGGTTCTACAAGAACATCTTGCAACCCGACCACACATGGCCGACCACTCATTTCGCTTGAGTGTATCGAATGTATATCACCAACAGTTAGGAGCTACCCACCGTTTCCTGAAAAGGGACAACATCAAAAATACATTAAGGAAATGGATTTTCTCTAGATAGGTGATTATATAACCTAATAGGAGCGACCCACTTAGCCATGTTGCCTGCTCGATTTCTGTCATTTCCCGGTTGATGAGGCTTGCAGTTATAACTATCTTTTGATCATCTGGTCGCCATTCACTTTGAATGCCTCATCGTCATATTCGTCAAATCACTAATTGACGTCCACAAATATACTTTGGGTATAAAAGAAGTGCGCTTTTTGCCTCTAAATCGGTATATTTGTAAAAATCAACGTACGTGGTTTTTTGACAATACTCTGTCAGACATTCGTCCATACAAGTCATCCAGGAAAAGGATGAACTAGAGGCACCCTCCTACTGCACCCAAAGGATCAATAATGAGAAGTCCTTGCAATACGCAAAATCACAACCACGACCGAATCACGTCAGAAAATGTCTGGTTGCAAGTCAGAGAAATTCAACAGCAATCCTTCCACTTATGACATCCACGGTCTTCAATTGCTCCATATCGATCAGTTTCTGAATATCTACTACATTTTACGTATTTGTTTGTAACACCCCGTAATTTTAATATTAAAGTCAACAAATTTAAGAATACTTAATTTCAAATGAGGGAATTAAGGGAAACGGGTTGCGCCATAGCATTCGTCTCGGAATTCTGCTTGAGATAAAGTCCGAGTTTGCGTAAAACGGACACCGTATGAAGGAGATATGGACGAACGAAGTTAGGCGGAAAAACCAGAAGAAGAAAAATAAATGCACTGGCGCACTTGGGAAGTGCGCCAGTACAAAAATACACTGGCACGCTTCCCAAGTGCACCCAGGCCGAGCAAAAAGCCTGCACAGCTTTCTGGTGTGATCTGATCCATACTATGACTCATTGCTGAGTTATTTCTGACTCCTTGCTGAGTCATTAGGAATGAGGTGTCACCCTATCCTGACTGAATGGTTTTGATTAACCCTAAGATCATCCGACGGCTATAATTAAATTGAAATTCTATATAAACATGTGTAGACTCAAACCCTAAAATCAAATAAAAATTGGAACTATGGTCGTCCTGCTATCACTTTGCAACCTAGAGTAGCCGCCACCATTTAGGCGGAAGAAAAGCTAATCAACTCAATTCTATTCAACTCTAATCTAAACAATAACTAATCTACTACAAAGGCGAGCTAAATCAATTTCAGATTTCAGATTCCAGAACTCAAGACCTTCTTTGAATTGTGAGTTCGATTTCTTTAATAAGATAATTAACAATTTAATTAGATTGAGTTATGATTTGGGTTATATGGTTATGTTGTGAATCATTGTCCGTTATGTTATTATCTTTGTTGTAAATCTATGATGTTATTGTCTATGTTGTAAAGTTGTGATGTTATTATCTATGTTGTAAATCTATGTTAATTGTTGGCCTATGTACAATCAATTCATAATGATGCTTCATATGCTAGTTTGGTTATGTTGTTGGAACTAATTCATATGTTAAATCATATGTAAGTTTAACTTGATAATTCTATATGCAAGTTTGGATGTTAATTTAGATATGAATCATATGCAAGTTAGTGAGAATCATATACCACCTTACATGTTTCATGACATCTATTTTATGCGTAAGCTTGGATCTAAAGTATAGGCTAAGACATGTGTGAGTTATATGCTAGTATACAAAATTCTATATGCTAGTTTACATGTAGATCTTAATTTACATGTTTAGATGCAAGTTTACACCTTATGATTAGATCTATGAATCCATAGTTTATGCAAGTTTGTAACTTTGGCCTATGCAAGTTTTGGATGAAAAACCTTATTCACACATGCAAGTTCACCCCTTATGTTTAGATCCAGTTTTTAATCTACGCATGTTGTGATGTTTTCTCTTATTTTCCATAAGTTAGACTATTCGAGTCTAACGTATATTTCACATTAAACGAACGAACGTATAGCGTGGGGCAATGGGATAATATTAAAAGATTTAATATTGAGAATTGGCATAAATGCCTTAAATGTGATGTTAATTGGTATAATTTTATATACCATAAATAGATGGACATAATTAAAGTGTTAATTATAGACATAGTTAAATTTGTAGTTGATTGACAATTTGAATAGGGAAATAAATTCAAATTGGGGATAATTAATTATGTGTAATTAATCGCCTAAGACACGAGGTTAGACTCGTTTGTGGTGTAAGACTGCCCGGACCCGCCCAGCAAATCCAGCTGCCACAAATGCCAGTCTAATGTGAGAGGTCAAAGGCATGAATTAAATGCATAACAGTCGTAAAGACACAAGGTTAGGCTCGTTTGTGGTGTAAGACTGCCCGGACCCGCCCGACAAATCCAGCTGCCACAAATGCCAGTCTAATGTGGGAGGTCTTTACAAGGTTACGGTCTTAATGAATTAAGAAACACTTAACCAGATAAACATGTAGTGGGACATGAGGGGGTTATGTGGGTGCCTTGGGTGGCATGGGGAATTTAGTGGGTGCCTTGGGTGGCATTTGAAATACGATTAGATGCACTTAACCAAGATTGAAACATGTAAGAAGACATGAATAAGAATGGGGTTAAGTGGGAAAAACCTTAGAGGGGACCAAGCATAGGTGGAAAGCTTGTGTCATGCATGGGAGCCCTTTTCAAACCAGTAACCCATTAAGTATCTTTGTGGGCTCGACCCAAGTCGAGGACGGGACATGCGTACTGGATATGATTGTAAGAGGTCAAAACGGGTCAGCGGTGGCAACGCAAGTCCAACGGGTTCATGTGCGTGTGTGGGTTCGGGCTGGTAGGTAAGACGTTGTTGCATCGTGTAGATATAAGCCGTGCATTTTTGGTAGTATCGGATTACCACTTTGGGGAGTGATACACCCCACTGTGGGGCCAGCACGGGTATCTACGAGTTAGGGAGCCGATCGAATGGGGGTAGTGGGTACACCTAATGGAGATAGGGGTAGACGGCACCTATGGAGGTAGCTAGGGGTACACGAAACTACCATTAGCAGTATTAAGTTCTGTAGGTGGGATCAACCTTTAGGGTGACTAGTGGTGGTGCAATATAGTAATTATCCTATAGTGATTAGGGGCGCATTTAACGTTATCTTTGTTCGTCTTATTTCCTTGTTTGTTTTGTCATACCCAATTGTTCACAGTCATTTCCTTATTTTCTAGCTTATGCCTTATCCTAGTTATTTTGATAATTATATTGTTAAATTTATCGCACTCGCCAGACTTTATGTCTGACCCCCTTTTCTTTCCACCTCTTTTCTTCCTTTCACTCCCCTCCCCCTCAGGTTTGCAAGGAGGGAATACTACAGGTTAATGCCGATTTCTTCCAGTTGCTTGAAAAGAGTAGATGTATCGCTTGGGACCCTCTCATCTTTATGGCTTTGCTTATGATCAGTGGGGATTTATGCATTTATGTTATTTAAGTATTTACTTCTTTATGTACTTTGAAGTTTTTGGAAAAGACTATTGATCCTGTTGTAATGGTTTTGGAGACTACTTATGTAAACTCGTTTTGAGTTATGATGCTATGAAATAAGTTTTAACTTCCGTTGTGTTCTTTTATTTATTTATTCTTGTAATTTATCTGTGCTATACAACAATAACGCTTCATGGACATTGATGCATTCCTTTTGTGAGTGACATTAATGGACATGGGGTGTTACACGTGGTATCAGAGCTATGGTTACAAGAACAGATTAAAAGTTTGGAAAAGTGTTTTCAAAAGTATTATTTTCCTAGAAAGTATTTTCAAAAACTTGTTTTAAAGAAGCTATTTTCAAGGAAAGTTTACTTTAAAGAGCATAATCCCCGCAAGCCATACATCTCTCTTTCGCTTCCCTTGTTTTGAAACTCTTTCTTTTTTTTCCTTTCAGCATGTCTGGAGCATCTGAGATACCAGAGGGTGTTCATGTACCTGGTTGGTTTCGTCAATATCTTGAGGCTAAGGCCGCTGCCACAGGTCCGGCCGACATTCCACCTCCTCCTCCCCCAGCTCCAGTCATTCCTCCGCGTGGAGATACTTTCTCCAAGATATGTAAAGACTTTCGTTCGATGGGTGGAAAATCTTTTAGTGGATCTGAAACGTTCATTGAAGCTAGAAATTGGTTGAAAGAAGTGGAGGATCTGTTTGGCATTTTCGATTTGGACGATTGTAAGAAGGTCCAATTGGATGCCTTGTTGATGATGGACGAAGCTTCATTTTGGTGGGAGGTCACTAATGGAGAGCATCCAGTTGATACATGGTCGGATTTCAGGCGTAGGTTTGAGGCAAAGTTTCTCTCACGGACTGAAGAGAATCTATACATGGAAAGGTTTTTCGAATTAAAGCAAAGGAATCTGTCAGTAAAAGAATACGTCAACAAGTTCAATCAATTGGTGAGATTTGGCTTGGACTTGGTGAATACAACCGAAAAGAAGGCCCTGAGATTTGTTAAGGGTTTGAACGAGCCGCTACATGGGTTAGCTATGACCCACATCCCTATGGGGGCTACCTTTGAGAGACTAGTTGACATGGCGCTTATGCATGAAGAGGAGAAGGGCGCCAATGCTAATAAGGCACCCGAGAAGAAAGGGGATCAAAAGAAACCGCAGCAACAACAACAAAACAAGAAAGGCGGGAAGAACAATATTGGCAAAGGAAAGAAGAAGTGCTTTAATTGTGGGACACCAGACCATCTGAGTAAAGACTGTAGGAAAAAGAAGAAGACTGGTTGTTTCCACTGTGGAGAGGCAGGTCATCTAGTTAAGGACTGCCCAAGGAAACAAGGGAAAGGGCAAAGAACTTCTGGAGGGCAGCTTCAGGCTCTCGTGGCACCAGGGCAGGCAAGGGAGCAGGTCCAGGCTCTCGCGGTCCCACCGCTGCAAGAACGAGGTAGAAACATTTCCGTTGAGAGTTTAGTTTTTTTGTTTGATCATCCTGTCTGTACTTTATTTGATTCTGGCGCATCACATTCGTTTATCTCTACATCATTGGTTGAAACACTACACTTAAATACTAGTCTTGTTGTGGATCCCATTGTAGTCTCAAATCCTATTGGTGGGTTGGCTCATTTACCCATGGTTTGTAGGGATTTGAGATTGTCTATCTTAGGAGTTGTTTTTGAATGTAATGCTTTTATGCTTGGTTTCATAGGCTATGGGTTGATTCTAGGGACGGATTGGCTAGCCAGATGTGGTGCCATCCTAGATTATGAACGAAGGGTAGTAAAATTGTTGACTCGTAGTGGAAAGACCCTTGATATTTATTGTGACCCTAGAGGATCGTTGATGCTTGGTTATCTTGAGTCACTTGATGCATCCAATGATGATTTGCATTCTGTTCGTATAGTCCGTGAATATGTTGATATCTTCGATGAGGTGAGGGGTCTACCCCCAAAACGTGAGATAGACTTTCGTATTTATCTTGTAGACAATGCAAAACCAGTATCTCTGCCAGTACGCGACATGGCTCCTCGTGAGAAGAGGGAGCTCAATAAGCAAGTAGGGGAGTTGCTTGAGAAAGGGTTCATAAGACGTAGTATATCGGAGTGGGGTGCTCCAGTAGTATTTGCTACGAAGGCGGATGGGTCTCTTAGGCTTTGTGTGGACTATAGAGAACTTAACAAACTTACTAAGAAGAATAGTCACCCACTGCCGAGGATTGACGATCTCTTTGATCAGTTAGTTGGCGCCTCAGTGTTTTCGCAGTTGGACTTAGCCACTGGTTTCCATCAGTTGAGAGTGGTTGAGGATAGCATAGACAAGACTGCCTTTAGGGCTCCGGATGGTTTCTATGAGTGGCTTGTAATGCCCTTCGGTTTGACAAACGCCCCTGCATACTTTGTTGACTTGATGAGTAGGGTGTTTAGGGAGTACCTTAATAAATTTGTGGCGGTCTTTGTGGATGACATCTTGATCTTTTCTAAGAGCGAGGAAGAGCATGCCCTACATCTTAGGGAAGTATTGGAGACCCTTCAAGCGCGTAACCTTAAAGCTAAATTTTCTAAATGCCACTTTTGGAGGAAGGAAGTGCGATTCTTAAGGCACGTGGTTTCCAAAGAAGGGATACCTGTGGATCCCGCGAAGGTGATGGCCATCCAAGATTGGAAGGTCCCTAAAAATGCTACCAAGGTGAGGAGTTTCTTGGGGTTGGCCGGCTACTATAGGAAGTTTATCAAGGACTTCGCAAAAATATCAGCCCCATTAACACGCTTGACAAAGAAGAACCTAGTTTTTACGTGGAACGTAGATTGTGATGATGCGTTCCAACGTTTAAAGAGAGCTTTGACCACAACCCCAGTCTTAGTGTTATCAGATGGGTGTAAGCCATTTACCAATTTATACCGATGCTTGTGGGATAGGACTAGGCGTAGTCTTAATGCAAGAGGGAAGGGTAATAGCCTATGGAGGAAGGCAGTTGCGAGTACATGAGAGAAATTACCCTACGCATGACCTAGAGTTGGCCGCTATTGTTTTCGTGCTTAAGTCTTGGCGCCATTATCTTCTTGGCGAGAAATTCGAATTGTTCACTGACCACAAATCGCTAAAATACTTGTTCTCTTAGAAGGACTTAAAGTTAAGGCAGCAAAGGTGGATGGAATTCTTAGCTTCCTACGATTTCGAGATAGCATATACCCCTGGCAAGGGTAACGTGGCGGCAGACATCTTAAGTAGGAAAAGGTTGTCCTTGAGTCCATTGTTTGTTGAACGGCGAAGCTTAGAGTTTATCTCTATGTTTGACTTTAGACCTTCCATTGACTTTGTACCCAGTTTGCTAGCATCCTTAGAGGTTAGACCTATACTTTTGAGACGGATTGGTGAGGCACAGCGAGATGACCCACAATTAGTTGAGTTAGTAGAGAAGCTCATAAGGGGGGAGTCATCGAGCCATCTCATTAGGTATACCCTAGATGATAAGGGTTGGTTACGAGGGATGGTAGACTTTATGTACCACAAGACGAGAATTTGAGAAAGACCATTCTTGATGATGCACAACGTTCGAAGATGACCATTCATCCCGGCGAGGGCAAGATGTACATGGACATGAGACGAGTTTACTTTTGGGACGGTATGAAGAGGGATGTGGCCTAGTTCGTTGCTAGATGCTTGGTGTGCCAACAAGTAAATGCAGAGCAAAAGAAGCCCGGTGGGTTGCTTCACCCATTGGAGATCCCACAATGGAAGTGGGAGAGTGTCTCGATGGACTTTATTGACGGGTTACCGAGATCGAGGAAGGGTAATATGGCGATTTGGGTCGTGGTACACAGACTTACTAAGAGCGCCCATTTCATTCCCGTGAAGAGTAAGAGGACTGCTCCATGGTTAGACTCCGTATACATTCGAGAGATAGTTCGTTTGCACGGTGTTCCTTCTAGCGTAGTGAGCGATCGCGATCCTATCTTTACTAGCGAGTTTTGGAAGAGCTTGCAAGAGGCGGTAGGGACTCAATTATGTTTGAGCACCGCATATCATCCTTAGTTGGACGGCCAGACTGAGAGGGTGAATCTTATTCTAGAGGACCGTTTGAGGCTATGTGTTTTAGACTTCGGAGGTACATGGGAGGAGCATCTTCCTTTGGTGGAGTTCGCATATAATAACAGCTTTCAGTCTAGCATTGGCATGGCATCTTTCGAGGCTCTTTATGGACTGCCGTGTCGTTCGCCTACATGTTGGTGGGAATCTACAGAAAAGATCTTGCTTGGGCCCGATATGATTAGAGGGACTTCGGAAAAGATCGATTTGATTCGAAGGAGGATGAAGACGGCGCAAGATAGGCAGAAATCTTATGCGGACAAGAGGAGGACAGATCTTGAGTTTGATATTGGGGACATGGTCTTTATCAAGGTGTCTCCATTACGGAATGTTGTTCACTTTGGGTCCGTTGGGAAGTTAGCACCAAGGTTCGTAGGGCCGTTTCCTATTAAGGAGAGGAATGGACAGATGACGTATAGAGTGGAGTTGCCCGAGAGACTTAGTGGTGTACACGACGTATTCCATGTATCACATTTGAGGAAGTGCTTGCATAAGACCGCAGAAGTGGTAGAGCCGAGCTTGCTTAGAGAGGTGGATATAAAGCGTGATGTGACGATTCGACGAGCTCCTACGTGCATTCTTGGTCGGAGATTAAGAAGTTGAGGAATCGAGAGGTCAGGCTAGTCAAAGTGCAATGGGAAGATGATGAGAGCAACGCTACTTGGGAGACGGAAGAGAAGATGCGTTCATTGTACCATTTTCTTTTCGAGGGTATGTCTTTTAATTTCTCTTTTAGCGCTTACCTTGTACTCGTTTTATCTTTAGTATGTCCTCTCGCTAGTATCTTTGACCTTTAGGTAGGGTAGTCCTATGGTTGAAACATGTGTTTGAGACATGTTATGCATGATGGATGCATGTGGATGCAAGTGTTTGCTAGTGGTTGCTCGTGGATACATATACACACACTTTAGGCACTAGATCGGCTCAATCACCTTCATGTCGCATATAAATGTGTGTGAATATTTAAGTTAATGGATGTATAATGGTTGTGTTATCATATGGATGCTGCATTTTGATGAATGGTTGTGCACACACGTAGAAATAATATGTATCGATAGGATTCTTTCGCATACATAATGGACGCATGACACTATCATGATTTGCATCAAGGAGGTCAACTGAATCAGTAGACCGCCTGATTTTTCATTAGATAAGGAACATATACACACACTTCTTGCATATGTTCATACAGCATTAGAAATTTTGTAAGGACAATGGATGCCTGTGTTTGATGGTTGAGTAGATGGATGATTGAATATTAGGATATGCATTCTCCTTAACTTGGAGATTTCGGGTGCGAAATCCTTTAAGGAGGGGAGAATGTAACACTCCGTAATTTTAATATTAAAGTTAACAAATTAAAGAATACTTAATTTCAAATGAGGGAATTAAGGGAAACGGGTTGCGCCATTGCGTTCGTCTCGGAATTCTACTTGAGATAGAGTCCGAGTTTGCGTAAAACGGACGCCATATGAAGGAGATATGGACGAATGAATTTAGGTGGAAAAACCAGAAGAAAAAAAATATAAATGCACTGGCGCACTTGGGAAGTGCGCTAGTACAAAAATACACTGGTGCACTTCCCAAGTGCGCCCAGGCCAAGAAGAAAGCTTGCACAGCTTTCTGGTGTGATCTGATCCATACTGTGACTCATTGCTAAGTCCTTTATGACTCCTCGCTGAGTCATTAGGGCTGAGGTGTCACCCTATCCTGACTAAATGGTTTTGATTAACCCTAAGATCATCCGACGGCTACAATTAAATTGAAATTCTATATAAACATGTGTAGATTCAAACCCTAAAATCAAATAAAAATTGGAACCATGGCCATCATGCTATCACCTTGCAACCTAGAGTAGCCGCCACCATTTAGGAGGAAGAAAAGCTAATCAACTCAATTCTATTCAACTCTAATCTAAACAATAACGAATCTACTACAAAGGCGAGCTAAATCAATTTCAGAACTCAGATTCCAGAACTCAAGACCATCTTTGAGTTGTGAGTTCGATTTCTTTAATAAGATAATTAACAATTTAACTAGGTTGAGTTATGATTTGGGTTATATGGTTATGTTGTGAATCATTGACCGTTATGTTATTATCGATGTTGTAAATCTATGATGTTATTGTCTATGTTGTAAAGTTGTGATGTTATTATCTATGTTAATTGTTGGCCTATGTACAATCAATTCATAATGATGCTTCATATGCTAGTTTGGTTATGTTGTTGGAACTAATTCATATGTTAAATCATATGTAAGTTTAACTTGATAATTCTATATGCAAGTTTGGATGTTAATTTAGATATGAATCATATGCAAGTTATTGAGAATCGTATACCACCTTACATGTTTCATGACATCTATTTTATGTGTAAGCTTGGATCTAAAGTTTAGGCTAAGACATGTGTGAGTTATATGCTAGTATACAAAATTCTATATGCTAGTTTACATGTAGATCTTAATTTACATGTTTAGATGCAAGTTTACACCTTATGATTAGATCTATGACATCCATAGTTTACGCAAGTTTGTAACTTTGGCCTATGCAAGTTTTGGATGAAAAACCTTATTCATACATGCAAGTTCACCCCTTATGTTTAGATCTAGTTTTTATTCTATGCATGTTGTGATGTTTTCTCTTATTTTCCATAAGTTAGACTATTCGAGTCTAACGTATATTTCGCATTAAAATGAATGAACGTACAACGTGGGGCAATGGGATAATATTAAAAGATTTAATATTGAGAATTGGAATAAATGCCTTAAATGTGATGTTAATTGGTATAATTTTATATACCATAAATAGATGGACATAATTAAAGTGTTAATTATGGACATAGTTAAATTTGTAGTTGATTGACAATTTGAATAGGGAAATTAATTCAAATTGGGGATAATTAATTATGTGTAATTAATCGCCTAAGACATGAGGTTAGACTCGTTTGTGGTGTAAGACTGCCCGGACCCGCCCAGCAAATCCAGCTGCCACAAATGCCAGTCTAATGTGAGAGGTCAAAGGCATGAATTAAATGCATAACAGTCGTAAAGACACAAGGTTAGGCTCGTTTGTGGTGTAAGACTGCCCGGACCCGCCCAGCAAATCCAGCTGCCACAAATGCCAGTCTAATGTGGGAGGTCTTTACAAGGTTACGGTCTTAATGAATTAAGAAACACTTAACCAGATAAACATGTAGTGGGACATGAGGGGGTTAAGTGGGTGCCTTGGGTGGCATGGGGAAATTAGTGGGTGCTTTGGGTGGCATTTGAAATATGATTAGATGCACTTAACCAAGATTGAAACATGTAAGAAGACATGAATAAGAATGGGGTTAAGTGGGAAATACCTTAGAAGGGACCAAGCATAGGTGGAAAGCTTGTGTCATGCATGGGGGCCCTTTTCAAACCAGTAACCCATTAAGTATCTTTGTGGGCTCGACCCAAGTCGAGGACGGGACACGCGTACTGGATTTGATTGTAAGAGGTCAAAACGGGTCAGCGGTGGCAACGCAAGTCCACTGGGTTCATATGCGTGTGTGGGCCCGGGATGGTAGGTAAGACGTTGTTGCATCGTGTAGATATAAGCCGTGCATTTTTTGTAGTATCGGGTTGCCACTTTGGGGAGTGATACACCCCACTGTGGGGCCAACACGGGTATCTACGAGTTAGGGAGCCGATCGAATGGGGGTAGTGGGTACACCTAGCGGAGATAGGGGCAGGCGACACCTATGGAGGTAGCTAGGGGTACACGAAACTACCATTAGTAGTATTAAGTTCTGTAGGCAGGATCAACCTTTAGGGTGACTAGTGGTGGTGCAGTATAGTAATTATCCTATAGTGATTAGGGGCGCCTTTAACGTTATCTTTGTTTGTCTTATTTCCTTGTTTGTTCTGTCATACCCAATTGTTCACAGTCATTTCCTTATTTTCCAGCTTATGCCTTATCCTAGTTATTTTGATAATTATATTGTTAAAGTTATCGCACTCGCCGGACTTTATGTCTGACCCCCTTTTCTTTCCACCTCTTTTCTTCCTACCCCCCCCCCCCCTAAGGTTTGCAAGGAGGGAATACTACAGCTTAGTGCCGATTTCTTCCAGTTGCTTGAAAAGAGTAGATGTATAGCTTGGGACTCTCTCATCTTTATGGCTTTGCTTATGCTCAGTGGGGATTTATGCATTTATGTTATTTAAGTATTTACTTCTCTATGTACTTTGAAGTTTTTGGAAAAGACTATTGATCCTGTTGTAATGGTTTTGGAGACTACTTACGTAAACTCGTTTTGAGTTATGATGCTATGAAATAAGTTTTAACTTCCGTTGTGTTGTTTTATTTATTTATTCTTGTAATTTATCTGTTCTATACAACAATAACGCTTCATGGACATTGATGCATTCCCTTTGTGAGTGACATTAATGGACATGGGGTGTTAAATTGTTGGTGCGAATGGTGTTCAAATATAAATTTGATCCCGGTCTTTCCGTACCA
Organism: Allium sativum; assembly: GCA_030737875.1. Taxonomy (NCBI): domain Eukaryota; kingdom Viridiplantae; phylum Streptophyta; class Magnoliopsida; order Asparagales; family Amaryllidaceae; genus Allium; species Allium sativum. Next base: position 489,241,187 of record CM060913.1, read on the forward strand.
ACAATAGATTTGGCCAGATTTTGATAGTCGGTGATTTAGCTATCAAAATAAACAACCATTGTCCATAGAAAATAAAATGGATTTATAAGGTCGGTATACAATGTCACTTGGCCTTTTTAGTTAAACAGTTGTTAATTAAATTTCTAAATCTTCCAACATTTGGAATACCACTTGCCCAATTCTTATTTCCAAATCAATTTATTCAACTTATACCTCGTCGGATTAGAGTTTACAATATCCTTCACAGAAACTTTAATTTAATTCCCTTAACTATCCTCGTTTCTAGACTAATATCACCTTTGGATAATCCTGAAGTCGTTCATGTTAGGGTATTTTATTTACCTCTCAGACCTTGAGTCAACAACATTCTTATCTTGAGGATAGATATTTATCAACGAAATCTCATTCCAATCATTATCCCAACACTTCTATTTACCATAGATTTTTAAACATGGTTTTTATCTCCATTTATTCTCTTTTGAAAACTATTTTACAATTCCAAAATCATGCTTTCTCATTTTAAAACATCATTGTTTCTGTAACGACCCGGGAAAAAGCGACCTTGGTTATCCGATATATAACACCTATCGAACAATCAAAAGTCGAAATTACCGGATAGTCCAAGGAAGAAATTAGAGGGTGAGGATAGATAAGATAGAAAATTAGAACAGAAGAAGAAGAAGAACACAACAACATCAGAGTAACACGAATCTCACAGCGGAACGAATAAAATATAATAGACAACATATCTTGAAATCAAAGTAGTATATGTATATCATACCATTATCAGAGTACAACACTTTCATCACAGCGGAATAATCAATAGCTAGAAAAATCTTGAAGCCTCCTGCTCCAAGCTCTTCAAGCATACCTGTAAATCCTGACTACTTGACTGCCCGTACAAATTTGGGCACCCAAGAGTTTAGGGAAAACAAAACAAAATAAAACTCTGGGTCAGTCATGGGACTGGTGTGAGTAAACTCCAATCATTTGGTTTAACTTTTCAAAATCCTTTTCAAAAGAAAAGATAATCGTAAGACCAATCCACTCATAAATACGGATGACTTTTACCTTACGATAACCCAAAACACTTTGGAAATCATATATTATCTGATATTATAATAATGTCTAATCACAAGTAATTAAAATCTAGTAGAACGCTTGCATCTCACGCTCTACCTATATAATATACAATCAAACTCGCAGGCACTTATTGGAGATTGGATTCCAACTTGACAAGGTATGGGACCACCTTCCAAACGTGTATCTCTAGAGGCAAATACACTGGGTTCAACAAGAACATCTTGCAACCCGGCCCACACATGACCGACCACTCATTTCGCTTGAGTGTATCGAATGTATATCACCAACGGTTGGGATCAGCAACCGTCTCCCGATAAGGGACAGCATCGATAGATTTAAGAACAAAAGGAATTTCTCTAGATAGGTGATCATACATTCTAATGGGTGCGACCCACATAGCCATGCTGCCTGCCCGATTTTTGTCATTTCCCGGTGGATGAGGCTTGAGGTCATAACGTATCTTTTGACAGATCACACCTCCATTACTTTGAATGCCACATCGTCATACCCGCCAAATCACAAATTGATTCACCAAAAATACCACGGGTATACAGCTAAGAGAAACGAATTCCTCCGCCACCAAACGTAAGTACGTTTGAAGAGATCAACTTACGCGATCCTTTGAATATACTCTGTCAGACATTCGTCCATTCACGTTTGTCCTGGGACTGGACAAACCGAAGGCACTATTCTGTAAATAGGATAGCCCTTGCATAACTCCGTCTTCAATATATTCAGCATACTTGATTCGCAACGCTTATGCCAATACGGAGTGGTTCTCTGGATAATAATCCGACCGGTCTCTCCATATTAATAACGTTAAAATGGTCAAAACTTTGATAGTCGGTGATTTAACTATCAATTAAAAACATGTCGGTGTGCAAACAACGATATTATTTCCAGATGGAAATTCTATCGATCAATCATCGTTCATCATCAAATTATCATAAATTTACCCTTTTCCTTATTCTTGTTTTCCTATATTTCTTATTTACTATATTTAGAAAATATACGTTATTAACAATGGAAAACAATTCCATTTCTCATTTTCTATATTCAGAAAACATTTCTGATTTTCATTTGGAAGACATTTCCAAATCTCCTTCATTGGGTTTAAACTGATGTTTGAATAAACATCGCTATGCCAACACCAACCATTTCGCTCATTAACTAAATTCACTTAACCCCTTTCACTCTCGAACCTTATCCACTTCTTAGTTAAAAACGAAGTCAATCAAGTTGGGGTATAATTACCTCTCAGACCTTAACTGAACAACATTTCTAACTTCGAAATAGACAAAGTTCAAACTTTACTCTTTAAGAAACTTCCTTGCGAACTCTCGGATTCTATTTATGAATCCACTTCCTTTACTGAATCATTTGATTATAACTATAAATGTTATAATTCCACGCTTTCAAAATATGTTAACTTAAATATATTTCCATATCTTAATTTGGATAAATAAACAACCAACTACTTTATTAACAGATAATTAAAACTTGATTTGAAATGGAAAGTAAACATTACTTCCCTTGATTCGATATAATCGAATTTCCATGTATGATTCACTCTCGAATAATCACTATCCGATAATTCTCTTTCGAATAAACTATATTCGATTCCCCTGATCGAATAACTAATATTCGATAATCCTTTTCTTCGAATAACTAATACTCGAAAAATCTCACTTCGAATAAACCATATTCGATAATTCTCTCCTTCGAATAACTATATTCGATTTAACACACTTCGAACGAACTATATTCGATTGCTCTTCTCGAATAAACTATATTCGATAACTCTACTTCGAATAGGTGATATTCGATTAATTCCCTTTTTGACTAACCCTACTTAATTTACTAATACTCGACTAACTCAACTTAATTAACTTCTATTGATTAATTACTATTTGATTTAACACCATTTGCTTGACTCTAGATCGCAGCGATCACAATGGTTACGCCTGATTCCCCCAGGAAACATCCGACCGCCGTAGGCTATCTGCAGCCCTGCGAATTACGCTAGCAGTCGTGCTAAATGGAAATTCATCCTTAAATAACTTTGTCTATTTTTAACTCTATCTCGAATAATTAGATTCGATCAATTCTAATTGAATAACTAATATTCAATTAACCCTTATTCGATTACTATATTTGAATAACTCTAGTTCGATTTGACTCAAAACGATTAGCTCTAACTGATTAACTCTAACTGGTTAATTCTAACTGAATAACTCTAACTGGATAACTCTAACTGAATAACTCTAACTGGTTAACTCTAACTAACTAACTCTAACTGTTTAACTTTACGGTTTAACTCTGACAGTTTAACTTCAACGGTTTAACTCTAACAGTTTAACTCCAACTGTTTAACTCTAACAGTTTAACTCCAACTGTTTAACTCTAACAGTTTAACTCCAACTGTTTAACTCTAACAGTTTAACTCCAACGGTTTAACTCTAGTTGATTAACTCTTTTGAATTAATCCCTTTGATTTTTCTCTTTTGAATAATTCCTTTGGAATAATTCCTTTGAATTACTTCCCTTGAATAGATTCTTTTTCTATTCGTTTACTCAACAAATAACTATTCTCTTTTCGCTTCTATTTATTTAACAAATAAATATTCCCTTTAACTTTTCTATTTATTCAACAAATAAACATTTCTTTTAACTTTTCTATTTATTTAACAAATAAGTACTTCTGTCAACTTTTCTTTATTCCGTACATGAATATTCCCTTTTCAATTCCATTTGTAAATACTTTTACGAATGTTTCTCTTTTTATTTCTATTTGTAATCGTTTCACAAATATTTCCCTTCTATTTGATTTCACCAATATTTTCCCTTCTATTTGATTTCACCAATATTTTCCCTTCTATTTGATTTCACCAATATTTGTTTTTTTTTTACAAATGCTTTGATTCTATAATCATTTTCTCTCATGAAATTCTCTTCCTTTTATATATAAAATCTATTGATTTTATATAAATAATTTATTTTCAAAATAAACTTTGAAAATCCCTTTTCACTTTCTAGTATCACTTATGGTATAAAAATACCAAATCAAAAGGTTCAATCATCATCCAAACACACAGGTTCAACAACAGATGATATAACACATCATATATCAGAATATATGAAAAACGGTAAATAAATGTTGAGGAATCCAGTTGGATTCCTCCGACCTGTTTCCCTGCATCCACAGATGTTACACAATATAATTCACATCAATTTCATTTCAATATGAGGTATTCTGATAAACAAAATCAACATCGGTTAACGATATATATAACTATATCGGTATTTTCAATCAATTGACTAGCAGTTCAACCAAACAATCAACACTCAGCAATTCAACCAATAATTATCAGTTCTAAAAATACTTTATAAAAATATAAAGTGCTCAGAGTTAGTGAGATTTACTCACCTTGAACGGTTTATCGTTGAATAACGATAATCGGTCATTGATTTGGTTCAGACGTTAAATTTCACCATAAATCCAAACGAGCTCCAATCCACTTGCGGTCAGTTCCATTGCGTAGTGCTCATCCATACGATCCCAACGGATCCTGTTTCGTTAAATTTCGTTAATGTATGCAAAAGTTATGCTATTTACAATATTTACCTTATTTAAATGAATATATATTTAATTAAATTAATTAAATTATTTTTATCTTAATTAATTTCTAATTGCGTTATTAGCCAAATTACCTTCCCTGCCCTTCTAAAAAATCATACTTTCCCATCTCTAGCCATATCCAAATTTTTTTAAAATTGAAAAACCATTTTAATATTAATTAAATTTAATTTTCAAATAAAATATTTAAAAATATTCATTTAGTTATAACTTAAAATTTTTAACCCGGATCAAAAATCTGCTTCCACTCATTTTAAAGTATTTTCCGATAAGAATCCAACGGTCCTTGTTTCATGGAAATCTGACTTGTTTTGAAAAAGTTATAAGCTTTTAAAGTTTATGGTTAAAAATTACGAAAATGCCCCTGGTCTGTTTTAAATTCAAATTAAATTTTAAATTTAAATTTAAATTAATCATCCCATCCGTCGGATCAGTTAGGGATAGCCAGGGAGAGCGGGAAACTATATTTTCCAAACTCAAGCCTTAGACACTATCCTCTCTGTCACCCTTAGAATGTTCTGATATTTATTTTTACAAATTCTATTTTAATTATAATATATATATATATATATATATATTACACAAATAAATAAATATTATTTAAAAACTTACCCCGCGAAGCCCAAGCCTCTGCCTAAGAGTCCCTAGCTCCCCGTCTTGCCCTCCTTTCTCCCTTCCTTCCCTTTTCCCTATTTCCTAATATTTTATTATTATTTCTGCCATTGCCAAAGCTTGAAAGAGGAGGAGGAGGAGTGAGTTTAAAAATGAAGGGGGGGGGCTATTTATAGCCGAAGGAGTCACATGGATTGCTGAGGTGGCGCGAATCCAACGGTCGAAAATGGATGGCTAGGATTAATCCTTAAATTTATTAAATTATAAATAAATTTAATAATTTATGAATAGTAAAGTGTGCTTTCTCAACCCTATTCGGATGTTAATTTGACTTACTTATTGATACCTTATCCAAAATCTTTTTCAACCATGTTGTTCAATTTTTCTTGCTCTTCAATAATATATAAAAATATTTAAATTTTGAATTCGTTTGAACTTTCAAATAATTTAAATTCAAATTCAAAATAGTGTTTTGTGTTAGTTTCAACACCTTCCGGTCTCATGTTGGAGTATCAAACGATAACGGTTTTCAGAAATTCTTCCACCATCTGGTCCGGTTTTTAACGTACTTCAATCCTATGTATTCAAATCAAAAATCGGAGTTTGTTTAGATTTTCAAATAATTTATTCAAATTTTGTTTCCATAATAACTTTCTATATCCGTTATAGGATTTTCCCAGATTTCATATATAGCTAATATCCTATGTTTAGAATTTTCCTGGATAGGTCTCAGGTTCCAGTTTTGCCGTTAGCATTAGCAAATTCCAATTATCGTCAAAATTTAGTTCAAATTTTGGCCTTTTAATTTTTTCTTTTCCACATACGAATGCCATTTTTGACGTAACTTGGTTGGTTACCTAATTTCATCATTTCAGATTTAATGAAACTGATTTCATCGAAATCCGAGTTCGTTAGCTACTACATCCTTTGTAAACGTACTATTTTAAATTAAAAATTTATCCTTTTATACTGCCAGTTCACATTATATTGCAGATCCACTAAATTTCTACCATTTCGGAATAAAATAAAATATTCAAAATTATTGAAATTAAACCATTTAAACTTCCAAAAAAAAACATTTTTAAATAATAACTAAATGGTCAAAAATATCTGGGCCGTTACATTCTTTCCCCCTTAAAATAATTTCGTCCTCGAAATTGCTAAGGTAGAAAAATGAACTTTATAACTAGGTTAAAATTATTTATTTACTCCGGTTTCACTAAACCAATTAATTCTAATTAATTTATTTCTATAAACGAAAATTTCAAAAATTCTGAAAATTTTCTAACATTCGAAATTTTTGAAAAATTTCGCCAGCATCTCATTTGTACTGGTCAATAGCTCAAACTCCAACTCGCCTCTCTAGGCCTTCTTCAACCCAAAAGAAAATCAAACAGCCAAGTGGCTTGCCAAAAAAGCTCATAAATCTCATCCAACTCATATGAATATGTACGTGTACCTTTTTGTCGGCATTCAATTCTGCTATCAATTTAGCATATACCACTATCATCCCAATCAAACTCCCATTCACTTTCATCTTCAGCACGACCATCCGCTTATAACCAAGCCAAATTTCAATCAAACTGCAATTCCAATCAAACTGCAATTCCAATCTCAATTCAAATTTCTTGCTCGACCATCCATTTCTATCCCAGATTATCTCTAATCCAGTCCAATTCTACTTGGTACCATTCTATTTCAATTCAACTCAATTTCCACTGAACTGCCTTCAATTCAATTTCAAATTTGCTTTCACAAATTTCTATTTAATTTGTGTTTATTTCAATAATCTGTACCTGGGAGTTTCAAATAGCTTTGCCTTTTCCAAAAATCAAATATCCCTTTGGAATATCAAAACAACTTGGTTTCTCAAAACAATTCAAAAACAAAATCTTTGGTAGTAATCCGTCACTTACAAACTTGAAAATGAATACCGATGATGTCCGGATCAACATCGGAATTTATTTTCCAGCTATCGAAGTGAGTTCAATACTATGTCATTTTCAAGACGATTTCTAAACACTTTCAATTGGAAATCCATTTCAAAATATCCCTTTTCAATGCTTGTAACAAATTTAAAATCTCCCAGAAATTTTAAAATTCACATATATTCAATTTAATTCCATTTACAACGCTTATTCAAATTTTAGCAATTTTAATTCCAATTCTGAACTTAAATTCAGATTTAATTCATCTGATTTCATATATTTCACTTATATGAATTTTGATTTGTTATTTACATAACCATTTCACATTTTATAATCTTATTTGATTATAATCACAACCAACACATCCAATATACTATAATAATTTCAAATATATATTTCTTTATATCAAAATATATTTTGGGTAAAATTCTTTTATTTACCCTCTTTTCAAAACATATCGTGTCGACCCATCGTATTCAAGTGTTTATAAACTCCTATCGATACAGTGGATCAAACTGATCGACTGGAACTCATAAACAACTCAACCAATAAATCTCCACAATATAAAACCATTTTTATATCAAATAACAAATACGTTCACTCGTATATATACACTCAAACTCAGTCTAGGGCATTACTAACCCCATCTCTACTGAGTCACGCCACAGAGCCAAGGTAAATCACTAAACCTTCAGCTCTGATACCAACTGTAACGACCCGGGAAAAAGCGACCTTGGTTATCCGATATATAACACCTATCGAACAATCAAAAGTCGAAATTTCCGGATAGTCCAAGGAAGAAATTAGAGGGTGAGGATAGATAAGATAGAAAATTAGAACAGAAGAAGAAGAAGAACACAACAACATCAGAGTAACACGAATCTCACAGCGGAACGAATAAAATATAATAGACAACATATCTTGAAATCAAAGTAGTATATGTATATCATACCATTATCAGAGTACAACACTTTCATCACAGCGGAATAATCAATAGCTAGAAAAATCTTGAAGCCTCCTGCTCCAAGCTCTTCAAGCATACCTGTAAATCCTGACTACTTGACTGCCCGTACAAATTTGGGCACCCAAGAGTTTAGGGAAAACAAAACAAAATAAAACTCTGGGTCAGTCATGGGACTGGTGTGAGTAAACTCCAATCATTTGGTTTAACTTTTCAAAATCCTTTTCAAAAGAAAAGATAATCGTAAGACCAATCCACTCATAAATACGGATGACTTTTACCTTACGATAACCCAAAACACTTTGGAAATCATATATTATCTGATATTATAATAATGTCTAATCACAAGTAATTAAAATCTAGTAGAACGCTTGCATCTCACGCTCTACCTATATAATATACAATCAAACTCGCAGGCACTTATTGGAGATTGGATTCCAACTTGACAAGGTATGGGACCACCTTCCAAACGTGTATCTCTAGAGGCAAATACACTGGGTTCAACAAGAACATCTTGCAACCCGGCCCACACATGACCGACCACTCATTTCGCTTGAGTGTATCGAATGTATATCACCAACGGTTGGGATCAGCAACCGTCTCCCGATAAGGGACAGCATCGATAGATTTAAGAACAAAAGGAATTTCTCTAGATAGGTGATCATACATTCTAATGGGTGCGACCCACATAGCCATGCTGCCTGCCCGATTTTTGTCATTTCCCGGTGGATGAGGCTTGAGGTCATAACGTATCTTTTGACAGATCACACCTCCATTACTTTGAATGCCACATCGTCATACCCGCCAAATCACAAATTGATTCACCAAAAATACCACGGGTATACAGCTAAGAGAAACGAATTCCTCCGCCACCAAACGTAAGTACGTTTGAAGAGATCAACTTACGCGATCCTTTGAATATACTCTGTCAGACATTCGTCCATTCACGTTTGTCCTGGGACTGGACAAACCGAAGGCACTATTCTGTAAATAGGATAGCCCTTGCATAACTCCGTCTTCAATATATTCAGCATACTTGATTCGCAACGCTTATGCCAATACGGAGTGGTTCTCTGGATAATAATCCGACCGGTCTCTCCATATTAATAACGTTAAAATGGTCAAAACTTTGATAGTCGGTGATTTAACTATCAATTAAAAACATGTCGGTGTGCAAACAACGATATTATTTCCAGATGGAAATTCTATCGATCAATCATCGTTCATCATCAAATTATCATAAATTTACCCTTTTCCTTATTCTTGTTTTCCTATATTTCTTATTTACTATATTTAGAAAATATACGTTATTAACAATGGAAAACAATTCCATTTCTCATTTTCTATATTCAGAAAACATTTCTGATTTTCATTTGGAAGACATTTCCAAATCTCCTTCATTGGGTTTAAACTGATGTTTGAATAAACATCGCTATGCCAACACCAACCATTTCGCTCATTAACTAAATTCACTTAACCCCTTTCACTCTCGAACCTTATCCACTTCTTAGTTAAAAACGAAGTCAATCAAGTTGGGGTATAATTACCTCTCAGACCTTAACTGAACAACATTTCTAACTTCGAAATAGACAAAGTTCAAACTTTACTCTTTAAGAAACTTCCTTGCGAACTCTCGGATTCTATTTATGAATCCACTTCCTTTACTGAATCATTTGATTATAACTATAAATGTTATAATTCCACGCTTTCAAAATATGTTAACTTAAATATATTTCCATATCTTAATTTGGATAAATAAACAACCAACTACTTTATTAACAGATAATTAAAACTTGATTTGAAATGGAAAGTAAACATTACTTCCCTTGATTCGATATAATCGAATTTCCATGTATGATTCACTCTCGAATAATCACTATCCGATAATTCTCTTTCGAATAAACTATATTCGATTCCCCTGATCGAATAACTAATATTCGATAATCCTTTTCTTCGAATAACTAATATTCGAAAAATCTCACTTCGAATAAACCATATTCGATAATTCTCTCCTTCGAATAACTATATTCGATTTAACACACTTCGAACGAACTATATTCGATTGCTCTTCTCGAATAAACTATATTCGATAACTCTACTTCGAATAGGTGATATTCGATTAATTCCCTTTTTGACTAACCCTACTTAATTTACTAATACTCGACTAACTCAACTTAATTAACTTCTATTGATTAATTACTATTTGATTTAACACCATTTGCTTGACTCTAGATCGCAGCGATCACAATGGTTACGCCTGATTCCCCCAGGAAACATCCGACCGCCGTAGGCTATCTGCAGCCCTGCGAATTACGCTAGCAGTCGTGCTAAATGGAAATTCATCCTTAAATAACTTTGTCTATTTTTAACTCTATCTCGAATAATTAGATTCGATCAATTCTAATTGAATAACTAATATTCAATTAACCCTTATTCGATTACTATATTTGAATAACTCTAGTTCGATTTGACTCAAAACGATTAGCTCTAACTGATTAACTCTAACTGGTTAATTCTAACTGAATAACTCTAACTGGATAACTCTAACTGAATAACTCTAACTGGTTAACTCTAACTAACTAACTCTAACTGTTTAACTTTACGGTTTAACTCTGACAGTTTAACTTCAACGGTTTAACTCTAACAGTTTAACTCCAACTGTTTAACTCTAACAGTTTAACTCCAACTGTTTAACTCTAACAGTTTAACTCCAACTGTTTAACTCTAACAGTTTAACTCCAACGGTTTAACTCTAGTTGATTAACTCTTTTGAATTAATCCCTTTGATTTTTCTCTTTTGAATAATTCCTTTGGAATAATTCCTTTGAATTACTTCCCTTGAATAGATTCTTTTTCTATTCGTTTACTCAACAAATAACTATTCTCTTTTCGCTTCTATTTATTTAACAAATAAATATTCCCTTTAACTTTTCTATTTATTCAACAAATAAACATTTCTTTTAACTTTTCTATTTATTTAACAAATAAGTACTTCTGTCAACTTTTCTTTATTCCGTACATGAATATTCCCTTTTCAATTCCATTTGTAAATACTTTTACGAATGTTTCTCTTTTTATTTCTATTTGTAATCGTTTCACAAATATTTCCCTTCTATTTGATTTCACCAATATTTTCCCTTCTATTTGATTTCACCAATATTTTCCCTTCTATTTGATTTCACCAATATTTGTTTTTTTTTTACAAATGCTTTGATTCTATAATCATTTTCTCTCATGAAATTCTCTTCCTTTTATATATAAAATCTATTGATTTTATATAAATAATTTATTTTCAAAATAAACTTTGAAAATCCCTTTTCACTTTCTAGTATTACTTATGGTATAAAAATACCAAATCAAAAGGTTCAATCATCATCCAAACACACAGGTTCAACAACAGATGATATAACACATCATATATCAGAATATATGAAAAACGGTAAATAAATGTTGAGGAATCCAGTTGGATTCCTCCGACCTGTTTCCCTGCATCCACAGATGTTACACAATATAATTCACATCAATTTCATTTCAATATGAGGTATTCTGATAAACAAAATCAACATCGGTTAACGATATATATAACTATATCGGTATTTTCAATCAATTGACTAGCAGTTCAACCAAACAATCAACACTCAGCAATTCAACCAATAATTATCAGTTCTAAAAATACTTTATAAAAATATAAAGTGCTCAGAGTTAGTGAGATTTACTCACCTTGAACGGTTTATCGTTGAATAACGATAATCGGTCATTGATTTGGTTCAGACGTTAAATTTCACCATAAATCCAAACGAGCTCCAATCCACTTGCGGTCAGTTCCATTGCGTAGTGCTCATCCATACGATCCCAACGGATCCTGTTTCGTTAAATTTCGTTAATGTATGCAAAAGTTATGCTATTTACAATATTTACCTTATTTAAATGAATATATATTTAATTAAATTAATTAAATTATTTTTATCTTAATTAATTTCTAATTGCGTTATTAGCCAAATTACCTTCCCTGCCCTTCTAAAAAATCATACTTTCCCATCTCTAGCCATATCCAAATTTTTTTAAAATTGAAAAACCATTTTAATATTAATTAAATTTAATTTTCAAATAAAATATTTAAAAATATTCATTTAGTTATAACTTAAAATTTTTAACCCGGATCAAAAATCTGCTTCCACTCATTTTAAAGTATTTTCCGATAAGAATCCAACGGTCCTTGTTTCATGGAAATCTGACTTGTTTTGAAAAAGTTATAAGCTTTTAAAGTTTATGGTTAAAAATTACGAAAATGCCCCTGGTCTGTTTTAAATTCAAATTAAATTTTAAATTTAAATTTAAATTAATCATCCCATCCGTCGGATCAGTTAGGGATAGCCAGGGAGAGCGGGAAACTATATTTTCCAAACTCAAGCCTTAGACACTATCCTCTCTGTCACCCTTAGAATGTTCTGATATTTATTTTTACAAATTCTATTTTAATTATAATATATATATATATATATATATATATTACACAAATAAATAAATATTATTTAAAAACTTACCCCGCGAAGCCCAAGCCTCTGCCTAAGAGTCCCTAGCTCCCCGTCTTGCCCTCCTTTCTCCCTTCCTTCCCTTTTCCCTATTTCCTAATATTTTATTATTATTTCTGCCATTGCCAAAGCTTGAAAGAGGAGGAGGAGGAGTGAGTTTAAAAATGAAGGGGGGGGGGCTATTTATAGCCGAAGGAGTCACATGGATTGCTGAGGTGGCGCGAATCCAACGGTCGAAAATGGATGGCTAGGATTAATCCTTAAATTTATTAAATTATAAATAAATTTAATAATTTATGAATAGTAAAGTGTGCTTTCTCAACCCTATTCGGATGTTAATTTGACTTACTTATTGATACCTTATCCAAAATCTTTTTCAACCATGTTGTTCAATTTTTCTTGCTCTTCAATAATATATAAAAATATTTAAATTTTGAATTCGTTTGAACTTTCAAATAATTTAAATTCAAATTCAAAATAGTGTTTTGTGTTAGTTTCAACACCTTCCGGTCTCATGTTGGAGTATCAAACGATAACGGTTTTCAGAAATTCTTCCACCATCTGGTCCGGTTTTTAACGTACTTCAATCCTATGTATTCAAATCAAAAATCGGAGTTTGTTTAGATTTTCAAATAATTTATTTAAATTTTGTTTCCATAATAACTTTCTATATCCGTTATAGGATTTTCCCAGATTTCATATATAGCTAATATCCTATGTTTAGAATTTTCCTGGATAGGTCTCAGGTTCCAGTTTTGCCGTTAGCATTAGCAAATTCCAATTATCGTCAAAATTTAGTTCAAATTTTGGCCTTTTAATTTTTTCTTTTCCACATACGAATGCCATTTTTGACGTAACTTGGTTGGTTACCTAATTTCATCATTTCAGATTTAATGAAACTGATTTCATCGAAATCCGAGTTCGTTAGCTACTACATCCTTTGTAAACGTACTATTTTAAATTAAAAATTTATCCTTTTATACTGCCAGTTCACATTATATTGCAGATCCACTAAATTTCTACCATTTCGGAATAAAATAAAATATTCAAAATTATTGAAATTAAACCATTTAAACTTCCAAAAAAAACATTTTTAAATAATAACTAAATGGTCAAAAATATCTGGGCCGTTACAGTTTCCCTGTCTTTGCCCTTTTAAAATCCCTTTAACCCCCTTCAGATTACAATTCTCATTTTGAATTGGTTCCAACTCTTATACTATTAATCAATTTATAACTTGCCTTTATAAATATCCAGTTTGGATTTTATATAAATCTGACCAATAGAATTCTTAATAGGATTTCTTATTAAATATAAATTCATTTACGATTTCACTTAACTACACATAAGGCTTTATAACTTCATAAACTTCCATTGAAGGAAACTAAAGTTCAAGATTTATCACTCTGATTATTATTAAATAAAAAATGATCAATTCCAACATTTTAGAAACCAATTTGTTTACTTCAGTATTAATAGTTAATATTCCTTTTCAGATAATTAAAATAATCAGTTTGAAAAAAAAATTCGATAATTTATTTAGTAATCCACCTTGATTTAAATCAGTTGACTTTGTCGACTCTAAACAAGTTAATCCGTTAACCAATTCCATTAGTCCGTTCTTTAAAATAAATCATTTTAAATAATTCCATTTAATTTAATTAACAATATAATTTAATTAATTAATCATATTTAATCATTAATTTGAAATAATTAATCCAAACTTTAACCATTTGGATAATTCCTACTCATCTTGATTATAAAACTCACCAACATAAGGATTTGCTTTATATATTCGGTTTAGATAAAAATAATTATTTATTTCCTTTAATAAACCATTATTCAAATAATATATATAAAATAGCTTTAAAAATCTGTTTTAGTAATAAATAAATTCTTATAACCTTATCTTTATCGATTTATTTGACCATAAATCAACGTTTATGAAATGATTCATTTTTAGGCCGACTGTTGCCAATTACTCAACCAATACCATCCATTGGTTAATAACAAATAATTGATGAATTTTAATTCAACTATTAACCATAACCCAACATTCAATTATATAGATTTAATAGTTCATATAACATAATATGAATATAAACAATATATTTGAGGAATTCGGTTGGATCCCTCCAACCTTTCCTTCCCAACATCAAAATGGGTTACCTCAATTTCAATAAAAATATATTTATTTTTATCCATCACGATAAATAAAAGAAATAATTTAACTAATAATAGCCAACAAAAAAATTAATAACAACCATTCAAACATCCAATTATTTATTTAATATGTTTATATTATTATAAACGTAACCACCGTGGTAAGTTACCTCATTTGGAATCAAATCGTAAAAATAACGATTTAGTTCGATTAGATTAAACAAATGTTTAATTTAATCAATGAATCTTAAAATATTCGACATGTATGCAACCAATCATCAACCATCAACGAACATTGAACACAAAATAAAAACCCGGCTTATAAAAATATAAGCGGGATAAACTGAGTGAGTTGAACTCACCTTGATTCCATTCATTGTTGAAACAGCTTGTTTTAATTAAATTAAACAAACATTTAATTTAATTAAAATTTTCATTTATGTTCTACCTTGTCCAAACTATCTTCGTACTATTGTAAACGTCAATACGGGTCCAATGCCTTTGGTCTTGTCTAATAAGGACCTTGCAATAGAAAGTTATAAACGTTTAAGCATACACTATTTTAATTATACAATAACTCCCATTTTATGTCCTCATATATATATATATATATATATATATATATATATATATATATTATTACTAATTACCCCTTTATATGTATATATATACTATATTCGTTGGTAAATGAAAAAAGATACTGCATTTAAGCGGTCCTACCCTACTGCGTCATTTTATGTTTCAGGAAAACTGAAGTTTGGGGAAAAACATTATTTACTATCAAAATGGTTCTTCTTTCCCTTTTCTATAACATAGGAAACCGTTTCTTGTAACAGTGAAGCTTCACTACTCTCCAGATCTCTAACGTATGGTCTTTGGCAAGAAAAGAGTAACTAACTTAAATATTGAGAAGAAGAAACAACAACTAATTACGTTGATTATAACCTTGTTTAGGCATTGAAAAACGTTATTAGGCCACGCTACATACACAAATTGATATATATTATATTAACTAATCCTCACGTTATATAAACTATGTATTAGGCAGGTGTAGCTTCGAAGCCACGTTGTAATATTTTTAGGTGTATTTATAACTTCCAGGCTTCGTACTGCTTATTCATTTAGGAACACTAGGTTGTACTAATATATAATTAGGCGCGTTTAAAACATTTACGCAGTTACTGTTCATTATCTCCTGCATTGGTTCGACACCCGCCTCGTTCTCATGCTCCGCCCCACCGCCTTTCATCATTGCTTCCTTCCCCAAACTTGCGCATACACTGGCATAAAGTGCCATCCTCATTTGAAAACCACTTAGTCCAAAACCATCCCCATACTTCTGTATTATTCTTCGAACCCGCCTAGTGCCATCGTTCATAATACTCCAACTTCGTATACATCTCCGCCTGTTTCCTTTCGTCTGTTTCCGCTTACCATCACCCACTAACTCACTCCCCTTCTCTCGAAAACAGATGCCACCGTCGCCATGCTCGCTACATGACAGAGTTGCGCCACCTTCTGTTATTGCACATGTCCCCTACAGTTCCTCCGGTATGAACCACGAGCATCTGGACACCACGCACCTCAAAACCCATCACCATGGCTTGCTACTATTGTCTCGTTTGAAACCTCATCTTCATGAAATGGTCGAGGAAACTTATGTTTTATACTTCCGTTTTTACGCAGAAGGTTGCTTTATATATTATTTGTTTTGCTGAGTACAAGAGAGGAAGTGGCATACAAAATATTATAGAAGGGGAGGAAGATTTCGGATCTGCGTGGGAAAGAAATGAACACGAGAAGCACTATTTATAAAAGAGAAAGTAAGGGATAGGAATGACGTCTCCTATCATCAGTACAAGATAGGTCTGCACTGTTTTCGGTTAGCTTAGATAGATGCATTGTGTATCCAATTTCGGACTTTATTCTGCGTGTAACAACCCGTCTTTTTGCCTGATTTTTGCCGATAATTAAACCAACTAAAACCGTTCACAAAGACGAATTGTTATAGGTACATACATATATTGAACAAATAACGTAACTTTTCATTGCATAATACAATGTTACAACAGAGTTACATAGAATATCAGAGTTACAACATATATAGCGGAAGAAAAGAAAGTATACTCTTAGCATAAGAAACTGTATGATATAGCGGAAGCTCCAAACTCTAGCATGAACTCCAACTCTATAAGCGTCTGAATCCTGCTCCAACGATCTATAACTGCAAAACTAAACTGCTAGCTTCCCATATGAAAATTAATGGGCACCCATAGTTTAGGAAGGAAGAATAAACTCCAGGTCAGTCATGGGACTGGTGTGAGAACATAAAACAGTTGTTTTTAGGATTTATTTTAAAGTCGGGAAATTCACCGGACCACGCCGCTAATGCGGAACGGGTTTACTCCATGTGAATACTCATGCATATAAATTCGCAATGACTTTTAGAAAAATGAAGCTATCACGTCCTACATCACACAATGTAAACGAACACCAAATGGGCTAGTTTTACCTTATGATAACCAAACATGCTTTCATACGTAACAATCCTCTTTCACTACTTAATATATAGTGTGGAAAACCTTTTCGCAAATAATTGTATTAATCCTAGACAGCATAATACCCATAATATTATGTCGCCATATATATACAATCAAAATCACATGGCTTGTGTTGGAGATTTGGGTTTCCAACTTGATGATTCCGGGCATGAAAGATCAATCGGAACACAAACGAAATGTAACACGGCTTTTCCATCCAGACACAGACACCAACTACAAATCGCGAGGTAGATCAATGGTTTTCATCCAGACACAGACCCCCGAACATACCCTATTCCTCAAGTTCATAAGTGGTACCATTGCCACAGCTTTCATCATCAATCATATATGTAGTATGCGACCTAACCGCCAGTTTCTCATCAATTCGGGGCGTGAGGTTTGTCGATTTCACGTCATACACAAAGTCATGCTTAAATAAGTAGTGCCTTGATCATACAAGCTCATATCATATCTGAAGTATGTCACATTCTCCATTCACAACATGATCACTGATTTCCATCATTACATAACCACTTCGAGCTCATATGTCACAAACCAGATACATATCAACGGAGATTAGTGTTATGCTGTCAATTACAATGTCAGACACCTAATCCATACAAGTCTATTCTGGGTCTGAATGGAACAAAATCCAAAAATCTCCAAATATATTCAGACCTCATGCTACTTATAACCTCGTATCGGGGGATCAGCCCAACCGAGACATCAGCAATTAATCCAAATAATATAAAGATTCCTGGTCTTCATTCGTCATTTACCAGGTCTCGAACAACGTCGTATTATTACATGGAATGGTTTTCGAACATACATTCGATCTCGGTCTTTCCAAGTAATAAGTGTACATAAAACAACAGTTATGGACCACATGGAATTCTCAATTCAAATCTCCTTCCAATTGTTATCAATTCAATTACAAATCAAGGTTAGATTTATTTTCAATTCCTTAAACCCATTACAAACTTAATCCTTCGTTGGAAATCTAATATTCATTTCAAAATTGTGATCCTTTATTCGTTGTTAACATCTTCATGAATTTCAAAATTTCAAAATCTTAACTTGGGTTTAAATTATATTCATGGTAACACAAACATTTTATATTTCGAATAGAGTTAAAACGACTTATTATAGAAATCAATTCACAACCCAAGCAACTGATGGATTCCCATAATCATTTGCATTTCTTCTCATATTTGAAAGCTCGACTAACCCTGACCGAAATACTCTTTTACGTCTCCAAACTTAATATCTTACTTAAAATAAGAAATATTCAAATAAATTTCATATGAACTAATTTTGAGCTCTTTCAAAACTTCAAACTGTTTAACAATTCTTTCCATAAATTCGAATAATAATGCATGGTTATAATTCTTTATGCCAGATTATCTGCAAGGAAGAAAAGTTACAATAATCATAAAAGCGTTGCTGAAAGTGGCTATTTATATCAAATATCTTCAAAACTTATTAAAATTTCATATATTTCATCTCACATTACTTTAATTAATCAAATATGATTTATCATAAATTTTCCAAATTTTTAATAATTTATATAAGTCTGTTTTATACAAAATTCCTGTACGGTCGCCTAACTGCATGTATAGCGACCTTTTCCAAATTTGGTTTGAAAATAACTTGAAAATTTTACATTGAAATTTGAAAATCTCTTTTCTATTCAAACTCATTATTAATATAAATCCTACATTCTTCGTTTTACGTTAATCTGACTTAAAACATTCAAGTTATAATCATTTGAAAGTTAAAATCGATGTTAACGAACTGTTGCTACGCGACATGTTCGCATTGAGTTATATAACGAATTTAATATGAATTATTCAATCCAAATTCAAACTCAATTCAAAATAACTTACAAGTGGTTGGAATTATTTCAAAACCCTTTTATCTTGCACATTTTGATTTCCAAAACAGTTTTAAAAATTAAATTTAAAACTAAGTTCTCAACAATTATATAATAATAAAAATCTGTATTTAGATGGAAGGAGGATTAAATCGATCATCCGTATCCATTCATAACTACAGTGTGTGTGATTTCATGCAATCATAGTCATCCAAATAAACAATCATATCCACTAGCATGAATTCATCCATTAAACATAGCTATAAAACAAACATTCTAAGTTGTGCACAATGTTACAGTTAATAATGCTTATCGATGTTCTGTGTTTTCTAACTACATGAACATCCATTCAAACTTTTTTACACAACATCATATCCAATCAATTAAAATTATCCAACAACAACTAATTTAAATAATTAATTAAATTAGATGTTCTCACCATATATGCTCCAAAATCATCAATGTCTGAGTTTCCATGCAAACAAACAACGTTACCGCTACATGTACTGCTTTAGATCCATTTCAATCAGCAGCTAATGATCTTCTGTTTATTTATGTAGAAATTTAATTATAATCTGTACATAAGTATTTTTATTTTATTATAAATTAATATTAATCAATATTATCAGTATTATATATCAATAAGTTCTATTTTCAAATACGACTCTAACAGATTTAACGGTGAACTAATCGGATTTAAAATGAGTGAGTTATTGGTGTTTTAACATTTCAAATTAATATAAACTTAAAAGTAAATAAAATCATACCGAAGTACATTAAAGCCCAGCCCAAAATGCTCTGATCCAACCCACCTCCCTTCTCCTTCTTCTTCTTCTCCTCTTCATAATCCCTTGCGTGAAAACTCCTGGAACCCACTCTCCCGTGCACGGCATGCACACGCACAAGCCAACCACTCCACCATTCTTGAATCCGAGACTACCATCGTACTCCTCTTCCACCTCTCGTCCGACTACACCACTCCATCATCACCCAAACGATGTCGAGCAAAAACTGAACCCGAGACCTGGAACGACATCGTGCGTTGGTAACCAAAATATGCGACATAAATATCCACCGAGCTCCACCAAATTACACCACGTCGAATCTCTTTCTTCCCTTATCATCTCGCCATCCTTCGTTTCGCCAATCGTTGCTCCATTCTCCGTCAATCCTTAACCCTAGATTTGAACTTTCTCGATCATCGACATGGAATCTAACCAAACTCACATGAAAAATACTACATCCCCTGCTGATCTCAATGGCGAAGACGGCGTCGATCAATTCTCTTTGGATTGGGAGATATGATTTTTCAAAGATCTCTTCACATATTTTCAGTTTACTGTAAATCAATAACATCTCTCTCGATACTCAGCGAAACTCTGATCCATCAATTTCTAAAAATCAAAAATGACGATCCGGAGAACTTCCACGCAGATCATTTCAGCTAAAACTGAACGAATTGAGAGATATTGATTTTTGAATGGAGGGAAATGTAAAATTTCATTTACTGGAAGAGTAAATATTAAAACCAGAAGAAGAGAAAATATAACGTGAAGAATTTTGCATCTGAAGTGATTAATGGTGAAGTGTGAAGGGAAACAGGGCTTTGGTCCTCCTTATGTAGGATGATTTCAAGGGTAATTTAGTCGTTTATTCATAGGATACTTGGATCTCTTCATGCATCTCATACCATGCATATTAACACCCACAAGGGTACTTGGCTGAATCATGAAATCCTTTGCATGCGTGCTGAAAAATACAAGGGCACCTCATTTTCTAATCCTTAATTTATTTATTTAAATTAATAACAAATTTGTAACACTTATAAATGTAGCCAACTTCCAATACTTATAAGTGTAACCAATATATTACTTAAAGTTTAGCAAACCATTTATAACCTACCAATCATTTTCAAAATACTAATCTATTTTATTTATCAAATACATACACATATGATTTGCCAAAATTTATAAAAATTTGTCTAAAATTAGTGCTTAATAATTTATAAAATCATATAAACATTATCCAATATTCTTACGTAATATTATAAAAATCATTTAGATAAAATCTTAAATAACTCATGCTTTACCGAACTCATATTTTATATCATTATTAAAATCAGATAATGTCATTACCTATAAATATTTGAAATATTCATAAAATCTTAAACATGGTTTTCAAAAGTAAGTTTTATTGTATAAATCATATTCATAAATAAACAAGGTATTTATTAAAATTTAAACTATATATATTTAAACCTTATAAAAATCCAATTTATAGAATAAAAATCCAGGTTAACCTTAGCTAAAATTTTAGGTTGTTATATTCACCCTCCCCCCCCCCCTTTAAGGCTTTTCGTCCTCGAAAAGTAGAGTCATAAAATTATTCTTAAACGAATTAAATCTCATTGTCGAAATAAATTTTCCTTACAAATTTCTACTAAATCAAAACTTATCAAATCTGAATTTCATATGATTAAATTTGTAAAACTTTTAATATCAAAACTTATATAAACTTAAATCGTTGTGAAAAGATAAAATTTCGGAAAGATTAGTTAAAGAGATTTGAGTTTATATTCTGATTACAAGTCATAGTTTACAGCGTACTTGAAAATCTTAAAATAATTTCCCTGACTTAGAATCCCATTTTCATCTCAAAACATTGAAATATTATATATTTCTTCCATATAAATAATCATACCGTTAATCCTCTTTTTGCCAAGAGTCTCAACGAGCCAGACCAAAGCCCAAACGCACAACCAGATATAAGTCGCGCTTTAGGAAGCCCAGCAGGAACACAGTCCGAAGCAGTCACATATCGGCCCAAGTCCAGCCTAATCAAATTAACTGCTTACTCCATAAGAATCGCTCTCTTAGTAAATCGAGTATTTCGCTCCCAAGCAGAGCGTGTCGACCGATCATCTCGGGCCAGCGTGGAAACCATCTACAAAGCCAGTCCACCAGATATTCCGACTTTCGAGGCATTAAAGGCGGTCAAACCATATGCGGACAAAGCTCTACTTTTGATATGCCTCTCCGTGGATGCCACATCAGCGACAACTTCCAAGGATACTATTTATGAACAGTGGAATCAGTCTTCCAGACGCAATTTAAGCCAATAGATGGATTCCACATGTCCAGGCTTTCCCGAAATGGCCGGACCATACCACAACAACCCAAGCTGCATTCTCCACCTATAAATATTTCTAAGTTTAAAGAAGAAAGGGACTTCTGGAGACTCAGGAGATTCTTGGTTTTCTCTTCAACTCCATTACATCCTATAGGAGTTCGGATCTTTCAATCTCTTACAAGAAGAAGGGAAATAATCATCTTCTTTCCCTTCTTCAGAAAAAGCATTGTAATTGTAGTCAAAAAAGAGAAATAATATATAAAGTGGACGTAGTCATCGTCTTTGCCGAAACACTATAAAAACTCTGTGTGTGCTCCCCGCTCTTTTACTTTTTATTGCATTTTTATTCTTTATTCATGTGTTGATCACGCGATTGGGGGTTGATCGTCACTAGTAACCAACTTTGGACGTCAACACTTTGGCGCGCCAGGAAGGGGCAACGCACCGACATCGCCATCGAACTCCTGCTTATCTCAGGTCATGGCAAACAAACGAAAGAAAGATGCAACATCCTCTCATCCCACAAACATCGATGCAGACAACACCAATGCTGCAGAAGTAAGCCACGAAGTTTCCTCTCATGACGACATGTCTCGGTTCCTTACCTGGGACGACATGGATAAATCATGGTCGAACTCAGAGACCATATGACATCACAGGGTAAAGTCCTCAAACGACAGCAGCAGTTGATGGATCACCTTCTCGGTCGATTGGAAACAGGGTTGAAAGCTTCAACATCAATTCCTCCACAGGCCGAGATTGGGACAAAGCTGACCCTCAGTTTACTCGAAATCAGACCACCGATCGGGCAACACCTTTATTTCATTCTGATTTGGTCCCACTAACCAATCAAGCCCAGCTAGGAGTATCGCTTCCAACGACTAGTGCGGTTGTGGCCACATAACCTCAGGAGACGGACGATCAAGATCTAGGTCGTTTAGCAAATATGCCTCCGCTCTTTGGAACATCTCGACCTGTCGAATCGGTCGAGCTACCACCGGGTCCCTCAGAATCAACGCCACTCCCATTACAACCCGGGATCTTGCCACAGGCCAGTCTAACCACTCTTCCTTTTCAACGAAGAGTTGGAGTAACCTTCCCTTCGAACGAGCGAAGCCAGCCTACCATGTCGGCCCTCACCATAGTAGAAGAAAACACGACGGTAAACCCTCCTAACCTCGCTTCAAGCGGGGACAACCCTGGCCTCCGAACATCACATGCTATGCTGGATCAGCCCAGACCCTTTATTACAGGCACGGCTCGACCCACGACTCATCAGGTTCCAGAGGGGCTATTCTTCCCAGAACCACCCGCCAGATCTCACCTTCCCTCACACCTTCACTCAAATCTCGGAGGTCGAGCCCAGCTAATGTCTTCCCTTCCGAGCATGCTTTTGCCAGTTCCTCATGCAGAACCCTCTCAGGATGCAGAACTAAGTTCATGGCAACAACTCCTCGGAGATGGGAGCCAGCTTGCAAGCATCGTCCGACGCTTCACTCAGGGCAACTCTTCGCCCCAAGACATAGACAATGCCAATCGCATCCCCTTCACTAGAGAAATCAGAAATTCTCGAAATCCTCCAGACTTTAGGTTTCCAGCCATCGAGCCATACAACGGTCGCACTGACCCGACCATTCACCTCATGCGATACATGCGACATATGGAAGTACTTGGTGCATCGACCAGCTTCATGGCTAAGTGCTTTCCTCTCTTTCTCACAGATATAGCCAGTATGTGGTTTCGGCAGCTAACAACGGAGTCGATCAGTAGTTGGAATACTCTGGTTACCCGCTTCATCGAACAGTTTCGAGTGCATATCTCTCGACTGAAAAGTGTCATGTTTTTATTTACCATCAAGCAGCGATCTGGAGAGACGCTAAGATCCTTTCTCGAAAGATTCAACATAGTTATAGCATTTGTCGATCGGCCCGAGCCATCGATGGTGCTGATGGCAGCCATCGCGGGAGTTCAGAAGAGATCAGAATTCTCAAACTCCTTAACCAGACATCCCCCCCAAAGATATAGATGATTTTTACTCCGAGGCCGAGAGATTCCTCCGACAAGAGGTTTCCAGCCTTGAAATGGAGAGCCTTGACGTTTTAGTAGCCAAACAACAAGGTCCACTCAACGGCAATGGCCAGAATAAAGGAGGAGGAAAGGCCCTAGAAAAGGATGAACGCAATGTGCGACCTCGAAATGAAAACAAATATGATCGATACACCGAGCTCAATTCTTCTTTGCTCGATATCTACCTCGATATACGCGAGTCCTTGCCTACTCCAAGACCACCTCGACGAGAACTGACTCAGATGGAACTCGATTCTGGCAAGCATTGTATATTCCACAACATAGCTGGACATAATACAAATGATTGTCGACATCTGCGCGATCTCATCGAAGGACGAGTCAGAAAAGGGGAACTCGCTGAATATGTTAAAGATCGCGCCCCGGCCATGCCACCGCGATCCTCTGCTCAAGCTCCTCAGGCTGGTCCGTGAGCTCCTAGAAACGGAAAGGACCCTGAGACTAGCACTCGCGGCATTATCATTAGTTAGATTTTTTATCTTTTCGTTCGATGCATTTCTTTCAATAACAAGGATGCCTTGATTTTAGCTCTTGAGAATGCTCTGTAATCAATCACTATCCTCGTAGAATTTCTTCTCTTTAGTTTCTTAGCAGTTATGAATTTTACTTTTTGTAAAAGTAGATCATGTTGTGAAATCTTTAAGCCAAAGTACTCGCCCCCTGTTCTGTGTGGTCAGCGTGAAAGCCCACCACCATTTTAAAACACCTACTCCTTCAAGTGAGTGAGGTCATATTTTCTAAATACGAGTGTGGAAAACTCTCTCTTCTTTGCACCATGAGCATGCGTAGCTCGCTAAACTAACCAACCTAGCATGAGTCGAGCATAAGAAACACTTGCCCTAAGCCCTCTAAGCCGAGCATTGTTTATGCTCGCCCCTAAGCCGAGCATGATTGATGCTCGCCCCCTCTAAGCTGAGCATGGTTTATGCTCGCCCCTAAGCCGAGTATGGTTAATACTCACCCTCTCTAAGCCGAGCATGGTTTATGCTCACCCCTAAGCCGAGCATGATTGATGCTCGCCACCCTCTAAGCCGAGCATGGTTTATGCTCGCCCCTAAGCCGAGCATGGTTGATGCTCGCCACCCTCTAAAGCCAAGTTGGATAAAATGCTCGACCCATCGGCCTTCTCCAAAACGAGGATAGTTTGTTTTGTATTTGTAGGAACCAGCTCTCGTACAAATGGCAATCATCATCTCGGCCTTAATACGGTTCCCGATGGTTGTAGGTTTTCTGGCCTTAATACGACCTAGCATGGTTGTGGGGTTTCCGGCCTTAATACAACATCGGACCGTCGGTTTTCTGGCCTCAATATGGTCCGCGCGACCATAGCAGCTCGAGCGTTTGTGCTTCGGTTCGGATTTCAGAACACATCTCCCTCTGTCGATGAAGATGCATTATGAGGGGAAGAGTGTTAACTCTCTTTTCGGCAAGAGTCTCAACGAGCCAGACCAAAGCCCAAACGCGCAACCAGATATAAGTCGCGCTTTAGGAAGCCCGGCAGGAACACAGTCCGAAGCAGTCACATATCGGCCCAAGTCCAGCCTAATCAGATTGACTGCTTACTCCGGAAGAATTTCTCTCTTAGTCGAACGAATATTTCGCTCTCAAGCAGAGCGCGTCAACCGATTATCTCGGGCAAGCGTGGAAACCATCTACAAAGCCAGTCCACCAGATATTCCGACTTTCGAGGCAGCAGAGGCGGTCAAACCATATGCGAATAAAGCTCTACTTTTGATATGCCTCTTTGTGGATGCCACGTCAGCCACAACTTCCGAGGATACTATTTATGAACAGTGGAATTAGTCTTCCAGCCGCAGTTCAAGCCAATAGATGGAATCCACGTGTCTAGGCTTTCCCGAAATGGCTGGACCATACCGCAACAATCCAAGCTGCATTCTCCACCTATAAATAACTCTAAGCTTAAAGAAGAAAGGGACTTCTGGAGACTCTGGAGATTCTTGGTTTTCTCTTCAATCCATTACATCCTATAGGAGTTCGCATCTCTCAATCTCTTACAAGAAGAAGGGAAAATAATCATTTTCTTTCTCTTCTTCAGAAAAAGCATTGTAATTGTAATAGAAAAAGAGAAATAATATATAAAGTGGACGTACGCATCGTCTTTGAAGAACCACTATAATAACTCTGTGTGAGCT
Organism: Allium sativum; assembly: GCA_030737875.1. Taxonomy (NCBI): domain Eukaryota; kingdom Viridiplantae; phylum Streptophyta; class Magnoliopsida; order Asparagales; family Amaryllidaceae; genus Allium; species Allium sativum. Next base: position 489,267,883 of record CM060913.1, read on the forward strand.
CCCCGCTCTTTTACTTTTTATTACATTTTTAATCTTTATTCGTGTGTTGATTATGCGATTGGGGGTTGATCGTCAATAGTAACCAACTTTTGACGTCAACACATACCTTACTTCGGGATTTTCAAAGCCGATTTTTCCTTCAAAATTTCAAATACTCTATAATGAAATAAAATGAATCTATTAGTTCGAGAAGTTTTCACTCATGATGGCTACTGAGTACCACCCATCTTACGCAATCCAATCACATCTCAGTTTTGTCACGAGTTACTCGAACAATCCAAATCATTTTATCTCCCGAAGCCGTAAATCATTTCGCAATCCATAGTTTACAAATGCTTTAATCAATTATTTCAAATTATCGGGATTTAGGTCATCGAATTTTTTTTATTTGTAAACTCTTTTATTAACCCTTCATTATATCCTAAGTATTTAGAAAAACAAACTCGATCGCTTGGAAATAAAATTTCAACTTTCAAATATACAACTTAGGTTTTATATTCCAAAATAAATGATCTTATTCACATTTACTAAGTGGAATATTTTAAGAATCATTTCCAGCATCATAAGTCCTGATTGATTTCAAAACATTCAATTAGCTAAGTCAATGTTCATATACCTTATAATTTCCCTTCAATCAAATTTGATTAATATGATTTCTTTAAAAGATTTTCCAAATAAGCCCTTCTACATTCTAAAGTTTTAAATAATCATTTACACTTATAAGTCCTTTTAACTTCCTTTAGCTCAGATTCTAAACTGTTTCGAATACTTCCAAGATTTCCAAATAATTTTCGTATTTTCAATAGTTGGATTTTATATTTTAGTTGTCATACTCATCTAATCGAATAACACTTTTTCTAAATCCACTTTAAAATCCAAAATATATATGATTCTTGTTTACATATCAAATCTCATTTAGAAAGTTTTTTTTACTCAAATAGCAGGAAAATCTCTTAAAACAGTTTTATTTAAATACCATCAAGCTTCCTCTATGCACTCTGATTATGTGTATACTTGTTCAAGCTAGGGTTGTTTCAAATATTAATCTTATTCAAAGATCAAATTTTTCCTTGCCTTCTTACTATGTAGGGCCTATTCGTTGAGGTTATGTTAACACAATTTTCTAGATAAATAAGCTATCTAGTTTGAATTAAATCTTGATTTCATTTTACAAGAGGTACAAAGTGGTATACATATATGAGACAAATCAAATTGCATGCGCTCAAATCAAGTAGAGATGTATAAATAAGGGTTCAATATCAAAATGGTTACCAAAGGTATGATGGTTCGAGTGACAATACTAGACCAAGTTAATAAGATAAGAAGGTATGAATGACGCTAACTACTAATAAATGGTTCGAATTTAGATGATGGAGCTATCAAGGTAGGAAAGTAGAGCACATCTAAGGATACAATTATAAGTTATTTATTCTTCGATTGCTCGGTTTTTCATTAACTTCCTCTTAAGTAAATCTTACTTCAAATTTCATTTTATTTGCCTCGTAAGTGATTAGTCTTAAAATATTTCCTATTTGAATCACTCATACAGTTCCAATAGGGAAAGAGCAGTCCCCCCCCCCTCACTTAGATGTTTGTAACAATTTAAATCATCTTTTTAAACACTTTCTTAACTTAAGTCAAAATTACTTTCCAACTCCTTAAGGGTAGTTTTGATTTGCTAAAATATACTTTCAAGCAATATAGTTTAACTTGCATATTACCATTTAAAATTCATGTCAGGTATTGATTCAAATATATCGTTTATATTATCTTATTTAACATTCCTCGAGAAGTATGATAACTTCTCTGATTACACTTATTAGATCTAAAAATTCGTATTCAAATATTTGCTATGACTTGTTTATTTTGAAATATGGGTAGTATTTTTTATATAATTTCTTAATGAATTATCTTATTTTCCAAAAACTCGCTTTCAAAACTTTAAGTGAAATTTACTTCTAAATTCCCTTCTAGCTATTAAAAATAGTTTGATTTGCATCTATAACATATTGTCTATACATTAAATTCCTTTAAAATATTACGATATATCAAAATAGTTTAAGTATTCCTCGACGTCTCCATCCGAAATATATAGTCATCCCACTTTCGAAACTCGAAAATAAGTACTGATGGTGCCATGCTCATCAGTAGAGTCATCCTCGAGCAACTAGAGTATGACTCTATATCTATTGTGTATACATAAGGTTTCGTACATACGCCGACCCTGCGTATATTCGAAATCTTCATATATACCGATAGTCCAATCTTGAAGTCGTATAAAATACATGAAAATTATTATTAAAGTTATATTTCAAAGTAATTGTACTCTTTTAAAACAATTTACTTTGTTTCAAAATAATTTGTTTTCAGAGTACACTCTCTCTATCATAATATCCCGGAACCTCACTCTAGGGTATTTCTAACCCTATCTCTAATGAGATAATATAACTCTGATGAGTCCTATCTTTTGTTCAAATATGTCGTACCCCATAGCTTTGTATAACCAAAGCTCTGATACCAACTATAATGAACCATCTTTTTGCCCAATTTTCGCCGGTAATTAAACCAACTAAAACCAATCACAAAGACAAATTGTTATTGGTACATACATATATTGAACAAATAACATAACTTTTCATTGCATAATACAATTTTACATCAGAGTTACATAGAATATCAGAGTTACAACATATGCAGCGGAAGAAAAGAAAATATACTCTCAGCGGAAGAAACCTAATGATATAGAGGAAGCTCCAAACTCTAGTGTAAACTCCAACTCTATAACCGCTCCGAATCCTGCTCCAACGATCTACAACTGCAAAACTAAACTGCTAGCTGCCCGTGTGTAAATTAATGGGCACCTAGAGTTTAGGAAGGAACATTAAACTCCAGGTCAGTCAGGGGACTGGTGTGAGAACATAAAACAGTTGTTTTTAGGATTTATTTTAAAGTTGGGAAATTCAACGGACCATGCCGCTAACGTAGAACGAGTTTACTCCATGTGAATACCCGTGCATATAAATTTGCAATGACTTTTAGAAAATGAAGCTATCATAATCTCGTCACACATCACACAATGCAGGCGCACACCAAATGGGCGAGTTTTACCTTATGATAACCAAACATGCTTTCATACGTAAAAATCCTCTTTCAATACTTAATATATAGTGTGGAAAAGCATTTCGCAAATAATTGTATTAATCCTAGAAGGCATAATACCTATGTAACGTCCCGTATTTTTGGTAGCCAAATATTTAATTTAATTTATTATTTTAAATATTTTATTTGGAATATTAATGGATTTAATATTGAATTCGTTATTAAAACGAAGTTTGAATGTTAATTTATTTATAATATAAAAGAGCTCGAAATGGCGCGATAGTTCGTAATATGGAGTTTTGAACTTCAACTGAATATACAGGATCTGATATAAGTCGGATTTCTATGAAACAAGAAACATTGGAAGCGTGCTGATTATAATTTTCATATAAAAGAGAAAAATTCAGATTTTGTGCTATATTCAGATTTTGAAATAGTCGCTGTGGAATTCATTGTAAGCCGTAACGTTTATTTAATTAAAATAAAAAGGGTTTTAAATATTTTAATATCGTTTTAATTTGGAATTTCTATATGTTGAGACTAAAATTCTGAACTGATATATTTTGATATTTTATACAATTCTAGTTGAATATATATATATATATGATAATTTGTTATTGTTAAAGTTGTATCTCGGAACCTGTTTCTGTGTGATTGATAATTTAGCTGGAAACGTAGAGTTCGTAACTAGTTCGTGGAAACCCTTAACTGAATATGGTTCAACTAGAATTTGCGACATATCAGTACAAAATAGGTTGCTTTCATTAACATCGAAATAAAATGTATGAAAATCTCGTGGAAATCTTTCACTGAATTTGCGACATATAAGTACAAAATGGTCACCAAACCATTTTCTAAATCCGTAAGAAGGGCATTATAAATATACGTACTAGTATTAGCCCCCATAAATCCAAAACAGAAATAAAAGAAAAACAACACATATATTCATATATTTTTATTATACAAATACAAGCACAAAGAAAAATTGTACAGTATTGTTCGTACAAATGCAAAACAAAGAAGATATAATTCATTTCAAATATCAAGTTCTACATGTCCTTTTTCATCCAAGAAACAGAAAACTGAAACGTCTCCATAAGCATAGATCTGAAACAGAAAAGAAATAGAAAAAATCATGATCATGAACAGCTAAAATCAAACAAACAAACTAATATATTCATATAACAGCTATGCATGTGCAGGCACTAAATCTGAAACAACAAAAGAAATAATACAGGAACAGTTGAAAATCTTCAAACATCAACATCAACAGCAATGAACAGTTGGACGGAACAAATATATATATATATATTATATATATATTATATATATATATATACATAAACCAGTACAGCATGTGAACAGCTAAGGGAAGCAGAATATAAATAGCCAACTAAGTGTACATATATATTTTCAAAAATCAAATCTAAGGCAAACAAATCAAACAGTTGGTATGTACATATATTCATATATACATTCGAATTTATATACCATAACTGCTTCATACATGTAAAAATCCAAACAAAAGATCTATATTTACGGTCCGAAAATCTCTAATTTGAAGTAACAATTCATAGACTCACAAGTACTTAAGCTATACATACACAAGTCAATCAGTAACCCATTCGAACAAACCAACCATCAAACAGTCATCGACGTCCATCACCATATAAAATAATCTGAACAGGGAAAGGGAAACATTGGGTCTAAGCATATGGTAGCCGAACTACCTATGATAAGCCTCAAAGAGACATGGATCTTATCTAACTCAACCATACTATAAATATAGGTATCACACATAAGTGTTTCATCAATTTCGGAAACCATATGAATAAAAATAGTAAACATAAACCCTCTTCAAACCAATTGAAAAATTGAAACAAAAAAATAACAGCAATTAAAAATCAGTAAGATACTTATCTTAATTAGTAGATTCACGGGCCTCAAGTCTGGGTACTCTGTGGTGATTTCCATGAGTAGTCTGGTCGGAGGTGAAGGCGTAGGGTTCGATGGAAGACTGGAGTTTGGATCTGGAAGGCGTGGGGGTCGTTGTCGAACTGCAGTAAATCTGGAAGGCTCTGTGGTTGATTTGCGAAAGGATGGTGACATTAGGGGGTTTGGGCTTTAGGCCGGTCGATTGAAGGAGGAGCGAAGGGAAGATAGAAGTAGAGAGACGCGTAAGGGGAAGGGTGTGACGTCCCGAATCTCCGATTTTTGCTGAAAATCGAAAGGGGAAGATGGAGTTATTTTCAGCCATGAAGAGGAATTCTGATGGAGGCGGATGATAATGAGGTAGGGTTTTGGTAATAAAGGTTTTTAAAGGGAAGCATATTGGGTTCTTTTTGGGCCGGCTGTTGAAGGTAAAGACCCACTTGAAATGAATTAATTCATGGTTTTAAAATTTAATTAGTTTATAAATTTCGTAATACGATTTCTCGCTCCTACGTTATCAGATTCAAGAACGGTCAATTTCGTTGGAACCGTAGAAACGAGAGCATCGAGACGGGGCAAGTCTAGTCCGGGTCGGAAGCAACTGGAAATTTTAGTCGAATTAAACGTCAGTTTAATTTGACTAAAACAAACTGTTTATCGACAAATTCAAATCAATGTGAGTTAAACTCACTCAGTTCTTCCCATTTATATTTTATATAAATTGGGTTTTTATTTTGTGTGTTCTGTTTGCCAATGGTTGACTGTTTGCTAGTTATATATTAATTTGTTGATTTAACCGACAAAATTAAACCATTGTTAAATTTCAGTATTAATACCAGATCGTTATTCTAACAATTGATTCCAATAAAGGTAACTTACCTTGTTGGTCACGTTTATAAAATAAACATGTTTAATTGGTTGAATTGTTTGAATTGTTTGTGGTTGAGGTTAAATGGTCGTTATTTATTGTTATCAGTTAAGTGAAACTGAATGATTGATTTGAGTTAACCATTTTTGGATACAGGGAAGAACAGGTTAAAGGGGTCCAACGGGATTCCTCAAATATATTATTTATTTTCATATTATCACATATGAACTGTCATGATTGGGTAATTGATTTGATCAGTAATCATGGACAGAAAAGTCAACCTGTGTTTTGTTTAACCTATGGGCAATATTGGTTGAGTAATCGGCAGTAAATGGCTTAAGAATAAATTGTTTTGTTTTATATTGATTCACCGACAGGTGGATCGATAGAACTGAAGTTATAAAATTTATTTTATAACTAGAGATAGATTTTGAAATATATTTTATTTTGAATAAAAGTTTGTTGAAAGGAAATAAAACATTTATTATTTATTATTTACGTTATAATTAGTTATTAATTTATTTTATAAAGTCAAATTTGAGGTTAATCAGATTTATAAGTATAAGAATAAGAAAAATTAACCTAATGGCTAAGTTTGAATAATTGTTTTGTTAGGAATCAATTAAATGGAATTATTTAAATTAATTATATTTATAATAATTTAAAGGGAGAACGAAATGGGAACCGGTTAAGTAGATAACCGTGTTTTGAGTTGACTAAAGTCAACCGTTTAACTGGAGTTAATTATTAAATTAGTTTGTTTTGAATTAATCTAATAAAATAGTTAAATGAATATTGTTTTAATTTTATTAAGGGGTTTTAAAAAGGATTTACCATTTATTTTGGTTAATAGAGAAATTAACTGCTTTTACCGTAGTTAATGATTTAAGTAAATTATTATTTTAATAATAATTTAGGAAATTTAATTTTAATTGAAATGCATTTAAAAAGTAATCGAAATCAGAATGAAATCCAATTAATTGGTGAAAGGAGTTACGAACGGGTTTTATATTTACCCAAACTTTTATAACAAAGTTATAAAAGGAATTCCAAGCGAATACAATAGCTTAAAATAAATGTTACTTAATTATAAGAATTAAGTCAAAGGAGATTGGGATAAAATGGTTCATATTAAACCAGAGTTAGATAAATGAAGCTTAAAGTGTTAAAGTGTTAATTTTACCTTAACGTAACGCAATAATGGGATTAAGTAGAAGTGAGGAATTGAAATGTGAATTTCAAGCAAGAAATGGTCGAAGGGATTTGAAAAGGAATTGGTAAAAGTAAATTTGGGTAAAGAAGTGGATTGTAAGGTTTTGTAAAACAAAAATCTGAATTATAAATTGAAGTCATTGTTAAAGGTAAGGGTTAAAAGATGATGTTCATAAGAAATTACTTAATTATTGAATTAAGAAATAACGAGGAAGAGATTTTTAAAAGGTAAGAAGGTTTTATGAAACCGTGTTTTAAATGAAATAGTTAAATGAAATTTGTATTGATATTAGAATGAAATATTGGTTTTGGGGATTTCAACTTGTATTTATCCCGAGATATGAACACTGTTGATCAAGGTCTGAGAGGCAATTAAAATACCCCAACTTGAACGACTTCAGGATTATCTGGAGATGATATGAGTTGTAATGGTAAAAATGTTAGTAAAAGGTTATTATTTCATTTGACAAATAATAATAAAAATATTTGGTTGGAAAGTTGGAAATTATGTATATGAGGGAATTAAAAAGGGTTTGTTGGAAATATAATGATATGCTCGAGTTAGAAAGGGAATATAAAGTTGAGTTTTATTCTCTAAGAATAAACATTGGATTTTGTTTTCAAGTAATGAATAAAAGATATCTTGTAACGTTGTTTTACGAGTATTCGGTTGAATTGATTTCCTAACATTAGATAATAATGTAGCAAATGTTTTGAGAGTGAAAATAGAAAATTAGATATATAAAAATGAATTTGTTTAAGAATAATCTTATGTTAAATAAGAAGCGAAGCTATATTTATAATATCGAAGAATTTAAGACTTTTATATTAACATTTTAATTAAAAGGCCAAGTGGTGCTGAATACTGAACCAGTGAACTCATTGGATTATCATGATTGAATCACTGTTTATTTTGATAGTTCAATCACCGACTATCAAATCTATCCAATACGATTGTTGGTGCGGAAAGACCGGAAATCGATTTTATATTTGAATACCATTCCAACCAACAAATACGTGAAGATGTTAGAAGATGATCGAGATGGAGCAATGAAGACCGTAGATCTTCATAAAATGGAAGAACCGCTAATAATCTTTGGTGAGCTCCCAGAGATAAGATGTGGTTCCGTCGTGGTTGGAATCTACGGATTGCAAGGACTCCTCGCTACTAACCCATAGGTTGATTCCTTGGATGCAGTAGGAGAGTACCTTCGGTTCATCCTGTTCCTGGATGACTTGTATGGACGGATGTTTGACAGAGTATTTCCAAAGGAATTACGTACGTTGATTTCTTCAAATGTACCATAGTTGATGGCAGAGAAATGGGTTTTCTCTAGCCAAATAACTATAGTATTTTTGTGGACGTCAATTAGTGATATCTGGAGGATCTGACGATGTTACATTCAAAGTAAATGGTGGCCAGATGTTGTAAAGATAATTCAAAACTTAAGCCTCATCAACCGGGAGATGACAAAAATTGGGCAGGCAGCATGGCTATGTGGGTCGCTCCCATTAGGGTGTATAATCACTTATCTAGAGAAATTCCTTTTTCTTCTTTAATCTATTTCGATGCTGTCCCTCTTTGGGAAACGATGGTTTGAGCCCAATCGTTGGTGATATACATTCGATACACTCAAGCGAAATGAGTAATTGGTCATGTGTGGGCCAGGTTGCAAGACGTTTTTATTGAACCCAGTGTATTCACCTCTAGAGATACACTATCGACAGGTGGTCCCATACCTTGTCATATTCGGAGTCCAATCTCCAATAAGTGCACACGGATTTTTGTTTTATACTATATATGTGAAGCGTGAGATGCAAGCGTTCCGCTAGATTGATATCTACTTGTATTTGGACACTGTTATAATATCAGAAAAGATATTGATTTCAAAAAAATGGTTTGGGTTATCGTAAGGTAAAAACCGTCCGTATCTATGTGTGGATTTGGTCTTACGATTATCCATTTCTTTAAAAAGATTTTAATTTTAAAATCAAGTTGTGTGTCACCTTAATACTGTGCGAGTTTTTCTCACTCTGGTTCACCAGACTGACTCGGTGTTTTGTAAATGCTCGGGTTAGCCCGGGGTGTACAGGTTTAGGTTATCGAATGCTGTGCAGAGACGAGCTGGAAGAATTCAGACGTACGATATTATATAACTACCGTTCCGTTGTGTGTTGTATATGAGGGCAGCTTATTATAACTGTCCAGGTGTGTGATGTACTCTGATAATTGTAAGTATTTTTTTAAGCTCTGAATAAGAGTTTATTTCTATATTATATTTTATTCCACTGCGATGTGAGACTCTGATTCGGTGTTGTGTTGGTTCTTCTTCTTCTTCTTCTATTCTAATATTTCTTTCTTTCTTATCTCACCCCCTAATTTCTTTATAATAATGTTCCGGCGTTTTCGGTGTTGGGAAGGTCGACATGAGTTATGGTAAAGGTATTTATGTCGATTTTCTGGGGCCGAAAATCCCTGATCGTTAAAGTGGTATCAGAGTTATTGGTTTAGTAATAACCTTGGCTCTGTGGTGTGACTCGATAGAGATTGGGTTAGTAATACCCTAGATCAAGATAGAGTGTATATATATGAGAGCGTATTATATGAGAGCGTATTTGTAAATTTTATATACAAATGTTTTGTATTGTGTTATTGATCGGTTCAAGTGTTGAGAAGCGTTGAACTGGCAATGGATACAGTATTGTTTTGTAAAGAGGGTAAATGAAATAATTTTACCCAAATTATATTTTTGTATAGAAAGTAAATAAGTTTATCAAATTATTGAGATATTAGTGTGTTTGATTGATTTGTATAGAGTTCAAATCGGATTGAAAATTTGAGTTGAAAACTTAACTTTAGTTAAGTGTAATTAAATTTAGAATGATATTGAAAATAAATAAAACAGAGTTGAAAATTAAAATTTTGATAAATAGATAATAATTAAATAGGAATCAATCGGGTGTTAATCAGTTGATGTTCAAATATGGGAAACCAAAATAAAACATTAACACTGGATGTTAATTCAATTGATTTGGTTGTGTGTTTGTTGTTGATTGTGAATTGTTCGTTATTGGATGATAGTCTGTTTGAATGGTATTATCAACAATGTAATGGAGCTAAATAAATTATAAACGAAAGAATAATTTCCAGTAAAATTAAACTGGAATAAAAATGCATATAAATGGGAATTTATGGTTTAACCCGGTAACTGATAAAGAATTGATATTATCTGCTTGAATTTGGAATTGGAATAGTTATACTTGTTGATTACTGAAATATTATTTCAAAATTTCACATATTTATTACTGATACGTGGATTGAGTTAAGTACAAGTGCTAGAGGGATAGGCAGACTGATATCGGTTGAGTAAATCACATATATGTTGAGCAGATATGCTCGATAACACTCATAAAGGTACGCCTATGCGAAAATATAAAATTTTGGGTTTTGGCTTTTGTTTCCCGACCGTGTTGGTCGAGGTATATATATTATTTGTTCCTGAGATATCACAGATGTCACTCCATGCAGGGGAGACTCTGCCAAATTTTTCCGAGAATTTAATGTGTTAGAAATTTTTCGATGTTTTTGAAAATATTTATATACGGTATTGAATTGTTTTCGATTTTAAAATAAACTGGATTTGGAAATTAATGGGTTTGTAACGTTCTTTCTTACCTTAGCAATTTCGAGGACGAAATTATTTTAAGGGAGGAAGAATGTAACGTCTCGTATTTTTGGTAGCCAAATATTTAATTTAATTTATTATTTTAAATATTTTATTTGGAATATTAATGGATTTAATATTGAATTCGTTATTAAAACGAAGTTTGAACGTTAATTTATTTATAATATAAAACGAGCTCGAAATGGCGCGACAGTTCGTAATATGGAGTTTTGAACTTCAACTGAATATACAGGATCCGATATAAGTCAGACTTTTGTGAAATAAGAAACTTTGGAAGCGTGCTGATTATAATTTTCATATAAAAGAGAAAAATTCAGATTTTGTGCTATAGATTGTTAGTTATGTCCAATTCAAATTTTGAAATAGTCACTACGGAATTCATTGTAAGCCGTAATGTTTATTAAATTAAAATAAAAAGGGTTTTAAATATTTTAATATCGTTTTAATTTGGAATTTCTATATGTTGAGACTAAAAATCTGAACTGATATATTTTGATATTTTATACAATTCTAGTTGAATATATATATATGATAATTTGTTATTGTTAAAGTTATATCTCGGAACCTGTTTCTGTGTGATTGAAAATTTAGCTGGAAACGTAGAGTTCGTAACTAGTTCGTGGAAACCCTTAACTGAATTTGCGACTTATCAGTACAAAATGGTCACCAAACCATTTTCTAAATCCGTAAGAAGGGCATTACAAATATAGCACCCACAAATCCAAAACAGAAATAAAAGAAAAACAACACATATATTCATATATTTTTATTATACAAATACAAGCGCAAAGAAAACATATACAGTATTGTTCGTACAAATGCAAAACAAAGAAGATATAATTCATTTCAAATATCAAGTTCTGCATGTCCTGTTTCATCCAAGAAACAGTAAACTGAAACGCCTCCATAAGCATATATCTGAAACAGAAAAGAAACATAAAAAGATCATGATCATGAACAGCTAAAATCAAACAAACAAACCAATATATTCATATAACAGCTATGCATGTGCAGGCATTAAATCTGAAATAACAAAAGAAATAGTACAGGAACAGTTGAAAATCTTTAAACATCAACCTCAATAGCAATGAATAGTTGGATGGAACAAATATATATACATAAATCAGTACAACATGTGAACAGCTAAGGGAAGCAGAATATAAACAGCTAACTAAGTGTACATATATATTTTTAAAAATCAAATCTAAGGCAAACAAATCAAACAGCTGGTATGTACATATATTCATATATACAGTCAAATTTATATATCATAACTGTTTCATACATATAAAAATCCAAACAGAAGATCTATATTTACGGTCCCAAAATCTATGATTTGAAGTAACAATTCATAGACTCACATGTACCTAAGCTATACATACACAAGTCAATCAGTAACCCATTCGAACAAACCAACCATCACACAGTCATCGACGTCCATCACCGTATAAATTAATCTGAACAGGGAAAGAGAAACAGAGGGTCTAAGCATATGGTAGCCGAACTACCTATGATAAGCCTCGAAGAGACATGGATCTTATCTAACTCAACCATACTATAAATACGGGTATCACGCATAAGGGTTTCATCAATTTCAGAAACCATATTAATAAAAACAGTAAACAGAAACCCTCTTCGAACCACTTGAAAAATCGAAACAAAAAATATAACAACAATTAAAAATCAGTAAGATACTTATCTTAATTCGTAGATTCACGGGCTTCAAGTCTGGGTACTCTGTGGAGATTTCCGTGAGTAGTCTGGTCGGAGGTGAAGGCGTAGGGTTTGATCGAAGACTGGAGTTTGGATCTGGAAGGCATGGGGGTCGTTGTTGAACTGTAGTAAATCTGGAAGGCTCCGTGGTTGATTGGCGAAAGGATGGTGACGTTAGGGGGTTTGGGGGTTTTGGCCGGTCGATTGAAGGAGGAGAGAAGGGAAGATTGAAGTGGAGAGATGCATAAGGGAAAGGGTGCAACGGCCCGAATCTCCGATTTTTGCTGCAAATCGAAAGGGGAGGATGGAGTTATTTTCGGCCATAAAGAGGAAATCTGATGGAGGCAGATGATAATGAGGTAAGGTTTTGGTAATACGGGTTTTTAAAGGGAAGCGGAACGTGTTCTTTTTGGGCCGGCTATTGAAGGTAAAGGCCCGTTTGAAATTAATTAATTCATGGTTTTAAAATTTAATTAGTTTATAAATTTCGTAATACGATTTCTTGCACCTACTTTATCAGATTCAAGCACAGTCAGTTTCGTTGGAACCGTAGAAACGAGAGCATCGAGATGGAGTAGATCTAGTCCGGGTCGGAAGCAACAGGAAATTTTAGTCGAATTAAACGTCGGTTTAATTTGACTAAAACATACTGTTTATCGACAAATTCAAATCAATGTGAGTTAAACTCACTTAGTTCTTCCCATTTATATTTTATATAAATTGGGTTTTTATTTTGTGTGTTCTGTTTGCCAATGGTTGACTGTTGCTAGTTATATATTTATTTGTTGATTTAACCAACGAAATTAAACCGTTGTTTAATTTCAATATTAATACCAGATCATTATTCTAACGATTGATTCCAATAAAGGTAACTTACCTTGTTGGTCACGTTTATAAAATAAACGTGTTTAATTGGTTGAATTGTTTGAATTGTTTGTGGTTGAGGTTAAATGGTCGTTATTTATTGTTATCAGTTAAGTGAAACTGAATGATTGATTTGAGATAACCATTTTTGGATACAGGGAAGAACAGGTTGAAGGGGTCTAAAGGGATTCCTCAAATATATTATTTATTTTCATATTATCACATATGAATTGTCATGATTGGGCAATTGATTTGATCAGTAATCATGGACTGAAAAGTCAACCTATGTTTTGTTTAACCTATGGGCAATATTGGTAGAGTAATCGGCAGTAAATGGCTTAAGAATAAATTGTTTTGTTTTATATTGATTCACCGTCAGGTGGATCGATAGAACTGAAGTTATAAAATTTATTTTATAACTGAAGATAGATTTTGAAATATATTTTATATTGAATAAAAGTTTGTTGAAAGGAAAAAACATTTATTATTTAAGTTATAATTAGTTATTAATTTATTTTATAAAGTCAAATTTGAGGTTAATCAGATTTATAAGTATGAGAATAAGAAAAGTTAACCTAACGGCTAAGTTTGAATAATTGTTTTGTTATGAAACAATTAAATGGAATTATTTAAATTAATTATATTTTTAATTAATTTAAAGGGAGAACGAAATGGGAATCGGTTAAGTAGATAACCGTGTTTTGAGTTGACTAAAGTCGACCGTTTAACTGGAGTTAATTATTAAACTAGTTTGTTTTGAATTAATCTAATAAAATAGTTAAATGAATATTGTTTTAATTTTATTAAGGGGTTTTAAAAAGGATTTACCATTTATTTTGATCAATAGAGAAATTAACTTCTTTTATAGTAGTTAATGATTTAATTAAATTATTATTTTAATAATAATTTAGGAAATTTAATTTTAATTGAAATGCATTTGAAAAGTAATCGAAATCAGAATGAAATCCAATTGATTGGTGAAAGGAGTTACGAACGGGTTTTATATTTAAAACCCAACTTTTTATAATGAAGTTATAAAAGGAATTCCAAGCGAATACAATAGTTTGAAATAAATGTTACTTAATTATATGAATTAAGTCAAAGGAGATTGGGATAAAATGGTTTATATTAAACCAGAATTAGATAAATGAAGTTTAAAGTGTTAAAGTGTTAATTTTACCTTAACGTTATGCAATAATGGGATTAAGTAGAAGTGAGGAATTGAAATGTGAATTTCAAGCGAGAAATTGTCGAAAGGATTTAAAAAGGAATTGGTAAAAGTAAATTTGGGTAAAGAAGTGGATTCTAGGGTTTTGTAAAACAAAAATCTGAATTATAAATTGAAGTCGTTGTTAAAGGTAAGGGTTAAAAGATGATGTTCATAAGAAATTACTTAACTATTGAATTAAGAAATAACGAGGAAGAGATTTTTAAAAGGTAAGAAGGTTTTATGAAACCGTGTTTTAAATGAAATAGTTAAATGAAATTTGTATCGATATTAGAATGAAATATTGGTTTTTAGGATTTCAACTTGTATTTATCCCAAGAAATGAACGTTGTTGATCAAGGTCTGAGAGGTAATTAAAATACCCCAACTTGAACGACTTTAGCATTATCTGGAGATGATATGAGTTGTAGTGGTAAAAATGTTAGTAAAAGGTTATTATTTCATTTGAGAAATAATAATACAAATGTTTGGTAGGAAAGTTGGAAATTATGTATATAAGGGAATTAAAAAGGGTTTGTTGGAAATATAATGATATGCTCGAGTTAGAAAGGGAATATAATGTTGAGCTTTATTCTCTAAGAATAAACAATGGATTTTGTTTTCAAGTAATGAATAAAAGATATCTTGTAACGTTGTTTTACGAGTATTAGGTTGAATTGATTTCCCAACATAAGATAATAATCTGGCAAATGTTTTGAGAGTGAAAATAGAAAATTAGATATATAAAAATGAATTTGTTTAAGAATAATCTTATGTTAAATAAAAAGCGAAGCTATATTTATAATATCGAAACATTTAAGAGTTTTAAATTAACATTTTAATTAAAAGGCCAAGTGGTGCTGAATACTGAACTAGTGAACTCACTGGATTATCATGATTGAATCATTGTTTATTTTGATAGTTCAATCACCGACTGTCAAATCTGTCCAATACGATTGTTGGTACGGAAAGACCAGGATCGAATTTATATTCGAATACCATTCTGACCAACAAATACGTGAAGATGTCATTAAGAAGATCGAGATGGAGCAATGAAGACCGTAGATCTTCATAAAATGGAAGAACCGCTAATAATCTTTGGTGAGCTCCCAGTGATAAGCTGTGGTTCCGTTATGGTTGGAATCTACGGATTGCAAGGACTCCTCGCTACTGACCCATAGGGTGGTTCCTTGGATGCAGTAGGAGAGTACCTTCGGTTCATCTGTTCCTGGATGACTTGTATAGACGGATATCTGACAGAGTATTTCCAAAGGAATTACGTACGTTGATTTCTTCAAACGTACCATAGTTGATGGCGGAGAAATGGGTTTTCTCTAGCCAAATAACTATAGTATTTTTGTGGACGTCAATTAGTGATATCTGGCGGATCTAACGATGTGACATTCAAAGTAAATGGTGGTCAGATGTTGTAAAGATAATTCAAAACTCATGCCTCATCAACTGGGAAATGAAAAAAATCGGGCGGGCAGCATGGCTATGTGGGTCGCTCCCATTAGGGTGTATAATCACCTATTTAGAGAAATTCCTTTTGCTTCTTTAATCTATTTCGATGTTGTCCCTTTTCGGGAAACGGTGGTTGGAGCCCAACCGTTGGTGATATACATTTGATACACTCAAGCGAAATGAGTGGTCGGTCATGTGTGGGCCAGGTTGCAAGACGTTCTTGTTGAACCCAGTGTATTCGCCTCTAGAAATACACTATCGACAGGTGATCCCATACCTTGTCATAGTCAGAATCCAATCTCCAATAAGTGCCCACAGTTTTTGTTTGTATGCTATACATGTGAAGCATGAGATGCAAGCGTTCCGCTAGATTGATATCTACTTGTATTTAGACAATATTATAATATCAGAAAAGATATTGATTTCAAAAAAATGGTTTTGGTTATCGTAAGGTAAAAACCGTCCGTATTTATATGTGGATTTGGTCTAACGATTATCCTTTTCTTTAAAAAGATTTTAACTTTAAAATCAAGTTGTGTGTTACCTTAATATTGTGCTAGTTTTTCTCACTTTGGTTCACCAGACTGACCCGGTGTTTTGTAAATGCTCGGGTTAGCCCGGGGTGTACAGGTTCAGGTTATTGAATGCTGTGCAGAGACGAGCTGGAAGAATTCAGACGTACGATGTTGTATATGAGGGCAGCTTATTATAATGGTCCAGGTGTGTGATGTACTCTAATAATTGTAAGTATTTTTTTAAGCTCTCAGTAGGAATTTATTTCTAGATTATATTTTATTCCACTGTGATGTGAGACTCTGATTCGGTGTTGTGTTTCTTCTTCTTCTATTCTAATATTTCTTTCTTTCTTATCTCACCCTCTAATTTTTTCTAATAGCGTTCCGACGTTTTCGGTGTTTGGAAAGTCGGCATGAGTTACGGTAAAGGTATTTATGTCGATTTTCTGGGGCCGAAAATTCCTGTTCGTTACAACCCATAATATTATGTCGCCATATATATATATATATATATATATATATACAATCAAAATCGTATGGCTCGTATTGGAGATTTGGGTTTCCAACTTGATGATTCCCGGCATGAAAGAACAATCAGAATACAAATGAAATGTAACACGGCTGTTCCATCCAAACACGGACACCAACTACAAATCGCGAGGTAGATCAATGGTTTTCGTCCAGACACGGACCCCCGAACATATCCTATTCCTCAATTTTATAAGTGGTACCACCGCCGCAGCTTTCTTCATCAATCATATATATAGTATGCAACCTAACCACCTGTTTCTCATAAATCTGGGGTGTGAGGTTTGTCGATGTCACATCGCACACAAAGCTATGCTTAAATAAGCAGTGCCTTGATCATACAAACTCATATCATATCTTAAGTATGTCACATTGTCCATTCACAACATGGTCACTGATTTCCGTCATTAATAACCACTTCGAGCTCATATATCACAAACCAGATACATATCAAGGGAGATCAGTGTTATGCTGTCAATTACAATGTCAGACACACAATCCATACAAGTCCATTCTGGGTCTAAACGGAACAAAATCCGAAAATCTCCAAATATATTCAGACCTCATGCCACTTATAACCTCGTATCGGGGGATTTTATTACTTAGAATGGTTTTCGAACATATATTCGATCCTGGTCTTTCCAAGTAATAAGCGTACTTAAAACAATAGTTATGGACCACACAGAGTTCTCAATTCAAATCTCCATCCAATTGTTATCAATTCAGTTACAAATCAAGGTTGGATTTATTTCCAATTCCTTAAACCCATTACAACCTTAATCCTTCCTTAGAAATATAATACTCATTTCAAAATCGTGATCCTTTATTTGTTGTTAACCTCTTCATAAATTTCAAATTTTCCAAAATCTTAACTTGGGTTTAAATTCTATTAATGGTAACTCAAACATTTTATATTTCGAATAGAGTTAAAATAACTTATTATAGTAATCAGTTCACAACCCAAGCAACTATTGGATTCCCATAATCATTTGCATTTCTTCTCATATTTGAAAGCTCGACTAACCTTGAACCAAATCCTCTTTTACGTTTCCAAACTTAATATCTTACTTAAAATCAGAAATATTCAAATAAACTTCATATGAACTAATTTTGAGCTCTTTTTAAACTTTGAACTATTCAACAACTCTTTCCATAAATTCGAATAATAATGCATGGTTATAATTCTTTATGCCAGATTATCTGCAAGGAAGAAATGTTATAATAATGCTAAAAGTGTTGCTGAAAGTGGCTATTTAGATCAAATAGCTTCAAAACTTAATCAAATTTAAAATATTTCATCTCACATTACTTTAAATAATCAAATATGATTTATCATAAATTTTCCAAATTTTTAAAAATTTATATAAGTTCGTTTTATACGAAATTACTTTACGGTCGCCTAACTGCACGTATAGCGACCTTTTCCAAATTTGGTTTAAACATATCTTGAAAATTTTACGTTTAAATTTGAAAATCTCTTTTCTATTCAAACTCATTATTAATGTAAATCCTACATTCTTCGTTTTACGTTAATATGACTTAAAACATTCAAGTTATAATCATTTGAAAGTTAAAATAGATATTAATGAAATATCATTACGCGACATGTTTTCTTTGAGTTATATAATGAATTTAATATAAATTATTCAATCCAAATTCAAACTCAATTCAAAATAACTTACAAGTGGTTGGAATTATTTCAGAACCCTTTTATCTCGCACATTCTAATTTCCAAAACAGTTTTAATAATTAAATTTAAAACTAAGTTCCCAACAATTATTTAATAATGAAATCTTTATTTAGATGGAAGGAGGGTCAAATCGATCATCCGTATACATTCATAACTACAGTTTGTGTGATTTCATGCAATCATAGTCATCCAAATAAACAATCATATCCTCTAGCATGAATTCATCCGTTAAACACAGCTATAAATCAAACATTCCAAATTGTGCACAAGCGTTACGGTTAATAACGCTTATCGGTGTTCTGTGTTTTCCAACTACATGAACATCCATTTAACATTTTTACACACCATCATATCCAACCAATTAAAATTATACAACAACTACTAATTTATAATTAATTTGTAATGTCCCGAATTCCCATACTGTTTGATAAGTATAGGGACGATTTTCTCTTCTGACCGTGATCATAGCTCACGAGGAAGATTTGTACAGAATTTCAACAATTTGGCCAAGATTTCTAAACTGATTTGTGGACCAAAAGTTTTGACTCAATGCAAATAAAATCTTATATGAGATGTTGAAATGACCTAGAGAGATTTTGAATCAGTGTATACAAAATTTTGTTTTTCTTCTTTTTACGTAGTTACGTATACAGGTGATAGATAAATGCAGAAAAATGAAAGAGAGATAATACTGTAAGCTATACTTACCTCAAGTACAACATAACAATATGCACTTACAACCATTGATTCAAATAGACTTTATTACTCGTATTTATCTAAATTGTGAATCAGGTTTCTCCTGGTAGAAAGATTATAACAATATAAAAAATACGATTGTGTCACTTCTGACTTTAAAGCTTTTCTGTGATCTTATCCTATTTATGTTGCTAGCTTCTTCCAATACATTCATGATCTCTATTGTATGATAAATTCATTAAATCATTAAATGTTTCCTTATAAAAATCGTTTTATAATCCAAATATAATATTTAGAATTAAACGGCTCAAAAATCCGGGTCGTTACATAATTAAATTGGATGTTCTCACCATATATGCTACAAAATCTTCAATGTCCGAGTTTCCATGCGAACAAACAACGTTACCGCTACATGTAATGCTTTAGATCCATTTCAATCAGCAGCTAATGATCTTCTGTTAATTTATATAGAAATTGAATTATAATCTGTATGTAAGGATTTTTATTTTATTATAAATTAATATTAGAGCAAAATTATCAGTATTATATATCAATTAGTTCTATTTTCAAATACGATTCTAACAGATCTAACGGTGAACTAATCGGATTTAAAATGAGTGAGTTATTGGTGTTTTAACATTTCAAATTAATATAAACTTAAAAGTAAATAAAATCATACCCAAGTACATTAAAGCCCAGCCCAAAACGCTCTGATCCAACCCACCTCCCTTCTCCTTCTTCTTCTCCTCTTCATAATCCCTTGCGTGAAAACTCCTGGAACATACTCTACCGTGCATGACGTGCACACGCACAAGCCAACAATTTCACCATTCTTGAATCTGAGACTACCCGCGCACTCCTTTTCCACCACTCCATCATCACCCGAACGCTATCGAGCAAAAACCAAACTGAAAACCTGGAACGACATTGTGCGCAGGTACCCAAAAGGTGCGACACAAATATCCACCGAACTCCACCAAATTACACCACGTCGAAGCTGTGTGCTTCGTTTCGCCAATCGTTGCTCCATTCTCCTTCAATCCTTAATGCTAGATTTGAACTTTTCAGATCATCGACTCGGAATCGAACCAAACTCGCATGAAAAATACTACATCCCCTGTTGATCTCAACGGCAAAGATGGCGTCGATCAATTCTCTTTGGATTGGGAGGTATGATTTTTCGAAGATCTCTTCACATATTATCAGTTCATTGTAAATCAGTGATATCTCGCTCGATACTCAGCGAAACTCTGATTCGTCAATTTCTAAAAATCAAAAATGACGATCCAGACAACTTCTTCGCAGATCATTTCAGCTAAAGATGAAAGGATTGAGAGACATTGATTTTTGAATGGATGGAAATGTAAAATTTCATTTATTGGAAGAGTAAATATTGAAACCAGAAGAAGAGAAAATATGACGTAAAGAATTTTGCATCTGAAGTGATTAATGGTGAAGTGTGAAGGGAAATGGGGCTTTGGTCCTCCTTATATAAGATGATTTCAAGGGTAATTTAGTCATTTATTCATAGGACGCTTGGATCTCTTCATGCATCTCATACCATGCATATTAACACCTACAAGGGTACTTGGCTGAATCATGAAATCCTTTGCATGCGTGATGACAAATACAAGGACACCCCTTCTTCTAATCCTTAATTTATTTATAATAACATAATTGTAACGCTTATAAATGTAGCCAATTTCCAATACTTATAAGTGTTACCAATATATTACTTAAAGTTTGGCAAAGCATTTATAACCTACCAATCATTTTCAAAATACTTATCTATTTATTTATCAAATACATACACATATGATTTGCCAAAATTTATAATATTTGTCTAAAATTAATGTTTAATAATTTATAAAATCATATAAAAATTATCCAATATTCTTACTTAATATTATAAAAATCATTTAGATAAAATCTTAAATAACTCATGCTTTGCCAAACTCATATTTTATATCATTATTAAAATCAGATAATGTCATTACCTATAAATATTTCAAATATTTATAAAATCTTAAACATGGTTTTCAAAAGTAAGTTTTCTTGTATAAATCATATTTATAAATAAACAAGGTATTTGTTAAAATTTAAACTATATATATTTAAACCTTATAAAAATCCAATTTATAGAATAAAAATCCAAGTTAACCTTAGCTAAAATTTTAGGTTGTTACACTGCGCGAGTTTTCACTTTTAGTGACTTTGATTTGCTATATTAGGCTGCCTCCATTTTCACTTAGGTCGGTGCTGCGTGATTCAGAAATGCAGAAGCTAAGGCACGTGTGCCTCTTTTCTTAGGACTGCATATATATGGATTAATTTATTTTTGGTCAGCTAAACAAATGTTCCTGCGTGGTAAGAGTTTTTTTTTGGGTAGGCTGCTTGAATTGAAATGTCGGCAGCTGACTGATACGAAAATACATAGGCAAAAAATATTTTGAAATGATTTTGTGTGTGCTAGTGTAATTGAAAAAGAGTTTCAAGCAGCGTTAGTCGCTGGGGAATATAAGGTAGGCTATATATATATCGTTGGTCACCGCTACTTAACGTCGACCCTTAAAATTTAACCAAGTCACATGAACTTCAAAAATAAGAAAATTGGATGTTGTGGTATAATTTGATGTTACAGTCCTAATGAAACCAATTTCTTTGAAAACGGACTACATTTGCAAAAACGTTGCTATTTAGATCCTAATTTATCCATCGGTTCACTTTTAAATTTCGCATAATGACAAAACAACTCTGTTTGGCTCCAAATTGGAAATCTAGCAATAATAAATTATATGTATTCCTACAAAACTCGTTTCATCGAAAATAGAGGTCGTTGGAAAAGAAAGCTATTTCTAAGGCCTATATATTGTCGATAAAATATATTAAAATTCCAAACCAATTCAATTAATAATAATAAACCTATATTATTCTGTATACCCAAATATAGTATTATATAACTTCAAAATAAACTCATTTGGGTTTCAAACTCAACATTTAAACATCTCAGGTTAAACGATATTCAAATCTATATAAAAATTCCTTTATATTTATTAATTAAACGTTATCGTTTATTAACGAATTCCATAGCGACTATTTGAAAATTTGAACTAAACATAACTTGCCATCTTTAATATGAAATCTTCGTTTTTCTCTTCCATTAAAAGAATATAATCAATTGATTCAAACGTTTCTTGTTTCACAGAAATCCAACATATATTGGATCCTGTATATTCAATTAAAGTTCAAATCAAAAATTACAAACTACCATGGCTTTTCGAGCTCATTTTAATTAATTTATAAATATATATATTCGAACTTCATTCGATTGAATAAATTTGATATAAAATCAATTTATATTTCCAATATAATATAAAAATATATTTCAATATTCAAATTTAAATGAACGAAAAATCTGGGACGTTACACCCTCCTTCTCTTTTTTTTATAGCCAGGCTACCTTCGAGCCTAGGCCTATCGCTGAAACATATGAACGAATGAAATTGGGAATGGTTAGGAATGATAAATTAGGGCATAACTTGTACTGTAAAACATGACTGGGATTTGGAGGCATAATATATACCGTGGCCTAAGACTTTAATTTGGGCATATCATAAATAGTGATTTATTAATTGAGGGTAGGGGCATGAAAAACCTGTAATGAACAGGAATAATTGTTTAAGAATAAACATGCCTAAATTTATAGTAAATAGAAAATGTAACCACACTTAGACATGAAGTTAGATTACACTTGTGGTAGAAGTCTGCCCGGAACAGCCCGGCAAATACAGCATCAACAAGTGGTTAATCTAATGTGAGGGGTCTAGTGCATAAATGTACACGTAACGGTGCTAAGACAGAGGTTAAGTCCGACTTATGGTAGAAGTCTGCCAGGGACCGCCTGATATATCCAGCACCCACAAGTGGTCGACTTAACATGAGAGGTCTAGTGCGTTAACAGACATGAATGGAAAAATGATAACAACCTGTTATCCTGTAGTACTTAACCTGTTTAAATCTATGGGGTTATATGAACTTGTCAAAATTGTGTAAGGGTTAAGTAAACTTGCTTGAATTAATGAGGGGTTAAGTAAGTCTATTAAATTTGTGGGGGCGGGTTATATAAACCTGACAAAGTTAACCTATTTTATATGGTGGGGTTATGCGGGATTGTTAATCTGTTAGGCATAACCTGTCAAAATCCTAGTAGTGGGGATGCAAGCCTGGGGGTGGCTTGTAACATTTGTTATGTGGGACCCGTATCAGTCAGTAACCCATCTTGGAATCAAAAGGGGGACCCTGAACTAGGTAGGGCTCAGGGCACGCTTACCGAGCTGATTAAAAGAGGTTCATCTGAGTGGGGGTGTTGACGGTGCATTCCAATGGAGTCACGTGCATGCATTGGTCCGGATTTCTCGAGAAATTAAGACGCTGTGACATTAGTAGATATAGTTGTGCCTCTCAAAGAAAAAGGGGTTGTCACTTTAGGAAGTGATACATCCTACTATGGGGCCAACACAGGGTATCAACAGGATAGGGACCGATCGATTGGGGTAGTAATTAGGGTACATATAGTCCTGCTTGTTTAAGAATCTGTTATTATCATTGGGGATAACACTTGTCGTTTCTGTTGGGCTGCCTGTTATTATTGTTGGGGGCAAAACCCTTCACTAGAAGTACACCTAAGTTTACCATCTGTTTAGTCTAGTAATGTCATCTAACTTGACCTTAAGACTAAAGTTATCTAATTCTATAATTTTAATCTTAGTATTGAGCTCATGGTTTTCAGAAGCAAGCAGATTGTTCTTTTATTTGTGAGTTTCAATTTCTTAACTCAATAAGGAAAGTTAAGAGTTTGCATTAGTTAGAGATTCTTGAAGTTTTCTAACTTCATCTTCTAATATCTCTTTTTATCTTTCAGCAAATCTCTTTCAAATTCTGTCATCTTCTTATCCTCATTTTCTTGTTTAAATTTTCTTTTAAAATTATTTCAAGACTCTGATATTTCTGTATTAATTTCTACCACATCTTCGAAAGTGAAATCACTAACCTCAGTTTCTTTAGCCGTGAAGCATACGTTAGCTTGTTCATTATTGTTTTCACTATCAGAAGATGAACAGTCTGAATCATCCTAAGTTACTGAGAAAGCTCATTTTTTTTTTCTCCTTCTTGTTTTTGTTGTGTTGTTCTTTCTTTTGTTCTATTGTTCTTTCTTTTGTTCCGGACAATACTTTTGATAATGTCATATTTTGTGACAACCAAAGCATTCAACTAAAGATGGAGCAGCTTTTATTTCCATTATTATTATTCTTGGGATGTTTCTTTCCATTGTTCTTGAATCCATTCTTGCATTTCAGATTTTTTCTTAAATTTTTGGCAATGAATGTTAAGTATTCTTCATCATCTAATTCTGGTTCGTCTTTTTAGCATGGAATGCTAAATTATTTTTGTCCTGCGCATGAACCTTTTTAGCCTACAAATTTACTTCATATGACATAAGATTAAGTATTAACTCTTCAGGCTAAAAGATCATTAGCTTCTATGATAGCCAAGACTTTTCTTTCCCATTTGTAACAACCCTAATTTTTAGAACCAACTTAAAATTTTTATTTTGCAATTTTAATGGATTTGGAATATTTAAAATGATTTATTTTAAATAATAACAACTAAAAATTTATTTAAATGAATTTAGAATGAATAAATTTATTTTAATTATAAAACAAGCCTAAAATGGCGCAGTAGTTTGAAAATTCGATTTTGAATTTCAAACGAATGTACAGGATTCAGAATAAATCGGATTTCAATAAAACCAGAAATATTTGATCTGTTTAATTATATTTTTCTAACGAATGTGAAAAATCCAGATTTCATAACGGGAATAAAAAGTTATGTCTAGATTAATAGTTAAAATAGTCGCTATGGAATTTAATTATTTTTTAAATTAAATAAAGCCCTTAAAAATAGCCATTTTGCAAACGCCCTCCGCTTTCGATGAAACCACTTTTGTTGGATCCGGAATGTCAAATTATTGCTAGATTCCAAAATCCATAATTTTTGGAATTAATATGTGAGCGTGGCAAAAGAAAACATATTTTGTTAATTTTAGTCAAATTGGATCGACCAGAAAATGACCATTTTTCAAACGGTCTGCAAATTCGATGAAATTAGTTTTGTTAGGACCGTATCGTCAAAACATAAATAGATGTAATTTTCTGGAATTATTGGAGTCAGTATGTGGCCCCGATAAATTAAAATGTACGTTTAAATTCAATATACATTAATTTATATTTTAGTTTAAATGGAAACTGATCGAAACAGTCGAATTGGCTTATGGGGCATACTCCATTGTGTTCGGAGTGGGGATAATTAGCTAGGGGCAACAGTCGTTAGGTTCGATTTGGGGTTTGAATGAAAGAGTTACTTTTTGGAGATTAAATGAATTAAATAAATAAATATATAGACCCTAACCCCTCTTCATCTTCATCAGTCAACGCAAAGAATAAATAAAAAAACCTAACACCCCGTCGCTCACCAAATCCGCCACCCCTCCACATCGCAGCCACCCGTACTGCCGCACCACCACGCCTCCCTCCCCCCCCCCCCCTCGACGTCGCCTCTCTCTCCTCCTCCTGAAACACCCAACCCGCAAGCACCATCACCGTAGCCCCAAACCCGCCATCGATCACCACCATTCCCCACTCCTACTACCGCAACCCTCCCCGCCACCTCCCTGACCTCCTACGCAAGTTCCTCCCCCTTTCCTCAAGTCAACGCGAGCATCCCCTCCTCCAATCGATTACAGTGAGATATATATATATATATGTTATTATTTTAAAATTTTGAAATTTATACATATGTATTATTTTAAAAATACGATTTTTATATGTATAGATTTGAAATAAAAATATGACTTTTAGGCGTATAGAATTGAAATAAAAATACGATTTTTATGTGTATATATTTGAAATAAAAATACGACTTATACATATATAGATTTGAAATAAAAATATGATTTTTGTATATATAAAAGTGAAATAAAAATATGACTGTTATGTGTATAGCTTTAAAATAAAATTGTAATTTTTATTTATATAATAGTTTATATAAAAATGTGATCTTTTATATATATATGTAGCGGTATAAAAATGTGATTTTTAAATAGAAATAGTGTTGCTTAAAGATGTGATTTTTAACATAAACCGCATGAAACAGATAGCGATGGAACCGACTGGAAACAAATCCAAATCCAAACCGTACAATCAAAGAATAGAGGAGTGGAAATGTAACACCCTGTATTTTCTGTGAACGTATAAGTAACAAATCAGAGGATAATTAATTTTTAAAATAAGAATCAAGGAAAACGGATTGCACCATTGCGTTCGTCTCGAAATTCTGCTTGGAAACGAGTCCGAGTTTGCAAGAATCGGAGTCCGTATGAGGGAGATATGACCCTCCGAAGTTTCATAAATATTCAGAGTTCAAAACAGCTCGAATTCGAATTCAAAATTCGAATTTCAAACGCAGAACAGACTGGGCGGGAAATTTCCCGCCCAGACCCAGGTCGACTGGGCAGTCGACCCCCCCCCCCAGACCAGGTCGACTAGGCAGTCGACCTGGTCCCCAAGCCCATTTTTGGGCCAGTGTTCATTCTGATGTATCTAGTCCGATTTCTGTCCAGATTCATCTGCCTAAACCTATTTAAACAGCCCCAAACCTAGCCTTCTCTACACACAATTCTATTCTGCTTCTATTCTGCCTCTGTTCTAAATAAAAAATAAAAATGGCGTCGCTACTCTGCTGGAATCAAAACTAGAAGCTAATCAACATCAACCTAAGCAACTAGAGATTAAAGCTTCTGCAACGATTCTACAACAATTAAAGTTCTTTCTTTAATCCAACCAAGGAAAGTACAGTTATTTTCTGATATAAACGTTAATTCTGATTGTGACATGAATTGTAAATCTAAATCTAAGGTTATATCTGTTCTGTTCTGTTTAGATCTATCTTATTCTGTATCTCTTTCTTCTTTCTGTTCTATAGCCAGGCTACCACGAGCCTGAGCCAATCTCATAAGAGATTAGCATACGCTAAAATGTTTGGGACAGTAAAATGAATGATGCATAAATTGGGTATGACCAATAGGTGACTGATTTGAGGAAAGAACATGGACTGTAGCTAGAACATAAATCTGAGACATACGACTGGACATGTTATATTTATAACATAAAGGGTATTGAACATATGATTTGAGGACACGACATAAAAAAGGCATATAATTGGACATAAATATAGACTGTATTGAACATATGATTTGAGAATAAGAGAATATAACTTAGGTATAAAGATTTACATGAAAGTAGGATATCTATTAATGTAAATAAACACCTAAGTAAGAGATCTTTGGGATATATGACATGCATAGTAATCGATGGCTATATTTGGTATAATTTATATATGGATCTTCTGTACTATGCAAGTTTAATAAAAATTGAAACATATGATATATGGTAAATTATGACCATAATCTGTGCTATGTAAATTTAATGCAAACATGGGGTATGTGATCATATTATGAATCATGTCTATTATTTATGTATGTGAACTTAGGCAAGGTTTACAATTAGGCAAGATATGTTTGTGAAACTTTAAGGAATGATTAAATCTGTTATATTTGCCTAATTTGCTAGTTCTGCTATATTTGCCTAATCTGCTAGTTCTGTTATATTGCTTAATCTACTAGTTCTGTTATATTGCTTAATCTGCTAGTTATGCTCCACTGCCTGGTCTGCTAGATCTGTTCATCTGCCAAATCTGTCATCTGCTAAGTCTGTTGAAAATGCCAAATCTGCTGAACTAAATCTGTTGAGATGCCTAATCTGTTATCTGCTAAATCTGCTTGTTTGCTTAATCTGCTGAATCCGTTAAGTCGCCTAAATCTATTATCTGCTATGTCTGTTAAGTTGATATATTCAGTCTGTTATTGACATAATCTGAATTAGCTATGAATAATTGACATGTATATTAGGCGTGGGCATAAATGGTAAATTATTAATTAATTGGCCGCAAAGATAAACATGGCTAACTCGAGGTTAGAATGAGTTTGCGGTGTAATTCTGCCCGGAACCGCCCGGCACATCCAGTGGTCGCAAACAATAGGTTCTAATGTGAGAAGTTAGTCATAACGTGCTTGAAACCCGAGGTTAGACTCAGTTTGCGGCAGAAATCTACCCGGAACCAACCGGCCTAACCAGTAGCCGCAAGTTGTCAGTCTAATGTGAGAGGTCTGGGCATTAATATTTAATTAATGAAAATCTGAGATAAAAATGATGTCTAAAACGTGTTGGGTGGATAGGGTTAAACCCACTAGACTTATGAATTTAATTAATCTGTTCCGTGAATCTGAAGGCCCAATTGCAAAGTTAGACAAATATGTAAATCTGTTAAATCCGTATATCTGATCCGTTAGTCTGAAAACTTATCTGATCTGTGAACTAGTTGATCTGAATTCTGTATGTCTGAAACTTGTAAACAAGTTAATCTGAAATCTGCTAGTCTGGGGACACAAGGTTAGGAGGGGAATTACTTCTGTCATCTGTTGTTTCGGACCCATATTAGTCAGTAACCCTTTCTAGTATCAAAACTATGACCCAGCAGTAGGTAGGGTCCGGGCACGCTTACTGAACTAATTATAAGCGGTTCATTCTGATAATGGCGAGGGGTGTTGATGGTGCGTTCCAACCGGGTCATGTGCGTGCATGGATCCCGGTCTGCCTCTGAGGATGTAAGACGCCGTGACATCTGTAAATAGGTCTGTGCCAATTGGTTGTCACTTTAGGGAGTGATACATCGTGTTGTGGGGCCGACACAGGGTATTTATGTATTAAGGAACCGATCGCTTGGGGTAGGGTTTTAGGGTACACTTAGTTCTGTCTGTTTCTGTTGGTACCGTCTGTTTCTATTGGGTGGTAACACCTGTCTGTTTCTGCGTGGTACCGTCTGTTCGGGTGGTAAAGGCCCATTTACTAGTGTACACCTAATTCTACATTCTGTTTCCATAGGGATTAATCTGTTTCTGTACCTTCTGTTGGGGTGGTAAAGGCCCATTATTAGCATTATGTTTCTGTCTGTTTCTGTTCGGGTGGTAAAGGCCCATTACTAGCACTCTCTTCTGTGGAAATTATTCTGTACCCGTTTCAGTTTCAGTTTAGACATTAGGGTGGCACCTAATTCTGTTATACTAGTATTAGTGCAGAGAAGTAAGATATAAATAAGAAGCATGGCTTAGTCTATATCATTCTGTTTTTGTTGTTTAACCTAAGTATATCTGCTGCTCTTGTTACGGCCATCTCTTATCCAGTTTTGCTTTCATGTCATTATTGTTATTATCTGTTCATATGCTGAAAGTCACTGGACTTGCCAGACTTTATGTCTGACCCTTGTTGTTTCACCTCCTTTTCTTCCGTTTCCCCCCAGGTTTTGTAGAAGGGAATACTCTAGCTTGATCCGGATTCCTTCTGCTTGAGGTGCTTAAAGTATGGCTTGTCTTCTTCTGTGGGGATTATGATTTTAAACTACGCATTCTGAAGGCTTTTGTACAAGACTGATATTTTGTACTTGAATTCTGATATTGTGATTTGAAAGGATGTAACCATACTGATTTCTGTTTTCCGCTGTAATAAAGTTATAATTTTTCAAGTACTGTTTATCTGTCTTGTAATATTCTGTTCTGTTTACTCAAATGCTCCACCAAAGTTAAGGCATTCCCTTTGTGAGTGACCTTAACGGAGGTGGGGTGTTACACTTGGTATCAGAGCTGAAGGTTACCAGATTGGGTAAAGTTTTTGAAAACTATTTTCAAAAAGGTTTTGAAAGGAAGTATTTTCAAAAATAAAGCTTATTTTGAAAAACATGATCCCCAAGAGCCATATATCTTTCTTTCAGTCCTTTTTGTATTGAATCTTTCCTTTTTCGTTTCAGCATGTCTGAAGCATCTGAGATACCAGTGGGTGTTCATGTACCCGGTTGGTTTTGTCAATATCTTGAGGCTAGGACCGCCGCCGCAGGTCCAGCAAATGATCCCCCTCCTCCGCCCCCTCCTCGTGCAATTGCTTTCTCAAAGATCTGTAGAGATTTTAGGGCCATGGGTGGAAAGGATTTCAAGGGAACTGAATCATTCATAGAAGCGAGGAACTGGCTCAAAGAAATTGAGGATCTATTCGTTATCTTCGAGGTGGACGATAGGAAGAAGGTACAGTTGGCGGTATGGCTGCTCAAAGATGAAGCTTCCTATTGGTGGGAAGTCACTAACGCCGAGAGGCCAGTTGAAACATGGATGGATTTCAGAACAAGGTTTGAGACAAAATTACTCTCGCAAGCTGAACGAAGTCTACAACTGGAAAAGTTCTTATCTCTTAAGCAAGGAAGTATGACGGTCAAGGAATACGTCAACCAGTTCAACCAACTGGCTTGGTTTGGACTGGATTTAGTCAACACTCAGCATAAAAAGGCTCTCCGCTTTGTTAAAGGATTGAACGAGCCACTACACAGCCTAGCCATGACCCATGTACCCATGGGAGCGACTTACGAGAAATTGGTGGACATCGCACTACTGCACGAGGAAGACAAGGGCCCGAAAGAGACAACGAAGGAAGAACCACAGAATAAGAAAGCATGGCCCAATAAGGAAACACAAAAGAAGGATGAGAAGTCTGAAGATAAGAAGGGGAAAAAGTATTTTACTTGTGGGAGCTCGACTCATCTGAACAATAATTGCCGAAAGAGGAAGGGCACTTGCTTCAACTGTGGTGAGATGGGACACTTCACTAGGGACTGCCCGAAGAAACGAGGGCAAGGGCAGAACCCACTTCTGGAGGACAGGAGAATGGATAGGATAGAAATAAGAAAATTTAAGTAGAAGGTTTTCTTATCTGATTTTTGAGTTAAAACTCTTTCTGATTCTGGCATTTTGATTCTGTAATCGATACTATGCACTTTAATACTAGTATTGTTTCTGATTCCATTGTAGACTCAAACCTATAAGGGTTATGACTCGTCTGTTTATGATAGATTGGGGTTTGAGGGATATCTGTGTTAGACGTCAAGTACGACGTATACATTCTGAGTTTTTATGGGATATGATTTTATCATGCTTAGCTTCCTAAGAATCATTAGGGAACCTGATCTGTACCAGTAATCTGTAAATATCTGAATAATTCTGATTTCCAGTTTTGACATTGTCTAAAGAGGGTAATCCTCTGGGTGTCAATTTGATGTTGGTTTCGGTCTTCGGGGTCGATACTTAGGACCCAGGTCTAATGGGAACCAAGTTTTTGTTTTATCTGTGCTCGCTTCCATCATTCGACTGTATCCTATCGATCGAATCTTTGAACTTTAGGTAGAAACTAATGGGTGTAAACATGTGTTTGAGACATGTTATGTTTGATGGTTGCAAGTGGATGCAAGTGGTTGCTAGTGGTTGCTCGTGGATGCATATACACACACTAGGCACTAGATCGGCTCGAAAACACTCTAATACTGCATATGGATGTGTGAGCATTTTCAATTTTTGTGGATGCAAAATGATTGACTCAGCACATGGATGTTGCATATGACTGAATGGTTGTGCACTCATATGGAAATGATATATATCAAATAGGAAAATTTGCATACATGTTGGACTCATGGCACTGGCATAATTCGCATTAAGGAGGTCAACTGAATCAGTGGACCGCCTGATCTTTGCATTAGATAAGAAGCATATACACACACTTTTGCATATGTTCATACAACATTAGAAGTTTATAAAGACAATGGATGCCAGTGATTGATGATTGAGTAGATGGATGTTGGATGGTAAGACACATTCTTCTTAACTTGAACGTTTCGGGGACGAAATCCTTTAAGGAGGGGAGAATGTAACACCCTGTATTTTCTGTGAACGTATAAGTAACAAATCAGAGGATAATTAATTTTTAAAATAAGAATCAAGGAAAACGGATTGCGCCATTGCGTTCGTCTCGAAATTCTGCTTGGAAACGAGTCCGAGTTTACAAGAATCGAAGTCCGTATGAGGGAGATATGACCCTCCGAAGTTTCAGAAATATTCAGAGTCCAAAACAGCTCGAATTCGAATTCAAAATTCGAATTTCAAACGCAGAACAGACTGGGCGGGAAATTTCCCGCCCAGACCCAGGTCGACTGGGCAGTCGACCCCCCCAGACCAGGTCGACTGGGCAGTAGACCTGGGTGTCGACCTGGTCCCCGAGCCCATTTTTGGGCCAGTGTTCATTCTAATGTATCTAGTCCGATTTCTGTCCAGATTCATCTGCCTAAACCTATTTAAACAGCCCCAAACCTAGCCTTCTCTACACACAATTCTATTCTGCTTCTATTCTGCCTCTGTTCTAAATAAAAAATAAAAATGGCGTTGCTACTCTGCTGGAATCAAAACTAGAAGCTAATCAACATCAACCTAAGCAACTAGAGATTAAAGCTTCTGCAACGATTCTACAACAAAGTTCTTTCTTTAATCCAACCAAGGCAAGTATAGTTATTTTACGATATAAACGTTAATTCTGATTATGACATGAATTGTAAATCTGAATCTGAGGTTATATCTGTTCTGTTCTGTTTAGATCTATCTTATTATGTATCTCTTTCTTCTTTCTGTTCTATAGCCAGGCTACCACGAGCCTGAGCCAATCTCATAAGAGATTAGCATATGCTAAAATGTTTGGGACAGTAAAATGAATGATGCATAAATTGGGCATGACCAATAGGTGACTGATTTGAGGAAAGAACATGGACTGTAGCTAGAACATAAATCTGAGACATACGACTGGACATGTTATATTTATAACATAAAGGGTATTGAACATATGATTTGAGGACACGACATAAAAAAGGCATATAATTGGACATAAATATAGACTGTATTGAACATATGATTTGAGAATAAGAGAATATGACTTAGGTATAAAGATTTACATGAAAGTAGGATATCTATTAATGTAAATAAACACCTAAGTAAGGGATCTTTGGGATATATGACATGCATAGTAATCGATGGCTATATTTGGTATAATTTATATATGGATCTTCTGTACTATGCAAGTTTAATAAAAATTGAAACATATGATATATGGTAAATTATGACCATAATCTGTGCTATGTAAATTTAATGCAAACATGGGGTATGTGATCATATTGTGAATCATGACTATTATTTATGTATGTGAACTTAGGCAAGATTTACAATTAGGCAAGATATGTTTGTGAAACTTTAAGGAATTATTAAATCTATTATATTTGCCTAATTTGCTAATTCTGCTATATTTGCCTAATCTGCTAGTTCTGTTATATTGCCTAAACTGCTAGTTCTGTTATATTGCTTAATCTGCTAGTTCTGCTCCACTGCCTGGTCTACTAGATCTGTTCATCTGCCAAATCTGTCATCTGCTAAGTCTGTTGAAAATGCCAAATCTGCTAAACTAAATCTGTTGAGATGCCTAATCTGTTATCTGCTAAATCTGCTAGTTTGCTTAATCTGCTGAATCCGTTAAGTCGCCTAAATCTGTTATCTGCTATGTCTGTTAAGTTGATATATTCAGTCTGTTATTGACATAATCTGAATTAGCTATAAATAATTGACATGTATATTAGGCGTGGGCATAAATGGTAAATTATTAATTAATTGGCCGCAAAGATAAACATGGCTAACTCGAGGTTAGAATGAGTTTGCGGTGTAATTCTGCCCGGAACCGCCCGGCACATCCAGTGGTCGCAAACAATAGGTTCTAATGTGAGAAGTTAGTCATAACGTGCTTGAAACCCGAGGTTAGACCCAAGTGTAACAGGTGTAGCAGATATAACAGAAGAACAGAATGATATAAGCTATTGCTTTACACTTCTCTGCACTAATACTAGTATAACAGAATTAGGTGCCACCCTAATGTCTAAACTGAAACTGAAACGGGTACGGAATAATTTCCACAGAAGAGAGTGCTAGTAATGGGCCTTTACCACACGAACAAAAACAGACAGAAACAGAATGCTAATAATGGGCCTTTACCACCCCAACAGAAGGTACAGAAACAGATTAATCCCTACGGAAACAGAATGTAGAATTAGGTGTACACTAGTAAATGGGCCTACAGATTCACGGAACAGATTTATTAAATTCATCAGTCTAGTGGGTTTAATCCTATCCGCCCAACACGTTTTAGACATCATATTTATCTCAGATTTTCATTAATTAAATATTAAAGCCTAGATCTCTCACATTAGACTGACAGTTTGCGGCTACTGGTTAGGTCGGTTGGTTCCGGGCAGATTTCTGCCGCAAACTGAGTCTAGCCTCGGGTTTCAAGCACGTTATGACTAACTTCTCACATTAGAACCTATTGTTTGCGGCCACTGGATGTGCCGGGCAGTTCCGGGCAGAATTACGCCCCAAACTCATTCTAACCTCGAGTTAGCCATGTTTATCTTTGTGGCCAATTAATTAATAATTTACCATTTATGCCCACGCCTAATATACATGTCAATTATTCATAGCTAATTCAGATTATGTCAATAACAGACTGAATATATCATCTTAACAGATATAGCCGATAACAGATTTTTGCAGATTAGGCGACTTAACGGATTCAGCAGATTAAGTAATTTAGCAGATTTAGCATATAACAGATTTGGCATTTTCAGTAGACTTAGCAGATGACAGACTTGGCAGATGAACAGATCTAGCAGACTAGGCAGTAGAGCAGAATATAACAGAACTAGCAGATTAGGCAATATAACAGAACTAGCAGATTAGGCAAATATAGCAGAACTAGCAAATTAGGCAAATATAACAGATTTAATCATTCCTTAAAGTTTCACAAACATATCTTGCCTAATTATAATTTTGGCCTAAGTTTGCATATTTACTAGTGTACACCTAATTCTACATTCTATTTCCGTAGGGATTAATCTGTTTCCGTTTCTGTACCTTCTGTTGGGGTGGTAAAGGCCCATTATTAGCATTCTGTTTCTGTCTGTTTCTGTTCGGGTGGTAAAGGCCCATTACTAGCACTCTCTTCTATGGAAATTATTATGTACCCATTTCAGTTTCAGTTTAGACATTAGGGTGTATCTACGAGTTAGGGAGCCGATCGAATGGGGAAGGTAGTGGGTACGACTAGTGGAGATAGGAGTAGGCAGCACCTATGACAGCAGCTAGGAGTACAACTATCATATTATGAATAATTAGAATGGGGAGGGTAGTGGGCACCACTAGTGGAGATAGGCGCAGGCGGCACCTATGACAGCAGCTAGGGGTACACGAAACTACCATTATTATTATCACTTATGTTCAGTAGGCAGGATCACCTTGTTATATAACACGGGCTACTAGTTGGGACACTAGTAGGGGGTAAGGATCCCTGTTACAAGGGACACTAGTTGGAGTACTAGTAGGAATACGAAACATTTCATGTAAGACACTTGTAAAGATGATAGTTAGGTGGTGCAGAGCAAGTAGATCTCATAGAAATATTTTAATGGCGAAGCAGAGGAATCTTGTTATGTTTGATAGGAATCTCTAGAAATTATACTTAGTTTATCTTGAATGGGAACCTTGCGATGTTACTTGACAAAAATCACATCTTAGTTATCTTGCCTGTTGCTTATCTTGTCATCATGCTTATGTTTACTTTCAGTTTACTCATGCCATATTATCCTTAACTATTTTTATGCTGAAAGTCAGTAGGACTTACTCAGTCTTTATGACTGACCCGTTTTGTTTCGCCTCTTTTTCTTCCCCCCCCCCCCCCCACAGGTTCGCAGGGTGGGAATACAGCTTAGTTCGGATCTTACCAAGCTCCAAGGCGCTTTAATGTATGGCTTGGATTTCTCTTGGCTATGGCTTGCTTTGCTTTATTGGGGAATACTACAGTTTGTTTTTATGCTTCTTTGTTTTTGAGCAAGACAGATATTTTAACTATGTAATTGGGTATTGGAAGTTGATGGGCTTTTATTGTAAACATTTATATTTAATAAATGATTTTCAGTACTTCCACTTTACTTTCCGTTGTTTTATATATGTCTGTCTTGTAATATTTCTGTTCCAGTACCCATAATGCTCCATTGAAGTTAAGGCATTCCCTTTGCGAGTGACCTTAATGGATGTGGGGTGTTACATTTGGTAAGTGTAACACGTTGACAAGTCCCTCGAAAGAAAATTAGCCGTAGGTGAAACTACTGCGGCTACAGATGGAAGTCGGGCGCTTATTTGCCCTCTGACAGGTGTCGTAGTCTTATCAAGCCTACGGAACCATGTCGTGATGAGGTTACCTCCCAGAAAGCCAGGAACCTCGGAGACTCAGAAAAAGAAGGAAACAAGGATTCAGACATAGAATCAAAAGATAGGTATATGGCTTTGGGGATTATGTTTTTCAAAATAAACTTTCCTTTTGAAAATACTTTCTTTTAAAGCCTTTTTTGAAAATAGTTTTCAAAAACTTTTATCTAATCTGGTAACCTTTAGCTCTGATACCAAGTGTAACACGTTGACAAGTCCCTCGAAAGAAAATTAGCCGTAGGTGAAACTACTGCGGCTACAGATGGAAGTCGGGCGCTTATTTGCCCTCTGACAGGTGTCGTAGTCTTATCAAGCCTACGGAACCATGCCGCGATGAGGTTACCTCCCAGAAAGCCAGGAGCCCCGGAGACTCAGAAAAAGAAGGAAATAAGGATTCAGACAGAGAATCAAAAGATAGATATATGGCTTTGGGGCTGTTTAAATAGGTTTAGGCAGATGGATCTGGACAGAAAACGAGACCAGATACGTAGGAATGCACCCAGGCCCAAAACCAGGTTCGGGGACCAGGTCGACCCCCAGGTCGACTGCCCAGTCGACCTGGGTGGGGGGGGTCGACTACCCAAGTGTAACACCCCACCTCCGTTAAGGTCACTCACAAAGGGAATGCCTTAACTTCAATGGAGCATTATGGGTACTGGAACAGAAATATTACAATACATACATATATAAAACAGCGGAAAGTAAAGTGGAAGTACTTAAAACCATTTATTAAATATGATCGTTTACAATAAAAGCCCATCAACTTCCAATAACCAATTACATAGTTAAACTATCTGTCTTGCTCAAAAACAAAGAAGCATAAAAATAAGTTATAGTATTCCCCAATAAAGTGAAGCAAGCCATAGTCAAGAAAAATCCAAGCCTTGCATGAAAGAGCCTTGGAGCTTGATAAGATCCGAACTATGCTGTATTCCCACCCTCGAACCTGGGGGGGAAACGGAAGAAAAGGAGGCGAAACAAAACGGGTCAGTCATAAAGACTGAGTAAGTCCTAGTGACTTTCAGCATAAAAATAGTTAAGGATAATATGGCATGAGTAAACTGAAAGTAAACATAAGCATGATGACAAGATAAGCAACAGGCAAGATAACTAAGGTTAACATGATGTGATTTTTGTCAAGTAACATCGCAAGGTTCCCATTCAAGATAAACTAAGTATAATTTCGTAAGATTCCTATCAAACATAACATGATTCCTCTGCTTCGCCATTAAAATATTTCTATGAGATCTACTTGCTCTGCACCACCTAACTAGCATCTTTACAAGTGTCTTACATGGAATGTTTCGTATTCCTACTAGTACTCCAACTAGTGTCCCCTGTAACAGGGATCCTTACCCCCTACTAGTGTCCCAACTAGTAGCCCGTGTTATATAATAAGGTGATCCTGCCTACTGAACATAAGTGATAATAATAATAATGGTAGTTTCGTGTACCCCTAGCTGCTGTCATAAGTGCCGCCTGCTCCTATCTCCACTAGTGGTGCCCACTACCCTCCCCATTCTAATTATTCATAATATGGTAGCTGTACTCCTAGCTGCTGTCATAGGTGTCGCCTGCTCCTATCTCCACTAGTCGTACCCACTACCTTCCCCATTCGATCTGCTCCCTAACTCGTAGAAACCCGTGCTGGCCCCATAGTGGGGTGTATCACTCCCCAAAGTGGCAACCCGATACAACAGAGATGCACGGCTTATACCTACACAATGCAACAACGTCTTACCTACCAGCCCGGGTCCACACACGCATATGAAACCCGTTGGACTTGCGTTGCCACCGCTAACCCGTTTTGACCTCTTACAATCAAACACAGTATGTGTGTCCCGTCCTTGACATGGGTCGAGCTAACAAAGATACGTAATGGGCTACTGGTCTGAAAAGGGTCCCCTTTCCTCGACACAAGCTTCCCACCTATGCTTGGTCCCCTCTAGTAATTCTTACTTAACCCCTTCTTATTCATGTCCACTTACATGCTCAAATTTTGGTTATGTATACACCAGTTATGTCTTACATGTTACCCATATCCCCCACTTAACCCCTACATCATCCTCATGTCTTAATACATGCTTTATCTTGGTTAAGTGCTTATAGGTTATATTTTACATGTCATTCATATTATCCCCAACGTCTGGGTTTAACCAAGCGCCTTGGCTTTATCTGCCATTAGACCCTATGTCTATCCATTAATTATGCGCTTGTGCTACCTCATCAGTCTTATCATTTAACTTGGTTATTTCCATTCATACCAACCTTCAACTTTGCTTATTAATTCAATTCTTAACTTGCACTATATTAAGTCCATTAATAAGCCCACAACATGTTATTCCTATTATTCATACATTAACCCCCATTATGGTACAATAACATGT
Organism: Allium sativum; assembly: GCA_030737875.1. Classification (NCBI taxonomy): domain Eukaryota; kingdom Viridiplantae; phylum Streptophyta; class Magnoliopsida; order Asparagales; family Amaryllidaceae; genus Allium; species Allium sativum. The sequence continues at coordinate 489,307,082 of CM060913.1, forward strand.
TCTTATTCAATCTTTACAATTAAGTACCCCTTAACTTACAAACACACTGGAGAGAGAGAATAATTCCCTAAATACCAACCCCGAAGACCGGAATCAACATCAGATTGATACTCAGAGGATTACCCAACCTAACCAATGTTTTATTCCTTTTTATAATATAACTTATGTCGCCTTCAATTGTAAATTCATTCTTGTCTTTACATATTGCTTAATCTACAATGAAGCACATCTTTCCTTATTACATAAGTTATCTCATCTTATCTATTGTTCCGCCTAACTTACTTTATTCCATAAGTTATCATTCCCACTTAGGCATTAATTAAGATTTACTTAACTCAACCATTCATGTCATAACAGTTAAGTGTCATTCGCCTAATCATATTACTTAACCCACCCATTCATACCATATTGGTTAAGTGTCATTAGTTTACTTAACCCTACCCACTGGTCTAATTACCATGTTATGTTGATTAAGTACTACTATTCGTATTTCCATATGTCACCCACATGTCACCCACTTAACCCCCATGTCCCACTACATGTTTATCTGGTTAAGTATTTCTTAATTCATTAAGGCCATAACCCTATAAAGACCTCTCACATTAGACTGACATTTATGGCAGCTGGATTTGTCGGGCGGGTCCGGGCAGTCTTACACCATAAAAGAGTCTAATCTCATGTCTTTACAACTGTTACGCTTTTAATTTGGGCCTAGGACCTCTCACATTGGGCTACCATTTGTGACTACTGGATTCGTCGGGCGGGTCCGGGCAGTTTTACGTCACAAATGAGTCCAACCTCGTGTCCTAAGCATTGATTATCGCTTATAATCTTTTATCCCAGTCTTAATAATTTCCCTATTCAAATTATTAATTAATTCCTAATTTAACGATGTCCATAATTGACTCAATTATGTTCATCAATTAATGGTATGCAAAATCATACCAATTTTACCACAATTTATCTTATGCCATTGAAGGCAACTTATCTCAATTTATATTTATCCCTCCTTTAAGGCTATTACATGCCAACTACCAAAAACCCACTTAGGCGTGTTCATATTAGCCCATTTTCAAGACATAAATTATCATATGTGTTTCAACTACAAATCTCACATAATTAACATATGCCCAAGTTCTAGATTACATGTCCGTTTTACATATGCCTAATTCATACCAAATTTACATATGTTCAGTTCATGCCATTTTATATGTATGCCAATTTTTATGTCAATTTACACATATCAAGTTCTAGCCAAAAATTACATATGCCAATCCCAATTCTTACAATTACCATTTTAATGGAAATACCCAATTATCAAATTTCATATCAATTGCAATAATACCCATATATCCAATTTTCATGTTATGCCATCAATTCCACCAATCACATATATCCAAATAGGTAATATTCCCATACTTTTCCCCGTATTCAATCGTACGCAAAATCGTGGTTTAGGCCTAGATCCAAAATTGATCTAGGTTCATCAAAAGAAAATAAATAGGGGAAAGGTAGAATTTTGCAATAAAACAAGATCAGAGAGAAAACAACATAAAAACATCATGATAGGCATAAAGATTGGATCTTGATAATAATATCAACATGAATCCAAGAAACTAATTTACAACGACTGAATAGAGCATGAACTAGACATAAGAATGGAGATGAACAAGTCTCAAAACTCAAGGTTCAAAGGTAAACAGGAATAGGTCTGAATTGATAATCATGCTTATATCCAATTACACTTTATTCCATAGCCATATTAAAATTAAGTATTTTAATCTAAAAAGTAACTAGAACTTACGTAGCATGGCTAGCGAATTTAAGAACTGAAATCGATGTTGTAGCGTTGTTGATTCTTCTCCTTGAATTGTTGTAGAAGTCTTCATCTTTGCATTGGATTGCGTATGAAAGCTTAAGAAGAAGATTAGAGACGGCGGCCATGACCAAGATGGATTTTAGCAGTATAATGGTGGCTAGACATGTTGTAGTGAATTAGGGTTAGGCATTAGGTTGTATTTATAGATGTATGAACTCATTTAGGCCCTTAGATCATCCCTAGAGTCAATCCGGACCATCAAAATTCATCCCGGGCCCCAAAAATGGGTTCTGGGCCACACCAGGCCGACCAGGTCGACCTGTACAGGGGGGAGGTCGACACTACAGTCGACCTGGGGGGGAAGTCGACTGTGCAGTCGACACTACAGTCGACCTGGGGTCAGTCTGCCTGAAAGTCTGCTGAAACTTGTACAGGCCATAACTTGGTCATACGGACTCCGATTTTCGAAAACTCGGACTCTATTTCATGTAAAATTTCGAGACGAACGCAATGGTGCAATACATTTCCCTTGATTCTTATTTTAAAATTAAATTCTGCCTTGATTCTTGTATTAACATGTTATAAAAATTTGGGTTATTACATTCTCCCCTCCTTAAAGGATTTCGTCCCCGAAAACTTCAAGTTAAGAAGAATGTGTCCTACCATACAATCATCCATCTACTCAATCATCAATCACAGGCATTCATTGTCCTTAAGAAATTTCTAATGCTGTATGAACATATGCAAGAAGTGTGTGTATATGTTCCTTTTCTAATGCAAATGATCAGGCCTGATTGATCTTCTAGATGCAAAATATGTTTAGTGCCATGAGTCCAACATGTATGCAAATAGTCCTAGTCACATAAACACTATATGTGTGCACAAACATCCATCCATATGCAACATCCATATGATAACACATTCAATTTCATCCATAAACAAGTGTAAACACTCATGCATATGCAATATGAAAGGTGACTGAGCCGATCTAGTGCCTTATGTGCGTGTATATGCATCCACGAGCAACCACTAGCAACCACTTGCAACCATCAATCATAACATGTCTCAAACACATGTTTACACCCAATTGTTCCTACCTAAAGATATAGTCGAATGATAGAAGCAAGTAAAAATTTTGCGCCCATCAAAGCTGGAAATCTACGTCACATATATACTGATTAGGAGAAGAATTCCCTAAGCACCAGCCCCGAAGACCGAAATCAACATCAGACTGACACCCAAAGAAATTCTCAACCCAACCATATATATGTGATTCTAGGAAACTAAGCATGGTGGACTCCTTTTAGGTCACAAGAAATCCCTTCCTAAAACCAACCCATATCCTATAAAACCCAAAAGTTTTAATCAACCCAACGGACACCCTCAAGCCCCAACATGTAAAACTAACAGATGAGTCATACTCCCTATGGGGTTTGCAATAGGAATTGGATTGAGAATAGGACCGAGAGGATATACACAAAAGATAGCATGCAAGTAAGCTCTACAGGAAAAAGGAATCAAGAATATACTCTTAAAAAGAGATGTGATGCACGAATATAGTCTTCAATCTTCTAAGCCACATTCCCTTGAGCTTAACTCCATTGTGCTTTGACTGACTTTAACTTCACAATTTCCTATCTCCTTGATTCTTATTTCCAAAATACGAGTTGGAACTCATTTCATTATTGCCTCTCGTTCCACTTTCACTTATTCTCCCTCTAGTATACTCGGTCTCAAACATAACTGTGTACTGAGGGTTCCATGTAAGCTCTCCAAAATTCACTAGTGAATCTTGGATCTCATTCACTTACTAGAAGGTATTCCACATAGATGAATTATCTCTTGTAAATAAACAAATGTCAACCATGTTGCTAAACGTACTAACTAAGGCGATTTTCTACATCACATGCATAAGCGAAATGACCCATCCGCCTTAGTGGCGAACACTACTTGAGCGGATCAACTAATGTATCAAGAGATTCTAGGTAACTAATCCTAATAGAACCCTAAAGGTTACACGCGACTTCGAGGGTATTACCGAGGCAAGTCAAAAGTCTAACTACCCTCCTTTCGAAACCGATGATGGCACCCTTATTGGATAACCACTTCATCCCTAGAATCAACCCATAGCTCACAAAAACATGAGCATTCCTTCTAAACTCAACACTTAGCATAGACATTCTCAAATCCTAACAAGTCATGAATAAATGAGTCGATGCCCCAACAGGATTTGAGACAAAAATGGGATCCTCTACTACGCTAGTACTAAGGTGCAGAGACTCAACTATCGAAGCAGAATTAAAAGGATGCGATGTACAAAAACAAAGTTCTAGCGGGATGATAGAAAAGAAAAGCTAAACCTTTAACTGTAACGTTACCACCTCCCTTAGGTACGCTAGTAGTGAGAGCATACAATTGCCCTCTCGACGATCATGTCCTTTGCCCTTGTCCTTGTCCTATAATACTACACTCCCTCCTTACCATACTAAAGATACTCTCTCTTGTCATGGGTTCTACTATTCTTTCACTTTGGCCTCTTTCCTTTCACCTTTTTCTTCCTTCGTGGATTAAGCTATAACAACTAGTCTCTTACAAATGTAACACCCCACATCCATTAAGGTCACTAACAAAGGGAATGCCTTATCTTTGGTGGAGCATTTTAGTAAACAGAAAAGAAACTTACAAGACAGATAAAACAGTACTTGAAAAAATTATAACTTTATTACAACAGAAACCAAAATAAGCTTGGTTACATCCTTTCAAATCACAATATCAGAATTCAAGTACAAAATATCAGTCTTGTACAAAAACCTTCAGAATGCATAGTTTAAAATCATAATCCCCATAGAAGAAGAAAAGCCATACTGTAAACCCTTCAAGCAGAAGAAATCTGGATCAAGCTAGAGTATTCCCTTCTACAAAACCTGGGGGAACGGAAGAAAGGAGGCGAAACAACAAGGGTCAGACAAAAAGTCTGGAAAGTCCAATGATTTTCAGTTATGAACAGATAATAATAACATGACATGAAAATAAAACTGGATGAGAGATAACTGTAACAGGTGTAACAGATATAAAAGAAGAACAGAATGATATAAGCTATTGCTTTACACTTCTCTGCACTAATACTAGTATAACAGAATTAGGTGCCACCCTAATGTCTAAACTGAAACTGAAACGGGTACAGAATAATTTCCACAGAAGAGAGTGCTAGTAATGGGCCTTTACCACCCGAACAGAAACAGACAGAAACAAAATGCTAATAATGGGCCTTTACCACCCCCAACAGAAGGTACAGAAACAGAAACAGATTAATCCCTACGGAAACAGAATGTAGAATTAGGTGTACACTAGTAAATGGGCCTTTACCACCCGAACAGACGGTACCACGCAGAAACAGACAGGTGTTACCACCCAACAGAAACAAACGGTACCAACAGAAACAGACAGAACTAAGTGTACCCTAAAACCCTACCCTAAGCAATCGGCTCCCTAATACATAAATACCCTGTGTCGGCCCCACAGTAGGGTGTATCACTCCCTAAAGTGACAACCAATTGGCACAGACCTATTTGCAGATGTCACGGCGTCTTACATCCTCAGAGGCAGACCGGAATCCATGCACGCACATGACCTGATTGGAACGCACCATCAACACCCCTCGCCATTATTAGAATGAACCGCTTATAATTAGTTCAGTAAGCGTTCCCGGACCCTACCTACTGGTGGGTCAAAGTTTTGATACCAGAAAGGGTTACTGACTAATATGGGTCCGAAACAACAGATGACACAAGTAATTCCCCTCCTAACCTTGTGTCCCCAGACTAACAGATTTCAGATTAACTTGTTTACAAGTTTCAGACATACAGAATTCAGATCAACTAGTTCACAGATCACATAAGTTTTCAGACTAATGGATCAGATATACGGATTTAACAGACTTACCGATTTACCAGTTACAGATTAACAGACTTACAGATTTGTCTAACTTTGTAATTGGGCCTACAGATTCACGGAACAGATTTATTAAATTCATCAGTCTAGTGGGTTTAACCCTATCCGCCCAACAAGTTTTAGACTTCATATTTCTCTCAGATTTTCATTAATTAAATATTAATGCCCAGACCTCTCACATTAGACTAACAGTTTGCGGCTACTTGTTTGGCCGGTTGGTTCCGGGCAGATTTCTGCCGCAAACTGAGTCTAACCTCGGGTTTCAAGCACGTTATGACTAACTTCTCACATTAGAACCTATTGTTTGCGGCCGCTTGATGTGTCGGGCGGTTCCGGGCAGAATTACGCCGCAAACTCATTCTGACCTCGAGTTAGCCATGTTTGTCTTTGTGGCCAATTAATTAATAATTTACCATTTATGCCCACGCCTAATATACATGTCAATTATTCATAGCTAATTCAGATTACGTCAATAACAGACTGAATATATCAACTTAATAGACATAGCAGATAACAGATTTAGGCGAATTAACGGATTCAGCAGATTAAGCAAACTAGCAGATTTAGCAGATAACAGATTAGGCGTCTCAATAGATTTAGTTTAGCAGATTTGGCATTTTCAACAGACATAGCAGATGACAGATTTGGCAGATGAACAGATCTAACAGACGAGGCAGTGGAGCAGAACTAGCAGATTAAGCATATAACAGAACTAGCAGATTAGGCAATATAACAGAACTAGCAGATTAGGCAAATATAGCAGAACTAGCAAATTAGGCAAATATAACAGATTTAGTCATTCCTTAAAGTTTCACAAACATATCTTGCCTAATTATAAATCTTGCCTAAGTTCACATACATAATAATATGATCACATACCCCATGTTTGCATTAAATTTACATAGCACAGAATATGGTCATAATTTACCATATATCATATGTTTCAATTTTTATTAAACTTGCATAGTACAGAAGATCCATATATAAATTATACCAAATATAGCCATTGATTACTATGCATGTCATATATCCCAAAGATCCCTTACTTAGGTGTTTATTTACATTAATAGATATCCTACTTTCATGTAAATCTTTATACCTAAGCCATATTCTCTTTATCTCAAATCATATGTTCAATACAGTCTATATTTATGTCCAATTATATGCCTTTTTATGTCGTGTCTTCAAATCATATGTTCAATACCCTTTATGTTATAAATATAACATGTCCAGTCATATGTCTCAGATTTATGTTCTAGCTACAGTCCATGTTCTTTCCTCAAATCAGTCACCTATTGGTCATGCCCAATTTATGCATCATTCATTTTACTGTCCCAAACATTTTAGCGTATGTTAATCTCTTATGAGATTAGCTCAGGCTCGTGGTAGCCTGGCTATAGAACAGAAAGAAGAAAGAGATACATAATAAGATAGATCTAAACAGAACAGATATAACCTCAGATTCAGATTTACAATTCATGTCACAATCAGAATTAACGTTTATATCGGAAAATAACTGTACTTGCCTTGGTTGGATTAAAGAAAGAACTTTAATTGTTGTAGAATCATTGCAGAAGCTTTAATCTATAATTTGAATTGAGTTGCTTAGGTTGATGTTGATTAGCTTCTAGTTTTGATTCCAGCAGAGTAGCAACGCCATTTTTATTTTTTTTAGAACAGAGGTAGAGTAGAAGCAGAATAGAATTGTGTGTAGAGAAGGCTAGGTTTGGGGCTGTTTAAATAGGTTTAGGCAGATGAATCTGGACAGAAAACGAGACCAGATACGTAGGAATGCACCCAGGCCCAAAACCAGGTTCGGGGACCAGGTCGACCCCCAGGTCGACTGCCCAGTCGACCTGGTTGGGGGGGTCAACTGCCCAGTCGACTCCCCAGTCGACCTGGGTACTGGGTGGTCGACTACCCAGTCGACCTGGGTCCTGGGCGGGAAATTTCCTGCCCAGCCCGCTTCTGGGTTTGAATTCGAATTTTGAATTCAAATTTCGAGCTGTTTTGAACTCTGAATTATTTCTGAAACTTCGGAGGGTCATATCTCCCTCATACGGACTCCGATTCTTGCAAACTCGGACTCGTTTCCAAGCAGAATTTCGAGATGAACGCAATGGCGCAACCCGTTTCCCTTGATTCTTATTTTAAAAATTAATTATCCTCTGATTTGTTACTTATACGTTCACAGAAAATACGGGGTGTTACATTCTCCCCTCCTTAAAGGATTTCGTCCCCGAAATCTTCAAGTTAAGAAGAATGTGTCCTACCATCCAACATCCATCTACTCAATCATCAATCAATGGCGTCCATTGACCTTAGAAACTTCTAATGTTGTATGATCATATGCAAAGGTGTGTGTATATGTTCCTTATCTAATGCAAAGATCAGGCGGTCCACTGATTCAGTTGACCTCCTTAATGCGAATTATGCCAGTGCCATGAGTCCAACATGTATGCAAATTTTCCTATTTGATACATATCGTTTCTATATGAGTGCACAACCATTCAGTCATATGCAACATCCATGTGCTGAGTTAATCATTTTGCATCCACAAAAATTGAAAATGCTCACACATCCATATGCAGTATGAGAGTGTTTTCGAGCCGATCTAGTGCCTAGTGTGTGTACATGCATCCACGAGCAACCACTAGCAACCACTTGCATCCACTTGCAACCATCAAACATAACATGTCTCAAACACATGTTTACACCCATTAGTTTCTACCTAAAGTTCGAAGATTCGATCGATAGGATACAGTCGAATGATGGAAGCGAGTACAGATAAAACAAAAACTAGGTTCTCATTAGACATGGGTCCTAAGTATCGGCCCCGAAGACCGAAACCAACATCAAATTGACACCCAGAGGATTACCCTTTTTAGACAATGTCAAAACTGGAAATCAGAATTATTCAGATATTTATAGATTACTGTTACAGATCAGGTTCCCAAATGATTCTTAGGAAGCTAAGCATGATAAAATCATATCTCATAAAAACTCAGATTGTATGCGTCATACTTGACGTCTAACATAGATATCTCTCAAACCCCAACCTATCACCAGCAGATGAGTCGTAACCCCTATGGGGTTTGAGACTATAACCAGATCAGAAACAAGACTAGTATTAAAGTGTAGAGACTCGACTACAGAATCAGAATGCCATAATCGGAAAGAGTTCTAACTCAATAATCAGATAAGGAAACTAAACTCTCTACGGAAATTTTCCAACTTATATCCTATCCACCAACTATGAGAGCATTCGCTTGCCTTCCCGAAGTAGGTCATGTCCTCTGTCCTTGCCCCCGTTTCTTCGGGCAGTCCCTAGTGAAGTGTCCCATCTCACTACAGTTGAAGTGAGTGTCCTTCCTCTTTTGGCAATCCTTGTTCAGATGAGTCAAGCTTCCATAAGTAAAGCACATTTCTCCTCCTTTATCTTCAGACTTTTCTTCCTTCTTTTGTGTTTCCTTTTTCGCCTCCATTGTGAACCAAGTCCATATCCATGAGTTTCTCATCCTTGGGTTGTGCTCCTTAGCCAAACTCCCTCATTCTCATCTTTATTATCCGTGTGTAACACGTTGACAAGTCCCTCGAAAGCGGCCTCCATCGCACGGAAAATCCTACAAAGCTCGAAAGAAAATTAGCCGTAGGTGAAACTACTGCGGCTACAGATGGAAGTCGGGCGCTTATTTGCCCTCTGACAGGTGTCGTAGTCTTATCAAGCCTACGGAACCATGCCGCGATGAGGTTACCTCCCAGAAAGCTAGGAGCCCCGGAGACTCAGAAAAAGAAGGAAACAAGGATTCAGACAGAGAATCAAAAGATAGATATATGGCTTTGGGGATTATGTTTTTCAAAATAAACTTTCCTTTTGAAAATACTTTCTTTTAAAGCCTTTTTGAAAATAGTTTTCAAAAACTTTTATCTAATCTGGTAACCTTTAGCTCTGATACCAAGTGTAACACCCCACCTCCGTTAAGGTCACTCACAAAGGGAATGCCTTAACTTTGATGGAGCATTTTAGTAAACAGAACAGAATATTACAAGACAGATATAAAAATAATACTTGAAAACCTTTTTAACTTTATTGCAGCGGACTTTACCAAAAACTCAAGTACATATATATATCACCCTTGTTCAAAAGCCATCAGAGTACAAAACTTTAAAATCATAATCCCCACAGAACGGAAGCTATACAGACCCAGGTCATAATTTAAGCACTTCAAGCGGAAGAAATCTGGATCAAGCTAGAGTACTCCCTTCTACAAAACCTGGGGGGAAACGGAAGAAAGGAGGCGAAACAACAAGGGTCAAACAAAAAGTCTGGCAAGTCCAGTGATTTTCAGTTATGAACAAATAATAATAACATGACATGAAAATAAAACTGGATGAGAGATAACTGTAATAGGTGTAGCAGCTATAACAGAAGAACAGAATGATATAAGCTATTGCTTTACACTTCTCTGCACTAATACTAGTATAACAGAATTAGGTGTCACCCTAATGTCTAAACTGAAACAGAAACGGGTACAAAATAATTTCCACAGAAGAGAATGCTAGTAATGGGCCTTTACCACCCCAACAGAAACGGACAGAAACAAGATGCTAATAATGGGCCTTTACCACCCGAACAGAAACAAACAGAAACAGAATATTAATAATGGGCCTTTACCACCCGAACAGAAACAGTCAGATTAATCCCTACGGAAATAGAATGTAGAATTAGGTGTACACTAGTAATTGGGCCTTTACCTCCCGAACAGACGGTACCACGCAGAAATAGACGGGTGCTGCCACCCAACAGAAACAGACGGTACCAACAGAAACAGACAGAACTTAGTGTACCCTAAAACCCTACCCCAAGCGATCGGCTCCCTAATACATAAATACCCTGTGTCGGCCCCACAGTAGGGTGTATCATTCCCTACAGTGACAACCAATTGGCACAGACCTATTTACAGATGTCACGACGTCTTACATCCAGAGAGGCAGGCCGGGATCCATGCATGCACATGACCCGGTTGGAACGCACCATCAACACCCCTCGCCATTATCAGAATGAATCACTTATAATTAGTTCAGTAAGCGTGCCCGGACCCTACCTACTGTTGGGTCAAAGTTTTGATACCAGAAAGGGTTACTGACTAATATGGGTCCCAAACAACAGATGACACAAGTAATTCCCTTCCTATCCTTGTGTCCCCAGACTAACAGATTTCAGATTAACTTGTTTACAAGTTCATACATACAGAATTCCGATCAACTAGTTTACAGACAAGTTTTCAGACTAACGGATCAGATATACAGATTTAACAGACTTACCGATTAACCAGTTACAGATTAACAGACTTACAGATTTGTCTAACATTGTAATTGGGCCTACAGATTCACATAACATATTTATTAAATTCATCAGTCTAGTGGGTTTAACCCTATCCGCCCAACACGTTTTAGACATCATATTTATCTCAGATTTTCAGTAATTAAATATTAATGCCCAGACCCCTCACATTAGACTGATAGTTTGCGGCTACTGGTTAGGCCGGTTGGTTCCGGGCAGATTTCTGCCGCAAACCGAGTCTAACCTCGGGTTTCAAGCACATTATGACTAACTTCTCACATTAGAACCTATTGTTTGCGGCCACTGGATGTGCCGGGCGGTTCCGGGCAGAATTACGCTGCAAACTCATTCTAACCTCGAGTTAGCCATGTTCATCTTTGCGGCCAATTAATTAATAATTTACCATTTATGCCCACGCCTAATATACATGTCAAATATTCATAGCTAATTCAGATTATGTCGATAACAGACTAATTATATCAACTCAACAGATATAGTAGATAACAGATTTTGTAGATTAGGCGACTTAACGAATTTAGCAGATTAAGCAAACTAACAGATTTAGCAGATAACAGATTTGGCATCTCAACAGATTTAGCAGTTTAGGGATCTCAACAGATTTAGTTTAGCAGATTTGGCATTTTTCAACAGATTTAGTAGATGACAGATTTGGCAGATGAACAGATCTAGCAGACTAGGCAGTAGAGCAGAACTAGCAGATTAAGCAATATAACAGAACTAGCAGATTAGGCAAATATAGTAGAACTAGCAAATTAGGCGAATATAGCAGATTTAATCATTCCTTAAAGTTTCACAAATATATCTTGCCTAATTATAAATTTGGCCTAAGTTTGCATGCCTACATAGTTGTCATGATTCACACCATGATCATATACCCCACGTTTACATGTCACAGATTATGGTCATAATTTACATGTCCCAATTTAGTTCAACTTGCCTAGTACAAAAGATTCACATATAAATTATACCAAATATAGCCATCGATTTCAATGCATGTCATATATTCAAAAAATCTCCTACTTAGATGTTATTCACATTTGATAGTTATCAAATCTTAACATAGATCTTCACACCTAAGTCATATATCTTCCCCTTCTTAAAATGTGCCACAAATCTAGGTTTTAATCATGTATCATATTCTTAAAATCAGATATTGAATTATGTCCACAAATCACAGCTTATCATACGTAGCTTGCTCAGATCCAGATCTAGTTTACAACATGTACTATGTATCTAACTAATTACATCCCTACGGTCAAATTTATGCCCCAATTCTTAAGTTATATGTCCAATGTAAATTTTATTTCAAGTCGTACGTTCAATACTCTTTATGCCACAAAACTCAAGTCATAGGTTCAATTATATGCCTTTGATTTATGTCCTAAGTTCCAAGTTCAACCTATGTTCTTTCCTCAAATCAATCACATATCGGTCATGCCCATTTCATGCATTATTCATTTTATTGTCCCAAATATTTTAGCGTATGTTAATCTCTTATGAGATTGGCTCGGGCTCGTGGTAGCCTGGCTATAGAACAGAAAGCAGAAAGAAATACAGAATAAGGTAGATCTAAACAGAACGGAACAGACATATTTTCAGATTCAGATTTACAATTCATGTCATAATCAGAATTAACGTTTATATCGGAAAATAACTGTACTTGCCTTGGTTGGATTAAAGAAAGAACTTTAATTGTTGTAGAATCGTTGCAGAAGCTTTGATCTCTAGTTTGAATTGGGTTGCTTAGGTTGATGTCGATTATCTTCTAGTTTTGATTCCAGCAGAGTAGCGACGCCATTATTTTATTTAATTTAGAACAGAGGCAGAGTAAAAGCAGAATAGAATTGTGTGTAGAGAAGGCTGGATTTTGGGCTGTTTAAATAGGTTTAGGCAGACGAATCTAGGCAGAAAACGAGACCAGATACATAAGAATGCACCCAGGCCCAAAACCAGGTTCGGGGACCAGGTCGACACCCAGGTCAACTGCCCCGTCGACCTGGTCCGGGGGGGTCGACTGCCCAGTCGACTCCCAAGTCGACCTGGGTCTGGGCGGGAAATTTCCAGCCCAGTCTGTTCTGCGTTTGAAATTTGAATTTTGAATTCGAATTCGAGCTGTTTTGAACTCTGAATATTTCTGAAACTTTGGAGGGCCATAACTTGGTCATACGGACTCCGATTCTCACAAACTCGGACTCGTTTTCAGCCAGAATTTCGAGACAAACGCAATGGTGCAACCCGTTTTCCCTTATTCTTAATTTATATTTTAATTATCCTCTGATTTTTTACTTATACGTTCACGGAAAATACGGGGTGTTGCATTCTCCCCTCCTTAAAGGATTTCGTCCCCGAAATCTTCAAGTTAAGAAGAATGTGTCCTACCATCCAACATCCATCTACTCAATCATCAATCACTGGCTTCCATTGTCGTTAGAAACTTCTAATGTTGTATGAACATATGCAAAAGTGTGTGTATATGTTCCTTATTTAATGCAAAGATCAGGCGGTCCACTGATTCAGTTGACCCCCTTAATGTGAATTATGCCAGTGCCATGAGCCCAACATGTATGCAATTTTCCTACTCGATACATATCATTTCTATATGAGTGCACAACCATTCAGTCATATGCAACATCCATGTGTTGAGTCAATCATTTTGCATCCACAAAAATCTAAAATGCTCACACATCCATATGTAGTATGAGAGTGTTTTCGAGCCGATCTAGTGCCTAGTGTGTGTATATGCATCCACGAGCAACCACTAGCAACCACTTACATCCACTTGCAACCACCAAATATAACATGTCTCAAACACATGTTTACACCCATTAGTTTCTACCTAAAGTTCAAAGATTCGATCGATAGGATACAGTCGAATGATGGAAGCGAGTACAGATAAAACAAAAACTTGGTTCCCATTAGACATGGGTCCTAAGTATCGGCCCCGAAGACCGAAACCAACATTAGATTGACACTCAGAGGATTGCCCTCTTTAGATAATGTCAAAACTGGAGATCTTAACCTTATCAGGAATATTCAGATATTTACAGATTACTGGTACAGATCAGGTTACTGAACTAAGCATGATAAAACCCAGAATGTATGCATCCTACTTGACGCCTAACACAGATATCTCTCAAACCCCAACCTATCACCAGTAGATGAGTCGTAACCCCTATGGTACTGAACTCAGCCCTAAGTACTGTTTATATTTGTCTTGTTGTTAAGTTTCTGTTTTATACTGGCTTAAAATGCTCCATAGAAGTTAATGCATTCCGTTTGTGAGTGACATTAATGGACATGGGGTGTTACACGTGGTATCCCCAAACCTGGTTTTGGGCCTGGGTGCATTCTTATGTATCTGGTCTCGTTTTCTGCCTAGATTCGTCTGCCTAAACCTATTTAAACAGCCCCAAACCTAGCCTTCTCTACACACAATTCTATTCTGCTTCTACTCTACCTCTGTTCTAAAAAGAAATAAAAATGGCGTCGCTACTCTGCTGGAATCAAAACTAGAAGCCAATCAACATCAACCTAAGCAACTCAATTCAAACTAGAGATTAAAGCTTCTGCAATGATTCTACAACAATTAAAGTTATTTCTTTAATCCAATCAAGGCAAGTGCAGTTATTTTCCGATATAAACTTTAATCATAATTGTGACATGATTGTAAATCTGAATTTGAGATTGTGTATGTTCTGTTCTGATCTATTTTATTCTGTATCTCTTCTTCTTTCTGTTCTATAGCCAGGCTACCACGAGCCTGAGCCAATCTCATAAGAGATTAACATACGCTAAAATATTTGGGACAATAAAATGAATGAAATGGGCATGACCGATATGTGACTGATTTGAGGAAAGAACATAGGTTGAACTTGGAACTTAGGGTATATAATTGAACCAATGACTTGAGTTTTGTGGCATAAAGAATATTGAACATACGACTTGAGAAGTTGAGGCATAAAATTTACATTGGACATATGACTTAGGAATTGGGGCATAAGTTTGACCATAGGCATGTAATTAGTTTAGATACATATTACATGTTGTAAACTAGATCTGGATCTGAGCAAGCTATGTACGATAATCTGTGATTTGGGGACATAATTCAATATCTGATTTTAAGAATATGATACATGATTAAAACCAGGATTTTTGGCACATTTTAAGAAGGGGAAGATATGTGACTTAGGTGTGAAGATCTATATTAAGATTTGATAACTATCAAATGTGAATAACACCTAAGTAGGAGATTTTTGGATATATGACATGCATTGAAATCGATGGCTATATTTGGTATAATTTATATGTGAATCTTTTGTACTAGGCAAGTTGAACTAAATTGGGACATGTAAATTATGACCATAATCTGTGACATGTAAATTCAATGCAAACGTGGGGTATATGATCATAGTGTGAATCATGACAACTATTTAGGCATGCAAACTTATGCCAAATTTATAATTAGGCAAGATATGTTTGTGAAACTTTAAGGAATGATTAAATCTGTTATATTTGCCTAATTTGCTAGTTCTGCTATATTGCCTAATCTGCTAGTTCTGTTATATTGCTTAATCTGTTAGTTCTACTAGATCTGTTCATCTGCCAAATCTGCCATCTGCTAAGTCTGTTGAAAATGCCAAATCTGCTAAACTAAATCTGTTGAGATGCCTAATCTGTTATCTGCTAAATCTGTTAGTTTGCTTAATCTGCTAAATCCGTTAAGTCGCCTAATCTGCAAAATCTGTTATCTGCTATATCTGTTGAGTTGATATAATTAGTATGTTATTGACATAATCTGAATTGGCTATAGTTATGAATAATTGACATGTATATTAGGCGTGGGCATAAATGGTAAATTATTAATTAATTGGCCGCAAAGTTGAACATGGCTAACTCGAGGTTAGAATGAGTTTGCGGCGTAATTCTGGCCGGAACCGCCCGGCACATCCAGTGGCCGCAAACAATAGGTTCTAATGTGAGAAGTTAGTCATAACGTGCTTGAAACCCGAGGTTAGACTCAGTTTGCGGCAGAAATCTGCCCGGAACCAACCGGCCTAACCAGTAGCCGCAAACTGTCTGTCTAATGTGAGAGGTCTGGGCATTAATGTTTAATTAATGAAAATCTCAGATAAATTTGACGTCTAAAACGTGTTGGGCAGATATGATTAAACCCACTAGACTGATGAATTTAATTAATCTGTTCCGTGAATCTGTAGGCCCAATTGCAAAGTTAGACAAATCTGTTAAATCCGTATATCTGATCCGTTAGTCTGAAAACTTATCTGATCTGTGAACTAGTTGATCTGGATTCTGTATGTATGAAACTTGTAAACAAGTTAATCTGAAATCTGTTAGTCTGGGGACACAAGGTTAGGAGGGGAATTACTTGTGTCATCTGTTGTTTGGGGCCCATATTAGTCAGTAACCCTTTCTGGTATCAAAACTTTGACCCAATAGTAGGTAGGGTCCGGGCACGCTTACTGAACTAATTATAAGCGGTTCATTCTGAAAATGGTGAGGTGTGTTGATGGTGCGTTCCAACCGGGTCATGTGCGTGCATGGATCCCGGCCTGCCTCTGTGGATGTAAGACGTCGTGACATCTGTAAATTGGTATGTGCCAATTGGTTGTCACTTTAGGGAGTGATACACCCTACTGTGGGGACAACACAGGGTATTTATGTTTAGGGAGCCGATCGCTCGGGGTAGGGTTTTAGGGTACACTTAGTTCTGTCTGTTTCTGTTGGTACCGTCTGTTTCTGTTGGGTGGTAACACCTGTCTGTTTCTGCGTGGTACCGTCTGTTCGGGTGGTAAAGGCCCATTTACTAGTGTACACCTAATTCTACATTCTGTTTCCGTAGGGATTAATCTGTTTCTGTTTCTGTACCTTCTGTTGGGGTGGTAAAGGCCCATTATTAGCATTCTGTTTCTGTTGGGGTGGTAAAGGCCCATTACTAGCATTCTCTTGTATGGAATTATTCTGTACCTGTTTTTGTTTCAGTTTAGACATTAGGGTGACACCTAATCCTGTTATACTAGTATTAGTGCAGAGAAGTGTAAAGCAATAGCTTATATCATTCTATTCTTCTGTTATATCTGCTACACCTGTTACAGTTATCTCTCATCCAGTTTTATTTTCATGTCATGTTATTATTATCTGTTCATAACTGAAAATCACTGGACTTGCCAGACTTTTTGTCTGCCCCTTGTTGTTTCGCCTCCTCTCTTCCGTTCCCCCCCCCCCCCCCAGGTTTTGTAGAAGGGAATACTCTAGCTTGATCCAGATTTCTTCTGCTTGAAGGGTTTAAAGTATGGCTTGTCTTCTTCTGTGGGGATTATGATTTTAAACTATGCATTCTGAAGGCTTTTGTACAAGACTGATATTTTGTACTTGAATTCTGATATTGTGATTTGAAAGGATGTAACCAAGCTAATTTCGTTTTCTGTTGTAATAAATTTATAAATTTTTCAAGTACTGTTTTATCTGTCTTGTAATTTTCTGTTCTATTTACTAAAATGCTCCACCAAAGTTAAGGCATTCCCTTTGTGAGTGACCTTAACGGAGGTGGGGTGTTACACTACCATGTTCAATACACTTGCTAATTATAAGAGTTTCATTCTGAAACAGAAACAGGTACAGAATAATTTCCACAGAAGCAGAAAGCTAATAATGGGCCTTTACCACCCTAACAGAAACAGACAGAAGCTAAATGCTGATAATGGGCCTTTACCACCCGAACAGAAACAGACAGAAACAGAATATAAAAAAATGGGCCTTTACCACCTGAATAGTAATAGTCAGATTAATCCCTACGGAAACAGAATGTAGAATTAGGTGTACACTAGTAATTGGGCCTTTACCACCCGAACAGACGGTACCACGCAGAAACAAACGGGTGTTGCCACCCAACAGAAACAGACGGTACCAACAGAAACAGACAGAACTTAGTGTACCCTAAAACCCAACCCCAAGCGATCGGCTTCCTAATACATAAATACCCTGTGTCGGCCCCACAGTTAGGGTGTATCACTCCCTAAAGTGACAACCATTTGGCACAGACCTATTTACAGATGTCACGGCATCTTACATCCTCAGAGGCAGACCGGGATCCATGCACGCACATGACCCGGTTGGAACGCACCATCAACACCCCTTGCCATTATCAGAACGAACCGCTTATAATTAGTTCAGTAAGCGTGCCCGGACCCTACCTACTGTTGGGTCAAAGTTTTGATACCAGAAAGGGTTACTGACTAATATGGGTCCCAAACAACAGATGACACAAGTAATTCCCCTCCTAACCTTGTGTCCCCAGACTAACAGATTTCAAATTTTACAAATTCAGACATACATAATTCAGATCAACCAGTTCACAGACAAGTTTTCAGACTAACGGATCAGATATACGGATTTAACAGACTTACCGATTAACCAGTTACAGATTAACAGACTTACAGATTTGTCTAACTTTGTAATTGGGCCTACAGATTCACGGAACAGATTTATTAGGTTCATCAGTCTAGTGGGTTTAATCCTATCCGCCCAACACGTTTTAGACATCATATTTATCTCAGATTTTCAGTAATTAAATATTTATGCCCAGACCTCTCACATTAGACTGACAGTTTGCGGCTACTGGTTAGGCCATTTGGTTCTGGGCAGATTTCTGCCGCAAACTGAGTCTAATCTCGGGTTTCAAGCACGTTATGACTAACTTCTCACATTAGAACCTATTGTTTGCGGCCACTGGATGTGCCGGGCGGTTCCGGGCAAAATTACGCCGCAAACTCATTCTAACCTCGACTTAGCCATGTTTATCTTTGCAGCCAATTAATTAATAATTTACCATTTATACCCATGCCTAATATACATGTCGATTATTCAAAACTATAGCCAATTCAGATTATGTCAATAACAGACTAAATATATCAACTCAATAGATATAGCAGATAACAGATTTCTCAGATTAGGCGACTTAGCAGACTAAGCAATTTAGCAGATTTAGCATATAACAGATTAGGCATTTTCAGCAGACTTAGCAGATGACAGATTTGGCAGATGAACAGATCTAGCAGATTAGGCAATATAGCAGAACTAGCAAATTAGGCAATATAACAGAACTAGCAGATTAAACAATATAACAGATTTAATCATTCCTTAAAGTTTCATAGACATATCTTGCCTAATTGTAAATTTAGCCTAAGTTTGCATGCCTAAATAATTGTCATGATTCACAATATGATCATATACCCCATGTTTACATTGAATTTACATGCCACAGATTAGGGTCATAATTTACCATATTACATATGTCTCCCAAATTAAGTTAAACTTGCTTAGTACAAAAGATTCACATATAAATTATACCAAATATAGCCATCGATTACTATGCATGTCATATATCCCAAAGATCCCTTACTTAGGTGTTTATTTACATTAATAGATATCCTACTTTCATGTAAATCTTTATACCTAAGCCATTTTCTCTTTATCTCAAATCATATGTTCAATACATTCTATATTTATGTCCAATTATGTGTCCTCAAATCATATGTTCAATACCCCTTTATGTTGTAAATATAACATGTCCAGTCATATGTCTCAGATTTATGTTCTAGCTACTGTCCATGTTCTTTCCTCAAATTAGTCACCTATTGGTCATGCCCAATTTATGCATCATTCATTTTACTGTCCCAAACATTTTTGCGTATGTTAATCTCTTATGAGATTGGCTCAGGCTCGTGGTAGCCTGGCTATAGAACAGAAAGAAGAAAGAGATACAGAATAAGATAGATCTAAACAGAACAGAACAGATATAACCTCAGATTCAGATTTACAATTCATGTCACAATCAGAATTAACGTTTATATCGGAAAATAAACACTTGGTATCAGAGCTAAAGGTTACCAGATTAGATAAAAGTTTTTGAAAACTATTTTCAAAAAAGGCTTTAAAAGAAAGTATTTTCAAAAGGAAAGTTTATTTTGAAAAACATAATCCCCAAAGCCATATATCTATCTTTTGATTCTCTGTCTGAATCCTTGTTTCCTTCTTTTTCTGAGTCTCCGGGGCTCCTGGCTTTCTGGGAGGTAACCTCGTCGCGGCATGGTTCCGTAGGCTTGATAAGACTACGACACCTATCAGAGGGCAAATAAGCACCCGACTTCCATCTGTAGCCGCAGTAGTTTCACCTACGGCTAATTTTCTTTCGATCTTTGTAGGATTTTCCGTGCGATGGAGGCCGCTTTCGAGGGACTTGTCAACGTGTTACAAACATATCTTGCCTAATTATAAATCTTGCCTAAGTTCACATACATAATAATATGATCACATACCCCATGTTTGTGAAACTTTAAGGAATGATTAAATCTGTTATATTTGCCTAATTTGCTAGTTCTGCTATATTTTGCCTAATCTGCTAGTTCTGTTATATTGCCTAATCTGCTAGTTCTGTTATATTCTGCTCTACTGCCTAGTCTGCTATATCTGTTCATCTGCCAAATCTGTCATCTACTAAGTCTACTGAAAATGCCTAATCTGTTATCTGCTAAATCTGCTAGTTTGCTTAATCTGCTGAATCCGTTAAGTCGCCTAAATCTGTTATCTGCTATGTCTGTTAAGTTGATATATTCAGTCTGTTATTCATGTAATCTGAATTAGCTATGAATAATTGACATGTATATTAGGCGTAGGCATAAATGGTAAATTATTAGCATTCTGTTTCTGTCTGTTTCTGTTCGGGTGGTAAAGGCCCATTACTAGCACTCTCTTATGTGGAAATTATTCTTTACCCGTTTCAGTTTCAGTTTAGACATTAGGGTGGCACCTAATTCTGTTATACTAGTATTAGTGCAGAGAAGTGTAAAGCAATAGCTTATATCATTGTGTTCTTCTGTTATATCTGTTACACCTGTTACAGTTATCTCTCATCCAGTTTTATTTTCATGTTATTATTATCTGTTCATAACTGAAAATCACTGGACTTGTCAGACTTTTTGTATGACCCTTGTTGTTTCGCCTCCTTTTTTCCGTTCCCTCCCAGGTTTTGTGGAAGGGAATACTCTAGCTTGATCCAGATTTCTTCTGCTTGAAGGGTTTAATGTATGGCTTGTCTTCTTCTGTGGGGATTATGATTTTAAACTATGCATTATGAAGGCTTATGTACAAGACTGATATTTTGTACTTGAATTCTGATATTGTGATTTGAAAGGATGTAACCAAGCTTATTTCGGTTTCTGTTGTAATAAACTTATAAATTTTTCAAGTACTGTTTTATCTGTCTTGTAAGTTTTTGTTCTGTTTACTAAAATGCTCCACCAAAGTTAAGGCATTCCCTTTGTGAGTGACCTTAACGGAGGTGGGGTGTTACACTCGAGTCCGAGTCTGCAAGAATCGGAGTCCGTATGAGGGAGATATGACCCTCCGAAGTTTCAGAAATATTCAGAGTTCAAAACAGCTCGAATTCGAATTCAAAATTCGAATTTCAAACGCAGAACAGACTGGGCGGGAAATTTCCCGCCCAGACCCAGGTCGACTAGGGAGTCGACTGGGCAGTCAATCCCCCCAGACCAGGTCGACTGGGCAGTCGACCTGGGTGTCGACCTGGTCCTCGAGCCCATTTTTGGGCCAGTGTTCATTCTGATGTATCTAGTCCGATTTTTGTCCAGATTCATCTGCCTAAACCTATTTAAACAGCCCCAAACCTAGCCTTCTCTATACACAATTCTACTCTACTTCTATTCTGCCTCTGTTCTAAATAAAAAATAAAAATGGTGCTGCTACTCTGCTGGAATCAAAACTAGAAGCTAATCAACATCAACCTAAGCAACTAGAGATTAAAGCTTCTGCAACGATTCTACAACAATTAAAGTTCTTTCTTTAATCCAACCAAGGCAAGTACAGTTATTTTCCGATATAAACGTTAATTCTGATTGTGACATGAATTGTAAATCTGAATCTGAGGTTATATCTGTTCTATTCTGTTTAGATCTGTCTTATTCTGTATCTCTTTCTTCTTTCTGTTCTATAGCCAGGCTACCACGAGCCTGAGCCAATCTCATAAGAGATTAGCATACGCTAAAATGTTTGGGACAGTAAAATAAATGATGCATAAATTGGGCATGACCAATAGGTGACTGATTTGAGGAAAGAACATGGACTGTAGCTAGAACATAAATCTAAGACATACGACTGGACATGTTATATTTATAACATAAAGGGTATTGAACACATGATTTGAGGACACGACATAAAAAAGGCATATAATTGGACATAAATATAGACTGTATTGAACATATGATTTGAGAATAAGAGAATATGACTTAGGTATAAAGATTTACATGAAAGTAGGATATCTATTAATGTAAATAAACACCTAAGTAAGGGATCTTTGGGATATATGACATGCATAGTAATCGATGGCTATATTTGGTATAATTTATATATGGATCTTCTGTACTATGCAAGTTTAATAAAAATTGAAACATATGATATATGGTAAATTATGACCATAATCTGTGCTATGTACATTTAATGCAAACATGGGGTATGTGATCATATTGTGTATAATGACTATTATTTATGTATGTGAACTTAGGCAAGATTTACAATTAGGCAAGATATGTTTGTGAAACTTTAAGGAATGATTAAATCTGTTATATTTTCCTAATTTGCTAGTTCTGCTATATTTGCCTAATCTGCTAGTTCTGTTATATTGCCTAATCAGCTAGTTCTGTTATATTGCTTAATCTGCTAGTTATGCTCCACTGCCTGGTCTGCTAGATCTGTTCATCTGCCAAATCTGTCATCTGCTAAGTCTGTTGAAAATGCCAAATCTGCTAAACTAAATCTGTTGAGATGCCTAATCTGTTATCTGCTAAATCTGCTAGTTTGCTTAATCTGCTGAATCCGTTAAGTCGCCTAAATCTGTTATCTGCTATGTCTGTTAAGTTGATATATTCAGTCTGTTATTGACATAATCTGAATTAGCTATGAATAATTGACATGTATATTAGGCGCGGGCATAAATGGTAAATTATTAATTAATTGGCCGCAAAGATAAACATGACTAACTCGAGGTTAGAATGAGTTTGCGGTGTAATTCTGCCCGGAACCGCCCGGCACATCCAGTGGCCGCAAACAATAGGTTCTAATGTGAGAAGTTAGTCATAACGTGCTTGAAACCCGAGGTTAGACTCAGTTTGCGGCAGAAATCTGCCCGGAACCAACCGGCCTAACCAGTAGCCGCAAACTGTCTGTCTAATGTGAGAGGTCTGGGCATTAATGTTTAATTAATGAAAATCTGAGATAAAAATGATGTCTAAAACGTGTTGGGCGAATAGGGTTAAACCCACTAGACTGATGAATTTAATTAATCTGTTCCGTGAATCTGAAGGCCCAATTGCAAAGTTAGACAAATATGTAAATCTGTTAAATCCGTATATCTGATCCGTTAGTCTGAAAAATTATCTGATCTGTGAACTAGTTGATCTGAATTCTGTATGTCTGAAACTTGTAAACAAGTTAATCTGAAATCTGCTAGTCTGGGGACACAAGGTTAGGAGGGGAATTACTTGTGTCATCTGTTGTTTGGGACCCATATTAGTCAGTAACCCTTTCTGGTATCAAAACTTTGACCCAACAGTAGGTAAGGTCCGGGCACGCTTACTTAACTAATTATAAGCGGTTCATTCTGATAATGGCGAGGGGTGTTGATGGTGCGTTCCAACCGGTTCATGTGCGTGCATGGATCCCGGTCTGCCTTTGAGGATGTAAGACGCCGTGACATCTGTAAATAGGTCTGTGCCAATAGGTTGTCACTTTAGGGAGTGATACACCCTACTGTGGGGCCGACATAGGGTATTTATGTATTAGGGAGCCGATCGCTTGGGGTAGGGTTTTAGGGTACACTTAGTTCTGTCTGTTTCTGTTGGTACCGTCTGTTTTTGTTGGGTGGTAACACCTGTCTGTTTCTGCGTGGTACCGTCTGTTCGGGTGGTAAAGGCACATTTACTAGTGTACACCTAATTCTACATTCTGTTTCCGTAGGGATTAATCTGTTTCTGTTTCTGTACCTTCTGTTGGGGTGGTAAAGGCCCATTATTAGCATTCTGTTTCTGTCTGTTTCTGTTCGGGTGGTAAAGGCCCATTACTAGCACTCTCTTCTGTGGAAATTATTCTGTACCCGTTTCAGTTTAGACATTAGGGTGGCACCTAATTCTGTTATACTAGTATTAGTGCAGAGAAGTAAGATATAAATAAGAAGCATGGCTTAGTCTACATCATTCTGTTTCTGCTGTTTAACCTAAGTATATCTGCTGCTCTTGTTACGGCCATCTCTTATCCAGTTTTGCTTTCATGTCATTATTATTATTATCTGTTCATATGCTGAAAATCACTGGACTTGCCAGACTTTATGTCTAACCCTTGTTGTTTAGCCTCCTTTTCTTCCGTTCCCCCCCCCCCCAGGTTTTGTAGAAGGGAATACTCTAGCTTGATTCGGATTCCTTCTGCTTGAGGTGCTTAAAGTATGGCTTGTCTTCTTCTGTGGGGATTATGATTTTAAACTACGCATTCTGAAGGCTTTCGTACAAGACTGATATTTTGTACTTGAATTCTGATATTGTGATTTGAAAGGATGTAACCATACTGATTTCTGTTTTCCGCTGTAATAAAGTTATAATTTTTCAAGTACTGTTTATCTGTCTTGTAATATTCTGTTCTGTTTACTAAAATGCTCCACCAAAGTTAAGGCATTCTCTTTGTGAGTGACCTTAACGGAGCTGGGGTGTTACAGGAAACCAAAGGTGAGAACTTCTCACTCTAATTTTGTTTACATTTAAATATATAATAGGATGTAGACGGTGGTTAGTAGCACCCGACACCTTTGATTGAAGCCATGGATGTTTGTTTTATTTGATTGATTTTTAATAAATAGGGTTTGGCAACCCTATTAAGAATTTGGTTGAATTTGATTTGGGATGTGAATTGAATTGATTGGAATTGGTATGTGTATGGCACGAGCTAGTATTAGGCGAGAGATAGGGCTAGACCTTATTCCGGTTATAGTATCACGCCATTATGCTACCGAAACTTTCTAAAATATGTTAGAACAATAAAAATATCATTTTATTGTATAAATGAACCATATAAAATATTCATGTGTTGAATAAAATATTTTATCATTAAAAATATAATTTTTAACGCGTAGTTGAATAAAATAAATATTCATTTACAAATCGGATGACTTTTTTATGCATACTCATTTGACTGACATTGAATGGGGACGATATATTTTACACATCGCCCAACTGCATAAATAATATTCACTGTTTGTTGATTGAAACCCCACACGGGTATTGGGATGATATTTGGCATGCACTAATCCCAATTGTTTAGTAGTATGTCAATCGGTTGGTTGACAGACTGTTGTCAATGTTAATTATTTATATTTAATGCTTTTGCAGTGTAGAATGCACTCTGGATGATGGATGATTGTTTATCTTTGTTGTATACATGTGTTGTATGAAATCCATATAAATAACATTATATGGTAATTAACTGTGTCTGATTCTAATTCAAAAAGAACGAATATTTTAAAATAATGAATATTTTATAATGAGGAATATTTTAAAATAATATTTAATAAAGGATTAAAATCTTTTAATGATATCCGATTTTGGATGGACACGAAAATATTCAAATATATGAAGCTGTGTTGATTAGATTTTGCGTCATTTTGACGCGAACGATATATATATATATATCGATTTTATTCATTTTTATAATGAATATCGAAAAACAAATGATTTCAAAATCTAATATTTTGAAAATTTTATCATTTATATATTATAATGATAAGGAGTATTCAATTTTGATTTAAAATTGAAAATGAAGTTGGAATCGTTTTAAAACGAATTTATAAACGATTTATAAAATATGTTTTAAACGGAAATCGACAATATATATATAATATTATATATATATATATTTAATGGTCTGAATAGAATGCGTCGCGCCGCGGCCATTCGCAAATTTCGACCATTGGCTTCGAATTGATATTACGGGAGATCCGATCGTCAGGTTCTCCTAAAACTGGAACTGTTGGGTCCGTATCGAAAAGTGCTTTCCAACTAATATAAGAGATTTGAAATCTAACGGTTGGATTTGGAATTATGTCCAAATTAAATTGGGAAAAGGTCGCTGTAAGTGTAGTTCGATGACTGTTTATGGAAATCGACTGAAAGGGCCTTAAGAAAAATATTAATAATTTGTGTAAAATCATAATAAATGATTTCGAAAGAATTAGGATGAAAAATTCCATATTTGAAAAGATAAAAATATATTTTTATCGAAATGAACTAGTTACAAACTAGATTTATAATCCAATTATTTTTAAATAAATAAATTGGATTGAGAATGGGTTTTAATATAAACAGAATTTCCAATATATGAATTGGAGTGGATTTGAATGGAAATCATCTTCGGAATGTTTCGATGTTGGATTTTGTGATTATACGGATATTGTTATGGAAATTTGAAAGATATATTTATATCGTTATTTTCAATACGATATTTGTTGGTTCTTAAACCCAGTTGAGAAAAGAATAAATCTTTAATTTAAGATTTAGTGAAGTTTTCCAATTAATTAATATTTAATTGGAATTGAATAAAAGAACTGGATTATTGGGTTTATTGTGAACTGTGTTTTTAATGACATTCGTTCTTTAACCCAATTAACAGTGAAATGCGATTTGGAATTTATAAATCATTTTATTTTGGATTTAAAGGCAATTTTCCCAAGTTTAGTTTTCCAATTTAATACAATAAATTGGAATGGAATTCAATTTGATAATAATCGAAGTGAGCTTCTGTGGAGGAAGACTGTTAATATATATGGAATTTAAAAGGCTTTATCGTTATTCCATTTATATTATTTGTCGGATACAGAAATTGATATCGATTATATATTGATCTGTTTTTCGTGAAGATTCCATAATTAATGGAATGTGATTTTGGGTTTATTGTGAACTGTGTTTTAAACGACATTAGTTCTTTAACCTAGTTAAAGACAGGATTACATGTCTAACATTGTATTTCGAACAGTATTGTTGATCTCTACTAAATATAAATCTGTTTGGTGGCGGAAAATTTATTCTCTTGCTTAATACCCTTCTCTAAGACGTACGAGCTCAAAGGTTATATATCGGCAAACATTAGTGGTACGGTGTAGATTGTCGATGCGACATGTTTGATTTTCCAAAATTAAATAATCATTAATATTAATTTTTGGAAGATTTAAAACTAAGAGGAGTTTTAATGAATATTTAATTAGATTGAAAGGTGAATGTGATAATTTAAATTATCAAATTTGGGAAATGATCGAGAATGGAGTATCACCAGTTTTGCTCCAAGAGCTAGTTAAATCTTTAATTAGATTTGAACGTGAAATGGTAATTAAATTTACCGATAACACCATGGTGTTAGATATGGAGTATTACCAGTTTTGCTCCATGGGATGAATAGGCTGGGATTGGCAAATTAAACAATTGATTACTTCGGTAAGGCTCAATAATCCCAACTAGTTGATAAACCGTAATTTGGTTTAGAATTGATACCCAAAGGAAAACTAAAGAATAAATTTAAAGAATTTATCTTTGATAAAATTAATGGGAACCTTTCTCTAATGATGTGAATATTTGAATAAAAGAATATTCTGAATTGGAATAAGGCATATGTTGTGTTTTTATAGCACTTGTTTATAATATACACGAGTTATTTGGAATGGCCAGGTCTATACCCATTCTGAATAACTGATTCGACGATAAGTCAAAGATGAAGACAGTGATTGAAGACCGGAGGTCTTCACATCGATTGGATGATTACCGATGTCTTGATTGGGCTATACACCCAAGACAAGGTAATAAGTGGTGATTGTCCAGACGTACTTGGAGATCGACCAGATATGAGAGGGCCTCTCTCCTGTATTGGACATATGAGACAAGGAATAAGGTGCCTTCGGTTTCGTTCAGACCTAGAACGAACTTTTAAATGGATGTGTGTCTGACATTGGATTTTATTCTATGTTGATTGATCTCTATTAAATATATATCTATTTGGTGGACACCCTTCTCTAAGACATACGAAATCAGAGGTTATGCATGGCGTGAATTTCCTATGTGGTATGCTGAGATGCAAATGATCAAGGCTTTTTTTGAAATGCAGGGCCATGTGGTTGATGATCAAAACACGGCTTTAAATAGCATAGCTTTGTGTATAGCGTTAATTCGCGAGCCTCACACCCTGATGTGAACCAGAAATGGGACAAGGATCCAGGGAGAATATGCATTTCTTTCTAGCTAGGCATGGTGTCATGGTATGGAGCCTAGACATTTTTACTTATGTGGATGATCGAAAGCGAGGTACCTCGGATATATCGGTCACTACGAGGCCGATTGATGATATGGTCGACATACTGACCAATACGCCTTATAGGGCAGGGAAACGCATTGTTGAGGAGTTATAATCCTCAAACGTAAAAGAGGACAGGCCCTGTGGCTCCAAGGTGCAGTTGTGGTTGTAGCTTGAAACATGGTAGGCTGGATTGTCTCGAATTTGGTAAGGATGATCCCTTGCCTTGGTTCATAGATGGAATCCAACTTCCAATATGACGTTATGCGGTTTTAATTGTAGAACTGGTATGGCGACATGATATATAGTATCCATGTCGTCTATGATTGATACATTTATATTTGAAGTTGTTTTTAACACTATCCACTTATAATAGTATCAAATGATTTGTTTTTAAACGTACCAAGCATGTTTGGCTATTATAAGGTAAAACTCTATCCTCCGGCTTGTGTTGCATTATGTGATGGGACTTGAGTCTTATAATAGCTTCATTTTTTTCAAAAAGCATAGTGCTTTTTATTTTATGCACTGGCATTCTTGGGAGGAAACTCGTTCCATGTTATACACCGTGGTCTCTTGATTTACTCTATTTCAAAGTAAAGTTTTAAATAACTGTTTTAGTTCTCACACCAGTCACATGACTAACCCGGAGTTTATTGTTTTACCTAAACTCTGGGTGCCCCTATTTTCCACACGGGCAGCTAGAAGTTGGGTTTTTGCAGATATTATTTTCACAGGAACCTGGATTTACAGCTGGATTTATATTCGGAACGCTTT
Organism: Allium sativum; assembly: GCA_030737875.1. Taxonomy (NCBI): domain Eukaryota; kingdom Viridiplantae; phylum Streptophyta; class Magnoliopsida; order Asparagales; family Amaryllidaceae; genus Allium; species Allium sativum. Next base: position 489,336,403 of record CM060913.1, read on the forward strand.
GTATCCGTGTATTTCTTTCAGTTGTGTTTTGTATTATTTTTCCGCTGCATTGAAATTTGTAAATCTCTGATGTTTATCAAATGATGTTATTTATTCATACTTTGTTATATTCTTGTACTCTGATGTAATTGTTGTAATAAGCAATGAAATGTTCTTCTATTTGTGTTCTGATTTGTCGTGTTCTCAACTCAATTCGGGCTTTCCCGTAAGGACGAGTTTAGGTTGTCTCACCATTCTTCCGTCAAAGAGTTCAGGATTTTGATACTATATCAAAATCAGAATACTTTTCACCTAAGCCCAATATTGAATGATAAATGTTTTGAAATATAGAATGCATATCATTAATTGACTCATTTTCATTCATTCTAAAGTTCTGAAATTGATTTTTAAGCATGGATATATTGCTTTGTTTAATGTTGTTAGTTCCTTCGTGTGTAACTTTGAGTCTTCGACAAATTTCGTATGCAGTATTGCACATACAAATTCGGTTAAACTCATTCTTATCCAAGGCACAATGCAACATATTCATGGCTTTATCATTAGCAGTAGCTTTTGCACTTTTATTGGTTGACCACTTGGAATAATTTGTACTAGGGGGTGTGTATTCTTTTTGAGTAATATTCCAAGAGTCGAAACCATTTGCTTGCATATAAATTCTCATACCTGTAGCCCAATAATTATAGTTCATTCCATTGAAAAATGGAGGTCGTGCAGTAGATTGACCTTCGGTGTAATTTGGGTTAGTACTGGTGTTAGTGTTGTTATCCATATTATCAAATATCAAATACCTTTTCTACGGTTATAGGATGTCCCGCTCTGATACCAAATGAAAAGAGGAGCTGGAGTAGGATTGATTAATATGGACAGATATACGGAAGTTGTGATATATATATACATACATACATATATAATGTTTATACAATAGTTATGCAATTAAAACTTAATGAAGTTAATATACCAATATCAAAGCAATATATAAATGATGTAAAGTAAAGTAAATGACAGCAAGATTTTTTTACTAGTTTAGGGCATTGCCTTACGTCAAGTCCTAGACTTCTTCTATCTTTTTGCTAGCAACACCCTCACTTCACGCGGAGGAATAGGTTTACAACACACCCGTGCACCAACAACGGATATCACGCCAGAGTAACTCGAACAGGACTTCAATCAACATCCCCGCACACAAACAATGGGATATCAACAATAAAATAAGAGTCTTGACTTTAGATTGTGTTCTAAGTAACACTGATTAGTCAACAGTTTGAGTACACCCTTCCTATAATCTTATCCTTAGATATTGAATGTGTTTGTGAAGATTTAAAGGAAGTAAATTACTTTTGGATCAATAGATATAAAATAAATTTAAAGATTCAAAAGCAATTTGATTTTTTCAGAAAACTTTTAAAGTGCAGGAATGTTTAGAAATAAAGATCAAGATTTAGAATAAGAATCAGTGATCTGTAAATCAGATTTTTGATGTATATATAATTCATGAAGTGCAATCACCTTTCACGAAGAATAACTGCGAAAAGAAGCAGCCATTTCTATTCAGAAATGGATAGAAATATTTTCATGAAAGGAGACGACCTTTCAGAAAAATGATTGTTATTGTAGGGTCAGTCGAATGGTAGAAAAATCACCGGTCAAGTGGTCAAAAATATATCACATACATATATGTGTGTGTGTGTATAAATTTTCATGAAATAGCCGTTACCGGACTTTTTATGCCCTATCTGTTGACTGGAGGAATTTGAACCAGCCGACTGGTTCGGGGTAATCAACCCAGTAATGGTTGTTTTGTGCCATTATCATATATATATTTATATATTTGTGATATGTGTTTATGTGTTATAATATGTGAGGATAGATTTTGATAAGATTCTAACAACTGAACACACACATAAATATATTTACTAACTCATCAATCGATCTTCATTCTTTATTGTCGTGAATCAAAAATTCCATGAATCAACAGCTGGGTCATCCCGGTTTTAACTTACAAAACGTTATTAATTTATTATTAAATTCGGTTTCTTTTTTAAATTTCGAATTCGAATTTCAAACTCTAGACTGCAAAACTTATTTGTTTTAAGTTTGTTTTATGTAACCAAAAGTCTATCTGAATAAAATAATTGTAATGAACCTGATGGCACTTGCCTTGTTGCCCAATTCTCATTATTTTTCAAGTTATTCTTTAATTAATCAATTCGTTAATTAATTACTATTCATTAAAATTTTGGGTTGTTACATTTTAATTTTCAAAAGAGGTGTCCATTAAGCATATCCTTTCGTTGAAGGACATAACCGTTATTTATCAATAAATAACAATAATTTCCAAATGAAATTTAGTTCATTTTTTCATTTTCTTCTTCCCACTTCTCTCTCCATTAATTCTTAATCTAATTCTACTCATACTATAGCAAATTCTCAAGTAAATCAAACCATGTTTACTTAGTTTTCAATTCTCTATCGTCTTGTCCATACTCTCTCAAGATCATGGTGCAAACTACAGTTATAATGGTGATGAAATTAAGATCACAAGATCAAGTCCATTCCATTGTAAAATCATCTCAAATATACTCTAAAGGGTGTGACTTATTGGCCTGTAAATCAAGTGAGTTTTGATTGTACCTGTAAACCAAGTGATGTGTCTCGTTTTCTCGGAAATACAGATGTTGTGCCTAGAGATAGAAATTCTAAAGGATGTTTCCTTATAGCCTGGAAATCAAGGAGAGCAAAAGATATCGAAGATAATAAAAACCTATATATGCTTTAGTGCGGGACTTGATGTATGGTAACTCCACACTAGTATAAAATCCAGTTGTTCTTTCCCTTACTTTATTTCTTTTGATTCTGTTATGTTTTTTGTGATAAATATATGATAGTTTGCATCTACACAATTATAATTAAATTAATTCAAAAAGATTTATTTAAAGTCCAAAAATACTATTCATGCCCCTCTAGTGTTAAGTTTTCCTTAAGATCCAGTTCTGTTGCATCTATAATTGGTATCAGAGCATATGATTTCAAAAGTTTCATTATCTGATTTTTAAAAATAGTAGTAATGGCCACCAACACTGGTAATGGAAACAAAATCGCAAGTTCATTTACAGAGGTCTATCCATTGCTAGACCATTACTTTTTAATGGTAGTAATTACACTTATTGGGTATGTAGGATGAAAATTTATTTATAGATATTTGGAATGTTACACAAACTTAGTAACTAAACCCAAGAGTAATTATGCATTGGACTACTAATTAAAAGGAAGCTGCACAAAGCAACTCTAAAGCCATGAATATATTATTTTGTTCATTAGATGGGAATGAATTTAATAGGATATCTGTTTGTAAGTCTGCATATAATATTTGCAGAATGTTGCAAGTTACACATAAAGGCACTAGTAAATTTTGAAAAAACCCAAGATTTCCATATTAAATAATCAGTTTCAATCATCTAAGATGAATCCAAATGAGTCGGTATTTGATACTATAGTAGATTTGAAGATATAGTTCATTCACTTATTGCTCTTGGTAAAAACATATCTAAGCAAGATCAAGTTAGAAAAACATTAAATTCACTTATGCTTGATTGGGATCAAAAGGCACTTACTATTGAAGAGGCTAATGATATTAGTACTTTACAAATATAAGAATTAATTAGCAACTTAATGTCATTTGAAGCTTAAATACAGAGTAGAAGAGAAAGCAAGAAGTCAATAAGAAATCAGTTGCTTTTAGTGCTACGATGGATATATCAAACAAAGAAAAAGATGATGAGAGATTGCACAATTGACTAGAAACTTTTAGAAGTTCCTAAAATATAGAAAGTTGAATAATTCCAGAAGGAATGATAATAAAGATCGTGAAAGCAGAATCGATGGACAAACAAATGTCATGTGCTATTGCTGTAACAAACCAGGGCATATGAAATGATTATGTCCATATCTAGATAAACAAAAGGTATCTTCTAACAACCATTTGTAACACCCCAAAATTTAATACACTATAACCATACTTGAAGCAAATAAAATGGGAATAACTTAATTAAGTATTTAGAATTAAGTGGAACCGGCATCACCTTGCGTTCGTCTCGGAATTCTAGTTTAGATAGACCCCAAGTTTGTGTAAAACGGATAACGTATTAAGAAGTTATGGACATTAGAAGTTTAACGAAGCAATCTGGAAGCATTTCAGTGTAACTAGTGCACTTGGCAAGTGCGCCAAGATTAATTTACATAGGCGCACTTGTGAAGTGTGCCAGTGTAAGTTTATAGCATCTGGACCCATAGGGGTCGACCCACACCTTCACGGTGTCAACACATACAAAGGTGCGTCGACCTTAGGGTCGACTCCGGGTTCGACCCACCCCAGATCTGGGCAGATTCGTTTGACGAATCTTGACTGGTTTTCAGACCATATTCATTGCTGACTCAGTGCTGCGTGTGCAATAACACCTATAAATAGGCTAGCAGAGCCTAGCCTAAATCTCACATTTTCGGAGAGGATGTTTAGACTTTTCCATTCTTCTTCCTCCTCAAGTCTCTTCAGAAAATAGAATAATTAGTCAAAGGAAATTCTGATTAAAGATCTGGAGGAAAAGAATGTATATCTGCAAACGGGTGTTCAGAATTCTGATCGAAGTGAGGTAAATTCTTGGATCTAGTCCAGTTAGATTTCTCTTCTTTCTTTCTTTTTCTTTTAGTTTGAGAATTATGAATCCAAGGTTATTTAGGTTCTATATTTAGTTAGGGGAGCCATAAAATACTATGTAAGGACCAGATTTATGAATTGGAAAGCCATTAGGTGAGTGGATTTAAGTTATACCTTTTTGATAATGGTATATGTATCGTTGGACATTCCCCGCTAACATGTATAACAAATTTGCTAAATGTTTAACCTGATGTAATCTGCTGAAATGATTAACCTGCTGAAATCTATTGAAATTAAGTACTATGGAATATTACTGGAAATTTGGGGTTGTATGAACATATAAATTTGTAGGCTTAACTCAAGATTAAGTGGAACATGTTAATGAAATTGTAAGTAACCTAGGAATCTATTAAATCTATAGGGTCAAGTAAATCTATTTAATCTGTTGGGGTTATATGAACTTGTTAACCTGCAATACTTAACCTATTTAATCTGTTGGGGTTATATAAAAGCCTATTTCCATTAATTACCTGTCTGAATTGGGAATTTCTGTGAACATTGTAATTATCAAATTTACAATGAACATTTGTTAAGAATATTATTATGCCAAAAGATTGTAAACAAGAATTATAGTAAAATTTGGAAGAATGAATATGCCTAAATTTACTGTAAATAGAAAATTTGTAACCGCACATAAACATGAGGTTAAATTCAACTTATGGTATAAGTCTGCCCGGAACCGCCCAACAAATCTAGCATTCACAAGTGGTTAAATAAATGTGAGAGGTTTGGTGAGTAAACATACATATAACGATGTTAAGGCGCGAGGTTAAGTCCAACTTGTGGTAGAAGTCTGCCCGGAAACGCCTGGCAAATCCAGCATCCACAAGTGGTCGTCTTGATGTGAGAAATCTGGTGCATAAAAATATATATATGAATATATGTATATAACAGGATAGAAATAAATGGCATTGATTGTAATTAATGGAAATGAAGGAAAGTTACAACACTAAAAGAATTGGAATGAACGGGGAATGATAATAACCTATTATGGATAAACCTGTGGGGGGAAAAGGAAAGATAATAGGTAGGCTTGTCCTAGGGACAAGTGGAAATTATAACTTAGGTTATAATAAACAATAGAGGGAATGAGATAACTTATGTAATGAGAAGTTGTACTTAAATTTAAATTAAGTAATCTGTAAGTATAGAAACCTGAAACCTACTGTTTGTAATAAGTAGAGAAAAAGGGGTAAAAACTTATGAAATGCAATAAGTGTACTTAATTATACGTTAAGTAATCTATGAACTTGAGAATCTGAATCCTGCTGATAAGAAGAATATGTTATCTGTAAACCCGAGAATTTGAGATCTGCTGATAAGAATAACATGTTAAAGGCTTATTAATGAACTTAAAAGGGTTAAGTTATTTTACTGAAATTAATAAGCAAGAGGAACTTGGTAACTTAAATAAGAAGTCAATATGAATTGGAAATAACCAAGTTAACTGGAAATCTGATGAGGTAGAGCAAGCGTGTAATTAAATGTTCCGACATAGGGTCTAATAACACATTAACCTGAGGTGCTTGGATCTGCCCGTACGTCCGAAGGTGAATAACCCAATGGGGTATATCATTGGGCTATCATGAGACACGAGGGGAGCACACGTCCATTTCATTATTTTGCCTGATCTACCTATTGTTCTGCTGATATTCTGCTGGCTTCGAAGGTCTGGAAGGGGAAGCACGCAGTTTCCTGGGACATGGAGGGTACTCTTGGTAGTGCTCTGTGCGGTTACAACGCTTAGGCTGTGTTCGCAGGGGTTTGGCCTGTGCATTACTACCTGATGAGTATACCTGGACTGCTACGATAAGGGGCAGTTTGAAGGCTGTAGGATGCCGTAGGTGATTTCGACGATCTTGTTGCCTTATGACTAGGCGGGTTATGACCATTTTATATCACTACTACAAAAGTGGGCATATTCGACACAAGTTTTATGTGGCCTTAGATCGAAAAAGTATTGCATTTCCCCCTTTTTTCAAATAGGCAACACCGGAAGGGTGTGGCATCCGCGGCAGTTGCCTTAGCCCTCTAAGGCAACGCCTCGGCACATCTACTGCCACGGAAAGAAAGTGTTGCATTATAGACCTAATGTAACACTATTTGCACGTAATGCAACAATATTCAACGTTGCTTGAAAATTAGTTAGATCCTGGCTACCATGTCATGATAGTGGCAGCCACGTCAGCTTTCCATGTCAGCTGCCTTCGTGTCACATGACACGTCAGCTCTCCACGTCAGCTGCACACATGTCACATGCCACATCAGCTGTTGCGTCTACGTGCCATGTGGACTTACTACTATTCTATGTAATGCAACACCACTGTATTATGAAATGCAACACCATTATCTTGAAATACGACATCAAGAAAAAAGCAAATGCAATGCTTTAATTATAAATTTTGCAATATCAGTTTTGTACATAGAAATAACACATCTGTTACATTCATCATCACATTCAAACCTTCAATACATACCACCTTTAATACATATGATCAAATACATAATTCAACGCTTTAAATACATAACACATACGATCAAATATATAATTTAAAAGTAGCAAAAGTGCCAACACATACCACCTTCAATACAAGTGCCAAAAATACGATCAGTGTGCATTCTACAATGTAGCAATGCCATGAACCAGAAACTGTATCTCTCCATGTCATTTCAGGTTCTCCACTTGCCGGCTATATCTCTCCTCGTTATTTTAGATCCTGCAATTTGAATTTACAAGTTATTGGATAAGTGCATATGTGTTGTGTGCAACTGTGCATTTGGCCATCTAATTAACTTATAAATCTTTGTGAGTTACACATACAATTATAACAGTTGACCATTCACCATTGGTCAATCATGCCACCTCAGAATTGAATATGATTCGTCTTTTGTGTAAGCATTTCTAGTTCACGTACTTACCTGACACCATCCATCGGGTCCCTCGCACTTCCTTTCAAGCTTCAGAACATCATCATCTCCATATCCCCTAAACCCCAAACTTCGAAAGTGAAAAAAAAAATCAGTGGTGGACTTGTCTCTATACATCACTGCCACTGTTCTTAAGGGACATTGGAATCTTGAAGATGTGCAAAACGTTCTTAAGGTGACTCTCAATCATAATTTGTGGCCTTTACGGGTAATACCCAATAACTCTTTTCTAGTATCATGCCCATCGTACAGTAAGCATGATCATGCGTTAATGTTGAAAGTTTTTACAAAACCTGGTAGTGCTATTTACCTGCAAGCATGGTCTGATGAAGAATTTAATCCTGAACCAGCGTTAGAAGTGAAATCATGGGCTAAAGTTGATGGCTTTCCCGAGTTCCTAAAGAGTAATGTCCCTGCCGTTGAAGAAATAATGAAGCCAATGGGGCGTGTGCTTGTAATTGATGACTGCAACTGGTCTCAGTATGACCATACATCTTTCTACCTGAAAATGCAATTTTATAAGGGGATTGACAATATCAATACTTATGCTACTCAATTCAATAACAAGGTTTACCTCATTAAGGTTCAGCGCTGCACACATGCTCATCCTGGAATAAGGCCCGAACTTCTTTTTGTAAGCAATAGGGAGGAACAGGTGGTTCCATGTTTGCATCATTACGGATAGGAATGGGAAGTGGTTCAGATGAAAGATTTGACGTAATGATACAAGAAGTTGCTGTGCTACCTCCCTTGCCAAGCTTATTTCCGCAAGCCACCCATGACATACATGTTGATAACAGCCCCAATGAACCAGATGAAAGATCAGTGGGTAGATATAGAGTTGATCAGGAATTTGACTGGTCAAACTAGCTCACCCCTTGTCCTGATGCTGCGGGTCCATCACATGCGATTGCTCACTTCGGACTGGCTCTCACATAGCCACAAAGCCCTAACGAATTAGTTGGAAGTTCCACAGCCCCGTAAAGCCCTGATCTGGTATGAATTGATGCTACTATAATGTCATTTTTTGGATGTGTATGTATTAAGTTAACTTTGACACTTTTGGATGTGTATGTGTATGTTATTTTTTGGATGTGTATGGTATGAACTGATTGATGCTTCCTTATGATAATTGTGCGTGTATGGTATGAATTGATGTGTATTGCATGGACTGATGCTGCCTTATGATACTTGTGCATGCGTGTATACTTGTACGTGCATGTAAATTTGTGCGTGTATACTTGTGCGTGTATGATACTTGTGCGTGCGTGTTAGATACGGGTATTTGTATCATAAAACCTCTGTGCAAACACACCGCAGTGCATATACACCACAGTGCAAACACACCGCAGTGCATACACATCGCATTGCAAACACACTGTAGTGCAAACACACCGCAGTACTACACATGTATTTGTATGAGCTTTATGGTACAAACACACCGCAGTGCATACACAACGAAGTGAAAACACATCGCAGTGCATACACACTGCATTGCAAACTCACCTCAGTGCTACACATGTATTTGTATGAACTTTATGGTACAAACACACCGCAGTGCTACACATGTGTTTGTATCACAAAACCTCAAAGCATACAATTGTATGTCATTTTTTGGATGTGTATGGTAGAATTGATGCTGCCTTATGATACTTTTGCTGCCTTATGATGCTTTTTTGTATGACTGCTTTATGATACGTAGTACGGCATAATATGGATGCAAAAATAAGCATACGTTTCCAAAATCGAAACACTGAAATTGGTAGTTTCCAAAATCAAATGGAAAACACCTATGCATGTTAGATACGGGTGAACGACTCGTCCGTATCGGGAAATTGGTAGCCTCAAGCACACCAGAGTACAAACATACCATAGTGGTACACATGTATATGTATCACAAAACCTCAAGCATACAATTATATGTTAATGTAAATGAACGCAAAGTGCAAATCAATTTCGATGGTAAAGTCCCCTTTCCTTAATTAGCTCGACCTCTATAATAAACCAATGTCTTTTTCATGCCAATAACCCAGTTCTCATGGCCCAAAAAGGGACCACTCAGTAAGGTGAAAGAAAAATCCTGGTGGGAAACCCACTGGCGCCATTTCCTTTTTTTGGTTTATTGCTGGGTATAATTTTTGAATAAACCTCAGCATAATCCCAAATCCCAAATCAATGGTCAAAGCACAACTAATTACTCATAATCTAATCTTTCACCGACTAATCACTCATAAGCGAACAGATTTTCCTAAGTTTGGGATGTCCAAGCAACTAATTACTCATAGGCGAATAGGTTTTCCAAAATGTAACAAATGAACTAATTACTAATTACTCATAATCCAATCTATAATAAGCGCAACTAATTCAAAGTGCTATACAAATTGAACCTGAGGGAAAAAACTGGCGATGTCAACGCCCTTAGCAATCAAAGCTAGAAAGCGTTTCAAAGCTTCAACCTTTTTGGACTAAAATTTGTTGTCAAGGAGAGGGGCAATAGTGACGTGAATTTAGGTTTAAATTTTTGTCAATAGTAAAAAGGGGGAAAACGATTAGATAATGGAGAAGAAAACGATTTGTGACCAGATTGTTTTTACATTATTTCTTAAAGGGAGAAGATTGCGCCAAGATTTCGTCAAAAGAATGCAATGATGGGGCTGTCAATGATTGGATGATGGCTAACGTTTAGAATCATCAGACCCATAGATGGTTTGAACCGTTGGATTAATCTTGCATCTACGGTTGGGGTTTTTATATGTTGATAACGCGGATCGCTGAGCTGGATTATATATATGTAATGCTACGCTTTTAACTGGTGTTGCACGTCAAAACACTAGAATTCCCACCGCAACAATGCATTCACGTATAATGCAACAACATATGAATATTGTTGCAGAAGATCAAAGAAATCATAGCTTTCACCACACTTTTCATGCAATGCACACAAATTAGTGTCGAATATGCTCGCTTTTGTAGTAGTGTATGTTCACCTTTGGTGGGTCTAAACATATGCTTGATAGTAGTCATCAGGTACCAACCATCGACAATCAACGTAATGCGTGATGCGAAAAGACAGGGAGCAAAACCTACAGACCATCGACCTTTCACTATCAAGGCTTTGGTTGCGGGACAAGCCAATTAGGATGTTGTTTGTTGTTTTTCTGGGCCATGTCACTAACTCCCAATTCTATTTATCTTTCACTAATTGAGTGAGGAGTCTGGTGGGACCATAGCCGCCGTGAAAATGCAGACCATAGCATCTGTGTATACAGATATCTGAAAAGGCTCCTGACCGAGTTTCATTTCTGATACAACCCGTTTACGAAACTCGGTGCACAGTAGATAATACGTGCAGATACATGCATACCGTTTTTGTATGGTGTACCACCAAGGTTGAGGCATCGAGTATAATTAAAGGTACGTACGTTAGAAAGTCTAGATACATGCATGTCTGCTCCGAGTGGTGTATCGTAGACTCTAGGGCATTACTCTGTGACGGAATCTGATTCGATTGAAGGTAGCAGTCTGTATGATTACGTAGCATGGCGATGGCGGTTCTATGAGGAACGTAGCATTGTTATACAGAGATTAGTACGTAGTTCCGACGTAGGATGAGGGACTGCATATACTTCTGTTGGCTTTGCGGTGGAGACCATGCGAGTGGGGGTACCATGGTGTGTACCTTAATGTTGGGGTAACTACATATATATTGTATTAGGTTAATCCACTGGGGAGTAGATGGGTACGGCGCTGTGTAATCCTTGATGTTATTAATCCTAGTAACTTAATAAATAAGAAAATATAACTGAACAGTATATGTAGGGTTATCCAAAATATGTAGTTTAAATCATGTCACCCAAACTTGTGTTTTGACCCCCTCCTCATAACATACTCGCAGGTTAGATGTGTAGCAGAGATATGATCGCTCTGGATACTGGTTAGGCAATATTATTATCTGGGTAAGGCTATATTTTGATTATATTATATTTTATCCATTCCGCTATGAGATATTTTCTGAGCTCTGATATATTTTTATCTCCGTCTTTTCTGCAGCATACCAGACAAACCAACACGAGTTTCGATAGATTAAATTTTGAAAAAAATTCAGTCTGTTGAAATTAGGATTGTTACATATGATATTAGAGCTTAGGTTTAGGATTCTTGTATAGATAGTAAGTGAATGTATTTGTATTTTTAAAAATATAAATATTATATATATATATACCTAGACCAACAGAGGAACCCACTAAATAGGAAAAAACATAATATGGTGAGAATTGGGATATCTATTTTATACACTAAAGGAACGAATATGGAAACCTGAGACCCTTAGGTAATTTGGGTGGGAAGCGTACAATATACTTTGTATGGAAGAATGGCGAATTTCATGTGTTAGTATTTCAGGTTAGTGGGTTTTTGGCAGTAAAACCTTATAAATTGGAAAAGATTAAAAAGAGGAAAACAGATTAGATATATATATATATATGTATGTATGTATGTATGTATATGTATATATATAGTTGAGAGAATTGACTTTGTGGGAGTGTTTAGGAAAGCCTAAGTAAGTTGGAAACCGACTTTGAGTCTAACCCCATTTTTAACTTTTAAGAACTTGAAATTGTAAAAGCTTTTGGAAGATGGTTTATGGTGTTTTCAAGTTTGATCTAAAGTTACAGTTTTAAAAATATGTAAAGAACTACATATTGGGTTTATAAGTAAAATGGGGTATATCTTGGAAATGGTGATTTCTTGTGAAAATTTTGTCTAAAGTAAATTCTCTCAGTAAAAGTTGCATATTATAGAGCGTGTATAGCTTGCTAGTTTTCAAATTACATAGTATGAAAGGATTAAAAAGCAAAACACAGAAAAGGTTGCATTTTGATGTTGCATTTTGTGGAAAACTAGAATTTTCAGTAAAGAAAGTTTTGAAATCTCTATTCTTTTGACAATCATATTTTATAATTGTTTTAACATAAAGTTTTGTTGAGTAGACAAAATAAGTTGTAGAAATTAAGAATAGAGTAGATGTTTTGCATCTACTTGTAAGTAACTAAACTGACATTGTAAGTAAGAATAGTTGTAAACCTGATTGAGTAATAGTTGTCCTTATCTATTCCAGTTTTTGTGATTCGAAAAAAATGATTTACATTTGTTTTATAAAATTACATGTTTTATGGTTTGGAAAAAGTAAGTTTTGGTGAGGAAAATAAAGATTTGATACTTTTAACTTTTGGAAGAAAAGTGAAATGAAATGGCCAAAGCGTGCTTTAAAAAGGTAGGGAGTAGGTAAGTATTAGTGCCTAGGGAAGATGGGAAAGGTTTTGAGGCTACGAAGTAGATAGCTAGAATTATCTTAGAATAATGGTAAGTTCCCAAAGAATGGGTAAGCATGGAAAAGCCTAGGGTATTGCTTGGAAATGACTGTTGGCACACAACTAGGACAATGGTGACTACTAGATAGTGAAGGGAAAATAAGCATTTAAATCTTGTTGCTAGTTTTCCTATTGGGGTAAAACCCGTTCCGTTGGGATCGTTTTGTTATTTTGTTCATGTTGGGTAGTTAGGGTAACACTTAAATCTGTCAATGATCCCATGGTTTGAACTTTTCTGTCTAAGGGGGACATAGTCCTAAGATTATTGGCCCATAATAGTAGCAGTGTAGAGCGTTCGTTTTTAGTTGAAGGACTACAAGGCTTATTTAAAACTAAACTTAGATCAGAGGATTAAGTTAAATAAGCTAAGAAAAGAGTAATGGCATAACTAAAAAAGGAAACAACAAATTTAGTAAAGCAACAAACATGACAGTTAAAGAAAGATGGAAAATTCTAAGAAAAGGTGAATAAAAATAAATTTTTCCAAGATAAGTTGAAAAAGAAAATCTGTAACAAAGAAAGTTTTCTTATGTGGGTTGTGCTTGGATAGGAAAATAGGGTATCTTTATATAGTAGTTTCATAAAATCCAAGTACAATTGGAAAAAAGTACATAAACGAAAAAAGGAAGATGTGAAGTTTTCCATTTTCCACCATTTTGTAACATAAGAAATCGAATTTAGGAAATTAGATTTTTCTGAAATTCAAAAAATAAAGTTGCTTGGTAGCGTTTTGCATGCAAAAATTGGACGAATACGCTCTTGCTTATAAGAGTGGGAAAATTTGGATGAAAAAGTATTTTGATTTTCAAATATTGCGTTCATATAGAAATTGTCAGTATATTTATATGCGTGCATCATGTCTTCAAACAGATTTTCAAGAAAAATTTGCATTCATATAGGAAATACCACTTAGACATTCATTTCGTTCATGTATTATTATGTTGAATCATACTTTGCACTAGTACACAAATGGTTGCAAAATTGGATGCTTACATGATGGTTGTGATTTATGCGAGGAATTACTTGATTTTACCCTTACCAAATTCCAGGAAGGAAATTTCCTAAGGGTGGAGAATGTAACACCCCAAAATTTAATACACTATAACCGTACTTGAAGATAATAAAATGCAAATAACTTAAGTAAATATTCAAAATTAAATGGAAAGGCATCACCGTTGCGTTCGTCTCGAAATTTTGGTTCAGATAGACCCCAATTTATGTATAACAGTGTTAACCCTGTTAAAAACACGAGTCAGAAATAATTAGCCAAATGCACATGTAATAGATAGTTAACGTTTAAATGTCACAGATTGGTGTTGTTTTAATATAATGGATCTGTCGGCCACAGTCATATGGATTGGTCAGCTATTCTATATGGATCAGTCAGGCCCTGTTTTACTGGTCGGTCGGTCACTGTAGCAGCTGGTCGATCGGTCACAAGTAAATGCAGAACCGAAAGTATGGTATCACAAATGGATAAATCAGTGAGCACGTCAAGCAAAGTTGAATTATTTATATATATCAATATGTATAGCTTAGCAGTCCACGAATGTCATGAAGCACTAGGTAAAACAAATATATACATCATATATTGTTCACGACAGAAGATCATTATGCTTTAACTAAGCAATGGTCACTCACTCACAATTGCCTGGAACGCACACTACAGTAAATTATTTGAGTCGAGCACCTCAAGTATGAGCCAACATCTCTTTTCCACGTGGTATCACATAATGAAAGATGCGCTCTAATATGGGTCGGCATCTTATAATATTATGGATTGGCTTCACGTATAGGAAATGGTAGCAAGCTTATACATGCATGTTTAAACAACATGCCATTCACAGTATAAGCATATTGTTGACACGCTTTTTTTTCAAAGCTGTCACACGTCAAGTATTTGGTGAGCAACGCGCTCAAGCATCAAAAAAACACAAAGCAACTGGGTTCGAAATTCTAGGTTCGAAATTCTTGGTTCGATATTATGGGTTCGAAATTCTGGGTTCGAAATTCCGGGTTCGAAATTCCGGGTTCGAAATTCCGGGTTCGAAATTATGGGTTCGAAATTATGGGGTCGAAATTATGGGGTCGAAATTCCTGGGGTCAAAATTCCTGGGGTCGAAGTTTTTGTTACGAGGCCGCTTTTGGGGTACGAAAATTGCTTCTTATGGGTCCCATTTCTCATCTACTTCCTCCTAACCTTCCTCCTATAAATACCCCAAGCCTTGGCCTTCATTTGGATCCTTCTCCCTTGGAATTTTGGGACTTTGAGAGCTCCAAACACTTATTAATGGCTTCCAACACCTCCCCCATGGCCATCGGAGATGACATGGATAATTAAAACATGGCATGCATGTTTTCCTTCAACACTTGAACATTAACAAGAATTTTTATGCTATCTTCAAGCTTCATGGACATGTACACCAAACTTGGATATTGTTGACCAAGTCAATACTTTTCAACGAAGAAAAAGTACGGCAATTTAGTCAATGTGTAGACCAAGCATAAATTTTGCCATTCTATTGTAACACTTTTTACTTAGCTATTGTCCGAACTTGTACAACCTTGTAATCAACCAAAGATATGATGTAAAAACCCGGAAATCTGAACCAATTTAAAAAAAATTATTTTGGCAATTTTGATGAATTTTGAGTATTTAAAATGAGTTATTTTAAATAATAATGTCGAGAAATTTATTTTGAATTGAATTAGAATGTATATATTTATTTGAATCGACGTTAGAATATAAATAATTATTTTTAATTATAAAAGGAATTGAAAATGGCGTGGTAGTTTGAAATTTCGATTTCAAAGTTCAAATGAATGTACAAGATTAAAAATAGCCGGATTTTGGCGAAACAAAAAATATTAGAATCTATTTGAGAATATCTTTCCAACGAATCCAAAAAATTGAAATTTCATAGCGTGAATAAAAAGTTATGTCCAATTGAAAATTCAGAATAGTCGTTATGGAATTCTGGCCCTTAAAAATGGAAATTTTGCAAACGACCTCTGTTTTCGACGAAACCACTTTTGTTGGAACCGGAATGTCAAATTATTGCTAGATTCCAAAATTCATAATTTTCTGAATCAATATGTGAGCATGGCGAAAGAAAACGTGTTTTGACAGTTTCTATCAATTTTGATCGACCAGAAAATGGTCATTTTTCAAACAGTCTCAGAATTCGACGAAATTAGTTTTGTTAGGACTGTATCGTCAATACGAAGCCAAAAAATTGAAATTTCATAGCGTGAATAAAAAGTTATGTCCAATTGAAAATTCAGAATAGTCGCTATGGAATTCTGGGCCTTAAAAATGGAAATTTTACAAACTACCTCTGTTTTCGACGAAACGAACCGGAATGTCAAATTATTGCTAGATTCCAAAATTCATAATTTTCTGAATCAATATGTGAGCGTGGCAAAAGAAAACGTGTTTTGACAGTTTCCATCAATTTTGATCGACCAGAAAATGGTCGTTTTTCAAATAGTCTCAGAATTCGACGAAATTAGTTTTGTTAGGACTGTATCGTCAATACGAAGCTAGAAATAATTTTTCTGGAATTTTCAAAAGTCTGTATGTGACCCCAGTAAATTAAAATGAACGTTCAAATTCAATATATACTGATATATATTTTGAATTTGATAAAAACTGATCGAAACAGTCGAATTGTCTTGCGGGACATACCCCATTACATTCAGAATGGGGGTAATCAGCTAGGGACGACAGTCGGCGGGTTCGAATTAGAGTTTGAATTAGAAAGTAACTTTTCTTGGAAAAAATTAAAATAAAATAATATATAATAACCTCTCCTTTCTCATAAAACCCCCTTTCCCTCTTCATAATCGGTCAACGCCCCAAATTGAAATAAATAAATTGAAAAAATCCCGCTCCTCCTCGCAGCGCCTCCGCTCCAAGCCGACGCCCTCCCCTTTGACATCCCCACCGCCCATCGATCCCCTCCCCCACACGAAAACCACCAGCACCTCCCTCCAAATCTCGAAAAAGGAAACCGCGACCCCCCTTTCTTTTCACAGTTGACCTCGTGCGCTCGCACATAACCATCCACCACCGGAGTTCAGATGAACGCGCCGCCAGCCTTCGGACCTCCGCCACCTCGAGCCCGACGCCAGCATCACCCCCTGCTTCTGACATTCCTGATGACCAAAACCTTATTTTTTTTCCTCTCCTTTCGACCGTAAGCTTTTCTATTTAATTCTCTTTTCAGTATTGATTTTTACATGTGAAAAGAATTGATTTTTACAGCAAAAAAAAAAGAATAGATTTTTATAAATAGAAAAAAATAGAGTTTTCATTAGTTAGAAAAGAGTTTTCGTTGGTTAGAAAAGATTTGATTAAAAATTTAGGAAATATTTGATCTTTAATTATATAAAGACGTGATTTTTAATTATAAAAAGATGTGATTTTTAATTATATAAAGAAGTGGTTTTTAATTATACAAAAATATGATTCTTATATAATAGAGATAATAAAAATATGATTTTTATATAATAGAGATAATAAAAATATGATTTTTATATAATAGAGATAATAAAAATATGATTTTTATATTATAGAAAGAATAAAAATATGATTTTTATATAATGCAAAGAATAAAAATATGATTTTTATAAGACAGAAAATATAAAGATACGATTTTTATATATGTTGTAACGAAACAAAAATTCGATTTTTATACGAGTAGCGGATTGAAAATAGAATTTTTTATATAATAGAGAATATAAAAATATAATGTTTATATATGTAGCGAAATAAAAATCTGATTTTTATTATATATATAGTGAGATAAAAATGTGATTTTTAATGTGAACAACGTGAAAAAGGATTGCATTGGAATTTCGGGAAAATTCAAGCCATTCAGAAATTCAGAAATGAAACGGCGGAGTGGATCCCAAAGGTGAGAACTCCTCACTTTTAATTTATTTTCTAGTTGAAATATATACTAGGATGCAGACGGAGCTTAGCAGCACCCGACACCCGTCGTTCACAGACCATGGATGACTTGGTTGTTTGATTGATGTGTTGTGAAAATTGATTGTGTGATGTGGATGGAATAAAATATTTTATAGTTAAAAATATAATTTTTAACGTGTATATAAAATAAATATTTATAAACAAATCGGACGGTTTGTTTATGTACACCCATTTGACAGATATTGGTTGGGACGATAAATTTTACACATCGCCCAACTGCACAAATAAAAATCTATGTTTGTTGATTTGAAACCCCACACGGGTGTTGGGATGATATTTGGCGTACACTAATCCCAAATAATTAGCTGTATGTCGATCGATTGATTGACAAGCTGTTATAAGCGTTAAATATTTGTATTTGATGTTTATGCAGTGTAGAATGCACTCTGGATGATGGTTGATTATTTATCGTTGCTATTATATACATGCGTTGTAGGGAATACATATAATTAACATTATATGGTAATTGATTGGGCCTCATTCCAATTTGGAAAATATAGATATAGATTCATGTGTTGAACAAAAGAAAATTCATGTGTTGAATAAAATATACATTCATGTGTTGATTAAAATAAAATTCATGTGTTGAATAAAATATATATTCATGTGTTGAATAAAAGAAAATTCATGTGTTGAATAAAATATATATTCATGTGTAGAATAAAAGAAAATTCATGTGTTGAATAAAATATATATTCATGTGTTGAATAAAAGAAAATTCATGTGTTGAATAAAATATATATTCATGGGTTGAATAAAAGAAAATTCATGTGTTGAAGAAAATATTCATTTGTTGAATAGAATAACGAAGTTATTGAAATATATAAAGCCGTGTTGATTAGATATACGCCATTTTGACGTGAATGATATCTATATCGATTTTATTCATTTTTATAATGAATATAGAAAAGGAATTGATTTCAAAATATAATATTTTGAAAATACTATCATTTATATATCGATGATATGGAATATTCAATTTCGATTTGAAATTGAATATGAAGTTGAAATCGTTTTGAAAACGAATTTAAAACGATTTATAAAATACGTTTTAAAAGGATATCGATGAAATATATAATATACATATATTATATATAATGGCCTGAATAGAACGCGCCGCGCTGCGGTAGTTCGCGAATTTCGACCATTGACTTCGAATGGACATTACGGGAGATCTGACCATCGGATTCTCCTAAAACCGGAACCGTTGGGTTCGTATCGAAAAGAGCTTTCTAACGAATATTAGAGATCTGAAATCTAATGGTTGGATTAGGAATTATGTCCAAATCAAATTTGGAAAAGGTCGCTGTAAGTGCAGTTCGATGGCCGTTGATGGAAATCGACTGTACGAGCCTTGATAAAATTATTAAAAATAGCAATAATTTGTGTAAAATCATAAGAAATGATTTGGAAAGAATTGGGATGAAAAATTACGTATTTGAAAAGATAAAAATAGATTTTTATCGAAATGATCTAGTTTTGAACTAGAATTATAATCCATTTATTTTTTAGATAAATAAATTGGGTTTGAAAGGGTTTTAAAAGTAACCAGAATTTCCAATAATTGAATTGGAATGGATTTGAATCGAAATTGTCTTTGGAATGTTTCGATGTTGGATTTCATGACTATACAGATATGGTTATGGAAATTTAAAAGATATATTTATATCGTTATTTCCAATACGATATTTGTTGGTCGTATAATTTGATATTGAATATAAGCCGAGATAATTTCTATTCAGAGCCTTGTATTTAATATCAAATGGGATTTGGGTTTGTCATGAATGGTGTCTTCATTAACACTGCTCTTAAACCCAGTTGAGAAAAAGATTAAATCTTTTTTATTTAGATTTAATGAAGTATACCAATTAAACGGTATTTAATTGGAATTGAATTTGAATTGATTTTTGGGTTTATCGTGAACGGTGTTTTAAATAACACTTGTTCTTTAACCCAATAATTAATGGAATGTGAATTGGGTTTATCGTGAACTGTATTTTAACGACATTCAGTCTTTTACCCGATTTACAGTGAAATGGGATTTGGAATTTATAAATCTTTTTGTTAAGATTTAAAGGAGATTTTGCAAAGTAAAGTTTTCCAATTTAATAAAATAAATTGGAATGGAATTCGATTTCGTAATAATCGAAGTGAATTTCTGTGGAGGAAGACTGCTAATATATCTGGAATTTAAAAGGCGTTGCCATTATTCCATTTATATTATTAGTCGGATATGGAAGTTTATATCGATTATATATATATCGATTTGTTTTCCATGAAGATTCCAATGTAAATAGAATGTGATTTTGGGTTTATCGTGAATCGTGTTTTAAATGACATTGGTTCTTTAACCCCGTTAAAGACGGGATATGATTTCCCAAGTTAAATAATCATTGATAGTGATTATTGGGAAGATTAAAACCAAGTGGAGTTTTAATGAATCTTTAATTAGATTGAAATGATCGAGAATGGAGTATCACCAGTTTTTCTCCAGGCGATAGTTAAATCTTTAATTAGATTTGAACGTGAAATGATAATTGAATTTACCGATAACACCATGGTGTTAGATATGAAGTTTGACCAGTTTTACTTCATGGGATGAATAGGTTGGGGTTGGGAAATTTAACAAGTGATTACTTCGGTAAGGTTCGCTAATCCCGACTAGTTTGGATAAACCATAATTTGGTTTGAATTGATATTCAAAGGAAGATTAAAGAATAGATTTAAGGAATTTATCTTTGATAAAATTAATGGGAACCTTTCCCAAAGTATAAGAATATTTGAATAAAAGAATATTCTGAATTGGAATGAGGCATATGTTGTGTTTGTGTAACACTTGTTTATTATATACGCGAGTTATTCAGAAAGACTGGGTTTATCCCATTCTGAATAACTGATTCGACGATGTGTCGAGGATGAAGACGGTGGTCGAACACTGGAGGTCTTCACATCGTTTGGATAATTACTGATGATCTTGATTGGGCTGTACACCCAAGAGGAGGGAATCAGTTGGTGATCATCCAGACGTACTTGGAGATCGATGGATATACGAGGTACAAGGTGCCTCTGGTTTCGTTCAGACCCAGAACGGACTTGTAAATGGACCGTGTGTCTGACATTGGATATCATTCTGTGTGATTGATGGATATCGGTTGCATGGAGTGGTTTGCATGTGTGGCATGCTAAGATGCAAACGATCAAGGCTTTTGTTGAAAAGCAAAGTCTTACGGCTGATGATCAAACACCGCCTGTGTGGCATAGCTTTGTGTAACGTTAATTCGCGAGCCTCACCCCCCGGTTGTGAACCAGAAACGTGGGAAGAACCTCAGGGAGGGCATGCGTTTCCTTCTAGCTAGGGTGGTTTCAGTGACCTACCAGCCCTGACATTTTTATTATTTTCACCTGTGTGGTTGTTGGATTGCAAGGCGCCTCCGATATATCGGTGACTATGTGGAGCCGATGGAGTCATTTGGATCCTTGACGCCCCAAAGGGCGGGGAAACGCAGTGTTCAGGCATTTTAATCCACATCGGTGGACCTGCCCTGACGATCCAAGGGACGATGCGTTCTGTTCCTAAGACACGGGCTAGAGCGTTGCGAATTCGGTGAGGACGATCCCTTGCCTCGGTTCACAGATGGAAATCCAATTTCCAAATACGACATTGTGCGGTTTTGATTGTATACCTATATATCGCGACACAGTGGTATGGAGCACTTATGCCATCTATGATTGATACTTATGATTGAAATTGTTTTGACACTATACACTTATAGTAATAATAAAAGATGAAATTTAGCGTATCAAGCATTCTTTGGCTATTATAAGGTAAAACCCTATCCTCCGGTTTGTGTTGCATTGTGTGATGGGACCTGGATCTTATAATAGCTTCATTGTTCTTTATTTAGCATTGCGCTATTGTTTTATGCACTGGTATTTTTGGAAGGAAACCCGTTCCGTGTTATATGGTGTGGTCCCTTGATTTACCTAACTTTAAAATCAAAAGAATAACTGTTTTAGTTCTCACACCAGTCACATGACTAATCTGGAGTTTATTGTTTTAACCTAAACTCTGGGTGCCCCTATTTTCCACACGGGCAGCTAGTAGTTTTGGTTTTGCAGATTTATATTCACAGGAACCTGGTTTACAGCTGGAATGATATCCGGAAAGCTCTGTATCTGTATATCTCTTTCAGTTGTGTATTGTATTATTTTTCTGCTGCAGTAATGTATTGTAATCTATGATATTTTTCTGATGTATTTTATTCATTCATACTCTGTATATTCTTGTATTCTGATGGAATTGTTGAAATAAGCAATGAAATGTTCTTTTGTTTGTCTCCTGATGTGGCTTGTTCTCAACTCTATCCGGGCTTTCCTTCACGGGGAAGTTCGGGTCGTAACAGCCTGGTATCAGAGCTTTGGTTTACAAAGCTCAGAGAACAAGACACTTTAGAACCGAACAAAAGAATTCATCAGAGATTTGATTAGTAGTATCCAACGAGAATGACTCATTATAGATGGGACCGGTAGTATCTTAGAACGAGTGTGAAGAGTATATTTTTAGAAATGAAACAAAATATTTTTCTGAAAATAAAATTCAATTATACGTATTTGATTATTTATTTTATATTGAATTTGGACAATCCTGTATATAAAGATTTTGTGTATACGTCTGATCCGCGTGCATTCGAAGTTTTAATATACTGGATAGATATAGAATCACACTCTAGTCGCCCGAAGATGACATTGATGATAGTAGTTGCATCATCGGTGGATATATGTTCGAGTTTCGAAGGTGGGATATCTATATGATTCCAATTGATTAGTGTGAGAACCAAAACTAGATATGGCTTATTGTTGTGATTTGGCACCAAAAATGTGACTTTTGACTATATATCAAAATTATGAATTTGAAATGATAATCAACTAATTGATTGCTGATTGTGTTGTTTGATTATTGTTCGATTAATTAAATGTTGAACCTTTAGCTAAATTGAACCAAATAGTGAGTTGTATTGAAAATTAGTCGCATTTGCATACATATACATGTACTTACATTGAACAGGTCATAGCAAGGAGGCTAGAGAAGAGGAATAAAATAGTTTGCCTGACAAATAGGTACATGTTTATTGTATTTCTTGGGTTTTGGATGATTTTATGAGCCGATTGGTTGTTTCTTTTTCTTTTTGGATTGGAGAGGCCTGTATGGCAATTTCGGGATTTTCCCGGTGCTCCCGTGCAGGGAAGGTTATGGCGAAATTTTTCAAAAATTTAGGGTGTTAGCCAAATTTTTGAAAAGTTCTTAGAAACTGAAAAGTTGAAGAACTTAAGCCATAATGAAAACAAATGAAAGTTGAGTTGGTTTGTAAAACAACTTTCAGCTTCGTTCCTTTTCGAGGATGAAAAGTTTTAAGTGGGGGAGATTGTAATAACCCGGAAATCCGAACCAATTTAAAAAAAATTATTTTGGCAATTTTGATGAATTTTGAATATTTAAAGTGAAATATTTTAAATAATAACGACGAGAAATTTATTTTGAATAGAATTAGAATGTATATATTTGTTTGAATCGATGTAAGAATATAAATAATTATTTTTAATTATAAAAGGAATTGAAAATGGCGCGGTAGTTTGAAATTTCAATTTCAAAGTTCAAATGAATGTACAGGATTCAAAATAAACCGGATTTTGGCGAAACCAAAAATATTAGAATCTATTTGAGAATATCTTTCCAGCGAATCCGAAAAATTTAAATTTCATAGCGTGAATAAAAAGTTATGTCCAATTAAAAATTCAGAATAGTCGCTATGGAATTCTGGCCCTTAAAAATGGAAATTTTGCAAACGACCTCTGTTTTCGACGTAACCACTTTTGTTGGAACCAGAATGTCAAATTAATGCTAGATTCAAAAATTCATAATTTTCTAAATCAATATGTGAGCATGGCGAAAGAAAACGTGTTTTGACAGTTTCTGTCAATTTCGATCGACCAAAAAATGGTCATTTTTCAAACGGTCTCAGAATTCAATGAAATTAGTTTTGTTAGGACCGTATCGTCAATACGAAGCTAAAAATAATTTTTCTGGAATTTTTAAAAGTCCGTATGCGACCCCAGTAAATTAAAATGAACATTCAAATTCAATATATACTGATATATATTTTGAAATTGATAAAAACTGATCGAAACAGTCGAATTGGCTTGCGGGACATACCCCATTGCGTTCGGAATGAGGGTAATTAGCTAGGGACGACAGTTGGCGGGTTCGAATTGGAGTTCGAATTAGAAAGTAACTTTTCTTGGAAAAAATTAAAATCAAATAATATATAATAACCTCTCCTTTCCCTTAAAACCCACTTTCCCTCTTCATAATCGGTCAACGCCCCAAATTGAAATAAATAAATTAAAAAAAATCCCGCTTCTCCTCGCAGTGCCTCCACTCCAGGCCGACACCCTCCCCCTCGACATCCCCACCGCCCATCGATCGCCTCCCCCATACGAAAACCACCATCACCTCCCTCCAAATCTCAAACAAGGAAATTGCGACCCCCCTTTCTTTTCGCAGTTGACCTCGCGCGCCCGCACCAAACCATTCACCACCGGAGTTCAGATGAACGCGCCGCCAGCCTTCGGACCTTCGCCACCTCGAGCCCAGCGCTAGCATCACCCCTTGCTTCTGACGTTCCTGATGACCAAAACCCTATTTTTTTCTCTTCTTTCGACTGTAAGATTTTCTATTTAATTCTCTTTTCAGTATTGATATTTACATAGAAAAAGAATTGATTTTTACAGCAAAAAAAAAGAATAGATTTTTATAAATAGTAAAGAAATAGAGTTTTCATTGGTTAGAAAAGAGTTTTCATTGGTTGAAAAGATTTGATTAAAAATTTAGAAAAGATTTGATCTTTAATTATATAAAGACGTGATTTTTAATTATATAAAGACGTGATTTTTAATTAAGTGGTTTTTAATTATATAAAAATATCATTTTTATATAATAGAGGTAATAAAAATATGATTTTTATATAATAGAGATGATAAAAATTTGATTTTTATATAATAGAGATAATAAAAACATGGTTTTTATATTATAGAAAGAATAAAAATATGATTTTTATATAATGCAAAGAATAAAAATATGATTTTTATAAGACAGAAAATATAAAAATACGATTTTTTATATATGTTGTGGCAAAATAAATTTTGATTTTTATACGAGTAGCGGATTGAAAATAGAATTTTTATATAATAGATAATATAAAAATATAATGTTTATATATGTAGCTAAATAAAAATCTGTTTTTTTATTATATATATAGTGAGATAAAAATGTGATTTTTAATGTGAACAGCGTGAAAAATAATTGCATTGGAATTTCGGGCAAATTCAAGCATCTCAGAAATTCAGAAATGAAACGGCGGAGTGGATCCCAAAGGTGAGAACTCCTCACTTTTAATTTATTTTCTAGTTGAAATATATACTAGGATGCAGACGGTGCTTAGCAGCACCCGACACCCGTCGTCCACAGACCATGGATGACTTGGTTGTTTGATTGATATGTTGTGAAAATTGATTGTGTGATGTGGATGGAATAAAATATTTTATAGTTAAAAATATAATTTTTAACGTGTATATAAAATAAATATTTATAAACAAATCGGACGGTTTGTTTATGTACACCCATTTGACTGATATTGGTTGGGACGATAAATTTTACACATCGCCCAACTGCACAAATAAAAATATGTGTTTGTTGATTTGAAACCCCACACGGGTGTTGGGATGATATTTGGCGTACACTAATCCCAAATAATTAGCTGTATGTCGATCGATTGATTGACAGGCTGTTATAAGCGCTAAATATTTGTATTTGATGTTTATGCAGTGTAGAATGCACTCTGGATGATGGTTGATTATTTATCGTTCCTATTATCTACATGTGTTGTAGGGAATCCATATAATTAACATTATATGGTAATTGATTGGGCCTCATTCCAATTTGGAAAATATAGATATAGATTCATGTGTTGAATAAAAGAAAATTCATGTGTTGAATAAAATATATATTCATGTGTTGAATAAAAGAAAATTCATGTGTTGAATAAAATATATATTCATGTGTTGTATAAAAGAAAATTCTTGTGTTGAATGAAATATATATTCATGTGTTGGATAAAAAAAATCATATGTTGAATAAAAAAAATTCATGTGTTGAATAGAATAACGAAGTTACTGAAATATATAAAGCCGTGTTGATTAGATATGTGTCATTTTGACGTGAACGATATCTATATCGATTTTATTCATTTTTATAATGAATATCGAAAAGGAGTTGATTTCAAAATACAATATTTTGTAAATACTATCATTTATATATCGATGATATGGGATATTCAATTTTGATTTGAAATTGAATATGAAGTTGAAATCGTTTTGAAAACGAATTTAAAATGATTTATAAAATATGTTTTAAAAGGAAATCGATAAAATATATATATAATATATATATATTATAAATAATGGCCTGAATAAAACGCGCTGCGGTAGTTCGCGAATTTCGACCATTGACTTCGAATGGACGTTACGGGAGATCCGACCGTCGGATTCTCTTAAAACCAGAACCATTGGGTTCGTATCGAAAAGAGCTTTCTAACGAATATTAGAGATTTAAAATCTAATGGTTGGATTTGGAATTATGTCCAAATCAAATTTTTAAAAGGTCGCTGTAAGTGCAGTTCGATGGCCGTTGACGGAAATCGACTGTACGAGCCTTGATAAAATTATTAAAAATAGCAATAATTTGTGTAAAATCATAAGAAATGATTTGGAAAGAATTAGGATGAAAAATTCAGTATTTGAAAAGATAAAAATATATTTTTATCGAAATGAACTAGTTTTGAACTAGAATTATAATCCATTTATTTTGAGATGAATAAACTTGGTTTGAAAGGGTTTTAAAAGTAACTAGAATTTCCAATAATTGAATTGGAATGGATTTGAATCGAAATTGTCTTTGGAATATTTCGATGTTGGATTTCGTGATTATATAGACATTGTTATGGAAATTTGAAAGATATATTTATATCGTTATTTCCAATACGATATTTGTTGGTCGTAGAATTTAATATTGAATATAAGCCAAGATATTTTCTATTCATAGCCTTGTATTTAATATCAAATGGGATTTGGGTTTGTCGTGAATGGTGTCTTCATTAACACTGCTCCTAAACCCAGTTGAGAAAAAGATTAAATCTTTTTATTTTGATTTAATGAAGTATACCAATTAAATTGTATTTAATTGGAATTGAATTTGAATTGATTTTTGGGTTTATCGTGAATGGTGATTTAAATAACACTTGTTCTTTAACCCGATAATTAATGGAATGTGAACTGGGTTTATCGTGAACTGTGTTTTAGCGACATTTGGTCTTTAACCCGATTTACGGTGAAATGGGATTTGGAATTTATAAATCTTTTTAATAAGATTTAAAGGAGATTTTCCAAAGTAAAGTTTGCCAATTTAATAAAATAAATTGTAATGGAATGGAATTCGATTTGGTAATAATCGATGTGAATTTCTGTGGAGGAAGACTGCTAATATATCTGGAATTTAAAAGGAGTTGTCGTTATTCCATTTATATTATTAGTCGGATATGGAAGTTTATATCGATAATATATATCGATTTGTTTTCCGTGAAGATTCCATTGTAAATAGAATGTGATTTTGGGTTTATCGTGAATCGTGTTTTAAATGACATTGGTTCTTTAACCCCGTTAAAGACGGGATATGATTTCCTAAGTTAAATAATCATTGATAGTGATTATTGGGAAGATTAAAACCAAGTGGAGTTTTAATGAATCTTTAATTAGATTGAAATGATCAAGAATGGAGTATCACCAGTTTTGCTCCAGGCGATAGTTAAATCTTTAATTAGATTTGAACGTGAAATGGTAATTGAATTTACCGATAACACTGTGGTGTTAGATATGAAGTATGACTAGTTTTACTTCATGGGATGAATAGGTTGGGGTTGGGAAATTTAATAAGTGGTTACTTCGGTAATGTTCGCTAATCCTAACTAGTTTGGATAAACCATAATTTGGTTTGAATTGATATTCAAAGGAAAGAATAAAGAATAAATTTAAGGAATTTATCTTTGATAAAATTAATGGGAACCTTTCCCAAAGTATAAGAATATTTGAATAAAAAAATATTCTGAATTGGAATGAGGTGTATGTTGTGTTTGTGTAACACTTGTTTATTATATACGCGAGTTATTCAGAAAGATCGGGTTTATCCCATTCTGAATAACTGATTCGACGTTGTGTCGAGGATGAAGATGGTGGTCGAAGACCAGAGGTCTTCACATCGTTTGGATAATTACTGATGATCTTGATTGGGCTGTACACCCAAGAGGAGGGAATCAGTTGGTGATCGTCCAGACGTACTTGGAGATCGATGGATATGCGAGGTACAAGGTGCCTCCAGTTTCGTTCAGACCCAGAATGGACTTGTAAATGGATTGTGTGTCTGACATTGGATATCATTCTGTGTGATTGATGGATATCGGTTGCATGGAGTGGTTTGCCTGTGTGGCATGCTAAGATGCAAATGATCAAGGCTTTTGTTGAAAATCAAAGTCTTGTGGTTGATGATCAAAGCACCGCTTGTTGGCATAGCTTTGTGTAGCG
The DNA here is from genome assembly GCA_030737875.1 of Allium sativum. Lineage (NCBI taxonomy): Eukaryota > Viridiplantae > Streptophyta > Magnoliopsida > Asparagales > Amaryllidaceae > Allium > Allium sativum. The sequence continues at coordinate 489,365,096 of CM060913.1, forward strand.
TTAATTCGCGAGCCTCACCCCCCGGTTGTGAACTAGAAACGGGAGAAGGACCTCAGGGAGGGCATGCGTTTCCTTCTAGTTAGGGTGGTTTCAGTGACCTACCAGCCCTGACATTTTTATTATTTTCACTTGTGTGGTTGTTGGATTGTAAGGCGCCTCGGATATATCGGTGACTATGTGGAGCCGATGGAGTCATTTGGCTCATTGACGCCCCAAAGGGAGGGGAAAAGCAGTGTTCAGGCATTTTAATCCACATCAGTCGACCGGCCCTGACGATCCAAGGGACGATGCATTCTGTTCCTAAGACACGGGCTAGAGCGTCTCGAATTCGGCGAGGACGGTCCCTTGCCTCGGTTCACAGATGGAAATCCAACTTCCAAATACGATATCGTGCAGTTTTGATTTTATACCTATATATGGCGACATAGTGGTATGGGGCGCTTATGCCATCTATGATTGATACTTATGATTGAAATTGTTTTAACACTATACACTTATAATAATAATAATAAAAGATGAAATTTAGCGTATCAAGCATTCTTTGGCTATTATAAGGTAAAACCCTATCCTCCGACTTGTGTTGCATTGTGTGATGGGACCTGGGTCTTATAATAGCTTTATTGTTCTTTATGTAGCATTGCACTATTGTTTTATGCACTGGTATTCTTGGGAGGAAACCCGTTCCGTGTTATACGGCGTGGTCCCTTGATTTACCTAACTTTAAAATCAAAAGAATAACTGTTTTGGTTCTCACACCAGTCACATGACTGACCTGGAGTTTATTGTTTTAACCTAAACTCTGGGTTCCCCTATTTTCCACGCGGGCAGCTTGTAGTTTTGGTTTTGCAGATTTATAATCATAGGAACCTGGTTTATAGTTGGAATGATGTCCGGAAAGCTCTGAATCCGTATATCTCTTTCAGTTGTGTATTGTATTATTTTTCTGCTGCAGTAATGTATTGTAATCTCTGATATTTTTCTGATGTATTTTATTCATTCATACTCTGTATATTCTTGTATTCTGATGGAATTGTTGAAATAAGCAATGAAATGTTCTTCTGTTTGTGTCCTGATGAGGCTTGTTCTCAACTCTATCCGGGCTTTCCTTCATGGGGAAGTTTGAATCATAACATATGATGAATAAGGATTATAAAATGGATGTAGGCGTTAGTGCCGAACCACTATAAAAGATGTTCTCTCGACATTTACATAATTTACTGCTTATTTGGATAATTGTTCACACATACACATTGGGTGTTAGCGTGCGACAATTTTGCCTATCAACATTTTGGCATGCCAGGAAGAGGGATGTACAACTTCGACCTCTGCATCGGATTAAGTACTTGGATTTGTCTTCGGATCTCGAACTCGGTTTCAGTTTTTGACTTCGACTTCGCTACTCGCCTCTCGACATGGTAAAACGAAAATGGTTCGACGCTACCTCTAAGGCACAGACTACAAGTAGCAAGGAAAATCAAGAACATTTTACCAATGAGAAACTCTCGAACTTGTTTATTCAAGAAGACTTTGCGGAACTGGCCAGAGGATTGATTGCTTGTCTGGATCGGCAAGCAGAAGTTATGAACATGTTCCTCGCTCGGGTTGGGGTAGATTACATAGTTTTGGAAGGTCGAATGACCAAACAGACGTCATTGGAACAACTGCTTATGTTCCACAGTTTGTAACTTGGGACATGGGGGCAACTTCACATATCTCACAATAGGACGACGCCGATCCTCGGATCAGCGCCGCTCCGTCGATACTCGGGGGCACCCCCATTCCCGATGGAAGCACATTTCTACAAGTTTTGGATACTTGAGCTATGGTCTCAAGTAAAGGAAAGCCCTGTAATTAGGCTAATAGACAACGTAGGTTCCCGAACTACTCGGAGCTTACTCACACCTTCGAGGAGATCTACCAAGAGGTTCACCGTATTGCTCCTTTCAAAAAGCCTCCCGCTCGGGAGACCCCCCAACAAGAAAGAGATTCTAATCGACACTGCATATTTCATGACATCACTAGTCACAATACAAATGAGTGTCATCATCTTAAGAACGCTATTGAAAAGCATGTTAGAAATGGAGAACTGACGATTCGATCGAACTCGGGCTGGGATGCCAGGACAGGTACAACCACCAATTGCTATTCATGATAGGCCCGAGCCCCGCGCTCGGGACCCCGATTCAAACTAAACCTCTCATTGGATCTGATGTCTACGGTCCAAGCCTCTCTAGCATCAGTATCTTACGGCTTTTTTGTCTTCTAGTCTTATTATGGTTCTCTATGGCTCTCGAATAAGGCGCTCCTCACTCACGGCTTTCTCAATTTGGCTCTATAGGCTCAAGTATTTGGGCTGCAACCCACGACATTGCATCTAAGGACCTTAGTCCTTTGGATGTATCCTTCCTTTTGGTTATCCATGAAAAGTTTACTCTTCTCGGCTTCAGACTGTGAATGCTTATGTTTGTTTACCCATGTAATAGGAACCGGTGAGATCCTAGGCATGCTCTTCACAAACAATAAACTATTCACTTTCCTTGACGAATGAAATCGGAATCAAAAAAAGGCCAAGTCCGCTTACCCATGCTCGGGGGAAGGCCACCTCCCTAGGCATTCTCTTTGCGGATGACAAACCATCGGGATTTGCTAGAAAATCCCCAACTTTTATAACTTTAATAAAATTACTGCGCAAAGTGAGGATGCTTACTTGAGAAGCATGAAATCAATAACGGGATTCCAACTCTAATAAGCGTCCGGCTATCTTGGTTTCTCATCCTGCTCATTCGAATTAGTGGGTGGCCTTGTCAGCGACCTTAGATTACATCAGGTGAACTGGTCAGTGACACAACTAGAGTATCCACTCGTAACTATCTTGTTCTCTTGTCTACTTCGATAAGGTCGCCTTGACTCCACATGCCAAGGTCATCTCACCAATGTGAAATTTCCTTGATTGCTACATGCCAAGGTCATCTCACCAATGTGAGATTTCCTTGGTTGCTACTTGCCTAGGTCATCTCACCAATGTGAGATCTCCTTAATTGCTACATGCCAAGGTCCTCTCACCAATGTGAGATCTCCTTGATTGCTACTTGCCGAGGTCATCTCACCAATGTGAGATCTCCTTGATTGCTACATGCCAAGGTCCTCTCACCAATGTGAGATCTCCTTGATTGCTACTTGCCGAGGTCATCTCACCAATGTGAGATCTCCTTGATTGCTACATGCCAAGGTCATCTCACCGATGTGAGATATCCTTGATTGCTACGTGCCAAGGTCATCTCACCAATGTGAGATTTTCTTGATTGCTACTTGTCGAGGTCATCTCACCAATGTGAGATCTCCTTGATTGCTACATGCCAAGGTCATCTCACCAATGTGAGATCTCCTTGATTGCTACATGCCCAAGTCATCTCACCAATGTGAGATCTCCTTGATGGCTACATGGCAAGTTCATCTCACCAATGTGAGATCTCCTTGAATGCTACTCACCCAGGGAAGCTCACTAACATGAGGTTCCCTTGAATGCTCCAACGTGCCTTGGCCGTCTCACCAATATGAGACCGCTTTGAATGTAGTCTACCAAATCAATACGATGACCTATGGAAGCATCATCGACAACATGGCAGGACCGCTCACATATGGCTATGTGTACAACTTTTCTATGCAGGTTACTAGGCTCCTCCAGTCTCTCAGACACACTGGTTGTTCTGGCTTTCTATTAATGAGATCCTAAGCGATTGTTGGATTTCTCTCCTTAATACAATCCCAAGTGATCGTCGGATTTCTCTCCCTAATACGGTCCCAAGCGATCGAGGTCCTCCATAAATAGGATTCGAAAATATCACGGATTTTCGGCTTATCGACTTTGGTCTTCTGGATAATACGATTTGGCGTGGTCGTGGCTCTTCAGTTTTATGAATATAGAACCTCACTCTAAATTACTGCTAGCTTCGGTTTTTGGATTTCTCCTCTCCTCGCAAAACACACCTTCCTTGGACCAAGCAAGATATGCTTTGGGGAGCAAATGTTGAAATGTTTTTTTGTCAAAGCTGTCACACGTCAAGTATTTGGTGAGCAACGCACTCAAGCATAAAAAAACACAAAGCAGTTGGGTTCGAAATTCTAGGTTCGAAATTTTGGGTTCGAAATTCTAGGTTTGAAATTATGGGTTCAAAATTATGGGTTCGAAATTGTGGGTTCAAAATTCTGGGTTTGAAATTCCGGGTTCGAAATTCTAGGTTCGAAATTATGGGTTCAAAATTCTAGGTTCGAAATTCTAGGGTCAAAATTCCTATGGTCGAAATTTCTGCTACGAGGCCGCTTTTGGGGTACAAAATTGCATCTTACGGGTCCCATTTCTCACCTACTCCCACCTAACCTTCCTCCTATAAATACCCCAAGCCTTGGCCTCCATTTTGATCCTCCTCCCTTGGAATTTTGGGACTTTGAGAGCTCCAAACACTCATTAAAGGCTTCCAACACCTCTTTCATGGCCATGGGAGATGACATGGATAATTAAAACATGGCATGCATGTTTTCCTTCAACACTTGAACATTAATAAGAATTTTTATGCTATCTTCAAGCTTCATGGACATGAACACCAAACTTGGATATTGTTGACCAAGTCAATACTTTTCAACGAAGAAGAAGTACGGAAATTTAGCCAAAGTGTAGACCAAGCATAAATTTTGCCATTCTATTGTAACACTTTGTACTTAGCTATTGTTTGAACTTGTAAAACTTTATAATCAACCAAAGATATGATGAATAAGGATTATAAAGTGGATGTAGGCGTTAGTGCTGAACCACTATAAAAGATGTGTCTCCCCGCATTTACATACTTTACTGCTTATTTGGATAATTGTTCACACATACACATTAGTGTTGGCATGCGACAATTTTTCCCATCAACAATTTGGCGTGCCAGGAAGAGGGACGCACTGGTTCGACCTCTGCATCGGATTAAGTATTTGGACTTGTCTTCGGATCTCGACCTCGGTTTCAGTTTTTGACTTTGACTTGCTACTCACCTCTCGACATGGTAAAACGAAAATGGTTCGATGCTACCTATGAGGCTCGGACTATGAGTAGCAAGGAAAATCAAGAACATTTTACCAATGAGGAACTCTCGGACTTGGTTATTCAAGATGACTTTGCGGAATTGGCTAGAGGATTGATCGCTTGCCTGGATCGACAAGCAGAAGTTATGAACATGTTCCTCGCTCGGGTTGGGGTAGATTACATAGTTTTGGAAGGTCGAATGACCAAACAGACGTCGTTGGAACAACTGCTTATGTTCCACAGTTTGTAACTCGGGACATAGGGGCAATCTCGCATATCTCACAACAGGCCTCGGATCAGCGTCGCTCTCTCGACACTCGGGGGCACCCCCATTCCTGATGGAAGCACAGTTCTACAAGTTTGGGATACTTGAGCTATGGTCTCAAGTAAAGGAAAGCCCCGTAACAAGGCTAATAGACAACGTAGGTTCCCGAGCTACTCAGAGCTTACTCAAACCTTTGAGGAGATCTACCGAGAGGTTCACCCTATTGCTCCTTTCAAAAAGCCTCCCGCTCGGGAGACCCCCCAACAAGAAAGAGATTCTAACCGACACTGCATATTTCATGACATCGTTGGTCACAATACAAATGAGTGTCATCATCTTAAGAACGTTATTGAAAAGCGTGTTAGAAACGGAGAACTGGAACGATTCGATCGAACTCGGGCTGGGATGCCAGGACAGGTACAACCACCAATTGCTATTCAAGATAGGCCTAAGCCCCGCGCTCAGGACCCCGATTCAAACTAAACCTCTCATTGGATTTGATGTCTACGGTCCAAGCCTCCCTAGCATCAGTATCTTACGGCTTTTCTGTCTTCTAGTCTTATTATGGTTCTCTATGGCTCTCGAATAAGGCGCTCCTCACTCACGGCTTTCTCAATCTGGCTTTATAGGCTCAAGTATTTGGGCTGCAGCCCACGACATTGCATCTAAGGACCTTAGTCCTTTGGATGTATCCTTCCTTTTGGTTATCCATGAAAAGTTTACTTTTCTCGGCTTCAGATTATGAATGGTTATGTTTGTTTACCCATGTAACAGGAACCGGTGAGATCCTAGGCATGCTCTTCACAAACAATAAATTATTCACTTTCCTTGACGAATGAAATCGAAATCAAAAACGGCCAAGTACGCTTACCCATGCTCGGGGGAAGGCCACATCCTTAGGCATGTTCTTTGCGGATGACAAACCATTGGGCTTTGCTAGAAAATCCCCAACTTTTATAACTCCAATAAAATTACTGCGCAAAGTGAGGACGCTTAATTGTGAAGCACGAAATCGATAACGGGATTCCAACTCTAATAAGCGTCTGACTATCTTGGCTTCTCGTCCTACTTCTACGAGATCGCCTTGACTCGTGGCGAGTTTTGGATCTCGTACAATCCTGCTTGTTCGAATTAGTGGGTCTCCTTATCAATGACCTTGGATTACATCGGGTGGACTTGTCAGTGACACAATGAGAGTATCCACTCGTAACTATCTCGGCCTCTTATCCTACTTCGATAAGGTCGCCTTGACTCCACATGCCAAGGTCATCTCACCAATGTGAAATTTCCTTGATTGATACATGCCAAGGTCATCTCACCAATGTGAGATCTCCTTGGTTGCTACTTGCCAAGGTTATCTCACCAATATGAGATATCCTTGATTGCTACATGCCAAGGTCATCTCACCAATGTGAGATCTCCTTGATTGCTACTTGCCGAGGTCATCTCACCAATGTGAGATCTCCTTGATTGCTACTTGCCGATGTCATCTCACCAATGTGAGATCTCCTTGATTGCTACTTGCCGAGGTCATCTCACCAATGTGAGATCTCCTTGATTGCTACATGCCAAGGTCATCTCACCGATGTGAGATATCCTTGGTTGCTACATGCCAAGGTCATCTCACCAATGTGAGATCTCCTTGATTGCTACTTGCCAAGGTCATCTCACCAATGTGAGATCTCCTTGATTGCTACTTACCTAGGTCATTTCACCAATGTGAGATCTCCTTGATTGCTATATGCCAAGTTCATCTCACCAATGTGAGATCTCCTTGATTGCTACTTGCCGAGGTCATCTTAGCAATGTGAGATCTCCTTGATTTCTACATGCCAAGGTCATCTCACCAATGTGAGATCTCCTTGATTGTTACATGCCAAGGTCATCTCACCAATGAGAGATTTCTTTGATTGCTACATGCCAAGTTCATCTCACCAATGTGAGATCTCCTTGAATGCTACTCACCCCGGACAGCTCACCAACATGAGGTTCCCTTGAATGCTCCAACATGCCTTGGCCGTCTCACCAATGTGAGACCACCTTCAATGCAGTCTACCAAATCAATACGATGACCTATGGAAGCCTCGTCGACAGCACGGCCAGACCGCTCACATATGGCTATGTGTACAACTTTTCTATGCAGGTTACTGGGATCCTCCAGTCTCTCAGACAATCTGGCTGTTCTGGATTTCTATTAATACAATCCCAAGCGATTGTCGGATTTCTCTCCTTAATACGATCCCAAGTGATCCTCGTATTTCTCTCCCTAATACGGTCCTAAGCGATCGTGGTTTACCACTAATATGATCCGAACAGATCACGGATTTCCAGCTTATCGACTTTAGTCTTCTGGATAAGACGATCTGACGTGGTCGTGGCTCTTTAGTTTTATGAATATAGAACCTCGCTTCAGATTACTGCTTGCTTCGATTTTTGGATTTCTCCTCTCCTCGCAAAACACACCTTCCTTAGACCAAGCAAGATATGCTTTAGGGGGCAAATGTTGACACGCTTTTTAGTCAAAGCTATCACATGTCAAGTACTTTGTGAGCAACGCACTCAAGCATGAAAAAAACACAAAGCAACTGGGTTCGAAATTATAGGTTCAAAATTCTGGGGTCGAAATTATGGGTTTGAAATTCTGGGTTCGAAATTCTAGGTTCGAAATATGGGTTCGAAATTCTGGGGTCGAAACTCCTAAGGTCGAAATTCCTAGGGTTGAAATTTCTGTTACGAGGCCGCTTTTGGGGTACGAAAATTGCTTCTTATGGGTCCCACTTCTCACCTACTCCCACCTAACCTTCCTCCTATAAATACCCCAAGCCTTGGCCTTCATTTGGATCCTTCTCCCTAGGAATTTTGGGACTTTGAGAGCTCCAAACACTCATTAATGGCTTCCAAGACCTCCCCCATGGCCATGGGAGATGACATGGATAATTAAAACATGGCATGCATGTTGCCCTTCAACACTTGAACATTAACAAGCATTGCTATCTTCGAGCTTCATGGACATGAACACTAAACTTGGATATTGTTGACCAAGTCAACACTTTTCAACGAAGAAGAAGTACGACAATTTAGTCAAAGTGTAGACTAAGCATAAATTTTGCCATTTTATTGTAACACTTTGTACTTAGCTATTGTCTGAACTTGTACAACCTTGTAATCAACCAAAGATACGATGAATAAGGATTATAAAGTGGATGTAGGCGTTAGTGCTGAACCACTATAAAAGTTGTGTCTCCCCGCATTTACATACTTTACTGCTTATTTGGATAATTGTTCACACATATACATTGGGTGTTGGCGTGCGACAATTTTGCCCATCAACAAATATGAAGCTATGTAGTGCATGCCATTGATACTGTACACGTGGAAAATGGAATAATGGGCCAACATGTTATAGCAAGTATATGGGTCGGCCTTAAGACATACAGTGCGTGGGTGGCGTTAATGTTTGCACTATGGTTGCATGGATGAACTCATGTTCAGTTGAGAAGTATGAATAGAAAACATGAACATAGCATGGATCAGCATGTTTAACATATACGGGTCGGTCAAATGCATGAATGCCAACTGTAAAGTTCAGAAGAAAAGGCAGTGGCAAAGTCGTAAAAACAAGGGGTCGACACCATTTATTTCGCCATGTGAACGCATGGGACGGTTTCAAATATGTGAGCGGTGGCACACTTGTAAAACTGAACAGATGTGTCTGCACTAAAAGTCAATGGTGGCAAAGACGTAAATAAGTGGATCGGTCATATGTTCACTAAAGTGTCGTTCGACAGTTAATGAAAATTCTGATCGGTAGTAAACTGGTCGATGCATGCTAGCTATTGTCAGCAGTCCAGTGGCATTTCTGTAAATAATTTTATGGCCGATCCAAACCCTACACACCATAATTACAACTCCGCTACTACCTCCAAACTACATCTATAAATATCCTACTTCTCAACCATTCAAGGGGGATTTTTCGACCTTTAAGGGTTATCCAAATCATTTCTCCACCACTCCTTAGCACTTCAAGCTCCAATAATGGCTTCTTGAACTCAATACATCTTCCTCCAACAACAAATTGACCAAATCTTCTCTAAATTCTATCATATGTCTCTCAAATTCAATTAAAGTGATCCTTAACCTCCATTAATTCTCTCTCAAGCCTATATCTAGCAAAAATTCATCATGGCACTAATGAAGGTCATCAAATCGTTCAAGTGATCGAAGATCTACAAAACTAACATCACAAATCAAGAGATCTCGCTGATTCTTTCGTGAATCCAAGCGAAATCAAGAGAAAAAAGAGGGAAAATATAGGAGATCGTTATAAAAAAGAGAAATGAGTGATATGAATTCATGTACTTTGTAAATCCAAAAGTGATAATGAAAATAGCTTCTATAGTGGACATAGGTCTAAATTGACCGAACCACTTTAAAAATTCTTTTGTTCTCTACTATTTTCCTTTTATTATGTGTTTGTGGCTCCATAATCTCAAATCCTACCTTTTGGTGAAGTGTTTCCATAACACCATGAGTATTGGTACCGTTTTTGATATCAACATTTTGGCTCCCACCGTGGGGCCATGATTTACATTCTCATGTAAATTTGAAGCCTACTTCTATGATAGATTCTCTAAGTCTAAGATCCAGGCCATCTGACGAATACTCTCCTACAAGGTTAAGAGCCTTGTCCGAAATAATGGCTAAATCTAAGAAAACTGCAAGTAGAACCGTTGGAACACCCAACAATGTTTCTAACGATGAAGCTACACTGCTTACCAACCACTTTGAAGTTGGAGAAAACTCAACAAGAGGAGCTGGAGTAACTAGTGCTGAACTAGATGCTATTGTTGCCAATTTAAATCAATGCATGGAGACTTCCACTAAAACTTTAATGGATGATAATCAGGCTCTTATCGACAAGATGAATGCTCTTTTGAATGCACAAGCGAATCCCTCTCCTCCTCAAAGAGTTCATATCAACCTTGAGGTTAACGTGAATTCATCAACCTCCGATCATCATCGTAACGATAACATGGAAGGGCTTGATGGCCGAGAAAGTGACAAAGGCAGTGTTGTTGTCCAAGACTCAAAGCTGATGACTAAAATCCATTTCGAATGAAATACCCGACAAGTTGCAAGTCCCGCCATGGGGGCACCTCCCCATAGTGGGTAAAAGACCGAGATCCTTTAATCGCGATCGCTCGCCAAGACGAGCATTCGGAAAAAAGATCGAAGTTTGTTCTGCGGAACGACACAACTCGAAGGAATATATTGAGGATATGGTAAATCAAATCATGAAAGATAGCAAGGCTCGCAATGATAGTGAGAGGGAATGGGATTTTTTTCCCTAGCAAAAATCCATTCACGAAGAGGATCTGCAAAGATGAATTCTGTAAAAAGTCCACTCATCTTACTCTGCCTCCGTACAACGGGACTTCTGATCCGAATCACTTCTTTTATAGATATGAATGGAATATGAATGCAGACAAAGAAAAAGACGAGATCAAGTGCTTATGCTTCCCTCTCTATCTAGAAGGCGTCACATCATTATGGCTCACAAGGCTGCCGCCCAAATCCATTGATCGATTTGACTCTAAAATTCAAGGAACGGTTTAGGCTGCAAGCTACGAAGGCTAAGGAAGTTATCTCTCTGACATCAATGAAGCAGAATCCAGGGGAGTCTGTTAAAGCTTTCCACAAGAGGTTCAACACTACTTTTTCCGAGGTAGGGAATCCCGATCCCCGTTTGATCTTAATGTCTCTAATTGGTGCCATAGATGAGAAGAGCGAATTTGGTAGATGGATTAAAATAAAAGAACCAAACACACTCGAAAAATTCTGTAACAAGCAGAGGAGTATATGAGAGTGGACAATAATCTTATGCCTCTTCAGGTTATTGATGCTAACCAGTTTCTTGAAGCTTCCAAAAATGTTGCTAATCAATACAACTAGAAGAATCCTGGAAGTCAAAAGAGAGGAGACGGGAAAGATAATCGAGATGGCAAGAAGTCTCGCTTTTTCAGCTCATCGGAGTTGATGCCTTTGAATGACACTCCCAAAAATATATATCATGCAACAAAGAATTCTGAAGAATATACAGAACCAATTCCGATAAGGGTGGGTGATAAGGCGGCAAACTTGGGAAAGTTCTGTAGGTTTCACAACCAGCATGGCCATAAGACTAATGAATGCCGACATTTGAAGAACCTCATAGAGGAATTGATCAGGAAAAACATGCTGCAATAGTATATGAAGAGTCCACAAGACATGAATCCTTCTGCAACTCCCTAGGGGCAGGGGACATCAAATGCTCAATCCGGTCCAAGCAACGCAGCTCCCGCTTAAACCAATGCAATGCCAGTGATCAACTGATAACCGATGGTGGTGCTCCAATTTCAATGTCTCGGAATAAGCAATCATCGTCGCCACAACTTTATTTTCATGCTTTACTTCACGCTTTACTTCATGTTGTATTCAAAATTCTCGTAAAACAATCTGTAATATTTTACAAACACTGTACTGAACATTAAGCTCTGCGATTAAGTGCACATCTATCTGAATAAATTCCTTACTTGCAAAATTTTATGTCAAATCGAAACTTGCTTAAAGGATGATTTCATATTGTAGGCTATCAACTGAGCGCTTGTTCCTTTTAAAATCTGATGAAACATAGCGAGCCCAACAACACTAGTTCAGGCACCAAATGCTATAAATATCAGCATGCATAAATGCAAAAATAGAAAAGCACAACCTTGGAAAGTGAATACGAAGAGTCGCAAAGATTCAAACAACGAACACGCGTCATGGAAAACAAACGAAAGGGTTGTAACTTTTGTCGAAGGGGCACTTCCCCAAGTGAGAGGTTCAAAGCCCCAGTACATAAATTGAGATAGCTTGCCAAATCAAGCGTCCGACAAAGGAACTGGTGTTTTCCCCGTGGAACAATACAACAGCCGTCCAATCCATTTGTGTAGCATCTAATTATCTCAGATGTGAAGAATGATGAAATCCATATGCGTAGCATCTGATTATCTCAGATGTTAAGAATGAAACCCATTTGCATAGCATATGATTATCTTAGATGTGAAGAATGACGAAATCCATTTGCGTAGCATCTAATTATCTCAGATGTGAAGAATGAAATCCATTTGAGTAGCATTTGATTATCTCAGATGCAAAGAATGACGGAATCCATTTGTGTAGCATTTGATTATCTCAGATGTGAAGAATTAAATCAATTTGCATAGCATTTGAATATCTCAGATGTGAAGAATGAGGAAATCCATTTCCATAGCATCTGATTATCTCATATGTGAAGAATGACGTAATCCATTTGCGTAACATCTGATTATCTCATATGTGAAGAATGACGAAATCCATTTGCGTAACATCTGATTATCTCAGATGTGAAGAATGGAATCCATTTGTGTAGCATATGATTATCTCAGATGTGGAGAATGATGAAATCCATTTGCATAGCATCTGATTATCTCAGATGTGAAGAATGAAATCCATTTGCGTAGCATCTGATTATCTCATATGTGAAGAATGACGGAATCCATTTGCGTAGCATCTGATTATCTCAGATGTGAAGAATGACGAAATCAATTTGCGTAGCATCCGATTATCTCAGATGTAAAGAATGAAATCCATTTTTGTAGCATTTGATTATCTGAGATGTGGACAATGACAGAATCCATTTGCGTAGCATCTGATTATCTCAGATGTGAAAAATGTAATCCATTTGCGTAGCATCTGATTATCTCAGATGTGCAGAATGATGAAATCCATTTGCGTAACATCTAATCATCTCAGATGTGACGAATGTCAGGACTCCAATTAACTCGCATAGTGTCTGAGTACCTCGGACGCGATAATTATTGGGCCAAAATCAAAAGTCCTCCCACAGCAGAGGTGAAATCAAAATATAAAGACCTCCCCGAGCGGGGGCACTAAATCCAGAAACCTCACCTAGCGGGGGTATGAAAAATATAAGACCTTCCCTGGTGGGGAGCAAAGATATAGAAACTTCTCCAAGCAGAAGCACTAAACCAGTCAGTAAAGTCGAATTCCTATTGGTTTGACAAGTTAAGAGGCTCTACGCATGGTTGGCATGTGTAAATAACCTTAGTTAACAAAGTAGAAGCTTCTAGCGTGTCAACCATAATCAAGGAAACTCGACAAGCTAATCACATCAGGCTCTTGCGGCTCGTGACAACCCATAGTAATGAGGTAACGCAACCACATAAGAGTTGAATAATGCTCGGGAAAAATACCATGGTTCCTTCATGACATTGCAACAAGCCAAAAACCAATATACTCTCATCAAGGAACCAATACACTTGTCTTGAACTTGCCCTCAAAAATGGGGAATTTGATCAATTCGACAAAAATCGATATGCTCGATAAAACTCACTGCACCGATAAAGTTCAACCTGGGAAACCCAATTAGAAATCTCTTAACGCAAAGGCTTCCTCGTCAGCAAAGCTCCAACCGTAAATAACTCAAAAAAACTGATGATATTTCGCTTCAAGTCTAAAGATAAGCGATGCTTAAAAGGCGACTATATGAATATGGCATAGTTCGAATCTAATAGAGCAGTAACGCTCCTCAAGGAATTGAAGCTAATAACAGTCAACAGTTTCAATATGAGATATAAAAAGGAGATTGAGCAATAATTAAGCACTGGGGAAAGCCAATGTGAAACGAAGATTCAAAATTTTATATATCCCAAGATGATCCATGGTGTCGAAGCAAGTTTAAAATTCAAATTCAGAACTCTGAGTTCGATTAAGCTGCTGCAGCAGGTCTAAAGACGAACAGTCAGCAAATTCCTTTTCCCAAGACAAATTCGCGACCGATTCGGGAGTGCCAAAATAAGTGCGCACTCAATTAAAGACATATTCAGAATGGCATCTTCCCGAAAAATTGTCAAGAGGACAAGGAATAACCAGAGAATGATTCGGTTACAGTCCAAAAGCTGCTATTGCTCTAGCCTTAGGAACTCGAATCAAAGTTCCAATTTAAACAGGTACACGTTTCTTAAAGCATGAACCGTTGTACAAGATTATACAAGTCATTAAAATAACGGCGCTTGAAATCCACAGTCGGCTTGTGTAAATTAGTCGATCTTAAGTGTCAATGCAAATTCGAATTAGAATGTCGAGTTTGCACAAGTAATATTCGACAGGTTATAAATCGTTGAAAAAAACAATTCTATGTGGACACTTCATTCAATTCAGAATAAAAATTCATCGTAATTAAATTCTTTAATTAACTAACCTGTTATCGATGGGGGCAGTCGATAGCAAAATATCCGCCCAAAAACATGCAATGTTTTTCTATTATTATAGAACAAGGCCTAGCACTGAAAAAGCATGTTTGAATTCAAATCATCACTAACAAGCTCTCAAGTGCTCAACATCAAAAAACTTGACCAAATTTGAATCAAGTACACAAGTTCCATATGCAATAGCTTATGTGCCAAAAGCTAAAAGCCAAATGAAGTGATTCAAGCCCAAGTTTATTATTAAAATATCTGCGGTCGAGAGGTGAAGAAGTGAGTAAAGGCCAACCAAAAAGACCGTACTTTGGTCCAAATATAGAAACAACATCAAATAATAATACTTTGATCCATCTTAAATGCTTATCTACAATCTATTCATGTACATTTAAGACCAAATAAATTAACATCAAAGTTCTTTTTCGAAGCTCGCATTTTTCACAAGCAAAAATACAAGCTTCGAGAGGCAAATGTTAAACCAGTTAAAAACATGGGTCAGAATTAATTAGCCAAATGCACGTGTAATAAATAGTAAACGTTTAAGTGACACAGCTTGGTGTTGTTTTGATATAATGGATCAGTTGGCCTCAGTCATATGGATCGGTAGGCTACTCTATATGGATCGGTCGGGTCCTGTTTTATGGGTCGGTCGGTCGCTGTAGCAGCTGGTCGGTCGGTCGCTGTAGCAGCTGGTCGGTTGGTCGCTGTAAGAGTTGGTTGGTCGATCACAGGTAAATGCAGAACTAAAAGTATGGTATCACAAATGGATAAATCAGTGAGCACATCACGCAAAGATGGATTGTTTATATATACTAATATGTATAGTTTAGTAGTCCACAAGGTCATGAAGCACTATGTAAAACAAATATATGCATCATATATTGTTCACGACAGAAGAGCAGTATGCTTTAACTAGGCAATGATCACCCACTCACAATTGCCTCGGACATGCAATAAAGTAAATTACGTGAGTCGAGCACCTCAAATATTGGTCAACAGCTCTTTGCCACGTGATATCACATAATGAAAGATGCACTCTAATATGGGTCGGCATCTTATAATATTATGGATTGCCTTCACGTATAGGAAATGATAACAAGCTTATACGTGCATGTTTAAACAACATATCATTCACTATATAAGAATATGAAGCCACGTAGTCCATGCCATTGATAGTGTACACATGGAAAATGGAATAACGGGTTGGCATGTTATAACAAGTATATGGGTCGACCTTAAGACATACATTGCAAGGGTGGCATAGCTGTAAATTTCAGAAGAAAAGGTAGTGGCGAAGTCATAAAAACAAGGGGTCGGCACTATATTTATTTCGCCGCGTGAACGCATGGGTCGGTTTCAAATATGTGAGTTGTGGCACACTTGTAAAACTGAACAGATGGATCGACACTAAAAGACAATGGTGGCAAAGATGTAGATAAGTGGATCGGTCATATGATCACTAAAGGGCCGGTCGGCAGTTAATGAAAATTCTGTTCGGTAGTATACAGATCGGTAGTAAACTGGTCAGTGCATGCTAGCTGTTGCCAGCTGTCCAGTTGCATTTCTATAAATAATTTTATGGCCGATCCAAACCCTACACACCATAATCACAACTCTTCCACTACCTCCAAACTATACCTATAAATACCCCACTTATCAACCATTAAAGGGTGGATTTTTCGACCCTGAAGGGCTGTCCAAATCATTTCTCCACCACTCCAAGCACTCCAAGATGGCTTCTCAAACTCAATCCATTTTCCTTTAACAACAAATTGGATAAATCTTCTCCAAACTCCATTAGAGGTCTCTCAAATTCAATTCAAGTGATCCCTAACCTCCGTTATTTCTCTCTTAAGCTTAGATCTAACACAAATTCACCATGGAACTAATGAAGATCATCTAATTGTTCAAGTGATCGAAGATCTACAAAACTATCATCACAAATTAAGAAATCTCGTTGATTCCTTCGTGAATCCAAGTGAAATCAAGAGCAAAAAAGAGAGAAAATAGAGGAGAACGTTATAAAAGAGAAAATGAGTGATATGAGTGAATTCATGTACTTTGAAATCCAAAAGTGATAATGAAAATAGCTTCTATAGTGGACCACTCAAAAAATTCTTTTGTTCTCTACTATTTTCCTTTTATTTTGTGTTTGTGGCTCCATAATCTCAAATCCTACGTTTTGGTGAAGTGTTTCCATAACACCATGAATGTTGGTACCGTTTTTGATATCAACAAACGAATAACGTATGAAGAAGTTATGGACATTAGAAGATTGATGAAGCAAGCGGGAAGCAGGCCAGTGTAACTTGCGCACTTTGCAAGTGCACCAAGGTTAATTTACACTGGCATACTTGTGAAGTGCGTCAATGTAAGTTTATAGCACCTGGACCCATAAGGGTTAACCCATACAAGGGTGTGTCGACCCAAGGATCGACCCCGAGGTCAGCCCACCCTAGATCTGGGAAGTTTCGTTTGATGAATCAGGGCTGTTTTTCAGACCATATTCATTGCTAACTCAGCGCTACGTATGCAAGAACAACTATAAATAGGCTAGCAGAGCCTAGCCTAAATCTCATATTTTCTGATAGGATGTCTAGACGCTGCCGTTCTTCTTCCTCCTCAAATCTCTTCAGAAAATAGAATAATTAGTCAAAGGAAATTCTAATTCAAGATCTGGAGGAAAAGAACGTATATCTGCAAATGGGTGTTCATAATTATGATCGAAGTGAGGTAAATTCTTGGATCTAGTCAATTTAGATTTCTCTTCTTTCTTCCCTTTTCTTTTAGTTTGAGAATTATGAATCCATGGTTATTTAGGTTCTAGATTCAGTTAGGGTAACCATGGAATGTTAGGTCTAGACCATATTCATGAATTGAAAGCCATTTGGTGAGTGGATTTAAGTTATACCTTTTTGATAATGGCATATCTATCATCTGACATTCCTCGCTAATATGTATAATAAATCTATTGAAATGTTTAACCTACTATAATTTGTTGAAATGATTAATCTGTTGAAATCTATTGAAATTAAGTACTGTGGAATATGACTGGAAATTGGGGGTTGTGTGAACATGTAAATCTGTAGGCTTAATTCAAGATTAAGTGGAACATGTTAATGAAACTGTAAGTAACCTGTGGAATCTGTTAAATCTATGGGGTTAAGTAAATCTATTTAATCTGTTGGGGTTATATGAACCTGTTAACCTGTAATACTTAACATGTTTAGTTATGTAAAAGCCTATTTCCATTAATCACCTGTCTGAATTGGGAATTTCTATGAACACTGTAATTATGAAATTTAGAATGAATATTTGTTAAGAATATTATTATGCCAAAAGAATGCAAATAATAATTACGGTAAAATTTGGAAGAATGAATATGCCTAAACTTACCATAAATAAAAAATTTGTAATCGCACTTAGATACGAGGTTAAATTCAACTGGTGGTACAAGTCTTCCCCGAAACGACCGACAAATCCATCATCCACAAGTGGTTAATTTAATATGAGAGGTCTGGTGTGTAAATATACATATAACGGTGCTAAGACAGGAGGTTAAGTCCAACTTGTGTTAGAAGTCTGCCTGGAACCGCCCGGCAAATCCAGCATCCACAAGTGGTCGACTTAATGTAAGAAGTCTGGTGCATAAACATATATATGAATATATGTATATAACAGGATAGACATAAATGGCACTGATTGTAATTAATGGAAATGAAGGAAAGTTACAACAGTAAAAGAATTGGAATGAATAGGGAATGATAATAACCTACTATGAATAAACCTGAAGGGGAAAAGGAAAGATAATAGGTAGGCTTGTCCTAGGGATAGAAAAAATTATAACTTAGGCTATAATAAACGATAGAGGGAATGAGATAACTTATGTAATGAGATGAGTTGTACTTAATTATAAATTAAGTAATATGTAAATCTGGAAACCTGAAACCTATTGTTTGTAATAAGTAGAGAAAAAGGGTGCAAAAACTTATGAAATGCAATAAGTGTACTTAATTATACATTAAGTAATCTGTAAACCTGAGAATTTGAATCGTGTTGATAAGAAGAACATGTTATCTGTAAACCTGAGAATCTGAGATCTGCTGATAAGAATAACATGTTAAAGGCTAATTAATGAACTTAAAAGGGTTAAGTTATTTAACTAAAATTAATAAGCAAGAGGAACTTGGTAACTTGAATAAGAATTCAATATGAATTGGAAATAACCAAGTTAACCGGAAATCTGACGAGATAGAGCAAGTGCGTAATTAAATGTTTAGATATAGGGTCTAATAACACATCAACCTGAGGCGCTTGGACTAGCCCGTACGTCCGAAGATGAATAACCCAATGGGCCATGAGACACGAGGGGAGCGCACATCCATCTGATTATTCTGCCTGATTTGCTTGTTGTTCTGCTGATATTCTTCTGGCTTCGAAGGACTGGAAGGGGAAGCAAGTGGCTTCCTGGGACGTGGAGGGTACTTCTGGTAGTCCTCTGTGCGGTGACATCGCTTAGGCTGTGCTCGCAAGGGTTGGGTCTGCGTGTTATTACCCGGTGAGTATACCTTGACTGCAGCGATAGGGGGCAGTTAGAAGGCTATAGGGTGGCATAGGTGATTCGACGATCTTGCTGCCTTGTGACTAGGCAGTTTACAACCATTTTGTTTGTTTTCCTTTAGCGGGTCTAACCATCTGTTTGATAGTAGTCGTCGGCTACCAACTATCGACAGCCAGCGTGATGCATATTGCGAAAAGGAGGGAAGCTAAATCTACGAACCATCGACTTTTCACTATCAAGGCTTTGGTTGCAGGACAAACTAATTAGGATACTATTTGTTGTTTTTCTAGTCCACGTCACTAGCTCTCAATTCTGTTTGTGTTTGACTAGTTGAGGGAGGGGTCTGGTGGGACCATAGCCACCATGAAAATGCAGACCTAACATCTGTGTATACATATATCTGAAAAGGCTCCTGACCGAGTTCCATGTTTTTGGTACAGCCCTTTTACGGAACTCGGTGGACAATAAATAATACGTGCGGGTACATGCATACCGTTTTCGGATGGTGTATCATCAAGATCGAGGCATCGAGTATGATTAACGATACGTACGTAAGAAATTATAAATATATACATGTCTGCTCTGGGTGGTGTATCGTAGACTCTAGGGCATTACTCTGTGATGGAATCTAGGGCTGTCAATAGGTCGTGTCGGGTCGGGTTCAGTTCGGATCAAGTCGGGTTCGGGTTGATTTATAAACGGGTCGGGTCAACCCGTTTATTAAACGGGTCATATTTTCCTAACCCGGCCCGTTTATAAACGGGTTGACCCGACCCGACCCGCGTAACCCATTTAACTAAATGGGCCGTGTCGGGTTGTGTCGGGTCGGGCTTACCCGTTTGACCCGTTGATAGATATTGCCTACTAATATAAGCAACAAAAGAGCCAAATCACCAACATGCACACTGTTGTATAATCACCAACATGCACACTGTTATATAATCACCAACGTGCAACAAGTTGCCAAGTCACCAACAGACAACACATATATAAAGCATGAAATTACCATATCCAAAAATTATTTTTTATACATAAGTATATATTCCCATGCTGCATAAATTAAAGACTACCAGTATGGAAGAGATGCAGTTGTTATAAGTAAAATATAACTAACAAATACTAGAATAAATTAGTAAAATATAATAGCTTACATATACGAGCATACTGATTACTGCATACATAAAAGATTAAAACTAACAGTATACATAAAAGACTAATAGTATGGAAGAAATACAACATATAATCGGGTTTGGCGGGTCAAAATCGGGTTAGTGGGTCAACCCTAAACCCACCCGTTTATAAACGGGTCAAATTCGGGTTGACCCGAAAATGACCAGCTAACTAAACGGGTCGGGTTAACCTGCTAATTTCCGTGCGGGTTTCGGGTCGGATCATGGGTCGTGTAGGAAATTGACAGCCCTAATGGAATCTGATTCGATTGAAGGTGGCAGTCCGTATGCTTATGTAGCATGGCGATGGCAGCTCTACGCGGAGCGTAGCATTGTTATACAGAGATCCATACGTCGTTCCAGCGTAGGATGAGGGGATGCATATATTTCTATTGGCATTACGGTGGAGACTATGCGAGTGGGGTACCATGGGGTGTACCTTAATGTTGGGGTAGTTACATATATACTATATTAGGTTAATCCACTAGGGAGTAGGTGGGTACGACGCATGTGTAAGCCTTGAGTGTTGTTAACCCTAGTAACCTAATAAATAAGAAAATGCAACTGAACGGTATATGTAGGGTTATCCGAAATGTGTAGTTTAAATCCAGTCATCTGAACTTGTGTTCTGACCACCTCCTCATAACATACTCGCAGGTTAGATGTGTAGCAGAGATATGATAGCTTTGGATACTGGTTAGGTTGTATTATTATCTGGGTAAGGCTATATTTTTATTATATTATATTATATCCATTCCGCTGTGAGATATTTTCTGAGTTCTGATATATTTTATATCTTTGTCTTTTCTATAGGATACCAAACAAACCAATACGAGTTTCAATAGATTAAAATTTTGAAAAAAATTCGGTCTGTCAAAATTCGGGTTGTTACACAATGCATTTAGAAAAAGAAAGAAAGCATATACAACAACATTAGATGATTTGGATTTAGAACATCGTCAAGTGATAATGATTCAGACACTGAAACAGAAAATATGTGTTTCAGGGTAATTTACAGTTAGATAAGAATATAAAAGGTACGCATATATATTAAAAAAATTATTTCATATGATTTCTTCGGTTGTTTTGATTGGTTGCTTAATTTGTATGTTTTTTAAGATCAATAAGTTTTCTAATTATGTACACGTTTATATTAAAAAAATTGATTTCATATGGTTTCTTTATTTGCTTTGATTGGTTGCTGAATTCGGATGTTCGTTAACATAAGTAAGTTTTTAATTTTGAATTTCGAAAGCAATAATATATTATTTTAAAATTTTAAATTTTGAATTAAAACTCTATATATATACATGTTAATTTTTGTAGAATCTAGAACTAATAAAATTAACATATTTGTAATTAATTAGGTTGATAAATAGACAAAAGTTAAAAAGTTATGTCCCCCTGTTTCAATAGTATGTCTACGTACCGACTCGCGTCATGTCAACATACTGAAAGATTTGGTGAATTAAAGTTTGAATTTGAATTCCAATTTTTCCACCAACTTCTATGTCACTAACAGACACCTTTTTGATAAAAAAAAAAATCCATTTATTCAATTTTTTTTTTTTTACTTCATATCTATTCTTTCAATTCACTTCATTTTTAAATTTCAAAACTACCTTTGTACACTATAATCTCTTTAAAACTATCATCAATGGCTTTACTATCCTCAACACCAAAAACTTGAGGTTGTCCAAGGCAGCTAAAGCCTTTCTCTTTCATGATCAAGACGCTATTCAAACTCATATCTCATTTTTGAACTTTAGCAAAGTTCATCTCTGAACATTTGTGATTTTCTCCAATTTTCCTTCTTATCTTTTTGACAATTGTCATATTGTTAGCTTAGTTTATTTTCTTCAAAATGATTTTGTTTGTTATCCAAATCTTGCTAAAAAAAATATGAAAATTTAATAGGAAAGCTTTATGAAGAAAACGAAAGTGAAATTTGGAGTAGTTCAAAGGAACACAAATTATTTTGAATTGTGAAATTTTGGATGCAATTTTAAATTGCAAATTTATCGATTTGAATATCTCTACATTCCAAATCGATGAACATGATAGAGAAATCCTTCATCATCTTTTTGAAAATGATGAACACAGATTTTTCAATCATTATTTTCATCCAAAAGCGAGAATCGTAAATCTTATTTCACAACAAACCTTCACAACTAGAACAGAAGTTACAAACCCAATATTTAAAGCATGTAAAGCTCTTTTTCTACTTTTAGCCAATATAACATCAACTAGGCACGGGTTATTTTGGATGAATTCATCCTAAACATCTTTCAAATCTGGAAAACTATCTTTTTATGTTATTTATCTTACAAAAATATTTATTTACTTTGGTGTCAAATTCAAAAGGGAAGAACTCGTCCAAAGTAAACTTTTCACTCAAGCCAATATCACTTTTATGCGAATTCATTTAATATTCATGCCTTATGAAACTCTTATCGAAAAAGAGGCAAGATTAGCCTTCGTGGAAGAGATAGAAATGGAAGAAAAAGAATAAGGAGAAGGAATGGAAATAGAAGAGGAGAATACTTATTTGGAGAGTATTGAGGTCCCAACAAATCCAAACCACAAAACTCTCCTTATAAACCAAAAGAAAATCGTTGAGAATCAGAAGACGCTTAAGATTAGTCGTAAACTTTTTGGGAAGATTAGTCGTAAACTTGGCCTTCCTTTTAAAAATTCTTATATTATCAACTAGTAGTTTCTAAGTTGATTCTAAGTGTTGTTTCTAATTTCTATGCATTATATTTTTAGTTTTCCATGTTTAATTCCTATCAGAGTATTAATGAAATTTCCAGTTTATTATGTCCTTTGTTATCAATATAGTCTCTGTAAATCAACAAAACCATTCACATCAACTCGTAAAGTCAAAATAAATCAAAATCAAACAATTTGTATTGAATAAGTCGACATACCCATACTCATCATGTCGACATACAACGTATATATTTTGAAATTTGAAATTTCAATAATTAACTCATGCCCTTTCAATTCAAATTATCTTAAACTCCTATAAATACCCATTTAAATCAGAATTTCAAATCAAAACTTTATTATCTTCTTCCTATCATCTCTTAACCAAAAAATATATATGGATAACTTGATCCGCAGTTTAGCCAAAAATGTAGACAACTCTCGAATCTTTCAAGAATGTTCTCTCGATCATCCTACGGAATCAAAGGTATTTAGAATTATGCCAAATGCAGATGATAAAAGAGAAAGAGAAGCATTTTGATGCTTTTTGATGGATGATATCCTCCATAACTAAAGACGAGACAAATAAAAACCCAGAATTCACTCTTAACAAAGATGCTGAAGAATGGTATGTCATTAATGTAGATCCAATATTCTATAAAGACGAATGGGCTGAAGATCCTAGAAATATCTTAGTAGTGTGTAAATAAGGTCAAATTTAATATTTTAAGATATGAATTGATTGATTTATATGTATAAACTAGTTTGGATTGGTTTGACTTAAGGTCGGTTGATTGTATATATAACTTGAACTGAATTATGTGTGTAAGTTTGATTGTAATGGATGTTTTGAATATATATAACCTGATTTAATAGAATTTAATGCTTGTTTGCATTGGATTAAAATGCTTGAACTTAAAACTTAGATATATTTCAAGTTCAATAGTATTACAGTGTAATCTGTGTGAGGAGTTAACAATTAAATCAAGTTTATAGTTGAAATGGTAATTGACTCAAGTTAATATTTAAAGTGTTTGAGTCAGGGGGTTCAAAAGTAATCAAAGGAGTTTTGGAGGATAGTAGTTTTTGATGGATGACCAAGGGGGAGAAATAAAATATGGTGCTAGAGTAAGGAGGAGTTATCATAGTAAGTGAGAGTTAGAAAATATATTTTATACAAATATTGTCATCATCAAAAAGGGAGAGGTTGTTAGTACAAGGATGTTTTGGTGATAACAAGTATGACATGTATCAGTATAAAATATATTTACTATTGTTTACAATCATATTAACAGTTATTACAAATGATTATATACATTGTATAGTAATAATGAAGAAATATGTTGGAGTCTTAGTTATATATGTTAAAATTCCATTGCATTCGTCTGATCTCTTTTTAAATATAATGGTTTTCAAATAAGTTTTCAAATAAATTTCAAATTAGTTTTCAAATGTTTTTTTTTTTCAAATTGATTACAAAATATATATTCTATAATTGTTTTTAAGATTTAAAGTTTAATATCTTGTGTTTCAAAGTTTAAAATCTATTCAATTTCAGTTATATCTATTTCAATATTTATGACATTTGTCATATCTATTTTCATCTCTGATTATATTTAGTATTATATTTCTAGTCTTTGATTAATATATGTTTGTAGTATGATACATTTTGAGTTATATATTACTTTAATCATTATTGATTTACATATTTAGTTCTGAATTTAAATTTACTTTATATATTTGTTCTGATTGTGTAATATATATTTAAATTTAAATTATTTAAACTTATCTTGATAACTTTTTATAAGTATTTTTATGTTTAAAACTATCTTTTACTATGTATAATAACTTTTAGAAGTTTCAAGTTTAATTATTTAGTTTTAGATTTTCAGAACAATTTTCAAAACAAGATTTTCAAAATTCAAAACCAAAGTATGTCGATAGATCCAAAGTGAGTATGTTAGTGTTCGTTGATTTTCAAATTTTAATTTCAAAAGAAGTGTCCATTCCTCATATCCTTTCGCGAATGGACATGACTGTTATTCTTCTATTTAAATAGCAGTAGCCTCCAAACGAAATTTAATTCATTTTCTTCTCCCCTTTTCTTTTCTCCATTAATTCTTAACCAAATTTTACTCATACTATGCCAAATGCTTAAGTAAATCAAACCATTTCTACTTAGTTTTCAATTCTCAATCATCCTCTCTATACTCTCTCAAGATCAGAGTCCAAATCAAAGTAACAGGGTTGTTGTAATCAAGATCACAAGATCAAGTCTGCATTCCACAGTAAAATCCTCTCAAATATACTCTAAAGGGTGTGACTTATTAGCATGTAAATCAAGTTAGCTTTGATTATACATGTAAAGAAATAGAATGTGTCTTCTCTCCCGAAAATACATGACTGCTATGCCTAAAGGCAAAAAATTTAGAGGGTGTCTCCTTGTAGTTTTGAAATCAAGGAATGTAAAAGATACTGGAGATAATAAAAATTCGTACAGGTTTGGGTGTGCGATCGGATGTAGGGTAACTCTGAACTAGTATAAAATCTGGTATTCTTTCCTTTACTTTATTACTTTTGATTTTTTTCTACTTCACGTGATACTGTAATAGTTTGCATCTATACAATTATAATTAAAGTAATTCAAAAAGATTCATATAAAGTCCACAAACACTATTCATCCTCTCCTCTAGTGTTAGGTTTGCCTTAAGATCCACCTCTATTGTACCCACGTTATTTTCTTTCATTATTGTTTTCTTCACTTGCCTATGGCTGTGATTTGTTTGTTTAAATTCGTTTTGAGCTTGGTTTGTACATCTTTCAATGATCAAGCTTTTCTGCTGCATTTTGGAGTTTGGATTAGAATGATATCGAGTTCGAATTTCGTAACAGTAAGTTATAAAACAAAATATGCACAAATTTGTGGTATTTTTAAATAATTCATTCCAAAATATACGCATCCTGCATCGTTTCTTGTTTACAACAATAGATATGATTCTTTCACTAAAAATCGAATATCAATTTAGAATTTATACATAAATAGTTTATTGTAGTTTTTTTAAGTTAATTTTATAATGTGGTTATATTAATATTATTCTTTAATTAAAAACTGAGCTTTAACGAAAAAATTTATTAGAGCTTTTCTGAATTTGATTTTATCATGTAGTTATATTTACCATTATTTTTTCAATAAAAATTGAGTACGAACTTAGAATTCGAGGAAAACATTTGTAATATAGGTTTTTTGAATTTGATTTTTTCTTGTGGTTAAATACTGGTAACAAGTATTCTACTCTAACCCAAAAAGGAACTATGAATTAGTGTGAAATCATATATTGTACTACCCTTCCAATATCCATCACATAATCCAAGTCCACGTATTTACTAGTTAGGATTTTTAACCATTCTAGCATGACTCTACTAGTAGATATACAAAAACATTTTAATTTGATCTTTGAAACTAATAAGTCATTCATAGCATTTTTTTTTCATTTCATTTGGGGATGCATCCACCGTGCCAGATGCCTCAACGTTCTATTCACCTTCCCCAACTTTGTTTGCTAAATGTTATAGTAATGTACGTTGGCCCAAACATTATAAAACTAGATCCTCCTCCGCTTTCATCTCCTTCACACCAACATGCATCTATCTTTTCCTTTCCGCTAGCACTTTTTATCATCTTCCAATAATGTCGAATTCAAAAAAGGATTCTGACTACGAAGATATGAAGGAATTGGTGTTCATATCATTATTTGAACATAGAAGGAGCAGTATCGCCCGGACTCACAGATCATATCATACTGGGTTATTATGGGTGGATGACATTAAATGGACATCAAGAATTTTGTCAATGAATTTTTTGAACGAAAATGCTATGACTTATCTCGTTATGCGATAGGCTAGAAAATTATGATGTGAATTCGATAGAAAAAAGTAGTATTAAAAAAGTAGTCTTCATATATGTATACATTATACCTGTAATGCTTTTAAATTGATAAAGGGTCGAAAGATTTTAAAGTACCGACAATACGATTTCAGTTCGTTTTCATGTTATTTTACAGTTGAACATGTTGGAAAATGAATGAGCAACGAAAGAGAAAAGTGGGAAGAAGAAGAGATAGGGGTAGCAACATTTAAAGTCCCACATCATAGAAATATTAGCACAATCTCTCCTTATATATTAGAAGCCAAATAGGCTTATGTAAAATAAAAAAGAGAGGGATGATAAAAGGATGTGGACTTGGCCATATTAAATATATTAAAAAGTCAAAGATAAGGGCCTTGGGCCTTGGGGCTCTTGGGGTCTCCTGATTGGATATGGCCGACGTTGCTGATTGGGCTAGTGCACTGACATGAGAATATTTTTTCTCAGAATTTTAAAAGGTGTGTCTGTTCAGTCCAGAATTCGAAAGGAATGTCTGTTCACTGAACGAATACAACCATTTGAATTCTCAGCATATGCATATTAATAACAGAGCGGTTAAAGGGTCGCAACCTTTCCTATTCTGACGGTTACTGATGCATGCGAACAGGCACTCCTCCTTGCCTATATATACACTGCCCAAAACAAAGACAGATTTCACTTTTTTCTGTCCTTCTTCTTCAACGTAATTCTCTGATCTTCTTTCTATAACCAACTTCAGTTCGTCGGAACTCCGTTTGCTGGCACTAAGCTACGGAGTTGGTCCGTTTTATCCTGGGAAACAAATTGCAACTACGTCGATTGGTGTATACGACGGCAATATTGTTTCAAGGAAACAGAAAAGTTCTGGACTCGGACATTATTTAAACAGAATACTTTCTGTTTATCTTTGATTTTATGCACAAATCGGTTACGCTTTCTATGATTATTGTAAACATAGTTTGACGTGACAATTGTGACATAATTGATTAACAGTGATTGTTGTTGCTGTCTGTTTGTAATACAATTGTGTAATTACAAAAGTTCTAACAATCTTGAAACAATATTTTGTTGCAGATGACGAAAAACAGCAGCACTGATTCTGCACCGATTCAGACGGTGAAAACTGCTCAGCCAGCGCCTGTGCTTCCGACAATGGCTCTGTCTCATGGCGAAAGGCCAGAGAAGTTCAATGGAATCAATTTCAAGCGCTGGCAACAGAAAATGTTGTTTTATTTAACAACACTAAGCCTTGCAAAGTTTCTGACTGAAGAGGCTCCTGTGGTAGACGAACTCGAACCTGACGCTACTAAAGTAGAGGCACTTAATATCTGGACAAATTCAGATTTCATGTGCAAAAACTATATTCTGAATGGTCTGGATGATAGCCTCTACAATGTCTATTGTATTTTTGCAACGTCCAAACAACTCTGGTTGGCTCTGGAAAAGAAGTACAAAACTGAAGATGCAGGCATGAAGAAATTCATTGCTGGAAAATTTCTAGACTTCAAAATGGTTGACTCAAAGACGGTGATAAGTCAAGCTCAAGAACTGCAACTTATCATCCGTCAATTAGAAGATGAAAAGATGACTCTTAGCGAGACTTTTCAAGTTGCTGCAACTATTGAGAAATTGCCTCCTTCTTGGAAGGACTTTAAAAATTACCTTAAGCACAAGCGTAAGGAAATGACAATGGAAGATCTCATAGTTCGGCTTCGCATTGAGGAAGATAACAGAAATTCTGAGAAAAAGATTTCTCAGAATATTGCTGCCAAAGCAAATGTTGTTGAGTCAGACAAAACTAACAAAAGAAAAAGGGAGAATGCTCCTAAGAAGTCAAAGAAATTTCTGGGTTCTTGCCACAACTGTGGAAAGAAGGGGCACAAAGCAGCCGAATGTCGTGCGCCTAAAAAGAAGAAGTTGGAAGCGAATACGGCTGATGTTTCGAAAGGCATTTCTGATATTGATTTATGTGCAGTAATATCAGAATGCAACCTTATTGGCAACTCAAAGGAATGGTTTGTAGACACTGGAGCCACTCGACACATATGTGCTAACAAGTGGATGTTTACAACCTATAAAACTGCAACTGATGCTGAACAACTTTTTATGGGCAATTCTTCCACTTCCAAGGTCGAAGGCAAAGGAAAAGTTGTGCTGAAACTGACTTCTGGAAAGGAACTGACTTTAAATGATGTTCTCCATGTTCCAGAAATTCGCAAGAACCTGATTTCAGGATCGTTGCTGAGCAAGCATGGCTTCAAATTGATCTTTGAAGCTGACAAATTTGTTCTTTCCAAGAATGGGGTGTATGTTGGAAGAGGTTATGTGTGTGATGGTTTATTTAAAGCAAATGTAACCACTATTGTACCACGCACTGAAATGAATGAAAGTGAATCTTCTGCTTATATTGTTGAATCTTCTAACATATGGCATTCTAGATTAGGGCATGTAAACTTTGATACATTGCGAAAATTGATTAATCTAGAATTTATACCAAAATGCAATATAGATTCCAACTATAAATGTCAAGTTTGTGCAGAAGCAAAATTGACAAGAACCTCGTTTCATCATGTTGAACGAGTGACAGAACCTCTAGACTTAATACATACTGATGTATGCGATTTGAAAATGTGTCAAACTAGAGGTGGAAAAAGGTACTTTATTACATTCATTGATGATTGTACCAGATACTGTCATGTGTATCTCCTTAGAAGTAAGGACGAAGCATTCGAAATGTTTAAACAGTATAAGGCAGAAGTTGAGAATCAACTCAACAAGAAAATAAAATCTTTAAGAAGTGATAGAGGAGGAGAATACGAGTCTCCATTTGAGGAATTCTGTGCTGAACATGGAATTATACATCAAACTACAGCCCCGTATTCACCTCAATCCAACGGTATAGCTGAACGGAAAAATAGAACTCTTAAAGAAATGATGAATGCCTTACTAATTAGCTCTGGCTTGCCAGATAACTATTGGGGAGAAGCTATTCTTTCGGCAAATCATATTTTAAATAAAATACCCCGAAAGAAAATATCTAAATCTCCTCATGAACTTTGGAAAAACAGACCACCATCCTACAAATACCTAAAAGTGTGGGGGTGTCTTGCCAAAGTAGAGGTACCAAAACCAAAGAAGGTCAAAATTGGACCAAAAACAATTGATTGTGTATTCATTGGATATGCACAAAACAGTGCTGCATATCGATTTTTGGTACACAAATCTGAAATTGATGATATTCATGAAAATACCATCATTGAGTCGAGAAATGCTAGATTTTTCGAACATGTATTTCCCTTGAAACATGGTACTGAAAATCATGCACCTAAGAGACCAAGGGAAATTGAAGTTCCTTACTCTATTGAGGACGCTGAACAAAATAACACTCAACAAAGTAGTGTTGAGCAGCAAGTGGAGGAACCAAGAAAAAGTAAAAGGTCAAGGACTTTAAAAACCTTTGGACCGGACTTCTATACATTTATGTTAGAAGATGATCCATTGACATACAAACAAGCTATGTCTTCCAACGATGCCCCTTATTGGAAGGAGGCAATTAACAATGAAATTGAATCCATTATGTCAAATCATACATGGGAATTGGTTGATTTACCTCAAGGATGTAAGGCCTTAGGTAATAAATGGATATTTAAAAAGAAATTGAAACCTGATGGTTCGATAGACAAGTACAAAGCTCGACTGGTAGTCCAAGAATTTAGACAAAAGGAAGACCTGGACTATTTCGATACATATTCACCTGTAACGAGGATAACGTCAATTAGAATGCTCATTGCAATTGCATCCGTACATGACTTGGAAATACATCAAATGGATGTTAAAACTGCATTCTTGAATGGTGAACTAGAGGAGGAAATCTATATGAAACAACCTGAAGGATTTCTAAGCTCAGAAAATGAGCATAAAGTTTGCAAATTGGTAAAATCACTTTATGGCCTTAAGCAAGCTCCAAAACAGTGGCATGAGAAGTTTGACAATACTATGTTATCAAATGGATTCACGATAAATGAATCAGATAAATGTGTGTACATAAAACATACACACATTGGATATGTCATTGTTTGTCTTTATGTTGATGACCTATTGATCCTAGGCAACAACAAGGCCATAATAACATCTACAAAGGATATGTTATCCTCTAGATTCGATATGAAAGACCTAGGACTGGCTGATGTAATATTGGGTGTAAAAATTCTTAGAACACCACAGGGTTATGCATTATCCCAATCGCATTACATCACCAAAATACTTGAGAAATTCAAGCAATATAATGTAACTATTGCAAAATCACCAGTAGATATGAACCAAAATTGGGTAAAGAACACTGGTGACGGTATTTACCAATTGGAATACTCTCGTATACTAGGAAGTATCATGTATGTTATGAACTGTACTAGGCCTGATATCGCATATGCTGTAAGCAAACTAAGTAGATTTACCAGCAATCCTGGTAAACATCATTGGAAAGCGATAATCAGAGTTCTAGGATATCTAAAGTATACACAGAGTTATGGTCTATACTATACAAACTATCCTTCAATAGTGGAAGGATACAGTGATGCAAATTGGATCACTGGATCAAATGATACAAAGTCTACAAGTGGATACGTGTTCACATTAGGAAATGGAGCAATTTCATGGAAATCATCCAAACAGACTTGTATCGCTAGATCTACGATGGAATCAGAGTTTATTGCACTAGATAAGACTGCAGAAGAAGCAGAATGGATTCGAAGCTTCTTGGAAGACATTCCTAATTGGAGCAAACCTATGCCTCCAATATGTATACATTGTGATAGTCAATCAGCTATTGGAAGAGCTAATAGTACACTATACAATGGTAAATCTAGGCATATTCGTCGTAGACATAAAACGATAAGACAACTTCTCTCTAATGGGGTTATCACAATAGATTACATTCGATCTAAAGATAACTTAGCGGATCCACTTACAAAAGGCTTGCCAAGAGAGAAAGTTCAAACCTTATCGAAGGGAATGGGGCTAAGGCCTATAGACTAAAGGTTTTTCTGAAATGGAAACCCCACCTAGTTGACTGGAGATCCCAAGATCTAGGTTCAAAGGGACAACGAAGTTTTAGAGAAACTTGATGGCACTGTTATACACAAACCATTCCTATGATAAGTCAGTGCATTATATGTTGAATAAGGATAAGTATTAGTACTTTTAATGATGTCTGTACTTGAGGAATTAAAGAATACCCTTTACAGAATCACCTACGTAAGTGCGAAGGAGCCGCTTCAAAGAGAATTACGAGGCCAAATTCTCTAAGCACTTATGAGACCAGGCAGGTGCTCAAGGCAAAAACGAACACACACAGAGAACGAAGGGTTATAAGAAACATTTATCGTGTGTTATCTACTTTGGAATTACACAAAAGGCTTACAGTTCAAGGACAGTCTATGTCTACTGATTCGCCTGTGATTCAAGTAGGTAATCACTAGGAAAGTTCAAAGCCCTTGTGCTACTTTAACCGATGCGATAAATGGTTCGTGAAACTAAGATCGATTGCTCATTCATGTGGGGGATTGTTGGAAAATGAATGAGCAACGAAAGAGAAAAGTGGGAAGAAGAAGAGATAGGGGTAGCAACATTTAAAGTCCCACATCATAGAAATATTAGCACAATCTCTCCTTATATATTAGAAGCCAAATAGGCTTATGTAAAATAAAAAAGAGAGGGATGATAAAAGGATGTGGACTTGGCCATATTAAATATATTAAAAAGTCAAAGATAAGGGCCTTGGGCCTTGGGGCTCTTGGGGTCTCCTGATTGGATATGGCCGACGTTGCTGATTGGGCTAGTGCACTGACATGAGAATATTTTTTCTCAGAATTTTAAAAGGTGTGTCTGTTCAGTCCAGAATTCGAAAGGAATGTCTGTTCACTGAACGAATACAACCATTTGAATTCTCAGCATATGCATATTAATAACAGAGAGGTTAAAGGGTCGCAACCTTTCCTATTCTGACGGTTACTGATGCATGCGAACAGGCACTCCTCCTTGCCTATATATACACTGCCCAAAACAAAGACAGATTTCACTTTTTTCTGTCCTTCTTCTTCAACGTAATTCTCTGATCTTCTTTCTATAACCAACTTCAGTTCGTCGGAACTCCGTTTGCTGGCACTAAGCTACGGAGTTGGTCCGTTTTATCCTGGGAAACAAATTGCAACTACGTCGATTGGTGTATACGACGGCAATATTGTTTCAAGGAAACAGAAAAGTTCTGGACTCGGACATTATTTAAACAGAATACTTTCTGTTTATCTTTGATTTTATGCACAAATCGGTTACGCTTTCTATGATTATTGTAAACATAGTTTGACGTGACAATTGTGACATAATTGATTAACAGTGATTGTTGTTGCTGTCTGTTTGTAATACAATTGTGTAATTACAAAAGTTCTAACAGAACATTTACTTGCTAATGATATTATCAAGCCAGACGATCTCCTATTTAGTAATGTCTCAGGTTACGTTAGAACTTAAAACAGTACTAATTATATTTTGAAATTGTGTTTGTGTTATACAGTCCCAGCCCATGCTTAAGCTAGGCCTTGGCCAAAGATTTGGTTAACTAAATTAGAACCTCAGATATTTAAAAAACTAAAACTTACACTACATGGAAATCAAACAACACCAAGATTTGAACCCAGTTACCTACATTCTAAAGTTTAGATATTACCACTTCTACCAAACGATTATTGACAAATATAATGTTTATGTCCTATAATTCTAGAATGAGGCCTACGAATTTGGGTCCAGCCACTAAATCGGGTCCTAGGTGATTGCCCTAACAGCTTAGGCCTGGGGCCGCCTTTGGTATTATTATATATGGTACACACGTAGTAACACACTTAATTGTAGATCGAGTTATTTCATATATTAAACGAAAATGTTTTGCTACATAAAATATCTTAGTAGCATACTCATTCTATTTACAAATTTATGTATGTTATGACTAGTTGAAAAAATATTGAACATGATGGTAGAACTTTCAACGCAACTATAAATGATAAGAATTGAAACTTTTTCCACCATTCACCTAAACAGTATTACGTAGTTAATCCAAGACATCCACTTCAATCTAGTTATTTACCAATTTATCGTAACATTAGATATCATTTTTGTGAAACCGCAAATCAACCAAAATTTATCAATGAAAATTCTTTTTTTCTATCATTTCAGTTTACATATGACAATTGAGAATCTTTGGAATATGGAAGAAATTTTTTATCGTTCTGAGAAATAAATATCAACACACTGGTTCAAAATTCATGCAAATGTTATCGTATCCTATGCAATTAAAGCCCTGCTAAAGCTCCGCAAAATTCCCGCTTTAGCTTGTAGCGTCCTTCAACCGCTGCGCTATTTTAATTTAGCGTTGATAAACAGTAAATCCGCTTTTAGCCCCGCTGCATCCGCTAAATCAAGGCTTGCTAACATCCACTTTAGCAATATTAATATACACGGCTTAATTTGACTAGTCATCTTTAAAAAAAAAAAAAAAAAAAAAAAAAAAAGTTAGTGTAAAGAACTGATTTTAGGGCATAAGTGCCCTGTATATTTCTATTATAATCGTCAAATCTTGTGTGCATGCTCATGATATTCTTTGGTTTCATTATATAAGATTAATTAATGTTAGTTTCTTCTACAAATATAGTGTGAGAACGACAAATAATCAATTTTATATATTTGGTTTCACATCTAATGAACCTTTTTGCACATCCGCTATATTCCCGCTATTTTTCCCGTTTTATCTCCGCTACACCTTTTCGCACCTCCACCGCTATAGAACCACTAAGCGCTTTAACTGCCCCGTATCTATAACAATTTGAAATGTCATAAAAGATGAAATTACCGCATAGCTACGGCTGTTAACGGATACTTTCGGATACGCATAGTGTCATGTCCGTATCCACATCCGAAACTATTTTCGGATATCCGTATCCGCAGATGTGGATGGATATCAAATAATTATTCTATCCGCTAACGGTTGATAATTTAAAAAAAAAAAAAAAAAACGTAATTTGAAATTCTGGATTTAACATAATATTTTTTTAATGTCATGAATTGTAAAAGAGTACAAAATTAGTAAGTATAATGATAATAAATAGTTTTGAGCGGCTGATATACATTGAATGGATAAAACATAAGCTATTAGCATAAGAAAACAATAAATTTATCTTCGTTTATTTAAATCAAACGTCCGTTACGAAGTAAAAACAAAGAATCGGATAACAATTGATAGTCAAATCAAATTTAGCCGTTTAAAAAGCCCGCCCAAGTCCCCTCTTTGGTAAGCCCAACACAATCAGTGACTCGTTCAAAAATATCTCGCTCATGGACATTGCAGCCTGAATCTTTTGGGCGAGGCAAAGCGGGTAAAAACCGAGTCCAAACGCAAAATATTCGGAATTTGGGCCTGAAGTAAATAAAACACATACTTAAACCCTAGCTATTTCTTTAGCAAAGGAAACGCCCCTCTGCTATTACCGTGTACTACTCTCCAATTTATGAATAATAATTTGTGTGTGTGTGTGGGGGGGGGGGGGGGGGGGGGAGTGATTGTGCATGATCGGTGAGTTCAGTTCAGTTTTTTGTTTAATGATTTAATTAGTTGCCAAATTTGATACTTTAAGTAGTTAAAGGCTATTTAATTTTGATTGTTCGTTGTTTTTCCGCAATCATTCCCTTTTATATTTCTATCGTTGAAATTTTGGGTTTCGGTTAAAAGGTTGAATACTTGCAAATGCAAAGTTTTGTCCTTTTAAGCTTGTGGATAAGAATTGACTGGATATTCTGTAAGTTCAATCGGGGAGAAAAAGGATAAACTCGTCTTTATTCCCTTCCCAGAAGTTGGTCAGCATGCGTCGATAGTTCTCTGATACATATGCAAGTATCAAGCTCCTTAACAGATTGGTTCTATGGTGTAGTGGTTAGCACTCCAGACTTTGAATCTGGCGACCTGGGTTCGAATCCCGGTAGGACCTCCATTTTTGCACCATTTAATAACGAATGACGGCTTACGAAGGCTCACTTTGCACCACTCTTTTTTATGGTTGACCGTCCCCACACAAAATAGTTCAACGACCGGAATCTGATAAAGCGGCAATGTCTATAAAGAATGCAGTTAGAAATTTTACAAAGGCTCCTTTACAGATCAATTGCGACCTTTGAATTAAATTCTATTTAAGGGTAGTTGTTTTAATTACCAGAATTGTGGAAACTAATGCGCAGCTATGCTTGCTTTGCTTCTTTCAGATGCATAAATTGATAGCGATGCTGATTTGTTCAAGTTGTTAAGCAAATATGCGGAAATTTTATTAGACTTTGCCTGTACAGGTTTGGAACCTTTTGTCAATGTTTTATTTGTTTTAATTTTCATGTTGTAAAAGCATTAAATGTTTGTACTGGTTAGATGCTCAACATTCAGTAGTAGAAGCATGATTTCCTCAGTACATATACAAACAATAGTGCAGAAGCAATAGAGCATATTGAATGTGTGCTGGGGGTTTCATTTGATATTTCAACGGTATGTTCAGTTGACACACAATTTCGCGGTTGGTTCAACAGACTAATCTAGTTTGGCGTGTCTAATGTTACGCTTTGGAGTATGTGCCCTTGGTCGTAGCGACACATGATTATTAGTCCTTGTTATCCCTCCGAGGCTGTCCATTTTCTCTCTACAATCTTACTATATAATAAAATATATCTTACTATATAATACTATAATATATATATATATATATATATATATATATATATATGTGTGTGTGTGTGTGTGTATGTATATATATGTGTATATACACACACTAATAAACAAAGACCACTAAGACCATATGGCAGCACCACGTTAATTCATTCCTCCATTTTGCCGTCAAAACGTTCCACTCGTTACTTTTCACGTTAATTGAAAAAAAAAAATCTTCTTTTATTCAGAATACTCATGAGTCTCCTAATGCACTGTAATTCTTCTCTCGAAAACTGATGAGCCTCTTCTTATTATGCACAGTAATTATTATTGTTTTCTCGAGAATTGAGGAGTTTTTCTTTTTTCTCCTATATACTGTAATTAGTATTGCCAAATCCATTTCGTTATCGTTTTCCCCAATCATTTCATTGTTTTACAATAGTTTCTCTGTCAGTTCAAATGAAATTCAGATCTACGTCGGCCTCCACTCATATCTGATCTCGTTCACCTGCTCTTGAGGTCTTCTCCTCAATGCCGATTTCTGCTTCTTCACAGGTCTGTACGAAGAACGATTTATTCTTCTTCAGTCAATCTTGATGGTGCAAAAAATCATAGATCTCGACCTCAGGTTTGTTTAAATTTTAAGCTTTTTAGTTGATGTATTATGCTAATTGCAGATTAGGTTTTTTTTTTTATCTTTTTCTTTCTTGATTAGTATTCCGTTCAAACGAAGCTCAGATCTACATCGGCCTCCGCTCAGATTTGAACCAATTCACCTGCTCTTGAGGACTTCTGCTCTCCGTCGATTACTGCTTCTTCACGGGTCTGTACGAACAACGGCTTATTCTTCTTCAGTCAATCTTGATGGTGCAAATTATAGGTTCTTTGCTTTAATCATAAATCTCGACCTTAGGTTTGTATAAATTTTAAGTTGTTTTCGTAGTTGCTGCTGTAGTTTGTTAATTGCGAATTATTTTTTATCCCTTTCCTGATTAATTTCTATTCCATTAATTATGGTTTAGCTTTCTTAATTGCGATTGTATTCTGTCAATTTTGACTTATACTGAATTGTTTGGGTTGGCCTGTGATAGGGGAATTGATTTAGGAGCTTCTCAATTTCATAATTTAAATTATTATAAAAAAAAATTGCTTTCAAAAATACATTACAAAAGGAAGACTTATCAAGTACTGCTCTTCATTGATATATTTTTAATCATTTCTATTAGATGTCAGGAAACTTTATTGTGTTATGTTTATTGTCCTGAATTGATGATACAAAGACCTATTGATGCATTCCAATGTGATTTGGTTTCTTTCTAGTTATCCAAGTGAAACTAGAAGTTACTCAAATCAAGTCACCCAAAGCTCCTCCTTCACGATGCTCTAATTCAAAGAACGTCTATCAATGGACCAGCATCGGAGATAAATTGTAACGACCCGTATTTTCTGGCCAATTATTTAAATTATTTTATCATTTAAAATGTCAGTTTGAATTTAAATAATTGAATTTGATTGTTTTGAATATTAATTAATGATATAAATAGAATAATATAATATTTGTAATAACCCGGAAATCCGAGCCAATTTAAAAATTTTATTTTGGCAATTTTAGTGAATTTGGATAATTTAAAATGAATTATTTTAAATAATATCAACGAGAAATTTATTTTGAATAGAATTCGAACGTATATATTATATAGATCGTCGTTAGAATATAAATATTTATATTAAATTATAAAAGGAATTGAAAATGGCGCGGTAGTTCGATAATTCGATTTCAAAATTCAAATGAATGTACCGGGTGCAAAATAAATCGGATTTTAACGAAACCAAAAATATTAGAATCTATTTGTGAATATCTTTCCAATGAACCCGAAAAATCAAAATTTCATAGCGGGGATCAAAAGATATGTCCAGTTGAAAATTCTGAATAGTCGTTATGGAATTCTGGCCCTTAAAAATGGCCATTTTGCAAACGACCTCGGTTTTCGACAAAACCACTTTTGTTGGACCCGTGATGTCAAGTTATTGCTAGATTCCAAATTTCGTAATTTTTCGAATCAATATGTGAGCGTGGCAAAGGAAAACGCGTTTGACCAGTTTTAGTTGATTTTAATCGACTGGAAAATGGCCATTTTTCAAACTGTCTTAGAATTTGACGAAATTAGTTTTGCTAGGACCGTATTGTCAATACGAAGCTAGAATTTTTTTTTTTGGAATTTTTCGAGTCCGTATGTGGCCCCAGTAAATTGAAATACGCGTTCGAATTCAATATATAGAGTTATATTTTGATTTTGATGAAAACTGATCGAAATGATCGAATCAGCCTACGATACATATCTCATTGTGTTCGGAATGGGGGTAATTAGCTGTGGACGACAGTCGGTGGGCTTGATTATGAGTTCGAATTTAAAAGTTACTTTTTAAAATTAAAATAAAATAAAATATAAATTATTATATAAAACCCCTTTCCCTTACTTCCCTCCCCCGTTAGTTTTAGGTCAGAAAATCAAAAACGAAATTAAAAAGAAAAAAAACGAAGCAACTCGTCGATCGCGCCCAGCCACCGCCGTCGAGCCTCGTCGCCAGCCCCCCCTTCGCTCCCCTCTGATGATCCCCGCGGCCCCCTCCTTTCTCTCCTCCTCCGATTGGAAGACCCCCCCACGCCCTACCCCCGAACCGCACCCAAACCCGCCTGAGCTCGCCGCCGCTCCACCACCGGAGCACCGCCTCACCTTGCCGCCCCTCCTCCGACCTCCAGCTCCTTCTCCAATTTCCCCCTCCGCCCAAAAAAACCACTCAGCTAAAAAAAAAAAAAATGTCGCTGCCCTGCCTGCGCTGGCCAACTCGGACCACCAGCACCCTTACCGACCGTCGGACGCCCCTCCCCCTGTTCGTTCATCAGCTGTAAGTGTTTAATTCCATTTTTATTCATGTAAATAATTTAAAAAAATATGATCTTTGTTGGTTTAAAATAGAAAAAAAATTCAGTTTATATAATTAGTATTGCTTTTAAAATAGAATAGAGAGAGGATTTTTATAATAAAAATATGGTTTTTATTATAAAGATATGATTTTGAAAATAAAGGTATGGTCTTTATGGGTAAAATTAAATAAAACAAGAATGAAAATTCAATTCTTATGTATGTTGATCTAGTAATATAAAATTTTGATTTTTATATATGATGAAGAATAAAAATATGATTTTTATATTATAGGAAGAATAAAAATATGATTTTTATATTAGTAGAAGAATAAAAATACAATTTTTATATTATGTAGATAATAAAGATTCGATCTTTATATAAGAAGTAGAAATAAAAATATGATTTTTATTTATTGGAATAAAGCAATAAAAATATAACTTTTATTGTTAATAGTGGGAAAAGGACTGCATTAGAATTTCAAACAGATCTAGACGGTTCAGCAGTTCAAAAGCAAAGCACGGCGGAGTGGAACCCTCTGTGAGAACTCCTCACCTTTTATTTATTTTTCTAGTTGAAATATATACTAGAATGCAGACGGTGTTTAGTAGCACCTGACACCCGTCGTCCACAGACCATGGACGGCTTGTATGCTTGTTTGTTTGATTTTGATGTGTAGTTGATTGTGTGATGTGAAATGAAATAAAATATTTATGTAGTTGAAATAAAATATTTTATAGTGGAAAATATTTTATAGTTAAAAATAGAATTTTTAACGTGTATATGAAATGAAATAAAAATAAAAATAAACAAATCGGACGATTTGTTTATATACACATTTGACTGATATTGATTGGGACGATAAATTTTACACATCGCCCAACTGCACAAATAAAATCTGTGTTTGATTGTTTGAAACCCCACACGGGTATTGGGATGATATATGACGTACATTAATCCCAATAACTAGTTGTATGTCGATCGATTGATTGACAGAGTGTTATAAGCATTGAATATTTATATTTGATGCTTATACAGTGTAGAATGCACTTTGGATGATGGTTGATTATTTGTCGTTGTTGATATATACATGCGTTGTATGGAAGTCCATAGAAATAAAATCTATGGTAATTAATTGGGCCTCATTTCAGTTTTGAAATAGAAATATTTGAAATAAAATATTTGGAATAGAAATATTTGAAATAAAATATTTGAAAAAGAAATATTTGAAATAGAAATATTTGAAAAAGAAATATTTGAAATAGAATATTTGAAAATAGAAATGTATGAAGCCTTGTTGATTAGATTGACGCCATTTTGATGTGAACGATATTTATATCGATTTTATTCATTTTATAATGAATATCGAAAGTGATTTCAAAATCTGATATTTTGAATAGAAACGAATTCGAATTGAAATTGAATAGAAACGAATTCGAATTGAAATTGAATAGAAATGAATTCGAATTGAAATTGAATAGAAACGAATTCGAATTGAAATTGAATAGAAATGAATTCGAATTAAAATTAAATAGAAATGAATTCGAATTGAAATTGAATTGAATTGAAAACGAACTGAAATTAAATTAAAAATCGATTTGAATTGAAATCATTTTAAAGTGAATTTAAAACGAATTTATAAGGAAAAATTCAAATTTGATTTGAATTTGAAATGAAGTTGAAATCGTTTTGAAAACGAATTTAAAACGATTTATAAAATACGTTTTAAAAGGAAATCGACGAAGTATATATTATATATATTATATATATAATACAATGGCCTGAATAGAACGCGCCGCGCTGCGGTAGTTCGTGAATTTCGACCATTGACTTCGAATGGATATTGTGGGAGATCCGACCGTCGGATTCTCCTAAAACCGGAACCGTTGGGTTCGTATCGAAAAGAGCTTTCTAATGAATATTAGTAATTTGAAATCTAACGGTTGGATTTGGAATTATGTCCAAATATAATTTGGAAAAGGTCGCTGCAAGTGCAGTTCGATGGCCGTTGATGGAAATCGACTGTACGGGCCTTGATAAAATTATTAAAAATAGTAATAATTTGTGTAAAATCATAAGAAATGATTTGTGAAGAATTGGGATGAAAATTTCCATATTTGAAAAGGTAAAAATAGATTTTTATCGGAATGAACTAGTTTTGAACTAGAATTATAATTCTATTTATTTTTAAAATAAATAAAGTGGATTTGAAATGGTTTTAAAAGTAACCAGAATTTCCAATAATTGAATTGGAAGGGATGTGATTCGAAATTGTCTTTGGAATATTTCGATGTTGGATTTCGTGATTATACAGATATTGTCATGGGAATTTGAAAGATATATTTATATCGTTATTTCCAATACGATATTTGTTGGTCATAGAATTTGATATTGAATATAAGCCGATATATTTTCTATTCAGAGCCTTGTATTTAATATCAAATGTGACTTGGGTTTGTCGTGAATGGTGTCTTCATTAACACTGTTCTTAAGCCCAGTTGAGAAAAAGATTAAATCTTTTTATTTAGATTTAATGAAGTGTACCAATTAAATAATATTTAATTGGAATTGAATTGGTATTGATTTTTGGGTTTGTCGTGAATAGTGTTTTAAATAACACTTGTTCTTTAACCCGATAATTAATGGAATGTGATTTTGGGTTTATCGTGAACCGTGTTTTAAATGACACTGATTCTTTAACCCAGTCACATATTAAAACTAAGTGGAGTTTTAATGAATCTTTAATTAGATTGAAAAGATCGAGAATGGAGTATCACCAGTTTTACTCTAGGCGATAGTTAAATCTTTAATTAGATTTGAACGTGAAATGGTAATTGAATTTACCGATAACATCGTGGTGTTAGATATGAAGTATTACCAATTTTACTTCACGGGATGAATAGGTAGGGATTGGGAAATTAAAACAAATGATTACTTCGGTAAGGTTCGCTAATCCCGACTACTTTGAATTGATATTCAAAAGAAGATTAAATAATAAATTTAAAGGAATTTATCTTTGATAAAATTAATGGGAACATTTCCCTAAGAATGTGAAATTTAGAAACCAACTGTAGGTTAGATAAGCAGAACGGTTTCCTGGGTATTGATTTGATGTTGGTTTCGGCCTTCGGGGTTAATATTTGGGGAATTATTCTCTTGTTAATTTACGGTTAGTGACTAATGAATTGGAATGAGGCGTATGTTGTGTTTGTGTAACACATGTTTATTATATACGCGAGTTATTCAGAAAGACCGGGTTTATCCCATTCTGAATAACTGATTCGACGTGGTATCGACGATGAAGACGGTGGTCGAAGATCGGAAGTCTTCACGTCGTTTGGGTGATTACTGATGATCTTGATTGGGCCGTACACCCAAGAGGAGGGAATCAGTTAGTGATCGTCCAGAAGTACTTAGAGATCGATGGATATGCGGGGTACTAGGTGCCTTCGGTTTCGTTCAGACCCAGAACGGACTTATAAATGGACTGTGTGTCTGACATTGGATATCATTCTGTGTGACTGATATCGGTTGCATAGAGTGGTTTGCCTGTGTGGCATGCTAGGATGCAAATGATCAAGGCCTCTGTTGAAAAGCAGAGTCTTGTGGTTGATGATCAAAGCACGGCCTGTGTGGCATAGCTTTGTGTAACATGAATTCGCGAGCCTCACACCCCGGTTGTGGACTAAAAACGGGAGAAGGACCTCAGGGAGGACATGCGTTTCTTTCTAGCTAGAAGTGGCGTCAGTGGTTTTACACGCCCTGACGAGTTTGACTTATGTGGTTGTTGCTGTTGCGAGGCGGCTCGGTTTGATCGGACGATCTGGGTCCGATGGAGTCATTTGTTGGCTCATTTACGCCCCAAAGGGCGGGAAAACGTAGTGTTCAGGCATAATAATTCACATTGGTGGACCGGTCCTGACGATCCAAGGCTTGTCTGCGCGCTTGCCTGAGACTCGGGCTAGACAGTCTCGAATCGGTAGAGGACTATCTTTTGCCTCGGTTCACAGATGGAAATCCAATTTCCAAATATGTGATTTTGCGGTTTTAATTGTAAAACTAGTATGGCGACATGATATATGGTACATATGCCGTCTATGATT
Organism: Allium sativum; assembly: GCA_030737875.1. Taxonomy (NCBI): domain Eukaryota; kingdom Viridiplantae; phylum Streptophyta; class Magnoliopsida; order Asparagales; family Amaryllidaceae; genus Allium; species Allium sativum. The sequence goes on from CM060913.1 coordinate 489,408,807, forward strand.
GATACTTATGATTTGAAGTTATTTTATACACTATGCACTTATAGTAGTATCAAATGATTTGTTTTAAACGTACTAAGCATGTTTGGCTATTATAAGGGAAAACCCTATTCCCTGGCTTGCGTTGCATTGTGTGATAGGACCTGGGTCTTATAATAGCTTCATTTTTCCAAAATGCGTTGCGCTGTTTTGTTATATGCACTGATATTCTTGGGAGGAAACCCGTTCCGTGTTATACGGCGTGGTCCCTTGATATATCTGATTTAAAGTAAAGTTTTAAATAACTGTTTTAGTTGTCATACCGGTCACATGACTGACCTGGAGTTTATTGTTTTAACCTAAACTCTGGGTGCCCTTATTTCGACACGGGCAGCTAGTAGTTTTGGTTTTGTAGATTTATATTCACAGGAACCTGATTTACAGCTGGAACGGTACTCGAAAAGCTCTGTATCCGTGTATTACTTCTAGTTGTGTATTGTATTATTTTCCGCTGCTATGTAATGTATGGTAATCTCTGATATTTTATAATGTATATTATTTGTTTATACTCTATATATTCATGTATTCTGATGAATTGTAGTAATTAACAATGAAATGTTCTTCCGTCTGCGTTCTATTTTGTCATGTTCTCAAAACAATCAGGCATTTCGAACGGTCTTGATCGGTTTAGCGACTGATTCGGATCGAGCGAAATTCCTTGTTGTCACAATATTTTAATTCCATAATATTTCGAAAATTTTGAATTTGTTGTATAATGTGTATCGGCAAAATATAAAGGGTTAATATTGTCTATATTGAAAATATATTAGTGTATTCGTTTATTTAACGATAGTAGTACATATAATTTATAATTTAATTATATAACGAGCTGCAACAGTCCGGTAGTTCATAAAATGGAGTTTTGAACTTCAATTGACTGTACATGATTCAAAATAAGTCGGATTTTCTCGAAATAAGAAACGTCGGGACCTATTGGACAATATCTTTCTAATGGAAGAGAAAAATCGAGTTTTCATAGCGTAGATTTTATTTTATGCCCAAATCAAATTTTAAAATAGTCGCTATGGAATTCCTTTATAATTTATAACGATTTAGTTTATAAATAAAGGGTTTTTTAAATATTTTGAATATCGAACTAGCTTGGATTTCAACCCAGAATATTTTATTTTGAATCTGTATGCAATTCTGGTCGAGTTTGACTAATTATAATATTTTATTATTTTTATATTGAAGTATTTTCAATTTGATTTATTTTAATTTAAATTGGACCATTTAAAAGGGACTTTATTCAAACGACCTCCATTTTCGACGAAACAAATTTAATTGAGACCGTAACAGTAAATTATTGTTAGATTTCAATTTGCATGTCAATCGGGGTTATTTTGTGAGCATGGCAAAATAAAATGCAAATAAAAACGACCATTTGGACGTGAACGATTGCCGTTTGAGCAAACGGACTCAGAATTTGATGAAACAAGATTCATTAGGACTGTAACGTTAAATTATACAACGTCGTCCATTTTCGTAGTGAACGTGGTCTTATATAACCACAGTAGCCAATAAACAACGTTCAAAATTGCGATAAGCACGAAATAAAAATCGTTAGTCAACATTGCTTGTCACATCACATTAAAATATAATAAAACCCACCTATATGAACCCCCCAAACCAGAATTCTTCCATTCCCAATTCAATCCCATCAGCCATTTTTGCAAAAAATTCCCTATTCACTAAATAATTTATATCTTGAATTCTAGAAGGAATTTGCTATGGGGACCTGAAGCAAAAACGTAGATCGGGTCGAGGGCTGGTCGTTGACAAAAATTGGTGAGGTTTCGTCAGGTGTGGTGGCCGGAAATCACGAGGAAAGGTGGAAAACTATTTTCGTTTTTATGGGATTTGGTGGAGATTGGATTGTCGATAGATGGTGGAGTTAAATGGGAAGTGTTCAGGGAAGTCTGGGCTACGTTTTCTGTAACGGCCCCGGGTTTCGCCCGACCCGATCGATCGTTAGATCGACCAAGACCGTTCAAACCCGAATACATTAACTTTGGGAATACAACAACACCAGAACAACAACAACAGACTTTTATAAACATCATAATAATGTTACATCAGAGTACAGAATATTAGAGTACATCGAATAAAATTACAGTGGAAGATAAATTATAATATTTTAATACATTGCAGCGGAAACAATAAAATAGATACAGCGGAAGACAACTATGCTTTGGACACAGCTTTAAGCGTCGATCCAGAATCCTGCTCAAGAGATAAATATCTGCAAAAAGCTACTCGACTGCCCGTGTGGAAAAGAGGGCACCCGAGTTTGCAAAGTGAAACAAACTACGAGTCAGTCATGGGACTGGTGTGAGAATTCTTAACTAATATAACTAATAATAATAAGGCTAATCACAGGACCACGCCGCTAACGCGGAACGAGTTTACTCCATTGGATTGCTAGTGCATAAAATAAAGTGAATCGTTAAACAACGCAATGCTTTTAGAAAAATGGAGTCATCATAAGACTCAAGTCCTATCACACAATGCAACGCAAACCAGAGGATAGAGTTTTACCTTATGATGATTAAACATGCTTGGTACGATAAAAACGAATTTGATATTATTATTAGTGTATATATGATGTATCAATCCTAGGAAGCATAGCTACCATATACTATGCCTCCATACTAGTAATACAATCAAGTCCATAGGGTCGTATTGGGAATTGGGTTTCCATCATGAGTCAAGGCTAGGAACGATCTCCTTACCGATTCAAGACACTTTGGCTAATGTCTCAGGATTCCCCGCAGTGAACCCTTGGATCCTGCAGGGCCGGTCCGCACATACGATTTTGCGGATTGGCAATTCCTGAACACACGTTTCTCGGTCCTATAGGACCTAATATCCGAGGCGCCTCATTCCATCATCCACATAAGTAAAATGTCGGGCCGTGTAAAAACCCAAACACCACTTCTAGCTAGAAAGAAACGTGCAGCTGCTCTCCCTGCGTTCCCTTGCTCCGTTTTAGACTCAACCGGGTTGTGAGGCTCGTGAAGCTACGTTATACACAAAGCTACGCCAAAACAGATCGTGCTTTGATCATCAATCACAAGGCATGCTTTTCAACAAAAGCCTTGATCATTTGCATCTTAGCATGCCACATTGTCAATCCATACCATACCATTGATTCCTACCAATATATAACCTTTAAGCTCGTACGTCTTAGAGAAGGGTGTTAAACACCAAACAAATATATATTTAGCAGAGATAAACGAATGCCGTATAAAGGAATACAACGTCAGACATAAAATCCATTTTCAAGTCCGTTCTGGGTCTGAACGAAACCGGAGGCACCTTATTTCTCGCATATCCGAACAATCAACAAGTAGTCTGTACGACCACCATTGCATCCCCTTCAAGGTAGCTACTCCAATCATATGTGTCAATGGTAACTCATCCATTCAATCATAGGCGTCAATGGTAACTCATCCATTCGACATGAAGATCGTACCAATATATAACCTCTAAGCTCGTACATCTTAGAGAAGGGTGTTAAACACCAAACAGATATATATTTAGCAGAGATCATCGAATACCGTATAAAGGAATACAACGTCAGACATACAATGCATTTTCAAGTTCGTTCTGGGTCTGAACGAAACCGGAGGCACCTTATTCCTCGCATATCCGAACAATCAACAAGTAGTCTGGACGACCACCATTGCAGCCCTTTCAAGGTAGCTACTCCAAACATAGGCGTCAATGGTAACTCATCCATTCAATCATAGGCGTCAATGGTAACTCATCCATTCGACATGAAGATCGTCGGTCTTCAATCACCGTCTTCAACTCTTCGACTTAGATCGACGAATAATCATTTGAAATGAGATTGAACTCGGACTTTGCAAATGATCCTCGTATATATATATATATATATATATATAATTTAAAATCATTTCTTATCGTTAATATTAATTTATAACGATTAATCTCTATTTTTTATTTATATAAAAATAATTGAATTTTATTTAACAACACTTCATGTCAATAGGCGACATTGGCGCTGTTTTCACCCAAATTTGTTTTACAAATTTCTCTAAATCTAACCGTTGGATTTTAACATAATTCATATTGTTGGAAAGATCTTCCCAAGGCGAACCTAACGGTTTCAGTTTTGGGAAAAATCCGATGGTCGGATCTTTCGGTATAATAATTTAAAGACACGATTCCAAAATGCGAACTACCACGCTCGATTTGTTTGATTTTAGTTTCTATCTATCTATATATATATATATATATATATATATATATCCTTCATCCATATATTTTGCTAACAACAAATATCCCTATTTGTATATATAATATCAAGGTATAACATGACACACAATAATGTTTTATTTTTATTATAATTCACATTCACATACTATACACAACAATGTACATTTTTCTTTCATCTTTCAAATTACACAAAATGTATAATTTGTTTTCCTTATTCTTTTTAATGAAAATCCATTCATTAAAATGTACATTTCATCGTTATAGTCTTTACTGAAAATCCTTTACATAAATATGTAAATTTCATACTGTTGTTCTTTTACATGAAAAATGTAATTTCACTTTAATTCAATTACATGAAATATGTAACTTTTACTTTTATTCAATTACTATCTTTTCATTGGAGTCAACTTATATTAAATTGAAGTCGTTAAACGTTTAATTCTTTCCAATGAAAATGACACTAAAATTATGCCTCATTTTAATATATGAACATGACACTAAAAACATGTTTCATCTTCAATATATGAACATGATCTTAAAAATATATTTATTTTTGAAATAATAACATAACACTAAAACATGTTTTAAATTTCATATATTAACATAACATTAAAAATACCATTATATTTCATATAATTAACATGACTTTAAAATATGAAGCTATTTCATATGCATTCACATAATTCCAACACATGTTTTTATTTCATATGCATTAACGCTACTCCAAACATGATTTTATTTTCATATACTTTAATGCTACTCCTAAATATGATTTTATTTTCATATGCAATTAAATGACATTAAAACAAATGATTATATTTATTTCTTATGCACTCATGTTACACTAAGAAACATGATTTCATTTTCGTATGCATGTTCATGATTCCAACTATAATCTAAAAATTGGTTATTCTATATGCTATCCTTTTATAATAATATTATTTTCAAAAATATTAATTTTGGAGTTTCTCTTTTAATATTCATTATAAAATGGGTAAAATAAATCGATAAACTCGTTCGGGTTTTTTTTCTAAAAATGCGTTGCTATTTTTAAAACGGATTAAATAGCCTAACTCATTTTCTTATCCATTTGTATTTTATAATGGGCTAGACCTCTCACATTAAGCCTACGACTTGTGGATGCTGGATGTGCCGGTCGGTTCCGGGCAGACTTATTCCACAAGTTGGGCTTAACCTCGTGTCATGGCCCGTTTCGTATTTGTGCACTTGGACCTCTCACATTAGGTTCAACATTAGTGGCTACTGGATATGTCGGTCGGGTCGGGGCAGACTTCCACCACAAATGTAACCTAACCTCATGTCCAAACACGATTATAATTTATAATTATAATTAATTTTTCCAAAACATATTATTTGAAATTATCCTTTACATTAAGGAATCTCAATTTTAAGATATTCTTTATTTCTAAATATCTCGATTTCAAGTATCTTAATATAAATTGTAACTTTTCATATTATTATGATTTTATAGTAACAACCTTTTCAAGATGTTCCATTTTGAAACCATATTTTTTTTACTTTAACATATTGATACCAAAGATGTAATCTTTTTAATTGAATCCTTTTATTGTAACTTTTAGACAATAAAGACATAATCTTTCTAAATCAACGTCAATTAATTCCATTAATTGAATATAAAATAAAAACATTCCTTTAATTCAAAATTGATAACGTTTTGAAAACAAATCTTCTTAATTTAACATATTGACAACTAAAAAGGTAATCTTTTTAAATTCTAACTTTTTCTTTTTATTGTAACCTCATCCTACTATGTTTCTACTATTACATTAAAAATGTGTTTTTAATGTAAAAAATATTTCTTAATAAAAATATGATTCTTTCTAAGTTTTGTAATATTACATTAAAGATATGTTTTTAATGTAAAACATATTTCATAATGAAATATGATTTTTTTTCTAAGTCCCTAATATTAACATTAAAGATGTGTTTTTAATGCAAATCATATTTCATAATGTAATATGATTCTTTTCTCAGTTTTTCTAATATTACATTAAAGATATGTTTTTAATGTAAAACATATTTCTTAATAAAAATGTGTTTTTAAACGTAAATCATATTTCTTAATAAAATATGATTCTTTTACTACTCTTTTTATGATTAATATTAAAAGTGCGTTTTTAATGTAAATCCTATTTCATAGTAAAATATAATTCTTTTACTACTCTTTTTATTTCCTGTTATATTTGCGTTGTGAACACGAAAAAAAATGAACTTATTTGTCTATGTAATATTTGCATTGTGAAATGCAAACAAAATATATCTCAAGTCTTGTCCTTTTTATTACCAAATATAATATTGATAAAAGTGTATTTTAAATCTTATCCTTTTTATTAACAAATATAATGTTTATAAAAATGTATTTTCAAACTTGTTTCTTTTATTTGTACATGGAATGTAAGTAAACATGTTAAAACAATTACAGTCTTTTTATTTAAACATAAAATCCAAATAAAAGTGTGTTTCATAATCTTGTCTTTTTATTTATATATGGAGTATAAATAAAATGCAAATTAAAATATATTTTCTAATCCTATCTTTTTATTTACACATAGTATGTAAATAAATAATATGTTAAACAAGTTTGTCTATTTATTCACACATGGAATGTGAATAAACATATAATAACCAATTTCGTCTTTTATTCACATATGGAATGTAAACAAACATACAGTAATCAATTTCGTGTTTTTATTCACATATGGAATGTGAACAAACATATAATAATCAATTTCGTATTTTTATTCACATATGGAATGTGAACAAACATATAATAATCAATTTCGTCTTTTTATTTACACATGGTGTGTAAACAAAAATATAATTAAAAAAAATGAATAAATAAATCTAACAACGAAATAATTTGTCTTGATTTGGCAAATTGATTACAACTCTGTACTCAACATGATTTACAATTCTAATGTTAACATAATTTAACAATTCTTGATTTGCTAAACATGACCATTTCAAATAAATGATATTTTAACAAATTCAATAACAATAAAATATCATAAAAAATTTGATATTGTAAATTGGATAAAAAAAATTTAACCCAATCAAATTCACAAAACAAAACAATATTTTAATTAGATTAAAATTCTGGTTTAATCTAAATTACCAAACGCGATGTTTTATATCGGATCCATACAGATCTAAGCGATAAAATGACAGATCTACACAATACAACGCAATACAATCCATCAGAACAATCAGCACAATACATCACAACACAGATCACACAGATAATTATTTAATGAAATAAAATAAAATAATTAAATAAATAAATTAAATTGTGAAAATCAGAGATTCTCACATCGGTTTGGCTGAAAATTCAACTGTCTCCGTTTCAGATCTAGTCAGTACCATCGCGAAGATCTCAGAAAGACGACTCCAACGCAACAAACGGTTCGCAAAACGGACCTCGTATGGAAAAGATATCGCGATTCAAACATTTGGAAAATTTTAAATAAAAAAATAAATTAATAATAAAATAAATTAAACCTCTCTTCTTCCACCATCAGTTCAGACCCGATATCACCCATAACCAACGCCTCCAAACCTCCCTGTCGCACCTCCTCTCGGACCACCAGGACTCGATCAGACCTCGCCACCTCGACCGCTATCACCTGCTCCACCATCGGCTGGATTAAAGCTCTCTGAATGCTCTTTAATTTGGCGTTGGAAACTTTTGAAATGGTTTCGTGAATTAGGAGAATTTTAGAGATCAAAATGGGATGTTTTCAGCCATAGAAAAGAAGAGGGTGGCGGCTGTTAGAAAATAGAATTAGGGTTTGTTTTTAAAAAGGGTATATTTATATTAAAATATTATTTAATTGAACCCTTAAGGCCCTTTAATTTGTATGTTACAAAGGAAAATGAATTGAATGATTGGAAAGGATTCATGTTTCCAAAATATTCTCTTTGATTGTTAGATGCGCAACCCTTTTTCCTTAATCAAGATATATATACCATGTTTTAATTGTATATTAATTCAAATTGATCAAGTTCACAGGCAATAAAGATAATTAAAATATGTAGTGTAAATGCATGACGAAAGGAAATAACGCATATTTCTGCACATATAAGTTTGCATAAAGTCTCAATATTTCTCATTAATTACATACCAAAATTTTATCCTGCTCAAAATGTAATTAAATAATTTCTTTATTAAGAGTTGTAGATATTTAGCTCAAAAATAGGCAACTAACCATTTTGTAGTGAAAAGAGCCATAATGGGCACAAACTACTTACTTCATATTTTGAAATAATTAAGGATCAACACGTGAATATGTGATATTTCTTGCAAATTAGTGGTTTTCCATATTATTTGAAAGTTGCTCCTGTTTTGATTATCTTCCATGTTAAATCATTGACTTCATAGCATACTTTATCTTCCATGTTAAATTAGGTGCTGATAAACCAAATAAACAACTAAAAAAAAATCCTTTTTATTTATATTCTCTAAGTTAAGGTCAATGACAAATTAACATGTTTCTTAATTAAACATAATTTCCCAACTAATGTCAATTAACTTATTTTTTTTAATTAATGTCTATATTAACATGTTTACATGTTCACGAATCAATGTTAAGTAGCACGTTTTTACTTAATAAATGTCATGTTTACAAATCAAAACCAATTAACATATTTTTATTTTAAAGCTAAGCGTTAATTTTGCATCATATTGTCTTACCATATATGTACCATTGATTACATTCACTTTTATTACTAAGGAATTCCAATACCTTTCAACATTTCCACTTTTGTAATTTTTATTTAAAATCATTTTAATTTCAATAACTAAATTAAATTACATACGCTTAAATAATCGAAACAAACGGGATGTAAAAATAACAAATTTATATTCCATATTCTTCAAAATAGCTTAAATTAAAAACTAAAATTGGTTCTAAAATTCCGGATTGTTACAATCTCCCCTACTTAAAATCTTTTCGTCCTCGAAAAGGAACGAAGCTAAAAGTTGTTTAAGTATCCTATCTTAAACATTTTTATTTGTTGATTAACTTTTAAAATATATAACTTTTATATATTGAAAATCATAATTCCTAATAGCGGATTATATATATAATCAAAATACGTTAATTATGAACTGGGCACTCTCAACTCATTCTAGGGCATTACTAACCCCATCTCTAATGAGTTTTCTCATTCTAGGATACTGCTGATCCTATCTCTAATGAGTATTCTTATTGGATATTACTAATCCAATCTCTGATGAGTTTTAAAAATTGTGACAACCGCGGGTCTCGAACCCCCGACCTCCCGTAAAGCAACACTACGCACTAACCACTGTGCTAAAAGATCTTTTGTGTTAGCATTTCGAGAGGGGTGTTACAGACCACCCTCCTTAAAGAGCCCAACGTCCTCGTTGGCTCATATCACTCACCACTCAGGCGTTGTGCATGTAACCCGCATCAGTACCACACCGACCGACATCCACAACATTACACACACAATTCCAGCTGGGTATAGGCTCTGATACCAAATTGTGACAACCGCGGGTCTCGAACCCCCGACCTCCCATAAAGCAACACCACGCACTAACCACTGTGCTAAAAGATCTTTTGTGTTAGCTTTTCGAGAGGGGTGTTACATTTTCTCTTCTGGTCGGAGGGTCTGAAATCGACTATGGTGGGCGGCATTGTGAGATGATCGAAGACCGTCGTATTGGACTGTTTTAAAAGTGATAAACAGAAATCCACTTATTTCGGCAGCTATGGTCGATGGGAGGGTGTGGCGCCTGAAGGTAATTGATGGAGGGAAGGCGCTGGTTCGATTCACGGTGGTCCGGTGGCTGGCGATGCTGCGTGGCGGTAGCTATGTCGAGATAAACGGAAATGGGTCGAAGCCATTTTCTGGCGGCTAGGGGTGGAGCTAGATGGTTGGACTGCTAGTGATGGGGGGTCTCGGATAGGGGGTTACGCCAGCGTGGACGCGGTGGTCCCAGGTCCATCGGTGGCGGAGGAAATGGCGGAGGAAGATGGGGTTTTGGTGAAAAAGGGGCATCGTGATTTCAGAAGGATTTGGGAGGAAGGAGTATCGGGTTTCTAGGGGTATCGGTTTTGAAACTGCGTGATGAACAACGAAGGGCGTGGAAGGCTGGACACGTGGTTAAGTTTGGTCAAGCACCGTAATTAAGGAGGTAATTAATAAATTTATTTGTTAATAAATTATTGTTAAAATTATATAAACTTTAAATAGCGATAACTTCATCATAAGTTAATGAAATCTGACTAAACGGGATCTGTTGGGACCGTGGCGACAGAGGCTACGCATACACGCTAATCCAGTCAGAAACGGGAGCAGTTGGAATTCTTTGTAATTTTAAACGTAGTTTAAAATTATATGAAGATGGCGTTGAAATCATCGATCGATATAAAACGGTCAGTAAATTCTCACACTTCTCTGGACTGCTATGATGTGATAAATCCATATAATTTAAAACATCATTTGTATTAGTTAGTTGGATGCTATGGTTGCTATTGTATGATTGGTTGACGCTATTTATTCGTCATCTTAATGCATTATATTAGTGAAATCATTTCATATTTCATTATCAAATATTATAATTGACTGTGTTGCAGGAAAGAACAGGTAGGAGGAATCAAACCGGATTTCTCAAATTTATTTTATGTTAATTATTGATCATATTTCTCATATATGTGAATTGACACCCCAAAATGATATCAAACCTTTTCAGATTGAACATATGGTAAATCATGTTGTGATTTTTAATCAATCGACATTATTGATTAAGTAGTTGGCAGTAAGGGCCTAGAATAAATTATTTATGGCGTCGTTTTGCCGCTAGGCGAACTGACGAAGATTAAAGTTATAAATTTATTTTTATAACTGAAATGGAATTTTAATTGATCTTATACAAGTTAATTAAAATAGAAATTTATAAATATATTCATATTTATAATCATGTTTTATCAAAGAATTTATTTAAAAGTTTTATATGATGAAGTATGATGTCATTAATGATCAGAAAAGTAGAAACAAATATATTGATTAGTAAAATTGAATAAAGTGTTTTATAAAACAATTAAATGATATTTTTAAATTAATTAAGTTATTAATTAATTTAAGAAGGGGAAACGGTGAATGAATATCAGTTAAGAATTAACTGTTGATGACGGTCGATAAAGGAGACTGTTTTAGTTGAAGTTGACAATTTGGTTGATTTGACTTTGATAAATCAAATAAAAAAATTTCAAATATTTGTTAAACTTAATAAAGGTTGTTTACAATTAGTTAATTTTTGATTAACTATATTGTAAAAATGATTAACAAGTTAATTATCGTTAATGAGGTTAATTATAGTTTAATGATCTTTTTAAAAGGTTAATTATTTTATTTCTAGTTAATAATGGAATTAGTTAATGTAGTAAATGTTATAATTAATTATTATTTTAATTAATTAAAGTGATTACTTTGAATTAGAAGTAACCCGATGTCGATAAGATGAGGTAAAGTTTAATAAGAATTTATAGGAGATGAATTGGAAATCAGTTAACGGTTTAACTGATGTGTACGGTTGATAAAGTGGACTGTTTTAACTGAAGTTGACGATTAGTTTAAATTGTTTTAAATTAATCTAATCAATAGTTTCCAAAAATACGAATATAGTTAGAAGTTAGTTAATCTTTGATTAACTATACTTTAAAGGGAATTACCAAACTTAAGTTGTTAATAAAGTTAATTATTATTTTATAATCCCTTAAAAATGATTAACTACCCTATTTCTAATTTATAATGGAATTAACTACGATTAAAGTGGTTAATATTTAAGTAGAATTATCATTTTAAATAATGATAATTAAAGAGATTATTTTAACGGTAAATTAAATTAAAGAAGTGAACAAATGAAAACAAGTTTGATTTCGGTCTAGTAAGAGCTTAAAAGGGATTTATGCTCCATGATTACAAACAAGATGGGTAAAGGGGATTCGAAAGCTAATGTGAGGACCTCAATAAGGTTTATTTAATTAAATAAACCGAGTATGATTAAAATAGGGATTTAAAGAGGTTCGGTAAATATTTACATAAGAAACTAAGTAAAGAGACTCTAAGGAGGTTACCAATGTAAGGAAGGGGCTATAAAACCATATTTGAATCCAATGGCAAATAGGATTTTGTTGCGTAGTTTGCTTAATCAAGAAAGGAGAATTTACATGTAAAGTGGGTTTTCGAATAAAATGAAATGATTTACAAAATCATAGTGAATAGAAGTGGGAATGGAATACCAGGATTTTTAGTTGCAAACTCTTATTGTCTGGAGATAAGAACGGGGTCGATCAAGGTCCGAGAGGTAATTAAAATACCCCAACTTGGGCGACTTCCCTATTATCAAAAGATGATATTTGTTTGCAATGGTAGAGGATGTTGGGAATGATTTATTGACAAAACGTTGAAATATTAATTCGCAATGGTTTAGAAATATAATAAAACCATTGGGTTTAAAATAATCAGTGTATTATTTGGGTCAGACACGAAGTATGATTTTCCTTATATATTGGAATTAAAAGCATAACGCTATTATGAAATAATGAAATGGTATGTTTTCGACAAACACATATGTGCAAAGAGATAAGTCGATAAACTATGGTTTTCATGAAAGATAAGGAATAAAGAATGACATTAGTTTCGAAATATAATCATATATTGGAAATAAACTAAAATTCCAAAAGCGCGATTGTTTTAAAGTTAACAGCCCGTTTGAGGGTATATTATAGGAAATACGTCTCTTGACGATATTTCAAACATATAAGATTTTTAATTGAAATTATACCTTTTGGTTAATTATAAATAAAATGATATTTCCAGTGATTAATGAAACGGAAAGGAGTTATGAAGCGATAGCGATATTTTAAGACCAGAGAATACGGAAAGGGTTTAAGAATCGAAATGGTGTTTTTCCAAGCTAAGGAGAAATAAAAGATGTTTTTATGAAATATAAGAATATGTCCGAACAAAGGAGATAATTGTAAATACGTTATTCAAAAATGAGTATTGATAAATGTTTTCAAAGTAATAAACCAGAAGAGTTTGTTGTGATATAATTTGTGAGATCGTTTATAATAATCAATAAATGATTCAACGAAGTATTTTAATATAAATAACCTGAGCTACCAATGGACTTAACAACACTGTTATGATTTGATTGTTAAACAACCGACTATCAAATGAAATATTCTATTTAATTTTGACGAGTTGTTTCGAAGAGACCGGGATGAGAACTAGACCCAAAACCACTTAGAATCAACTGTGCGATCGCGACTAATGTGAAGGCTATAAAGATGGAGCATTGAAGACCATAGATCTTCATAAATGGAAGAACCACATACAATATCTGAGTCGATGCAGAGATATACTGGGGTTCTGTCATGGTTGAGATCTACGGATTGCAAGGACTTCTCGCTACTGATCCTTGGGGGTGATTCTTATATACGATGCGGTAGGAGGGTGCCTTCGGTTCATCCTGTTCCTGGATGACTTGTATGGACGAATGTCTGACAGAGTATTTCCAGATGGTCACATACATTGATTTCTTCAAACGTGCCCAGTGTATTTTTGAGGACGTCTATCAGTGATTTGACGGATCTGATGATGTGGCATTCAAAATGATGTACTGATCTAAAAAGGAAGAAAATCATAGCCTCAAGCCTCATCAACCGGGAAATGACAAAAATCGGGCAGGCAGCATGGCTATGTGGGTTACTCCCATTAGGGTGTATAATCACCTATCTAGAGAAATTCCCTTTTGCTTCTTTAATCTATCGATGCTGTCCCTTTTTTAGGAAACGGTTGCTGATCCCAACCGTTGGTGATATACATTCGATACACTCAAGCGAAATGAGTGGTCGGTCATGTGTGGGCCGGGTTGCAAGACGTTTTTGTTGAACCCAATGTATTCGCCTCTAGACATACACTATCAGCAGGTGGTCCTATACCTTGTCATAGTCGAAATCCAATTTCTAATAAGTGCCCGCTGTTTTTGATTGTATACTATATATGTAGAGCGTGAGATGCCAGCGTTCTGCTAGATTGTTATTTATTTATGGTTTGATAGATACTATTGTAATATCAGAAAAGATATTGATTTCAAAAATGGTTTGGGTTATAGTAAGGTAAAAACCATCTGTGTTTATGTGTGGGCTGGTCTTACTATTATCCTTTTTATTTCGAAAGAATTTCCAAAGCTAAACAAGTTATTTGTGTTGTGAATTTATCACTGAAGGTATTCCAGACTGACCCGGTGAATTTTGCTTTGCATCAAATGTGCTTGGGTCAGACCGAGTATATTTCCAGGTTAGGTTTTGCTTGGAGTTTCAGGAGCTGGAAGCAGAAGGCTTCGCCGTTGGTTATTCAAAGTTATTTCCGCTGTGTCTGATATATGATGTACTCTGATGATTGGTGTGTATCTGTAGATACGCAGTTTACTTTATAAAGGTATTTGATGTATATTATTTATTCGTTCCACTGTGAGATTCTGATGTGTTCTTCTTCTTTCTTCTATTCTAACCTTTCTTTCTTTTCTCACCCTCTAACTTCTTTCTATTAATAGTCGGGGTTCGATACTTGGATTTTTGGTAGGTGATACGGGATTATGTATTATTGTCAAAAATTCGAGCGTCGAAATTTTTCCTTGGCTGTTACATAAATATTTAGCTATGAAGTTTCGTGATTGACTTATTCTTTTGCTAGACAGTGCAAGCGTATGATATTTTCTATATATGTTATTTCTCAATGAATTTGATTTGCATATACCATGTTAACTACCACTGAAATCGTTGATATTATAAGCTGTTGATCCATATTTAACTAGTTATATCAATGTGATTGGTGAACCCTTTACAATACATGATTTGTTTCCCAATAAAATTTGAAATTCCATTGATTTAGGGAGAATGATTTTTATGATAGGCAGCAATTTACATCAAATCTTCTGCAAAAGAAAAGAAAAGGAACGTTCCAATTGCTTAACATTGTAAACTGTATTTGTAACTTCATTCATTCTTCAATTTTGTCCGTTAAGTTGATGTCTATTCACACTTAATTTTTTTAGTTTTAGTTTTTATACTACTACAGAAGCTTCATGGAAATTATGTTACAACGAGTACCATGAATTCATTCCTATGGTTGTGGATATCTCCGGTATGAACGACTTGCATGAAATATCTTAAAATAATTTAATCTTATGATTATAGCATCATCAATTCAATGAAATATCTTACAGAGCATCACATCTACTAAAGTTGTATGTTGTTTTGGAAAAATCCCTATGTATCTACACTTCAGTGATGCATTTTAGATGGCTAAATAACCAATAAGAAAAGATAAGGTATTATCAATCGATTAGAAATATATTCTTCACGGCAAGGAAATATCATGAACTAATTTTAGAATATAATTTACAATTTCAATTTCGTTCGCTTTGCTAAATGCGATGAGGTTAGAAAGGTTAATAAATGAGATTCTTCATTGCAAGGAAATGGAAAAAAAGTTGTAGAAAAATATAGACCATAGACATATGTAAAATTGAAGTTAAAGTCTGTACTTTTTTATTCCATCTTCTTCATGGTTATACTGCAGAACATCAACATGCCATACTTTTAAATGAAAAAATTGCAAAATTTCTTTCGCTACAAACCAAAACATATTTAAACATGTCATATTTAAAAATAGAAATAATTGAGATACTATTCAGGGGACGTAATTGTTGTTTGAGATAATAGTGTACTGTATTTATTTGTGGTTTTGATTTAATGTATGTAAATTCAATAGATAGACAAATCTCAATTATCAAAATCTTCAAAAATAATTTGATAACGTGGAGTGTTAGATAAAACTCAGTTTTGATACTTATTAGAAATGTTTTCTTTAAATTAATTATTATTGTTCCTACATTACTTTTTCATTAACCCAGGTTGATGAGTCATCAAAAGATTCAGTTGAAGAATATGAATTAGATGACATTTAGAGATTTTTTTCTACCTGAAATTTATTCATCAAATTTACAACTACACGTTTTTGAAAGTTATCATAGTTTTATCATTTCTAGAAAAGCAAATTACCTTGCCTATTTATACATAATCGATATTTTTTCCATGTATATTTCCTTTTTCTTTTTTGAATAGGTTGAAAGTATAGGCTTCTCGGTTTTATCACATTACTTTCACTTATAAAGCTTTAAATTATAACTTGAACATAGGTTTTGGTGGAAAAGTTATGAATTTTAAACGGGCAAATAAAAACAAAGTTTACAACATTGAATATTTGATTATTTGCGCTATGAACTTGATTTAAAATTGGCTTTTTGTTTATTACCAGGTTAAAATTGAATGTATACATACAAATATATATATCTTTAAAATACATATATACAATTCCTTTTCTGTTTGTGCCTTCTGTTCCTATTTTTAAACAGGAAAAAATTTAAGAATATCTTTTGTGATTCTTAAAATTTAGTGTAGATGTTATATATGTATATATATATATATATATATATATATGTGTGTGTGTGTGTGTGTGTGTGTGTGTGTGTGTGTGTGATTCTTATTTTGGAAAGTGTAGTTTGCTAACAAAGATATATATCAACTCTTATTTTGGATATCGTGGTTGAATGAGAATGGAACAATTACTACTATGGTTAAGATACATTGATGTTTAATTAGTAATATATTTTATACACAATAAATAATATTGTGAAATTTTTTACCTTCATTTCAACATTTTATATTTGCTTATTATCAAGGTTTATTATTATAGTTAATTGATAATCAGAGTCTTAATACTTACTTTTGGGTATACTTCCAGTAAAGAATGAAAAAATTGATGTATGTCTTAACAGCCTAATTAATGTAATAAATAAGTTGGAACCAGGTTTTTATGTATGTTATCTTTATCCAAATACCATTGCTTTGCACTGTTTTTTGTGCAGTTAAACGGCTACACAGTCGGCGATATCCATGCCCCGTGGAGTGGATCTGCAACAACTCTACCTACAACCATTCCCATTCCTGAAGACCTGCATTGTACATTCTTTCTTCTGATCATTGCAATGTGATATTGGTTGGAGCATCTTTCAAAATGCAAAACTCATGTTATAGGAAAGAATTAATATTTACAGATGTTCTTATTTTATTTTATTTTTTGTTGAAGAAGACCGAAACACATCCCTATTGGCTGCGATAGATATTTTATTTGATGTTCAAAAATCTGCCCCACCCCTTTTTTTTGATTTGTATTCCAGTAGTACCGATTTGATTTTGTCTATTTTAATTTATTTTACAAGTTTTTCCTCTAAAACATGGAGTTCAGTTCAGAAAGTGGGCATGAGATTGATTTGAGTGAAAATGATATGCTCAAGCTTAGAGTTGCATCTAACGTTAATGAAATTACATGCACAACAATAACCCAAAAGCCACACATCTACATAGGTTAACAGGCTAAAGCAAGCAGGGATATGTTGAAACTGAAGTATGCATACATTGAGCACTCTAAAGCTGGAAAATGCATGGACTGGAACATGCGGACTCGACTGAGCGAAATTAGGGTGAGATGCACAGGTCCTTCGCAGTGAGTGGATCAGTCAACATATGACATGGTAATGATGGAAGCTGATGCATTTTGTAACAACCTGCATTCTACGCATCGGAGAATCATAGAATATTTATTTCTTTCTTATACGAAGTCGTATGGTCATGTGGCTTTGGGAAACGACCATTGGGGTCATTTCCCATGTTCATGATTTTGCCGATTTTTAAATGTCCGTTTTGCCCCTAGTCGATCTTGTTTCAGCCATAACTTTTTATTGGAAAGGAATTTTGACCTGAAACCATTTCCATTGGCTTCGGATGATGGTTTACCTTTCCGTAGAGTGGTCACTTGTGGAAAACGGACTTACCATTTGGGAGAAATGGCTGAAATAAGGTTTGGAAGGTAAAAAACTGCTTAACCGGGCCAAATAGGGTGATTAGTGAATGAGCCCATAACCCATTTCGGGATTAGGGTTATGGGGAGGCTGAAAAGAGTTAGGGTTTCATTCCATTTCAGTTTTCTAGCCTCCACTTACCTCTTAGAAACCCTAAAAATGGCCTCCAACCTCTAAATCACCTCCAAATCACTTTCTAATCAAGGATTAAGCTTAACAACATCAAATAAAGGGAGATCTTCACCAAATCAAGACTAGATCTGCTATTTAGCATTGGTATTCGTGCCATATCAGAGATTTATTTCAGATCTAAGGTTTATTTGTGGCTAAGGTGAGTGATTCGCATAGTTCCTCACTAATTATGGTCAATTAAGGGTAACTAGTGAAGATTAGCGAATTTATACATTAATAAATTCTGGAAAAATATTTATAAATTCTTAAATAATGTTTTAGACCTCTGTTAGAAATTGGGTTTGATTAGGTTAGGTTTTGCTAATCATATCATTAGTTTTACTTAAGCACGCTTAAGGGAAAATATGGGTTTTTGGCTATGTTTGATCCATTTTAACCTATCATATTGTTGTTTTGATGTTTGTGGTTGATTATACATGTTGCTATGACTGTATGGTATGCTTTGTGATTGATTAGAATAGATAGAATGGTCGAAAATGTCGTCGAATGGCGCGAAACAACTCGTTGGACAAAGTGCAGGAATTCAGATCGGATGGGGGATTGAGGGCCGGATCGGATCGACCAATAGGGTCGGGGAACCACATCACGAACCAAGCCATCTCCTCCGAGTCGAACCGTCTGTGTGAGGTCCACGAGCATCAAATGTGAACTGCCTCTCATACCCGATCCGAACCACTCGAGAGAAGGAGCTCCGACCCGATCCGCTCATGGATGATGAGCACGAACCGTTTATACTTGGCATGGAGGAGCGCTTTCTCCGACCCGAACCGCCAGAAGGACCCCGACCCGAACCCATAGATGGAGATGGACTTGGAGACCCCGACCCGACCCGCTGGGGGTGTTGACGATCCAAACCGCCACCAGGTGGATGCCACGAGCCAAACCGTGTTGACGATGGAGACCTGAGGGCCGAACCGAATCAATGCTTAAGAGAGGGATCTGAACCGATCCGGTGATGACCAAAAACCCGAGATGCAAAGGTAGTCCAAATGGAAGTTAGAGCTCAGGATCCAGTTGGGAACCAGTGAGTTCACTTCATGATTGGGCTTTGTTGCGGGACGTGTGCTAAGGAGTTGTCGACGTTCATAACTTCGATTCACCACTGAAAAGGAATGATGGGCTACGTATCAGTGCAGTAGAGTCACCGTGACTCGAGGGGCAAAGTGATTGTAGTAAGACTATGAGCCAGTGCAGTGGAGCCATTATGACTCCATGGGGCAGAGTGGACATAGTAAAGGATTAGTAAGGCTATGAGCCAGTGCAGTGGGGTGTGTACGACTCCATGGGGCAAAGTGGACATAGCGAAGGATTAGTGGCTATGGATCAGTGCAGTGAAGCCGTTGTGACTTCATGGGGCAGAGGGATCATAGCAAAGTATTGGGTGATCAAAGTGGTGGATATCATATGCTTTACGCACTGAGTGAGAGATGTGAGGATAGTTGCTATGCTTGATTGTTTGCCATCACTATGACATGCACACCCCCACCCCCGTATGCTTATACACCATATGTTAGTGGCACCTTAGAGTGTTGTACAGTATGTAGTGCTAACTCTTTGGTTGTAGGTTCAGGTATGGTTTAGTATACCTGTTATTGTTCTGTTTAGCTGCTTATTGCTCATACCAGACTTTTTTCTGACACAGAGTTTTATGTCTCTTCTTATTACTCTGGGTGCTCCTAAACGAGTAGACTAGAGACATGTTAGCTGGTGATGCACGAGTAGCTGATCCGGAGGCGAGCAGGAGACTTCCACGTATGATATATATATATATTCTCCCTGTGTTGTTGGTGGTCACTACTTGGGCATTAGTAGTGTACCTTCCTTATCTTGCTTTTAGAGACAGTTTTAAAAGTTGTAATAAGGATGTTGTGGAACATAAGCTGTATTTGGATTTTCCGCTGCTATGATAGTTTGTTTTCAGCTTATGCACTGTCTCACCTGTTTCGTGTCAAGTATATGTTATGATTATATTTTATTCCATGCGTTGTGAGACATATTACAGGTTCTTTATTGATTCTACGTCTTCTTCCTTTTCTTCTGACGACCGTCCCGTGCTAACTGGACATGTGTACAACGCACTTTTGGAGTAAATGTCGGTTGGTGCAGGGCGGGCCGTCAGATTTGGTATCAGAACTCTAGGTTGCGTAGTTAACCTAGGAAAAGACACTAGGGAGAGATAGTACGTATATGAGAGTCCTTATTTGTGATTACTTTGGTTTTCAAAAGCTATATATATACTATTAGTAGTATAAGGATGAAGTCGTACTGCACTAGCACCACTATGGAGATAGTTAATCGTTTTCTCTTTACAGATTGAACGATGAGTCGAGACACGAGGGCTGCTGGTAGAGGGGCCAATAATGGGAATGCTCCTGACATGAGGACGATGTTCACTGACTTCATGAGAGAGATTCTTAGGGATGTTCAGGGAGAAGTTCCCAATGACCGTAATGGTGGTGGTCCAGTAGTGCAGGCGCCTAGGGCCGATTTCACCAAGCCGTGCATGGATTACACTAACCTTGGTGGGAAGCCGTTCCATGGAACGGAGTCGGCCACGGATGTTCAGGATTGGTTGGATAGCTGTAATCGTATCTTCGACGACTTGGGTATCGAGGATGCGATGAAGAGAAGGCTAGCGTCTCGTCGGCTGCAAGGGCGAGCGATGAATTAGTGGAATGATATTAAGACAACCACTCCAAAGGATCAGGTTACTTGGGATCAGTTTAAGGCTCGCTTTAGCGACAAGTTAATCACAGCTGCTCAGAAGTCGGAATTGTTTAGGAAGTTCTTGGAGCTTAAGCAGAATGGTAGGGCAGTCTCGGACTATATTGCTGAGTCCGACACTTTGTCGAAGTTTGGATTATCCCTTATCGATACTCCTGAGAAGAAGAATGAGAAGTTCATTACTGGTTTGGATGGATACTTAAGGGAAAGGCTTATCAACCACATCGATGAGACTTTTGAATCGATTGTGGGGAAAGCTTTGAGATCAGAGAGTCTTTACCCTAAGTCAAAGACTGAGGTTGCATCTGCAGAAGGGCTGAAGCTGCAAGCAGGCGGTGGAGGCAAGAATAACACTCAGAACAAGCGGAAGAAGAACCAAACTAAGGATGGCCAGAAAAAGACCAAGAAAGATGTTGAGTGCTTCAGCTGTGGTAAGAAGGGCCATTATGCCAAAGAATGTCGGGCCAAGCCAGCGGATAAGAAGTGCTACAACTGTGGCCAAGTTGGACATCATAAGGATAAATGTCCACAACATCTTAAGGAGAAGCAGATTGTGAAAGCATATGCTATCAGTGCTATTCCTTCTTCATCGAATGCTACAACTGCGATGGAGAAAGGAAAGAATGTCATCATTCATGGTATGCTTTCTATTCTTGATGTGTACCTGTTCGAGTTTTGTTTGATACTAGGGCTTCCCGTTCCTTCATATCTAGTGACCTGGTAGGTAGGTTGGGACTGGAACCTAAGATAGTCGATAGACCGTTGGTTGTGACGAACCCGATTGGTGGTTCGACTAACCTTAGTATGATTTGCCGAAATTTGGTCTTATCGAGTCATGGATGTATGTTTGTGTGTGATTGCTTTGTTTTAAGCTTTATTGGGTATGGCATTATATCGGGGGTCGATTGGCTCCAAAGATACGTGGTGGTGGTAGACTGTGAGGGCTTTTTGGTGACAGTTAGCGCGGATGATGGGCGGAGGGTAGTGTTTGGTAGTCTACCTAGTGATGGGGTAATGGCTAGTTTTATAAATTCCTTAGACATCCCGCATGATGAGTTGTCAGATGTGCCCGTGTTTGGCCAGTATCCGGATGTCTTCGAGGAAGTGACCGGACTTCCACTACACCGAGAGATTGAGTTCCGTATTGATTTAGTGAAAGATGCCAGTCCTATAGTGATGCCACGTCGTCGTATGGCACCAAGGGAGCAGCGAGAGCTCGGGGTGCAAGTAAGTGATCTTTTGAAGAAGGGGTTTATTAGAAGAAGTGTCTCCGAGTAGGGAGCACCAGCTGTGTTTGCCACTAAGGCAGATGGTTCCCTTTGTTTGTGTGTGGACTATCGCGAGTTGAATAAGGTGACGAGGAAGAATAAGTATCCTCTACCGCGGATAGATGATTTGTTTGATCAACTGGAAGGAGCAAGAGTGTTCTCCCAGTTGGACCTCGCGACAGGATTTCATCAGCTCCGAGTAGCGGCTGAGAGTGTTCCGAAAATGGCATTTAGGACGCCGTCTGGATTCTATGAGTGGTTGGTCATGCCATTTGGGTTGACCAATGCACCAGCATACTTCGTGGATCTTATGAATCGGGTATTCAGAGATCAGCTGAATAAGTTTGTTCTAGTGTTCGTAGACGACATCCTTGTTTACTCAAGGACAGAGGAAGAACACAAGGGACATTTGAGGATAGTGATGGAGGTGTTGAGAAAACACCAATTGAAAGCGAAATTTTCTAAGTGTCACTTCTGGAGGAGGGAAGTGAGATTCTTGGGCCATGTTGTTTCAGTGAATGGTATTGCCGTGGACCCTGCGAAGGTGGCTATGGTACAGGATTGGTCTACGCCCAAGAATGCAACAGACGTGAGAAGCTTCTTGGGGTTAGCTGGATATTATCGTAAGTTTATCCAGGACTTCTCCAAGATAGCAGCACCGTTGACTCAGTTGACTAAGAAGAATCAAGCATTCGTCTGGGACGGAGTGTGTGAGAATGCATTCAAGATTCTAAAAGAAAAGATGACGCGTGCACCAGTGTTAGTCATTCCTAAAGGGAATGAAGAGATGACGGTATACACGGATGCTTGTAGTACCGGACTAGGTGTTGTATTGATGCAAGGAGGTAGGATTGTAGCTTATGCTAGTCGGCAACTAAAGCCGCATGAGAAAAGGTATCCTACCCATGATTTGGAACTGGCAGCGATCGTGTTCGCATTGAAGATGTGGAGACATTATCTCTTGGGAGAAAGATTTGAGTTGTTTACCGATCATAAATCGTTAAAGTATCTCTTCTCTCAGAAGGATTTCAATCTACGTCAGCAGAGATGGTTAGAGTTCTTGGCTTCGTATGATTTTGATATCGTATATACACCTGGGAAAGGCAATGCGGTAGCCGATGCCTTGAGTAGGAGACATGCCAGTTTAGGGACTATGTTTCTTGAATGGAAGCAACTAGAGTATATCGCAGGGTATGATTTCAGACCAAAGTGCGAATTGGATCCAGAGATGTTAGCTAGTTTGACGATCAGACCCACTTTGATTGAGCGGATTGGTTCCAGTCAGAGGGACGATCCAAATCTATTGGAAATCATCTCCAAGTTAGAGATGAATATTGACGATGAGGAGATGAATTTGTATGGGCTTGATCGAGAAAGATGGCTTCGAAAGAATGGAAGACTAGTTGTACCCAACGTGAATGGTTTGAGAGATGAAGTGCTTAGGGAATGTCATCAATCAAAACTGACTATACACCCCGGTGGTGATAAGATGTATCGAGACATGAAGCAGACTTACTACTGGGAAGGGATGAAAAGAGACGTTGGGAAGTTTATATCCAAATGCATGAATTGCCAGCTAGTTAAAGCCGAGCCAAAGAAGCCTAGTGGTTTGTTGCAACCATTAGAAATCAACGAATGGAAATGGGAGCAAGTCTCGATGGATTTCATTGATGGTTTACCAAGGACTAAATCGGGACATGATAGCATTTGGGTAATTGTGTATCGATTGACCAAGAGTGCAAGATTTATACCAGTCAAATCGACCAGAACGGCAGCTAAGTTAGCAAAACTGTATATGAAGTGGGTAGTGAGATTTCATGGAGTACCTAAAAGCATTGTGAGTGACCGAGACCCATTGTTTACTAGTGGGTTTTGGAAGAGCTTACAAGAGGCTCTAGGGTCGGAATTATATCTCAGTACCGCGTATCCTCCTCAAACCGACGGTCAAACAGAGAGGGTGAATTGTATATTGGAAGATCTCTTGAGAGCTTGTATATTGGATTTTGGTGGATCATGGGATGACCATTTGCATCTAGTAGAGTTTGCATTTAATAATAGCTACCAATCCAGTATCAGTATGGCTCCATATGAAGCTTTGTACGGAAGACCGTGCAACTCACCATCATGTTGGATAGAGACCGGTGAGAAGTTTGTGCTTGGACCAGATGTGGTAAGGGAAACTTCAGATAAGATTAAGATCATTCAACAACGGATGAAGGCTGCCCAGGATATGCAAAAGAGTTATGCTGATAAGAGGAGAAGAGAATTAAAATTCTCCATTGGTGACTTGGTGTTTGTCAAGATTTCTCCGTTAAAGAGCGTGATACGATTTGGCAGGAAAGGCAAATTAGCACCAAGATTTGTTGACCCATTCCCAGTTCTCGAACAAGTTGGGAATTTGGCGTATAGAGTTGACTTACCCGAGAAGATGGCGGGAGTTCACAACGTATTTCATGTTTCCCAGCTAAGGAAGTTCGTGCACGACCCATATATGACTATTTCACCTGATCAGTTAGAGGACCTCGAAGTGGAACCGGAAGCGGTTGGGAATCGCAAGCCGATTCGTATTGTCGAGCACGATACGGAGCAACTTCGAAGGAAGCCGGTGAAGCTAGTCAAGGTTCAGTGAGGCGAGAACGAGAATGACTGTACTTGGGAGACAGAGGAGAGCATTAGGAAGACGTATCCAGAACTCTTTGCCTGGTAAGATTTACTTTGCAATTTAGTTATTTCGCATGCTAGAATAGACTTGTTTTGGATGTTTGATTGTTGTTTTATGGCTGATAGGCATGCGGGACCCTTTGTGTGTTTCGGTTAGGGAATTTCGGGGGCGAAATTTCTTAAGGAGGGGAGAATGTAACAACCCGTATTCTATGCTTCGGAGAATCATAGAATATTTATTTCTTTCTTGTATGAAGTCGTATGGTCATGTGGCTTTGGGAAACGACCATTGGGGTCATTTCCCATGTTCATGATTTTTGCCGATTTTTAAATGACCGTTTGCCCCTAGTCGATCTTGTTTCGGCTATAACTTTTGATTGGAAAGGAGTTTTGACCTGAAACCACTTCCATTGGCTTCGGATGATGGTTTACCTTTCCGTAGAGTGGTCGCACGTGGAAAACGGACTTACCGTTTGGGCGATATGGCTGAAATAAGGTTTGGAAGGTGAAAAACTGCTTAACCGGGCCAAATACGTTGATTAGTGAATGAGCCCATAATCCATTTCGGGATCAGGGTTATGGGGAGGCTGAAAAGAGTTAGGGTTTCATTCCATTTCAGTTTTCTAGCCTCTACTTACCTCTTAGAAACCCTAAAAATGGCCTCCAACCTCTAAATCATTTTCTAATCAAGGATTAAGCTTAGCAACATCAAATCAAGGGAGATCTTCACCAAATCAAGACTAGAGCTGCTGTTTAGCATTGGTATTTGCGCCATATCAGAGATTTATTTCAGATTTAAGGTTTATTTGTGGCTAAGGTGAGTGATTCGCATAGTTCCTCACTAATTATGGTCATTTAAGGGTAATTAGTGAAGATTAGCAAATTTATGCATTAATAAATTCTGGATAAATATTTATAAATTCTTAAATAATGTTTTAGACCTCTTTTAGGAATTGGGTTTGATTAGGTTAGGTTTTGCTAATCATTTCATTAGTTTTTGTTAAGCACGCTTAAGGGAAAATATGGGTTTTTGGCTATGTCTGATCCATTTTAAACTATCATATTGTTGTTTTGATGTTTGTGGTTGATTATACATGTTGCTATGATTGTATGGTATGCTTTGTGATTGATTAGAATAGATAGAATGGTCGAAAACGTCGTCGAATGGCGTAAAACAGCTCGCTGGACAAAGTGCAGGAATTCGGATCGGATGGGGGATTGAAAGCCGGATTGGATCGCCCTATGGGGTCGTGGAACCACATCACGAACCAAGACATCTCCTCCAAACCGAACCGTCTGTGTGAGTTCCACGAGCATCAAATGTGAATTGCCTCTCATACCCGATCTGAACCACTCGAGAGAAGGAGCTCCAACCCGATCCGCTCATGGATGGTGAGCATGAACCGTTTGTACTTGGCCTGGAGGAGCGCTTTCTCCGACCCGAACCGCCAGAAGGACCCCGACCCGAACCCACTGATGGAGATGGATTTGGAGACCCCGACCCGACCCGCTGGGGGTGTTGATGATCCGAACCGCCACCAGGTGGATGCCACGAGCCAAACCGTGTTGACGATGGAGATCTGAAGGCCGAACCAAACCGATGCTTAAGAGAGGGATCTGAACCGATCCGGTGATGACCAAAAACCCGAGATGCAAAGGTAGTCCAAATGGAAGTTAGAGCTCAGGATCCAGTTGGGAACCAATGAGTTCACTTCATGATTGGGCTTTGCTGCGGGACGTGTGCTAAGGAGTTGTCGACGTTCATAACTTCGATTCACCACTGAAAAGGAATGATGGGCTACGTATCAGTGCAGTAGAGTCACCGTGACTCGAGGGGCAAAGTGATCGTAGTAAGACTATGAGCCAGTGCAGTGGAGCCATTGTGACTCCATGGGGCAGAGTGGACATAGTAAAGGATTAGTAAGGCTATGAGCCAGTGCAGTGGAGTGTGTACGACTCCATGGGGCAAAGTGGACATAGCGAAGGATTAGTGGCTATGGATCAGTGCAGGGAAGCCGTTGTGACTTCATGGGGCAGAGTGATCATAGCAAAGTATTGGGTGATCGAAGTGGTGGATATCGTATGCTTTACGCACTGAGTGAGAGATGTGAGGATAGTTGTTATGCTTGATTGTTTGCCATCACTATGACATGCACACCCCCACCCCCGTATGCTTATACACCATATGTTAGTGGCACCTTAGAGTGTTGTACAGTATGTAGTGCTAACTCTTTGGTTGCAGGTTCAGGTATGGTTTAGTATACCTGTTATTGTTCTGTTTAGCTGCATATCGCTCATAACAGACTTTTGTCTGACCCAGAGTTTTATGTCTCTTCTTATTACTCTGGGTGCTCCTAAATGAGCAGACTAGAGACAGGTTAGCTAGTGATGCACGAGTAGCTGATCCGGAGGCGAGGAGGAGGCTTCCACGTATGATATATATAGATATTCTCCCTATGTCGTTGGTGGTCACTACTTGGGCATTAGTAGTGTACCTTCCTTATCTTGCTTTTAGAGACAGTTTTAAAAGTTGTAATAAGGATGTTGTGGAACATAAGCTGTATTTGGATATTCCGCTGCTATGATAGTTTGTTTTCAGCTTATGCACCGTCTCACCTGTTTCGTGTCAAGTATATGTTATGATTATATTTTATTCCATGCGCTGTGAGACATATTACAGGTTCTTTATTGATTCTTCGTCTTCTTCCTTTTCTTCTGACGACCGTCCCGTGCTAACTGGACATGTGTACAGCGCACTTTTGGAGTAAATGTCAGTTGGTGCAGGGCGGGCCGTCACACATTTACCGTGAGGAACCACAGTAGAAGCTGTAGTAGATACTTATAGGGCATGCGGGAAGATGCGGTTTTCATGAAGAAGTTCAAACATGGCTAGCAAGAGAAGGTGGAATTGCAATGCAATTGAGATGTAACAAACCTTTAACAAGCATGTTCACTCATGAAATGAATAAGCGTTGATTGTTCCATGTTTCAGTTATTGCTCTAAATTGTTCTAAGCATTTTTTTGTCATTATTTTAAGGCTTATAATTACTGCCATTTTTGCTGTACAAGTTTAAATATCAAGCCAATTTACAAATGCTACATTTTTTTGGTCGTATTTGGACTATTTTGCTAAACTTTGTTGATTCATTTGTAAGAACATCAGCCGAGTAAGTTTTGTATTCAAGCTTTTAATATTTTATTAATCATTTAGCTGTGAACTTTACTTTACTCAACATCGATAAATGGGAAAAACAAAGGATTATTGGCCGTATTGTCTGTAGGACATTTCATCTATTAGTTTGGAGATATATATTTTAAGACTTCTGTGTTGATAAACTATCTAAATGTCATTGAATCTCCTCATTTCTAGGTTTCATTCTAATGGAAATATAAAGTCATGGCATTCAGGCTTGTGTAGATTAACAAATCTAACAACATAAAGGACAATAAGTTATAAATTGGCTATGATTTTTTTTTGAATACATGAAGCAAACTACAAATTTACTTTTCTTATGTAGGTCTCATAAATAACTTGCATTCTCAAGTTAAATATAAAAATTGGTATATTCACTTTATAAGTCTTTAAGTTGATATATTCACGTTCTTTTCATGCTATAATTGTTGTTCGATTTTATATTTTGCTTTGGATGGTTGACCCTCGACTTATGCTGAATTTTCAAAATTTTGGATTTCAAAATGTATTGCAGCTAAAGCTATGTATTATATCATGATATATTATGGTTATAACAAAGTGTTTTGCATTTTACTAATACATTGGTATGATTGATTCTAGAATTTATGTCATGTTATTGTTTATTAGGTTAAAAAGCAATGTGCAATGTACCAGTTATTTGGCACGTACTGCATGAATAATCAATTGAAGGCAGTCGTGCAACTGCACGGTACTGATCTAGTATATTAATAGATCAACATTATAATTGAATTGTCATTGATTGAGATGCTCTTAGCCTAGCAATTGAGTTGGTGTGTCCTTTCCATTGTAGTTTTATCAACTCACTATCAAGTTAACATCTCTACGTCTCATGTTATGCTTTGGAGTTTGTGCCCTTAGTCGTAACGATAAATGATTGGGAGACAGATTTTGTCAAAAATATATTAATATATCAGCACATATAGTTGAATTCTCATTGGTTAGCAGTTAAGCTTATATATGCTTTCCATTGCAATTTTATCACTTCTCTATCAAGCTAACATTTTTGCTGAATTATCTTTTCGCTCTTTCACTTGCATGTTGGTTTTGACTGCACTGATCACACCATACAAGTGATAGCCAAAATTAGATCTAAATCTGATAAGTTTGGCTATTGATGACTATCAATTCAGTTTATGTTATTACTCCCTAATTTCTTTCATTTACTATAAAAAAAATCTTTTTTTTAAATTATTTTCTGTTGTTTACAAACAATCAAACTTTCGGAATAATCTGATTGGATTTATTAGTTAAAATAATTTTGGTTCCATAGTTCGATATCCTTTACAACAACCCTTGTTGTTTAGGAAAGTCGAACGAATTTAATAATTGTTTACGATTGTGCAATTTATTAGCAAACAAAATTTGACATAACACACATCAACATATAACTTCCTATCCCACTTAAGCACTTTCTTCTAACCATACATGTTAACCCATTATCTATATAACAAAAACATTTATTGGATATGAAAGACAAAGCAAGGCTAAGAATTATTCTCAGCAAAGATATCAAGCAGTTCCGTTTTACACATTGATGCAGATTCATCCACACAATATGGCACGGTCTACTTCCACTTATTTACATCACCCTACAAGTCATTGTTCACTTTAATTTCCACAGCTAATTATACTTTTTTCCTTACCATTGTTATTGACACTGCAAAGATGAATAAGAAGATGGATAAGGAGGGGGGACAAGTTCAAAAATGAAATTCGATATAAACCCACTGGAATTCGTTTTTCTCCATTTTCGGCGGTGCTTTATCTGTTTTTGGAGTGTCAATAACAATACTCTTTCTTTTAAAATAAATCACAAATTGATTACACCACTTCCTCTGATTACCACTAAATCACATCCCTCAATCAGTATGCTTTCTCTAACCTGATCAAAACTACGATTGTGTTGCGGTTATTGTAGCATGATCCAATCTAAAATTGTTCATCATATGTTGTACAAGGTATTTTCCATAACTGGCTTTTAAGTTTGTTTGCCTAAGACTTTACAGGTAATTATGTCTTCCATGCATTATCTCTTCATGTTTTCACATAAATAAAAACAAGTGTGGGACAAAGAAGCGAATGGAATTACCGGTTATATTTAGTAATTCTAAATGTTTTCCCGTTGTCTCTGTTCATTTTCTTCATGTTTTAGTTACCTTTACTCGCATTCATGCTTACAAATTTATATTAAATCACATATACTGTAACGACCCGGAAAATCTAAACCAATTTAAATTTTTTAAATTGGATAAAATAGTGGATTTTAAATATTTAAAATAAATATTTTAAATAATAGCAATGAAAACTGAGTTTGAATCGACAATTGAAAAGGAATATAATTAATTCTAATTATAAACAAGGCCTGAAATGGCGCGGTAGTTTCAAAATTTGAATTCAAACTTTGGCGGAATGTACCGGGTGCAAAACAAAACGGATTTGAGTGAAACAAAAAATATTTAAATCTGTTAGTGAATACCTTTCTAACAAATCTGAAAAATCGAAGTTTCACAGCGGAAAGCAAAAGTTATGGCCAAATGAATTTTCAGAAAGGTCGCTATGGAATTTATATAGCCCGTGAAATTGGCCATTTTGCAAATGACCTCGGAATTCGACGAAACCACTTTTGTTGGATCCGGGATGAGAAGTTATTTCTAGGTTTCAAATTTCATAATTTTTGAAGCTAGTATGTGAGCGTGGCAAAGGAAAATGTGTTTTGGTCAATTATAGTTAAATTTGATCGACCAGAAATGGGCCATATTGCAAACGGTCTCAGAATTCAACGAAACTAGTTTTTTTGGGACTGTATCGTCAAAACATAGCTAGATTTATTTTTCTGGAATTTTTCGGATCAGTTTGTGGCCCCGGCAAATTGAAATGTACGTTCAAAACAAATATTGAATGTTTTATATTTTAATTTGAAGGAAAACAGACTGAAACAGTCGAATGGGCCTTCGAAACATATCCCATTGTGTTCGGAATGGGGGTAAAATGCTAGGGACGACAGTCGTTGGGTTTGGATTGGAGGTCGTGTCAGAAAATCCTTTTTAAAACCCCCCGGCCAATCAAATTATTTCTTCATAATTTAAAAATAAAAATAAAATCAAAAAACCCTCGCCGCTCTCCTGTCATCGACGGAAGTCATTTTCGCCGCTTCCCAGGCGATTTCTGGCCGCCACGCTCATTTTCAGCTCCACCCCCAGTTGAATTTTTTGAAGAGCATCCTCCACTCTTCAAATCCATACCTTTCTCGCCCCCTATCGCCTCGTCTACCTCGAGAATCGCGCCAGGGAAGAGTCGTCGTACTTCACCGTCGATCTCCCACCTCCGACCACCGAACTGGCCGTGCCTACCACCGATCTGAGCGTCGTTCGTAGCTCTTCGACGCTGCAGCACCTGATCGAGACAACACTTCGCGGATCGAGCGAAAATTCAAAACCTAGTTTTGAACATCAAAACGAGGTATACGGCTATGTTTATTTTCAACAGTTTTAACACCTTTAAACCGTTGCAAACTTTGAAAAATCATATCTTTATCGTGTATTGACGAAATTCGATGAAACAAGAAACATCATGACCGTGTGGACGTCTTCTACATTCTAGAAGAGACTGCATATTTTTCTGAGCCTTATGCTATTTTTGGTGGAGTGGAACCCAATGTGAGATTTCTAATTTATAAACGATATGGAAAACGACGATGTATAAATTATATAGTCGATGTATGAGTTATATAAGCGTTGTACACCTCTTGTATAAGCGTTGTATAAGTTGTACGTTCGATGTATAAGTTGTATATGCGTTGTAAAAATTATATATGTGTTGAAATAGAAGTGAAATGCTATATATATACACGCCCCTCGTCTACAAACCATGGACGATATTTATGGGTTGTGATTGGTGTGAAAATTGGTTGATTACGAATGGTTGATTGGAATTGTTTGTGGTTGAAATTGATTGATTGTGGTTGAAAAATACCCGTTTGTGGTTGAGAAATATTTGGTTGAAAGCACATAGGATTAGTTTGTGGAAATGAAAAAAATATACATGCCGCCTGCGTGCGAACTAGATGCATGATTCCCCATTGTCAAAAGCTGCGAGGCTTTAAGGTAGAGCGAGGAGCCGTACTAGGGACGGTCCCGGTTTTAACTACCCTGCCGTTATGCTACCGAAATTTTGAATAATATTCATGTGTTAGAATTATTTTCCTGTGTTGAAATTATATTCGTCTGTTGAATAGAAAACCTTCATGTGTTGAATAGAAATTCATTCGTTGAATCATATTCATGTGTTGAATGGTATTCGTGTTTTGAATAAATTGTTTTAAAAATAAAAATCACATTTTTACACTATATATATAAACTATAGAAAACCTTCATGTGTTGAATCGAAATTCATTCGTTGAATAGAAATTCATGTGTTGAATGGTATTCGTGTTTTAAATATAAAAATCACCTTTTTATCTATATATATACAAACTATAGAAAACCTTCATGTGTTGAATCGATATTCATTCGTTGAATAGAAATTCATGTGTTGAATGGTATTCGTATTTTGAAATAAATTGTTTTATAATAAAAATCATATTTTTATTACCTATATGAACTATATAAAATAATCTCTTTTTGAAATAAATTGTTTTATAATAAAAATCTTATTTTTATCATCAATATGAAATATATAAAATAATCTCGTTTTGAAATGAATTGTTTTACATTAAAAATCACATTTTTTATTATATACATGAATTGTTAAAAATAGTGAAGTGTTGAAATAGAAGACAGTTAGATAAAAAAATCATTTTTATCAAATGTATGAAATTCATATAGTTTTGAAATCGAAGAATCGATATATATATATAAATAGAATTGAAATATATCGAATAACGAAGCTGCAGTTCGAATTTTGAAACCGTGATTTCAAACGATTAGTGGGGGAGATCCGACCATCAGATTTTCTCGAAACCGCAACTGTTGGGTTTGCTTTAGAAATATCTTTCCAACACCACCAACTTTGTAAAAATCCAACGGTTGGATTGTCTAGCATGTTTAATTCGAATCTGAAGAAAAACAACGCCAGAATCGATTATATTTATATATATATATATATAAATAAATATAATTATATTTAATCGAATGACGACGCTGCAGTTCGTATTTTGAAATCGAAACTTCAAACTATTGTACCGGGAGATCCGACCGTCGGATTTTCCCAAAACTGGAACTGTTGGATTCGTTCTGAAAAGATCTTTCTAATGATGTAAATTTTGTGAAGATCCAACGGTTCGATTTTCAGATATGTGTAAATCAAATCTGAAGAAAAACAGCGCCACGGCCACGTTATGGCCCGAAGCGTCGTTTTGAATAAATTGGCTATTTTAAAATAAATAAAAATAGCGATAAATCATTATAAAATATTATAAACGATATGGATGTAAAATTTAGAAACTAACTGAAGGTTGGCTAAGTCGAATGATTTCTTGGGTATTGATCTGATGTTGGTTTCGGCCTTCGGGGTTAATATTTGGGAAATCGTTCTCTTACTGATTGACGGTTAATGACTAATGTATTGAAATGATGCGTAGTAGTGTTTGTGTAGCACTTGTTTATTATATACGTGAGTTGCTCAGAAAGACCGGGTTTATCCCATTCTGAATAACTGAATCGACGATAAGAAATCGAAGATGAAGACAGTGGTCGAAAACCGGAGATCTTCGCCTCGTTTGGATGGTAACCGAGGTCCTGGTTGGGAGGCATCCCGAAATATGGATAATGAGTGGTGATCGTCCAGACGTACGTGGTGATCGATGGGTTTGCAAGGTATATAGTGCCTCCGGTTTCGTTCAGACCCAGAACGGACTTGCAAATGGACTGTGTGTCTGACATTGGAATTCATTCTGTGCGATTGATAACCATCAGTTGCGTGGTGTGAATTGCCTGTTTGACATGCTAAGATGCAGTGATTAGGGCTTCTGTTGAAAAGCAAAGTCTTGTGATTGATGATCAAAGCACCGCCTGTGTGGCGTAGCTTTGTGTATAACGTGAAATCGCGCGCCTCACACCCCGGTATGAACCAGAAACGGGAGAGGACCTCAGCGAGGACATGCATTTCTTTCTAGTTAGAAGTGGCGTCAGTGGTTTTACACGCCCTGACGAGTTTGACTTATGTGGTTGTTGCTGTTGCAAGGCGCCTCGGTTTGATCGGACGATCCGGATCCGATGGAGTCATTCGTTGGCTCATTTACGCCCCCAAAGGTCGGGGAAACGTATTGTTCAGGAAATTTAATCCACATCGGTGGACCGGCCCTGACGATCCTAGGGTCACTCGAGCTCTGATCCTGTGGCTCGGGCTTGAGAGTCGCGAAATCGGTAAGGACTATCTTTTGCCTTGGTTCATGACGGAAATCCAATTTCCAAATACGTGATAGTGCGGTTTTGATTGTATACCTATATTTGGTGACATAGTGGCATGGGACGCTCATGTCGTCTATGATTGATAGTTATGATTTGAAATTGTTTTTGAAACATATAAACACTTGTAGTAATATCAAATGCTTTTGTTTTATTCGAATCAAGCATATTTTGGCCATTATAAGGTAAAACTCTATCCTCCGGTTTGCGTTGCATTGTGTGATGGGAACTGAGTCTTATAATGGCTTCATTTTTATAAAAAGCATTACGAACTTACAAGATCTATTTGTTTTTGAAGCACTGGCAATCCGATGGAGTAAACCCATTCCACGAAAGTGGCGTGGTCCTGTGATTAGCCATATTTTAAATGTGTTGGGTAGATTTCTCGTACCAATCCCATGACTGACTCGTAGTTTGTTTCACTTTCAAACTCGGGTGCCCCTTATTCTACACGGGTAGCCTTGTATTCAGGTTTTAGCTGGCTTTTTCTGGATAGCTGGAGCTGAAGATGGATTCTATCATTTATCTCTTTTTATGCTGTTCAGCTCCTATTGTACATTATGTTTGTTTTCCGCTGTAGACATATATGTATAACTGAACTGTATTTGTACTAAGTATGATCCGGTATACTATGTAACTCTGATGATTACGTTTACCCAGTATATTCTATTATGCATTATCTGGTGTATTAATTTATTTCTGTTCTGTTATTATCAGTTTCTGTGTTATATTCCAAGGATTACCCTTGCCACCGTCAGTACGGGGTTGGGGTCGTCACACGTGGTATCAGAGCTTTGGTTAAGCTTAGTTCTTGAATATAACATATTAACGAACTCGTCAGAAATAGAACCAGTTGTGTTCTAGGACGAGTGACTCATTACAGATAGGATCAGTAATATCCTAGTATAAGTAGCAGAATGAAATAACACCTAGATAAACACATTTACATTCAAGTATTTGTCTCTATATTTTGAAATATCTTTTCTATGACCTAATACTTGATCTGCTATTTGCAGAAGTACTAGAAAATGAGTGCCAGAAACAGAAGAAGTAATACTGACCCGGATATAGAAACTCTATTTATGAAATATACAAATCTGGGTGGAAAACCCTTCTCGGGCGAAGAATCTACTATGAGAACACAAGCATGGATTCGTTCAGCTGAGAAAATCTTTGAAGGATTAAAGCTGAGGGATGACCAGAAAAGATTACTGGCCTCGTGGGCACTCAAATACGAAGCTTTGTTCTGGTGGGATTCAGTTATTAAGGATAATCCAGAAGGTGATATCACCTGGGATAGATTCAAAGTGATTTTCCTGGAAAGATTTACTCCTCCTGAAGCAATTGAACGGCTATGTGATGAATTTTCTTATCTGATACAAGGAGATATGACCATTCCCGAATATCATAAGAAATTCAATGAACTTTCTCACTTTGCACCTCATCTAATTGAAAATCCGAAGAGGAAGAATTTGAGATTTATCAACGGGCTTCAAAGAAAATATCAGAACAATGTAATGAGGAATGTGAAACTTCCTTTCTTTGAAATGATATACATGGCTTACCAGTACGAAGATCTAGACAAGAAAGGTATGTTACAGTACGAAGAGGAAGTCAGCTCTAGTAATAAAATTGAGTCTGAAACTGATTGTCCTGAGGCCAGTACAATGTCTGAGGTCAGTAAGGAGCCCAAAGTCAATCGAAAAAGGGCCAGATCCAAAAAAGAACCAGTAACGACAGCTGTACGCAGTAACTGCAATAGGCAAGGGCATCTCTCGGTAAGTTGCAGATCTCAAAAGAAACGAGTAAAGGATGGGTCTAAATTCGGTAAGAAGTTTCAAGAGAATAGAAAGTGCAGTCAATGCTGTAACAACCCGTATTTTTAATAACATGTTATAATGTAAATCAAGGCAGAATTAAATCCTAAAATCTGAATCAAGGCAAACGGGATGTGCCATTGCGTTCGTCTCGGAAAAATAAGCGAAATAGAGTCCGAGTTTTCGAAAAACGGAGTCCGCATGACCAAATTATGGCCCAATGAAGTTTTCAGAAAATTCCAAGCCCGAAAATAGTTCAAATTCGAATTCAGATTTAATTTACAACCAAGGCAGAATGGGCGGAAATTTTCCCGCCCCAGGCAGGGTCGACACCAGTGTCGACCCCCCCCATGGGTCGACACCCATGTCGACCCAGGAGTCGACACCCATGTCGACCTAGGGATCGACTCCCCCCCCCCCCCCCCCGGTCGAACCAGTTTATCTGGTGCACCATTTGTGACATGCTGAGTCTTGTTCCAGAAGTTTCTGAAGGGATTTGACGGACCTTATGTGTTTTAGGGTTAATCCTATGGTCTAAATTAACCTAATCATCTATAAAAAGACCCTAATACCTAGCCTAAATCATCATAAATCAATCCTAGTAACTAAGTGCTGCCAAAATGTTTAATCATGGCCTCCACCCTCTTGTCATAGCCTCCATCTTCATTCATATGAGAGTTCCTAAGCTTGTTTGAGAGTTTCTAAGCTTTATTTAAGGCCA
This sequence comes from Allium sativum, assembly GCA_030737875.1. Lineage (NCBI taxonomy): Eukaryota > Viridiplantae > Streptophyta > Magnoliopsida > Asparagales > Amaryllidaceae > Allium > Allium sativum. The sequence goes on from CM060913.1 coordinate 489,446,086, forward strand.
AAGTTCAATCTTTATTCATCAAAGCAAGGATCTTTTGCTTGTTTCTCAAGGGTTTTCATTGGAGCTTATCATTTGGGAGTGTTTAGAGTTGCTAGTGGCTTCGTCTCAATCTTATTTATATTTTATAAGTCTTCATAGCATTGTAAGCCCTATACCACTCTTAGATTCTAACTATGAAGTTAAATATGACATGTTGCAAGTTTGAGTTTGGGCCTAAGTATGATTTGTGCTTTGATCCTATCATGTTATGCATAGATTTACCCTATGCAAGTTTGTAAAGCTATCACCTTGACTATGTGCATAGAAAGCTATGACCTTTGATTTGGAATGTTGCATTATGCAACATGAGAACTCTCATAACCTTCATGATAACTTGCATATAATGTTATATGCGAACTTCTAGTCATCATCCTATGTCATTTATGATCATGTTTCACCTATTTGCTAAAGTTTGATATTATGCATGTTTTGAGGCCCATGATGTGATAGCAAGCTTATGAACATATTTATGCCTCATATGCCACCATGTTTAACTTGTGGCCAACCTTATTACCTTATGCCCTTTTGTCATGATTTTGCCAAGTTCCCTCTTTTGATCTATGATGCGAAACGTACATGCGATGGGAATGCGTGGGTTGGGTAATATTAATGACATGAAAACATGGTTTTAAAATATGACATGAACATTGACTTGTGGTTATGTTTGTAAACATGAATTTGGACATGACTTCTAGAAAACATGAGAGTGGCCAACTCGAGGTTGGGTTGAGTTTGTAGCATAAACCTACCCGGAACCGACCGGCTTAACTAGTGGCTACAAACAATAGGACCCAATGTGAGTAGTTGGTCATGTTGTGCTTAAACACGAGGTTAGACTAGGTTGTGGTGTAAAGCTACCCGGACCCGCCCGGCTTAACTAGTAACCACAACAAGGTCTAATGTGAGAGGATGGGTGCATTAAATTAATTAATGCCACATGATAGGGTTAAGTCATGGACTACTTGAATACTTAACCAATTAAACACGATGGATTGGTAGGGTTAAGTCATGGACTACTTGAATATACTTAACCAATTAAACACGATGGATTGGTAGGGTTAAGTCATGGACTACTTGAATATACTTAACCAATTAAACACGATGGATTGGTAGGGTCAAGTCATGAACTACTTGAATATACTTAACTAATTAAACCCGATGTATTGATAGGGTTAAGTCATGAACTGCTTGAATACACTTAACCAACTCAATACATGGTTAGGATAGGGTTAACCACACTTAACCCGCTTGAAACCCTAGTTACGTGGTCCTTTTCAGCAGTAACCAACTTCGAAGTATCATGGGTACCCTGGACTAGGCTAGGGTGGGGCACGATTACTGGACTGATTGTAAGAGGCCATAAAGAGACGGCTGAAGGGTGCACCGGTTGTTCAGGCGGACCATGGTCGTGCACATTAAGTCCGGAGTTGAACATGGGCACCAGTAGGTTTAGACTGTGCGTGCTTGAATTGTGTCTGTGGTTTACACCTTAGGGCTGGATACACCCTGGGGTGGACCTAGTACAGTTAACTACATTCCACGATTAAGCCGTATGACACCGATACACGACGAGTTAGGCTTATAGGGAGCCGATCGACTAGACCGAGTAGTTGGACCTCGATTTAGGTCTTCTCATGATGTGGCCCAGCTTTGGGCCAAGGGATCATTTCTTGTTTATACTTGACATGGATTGGAATACTAGTACACACTGGTGCAACTTAACCTTGTATATACGATGCCACACTTGATCTATCTTGTTCACTTTTCACCATGCCAGTTATCACCCTATATCTCATCCCTGTTTTACATGTTCAGTTAACTTTATTAGTTTTTATACTAATAGTAGATAGGACTTACCAGTCTTTTTGACTGACCCGTTTTCTTTCGCCTCTTTTCTTCCGTTTCCCCCCCCCCCACCCAGGTTTACAGGGTGGGAACACTGGTACTTAGCTTGGATCTTTAGCTGCTTTTCTGGATAGCTCATGTACGGTTTGGACTTGAGCTCGCTATGGCTTTCTTCTACCTTGGGGATAGTTACTTTATGATTTTCTTTCCAGTTTTCAGTTGATGTTTCTAGACTATGTTTTGTGGAAAATAATGACCAAGTAATTTGATGTAACTTGACTATGGTTTTGAAATGTTAGTTTTATCCGCTGCTTTATTTACTCTGTTTTTACTTATATGTTCTGTCTTGTGATATCTGCATGCATGTTTACCTTGTTTAACGCCCCTCCAAAGCCAGTGTCCTTGCAAGAGTGGTATTGGCTGAGGTGGGGGGTTACATTTGGTATCAGAGCCTCAGGTTTACAAGATTTGAGCAAAAGTGTTTTTTAAACTTACCTTTTGAAAAACTATTTTCAAAACCAATTAAGTATTTTCCAAGAAAAGTCTAGTTTATTTTAAAAGGCTATTCCCCAAGAGCCATTAGCACTATCCCTTGTTCCCTCGTTCTCAATCTATCTTTTTCTTCGTTTCAGTATGGCCGATAATTTTGCCATTCTGGAGGGCGTACCAGTACCTATTTGGTTTAGAAGGTACATGGAGGCAAGGGCGAATGAAGCCGGCCCCGCGGACATTCCTCCTCCTTCCCCCATAGCTAACCTTCCTCCCCCTCCCGTAGCTAAGGTTCCTCCTCAGAATCCACAAGAGGATTTCGTGAAGATTTGCAAGGACTTTAAGGCGATGGGTGGCAAGAATTTTATTGGGACGGAGACTTTTGGGGAGGCAAGAAATTGGTTGAAAGAAACTGAAGACCTCTTTGCTATCTTTGATATAGAAGACCGTAGGAAGGTTCTGTTAGCGGTATGGTTATTGAAAGAGGAAGCTGCATATTGGTGGGTAGTCACCACCACTACTAGACCAATTCAGACTTGGGATGACTTTAGGAGAAGGTTCAGATTGAGGTTTCTATCATCGACAGAAGATAACCTTCAGATGGAGAAGTTCCTATCTCTAAAGCAAGGGGACATGACAGTTAGGGAATACGTGGATACGTTTAATCAACTTGCTCGGTTTGGTCTAGACTTGGTTAACACAGCTCAGAAGAAGGCCCTACGCTTTGCTCTAGGATTGAATGAGCCATTGCGCAGTTTGGCCATGTCTCATATACTCATGGGGGCGACCTTCGAGAGTTTGGTAAATATGGCCCTTCTTCAAGAAGAAGATAAGGGTGGCAAGAAGGAGGACAAGGCAAATGAGTCTCAAGGCGAGAAGGTAGATTCCGGAAAAGGAGGCAAGAACAACAACAGCAAGGACAACAAGTCAAGAGAAAGGAGGAAGTGCAACTTCTGTAGGATTACTGGGCACATAGCCAAAGACTGTAGGAAGAAGAAAAGGAAGTTGGACAAATGCTTTCATTGTGGAGAGTCTGGACACTATAGTAAGGATTGTCCGAAAAAGCAAGGACAAGGGAAAAGGCAAATTTAGCAAGCAGGACCCTCTGGAGGGCAATTGCAGGCTCTCCTCGCTCTTCCAGCTTTTGATCGAGGTAGTGTTTCTATAGAAATTCATGTTTACATTTCTGATTTCCCTGTTCGTACCTTGTTTGATTCTGGCACATCGCATAGTTTTATTTCTGAACTTGTTAAAAGTTTGCACCTAAGTACTAGTCTAGTGGAGGATCCCGTTAGAAGTTTCGAATCCAATTGAGGGTTCCGCCCATCTATCCGCGATTTGTATGGATTTGAAAATCTCTATCTTGAGCATAGAATTCATGTGTAATGCTTATGTTCTCGGGTTTATGGGATACAGGTTGATTTTGGGCATGGGTTGGTTGTCCAGTTATGGAGCCATTCTTGACTTCGAACGTAGGGTTGCGAGGCTCATGACTCGCCTCGGTAATACCCTCGAAAATCTCGTGTGACCTTTAGGGGTCCGTCATGATTAGTTATCTAGAATCCCTTGGCACTTTTATTGGAAATTTGTAATCCAATCGAGTAGTGTTCGCCACTAAGGCGGATAGTCCATTCCGCTTAAGCATGGGTTATAGAAATCACCCTAGTAAGAACATTTGGCAACATATAGTGGCATTTGTTTTCAAGAGATAGTTCTTTTGCGTGGAATACCATATGATATGTAAACGAGATCCAGGATTCACTAACGAATTTTGTAAAGCTTGCATGAAACCATGAGCACGCAGTTGTAGCCAAGTATTTTTAGGAAAAGAGTAAGTGGATGTGGAACGAGAGGCAACGGTGAAATGAGTTCTAACTCATATTTTGGAAATAAGAATTAAGAGCTACGAAATTGTGAAGTAAAAAGACGGTCAAGGCACGATGGGATTAAGCACAAGTAAATGCGGCTTAGAAGATTGAAGACTAAATACGCGCATTATATCTCTTTCTAAGAGTATATCCTTGATCCCTATTATTCTGTAGAGCTTACTCGCATGTTATCTTTTAAGTATATCCTCTCGGTCCTATTCTCAATCTTAGTTCGGTTGCAAACCCCATAAGGAGTATGACTCGCCTGTTTGTGATTTATAGTTGGGGTGAAGATGTCCATTAAGATGACCAAACTATTTGGGCTTTATGGGATATGGGTCATAGTTGATAGACTTACGAAGAGCACCCATTTCATTCCAGTAAAGAACAAGAGGACTGTATCAGGTTTAGCATCTGTTTATCTTCGAGAGATAGTGCGATTACATGGAGTTCCTTCCAACATAGTTAGCAGTCGTGACCCAATCTTCACCATCCAATTCTAGAATAGTTTGCAAGAAGCGATGGGTACGCGATTGAATCTAAGTACAGCCTATCACCCCCCAGACGGATAGCCAAACCAAGAGGGTGAATAGAGTACTAGAAGATCTGTTGAGGCTATGCATTCTTGACTTTGGTGGTACTTGGGAAGACCACCTCCCTCTTGTAGAGTTTGCTTATAATAATAGTTATCAAGCTAGCATAGGGATGGCACCATTTGAAGCTCTGTATGGGAGGCCGTGTAGGTCACCATCTTGTTGGTAGGAGACAACGAACATGCTTATACTTGGGCCCGATAGGATACGGGACACATATGAGAAAGTTGAATTGGTGAGAAGACGGATGAAAGCGGCCCAAGACAGACAGAAATCCTATGCTGACAAGCGTAGGACAGATTTTGAATTCGAAGTTGGAGATATGGTTTTCGTGAAGGTTTCTCCTTTGCGAAACGTGGTTCGTTTTGGAGCAGTTGGAAAGATAGCACCAAGGTTCGTAGGACCCTTCCCTATCATAGAGAGAATTGGGAAGACGGCCTATAAGGTGGAATTGCCCGAGAGGCTGGCCAAAGTGCATAATGTTTTTCACGACTCGCATCTCCGAAAGTGCCCACATGAGTCAGCCGAGGTAGTTGAGCCTAGCATTCTTGACGACACGGAGTTATAGAAAGAGGCGACCTTGAGGCGAGCTCTGATTCGTATCTTGGGAACGGAGATCAAGAAGCTGAGGAATCGAGAAGTCAAGTTAGTAAAGTGAAGCCGAAGAGGATGCAACTCGGGAAACCGAGGAGAAGGTGCGCGCGCTTCACCCATTTCTTTTTGAGGGTACATTCTCGATCTCTTTTTCCTAGCCAGCATATCTTTCTTTCACTATCCATGTTTATCTGGTTATCTCGTTAACCTTGTCATGAGAACCTTAGGTAGAAACCCTTTGGATGAAACATGTATTTGAAACATGTTATGCTTGATGTTTGCAAGTGGTTGCAAGTGGATACTCGTGGATGCATGATACACATTAGGCACTAAGATCGGCTCACACACTTTCATACCGCATATGCATGAGTGTTTATGCTTATTCATGGATGAAACTTGTATGCTATCACATGGATGTTGCATATGGACGGATGTTATGTGCACTCATGTAGAGACTATAAGTTATGCTAGGAATTTGCATACATATGGACGCATTGCACAAACATATTTTGCATTAAGGAGGTTTACTGAATCAGTAACCGCCTGATTTTCGCATTAGATAAGTACATATACACACACCTTTGCATATGTTCATACGGCATTAGAAATCTTTTAAGGACAATGGTTACTTGTGGATGATGTTTTGAGTAGATGGATGATGGATGGTAGGATACGTTCTTCCTAACTTGGAGATTTCGGGGATGAAATCCTTTAAGGAGGGGAGAATGTAACAACCCGTATTTTTAATAACATGTTATAATGTAAATCAAGGCAGAATTAAATCCTAAAATCTGAATCAAGGGAAACGGGCTAGGCCATTGCGTTCGTCTCGGAAAAATACACGAAATAGAGTCCGAGTTTTCGAAAAATGGAGTCTGTACGACCAAGTTATGGCCCAATGAAGTTTTCAGAAAATTCCAAGCCCGAAAACAGTTCAAATTCGAATTCAGATTTAATTTACAACCAAGGCAGAATGGGCGGAAATTTTCCCGCCCCAGGCAGGGTCGACACAGGGGTCGACACCAGTGTCGACCCCCCCAATGGGTCGACACCCATGTCGACCCCCCCGGTCGAACCAGTTTTTCTGGTGCACCATTTGTGACATGCTGAGTCTTGTTCCAGAAGTTTCTGACGGGATTTGACGGACCTGATGTGTTTTAGGGTTAATCCTATGGTCTAAATTAACCTAATCATCTATAAAAAGACCCTAATACCTAGCCTAAATCATCATAAATCAATCCTAGTAACTAAGTGCTGCCAAAATGTTTAATCATGGCCTCCACCCTCTTGTCATAGCCTCCATCTTCATTCATATGAGAGTTCCTAAGCTTGTTTGAGAGTTTCTAAGCTTGATTTAAGGCCAAAGTTCAATCTTTCTCTATCAAAGCAAGGATCTTTTGCTTGTTTCTCAAGGGTTTTCATTGGAGCTTATCATTTGGGAGTGTTTAGAGTTGCTAGTGGCTTCGTCTCAATCTTATTTATATTTTATAAGTCTTCATAGCATTGTAAGCCCTATACTACTCTTAGATTCTAACTATGAAGTTAAATATGACATGTTGCAAGTTTGAGTTTGGGCCTAAGTATGATTTGTGCTTTGATCCTATCATGTTATGCATAGATTTACCCTATGCAAGTTTGTAAAGCTATCACCTTGACTATGTGCATAGAAAGCTATGACCTTTGATTTGGAATGTTGCATTATGCAACATGAGAACTCTCATAACCTTCATGATAACTTGCATATAATGTTATATGCGAACTTCTAGTCATCATCCTATGTCATTTATGATCATGTTTCACCTATTTGCTTAAGTAGATATTATGCATGTTTTGAGGCCCATGATGTGATATGCAAGCTTATGAACATATTTATGCCTCATATGCCACCATGTTTAACTTGTGGCCAACCTTATTACCTTATGCCCTTTTGTCATGCTTTTGCCAAGATTCCTCTTTTGATCTATGATGCGAAACGTACATGCGATGGGAATGCGTTGGGTTGGGTAATATTAATGACATGAAAACATGGTTTTAAAATATGACATGAACATTGACTTGTGGTTATGTTTGTAAACATGAATTTGGACATGAATTCTAGAAAACATAAGAGTGGCCAACTCGAGGTTGGGTTGAGTTTGTAGCATAAACCTACCCGGAACCGACCGGCTTAACTAGTGGCTACAAACAATAGGACCCAATGTGAGTAGTTGGTCATGTTGTGCTTAAACCCGAGGTTAGACTAGGTTGTGGTGTAAAGCTACCCGGACCTGCCCGGCTTAACTAGTAACCACAAAAAGGTCTAATGTGAGAGGTTGGGTGCATTAACTTAATTAATGCCACATGATAGGGTTAAGTCATGGACTACTTGAATACTTAACCAATTAAACACGATGGATTGGTAGGGTTAAGTCATGGACTACTTGAATATACTTAACCAATTAAACACGATGGATTGGTAGGGTTACATCATGGACTACTTGAATATACTTAACCAATTAAACACGATGGATTGGTAGGGTCAAGTCATGAACTACTTGAATATACTTAACCAATTAAACCCGATGTATTGATAGGGTTACGTCATGAACTGCTTGAATACACTTAACCAACTCAATACATGGTTAGGATAGGGTTAACCACACTTAACCCGCTTGAAACCCTAGTTACGTGGTCCTTTTCAGCAGTAACCAACTTCGAAGTATCATGGGTACCCTGGACTAGGCTAGGGTGGGGCACGATTACTGGACTGATTGTAAGAGGCCAAAAAGAGACGGCTGAAGGGTGCACCGGTTGTTCAGGCGGACCATGGTCGTGCACATTAAGTCCGGAGTTGAACATGGGCACCAGTAGGTTTAGAATGTGCGTACTTGAATTGTGTCTGTGGTTTACACCTTAGGGCTGGATACACCCTGGGGTGAACCTAGTACAGTTAACTACATTCCACGATTAAGCCGTATGACACCGATACACGACGAGTTAGGCTTATAGGGAGCCGATCGACTAGACCGAGTAGTTGGACCTCGATTTAGGTCTTCTCGTGATGTGGGCCAGCTTTGGGCCAAGGGATCATTTCTTGTTTATACTTGACATGGATTGGAATACTAGTACACACCTGGTGCAACTTAACCTTGTATATACGATGCCACACTTGATCTATCTTGTTAACTTTTCACCATGCCAGTTATCACCCTATATCTCATCCCTGTTTTACATGTTCAGTTAACTTTATTAGTTTTTATACTAATAGTAGATAGGACTTACCTGTCTTTTTGACTGACCCGTTTTCTTTCACCTCTTTTCTTTCGTCCCCCCCCCCCAGGTTTACAGGGTGGGAACACTGGTACTTAGTTTGGATCTTTAGCTGCTTTTCTGGATAGCTCATGTACGGTTTGGACTTGAGCTCGCTATGGCTTTCTTCTACCTTGGGGATAGTTACTTTATTATTTTCGTTCCAGTTTTCAGTTGATGTTTCTAGACTATGTTTTGTGGAAAATAATGACCAAGTACTTTGATGTAACTTGACTATGGTTTTGAAATGTTAGTTTTATCCGCTGCTTTATTTACTCTGTTTTTACTTATATGTTCTGTCTTGTGATATCTGCATGCATGTTTACCTTGTTTAACGCCCCTCCAAAGCCAGTGTCCTTGCAAGAGTGGTATTGGCGGAGGTGGGGGCATCAGACCGGCCATCTTTCAAAGGCCTGCCTGCTATTCAGAAAACCTGAAGCAGTACATGTGAACGAAGTGGCAGAAGTGCCTGCATCTTCGTCTATTCAGGAAAGACCAGATGTTTTAGAAGGCACGCTAACTGTCAAAGATATCCCAGTTAAAGTACTCTTTGACACCGGCGCGTCGCGAAGCTTTGGTGCAAAGAATGCAGCTAAGAAGCTGGATTTGAATTTGAATAAGCTCAAGGAACCAATGATTGTCCAGAATCCGGTTGGGGGTTCCATTGATCTCAGTTGGGTTTGTGGAGTGCCGGTTTCTTTTTCTCGTTATCGGTTTCCTACCATCGCGGTCGTCATGAATTTTACAGAGTTTGATCTTATCTTGGCGTTAGACTGGTTGACCAAGTATGAAGCTGAGGTTAAATGCGTCGACAGAGTCGTTAATGCGAAGATTAAATCAAGTGATTATATAACCATTCCCTGTGAAGGTCAGAATGCTAATAGAAAAGACTTCTGGGCAGCTTTGGATGTTTCTCCTGTTCAAATAGAAAATATCCCTGAAGTCACAGAGAATATTCCTGACCTCACCAAAGACATCCCTGTCGTCAAGAATTATGTGGATGTGTTTGAAGAAGTTGTTCGCTTACCTCCGCAGAGAGAAATAGATTTCAAGATCGCTTTGATTCCGAATGCAAGGCCGGTAGTTCACGCTATTCGGAGAATTTTCTTGAAAGAGAAAGAGGAATTGGACAATCAAACACAACAGCTCGTATGGAAGGGTCTGATCAGGCCTAGTTTCTATGATTGGGGTGCAGCAGTGGTGTTTGTCCCAAAATCTAACGGTACTCTACGGCTATGTGTGGATTATTGCGATTTGAACAAGCAGACAATAAAGAACAAATATCCATTGCCGCAAATCGATAACTTATTGGATCGTCTGAATGGAGCACAAGTATTCTCAAGGATGGACCTAGCTACAGGCTTCCATCAACTTCGAATTGCCGAAGAGTGTGTTCCTATGACAGCTTTCAGAGGTCCAGACTTATTCTACGAGTGGTTAGTAATGCCGTTCGGCTTATGTAACGCTCCATCTTACTTCGTCGATCTGATGAATAGAGTGTTCAGAGGGGTTTTGAATAAATTTGTTCTATTTTTTATTGACGATATTCTAATCTTCTCTAAATCAAAGGCCGAACATGAAAAGCATTTGGAACAGGTTCTAGAAATCCTCAGAAGGAATGTATTAAAAGCCAAACTGTCCAAATGTATAATCTGGCAAGATGAAGTAAAATTTATGGGCCACGTCGTATCGAAAGAAGGAATTGTTGTGAATCCAGGTAAAATCACAGCTATTCAAAATTGGAAGCAACCCAGTACTCCTACAGAAGTCCATAGTTTTCTCGGATTGGCTAGTTATTACCGGAAGTTCGTTAAAAACTTTTCGAAGATATCTGGCCACTTAACGAAGCTTACAAAGAAGCACTCGAAATTCAAATGGACTCCAGAAAGTGAGAAGGCTTTTGAAGAGCTAAAGTTAAGATTAACGACTGCTCCAGTGTTAACCATTATCGACGGCAATCTGGATTTAAAAGTCTGGACAGATGCTTCTAGAGAAGGCCTTGGTGCAGTGTTAATGCAAAGAGGCCAAGTGATTGCTTATGCTAGCCGTCAACTGAAGCCGCACGAGAAAAACTATGTAACTCATGATCTTGAGTTGTTGGCTATCGTATTCTCTTTGAAAATCTGGAGACACTATCTTCTGGGTGAGAAGTTCGAACTGTATACAGACCATCAGTCGTTAAAGTATCTGTTCACCCAGAAAGACCTGAATCTGAGGCAGCAATGTTGGCTAGAGTTCCTTGCAGCAAATGATTTTGAGATTCTATACACTCCAGGGAAAGCCAATGTCATGGCCGATGCGTTAAGCCGAAAGAATGAAATGATCGCCAGTTTTATCATTGCGACTTCTTTGATTGACAAGATATCGGCTCTCCAAAAGGACGACCAATTTGTTAAAGGAATGAGTCAGCGAATTCGTGAAGGCAATGCTTCGGGTTTCTAGCTCGACAGCGAAGGGATTCTGAGGTTACAAGGACGACTTTGTGTTCCAGAAATTCCTGAACTTAGAAGAGATGTGCTTGATGAATGCCACAAATCTAAGCTCAGTATCTATCCAGGTGTGAGTAAAATGTATAACGATATCAAGTGAACATTATGGTGGAAGTCATTAAAAAGAGACATCTCGATATATGTTAGTCGATGCCCTACTTGCCAGCTAGTCAAAAGCGACCAACAGAAACTGGCTGGATTGTTACAACCGCTAGACGTTCCAGGCTGGAAGTGGGAACATATTTCCATGGACTTCATTGATGGTTTGCCCAGAACCAGAAAAGGAAATGACAATATTTGGGTGATCGTAGATCGCTTCACGAAGATCGCCCATTTCATACCTGTCAGATCAAATAGAACTACTCAGAGTCTGGCGCATATTTATTTCATGGAAATTGTTAGACTACACGGAGTGCCGATCAGTATAGTGAGTGATAGAGATCCAATATTCACTAGCAAATTCTGGGAGGCATTTCAAGTAGAGCTGGGAACAACGCTGAACATGAGCACCACCTATCACCCTCAGACAGATGGTCAGACTGAGAGGGTGAATCGTATACTAGAAGATCTATTGCGGGCTTGTGTTCTAGATTTCGGTGGATCATGGGAAGACCATCTGCATTTGGCTGAATTCTCATATAACAACAGCTACCAGGCGAGTCTGACAATGTCACCATTCGAAGCGTTGTATGGTAGACCGTGCTGATCCCCTGCTTGTTGGGTCGAACCCGGTAATAGACTTGTATTAGGGCCTGATATGATCCGAGAAGCGGCCGACAAAGTCGATTTTATTAAGAAACGATTACTCACCACTCAAAGCCGACAAAAGAGCTATGCCGATAGGAGAAGAAGAGATATATCATTTGCTGTTGGCGACTATGTATATTTGAAAGTATCGCCGATGAGAGGAGTTATCTGGTTCGGTAAAACTGGGAAGTTGGCGCCCAAATTCATTGGTCCGTTTCCTATTCTGGAACGGATCGGGACTCTCGCTTATAGGGTTAAATTGCCTGATTGGTTGCCTGGAGTGCATGATGTATTTCACATATCTCAACTTCGAAAGCACATTCACGATCCAGATTTGATCGTGGAAGAAGCAGCTCAACAGGATATTGAAATTACCCCGGAACTAGCTGTGAGAAGAGAGGCGCTAAAGATTATCGGCAAAGAAACCAAAGAGATGAGGAACAAGAAAGTCCACTTAGTCAAAGTGCAATGGAGTGGAGATCTGCGAGATTGTACTTGGGAAACTGAGGAGAGCATTCAGAAAGCCTATCCTAAATGTCGAGTAGATATCTCTGATTGACTCCGGTGCAAGGTACATTTACCATACTTTGCACTACCAATTAATTCTCTACTCTGTTGTTATTTTCTTTCCATGGATGTGCACTTTTAATTCTATAGTCTGAATGATTTTAAAGAATATAGAAATTGATTAGTATATTTTTGAAAAATTAAAAACAGATTGTTGTTTGTGTTGTGTGATAGTAGATTTGATTAATTAAAATTATTAAAATGATAGTTAATTTAATCAATAATAGAATGAATGGTAGAATTTATTCGATTAAATCACACATTGAACTGATTAGAAAATAGATAGAAATATATACATGTGCATTATTTATGTTTGAACAGGTAAATGGATAGCTGTTGAGTAAAGAATTTATTTGCGTGTCCGACAAATAGGTAAACATTAATGAGTTGGATGCGAAATATTATTTTATCAACTCCTGAGAATGCCATTGGATGCGTAGTGCTGGTTATTCTATGTGTAATAATAAACGTCGCCATAGGATAGTAACAATTAATTTTGAACTACATTACATGGCATACTTCTGAAGATAGGCATACTTCATCATATACCACATAAGCATTTGGAGCTTGTGTAACGAGGTGGAAGATTTACCATACGACCGAGAGGCTTGTATGGCGATGACTATGTTTTACAGGTTGAACTGATGACTGGTATGGACTATTTAAATTGTAACGATAAAATTGCCAGATTAATAAAAACCCCACACGGGTCTGGAGTTGACAATAATCACGCCTCTCTAGTTATTAGATACGGCACATGGAATATTTATTTCCCACACAGGACGAGGTGACGAGGATTTATCCTCTGGAGCAATTAAAATACACACTCCCTCAGGCTTTGACAGGGTGATGAGAATTTATTCTCTGGAGTTATTATCTATACACTGTCCCCTGTAAACACCAGAATATATCACTATAAATATGTGTATGCTTATTAGGATTTACTGGGTACCTAATACGGCCCAATAAATTTCCAAACCTCTCCCCGTACAAAGGAGGTTATGGCGAAATTTTTCGAAAATTCCGGGTGTTAGCCAAATTTTTGAAGAATTTGAAAATTCTCAGAAACTGAAAAGTTGGAGAATGGAAGCCAGATCGAATGCAAAGTTGATTAATCAAACCACTTTCGACTTTGTTCCTTTTCGGGGACGAAAAGTTTTAAGTGGGTGAGATTGTAACGACCCGGAAAATCTGAACCAATTTAAAAATTTTAAATTGGCTAAAATAGTGGATTTTAAATATTTAAAATAAATATTTTAAATAATAGCAATGAAAACCGAGTTGGAATCGACAATTGAAAAGGAATATAATTAATTCTAATAATAAACAAGGCCTGAAATGGCGCGGTAGTTTCAAAATTTGAATTCAAACTTTGGCGGACTGTACCGGGTGCAAAACAAAACGGATTTGAGTGAAACCAAAAATATTTAAATCTGTTAGTGAATACCTTTCTAACAAATCTAAAAAATCGAAGATTCATAGTGGAAAGCAAAAGTTATGACTAAATGAATTTTCAGAAAGGTCGCTATGGAATTTATATAGCCCGTGAAATTGGCCATTTTGCAAATGACCTCGGAATTCGACGAAACCACTTTTGTTGGATCCGGGATGAGAAGTTATTGCTAGGTTTCAAATTTCATAATTTTTGAAGCTAGTATGTGAGCGTGGCAAAGGAAAATGTGTTTTGGTCAATTACAATTAAATTGGATCGACCAGAAATGGGCCATTTTGCAAACGGTCTCAGAATTCGACGAAACTATTTTTTTGGGACCGTATCATCAAAAAATAGCTAGATTTATTTTTCTGGAATTTTTCGAATCAGTTTGTGGCCCCGGCAAATTGAAATGTACGTTCAAAACAAATATTGAATGTTTTATATTTTAATTTGAAGGAAAACAGACTGAAACAGTCGAATGGGCCTTCGAAACATATCCCATTATGTTCGGAATAGGGGTAAAACGCTAGGGACGATAGTCGTTGGGTTTGGATTGGAGGTCGTGTCAGAAAACCCTTTTTAAAACCCCCCGGCCAATCAAATTATTTCTTCATAATTTAAAAATAAAAATAAAATCAAAAAACCCTCGCCGCTCTCTTGACATCGACGGAAGTCATTTTCACCGCTTCCCAGGTGATTTCTGGCCGTCACGCTCATCTTCAGCTCCACCCCCAGTTGAACTTTTTGAAGAGCATCCTCCACTCTTCAAATCCATACCTTTCTCGCCCCCTATCGCCTCGTCTACTTCGAGAATCACGCTAGGGAAGAGTCGACGTACTTCACCGTCGATCTCCCGCCTCCGACCACCGAACTGGCCGTGCCTACCACCGATCTGAGTGTCGTTCGTAGCTCTTCGACGCTGCAGCACCTGATCGAGACAACACTTCGCGGATCGAGCGAAAATTCAAAACCTAGTTTTGAACATCAAAACGAGGAATACGGCTATGTTTATTTTCAACAATTTTAACACCTTTAAACCGTTGCAAACTTTGAAAAATCATATTTTTTCCGTGTATTGACGAAACTCGATGAAACAGGAAACATCATGACCGTGTGGACGTCTTCTACATTCTAGAAGAGACCGCATATTTTTCTGAGCCTTCTGCTAATTTTGGTGGAGTGGAACCCAATGTGAGATTTCTAATTTATAAACGATATGGAAAACGACGATGTATAAATTATATAGTCGATATATGAGTTATATAAGCGTTGTACACCTCTTGTATAAGCGTTGTATAAGTTGTACGTTCGATGTATAAGTTGTATATGCGTTGTAAAAATTATATATGTGTTGAAATAGAAGTGAAATGCTATATATATGTATATATACACGCCCCTCGTCCACAAACCATGGACGATATTTATTGGTTGTGATTAGTGTGAAAATTGGTTGATTACGAATGGTTGATTGGAATTGTTTGTGGTTGAAATTGATTGATTGTGGTTGAAAAATACCCGTTTGTGGTTGAGAAATATTTGGTTGAAACCACATAGGATTAGTTTGTGGAAATGAATAAAATATACATGCCGCCTGCATGCGAACTAGATGCATGATTCCCCATTGTCAAAAGCTGCGAGGCTTTAAGGTAGAGCGAGGAGCCGTACTAGGGACGGTGCCGGTTTAAACTACCCTGTCGTTATGCTGCCAAAATTTTGAATAATATTCATGTGTTAGAATTATTTTCCTGTGTTGAAATTATATTCGTCTGTTGAATAGAAAACCTTCATGTGTTGAATAGAAATTCATTCGTTGAATCATATTCATGTGTTGAATGAATGGTATTCGTGTTTTGAATAAATTGTTTTAATAATAAAAATCACATTTTTACACTATATATATAAACTATAGAAAACCTTCATGTGTTGAATCGAAATTCATTCGTTGAATAGAAATTCATGTGTTGAATGGTATTCGTGTTTTAAATATAAAAATCACCTTTTTGTCTATATATACAAACTATAGAAAACCTTCATGTGTTGAATCGATATTCATTCGTTGAATAGAAATTCATGTGTTGAATGGTATTCGTATTTTGAAATAAATTGTTTTATAATAAAAATCATATTTTTATTACCTATATGAACTATATAAAATAATCTCGTTTTGAAATAAATTGTTTTATAATAAAAATCTTATTTTTATCATCAATATGAAATATATAAAATAATCTCATTTTGAAATGAATTGTTTTACATTAAAAATCACATTTTTATTATATACATGAATTGTTAAAAATAGTGAAGTGTTGAAACAGAAGACAGTTAGATAAAAACATCATTTTTATCAAATGTATGAAATTCATATAGTTTTGAAATCGAAGAATCGATATATATATATAAATAGAATTGAAATATATCGAATAACGAAGCTGCAGTTCGTATTTTGAAACCGTGATTTCAAACGATTAGTGCGGGAGATCCGACCATCGGATTTTCCCGAAACTGCAACTGTTGGGTTCGCTTTAGAAATATCTTTCCAACGGCACCAACATTGTAAAAATCCAATGGTTGGATTGTCTGGAATGTTTAATTCGAATCTGAAGAAAAACAGCGCCATAATCGATTATATTTATATATATATATATATAAAAATATAATTATATTTAATCGAATAATGACGCTGCAGTTCGTATTTTGAAAACGAAACTTCAAACGATTGTACCGGGAGATCCGACCGTCGGATTTTCCCAAAATTGGAACCGTTGGATTCGTTTTGAAAAGATCTTTCTAATGATGTAAATTTTGTGAAGATCCAACGGTTATCTTTTCAGATATGTGTAAATCAAATCTGAAGAAAAACAGCGCCACGACCACGTTATGGCCCGAAGCGTCGTTTTGAATAAATTGGCTATTTTAAAATAAATAAAAATAGCGATAAATCATTATAAAATATTATAAACGATATGGATGTGAAATTTAGAAACTAACTGAAGGTTGGCTAAGTCGAATGATTTCTTGGGTATTGATCTGATGTTTGTTTCGGCCTTCGGGGTTAATATTTGGGAAATCGTTCTCTTACTGATTGACGGTTAATGACTAATGTATTGAAATGATGCGTAGTAGTGTTTGTGTAGCACTTGTTTATTATATACGCAAGTTGCTCAGAAAGACCGGGTTTATCCCATTCTGAATAACCGAATCGACGATAATAAATCGAAGATGAAGACGGTGGTCGAAGACCGGAGATCTTCACCTCGTTTGGATGGTAACCGAGGTCCTGATTGGGAGGCATCCCGAAATATGGATAATGAGTGGTGATCGTCCAGACGTACATGGTGATCGATGGGTTTGCGAGGTATATAGTGCCCCTGGTTTCGTTTAGACCCAGAACGGACTTGCAAATGGACTGTGTGTCTGACATTGGAATTCATTCTGTGCGATTGATAATCATCAGTTGCGTGGTGTGAATTGCCTGTGTGACATGCTAAGATGCAGTGATCAGGGCTTCTGTTGAAAAGCAAAGTCTTGTGATTGATGATCAAAGCACCGCCTGTGTCGCGTAGCTTTGTGTACAACGTGAAATCGCGAGCCTCACACCCCGGTATGAACCAGAAACGGGAGAGGACCTCAGGGAGGACATGTGTTTCTTTCTAGTTAGAAGTGGCGTCAGTGGTTTTACACGCCCTGACGAGTTTGACTTATGTGGTTGTTGCTGTTGCAAGGCGCCTCGGTTTGATCGGACGATACGGGTCCGATGGAGTCATTCGTTGGCTCATTTACGCCCTAAAGGGCGGGGAAACGTATTGTTCAACAATTTTAATCCACATCGGTGGACCGGCCCTGACGATCCTAGGGTCACTCGAGATCTGATCTTGTGGCTCGGGCTAGAGAGTCGCGAAGTCGGTAAGGACTATCTTTTGCCTTGGTTCATGACGGAAATCCAATTTCCAAATACGTGACTATGCGGTTTTGATTGTATACCTATATTTGGCGACATAGTGGCATGGGATGCTCATGTTGTCTATGATTGATAGTTATGATTTGAAATTGTTTTTGAAACATATAAGCACTAGTAGTAATATCAAATGCTTTTGTTTTATTTGTATCAAGCATATTTTGGCTATTATAAGGTAAAACTCTATCCTCCGGTTTGCGTTGCATTGTGTGATGGGAACTGAGTCTTATAATGGCTTCATTTTTATAAAAAGCATTGCGATGTTTACAAGATTTATTCGTTTTTGAAGCACTGGCAATCCGATGGAGTAAACCCGTTCAATGAAAGTGGCGTGGTCCTGTGATTAGCCATATTTTAAATGTGTTGGGTAGATTTCTCATACCAGTCCCATGACTGACTCGTAGTTTGTTTCACTTTCAAACTCGGGTGCCCCTTTTTCTATACGGGCAGCCTTGTATTCAGGTTTTAGCTGGCTTTTTCTGGATAGCTGGAGCTGAAGATGGATTCTATCATTTATCTCTTTTTATGTTGTTCAGCTCCTATTGTACATTATGTTTGTTATCCGCTGTAGACATATATGTATAGCTGAACTGTATTTGTACTAAGTATGATCATGTATACTGTGTAACTCTGATGATTACGTTTATCCAGTATATTCTATTATGCATTATCTGGTGTATTTATTTATTTCTGTTTTGTTATTATCAGTTTCTGTGTTATATTCCAAGGATTACCCTTGCCACCGTCAGTACAGGGTTTGGGGTCGTCACATATACATGCACATAAGTTGTTTGTAAAATTGCAACTGACACTTCATGTGTCATACTGAATGTAAGCATGTATTATTCATTTTATTAGGAAACATGATCAATGAATTAGTTAATAAAAAATGTTGGTCAATTCTACTACCACCCCAGCTTTTGCCTTACACACCCCCACTAAAAACTAACAAAATAATGTGATGAATTTACCTTTATATATTATTGTACTTAGCATATTCAATTTTTCATTCTATTATGCATTTTATACATTGTAAAATATTATGAGAACGAAACATCAAAGAACACCATATTCTTTTTTCAGAAAAGAATAATGTTTTATTTTAACTTTTCCCTTTTCAGAAAAATATATTTATAGTTCAATTGTTTTTCAAATTAAATTTAAATGTAACTTTTTTATATTGCACAACTAATGAAAAAAATAATTATGAATCGCTACTACATTGATTTTTGCTTTGATTTTTTTAGTTTTATTGTTAATATTTAGTTATTATTATCATTAAAATAAAAAGCAATTCTGGTGTATATCGGAGTGAGAACAGTAAAAAGAGGAATGCGATGCATTTTGTTTAAATAATCGGGTGGGAAAAGCAATAAGTGGAATGGAAATAGATGTGGTCAAAAATATTTTGATGTTTTATTGACTTTTAGTTATTGTTCAGATTTTTTGTTATGCTTCCCCTTTTGCTTGCTAAATGGGAATTTTTTGTTACGTCTCCCTTTTTGCATGCTAAATGGACAAACTCAGTTGTTCTGCACTTCATGTTTTGGATGAGGTTGTTATTAAAAATTACCTTTTTTTTTTAATATTTCAGATATCGAAGTTTCCTTTAGTGTACAGAAAGATCAACTAAGGCACTGCTTTAGTTTACAATATACTTTTATTCTGATCTTTGTTACTAGACGATGAAGATGTAAAATGCATTTCAATGGATAAACCCGAAAAAAAATAAGGTTCCATGCGTAGCCACTTTTCAGTTCATGTGGATAGGAAACATTCAAATTGTTAGGTATCACAGTACTTGGTTAATCCATTTTTCTCACACATAAATAAACACACAGACAAATGTGTATACGTACATACACAATACTGGTATTACTCATGTTTTTCTTTTCTTTTCTGAAACTGTTATATATTATTGAATAATAACTTTGGAAGGCAAAATAAAATATTATTCACAATGACAAAGTACAAGAACAATTACAAGTCTCCACTTTACAGTAAACAAGCATTGAGAAAAAATAGTATAAGATATACACGACAATATGGAAAAAACTCAATGCTTAAAAACTAATTACATAAAGAATCAACAAAACAGCAATAAAGAACAATACAAGCATTCTCCATTCTATACATTCAGTAACTATGAAGCACCAAAAACTTCCAGTATTCAACTTCCAATCTTCAGCCAAAAAAAAACCCAAAGCAATACCAAAGCAAGTGAAGAACTCTGATGCAGGTAAGATAATCACAATTACAACCATGAGAACCATTTCCAATCGACCAACTCCTCAAAAAAACCAGTGCATCAGTTAAATAACCGTCCAGCTTTCCTTAATACTGTATTGTGAATTACTTTGAATAAATCATCAGCACTCATAGCTATTGATGTTAAAATTCTTTTGTTCTGACCATATTTCGTGCACAAAAATCTTCAATATACTTAAAAGCATTAAACTCCTATTTGATTTCCATCTTGTTGCTTTGAAAAGATTATACCACTCATCTCTACTACTACAAGCTGGTTGATGAAATTTACCACATGCAAGAACTCTCGACCATAACTGAAAAACAAAGGGACACTCAAAGTGTAAATGGGTATTGCACTCTGAATCAGACCTGCACAGAACACAAATATCATCTGATATGATCCCCATTTTATACAATTTATCCTTCGTATTCAAAGCATAAGCCAATACTTTCCAAAGCAAGAAATTTTGTTTGGCATTGCTCATCAAACTCCATATTCTTTTAGACCAAGGAAAAAGAGGCTTTTCACCATTTAGCAGATCATACACAAGCTGTATAGAATGATGCTTACCCATCCAAGAAATTTTCTCATTAGAAAATTTAAATTTAGCTGAAATTTCAGACCATAATCCTCTTAAAATAGCAGAACTAATATGAGTCAAAAGAAACTCGCCATCATGAACTAAATCATCCACCTTTGCAGAGTCAGGTATACCGCTATTTCTTCTGAAACTATACTCAACTATTTCACTTAAATAAAACCCCTACTGGCCCAGGGAGAATTCCAAAAAGAAAGACCCATTGAACCACCATTATAGCATTGAACAAAAGGAAGAAAATGACTTCTAAGCTTCAAAATCTGCTTCCAACTCCAGCTGCATGAACTAGGAATAGACATGGTCCAAAAGTTCTTCTTTCCAAACAAATTACTCTTAACATATTTAGTCCATAAACATGTATCATCAGAGAAAATCTTATTAATATAGACAGACATAGCAGTTTTATTCCACTAAAAAGGTTAGTAATTCCGAGAGCACCATTTCCTTTAGCTTCACACAATTTAGAAAAAGTTATAGGAATAATTTTCTTAGCAAATGGATCCCCATGCCAAAGAAATTTATCCATAACACTCACTACCATGTTAGTTATCTTTAATGGAAGAATGTAGTGCCTAAAGTAATAGGTAGTCATCGAAGTAATAATGGATTCAATGATAGTAAGCCTTCTAGCTTGAGAGAGATGACAGGAAGGCCATTGTTTCATTTTCCCAATAATTTTCTCATATAATGGAATGCATTTCTCCTTAGTTATTCTACCAGTGAATAAAGGAAGACCTAAATAAATTGAGTTATCTGGAAGAACCTTCAATCCTGACAAAGCTATAAGTTCATCCTTTCTATTTTAACTTAATCCAGCAATCTTAATATGGGATTTATTCAGATTTATCTCTAAACCAGTAATCTCATAAAAAGACTACAATACAGAGATAATGCATTGAATGTTACTTATAGAAGGTTTAGTGAAGATAATAAGATCATCAGCGAAGCATAAATGAGTGATAAGAGGTCTTTTACACCGTGGATGTAACTGCAAATTTCCTAGCTTAACTTGATTAAGTATCAAAGAATTGAGTAGCTCCATAACGCAAATGAACAGATATGATGATATGGGATCTCCTTGTCTCACTCCACGCTTTCCTTTAAAAAATCCATGTAACATACCATGTTTAGAAACTGAAAACCTTGGTGTGGAGATGCATGTGTAAATCCAAGCTAAGAAAGGTTTTGGGAAATTCATTTTTTTACAAAATAGCAATAATTAAAGTCCATGAAACATTGTAAAAAGCTTTTTTAATGTCAAGTTTCAACAAACAACGAGGAGAAATACTCTGTCTATCATAACCATTTAACAATTCCTGAACAATCAAAACATTATCACTAATTGATCTACCTGGCACAAAAGCTGATTGATTGTAGGAAATAATAGAAGCGAGAACTGCTTGAATTCTATTAGCCAAGACCTTAGATGCAACCTTGTAAAACACACTGCAACAGGAAATTGGCCTAAAGTCCGTAACACTCATAGGATTATCCACTTTAGGAACTAAAGCAATAAAAGTTGCAGACAGAGATTGAGGCAAAACATTGGTTAAGAAGAAATGTTGGATAGCTTGAGAAACATCTAAACCAATAACACTCCAGCATTTTTGCAAAAAGCATGCATTAAATCCATCAGGCCCACATGTACTGGGGGGATCCAAAATAAAAACTGCATCCTTAATCTTAGAATAAGAAAGTGGTTTGATTAACTCTAATGATTGACAGTGAGATAAAGAGGGCAGCTCAATGTGATAGAGTGGATCAATATTAACAGGAGGAGTGAAGTTAGGAGCTAGAATTGAGCTAAAGTAATTAACAAAAGCATTATCTATACTAGCTTGAGTAGATAAAAAGTTACCATCAGCATCATAAACCATATGAATAGCTTCCTTCACTTTATTAATCCTGAGAGAATTATGAAAAAAAATTGAATTCCTGTTAGCTTCCAAATCTCTCTTGACATTTTCTTTTTGCTTCAAAGATTGAAATTCAACTTCCGACAAAAATTTAAGTCTATCTTGTAGCTCCTTCTCAATAAACTGAAGATGTGAGACAAATGGATTTCCAACTAGAGAATTTTGCACTGGAATAAGCTCTGCTCTAACAGAAGAGGATTCCTTAGTAGCATCACCAAAAGAATGATGAGACCATGCCTTAAGATGCACCTTTAACAGTCTCAATTTATAAAGCAGCCTATCCATAGGATTGATTCCATATTTATGACCCCAAACCTGCACTACATGGGTTAACCAAAATTTAAAAAAATTAAAAGAGGACTTCCCTTTATCAATGGCATCAACTTTCCCCCAATATAAAAGAAGAGGACAGTGATCAGAAATAGTGGGAGGAAGAGTTTGATAGATAGGATAGGCAAAAGTTGAGAAAGGAAGAATTGACAAAAATACGATCAAGCTTACTAAAAGTAGGGTTTCCAGTATGACTTTTATTAGACCAGGTAAAGGTAGGCCAAACCAATTTAGAGGATACAGTATAGATTTGATTATAGCTTGATTTAAAGGAGCTATATCATTAATAGATAGTGAGTTACCACCCAATTTTTGAGAGGAAGAGGACATGCAATTAAAATCCCCTCCTAACAACCAAGGTTCATCACTGGAGTTAAGATGATACAGATTCTAAAAAAAAGCATGCCTCAAAGAAGAAGCATTGTGAGCATAAATAGAAGTAAGGAGGAAAGATGTGTTAGAAGGAATATGGACACACTTGAAGTGAATGAACTGATCAGAAGAAGATAGTTTGGTAAGACAAAAGACATGAGGATTCCACATTGTTAAGAGTCGTCCAATACTTGCATCGTCAAGGTTATGCTCATATTTCCAATTATAAGAAATAAAAGACATAGCTTTCGAGGTTGAAGACAGATCCAATTTTGTTTCTGATAAACATAAAAGCTGAATCTTCATATCATGAATAAAGAATTTATTCTCATTTTGCTTGGAGGGAAGGTTCATCCCTCTAATATTCCAAAAACATATATTATGAATCATATCTTAAATTGAGGAGATTTTGGAAAAAGAAGCAGAATTTTGCCTGGTGTTTCTTTTCATTAAGGATTTCTGAGTTCCAAGAGGTAAAACCTCATCTTGTTTAAATTCAGTTCCCTCGTCAATATCATCAAAAGCTGAATTCAAAACAGATTTCTTCTTACAACCTTTCTTTGATTTCAATGTTGCCTTAGAAGCAGAATCCACAAAATTAGTAATCAATGATTTGGGAGGAATTGATGAAAAATCCTTTTCATTAAACTCTGAAATTGATGTAGAAGCATCAATACTAACAGGTATTTTAGAAGGAGGAGGAAGAGGGATGTCTTTTGGAGGAGCAAGATGAGAGTAAATGGAAGAATTGCAATTAGCAGAAGAAGGGACATGAAAGCTAAAAGAATCATTAGACTGATTACTCATTGATGTGCAGAAAGAGGATGAACATGAGAAGGAATTGAGAGAAGATGTCAAGTTATGAGTAGAAAGATTGTCATTCAAAGATAATGAAGAATCCACTGCTAGTAAATCAAAAAGAGATGAGAAAGAATTATTAATGGCAACATCATCTATTATTTGCTTTCCTTTACGATTAATACTATCATCTATACTTTTCCCAGAGCCAAAGCAGCTACACTTTGCACAACCTTATTACCACTCAAATCAGATAGCACAACATTATTATTATCCCTACCAAGAGTTGAAGTATCTAATTCCATACTGTCTTCATTATTTGGCTGATGCAAAAAATCAGATTTGTTGTATCCCCTAATCTCAACACCTTTTCCAAAGCTTCATTAACATCCTTTTGCACATTAGTTCCATATTTTCCTTGTTTCATCATCCAGACTTGCTTCATTTTATTAAAGACCTTATTCCAACCACTTTGATTATTTTTCACTGGAGCTGGTTGCTTTGCTTTACTTTCAACTACTTTAATATTAGCACTCCTCAGCTGGTTATCTACAACATATGCCTCACTTACATTGACAGATGAATTACCATGTACGTCACATTGCACAGAGGAATGACCAAAAACTTTGCAATGAGTGCAAATACTGGGCTTCCAGTCATAAGAAACAATAACTGGAGGGCAATTATCACCAAAGTCTCCTAGTTCAATACAATGGGGAAGTTCTGATTCAGCATCAATCTCTACCAATACTTTTGCATATTTGATCCTATGCATTTTCTCAGTATTCACATCAAAACAAATAAGTTTACCAACTTGACAAGCTAACCAATTAATACCCATTAATGTCCATAAGAGCAAGGGAATTCTATGAAGATGGATCCATATAGGAACTTTCTTAATTTGCGAATGACCATTACCTATTGATGGATCCCACCTAGTTATTATGAACATTCGGCCTCAGATAAAAATGGGATCAGCTTTCAAAACTTTATCTTTATCTAGATCATTTGAAAATTTGAAGTAAAAATAAAGACCATTCGATTTTATATTCACATCCCCATTTAACTTCCAATACCCAAGAAGAAAATTAGCAACTGTCAAGTATGATAAAAATTCATCAAGAAAAAACCCCACAAGATAATGATTCCAATATGTCATACCTTCCTCTTTAACAATTTCAGGAGGATTTCTCTTTGATTTATCCTTAATCCTTTCAAACTGCAGTGGCTTATAAGAACCATCATTTCTTGGTAAAGAGTTGAACAACGATAGATAATCTTTCTTGATAATAGGAACATTCAAAGAAGCATTCGACGAATTGTTTAGCACAGAAATTTGAGGATCGGAACCTTGATCACCCAACAAAGATTTAGAATTATGAGAAGAATCAACCAATCCAGATTTACTTGCAGATGAATGGTTATTGACAATAGAAGAGGTGTTCATCAAAGTGCTCAAAGAAATGCCATTGAGAGGATCTTTCACTAAAATTCCAGATGCGAAAGGATTAAGATCAGATCGTAAAGGGGGAATAGCAACTGGAGGAGCACCGGAGTGATTAAGATCAGAAGATAAAAGAAATTGATCTCCAGAAAAATGGACATGCAAAGAATTTCAACAGAAGGAGGAGGATCAGGTTGAGGACGAAAAGGGATAGGAGGAAGAGACGATGAATCAAGGGAGGAAGAAGACGAATCAAGACCAGAGGAAGCAGACGCCATTGACAAGCAGAAGTTTTCCAAAGCTAGTTTCGAAAATCATATTATTGAATAATAACTAACTACATTAGATCTGTCATTTGGAGTTCTGTGTTTAAAACTCTCTTCAAACTGATTTATATCTTACATATTCTTGCTGAAATATGAAAATATATTTCTAATATTTATGTGTGTATCTAATATAAGACTAATTTAGAACGGTTATATATTACTCGTAGGTATGTGTGTGTTATAACGTGAATTTCAATTTTTTTAAATATGTAAATAAAAAAACATAATAACAATTCAGTCCAAAGAGCTTTTTGCAACGGCTAATAAGTGTCGACGGCCGTAGCTAGCCATTGCAATTTTACCCATTGCCTATAGAAAAAGGTGAAAACGACAGAGACAACGACGACTCCGTCGCTACTTTAGCAACGGGTTGCAACAGCCATGTATCCATGTGGCATCCAACGTGACAATTAGTTTATTTTCTGGATGTTTGTTATAAGTCGTTGCTAAACTGGACCGAATAGTCATTGCTAGCTGTTGCTAATTTTGACAAATTGGTCGTTGCAAATCTGGATTATATTTGCTACGCTAACCAGCAACTTCATTCCCTCAGTCCACACAAACTATTATTCAGCACAAATATTATCACTCTATCAATATCCATATAGCATCACATTCCATTATTATCGTTCCATCTTTCAACCAAAAAAAATCCACCAAAAAAAACTACCAAATCCAAACCAAACAAGAACATAAATCCATCATAACAACTATAAAACAACTGCTAATTATCAAGTATCAAAACCATCAAAAAATCTACCATCTCCATCAAACAAACATTAAGTATCAAACCCATGCATCAGCCAAACTACAGGTATCAAAGCTAATTGAAATATGTACATATCCATAAGGAAAATCAAACTATACATCATCGTCGTCGTCACTACAAGAAACAACCGCATCTCCCTCCCCGGGCACTGACCCATGCTCTTGATAGTAGGCTGCAATACACTCATCTATTTGTTGAGCCAGGTGGCTCTTTTTTCAATCGTCGAGCTCATCCAATTATCTTTGCATTCCAGCAATATCCTCCTCCTTGATGGATCTTATATGATCTCTTTGGAAATTAAGAGTCTGTGAAATAATTCAAGTTAATATTCAAAAACAAAACAATATGGTAGTGTTTAAAGAGTACATATATGATTGCATTATTCAAGTTAATATTCATTCAAATGAATTTTGAAAGCTAACGTAAGAGATCTCAACCTAACTTCATTTTTGAACTATATATATAAGGTTATAAAATAAGTTTTATAATGATTAAATAAAGTTTTAAAAACCATTTTAATACTTATACCGTATCATTTATTATTTTGCATATTAAATATTAATTCCACAAAATCTGTGAGATACATTAAACTAATTATAAATTTATTATTAATATTATAAAAATGTTGGTTATCTTTTATAAACTAGTATTATATATATTCCAAAATCACAATTTTGTATTTAAAAGCATATTAATTTATTATTCAAATCTTTAAAAACATATCCTTATCTCTTTGGATTATACTTTTATTAAATTATATTAAAACCAAGTTTAATAATAGTCTTAATATTTTATGAACAATTGCGTAGGTTCGATATTGTAGGTTCATGATGTTATCATAAAATCTCAACCATGGACTTTATTAGCTATAACAAATATTTTATTTCATAGTTTGATTATGCAGGTTCACATACATACATAATATTATTATACTTAATTAAAATAGATTAAATTGACATGATTAATCCCAAGTTTCACGTGTTTTCCCATATTAATCCAGAGTTTGGATTATTTTTAGTTAAATCCCAAGTTTGGGGGGTGTCTTCCCGTATTAATCCCATTCACTTGCTGACCAGTTAGACCCGAATTCAAGTTTTAACTTTACCAAATCACGTGAATCATTTCTTCGCTACCATCAGTATCAGTGTGTCTTCTTCCTCCGGAAGCCTAAGTCGATCTGTGATTATCTGCATATTGAAACCCTAAGTCAAATCACTCAAATCTTTGGTCATATCTCTCTAATCCCTCGACCTTACCAAATACACCAACCATTTCCACTCCCCGTCTGCCAGCACAATCGCTACTTTCCACGGCATGACTCGAGATTCATTCAATGGAAAGCGCGTGCTGGAGCTCCGTTACGAAGCGTACGTCCCGATGGCCATCCGCCAGCTCGAATACGTCATCTCCTCCGCCAGCTCCAAGTGGAATCTGATCAAAATTGTAGTGGCACACATGCTCGATGTCGTGGAGTTTGGATAAGCCAGCGTTTTTGTGGTAGCATTGTCTTTTCATAGAGTTGATGCGATGGAGGTGTGTCGATTTATGATTTATGATTGATGAGTTGAAGGCTAGAGTTCCGATTTGGAAGGAGGTTTACGAAAATGGGGAAGTTTGTAAAGGTAATCAGGAGATGGAGTTATGCTATGGTTTGGTGAAAATGAGATGGATTAAACTGATAAGGTGTTTGAAATTGTTCGATGCAGAGGAGAAAGTTGGTTGTAGGAGAAGGAGTATTCTTTTGGGTTACACTAAAGGTAGGAGTTGAGTTGATGTGAGAAGCAGTTGTGGGATAGCATGTGATGGTGAAGTGGCAGTGGGCGAGTAGTGTGTTGTTTGTTGAGTTTGGTTGGAGTTTTGTGGTAGTTTTATTGAGGATGGATGCAGGTGATGGTGTTGTCATGTAGTGTGGAAGGAGCTGATTGTGGAAGAAGATTGTGGAAATTTGGTGAAGTGATTTTAGTTGCGAGGCAAAGGCAGGTTGATGAACTGGTTGTCGAAATGAGGGTGAGTTCAGATTGAAGGTTGAGTTTATGTTGTTATGAATTTTTGTGTATGTAAGATAGTTGTAAAGAATGGAGTTTGAGTTAGAAGATTAATGTAATGTATGCAGAATGAAATGTAATAAAAAAAATCCTAATTTTCATGTGTCTTCCCATATTGATCCCTTTTGCCGGCTAAACAAGTCAGCAGGTGAATGAGATCAATATGGGAAGATACCCTCCAAACTTGATATTAACTAAAAATAATCCAAACTCTGAATTAATATGGTAAGACATGTGAAACTTGGGATTAATCGCGTTAATTTATCCATTAAAATATATATAACTTATTAAAAGGTTTACGTCTTAATTGTTGAGACCATAACACTTATTTCGACTAGGCAGTGCAATAATAGAATCTCATATATGATTAGACTCTTCGAGCATAATCTCCTCATGTTCACTTGCTTGTGTCGCTCTTGCTTGCTCTGCTTCATATCTCTCCTGCAATTATGAATATAATTTTAACACAATTGCTATAAAATTTACTTATATATTGTGATACGAATGAATATGTCGTCATTACGGATAAGCATATTTACCATTATTGTTGCAACTTTATGGTTCATCCAGTTGTAAGAAACATTCCCATGGTCATCCGTCTGCTCAACCGCTGTGTGACTATAAAAACGTCAGCCATCGTAGGCTACCTTCCATACTTCGCAAACTGAAGATATATACAAATAAAATATATTGAAAGAAAGAATGAATGATATACATGAACATGTGCTAAATACATTGAAAAATTATACCAATTCTTTCCTATGTTGTTGGAAGGATTTGGAGCCACCATGATGTAAAGTCAGGATCTTGTTCCTATTCATCGTGTTCCTTGCTGCTATTTCTTATTAATTTAGATAAACGATTAATTAAAAAAATGCAACCATTATAAATGTAAATAGTCTCATTATAGCTTACTTTGGCTGCTTTGATTTCCCATTATTTGAGAAATACAGCCCAAATATCATTGTCCGTCCAACTTGGTTTTTTCCTCAGCTTTTTTATCCTTTGACTCTCTAGAATTTTTCCGCATTTTCTGGTTCTAGTGATTCACAAAAACATCTAGATATTGCGGCTCCACACGTACTACAACCTGCATATTGAATTTATTTTGAATTATATATAACATATTAATTTTCAATAGTAATATAAAATTGTACTTACCATCAAATCAGTCCATATAGCATTTTTTACATGAGGTGAGATACTATCCCAATGCAGCCAACAATCTGACATCCCATTCTTGTATGATTATTTCGACACGTCTAAATATAATCAAACGGCTTCACCTCAAACCCCCTATGTAAATGTTGATATAGATATTTAATATATTTCAAATAATATAGTTGAAATAAATTTGAAATTTACCTGGCAATCTTAGGAACTATCTCCACAACTCGGCATAAATCTGGCTTCGAGCTACTAGGATCTACTCCAAGTGCAGGAAATTATGAAGGAGAAGGCTGAGACGTACTCCTTGATTGTCTTTTATTAGACATATCTATCACAATAATAAATATAAAATCATATAATGTATACAAAAAAATAATGATCACATAAACATCACATAATCATTAATTTAGTGGTCATCATACAACATATCATATCATAATCATATCTTGCACAAAATCAACACATAATTATACATGAAAAGAATAATGCATAACTCAGACTAATGCATGACATATATCGTCTTCATTATTGTTACATAGCTCAGAATAGTACATAACATAAGTAAACTCATAGCATCTGTCGTAATTCAACATCTTTCTAGTAGTGTTGTGCTTGCTAAACTTCTGTATTCTGATTCTGTGCTTGATCTAGGTACAATAAGCTATTTTTTTAGCATAGCCGACTGGTTTTTAAGATGATTGTAACACCTTTTATTATAACTAATAATTACAAATACATTATGATACAGGTGATTGTAGTTAACAATCAGCTGATTTGGTTTTTAAGGTGGACCGCCCACCGCTAACGAAGTTTTAAATGTTTTGTCCATTCTACCTAACAAGCTTAGAGCACTGGAGCTAGCTATTTACTAGACTACAAAATTTCTTGGCACGCCACGCAGGGTGGCAATACAGCACATATGACTTGTTTAAAATTACATCTATACAAAACCCAATTAAGTACAACAATAACATTTCTTGAGCCACACAATGAAAATGCAGCATGACCATGACAGAAAACTGACACAACCATCACTCCATTTCCAACTTGTACAACTTCACATCACGTAAATTACATTTCCACAAAAAAAAACTCTCGACAAGGAGGAATTTAGAATGATAGTAGAGCAAATGACCATACTGATTACATTCCATACCCAAGAGGTGGCAAAGATTACATAGTACATACCATAGCAGCACGCGTTGAGAGAAAAACTCAAACAGAAACCTTCATCAAAGAGGAAGCTATATTCAGAGCAAAAGCTTCTCGTGTATAACATTCAATCATCAGAGAGGACCCATCTAAGCGAAAAGAAGGACATCAATACTGCTGCAATATGACCTAAACCAAGCTCCAAGATCCCAGAATAGGAACCAAACACTATAACAAGCAAATTGCAACCAAAAAACAAGACCAAATCACATGAACTACCAACAAGATGTAAACTAGATGAACATTGAAGACCCTACAGATCAAAATGTACCATAACCGACTCAAAAGTCGCAATAAGAAAAAAAGACGACCTGTAAGGTGTTGCTGCTCACCCAGATACTCCGCGTCGGTGTCAGTCACCCTACCGTTGTCATGTCGAACCAGTTGAATAAATTGAATCTGATCCTTCACAAAAGTTGGCTAAATAGCAAGTAGTTTCCTGAATTTGGCATGGCATAGCGGTAGAGAGTAAAGTCCGTGTCATTTTTAGGGAGAAGAGTGTTGAAGAGATAAGGTTGAAGAAATTTGGGAAAAGTAGGAGCTCAGTGCAAAAATAGGTCAAAGCCTCAGATCTGAAGTGACGAAGTATTAATTGGAGGTGAATTCATGCGTAATGAAAGCAAGGCTGATTAGGTTTGAAGAAACAGAAGAGAGATAGAAAAGTTTTTGAGGAGATAAGAGTGCCGTAAGAAGAGAAAAAGTAAGAAAGAAATGGCCTTGTTGCCATTTACGATTCCACCTCCGAATAAAGAAGCTTCGGAGAGAGGACCTAACTAATAGGTCTTTTTTTTTGCAAGGCAAGCCGTTTTTATAATGGGCATACCACTTTTTATTGTGACTAATAATAAAATTACAATATAGTATAGGTGACCGTAGTTAGCAGTCAGCTAAACGGTTTTTAAGGTGGACCGTCCACCACTAACGGAATTTCAAGTGTACCGTCCACTCTACCTTACAGGCTAAAGGCACTGGAGCTAGCTGATATACTAGACTACAATTTCACTTTTTAAGGTGGACCGTACACCGAATACTAGCGGAAATATGGTTGTCACCTGGATAAA
The DNA here is from genome assembly GCA_030737875.1 of Allium sativum. NCBI lineage: Eukaryota > Viridiplantae > Streptophyta > Magnoliopsida > Asparagales > Amaryllidaceae > Allium > Allium sativum. The sequence continues at coordinate 489,478,287 of CM060913.1, forward strand.
TGCATTAACCCGTAATCGATCTTCGACCATCAGGATGTGGTGCCCAGTCTGTATCACTAAAACCAATAATGCTTAAATGTTTGCATGGTTTGAGTATTAGTCCATGATTGATTGTACCTTTTATATACCTTAATATTCTTTTTACTATCATCCAATGTTTATCTAAAGGTTGATGCATGAATTAACTGACTTTTTTTACACGGTACAAATTTTTTGAGTATTAGTCCATGATAGATTTTCCCTTTTATATACATTGATATTTCTTTAACTGTCATCCAATGTTTATCTAAAGGTTGATGCGTGAATTAGCTTACTTGTTTTACACAGTACAAAATTTCCGATTTAGTGATTGTCGCATACTATAGTGCTCCAAACAATGCTTTCGTATTCTTTAACACTAATTGCTTCACCCTTATGTTTGGATAAATGTAGATAACTAGTCATTGGAGTTAGTAGTGATTTTTCTTCATGCATTTTGGCCTCAATAAATATTTCTCTAATATATTTCCTTCGGGACAAGTGCATTTATGAATTTGGCAGTCTATTTACCTCTATTACCAAGATCTTTCATTAAAAATTGTTGTCCAAGAATTGAATAACATAATTGATTTTCTTCTCATTGTCACCTAGAATTATTATTAAATTTAATTAATAGTGAGTTAGATTTAGTCCGATGATAGTTTACAAAGTTTGATTGATTTAGTCAAACCACGGCCTTCTAGCCTTCTTTAAACCATATAGTGTTTTTTTAACTTCCATACCATTTAGTTCTTTCTTGATGAACTGAATCCCGATGGTTGTTCCATGTATACTTCTTCCTTTAATTCACCATTTAGAAAAGCATTGCTTACATCTACTATCTGATGTTCCCTCTGTTGTGTAAAGCAGCAGTTATATCACTTTGATGGTTGTTGGTTTCACAACTGATCGATGAATAAGTTTCAATGAAACATGAACCATTTGTTGTGTATATCTTTTTGCGATCAACCTTGCCTTATATCTTTGTACCATTCCATATGGATTTCTTATTAATTTGAATGTACATCTACATCCAACAACATTCTTATGTTTTGGTAGATGCACCAGTTCCCATGTTTTGTTTTTAATTAGTGCCTTGTATTCTTTATTAATTACATTTCTCCAATTGTCATTGTTGAATGCGTGACGTCTTCGGTTCATCATTTGTTGTGCATGTTGTGTTCAATTTTGGTCTAAAAACGCCCCTCTTTGTTTTCGTTATCAATTGATGACCTCTATTTTTTTTGTTAACTATGTACACTTGTGTGACCTGCACTTTCTTCCTTAGTGTTATCTTCATTGTTTCCTTGTTAACTAATTCTTCATAGAGGAGTTATAGTTTTTTGTTGCTCAGTTTTAACTTGATCTGGTTTCATTGAGGGCACCATGTGTTGAGTAGCTATGTTGTCTCCTTTACTTTTTATCTGCGATACTTGATCATTGTGCACATATACTGGCACATGTGGTATAAATACCATTAGCTTGTATACTATCTGTATAGTTTTCACATTTTTGTTGCAAACGGAAATATAAGCTCATTGAACATGTCTTGGAACATATAGTTTAACAATATTGTTTAAACGTTTATCCCTTCAAATTTACACCATAGCCTAAGAAAGTGCATTTGTAGATTTGAAGTTTAATTTGTGTAAATTATATGGTTTAGATAAGGAAAACACAAGCATCCATTTGCTTCAAGACTTTGATAATCAATTTTCCTATAATATAATTTCCATTAGAGTTTTTTCTTGTGTCACTTTGCTGGGTAATCTGCTAATAAGATGTACTACTATTGCCAATGCTTCAGGCCAAAACTTTAATTAAAGTGAGGCTTTAGTTAATAAAGTGAGCCCAGTTTTAGTAATGTGACTGTGTTTCCTATCAACTTAATCATTTTGTTCAGATGTGTAAGGACAAGTCACTTTATATATTATTCCTTTTGATTCAAAATATCCTTTGAGTGAATTGTACTCCGCACCTCCATCAGTTTGAACTGTCTTAACTTCTTCATTGATTTGTCTTTCAACCTGATTTATAAAGTGCATAATCGCATTACGTGCTTCTGACTTTGATATTAAGAAGTAAATCCTAGTGTACCTAAAATGAGTATCTACAAAAGATATATGGTAATTATATGCATAATCTAAATTTATTGGTGTTGGGCATCATAAATCTGTTGGAATAAGTTGTAGTGGTTTACTGTACTCATTTCAAGATCGAGGAAAAATCAATTTGTGACTTTTTCTTATTTGACAGTAAGTGTAGATATAGGAAAGAGGTATGTCTTTAACTAAATATTATTATTCTTTGAGATTTTCTTTACAATCTTAATACTTGGTAGACCCAATTTACATTGTCAAATGTTAGATGCGTTTTTCATTCAAATGTTAGATGTGTTTTTCATGGTCTGACTTACGTCTGATTTAGCTAGACTACACAAGTTTCATGTCTTGTTTGAATATGTGTCATTTGATTTTGAAATGTTGAACTTGTAAAGGTCGTTTTTTATGTTTTAGCGTACAATAATATTTGTCTAGTTTTAACATCCACTACACAATGATTTGAGTAAAACTCAAAATACACATCATTGTCTAGTGCAAATTGTGATACACCAATAAGATTTTTCTTTATCTTTAGCACTCATAACAAGTTACTGAGGAGAAATATTTTTTCCCTTTAACATATGCATTGCTAATGTGTCAAATATTTATGAGGTGAATGAAACACCCCACCTTTGTTAAGGTCACTCACAAAGGGAATGCCTTAACTTCAGTGGAGCATTATAGGTAAAAGATACAGATAACTTACAATATAGACATATAAACAGCGGAAAAACTAAATTTATTTCATAAGTACGTGGTTCAGTCAAAACATTATAACAACTGTCTCAAATCAACTTAAAAATCATTACAACAAAATCTCTGTCTTGATTAAAACATAAAGAAGCATAAAATAAAAATAAGGCAGCATAAATCCCTAATAAGAGTGTATCCAAAGCCATAGCCCAAGGAAAGAGAATCCAAGCAATACATCTACTATCTTTAACCTGGAAATGGCCCGAACAAAGCTGAAGTATTCCCTCCCTGCGGACCTGGGAGGAAACAGAAGAAAAGAAGACAAAAGAAAAATGGGTCAGACATGAGTCTGGTAAGTCCAGTGATTATTTAGCATGGAAACAGGAAAAAGGATCATGGCATGAATAAACTGAACCTAGGACAGCACCCTAGAAATAAGATAATAAAACTGAATATGCTACCGCACTCATTACTATTTCTCTGCACCCACTTACAAGTATTTCATCTAGCACCATGTGTTCAAGATAAATGATCCGCTTTATCGATCGTCTCCTACTCGTATACATTTTCTACATGTGTCATTCGACCCCGCTTGATTGTAGATACCTGTGCTGGTCCCACCATGGGGTGTATCAAATCCTATGGTGGCAACCCGACACAATTCAAGATGCACAGTGTATAAATACTGATGCCCATTTCCTGATTTTTCAACTCCGGAGTATGCGCACGCTCGCACTCTGTCGGAACCTACACTGACGCACCACCCGCCGTTGTTTTGACCGCTTATAATCAGCCCAGTAATCATGCCCCACCCTGCCTAGTTCAGGGTACCATGATACATCTACGTGGGTTACTGCTGAAATGGGTCCCCGTTACTTTGGTTTCCTAATCAACATGTTAAAATGGTTAAGTGTTCTCGAATTAACCTAACCCCACCCATCAGTTTAGTTAACATGTTGTATTCGTTAAGTGTTGCCTTAATTAATTTAACCCCACCATTCCTGTCTTAGCTTTAATTCATTCATTAAAGCACCAACCACTCACATTAGATATGTATTGTTGCGGTCGCTAGATGTGCTGGTCGGTTCCGGGCAATCTTACACCGCAACTCAATCTAACCTCGGGTTCTTTTGGGCTTAATGCGCTAACTTCTCACATTAGATCTATATTGTTACGGTTGCTAGATATGCCGGGCGGTTCCGGGCAGCCTTACACCGTAACTCAATCTAACCTCGGGTTAGGCATATTCGTCTTTTACTTAATTTACATATTTACCCTTCATATTTATATGTAAATTATCCATAATTATTGCCATTCAAGCCATGCCCCATTTACCTTCTAAATCATGTTCATAATTTTTAGGTATATAAATTATACCATCTTAAGCCACTAATTATTTATATGATTATGGGCCAAACTATGCCAATAATATGAAATTTAAGGTTTTTCCCAACGTTACCCCCGTTATACATTCTTATAATTCACATAGAATGTTAGGCTCGCAACCTATCCTAACTTATAAACAAAAGGGAACAGAAAGGAGCATGTACCATTCCCACAACATAAAATAATAAGGATCTAACTAAACATGTGTCATATAAATTTGGCATAAAACAATGAACTTGCATTTTGGATCCAATTAACATGAATCTTAAGCATATGAACGGGGACTTACATAGAATTACACAAATCCAATTAGGCATGTAAATGTGAATTTGCATTTGAGTTGGATCAAATTAACATAGATCTAAACATATGAGAATGTAGATCTAAACGTATAGGCATATTGGACTTAGCCTAAGAACTTGTATGTAACATAACATGAAAGAATCACCAAACTTACATATATACTATGATAGGTTCATCGCTAAATAAATATTCAACATGATAGGTTCATCACCAATTTAATATTCAACATGATAAGTCCAATAAACCACAATAGTCTCATAGGCATATATGATAGAATCATCACAAGAATAGACATGAATCAGCATCACCATTATCTTACAACTAGGCACAGTTCTAGTTTCGCTTTATTACAAATCATGACTTTTAATTGTTCACATCTAAAGAATAACTGAACTTACAAACAAAAGAAAATTCTTGTTTTCTGGGATCTTTTTTCTGAAACTGAAAAGCTATCCCTTGACATAGACTATCGATTCTCTAATTTAGATTTGATTTGTAGCTTCTAACTTGCTTTCTAGTTTGCTTCCTAGTTAGAGAAGAATGGTGGCTATGCTAGGTTAACCATGAACAGCATGACGGCTCCTTGGAATGAAATTGTGTGGTTTAGGGTTGTTTATATAGAGGTTTAGATTTATGTGAGCCATTAGATCAACCTAGGAGCAATCAGAACCATCAGACAAGATAGAGCTATCCAGAAATCGCCACATATGCCCTAGTGACTCAGCAACAAGTCAGAAATCGTCACTGTTCGGATCAGAATGCAGGAGTCGACCCCTACAGGGGGTTGACACCTATGTCGACTCCCCTATAGGGGGGTTGACACTTATGTCGACCCCCCCAGGGTGCCGACCCCCTGAGTGGGAATTTTCCCGCTCAGCCTCTTTTGCCTGAATTTGAAATTCGAACTGCTTTTGCTTATTTAATTATTAAATTTTCTGTTTAAACATGAAATCTTCTGAACTTCATAACTTCTTCATACGGAGTACGATTCACGCAAACTCGGACTCTATCTCAAGCGGAATTCAGAGACGAACGCAATGGCGTAACCCGTTTCCCTAAATTCTCACTTTTACAATTAGTTATTATTTAATTTGCTACTTTAATAAACATAGAAAATACAGGGTGTTACATTCTCCCCTCCTTAAAGGATTTCATCCCTGAAATCTTCAAGTCAAGAAGAATGTATATCCTTTCATCCAATCGTCCATCCACTCAGCCATAAAACACCAGCACCCATTATCCTTAAAAAGATTTCTAATGCTTTCGTGACTGTATGCACAGTGTGTGTATATGTCCTTATCTAATGCAAAATCAGGCAGTCTATTGATTCAGTTGACCTCCTTAATGCAAATTATGTCAGTGCCATGAGTCCATTATGCATGCAATTATTCCTAATCATACTTTCTACATGAGTGCACAATCATTCATACAAATGCAATGTCCATATGATAACACATCAAGTTTCAATTCATATACAAATACATATATGCATATGCAAAATGAAAGTGACAGAGCCGATCTGTACCTAATGTGTGTGTGTATGCATCCACAAGCACCACTTGCAACCATCAACCATAACATGTTTCAAATATATGTTTACATCCATTGGTTTCTACCTAAGGATCAAGAATAGGACCGAGGAGATATACTTAAAAGATAGATATAAGCATGCATAAACTTATGGAAAATAGATCAAGGATGTACCCTCAAAAAGAAAATGGTAGGTGGCGCGTATCTTGTCCTCAGTCTCCCAAGTCGCGTCTTCTTCAGCGTTACTCCATTGAACTTCAACAAGCTTGACTTCACGGTTGCGTTGCTTTTTGACTTCCGTACCCAAGATACGAGTTGGAACTCTTCTCACATTTGCTTTTCGTTCCACTTCTACTTCCTCTAGTATGCTTAGCTCCACAACTTCCGCAGATTCATGTAAGCACTTTCAAAGTTGAGAAACATGGCAAAAATTATGAACTCCAGCCAGTCTTTCAGGTAGCTCTACTCTGTAAGCCATCGTCCCAATCCTTTCAATGATAGAAAATGGTCCCATAAATCTTGGTGCCAACTTTTCTACGGACCCAAGGCGAATGACATTTCTCAAAGGAGATACTTTAAGGAACACCCTATTTCCAACCTCAAACTCAAGGCCAGACCTTCTTTTGTCTGCGTAGGACTTCTGTCTATCTTGGGCAGTTTTCATTCGTCTTCTTATCAAGTCCACCTTCTCTGAAGTTTCTCTGATCATGTTTGGCCCAAGTAGGAGCTTGTCTGTAGACTCCCACCAACAAGTTGGTGATCGGCATGGTCTTCCATATAGAGCTTCGAAGGGTGCCATGCCTATGGTGGTTTGGTAATTATTGTTGTAAGCGAATTCCACCAAAGGAAGATGATCCTCCCATGTTCCTCCAAAGTCAAGAATGCACAATCTCAAGCGGTCTTCTAATACTCTGTTCACCCTTTCCGTCTGACCATCGGTTTGGGGGTGATAGGCCGTGCTTAAGTATACTTGTATGCCTACAGCCTCTTGCAAACTCCTCCAAAACTCGCTCGTAAAGATAGGAACTCGATCACTCACTATGCTGGAGGGTATCCCATGGAGTCGAACTATCTCTTTAAGATAAATGGATGCTAAGGACGAGGCAGTCCTTCTACTCTTAACAGGTATAAAGTGAGCGCTTTTAGTGAGCCTGTCCACTATTACCCAAATACTGGTATTGCCCCTTCTTGACCTAGGCAACCCATCAACAAAGTCCATCGAAATGTTATCCCATTTTCATTGTGGGACCTCTAGAGGATGAAGCAAACCACCAGGCTTCTTCTGCTCCGCTTTAACTTGTTGGTATATCAAGCACTTAGAGATGAACTCAGCTACATCCCTCTTCATGTCATTCCAAAAGAAAACCCTTTTTATGTCCTTATACATCTTGTCTCCACCTGGGTATACGGTCAGCTTAGAATGGTGTGCTTCTTCGAGAACCGTCTTCCCCAAATCCCTTGCTTGTGGGACGCATAGCCTTCCATCCCATCTCAACCAACCCTTATCATCGATGGAGTACCTATTGAGGTGACTAGAAGTCTCACCCCTACTTAGCTTATCCATCATATCAACTAGCTGAGGGTCTTCACGTTGCGCAGTTCCTATTGAGTCCAAAAGAGTAGGCCACACTTCTAGCGATGCTTACAAACCAGGTACAAATTCAGAGGAGGGTCTAAAGTCAAAGTATGCTATGTACTCCAAGCTTTGCCTTTCTACAAAGAGAGGACTTAAGGTCATCTTCTTTCCACTCAAGGCGTCTGCTACTACATTGCCCTTGCCAAGGGTATAGGAAACCTCAAAATCGTATGAGGCCAGAAATTCCATCCACCTATGTTGCCTTAAGTTAAGAACTTTTTGTGAGAAAAGGTACTTTAACGATTTATGGTCAGTAAACAATTCAAACCTTTCTCTTAGTAGATAATGACGCCATGACTTAAGAGCGAAAACAATGGCAGCAAGCTCCAAATCATGAGTTGGGTAGTTCTTCTCATGTACCTTCAACTGCCTTCCCCCATAACAAACTACCTTGCCTTCTTGCATCAAGACAGCGCCTAATCCTGTACCGCATGCGTCTGTGTATACGACAAACATTTTGCTCCCATCAGGCAATGTCAGAACTGGGGCTGTTGTTAGAGCCCTTTTCAAGCGTTGGAAAGCAACATCGCAATCCAAATTCCAAACGAAAGTTAAGTTCTTCTTTGTCAATCTTGTGAGTGGGGCTGATATTTTCGCAAACTCTTTAATGAACTTTCGGTAAAAGCCCGCTAGCCCGAGAAAACTTCAGACTTCGGTTGCATTCCGTGGAACCTTCCAATTTTGCACCGCAACTACTTTTGTGGGGTCCACAGCTACTCCTCTTTGGACACCACATGTCCAAGAAACCTTACTTCTTCTCTCCAGAAATGACATTTGGAGAATTTTTCTTTCAGCTGATGTGCACGAAGAGTATCCATGACTTCCCTTAAATGCAGAGTATGCTCCTCTTCATTCTTTGAGAAAATCAAAATGTCGTCTACGAAGACCACCACAAACTTATTAAGGAACTCCCTGAACACCCTGCTCATCAAGTCAACGAAATAAGCGGGTGCGTTTGTCAAGCCGAAAGGCATGACATGCCATTCGAAGAAACCATCCGGGGTTCTGAACGCGGTCTTATCAATGCTGTCCTCAGCCACTTTTAGCTGATGAAACCCGGTAGCCAGATCTAGTTGGGAGAAAACCGATGCACCTACAAGCTGATCAAACAAGTCGTCTATTCTTGGAAGTGGGTGCCTATTCTTCTTGGTCAGCTTGTTTAGCTCCCTATATTCAACGCATAGGTGAAGTGAACCATCCGCTTTGGTTGCGTATAGTACTAGAGCACCCCATTTAGAAATACTCCACCTTATAAACCCCTTTTCGAGCAACTCTTTAACTTGCTTGCTGAGCTCTTTCCTCTCCCTTGGAGCCATGTGTCTAACGGGTAGAGCTACGGGTTTTGCATTATCAACAAGGTATATGCGGAAGTCTATCTTTCGCTTCGGAGGTAAGCCCTTCACCTCTTCAAATACATCTGAGTATACACGGACTACTCTACCAGACTGCAAGTTTTCAACAGACGCATCAAGAGATTCTAGGTAGCTAAGCATAACAGAATTCATGGGATTACAAGAGATTTCGAGAGTGTTACCGAGGCGAGTCGTAAGTCTAACCACTCTCTTTTCACAATCGAGGATGACACCATTATTGGATAACCAATCCATGCCTAGAATCAACCCATAGCCCGTAAAGCCCAAAACATAGGCATTACATTTAAACCCAATGCTTAGTATAGAAATTTCCAAATTCAAACAAATCATTGACAAGTAGGTCGAGCCCCCAATTGGATTTGAAACAACCAAGGGATCCTCTACTATACTGGTGTCCAGGTGCAGAGATTCAACTAAAGCAGTAGATATAAAAGAGTGCTATGCGCCAGAATCAAAGAGTGTACGAACAGGATGATCAAAAAGATAAACTAAACTCTCAACAGAAATATTTCTACCTCGTTCTTGTGGAGGTGCTATGTGTAACACTCCACCTCCGCTAGGGTCACTCACAAAGGGAATGCACTAGCTTTGGTGGAGCATTATCTAGGTAAACATACACAGAAATATTACAAGACAGAACATATAAATCAACGGAAGAAGAACCAAATTTCATTGCTTTAAAATCTAGAACGGTCTAAAGCCTTTTACATCAAAATGCTACTAAATGCATTACATCGAAATATGTCTTTCTCAAAAACAAAAAAGCATGAAAATAAATTGTAGTATTCCCCAATAAAGCATCAAAGCAAGCCATAGCCAAGAGAAATCCAAGCAGTACATGAAAGAGCCTTGGAGCTTGGTAAGATCCGAACTAAGCTGTATTCCCACCCTGAGAACCTGGGGGGGGGGGGGGACGAAAGAAAAAGAGGCGAAACAAACTGGGTCAGTCATAAAGACTGAGTAAGTCCTAGTGGCTTTCAGCATAAAATCAGGTGAAGATAATATGGCATGAATAAACTGAAAGTAAACATAAGCATGATGACAAGGTAAGCTACAGGAACGATGAATCAAGTATAACATTGCAAGGTTTCTATTGAGTATAACATCGCAAGATTTCTAAGCTTCACCATTCCACTATTTTCTTTGATTTCCTATATTCTCTGCACCAACCGTACTATTATCCTAACCCGTATCATCCATTCCATGTATATGTACAGTCCCTTGCCGTATATCATACGGGTTTCATCACGTATTTCTATACTACTTCAACGTAGTGCCACCATTCTTGAAATCGTTAGGACTGCCACCCTTGTTCTGTCTAGGTTTCCTTATCATGAACTATCGCGTGTTCAACTAGGATTTATGCCACCTAGGACCACTAGGGATTATGCTCGTTTAGGGTTTATGCCACCTAGGACCACTAGGGATTATGCTACCTAACGAATTCCACGTAACGATTTATTAATCGATCGGCTCCCTACAAGTCCTAGCTCGTTCATGTGTCTGTGTCATACGGCCCAATCACGAATGTAGTTACCTGTGCTAGGTCCACCATAGGGTGTATCAAGCCCTATGGTGCCAACCATCGACACGAATCAAGCACGCACAGATAAACCTACTGATGCCTGCTTTTTCTGCTCCGGAGTGTGTGTGCACGCCCGCACTCCGTTAGAACCTACACTGGCGCACCCACACAGTCGTCGTTCTGGTCGCTTACAATCAACCCAGTAATCATGCCCCACCCTGCCTAGTTCCAGGGTACCATGATACATCTAGTGGGTTACTGGTGAAACGGACCGCGTAACTAGGGTTTCCGTCTAGTAGGTTAAGTGTTGTCATTTAAATTCGACACTTAACCCCATCGGTCTAGCATGTCAAGTTGGTTAAGTGTTGTCATTCAAGTTCGTGACTTAACCCGTCTACGTGTCATGTCAAATTAGCTAAGTGTTGTCGTTTAAGTTCATGACTTAGCCCTACGAATCATGTGTCAAGTTGGTCAAGTATATTCAAGCGGTTCATGACTCAACCCTATCAAGTCATCGTGTCAAATTGGTTAAGTATATTCAAGTGGTTCATGACTTAACACTGTCAAATCGTCGTGTTAAATTGGTTAAGTATATTCAAGCGGTTCAGGACTTAACCCTATCAAGTCATCGTGTCAAATTGGTTAAGTATATTCAAGCGGTTCATGACTTAACCCTTTCAAATCATCGTGTTAAATTGGTTAAGTATATTCAAGCGGTTCAGGACTTAACCCTATCAAGTCATCGTGTCAAATTAGTTAAGTATATTCAAGCGATTCATGGCTTAACCCGCCCACGTATCATGCAAAGTTGGTTAAGTATTATCTATATGTTCCATTTGACTTAACCCTGCCACGTGTCATGTTATATTGGTTAAGTGTCATTAGTCTAGTCATATTACTTAACCCACCCATTGGTCTGATTAATTGTTACATTGGTTAAGCCTACACTTGTAAGTTTTACATGTTCTTAACTCATGCCGGTTAGGTCCACATTTACATGTCAAATTTCCATGTTATCCCACCTAACCCTCTAACCATACCCACGTCTTATTATGGTTAGTATTCCTTAATTCATTCATTATGACGAACGAATCATGACCTCTCACATTAGACCGTGCACTTTGTGGCCATTGGATTTGCCGGGCGGTTCCGGGCAGATTTACACCACAAACTGAGTCTAACCTCGTGTCATAAATCGTTACGCCTACAATTCGACCTTTGACCTCTCACATTAGACTGACACTTTGTGGCTACTGGATTTGCCGGGCGGTTCCGGGCAGATTTACACCACAAACTGAGTCTAACCTCGTGTCAAAGGTTCATTGATGGTCGTATTACCCACAAAACCCCAATGTCAGTTCACGTGTTTAACATATAGAAATGTTCATGTTCGTGTTCAAGTCAATTATCCAATACACAGTCATTTTCATGTTTCAAATTCCCAACTTTACATATTAATAAATATATGCCCAAGTTCCAAAATTACATGCCAATTTATATATATATATATATATATATATATGGATATATATATATGGATATATATACCCAATTCTAGTCAGTTTACATATGTCCAATTCTTGCCTATTTACATGTATGCCAAGTTTATGCTATTTCACCCATATCGAGTTCTAGCCAAAATTGCATGTATCATGCCCAAATAAACCCAAATCATGATTCATGATGTAGTTATCCCAAACTGTAATCTTTTTATTACAACACACGCCAACTACCCAAGTTCATAATACATATTTATGCCAATTGTCAAATTTACAATCGCTTTTATATTCAAATCCCCAATTCTACATATGCCCAATCGTAAGCCTAATCTTTTGATTTAATTTACATAGGCCCGAACTCGTGGTTTAATTTACATGACAAATTACATACATGTTATATATACCAAATCTCATGTTACATTACATAGATCCTATTTGTGCCAAATTCCATGTATATAATATTTATGCAAATTTGTTCATAACAAGATTATACCAAAATTTACAGATCAAGCCCAAACTTGCAAATACAATAATAATATCCAATTTCATGTTGCCAATTATTACATCATATTCATATAGGCAATAATCCCATATTTCCTCCGTATACATATCGTACGCAAATCGCGACTTTAGGCCAAGGTCCGAAATTGACCAACGTTCATGAAAAGAAAATAAATTGGGGGAGATAGAAATTGAATAAAAATGAGATCAGAGGAAAACATCATCATAGGCATAAATATTACAACTTGATGATAACGTCATCACAAATCAAGAAAACTGCTGAATAGATCATAAACTTGTCATGAACATAAAGATAGACAAGTCCCAAAACAGAAGATTCAAGGAGCAACAGAAATAGATCAGAATTGATAAACATACTTAGATCCAATTCCACTTTATTTCATGTCCATATTATAATTAAATGTTTAAATCTAAAAACAACTAGAACTTACAGAGCATGGCTAGTGAATTAGGAACTGAAATTGTCATAGAACGTTGTAGTAGTGTTGATTTATTGTCTTGAATCATTGTACAAGCTTTAATCTTCGAATTGGATTGAGTTTGAATGCTTGTTCTTTAATTTGGGGGCGGTGGCCATGGTTCAAGAGGTATTTTAGCAGCATAATGGTGTAAGAATGATTTGATATGAATTAGGTTAGGTCTAAGGGTGTTTTTATAGGTGTAGCAACTAGTTTAGGCCCTTAGATTAAGCCTAGAATCAATCCAGACCATCAAAACACGTCTCAGGCTTCAAAAATGAGTTCTGGGTCAAACCAGGCCGACCAGGTCGACCTGTAAGGTGGGGGGGTCGACACTATGGTCGACCTGGGGGGTAGATCGAACCTATGGTCGACCCTATGGTCGACCTGGGGGGGTAGGTCGACCCCCTGGTCCAGTGCTGCCTGAAAACTGCTGAAACTTGTACAGGCCATAACTTCTTCATCCAGACTCCGATTTTCGAAAACTCGGACTCTATTTCATGTAAAATTTCGAGATGAACGCAATGGCATAACCCGTTTCCCCTGATTCTGATTTTAAAATTTAATTCTGCCTTGATTTCTTGTTTTAACAGGTTATAAAAATACGGGTTGTTACATTCTCCCCTCCTTAAAGGATTTCGTCCCCGAAATCTTCAAGTTAAGAAGAATGTGTCCTACCATCCAATCATCCATCTACTCAGTCATCAATCACAGGCATCCATTGTCCTTAAGAGATTTCTAATGATGTATGAACATATGCAGAAAGTGTGTGTATACGTTCCTTATCTAATGCAAATGATCAGGCCTGATTGATCTTCTTAATGCAAAAATATGTTTAGTGTCATGAGTCCAACATGTATGCAAATATTCCTAGCCATATAAACACTATATGTGTGCACAAACATTCATCCATATGCAACATCCACATGATAACATATTCAATTTCATCCATGTACAAGTATAAACACTCATGCATATGCAATATGGAAATGTGTCTGAGCCGATCTAGTGCCTAATGTGTGTTATGTAATCACGAGCAACCACTAGCAGCCACTTGCAACCACTTGCAACCATCAATCATAACATGTCTCAAACACATGTTTACACCCAATTGTTCCCACCTAAAGGTATAACCGAACGATAGAAGCAAGTAAAAACCTTGTGTCCATTAGGCAATGTCAAAGCTGGAAATCTATGTCACATATATACTGAATTAGGAGAAGAACTTCCTAAGCACCAGCCCATATCCTATAAAACCCAAAAAGTTTAGTCAACCCAATGGACACCCTCAAGCCCCAACATGTATTACTAACAGATAAGTCATACTCCCTGTGGGGTTTGCAACAGAAATAGGATTGAGAATAGGACCGAGAGGTTATACTTAAAAGATAGCATACAAGTAAGCTCTACAGGAAAAGAGGGATCAAGGATATACTCTTAAAAAGAAATATGATGCGCGTGTCTAGTCTTCAATCTTCTAAGTCGTATTTCCTTAAGCTTAACTCCATTGTGCTTTGACCGTCTTTAACTTCACAATTTCGTAGTTCCTTAATTCTTGTTCCCAGAATATGAGTTGGAACTCATTCCACTGTCGTCTCTCGTTCCACTTTCACTTATTCTCTTTCTAGTATACTCGATTCAAACATAACTGCGTACTCATGGTTTCGTGCAAGCTCTTCAAAATTCACTAGTGAATCCTGGATCTCGTTTACTTATTATAAGGTATTCCACACAGAAGAACTGTCTCTAGAAAACAAACAAATGCTAACCATGTTGCCAAATGTACTTACTAAAGTGATTTTCTATGACTCATGCATAAGCGAAATGAACCATTCACCTTAGTGGCGAACACTTCTTGAGCGGTTCAATAAATGTATCAAGAGATTCTAGGTAACTAAGCATGGAAGAACCCTAAGGGTTACCCTAGACTTCGATGGCATTGCCAAGGCAAGTCAACCGTCTAACTACCCTCTTTTCATACTCGAGAATGGTACCATTTCTGGACAACCATTGCATCCCTAGAATCAACCCATAGCCCAAAAACATAAGCTTTACTTCTAAACTCAACACTTAGCATAGACATTCTCAAATCCAAACAAGTCATGAATAAATGAGCCGATTCCCCACAGGATTTGAGACAAAAATGGGATCCTCTACTACGCTAGTACTAAGGTGCAGAGACTTAACTATCGAAGCAGAAATAAAAAGGATGCGATGTATAAAAACAAAGTTCCCACGGTATGATAGAAAAGAGAAGCTAAACTTTTAACAGAAACGTTACCACCTCTCTTAGGTATGCTAGTAGTGAGAGCATAAAATTGCCCTCTCGACGATCTTATTCTTTGCCCTTGTCCTTGTCCTATGATACTTAACTACATGCCCCTTTTTACCATACCAACGATGTTCTTTCTTATCATGGGTTTTATTATTCTTTTACTTTGACCTCTTCCCTTTCACCTTTTTCTCCTTCGTGGATTACGCCTTATCAACAAGTTTCTCATCCTTAGGCTTGTGTTCTTTATCCTCGTTCTTACTATCCTTGTATAGCTTGTTGAAAAGTTTCTCGAAAGCAACTTCCATTGCACGGCAACCCTACAAAGCTTGAGATAAGATTAGTCGCAAGTAAAACTACTGCGGCTACAGATGGAGGTTGGACACTACTTTGCCCTCCGACATGTGTCGCATGCCTACAAACTATGGTGAAAAAGAAAGAGAGAAGAGACTCAAGGAGAGAATTAAAAGATAGTGCATATGGCTTTGGGGAATATGCCTTTCGTAAAACGAAACTTTTCTTGAAAAATGCTTCTTTGTAAATGGTTTTGAAAATAATTTCAAAAGGTTTTATAAACTTTTGCCCAGTCTGGTAACCTTCTGCTCTGATACGAAATGTAACACTCCACCTCCGCTAGGGTCACTCACAAAGGGAATGCACTAGCTTTGGTGGAGCATTATCTAGGTAAACGTACATAGAAATATTACAAGATAGAACATATAAAACAGCGGAAGAAGAACCAAATTTAATTGCTTTAAAATATAGAAAGGTCTAAAGCCTTTTACATCAAAATGCTACTAAATCCATTACATCGAAATCTGCCTTGCTCAAAAACAAAGAAGCATGAAAATAAATTGTAGTATTCCCCAATAAAGCAGCAAAGCAAGCCATAGCCAAGAGAAATCCAAGCAGTACATGAAAGAGCCTTGGAGCTTGGTAAGATCCGAACTAAGCTGTATTCCCACCCTGCGAACCTGGGGGGGTGACGAAAGAAAAAGAGGCGAAACAAACTGGGTCAGTCATAAAGACTGAGTAAGTCCTAGTGGCTTTCAGCATAAAAACAGGTGAAGATAATATGGCATGAATAAACTGAAAGTAAACATAAGCATGATGACAAGGTAAGCTACAGGCACGATGAATCAACTATAACATTGCAAGGTTTCTATTAAGTATAACATCGCAAGATTTCTAAGCTTCACCATTCCACTATTTTCTTTGATTTCCTATATTCTCTGCACCAATTGTACTAGTATCACAACCCGTATCATCCTTTCCATGTATATGTACAGTCCCTTGCCGTATATCATATGGGTTTCATCACGTATTTCTATACTACTTCAACGTAGTGCCACCATTCTTGAAATCGTTAGGACTGCCACCCTTGTTCTGTCTAGGTTTCCTTATCATGAACTATCGCGTGTTCAACTAGGATTTATGCTACCTAGGACCACTAGGGATTATGCTCGTTTAGGGTTTATGCCACCTAGGACCACTAGGGATTATGCTACCAAACGAATTCCACGTAACGATTTATTAATCGATCGGCTCCCTACAAGTCCTAGCTCGTTCATGTGTCTGTGTCATACGGCCCAATCACGAATGTAGTTACCTGTGCTAGGTCCAATATAGGGTGTATCAAGCCCTATGGTGCCAACCATCGACACGAATCAAGCACGCACAGATAAACCTACTGATGCCCAATGCCTGCTTTTTCTGCTCCGGAGTGTGTGCACGCCCGCACTCCGTTAGAACCTACACTGGCGCACCCACACAGCCGTCGTTCTGGTCGCTTACAATCAGCCCAGTAATCGTGCCCCACCCTGTATAGTTCCAGGGTACCATGATACATCTAGTGGGTTACTGCAGAAACGGACCGCGTAACTAGGGTTTCCGTCTAGTAGGTTAAGTGTTGTCATTTAAATTCGAGACTTAACCCCATCGGTCTAGCATGTCAAGTTGGTTAAGTGTTTTCATTCAAGTTCGTGACTTAACCCGTCTACGTGTCATGTCAAATTAGCTAAGTGTTGTCGTTTAAGTTCATGACTTAGCCCTACGAATCATGTATCAAGTTGGTCAAGTATATTCAAGCGGTTCATGACTCAACCCTATCAAGTCATCGTGTCAAATTGGTTAAGTATATTCAAGCGGTTCATGACCTAACACTGTCAAATCGTCGTGTTAAATTGGTTAAGTATATTCAAGCGGTTCAGGACTTAACCCTATCAAGTCATCGTGTCAAATTGGTTAAGTATATTCAAGCGGTTCATGACTTAACCCTTTCAAATCATCGTGTTAATTTGGTTAAGTATATTCAAGCGGTTCAGGACTTAACCCTATCAAGTCATCGTGTCAAATTAGTTAAGTATATTCAAGCGATTCATGGCTTAACCCGCCCACGTATCATGCAAAGTTGGTTAAGTATTATCTATATGTTCCATTTGACTTAACCCTGACACGTGTCATGTTATATTGGTTAAGTGTCATTAGTCTAGTCATATTACTTAACCCACCCATTGGTCTGATTAATTGTTACATTGGTTAAGCCTACACTTGTAAGTTTTACATGTTCTTAACTCATGCCGGTTAGGTCCACATTTACATGTCAAATTTCCATGTTATCCCACCTAACCCTCTAACCATACCCACGTCTTATTATGGTTAGTATTCCTTAATTCATTCATTATAACGAACGAATCATGACCTCTCACATTAGACCGTGCACTTTGTGGCCATTGGATTTGCCGGGCGGTTCCGGGCAGATTTACACCACAAACTGAGTCTAACCTCGTGTCATAAATCGTTACGCCTACCATTCGACCTTTGACATCTCACATTAGACAGAAACTTTGTGGCTACTGGATTTGCCGGGCGGTTCCGGGCAGATTTACACCACAAACTGAGTCTAACCTCGTGTCAAAGGTTCATTGATGGTCGTATTACCCCCAAAACCCCAATGTCAGTTCACGTGTTTAACATATAGAAATGTTCATATTCGTGTTCAAGTCAATTATCCAATACACAGTCATTTTCATGTTTCAAATTCCCAACTTTACATATTAATAAATATATGTCCAAGTTCCAAAATTACATGCCAATTTATATATATATATATGTATATATATATATGTATATATGTATATATATATATGTATATATATATATATATGTATATATATATATATATGTATATATATATATATATATGTGGATATATATACCCAATTCTAGTCAGTTTACATATGTCCAATTCTTGCCTATTTACATGTATGCCAAGTTTATGCTATTTCACCCATATCGAGTTCTAGCCAAAATTGCATGTATCATGCCCAAATAAACCCAAATCATGATTCATGATGTAGTTATCCCAAACTGTAATCTTTTTATTACAACACACGCCAACTACCCAAGTTCATAATACATATTTATGCCAATTGTCAAATTTACAATCGCTTTTATATTCAAATCCCCAATTCTACATATGCCCAATCGTAAGCCTAATCTTTTGATTTAATTTACATAGGCCCGAACTCGTGGTTTAATTTACATGCCAAATTACATACATGTTATATATACCAAATCTCATGTTACATTACATAGATCCTATTTGTGCAAAATTCCATGTATATAATATTTATGCAAATTTGTTCATAACAAGATTATACCAAAATTTACAGATCAAGCCCAAACTTGCAAATACAATAATAATATCCAATTTCATGTTGCCAATTATTACATCATATTCATATAGGGAATAATCCCATAATTCTCCCGTATACATACGTACGCAAATCGCGACTTTAGGCCAAGGTCCGAAATTGACCAAGGTTCATGAAAAGAAAAGAAATTGGGGGAGATAGAAATTGAATAAAAATGAGATCAGAGGAAAACATCATCATAGGCATAAATATTACAACTTGATGATAACGTCATCACAAATCAAGAAAATTGCTGAATAGATCATAAACTTGTCATGAACATAAAGATAGACAAGTCCCAAAACAGAAGATTCAAGGAGCAACAGAAATAGATCAGAATTGATAAACATACTTAGATCCAATTCCACTTTATTTCATGTCCATATTATAATTAAATGTTTAAATCTAAAAACAACTAGAACTTACAGAGCATGGCTAGTGAATTAGGAACTGAAATTGTCATAGAACGTTGTAGTAGTGTTGATTTATTGTCTTGAATCATTGTACAAGCTTTAATCTTCGAATTGGATTGAGTTTGAATGCTTGTTCTTTTATTTGGGGGCGGAGGCCATGGTTCAAGAGGTATTTTAGCAGAATAATGGTGTAAGAATGATTTGATATGAATTAGGTTAGGTCTAAGGGTGTTTTTATAGGTGTAGCAACTAGTTTAGGCCCTTAGATTAACCCTAAAATCAATCCGGACCATCAAAACACGTCTCAGGCTTCAAAAATGAGTTCTGGGTCAAACCAGGCCGACCGGGTCGACCTGTAAGGTGGGGGGTCGACACTATGGTCGACCTGGGGGTAGGTCGACCCTATGGTTGACCTGGGGGGGGGGGTAGGTCGACCCCCTGGTCCAGTGCTACCTGAAAACTGCTGAAACTTGTACAGGCCATAACTTCTTCATCCGGACTCCGATTTTCGAAAACTCGGACTCTATTGCATGTAAAATTTCAAGACAAACGCAATGGTGTAACCCGTTTCCCCTGATTCTAATTTTAAAATTTAATTCTGCCTTGATTTCTTGTTTTAACATGTTATAAAAAATACGGATTGTTACATTATGAGAGCGTGAACCTGCCCTACAGAAGTAGATCCAGTCCTTTGCCCTTGTCCTTGCTTTCTTGGGCAGTCTTTAGCCATGTGTCCTATCTCGCCGCACTGAAAACAACCACCCATCTTGCTCTTCTTCTTTCTGCAGTCCTTAATCAGATATCCAGGAATGCCACAAAAATTACACTTCCTCTTGCCACGGGGCTTGTTATTCTTGCCGCCCTTCTTTGAATCTATCTTCTTATTCTGCGATCCCTCCACTTTCTTATCTTGAGGTACTTCCACTTTTGCCTCTTTCTTTCCATCCTTGTCTTCCTCCTGTAACAATGCCATGTCCATCAGTCTCTCATAAGTTGCGCCCATAGGTATATGGGACATAGCTAGGCTGTGCAGTGGCTCATTCAACCCTTTAAAAAAACAGAGAGCCTTCTTATATGGCGTGTTCACTAACTCCAGTCCGAATCTAGCCAGCTGGTTGAATTGGTTGATGTATTCCATGACCGACATACTTCCCTGTTTGAGAGCTAAGAACTTCTCTATCTGTAGGCTTCGTTCAGCTTGTGAGAGGAATTTCATTTCAAACCTTATTCTGAAATCCACCCAACTTTCAACTGGTCTCTCAGCATCAGTAACTTCCCACCAATAAGAGGCTTCGTCTTTAAGCAACCATACGGCCAACTGTATCTTCTACTGTCGTCCACTTCGAAGATAACAAACAAATCCTTGGTTTCTTTGAGCCAGTTTCTTGCTTCCGTGAATGATTCAGTTCCATTAAAGTTCTTTCCACCCATGGCTCAAAAGTCTCTATATATCTTTGAGAAAGCATTTGCACGTGGAAGAGGAGGAACGACTGCAGCTGGGGGAGGAGGAACGTCTGCTGGGATGACATCATTAGCCCTAGCCTCTAGGTGCCTTCTGAACCAGCCAGGTACCGGTACGCCCTCTGGAAGATTAAGATCCCCAAACATGCTGAAACAAAAAAGAAAAGATTAAAAACGAAGGATAGAAAGATAGTGCATATGGCTTTGGGGATTATGCCTTTTAAAATAAAACAACACTTCTTTTCAAAATGCTTCTTTAAACTTCTTTTTGAAAAATGGTTTTCAAAAAAACTTTTATCTGATCTGGTAAACCTTCGGCTCTGATACTAAGTGTAACACCCCACCTTCGTTAAGGTCACTCACAAAGGGAATGCCGTAACTTCGGTGGAGTATTATAGGTAAAAGATATAGATAATTTACAAGACAGACATATAAACAGTGGAAAAACTAAATTTATATCATAAGTACGTGGTTCAGTCAAAACATTACAACAACTGTCTCAAACAACTTCCAAATCATTACAACAAAATCTTTGTCTTGATTAAAACATAAAGAAGCATAAAATAAAAATAAGGCAGCATAAATCCCCAATAAGATTGTATCCAAATCCATAGCCCAAGGAAAGGGAATCCAAGCAGTACATCTACTCTCTTCAAGCTGGAAATGGCCCAAACTAAGCTGAAGTATTCCCTCCCTGCGGACCTGGAGGGGGAGGGGGGGAGGGAATGGAAGAAAAGAAGACGAAAGAAAAATGGGTCAGACATGAATCTGGTAGTCCAGTGATTATTTAGCATGGAAACAGGAAAAAGGAAAAAGGATCATGACATGAATAAACTGAACCTAGGACAGCACCTAGAAATAAGATAATAAAACTGAATATTCTATCACACTCATTACTATTTCTCTGCACCCACTTACAAGTGTTTCAACTAGCACCATGGGTTCAAGATAAATGACCCCCTTTATCGATCGGCTCCTACTCATATATGTTTTCTACTTGTGTCATTCGGCCCCGCTTGATTGTAGATACCTGCGTTGGTCCTACCATGGGGTGTATCAAATCCTATGATGCAACCCAACACAATTCAAGATGCACATTGTATAACTACTGATGCCCAGTGCCTGCTTTTTCCACTCCGGAGTACGTGCACGCCCGCATTCCGTCGGAACATACACTGACACACTTCCCGCCGTTGTTTTGACTACTTATAATCAGCCCAGTAATCGTGCCCCACCCTGCCTAGTTCAGGGTACCATGATACATCTATGTGGGTTACTGCTGAAATAGGTCCCCGTTACTAGGGTTTCCTAATCAACATGTTAAAATGGTTAAGTGTCCTCAAATTAACCTGACCCCACCCATCAGTTTAGTTAACATGTTGTATTGGTTAAGTGTTGCCTTAATTAACTTAACCCCACCATTACCGTCTTAGATTTAATTCATTCATTAAAGCACCAACCACTCACATTAGATATGTATTGTTGCAGTCGCTGGATGTGTCGGTCGGTTCCGGGCAGTCTTACACTGCAACTCAATCTAACCTCGGGTTCTTTTGGGCTTAATGCGCTAACTTCTCACATTAGATCTATATTGTTACGGTTGCTAGATGTGTCGGTCGGTTCTGGGAAGTCTTACACCGTAACTCAATCTAACCTCGGGTTAGGCATATTCGTCTTTTACTTAATTTACATATTTACCCTTCATATTTATATGTAAATTATCCACAATTATTGCCATTCAAGCCATGCACCATTTACCCTCTAAATCTTGTTCATAATTTTGAGGTATATAAATTATACCATTTTACGCCACTAATCATTTATATGATTATGGGCCAAACTATGCCAATAATATGAAATTTAAGGTTTTTCCCAACGTTACCCCCGTTATACGTTCGCATAATTCACATAGAACATTAGGCTCGCAACTTAGCCTAACTTATAAACAAAAGGGAAAAGAAAGGAGCATGTACCATTCCCACAACATAATATAATAAGGATCTAACTAAACATGTGTCATATAAATTTGGCATAAAACAATGAACTTGCATTTTGGATCCAATTAACACGAATCTTAAGCATATGAATGGGGACTTACATAGAATTACACAAATCCAATTACGCATGTAAATGTGAACTTGCATTTGAGTTGGATCAAATTAACATAGATCTAAACATATGAGAATGTAGATCTAAACATATAGGCATATATGACTTAGCCTAAAAACTTGTATGTAACATAACATGAAAGAATCGCCAAACTTATATATATACCATGATAGGTTAATCGCTAAATAAATATTCAATATGATAGGTTCATCACCAATTTAACATTCAACATGATAAGTCCAATAAACCACAATAGTCTCATATGCATATATGATAGAATTATCACAAGAATAGACATGAATCAGCATCACCATTATCTTACAACTAGGCACAGTTCTAGTTTCGCTTTATTACAAATCATGACTTTTAATTGTTCACATCTAAAGAATAACTGAACTTACGAACAAAAGAAAAATATTGTTTTCTGGGATCTGTTTTCTGAAACTGAAAAGCTATCCATTGACGTAGACTATTGATTCTCTAATTTAGGTTTGATTTGTACCTTTTAACTTGCTTTCTAGTTTGCTTCCTAGTTGGAGAAGAATGGTGGCTATGCTAGGTTGACCATGAACAGCATGACGGCTCCTTGGAATGAAATTGTGTGGTTTAGGGTTGAGTGTTGGGGTTGTTTATATAGAGGTTTAGATTTATGTGAGTTGTTAGATCAACCTAGGAGTAATCAGAACCATCCAGACAAGATAGTGCTATCCAGAAATCGCCACCTATGCCCTAGTGACTCAACAACAAGTCAGAAATCATTACTGTTCGGATCAGAATGTAGGAGTCAACCCCTATAGAGGGGTCGACCCTCTGAGCAGGAATTTTTCCGCTCAGCCTCTTTTGCATGAATTTGAAATTCGAACTGCTTTTGTTTATTTAATTATTAATTTTTTTGTTTAAACATGAAATCTTCTGAACTCCATAACTTCTTCATATGGAGTCCGATTCACGCAAACTCGGACTCTATCTCAAGCAAAATTCCGAGTTGAACGCAATGGCGTAACCCGCTTCCCTTAATTCTCACTTTTACAATTTAGTATTCTTTAATTTACTACTTTAATAAACATAGAAAATACAGGGTGTTACAGTGAACATCACCCGTACAAATATATTGTGTACGTTTGTATTCTTTGCTGCCAGTGTTCAAGTTTTGCAGATTGCTAGTAACATGGTTGCTTGCTCCTCGATCAGGGTACTAGCATTCAGTGCATACTTCATTTGATCTTCTATAGTCAGATATATACAGGTTTTGCATTTTTTAATCTTTTGACATAATTCTTGTGCCTAATTGAATACTAGTTAGGTTGGCGTTATAGGAGAGGTTTCTTTGACCAGATGAATTTTGGTTTTGTGTTGTATTATAGTACTATCAAATCAGAAATAGAACCTTCAGTTGTGTGTCATATTTTTTTGTAGATATCACATTTCAGTTTATAGTTGTTGTTCCATCTGCCACCCTGTTGTGATTTTTGATATTCAATTGCATGTATTTTGAAGACGATGCGTTTTGATGAGTGCTTTGTAGTGGATAAGTGGGTATGTGAACCGGAGTTCAGAGAAAGAGACATGTTTCCTATTTTTGACCCGTTATTCTAGCCGAAGAGGCAGGTTTCCTGTTTTTGATCGGTTATTTTAGGACCATCGAGGAAGAGGCAAGTTTCCTAACTTTGACCGGTTATTTTAGAAATATTAAGGATGGGGTAGGTTTCCTATTTTTAACCGGTTATTTTAGGAATATATTCCTAAAATATATTATGAGGGGCAAATTGAATATTTTGCATAGGTCTTCTATTCTCCTATAAAAGCAGCATCTAGGTTTGGATTATAGCATGGCCGAATTGAGTTGAGAGATTGAGAGGCTGTGTGTCTCCAGGGATTGTGCCCTGAAGAGGAAGATTAGGAATTAGGACTGATAGAAGTTATTCCAATTGGTGCCTCTAGATTAATCTAAGGGTTTACTGTCATTCTTCATTGTTCTCCTTCTCCAACAATAGTTGTATTCATCTAGATATTCTTTGTTTATCCCAATAAGGTTATTGATTTAATTGTAGTTTGTTTACTTTTGGTTTTTGATTGTAAACATAAGTTGTTTTGTGACTCAATAAATGGGTGGCTGGGTGGAATATCTTGTGTTTGTGCGTGTAATTTCCATATCTGTGTTGTTTTTTTATTAAACCATCTTTAATTAATTGGGTGAATAAGATCCTGGTCACTTCCGCAAAGGCGCGGTTTTTCTAACAATTGGTATCAAAGCTAGATCATCGCAAAGCTTAGAGTGATTTTGGATTAGAAAATTTGATTTTTGATGTATGGTATGATGACGTTCTCGAAAATGATTATTTTCTGATTGAGGAATTTTAAAGCCTATATGGTGGATGCTTCATACCTCAACAGTTTGGCTGATGGAGATTGTAAAAAGCCCTCAAATATGGCTAATGGAAAATGGAAGAAGACATATGTGTTGACAATGGTTTGATTGGCCTATACATTGGCGATTCGGTTCATGTTTTCAACTAGAGTCTTCACGTTGATAGTGCTCAAGGGATCAATGAGATGAAGCAAGGAGCTTTAGTCAAGTGGTAGACATGGGTCGATGTGGAAAATCCATAAGTTAGAGATTTTGTGGTATTGCAAGCACTTTTAGACCGTTGGTTTCAGTGTGCTGCAGCTCATGGTAGAAGATGCATCTTTTACAGGCGGTGGGTTGTATTTGTAATTGAGTAGGTGTGGTCGTAGACCGTTCAAATCGACTAGGTGTGATTGTTGCCATGAAATCAATTAAGTCCCTGTACTCCAAAAATAGGTGGGGTGTATCACGTGGCCTTAAAATCGAAGGTTGTATTAATTGAGAGTAGATGGTTGTTGAAAGAGCTAGGTTGACTTGTTTGGTGATTATTGGAATGCTGATATAATTTCAAATTAAAGTGGAGTAATTTGTGATATCATATGTCCATGGTAGTTAGATGACTGGTTTGTTGACGTGATTTAATATCAAGGTGGAGTGTTGTGATTTGTGATATTCAATCAAATGTTTTTGAAGACCACATGTTTTGATGAGTGCTTTGTAGTGGAGAAGAAGGTGTGTGAATAGAGTTCGGAGGAAGAGGCCGGTTTCATGTTTTTGACCTGTTATTTGAGGAATACTGAGGAAGAAGCAGGTTTTCTATTTTTGACCTGTTATTTACCAAATATTGAGGAAGAGACAAATTTTCTGTTTTTGACCAGTTATTTTAGGAATATATTCCTAAAATATATTCTGTGGGGAAAATCAAATATTTTTCCTAGGTCTTCTATTCTCCTATAAGAGCAACATGTAGGTTTTAATTATAGTATTGCCGAATTGAGTTAAGAGATTGAGAGGTTGCGTGCCTCCAGGGCTTGTGCCCTGGAGAGGAAGATTATGAATTAGGGTTGAGAGAAACTATTCCTATTGGTGCCTCTAGATTGATCCAAGGGTTTTCTGCCGTTTTTTATTGTTCTCTTTCTCCAACAATAGTTGTGGTCATCTTGACATTCTTTGCCTATCTCAATAAGGTTATTGATTCAATTGTAGTTTATTTACTTTTGGTTTTTGATCCATTCAATGTAAACAAAAGTTGTTTTGTGAATCATTGAAGAGGTTGATTGGGTGAAATATCTTGTGTTTGTGCGTGTAATTTCGTATCTGTGTTTTCTTCATTAAATCATCTATAAGTAATTGTGTGAATAAGATACTCGTCGCTTCCGCAAAGATGCAGCTTTCCTAACACAACCCATCCTCAAGTTCTGCTAGTTTGAACTCTTTGGTTATTTTTATCATTTCTTCATCCAGAGTTGTTTTTGATGTTATTGTTCGTTTCTTTATTTCTGCATTTTTTATTTGCTGCATAGTTAACTGAAACATGTGACTCAACAACTCTTATTTCCTCTATTCTTCTTTCATGTGCAGATAAAGTAGGGTGGACCGATTAACATGACTGTAGTATCTCTTTATCACTGATAATGGCAATAACAACTTCATAGTATGTATTTGGCACATTGAATATGGTCATTATGCGTTCAAAGTCTTATTCGTTGTGGACACATGCTGCAAGAAGGTTATAAACACTCCCATGGCAAGGCGTTGCCATTAGGTAGATCAAGCTCTAATACCAAGGTAGAAGTTGAAAATGTAGAGAAGCGAGAGATGAAATGTAAACTTAATATGAACTTTATTAATATTCTTTTTATAATAACACACAGGTGATATAGTTGTATGTATATATATATATATACACACACATACACACACACATATATATATGTATATATACACACACACAATTGTTCAAGCATGGGATGTTAAATTCCTTAGCTTCGCGGGAAGGGCGGAATTAATTCAACCAGTCATCACTCCAATAGTGATGTATTGGCTCTTTGTTTACCAATTGCCTGAGCATACAATTAAGAATCTGAATATGATGTGTTACGATTTTTTTTTTGGGGAGGGTCTAAGCATAAAGCGAAATGGGAAGTATTATGTGCTCCAAAAAGTGAAGGGGGAACTGGTCTAAAATCATTCAAAGATCTTAAGAAGGCTGCGTCTATTAAAGTAATGTGGAAATTCCTTGTTGACCCATTAATGTGGAGCAAATGGATGGCAATGAAATATTGTAGAGGAAAATTATTTTGGAACATGATTATAGACAACAACTCTTTGTGTACATGGAAAGCAATTGTTCAACAAGGTTATAACTTCAGGCTCTTCAACTCTTTTGTGGTTTGAACTGTGGATCAACGGTAAATGTTTAGTAGATTTAATTGGCATTTCTAGATTTCAAGCATTGGGTAAGCAAAATGAGTTTGTTGATTGTATTATTCGAGAGGGTAGAATATGCAGTAGCTTGCATCCAACTACTAGGGAAGTTCATCAACATGTGGAGTGTGTGATTGTGAATCAGAACAAACAACATGAATTTTATGAGTGGTGTGATGGAGGTGAATTTTCTTTTAATAAGGCATGGCAGAAGATTAGAGAAAGACATCCAGTCAAGCTGGTTTTTAAAGTCATTTGGCATTTGAAAAATTCAAAGAGGATGGCATTTATAACACATCTAGCTGTGTTAGATAGGTTAAGCACTAAAGATAGATTATTGAGATATGGGGTGGTTGATGAGAATAGATGTTCTTTGTGTGGATTAGAAGAAGAATTAGCTTGACACTTATTTTTCAGTTGTGAGTATTCGAATTATATATGGTCTTCTTTGAAATCAAAGTTGGGACTGAATTCTCATATGATTGGATCTGTGGAGTTGGAGGCTAATCAAATTTTGCATGCTTCCGGAGTGGGCAAAGTTAGCATTAACTTCAGGTAATGCAGCTGATCCAGTTGGTCTTGAGGAGTGATTTTTAAGAAGCAATTCATTGCTTAGTTAAGCAATTAACAAACATTCAATGAGTTCAGAATATTTTGTAAAATGACGCTCTCGATATTGCTGCTGCAGGAGCACATTCGAAGCATGAAATGTTGAGAAGGTCTTTTCCAACATTTGCACATCATCTACCTTTTCTCCACATAATTTTAGTTTAGAAGTAATTCTAAACATAGCGGAATTGTATTCCCTTATGGTTTTAAAGTCTTGAAACCTTAGGTTCAACCATTCTTGCCTTGTATTTGGAAGTATAACCATCTTTTGGTGGTCATAACGCTCCTTCAGGGAGTTCCATATGAGGAGGGGATCTTTTTCAGTTAAATATTCTGATTTTAGATCATCATGGATGTGGCGTCTTAAAAATACCAGATCCTTTGCTTTATCCTGCTGAGACATATTATTGCCATTTTTAATGGCGTTCTCTAAGCATTGGGATTGTAAATGGATCTCGACGTCCACTATCCATGACAAATAATTGTCTCCAGAAATGTTAAATGCCTTAAATTCAAGTTTAGCGATGTTCGAAATTTTGCAAACTACACAAAAAAAATTACATGAAACAAATTTTATGATTAAAATTTTTTTACATGAAACAAATATTATGATAAAAAAATTAACAATCACAGAACATATCGTAAATTTAAGTTATCCATCATGATAATAAAATTTCATCATACAGCAGTGACAAGTATAACGTACAACAAAAGCACGTGCTAACTGCATTAAACGAAATGTATGTGTACAATGAACTAAACCAAAAAAAAAATAAGGCACAACATTTCGTACACATTTACAGTAAAGTAACATAATGTATGGACAACAGTTTATTGATAAAACAACATGTGCTAACATAATGTAATAAAAAAATAAGGCACAATATCACTGCAGTTCAGCATTACATACAGTTTATTGAAATCAAGTACAGACGTGATAAAACATTTAAACATAACACTACCACATATGTACATATAAACATAAAGATAAAAAGAAAGCCAATGTAACATGCTAAATATTGCATGAGAGTTGAACATGTAAATCATGAGCAGCTTGGTCCATGGAGAGAAAAAATAAATGAAATAACGGTATCTAGCACCTTACTGACAGAGATGAAATTTGCTATGCACAGGCATTGACTTGCAAAAGTAAAATATAAAAGTATCTACTGACAAAATTATTGCGGCAAGAGTATTTTGTTTTGAAAATGAAAACAAAACATAGGCACTGTAGTACCTTGATTGGCAAAACAGAATAACAAAGTTGTGATGAAAAGTAACCCCTTTTTGTTTTAAGAGAGAGACGGATAGAAGTGGAATAGTGACAAATGCTTATATGGTAAAAAAAACAAAGCGGTGATATGTTGTAGTAGAACGAGTAAAAGGGGTGAAAATATCTAACGCAGCCTTTTTGAATAAGTAGGCGGTATGCATATGTGATAATATCTGAAGCAGCTAGAGAATAGGTAAGAGCAGAGAATGGGTGGGAGAGGATCACCTGAGCCGAATTTTCGATGTTCCCATGGACCCAACCAATCACAATCTCCTGATTTCCTCCATTTTGCAGTTAAACCGCCAAAAGAATATAAGTTTAATTGCAAAATGGATAAATCAGAGGGTTGTCATTGGTTGGGTCCATAGAACGTGGGGTATTTGGTCCAGAGGATTCGGTCCCATAATGGGTAGTCTGACTAAATAATAGCTCGCATTCAGTAAAAGTAAGTTTTTGAACATAAGAAAAATTAAACGAAGAGCAAAAGTCGTGCTAATAACGTGTTGTAAAACAAACACAGAACAAAAGAAATAATAGAAGGAAGACATTTTTATTCATCCAGATCTCTTTACAACATATACAAACTCTCTATTTATACGCTTCATACGTGCCAGCAATTACAATAATGTCCCTTGCATTAAGCGTATTCACCCTTAACATATATGTATTTCAACACTTGCACTATTCACCTTTTTATTTTATTGTATTTTTGGTACCCCAAACATATATATTAAGTGAAGTGTGTTATTACACTACAGTGAGTACCCGTATATATCAATTAGATAAATGGGCTTTGCCCTCAGCCCACAATCTATTTCATGTACATTAGTAGCCCAAAACGTTGTATAACTCTGTACTGTTCGTAACAATATACAGGTTTAGTTTTACAATACAAATTTCTGCTTACCTCTCAGTCAAATATGGTATCAGAGCTACATTGCTAACTGCAATTAAGAAATTCGATCTCAATACATTAGTCTCTGCAAATCTATCTAGAAGATAGATTACCCATCAGAAAATTATCATCACTTGGGTACCTCTCATCCAAGATCTTTAATCTTTTCACTTGAGAGTTGAGGCTGTAATTCAAGAACAGTGCCTCGCCAATACTTAGTGGCTGCATCAGTCTTTGAACTACAGCTTGGTGGTAAACTTCATCAAAAACTTCAAATTCGATCAAAGAATCTGGTGAAATCAATCACCAAAACGAAAAGCCATCCTAGAAGTCAGCCTGACATCATTTTAAACAATCTGGATTGAAACCGATCCAAGATTGTAATCAGTCAATCAGCATTATGTTCACAATCACACTGACTTCTGGTTGCATTCTCACTTCAGTAAAAGAAATCAAAACAAACTCTTCAATTCAAGAATTTGAAGATCCAGTAAAGTTTACCTTTCTCGTGGGGCAGCAGTAATTCTGTATCTTGGAATCATGGCTGAAGTAAATCCTCCAACTTCACCAATATCATCAGCCAGATCGAATCAGACAAGTGCAACGAGCACTGAAGATCTCATCAAAACCATTGTAAAGCCTCAAAGTCAAATAATCTCGATTCAACTCGATGAATCAAACTATCTTCTGTGGAAGCTGCAAGTTGAAACAACAGCAAAGGGTTATGGTCTTGAAGAATTCATCTATGGAACCAAACCAGTACCAGCAAAATATACACGAGACACCAATAACAGCCTTATTCCTAATCAAGAATTCACAACCTACCAGAGGCAAGACAATTTAATCAGTGCATGGTTAATGTCATCTGCAAGTGCATCTCTTATGCCACAGTTAATAGGTACAAAAACTGCACATGAAGTCTGGACAGCTTTAGAACGATCATTTACAAGTCAATCATCTTCTAGTATTGCATTTCAAGAAACAACTTCAGAATATAAAGAAAGAAAATTCTAGCATGAATGAGTATCTTATGAAAGTTAAAAACTTGTGTGATCAACTTGCAAGCACTGGTAACAAAATTGAAGAAAAAGAACAAGTATTGTGCATTGTTGGTGGTCTGGAAGATGAATATAAGGCAGTGATAACATTAATTACATCTATTGAACCTACTCCCTCACTACAAAGTGTTTATAACACACTTCTTGCTCATGAAGGAGACTAATGCAAAAGAAAGATCAAGTTTCTGATTTCAATGTTAATTACACTACGACTAGCAAGGCCAAGAACCAACAAGACATTCAAAGAAATCAGAATTCTTACCCAAGAGGTGGTCAATCAAACTGTGGAAGAGGCAGAGGTGGAAGATGGAACCCCAAAAACAGACTAAAATGCCAGATTTGTGATAAACTTGGCCACACAGCCAACATATGCTATTTCAGATTTGACAACAACTTCAACACAAGTCAACAAGGAAGTAACAATAACAAAAATAACAATCCTAATGCAAATATGGTTAACAGTCAGTTTGAAAGCAAAGGCACTCAGGATTCAACATCCAACACTGCCAGTATTGAAGACATTCAAGATGATGCATGGTATCCAGATTCAGGGACAACTCATCATGTTACCAACAATCTAAACAACCTAAATCTTGGCAATCATGAATAAAAAGGTAAAAAATTTCTAATTATGGGTAATGGTAATTCTATAGTCATTTCTCACACTGGACATGCTAGTATTAAAGGTGTCAAACAACTTTACTTAAACAATTTACTGTGTGCACCACATATAAGGAAAAATTTAATTAGTGTGTCACAGTGTGCAAAGGACAATCAAGTGTTCTTTGAATTTTACCCAAACCACTGTGTAGTTAGGGACCTGATGACCAAAAATATTTTATTGCAGGGTAATCAACAAAATAGATTGTACAAGTTTGACTCTGGAACTACCAAGACTAATGAATTAAGGAAAAATGTATGTAATATGACAATGTTAGATAGACATAATGACTGTACTAATTTTGACATGTGGCATTTTAAACTTGGAAACCCAAGTCTCACAGTTATGAAAAAAATTCTAAATGACAGTGGTATTTCTGTAGATATTCCCAATAATTATGTATGCACATGCTGCCAAATGGGAAAAAGTCATAAACTGCCATTCACAAATTCTGAAACTAACTATTTAAACCCTCTAGAGTTAGTTGTTGTTGACCTATGGGGCCCAGCACCAATAAACAGTGATTATGGATATAATTACTATATTTCCTTTATTGATGCTCACTCAAGATATGTCTGGATCTATTTCTTAAAATCAAAGTCTGACACTTATAATATAGTTATGCAGTTTATTGCTAATGTTGAAAACCAGTTAAATCATAAAGTCAAGATTCTTCAAAGTGATGGTGGTAAGGAATTTCTGCCCTTAAGACACTACTTTATTAAAAAGGGTATAACACACAGACTGACATGTCCACAAACCTCTAAACAAAATGGTCTTATTGAAAGAAAACATAGACACATTGTTGAGACTGGGTTGACACTGCTGGCACATGCATCAATGCCATAAAATTCTGGCCTGATGCCTTTACTACAACAGTATACTTAATTAATAGAATATCAACAAAGGTGCTTAATCTAAAATGCCCCTTTGAGGTACTGAACAAACTTAAACTTAATTGCAATGACCTAAAAAATTTTGGGTGTCTATGTTTTCCTCACACAAGACCCTTCAATAAACCCAAACTTGACTACAGGTCTACACCATGTACATTTCTGGGGTATTCTTCTAATCATAAAGGTTATAAGTGTTTAGACAATTATGGCAAAGTGTATATTTCCAGGCATGTCATATTTAATGGAAAGGTTTTCCCATTCAAAAATAATTCTGTCAAGCTAACAAGAAAAATTTACAACCCTAAGACTGTTATTTTACCTGTTCCTGAAATTACAAGTGAGACTGAATATGTGTCACACTCAAGTGATAGTGTGACACACACTTAAAGTCCACAAGCTGCCAGGTCACCACAAAATGCTACAACAAGTACTGAGAATAATCAAAATAGTTCTGAAGAAAGTGACGCAGACTCTCAAAATCAGGACACAAACAGTCAGGAGGAAGGCACACACTCAGATGAAAACAGGGAAGCCACTAGAACTTATAATCGGCATCATATGACAACTAGAGCAAAAAATGGTATTTTTAAACCAAAAGTTTATTATACTGAGTATGATAATATTGAACCAACCACTTATTATCAGGCTGTGCAAAATGATAAGTGGAGATGTGCTATGAAAGATGAACTAGATGCATTAAAGAAAAAACAAACCTGGCATCTAGTTCAGACACCCAAACACAAAAATATAATTGGGTGCAAGTGGACTTATAGGATAAAAAGACATGTTGATGGTACAATTTCAAAATACAAGGCTAGGCTAGTGGAAAAAGGATATTCACAACAGTGTGGAATTGATTTCAATGAGACATTCTCACCTGTTGTGAAGCCAACCACTATTAGAATTATATTAGCCATAGCCTTGCATAAGAATTGGACCATCAGGCAAATTGATGTCAATAATGCTTTTTTAAATGGTGAATTACAGGAAGAGGTATATATGGAGTTGCCACAAGGCCTTGATGAAAAGACAAACATAGGAATGGTGTGCAAATTAAACAAGGTTATATATGGTCTAAAGCAGGCTCCTAGAGTATAGTTCAATAAACTGAAGACAACACTATCTAAGCTAGGATACATGCCTACAAAATCTGATAATTCACTGTTTACAAAGTTCACTGCAGACACTACCACCTATGTCTTAATCTATATGGATGACTTCATAATAACATGGAACAGTATTTCAGAAATCAAGAACATTACAAGTCAGCTGATCAGAGAATTCTCTGTAAAGGATTTAGGTGATTTATCCTATTTCCTAGGAATTGAAGTCTACAGAACTAGTAAAAATGAACTTCAATTATGTCAGAGAAAGTATATTTCAGAAATCCTGGTTAGGGCTAAGATGGAAGGTGCCAAAGCTCTACCTACCCCAATGATTACCAACATTCACTTAAGCAAAAACAAAGGAGAGCCCACATGCAATGAGAAATTATACAGAAGCATCATTGGAGCTTTACAATATGTAACCATAACCAGACCAGACATTTCATATTGTGTCAATAAGGTGAGTCAGTTTATGCAAAAGCCTCTAAGTGATCACTGACAAGCTGTTAAAAGAATCATACGATATCTAAAAGGCACAATTAATCAAGGTCTTATTATAAAGCCAGGTATGAACTTAAACATCAGTGCTTATGCAGATGCAGACTGGGCAAATGATTATGATGACAGAAAATCAACAAGTGGCTACTGCATATTTTTGGGTAAAAATCCTATATCATGGTGTGCAAAAAAACAGAACACTGTATCAAGATCCAGCACATAGGCTGAGTATAGAAGTATTGCCAACACAACTGCAAAAATTATGTGGATTCAATCTTTACTAAGTGAAATAAAAATCAGCACTAATGGCAAAGCAATAATATGGTGTGACAATATGAGTGCTATTGCACTTACTGCTAATCTTGTACTACACTCTAGAACTAAGCATCTAGAACTGGACATATACTTTGTAAGGGAATTGGTTCAAAAGGAGAAATTGGAAGTCAATCACGTACCTTCGACTTACCAGATAGCTGATATCTTAACCAAGCATCTTTCAAGACTCAGATTTGAGGAACTTCGAAGCAAGCTCTGCATAGCTGAAGCAAATAGGGTTAAATCCCAGGAAGATCTGAAGACATCTGCAAGCAAGGAACAAAATATTAGAAACCCTAAAACCGAAAACTCACTGTTGATCAACAAAGAGGACAGTACTTCCCAGATAGCTGAAGAAGATCGATCTACAATCAGCAATCACTGTCGGCATGATCTCAAAGACATCAAATCGATCACTCACAAG
Source organism: Allium sativum (assembly GCA_030737875.1). Taxonomy (NCBI): domain Eukaryota; kingdom Viridiplantae; phylum Streptophyta; class Magnoliopsida; order Asparagales; family Amaryllidaceae; genus Allium; species Allium sativum. Next base: position 489,513,791 of record CM060913.1, read on the forward strand.
CCTACAACCGAAACTAGAAATCTCAATCCTAAGAATAGAGAGTGGAAGAAGGAAGAGTTCAAGCAAAGTGAAGAAATTTCATTAAAGAAGTAAGAAGCTGTGGTGATTGCGGCTGCTATTTTCCGCCATACTTTGTCTCCAAACCCTAGCACTAAAACTAGGGTTTGACGGGGGGTATTAAGTGAAGTGTGTTATTACACTACACTGAGTACCCGTATATCTCAATTAGATAAATGGGCTTTGCCCTCAACCCACAATCTATTTCATGTACATTAGCAGCCCAAAACGTTGTATATATATAACTCTGTACTGTTTGTAACAATATAGAGTTTTAGTTTTACAATACAAATTTCTGCTTACCTCTCAATCAAATAATATAGCCAAAAGCACTGAATTTTAACACTCATAAGGAAACCAATTCTTCTGTCCCTATTTCATCTGTCCCCCCATGTTTCTCCAATCAAATCCTCTGATTTTCGCTTTTTTTCATTTAAGCCCCCCTACAATTGAGGGATTTAACTGCAAAAGGTGGAAATTATGAGGCTGTGATTGGATGGAACACGAGGGGACACTGAAAACTGGACGGAACAATTGGTGAGACTCATAAGTTCTCACTGTAACATCAGGGACATTTGTAACATAACAATAGATACAATGCAAAACCGAAACAAATCTAAAGAAAATGAAAATTTCGAAATCAACTCTGGTCATACCTTACAAAATAAAACGTTATAACAAGCATACAGGTGCAGAAAAGCATGATCGATAGACTGAGACAACACTTGAGCATTTCCTTTGTATGTAATGTTTTTTTTCTATTTCCATATGAGTACATACGTAGTTCAATTAAAACTTTTTGTATGTACGTTATTAATAGTCATACTTGTATGCAAGTAAAATAAGAACAAAAAACAATTACGTTTTCATGACTATAATTCGTATTTTTAAAAATGAAACTGATGCTTGAGCTTTTATGCCTTTTTTGATTAGAAAGCCCTGAAACTTGAATTGTGAGCAAGTATCTTGGTTCATATACTTCCACTTAGACTGAACGACTTTTTTAGTTGTGGTTCACGTTGAAAATTAGAAAATTGAACTGTAATTAGTGGGATACAAATTACGCTGTTAAATATAGATGTATGAGAATGAGATATGCTGCCTTTCCTAATTCCTATTTTATTAATTCAGGCATCGATGACAAGTTAGGCTAGTATATGGTTAGTTTATTAATTCTGGATGCAGTAATTAATCAGTAACGTCGATATGTCCGAGTGGTTAAGGAGATAGACTTGAAATCTATTGGGCTGTGCCCGCGCAGGTTCGAACCCTGCTGTCGACGTGTATGTGGATTCTGTTTTTATTTCTGCTTGCGGGTTTACTGGCTGATCCTCTCCTTCCAGTTGAACTTTCCTTCTACCCCTCTTTTTGCCTTTCTGGAACAAAATATCCTCCAACATTTATCTTTACGGTTTATTAAATAATGCACTGACCAGTCAGGATTTGCGAACCGTACTGTATGTATAATGATTTGGAATTTTGAATGCTCTATATTTGCATGCTTTCCGTTTAGGATTGCACTTTTGGGATATTTTGGTATCATTGTAATCGTAGTCTTATTCCTTGTGAAATTATATTTGTAGCCGTTTTTTAAGGAACTATATGCTCTAACCACACATCTGAAAGGGTAATTCTATTTCAACTCACAAATTTAGTAGCCTCTCAAATCATAAAATAATCGGTGAATCCACAATTTTAGTTAGTATCCCCTTAAAAAAAACTCAAAAATACCCTTTCACGTAGGGGGGGCTACGTGGTTTTTCACTTTACCTCATAGTTGCCTTACGTGGTTCATCAAAGTACCACATAGATGATCTCCGTGGTTCGTTCATTGACCATATAGGCTTACTACGAGTTACACCGAAAAACAAAACCACGTAGTGCAGCTACGAGCTGTTCATAAAATTGGAAAAAAAATATAACAAAAAAGTGCATTTTGGTTATTATATTTTTTTAATAAAATGGGGACTACTAACTAAAAATGTGGGTTGAAATAGAATTACCTATTTGAAATGTAGATATCCGTAAAATCTCGTATTCGCTAACGTTTTGTCATAACTCCCATTCTCAGGTGATTTTTCTCCTGGAACCTTTAGTGTTCAAACTATAAAACTATCCATTTACATGGTTAAACTATTTACTCTAGTAATCCACAGCATTTACTTAAAAATGATAAAAATGAAAACCACATTTCCATCAACATAAATATGGAATAGAAAATAAAATGGACTCAAAAGACAACCAAGGGATTACACATTTCAATGGAAAATTTGCGGGGGAAAATGTAGAATAAAATATCTATAAAAAATGTAGAATAGAATATCTATAAGAGTACTTATATCGCTTTGGACGAAATTTTAGAAAATCGGAAAAATCTATAATATGAATAAGAGAAGTACTTGAGTTTCGCTAGTCAATAGGATAGTGTAGTCTTCTATGACGATCAACCATCCAATCCAAAAATAAGCATGTGTCTAGGTATATAGAGTACGGATAAAAAATATCCCAAACAGTGGGACATCTTTATAGTCTTCTAATTTTCACCACATGTAGTACTCCAAACAGTGTAACATCCTTATAGTTCTCTGATTTTCACTTTACTCACTCTTTCCCACTAACATATTAAATTATATATAAGTAAACTAAAATGAAACGTAAAAAGGGTGTTACCCAATAGGAGTGTCCTAGAGCATGCCTTTTTTGTGTGTGTGTGTGTGTTAAAACAACTGATTTAGAATAAGCAGTTGTTGTTATCTTAATGACCTTTATATAAAGTATCCACATTCTCAACTTATTGCAAATTGAAACCGCCGTTCAAGGCTATGTTTTGGGTACGGTTGATGTTCCTTCAAAATTTATAACAGAACAAAATTACAAGGTTGTTAGCAATGGTAAGTATATGAAATTTCAAAGACAGAATCGTTTTATCAGTTCTTGGCTTTTATCATCTATAAGCCAGAGTATACTACCATAAGTAATAGGTTGCAAAACCTCAAATGACATTTGGCAAACTATTGAAAAAGAGTTCAATAATTGGTTCTATGCAAACGTTATGCATTATAAGAGGCAATTACAGAAAGTCAGAAAAGATAATACAACTATAAGAAAGTATTTGACTAAGATTAAGTCTATATGTGATTTGTTAAAGGTAACTGGTCACAAAGTATCAAAATCTTAACAAGTTCTATTTATTCTCAATGGGTTAAGTGAAGAATATGAGGCTGTTGAAGTCATCACAGTTTCACAAAAAAGAATTTTCATCCATGGATGACATTCACTCAATCTCGTTATCTCATGAGGCTAAAATAGATAGTAAAAGAATACAAGATAATGACACCAATTATGCAACAAACAAAAATAGAAATCAGAATTATAATGCAAAATCAGATCAAACTTTTCAGAGAGGTGACCCATTAGAAGATGACGACACTTGAGAGGATGAAGTTTGACACGCTTTTTCTTATTGCTTCTTCTTCACACTGCGGACTTCGATTTTGGAGCCATTGCGTTAGGGTTAGGGTATGGGCTTGTTGTTCGATTTGGGAGTGGAACAGATAGTTTGATTTCGGTAGGTAGTCATTTGCATTAGAAAGAGACGTTTGGGTAACACTTATTTTACAACATGGTATTTTTAAGCCGTTATTTATTCGTGGTTGGCTAAAATAGTGATTGGGTAAAAAGGATTTTGGTAATATGTAGGTTCATATTTAAATCCAAGCTTTACCAAACAATCATTTTAGATTTTATTATTTCAATGCTTAATTGTTTGCTTGCATTATTCCTACTTGCTTTAATACAACAAAATGACCACATATTTATAGTGGACTACATCATTACAAATAGACATGACCCTTTACATGAACACGACTTTTCACTGAACGGACATGACACTTCACTAAACGGACATGACACCTCATTAAACAAACATGACTTTTTATTTTAATATACATTACAACAAAGAGACACTGTAGTAATTAATGGATAGTAATTTGGTTTACTCCAACATTGTCTCCCTTAAACCAAAATTCCTTTGCATACCCAATGCAACAACATTTCTTGAAAAAGCAGTCCCTCCAAGCGGCTTCGTGAAGATATTAGTAATTTGTTCTTCACTTTGACAATACTCAAGACTCACTTCTCTTTCACGAATGAGTTCTCATAGGAAATGGAAACGTAGACGAATATGCTCTGTTTTTCAACGCAAAACAGGATCCTTTGAGACAAAGATAGTAGAATATTTGTTGGAATAAACGATCGTAGGATCTTCTTGTTTGAAGCTCAGATATTCAAGGATTCCTCTTAGCCACAAAGTTTGACATCCTACTAGAGACGTTGAGATGCACTTCGCTTCGGTGGTAGAAAGGGCCACAACTGGTTGTTTTCTCGAACACCAAAAAATAATTCCACTTCCAAGGTTAAATGCATAACCCGAAGTACTCCTTGAATCGTCGATACTTCCGCCTAGATGGTTTTCCGTGTATCCAACAAGCTTCACGGGGACATGAGCTTCATAGAAAATGCCATAGTCGATAGTTCCTTTCACATATCACAAAATTCTTTAGCTTCCCAATGGTTTCAGGAAGGCTTCTCCATGAATCTGCTAATCAAATTTACTGCGTACTTGATGTCAGTTCTTGTAGCAGTGAGATACATCAAATTTCCAACTAGGCTTCGAAACAAAGTTGGATCCACACATTTTCCCTCACCATTTTTGCACAATTTCATACCTGCAACACACGGAGTTGAAATTGGATTAGCATTCATCCTGTTGAACTTCCCCAACACTTGAGCAACATATTTTTACTGCGATATAAAAATTCCACATTTTGATTGCTGAACACCTATCCCCTGAAAATGATGCAATTCTCCCAAATCCGTTAATTCGAACTCCTTCATCATTGAATTTTGAATTCAAATAACATCTCTATATCATCTCCAGCAGAAATTAGATTATCCACATATAAACTTACGATCATGATACCCCCTTTTGAATGCTTCTTCATGTAAAGAGTGTGTTCAAAAGGACACCTTTCAAAGTCATTCTTCAAGAAGAAATTATTTATCCGATCATACCGTGCACGGGAGGATTGCTTCACCCCGTATAAAGCTTTCCGTGGCTTATACACCTTTTCTTCTTCACCAGTCTTCAAAAAACCAGGAGGTTGTTGAATATAAATATCATCTTGAAGAAAACCATTTAAGAAAGTCAATTTTACATCCATTTTCAGCAACTTCCAACCATTTTGAGCAGCAAGAGAAATCAACAATCGAACCATATCAAGTGAGAGACAGGAGCAAATACCTCTTTGAAATCTTCGCCTTCCTTTTGCTTGTACCCCTTTGCAACCAAACATGCTTTGTACTTGTTGATGGAACCATCGAGATTTGTTTTGGTTTTGAACACCCATTTCACACCAAGGGTTGATTTGTGTGAAGGCAACGTGGTAATCTCTCAAGTACCATTTTTTTCAGTAGACTTGATTCCATCTTTCATTGCATCCACCCATTTTTTGATGCTTCTGCATAAGTGACCGGATCTTCTCGTGCAAAAAATACACAGTCCGTAGTGTTGTAATGTCACGTATTTTTGGTTGTCAGATACTTAAATTATTTTATATGTTTTAAATATCGATTTGGAATTATATGTGAATTTATAATATACAATTCGTTTATATAACGAAGTTTGAGCGTTATATATATATATATATGTGTGTGTGTGTGTGTGTGTGTGTGTGTGTGTAAAAATAGAAATCGAGCTCATAATATCGCGGTAGTTCGTAATTTACGTTTTGAACTTCAATTGAATATACATAATTCATTTTTAGTTGGAATTCTGTGAAACAAGAAATGTTGGAATCGATTTGATTATATTTTTCTGATGAAAGAGAAAAATAGAGAATTTCATATTATAGATTGTTGGTTATGTCCAATTCAAATTTTCAAATAGTTGCTATGGAATTCATTAATAAACGATAACGTTTATTTAATAAAATATAAAGGGTTTCCTATATAATTTGAATATCGTTTACCCCAGAATTGTAAATATTGAGTTTAAAATATATATTGGTTTATTCTGAAGCTGGTTAATATTTCATATGGAGATATATGATGATAATAATTTATTATTATTTAAATTGAATTGTTTTGAATTTTATTATATTTATCGATATTATAAATGCCTTAAAAATAGCCATTTGTTATATTGGTTTATTGTATTTTTCAATGGAGAGTCGATGGAGAACATTTTTTTTTAACGGTCTGGTTCTCTCTTCTTCTTTTTTTAAAAATATGGACGCCATGAAAAATTGTTCATGCAAGAACGAAGATATAGAGTGTTGTAAATAGACGAAGGAAAAAGGATAGAATCAATGTCTTCGCCCTAGCGATGTGCGATGGTACGATGTAGCTTAGCTTAGGGTAGGAGATTTTTTTCCATTTTTGGCTCTTAGGCTTTTAAATCATAGTGTATGTGAGGCACGGTTTACTGCGTGAGGAGGTATGAAACTTTGTAGCCAACGAATTGAAATTAATATATATATATATATATATATATATATTAAGGGCACCCACTACGTAAAATTTCATTCATTTATGGATCGCTATCAACAAAAATAAAACTACCCTCGCGCACAGCAGTGTGCCACGATCACAAAGGTATAATAAAATAGAAAAAGTTAACTGATTCTGTGAAATCCCAAAAATGCTGATTTAGGGTGCAAAATACTTGAATGAAATGTTGCTTATTTTCCATATTAAAAATTATGCAAAAATTCTATAAATTAAATTAAAAATATGTCTTAAAAAACTTATCCAAATTCGAGACCAATATTTTATTGTATTTAATAAATCGTTATGGTTTATAAACGATTCCATAATGGCTATTTGAAAATTTGATTTGGACATAACTTACGGTTTGTAAGACGAAATCTCATTTTTTTCACTTCCATTGGAAAAATATAATTCAATAGATTCCAACGTTTCTTGTTTCAAGGAAATCGTACTTATAACAAATCCTGTACATTCCTTTAAAGTTGAAAACGTAATATTACAAACTATCGCGATGTTACGAGCTTGGTTATAATTAAATTAAAATTAATACGTTCAACTATCGTTCAAATAATATATTCGTTGTTATAATTCAATTCTAAACTGAATTACATCTTTTAAATTTATCCAATTTACACAATATTGTCAATTCAACTATTTCTGACTATTTCGGAAATAATCATATTATTATCCCACTATTAATATTAATTAAATAATCAACATTATTTAATTCAATCCTTTTAATTTATCAAACCACTCTACTAAAATAATTAAATCAGTTAATTATTAAATCACTCAAAATCTAGGACGTTACAAGTATCTTGAGTATATTAGGACATTTTGCATGTGTTATTTTCTTTGGCAGATTTAAGCATAGATAGTTTACTCATCCCATTTTTAATTACACAATTTCAACATTTACACAAAGTTTCTTTGCATACACATCCCATTTTCTATACATTCTGTTTTTATTACAAATTTTCAATACAATCTGTCACAGTTGCCTCGTGCAATCGATTAAGTTGAAAAGGATCATATTGCCTATTGATGCATGCTGCATAGTCAAAATAAGTGCGGGAAGGGGATTATGCGGTAAGTTTTGTGTTTAATGTGTGGTATAGGACCTACGATTCAATGACGAGAGCAAGCTATATCCATGTAGGATCATAGCACCGATAAGGTCCTAAGATTGTTTGAATTGATGAGTTGCTCATAGTGAATAGTCTTTGTCTTTCAACTTTAGCAATCTTCCAACATCAACAGTCTTCAGGTGGCAAGAACTGATCGTGTTGGCACACAACAACACCTTGTCGATAGGTGACAAAGCAACATTATGACGTAGTACTGAGTGACAAGCAACAAGATGATAAGGTGTCATGGTGGAACGGTGTTAAGCGTTATGGTTACGACCTTCTATAACTTCTTGGTGCAAAAGATAAGATTGCTACAAGCCAATTCCTTATGTTCTTTGGCTTGAATACAAGGGTGTAACATTATCCAACTTGTGTAATTAGACACTTTCTCTTTAGGGTAAGTCAATCAAGAAATTTGTTTGACTCCTAGCAAAATTTCATGTTATTGAAAAAAAATGAAAACCCTTTTATCGGAAAAAAATTAAGAAAATTTATTGGTTGTAATAGAAAATTGAAATCTTTGTTTTAAACATGGTTGTTGAGAATAAATTGAAGCTCTTTGTCTAGCATTAATGACAACTTCTATTGTTATATTTGCTATAATTAGTGACTTGAGACTTCCATTTGATTGTCTAAATTTACTGGCTAGAAACCTCTTCCTTAATCAGGTTTAGAAATGATAGATCAACATTCTTAGTTTGGAATAAAACTGAATAATAAGTTAACGATTAGAATCCTTATCTAGCACGAGCGACTGGTGATCGAAAATCTTTATTTGGAATAAGATATTGATGACCTAGAGTCTTTATTTGGAATAAAATATTGATGACCCAGAATCTACGGAATGAAAAATTGATTTGGCCAGGAACTTCCATCTAGTGTGAAGATATGATATGCCAGGAACTTTCATCTAGCATAAAGATGTGATAGGCGAGGAACTTTCATCTGGCAAGATCCAGTAATCTATATCTGGAGGACAGTTAGTGAGTATTGGGAAGATTGAAATATTATTTGTCCCACATTGGCAAATATCATAAACAACTCCTACTTATATATTAAGAGTTGTTGTTATAAGATTGTGAAATGAAAAGAATTGGGCTAAAGGATATGCACATATGAGCTTGGGCCTATATATATAAGATCATATTAAAAGGTCAAAGATGGCACTTGGGCACTTGGGGCACGTGGCGCGTACGTGATTAAAACGGATCGGGTTCGACTGTTGGCCAACTGTCGTGATTTTTGATTTTTAAACGATGCGCCCGTTCAAAACGTTATGTCCCTTCGAAATGCCTTCTCGGCCTCTATTTAAACCTGCTTCTACGCCCAAACAGATTACTTTTCTTTTCGATCTCTTCCCTTCTCTGTTCTTCAGAAATATACTAATCCACGTTTTTGTAGTCCATTGCTAACTGCGAAAACTAATCTTTGTTGTATCCTGGAGAAGTGCCGCCGTCAAACCCTTCAGCAATCTACTTTGTAGTGGGGGCGATCAACTTCTTGAAGACAGCGTCTGATCGACGTGCCTCAAAGATAATCCTGGTTCATTCTGTCATCTGCTGCTTCGTTAGTTTCCTAACAATTTCAAGAAGTTGATAATGGCGACAGCGAAGGCCTCTGAATCCACATACAAAATCATGAATCAGGAGTTTACAAAACTTGATCGCTTCGATGGCACTAACTATACACGATGGCAAGATAAGATAATGTTCTTGCTTACTACCCTCAAAATTGCATACGTCCTTGATCCAAAACTGCAACCGATACCTCCACCTACCGACAAAGACAGTCAGGAACTGATTGAGAAACGCAAAAAATGAGAGGAAGATGAAGTGGTTTGCAGAGGGCACATACTCAATACATTATCTGATCGCCTATATGATCTTTTTACTTCTGTCAAGTCACCAAGGGAAATCTGGGCAACTCTGGAATCAAGTACAGCAACGCAAAACAAGGAGCAGATAAGTTTCTGATTTTCGAATTTTTTGAATATAAAATGCTTGACAATGCTTTTGTTCTTGATCAAGTACACGAACTACAAGTTATTTTCAACAAACTGAAGGATGTCAAAATAAGCATCCCTGAAGCATTACAGGTTGGGGCTGTCATGGCTAAACTCCCGCAAAGTTGGAGTGATTACAGAAAGAAACTTATGCACTCGTCGGAAGACTTCTCAATGGAGCAGATTCAGAAACATCTTCGTATCGAAGAGGAAACTAGAATTCGTGAGAAGAAAGTTTTTGAATCTGATGTGAATATTGTCGATAATGACAAAGGGCATAAGGAATCTGGAAAAAGAAAGAGAGACGGCGGAAACAACCATCAAAACAAAGCCAAAGGGAAGGGAGACTGCTATTTCTGTGGAAAACCAGGACATTTTAAACGTGATTGCAGGTTTTACAAAAGACAGAAAACCGAGCAAAAAGGAAAAAAGAACGCAAACTCCGCCAACATGGTTGAACAGAATGAATCTGAAATCATTGCAATGATAACCAAGTTGGATAGTGACACGACAATGGAGTTAAACATGGCTGATACTTTAAAAGAGATGGATTGGTGGTATGATTCTGGTGCCACTATTCATGTCTGTAATAACCAGTCCATGTTTAAGTTCTATGAAAAGGTTTCTGATGACAACAAGGTGATTATGGGAAATCACAATACATCCGTTGTTGTTGGAAAAGGGATAGTTGAATTGGAGTTCACTTCGGGAAAGAAACTAATTCTCCAGAATGTCTTGCATGTTCCGGATGTTAGAAAGAACTTAGTTTCTGCATATCTTCTTTGTAATAAGGGTGTTAAATGCGTTCTTGATGGTAACAGTCTGATTATGTCTAAAGGAGGGAAGTTTGTTGGAAAAGGCTATGCTTGTAATGGAATGTATAAACTAAGTATTAATAAAATGAACGAGTTTGCTTATACTGTTGACTCATTTCATTTATGGCATAATAGATTGGCTCACTTAAATTTTAATTCTTTGCAATATATGTCTAACGAAGGGTTGATTTCCTGTGATCTTATAAAACAATCTAAGTGCGAGATTTGCATTGAAGCAAAGATGTGTAAAAAGCCATTTCCAAAATCTGAAAGAAATACTCAACTACTCGAACTAATTCATTCGGATATATGTGAATTAAATGGTGTGTTGACTAGAGGGGGCAATCGATATTTCATCACATTAATAGATGATTACTCTAGATACACACATGTTTATTTGATGAGATCAAAAGATCAAGCATTTGAAATGTTTAAACGTTTCAAAATTAGTGTTGAAAATCAGAAGGAAAAGAAAATAAGGGTGTTGCGAACAGACAGAGGTGGAGAATATTTTTCAAATGAATTCTCATCATTTTGTGAAGAAAATGGCATAATCCACCAATCGACAGCACCTTACACCCCACAACAAAATGGTTTGGCAGAAAGAAAAAATAGAACATTAGTGGAAATGACTAATGCCATGATTTTGAATGCTAAACAAAATATAAATTTATGGGGAGAAGCACTTCTGACAGCATGTCATTTACATAATAGAATCCCATCAAAGAAGACCAAGATTTCTCCGTATGAAATGTGGAAAGGCAGGCAACCGAGCTTGAAATATCTTAAAGTTTGGGGATGTTTAGCCTTTTATCAAATCATTGATCCAAAAAGAGTTAAACTTGGACCAAGGGCTCTGAAAAGTATATTTGTAGGGTATGCTGAACATTCAAAAGCATATAGATTATTAGATCTCAAATCTAATGTGATCGTGGAATCAAGAGATGTCGAATTCATTGAAAATAAATTTATATGTGATTCCACACATATTTAATATCCTACAAAAGTTATCAATGATAATGACAAAGAAAATAACATGAATACTTCTTCTGATAAAAGAAAGAATACGAATATACCTGAAGAACCAAGAAGAAGCAAAAGAACAAGGAAAAGCAAAGGATTAGATCCTGATTTTGTAGCACCTGATGATGTGATTCATCTTGTAAATGGAAATAGAACTGAAATTGTAAATGATACAGTTTACATTTTGAATAATGAAGAGGATCCTAAAACTTTTAAGGAAGCAATGACCTCAAGAGATGTTGCTTTCTGGAAGGAAGCAATACAAGATGAAATGGACTCAATTATTGCTAATAATACTTGGGTTCTAGCGGATTTGCCTCCTGGATCTAAACCAATTGGTTGTAAGTGGGTATTTCGAAGAAAATATAATACTGATGGGTCCATTCAAACTTTCAAAGCAAGGCTAGTAGCCAAAGGTTTCAAACAAAAAGAAGGCATAGATTATTTTGATACATATGCTCCAGTAGCTAGATTGGCATCAATAAGAACACTTTTTTCCCTTGCATCTATTCATGGGCTACATGTGCATCAAATGGATGTCAAGACCGCTTTCCTTAATGGTAATTTAGTTGAGGAAGTATACATGGAACAACCTGAAGGTTTTGTCATGACTGGAAATGAAAATAAAGTCTGTAAATTAATTAAGTCTTTATATGGGCTAAAACAAGCACCAAAACAATGGCATGAGAAATTTGATTCTGTAATTTTGTCGAATGGCTTCAAGCATAATAATGCTGACAAGTGCATTTATTCAAAATTCACAGAACGTTATGGTGTCACAATTTGTCTATATGTGGATGATATGCTTATATTTGGAACTAATATGGAAGGCATAAATGAGACGAAGAAATATTTAACATCTTGTTTTAAGATGAAAGATTTAAACGAAGTTGACACTATTCTAGGCATTAAAGTAAAGAAATACGATGGGGGTTATGCATTATGCCAATCTCATTACATTGAAAATTTAATTTTCATGTATAAACATTTAAATATTAAAGAAGCAAGTAGCCCCTATGACTCTTCTGTTAAAATATTTGAAAACTCAGAAAGAGCTAATGCTCAACTAGAATACGCAAGTGTCATTGGAAGTCTCATGTATGCCATGCATTGCACACGTCCTGATATTTCTTATGCCGTGTGTAAGTTATCAAGGTACACAAGCAATCCTGGATTTGCGCACTGGAAAGCAGTAGGTAGGGTCCTAGGTTATCTTAAAAGAACAATTAAGTTAGGACTCCACTATGGAAACTTTCCAGCAGTTCTAGAAGGATATTCAGATGCAAGTGGTGCAACCCCTGAAAATGATAATAAAGGAACCACTGGATGGATTTTCACTCTTGGAGGCAGTGCTATATCATGGGCTTCCAAGAAACAAACTGTTATCACACATTCTACAAGGGAAGCGGAATTTATTGCTTTGGATGCATTGGCTTCGGAAGCAGAATGGCTAAGGAATCTGTTAACGGAAATAGAGTTGTGGCCACAACCATCATCAGCCATTTCTGTATATTGTGACAGTGAAGCTGCTATGTCTAGAGCCTATAATAAAATTTATAATGGAAAGTCTAGACATATAAGCTTGAGACATGCATATGTCAGGGAATTAATTATGAATGGAGTTATTACCATAATATATGTTAGATCCAAGAAAAACTTGGCAGACCCATTAACTAAAGGATTACCTAGAGAAATGATTAAAACAACTAGTTGGGGGATGGGTCTAAAACCTTTCTGATTACCTGCAATAGGAACCCAACCTTATGTCACTTAGCCTAAGGTTTAAAGGGTAATAACAAGTTGCAGTTAGGTAATTGATAAACATTGATTATTAAATGTTTATATGTTACGTTAAGAGATATCTGTTTGTCCACAGTAACAAGGACGGATTAGAACTGATATATATATATGAACATAAGAAACAAAGTTTCAATAAGATTAGAAGTTAATCTTATGTTCACGAATACCAGGGGGATGTTGAAGATAAATTAGGATCATAAGATATATTTCTAGAAGAAATACATACTTATGTGTTTAGATATCTCGCCTCTAACAAATAGGATTTTGATTTAAGCTATTAGCCACCAAAAATTCTATTAAGGTTTAGATATTTAAACTAACACGAAAGTTTAAACTGAAAGGTACTTTCGTGGATGCATAAGTATAATATTACAATCTAGTGGGGGATTATTGGGAAGATTGAAATATTATTTGTCCCACATTGGCAAATATCATAAACAACTCCTACTTATATATTAAGAGTTGTTGTTATAAGATTGTGAAATGAAAAGAATTGGGCTAAAGGATATGCACATATGGGCTTTGGCCTATATATATATAAGATCATATTAAAAGGTCAAAGATGGCACTTGGGCACTTGGGGTACGTGGCGCGTATGTGATTAAAACGGATCGGGTTCGACTGTTGGCCAACTGTCGTGATTTTTGATTTTTAAACGATGCACCCGTTCAAAACGTTATGTCCCTTCGAAATGCCTTCTCAGCCTCTATTTAAACCTGCTTCTACGCCCAAACAGATTACTTTTCTTTTCGATCTCTTCCCTTCTCTGTTCTTCAGAAATATACTAATCCACGTTTTTGCAGTCCATTGCTAAATGCGAATACTAATCTTTGTTGTATCCTGGAGAAGTGCCGCCGTCAAACCCTTCAGCAATCTACTTTGTAGTGGGGGCGATCAACTTCTTGAAGACAACGTCTGATCGACGTGCGTCAAAGATAATCCTGGTTCATTCTGGCATCTCTGCTTCGTTAGTTTCCTAACAGTGAGTAGGCTAGAAACATTCATTTGGCAAGAGCCAACAATTCAGAAAAAAAAATTTGTATAGGTAAGCGAATAGTCCAAGAAATTCACTTAATTAGTAGGATGCCGTCCCTCTTAGAGTTACTCCATCAGGGCTAGAGCAGGCCTCAAAGGTTTCACACTTGAAATAGGTTAAGCTTTCCTCCCTCTATGAGGTGCTCAAGTGAGGCACATAACATGCACTGGAGGCTTGCCACATTGAAACATGTATAGTGTTTCCTCAAGCTATAAGGTGCTTTGATGAGGCCATGTAGATGGCACGAAAGACTTTATTTTCCGGGATGTGTCCTGCACTTACTCCGGCTAGGAGCAATTAGACATGACAACCTGAATATCCTAAGACTTAAGCTTGGAGGAGGGGTGCTAAATCATGCCTAGGAATGCCAGGACTTAAACTTGGGATATTCCCACATATGACTCCTCCCTATGGGAGCAAAACTGAAAGTGCTGTCCCTGGATATGCAACCCGAATTTTGACATGGGAATGTTTAAGTATGACTTCAGGAGCAAACTAAAACCTGAAATAAACAAAACAGAACATAGCAATACAATTTCAATGAATGAAATGTAAATCATATAAATAACTACATAACAATAGCACATAGCATATGAAGTTGTTGTTGCCCACCTCCGCTGAGAGGGAAATTATTATTGTTCTTGTTCGAGATTGGTAAGATTTTTTCTCATTAACTATTTTCCTCCCTTCTCAAATGTTTAAAAAAATAAGACAGTTGCAATCGATTCAAATGCTATCGAACTTTTTTGGAGTATTTATCCTTGTTCGTTTTGTTACCAAAGCCAGTTTTCATCTTTTTTTTTGTATCACGAGAAAAAATTCCTGTTTATATAAAATATAGGGCACTAGCTATGACGATGATGAATATTGGTATAATATTTGTCTCTGTGACAAGAGTCTTTCTGTTCAATTATTCAAGATATGTAGTATGACCAATTTAAAAATAGTGATGTTGTGATCGGATATCCATGATTAAACTTTATTTAATGCGCATTTTCCTCTAATTTTTAATGGAAAGCGGGTTCGTATTACCAAAACAACATATATTCCACGAATTATTATGGTACTGTCCAAAAAATAAATAACAGAAGATCACTGAAAAGAAAAAAATGGTTGAAATAGACATGTCTCGATGCATTAAAAAATTGCAGACATATCTGTAATTTTTCTGCATTGTTGCTACTATTTTTGCAATTTTTTCTAGAAATGATATATATATTTCATTTGTATACAATGTACATTTTTGAATTTTTTTTTTTTTTTTTTTTTTTTTTTTTTTTTACTTTTATTTTGGTAATAATATGATGGTTGAATATGTGTAGTCATTGAATTTGAAAGTTTGAAGCAATCAACAAAAATTGCATAAAAGCATGCATTTTTTTTGATATAACTGCGGTGATGTCTATGACTTTTTGGGAGATTGCAGTTTTTCTTGCATTTTCACTTAAACATGATTTTTTTTTCTAATAAAGTTTTTATAGCATTTTTTTAACATTTCTGTTAATACGAAGATGATTATGTACTGAATTAAATATTTAAATTTGGTTGTAATTTACATTGATTTTTAATGTTTTCTTTCTAACTTAAACTGAAACGACGCGGAAATCTTTCTTCTCTGTTACACCAAATCGTTCCCTCTTTCCCCCTTTCTTCTGCATTTCCCCTTTCACAGCCTCCTCGCTTTGATAGCTTCTTCCGCCTCCACCTGAATTCGACAGCTGTCTACGCTGTATTTCCTTCCTCCTCTTTATTTGCTTCCCTAACCTAACAGAGTCGTCCTCGTTGGAGTTGTCCCGTCGATTGGTTCTTCCCAAAGTTTCTTCCTTTTGTACCCAAGTCATCACGTAAGGGTTTGCTCTTCAATTGTCTTAACCATTGTTGTTAATCAAGTTTACTTTATATACTTCTGTCGTCCTTATGTGTGACGTTCTTTTGATCTAATTCTGTTGTCTGCTTCTTTTTTATGTCCATAGTTTTAAGTTTATTATTTTCCTGGTGTTGTTTCAAACACTATTTTAAAAACTTATTTTGACCAATTATTAATAGGAGATCCAAGGATCTAGGTTTGCGGTTCTTAAACATATCAGTTGATTTGCTAGATCCAAATTATTTAGTTAACTGATTTGCATTAAAAGTTTTCGTTACAGCCAAATTCTGATCATTTGACTTCACTTGAATGTATCGTACGCTCATATATCTAATCAATAGTTCCATAAAGTTAAAGTGATCAATAGTATAAAAATCCTCATCTAAGTTCTGTACTAAATAAGGTTATCAAATTTGTTGTATATACACCCATCACTTGCTAACTGAACTTCATGCCATCCTCTGTTGCTTCCAAAAGAATCATGAGTGTTGCTGGCCCCCACTAGTCTGGAGCGCTGACTCCACCACTGATCACCAGACTTACACAACTTGCTATATATATATATATATATATATATACTATTGGCTAGCTTTCCTGATCAAGCCACCAAGATTCACACACGAAGACAATATGAAGCTTCGTTCTTCAAATCCTTGGAAACTCGATCGTGATAGTCTCATCATCAGCGGTTCGTGGCCACCTTGTTGTCTCCGCCTCACAATGCTCTGTCACGACTCGTTCGTAATGATCCCCCACGATCCATCCACGCCAGCTCTCTATGACCCGATCTCAGGAACAATAGGATATTGACCACGACTTGGTCTACCACGATTCGGAAATGCAAGATCTAACGTCACATGTCTACAACCGTCATATTGATCATTTCTCCATCAAGCTACGAACCAGTCCGAGATCCTCGGGATCTGCGCCACGTGTGACCACGATCCACCTGTAGATATCACCTATAAATAGCCCTAGGTTTGGCATTTTTCAGGATCTTTTGGCAATTTTGAGCTCTGATTCTACCATTATCATATCTCTATTATTCCTGTTCAGAGTTGTCTTGAATTCACTTAGTGAACCAACATTGTAAAAGTGAGGTTGAGAGATAAATCATTGATTGTACTCGAATCTTAAGTATAATCATAGGTATAAAGTGGATGAAGGCTTGTTAACGCCGAACCACTACAAATCTCGTGTCTTTCCTGCCTTTCTTGCATTTTTTCTGATATTAATCTTCGTATAATTGAACAATTTGGGTGTTGGAGCCAATTTTGGATCTAACATTTTGGTGCTTTCACTGAGAACGAAGTCTCAGCATATTGGATTGTAGTTCTATTATTTGGATAGTCAAGTCCGAAGAAAACAATCCAAAACTCCACTGTTTTGATTTTTGAAGATTTCGATAAAGCTTAGATATCATGGCTGGAAAGAAGTCTAAGGAAGTACGAGCTTCCCAAGCGAATGAAGCTACGAACGAAGCAATTGAAGAAAGCGTGCACGAACAGGTCGAGGAAGAACTTTCGGATCATGGCAACGTTGGGGTGATCCGATCCAGTGATGGAGCAACGAACCAAGCAGCTAAAGGAGTCACTACCCGATCGCAGGACCACGCCACGATCCCTCCTGCACCCGTCATCACGATCCGATCCCAGGGGACCACCACGACCCGACGTCAAGGGGGTACCATGATCCACCAGCCTAGGAGGACCACGATCCGAACTGACAATCAGATTAATACCCGACCTGGGAAGGAAATTATGGCTCATTCCGCTCATGCTGGAACTTCTGCTCAACCTGTTTCAAGTTACTTGCGTATAAGAGAAGATGAAGATGACCAGTTCAACCCTTCTGCCCCAGTTACTGAAGAACATCTGACTCAAATACTTGAAGCATTGGATAGGCAAACTGATGAATTGGCCGCTCAGAGGCAAGAGAGATCGTTGCTGCGTCAGAATATTACTGCCCTAGGCAAACGAATTGATGATATTCAAAGGCAGGTTTCGCCACCTCCAGCTTACCCTTTGTCCCCGGAACATACATCATCGTCTGAAGAACCCCGAAGGAACCGACGATGGCCCCCGTTAGAAAGGGCTGAGAACATAGAGCATCTTCGATTTGGGTCACTTCCATCTCGAGAAGAAGAGGAACTTAACCAAGGAACTAGTAACCGCAACTTAAATGAGCCTGCTCAACCACCAAGAAACGACGTTCCTCCCGCCCGTCGCATGATCGACCGCGACAACAGGGGGCAAGGGAGTTCTTCTCAGGGCCCAGACTTTGCAGCAGCATGTTAAAGAAATGCTGGAGGAGGTCGTCGGGGAAGAAGTGCTGATCCCGAATCTACCCTGACCCATGCAGAGGTTGAAGCAAGGATTAGGCAAGTCATGGTAGATAGCCGTGGACAGAGGAACGAAGATTGGGGCACATATCGCAGTCATACTGTAACACCCTGTAATTTTAATATTAATGTTAACG
The DNA here is from genome assembly GCA_030737875.1 of Allium sativum. Lineage (NCBI taxonomy): Eukaryota > Viridiplantae > Streptophyta > Magnoliopsida > Asparagales > Amaryllidaceae > Allium > Allium sativum. The sequence continues at coordinate 489,532,548 of CM060913.1, forward strand.
AATTAAAGAATACTTAATTTCAAATTTGGGAATTAAGGGAAATGGGTTATGCCATTGCGTTCGTCTCGGAGTTCTGGTTGAGATAGAGTCCGAGTTTGCGTAAAACGGATACCGTATGAATAAGATATGGACGAACTAAGTTAGGCAGAAAAACCAGAAACGGGCCAGAATGCACTGGCGCACTTGGGAAGTGCGCCAGAACAAAATTGCACTGGCGCACTTGGGAAGTGCGCCCATGCAAAGTTGCACTGGCGCACTTGGCAAGTGCGCCCAGGCCGAGCAAAAAAACCTGCACAGATTTCTGAGGCTCTGATTCGAACAGTGAGTCAGTGTTGAGTCATTTCTGACTAGTTAACGAGTCATTAGGGTTTCTGGATAGTTCTAGTCTAAACTGAATGGTTGTGGTTAGTTCTAGGTTAATCGGATGGCCTATATTAATCTGATTACTCTATAAAAACACATATAGACTCAAACCCTAAAATCAAATCAAAATTAGATTAATGGCCGTCATGTTGTCACTCCAAACCCTAGAGTAGCCGCCACCAACTAGAAGCAAAGTAAAGCAACTCAATTGAAATCAAATCAAGCCTAAAACTACAACAACGAAATTGTCTACAATAAGGGAACGCTAATCAATTACAGAATTCAGATCCCAGAACTCAAGACCCCTTTTTCGGTGAGTTCTAGTCACTTTTAGGTTTAAATAAATAAAAGTGAATCGTAGTAGACTATGATTTGGGTATATGTTGTTTGTAGTTATGCAAGTTCATTGTTGTTGTGGATCATGAAATTATGTAAGTTATTGTGTGATGAATTCATGAATCTATGCAAGTCGTTATCATGAATCTATGCAAGTCATTATCATGAATCTATGCAAGTTGTTATTATGAATCTATGCAAGTCGTTATCATGAATCTATGCAAGTTGTTTTCATGAATCTATGCAAGTTGTTATTACGAATCTATGCAAGTTGTTATCATGAATCTATGCAAATTGTTATGAGATCATGCAAGTTACCTATGCAAGTTATTGTGTGATGAATTCATGAACCTATGCTAGTTGTTATGTTGTGAATCATGAACCTGTGCAAGTTGTTTTGTTGTGAATCATGAACCTATGTGAGGTGTTAATTATGTTGTTACCATGAACCTGTGCAAGTTGTTATGTTGAAATCTATGAATCTGTGCAAGTTGTCAATTATGTGGGGAATCATAATTATATGCGAAGTTATCATGTCATTTTCCCTAGTTGTCATGCTTATGCCAAAAATTGTACTGAAAACGATCACCTTGTCATTCCCTTTATTTTATTATTAGGGCAAGGCTACTTTGTAGCCTCGATGACGCCAAAAACGCAAACGGTTACGCTAGTTAAGAAACGGGGAAAAGGGGAGTTTGTAATAGGCATAACTTACATAGTGTTTATGTGAATTGGGGACATGATTCTAGTAGGGAAACATATAAATAATTACCTATTATGACATATGTAAAGTTGAGTAAAAATGGTATAATTTGAATATCATATAAATAATTGCCTATTATGACATAGGTAAAGTTGAGTAGAAATGGTATAATTCGAATATGACCATTTGTGGATAGGAAATTCGAATTGTTAATAAGATAGGTATTGACACCTATAAAAAGGAAAGGATTAATTAATTAACTTAATTAATCAAAAGAGGAATGTTTAAGCAATTAAAATCTGAAAATTTAATTAACACTTGTGACACGAGGTTAGGTTACATTAGTGGTGGAAGTCTGCCCGGACCCGACCGGCATATCCAGCAGCCACTAATGTTGAACCTAATGTGAGAGTTCCAAGTGTGTGAATACGACTCGGGATAAGACACGAGGTTAGACCTAACTGTGAAATAAGACTGCCCGGACCCGACCGGCATATCCAGCATCCACATGTTGTAGGCCTAATGCGGGAGGTCTAGCCCAATATAACCATAATTGGACATGGTAATAAGAAAAGACTACTTAACCTAACTTAATACATGTGGACTGTATGATGATAGACATAATTTAGGGTTAAGTAAAATAAATTGGATAGTGTGTGGGTTAAGTACAACTGATGGGTAGGTAGGTGACATTAGTATATATAGGCCCAAAAACTTAACCATTAAATAAACAGGATTAAATCAGTGGTGGGTTAAGTACAACTGATGGGTAGATGAGTAATATTAGTATATATAGGCCCACAAACTTAACCATTAAATAAACAGGATTAAATCAGTGGGTGGGTTAAGTACAACTGATGGGTAGGTGGGTAATATTAGTATATATAGGCCCAAAAACTTAACCATTAAATAAATAGGATTAAATCAGTGGGAGGGTTAAGTACAACTGAAGGGTAGGTGGGTAATATTAATGTATATAGGCCCACAAACTTAACCGGATAAAAAGGGTTATGTAATTAAAGACACCTAATGGTATACATAACCGGGGCAGAATAGTAAAGTTATGTATTAAAGACACCCTTAGGGGTACGCATAACTAATGGAAATATATAGGGTTATGTATTAAAAACACCTATAGGTACGCATAACTGATTGAGGGCTATGTAATTAAAGACACCTTAGGGTATACATAGTCAGTAGAAAACCTAGTGGGGATACAAGACATAGGGGAGAGCTTGTATCATGTTGTGTGGGACCCATTTCAGTCAGTAACCCGGGGGGGGGGGTATCAAAGTAAAGAACTCCGTACTTGGCAGGGAAGGGGCACGCTTACTCATTGATTGTAAGAGATCCAATACAAAACGGATGGTGTGGGCGGCGCGAACCAACCGGGGACATGTGCATGCATGGGCCGGGCAGAGGGGGACAAGACGACCGTGACACCTGTAGGTATAACTGTGCACACCTTGGGTTGCTACTTTAGGGAAGTGATACCCCCTAGTTGTGGGACCAACACAGAGTATCTACAGAGTAGGGAGCCGATCAATTAGGGTAGTGGTTAGGGTATACCCAGATGTATGCCCTAAGTCTACCAATTTATAGTACGAGGGTGGGTACGACTAGTTGAGATAGGAGCAGGCGGCACCTATGACAACAACTAAGAATACATGAAACTACCACCATTGTTAGCATTAGCGGAAGGGATCATCCCATCTTGATTTTACTAGTAACAGTGCAGAGTAGTTTGTAGTGAAGCATCCATACATCTTAGCTTATTTGTCCTGTCATACCTGTCATCTGTACCGTGAATCCTCTTATCCACTTTGTATGCCTGTCATGTTTACCTTTATTTATTTACTGGCTAAAAGTTACTGGATTCACCAGACGTATGTCTGACCTAGTTTGTTTTGCCTCTTTTCTTCAGTTCCCCCCCAAGGTTCTCAGGGAGGAAACACCCAGGTTTAGTCAGGATTTGGATATCATCTTCTAGGAGCTACTTCTGAAGTATGGCTCGAGTCTCTGTCTCTTATATGGCTTGCTCTTTAATATGGGGAATGATGTTTTTCTTTTAAATACCTATGTACTCTGATGATGTAAGACAGAAGTGTTTTAATGGTTTTATGACTCATGGTATTATGTAACAAAGTATTTTGGTGATTTAATAAAGTTGTTTATTTTCCGCTGCAAAATTTTTATATCTGTCTTGTGATATTCTGTATCTGTTTACCAAAAATGCTCCACTGAAGTTAAGGCATTCCCTTTGTGAGTGACCTTAATGGAGGTGGGGTGTTACACTTGGTATCAGAGAAGAAGGTTACCAGATTAGATAAAAGTTTTGAAAATATTTTTCAAAAAGGTTTTAAAAGAAAGTACTTTCAAAAAGGAAAGTCTGTTTTGAAAAACATAGTCCCCAAAGCTATATGTTTATCTTCTGCTTTTCTATTTAATCCTTGTTTTCTTTCTTTTCTGATTCTCCGGGGCTCCTGGATTTCTGGGAGGTAACCTCATCGCGACATGGTCCTGTAGGCATGATGAGACCATGGCGTCTGTCGAAGGGCAAAGAAGTGCCTAACTTCCATCTGTAGCCGCAGTTATTCCATCTACGGCTAATCCTCTTTCGGGCTTCGTAGGGTTTTCCGCACGACGGGGGCAACTTTAGAGAAAGATTTATTAACATGTAAGAAGGTTGGGTGTTTTCGGTGCCATGAGACAAGACATCTGATCTAGGATTGCCCAAGAAGGCAAGGGCAAAGGGTAGAATCTTCTAGAGGGTAGGTGGATGCTCTCGTGGCAGATGGATAGAGATAGGAAAAATTTAGGTAAAAGGTTTAATTTCCTTATCTGATTATGAAGTTAAGACTCTTTTGGATTCTGGCATTGAGACTCTACACTTTGATACTAGTCTTGTTTCTGATCCCGTAGTTGTTTCAAACCCCATTTGTGGTTCGGCTCAATTGTTAGTGATTTGTAGGGGTTTGAAATTATCTGTGTTAGGCGTCAAAAATTTGAATGTGACATTTTTGTGCTCAAGTTTATGGGCTATAGGTTGGTTCTAAATGGACCAGCTTTGTATTTAGAGGGTCGTTCTAGATTTTGAGAGGAGGGTCGTTAAGTTTCTAACTTGTCATGGGAAGACCCCCAAAGTTTCTTGTGACCCGCAAGGGTCTATTATGCTTAGCTTTCTGAGACTCATTCTGTAATCTGATCTGTACCAGTAGTCTGTAAATATCTAAATATTTCTGAAGGATAGGGGTCTCTACTCGAAGCATGAAGTAGATTTCTAGTTTTGACATTGTTTAATGGGGGTAATTCTCTGAGTGTCAGTCTGATGTTGATTTCGGTCTTCGGGGCTGAGACTTAGGGAATTATTCTCTTAACCGATGTCAAATGGGAACAAAGCTTTTGTTTTAGTTATATCATTTGTTTGTATCCCATCAACCGAATCTTCGACCTTTAGATAGGAAATCCATGGATGTAAACATGTGTTTGAGACATGTTATGTTTGATGGTTGCAAGTGGATGCAAGTGTTTGCTAGTGGTTGCTCGTGGATGCATTTACACACACATTAGGCACTAGATCGGCTCAAATCACTTTCATATTGCATATAAATGTGTGTGCATATTTAGGTTAATGGATGAACAAAGGTTGTGTTATCATATGGATGCTGCATTTTGATGAATGGTTGAGCACACATGTAGAAATAATATGTATCGATAGGATTCTTTCGCATACATAATGGACGCACCACACTATCATGGTTTGCATTAAGGAGGTCAACTGGATCAGTAGACCGCCTGATTTTGCATTAGATAAGGAACATATACACACACTTTTTGCATATGTTCATACGGCATTAGAAATCTTTTAAGGAAAATGGATGCCTGCGTTTGATGGTTGAGTAGATGGATGATTGTATGGTAAGATGCACATTCTTCTTGACTTGAAGATTTCGGGGACGAAATCCTTTAAGGAGGGGAGAATGTAACACCCCCTATTTTTAATATTAATGTTAACGAATTAAAGAATACTTAATTTCAAATGTGAGAATTAAGGGAAACGGGTTACGCCATTGCGTTCGTCTCAGAATTCTGGTTGAGATAGAGTCTGAGTTTGCGTAAAACGGATACCGTATGAAGAAGATATGGACGAACGAAGTTAGGCAGAAAAACCAGAAACGGACCAGAATGCACTGGCGCACTTGGGAAGTGCGCCAGAACAAAATTGCATTGGCGCACTTGGGAAGTGCGCCCATGCAAAGTTGCACTGGCGCACTTGGCAAGTGCGCCCAGGCCGAGCAAAAAAACCTACACAGATTTCTGAGGCTCTGATTCGAACAGTGAGTCAGTGCTGAGTCATTTCTGGCTAGTTAATGAGTCACTAGGGTTTCTGGATAGTTCTAATCTGGACTGAATGGTTGTGGTTAGTTCTAGGTTAATCGGATGGCCTATATTAATCTGATTACTCTATAAAAACACATATAGACTCAAACCCTAAAATCAAATCAAAATTAGATCAATGGCCGTCATGTTGTCACTCCAAACCCTAGAGTAGCCGCCACCAACTAGAAGCAAAGTAAAGCAACTCAATTCAAATCAAATCATGCCTAAAACTAAAACAACGAAATTGTCTACAATAAGGGAACGCTAATCAATTACAGAATTCAGATCCCAGAACTATAGACCCCTTTTTCGGTGAGTTCTAGTCACTTTTAGGTTTAAATAAATAAAAGTGAATCATGGTAGACTATGATTTGGGTATATGTTGTTTGTAGTTATGCAAGTTTATTGTTGTTGTGGATCATGAAATTATGTAAGTTATTATGTGATGAATTCATGAATCTATGCAAGTCGTTATCATGAATCTATGCAAGTCATTATCATGAATCTATGCAAGTTGTTATTACGAATCTATGCAAGTCGTTATCATGAATCTATGCAAGTTGTTATCATGAATCTATGCAAGTTGTTATTATGAATCTATGCAAATTGTTATCATGAATCTATGCAAATTGTTATGAGATCATGCAAGTTACCTATGCAAGTTATTGTGTGATGAATTCATGAATTTATGCTAGTTGTTATGTTGTGAATCATGAACCTATGCAAGTTGTTATGTTGTGAATCATGAACCTATGTGAGGTGTTAATTATGTTGTTATCGTGAACCTATGCAAGTTGTTATGTTGAAATCCATGAATCTATGCAAGTTGTTAATTATGTGGTGAATCATAATTATATGCGAAGTTATCATGTCATTTTCCCTAGTTGCCATGCTTATGCCAAATATTGTATTGAAAACGATCACCTTGTCATTCCCTTTATTTTATTGTTAGGGCGAGGCTACTTTGTAGCCTCGATGACGCCAAAAACGCAAATGGTTACACTAGTTAAGAAACGGGGAAAAGGGGAGTTTGTAATATGCATAATTTACATAGTGTTTATGTAAATTGGGCACATGATTCTAGTATGGAAACATATAAATAATTACCTATTATGACATAGGTAAAGTTGAGTAAAAATGGTATAATTTGAATATCATATAAATAGTTGCGTATTATGACATAGGTAAAGTTGAGTAGAAATGGTATAATTTGAATATGACCATTTATGGATAGGAAATTCAAATTGTTAATAAGATAGGTATTGACACCTATAAAAAGGAAAGGATAATTTAATTAACTTAATTAATCTAATTAATCAAAAGAGGAATGTTTAAGCAATTAAAGTCTGAAAATTTAATTAACACTTGTGACACGAGGTTAGGTTACATTAGTGGTGGAAGTCTGCCCGGACCCGACCGGCATATCCAGCAGCCACTAATTTTGAACCTAACGTGAGAGGTCCAAGTGTGTGAATACGATTCGAGCTAAGACACGAGGTTAGACCCAACTATGGAATAAGACTGCCCGGACCCGACCGGCATATCCAGCATCCACATGTTGTAGGCTAATGTGGGAGGTCTAGCCCAATATAACCATAATTGGACATGGTAATAAGAAAAGACTACTTAACCTAACTTAATACATGTGGACTGTATGATGATAGACATAAGTTAGGGTTAAGTAAAATAAAATGGATAGTGGGTGGGTTAAGTACAACTGATGGGTACGTGGGTAATATTAGTATATATAGGCCCACAAACTTAACCATTAAATAAACAGGATTAAATCAGTGGGTGGGTTAAGTACAACTGATGGGTAGGTGGATAATATTAGTATATATAGGCCCAAAAACTTAACCATTAAATAAATAGGATTAAATCAGTGGGAGGGTTAAGTACAACTAAAGGGTAGGTGGGTAATATTAATATATATAGGCCCACAAACTTAACCGGATGAAAAGGGTTATGTAATTAAAGACACCTAATGGTATACATAATCGGGGCAGAATAGTAAAGTTATGTATTAAAGACACCCTAAGGGGTACGTATAACTAATGGGAATAGATAGAGTTATGTATTAAAGACAACTATAGGTACGCATAACCGATAGGTAGAATAAGGGTTATGTATTAAAAACACCTATAGGTACGCATAACTGATTGAGGGCTATGTAATTAAAGACACCTTAGGGTATACATAGTCAGTAGAAAACCTAGTGGGGATATAAGACATAGGGGAGAGCTTGTATCATGTTGTGTGGGACCCATTTCAGTCAGTAACCCGGAGGGGTATCAAAGTAAAGAACTCCGTACTAGGCGGGGAAGGGGCACGCTTACTGATTGATTGTAAGAGATCCAAAACGAAACAGATGGTGTGGGTAGCGCAAACCGACCGGGGACATGTGCGTACATAGGCCGGGCAGAAGGGGACAAGACGACCGTGACACCAGTGATTATAACTGTGCACACCTTGGGTTGCCACTTTAGGGAAGTGATACCCCTAGTTGTGGGACCAGCACAGAGTATCTATAGAGTAGGGAGCCGATCGATTAGGGTAGTGGTTAGGGTATACCCGGACGTATGCCATAAGTCTACCAATTTATAGTAGGAGGGTAGTGGGTACGACTAGTTGAGATAGGAGCAGGCGACACCTATGACAGCAGCTAAGAATACACGAAACTACCACGATCGTTAGCATTAGCGGAAGGGATCATCCCATCTTGATTTTACTAGTAACAATGCAGAGTAGTTTGTAGTGAAGCATCCATACAACTTAGCTTATTTGTCCTGTCATACCTGTCATCTGTACCGTGAATCCTCTTATCCACTTTGTATGCCTGTCATGTTTACCTTTATTTATTTACTGGCTAAAAGTTACTGGACTCACCAGACGTATGTCTGACCTAGTTTGTTTCGCCTCTTTTCTTTCGTTTCCCCCCAGGTTCTCACGGAGGAAACACCCAGGTTTAGTCAGGATTTAGATATCATCTTCTAGGAGCTACTTCTGAAGTATGGCTCGAGTCTCTGTCTCTTATATGGCTTGCTCTTTAATATGGGGAATGATGTTTTTCTTTTAAATACCTATGTACTCTGATGATGTAAGACATAAGTGTTTTAATGGTTTTATGACTCATGGTATTATGTAACAAAGTATTTTGGTGATTTAATAAAGTTGTTTATTTTCCGCTGCAAAATTTTTATATCTGTCTTGTGATATTCTGTGTCTGTTTACCAAAAACGCTCCACTGAAGTTAACGCATTCCCTTTGTGAGTGACCTTAATGGAGGTGGGGTGTTACACATACGCCTTTTACTGACGACATACTAGATGTTACATTCCCGAGGCGCTTCAATATGCCAACCATGAATCGCTATATGGGCAGAACTGACCCAATCCAACATCTAATGTGATTCTCCCGGTCAATGAATGTTGCTGCAGCTACAGACGTCGAAAAATGTAAAGCATTCCCTATATTCCTGGAAGATGTGGCGTTATTGTGGTTTACCCGCTTGCCAGCACGGTCAATATCCAGCTTCAGGGAATTGAGTGAGAAATTCGTGAACCAATTCCGTCTTCATGCCCAGAGGTCTAAGAATGTAATTTAGCTATCCCCTATTAAACAACGACCGGACGAAAGCCTGAGATCGTATTTGGATCGTTTCAACTTGGCTGTCACAGAAGTCAGAGATCCGCATGAGCAAATTGTGTTGATGGCCTTGATCAATGGCGTCGACAAAGATACCGAGTTAGGGAGATATCTGGCCGGCAAGCCACCCCTGATCAGAGAAATATTTTATGAAAAAGCTAATCTTCGCTTACGTCAGGAGGAGATTTACGCCAACCGAAAGAGAAAAGCAGCTAATAAGGAGGATGTCCCGACTAATGTGGCCATCAAGCAAACGGAAGATAGCTCAGGAAAGGTCGAAGTTAATGTTGGGAACAAGAATCAAGGAAACGGTCGTCAATCGAGGAATAATACGAATAATAATCGGAAGAGAAATCGAGGGAATGACTTTCAGAGAAGATCCCGGCCCAGACCATTTGAGAGCTTCACACCGTTAAATGATACGTTGGAGAACATTATCCTGGATAAATATAATGTCCTCCAATACAAAAGGCCTCCTCCAAGAGATTCTACAGAAAAGGAGCGTGAAACTGGGAAATTCTGTCTTTTTCACCAGATCCATGATCATTCCACAAACGAATGTCATCATTTGAGAGACGTGATTGAAAGGCTGCTCCGAGAAGGGAAGCTTGATGAGTATAAGGTTGCTCCTAGGGACCGGGGGCGGGCTGTACAGGCCCCAAACCAGAACCAAAACCAACCCGTTGCCAAACCAACGGCTCAACAGAAAGGAAAGAACCTCGTCATCAACACCATCAACGGAGGGCTCCACCTGGCAGGGCACAGTTTCAGAGCTATGGATCAATACGTAAATGCAGCTAAACAGTACCTCGGAGTAGGAGAATGTAGCAACCCCGAGGATAACGCTCCAGTTAAGCAGCAAAAGACGATGTCCGATGACATCATATTTCACGAGCAAGAGAGTATTAGAGTACACTCCCCAACTAAAGACCCATTGGTGATTACTGTCACCATCGGCCCAGCTATAGTTCATAAAGTCTTGGTAGATAATGGGAGTTCAGTCAACATTCTGTTCAAGAAAACATTCGACCAAATGAAACTCGAGCCGAAGGACTTGAAACCTTGCGAGGGTTGGATACATGGATTAAATGGAGCCTCGACCGCTCCAATAGGATATGTGGAACTATCAGTAACCCTTGGAGAAGGAGAATGCCAGAGAGTGAGGATCCTCCCCTTCGTGGTCTTGGACATTGAGTCGCCGTACAATGCCTTCTTAGGCTGGCCAGCCCTAGCCAAATTCAGGGCCTGCATTGCACCCTGGTGCCTGTTGTTGAAGTTCCCGACAGATGCCGGCATAGGCTTAATCAGAGGAGATCATGTTGTTGCACGAGCATGCTACATTGCAGAGTTGAAGTTGCTCCGCAAAGGAAAAGATGTAGAAGCAAAAGGTGGTTCCTCCCCTCCAAGGGAGGAATCGTCGTAGCAACTAAAGAAAATACCTCTAGGAGAGTCGCCCAGAGAGTTGCCCGAGGACATAGATCCCAGAGAGGATGAAGAGCCTGGGGGCAGAATGGCGACTCCCAATAAAGTGACTGTGGATGTACCAATCGATGATGGTGACCCAGAGAAGTCCCTCAAGATTGGATCCCAGTTGGATCTTGTTCGAGCCAATGAATTAACAAATTTCCTGAAAGATAACTTGGATGTATTCGCCTGGACCCATGCGGACATGTGTGGGATATCTCCCTCGACTATGAGTCATTCGTTAAGCATTAAGCGAAACATCCTCCTGTCAAGCAGAAAAGGCGAATGCTTGGTCCAAAAAGGTCTGCCGCCTTGAAAGAAGAAGTCGAAAAACTGAGAAGTAACAGGTTTATTAAAGATTCAACATACCCTGACTGGATTTCAAACCCGGTTTTGGTAAAGAAGGCCAATGGAAAGTGCCGTACGTGCATCGACTTCTCAGATCTAAACAAGGCCTGTCCGAAGGATAGCTTCCCACTGCCTAGAATCGATCAGTTGGTAGATTCAACCGCGGGTCATGAACTTCTTTCTTTTATGGATGCATACTCGGGATACAATCAGATCCCCATGCATGTCCCAGACCAAGAGCATACCGGTTTCATTACAGATTTGAGATTACTGCTATGTGGTGATGCCTTTCGGTTTGAAAAATGTCGGCGCTACATATCAGCGATTGGTGAATAGGATGTTCTACAACCAAATCGGGGAAACAATGGAGGTATACATCGACGATATGTTGGTAAAATCCATATAGTCATCCGACCATACTGCAGATTTAGTAGAACTGTTTGAGATTCTCAGGAAATACGGGATGAAATTAAATCCTTTGAAGTGCTCATTTGGAGTAGCATCCGGAAAATTCCTAGGGTTCATTGTCAGCTCACGCGGAATTGAGATCAATCCAGATCAAATTACAGCAATCTGAAATATCCAAGAACCAAAGCAGATTAAAGATGTGCAAAGCCTTGCTGGAAAAGTGGCAGCGCTTAGCAGATTTATCTCAAAAGCTACAGATAAATGCATCCTATTTTTTGAGCTGATAAAGCGAGGGAAGTGCAACTTTAAATGGACTCCTGATTGTATAGAAGCATTCCAGGATCTGTTGAATCATCTGGAAAGACCCCCGATACTGTCTAAGCCTGTGGATCACGAGGATTTATTTGTGTACTTGGCAGTATCATCCCGCGCAATCAGTTCGGCTTTGGTAAGAGAGGAGGATAAGGTCAAAGACCGGTGTACTATGTGAGTAAGAAATTAGCGGCTGTAGAACGGAATTACCCGAAAATAGAAAAGCTTGCGTACAGTTTGCTGATCGCATCTAGGAAGCTACGCCACTGTTTCCAGGTTCACCCCATTACTGTTTACACTGATCACCCACTTAAGAAAGTCCTGCAAAGGCCAGAAGCATCAGGAAGGTTGCTTAAATGGAACAATGAGCTAAGTCAATTCGGCCTGAACTTCCAACCCCAAAGGTCGATAAGAGGGCAAGTGCTTGCGGACTTTATAGCAGAATTTACCATCCCAGAAGATGATGTGGTAACTGAAGAAGACGATCCGCCAAAGCTACTCCTTGACCCTAATGCTTGGAAATTATACATTGATGGAGCTAAAAATGACAGACGATCTGGTGCCGGAGTGGTTCTTGAAACTCCAGAGAAATGGCTAATATATTACACTCTTAGATTAGAGTTCCATGCCACTAAAAACGATTCCGAGTATAAAACTTTAATCGCCGGGTTAAAGCTTGCAAAGGAATTGGGAATAACAAAGGTAGACATCTTTTGCGACTCCAATTTAGTCGTAAACCAGGTCACTGGAAAGTTCCAGGCTAAGAGTCCAAGGTTGATATCATACTTGGAAAAAGTGAAGAAGTTGTTAGATGGTTTTGATCACCACAGCATATCTCATATTCCTCGAGCGGAGAATCAAAAAGCAGACAAGTTAGCGAAGATGGATAGTTCCGATAATCCCGAAGATAAGCTAGCCCCGATTGAAGTACTACAGTTCCCTAGCATAGATCAGATGGAAGTTGATCCGGTACTAGAGATTGAACCTAAGAGGGAGTCATGGATGACACCTCTAAAGAATTTCTTGATAAATGGAACGCTTCCAACAAAGAAAAGTGAGAGGCGTGCGGTTATCAGGAGGCTTCCTGATATGTGTTGCAAGGCGAAGTCCTGTACAGACAAGGTTTCTCGATGCCTTTCCTCCGATGCATCGCCCATGACGACATCAAGCGTGTACAAAAGGAAGTCCACGAAGGTGAGTGTGGCGACCACACTGGAGGGCAAACATTGGCAAAGAAGATATTGCGATACGGCTATTTCTGGCCCACCATAAACAAGGATGCAGCCAACTATGCACGATGTTGTGACGCTTGCTAGAAATTCTCCAAGATTCCTAGGGCGCTACCTAGCCAGTTGAAGACAATGACAAGCCCGTGGCCTTTTGCTATGTGGGGAATTGGCATTATTGGGAGCCTTCCCATAGCAAAGGGCAGAGCAAAGTTCACTATTGTGGCCGTGGATTATTTTACTAAATGGGTAGAAGCAGAGCTTTTGACCGCGATCACAACCAAGCGAGTGATCACCTTTGTCATTAAGAACATCATATGTCGATTTAGGATTCCAAAGGTCATCGTAACCGATAATGTGACCCAATTCGACAGCACCGAGTTTCAAGATTTCTGTTGGAAGTATCACATCGAGAAAAGGTACACCTTTGTGGCACATCCGCAGTCGAACGAACAAGTTGAAGCGGCAAACAAGGTGATCAAATCCATTCTAAAGAAAAGATCGAAGAGGGCCAAAGCCATGTGGGTTGATGAATTACCCATGGCACTATGGGCCTATAGAACAACATACAAGTCGGCGATGGGTCACACCCCGTTTTCCCTTGCTTTTGGAGTTGAAGCAGTCATTCCGGTCGAGTTGGAAGTACCATCTCATCGAACCATTTATTACGATCCGATGACCAACAATAAGCTGCTCCTTGAATCCCTGGACATGGTTGAGGAAAAAAGGGACGAAGCCGACTTACGTGCCCTGAGGCATAAACAACAAATAGCTCAGTATTACAACAAAAGAGTCCGAGCTCGAACATTCGAACCCGGAGACTTGGTTCTGAAGCGCGTCTTTCCGCCCCTAATACATATGTGCCCGAAATGGGAAGGACCGTACTTCATTTTATGAAGGCTTGATAATGGAACCTTCAAGCTAGCAACCGTAGATGGAGATGAAATCCCAAGAGTGTAGAATGCCCAGCATTTGCGGACTTATCTGACATAAAATTGTCAGTTTTACTCTTTTGTTTTTAGGACCATGTAAAAAGGCTCGACTTGCCTAGAACAGTCTGGTTATTCGAACAAAAGATTATAAAGTGGACGTAGGTCATGATTCGACCGAACCACTATAAAAATATCGCGTGTCATTTACCTTTACTGCACCGTTTCTTATCTACTCTTTTATTTTGATCAATATAAACCGTTACCACTTTGAAATTTGTTTTAAATTATGCAGTAATCTCAAAACAGCTAATTCAAAATGCCTTCTATCAGATCGGTAGGCTAACGGTACCTAAAGCTCCAAAAGGTGCAGCAAGGTAAATCGTACTACTGTTTGCACTTTAACTCCCGAGATCAGGGAGAGAGTATAAAGGACAGGAAGATAATGTCCCCAAAGCATGAAGGTGCACCATGATAGAACCGCCTTGATAACACTCTAACCCGCTGAAGGATCGGGAGAGTATAAAGGCGCTAGAGACTTAGCGCCCCCAAAACTTCTGCCCCGCTAAAGGATCGGTGAGCAGACCAAGAATCGAGCTCAAACTCTAACCCGCTGAAGGATCGGGAGAGTATAAAGGCGCTAGAGACTTAGCTCCACAAGAACTCTAACCCGCTAAAGGATCGGGAGAGTATAAAGGCACTAGAGACTTAGCGCCACAAGAATCATTACCCCGCTGAAAGATCGGGATATTACAAATATAATCCTAATCGATTACCAATAAGCCCTGGCCAAGCACTATAATGACGATTGATTGGGGGCATATACGTGCACCATTACACGTTTACTTAGCACGTGTATTTCTCGATGATTGTTTCGGTTATGATTAATAATTGTTACTTATGCCTTTAATATTTAACTATGAATGTTTCAGTTATGACCATTCAAACTCTGCTAACATGATGAATTTGTAAGAACACAATGGCACAAAAGAAATAGATCTTCATTTACTGAAAGCAGATTTACAAGAACGAGAAGCTAAACAAAAGTGAGGGCCACTCTCATGACTACATCTTTTGGCCAAAGGAAATCCTTAAAGCTAAAATATGAGCTAATAAGTGTATTCTATTTATGCTTGGGAGATGACTTTGATTTGTTTTCCTTCTTATGTTTCTCCAACTCCTCTTTATCAGTACCAGAGCGGTCACTTTTCTTCCTCTTCCTCTTATCAACAAGAGGCTCCGGGGGAGGACTGGAAGGTTGGGAGGCAAGTTGTGAAGTTATTGATTTGGAAGAGAATCTTATAACCAACCCCGTCTTGGGGTCGATTTCAGAAATAGGGATCATGAACACAAGGTCCTGTTCCCCCTTCTTAAGAACCAACTGCTTTTCTTTCCTAGCTTGCGCGTCAGCCAAGGTTTCACTATCACCATCCTTGGCCTCGTCCATGATTTCAACCTCCTCTTCCTCATCTCCATGACTGCCATCTGTGTCATGCAAAGCTGCGATAATCTCAGCGTCTGCAGGAGCGCCGGTGCCGGATTCCATGGGTGCTACCGTGACTCTCTCAATTCATGTGCCCTCGGTTTGCTTTGGAATCTCGGAAACTTCAATACCAGAATCCAGGGGAACATCAAATTTCTCTGCCACCTCCTTCTCCTCTGCACCTTTTTTGACCACTTTGGTACCTACATCATGAGAAGCAAAGGTTAGTGAATCAGGAGGAGATATGGCCATGTCAGTTGTCTGTCCCGTGAGACGACGACAAGTTACGATTGCTTTGATGAATTGTGGAGAGAATATGGAGATACCTTCAGCCGACTCATCTCCTAGATTTGTAGTGGTAGTCCCGACAATGGGAGAGGTTGGAGCCAAGGGGATCAATGGATCATCAGGGTTATATTCCTCCACTTCAGAGGTTTTGGGCTCCACCACTGAGCTCGAGCTTTCGCTAACTTTATCCTTGCCCTTGAGCCTACTCTTCTCCCTCTCGATCTCCTCATGGATTAGGCGTCTACCTTTCTCCAAAGCCTCAGGTTCTTCACCTCTAAGAAAGGTCTGCATCAGCTGGTTTTTGTCAATCTCGTCGACCATCAATCGCCGCTTCTCGCCTTCAACAATTGCATCCCATACATTGGCCAAAGTGACATGATAGTCTGGAATCCAAGAGATGTCTCGAGTCTTGATGACTTGACCAAATAATTCGAACAACAGTTCCTCAAAACCAGCTATATCTTTCTCTTTTTCAGCAAGCTTATCAGCAGCAGCAGTGGCTGATTCAAGGGCATTATTGGCGTTACCTTCAGTGAGAGCTGCACGCTCCTCAGCTTGGGCAAGTTTATCATTTAAAACCTCCTTTTCCTTTTTGGCGAGAGCGAGGTCATCTTTTAAGCTCGCCCTCTCTTTCTCCCAGGCATCTTTCTTGGCAGCAAAGCGTTCCTGTGCTGTCTTCAGTTCGGTATTAATTGCCCTGAGATCTTCCACTTCCTTCCTCAGGGCCACGCGTTCCTGGCTGTTTAAGTCAAGCTCACTGCGAAAACGCTCCCTAGCACTCTTCAGCTCGGACCTGTAATTCTCTGCATCTCACCAAGCTAAAGCCAGTTGGTCCTGTGCATCCTCTAGTTCTTTTTCCATTTTGCTCCTAGCCCTAGAATCATTATTAATCTTTACTCTGGCTCTGGCTGCTTCCGTCTCCATCTGGCGGATGATAGTAGAAAGTGTAGCAACATGATTCTTCATTACCCCGTATTGTTTAGCCACATGGCACACATACCCTATCACCTCTGTGTCCCAATCCTCTGGGACCGACTCAAGATCTGGGACAAACATCATCCTCTCAAAGAAAATATCAGGGAATTGCTTTCGCAAGCGCTCCAGCCTGGCCAGAATCTTAGAATTGGGGGCAACATGTTTTGCGGCAGTAGTATCCAAGCCGTGCTCACTAGAGGGAATAGTAGTTGTCTTCCCCTTCTCCACGATCTTGCCCTCATCTTTGTTCTTGTCCTCTGGCTCGGGATGTTTTTTGGAAGACTGGGCGTGAGAAGGCGTACTTTTCAGAGGAGTCAAATCTCCAAGAAGTTGCTTACCCTCAGCCGGTGGCAATGGACGACTGTGTGACCTTCCATAACCTTGCTTCGATGGATATCGAGATTGTGTAGAATAAGATTAATGAGAATCGCGGGGACGATGACTATCCCTTCCTCGACTATCACTACGAGTATGCACGGGATCTGGAAGGAGGCTTGGTGTGCCCTCGTGAAGGGAATGATAAGAATAAGACCGTTTGCGAGACATTTTCCCTGCAAAAGAAACAAGTACATGTTAAAACTATGAACCACAGTAGCAAAAGAGTGTTATGGTAAATTGTGCATGTGATTTGTGCATCCCGTGAAATCCCCTTTTTAACGGACCAGGGCCCGGAGTTAGGCTCGTTCGGATGACTTCTTTTTCTCCAACTAGGGCACTCGTCTCTTCAGAGATGGGAAAAATTGGTTCCCCTCCGAAATCTTCCTAAGTATAAATATCGTCTGGTAAAGGAATCTTATTTAATTCCCCAAGTATCTGTTCCTCCGTTAATTCATCTTGAGCGACAGACTCGACCGGTGATGAAGTCCTTGGGGGGACTGCCCCTCAGAGGTCGGGACCTCTTTTGATTCGTCGGCTCGCCCCTCGTCTCGTTTATGTACGTTTAAATCCTCGTCATCCTGATTAATCATTGGCGAAGGACTCTTGCGAAGGGTAGTTGTCTTTACAGCTTGAGAAGTTCCTTCTCCTTCAGTCATAGGTATATACTTGTAAGGTTTGCCGCCTGCGCCAAGTCTGAATCTTATGTCTAAAAGACGGTGTTTGTGGAGGTTCTCATCGGTGATACATTTCTTAATCCTTAAGAAATCCGAGTTACTCTTGAGAAGGCGGGACATACAGTCTTCGTATATCGATCCTTCCGTTCTCTCAAAGTTATGATCTGTATGGAACAAAATGATTCGTTAGAGCTGAAATTATGCATTCGAATTAAACGCGGGAAAGTTGAAAACATACTTGCTTGTAGCCACTTCGTCACGCATTCGGCTTGATGTTTTATATAGAACCAGCCAGATTTGACATCCCCTATATTACTATAACCATATGTCACAAGTTTTCTATTGGCAACTGATTCGAAGAAAGAGAAATTGGGAGCCCCTGCAGAACGATGTTTGAAGTGGTAATAGAACTTCAGATCTTTAAGGGTAAGTTCGGTCTGTAGAATCTCCTATAAGCAACGTACAGAGTTTACAAAGCCGCATAGGCATTCGGGTGGAGTTGCATGGGGGCAATGTGTAACTGTCTTAAGAGATCAACAACAAGTGGAGGAAAAGGAGGAATAGCCCCTACCCAACACATGAGTCGACTAACAGTCATGTACCCCTCTGGGGCAGAATGAGATCTATATTCACTTTCTGGAGCTTTCACATCGTCCCAGGAAATTCCGTGTCTTAAACATATCTTCTTAAGTTTTATATCGTCTAACTTGAAGGGTAAAGAATTGGTGAACTTCTCTATTTCCTTAACACTTGGAATTTCATCAGGAGCTCGATCATCCTCATCTTCAATGGACGTGCTCTCAGAAGTCGTTGACTCTATATCGGTGCCCATCTCGTAGTCAGGATCGGATTTTTCCTCATTTGAATCTGAGGGAAGCACATCGGGGTTATGATGTATTGATGTCTTTGATTCGGTACTTTCATACGGTGTCTCAGTCACTTGTTTATCTGACATAGCTGTGTTGGCAAGTAAAAATTAGAACACAAGTTACTCGTTCCCCGTGTGTGTAAGTGCAAGTGTGTGCATGTGCATACATTAAAGAAAAGAATGAAGTCAATCAGATAAGCAGATAATGGCCTTTGTATGCTATTAAGTTATGTTGTGGTTCATTCCGGAAAGTTCATCTCAAAGGCTCTAACCTAACTGTCCATTGGCTTATCAGAGTTATATTGTATTTTTTAGTCAACAAGTGTATCGGATCGTTCATCAGACTAGATCATGAGACAAGGTTCGGTTTGTTATGTGTCGATGGTTCGTGAAGAATGTACTGGGTCGCGGAAAATCTCCGGATCGTGGAAGAGCTTTGGATCATGGAACGCTGGAGCTCTTGATCCAATATGCTCTACCTGAACAGATCTTGATAGTCCCCCCACGATCCACTTTACTTCCTGTTTCCACGAACCAACGCCCCTCCATTCCCACGACCCGATCCGATAGTCAAGTTAACACTTCATCTTCATCCCTTCTCCCACCATCTTGCTATCACCACGAATCGAACCACGTCCCCATTCACGAATCAACCTGCTAAAACCTCTCGTTCAGATAACTCCCTCTTCCATCTACCAAAATATTCCTACTCTCTGAACTAAGAAACTAAAGCTCATCTTCCTCTTCGACAAGCTTTCCTTCACCGTGACCTTAAGTTCGCAAAACCTGCTGCCATCGTCTCTAATTGCCAGCAATGGCTTCAGTAGCTCGCAAAAAGTACAACGGAAATAAAGAAAAAACGATGGAGAAACAAAATTGTGTCGAGATCGCCGTAATTACCTTGTTTTATTGGATTAGGGAAAGTATTGATTCTTGGAAGTATGAATTAGGGTTTTTAATTTGAGAAAGGAATCGTAACAGTCGAATGAAGGAAGAAGAGGAAAGAAGGGGTAGGCTGGCTTATATAAGCAATGCGGAGACCCATCGCATCCCCTTTTTTGTTTTATTCGGAGCCAATGGGCCACGAGCAAGAGCCCGCTACGGCTCGTGATATGGTCCGCTACGTTAGAATCTTATGGTTGAAACCAGAAGGCCCATCGTAGATCAAGGGGAGGCCCGCTCGATCGTTGACTCATGATGGATGCTACGTGCGCGAACCACGATGAGATTTAACGACTTGAACTCAAGAATAACAACCAAAAGGAAACTAGGAAAATATTTATAAAAGTGTAAAGGCTTACTTTACTAATTGTTAGCAATCCACTCTGAAGTTCAGAAGATGAAGGTTGACTAGCGAACAAAGGAGTGATCAAAGATCCAGCCTGATATTTATATCAGTTCGAAGATGCGACCATTCGGAGCAGCACAACGCTACAAATGGATATATGCGACTGTTGATTCACATTGTTCCGTGAAAAGGTTCGTTCAGAAATTTCGAAGCATGCTCCATCCTTGATAAAACATACTTCGAGGGGGAAAAATGTTGGCTAGCTTTCCTGATCAAGCCACCAAGATTCACAAACGAAGACAATATGAAGCTTCGTTCTTCAAATCCTTGGAAACTCGATCGTGATAGTCTCATCATCAGCGGTTCGTGGCCACTTTGTTGTCTCCGCCTCGCGATGCTCTGTCACGACCCGTTCGTAATGATCCCCCACGATCCATCCACGTCAGCTCTCCACGACCCGATCTCAGGAACAATAGGATATTGACCACGACTTGTTCTACCACGATCCGGAAATGCAGGATCTAACGACACCTGTCTACAACCTTCATATTGACCATTTCTCCATCAAGCTACGAACCAGTCCGAGATCATTGGGATCTGCTTCACGTGTGACCACGATCCACCTGCAGATATCACCTATAAATAGCCCCAGGTTTGGCATTTTTTAGGATCTTTTGGCAATTCTGAGCTCTGATTCTACCATTATCATATCTCTATTGTTCCTGTTCAGAGTTGTCTTGAATTCACTAAGTGAACCAACATTATAAAAGTGAGGTTGAGAGATAAATTGTAACGACCCGGAAAATCCGAACCAATTTAAATTTTTTATTTTAAATTATTTGGTGGAAAAATGTGGCAGAAATTTAAAAATTCCATTTTTAAATAATATTAAAGCCAGTGAAAATAGTCAATTTTCAAACGATCTCTGTTTTCGACGAAACCACTTTCATCGGAACCGGAATGTCATATTATTGCTTGGATTCAATTTTTAGAATTTTTCGATTTAATATGTGAGCGTGGCGAAGGAAAATGTGTTTGGTCGATTATAGTCAAATTTAATCGACTGAAAAATAGCCATTTTTCAAACAGTGTCAGAATTCGACGAAATTAGTTTTGTTAGGACCGTATCATCATAACATAGACAAATATTTTTTTTCTGGATTTTTCTGAGTCCGTTTGTGGCCTCGGTGAATTTATTTATGCAGACGAATTAAATTAATAAAGGAATTAAATATTTAATTAAATAATACAGGTCACAGACAGCCGTTTGGGCTGACGGGACCTGTCCCAATGGATCCGGAATATGTGCTATTGGCTAGGGTCACTTTCTGCTGGATTGAATTTGAACCGGTTTGGAAGATATGGTTTTTTTTGTAAAAATACATTTTTAATATTATAAAAATAGGAGATTGAAAACCCTCATCTTCGTGTAGTCGCCGCCCCCTCAAACCAATGGCCACCAATTTCTGAAATTCCTCCACTTCGTTCTCCCCCTCCTCCAAGAATTAAACCCCATACTTCACACCATTTCAAAGCTCTCCTCCTCCTCTACAATTGCATACCACCTGATCATCTCCTAGTGCCGCAACCACCAAGCACCGATGACCCAAACCCGCGCCCGTTCGTCCGCCGTGGGGCCTCCTAGCCGCCGCCGAGTTTGACCAAACCCCCTCCCTCGTGCGCCGTTCCACCTGCTCCGACATCCCCCCTCCCGATCGGCGAACCCTGCAACTGATTTGAACAAAAATTGAACCCTAGGATTGAAGGAGGAACCAAAAACATGCAGCCTGTAGTGTCTGAGAGGAAGAAAGGTTAATTCTCTAATTAATTTATTATTTAATTAATTTAAATTATTTTAAAACTTCAATTTATCATATCTAACTCGTTTCAATTCGAAATTCGATGATTTCAACGGCGTTGTAATCGTGTGACTGAGATCTACGCATCGAAACTGACTGGAGTTGATTATGAATAGTTTGAATTTTGGCCAAAAATCGTCAATGACTGTGAGATTCTGAATTTAAATAATTAAATAATTTATTTTAAATTCTATTCGATCAGTTGAATCATTGTATATTATTCTGATCTGTTATGTGGTGATTGTTGTATTGTTGAATCTTATTCGTTGTGATGTCATATTATAATTTGACTGTTTGGATCTGTAAAAGTCTGATGTAATCATAATAAAGTTCTCGCCTTTGTTTTTATTTTTATTTATTTTTATTTTTATTCCTTTCTCTTGAAACTGATTTTTGATTTGAGAATAAAATATAATAAAGTTGGGATCTTTGTTTAAAAGTTTTGATCTTTTGATTTGAGAATAAAATATAATAAAGTTGGGATCTTAGTGTAAAGGTTTGATCTTTTGGTTTGAAATAAAATATAATTAAGTTTTAATCCTTTGTTTTGAAAACAAAATTAAGTTTGGATCTTATGTTTTGAAAACAAAATAAAGTTCTAATCCTTTGTTTTTGAAAACAAATTAAAGTTGAATTTTTTGCTTTTGATCTACGAATAAAACAAAGTTTTAGTCTTTTGTTTTGATTAACTGGATTTTTTTTTGTTTTTCAAAAAACAAATATAAAGGAAAGTTTGTTCTTTTGTTTTTTTGAAAACAAATAAAATAAAGTTCAATCTTTTATTTTCCTTTCATTTTGTTTTAAATAATAAATAAAGATTTGATCTTTTATTTTGACATATCAAATAAAAGAAGTTGAATTTATATAATGAATAAAGATTTGATCTTTTATCCTATAGAATGGATAAAGTTCATATATTTTGTTTTATTTCACAAAATAAAGGTAGGATCTTTTATTTTTGATTCATAGAAATTTTACAACCAATCATATGTTGCCATTGTTGTAATGCACAAAATTCATCGTATGTTAAATTAGTTGAAATGACACCCAAAATTTCATCGTCATGTCTATATGGTTGAAATGAACAAAATTTCATCGTTATGTTGATATAGTTGAAATGAATCAAATCTTGACATTAGAAATTATATTTATTGTAGGAATATTGACGCTAGAAAAGACGTTTATATTGGAAATAAAGTCCACCTTTTTAATTGCATTTTACAATGCAAATATTACATAGAAAGATGAATTTACTTTTTAATTGAGTTCTCTTAGTAATAGAAGAATAAAAAGACATTTTTATTTTCAATGTTATAGAAAAGAATGAAAAAAGACATTTTTATTTTCAATGTTATAGGAAGAATAAAAAGACATTTTCATTTTCAATGTAATTGGAAAGAATAAAAAAAGAGATTTACATTTTATATGTAAATAAAAGAATAAGGGATTTTTACCTTTTTATTTATTATACATTTTAAACTATCATTTTTGGTCGTATTAGAATTGGTGAACAAAAATGTCATTTTCGTTGAATATAGAATTATACATTTTAAAATATCATTTTTGGTCGCATTAGAATTGGCGAACAAAAATGTCATTTTTGTTGAATATAGAAATATATATCGTTGAAATATCATTTTTTTGGTCGCATTAGAATTGGCGAACAAAAATGTCATTTTTGTTGAATATAGAAATATACATCGTTGAACTATCATTTTTGGTCGCATTAGAATTGTCGAACAAAAATGTCATTTTTATTTGATTTAAAATGATACATTGTTGAAATCCTCATTTTTAATAAATGAAATCGCCCAAATGGTTTATATATTATATATATATATATATAATATAAAATTAAACGAAACGAACGCTGCAGTTCGCGTATCGACAATCGTAACTTCAAACGAATATATAGAAAGATCCGACCGTTGGATTTTCCCAAAACTGGAACCGTTAGGACCGCTTTGGGAAGAGCTTTCCAACGATATAGATTTCATCAAAATCCGACGGTTAGATTTTAAGATATGTGTAAATCAAATTTTGGTAAAAACAGCGCCAGCTCCGCCCATTGACCCGAAACGTCGTTTATATATTTCGAGCTGTTTTTAATAAATAAAAATAGCGATAAATAGTTATAAATATATATATGAAATGTTTTAAACTATAATTATGCGACAATTATTTGAAAAGGCTGAGTTTAACTCATTTCAAATAATTGAACGGCGATTAAATCAAAGATGTAACAAGACGGTATAGAAGACCGGCGATCTTCACATCGAATGGGCGATGACTTCTGATACCTTGGACTGACTTGCTCCCAGGACTAGGTTGAAGCAGTAATTGTCCGGAGGTGTGTGTTGATCGTGTGGATTAGCGAGCACCTTTTTGGTGTCTCCGGTTTCGTTCAGACCCAGAACGGACTTGTAAATGGATGCGTGTCTGACGTTGGAATTCGCTACATGTAATTAAATCGATTTCTATTAATATATGTCTGTTTGGTGGTGGAGAATTTATTCTCTACTTAACACCCGGATACGTAGTAGTAGTTATCGATAGCATGGCGTTGAATTGTCAACGTGGCACGCCAAGATGCAATTTTCAAGGCTTTGTTGAAAAGCAGGCCTTGTGGCTGATGATCAAAGCATAGCCTGTTTGGGCATAGCTTTGTGTATAACGTAACTTCGCGAGCCTCACACCCCGGTATGAGTCAAAAACGGGATTAGGACTGCAGGGAGTGCACACGTTTCTTTCTAGCTAGTGGTGTTTGGGTTTTAACACGGCCCGGCATTTTACTTATGTGGATTTTGGATTGAGGTACCTCAGGTTTTTATAGGCCGGAAGTGGTCATACTATAGGTTCATAGGAACCGGGAAACGTGTGTTCAGGCATAATTAATCCACTACCGTTAGGTGGGGACCGGCCCTGAAGATCCAAGGGTTGCCCATAGGTGTGATCCTGAGGCATTTGCTAGAGTGTCTTGAATCGGAAGAGGACGATCCCTAGCCTCGATTTCATGACAGAAAACCCATTTCCAATACGACAACATTTCGGTTTTTGATTGTAAACTTATATACGGCGACATAGTATATGGTACCTATGCCGTCTAGGATTGATATCTGTATTTTGAAGTATTTTAATAATGTTAAACACTAATGATAATATCAAAACATTACTTTTCACGTATTAAGCATGTGACGGCCCGCCCCGCACCAACCGACATTTACTCCAAAGGTGCGCTGTACACATGTCTAGTTAGCACGGAACGGGTCGTCAGAAGGAAAAGGAAGAACGAAATGAACATACAAAGAACCTGTAGAATGTCTCACAACGCATAGAATAAAATATAATAATAACACACTAGACATAAAACAGGAGAGACAGTGCATAAGCTGAAAACCAAAACTAAGCATCATAGCAGCGGAAATCCAAAATACAGCTTTGTTAGCCTACTTTGTGAACTAGGCAACACAAAGTCAAGAAACCAACCATTGAAGAGTATCTTAAGTTATAAGACTTCGGTTCGGATCGGAAGAAAACACCACAATTCAGATTGATAGCAGCATATTGGTTCGGATCGGATAGAGTTCCCTGTTCGGATCGGATGGCTCTTACTGGGTAAATTGGCAAAGCATATCTGATCGGATCGGAAGGCCAATAAATCCCAAATGGATCGGAAAGCCTTTTGCTTGCCACGACGTTGCAGCGGAGCGGAGTATGATTAGAGAAGGAGAGACGTCCCAGCCACTCCGGTTCGGATCGGGTATTCCGATCCGACCCCCAACCTGCACGCCTCCGACTCGCACCCATGATCCAGGTTAATCTCCTATAAAGTAGCCTGGAGAACCGGACCGGCTATGACTGATTCCTACCCCTAACGTCCATCTCTTCGATGTGTTGTCAGCTTGATAGTTCATCCGAACCGGAAGAGAGTGCGATGGATGACACGTGTTCCGACCCGGATTGAATCTCAGGCAAATTCACACCTATAAATACCCCATCTAAAGACAAAGAGAAGGATCTTTTTTCAGCATTTTTGAGAATCCAAGTACCTCCATCATCCGAACTCATTTACTCCCGGAGAATCCAAATCATCTTTCATTTCTTGTTTTAATCATTTGAGTGAACAAAAGTGAGTTGTGAGTGAATCTTACATTGCATTTGTAACTGAATTACTGAATATAGTGAAAACTAAGTGGACGTAGGCATTTCTTCGCCGAACCACTATAAATCTTGTGTGTTCATCTTTATTTCTGTTTTATTTTATCTTGTTTCTAATCAATTTGGGTGTTAGAACCACATTTGGGTCTAACATTTTGGTGCTTTCACTGAGAAACCTCATCTAAATTCTTTATTTTCCGGGATCTCTTTCTACTTTTTGGACCGTTGAGTTCAAAGAAGTGAATCCTTAAGTTTCTCCGCTTTCTTACATTCGTTGAAGTAATTGTCAAAGACTCATGGCCAAAGGAAAAGGCAAGGAAGTTCAGTCTGTTCAAGGAAATGGAGCTGGTGAAGATCAGCAACATGCTGTTGTAACAAGGTCTCGGGGGCAGAGTTCAGCAGCAGGGAGAGTCAATGCAGGAAATCCGAACCGACAGCAAGGGGAGAGCTCCGATCCGATCCGGGTAGGAGACTCTGAAGCAGTGCACTCCCCCAATCTGAACCGACCCGAGTTGCTCGCTGCACACCGATCCGACCAGGCACCCCAGCTCCGATCCGACCCGGCTTCCTACCTCCGATCCGACCCGATGCTTGGTGATGCTGGAACATCTACTCGAGTCCCCACGAATGCTCCAATTCCAGCTGCCAGGGTTGGAGACCAGGTCAATCCATCTGCTCCCATCACTCAAGGAGATTTCTCGCGCTTGCTTGATATGCTTGAGAGCACGAGGGAAGCTATGAGAGTTCATGAGCGCACTAATCTCATGATGCAGGAAAATATGAGGCTCATGAGTCGGGAGATCAATGAGCTCCGCCGGCAGAGAACTCCATCACCGGTTCGTCACACACCCGTAGATCAATCTTCATCTTCCGAGGAAGAGAGGCCCCGTGAACGAAGGCCACTCGAACGACCTCAGAACTTGGAGCAGCTAACGTTTGGATCTTTGGGATCTCGCGAGGATATCGCACGAGCATTATGAAATGATAGCCCCACTCGGGGGCAAAGACTCCAGTCCCCTCTTCCCGAGATCGACCGGGAACACAGGGAAAGGAATCGAGCAGAGGCAGCTCGAAGAAGAAGGGCATCTCCTCAGCATGAGCCCAGAAGGAGCTCGGACACTAGGGCCAGGGAACCTGAGCAGCCCCTAACTAGTGCCGATGTACAAGCAATGGTTCGCCGAATTATGTCCGAGAGCCGGAATTACACAAATGAAGACTATGGCATTGAGCGAAGCCATACTCCGTTCACTGACGATATCCTAGACTTCCAGTTTCCCCGACGCTTTAACTTGCCACAGATGGACAAATACAACGGAAGGACTGATCCGGGACAGCATTTGATGCGGTATTCGTGGCTCATGAACGCCGCTGCTGCCCCTGATGAAGTGAAATGCAAAGCATTCCCAATCTACTTGGAAGATGTGGCATTATTCTGGTTTACCCGGCTTCCTCCTCGTTCAATTTCTAATTACAAAGAACTAAGCGAGCGTTTCATGAACCAGTTCCGACTACATGCCCGAAAGTCCAAGAGTGTTATTGAATTGTCGAGAATCAAACAGGCACCAGGAGAGTCTTTAAGGGCATATTTAGATCGTTTTAACCAAGTTGAAACTGAGGTCAGTGACCCGCATGAGCCCACTATTCTGATGGCATTGAAGGAAGGAGTCGATCCTGAATCTGAGTTTGGAGACTACCTTTCTGGGAAGACACCCCCCACAAGGGCGATATTCTACAAAAAAGACGATATTTATCTAAGACGAGAGGAGGCCCGGGCAAACCGGAAGAGGAAGTCTGAGACAGCTTCAAAGGAGAATGTGCAGAGTAATATTGCCGTGAAGCAGTCTGGGGAAAGTTCTGGCAAGGTTGAAGTAAATGTAGGAAACAAGGGTGGAAACAGCAATACTGGAAACGGGGGAAACAACAACAACCGTAATTCGAACGGTAACAGGAGAAACAGAAATAGGGGAAGCGACCCTAACAAAAGGCCCCGATTCCAGAACTACGAGAACTATACACCATTGAATGACACCCTGGAAAATATTTACTTGGATACGTACAACGTGTTGCAGTACAAAAGACCGCCACCTCGTGACTCGACCGAGAAAGAAATGGCAACAGGGAAATTTTGCTTGTTTCACGGAACACATGGACATTCGACCAATGAGTGCCGGCATTTGAGGGATGTAATTGAAAAGCTGCTGCGTGAAGGAAAGTTGGATGAGTACAAGGTTGCCCCGAGGGACAGGGGGCAAGGAGAGCAGGCTCCAAAACAGATCCTACCTGCTCCTAAGCCTACCACGCAGCAGAAAGGTAAAGGGATCGTCATCAACTCCATAGTAGGCGGACCTCACCCGGCAATCCGAAGTTTTAGGTCAATGGACCAATATGTGAATGCTGCCAAGCATCTAGATGTGAATGAAGGTGACGATTTGGAAGATGCCACCCCTATAAAACAACAAAAAACCATGTTCGACGACGTAGTATTTCACAGCCGAGACAACACGGGGATACAATCTCCCACCAACGATCCGTTGGTTATTACTACCACTATTGGGCCGGCCTTGGTCCATAAGGTATTAGTAGACAACGGAAGTTCCGTTAATATTTTGTTCAAGAAGTCATTTGATCAGATGAAGCTTGAGCCCGAAGATCTGAAACCTTGTGAAGGATGGATTAGAGGCTTCAACGGAGCGACGACAGCTCCCATGGGATATATAGAGTTGCCCGTGACCCTAGGGCAAGGAGAACGTAGGAGAGTGCGAATGCTTCAGTTTGTAGTACTGGATGTAGATTCGCCATATAACGCATTTTTAGGGAGACCTGCCCTCGCTGAGTTTAGAATTTGTATCGCCCCTTGGTGCTTGTTACTAAAGTTCCCAACCGAAGCCGGGACTGGAGTAATAAGAGGGGATCAGGTTTCTGGACGGGCCTGCTATGTGGCCGAATTGAAGATGTTGATGAAAGGAGTTAATGCTGAGAGTAAGGATGCCTCATCTCCCTCAAAGGGGGACTCGGCATAGCAATTAGAGAGATTGAACCCAAGGGAGTTGCCCAAAGGAACGCCTGAAGACCTGGATCCTAGAAAAGACGAGGAACCAGAGGCTAGGAATGCAACTCCTAATGAAGCGACGGTGGAAATTCCTGTTGATAAAGCTGATCCGACGAAAGTTTTGAAGATTGGTTCCCAATTGGATCCACGTCGTGCTGAAGAGCTGACAGACTTCTTGAAGGCAAACTTAGATGTGTTCGCCTGGACCCATGCTGACATGTGTGGGATATCGCCTTCCATTATCAGTCACAAATTGAATGTAAATCCGAAGCATCCGCCTGTGAAGCAAAAGAGACGCATGCTGGGCCCAGAGAGGTCGGCTGCTCTCAAAGAAAAAGTAGAGAAATTGAAGCAAAATGGATTTATTCGAGATTCGACTTATCCCGACTGGATATCGAATCCTGTCTTGGTAAAGAAGCCAAACGGAAAGTGGCGAACTTGTATTGACTTTTCAGATTTAAATAAGGCTTGCCCAAAAGATAGTTTCCCACTTCCCAGGATTGACCAGCTTGTAGACTCGACAGCAGGTCATGAACTTCTCTCTTTCATGGATGCATACTCTGGATACAATCAAATTCCTATGCATGTACCAGACCAAGAGCATACAAGTTTCATTACGAATTTGGGGTTATATTGTTATGTTGTAATGCCGTTCGGATTAAAAAACGCTGGAGCTACTTATCAGCGGTTGGTAAATAGAATGTTTTATGATCAAATAGGAAAAACTATGGAAGTTTATGTGGATGATATGCTTGTTAAATCAAAGCAGTCCTCCATTCATACGCAAGACTTAGCAGAAATGTTTGGTATCTTGCGAAAATACCGTATGAAATTGAATCCTTTAAAATGTTCATTTGGAGTGGCATCGGGAAAGTTCCTTGGCTTCATTGTGAGTTCCCGAGGAATTGAGATCAACCCTAGCCAGATAGCGGCGATTAGAAATATCAAAGAACCAAGGAGAATTAAAGACGTCCAAAGTCTGGCAGGGAAGGTAGCGGCGCTGAGTAGATTCATCTCCAAAGCCACCGATAAATGTGTTCCATTTTTTGATTTGATAAAAAGGGGAAAGAAGAACTTCCAGTGGACTCCCGATTGTGTCGAGGCCTTTCAGAATCTATTAGAGCTGTTAGAAAAACCGCCAATCTTATCAAAGCCCGTAGATCACGAAGAACTATTTGTTTATCTAGCAGTCTCGGCTCACGCTGTCAGCACAGCTCTAGTTCGAGAAGAAGACAAAGTACAAAGGCCAGTATACTATGTGAGTAAGAAATTAGCCGCGGCAGAGCGCAATTACCCAAAGATCGAGAAGCTCGCTTACAGCCTCCTGATTGCATCCCGAAAACTTCGTCACTACTTCCAAGCCCATCCAATAACCATATACACCGATCAGCCGTTAAGACAGGTGTTGCAGAGACCCGAAGCGTCGGGAAGGTTGATTAAATGGAACATAGAACTAAGCCAGTTTGATTTGAATTTTCAACCACGAAAGTCAATCAGGGGGCAAGCTCTAGCAGACTTTATTGCGGAGTTCACCATTCCAGAGGAAGAAATAATCAATGACCGAGTGGTTAAATCCGAGGATAAGCTAGAGATGAATCCGTGGAAATTATATACAGATGGAGCTAAAAATGACCGAAGATCCGGAGCTGGAATTGTCTTAGTCACTCCGGAGGGACGGTCGTTATATTACGCCCTGCGATTAGAATTTTCGGCAACAAACAATGACTCTGAGTATGAAGCCCTGATTGCCGGGCTGAAACTCGCTAAAGACCTCGGAGTAAAAATGATGGACATATTTTGTGACTCTAAGATTGTTGTTTGTCAAGTGCGAGAGGAATTCGCGGCTCGAGGACCTCGACTTGTCGCTTACCTCAAGAAAGTGAAAGAGCTATTAAATAGCTTAGAGCGGTACAACATAACACATATTCCCAGAGTAGAAAACCAGAAAGCGGATAGACTAGCAAAATTGGCTAGTTCCGACAATCCAGAAGAGACTGAGGTAATTCCAATTGAAACGTTGGAATCGCCAAGCTTTGAGTCAATGGAAATTGAATTCGTTCATGAAGCGGAACCAGAGAAGGAGTCATGGATGACTCCAATCAAGAGTTTTCTTAAGAATGGGACACTCCCATCGAAGAAAAGTGAGAAAAGAGCTGTAGTTCGCAAAGCTGCCAGATATGTTATGCAAGACGATACCCTCTATAGACAAGGATTTTCTATGCCCCTGTTACGATGTATCGCACACGACGACATCAAGCGTGTATTGAGAGAAGTGCACGAAGGTGAGTGTGGAGATCATACCGGAGGTCAAACTTTAGCAAAGAAAATATTGCGGTACGGATACTTCTGGCCTACGATCAACAGGGATGCAGCTGATTATTCACGACGCTGCGATAAGTGCCAGAGATTCGCCAAAATCCCCAGGGCACCGTCAACCCAGCTTAAATCGATGGTGAGTCCTTGGCCATTTGCCACATGGGGAATCGATATCATTGGAGTGTTACCGATTGCTAAAGGAGGGGCTAAGTATGCCATAGTAGCCGTGGATTATTTCACAAAGTGGGTGGAAGCTGAGCCCTTGACTAAGATCACCACAAGAAAGGTGATAAGTTTTGTGGTCAGAAATATTATATGCCGATTCGGAATCCCAAGGACAATTGTTACTGATAACGGGACCCAATTTGATAGCACTGAATTCAGAAATTTTTGCCAGAAATATAAGATAGACAAACGATATACTGCAGTTGCCTATCCACAATCTAATGGGCAAGTAGAGGCGATAAACAAGGTAATAAAATCCATCCTCAAGAAGCGATTAGAGCGTGCAAAGGCAAAATGGGTTGATGAATTGCCCCTAGCCTTGTGGGCATACCGAACAACGTTTAAAACGGCTACCGGTCATACCCCTTTCTCTCTCTCCTTTGGTTCAGAAGCAGTAATTCCAGTTGAACTGGAAGTTCCTTCCCACAGGGTGACGTATTATGACCCGATGACGAATCGGGCACTTTTACTTGAGTCTCTTGATGAAATCGAAGAGAAAAGGGACGAAGCAGACTTGCGTGCAGCAAGACATCGGCGTCAGATGGCACGCTATTATGACAAAAAAGTTCGCCTCAGAACTTTTGAACCAGGAGATTTGGTACTAAAGAGAGTTTTTCCATCTCTTCCTCACCTCGGCCCAAAATGGGAAGGACCCTTTGTCATCCAACGGAAACTTGATAAAGGAACATTCAAGTTAACAACCGTAGATGGCGAAGAAGTCCCTCGAGCATGGAATGACCAACACTTAATGCGATATTTGGATTAGAAATGCTATACTTTTTGCTGTTCTTCCTATAAACTTTGTAATAAGGCACGACTTGCCTTGGGAAAATCTGATGATATGAATAAAGGTCTATAAAGTGGATGTAGGCTATGACTTAGCTGAACCACTATAAAAATATTGTGTGTTATTTACTTTTATGCATTTACATTAGTTAGTTGTTCTGTTGTGATTATAAAATACAGGATAACTTAGAGCCTAAAAAGGTTGAAACAGTTTGGACATAAAAAGAAGCACAATGATTATTTGTGCAATAAGACATAAAAGAATGAGAAAACGACATTCTTAACTCTAACTCTCCAGAGAAAGAGAGAGAGTATAAAAGCGTCTCAGACTGAGCGCTGAAAAAGAAATTCTACTCTGAACTCTAACTCTCCAGAGAAAGAGAGAGAGTATAAAAGCGTCTCCGACTGAGCGTAGAGAAAGAGGTACAACTCCGAACTCTAACTTTCCAGAGAGAAAGAGAGTATAAAGGCGTCTCCGACCGAGCGCCGAGAAAGAAATCTTTTCCCGTTGAACGACCGGGGAATAAACAAATAACTGAACTCGAACTCTAACTCTCAAGAGAATGAGAGAGAGTATAAAAGAAATGCCAGGAAAAACAACAGGTATTGATGACACAGGAAATGCTATCCCGTTAGAGAATCGGGAGCATTCAGATTGCATGGTTAAGCACTGAATAATTTATGGAGATTGACTGGGGACACATATACATACACATATCTCCCCTCTCCACAACTTTGTTTCATAACTATAGATATGCATTTTTACATAAGTGCAGAACTGCTAACAGATAAACATTGCAAAAAGTGAATTATTTTTATTTACAAATGAATGAATTTGTACAGGGAAATAACTAAAAAAGAAAGTGTGGGAGCTGCTGTTGTGGCAGCACTTATTGATTTACAAAGATGCTAAAAGGACACAGGAGAACCCACTATTTGGGTTTGGGATGAGCCTTCGATTTCTTGGCAGCTTTTTCCGCATCCTTTACTTCCTTCTCGGCTTCAGTCAAGATTCGTTTTGATTTCTTTTTCCCTGAAGATGTAGTACTGGAGCCAGCAGACTTCTTCCCGGAGGACGGGGCACTGGAATCAAGAGAAGATTTTTTAGCAAGTTCTTCGGTAATAGATCTAGTTGAGAGCTTAACAACTAACCTTGAACCTGCATCCACAACTGCGAGGGGCTTGAGGACCTCAGGATCTAACTCTTCAGCTTTTAATTGCAAGCGCTTGTCTTGATCAGCCTTCATGGCCGCCAAGGTAACGTCATCGGCGCTTTTTGACTCCCCGGTTATTGTAACCTCTGGTTCCTCATCATGCCCCTCGTCTCCTCCGTCGTCTTTTAAAGCTGCAATCATTTCTTCATCATGGGGAGTAGTGACCTTAGTTGGCTCACTTCTTTCCCCCAGGTCTGTTGAAGCAGCCTTGTCTTCCCCTTCTTTGACCCTATCAGCGGGCTTTGTCCCAGCGGTAGCTCCTTGAGCTACATTTGTCTTCGTGGATGATTCAACGCCTACAAAATGAGAAACATTGGTTATCAACTCAGGCGAGAGCAAAGGATTTCTCATCGAACGTTCGGTTATGTAGCCAAAGGTAGTAGTAGCCTTGACAAATTGAGGAGAAAAGATAGGGATACCTTCTGAAGACTTTTCAGCAGGGGTGACTACTACCTCTGGAGTTATTTCAGGAATAGGAGATAGCAAAGTGGTTCGGGGAATTCCCGGGTTTTCGGGATCATACCCCTCTACTTCGGGAGTTACAGGAGCAGAGGAAGAAGAACCAGCTTCAGGGACGGTTTTCTGTTTAGACTTCCGCCTCTCTTCTTCCATGGCCTCAGCAATTAGACGGCGCCCTTCAGCTAGGCGCTCCGGTTCGTCGTCTCTCAAATATTTCTCCATCAGCTTATCTTCATCGAGGGAATCGACCTTAAGCTCTTCTTTTTCCCACTCGACGATTTGATTCCACACATGAACCAAAGTGGATGGATAGTCCTCGATCCAGGAAATGTTTCGACGACGAATAATGTGCGCGAAGAATTCGATCATTAGCTCGCCGAAGCCCTGAATATCGGCCTCCGCCTCTGATAGTTGTTTGCGGGTTTCCTCCGCAGATTTAATAGCGCATTCCACGTTGCCCTCAGCCAGAGCAGCCCTGTTTTCCGCCTCTAACAATTTTGAAGCCAAATCAGCGTTTTTCTTTTCTAACTCAGCACTCCTTTTCGCTAACTCGGCGTTTTTCTGCTCAAGCTCAGCATAAGCAAGACGTGTCTTAGCAGCCTCTGACTTGGCCTCGTCAGCTTGCTTCTTCAACTCAGACCGCTCCTGAGTGTGGGATTCAAGCAAATCATGATAGCGCTTTTGCATGTCCTCAAACTGTTGTTTGAAGTTAGAAGCGTTCTTCTGAGCGATAGCTAGTTGAGCTTGAGTATCTTCTAAATTTTTTCCTAAGGTTTTTAGGGCCTTAGCATCCTCCTCTGCAGTCTTTTGCATTGAGTCAGCATTTGTCATTAGAGTGCGGATGATTCTAGAAAGAGTGCGGGAATACTTGAACATCTCGGTATATTGTTTTTCCACCAAATCAATCTTTGCTCTGGCCTCCTCTGCCCAATTAGAAGAAATAGGTTCAAGGGAAGGTAGAAAGGTCAGAGTCTCGAAGTAGTGCTCGGGAAATTTCTCCTTTAAATATGCCAGCCTTACTGCGGTTCCCGCATCTGGTGGAGGAGGGGCGAGGATTGTTAGTTCAGTGTCCCTTCCTGAAGAAGATTCTGTAGAACCCTTGTCTGTCCGAGGTCGCTTAGTAGCAGGGACTTTTTGCTTACTTCTAGACCCAATTTCCTTTGGAGGAGTTTTCTCTCTACTCCGCTTTTCATGGGAGGAAGTGGAATCCCTAGATTGTGGTCTATCCTCCTCCCTACGACCTTGATAGCTTTTGTATTTTTCTTGTTCCGGTCGAACTGGTGAGCGGGAGCGTGAGGATCGAGATCGATAAGGATCATAGGGTCTTCTTTCCTCCCTACCACGGTCATCCCGGCGATTATACTCAGCATCCTGAGGAGGATTGGACATGCTGCGGCGAAGCTTTCTTATATCATAAGAGGATCGAGACATTGTACCTGCACGATAAATTAAACGAAGTTTAGAATCGACGGATCCATGGAGAAAGAAGTGCAATGAATGCTAGTGCTATGGTGTAAAGTGCATCCTATGTGGTGTGTGTGTCCCCCCAACCAACCCGAGTCTGAAGCTAGACTGGTGCGGGCAGGCTCTTTGGCCTTAGCAGGAGTAGTTTCTTCAGAAGAAGTGAAGACTAAAGGGTCCTTTCTGAAATCTTCTGAAGTATATATAGTCTCGGGTAAGGGGAGATCCCCCAAACCCTGAAATATGTGCTCGTCGGTGCTAGGAACATCCCCTTCGGAAGCGTGAAGTGGCGATCCTTGGGGAGATTTTGATTTGTCTAGCGAGGTAGTTTCCTCGGGGGCAATATACCCTTCGCGATGTGTCTTGGCCAGATTAGCCAGTTCATCATCTTGAGTGGAAGAGGGAGAAGGTGAAGTTTGAAGGGGAGCTGCAGGAATTCCCGAGCCTTCTCCTATTTCTGGAACTGTTTCCACTGGAGGAATATATGCATAGGGAACCGTCCCATGACCGATGCTACGGAAAACGGATAGCAGCCCGTGAAAATGAAGGTACTCGTCTTTAAGGACCTCGTCAATAGTCAGGAATTTTTGGTCGCCATTGAGAAGACGGTGCATCCGATCAAAGAATACTTGGTCTGATATCTGTTTGGGATTGTCAACTGCAAACAAAAAAGGAAAACAGGTCAGAGTGATGATTCAAGTGTATAGAGTCCGGGTTCAGAAGATTAGTGCTTTACTTGATTTTGTCCATCTCCTGGCGCATCCAGACTGTTGCTTTATATAGAACCACTCTAGTCTGGAATCTCCAGCTTTACTGCTAAAAGGCGTAGAGATTATCTTCCTCTTGGGACTGATTCAAAGTAACAGAAAGAAGGGGTTTCTTTAGTCCGATGTTTGAAATTATAGAAGAAATGAACATCGTCGAACGTGAGCTCCACGCCTAGAATTTCACGATATGCTATGAATAAGGTATGCAGATAGGCATATGAATTGGGATGCAGCTGCATGGGGGCAACCCGCATTTGTCTTAAGAAGTCGACGATGAAAGGCGAGAATGGAGGAATGGCGCCAACCATGCACATCAGTCGAGTAACCGTCATATATCCTTCTGGAGGGTTATGGGGACGGTCAGAACGTGAGGGCACTAAAGTGTCTCTCTTCATTATTCCATACTTCAAGCAAATCTGAACAAGTCGGTCATTGTCAATTGTCGATTCTACAGAATCTGGAGGTCTCTCCAATATGATGGCTGAGTCAAATTCATCGGGTGCTCGATGGTCACCAATCCCTCCTTCCTCCTCAAAGCCTAGAGAAACTTCGCTTTCTGAAGACATTTCGTCTCTTTCCCGATGACCAACTCCGTAATCCGGACCCTCGCTGTCCCATTCTGGGTCAGATGAAGAAGATATATCCTCGAGAGTGGTTTTGTTGGAAGATTCTGGAGCCTCTTTCCTCTCAACTAGACGAGAAGAGCGTCCGGGCCTCATTGTCATGGAACTATTGAAGAAGCAATAGCACGGATTAGAGTAAATTATCCCGTGTCCCCCTTTGGTGTATGTGTGTGAACTAAAGTGTGTGCAGCAAATGTGGGAAATACAAAATAAAAATACAGCAATGTAAGACGAAGCTTTAGAAGAGAAGGTGATAGTCAGCGCTGTTCTTAATTCTCGTTTATGTTCACAAGGCACTATCCTAACTGTCCGCGAAGCATATTCATCTAGAGTAAGAATTAGTTGAATTAGTTGGGTAGTCTTTATGTGCCAAGTTTGGTACGTTCGGTTCGGTTCGGATATGCATATGACAACTGGCTCAATACAAATGCGGATAACGATCGGTTCGGATGCCTCATTAAGGCATGGTCAGTTCAAGACAAGGGAAGCAACGGGTTCGGAAGCAGGACTGATCTGATCGGATCGGGTAACCCGATCCGAACCGAACCAGCACCGCTTAACCGGTCCGTTTACTTCAACCTCTTCTCCCATTCACTTTTCCGACCCGAACCGACTTTTTCTTTCCTTTCCATTTTTCTAAGATGTGCAATCCGAGCCGATCCCCTTTCCTTCTCCTTCCTTTTTTGGTCCTCCGTCTTCTACCCGAACCGACTCCAGTTGGTCACCGTGCTCCTTATCTTCTTCTTCTTTCCCCCCTACTCACAAACGAGTCCGTTCTATCACCAAAGCTATCGTTAAGGGCAGATATTTGCCCTCTCCAGCCTCGCGACGCCTCGAAGTGACGGCGCATCCACCAGTAACGACGTGGAGTTCAAGCGAAGCTCTGTGCCTAAACCCTTCCAATCGACCGCAAATTGAAATCAAATACGTTTACTACGATGTTATTCGAGATTAAAAAGCTACCTATGTGCTTGATTTGAGAAATCTACAAGAAATGATTTCGGAGTTTTAGAGTTTTTAAAGTTTTCAATGCTATGGTTGGGAGCGGCAGCAGAAAAGAAGAAGGAAGGAATGAAGACGGTGGTGAGTTTATAAAAGGAATGGTGTTGACTCCTCGTCTTCCTATTTTGTCTCACCCGCTCGGACCGGAATGAAGGCCCAGAAGCACAACTCCCTCTGAAGGCCCAATGTCAAAGAGCTAAATCAACGAGAACGCTTCGGATCGGACGCCGAACCGAATGGAAATCTGCGCATTTCTCCTGACCGTTCCGATTCAAGAACTAGCATTTAAACAACATCAAAGCACGCTTCGTATACAACAGAAGCATCCTTTGAGGGGGCAAAATGTTAGCCTACTTTGTGAACTAGGCAACACAAAGTCAAGAAACCAACCATTGAAGAGTATCTTAAGTTATAAGACTTCGGTTCGGATCGGAAGAAAACACCACAATTCAGATTGATAGCAGCATATTGGTTCGGATCGGATAGAGTTCCCTGTTCGGATCGGATGGCTCTTACTGGGTAAATTGGCAAAGCATATCTGATCGGATCGGAAGGCCAATAAATCCCAAATGGATCGGAAAGCCTTTTGCTTGCCACGACGTTGCAGCGGAGCGGAGTATGATTAGAGAAGGAGAGACGTCCCAGCCACTCCGGTTCGGATCGGGTATTCCGATCCGACCCCCAACCTGCACGCCTCCGACCCGCACCCATGATCCAGGTTAATCTCCTATAAAGTAGCCTGGAGAACCGGACCGGCTATGACTGATTCCTACCCCTAACGTCCATCTCTTCGATGTGCTGTCAGCTTGATAGTTCATCCGAACCCGAAGAGAGTGCGATGGATGACACGTGTTCCGACCCGGATTGAATCTCAGGCAAATTCACACCTATAAATACCCCATCTAGAGACAAAGAGAAGGATCTTTTTTCAGCATTTTTGAGAATCCAAGTACCTCCATCATCCGAACTCATTTACTCCCGGAGAATCCAAATCATCTTTCATTTCTTGTTTTAATCATCTGAGTGAACAAAAGTGAGTTGTGAGTGAATCTTACATTGCATTTGTAACTGAATTACTGAATATAGTGAAAACTAAGTGGACGTAGGCATTTCTTCGCCGAACCACTATAAATCTTGTGTGTTCATCTTTATTTCTGTTTTATTTTATCTTGTTTCTAATCAATTTGGGTGTTAGAACCACATTTGGGTCTAACAAGCTTATTACAACCTTTCAAACTGTCTCAAAGCAAAAGCAAGATAAAGGAGGTACACTACTAATGCCCAAGTAGCGACCACCAACGACACAGGGAGAATATACATATATATCATACGTGGAAGCCTCCTGCCCGCCTCCGAATCAGCCACTTGCGCATCACCAGCCAACCTGTCTCTAGTCTGCTCGTGTGAGCACCCAGAGTAATAAGAGGAGACATAAAACTCTGGGTCAGACATAAAGCCTGGTATGAGCGATAAGCATCTAAAGTGAACAATAACAGGCAGACTAAAACATACCTGAACTTGGACCTACAACCAAAGAGTTAGCACTACATACTGTACAACACTCTAAGGTGCCATATCAAACAGTGTAAAGATACGGAGTTGGGGGAGGTGTGCATGTCATCGTGATGGCAAACAATCAAACATAGCATCCATCCTCACATCTCTCACTCAGTGCGTAAAGTATACGATATTCACCACTTCGATCACCCGCCCTTGCTACGATCACTTTGCCCCATGAAGTCATAAGTGGCTTCACTGCACTGATAACGTAGCCACTAATTCTTTGCTATGTCCACTTGCCCCATGGAGTTATTCACCTTATCTGTGCTGGCTCATAGCCTTACCAATCCCTGCTATGTCCACTTGCCTCATGGAGTTATTCACCCCATCGGTGCTGGCTCATAGTCTTACCAATCCTTACTATGTCCACTTGCCCCATGGAGTTATTCACCTCATCTGCGCTGGCTCATAGTCTTACCAATCCTTACTATGTCCACTTGCCCCATGGAGTTATTCACCCCATCTGCGCTGGCTCATAGTCTTACTACGCATCACATTTCCCCTCAAGTCATAATGACTCTACTGCACTGATAACGTAGTCTTGCTACCATCACCTTGCCCCTCGAGTCGCAATGACTCTACTGCACTGATAAGTAGCCCATCATTCATTTTTAGTGGTGAATCGAAGTTATGAACATCGACAACTCCTTAGCACACGTCCCGCAGCAAAGTCCAACCATGAAGTGAACTCATTGGTTCCCAGCTGGATCCTGAGCTCTAACTTCCCATATTTGACTACCTTTGCATCTCGGGTTATTGGTCAATACTGTGTCGGGTCGGGTCTCCCCCTAATCATCAGTTCGGTTCGGATCAGAATGCTCCTTCTTCACTGGATCGGGTCGTCATCACTCCTGGCGGATCGGGTCGAGGTCTCCAGCTTGCCACGGTTCGGATCGGGTGCTCTCCTCAGATCGGTTCATGGCGCCTTCAACTCGTGGGCGGGCATTCGGGTCGGAGCGTTCGAGTACAAGTGGATCGTGGATGCTGCCTCCCTCTGTTCGGATCGGGGTGCGAAACATGAGCGGATCGGGTACGAGAGGTAGTCCACGGTTGAGGTTCGTGGACCTTGCGCAGATGGTTCATCTCGGAGGAGATGACTTGACTCGTGGTGATGTCCCACGATCCCATAGGGCGATCCGATCGACCCTCAATCCCCATCCGATCCGAATTCCTGCACCTTGTCCAGCGAGTTGTTTACGCCCCTCGACGGCGTTTTCGACCATTCCAACTATTCTAGTCAATCACAAAGCATACCATACAGCCATAGCAACATATATAATCAACCACAAACATCAAAACAACAATATGATAGGTTAAAATGGATCAAACATAGCCAAAACCCCATATTTTCCCTTAACCATGTTTAGGTGAAACTTATGATATGATTAGCAAAACTTAACCAAATTAACCCAAATTCATATCAGAGGTCTAAAACATCATTTCGGATTTTATAAATATTTTCCCCGAATTTTATCATATTTAAATTCGCTAATTAACACTAATCACCCCTAATTAGCCATAATTAATGCAAAACTATGCAAATCACTCACCTTAGCCACAAATAAACTAAGATCTGAAATAAATCTCTGATTTGATGTGAATCCCAATGCTAAACAGCAGCTCCAATGTTGATTTGGTGTAGATCTCCCTTGATTAGATGTTGTTAAGCCAAATCCTTGACCAAAAGGTGATTTGGAGGTGATTTAGAGGTTGGAGGCCATTTTTAGGGTTCCTTGGTGATAAGTGGAGGCTAGAAAACTGAAATGGAATGATTCTCTACTTCATTTCAGCCTCCCCATAACCCTAATCCCGAAATGGGTTATGGGCCTACTCACTAATCACCTTATTTGGCCCGGTTTAGCAGTTTTTCACCCTCCAAACCTTATTTCAGCCATATCTCCCAAACGGTAAGTCCGTTTGACTATTATGACCACTCTACGGAAAGTAAACCATCAAACGAATCCAATGGGAGTGGTTTCAGGTTAAAATTCCTTTCCAATCAAAAGTTATGGCCAAAACAGTACCAACTAGGGGCAAAATGGTCATTTAAAAATCGACAAAAATCTTGAACATGGGAAATGACTCTAATAGATGTTTCCCAAAGTTACATGACCATACTACTTCACATGGGAAAGAAATAAATATTCTACAATCCTATGATGTGTAGAATACGGGTCGTTACACTCTCCCCCCCTTAAGAAATTTCGCCCCTGAAATTCCCTATCCAAAACACACAAAGGGTCCCGCATGCCAATCAACCATAAAACAACAATCAAACATGCCAAACAAGTAAACAAGTCTATCCTAGCATGCGGAAAAACTAAATTACGAAGCAAATCTGACCAGGCAAAGAGTTCTGGATACGTCTTTCTCATGCTCTCCTCTGTCCCCCAAGTACAATCATTCTCGTCCTCGCCCCATTGAACCTTGACTAGCTTCACCGCCTTCCTTCGACGTTGCTTCATATCGTGCCCCACAATACGAATCGGCTGCGGTTCCCAACCGCCTCGGGTTCTACTTCGAAGTCCTCTAACTGATCAGGTGAAATAGTCATATCTGAGTCGTGAACGAACTTCCTCAGTTGGGAAACATGAAATACATTGTGAACTCCCGCCATCTTCTCTGGTAAGCCAACTCTTTATGCCAAATTCCCGACTAGTTCAAGAACAGGAAATGGGCCAACAAATCTTGGTGCCAACTTGCCTCTCTTGCCAAATCGTATCACACTCTTCAACGGAGAAACCTTGACAAACACCAAGTCACCAACGGAGAATTTTAAATCTCTTCTCCTCTTATCAGCATAACTCTTATGCCTATCTTAGGCAACTTTCATTCGTTGCTAAATGATCTTGATCTTATCGGAAGTTTCCCTCACCACATCTGGTCCAAGCACAAACTTCTCGCCAGTCTCTATCCAACATGATGGTGAGTTGCATGGTCTTCCGTACAAAGCTTCAAACGGAGCCATACCGATACTGGATTGGTAGCTATTATTATATGCAAACTCTACTAGATGCAAATAGTCATCCCATGATCCACCAAAATCCAATATACATGCTCTTAAGAGATCTTCCAATATACGATTCATCCTCTCCGTCTGACCGTCGGTCTGAGGATGATACGCGGTACTGAGATGTAATCCTGACCCTAGAGCCTCTTGTAAGCTCTTCCAAAACCCACTAGTGGACAATGGGTCTAGGTCACTCACAATGCTTTTGGGTACTCCACGAAATCTCACTACCCACTTCATATACAATTCCGCCAACTTGGCTGCCGTTCTGGTCGATTTGACTGGTATAAATCTTGCGCTCTTAGTCAATCGATCCACAATTACCCAAATGCTATCATGTCCCGATCTAGTCCTTGGTAAACCATCGATGAAATCCATCGAGACTTGCTCCCATTTCCATTCGGGAATTTCTAATGGTTGCAACAAACCACTAGGCTTCTTTTGCTCGGTTTTAACTAGCTGGCAATTCATGCATTTGGATATAAACTTCCCAACGTCCCTTTTCATCCCTTCCCAGTAGTAAGTTTGCTTCATGTCTCGATACATCTTATTACCACCAGGATGTATAGTCAGTTTTGAGTGATGACATTCTCTAAGCACTTCATCTCTCAAACCATCCACGTTGGGCACAACTAGTCTTCCATTCTTCCGAAGCCATCCATCTCGATCAACTCCTCACCGTCGATGTTCATCTCTAACTTGGAGATGATCTCCAATAGATTAGGATCGTCCCTCTGGCTGGAACCAATCCGCTTTATCAAAGTGGGTCTGATCGCCAAACTAGCTACCATAACTGGATCCAATTCGCACTTTGGTCTGAAATCAAACCCCGCGATATACTCCAGTTGCTTCCACTCAAGAAACATAGCCTCTAAACTGGCATGTCTCCTACTCAAGGCATCAGAAACCGCATTACCTTTCCCAGGTGTATATGCGATATCAAAATCATACGAAGCCAAGAACTCTAACCATCTCTG
Source organism: Allium sativum (assembly GCA_030737875.1). Taxonomy (NCBI): domain Eukaryota; kingdom Viridiplantae; phylum Streptophyta; class Magnoliopsida; order Asparagales; family Amaryllidaceae; genus Allium; species Allium sativum. Next base: position 489,576,082 of record CM060913.1, read on the forward strand.
TTGACGGAGATTCAGATCTTTCTGAGAGAAAAGATACTCTAACGATTTATGATCGGTAAACAACTCAAATCTTTCTCCCAAGAGATAGTGTCTCCACATCTTCAGCGCAAACACGATCGCTGCTAATTCCAAATCATGGGTAGGATACTTCTTCTCATGCGGCTTTAGCTGTCGACTAGCATAAGCTACAACCCTACCTCCTTGCATCAATACAGCACCCAGTCCGGTACCACAAGCATCCGTGTATACCGTCATCTCTTCATTCCCTTTGGGAATGACCAACACTGGCGCACGCGTCAACTTCTCTTTTAGACTCTTGAAGGCATCCTCACACACTCCGTCCCAGACGAAGGACTGATTCTTCTTAGTCAATTGAGTCAACGATGCTGCTATATTGGAGAAGTCCTGGATAAACTTTCGATAATATCCAGCTAACCCCAAGAAACTTCTTACATCTGTTGCATTCTTGGGTATAGGCCAATCCTGTACCGTAGCCACCTTCGCAGGGTCCACGGCAATACCACTCTCGGAAACAACATGACCCAAGAATCTCACTTCCCTTCTCCAAAAATGACACTTAGATAATTTCGCTTTCAATTGGTGTTTCCTCAACACTTCCATCACTATCCTCAAGTGTCCCTTGTGTTCCTCCTTTGTCCTTGAATAAACAAGGATATCGTCCACGAACACAAGAACAAACTTATTCAACTGATCTCTGAATACTCGATTCATAAGATCCACAAAATAGGCTGGTGCATTGGTCAACCCAAATGGCATGACCAACCACTCATAAAATCCAGACGGCGTCCTAAATGCCGTTTTCGGAACACTCTCATCTGCTACTCGAAGCTGATGAAATCCTGTCGCGAGGTCCAACTGGGAGAACACTCTTGCTCCTTCCAGCTGATCAAACAAATCATCTATCCGCGGTAGAGGATACTTATTCTTCCTCGTCACCTTATTCAACTCGCGATAGTCCACACACAAACGAAGGGAACCATCTGCCTAAGTGGCAAACACAACTGGTGCTCCCCACTCGAGACACTCCTTCTAATAAATCCCTTCTTCAAAAGATTGCTGACTAGCACCCCGAGCTCTCGTTGCTCCCTTGGTGCCATGCGATGAAGTGGCATCACTATAGGTCTGGCATCTTTCACTAAATCAATACGGAACTCAATCTCTCGGTGTGGTGGAAGCCCGGTCACCTCCTTGAAGACGTCCGGATACTGCCAACCACGGGCACATCTGACAACTCATCCTGTGGGATGTCGAGGGACTTTACAAAACTAGCCATAACCTCATCACTAGGTAGACTACCAAACACTACCCTCCGCCCATCATCCGCCCTCACTGTCACAAAAAAGCCCTCACAGTCTACCACCACCCCGTATCTTTGGAGCCAATCGACTCCCAATATAATGCCATACCCAGTAAAGCCCAAAACAAAGCAATCACATACAAACATACATCCATGACTCGATAAGACACAATTCCTGCAAATCATACTAAGGCTAGTCGAACCACCAATCGGGTTCGTCACAACCAATGGTCTATCGACTATCTTGGGTTCCAGTCCCAACCTATCTACCGGGTCACTAGATATGAAGGAACGGGAAGCCCCAGTATCAAACAAAACTCGAACTGGTACATCATAAATAGAAAGCATACCTTGAATAACAACATTCTTTCCTTTCTCCGCCGCAGTCGGGGCATTCGACGAAGAAGGAACAACATCAATAGCATATGCTTTCACAATCTGCTTCTCCTTAAGAGGTTGCGGACACTTATCCATGAAATGTCCCACTTGACCACAGTTGAAGCACTTCTTATCCGCTGGCTTGACCCGACAATCTTTAGCATAATGGCCCTTCTTACCACAGCTGAAGCACTCAACATCCTTCTTGCTCTTTTTCTGGCCACCTTTAGATTAGTCCTGCTTCCTCTTATTCTGAGAGTTATTCTTGTCTCCACCGCCTGCTTGCGGCTTTGGCCCTTCTGCAGATGCAGCCTCAGTCTTTGACTTAGGGTAAAGACTCTCTGATCTCAAAGCTTTCCCCACAATCGATTCAAAAGTCTCATCGATGTGGTTGATAAGCCTTTTCCCCCAAGTTTCCATCCAAACCAGTAATGAACTTCTCATTCTTCTTCTCAGAAGTGTCAATGAGAGACAGTCCATACTTCGACAAGTGTCGAACTCGGCAATATAGTCAGAAACTGCACTACCACTCTGCTTGAGTTCCAGGAACCTCTTGAACAACACTGACTTCTGGGCAGCTGGAATGAACTTCTCGCTAAAGCGAGCCTTGAACTGATCCCAAGTAACCTGATCTTCTGGAGTAGCTGTTCTAATGGCATTCCACCAATTCATCGCTCGCCCTTGCAGCTGACGAGACGCTAGCCTTCTCTTCATCGCATCCTCAAGACCTAAGTCATCGAAGATACGATCACAGCTATCCATCCAGTCTTGAACATCTGTGGCTGACTCCGTCCCGTGGAATGGCTTCCCACCAAGGTTAGTGTAATCCTTGCACAACTTGGCGAAATCGACCCTAGGCGCCTGCACTACTGGGCCAACACCAACTCCGGGATTGGGAACTGCCCCTTGCACTTCTCTAAGCATGTCTCTCATGAGGTTAGTAAACATCGCCCTCATGTCAGCGGCATTCCCATAGTTGATCCCTCTACCAGCACCCCTCGTGTCTCGGCTCATCGTCAATCTGAAAAAGGGAAACGATTAACGACCCCATTGTGGTGCTAGTGCAGTGCGATTCATTCTTATACTACCAATAGTATATACATATATAGCTTTTGAAAATCAAAGTAATCACAAATACGCGCTCTCATATACGTACTATCTCTCCCTGGTGTCTTTCCCTAGGTTAACTACGCAACCTAGAGCTCTGATACCAAGTGTGACGGCCCGCCCCGCACCAACCGACATTTACTCCAAAGGTGCACTGTACACATGTCCAGTTAGCACGGAACGGGTCGTCAGAAGGAAAAGGAAGAAGGAAATGAACATACAAAGAACCTGTAGAATGTCTCACAGCGCATAGAATAAAATATAATAATAACATACTTGACATAAAACAGGAGAGACAGTGCATAAGCTGAAAACCAAAACTAAGCATCATAGCAACGGAAATCCAAAATACAGCTTATTACTACCTTTCAAACTGTCTCAAAGCAAAAGCAAGATAAAGGAGGTACACTACTAATTCCCAAGTAGCGACCACCAACGACAGAGGGAGAATATACATATATATCATACGTGGAAGCCTCATGCCCGCCTCTGAATCAGCCACTCGCGCATCACCAGCCAACCTGTCTCTAGTCTGCTCGTGTGAGCACCCAGAGTAATAAGAGGAGACACAAAACTCTGGGTCAGACATAAAGCCTGGTATGAGCGATAAGCATCTAAAGTGAACAATAACAGGTAGACTAAAACATACCTGAACTTGGACCTGCAACCAAAGAGTTAGCACTACATACTGTACAACACTCTAAGGTGCCATATAAAACAGTGTAAAGATACGGAGTTGGGGGAGGTGTGCATGTCATAGTGATGGCAAACAATCAAACATAGCATCCATCCTCACATCTCTCACTCAGTGCGTAAAGTATACGATATTCACCACTTCGATCACCCGCCCTTGCTACGATCACTTTGCCCCATGAAGTCATAAGTGGCTTCACTACACTGATAACGTAGCCACTAATTCTTTGCTATGTCGACTTTCCCCATGCAGTTATTCACCCTATCTGCGCTGGCTCATAGCCTTACCAATCCCTACTATGTCCACTTGCCCCATGGAGTTATTCACCCCATCTGCGCTGGCTCATAGTCTTACCAATCCTTACTATGTCCACTTGCCCCATGGAGTTATTCACCCCATCTGCGCTGGCTCATAATTTTACCAATCCTTACTATGTCCACTTGCCCCATGGAGTTATTCACCCCATCTGCGTTGGCTCATAGTCTTACTACGCATCACCTTTCCCCTCAAGTCATAATGACTCTACTGCACTGATAACGTAGTCTTGCTACCATCACCTTGCCCCTCGAGTCGCAATGACTCTACTGCACTGATAAGTAGCCCATCATTCATTTTTAGTGGTGAATCGAAGTTATGAACATTGACAACTCCTTAGCACACGTCCCGCAGCGAAGTCCAACCATGAAGTGAACTCATTGGTTCCCAGCTAGATCCTGAGCTCTAACTTCCCATATTGGACTACCTTTGCATCTCGGGTTATTGGTCAATATTGGGTCGGGTCGGGTCTCCCCCTAATCATCAGTTCGGTTCAGATCAGAATGCTCCTTCTTCACTGGATCGGGTCGGGTCGTCATCACTCCTAGCGGATCGGGTCGAGGTCTCCAGCTTGCCACGGTTCGGATCGGGTGCTCTCCTCAGATCGGTTCATGGCGCCTTCAACTCGTGGGTGGGCATTCGGGTCGGAGCGTTCGAGTACAAGTGGATCGTGGATGCTGCCTCCCTCTGTTCGGATCGGGGTGCGAAACATGAGCGGATCGGGTACGAGAGGTAGTTCACGGTTGAGGTTCGTGGACCTTGCACAGATGGTTCGGCTCGGAGGAGATGACTTGACTCGTGGTGATGTCCCACGATCCCATAGGGCGATCCGATCGACCCTCAATCCCCATCCGATCCGAATTCCTGCACCTTGTCCAGCGAGTTGTTTACGCCCCTCGACGGCGTTTTCGACCATTCCAACTATTCTTGTAACGACCCAGGATTTTCGGGCTCGAAAATCGACATAAATACCCTTTACCGTACTCATGCCGACCCTCCACACCGAAAACACTGGACGTTTATAGAAAGAAATTAGAGGGTGAGATAAGACAGATAGAAATATTAGAATAGAAGAAGAAGAAGAACCAACACAGAGTCTCACATTGCAGCGGAACAAAATATAATACAGAAATAATCTTTATTGAGAGCTTTTGAAAATACTTACAATATCAGAGTACAACACATATCTGGACAGTTTTTGATACTCTGTCCTCGTATATATAATCACACAGCGGAATATAATTCATCTGAACATCTTCAGCTCGTCTATGGACTTCTCAGTACCTGATAACCTGAACCTGTACACCTCGGCCTAACCCGAGCATTTACAAAACACTGGGTCAGTCTGGTGGACCAGAGTGAGAAAAACTCGCACAACATTTAGGTAACACACAACTTGATTTTAAAGTTAAAATCCCTTCGAAAGAAAAAGATAATCGTAAGACCGATCCACATATAAACACGGACGGTTTTTACCTTACGATAACCCAAAACATCTTTTGAAATCATATATCTTGATCTGATATTATGATAATGTCTAGATACAAATAATTAACAAATCTAGAGGAACGCTTGCATCTCACGCTCCCCGTATATAGTATACAATCGAAAACCGCGGGCGCTTATTGGATATTGGATTTCCAACTTGACAAGGTATGGGACCACCTTCCGCTCGTGTATCTCTAGAGGCGAATACACTGGGTTCAACAAGAACGTCTTGCAACCCGGCCCTCACATGACCGACCACTCATTTCGCTTGAGTGTATCGAATGTACATCACCAACGGTTGGACTCAAACCACCGTTCCCGAATGGGCAGAATCGATAGAATAAGAAACAAAAGGAATTTCTCTAGATAGGTGATTATACACCCTAATGGGAGCGACCCACATAGCCATGCTGCCTGCCCGATTTTTGTCATCTCCCGGTTGATGAGGCTTGAGGTCAGAACACATCTGATCATCATATACTTTGAATGCCACATCGTCAGATCCGCTGGATATCACTAATTGACGTCCACAAAAATACCCTAGTTGGGAGCGACCCAACTATGACACGTTTGAAGAAATCAACGTACGTGGCCCATTGGAAATACTATGTCAGACACTCGTCCATACAAGTCATCCAGGAACAGGATGAACCGAAGGTACTCTCCTACTGCATCCAATACAGGAATCACCCCATGGATCAGTAGCGATAGCCCTTGCAATCCATAGTTTCAACCACGACAGAACCCCCAGTATATCTCCGGGTCGAATCAGAGATTTTAAGTGGTCCTTCCGCTTTATGAAGATCTATGGTCTTCACATGCTCCATCTCAATCGTCGCTTGATCTCTTCTTTCTATTCGTATTTGTTGGTCGGAATGGTTTTCGAATATATATTCGATCCCGGTCTTTCCATACCAACAATCGTAAAGGCCAGACTTGATAGTCGGTTATTTAACTATCAAGTAAACATCCATGAAATCACAAAAATAGATTCACTGGTCTAGTACTTAGCATCACTTGGCTTTTAATAGTTATTTCCCCATCCCCTTTCAATTCCATTACCAGGAAAATATCATTTCATATTATTTCCTTTACTTTGGAAATCTTATCGCACATTCTTGACATTACCAACTAGTGTTATCCTTGGATAATCCCGAAGTTGTTCAAGTGGGGGTATTTTAATTACCTCTCAGACCTTGACCAACCACGTTCTTACCTTTAGTTAAAGACAAGTTGTAATTCAAGAACCGATGTTCAATTTAATACCAAAACACTTCCCACTTATCTTGATTATAAAATGACTTTGGTTTAACTTGGATTTATCATTACAAATCCTATTTCAACTTTGTTTACCAAACTTAAATCAAATCTCTTTTTACCAACCTCTTTTCTTTTGGAAACTCCCTTTTTACCAATTTCCCTTTCCTTCGGAAAACCCCTTTTTACATTCATTGATTCAACTTAATGTCCTTATTATGTGTTTCCAATTTAAAACAACGCTTTAAATTCATATTTCCATTTATAAACCTTGTTTATAAATTTAATATAAACCCTTTTCATCTCCCTTAACTCAAAACGTTAAGTAAAACCCTTCGTTTAAACCTCTTATTTGCTTCGTTATAAAACTCGAGTTAAAACTCGCCCTTAGCCTCCTTTCAGCACTCGTCCATTTCATTTCAAATTGGGTTACTTAAGGGTATTTCATTACCATACCCAACCATTTATTTCAACATTTATCATTCAAATAAACCAACTCTTTTATTATCTAGAATGAATAATAAATTCCCTTTTTAAACCTTCACTAAGATTTACCAACCATTTATTAAATCCTTTCACTACTCTAAGTCTAATCAAGTTAAACTGGTCGACACAAAATATGGTTGTTCTTTCAACCAACTCTATTTAACCCCTTTCTATAAATTAATTAAAAGATAATTAATTTAAGTAACTTTATTTAATCATTCACGATTAAACACTTAACTGCCAGGTTAATTCCTGCTTTATAATTCTTATCGACATAAGAAATTTGTTTTATAACAACCATTTCATAATTTTCTATATATAAACTTTACATAAATAAATAATTAAATATTTATTTCCCCTTTTTTTTTTAATATCCTTTACAGGCAATAACTTCCAAAAATCTATTTTCGTTATAAAATATATTTATAACTCAAATATCATCGATTCACTGCCGTTAAAACCATATTTTATAAATCGATTGATTTATAAGCCAGGTGATGCCAATTACTCAACCCATGCCATCCATCAACATAAAATGTTGAAAAATATTTCAACAGTCAACAATAACCAATCATTTCTTTTTATTTGACTGGTAAGTCCTATATCGATCATCAATAAATCAACAATCAATTCAAAGCATTCAAACAATTTCAAACAAATTCAAACACGTTTATAAACGTGACCAATCAGGGGAATTTACTCTGTTCGGGTCAAATCATAACGATTAGTGTTTTACTGAAATTAAAAGACCGTTTAATTTCAGAAATTTAAATCAACAATAAATATATATCACTAGCAAACAGTCAATCACTAGAAATCAGAACACGCAAAATAAAAACCCAATTTATATAAAATATAAATGGGAAGAGCTGAGTGAGTTTAACTCACCTTGATTTGAAATCCGTCGATAACAGTCTATTTTAATCAAATTAAACTGATGTTTAATTTGAATAAAAATTCCAGTCACTTCAGATCCGGATTGGGCCTGCTCCATCTCGAAGTACTCGTCTCCACGGTCCCAACGCAACTGACGGCGCTTGAATCTGATAACGTATGAGCCCGAAATTGTTCAAACAAGTTTTATAAACAATTTAAATTAAACATGGATTTTTCTTTTGTAATTAAAGGTTGGGCTTACCCTCAAACCGCCGGCCCAATACAAACAACCCGACCCGCCCTTGTTTAAAAACCCTAACACCCGTTCCTCCATTTCATTTTCAACAGCCGCCTCAAAATTAATCCAAACCGAAATCAAATCAAACCCTAAACCGAAACATCAAACCCTAATCCCCCTTCTGATGGCATCGCAACCCTCTTCTCTCGCTCCTCCACGTCCATCGATCGGTCAGCCACCCTCAACACCCTCTACCGAAGCACGATTGAACGTGAACGGAAAACATCCCTATACCGAAAGCTAAGTTTCCTTTACTCAATTTTTACTTGCTGTAATACTTTTGTTTTAAATTTCTTTCTCTGGTTTAATTTGTGTTTGAATTGGATGAAAACTTGTTGAGTGCTTGCGGTATTTATAGTTGCGGATTAGATCAGGATGAGATGACATCCACGAATTGTTCTTTCAACCCATATTCGAATCTGTACTAGGATTTTGCGTTCGGATTTGGATATAGGATTTTCCCCACACTTATTTACCTGTTCGAAATGGATTTTGGATCGAATCTTGGATAGGTATGTCTAGTTAAGTTAAATCAGGGATTCCGAAACTGAAAATAGATTTTCTTGTTTTGATTTTGTTGGATTTCTTATAGTATTGTCATCACTGTTGATTTGTACCAAAAAGAAACAGTGACCGAACTGTAGGCTAGGTAATGACTTGTTTAATCAGTACAGATCTTTGCAACTGTAAATTCTGCATTGGGTTTTTATATTCGAAATTGATTTCATACATGAATATATATACTATCAGTTCTGTACAGATTTCTTCTCTCTAGCATGTGCATAGACTTGACATAACTGTTGTCACAAAATTTCTTTGACTGTTCATGTATGGTTTAAATCAGCCGTATGTAATAAAACATATCTATAATTTATTGAGCTATGCCTTGTCTATTTCTTAGCTGTTCTAAGCTTCTTGCTGTTTTGGCTATATTTTTCATTTATTCTAGCTGAGTACCTATATATTTTAGCTATTCCTCTGTTGTTCGATTTGTCTGTATAGCTGTTTGTCTTTATGGAGAATTTTTCATTCCACTGTTTCATGAAAGAACAGCCATGATATTGATTTAAATATGCATTCCTCTTATAAAATGCTTTGGTATGTGGCAGATAAAAATATACCAATATATGTTTAATACTTGGAATGTTTTTCTAAACTTTAATGACATTGAATTCATGGTTTCACAGCTACTCTTTATTTCTCGACAACTATTGCTGGTCCTAAGAAGTATGACTACCCAGTCATTTTATTTTACATGTACTTTGTATTTGTACAAAGTATATATTTTTTCTTTTGCTGTTCACTTGATAATACATATATTTTTTTTCTTTCTTTCTTTTCATATTGATTTTCTTTCAGTTGTTCATGGTCCAAGATTGATGCTTACATATTTGTTTCCAGTTCGGCAATGCCTTGTCTTATCCCTACTCTATAGCTGTTTATGATTTTATTGTGGGTACTCAATATGCACACATGTTGGTACATTGAACCCTACTCAGTATGCACACATGTTGGTGCATTGAACCCTATTCAGTTGTACTAGTTTGGCATTTCAGTTTTGGCGTTTTGAACCCATGTTTAAGAGGTCAATATTCTTTCTTAGTGGCCTAAACTAAAGGCCTTGTTACATGCATGTACTCATACTGTTATATCCACTTATTCTCTATTAATTTATCTTTTTCTTGTACCGTTCATTTTTGTCATGAAACACCCTTTAATGGGTTTTCTTCTTTTCACAGGTCACGCTGACAGATTCACCGGCACTGGAAAGGCCACATGAAGAAGTTGATTTACCATATTTCTTTCTTTGTTTTGAACTTTCAAATTTCACGTCTGACAGTATAGATTTTCTCTGATCAAGATCTTTCCTTTTCCCTTTCTTCCAGGTCATAGTTGGTGGAGTCATTTCAGATTTGTTTCACTGTTTTGAAAGGAGAATGGAGCATGCCGAGATTGATTTCCTCTCATGAATTGTTATGTCCAACTTTGTGTTTTCCAGACCATATTATGTATATTTTTTTCTTTTATTCTATTAATAATATAAGTTGTAAAAAAAAACTATGTAATAAGATGTTCAAAAGGACAGTCTGTAGCTAATGTAGAAATCAGTAAGTGAAAGAGTGAGGTTGCTAATGCAATATCTTCAAAAGAATAATCTGCTTAGTCTTGTAACTAATGCGGAAATTAATAAGTTCAAGGATAATATGTTTTAAATAGTTGTGACTAACTTAAATTAATTGAGCAACCTCAGGAAGATCCACAAGTATGATGAATGATTTGTGATCAGCCTTTATTTTTATTGTACAAGTATGATGTGTATTAGTTTTAGCTAACCAGTGAAATTGCTGTTGGGTGTATAAACGTCGAACATGTGGTCTGTGTTGTTAAATAGCCTTGTTACGAATAAATCTCAAACATCTAAAACTAACGATAATAAATATCAGCGTATTTAACAACATCTTCAATTTTAAATAGTATGGAATTTAAAGCTCAACGGTTAAGATTTTGGGCTTAAATGACATCTCACTTACATAAAAATCCATTATATATATAACATACATAACTGATTTAAATACTGATTTAAATATTCTAACTTAAGTGATCGAAAAATCTGGGACGTTACATTCTTCCCCCCTTAATATAATTTCGTCCTCGAAATTGCAAAGTAAGAGGAATGTTCGAGTACCAATTATTCTCAGAATAATTATTATGGAATTATCATCAAAATTCTCAGTTTGCGAAAAATTCGTCAGTCTCTTTATAGTCTTGCTTGACCAGACCTACTACATTTGCCACTCCGGTCCTCACACATCTCAAAAGAGAACAAAACCAAATGGCTATCCGCTTCAGGGATATACGAGCAATCATTAACCGACGATATTAAGGTTTACCTTTTCGTCAGCCCTACTAAACTCAAATTCCAAAGCAACTAGCAGCCCTTTTTATTTTCAACCCGCACTTATCTTGTTATACGATAACCATTATTGGGTTAAATCCTTCTGATTTCATTTCAAATTTGATTTTATTCAAGATTACTATATAGGATTGTTATCTTCGTTTTCAATTTTCTCTTCTCTTATTAAATCATTTGATGGAATTATTCAATTCATCTTACAAACAACAAGTCAACAATGCACAATCCAGTCAGCCAGATCAAACAACTTTTACTCCCCAATTTTAATTACAATATCCAACTCTTAACCATGTTAAGTTCCAAACTCATATTCAATTAACTATTTACTTTTCTAATTTATACCCTGCCATTTCAAACTCAAATTTTGATTTTTATTTCAACATTATACATTTTCTCTTTCTAATTTCATATATGGGAAATTAGGTTTATATTAGACCATTCCAATACGTAGTCTAATTTGATGTCGATTCAAATAAATCAACCAACTAAAAATCAATCATAAAATTATTCTTTTTTCTTCTATACAGAATAATATGGCCAAAATTAATTCATTTTTATAAAACATTATTGTGTCAGTTGGTAATTCCAAATCGAACGGGTCAAATGACACAATATATAAAACATTTTTATATAGAATTTACAAATACGCTCTCATATATATACACTCAACTCAATCTAGGCTGTTACTAACCCCATCTCTATTGAGTTACACCACAGAGCCAAGGTTACTACTCAACCTGGCTCTGATACCACTGTAACGACCCAGGATTTTCGGGCTCGAAAATCGACATAAATACCCTTTACCGTACTCATGCCGACCCTCCACACCGAAAACACTGGACGTTTATAGAAAGAAATTAGAGGGTGAGATAAGACAGATAGAAATATTAGAATAGAAGAAGAAGAAGAACCAACACAGAGTCTCACATCGCAGCGGAACAAAATATAATACAGAAATAATCTTTATTGAGAGCTTTTGAAAATACTTACAATATCAGAGTACAACACATATCTGAACAGTTTTTGATACTCTGTCCTCGTATATATAATCACACAGCGGAATATAATTCATCTGAACATCTTCAGCTCGTCTATGGACTTCTCAGTACCTGATAACCTGAACCTGTACACCTCGGCCTAACCCGAGCATTTACAAAACACTGGGTCAGTCTGGTGGACCAGAGTGAGAAAAACTCGCACAACATTTAGGTAACACACAACTTGATTTTAAAGTTAAAATCCCTTCGAGAGAAAAAGATAATCGTAAGACCGATCCACATATAAACACGGACGGTTTTTACCTTACGATAACCCAAAACATCTTTTGAAATCATATATCTTGATCTGATATTATGATAATGTCTAGATACAAATAATTAACAAATCTAGAGGAACGCTTGCATCTCACGCTCCCCGTATATAGTATACAATCGAAAACCGCGGGCGCTTATTGGATATTGGATTTCCAACTTGACAAGGTATGGGACCACCTTCCGCTCGTGTATCTCTAGAGGCGAATACACTGGGTTCAACAAGAACGTCTTGCAACCCGGCCCTCACATGACCGACCACTCATTTCGCTTGAGTGTATCGAATGTACATCACCAACGGTTGGACTCAAACCACCGTTCCCGAATGGGCAGAATCGATAGAATAAGAAACAAAAGGAATTTCTCTAGATAGGTGATTATACACCCTAATGGGAGCGACCCACATAGCCATGCTGCCTGCCCGATTTTTGTCATCTCCCGGTTGATGAGGCTTGAGGTCAGAACACATCTGATCATCATATACTTTGAATGCCACATCGTCAGATCCGCTGGATATCACTAATTGACGTCCACAAAAATACCCTAGTTGGGAGCGACCCAACTATGACACGTTTGAAGAAATCAACGTACGTGGCCCATTGGAAATACTATGTCAGACACTCGTCCATACAAGTCATCCAGGAACAGGATGAACCGAAGGTACTCTCCTACTGCATCCAATACAGGAATCACCCCATGGATCAGTAGCGATAGCCCTTGCAATCCATAGTTTCAACCACGACAGAACCCCCAGTATATCTCCGGGTCGAATCAGAGATTTTAAGTGGTCCTTCCGCTTTATGAAGATCTATGGTCTTCACATGCTCCATCTCAATCGTCGCTTGATCTCTTCTTTCTATTCGTATTTGTTGGTCGGAATGGTTTTCGAATATATATTCGATCCCGGTCTTTCCATACCAACAATCGTAAAGGCCAGACTTGATAGTCGGTTATTTAACTATCAAGTAAACATCCATGAAATCACAAAAATAGATTCACTGGTCTAGTACTTAGCATCACTTGGCTTTTAATAGTTATTTCCCCATCCCCTTTCAATTCCATTACCAGGAAAATATCATTTCATATTATTTCCTTTACTTTGGAAATCTTATCGCACATTCTTGACATTACCAACTAGTGTTATCCTTGGATAATCCCGAAGTTGTTCAAGTGGGGGTATTTTAATTACCTCTCAGACCTTGACCAACCACGTTCTTACCTTTAGTTAAAGACAAGTTGTAATTCAAGAACCGATGTTCAATTTAATACCAAAACACTTCCCACTTATCTTGATTATAAAATGACTTTGGTTTAACTTGGATTTATCATTACAAATCCTATTTCAACTTTGTTTACCAAACTTAAATCAAATCTCTTTTTACCAACCTCTTTTCTTTTGGAAACTCCCTTTTTACCAATTTCCCTTTCCTTCGGAAAACCCCTTTTTACATTCATTGATTCAACTTAATGTCCTTATTATGTGTTTCCAATTTAAAACAACGCTTTAAATTCATATTTCCATTTATAAACCTTGTTTATAAATTTAATATAAACCCTTTTCATCTCCCTTAACTCAAAACGTTAAGTAAAACCCTTCGTTTAAACCTCTTATTTGCTTCGTTATAAAACTCGAGTTAAAACTCGCCCTTAGCCTCCTTTCAGCACTCGTCCATTTCATTTCAAATTGGGTTACTTAAGGGTATTTCATTACCATACCCAACCATTTATTTCAACATTTATCATTCAAATAAACCAACTCTTTTATTATCTAGAATGAATAATAAATTCCCTTTTTAAACCTTCACTAAGATTTACCAACCATTTATTAAATCCTTTCACTACTCTAAGTCTAATCAAGTTAAACTGGTCGACACAAAATATGGTTGTTCTTTCAACCAACTCTATTTAACCCCTTTCTATAAATTAATTAAAAGATAATTAATTTAAGTAACTTTATTTAATCATTCACGATTAAACACTTAACTGCCAGGTTAATTCCTGCTTTATAATTCTTATCGACATAAGAAATTTGTTTTATAACAACCATTTCATAATTTTCTATATATAAACTTTACATAAATAAATAATTAAATATTTATTTCCCCTTTTTTTTTTTAATATCCTTTACAGGCAATAACTTCCAAAAATCTATTTTCGTTATAAAATATATTTATAACTCAAATATCATCGATTCACTGCCGTTAAAACCATATTTTATAAATCGATTGATTTATAAGCCAGGTGATGCCAATTACTCAACCCATGCCATCCATCAACATAAAATGTTGAAAAATATTTCAACAGTCAACAATAACCAATCATTTCTTTTTATTTGACTGGTAAGTCCTATATCGATCATCAATAAATCAACAATCAATTCAAAGCATTCAAACAATTTCAAACAAATTCAAACACGTTTATAAACGTGACCAATCAGGGGAATTTACTCTGTTCGGGTCAAATCATAACGATTAGTGTTTTACTGAAATTAAAAGACCGTTTAATTTCAGAAATTTAAATCAACAATAAATATATATCACTAGCAAACAGTCAATCACTAGAAATCAGAACACGCAAAATAAAAACCCAATTTATATAAAATATAAATGGGAAGAGCTGAGTGAGTTTAACTCACCTTGATTTGAAATCCGTCGATAACAGTCTATTTTAATCAAATTAAACTGATGTTTAATTTGAATAAAAATTCCAGTCACTTCAGATCCGGATTGGGCCTGCTCCATCTCGAAGTACTCGTCTCCACGGTCCCAACGCAACTGACGGCGCTTGAATCTGATAACGTATGAGCCCGAAATTGTTCAAACAAGTTTTATAAACAATTTAAATTAAACATGGATTTTTCTTTTGTAATTAAAGGTTGGGCTTACCCTCAAACCGCCGGCCCAATACAAACAACCCGACCCGCCCTTGTTTAAAAACCCTAACACCCGTTCCTCCATTTCATTTTCAACAGCCGCCTCAAAATTAATCCAAACCGAAATCAAATCAAACCCTAAACCGAAACATCAAACCCTAATCCCCCTTCTGATGGCATCGCAACCCTCTTCTCTCGCTCCTCCACGTCCATCGATCGGTCAGCCACCCTCAACACCCTCTACCGAAGCACGATTGAACGTGAACGGAAAACATCCATATACCGAAAGCTAAGTTTCCTTTACTCAATTTTTACTTGCTGTAATACTTTTGTTTTAAATTTCTTTCTCTGGTTTAATTTGTGTTTGAATTGGATGAAAACTTGTTGAGTGCTTGCGGTATTTATAGTTGCGGATTAGATCAGGATGAGATGACATCCACGAATTGTTCTTTCAACCCATATTCGAATCTGTACTAGGATTTTGCGTTCGGATTTGGATATAGGATTTTCCCCACACTTATTTACCTGTTCGAAATGGATTTTGAATCGAATCTTGGATAGGTATGTCTAGTTAAGTTAAATCAGGGATTCCGAAACTGAAAATAGATTTTCTTGTTTTGATTTTGTTGGATTTCTTATAGTATTGTCATCACTGTTGATTTGTACCAAAAAGAAACAGTGACCGAACTGTAGGCTAGGTAATGACTTGTTTAATCAGTACAGATCTTTGCAACTGTAAATTCTGCATTGGGTTTTTATATTCGAAATTGATTTCATACATGAATATATATACTATCAGTTCTGTACAGATTTCTTCTCTCTAGCATGTGCATAGACTTGACATAACTGTTGTCACAAAATTTCTTTGACTGTTCATGTATGGTTTAAATCAGCCGTATGTAATAAAACATATCTATAATTTATTGAGCTATGCCTTGTCTATTTCTTAGCTGTTCTAAGCTTCTTGCTGTTTTGGCTATATTTTTCATTTATTCTAGCTGAGTACCTATATATTTTAGCTATTCCTCTGTTGTTCGATTTGTCTGTATAGCTGTTTGTCTTTATGGAGAAGTTTTCATTCCACTGTTTCATGAAAGAACAGCCATGATATTGATTTAAATATGCATTCCTCTTATAAAATGCTTTGGTATGTGGCAGATAAAAATATACCAATATATGTTTAATACTTGGAATGTTTTTCTAAACTTTAATGACATTGAATTCATGGTTTCACAGCTACTCTTTATTTCTCGACAACTATTGCTGGTCCTAAGAAGTATGACTACCCAGTCATTTTATTTTACATGTACTTTGTATTTGTACAAAGTATATATTTTTTTCTTTTGCTGTTCACTTGATAATACATATATTTTTTTTCTTTCTTTCTTTTCATATTGATTTTCTTTCAGTTGTTCATGGTCCAAGATTGATGCTTACATATTTGTTTCCAGTTCGGCAATGCCTTGTCTTATCCCTACTCTATAGCTGTTTATGATTTTATTGTGGGTACTCAATATGCACACATGTTGGTACATTGAACCCTACTCAGTATGCACACATGTTGGTGCATTGAACCCTATTCAGTTGTACTAGTTTGGCACTTCAGTTTTGGCGTTTTGAACCCATGTTTAAGAGGTCAATATTCTTTCTTAGTGGCCTAAACTAAAGGCCTTGTTACATGCATGTACTCATACTGTTATATCCACTTATTCTCTATTAATTTATCTTTTTCTTGTACCGTTCATTTTTGTCATGAAACACCCTTTAATGGGTTTTCTTCTTTTCACAGGTCACGCTGACAGATTCACCGGCACTGGAAAGGCCACATGAAGAAGTTGATTTACCATATTTCTTTCTTTGTTTTGAACTTTCAAATTTCACGTCTGACAGTATAGATTTTCTCTGATCAAGATCTTTCCTTTTCCCTTTCTTCCAGGTCATAGTTGGTGGAGTCATTTCAGATTTGTTTCACTGTTTTGAAAGGAGAATGGAGCATGCCGAGATTGATTTCCTCTCATGAATTGTTATGTCCAACTTTGTGTTTTCCAGACCATATTATGTATATTTTTTTCTTTTATTCTATTAATAATATAAGTTGTAAAAAAAAACTATGTAATAAGATGTTCAAAAGGACAGTCTGTAGCTAATGTAGAAATCAGTAAGTGAAAGAGTGAGGTTGCTAATGCAATATCTTCAAAAGAATAATCTGCTTAGTCTTGTAACTAATGCGGAAATTAATAAGTTCAAGGATAATATGTTTTAAATAGTTGTGACTAACTTAAATTAATTGAGCAACCTCAGGAAGATCCACAAGTATGATGAATGATTTGTGATCAGCCTTTATTTTTATTGTACAAGTATGATGTGTATTAGTTTTAGCTAACCAGTGAAATTGCTGTTGGGTGTATAAACGTCGAACATGTGGTCTGTGTTGTTAAATAGCCTTGTTACGAATAAATCTCAAACATCTAAAACTAACGATAATAAATATCAGCGTATTTAACAACATCTTCAATTTTAAATAGTATGGAATTTAAAGCTCAACGGTTAAGATTTTGGGCTTAAATGACATCTCACTTACATAAAAATCCATTATATATATAACATACATAACTGATTTAAATACTGATTTAAATATTCTAACTTAAGTGATCGAAAAATCTGGGACGTTACAATTCTAGTCAATCACAAAGCATACCATACAGCCATAGCAACATATATAATCAACTACAAACATCAAAACAACAATATGATAGGTTAAAATGGATCAAACATAGCCAAAACCCCATATTTTCCCTTAACCATGTTTAGGTGAAACTTATGATATGATTAGCAAAACTTAACCAAATTAACCCAAATTCATATCAGAGGTCTAAAACATCATTTCGGATTTTATAAATATTTTCCCCGAATTTTATCATATTTAAATTCGCTAATTAACACTAATCACCCCTAATTAGCCATAATTAATGCAAAACTATGCAAATCACTCACCTTAGCCACAAATAAACTAAGATCTGAAATAAATCTCTGATTTGATGTGAATCCCAATGCTAAATAGCAGCTCCAATGTTGATTTGGTGTAGATCTCCCTTGATTAGATGTTGCTAAGCCAAATCCTTGACCAAAAGGTGATTTGGAGGTGATTTAGAGGTTGGAGGCCATTTTTAGGGTTCCTTGGTGATAAGTGGAGGCTAGAAAACTGAAATGGAATGATTCTCTACTTCATTTAAGCCTCCCCATAACCCTAATCCCGAAATGGGTTATGGGCCTACTCACTAATCACCTTATTTGGCCCGGTTTAGCAGTTTTTCACCCTCCAAACCTTATTTCAGCCATATCTCCCAAACGGTAAGTCCATTTGGCTATTATGACCACTCTACGGAAAGGTAAACCTTCAAACGAATCCAATGGGAGTGGTTTTAGGTCAAAATTCCTTTCCAATCAAAAGTTATGGCCAAAACAGTACCAACTAGGGGCAAAATGGTCATTTAAAAATCGACAAAAATCATGAACATGGGAAATGACTCTAATAAATGTTTCCCAAAGTTACATGACCATACGACTTCACATGGGAAAGAAATAAATATTCTACAATCCTATGATGTGTAGAATACGGGTCGTTACAAAGCATGTTTGATCATCATAAGGGAAAACTCTATCCTCCTGTGTGCGTTGCATTGTGTGATAGGACTTGATTCTTATGATGGTTTCATTTTTCAAAAGTCTTTCCGCTGTTTTATATAAACTTTATAAAATATTGCACTGGCAATCCAATGGAGTAAACCCGTTCCGCGTTAGCGGCGTGGTCCTGAGATTCGCCATCTTGATAGTTAATTTAGTTAAGAATCCTCACACCAGTCCCATGACTGACCCGTAGTTTGTTTCACTTTTGCAAACTCGGGTGCCATCTTTCCACACGGGCAGCCAATTGACAGGTTTCTAGGTGATACTTTCTGGTGGGAGCTAGCTTTGGGAAGAAGAAGAAGAAGAAGACCTTTTCTCCATCTTTTATTCTGATTTTGAGACATTTTTCTATCTTTTGCTTTTGATGTATGTAATGGGATTTGAAACTCATTTCTTTTCATTTGAGACTGGTTTCTCTTTTGTTAAGACTTCTATTATGCTAAGTGGATCCTGTAAAACTGCATACTCTGATGTTTTGCCGTGATGCTGATGACATTTATTTCCGCTGAAATGTTTATGTGTTATGATAATTATCTGAGATCTGTTTTTGTTGTAAATATGTTGTATTCCAAAATGATTATCCTTACTTTCGGTCTACGGAAGTTTGGGGTTATCACATAAATCATTGATTGTACTCAAATCTTAAGTATAATCATAGGTAAAAAGTGGACGTAGGCTTGTTAACGCCGAATCACAATAAATCTCGTGTCTTTCCTACCTTTCTTGCATTTTTTCTGATATTAATCTTCATATAATTGAACAATTTGGGTGTTGGAGCCAATTTTGGATTTAACATATACATATATATTAACCTTTTGTATTAAATATGACATGATATAGCTCACGTATTAAATATGAGTGGATAGAAAAGTTCTGTACTAAATATGACCCATGATCAATTCTTCAGTAGTTCCTATGACACATTAGCCTTTTGTATGTATGAATTTCGAGGAGAGAGTCACTATCAGATTTCTATTTTATTTAACATCGTAATAATCTCTATTTCATACCAGTCTCATTTAGGTCAGATTGCCAAGTTGATATTAGTAATCCTTGGCACATATGTTAAAATAAGGCTGGTTTTGCTTTTGATGTTGCCTGTTTGATTTAGCAGGCACCTTTGGATGAAAAACACACTTGACATCTCAATATTGAAGCATGAAACTTGATAGAAGTCGCATTCTCCAAACCTTGTCAGGTGAAGAAAAAAACAACCTTTTCATTTCAGGTAGCAACGACGTTTACCAAATTACGTTGCATTTGATGATTGATTGATGAGTTTTAGAAATAATGCTCTTAATTTTTTTTGCTTACCTACTCCTTCAAAACGCTAAAAACATTGCAATCCTTTGACTTATCAACTCCGTGAGTTGTCATATTTGGTTGGTTATTCTAAAGATTTTGCTTTTCCATGATGCAACTTAGCTTGAGTCTTATCCTCAGAATTAGGGATTTCTAAGCGCATGTATTTATGTCTACTGCCGACAGCGATTGCATGACTCTAACTTTATTGTGCAGTTTATTTACCGTCCGCTGAAAATTGATAGGATATACATATGTCTATGTCTATGTGTATGTATGTGTGTGTGTATGTGTGTATGTGTGTGTGCAGTGTCTTCTATTTTCGTTTTGTTATCATAATTACACAAAATTTTCTATTCTCAGGACTCAGTTTTCTATGTACTTAATTGGATAGTGGTGGCGTGGTCATTCTTGTGATGTGATTGCAGTCACTTTAAAAGCATCTTCATGATATATTCCCACCAAGGTATGTATTTCCCTTTCACTTTTGAGTTTATCCTCTCTTAAATTCATTCTTTTGCATTTGGTAATTTTATGTTTACGTTATTTTGATGCATGAATTTTTAAGTCAAGCTCCCAAACTCTAGCAAGTGATTGCATTGTTGATTCGGCCCTTTTGCGGTGTTCTCTTTTTTTTTTTTTAAGAATCCATATGACCCTGACACTTGAATCATGATGTTGTGTTATTCTACTTCACGTTTTAGGGTTCGACTTGCTCATAGCTGCTATACTTTTTTAGCCTATACCGATGGAATAGGGATTTGTTTTGTCCCTTGCTATATATTGAATTATCATGTTCTTCTTTATATAAAAGTTTATAATAACATTGTTTCTCTTTATTAAATTCTTAATCAACAATGTATATATTATTTCATTTAGTTTCCTATCGTATAAGAGGTAAATTAATGAAGTTTTGTCTTAATTGTGATGAATACTATATTGTATCATATTATCTTCACGGCTAAGGCTAAGAGGACAAATTTCATGCCTTATTGTCATAATCATGGTCACTGTTCAAGGAATTATGAATTGTCGGTGATCTTTCGTTTACGAAATTTAGTTTTCTAGGTTTTCTTTTTAACCGTTTTGTTTTTCATTTTTTCATTTTCCTATAAGAAAACCTTTCTTCTTTAATTCTAACTTTTTCCCCTAGCCTGTTACCGTCAACTAATTCTGTTTTGCTTACTCTCTTTATCATGATTTATGTTTTTATAAGGAATTAGGAATAACAAAACTTTGGGCTTTTATACGGACTTTTGTATCTTCCTACAAGAATACCCAAATATTTTCCCAGTCTTTCACCTTCGGTTGATTCATAATGAAAAGAAAAAAAAAACTTCATGTGTCTTCAGATTCATGGAAAGTAATGATTGATCTTAACTTAACTATGTAGCTTGTTTGAATCATTTTCATGGTATTACTTTTTTATATATAAAAAAAAGTTGGTCAATTTATTGCTGTTCTTTTAGTTCATTATGACGTTGACTTTCAATTTTCCATTCTTTTTTCTCCATAGCTTTGGTTGATATATATTTTTTCATTATAGAAGAATTAACTTTTAGCAAATTTTTTTTCTTAATCAGTTTTATCGAGTTATAGATCTGCTAATAGGTTTCAGTTTATAGCACTATATGCGATTTTGTTTCTCCTCTAATAGTCCTTCCAGTGTAATGCTACTAAATTTCTGTGGACTTGCTTATGTATTGGTATTCCATAATAGTGTTTGTGCTCACTGTTGTTTAGTCTTTGTATTTTTGGTTAAATTTCCAGTTTTAACTTTGACTTTTTGCCTGGAAAAAAAAGACAAATCAATAAATCATTGCATCATATTGTTTTCTTCTCTTCGTTTTATATAATTTATTGTTTGTTGAGACCATTTAAGGCTCCTTTCTTAAATTTGCAAAGTTTTGTATTTCCCCAGTGACAACATGGCCTACAGTCAATGGTTGCACTAAGAGTGTTTTTGTACATATAGCTTACTATTCTTATTTCCTTAGCCATGTGTCATGGGAACTTCTGGAGAATTGATACATGAGCTATTCACAATAAACTCACTAAAACCACATCATAGAATTGATAAATGAACTACTCACAATAAACGCTCTAAAACCACGTCATACGAACATTTGAAGGAGCATTTCCTTTCTTAGCTCATTAAAATATATTGCTAACATTTTCAACATGTTAACTGTGGTGCTAAACTACCACTGGTGATGGATGTTTACCTATAGCGTTTTGCTACCGTTGCTTCTTGTGAGCAGCCTGTATATTGTTTAATATATTTTTACATGTTTCATGCTTTAATTTACTATTATATGTTGTCACTCTTAATGTACTTATGCTGCCAAGCGGTTTTCACATTAAATTACAAGAATTATATATTGGTAGTTCAACAATATAGGTCGTAAAACAAAGATAGATTGTGATATACATGCTACTTACAGTCAGTATGGCTAGGATTCAAACCTTCCACAGAAAAGAGACCATTGCCTATGCTTATATGCTTTTGTAAATGTGCAGCACACATTAAAGTGCACATATAGTGTGTACAGTAAGATCCTGCAGTTGCACATGTACGCACAGATGAGTTCATCTTTTAAACATTTGTTTTATAGCCATATTATCTTTGCCTATATCAAATAAATTTAAACTTCACTTAATAGGGGTTTGATCAGACAAAATTCGAGCTCTGGCATCATACAAAGGGCATGCACTAATGCACTGTTGCTTACCAAACTAACATTGATGGGTTTATCCGTTATCATTAGGTATGTGCCTCAGAACATTGGACCATGCTTTATTATTTAGAAACTATAAATTTTGATGAAAAACTTTTTTTTGTACGTGTTTTACGCGATAATTTCATTTAGAAGGTTTTAGTGGCCTACCATATTGTGTCATGTTCTCAATTTATGATGATAACTCAAGTGCCTCTTTATGATAGAACCCCTGTTTTTCAAAATATATATTTTCTATTTTTTTTCATTCACGCAACTAAAACTGTAACACCTCACCTCCGTTAAGGTCACTCACAAAGGGAATGTCTTAACTTCGGTGGAGCGTTTTAAGGTACAAGATACTAATAAATTACAAGAAAGATAATTAAAGCAGCGGATAATTAAAGCAGCGAAAAAGAAACCAATCTTCAATCCATATATACTTGTTCAATACAACATTTCAACAAATAGTTTCAATCTTCCAAAATATTACATCTGTCTTGAAAACATAAAGA
Source organism: Allium sativum (assembly GCA_030737875.1). Classification (NCBI taxonomy): domain Eukaryota; kingdom Viridiplantae; phylum Streptophyta; class Magnoliopsida; order Asparagales; family Amaryllidaceae; genus Allium; species Allium sativum. The sequence continues at coordinate 489,599,616 of CM060913.1, forward strand.
AGCAATACATAAAATGAAATGACATAAATCCCCAACATGTCTTTGACCACAGCCTTAGCTCAAAAAGAAAAGTTCAAGCCTTACATCTACGGTCTTCAAGCTTTGATTTGATCCGGTCAAGAAGAAGTGTTCCGTCCCTGCGGACCTGGGGGGGAGGAAGAAAAGAGGCGAAAGGAAAGTGAGTCAGACATAAGTCTGGTAAGCCTAGTTATTTAATAACATGTAAACAAGTAGAAGACTATGACATGAATAAACTGAACTTAGAATGATACCACAAGGATAGGGTAGTTCTAAAACAAGATAAGGTAAGACTTAACTAGATTTGGCTACGCACCCACTTTTACTTCTCTGCACCCACCAAGAACTTGTTTAACTAGCAATGTATGTTCATGATAAAGTGATCCCACTCATGTATTGATCGGCTCCTACTCGCATTCATGTATTCTCGGTGTCATGCAGTCCCACGTGATTATAAAGTACTTGTGATGGTTCCATTATAGGGTGTATCAAGTCCTATAATGGCAACCTCTGACACGATTCTAGATGCACAAGTGTACGCCTGGTGCCCAGTGCCTTCTTTTTCCACTCCGGAGCCCGTGCACACCCGTACTCCATCGAAACCTACACTGATGCACCTAACCCCGCCCTTTTTGACCACTTATATTCAGCCCAGTAATCGTGCCCCACCCTGCCTAGTTCAGGGTAACTTGATACGTTCATGCAGGTTACTGCTGAAATGGGTCCCCGTTACTAGGGTTTTTCTAATCAACATGTTAAATTGGTTAAGTGTTCTTGACTTGACTTAACCCCTATCAATCTTGCCTAGTTAACATGTTGATTTGGCTAAGTGTTTTCTAAATTACTTAACCCCACCAATCTTGTCTTGTTCACATGTTAAGTTAGTTAAGTGTTTTCTTAATTTACTTAACCTCACCACTCTTGTCTTGTTAAGTTGGTTAAGTGTTTCCTTAATTACTTAACCTCACCATTTCTAGCTTGATTGTTCATGAGCTTTAACTAGTTAATTAATTAAAGCACCAACCACTCATATTAGACAGGTATTGTTGTGGTTACTGGATGTGCCGGTCGGTTCCGGGACGGTTTACACCACAACTCAGTCTAACCTCGGGCTTTTCTGGGTTTGATGCACTAACCTCTCACATTAGACAGATATTGTTGTGGTTACTGGATGTGCCGGTCGGTTCCGGGCAGGTTTACACCACAACTCGGTCTAATCTCGGGTTAGGCATATTCGTCTTTTCTAGATTTACATTTTTATATATGCAAATTTCTATAAGTATTTCATGTCCCATGTTTTAATTCAAGACTAATGGTATATAAATTATATGTAACACCCCACCTCCGCTAGGGTCACTCTTTTGGGGGCACTAGCTTCTGGGGGGCGTTAGAACTGGGTAAGCATGCATAATGATATATCAAGGCAGAACAAGAACATAAATATATATGTAAAACAGAGTAAGTGAGAATAAAACAGCGGAATATCTCAAACCATCTCAAAACAAGTCTAGTACATCATAAAGTCAGCTGCCAAAATAAACATGTCTAGTACATCATAAACAGAAATACTGAAATACATAGTGCTATCCCCAAAATAAAGACGATAAACCATAGTGAGCTCAATGTCCAAACATACATGAGCTATCCAGTAAACAAGCAAGCGATCCAAGCTAAGCACCACTATTTCCTCCCTGAGAACCTGGGGGGGGGGGGGGAACGGAAGAAAAGAAGCGAAAGAAAACAGGTCAGTCAAAAAGACTGGTAAGCCCTACTACGATCAGTCTATAAACTAATAAAGTTAACATCATGATGGAAACTGAGATGAACATACTGGCAATAGATAAAGGTGTCATCACATAAAGAAGATTAAGCTTTGCACCACAGTGTACTAGCAAACTAACATAACGGGTATTGATCCCTCAGCCCAAACTTTGGCCCAATAACATGAGGTGACCTTAATACAAGGTCCAGCCCAACGGTCTAGTCGATCGGCTCCCTATAAACCTAACACGTCAAGTGTTGGTGTCCATACGGCCCACATATGGTTGTAGTCAGATTGTGCTGGGTCCACCGTCGGGTGTATCAAGCCCTCGGGTGTCAACCCCAGACACCTAAGCAATATTGCACAGTCTAAACCTACTGGTACCCGTGCCTCGAGTTTGTCCAACACCGGACTACGTGCACGTTCGTAGCCCGCCTGGACCCGCACCGCTGTACCACTCAGCCGTCGCTTTGGTCGCTTACATCAGTCCAGTAATCGTGCCCCGCCCCAGCCTAGCCTCTAGGGTTGTGAATGATACCAAACTGGGATTACTGCTGGAACAGACCACATTGCTAGGGTTTTCTAAGAGGGTTAAGTGTGGTTTAACCCCTCACTAATCATGGATTAAATTAGTTAAGTGTAACCAACAGTTCACCACTTAACCCCATTTAATCCCTCGTATCCCCAAAATTGGTTAAGTATTAGTGGGCCATGACTTAACCATAATCATGAGGCATTAATTAATTTAATTGTGCCTTAACCTCTCACATTAGACTTTGTTGCGGTTACTAGTTAAGCCGGGCGGGTCCGGGTAGCTTTACACCACAACTTGGTCTAACCTCGGGTCCAAGGTACACATGACCAACTTCTCACATTGGGTCCTATTGTTTGTAGCAACTAGTTAAGCCAGTCGGTTCCGGGTAGGTTTACGCTACAAACTCAACCCAACCTCGAGTTGGCCACACTTATGTTTTTTAAGTGTCATGTCCACTTTATTTTCAAAACATAATTACAAGTTTAACAAATACTTGGGTAGACCTAACTTAATAGGTAAATTCCCAAGGGGTAGACCTAACTTAATAGGTAAATTCCCAATCTCATATTTTCATGTATTTTAAGTTTTACCCCAAACCCCCCCCCCCCCCTCCCCCCCAACGTCATTCTATTGCTTACATATTCGTCATAACGCATAAAGGATAGAAAGAGGGAAGTTGGCACAACATACATGATAAATCTTACATATCATAATAAACATGCATAACGTGTTAAACTTGCAAATCATGGCCTAGTGAACTTGCATAAACATGCATAACTTGTTAAACTTGCAAATCATGGCATAGTGAACTTGCATAAACATGCATAACTTGTTAAACTTGCAAATCATGGCATAGTGAACTTGCATAAACATGCATAACTTGTTAAACTTGCAAATCATGGCATAGTGAACTTGCATAAGCATGCATAACTTGTTAAAATTGCAAATCATGGCATAGTGAACTTGCATAAACATGCATAACTTATCAAACATGTGTAACATAGCATAGTGAACTCACATAAGCATGCAAAACTTATTAAACATGCATAACATAGCATAGTGAACTCGCATAAGCATGCATAACTTATTAAACATGCATAAATCCCAACTTTCATCACATATTAACTTTAGAGTTTCTAAAATGAAGGTAAGAGGGCTTACAAATATTATGAAGACACAAATCTACTAATAAAGATTGAGAAGCCCTTTTATGCAAGCATATAAAAACCCAAAACAAAGCTCCAATTAACAAAAATCCCAAAAACTCTAGCTTAGCAAATAAAGCTTGCAACTTGATGATGTATGCAAGCTAATGATCATTCATACAACTTAGAAATGCTTGTATGAACATCAAAATCTTCATAGGAATGATTTTTGAAGAGGGTGGAGGCAAGAGTTTTTAGGTGGAGGCCATTTGAGAATTCAATTTGACATAGTTTGGTTGCTAGAATGAATAATGAGTGATTTAGGGTAGGTTAGGGTCTTATTTATAGATTAGGCTAGTGATTTAGACCATAGGATTAACCCTAGGTTGAATTAGGTCCATCAGATTTCGGAATTCTCCAGAACCAAGCCACACAACCAAGCCCAAATCAAAAATGGTGCGCCAGGCAAAACTGCCCGGCCACCCCGTGTCGACAGGGCTGTCGACAGGGCAGTCGACACCCTTAGACCCCTGTCGACATGCCTGTCAACATGGGGGTCTTGGCGGGAGTTTTCCCGCCTGACGCCAGTTAGCCCTAATCCTTGTTTTTAATTTAAAATTTAAATTTGTTTTTAACATGGAAATTTTTGAAAACTTCAATGGGCTTTAACTGGGTCATACGGACTCCGATTTTCGAAAACTCGGACTCTATTTCGCGTATTTTTCCGAGACGAACGCAATGGCATAGCCCGTTTCCCTTGTTTCAGATTTTAGAATTAAATTCTGCCTCGATTTATGTTATAACAGGTTATTGAAAATACGGGTTGTTACATTCTCCCCTCCTTAAAGGATTTCGTCCCCGAAATCTTCAAGTTAGGAAGAACGTATCCTACCATCCAATCATCCATCTACTCAAAGCATCATCCACGAGCAATCATTGTCCTTAAAAGATTCTAAATGCTGTATGAACATATGCAAAAGTGTGTGTATATGTACTTATCTAATGCAAAGATCAATGCAAAATATGTTAGTGAAATGTATCCATATGTATGCAAATCCCTAACATAATGTATAATATCTACATGCGTGCCCAATCATACATCCATATGCAACATCCATGTGATTGCATACAAATTTCATCCAAGAATAAGCATAAACACTCATGCACATGCAATATGAGGAGTGTGTGAGCCGATCTAGTGCCTAATGTGTATCATGCATCCACGAGTAACCACTTGCAAACACTTGCAACCACTTGCAACCATCAAACATAACATGTCTCAAACACATGTTTCATCCAAAGGGTTTCTACCTAAGGTTCTCAACAGAAACACTACCTCGATCGGGAACTGGAGCGGTATTGAGAGCATGAACTTGCCCTCCTGAAGGTCCAGCATGCTGAGTCTGACCCTGCCCTTTCTTCTTCGGGCATTCCTTGCTGAAGTGTCCAGTCTCACCACAGGAAAAACATCCACCACTAAGCTTCCTTTTCTTCTTCCTACAATCCTTAGCAAAGTGTCCAGGCACACCACAGTAATTGCACTTTCCCTTGCCTTTGTTGTTGTTTCCCTTCTTGTTCTTGCTCTGATTCCCCTGACTGCTTTGACCACCTTGATTGCCTTTACCTTGAGAATCCGTCTTCTTTGCTTGAGTATCACTCGACTTAACCTCTTTCTTTCCATCTCCCTGAAGTAGAGCCATATTGACCAAACTCTCAAAAGTAGCCCCATGCGGAATATGTGACATCGCCAAACCCTGCAGCGGCTCATTCAACCCTCTAGCAAATCGAAGAGCCTTCTTCTCAGGAGTGTTCACCATATCCAAACCAAAACGGGCCAGCTGATTAAACTTGTTCACATACTCCTTGACAGACATATCACCTTGCTTTAATGCAATGAACTTCTCCATCTGTAAATTCGCCTCAGCAGTAGATAAAAACTTGGCCATAAATCTAGCCCTCAAATCGGCCCAAGTCTCGACGGGCCTCGTCCCATTGGTGACCTCCCACCAATAGGCTGCTTCGTCCTTCAAAAGCCACATTGTCAATAAGATCTTCCTCTCGTCATCAATCCTAAAGATAGCAAACAAGTCCTCAGTGTCTTTCAGCCAATTCCTAGCTTCAACAAAAGATTTCGTGCCTAGGAAATTCTTGCCTCCCATCGCCTTGAAGTCTTTACAAACCTTCGTGAACTCAACCTGAGGATGCTGAGGGGGAGGAGGAGGAAGAGGAGCCTCAGCAACAGGAGGAGGAGGAACATTAGCAACGGGAGGAGGAATATTAACTACTGGAGGAGGAGGAACAGGAACCACCGGAGGAGGGACATTAGGGGGAGGATTCTCAACTACAGGAGGAGGAGTGGGAGTAGGGTTTGCGGGGTCGGCTGCCGCCCTAGCTTCTAGAAGTCTCCTATACCAGAGTGGTACGTCTACTCCATCCGGGATGGCAAGATTCTCAGCCATACTGAAACGAAAGATAAGATAAGATTAGGTCAAGGGAACGAAGGATAACGCTAATGGCTTTTTGGGGAATAGCCTTTTAAAATACTAGACTTTTCTTTGGAAAATACTTTATACTTGTTTTGAAAATAGTTTTTCAAAAGTCTTTTAAAAACTTTTTGTTCTTTCTTGTAAACCATATGCTCTGATACCAAATTTGTAACACCCCACCTCCGCTAGGGTCACTCTTTTGGGGGCACTAGCTTCTGGGGGGCGTTAGAACTGGGTAAGCATGCATAATGATATATCAAGGCAGAACAAGAACATAAATATATATGTAAAACAGAGTAAGTGAGAATAAAACAGCGGAATATCTCAAACCATCTCAAAACAAGTCTAGTACATCATAAAGTCAGCTGCCAAAATAAACATGTCTAGTACATCATAAACAGAAATACTGAAATACATAGTGCTATCCCCAAAATAAAGACGATAAACCATAGCGAGCTCAATGTCCAGACATACATGAGCTATCCAGTAAACAAGCAAGCGATCCAAGCTAAGCACCACTATTTCCTCCCTGAGAACCTGGTGGTGGGGGGGGGGGAAACGGAAGAAAAGAAGCGAAAGAAAACAGGTCAGTCAAAAAGACTGGTAAGCCCTACTACGATCAGTCTATAAACTAATAAAGTTAACATCATGATGGAAACTGAGATGAACATACTGGCAATAGATAAAGGTGTCATCACATAAAGAAGATTAAGCTTTGCACCACAATGTACTAGCAAACTAACATAACGGGTATTGATCCCTCAGCCCAAACTTTGGCCCAATAACATGAGGTGACCTTAATACAAGGTCCAGCCCAACGGTCTAGTCGATCGGCTCCCTATAAACCTAACACGTCAAGTGTTGGTGTCCAAACGGCCCATATATGGTTGTAGTCAGACTGTGCTGGGTCCACCGTCGGGTGTATCAAGCCCTCGGGTGTCAACCCCAGACACCTAAGCAATATTGCACAGTCTAAACCTACTGGTACCCGTGCCTCGAGTTTGTCCAACACCGGACTACGTGCACGTTCGTAGCCCGCCTGGACCCGCACCGCTGTACCACTCAGCCGTCGCTTTGGTCGCTTACATCAGTCCAGTAATCGTGCCCCGCCCCAGCCTAGCCTCTAGGGTTGTGAATGATACCAAACTGGGATTACTGCTGGAACAGACCACGTTGCTAGGGTTTTCTAAGAGGGTTAAGTGTGGTTTAACCCCTCACTAATCATGGATTAAATTAGTTAAGTGTAACCAACAGTTCACCACTTAACCCCATTTAATCCCTCGTATCCCCAAAATTGGTTAAGTATTAGTGGGCCATGACTTAACCCTAATCATGAGGCATTAATTAATTTAATTGTGCCTTAACCTCTCACATTAGACTTTGTTGCGGTTACTAGTTAAGCCGGGCGGGTCCGGGTAGCTTTACACCACAACTTGGTCTAACCTCGGGTCCAAGGTACACATGACCAACTTCTCACATTGGGTCCTATTGTTTGTAGCAACTAGTTAAGCCAGTCGGTTCCGGGTAGGTTTACGCTACAAACTCAACCCAACCTCGAGTTGGCCACACTTATGTTTTTTAAGTGTCATGTCCACTTTATTTTCAAAACATAATTACAAGTTTAACAAATACTTGGGTAGACCTAACTTAATAGGTAAATTCCCAAGGGGTAGACCTAACTTAATAGGTAAATTCCCAATCTCATATTTTCATGTATTTTAAGTTTTACCCCAAACCCCCCCCCCCCCCCACCCCAACGTCATTCTATCGCTTACATATTCGTCATAACGCATAAAGGATAGAAAGAGGGAACTTGGCACAACATACATGATAAATCTTACATATCATAATAAACATGCATAACGTGTTAAACTTGCAAATCATGGCCTAGTGAACTTGCATAAACATGCATAACTTGTTAAACTTGCAAATCATGGCATAGTGAACTTGCATAAACATGCATAACTTGTTAAACTTGCAAATCATGGCATAGTGAACTTGCATAAACATGCATAACTTGTTAAACTTGCAAATCATGGCATAGTGAACTTGCATAAGCATGCATAACTTGTTAAACTTGCAAATCATGGCATAGTGAACTTGCATAAACATGCATAACTTATCAAACATGTGTAACATAGCATAGTGAACTCACATAAGCATGCATAACTTATTAAACATGCATAACATAGCATAGTGAACTCGCATAAGCATACATAACTTATTAAACATGCATAAATCCCAACTTTCATCACATATTAACTTTAGAGTTTCTAAAATGAAGGTAAGAGGGCTTACAAATATTATGAAGACACAAATCTACTAATAAAGATTGAGAAGCCCTTTTATGCAAGCATATAAAAACCCAAAACAAAGCTCCAATTAACAAAAATCCAAAAACTCTAGCTTAGCAAATAAAGCTTGCAACTTGATGATGTATGCAAGCTAATGATCATTCATACAACTTAGAAATGCTTGTATGAACATCAAAATCTTCATAGGAATGATTTTTGAAGAGGGTGGAGGCTAGGGTTTTTAGGTGGAGGCCATTTGAGAATTCAATTTGACATAGTTTGGTTGCTAGAATGAATAATGAGTGATTTAGGGTAGGTTAGGGTCTTATTTATAGATTAGGCTAGTGATTTAGACCATAGGATTAACCCTAGGTTGAATTAGGTCCATCAGATTTCGGAATTCTCCAGAACCAAGCCACACAACCAAGCCCAAATCAAAAATGGTGCGCCAGGCAAAACTGCCCGGCCACCCCGTGTCGATAGGGCTGTCGACAGGGCAGTCGACACCCTTAGACCCCTGTCGACATGCCTGTCAACATGGGGGTCTTGGCGGGAGTTTTCCCGCCTGACGCCAGTTAGCCCTAATCCTTGTTTTTAATTTAAAATTTAAATCTGTTTTTAACATGGAAATTTCTGAAAACTTCAATGGGTCTTAACTGGGTCATACGGACTCCGATTTTCAAAAACTCGGACTCTATTTCGCGTATTTTTCCGAGATGAACGCAATGGCATAGCCCGTTTCCCTTGATTCAGATTTTAGAATTAAATTCTGCCTCGATTTATGTTATAACAGGTTATTGAAAATACGGGTTGTTACATTATACCATTCATGGCCTTAACCAATTACATGGTTTTGGGCTCACCTACATATTTACATGTTTTGGTTTAATACTTAACCCCAACGTTACCCCTGTTTGTTCGTTCACATTAATCACATAAAGACATTCGGCCCGCTAATTGTCCCAATCTATAAACGAGTAATAAAGGAGGGAACATGCATAACATAGGTTCAATCAACATATATCATGTAATTTGGCATAAACATCAGTTATAGACTAGCATGTGACATAATCATGACACGTCCAATTCCAAAACATGTATGATTATAACATTAACATATAGGTGTAAACTAGATCTAATAAGGTGAACTTCCATAAATTCACTTCACAAACTTGCATATAAATAAGGATCTAGTTTAGGATCTAACATGTAACTTGCATATGACATATATATATATATAATATTAGATCGTAACTTGGATCTATCATAAATTATATAACTTGCATTAATCATGTGAACCTAAATGGATCTTGACATGGATCCAATCATAAAGTTTGTAACTTGCATATGGACTTATGAACATTGGCATGAGGATCTAACATAAAACTTGCAACTTACATATGAACATATGGATCTAACATAAAACTTGCAACTTGCATATGAACATATGGATCTAACATAAAACTTGTAACTTACATATGAACATATGGATCTAACATAAAACATAGGAATATGTACATGTAAATCTTGACTTGGATCTAATATAAAACTTACAACTTGTATAAATACATATATATGTAGATCTTTACATGAAACACATAACTTGCATATGATATTGATAGTTTTAAATAGATCCAATACAAAATCCAATAATCCACAATCATTCCAATTCATGATAAAATTATCACAATCAATCGATATGAATTAACATGGTATAATTCTAATTTCACTTTATATCAAATCACATCTTAGATTTATTTACGTCTAAAAGATAATTGCGCTTACAACGAACGAAGGTCTTGATTTCTGGATTCTGAATTCTGGAGTTGAAATGCTCGCCTTTGAGTAGAAAATCATTGTTTTGATTTAGTTTGGTTCGTCTCTATGTTAGCTTTAAGTGGCGGCTACTCTAGGTTGTCTAATGACAGCATGACGGCTCTAGGTTCAATTTTTTAATATGATTTAGGGGTGAGGTATTAGGTTGCTTTTATAGAGATTAGATTGAATAGGAGCCGTCAGATCATCGCAGAATAAATCAAGACCATTAAGGCAAGATAGAGTTATCTAGAACAGCCAACTCAGCCCTTAACGACTCAGTAGTGAGTCATAATTCGTCTTTTCTAAATTCACATATTTTCTATATATGTCTAATTATATATGTAAATTATTCTTAATTTAATCATGCCATAATTATTCTTTTAATTATGCTCACAATAAATGGTATACCAAATATACCATTTCATGAACCAATCTATGCTAAGATATTTTCATGTTTTCCCTTGATTCTCGCATTTATAATTAATTATTCTTTAATTTGTTATTACAACATTAACAGAAAATATGGGGTGTTACATTCTCCCCTCCTTTAAGGATTTCGTCCCCGAAATCTTCAAGTCGAGAAGAACGTATATCTTACCATCCAATCGTCCATCTACTCAACCATCAAACACAGGCGTCCATTGTCCTTAAAAACTTCTAATGCTTCATGATCATATGCGTAGTGTGTGTACATGTCCTTACCTAATGCAAAATCAGGCGGTCTACTGATTCAGTTGACCTCCTTAATGCAAATTATGTCAGTGCCATGAGTCCATTATGTATGCAATTTTCCTATCCAAAATTTCTACATGAGTGAACGATCATTCATACAAATGCAACGTCCATATGGTAACACATCAAGTTTCAATCCATATATAAAAACATATATGCATATGCAATATGAAAGTGACTGAGCCGATCTAATTCCTAACGTGTGTGTATATGCATCCACGAGCAACCACTAGCAACCACTTGCAACCATCAACCATAACATGTTTCAATTACATGTTTTCATCCAAATGGGTTTCTACCTAAGGATAAAGGATAGGATCGAGAAGATATACTCAAAAGGATATGTACAAGCACAAACTTAAGGAAAAAAGAGATCAAGGATGTACCCTCAAAAAGAAAAGGGTAGGCTGTGCGTATTCTGCACTTAGTTTCCCAAGTTGTGTCTTCCTCAGCGTCGCTTCATTGAACCTTGACAAGCTTGACTTCACGGTTGCATCGCTTTTTGACTTCTGTACCCAAGATACGAGTTGGAACTCTCCTTATAGTTGCTTCTCGTTCAATTTCTACTTCCTCTAACATGCTTGGTTCCACCACTTCCGCAGACTCATGAAAGCACTTTCGCAGGTGAGAGACATGAAAGACATTATGAACTCCAGCCAATCTTTCGGGCAGCTGTACTCTATAAGCCATCTTCCCCATCTTCTCAATGATAGGAAACGGACCTACAAATCTTGGTGCTAACTTTCCTGCGGATCCGAAACGAACGACGTTCCTTAAAGGGGATACTTTAAGAAACACCTTGTCTCCAACTTCAAACTCAAGATCGGTCCTTCTTTTGTCTGCGTAGGACTTCTGTCTATCTTGGGCAGTCTTCATTCTCCTTTGTATTAAGTTTACTTTCTCTGAAGTTTCTCTGATCATGTTTGGTCCAGGTATGAGCTTATCTGTAGACTCCCACCAACAATTTGGTGATTGACATGGTCTTCCATACAAAGCCTCGAAGGGTGCCATGCCTATGGTGGCTTGGTAACTATTGTTGTAAGCGAACTCCACTAAAAGAAGATTCCTCCCATGTACCTCCAAAGTCAAGAATGCACAGTCTCAAGTGATCTTCTAGTACTCTATTCACCCTTTCCGTCTGACCATCGGTTTGTGGGTGATAGGTCGTGCTTAAGTATAGCTGTGTGCTCACAGCCTCTTGCAAACTCCTCCAGAACTCGCTTGTAAGGATAGGGTCTCAATCACTTACTATGCTGGAGGGTATCCCATGGAGTCGAACTATCTCTTTAAGGTATATGGAAGCTAGAGATGAGGCAGTCCTTCTACTTTTGACAGGTATAAAGTGAGCGCTTTTAGTAAGCCTGTCCACTATTACCCAAATGCTGGTATTGCCCCTCTTGACCTAGGCAACCAATCTATAAAGTCCATCGAGATGCTATCCCATTTCCACTGTGGGACCTCTAGAGGATGGAGCGGACCACCAGGCTTCTTCTGCTCCACCTTGACTTGTTTGCATATTAAATACATAGAAACAAATTCAGCTACGTCTTTCTTCATGCCATTCCAAAAGAAAACTCTTTTGATGTCTTTATACATTTTGTCTCTGCCTGAGTGTATGGTTAGCTTGGAATGGTGTGCCTTTTCTAGAACCGTCTTTACCAAACCCCTTGCTTGTGGGACACATAATCTTCCATCTCGTCTCAACCAGCCCTTGGCATCAATGGAGTATCTATTGAGGTGACTAGAAGTCTCACCCCTAATTAACTTGTCCATCACATCGGCTAGCTGAGGGTCTTCTCTTTGCGCGGCTCCGATTGAGTCTAATAGAGTTGGCTGCACTTCTAACGTTGCTAGCAAGCCAGGTACAAAGTCATAGGAGAGTCTGAAGTTAAAGCTTGCTATGAACTCCAAGCTTTGCCTTTCCACAAAGAGAGGGCTTAAAGTCGGCTTCTTTCTACTCAAGACGTCTGCCACTACATTGCCCTTACCAGGGGTATAGGCAATCTCAAAATTATATGAGGCGAGAAATTCCATCCACCTTTGCTGCCTCAAATTAAGATATTTCTGAGAGAAAAGGTATTTTAATGATTTATGATCAGTAAATAATTCGAACCTTTCTCCTAGTAGATAATGACGCCATGATTTAAGGGCGAAAACGATGGCAGCTAGTTCTAAATCATGAGTTGGGTAATTCTTCTCATGAACCTTCAACTGCCTTCCTCCATAGCAAACTACTTTGCCTTCTTGCATTAGGGCAGCGCCCAATCCTGTTTTGCACACGTATGTATATACTGTAAACATCTTGCTTCCATCAAGCAATGTCAGAACTGGGGCTGTTGTCAGATCCCTTTTTAAATGTTGGAAAGCAATGTCGCAATCCAAATCCCAAGCAAAAGCTAAGTTCTTCTTTGTCAATCTTGTCAGCGGAGCTGAGATCTTCACAAAGTCCTTAATGAACTTTCGATAATAGCCTGCCAGCCCGAGAAAGCTTCGGACTTCGGTTGCATTTCGCGGAATCTTCCAATCTTGCACCGCGACTACTTTTGTGGGGTCCACGACTATCCCCTCTTTGGACATCACATGTCCAAGAAACCTTACTTCTTCTCTCCAAAAGTGGCATTTGGATAATTTTGCTTTCAGCTGATGTGCTCGAAGAGTATCTAACAATTCCTTTAAATGCACAGCATGTTCTTCTGTAACGACCCAGAAAATCTGAACCAATTTAAAATTTTTAAATTGGCTAAAATAATGGATTTTAAATATTTAAAATAAATATTTTAATTAATAGCAATGAAAACGGAGTTTGAATCGACAATTGAAAACGAATATAATTAATTATAATTATAAACAAGGCCTAAAAAGGGGCTGCAGTTTCAAAATTTGAATTCAAACTTTGTCGGACTGTACCGAGTGCAAAACAAAACGGAGTTGAGTGAAACCAAAAATATTTAAATCTGTTGGTGAGTACCTTTCTAACGAATCCGAAAAATCGAATTTTCATAGCGGAAAGCAAAAGCTATGGCCAAATGAATTTTCAGAAAGGTCGCTATGGAATTTATATAGCCCGTGAAATTGGCCATTTTGCATACGGCCTCGGAATTCGACGAAACCACTTTTGTTGGATCTGGGATGTGAAGTTATTGCTAGGTTTCAAATTTCATAATTTTTGAAGCTAATATGTGAGAGTGGCAAAGGAAAATGTGTTTTGGTCAATTACAGTTAAATTGGATCGACCAGAAATGGGCCTTTTTGCAAACGGTCTCAGAATTCGACGAAACTAGTTTTGTTGGGACCGTATCGTCAAAACATAGCTAGATTTACTTTTGTGGAATTTTTTGAATCAGTTTGTGGCCCTGGCAAATTGAAATGCACGTTCAAATCAAATATTGAATGTTTTATATTTTAATTTGAAGGAAAACTGACTGAAACAGTCGAATGGGCCTTAGAAACATATCCCATTGTGTTCGGAATGGGGGTAAAACGCTAGGGACGACAGTCGTTGGGTTTGGATTGGTGGTCGTGTCAGAAAACCCCTTATAAAAGCTCCCGGCCAATCAGAATTTTTATAAAAAAAAAAATTCCATTTTCTCTTTCCCCGACATCATCTCCAGGCGACGGCGGAAGTCATCCAATTCTTCCCGATCATTTTCTGACCGCCACGCGCGTCGATAGCCCTAGCTGCAGTTCAACTTTTTGAAGCCCTCTTCTTCTTCTACAAATCCATACAAGAAACGGCCCTCCTCGTTGCACGTGCCGTGAAAATCGTGCGCCTGAAGTTGGCCACTTTCGAGCGCCGCCGCCTCCCTGGTGGTTCTAACTGGACCCCATTACCATCACCGGAAAGCCCTCTCCAAGCCCTTCGCTGCAGCGCAACCCGATCCTCGAACCACTACTCCGTTTGATCACAATCTTCAAACCTAGTTTCGAACCCATGAACTGAGGTACGGGTTTATCTATTTTAAACTGATTTTCACACTATAAAGCATTGCAAACCTTGTAAAAATCATATCTTTTTGCTATGTGGTTGAAATTCAGTGAAACAAGAGATAGTGGACTCGTGTGGACGTCTTCTGCATTTTAGAAGAGACCGCATTTTTTTCTGAGCCTTCTGCTATTTTTGGTGGAGTGGAACCCAAAGTGAGATTTCTAATTTATAAACGATATGGAAAACGACGACGTATAAATTATATAATCGATGTATGAGTTATATAAGCGTTGTACACCTCATGTATAAGCATTGTATAAGTTGTACGTTCGATATATAAGTTATATATGCGTTGTAAAAATTATATATGTGTTGAAATAGAAGTGAATTGCTATATATAAATATATATATATATATATACGCCCCTCGTCCACAAACCATGGACGATATTTATTGATTGTGATTGGTGTGAAAATTGAATGATAGCGAATGGTTGTTTGGGATTGTTTGTGGTTGATATTGATTGATTATGGTTGAAAAATACCCGTTTGTGGTTGAGAAATATTTGGTTGAAACCACATAGGATTAGTTTGTGGAAATGAAATAAATATATACATGCCGCCTGCGTGCGAACTAGATGCATGATCCCCATTGTCAAAAACCGCGAGGTTTTAAGGTAGAGCGAGGAGCCGTACTAGGGACGGTCCCGGTTTTAACTACCCTGCCGTTATGCTGCCGAAATTTTGAATAATATTCATGTGTTTGAATTATTTTCATTTGTTGAAACTATATTTATTCGTTGAATAGAAAACCTTCATGTGTTGAATCGATATTCATTCGTTGATTAGAAATTCATGTGTTGAATGGTGTTCGTGTTTTAAAATATAAAAATCACATTTTTATTGATATATACAAACTATAGAAAACCTTCATGTGTTGAATCGATATTCATTCGTTGAATTGAAATTCATGTGTTGAATGGTGTTCGTGTTTTAAAATATAAAAATCACCTTTTTTATCGATTTATATAAACTATAGAAAACCTTCATGTGTTG
The DNA here is from genome assembly GCA_030737875.1 of Allium sativum. Classification (NCBI taxonomy): domain Eukaryota; kingdom Viridiplantae; phylum Streptophyta; class Magnoliopsida; order Asparagales; family Amaryllidaceae; genus Allium; species Allium sativum. The sequence goes on from CM060913.1 coordinate 489,615,386, forward strand.
AATCGATATTCATTCGTTGAATTGAAATTCATGTGTTGAATGGTATTCATATTTTGAAAGAAATTGCTTTGTAATAAAAATCCCATTTTTAACATCAATATGAAAAGTATAAAGTAATCCTGTTTTGAAATAAATTGTTTTACAATAAAAATCCTATTTTATCCCCTATATTAACTATACGAAATAATAGTGTTTTGAAATAAATTATTTTACAATAAAAATCACATTTTTATTATATAAACGAATTGTTAAAAATAGTGAAGTGTTGAAATAGAAGACAGTTAGATAAAAATATCATTTTTACCAAATGAATGAAAAGAATGTAGCTTTGAAATCGAAGAATCGATATATATATATATATATATATAGAATTAAAATATATCGAATAACAATGCTGCAGTTCGTATTTTGAAACCGTGATTTCAAACGATTATACCGGGAGATCCGACCGTCAGATATTCCCGAAATCGCAACCGTTGGGTTCGCTTTGGAAAAATCTTTCCAACAGCACCAACTTTGTAAAAATCCAACGGTTGGATTGTCCGGAATGTTTAATTCAAATCTGAAGAAAAACAGCGCCAGAATCGATTATATTTATATATATAAATATAATTATATTTAATCGAATAACGACGCTGCAGTTCGTATTTCGAAATCGAAACTTCAAATGATTATATCGGGAGATCCGACTGTCGGATTTTCCCGAAACTAGAACCGTTGGATTCGTTTTCAAAAGATCTTTCTAATGATGTAAATTTTATGAAGATCCAACGGTTAGATTTTCAGATATGTGTAAAGCAAATCTGAAGAAAAACAGCGCCACGGTCGCGTTATGGCCCGAAGGGTCGTTTTGAATAAAATGGCTATTTTAAAATAAATAAAGATGCCGATAAATCGTTATAAAATATTATAAACGATATGGATGTGATTTAGAAATTAACTGAAGGTTGGCTAAGTCGAATGGTTTCCTGGGTGTTGATCTGATGTTGGTTTCGGCCTTCGGGGTTAATATTTGGGGAATCGTTCTCTTACTGATTGACGGTTAGTGACTAATGAATTGAAATGATGCATGTATATATTAGTGTTGCACTTGTTTATTATATACGCGAGTTGCTCAGAAAGACCGGGTTTAACCCATTCTGAATAACTGAATCGACGATAATAAATCGAAGATAAAGACGATGGTCGAAGACCGGAGATCTTCACCTCGTTTGGATGGTAACCGAGGTCCTGATTGGGAGGCATCCCGAAATATGGATAATGAGTGGTGATCGTCCAGACGTACGTGGTGATCGATGGGTTTGCGAGGTATTTAGCGCCTCCGGTTTCGTTCAGACCTAGAACGGACTTGTAAAGGGACTGTGTGTCTAACATTGGATTTTATTCTGTGTTGATTGATCTCTGTTAAATATACATCTGTTTGGCAGCGGAGAATTTATTCTTTTGCTTAACGCCCTTCTCTGAAACGCACGAGCTCAGAGGTTGTATATCAATGGACATCAGTCGCATGGCATGAATTGCTAGTGTGACATGCTTAAGTGGCAAATGATCAGGGCTTCTGTTGAAAAGCAAAGTCTTGTGGTGATGATCAAAGCACCGCCTGTGTGGCGTAGCTTTGTGTATAATGTGAATTCACGAGCCTCACACCTCGGTATGAACTAGAAACGGGAGAAGGACCTCAGGGAGGGCATGCATTTCTTTCTAGCTAGGGTGGTGTCAGTGACCTACCAGCCCTGACATTTATATACTTTTCACTTGTGTGGTTGTTGCTGTTGCGAGGCGCCTCGGTTAGATCGGACGATCCGGGTCCGATGGAGCCATTCGTTGGCTCATTTACACCCCAAAGGGTGGGGAAACGCAGTGTTCAGGAATTTTAATCCACATCGGTGGACCGGCCCTGACGATTCAAGGGTCACTCGAGCTCTGATCCTGAGGGGCGGGATAGAGCGTCTCGAATTCGGTAAGGACTATCTTTTGCCTTGGTTCAGGACGGAAATCCAATTTTCAAATACGACATCGTGCGGTTTTGATTTTTTACCTATATATGGCGACATAGTGGTATGGGGCATTAATGTCGTCTATGATTGATAGTTATGATTTGAAATTGTTTTCAAAACATATAAACTCTAGCAATAATATCAAATGCCTTTGTTTTATTCGTATCAAGCATATTTTGGCCGTTATAAGGTAAAAACTCTATCCTCCAGTTTGCGTTGCATTGTATGATGGGAACTGAGTCTTATAATGGCTTCATTTTTATAAAAAGCATAGCGATGTTTAAAAGAATGACTTGTTTTAAAGCACTGGTAATCCAATGGAGTAAACCCGTTCCACGAAAGTGGCGTGGTCCTGTGATTAGCCATATTATAAATGTGTTGAGTAGATTTCTCATACCAGTCCCATGACTGACTCGTAGTTTGTTTCACTTTCAAACTCGGGTGCCCCTTTTTCTACACGGGCAGCCTTGTATTCAGGTTTGGCTGGTTCTTTCTGGATAGCTGGAGCTGAAGCTGGATTCTATCATTTATCTCTTTTTATGCTGTTCAGCTCCTATTGTACATATTTTGTTTGTTTTCCGCTGTAGACATTTATGTATAGCTGAACTTTATTTGTACTAAGTAAGATCCTGTATACTGTGTAACTCTGATGATTACTTTTTGCCAGTATATTCTATTGTTCATTATCTGATGTATTTATTTAATTCTGTTCTGCCATTATTTGTTTCTGTGTTATATTCCAAAGATTACCCTTGTCTCCGTCTGTACGGGAAATGGGGTCATCACAAAGTGGTATCAGAGCTTTGGTTAAGCTTAGTTCTGGAATATAACATATTAACGAACTCGTCAGAAATAGAACCAGTAGTGTTCTAGGACGAGTAACTCATTACAGATAGGATCAGTAATATCCTAATATGAGTAAAGCAGAATGGAATACACCCCAGTAGACGCATTTACATTGAAGTATTTGTCTCTATATTTTGAAATATCTTTTCTGTGACCTGACACTTGATCTGCTGTTTGCAGAAGTACTAGAAAAATGAGTGTCAGAAACAGGAGAAATGCAGAACCCGATCTAGAGGCTCTATTAAAGAGATATCGAAATCTGAACGGAGCATAGTTCTCGGGCAATGAATCTATAATTCAGACTCAAGCTTGGATGAGTTCCGTCGAAAGAATCTTTGAGCGTATCCAGCTGAGAGATGACCAGAAACGGTTAGTAGCATCTTGGGCGCTCAAAGAAGAAGCTTTAATCTGGTGGGAAACAATCATCAAAGATAATCCAGAAGGTGATATCACCTGGGACAGATTCAGAGTGATTTTCCTGGAAAGATTTACTCCTCCCGAAGCAACTGAGCGATTGTGCGATGAATTCTCTTATCTGATACAAGGTGATATGACCATCCCAGAATATCATAAGAAATTCAACGAACTTTCTCACTTTGCTCCTCATCTGATTCAAGATCCAAAGAGGAAAAATCTGAGATTTATTCATGGCCTGCAAAGGAGATATCAGAATAGTGTACTGAGGAATGTAAAACTTCCTTTCTCTGAAATGATTTATATGGCTTATCAGTATGAAGATCTCCATAAGAAAGGAATGTTACGCGATGAAGAAGAAGTCTGTTCTATTGACAAAGCAGAGTCGGAAACTGATATTCCTGAAGCCAGTAAGAGGTCGGAGGTCAGTAAGAAGCCCAGTGCCAAGAGGAAAAGGGTTGAACCTGGGAACCAACCTGTAACGACCGCCATGTTCTCAAGTTGCAATAGACAAGGTCATTTGGCGATAAGCTGCAAATCTTGGAACCAACAAAGAAAGAATAAGTTCAAACCCAAGAAGGGATTTCAGGAGAATAGAAAGTGCAGTCAATGCCATCAAGCTGGTCATCTTTCCAAGGCCTGCCCGCTATCTCGGAAATCTGAGGCAGTACATGTAAATGAAGTGGCAGAAGTGCCTGCATCTTCGTCTGCTCAGGAAAGGGCTGATGTTTTAGAAGGCACGCTTACTGTCAAAAACATTCCAGTCAAAGTACTGTTTGACACAGGCGCGTCACGAAGCTTCATTGCCAAAGATGCAGCTAAGAAACTGGATTTGAATTTGAAGAAGCTCAAGGAGCCAATGACTGTCCAGAATCCGGTTGGGGGTTCCATTGATCTCAATTGGGTTTGTGGAGTGCCGGCTTCCTTTTCCCGTTATCGGTTCCCTACCATCGCGGCCGTCATGAATTTTACGGAGTTTGATCTTATCTTGGGGTTAGACTGGTTGACCAAATATGAAGCTGAAGTTAAATGCGCCGACAGAGTCGTTAAGGCGAAGATAAAATCAGGTGATTATATAACCATTCCCTGTGAAGGTCAGAATGCTAATAGAAAAGACTTCTGGGCAGCTTTGAAAGTTTCTCCAACCCAAATAGAAAATGTCACTGAAGTCTCAAAGAATATTCCCGATCTAGTGAAAGATATTCCTGTCGTCAAGAACTATGCGGATGTGTTCGAGGAAGTTGTTCGCTTACCTCCGCAGAGAGAAATAGATTTCAAGATCGCTTTGATTCCCAATGCAAGGCCGATAGTTCACGCTATTCGAAGAATGTCCTTGAAAGAAAAAGAAGAACTTGACAATCAAACACGACAGCTAGTATGGAAGGGTCTGATCAGGCCTAGTTTCTCTGATTGGGGAGCAGCAGTGGTGTTTGTCCCAAAATCTGACGGTACTCTACGTCTATGTGTGGATTATCGTGATCTGAACAAACAGACAATAAAGAACAAATATCCATTGCTGCGGATTGATGGTTTGTTAGATCGATTAAATGGAGCACAAGTATTTTCACGAATGGACCTAGCTACAGGTTTCCATCAACTTCGAATTACCGAAGAGTGTGTTCCAATGACAGCATTCAGAGGTCCAGACTTATTCTACGAGTGGTTAGTAATGCCATTCGGCTTATGTAACGCTCCAGTCTATTTCGTCGATCTGATGAACAGAGTATTCAGAGGAGTATTGAATAAATTTGTTCTGGTTTTTATTGATGATATTCTAATCTTCTCTAAATCAAAGGCCGAACATGGAAAGCATTTGGAACAGGTGTTAGAAATCCTCAGAAGGAATGTATTGAAATCAAAGTTTTCCAAATGTATATTCTGGCAAGATGAAGTGAAATTTCTGGGCTACGTCGTATCGAAAGAAGGAATCGCTGTGGATCCAAGTAAAATCACAACTATTCAGAATTGGAAGCAGCCCAGTACCCCTACTGAAGTCCGCAGTTTTCTCGGATTGGCTAGCTATTACCGGAAGTTCGTTAAAAACTTTTCGAAGATATCTGGCCATTTAACGAAGCTTACAAAGAAGCACTCTAAATTCAAATGGACTCCAGAGAGTGAAGAGGCTTTTGAAGAGCTAAAGTTGAGATTAACAACTGCTCCAGTGTTAACCATCATCGATGGCAAACAGGATTTGAAAGTCTGGACTGATGCTTCTAGAGAAGGCCTTGGCGCAGTGTTAATGCAAAGGGGTCAAGTGATTGCTTATGCTAGCCGTCAGTTGAAGCCGCATGAGAAAAACTACGTAACTCATGATCTTGAGTTATTGGCTATAGTATTTGCCTTGAAAATTTGGAGGCACTATCTTCTGGGTGAGAGATTTGAACTGTTTACAGATCACCAGTCGCTAAAGTATCTATTCACTCAGAAAGACCTGAATATGAGGCAGCAACGTTGGCTGGAGTTTCTTGCAGCATATGACTTTGAGATTATATACACTCCCGGGAAAGCCAATGTCGTGGCCGATGCGCTGAGCCGAAAGAATGTAATGATCGCCAGCTTTATTATCACGACTTCCTTGATTGACAAAATATCTATTCTTCAGAAGGAGGATAAATTTATTAAAGATATGATCAAAAGGATTCAGAAAGGCGAACCCTCATGTTTTCAAATAGATAACGACGAGACCTTGAGGTTGAAAAGAAGGATTTGTGTTCCTGACATCCCAGAGTTAAAAAGGGAAGTGTTAGACGAGTGTCACAAGTCCAAGCTGAGTATCCATCCTGGTGTGGCCAAAATGTATAACGATCTCAAACGAACATTCTGGTGGAAGGCTATGAAAAGGGACGTTTCAATATATGTTAGCCGATGCCCTACTTGCCAGCTAGTCAAGAGCGACCAACAGAAATTGGCTGGATTGTTACAACCACTAGAAGTTCCTGGTTGGAAGTGGGAACATATTTCTATGGATTTCATTGATGGTCTGCCCAGAACCAGAAAAGGGAATGACAGTATTTGGGTGATCGTAGATCGCTTCACGAAGACCGCCCATTTCATACATGTCAGATCAAATAGAACTGCTCAGAGTCTGGCGCAGATTTACTTCAAGGAAATAGTTAGACTACATGGAGTGCCACTCAGCATAGTCAGTGATAGAGATACAATATTCACTAGCAAATTCTGGGAGGCATTTCAAGTCGAACTGGGAACGAAGTTGAACTTAAGCACCGCTTATCATCCTCAGACAGACGGTCAGACTGAGAGGGTAAATCGTATTTTAGAAGATCTATTGCGGGCTTGTGTTATAGATTTCGGTGGATCATGGGAAGACCATCTGCATTTGGCTGAATTCTCATATAACAACAGCTACCAGGCGAGTCTGACAATGTCGCCATTCGAAGCATTGTATGGTAGACCGTGCCGATCTCCTGCTTGTTGGGTCGAACCCGGTAATAGACTTGTGTTGGAACTAGATATGATCCGAGAAGCTGCCGACAAAGTCGATTTTATTAAGAAGCGATTACTTGCCTCTCAAAGCCGACAAAAGAGCTATGCCGATAGAAGAAGAAGAGATATATCCTTTGCTGTTGGCGACTATGTATATTTGAAAGTATCGCCAATGAGAGGAGTAATCCGGTTTGGTAAAACAGGGAAATTGGCACCCAAATTCATTGGTCCGTTTCCTATTCTGGAATGGATCAGAACTCTCGCTTATAGGGTCAAATTGCCTGACTGGTTGCCTGGAGTTCATGATGTATTTCACATATCTCAACTTCGAAAGCACGTTCATGATCCAGACTTGATCGTGGAAGAAGCAGCTCAGCAGGATATTGAAATTACTCCAGAATTAGCTGTGAGACGAGAGCCGCTAAAGATCATCGACAAAGAAACCAAAGAGCTGAGGAACAAGAAGGTTCACTTAGTCAAAGTGCAATGGAGTGGGGATCCGCGAGATTGTACTTGGGAAACCGAGGAGAGCATTCAGAAAGCTTATCCTAGATGCCGAGTGGATATCTCTGATTGACTCCAGTGCAAGGTATATTTACCATACTTTGCATTACCATTTAATTCTCTACTCTGTTGTTATTTTCTTTCCATGGATGTGCACTTTTAACTCTATAGTCTGAATGATTTTAAAAGAGAATAGGAATTAATTTGTATGGTTTTGAAAAGTTAAAAACAATTTGATTGTTGCTTGTGTTGTGTGATAGTAAATTTGATTAATTGAAACTGAAACAATAGTTAATTTAATCAACAATAGAATAATGGTAGAATTTATTCGATTAAACCACACATTGAACTGATTAGAAAATAAATAGAAATATATACATGTGTATTATATATGTTTGAACAGGTAAATGGACTAGCTGTTGAGTAAAGATTTTATTTGCGTGCCCGACAAATAGGTAAACCTTAATGAGTTGGATGCGAAATATTATTATATCAACTCCTGTGAATGCCATTGGATGCGGAGTGCTGGTTTTTCTGTGTGAAATAATAAACGTCGCCATAGGATAGTAACAATTAATTTTGAACTACATTACATGGCATACTTCAGAAGATAGGCATACTTCATCATATACCACATAAGCATTTGGAGCTTGTGTGACGAGGTGGAAGATTTACCATACGAGCGAGAGGCTTGTATAGCGATGACTATATTTTACAGGTTGAACTGATGACTGATATGGACTATTTAAATTGTAACGATTAAATTGCCAGATTAATAAAAAAAACCCCACACGGGTCTGGAGTTGACAATAATCACGTCTCTTTAGTTATTAGATACGGCACATGGACTATTTATTTCCCACACGGGGCAGGGTGACGAGAATTTATTCTCTGGAGTTATTATCAATACACGCTCCCCTGTAAACACCATAATATATCACTATAAATATGTGTATGCTTATTAGGATTTATTGGGTACCTAATACGGCCCAATAAATTTCCAAACCTCTCCCCGTACAAAGGAGGTTATGGCGAAATTTTTCGAAAATTCCGGGTGTTAGCCAAATTTTTGAAGAATTTGAAATTTCTCAGAAACTGAAAAGTTGGAGAATTGAAGCCAGATCGAACGTAGAGTTGATTAATCAAACCACTTTCGACTTTGTTCCTTTTCGGGGACGAAAAGTTTTAAGTGGGGGAGATTGTAACGACCCAGAAAATCTGAACCAATTTTAAATTTTTAAATTGGCTAAAATAATGGATTTTAAATATTTAAAATAAATATTTTAAATAATAGCAATGAAAACGGAGTTTGAATCGACAATTGAAAACGAATATAATTAATTATAATTATAAACAAGGCCTAAAAAGGGGCTGCAGTTTCAAAATTTGAATTCAAACTTTGTCGGACTGTACCGAGTGCAAAACAAAACGGAGTTGAGTGAAACCAAAAATATTTAAATCTTTTGGTGAGTACCTTTCTAACGAATCTGAAAAATCGAATTTTCATAGCGGAAAGCAAAAGCTATGGCCAAATGAATTTTCAAAAAGGTCGCTATGGAATTTATATAGCCCGTGAAATTGGCCATTTTGCATACGTCCTCGGAATTCGACGAAACCACTTTTGTTGGATCTGGGATGTGAAGTTATTGCTAGGTTTCAAATTTCATAATTTTTGAAGCTAATATGTGAGAGTGGCAAAGGAAAATGTGTTTTGGTCAATTACAGTTAAATTGGATCGACCAGAAATGGGCCTTTTTGCAAACGGTCTCAGAATTCGACGAAACTTGTTTTGTTGGGACCGTATCGTCAAAACATAGCTAGATTTATTTTTCTGGAATTTTTCGAATCAGTTTGTGGCCCTGGCAAATTGAAATGCACGTTCAAATCAAATATTGAATGTTTTATATTTTAATTTGAAGGAAAACTGACTGAAACAGTCGAATGGGCCTTCGAAACATATCCCGTTGTGTTCGGAATGAGGGTAAAATGCTAGGGACGACAGTCGTTGGGTTTGAATTGGTGGTCGTGTCAGAAAACCCCTTATAAAATCTCCCGGCCAATCAGAATTTTTATTAAAAAAAAATTCCATTTTCTCTTTCCCCGACATCATCTCCAGGCGATGGCGGAAGTCATCCAATTCTTCCCGATCATTTTCCGACCGCCACGCGCGTCGATAGCCCTAGCTCCAGTTCAACTTTTTGAAGCCCTCTTCTTCTTCTACAAATCCATACAAGAATCGGCCCTCCTCGTTGCGTGTACCGTGAGAATCGTGCGCCTGAAGTTGGCCACTTTCGAGCTCCGCCGCCGCCTCCCTGGTGGTTCTAACTAGACTCCATCACCATCGCCGGAAAGCCCTCTCCAAGCCCTTCGCTGCAGCGCAACCCGATCTTCGAACCACTACTCCGTTTGATCGCAATCTTCAAACCTAGTTTCGAACCCATGAACTGAGGTACAGGTTTATCTATTTTAAACTGATTTTCACACTATAAAGCGTTGCAAACCTTGTAAAAATCATTTTTTTTTGCTATGTGGTTGAAATTCAGTGAAACAAGAGACAGTGGACTCATGTGGACGTCTTCTGCATTTTGGAAGAGACCGCATATTTTTCTGAGCCTTCTGCTATTTTTGGTGGAGTGGAACCCAAAGTGAGATTTCTTATTTATAAACGATATGGAAAACGACGATGTATAAATTATATAGTCGATGTATGAGTTATATAAGCGTTGTACACCTCATGTATAAGCGTTGTATAAGTTGTACGTTCGATATATAAGTTATATATGCGTTGTAAAAATTATATATGTGTTGAAATAGAAGTGAATTGCTATATATAAATATATATATATGCCCCTCGTCCACAAACCATGGACGATATTTATTGATTGTGATTGGTGTGAAAATTGATTGATAGCGAATGGTTGTTTGGGATTGTTTGTGGTTGATATTGATTGATTATGGTTGAAAAATACCCGTTTGTGGTTGAGAAGTATTTGGTTGAAAGCACATAGGATTAGTTTGTGGAAATGAAATAAATATATACATGCCGCCTGCGTGCGAACTAGACGCATGATCCCCATTGTCAAAAACCGCGAGGTTTTAAGGTAGAGTGAGGAGCCGTACTAGAGACGGTCCCGGTTTTAACTACCCTGCCGTTATGCTGCCGAAATTTTGAATAATATTCATGTGTTTGAATTATTTTCATTTGTTGAAACTATATTTATTCGTTGAATAGAAAACCTTCATGTGTTGAATCGATATTCATTCATTGATTAAAAATTCATGTGTTGAATGGTGTTCGTGTTTTAAAATATAAAAATCACATTTTTATTGATATATACAAACTATAGAAAACCTTCATGTGTTGAATCGATATTCATTCGTTGAATTGAAATTCATGTGTTGAATGGTGTTCGTGTTTTAAAATATAAAAATCACCTTTTTTATCGATTTATATAAACTATATAAAACCTTCATGTGTTGAATCGATATTCATTCGTTGAATTGAAATTCATGTGTTGAATGGTATTCATATTTTGAAAGAATTTTTTTGTAATAAAAATCCCATTTTTAACATCAATATGAAAAGTATAAAGTAATCCTGTTTTGAAATAAATTGTTTTACAATAAAAATCCTATTTTATCCCCTATATTAACTATACGAAATAATTGTGTTTTGAAATAAATTGTTTTACAATAAAAATCACATTTTTATTATATAAATGAATTGTTAAAAATAGTGAAGTGTTGAAATAGAAGACAGTTAGATAAAAATATCATTTTTACCAAATGAATGAAAAGAATGTAGCTTTGAAATCGAAGAATCGATATATATATATATAAATAGAATTAAAATATATCGAATAACGATGCTGCAGTTCGTATTTTGAAACCGTGATTTCAAACGATTATACCGGGAGATCCGACCGTCAGATTTTCCCGAAATCGCAACCGTTGGGTTCGCTTTGGAAAAATCTTTCCAACAGCACCAACTTTGTAAAAATCCAACGGTTGGATTGTCTGGAATGTTTAATTCAAATCTGAAGAAAAACAGTGCCAGAATCGATTATATATATATATATATATAATTATATTTAATCGAATAACGACGCTGCAGTTCGTATTTCGAAATTGAAACTTCAAACGATTATATCGGGAGATCCGACCGTCGGATTTTCCCGAAACTGGAACCGTTGGATTTGTTTTGAAAAGATCTTTCTAATGATGTAAATTTTATGAAGATCCAACGGTTAGATTTTGAGATATGTGTAAAGCAAATCTGAAGAAAAACAGCGCCACGGTCGCGTTATGGCCCGAAGCGTCGTTTTGAATAAAATGGCTATTTTAAAATAAATAAAGATGGCGATAAATCATTATAAAATATTATAAACGATATGGATGTGATTTAGAAATTAACTGAAGGTTGGCTAAGTCGAATGGTTTCCTGGGTGTTGATCTGATGTTGGTTTCGGCCTTCGGGGTTAATATTTGGGGAATCGTTCTCTTACTGATTGACGGTTAGTGACTAATGAATTGAAATGATGCGTGTATATGTTAGTGTTGCACTTGTTTATTATATACGCGAGTTGCTCAGAAAGACCGGGTTTAACCCATTCTGAATAACTGAATCGATGATAATAAATCGAAGATAAAGACGGTGGTCGAAGACCGGAGATCTTCACCTCGTTTGGATGGTAACCGAGGTCCTGATTGGGAGGCATCCCGAAATATGGATAATGAGTGGTGATCGTCCAGACGTACGTGGTGATCGATGGGTTTGCGAGGTATTTAGTGCCTCTGGTTTCGTTCAGACCCAGAACGGACTTGTAAAGGTACTGTGTGTCTGACATTGGATTTTATTCTATGTTGATTGATCTCTGTTAAATATACATCTGTTTGGCGGCGGAGAATTAATTCTTTTGCTTAACGCCCTTCTCTGAAACGCACGAGCTCAGAGGTTGTATATCGACGGACATCAGTCGCATGGCATGAATTGCTAGTGTGACATGCGTAAGTGGCAAATGATCAGGGCTTCTGTTGAAAAGCAAAGTCTTGTGGTGATGATCAAAGCACCGCCTGTGTGGCGTAGCTTTGTGTATAATGTGAATTCGCGAGCCTCACACCCCGGTATGAACTAGAAACGGGAGAAGGACCTCAGGGAGGGCTTGCGTTTCTTTCTAGCTAGGGTGGTGTCAGTGACCTACTAGCCCTGACATTTATATACTTTTCACCTGTGTGGTTGTTGCTGTTGCGAGGCGCCTCGGTTAGATCGGACGATCCGGGTCCGATGGAGCCATTCGTTGGCTCATTTACACCCCAAAGGGTGGGGAAACGCAGTGTTCAGGAATTTTAATCCACATCGGTGGACCGGCCCTAACGATCCAAGGTACAATCGAGCTCTGATCCTGAGGGGCGGGCTAGAGCGTCTCGAATTCGGTAAGGACTATCTTTTGCCTTGGTTCAGGACGGAAATCCAATTTCCAAATACAACATCGTGCGGTTTTGATTTTTTACCTATATATGGCGACATAGTGGTATGGGGCATTAATGCCGTCTATGATTGATAGTTATGATTTGAAATTGTTTTCAAAACATATAAACACTAGCAATAATATCAAATGCCTTTATTTTATTCGTATCAAGCATATTTTGGCCGTTATAAGGTAAAAACTCTATCCTCCGGTTTGCGTTGCATTGTGTGATGGGAACTGAGTCTTATAATGGCTTCATTTTTATAAAAAGCATAGCGATGTTTAAAAGAATGACTTGTTTTAAAGCATTGGTAATCCAATGGAGTAAACCCGTTCCACGAAAGTGGCGTGGTCCTGTGATTAGCCATATTATAAATGTGTTGAGTAGATTTCTCATACCAGTCCCATGACTGACTCGTAGTTTGTTTCACTTTCAAACTCGGGTGCCCCTTTTTCTACACGAGCAGCCTTGTATTCAGGTTTGGCTGGTTCTTTCTGGATAGCTGGAGCTGAAGCTGGATTCTATCATTTATCTCTTTTTATGCTGTTCAGCTCCTATTGTACATATTTTGTTTGTTTTCCACTGTAGACATTTATGTATAGCTGAACTGTATTTGTACTAAGTAAGATCCTGTATACTGTGTAACTCTGATGATTACTTTTATCCAGTATATTCTATTGTTCATTATCTGATGTATTTATTTAATTTTTTTCTGCCATTATCTGTTTCTTTGTTATATTCCAAAGATTACCCTTGTCTCCGTCTGTACGGGAAATGGGGTCGTCACATCTTCCTCGCTTTTTGAGAAGATTAAGATGTCGTCTACGAAGACCACTACAAATTTATTGAGGAATTCCCGGAATACCCTTCTCATCAAGTCTACAAAATAGGCAGGTGCATTTGTCAAGCTGAAAGGCATGATAAGCCACTCGAAGAAACCATCCTGTAACACCCCACTCCCGCTATGGTCACTCGCTAAGGGAATGCCATAACATTGGTGGAGTATTTTAAGTGAATATAGAACAGCAAAATTACAACAAGACAGATATAAGTAATGCTTGAAAATTTAAAACATCATTTCATTGCAGCGGAAAGTAAAACATGTTTGGTTACATCACAAAACCATGATAAGAGTCAAGTACAAAATATCCATCCTGATAAATAAAAATACATAATCCCAATACATGAACTGATAGCCATAAAAGAAAAGGGTAAGCTGAGCTCTACATCTAGGGTCCAAGCTCCAAGAGAGTAATAAAAGCAGTCTGATCAAAGCCCACTCGTGCTGGGCCCACTCTGAGAACCTGATGGTTGGGGAAAAAAGATAAAAACAACGGGGTCAGACATAAGTCTGAGCGAGTCCTATAACTTTAACAATACAATCATTAAAGTAATTAGGGTATGATATAACTTGGTACGGTGTGACTGGGGATAAATGACTACACTCAGTAGCCAATCAGACTTAGAATGAACTAAGATAACGATAAAGACGCATTTACCCACCCAAGGATAACTACTACACTGCACCACACCAGTCATTCCTACTTAAAGATTGATCCCTCCCAAGGACTTAGAAATTTTACCCAGTAGTTTCGTGTACCCCTAGCTGACTACATAGGTGCCGTCTGCCCCTATCTCCACTAGGTGTACCCACTACTCCCAAGCGATCGGCTCCCTACCGTAGATACCCGTGCTGGCCCCACAATGGGGTGTATCACTCCCTAAAGTGGCAACCCGATACAACAAATGGTGCACGGCTTATATCTACACGATGCAACAACGTCTTACCTACCAGCCCGGGTCCACACACGCATATGAAACCCGTTGGACTCGCGTTGCCACCGCTACCCCATTTTGGCCTCTTATAGTCAAGCCCAATATGCGTGTCCCGTCCTCGACTTGAGTCGAGCCCACTAAGATACGTTTGGGATATTGGTTGAGATGGGCCCCCACAAGCTACCCACCTAAGCTTGTCATTTCTAGTGTATACCACTTAACCCTTTAATCATGTTTTAATTACATGTTCCACTTTGGTTAAGTATTCTAATCGTATTTTCTATTGTCACCCAAGGCAACCACTAGATTTCCACATGCCACCCAAGGCACCCACTTAACCCCTCATGTCCCTCTACATGCTAATATTGTTAAGTGTTTCTTAATTAATTAATTAAGATCATGACCTCATAAAGACCTCTCACATTAGACCACCTTTTATGACTGCTGGATATGCCGGTTGGGTCCGGGCAGACTTCCGTCATAAAAAGGGTCTAACCTCGTGTCTTTACTTTAATCACGTATTTAATTTATGACTAAGACCTCTCACATTGGGCCAATCATTTATAGCTGCTGGATTGCCGGTCGGTTCCGGGCAGACTTCCGCTACAAAAGGGTCCAACCTCGTGTCTTAGTTGATTAATTACACCTAATTAATCACCCCCATAATTTGTATTAATTATCCCTAATTAATTACACATTTTTAAGAATATGGGTAGACCTAACTCAATAGGTAAATTCCCAATTCCATAGTATGGGTAGACCTAACTTAATAGGTAAATTCCCAACTCCATAATATGGGTAGACCTAACTTAATAGGTAAATTCCCAATTATGTCCATTCATTTTATGTTATGCTTAATCATACCAACTTCACACAATTTTTGTTAACATGCATATTAACCCCATCGTTCCCCACGTAATTCGTTCACACAACATGACATATAAATGGGAAGATTCATCATAATTATAATGGGTTCCACTTATCATAACATTAGCATTAACATGGGTTTAAAAGGTGTCAACTTGCATCATAACATTAAACCCAACTAGCATAAATCATTAATCCAAACTTGCATATATTATGCATATCATAAAAAGAGACAAACTTGCATATGAACTTGCATATAAACCCACATATGAACTTGCATAACTAACAAATAGCATAAACTTGCAAACTAATCATCATGCACATATAGCATATGACAATCACAACTTGCATAAATCCACATTTACAACCATAGCCTCATAATATCCTATCCTAATTAGTTTAGCAATTGCTTGCTAAAGGCATAGGAACTCACAAATAACTAATTAGCACTCCAATGAGGAAGATTAAGTTGCTAGAGTGGATTAGAACTTGATTAGAGTTGATTTGAGATGCTAACTTCCTCTCAACTTTGGTGGAGGCTCCTTCTAGTTTTAATTTGACGGCATGAGGCCCTTGAATCTATTTTTAGTATGAATTAGGGTAGTCTTAGGGTGTATTTATAGATTAGGCAAGTGTTTTTGGCCATTAGATTAACCCTAAATTAGATTAGGACCATCAGATCTCGGAAGCTTCCAGAAAACAGCCCCAAAACACAGCCAAACCCTAAAATGGTGCACCAGGCCAAACTGGCCGAGCACCCCCTGTCGACACCCAAGTCGACAGGGCTGTCGACTTGGTCCTAGCCAAGTCGACTGCCCAGTCGATAGGGCTGTCGACTTGGATAGCTAGGCGGGAATTTTCCCACCTACGCCCAATGGCCCCAATTTCGAAATTTGAACCTGAATTTTAAATCTGTTTTGAACTTTGAATTTTCTGTAAACTTCATTGGGCCATAACTGGGCCATACGGACTCCGATTTACAAAATTTCGGACTCTATTTCGCGTATTTTTCCGAGACGAACGCAATGACGCAGCCCATTTCCCCCAATTCTCACATCTGAGATTATTTATTCTGCAATTAGTGAATTTTAGCATTAACTGAAATTCGGGGTGTTACACATCCGGGGTCCTAAATGCGGTCTTGTCAATTCTATCCTCAGCCACTCTTAGCTGATGAAACCCAGTAGTCAGATCTAGTTGGGAGAAAACGGATGCACCTACGAGTTGATCAAACAGATCGTCATTTCTTGGGGGGTGCATATTCTTCTTAGTCAGCTTGTTCAACTCCCTATAATCTTTGTATAGGCGGAGCGAACCATCAGCTTTAGCCGCGAATACTACTGGAGCACCCCATTCAGAAATACTCCGTCTTATGAACCCCTTTTCAAGAAGCTCTTTAATTTGCTTGTTGAGCTCCTTTCTCTCCCTTGGGGCCATATGCCTAACGGGTAAAGCAACGGGCTTTGCATTATCAACAAGGTATATGCGGAAGTCTATCTCCCGCTTCGGAGGTAAGCGCTTCACCTCTTCAAACACATCTGAGTATTCACGGACTACTCTAACGGACTGCAAATTCTCAACAGACGCATCAAGTGATTCAAGATAACCAAGCATGACAGAGTTCATGGGATTACAAGAGATTTCGAGAGCGTTACGAGGCGAGTCATGAGTCTAACCACTCTCTTTTCACAATCAAGGATGGCACCGTTACTGGATGGCCAGTCCATGCCTAGAATCAACCCATAGCCCGTGAAGCCCAAAACAAAAGCATTACATTTAAACCCAACACTTAGAATAGAGATTTCCAAATCCAAACAAACCATTGACAAATAAACAGAGCCCCCAATTGGATTTAAAACAACCAAGGGATCCTCTACTATATGGGTGTCAAGGTGCAGAGATTCAACTAAAACAGCAGATATAAAAGAGTGCGATGCACCAGAATCAAAGAGAGTACGAACAGGATTATCAAACAGATAAACTAAACTCTCAACAGAAATATGACTACCTCGTTCCTGCAGAGGTGCTACGAGAGCATGAACCTGCCCTCCAGAAGAAGCTCTAGTTCTCTGTCCCTGCCCTTGCCTTTTGGGGCAGTCCTTAGCCAAGTGTCATGTTCCCCGCAATGGAAACAAGCGCCCAACTTCCTCTTTTTCTTTCTGTAGTCCCTAGCCAAATGTCCAAGTATGCCACAGTAATTGCACTTCAGCTTCTTACGGGATTTATTATCCTTCCCGCCTTTCTTGGGGTCCGCTTTCTTGTTTTGAGATCCCTCTCCTTTCTTATTTTGAGGCTCTTCCTTCTTCACCTCCTTCTCGCCATCTTTGTTCTCCTCTTGTAACAGAGCCATGTCCACCAGCCTTTCATAAGTTGCTCCCATGGGTATATGGGACATTGCCAGGCCTTGCAGTGGCTCATTCAGTCCTTTGGCAAAACGAAGAGCCTTCTTGTATGGAGTGTTGACTAACTCCTGTCCAAATCTGGCAAGCTGATTGAATTTATTGACATATTCTTTGACTGATAGGTTGCCCTGCTTAAGTGATAGGAACTTCTCCATTTGCAGACTTTGCTCAGCTTGTGAGAGGAACTTCATTTCAAATCTCGCCTTGAAGTTCTCCCAAGTCTCTATCGGTCTTTCAGCATTAGTGACCTCCCACCAGAAGGAGGCCTCATCTTTGAGCAATCACACCACCAACTGTAGTTTCTGCCTCTCATCTACTTCAAAGATAATGAATAAGTCTTCAGTTTCTTTGAGCCAGTTTTTGGCTTCTACGAAAGATTCACTACCCTTGAAGTCTTTTCCACCCATGGATCTAAAATCTCTACAGATATTTGAGAAAGCATTTCCTCTCGGAGGAGGAGGAGCAGCAGCTGGGGGAGGCGGAGGAACGCCTGCTGGGCCTGCTTCATTGGCCCTAGCTTCAAGGTACCTTCTAAACCAACCAGGCACCAGCACGCCCTCAGGTAGGTTAAAGTCCCCAGACATGCTGAAACAAAAGAAAAGATTCAAAACGAAGGATAGAAAGATAGTGCATATGGCTTTGGGGATTATGCCTTTTTAAATTTAAAACAACACTTTTCTTGAAAATGCTTCTTTATGACTTCTTTTTGAAAAATAGTTTCAAATTTTTTATCCAATCTGGTAACCTTTAGCTCTGATACCAAGTGTAACACCCTACCTCCATTAAGGTCACTCTCAAAGGGAATGCCTTAACTTCGGTGGAGCGTTTTAAGGTACAAGATACTAATAAATTACAAGACAAATAATTAAAGCAGCGGAAAAGAAACCAATCTTCATTCCATAAATACTTGTTCAATATAACATTTCAACAAATAGTTTCAATCTTCCAAATTATTACATCTGTCTTGAAAACATAAAGAAGCAATACTGAAAATAAAATAACATAATTCCCCAACATGTCTTTGACCACAGCCATAGCTCAAAAAGGAAAGTCCAAGCCTTACATCTACGGTCTTCAAGCTTTGATTTGATCCGGTCAAGCAGAAATGTTCTCTCCCTGCGGACCCGGGGGAGGGGGGGGGAACGGAAGAAAAGAGGCGAAAGGAAAATGAGTCAGACATAAGTTTGGTAAGCCCAGTTATTTGATAGCATGTAAACAAGTAAAAGACCGTGACATGAATAAACTGAACTTAGAATGATACCATAAGGATAGGGTAGTCCTAAAATAAGATAAGGTAAGACTTAACTAGATTTGGCTATCGCACCCACTTTTACTTCTCTGCACCCACCAAGAACTTGTTTAACTAGCAATGTATGTTCATGATAAAGTGATTCCATTCATGTATTGATCGGCTCCTACTCGCATTCATGTATTCTCAGTGTCATACGGCCCCACGTGATTATAAAGTACTTGTGCTGGTCCCATTATAGGGTGTATCAAGTCCTATAATGGTAACCCCTGACACGATTCTAGATGCACAAGTGTACGCCTGGTGCCCAGTGCTTGCTTTTTCCACTCCGAAGCCCGTGCACATCCGTACTCCATCGGAACCTACACTGACGCACCTAACCGCCGCCTTTTTTGACCACTTATATTCAGCCCAGTAATCGTGCCCCACCCTGCCTAGTTCAGGGTACCTTGATATGTTCATGCGGGTTACTGCTGAAACGGATCCCCGTTACTAGGGTTTTTCTAATCAACATGTTAAATTGGTTAAGTGTTCTTGACTTGACTTAACTCCTATCAATCTTGCCTAGTTTACATGTTGATTTGGCTAAGTGTTTTCTAAATTACTTAACCCCACTAATCTTGTCTTGTTCACATGTTAAGTTGGTTAAGTGTTTCCTTAATTACTTAACCTCACCATTTCTAGCTTGATTGTTCATGAGCTTTAACTAATTAATTAATTAAAGCATCAACCACTCACATTAGACAGGTATTGTTGTGGTTACTAGATGTGTCGGTCGGTTCCGGGCAGTTTTACACCACAACTCAGTCTAACCTCGGGCTTTTCTGGGCTTGATACACTAACCTCTCACATTAGACAGGTATTGTTGTGGTTACTGGATGTGCCGGTCGGTTCCGGGCAGGTTTACACCATAACTTAGTCTAACCTCGGGTTAGGCATATTTGTCTTTTCTAGATTTACATTTTTATATATACAAATTTCTACAAGTATTTCATGTCATGTGTTTTAATTCAAGACTAATGGTATATAAATTATACCATTCATCGTCTTAACCAATTACATGGTTTTGGGCCCACCTACATATTTACATGTTTTGGTTTAATAATTACCACCAACGTTACCCCCGTTTGTTCGTTCACATTAATCACATAAAGACATTGGGCCCGCTAATTGGGCCAATATATAAACGAGAGATAAAGGAGGGAACATGCATAACATAGGTTCAATCAACATATATCATGTAATTTGGTATAAACATCAGTTATAGACTAGCATGTGACATAATCATGACACGTCCAATTCCAAAACATGTATGATTATAACATTAACATATAGGTGTAAACTAGATCTAATAAGGTGAACTTGCATAAATTCACTTCACAAACTTGCATATAAATAAGGATTTAGTTTAGGATCTAACATGTAACTTGCATATGACATATATATATATATATATAATTAGATCGTAACTTGGATCTATCATAAATTATATAACTTGCATTATTCATGTGAACCTAAATGGATCTTGACATGGATCCAATCATAAAGTTTGTAATTTGCATATAGACATATGGACATAGGCATGTGGATCTAACATAAAACTTGCAACTTACATATGAACATATGGATCTAAAATAAAACTTGCAACTTGCATATGAACATATGGATCTAACATAAAACTTACAACTTACATATGAACATATGGATCTAACGTAAAACATAGGAATATGTACATGTAGATCTTGACTTGGATCTAATATAAAACTTACAACTTGCATAAAAACGTATACATGTAGATCTTTACATGAAACACATAACTTGCATATGATATTGATAGTTTTAAATAGACCCAATACCAAATCCAATAATCCACAATCATTCCAATTCATGATAAAATCATCACAATCAATCGATATGAATTAACATGGTATAATTCTAATTTCACTTTATATCAAATCATGTCTTAGATTTATTTACATCTAAAAGATAACTGCGCTTACAACGAACGAAGGTCTTGATTTCTGGATTCTGAATTCTGGAGTTGAAATGCTCGCCTTTGATGTAGACAATCGTTGTTTTGATTTAGTTTGGTTCGTCTCTATGTTAGCTTCAAGTGCAGCTACTCTTGGTTGTCTAATGGCAGCATGACGGCTCTAGGTTCAATTTTTTAATATGATTTAGGGGTGAGGTATTAGGTTGCTTTTATAGAGATTAGATTGAATAGGAGCCGTCAGATCATCTCAGAATAAATCAAGACCATTAAGACAAGATAGATTTATCTAGAACAGCCAACTCAGCCCTTAACGACTCAGCAGTAAGTCATAATTCGTCTTTTCTAAATTCACATATTTTCTATATATGTCTAATTATATATGTAAATTAATCTTAATTTAATCATGCCATAATTATTCTTTTAATTATGCTCACAATAAATGGTATACCAAATATACCATTTCATGAACCAATCTATGCCAAGAAATTTTCATGTTTTCCCTTGATTCTCGCATTTATAATTAAGTATTCTTTAATTTGTTATTACAACATTAACTAGAAAATACGGGGTGTTACAAAAACCTTCTAGATTTAAACATAAAGTTGTTATTCAAAATGGTACTGTTGCACTTTCTATCCTTACCTTGACTTTAAAAAAAACATATAATAAGCGTAGGCATATTATGCAGTTTGTATTCTAACCAGTCCCAACTGCCAAAAATGACGAAAAAAAAGTCATGGTTCCAAGAGTTAGATATGCATTGCTTTGAATTCGCTTCTACGAAAATATCAAATTTGTAAAAATACAATTCCTCTACTAAATAGGTAGCTTTTCTTTCAAAAATACAAGAACGTATTCATGTTATGGAACTAAAAAGATTTTAAACTCCAAATTTTCAGTTTTTAAATCAGTTTTCCCCCATCCTTCGCATGTGAATTTTTAAAATTGATCTCTATCCATTTATACTTCTCAGTCACTGATCTTAAAAGATTATTTCAAGTGAGAATTGCAATAATGAAACAAAATATCATATCAGCTTGGTGAAATCAGCTTCAAACCTGTGATTATCAAATTATGTTTTTCCTACCAGCTCCATGAATTTTTGCTTACATAGGGGCTATATGTGCCCTTTCCCTAATCTTCTCTATCAAATATCACCTTTCACATTTCGAATCTACCGTACAAATACGTATTTCCTTGTTATAATTCAAGATAATATAATGTCTCTAATATTTACCGTTTAATCAAACTGCTTTCTGAACAAACTTTTACTGATATCATCATATGCAGTTCATTACAACCCTGCTAAGTTTTTATTACGTTTTGCATTCTAGATGAACTTCGTTCCACGCAAGTTTCAGAAGCGGGATTAATTAGGCCGACATAGTATAAATGTGGTGTTTTTTATACAATACTATGCATGAATTACATAAACATAACTAGCTACAGTACACTCAGTTTCAATATTTATTTGGGGTTGCAGTGAAATTATAAATTCATGTTAAACAGACTAAAATACATATAAATAATCAAATAAACTTAGTCCAAATTGAAATTGTATTTCATTTTTATATTGATATGTTTTACAAATGAAATGATGACATTTTAACATTGTAGCAGATAATATATTTTCATAATAAACATATCAAATAAAATTGGGCAATGGTAAAAGATATATCACAATTTACTCAGCATATTGCATTCACCTAATTCATTTCGTTTTACATGTTCAATGGTAACAAATATATCATGGTGATCTAACATCATCGATATCTAAAATGGATAGATATTGAGAACTTATCATCTTTCCTTTGACGCTATCTTCTTCTCAAAGCAATATGTTCTCATTTTTAAAACGGATCTGCGACAAGCGATGTTGTTCCAGCTGTTTAAGCAGCAAAATGTGGCCGTATTGATTTTAAAAATGATAGAACTATTAATGTTCATGTGGGCCTTGGAAAGGCAATTTTTTCTGAAGAGAATTTAAGACAGAGTATTGGAGCTTTGTCAATGCTCTTTTGGCTGCAAAACCTGCGGGTCAAAAAAAAAACTTCCAGATATATTGGTCATGCAAAACCTATATATGTGAATCTTGCACTATAGGAATATATATATTTAATTATTAGCAAATTACGTGTGGATGCTGCTTTTTTTTCCATTAGTCTGAGGGGTAAAACATAAAGAAGCAAATTTAATAGATTTTTTTATCTCGAGGGCAGATGATAGGTAAAGAAATGTTGATGATATTATCAACAAATTGATCAATTGCATATTTAGTGCTTATGATTTATATCTTCATAATTAACATACATAACTATAAAAATATATTCAGCTCTTACAAATCTCTTAAATACTTTCGTAATATTATTTTTTTGTCTTTCTTTCTGAAGTTCTACAACAAGATTTCACTTGCTTTCATATTTTATGCAAGTATGTGGATGGACCTTCCAACAATGGATTATAAACGCAAATATATATATGATATGCGGTGTATACAATGATGTGTAAATGGTTATTTAAAAAAAAATAAGTTTTGGATTTTCATTTTTTAAATACATTTGTTTCTATAATTTTAGTACTTGACAGATTGATGTACTGAGGATAAAGACTAATATTTGTTCACTTCCCATTTTTAAGTTTTATACATAATCTTAACATTTAGTACATACGCTATATTTTTTTACGATATTTTTTGTTGTCCATACATGAGGGACAATAGTAGCTTACCATCTTCTTTTTAGTATTACATTAAAGATATATCTTATTATATGTAACTTTTATGTAGTGTGGTGCTAAGGGCGCCTCGTTTTCTTCTTCCTAATACCATTACTAAAAAAATACCACAAAATTTTATACTACACTCTTCCTAATACCAAACTTTTTAAGAGCTACCAAAAACATTACTTTTATTTATTTTTGTACGACGATCAATCACCGATCAACATTGTTTTCCGCGGCGATCGACCACCGATCAAAAGTAGTTTGGCGATTGATGACCGTGGAAAACAGTGTTGATCAGCGGTTGTTTGCCGTGCAAAATGATTTTGCAGTGGTTGATTGCCATGTGAATTGCATGTGGTATTAAGTAGTATATTAAATTTATTATGTTTATTATTTTTATTCGCGGTATTAGGAAGAGAAAAACGGTGTGTCCATCACACTTTATGTAAAATTGCCTATAAAGTGTGCATTCATGTGGGTTAAATTTTATTCATTATTTATGCACAAATTATTTAGGGTGCTACTATTCACACCCCAGTTTGCACTTCCGGCCACCTTTATAAATTTAATACAGATGAATATTTTTTATATTCTTCTGACCACCATATATTATTCCTTCACTCAGTTATTCACCACCGTACTTCTCCTAAAAAACACATACTTTTTTACAATTTCAAACCCTAAACCCTTACAAAAGTATATATTCTTTTTTGCCTAATAGAGATGGAAGATGAAGATAAAAAAGTTAGAATTGCTTGATTTGTATTGTTTTCTATTATGATATAGAACATAATGTTAGGGTTTTTTTAATGGTTAGAGTTTTCCATTGCGTTTTATGATATATTTTTCCGCTCTGTTGGAAATTTCAAGCTTGGAGGACATTAAATTTGATGACGTTGTAATAGAGAATGACAATCTAAATTTTGACTTGTAAGGTTTTTATCCGTATAACTTACGTATCTTCTTTTATAAATTGATACATTAATTACTATTATTTTTGGCGAGATAGTTGGAGTATTTGAATGATGATAAATTGAACAATAAACATGATGGTTGTGATAATATGGTGCAAGACATTCGAACAAATGACTCAAAAGACGTAAATGTTGATTTAACGAATCAATTCATAATCAACGAAGTTAGTACTCATTTATCAAAATTAAAATTGCTAATGTGGTTATGGAAATGGATTATTAAATTAAATCATTTTACAACCGACGAAGTAATGGAGGAAGGAAGCGCTCTTGTTGAGGAAGGAAGCTTTCTTGTAGAGGAAGGAGCTGGTAGCCTCTTCATTTTTTGGTTATTAATTTATACGGTGGCCACAAGAGGAAATTTAAAATATTTGGGGTGCTTTTAGTTTTGGTGGCCATAAGTGTAAATAGGGGTGTGAATAGTATCATCCATTATTTATTCATTTTCAAAAGCCTATACTGTAACATTAATGCTTCTTTTAACCCTTTATTATATTTGTTATTGACTGTTTCAGGAGAACATGCTAAGCAAGGCTTCTGCTTGCTGTCTAACTGATTGTGATGCAAGGTCGACGTGTGTTTTTCCATAAATTGTGTCATTTATATATTTAAAAGCTTGCTATGCAAGCCTTTCAGAAATGATAAGCAAAAATTATTAAATGTTAAATTATTTGCTATGCAAGGTCGACTTGTGTTTTTCCATAACTTAAATTATTTGTTAAAACTTATTAAAAGTTAGATTTTAATGAATAAATTATTTGCGAAACTTATTAAAAGTTAGATTTTAATGAATAAATCATTTTACAACCGACGAAGTAAGGGAAGAAGGAAGCGTTCTTGTAGAGGAAGGAGCTGGTAGCCTCTGCATTTTTTGGTTGTTAATATATACGGTGGCCAGAAGAGGAAATTTAAAATATTTGAGGTGCTTTTAGTTTTGGTGGCCAGAAGTGTAAATAGGGGTGTGAATAGTAGCATCCATTATTTATTCATTTTCAAAAGCCTATACTATAACATTAATGCTTCTTTTAAACCTTTATTATATTTGTTATTAATTGTTCCAGGAGAATATGCTAAGCAAGGCTTCTGCTTGCAGTCTAACTGATTGTGATGCAAGGTCGACGTGTTTTTTTTTTCCATAAGTTGTATCATCTATATATTTAAAAGCTTGCTATGCAAGCCTTTCAGAAATGATAAGCAAAAGTTATGTAAGTTGTTACATGTACAATAATTCATAGGGTATATAACAAGTTTTAGTAATATTGATAATGGTGCTAATATTTTTTTTTATATGGTGTTATCCTATGTATTATTTTTAGTTTGATTGTTTCAAACATCCATTTTTTTCTTTATGTTGTATGACGTTAATTTTTCTTTTCTTTAGAAGGTTGATTGTTATTGCTTGCCAAAAATGCAAGAGTGGTACTAAGTAACAAGAATATGTGTTATGTTATGTACTCTTTTATCTGATTGGTCTACTGCAAATTTATACTTCTTTTGTGAAATTCTTTTCAATTCTTCCTACTATGTTATAAAGTTAAAGTAACATTGTAATTTTACGCTTAACTTACTTAAACAAATCCTATTAAATAATATTTTCTAATTCATTTAATAAACGACTAACATATATCAATTTCAACATGTATACCTATATTAACAAAAATGATTAAAAAAATTCTCAAATACATGCATATTGTTTGTGCAAACTAAAAAACGTAAATTACACACAAACAATAATAATAATTTTAATTAATAGTTTATGCATTTCACATCAAAATTTATCATATGTTGCATTACAAAGTTTTCTTTAACATTAAAATAATAAATACTATGTTTAATAAAATTGTTGTGTGCAACGCACAGGTTACACACTAGTATATTAGTATGGACGAATAATTCCATTTGAGCAAAGCCTAGCTAGAATTTTTTTTAATTTTTATTTCATCTAACTTCTAAGAAGTTATACTCCAAATATTTTTCAAATTTTAAAAGCATTTGAAAATCACATTGATACCGTTGTATATGAAGGAACTTACGCAACAAAATCAAAATTAAAATGAGATACTTGGATACGAAGATGATTATTTAGATACAGAATAAAACAAAAATAGTGACACAAAAAATATTAATCATTGAATTTCTCATCATGATATTTAGGTGGTGGAATTTTAAAAAAACAATCAAATAATAGAAATTTTTCTACATCATTTGGGATTTATTGTTAAATTTGTGATAAAGAATGGACATAAACGGTAGAAGTAGAGGTGGGCATAAACCGCACCGTAATGCGGAAACCGCCCAGACCCCACCGCAAAAGCGGTGCGAAAAACTGCATCGGATTCTCTCTCTAAAGCAAACAACTCAAACCGATCCGATTTGCAATGATACGATTCGGTTACGGTTTAAACTGTTGACCGAACTGTTTTAAAGCGGACCGAACCGCATACCTACACCGGAAATGTTGTGATAAAAAATTAACAATTTCATATCTAATTTTTTATTTTAACGATATATATTCTATTTTTAGCATATGTTGTAGTTATATTAATAATAATCGTTATCACAAAGGAAATTTTTTTTATAGCTTGAGTACATTTGTTTCCATATCATTTTTATGGATAATGCTCATTATAATTTTATTTGAGTTATCTTACTTAATGTTTATATACTGATTAACGTCGGTGTTTGCTTAATGTATTAAAACAATTTCGCTTTTCATTAATCGTGAAATTAAAGTATTCATATTGTTAGAAA
This sequence comes from Allium sativum, assembly GCA_030737875.1. Taxonomy (NCBI): domain Eukaryota; kingdom Viridiplantae; phylum Streptophyta; class Magnoliopsida; order Asparagales; family Amaryllidaceae; genus Allium; species Allium sativum. The sequence goes on from CM060913.1 coordinate 489,642,793, forward strand.
TCAATCTTTCAATTTAGGATAACATTACATGTTTTAACATTCAGGTGACACAACGTCATACAATCGAAAATTGATTGTTGATGAAAGTAATTCTTTTATTTCATATTTAGACGCTTAGGGTGCGTTTGGTTTGTGTTTTCAATTTTTGATTTTGTGTTTTTTCAGTCATTTTTAATTTTGACAATTTTCATTATTTTAGAAAATGCGTTTGTTATGGAGTATTCTGAAAACACATTTTCAAAATTGAAAACTAAAAAATGCGTTTGGTTGAAGTATGTTTTTCATGTTTTGAAGTTTTGTATTTTTCCTTTTTGTAATTGAAACAACATTTACATTTAAACCATAATACATAATATACATTATTCGTTATCCATATTCATTTGAACACACAAGAATAAAAGAAAGAGCCAAATGAAAAAAGTCAAATAAATCAAAGTTAAATGAAATTATTACCATTATACCAAATTACTAATTAACAATCAATACACGATGAGGAAAAATACAGTAAGTCATAAACATAATAGTTCAGAATTAAAAAGAACGCAATATTTTAAATAGCTACATGAGACCAAGTTGCATAAGAATAAATTTACAATAAAAACTTCAAGACAAGATTTTTATACATGTAACAGAGTAGATACACAACATAAGAGAAAACAGAAAACAACTCGAGCACCGTCCATTATAATATATAGATATATGAACGACTGCAATATTTGCCAGAGACACAACGTTGAAGTCTTCCAAATCATATCTGCATAAAATAGCATAAAGGTAAGACATAAAAGTAAGACTAAGTATTAATCTAAAACAACGCATCTAACTTTAGAAGATACAAAAGAAGGCTCATTTGAGAATAAATTTATAACGTGATATGCTCATAATAACATGGTTGCTAATTTTAGAAGACACAAAAGATTTTATAACGTGGTATGCTCATAATAACCAATAGAAACATTCTTATAATCTATTTTTAAAATGATTTTATTTTGTTAAATGATGTACTAAGTGGAACATGATATAATAATGTGATGGTGAATTTATTTATTATTTAAGCTTTAATTTACGTGAACATTATCCAAATTTGTTAATCAAATACGGTAGAATGAATGTTAAATTTGAACTAGAACGAAATTGTACCTGGACTATAAATGGTGAGTTGATACGTACTCGTTCCACAATTGTGTAGCTATTTGATCTCTAACTTGCTTTGACATATTCATATAGTATTCCAACAAAGGCGTGCTCCTTCCCGTACGACAATGACATTGGTTCCTTTGCCTTACTATGACCTCCAATATTATATGTAAATAATTAAATAAAGATAAACGATCATTCATCATATTGTAGAAACGACCATTTTGTTTATCTTTTCCGATTTGAACAATAATATGTTCTCAGTCAATGAAAATAATGGCAGCCCAGACAACAACTTGGATCAATAAGGGCATATAAACATGCATCTGTGATATAAACATGTATCATGAATAAAGAGTACATGTTATCATCCCCACATATCCACATTACCATTAACAAGCTCAAGTTTTACTGCTCATCATTGCTTATACTATATGATCAGACAACATGGTCAAGTATTAACAGCCCTATCATACCAGCAACTTATAGACACAAAGATATCCTTCCCCATTAATTTTAATACCCGCTAATTTAACTTATCCTCAAAAGCTGTATCAAACATAAAAAATATCTTGATATACTATTATTAGCAGTGCTCTCATTATCGGTGCATGAATTCTCCTCATTATTAGAACTAAGCTATCATACTTCCTATGGCACATAATGTTGAAATCCAAACTCTTCTTTAGTTAAAACTGTCTTTAAATTTAGAAATAAGCTATCATACTGAGAACATTATCCTCAAACTATTATATAAATGTTTTCCAAGCCCAAAATTATTATTACAATTGTTAATGTTTGGTTATAGCATAAGAGACATCAGTTCAAGTACAATAAATATATTTGTAAGAAAGAGCTGTAAGAGGCAAAGGTAAACAGTGATAGCGGAGGCAAGGAAAACAAACTTATGTTGGTGTTTGCTGCACCAATAAAATACATCAAATTATGTAATGTATGGCCTCTTTCAAAGCAGCTCTTAATCTATGTAAGTGTTAATGTTATGCACCTTCTTTGTAATAATGTATGACTTCTTTCAAAGCAGCTCGAAACAGTTAGAGATAAACCCCATGCTAAAAACGCAGTTAACAGAAACAAGAAAGAAAACAAATGTACTTGCTACGCTTTGGTGAGATAAATATTTTTGCTGAGATAACAAATAGTTACATTTACTACTAAATAATTTTATAAATCAGTTCATTAATTATAAAATTATATCCGATAATTTTATAAATTAATTCACATTTACTGATACATATCTCAAATTAAATTAAAGGCATAGATCATTTACTAGCAGCATTTAAGCGAGATGATACTCTCACAAAAAAATTAGATAATTTGACGAGAATTATCAATGCAGAACAATTTCAATGGAACCTGAAAGGACATATATGGGACGTAAACAATAGAATTCACATGTTTCCGCACAATTTTGCAAGTTCTTATTCTACACATCAATTCCCACATGAATTTATACAAATTTAACAAAAGTTATAATCACATTAAGAATCTTGTTATTTGTTGTGTACTATACAGAGTCTTCCCTAAACATTTAAGGATTGCGCATACCTACTGTAACTCAGTTGGTATTTAGGACGTGTCTAATGTATTTCTTGTTCCTCTACATGCATGTTTATGTGCATGTATGCATCCAATCAGTGATTTCAATTTCCATAATTTATCCCAGCATGTATGATACTCTCCAAGCCTACTTCAAAGAATATTCCATTTTACATTGTCAAATCTAACAAGCGTTAACTTATATCAAATGAAGTGTAGACAAGTTGGGCAAACAAAGAAAAACAAGTCTGGTTGCATTTGAGAGTATTCCATTTTAAGAATATTCCATTTTCCATGGTAAAATAATTCTCCTCTTTTTTTTAAACTACATATTTGCTTGCATTTCAAAAAGAAAAATAACAAGTCAGCTTGCATTTCTGTTTCATCTCCAAGCAATACAACAAGCTTCTGTTTCTTCTTTGCATTGGTAAATTTACATTTGTGTAAAAGAAAAACATTTTCTTCAGTGCTCAGTTTCATTGAGAAAACATTGTAATTTTGTTCCTATGAGATCTAAAATCTATTGGTTAAGGTGCAGTCTGACAGTGAGGTAAAATGGGATTTAACTAAGAAAATGAATGAAGCTGCTGCGAATGGTAAAAAGATGGTGGGTATTGTGAAAAACAACGACGACGTTTGCACTGATGATCAGCAGGTTTGCGACGCGATGGGTTATATGAAAGTGATTACGTAAGATTTTCATTTATTTTAAGAGCAGATATGCTTCTGCTTTGGACCAATTCATGTTGCAATTTAAATTGGTTTTGCTACATGTAATCCACAGTTGAAGTAATGAAAAGATGGAAAATTAAGAAAACCGCATATTATTATTATAGGGAGAGGTCGGCAGAGATATGTGATGAAGGGAGATGAATAACACTCGACAAAATGGCCCAAGCCATGCTCTGATCGAATCGCTAGTCAATAGCAACGGTGTGGAAGGGTAGCATAAGCGTCCACTGAGCGTGGTGAAGAACAGAAAGAGCAGGGATCTAGAGCATAGAAAATAAGTGTGATTTCATCACAATGAGTAAATTGCTCACAACTATGTTTTATTTCTAGCGTGAATGATCTGGACATGCCTCTGTACCTCTCTAATTACATATTGAAGTATAAAATTAGGATCGAAATATAGTAGAGAATAATTTTTGCGTATCATCAGGTAAGGGGAAAAAGTGCATCGATGAACCATTCATTTTTGTAGTAAGTACTACTGAAATTTTTCGAAAATCCCAATCGTATATGATTTAATGCTTCAACACTATATTTGTGGGGAAAAAATTCAAATTCTTGCAAGCACAGGTTTATCCTAGTTACATCATAATTTTCAATGCACACAAAAAGGAAATTCAAACTATCATCTTCATAAATGTCAAGCAACACAAGGAGTCAATCAAATAAAATACAGTTCATATCTGATGTATCGCAGCGAGTTTAGGTTTGAAATCATCTGGTCCCATCTCCCATATAATCCTACATTTTTCTGCACTGTGAGTTTTCGTTGATTAATTAGTTAATGGTAGCAAACCAAATAGTATAACCTTCAAAAACAATAACCAAAATCACCACAAAACTATCCAACTACACAGTAGCAAACCAAATACTTGGAAAAGCACGAAACAAAAAGGGTTATAGTTGCGATTTTACCATATAACCGTCGAAACAGAAGTAGCTCGAATCCAAGATAAAACCCTAATTCATGCGCCGAAGAGAAGGAGCCATTGCTGAATAAAAAACTTGATGAATTAGTTAAATTGAATCAAAGGAGAAACGAGAGAAGCAAAAAGTTGCGATTTACCACGATTTTGAATGTCCGATAAAAATTGGAGAAGAAAAATACTGCGGCCAGAAAATGATTAAGGTATTTTAACGCATTTGCTTTATTTTCAGCTTTGAGTTTTCTATTTTTCCAGCTGGGCTGAAAACGTTAAAAAGGAGAAAAAACTGTTTTGGTTTTCTTTGTTGGACGTATTTTTTAAAATGATAGATTTTTGAAAATGATAAAAGGAACATGTTTTCAGTGTTTTTCAAAATGGAAAATTAAAAATGAATCGAAAATGGCAAACCAAACGCACCCTTATTTTTTGAACAGATTTCAAATTCCCACTTGATGTGAATTAAAAAACAATTCAACGTGGAAGTTGAAATAAACGAGAACATTCGGGCTCCTCTGTCAAAACGAAACGTGGCTGCAGCAAGCAGTGACGTAGCCGAAGCGAGACGCAAGCTGCTCCAAGCGATTAGAAACACGGTAATCATCATGTCGGGTTAATTAGCATTAACATAATGCGTCCGCATTAACTTGGAATCGTGGGCCTGTCTCCCGGTCAAGAAGAACGAATGACCGGTCGGACCGGGCCTGTCCGCTGCGCTGTAGCATCGGCAATGCTACGTCAAAGGAGGCGGGCCCCGCTTTTTCTGTCGGCTGAAACGGCAATGTCCGCGGTCCCTACCGCACTCACTTCATTCGAATCTTTTCACTCCACAAGGAAGCAGGTTAGGCACGGGTGGGGTCACCTCGTCCCTTACCCGTTTTGTTTCTTTCTTGCCCCAAAACTTGACCGAAAGGAATCACCCCGTTCTTTGTTCTCGTGATCCACTGATCACGTTATATTCGTGTATCCGTATCTTCATGTTACTTTTTTTTTTTTTTTTTTTTTTTTTTTTTCTTGAAAATGATCAATATCTTTCTGTGGATATTTCACGATTATGGTGAACAATGAATACCATTGACTGATGCTAGAGAATCCGAAACAAACAAAAAATCAAGATTTGCGGAACTTAAACTAAGTACAAGTATTACCATACAACGGTGTAAAACTGACCGTTAAAAAGTTAAATATGAAGTTACATCATTATTTGTTAAAATTTATTAAGAGTTGGATTTTAATGAATAAATCAGTGGCGTATAAGTTTTTTTATTTTATTTTTAAAGTAACTGAAAAAAATAGAAATCCAATTAAACTACATTTTACATATAAACCAATTTAGGACGAACAATATGTTACCAACGTATTGATTTGAATCAGTCACAAACACATGTATATTTTGACTATATATCAAGTAGGATTAATGTATTCTTGATGTTTAGCTATTTTATAGCTCTAAACTATTAATAGTTTGAAGAAACGAAAGTGGAAACGAAACGAATATAAACTCAAAATATATCATCATATCAATGAATACATGATTAAGATAAAAAAATGCAAGTGTAAACTTAATAAAAAAAAAAAATATGATATCGAAATACTAAACAAAAACTATGTGAACAAGAAAAAAAAGATGTAGGGAAAATGACCTTGCGATATAAATGAAGACAAAAAATAATTAATTGTTTGCACACCTAGATTGTAGTTTGTATGAAAAGTATGAATTCACAAATGTACTGTGAACAATTATATAATCTGTAACAACCCGTATTTTAATAACGTGTTATAACTATAAATCAAGGCAGAATTAAATTTTAAAATAAGAATCAAGGGAAACGAGTTACGCCATTACGTTCGTCTCGAAATTCTGCTTGAAAACGAGTCCGAGTTTGCGAAGATCGGAGTCCGTATGACCAAGATATGGCTCTCCAAAGTTTCAGAATATCCCAGAGTTCAAAACAGTTCGATTTCAAGTTCAAAATTCGAATTTCAAATCCAGACATCTGGGCGGGAAAAATCCCGCCAGCACCCAGGTCGACTGGGCAGTCGACCCCCCCAGACCAAGTCGACTAGGAAGTCGACTTGGGTGTCGACCTGGTCACCTAGCCTGTTTTTGAGCCAGATGTATCTGGTCTCGTTACTTATCCAGATTCACTCTCTAAACACAATATAAACAGCCCCTGACCCTAGACTTTCTATCACATTCTTGTCCGACCATATGCTGCTGAAGTTCTGACTGGAAGATAGAGAACAAGGAGACTATTCAGGACTTTGTTAGTGCTACGTTGGTTTGGGGATTTGCTAGAGATTCTGCTTCTACTCTTTTTGCTTTCTCATTCTCTAGACTACGATCTGTAAGCCCTTTGTCACTCTTAGATTTAAACTGTAAATTTAACCTGAACACGATGTAAACTGAAATTATGCCTAAACATGATAACTAAGTTTGATCTACTATTGTATATCTTGGATCTATGATTATCACTTTTAAATCTGTTATTTTGAATCTAGTTTTGTACACCCCAGATCTATTCATCTTAAATGTTGACTTGTGGAATATTAGTATGAACTTGATTTGGATATATTCATGTTTAATCTAAAACCCCTTTTCGATCATTATCTTGCCATGCCTGTGATGTTGAAACTATTATTGGGGTACTATCTTATGTCAATCCTTTATCATGTCTATCACCACGTCTTGTCAAGTTGATGTTGAGACCCTATTTCATATGCCTGTAATGTTATAATCATCATGCTTAACTTATGAACACCTTTGCCATTCTATGACTATCCTGTTTGTGTTATTCCCTATTTTGACATGTTGTGTTAATGCGAATTCACGTACGTTGGGGATACGTTTTGGGTAGATTAGGCAAACTTGAAAATTGGCTATGGAATTGACATGATATGACATGAAAATATGACATGAAAACTTGACATGAGAATAAGCTTGAAAACATGAATTTGGGACATGACAATTAGATAACTTGAAAATGGCCAACTCGAGGTTGGGTTGAATTTGCAACGTAAATCTGCCCGGAACCGCCCGGCAAATCCAGTAGTTGCAAATAATAGGACCCAATGTGAGTAGTTGGTCATATAGCACTTTAAACCCGAGGCTAGACTAGGTTATGGTGTAAATCTGCCCGGAACCGCCCGGCACATCCAGTAACCGTAACCAAGTCTAATGTGAGAGGTTGGGGTGTGTTAAGTGAATTAATGCCACATGGTAGGGTTAAGTCATGGACTCCTTGAATATACTTAACCAATTTGACACGTCGATTTGATAGGGTTAAGTCTTGAACTGCTAGACACATGTTTGGATAGGGTTAAGTCATGACCTTTTTTTTAATGACAATACTTAACCCATTAGAAATCCTAGCCACGTGGTCTCTTTCAGCAGTAACCCACTTAGAAGTATCACGATACCCTGGGGACTAGGCAGGGTGAGGCACGATTACTGGGCTGATTGTAAGCGACCAAGATAACGGCTGAGTAAGGTGCGCCAGTGTAGGTTCAGGCGGACTAGGGTCGTGCACTTAGTCCGGAGTTGAAAAAGTAGGCATGGGCACCCGTAGTACTACATTGTGCGTGCTTGATTTGTGTCAGTGGTTGACACCTTAGGACCTGATACATCCTAGGGTGGACCTAGCACATGTGACTACATTCCGCGATTGGGCCGTATAACACTGACACACGACGAGTAAAGCCGATCGATTAGGATGGACCGTTGGACCCCGTATTGGGTCATTTCATGTTATTGGGTTTAGGGATCATTTCTGGATTTATACTTGACATGGATTTGGACACTAGTACAGTTAGTGCAGTAAACCTTGTATATGCGATGCCACTCCTATCTTGTTACCTTTTATTACCATGTCAGTCCAGTTATTATCTTTATGTTTAATCTCAGTTTCTCATGTCCAGTTAACTTTATTAGTTTTTATGCTGATAGTCACTAGGGCTTACCAGTCTTTTTGACTGACCCGTTTTCTTCCACCTCTTTTTCTTTCGTTTCCCCCCCCCCCCCCCAGGTTCTCAGGGAGGGAACTCTAGCTCTTAGCTTGGACTTTGCTTGCTTTCTGACAGCTCATGTACGGTTTGGTCTTGAGCTATGCTATGGCTGCACTCATGCTCCTTTTTTGGGGAAGAATATTGGACTTATGTTGTTTTAAGTACTTTGCTTCTTTAGAACTTGATGTAATGAAATAATGACTTGGTATTTTGATGTAAGAGGTTTTGACTCCATTTTCCACGAAATGAGATTTGGTTAAATTTCTATACGCTGCTTTATATACTCTATTTAATTTATGTTCTGTCTTGTGTTATCTCTGTGCCTGTCTACTAGATAATACCCCTCCAAAACTAGTGCATTCCCTTTGTCAGTGACCCTAGCATAGGTGGGGTGTTACATTTGGTATCAGAGCAGAAGGTTACCAGACTGGGCAAAAGTTTTAAAAACTTTCTGAAAATTTATTTTCAAAACCATTTATAAAGATTCATTTTTCAAGAAAAGTTCTATTTTTAAGAAAAGGCTATTCCCCAAAAGCCATTAGCACTTTCCTTGTTTCCTCGTTTGAATCTTTTTCTTTTCGTTTTTCAGCATGGCCGATCTTAACCTTCCCGAGGGAGTACCCATACCCGGATGGTTCCGAAGGTACTTGGAAGCTAGGGCCAACGATGCGGGCCCGACAGACATCCCTCCTCCTCCTCCTCCTCCAGTAGACGCGGTTCCTCCTCCTCCTCCCGGCACCGCCTTCGCCAAAATATGCAAAGACTTTATAGGAATGGGCGGCAAGAGCTTCCTTGGAACTGAGACCTTCACTGAGGCACGAAATTGGTTAAAGGAGACTGAAGACCTGTTCGTTATCATCGATATGGAGGATCATAGGAAAGTTCAGTTGGCAGCATGGTTGTTGAAAGAGGAAGCTGCATTTTGGTGGGAAGTCACCAACGATACCAGACCAATTGAGACTTGGGCAGACTTTAGAGAAAGGTTTTGGCTTAAATTCTTATCGTCAGCAGAAGCGAACCTTCAGATGGAGAGGTTCCTGGCACTCAAGCAAGGGGACATGTCTGTTAGGGAGTACGTGAATAAGTTTAATCAGCTTGCTCGGTTTGGTTTGGACTTAGTCAACACGGCTGAGAAGAAGGCTCTACGATTTGCTCGAGGATTGAGCGAGCCACTCCACACTATGGCCATGACTCATGTGCCCATGGGGGCGACCTTTGAAAGCTTGGTGAATATGGCCCTTCTTCATGAGGAAGACAAGTGTGACAAAAAGGAGGTTAAGTCTAATGAGACTCAGAACAAGAAGGTTGACTTCAAGAAGGGAGGCAACAAGAATAACAAGGGCAATAACAACAATGCTAACAAGCCACGTGAGACAAGGAAGTGCAACTTTTGTGGTATCACGGGACATATAGCTAAAGAGTGTAGGAGGAAGAAAAGAAAGTTGGGTGAATGCTTTCACTGCGGGGATACTGGACACATCAGTAAGGATTGCCCTAAGAAGCAAGGACAGGGGCTAGGGCAGACACAGCGAGCAGGACCTTCTGGAGGGCAGTTGCAGGCTCTCAACACCACTCCAGCTCTTGACTGAGGTAGTAATATTTCTGTAAAAAGCCTTGTTTACATTTCTGAATTTCATGTTCGAACCTTATTTGACTCTGGCGCATCGCATACTTTTATCTCTTCTGATATTGTTGAAAATCTGCACTTAAGTACTAGTCTAGTAGATGATCCCGTTAGTGTTTCAAATCGGATTGGGGGCTCCGCCCATTTATCTATGATTTGTGTTGATTTGAGGATTTCTATCTTAAGCGTGGAATTCACGTGTAATGCTTATGTTCTCGGATTCATGGGATATGGTTTAATTCTGGGCATGGATTGGTTGTCCAATTATGGAGCTATCCTTGATTGTGAACGAAGGGTAGTGAGGCTAATGACATGCCTTGGTAATACCCTTGAACTTTCTTGTAACCCGAAGGGTTCGGTCATGTTATGTTATCTTGAATCTCTCGACTCGTCCGTCGATAATCTTCAATCTGTGAGGGTGGTCCGAGAATATCCTGATGTCTTTGATGAGGTGAAGGGGTTACCCCCTAAACGCGAGATAGACTTCCGTATTTATCTTGTTGATAATGCCAAACCTGTTTCATTGCCCGTTAGGCATATGGCCCCACGAGAAAGAAGAGAGCTCAGTAAACAAATCAAGGAGTTGCTAGAGAAAAATTTCATAAGGCGAAGCATTTCTGAATGGGGTGCTCCGGTGGTATTCGCTACTAAGGCGGATGGTTCGCTTCGTCTGTGAGTAGATTATCGTGAGTTAAACAAGCTGATGAAGAAGAATAGGCACCCACTACCAAGAATCGATGATCTTTTTGACCATCTTGTGGGAGCATCTGTTTTCTCTCAACTCGATCTAGCCACAGGATTCCATCAACTTAGAGTGGCTGAGGATATCATTGACAAAACTGCGTTTAGGACTCCAGATGGGTTCTTCGAATGGCTCGTCATGCTGTTTGGGTTAACAAATGCACCCGCGTACTTTGTAGACCTGATGAGTAGGGTGTTTCGGGAGTTCCTTAACAAGTTCGTGGTGGTTTTTGTGGAAGATATTCTAATCTTTTCAAAGGATGAAGAAGAGCATGCTAGACACCTCAAGGAAGTCATGGATACGCTTAGAGCACACCAGTTAAAGGCTAAGTTCTCCAAATGCCATTTTTGGAGGGAGGAAGTTCGGTTTCTTGGGCACGTAGTTTCTAAGCAAGGTTTAGCCATGGACCCCGCAAAGGTAGTTGTGGTGCAAGACTAGAAAACTCCTAAGAATGCAACAGAGGTGAGAAGCTTTCTCGGTTTGGCGGGCTTTTATAGGAAGTTCATTAAGGACTTCGCTAAGATTTCAGCCCCTCTTACTAAGTTAACGAAGAAAAACCAAGCGTTTGCATGGGACATAGAATGTGAGACTGCTTTCCAGAGACTCAAGAGAGCCCTCACCACAGCTCCAGTTTTAGCATTACCCGATGGAGGAAAAATGTTTACGGTGTACACAGATGCGTGCGGCACGGGATTAGGCGCTGTCCTAATGCAAGAAGGAAGAGTGATATGCTACGGGAGTAGACAACTTAAAGTTCATGAGAAGAACTATCCCACACATGACTTGGAGTTAGCCGCGATTGTTTTTGCACTTAAAGCTTGGCGCCATTATCTCTTAGGGGAGAGATTCGAGCTGTACACCGACCACAAATCGCTTAAGTATCTCTTTTCGCAAAAAGATTTGAATCTGAGACAGCAGCGGTGGATGGAATTCTTGGCCTCATATGACTTCGATATAACATATACCCCTGGCAAGGGTAACGTGGTGGCGGATGCGCTAAGTAGAAAAACGTTGACTTTGAGCCCCTTATTTGTTGAAAGAAAAAGTCTAGAGTTTATAGCGACCTTTGATTTTACGCATGCTGTTGAGTCATTGACTGGTACGTTAGCATCTCTTGAGCTGAGACCTACGCTTCTAGATCAAGTAGGGACTTCGCAGAAAGAAGACCCACAAATAGTCGAAATCATGGACAAGTTAATCAGTGGTGAGACATCAAGTCACCTTGGTAGGTATGCCATTGATGACAAAGGATGGCTAAGGCGCAATGGAAGGCTATGTGTTCCACTAGTGGGAGACTTAGTAAATAAAGTTCTCGAAGAGGCGCATCACTCGAAGATGACTATACATCCCGGAGGGGATAAGATGTACAGAGATATGAAACACATTTTCTTTTGGGCCGGAATGAAAAAGGACGTGGCAGAATTCATCTCAAAGTGCATGGTGTGCCAACAAGTCAAGGCCGAATCTAAGAAGCCCGGTGGGCTATTACATCCTTTGGAGGTCCCGCAATGGAAGTGAGAAAGTATCTCGATGGATTTCGTGGATGGATTGCCTAGGTCGAGGAAGGGGAATACTAGCATATGGGTCATAGTGGATAGACTCACGAAGAGCGCTCATTTCATTCCAGTGAAGAGCAAGAGGACCGCATCATGGCTAGCATCTGTTTATCTTCGAGAGATAGTGCGATTGCATCGAGTTCCTTCTAGCATAGTTAGCGATCGTGACCCAATCTTCACTAGCCAATTTTGGAATAGTTTGCAAGAAGCGATGGGTACGCGATTGAATCTAAGTACAGCCTATCACCCACAGACGGATGGTCAGACCGAAAGGGTGAATAGGGTACTAGAAGATCTGTTGAGGCTATGCATTCTTGACTTTGGTGGCACTTGGGAAGACCACCTTCTTCTCGTGGAGTTTGCTTATAATAACAGCTATCAAGCAAGCATAGGGATGGCACCATTCGAAGCTTTGTATGGGAGGCCGTGCAAGTCACCAACATGTTGGTGGGAGACGACGGATAAGCTTATACTTGGGCCCGACATGATAAGGGACACATCCGAGAAGGTTGAGTTGATTTGAAGGCGGATGGAAACGGCCCAAGACAGACAGAAATCCTATGCAGACAAGCGAAGGACAGACTTAGAGTTTGAAGTTGGAGATGTGGTCTTTGTGAAGGTTTCTCCCTTGCGAAATGTGGTTCGTTTTGGAGCAGTTGGAAAGCTAGCACCAAGGTTCGTAGGACCCTTCCCTATCATCTAGAATATTGGGCAAATGGCTTATAGAGTGGAATTGCCCGAGAAGCTGGCTGGAGTGCACAATGTCTTTCATGTCTCGAATCTCCGAAAATGCCTACATGAATCAGCTGAAGTAGTTGAGCCAAGCATTCTTGAAGACATGGAGGTAGAGAAAGAGGCAACCCTGAGGCGAGCTCCGATTCGTATCTTGGGAACGGAGATCAAGAAGCTGAGGAATCGAGAAGTCAAGTTAGTAAAGGTTCAGTGGAGTGAAGCCGATGAAGATGCAACTTGGGAAACCGAGGAGAAGGTGCGTGGGCTTTATCCATTTCTTTTTTAGGGTACATTCTCAATCTCTTTTCCTAGTTAGCATATCTTCCTTTTGCTATCCATGTTTATCTTGTTACTTCGTTAATCTTGTCATGAGAACCTTAGGTAGAAACCCTTTGGATGAAACATGTATTTGAAATATGTTATGCTTGATGGTCGCAAATGGTTGCAAGTGCTTGCAAGTGGTTACTCGTGGATGCATGATACACGTTAGGCACTAAGATCGGCTCACACACTTTCATATTGCATATGCATGAGTGTTCATGCTTATTCATGGATGAAACTTGTTATGCTATCACGTGGATGTTGCATATGAATGAATGTTATGTGCACTCATGTAGAGATTATAAATTATGTTAGGAATTTGCATACATTTGGACTCATTGCACTAACATATTCTGCATTAAGGAGGTTTACTGAATCAGTAACCGCCTGATCTTTTGCATTAGATAAGTACATATACACACACATACTGCATATGTTCATACAGCATTAGAAATCTTTTTTTAAGGACAATGGTTGCTCGTGAATGATGTTGTGAGTAGATGGATGTGGATGGTAGGATGCGTTCTTCCTAACTCAGAGATTTCGGGGACGAAATCCTTTAAGGAGGGGAGAATGTAACAACCCGTATTTTAATAACGTGTTATAACTATAAATCAAGGTAGAATTAAATTTTAAAATAAGAATCAAGGGAAACGGGCTATGCCATTACGTTCGTCTCGAAATTTTGCTTGAAAACGAGTCCGAGTTTGCGAAGATCGGAGTCCGTATGACCAAGATATGGCTCTCCAAAGTTTCAGAATATCCCAGAGTTCAAAACAGTTCGAATTTCAAGTTCAAAATTCGAATTTCAAATCCAGACAGCTGGGCGGGAAAAATCCCGCCAGCACCCAGGTCGACTGGGGAGTCGACTGGGTAGTCGACCCCCCCAGACCAAGTCGACTAGGCAGTCGACTTGGGTGTCGACCTGGTCACCTAGCCTGTTTTTGAGCCAGATGTATCTGGTCTCGTTACTTGTCCGGATTCACTCTCTAAACACTATATAAACAGCCTCTGATCCTAGACTTTCTATCACATTCTTGTCTGACCATATGCTGCTGAAGTTCTGACTGGAAGATAGAGGAGAAGGAGGCTATTCAGGACTTTGTTAGTGCTACGTTGGTTTGGGGATTTGCTAGAGATTCTGCTTCTACTCTTTTTGCTTTTTCATTCTCTAGACTACGATCTGTAAGCCCTTTGTCACTCTTAGATTTAAACTGTAAATTTAACCTGAACATGACGTAAACTGAAATTATGCCTAAAAATGATAACTAAGTTGGATCTACTATTGTATATCTTAGATCTATGATTATCACTTTAAAATCTGTTATTTTGAATCTAGTTTTGTACACCCCAGATCTATTCATCTTAAATGTTGACTTATGGAATATTTGTATGAACTTGATTTGGATATATTCATGTTTAATCTAAAACCCCTTTTCGATCTTTATCTTGCCATGCCTGTGATGTTGAAACTATTATTGGGGTAATATCTTATGTAATTCCTTTATCATGTCTATCACCATGTCTTGTCAAGTTGATGTTGAGACCCTATTTCATATGTCTGTAATGTTATAATCATCATGCTTAACTTATGAACACCTTTGCCATTCTATGACTATCCTGTTTGTGTTATTCCCTATTTTGACATGTTGTGTTAATGCGAATTCACATACGTTGGGGATACGTTTTGGGTAGATTAGGCAAACTTGAAAATTGGCTATGGAATTGACATGATATGACATGAAAACTTGACATGAAAACTTGACATGAGAATAAGCTTGAAAACATGAATTTGGGACATGACAATTAGATAACTTGAAAATGGCCAACTCGAGGTTGGGTTGAATTTGCAACGTAAATCTGCCCGGAACCGCCCGGCAAATCCAGTAGTTGCAAATAATAGGACCCAATGTGAGTAGTTGGTCATATAGCACTTTAAACCCGAGGTTAGACTAGGTTATGGTGTAAATCTGCCCGGAACCGCCCGGCACATCCAGTAACCGTAACCAAGTCTAATGTGAGAGGTTGGGATGCGTTAAGTGAATTAATGCCACATGGTAGGGTTAAGTCATGGGCCCCTTGAATATACTTAACCAATTTGACACGTCGATTTGATAGGGTTAAGTCTTGAACTGCTAGACACATGTTTGGATAGGGTTAAGCCATGACCTTTTTTTTAATGACAATACTTAACCCATTAGAAATCCTAGCCACGTGGTCCCTTTCAGCAGTAACCCACTTAGAAGTATCACGATACCCTGGGGACTAGGCAGGGTGAGGCACGATTATAAGCGACCAAGATAACGGCTGAGTAAGGTGCGCCAGTGTAGGTTCAGTCGGACTAGGGTCGTGCACTTAGTCCGGAGTTGAAAAAGTAGGCATGGGCACCCGTAGTACTACATTGTGCGTGCTTGATTTGTGTCAGTGGTTGACACCTTAGGACCTGATACATCCTAGGGTGGACCTAGCACATGTGACTACATTCCGCGATTGGGTCGTATAACACCGACACACGACGAGTAAAGCCGATCGATTAGGATGGACCGTTGGACCCCGTATTGGGTCATTTCATGTTATTGGGTTTAGGGATCATTTCTGGATTTATACTTGACATGGATTTGGACACTAGTACAGTTAGTGCAGTAAACCTTGTATATGCGATGTCACTCTTATCTTGTTACCTTTTATTATCATGTCAGTCCAGTTATTATCTTTATGTTTAATCTCAGTTTCTCATGTCCAGTTAACTTTATTAGTTTTTATGCTGATAGTCACTAGGGCTTACCAGTCTTTTTGACTGACCCGTTTTCTTCCACCTCATTTTCTTTCGTTTCCCCCCCAGGTTCTCAGGGAGGGAACTCTAGCTCTTAGCTTGAACTTTGCTTGCTTTCTGACAGCTCATGTACGGTTTGGTCTTGAGCTATGCTATGGCTGCACTCATGCTCTTTTTTTGGGGAAGAATATTGGACTTATGTTGTTTTAAGTACTTTGCTTCTTTAGAACTTGATGTAATGAAATAATGACTTGGTATTTTGATGTAAAAGGTTTTGACTCCATTTTCCACGAAATGAGGTTTGGTTAAATTTCTATACGCTGCTTTATATACTCTATTTAATTTATGTTTTGTCTTGTGTTATCTCTGTGCCTGTTTACTAGATAACATCCCTCCAAAACTAGTGCATTCCCTTTGTGAGTGACCCTAGCAGAGGTGGGGTGTTACATAATCAATGGATAATGCCCAAGTTATTTAAAAAAAAAAAGAAATATCTTATAAATACAACCAACAATACTTATATAATTCAAAATCAAGTCTATTTTAACTTTAACATTTGAAGTGTCTTATATAAACAGTCAGACATTTTCAACTAAAAAGATGGAAACCAAATTTTAAAGCCAAAACACCATAACCAAAAAGTAAAATTAATAAAGTTTGTACGCAACTGATCAAGGTGGGACCCCTGATGGTATTTGTAGGTTTACAGTCAAATGTTTTGCATTGGTATAATTAAAAATAGGCTAATTCTAATCATACACCATAATTCCTTAACATACACCGTGAGATGAAATAAAATGGCGTACACCAAAAATTTCTTTTCATACACCATGCTTTTCACAAAATTACCCGTTTATATTTTTCATTATGTTCGCTCCTTTAACCTTAAAACTCAATTACACAAAATTAGTAGTTATTCAAAAAAAGATTATTTTTTTTGGTTTTTGACACTAATATTGTAAATTATTCGATTTTTTTTATTTTAAAAATCAACATTAATTTTAGATGATTAAACATATTTAAATTAGAGTATTTAGTCGTCAAAGTTGTCTTGACTAATATTTCAGGTTCCATTAACTTCACAAAATTCTATATATCTAAACAAATATTATTGATTATATAGTTTTAATTAGATGCATTATAAAAGAAAGACTAAAAGTGCAATTAAGGACAAGGGTAGCATAGTCATTGTTTTTCTTATTAAAACACTAGTGTATGTTAAGAAATTGTGGGTGTATGAATGAAATTTGGCTTAAAAATATTGATAAAAACATACAATGATACACCACCCACACCAAAGAAGAAAAAACAGTCTTAATTATTATCAATAAAAACAAACTAATCATCCTGATTAATAAAAATATATAAAAAGAAAAAAATTAATTAAATAAGCTAAAATTAAGTAACTACTAAAATGAGTTAAAACTGTATGGTGAGGCACAGACCAATTCAAGACAAACTACCACGGAGGATTCTTAATAAATTGTAACTCATTTAACAAAGTAAAAATATTTTTAACATTAACTACATAGCTTACAGATCAAACATAAAAGATAATTTACTTACACCGACAATGACATATTCAATAAAAGATCATTTCAATCGTAAATAATAAAATTACAAATACTGAAGAATAATCATGCAATAAAGACTTTTTATTTTCAGTTAACATTCAAATGATGGATATGATATAGTAATAAATTACTTACTAAATTATACATATGACTTAAATATTCAAACAATGCATCACAAATTTAAATATAAACTAGTGCAAACACGTGTTTTGCATACGGATACGGCTAAATTTTCGTATTTTTAATTATCAACAAATATTTGCTTATTTACTTAACAAAATATTAGTGTAGTAATAATACTTCTAATCAATTTTTTCATAGCAAAAACACAATACTGCGTCTTAATTGTCATGCTCTACACATTAAAAAAATAGAAAATTGTAAAAGACATTAATACAATTTTCCACCTGGAAGTCACTAGTAAGCTATACATCAAATCTATTGCATGTATCACATTCACATAGAGAGTATATAGGATCCTAGTCACCTCTTGTTCACAACTGCAAACCAAGCAGCACACCATTTTCTACAAATAGAGTGCAACATAAATCACACAATGACAAAAATGAATGTAGGGAGGATAGAATCCAGAAAACAAAACCTTACTACATAAGCTAAAAACATATTTTTGCAATAAATCGAGAATCTAAAATAAAGTCAAACACTGTATTATTTCTCATATAGCCTGTCTCTTCATTAATAAGACAGTGGACTATTTAAATTATCCGACATAAATCTCGTGTCCTTCAAAATGTAGAATTCACGATCATTTCAATTTTTATTTGAAGTTTATGCCTTTCACCCATTATTCACTTTTATACATGCGTTTGTATTTTCCTTTCTGATTTCTTACTGACCGTATACATGTTCTGATTAGCTCAGATCCATTTCTTCAAATACCAGATGTTGAGGCTTTATGGGAAATATAAATTGACAAGTAGTTGTTAACTTAAAAGTTTATGTTAGTACACTGAATATGTGAGTTTGTCAAGTAATTAACTTCAAAATTTAAAAATGCAAACAAAATTGAGAAATTTGGAGCACCATTCAAATAGAAAATACCGCAAGCACTATAAAGAATATGAGTTGAATTTGATTCTTCCACCTGAAATAGAAAGCAAGCTAATACAAAAACAATAAAAATAATTATTCTTTATACACCATAGTAATACCTTGGGTAACCCATACTTCAAAGATACATACATTTGTACGATGCTTTAAGCAATTTTCGGACACAAGATAATTAATAAAAAGGATTATAAGATAAGTGCATTCTTCATGAATAACATTTGACCACATATTTGATAATTAGCGAAATGTATAGCTTTTCTTAAACTTGAAATTTCAGTAGTCACAAAAAATATATTAGCACTGATTAATTTCTGAAATGTATAGTCAAATTGCACTGATTAATTTCTAAAACAAGTATAACTCACGCACCCTTTTTGTAGCAGCCCTCATTTAATTTTACATATCGAAAGATCGTAAAATATTTTTATTTTATTCCCTGAGGGTTGGATCATTCTCAAATTTTAATATGTTGTTTATGGGATGTGAGACACGTCCGTAATTTTTACCAATTTTGTTTGTGACCATTTTGTCCTTGTCAGTCTTGTACAGGGGATAACTTTTGACTTGGATCAAATCAAGTGTTGAGACCTGTGCCATTGGAAAGGAAATGATGTTTCCCTTTTCGTAGAGTGATCGCACTTAAGATTTGGCTCAATGGTCTGGGTGGAATCACTGTTTTAAGGTTTTATAGTTGGTTGTTCAGGTTTGGTAAGCAATAATGGGCTGATTTGGTGGGGGCTATTAGTGGGCTGGTGGGAGGCTACAAATTGGGGGTAGGAAGCATAGATAATAGTTTACTTTCTCCATTCTATCATTTGGAGGAGCTTGTGATCCTCCATTTCTCCATTCTCCTACACCTTTCCACCATTAAAATTTGAGATCTACATTAGAGAATCAGAGATCTACATCGTCGGAAGCTAGATCTACACCGTTCCAAGGGAGAGTTCATCGAATTGAAGAGTTTGGGTCAAATTCTTCGCTCTCCCGATCTTGATCTAACTGTTTTTGGATTGTTTTGGGGAATTGGTGAGTGATATGCAATTCTCACACGGATTCAATCAAGTATATGAGTTCTATGATCTTTATTTCATCATTTTCAAGTCGTTTTCCTTAGATCTACATCATGGTAAGTCTATGCATCTCTCATGAATTGGTGAGTCATATGAATCCGTGTAGGATCAAATTTAGCAACTTAAAACCGGTAATTTCCATATATTTTTATATGTTTATGCAAGTTAGATCCATGATTTTAGTTCATATGATTATTTAACATGATTTGGTGAATTTAACATGATAGTTATTATTTCCATGGTGTTAGCAATTTCATAACATGATTATAATCCTATTGAATGGATTGGATGGGTTGATTTCGTCATTAGAATCGTTTGATGAAGTTTTGGTCAAGTTTGGGAAAGGTTCGGATAAGACCTGTCATAATTACGAAAATGCCATTGTGCCAGCTGTCTGACCGACCAAGGGGGGTGTCCGACCGACCAGAGTGTGTGTGATTGACCAGAGTGTGTGTGCTTGACCAGAGAGTGTGTGCTCGACCAGGGTGTGCTCGACTAGTGTGTGCTCGACCAGAGTGTGTGTGACCGACCAGGGTGTGCTTGACCCGAGTGTGTGCTCGACCTGAGTGTGCTTGACCAGGGTGATGTTCGACCCCTATAGTGTTCGACAAGGGTGATGCTTGACCATGTTAGGTTATAGCAGCGCTTTTAAACTCCATGATCGATTGAAGAAACGCTGTGGCTTGTTTTCGTAGCAAATGGATGGAACACTATGGTTTGTATTGAACCTTGTATTGATGCTATTCGGTTTAGTGATGATTGTGACTTCGAAGTGAATTCAAGGGGAATGTCAAAGTGATGTGATGTGTTCGTAGTCAGTTTTAATACAACGAATGTTGTGACAACTCAAAGGTGTTCCGAGTTGGTTGTTAATGGTTGGATGGTCGCCGTCGATGATGACTCGAGATACCGAAGGTCGAGGTATTATCATTATCATAGGTTCTAGCGTGCTCAAAGCATGAGTTACACAGTTTCGTCGTATGGTCAAGTACCCTGGGCGTCGTGTATGACCTAGACATTTTTCGTCGTATGGTGTGTGGGTTTTTTGCTAGAACCGAGGTTTACCATTGGCCCTTGACAATTGATGGAAAATTATTTAGCCAGTCATACGATCATCGATGGTTTCAAAGCATGATTGACGGTGATAGCCAAAGTTTGTCATGCATGCTGGATGTTTTGTTTTTACCATCTCACGTAGATTGTCCAACACCAAAGGAGATGTTTCTTGGGTGCTTGTCTGATATTGGTTTATGCCTCTGGGCTTGTGCTTGAGGGATGTTGAATTCGATTAGGGTGGTTTATATGAGATATATAATCTGGATGCTATGAGTGTTATTATTGGTTGTTTCTGTTTGCCATGATTGAATGGTCGTTCTGATTACCATGGATGAATTGTTGTTTCTTTAGTTTTATGGGTTGTGAAGGCTATCACTGTCCAATGTGGGGGAAGATGGGAGTTGAGTTCTTCTCTGGTGTTGTGGCTAGATTAGTTTATTTATTTACCCATTCTCATATACTTTATTGATGAAGTTAGATAGCTATTTTATCGCTCACTAAGACTGTTGTCTGAGTCAAGGTTTTATGATTCCCTCTTATTACCTTGGGCTGTTCATCCGATTGTTGGGTGAGCAGATTAGGTGGCAGGTGACATATATAGCTTAGTGAGGACGATGTTGCAGTTCGAAGGCGAGCAAGAGGCTGGCGTACTATATTTCCTACTATATAGTATTTGGATTTCCACTGTTTGTTATTCTCTGAGAGTTGTAGTGAGGCAAATTTGTATAAAAACTATCGTTGTAATCCAAGTGTGTGGATATTACTTTCTAGTTGTTTTGAAAGTTTGGTGTTTATCTGCTTCACTATTAATACCTGTTGTATATGTTTTCATTATATTTTATCCTTGTTCTGTGAGTTTCGACAGGTTCCTCTAGTGTTTACCCACCTTTGATGATCATCCATAACTGCCTGATACACCTTCAGCGCATTATTCCTCTTGTTTAGTGCAAGGGTTGTGGGCGGTCATCACATTTGGTATCATAGCTTTGGTTAACGATTTTAGCCAAAGTTCATAGACGTAATTACACATGAGAGACGTATTTGTAGATTTCAGTTGGATATATACTATATGATACTATATAGTATAGTAGCGTTTGTACTTCTTTAGCAACTTTTACTGCAAGTGGCTAATCATTCTAATTTGCATATTTTGAATGAGTCGACGTGCTTCAAGACATACTGCTAGGGAGGGGGTGATGGCGGTGCACCAGATTACCCAACCATGTTTGAGGCCATGATGGAAGCATTCATGCGAAGGGTACCCGCTCCAGTGGCAGCCACGTTAGATGTAGGTGTTCAGTTGCCTAGGGTTGTGGATTTTGCGAAGCTGCGCAAAGATTATACATCTCTAGGAGGAAAGTCGTTCAAAGGAATAGAACCATCTGAAGAGGTTCAGAGGTGGATGGATTCATGTATCCGTATTTTTGGAGACTTGGGTTGGAAGATGCATGTTGGATCTAGATTAACCCTAGAGGGGTGTGAATAGGATTTATTGAAAATTAAGCGAGATATAAAAAAATCAAATCACATAATGCAGCAGAAAATAAATGCAGAAAAGTAAATGACACAAGATATACCTAGCTTCGACAAAATCTTGCCTACTGCTGCATTCCTAAGGTTTCTACTTGGTAATATAACATATCCCACTTACAATACCATGTAAACTCGCGAACCCCTCACTCCTATTCTAATCCAACGCTCAAAACCGTGGACTGACCTATATTTTCTAGGTTAGATTTTCCTTAGTTTAATAGACTCTAGTGAACTGCCTAGCTTTACAGACGAAACTAGGAAACCCCCTAGATTTTACAGACTCTAGAAACTGTCTAGTTTTACAGACGAAACTAGAAAACCAATGGACGGTTACAAGTGAAATTAAAATACAACAAAATAAAAACCAAATTAGAAAAACCCCTTTTAGCTTTGACTCAAAAACATGGTTGGCCCCTTTGTGCTTCTTCAAAACAATATTGGTCTAAACTTTGTTCTTCAATGGCGGCCCCCTAGGATTTTTCTTCTCCTTCGAATTGGCTTTAAGATTGGTTCAATAAATCTGTTGCTCCTTTAGTTGTTCGATGTTGGCTTCATGCTCGAATTTGAAGCCTGATCTTCCTTGCTCCAACTCTGTAAGACTTTTGATTTTACTTGAGAAAATGATTGATGGTTTTTTCGTGAGCTGGATGAATTTGCCTGTGAGGAATCATGTGTAGTAATAGGATTTCAAATCCTTAAATTGCGCTCAGATTTCAATTAAATGGCTTGGCCTGATTGCGTTGCTTTCCCTTTTGGATTGCTCGATTCTTCAATTGATTTGCTCTGCTTTTAATGATGAATCTGGACTTGGCTTTGTCCCTTGAATGAATGATGAATTGTTCAACTTTGATGACATGCTCTGAAATATAAATTTTGTCTCTGCGGCATGACTTTATTCCAAAAGAAATTGTGGCATATCTGGATATGAATTGAAACATTTGTGGCCCCTTGAGTCATTTCTAGAAAGTGTTGATTTCGTCCTTGTGTGCTTGCTTGATTTCTTGGATGATTTAACTGTCATGTTTTGATCACTGAATTTCTAGAAATAAGTTGAAAGTTTCTCTTTGCACTAAAAAAACACAATGATTTTTAGGAAAGAAATAATTGATTCCATTCCATATTTTCCAGAAATTGGTTCATGACATATATATGTAAATATTTAAATGCCTATTTAATCCTCGATTGTATTTCCAGAAAATAAATCAAATGTTTCTCTTGCCATTCAAAACATATGTGATCCCATGTAAAACTGGAAACATGTTAATTGTTGCTATGAGATGTATTATTCCCTTGCCTTCCATTACTGTGTACACATTCTTGTACAAATACTTATGCACAAAGTTTTTCAATAATGTTGATTCTCACCATGTTTGAGTTCGTGCCCAAAACTGTTTACTGCCATAAATGTGTTCATTTATGGAAATGGAATATTTTGATTTCTCAAAACATTAAAAACATTCCATTTATAAAAATGTTTGTTGGCTTGAAATTCTCGGTATTGAATGAATAAATCAATTTTGGAAATTTGATTTAAAACATGCCAAAAAAAATTGCATGTTTTATACTGGAATCATATGAATGCATGAATTACTCATTTAACACTTCCAATTTTGTCATGCCAATTTAATCTGATTTGAAACTTGAACGCTGATTGTCCAAAAACATTTGCCATATGTGTTCAGGAAATAAATGATTTACCAATTAATGACTGTAAAACAAATTGATTTCCATACCAAACAATTGAACACTGATTTGTTTTAAATCTGGCAATTATTTAACACTTGCCTAGGAATGATGTACTTAATGTTCATTACCATGCAATTCTCATCAATTTGAAAACAGGAAATTTTGAAATTGCATGCCAAAGTTATTTACTGAGATATTTCTGCTCCTTGTATCATAACTGGAAAGATTTGCAATGCAAAACCTGATTTGCCAAATTGTTTTCTTGCCACCATTACCTGTACTGATTTAGAAAAATCTGCAAGATAAAAAAAACATTTCCAATTTTGTCATATCTGAAATGAATTCAAAAATGTTTCTTGCCAAATATAAATGGCTCAACCACCATTGAAACAACACTATTATTCTACAGCATGCATGTATGTATGCTCCATGATAATTTATTATATATTTCCATGAATGAATGAGAAAATGTATTCCTTCACCATTTCTGGAAATAGCATTAAATCCCTTTTGAACACCCGATTGATTTGTGCAATTCATCCCTTGCCAAAATTGCTGCTGTATGAACAATTCATTGCTTGCCACATTTCTTTTTCACTGTAAATCAAAAGATGATAAGATCTCTCTGAATTTTTGGAGAAAGAAAATCTGCATTGAAAACTTGCCAATAGATATACAGTGAGATTTCTTGAGACAATTTAACACTTGCCAAAAAATAAACTTCTTTCTCCATGCTTGATTAAAAAAAACTTTCCTGTTTGTGCTCATATCCTGACTCAATTATGTTGTATGCCTTGTAAGCTTGACATGTTGAATTTGACATTACCATAATAGTTGTTGCATCACTGTTTCATGCTTCACCGTGTTGTGTTCACTTGTCATACATGCTGAAACAAAAAAATGTACACTGCATGTCCATGCTGAATGAATATAAAACTTGCTTCCACCATGTAACTTATTGAACCAGTCTATGTTGTATGTTGTCTTGTGATTTTCCTTGATCTTGAGTTGCTCTCTCCTGTTTGTCACACATTAATTTTTTTCTTTTCATAATTGCAATATGAATGAGTGAAATGCTGTAGTAATGCAATGACTGTATACTAGAGTGATGAGCGTAATAGTGAGGAACAAATGTACAAAATAAGAAAAATTGTAGTGATATTTGTAATAAACAAATTTGATTAAAATAAAATATTATTTTATTATGTTCAAACACATTTGTCTATCGTATTTGTGAATATACAATAGTGGAGTTAGAATGTTGTACTATTTCATATGTTGAAATAAAGTATTTAATTGAATAAGTATACTGTGAATATATTCAATTGTGTATAATAGTATTTTATTCAACAAACATTTATTTCTTTGAAACGGTGTAAAATAAAATAGTACAATTACAAACAGATTTAAATAATATCATATGTTTGTTATCATCAAACAAAAATCATAGAATTGTTAGACACAACAATATCCCCCTTTTGATGATGACAAATATAAAATAAGATTTTGAATATAATATTATTATAAATGTGTTTGACACTGAATTATTGAACTCCCCCGTATGTATGCTCCCCCTACAACAAAAAACTCCCCCTAGAAATGTGCCTGAGTTACAAGAATGAAAAATGAATGGACTTTCAAAATTAAAAATATTTATAAAATATTCACTCATAAATCAAAATCTCAATCCATTCCCCCTTTTGTTATCCTCAAAAGGATACAGAATTTAAAATATAGATGAAAAATGACTAACAAATACAATATCAGCTTAAGAGGAAGAATGGTCATCATAAATCTCAGTCAGTCTAACAAAAATCATAATAAACTGAGAACTAGTGGCATATTTCACATTGTAGAAACTGACGGATTTATGATGAATGTAAAATGGAGAGTTTCAAAAACATATATTTCCAATTAATTTCAAAAGAATTTTACAAAAAGGAAGTTCAAAAATAGTGACGGATTTGGACTATAATTAATAATTCAACTTAAGTGACAAAATCGAACAATCTCAAATCCCAATAGCTATCAATCAACAAATCATAATATGTCATAAGATATTAACACATTTCACAGATTAGAACATAGATTGATAAGATGATTTTTACATACCAAGGAGAAATTCATATTAATTTATATTTAGTACATTATTTCCTTTTTCTTTTATTTTTTATTTAAGAGCACACTGACCACGCATAACCAGAGCTTGGATTTTTAAATGAGGTCAGTCGCAGCTTAAATTATAAGTTTTCACTTAACCATGCATGACCAAAGCTTGGATTTTTTAAATGAGGTTAGAGACACACTTATGTATTAATTATATATTTATCATTTTACCTTTAAAAAGAAAAACTCCTCGGTATATAAAACCAATATATGGATGATAGAAGATGGGGTAGGTACAGGAATGGACTAAGAAATAAATTTCTAAATTAATTATATTATGAAATATGATCAACTGTACCGAGATCATTGAAAATTTTCAATTGTCACTAATTCTGAAAAATAACATAGTCCCATTTCTATCACAAATATTTCCACTGTTTCTTCAAAAAGATTTTAAAACATGTTAACTCTCCACATTACTATAAAAGACATGATGGATGGCAGAATGATGATAGATAAAGGAGATGGTCGTGAAATAATTGCCAGTTCAAAGATATTATAATAATTGTTCAACCATCATGAAAAATTTAAACAAAATCTCCTCTTGTTATGAAATATACTGCAGTCACAATTCATCGCAATTTCAAAATCTGATAATAATTTTGATGAATTATAAATATAGTTCAATTTGGATATAGATTCCAATTTCTAAATGAATAACCAATAAACAATTTTAAAATTGAAAATCAATTACAAGAGGAATATGCTGATCTATACATGACAAGAGGGATTAAAATATATACAAAAAAAAAAAATCAAATTTAGCACTTCCAAACAACTGATACCACTTGATGTTTCAATTAATGAGGATGGCACGGGAGACGAGCAAGGATATCATAAACAAAAAAAATTTATAATACAAAGCCCAAGCAGACAAGATAACAGATGATGCATATGTATTAGAGCAGCAAACAAATGATTCCAAAATAAACATTTTTCAAAAACAGTATCAGAGCAGCACATAAAATAATTTCAAATCATACTTGTCAAGATGACGGTCACATAAGATGATTTATGATCCAATGATTAAAAAAAATACCATTTATTTGAAATCATTTGAGGAATATGAAATTCTCAAGATTCAGTGAATCAATCACACCAGAATATTAATTTTAGATTCAAGATATGTGTGAGATTCAATAATTTCAAATGATTTTAAACAAACATATATTCAAATCAAATACATCATGAAACATCATGACAATCAAAAGACAAATTTCAAATCATTTACATCAAGATTGATTAATAATTCATGATCGAAAAATAGTGGTTTATTCAAAATCACTTGAACAAATGTAAATCTTGAGATACAATGAATCAATTACACAGGATAATAATTTCAGATCTGAGAGGTGTGTAAGATTCAAAATATCATAAATTTTCAAGTGATCTCAAACAAACAAAAAACAGACTAGATGATCATGAATAACAACGGATTTCAAGATGTAAGCAATGATTCTGAAAAATCCGAGTGTGTACGACTTGTGCAGGATCTATAATATGGCTATGCGAAATGTATGTGATAACTTAAGCTATTTAATAGTTACGCAGGTAAAAATTCGCAAACAAGAAATATATTACTAACAAATATAAATGCTATAGATAAAGTAAAGTAGAGTAACAACACCAGGATTTTTGTACTGGTTCGGACCTCCCGTCCTACGTCCAGTCCCGAAGCTCCTCTTCGGATTTTCACTAAACAACACCCTCGCTTCACCCGGAGGAATAGGTTCACAACACTACTTGATTTGCGGGCTACAAGTTTACCCACTTGATTTCACGGGCTACAAGCTTACCCACTTGATTTCACGGGCTACAAGCTTACCCACAAGACGATTACAAGAGTTTGACCTTGAATGTGTTCTTTCTTCAACACTGATTAGTCAATGATAGAGTACAACCTTCCTATAATCTCATCCTCAAATATATATTGATGTTTGCAAAGATTTGGAAGTGGATTATCGAGTTGAATCACAAGTGTGTTAAATATGCTTGGAGATTCAAACGATAATTGAATGCTTTTGAGTGCTTTTAGAATGCTAAGAATAATACAATATAGATCAGAGAATGGAGAGAAAATTCGGTTATTTGATTGATTGAAAACTGATGTATTTATAGTAATTGAGAAGTTGCAATTGTTGGTGAAAAGTTACAATCAAAAGAAATGATTTAAATGAAGAGAAATGGATGCAACTTTTCAAGAAAGAGGATGACTCTTCATGAAATTCAAAAATAGGTCGACAGGAAAAATTAATAGGTTTGACCGTTATTTCAAAAAACTGTTGACCTATGAATTTTAACAGGTTGACCTGTTAAGTTTAAAAAGCTGTTGACCTGTTAATTTTAACAGGTTGACCTGTTAAGTTTAAAAAGCTGTTGACCAGTTAAATTTAACAGGTTGACAGGTTTTTGTCAACATACATAAAAATGAGTTTTCATGTATATTTTTGAAGATAATAAGAAGTATGATTATTTGAGGATAGATTTTAACATAAATAACTCTAAATAACCATCTTCTAACCTATGAAACATTGACTCTTCTATTTGTCGATCATGAAGCTCCTTCTTGTCATTAATCAAAATAAGCATTGAAACTGTTGACTCAACATTCTCCCCCTTTTTGATTGATGACAATATAGCTTGATATTTTAATCTTTATTGCTATCTCCCCCTGTATATAAGTTCTGTCTCCCCCTGTATATATGATCTCCCTGAAAAATATAACTAAGTTTCTGCAAGAAGAGATGTTAGTAACTTTCTTCCCCTTTGTCATCGACAAAAAGGGTATAATAAACAAGAGAGCGATTAAATAACATAGGACATCACATCCAGAGTATATTATACATTACAAACCATACAAAAAACATACAAGATGAACCAAGTTTTCGTAGCATACATAACACAAAACACATATAAAAGCTAATAGAGATGTTTTAAAGACGTAATATCATAACTATAGATAGAAATAACTACTGAGGAGGTGTATCAGAGTCGGTTTCGTCTCCTTCTTCTTCTGATGATCCTTTATCCTCATCTTTTTCTTCTTCTGAGGATTCCTCTTCCTCATCTCCTTCTACTTCCTGATCTTTATCCGTTCCTTCTTTTTCTTCTTCTTCTTCTTCTTCTTGATCATCATCAACTTGATATTCTTCTCCCTCATGCCTACCATGTTCAACAAATGAAACTCCATGACCACGACTATGGTGAGTACTTTCTCCAGAACTTGTGTTTTCCTCTGAAGTAGACCATGTGAAAGTAGGTGGCATTGGTCGTTTACCTGGATTTTGAACATGTGTGATTGAAGAGGACGCTCCGCAAGAAATTGTATCCCAAAGAATGCCAAAGAAAGACTTAAGCTTGTTAAAACGTTTATCCATTTTGGTGTCTAACTGATCGAGCTTGGTATTGGTTCGCTTGAGTCTTGCTTCTAAAAGAAATTGATTTCTTGCTATTTGTTCAAGAGAATCCTTTGTTGTAGAATTTGGTGAAGGAATCTTAACGTCTTCCGGTCTTGGAGTAGGAGCTTGTGATGAAGATGCTTCAGGAGAACCTCTATGTTTATATTGCTCAAATGGAATAATGGTTAAGCATGGATATGGAAGTTTCATTCTCTTATTTGATACTTTATCAATACACTTAGATATTGAAATCTTGGATTCCGGAGATTTTATTCCGCAATTCATGAGGAGACGCATTAAATATTCATTGTAAAATAAATGTTTCCGAGAACGTTTATTTACCAACGATATCTCATCAAAAATCATATCAATCCAGTTGATATTGATATCACCATATATAGCATATAATGCCTTAAAATTTTCTTTGAAGATGGCATCAAAATTACTGGTTCGTGGTAAGAGAGAATGAACAATACAATGATGGAGAATTCTAGCCGTAGGTCTCAAATTTATTCCTTTAGCACTTGACTTGTGATCTTCAATGAATAAATGACTAATTTTGTCTCTAATATGAATGGGACAGAAATCAGAAGAAAATTTCGTACCATTATTTGAAGATTTAAGAACTTCTTCCATTCGGGACTTGGAGATGAATACTTGTTGATCACATACAACTGACCATAAGCAATTTGATGAATTTGCTGGCTTGTACTTATCCAAATTTAGATTTGCGTAGAATAATTTTATCATAATGTGATTAATCTCAACATTATTGTCCTCAAAACTAAGAAGAGATGCTATTTTTGCTTTGGTTGCAATTTCTTTAACATCATAGAGGAGAAAATCGAAGTATTTGATAAACATCCCTTCATGAATGGTATAATCTTTCATCTTATTCCATCTTGTTATAGCAATCAGATCCTTAAGCCAATGTTTGATTTGAGCATCTATGGGTTGTTGTTGAGAAGTAGAAGAAGAAGTTTTTGATTTCTTTGATTTTGGAGCCATTGAAGAGAAAGTGATGGAATTTGAGGAGTTAGGGTTTGAAGAAAAGTGTTGATTTGAGTAATGAAGAGGTTAAAAACGAAATAGTGTGTTGATATAGGAGGTTGAACCGACTATTGGATGTTTAAAAACAGTATAATCTGAAAACGGTCGACCTAAAATAGTATACCAGTTGACCTAATTAGTTTCTGGTTTGAAATTGAAGAAAAAATGCTAAAATCGGTCGACATAAAATTGTAACCGGTCGACCTGATTCTATGATTTTGAATTTCAAAAATGTAAGAGACCGGTCGACCTGTGCAAAAATTTCGGTCGACACTTTTTTTCATATTTTGCTGAAACTTTTTCGGTCGACATAAAATTTGTGACCGGTCGACCGTGAAAACTCTCTGGAAATTTTTGTGTCTTAAAACCGGTCGACCTAAAATTATTACCGGTCGACCTGTTTGTGTTTCAAGAGACCGGTCGACATCTTTTTTTCAACCGGTCGACCTAGATAATTCTCTGGAAATTAAAAGTGTACAAACCGGTCAACCGAAAATTATCTACCGGTCGACCTTTTTTTTTTTTATGGAAATGAATTTTCAGCCTTTTGTTGATCGAATTCAAAGCCAAACAAAGTATTATTATAAAAATATATAACAAATACATGAAGTAAGAAATAAAAACATTATTAAAAACATTATAAAGCATCTCCTTTGATCCGATATAAAGAACTCATTTTCTTGGTTCCCACAGAGAGTATTTCCCACTAGCGCCTTCATTTTTGTTGAAATTTTTATCCCACGAGTTCGGTGTTCTTGTTGATGATGATGGCATTTGCGTGGGTTCATGAACATTATTCTTGTTTGAACCACAGAAAAGTGAAGCTAGCTGTTCGAGATACGTTAAGCGAGAAGAAGTTAATCTCTGCTCGTAGTACATCTCCCTTTGGAGATCGACTTGGTGTTTTTGATAGTGGTGTATCTCGTCAATCTTTTCTTTGGTTCGTGGGGAACAGAAAAGAGCCTTCTTGCATCGTTTCGATGTTGGAGTATTTCCAGGTGTACGAGAATTCTGATGAAAACCAGGAGGGTGTCCGGTGTCTTAGGGGAGTAGTGTTCTTCGGACTCGGAACTTGTTATGGTGATGTGTGATTTTCGTGCACATTCATCACAGATATGAGCCATGATAATACGTTGTTTAATGGAGATTAGAGAGAAAAGTTGTCTGAGAGCACTCAAAAAAAAAAAAAAAAAATTATAAACATATATATAGAAGGAATTTTCTATTTGGAGAAAGAAAAGAGATGGTTCGTATTTATTTAACCATAGAAAAATTCTCTTCTAAATATAGTAAAAAAAACATTGGTTTCTGAAAAAATAATGTACGAACTCTTGATATATGTTAAAAAGATTTTTACTCTTCGAGTTCTTTTCTTGAAACCAAGCCTAGCTCTCTACGTAAGTTGACAAAACTTGATTCCAGTAGAGGCTTTGTAAATATATCAGCTAGTTGATTTTCCGTATTTACGTATTCGAGATTTATATTACCCTTTTCAATGTTATCTCTCAGAAAATGATGTCGAATATCGATGTGTTTAGTCCGAGAGTGGTTAACTGGGTTTTTGGATAAATTTATCGCACTCGTGTTATCATAATATATAATAGAATTCGATAAGTTTATACCGAAGTCTTTAAGTGTTTGTTGCATATATACAACTTGTGTACATGCTAGTGCCGCTGATATATAAAAAGCTTCACACATCGAAAGTGAAACACAATTTTGTTTCTTACTAAACCAAGACACAAGTGATTTTCCAATAAAATGGCACGTACCACTTGTGCTCTTTCTATCCGTTCGTGATCCTCCGAAATAAGCATCACTATATGATACTAATTAAAATGTACATTCTTTTGGATAGAAAATACCGAAATCTTTGGTATTATTAAGATGGCGAATTATACGTTTCACTGCTCGTAAGTGTGATTCTTTAGGATCGGCTTGAAAACGTGCACACAAACAAACACTCATCATAATATCAGGACGATTTGCCGTAAGATACAGGAGAGAACCGATCATGCTTCGATATAACTTCTGGTCAACATTCTTTCCAAATTCATCTTTTTCAAGATGTGTGGTCGTACTCATAGGAGT
This sequence comes from Allium sativum, assembly GCA_030737875.1. Taxonomy (NCBI): domain Eukaryota; kingdom Viridiplantae; phylum Streptophyta; class Magnoliopsida; order Asparagales; family Amaryllidaceae; genus Allium; species Allium sativum. Next base: position 489,675,590 of record CM060913.1, read on the forward strand.
TGGTTTACCAGATGTATTTTCTAGTCCGAAGCGTTTAACTAGATTTCCGCAATATTTTTCTTGATTGATAAAAATACCATTTGAAAGCTATTTGATTTGAAGACCGAGGAAATATGATAGTTTTCCCATATGTGACATTTCAAATTCTTTGGTCATAATATTTGCAAATTCTTTGCAAAGTTCATCGTTTGTTGAACCAAAGATAATGTCGTCTACATATATTTGGATAACTAATATATCTTTTCGAGAATGTTTAATGAATAAAGTCTGATCAACTTTTCCAATTTGAAATCCAGAATCTATGAGATAGCTTCTTAATCGTTCATACCAAGCACGAGGTGCTTGTTTCAATCCATATAAAGCTTTCTTAAGTTTATATACATGATCCAGATATTTCTCATGTACGAACAAAGGAGGTTGTTCGACATATACATTCTCTTTGATAAACCCATTTAAAAAAGCACTTTTGACATCCATTTGATAAAGTTTGAAATCATGATGACACGCAAAGGATAGTAATATTCGAATAGCTTCTAATCGAGCTACGGGGGCAAAGGTTTCTTCATAATCGATACCTTCTTCCTGGTTATATCCTTGTGATACTAATCTTGCTTTATTTCTAGTAATGTTCCCTTGTTCATCGACCTTATTTTTATATACCCATTTAGTTCCTATAATTGATTGATCAGTCGGCCTTGGAACAAGTTCCCATACATCATTGCGCTCGAACGGGTTTAGTTCTTCTTGCATGGCAATGATCCAGTATTCATCAGTAGCAGCTTCCTTAGGATTTTTAGGTTCAATATTTGAGATAAACGCAACATGACCCATTTAATTAAGTTGACTCCTTGTTCTAATTTGTGATGTTACTTCTCCAATAACATTTTGAACTGGATGATCTCTTAGAATTCTCGGAGGAGATCTAAATCTTGGTGGAGAAGGTACAATAACAGGTTGAGGAATATTCTCAATAATTTCTGAGTCAGAGTCATTATTTGCGATGGTAGGATTATCAGTGACTATAGTTTCTTCGTCATCCGATATTTTATGAGACGGTTTATAGAATTCGTCAAAAGATACATGAAGTGATTCTTCAATAGTTTTAGTTCTCTTATTGAATACACGATAAGCCTTGCTTTGATCCGAATAACCAATAAAGATTCCTTCATCAGCTTTTGAATCAAATTTACCAAGATGATCTTTCGTGTTTAAAATAAAACATTTTGAACCAAAAACTTTGAAGTATGAAATATTTGGCTTTCTTTCATTAAATAATTCATAAGGTGTATTTTTAGTAAGAGGTCGAATGGATACACGATTCAAAACATAACACGCAGTTGCTACAGCTTCTGCCCAAAAATGTTTTGGTAAAGTACTTCCATTTAATAATGCCCTTGCACATTCTTGTAATGTTCGATTTTTCCGTTCTACAACTCCATTTTGTTGTGGAGTTCGAGGAAACGAAAAATTATGATTAATACCTTTCTTTGTACAAAAATGTTCAAATTCATTATTTTCGAACTCTCCGCCATGATCACTTCTTATATTCTTAACCTTAAGTCCTTTTGACTTTTGAATTTTCTTGACGAAGGATTTGAAATGAGTAAACGTGTCACTTTTATTTTTCAAGAAAATCATCCATGTATAACGAGAATAGTCATCAACAATTACAAACACATATCGACTATGATTTATGGATTATATTTGAGTAGGTCCAAATAAATCCATATGCAATAACTCAAGTGGTTGTAATGTTGATATTACCTTCTTAGATTTAAATGATGATTTTGTCAATTTTCCTACTTGGCATGTGTCACAAAGATTGTCAATTTTAAAGCTAAGTTTGGGTAAACCTTTAACTAGTTCGTTCTTGGCTAGCTTGTCAATAGTTCTGAAGTTTATATGACAGAAACGTTTGTGCCATAGCCATGGATTATTATTATTTGCTACAAGACACATATCTGAATTATGATTGATATTCATATTCAGAATATAGATGTTTCTATCTCTATGTCCTTCAAAAGCTATATTTTGATCTTTATCTAAAATACTACATTTATTATCCGAAAAAGAAATGGTAAAACCTTTGTCGCACAATTGACTGATACTTAATAAATTATGTTTCAAATTCTTAACTAACATGACATTTTTAATAAGAGGTAAGTTAGATGTACCAAAATTGCTCACATCACCTTTGCCGATGATATAGCCTTTTGAATTGTCTCCAAAAGTGACTGAGCCACCATCCGAATAAGTAATATTTGTTAATAAGCTCTTGTCTCCAGTCATATGCTTTGAGCAACCACTGTCCAATATCCACTTTCCTCTTTTCTTAAGTGGGACCTGCAAAAAATAAAGTTAAGTCCATGGTACCCACTTTTTATAGGGTCCTAAGAGTTAGGTCTTAGGAGTCCAAACCCATACGGGTCTGGTATCCCCTTTATACAAATAATTTGGATTATGATGCACAATACTCAAAAAGTTTTGAATGTACTTGTTTCTAATAAAACTATTATTTGTTTTAAGAACCCATATTTTTATAGTTTTGACATTCTTCTTTTGAAATTTCACAATCGGTTTTGGTTTGGAATATAATAAACTAAAATTTTTCTTAGCTTCAGTTTCTTGTACTACCTTATTTTTCCTTTTTCTTTTACCAAGATGTTTCTTGATAACTTGTTTCTTATATCCCAACCCTTGCTTATTTGTAGCTGATTGTGAACTCTCAATAATTTTTGTCAAATTTTCTCGACCTTTGTTAAAGTTAGAAACATTTTTAGTAATATCGTCTAACATTGTTTGTAAACTAGCTTTTTCAAGATCTAGAGATTTAACTTTTGCTTTAAGCTCATGATTCTCAGTAGTAATAGTATCATTCTTCTCTTTTTGAACTTCAATTTCTTGAGTCAAAAGAGATAGTTGAGAGTCAATATTAGATGATGATTCTTGAGCCTTTTCAAGTTCCTCTTCTAATATTTTCTTTTCATCTTTTAACATATCTCGTTCAAATTCTACTCTACTTAAATCAGCTTGAGCTTGTTTGCATTTTCGTTTCATATCTTTGAACTTAAATATTAATTTAGCATTTATATCAAGAACTTCTTCAAAAAGTAGGAATTTGTACCTCATCTTCTGCTGCCATGAAACATATATTTGCTTGTTCGTTGTCTGAGTCACTTTCACTATCGGATGAAGATGAGTCTGAATCATCCCATGTTACTGAGAATGCTCTTTTCTTTGATTTTTCCTTCTTGAATTTTTCGAAATTTCCTCTTTTGCTCCAGACAATCTTTTTGCATATGTCCCTTTTTGTGACAATTAAAGCATTCCAGATTCGATGATGATGGTTTATTTGATTCGAACTTCTTTCTGTTATAACGACTAGCTTTTCGTTGCTTTAAGAATTTATTGAATATTTTTGCAATGAATGCTAAATCTTCATCTTCGGAATCTGAGATGTCTTCATCTCTTTCAGCATGAAAAGCAACATTTTTCTTTTCTTCTCTTTGTTCTCTTCTAGCCTACAAGTTAGCTTCATAGGACATTAGATTTCCTATCAATTCATCTGGCTTCATGGTGGAAAGATCATTAGCTTCTTCTATTGCTAATACTTTTCCTTCCCATTCATTCATCAGAGAATGTAGGATTGTTGAAACAACATCAAAATCAGAATATTTTTGTCCTAGACCAATAAGAGCATGATGAATAGTTTGAAATCGTGAATACATTTCATTTATTGTTTCATTCGGCTTCATGTTAAAATTTTGAAATTGACTTTTCAACAAAGCTATTTTTGCTTGTTTAACCTTGTTAGTACCTTCATGAGTGGTCTTTAGTGTTTGCCAAATTTGATAAGCAGTGGTACAGATACTAACACGGTTATACTCATTTTGGTCTAATGCACAAAACAACATATTTATTGCTTTTGCATTTACAGTTGCTGCTGTTTTCTCAACAGGAGTCCATTCTGCATACTCAGTTGTTGGATTAACTATTTCTTTCTGATTAGCATTCCAAGCGTCATAACTTGTTGATTGCATATAAAAAGCCATACGTGTTTCCCAATAGCTATAGTTTAGGCCATTAAAGAAAGGAGGTCTTTGTGTCGATTGACCTTCAGTGTAAGTGGTGTTACTCATACTTGCGTTATTTGCCATATTACTAGAATATATCAAATAACTGTGTTACGGTTATATGATGACCTTGCTCTGATACCAATTGAAAAATCCGAGTGTGTACGACTTGTGCAGGATCTATAATATGGCTATGCGGAATGTATGTGATAACTTAAGCTATTTAATAGTTACGCAGGTAAAAATTCGCAAACAAGAAATATATCACTAACAAATATAAATGCTGTAGATAAAGTAAAGTAGTGTAACGACACCAGGATTTTTATACTAATTCGGACCTCCCGTCCTACGTCCAGTCCGGAAGCTCCTCTTCGGCTTTTCACTAAACAACACCCTCGCTTCACCCGGAGGAACAGGTTCACAACACTACTTGATTTGCGGGCTACAAGTTTACCCACTTGATTTCACGGGCTACAAGCTTACCCACTTGATTTCACGGGCTACAAGCTTACCCACAAGACGATTACAAGAGTTTGACCTTGAATGTGTTCTTTCTTCAACACTGATTAGTCAATGATAGAGTACAACCTTCCTATAATCTTATCCTCAAATATATATTGATGTTTGCAAAGGTTTGGAAGTGGATTATCGAGTTGAATCACAAGTGTGTTAAATATGCTTGGAGATTCAAACGATAATTGAATGCTTTTGAGTGCTTTTAGAATGCTAAGAATAATACAATATAGATCAGAGAATGGAGAGAAAATTCGGTTATTTGATTGATTGAAAACTGATGTATTTATAGTAATTGAGAAGTTGCAATTGTTGGTGAAAAGTTACAATCAAAAGAAATGATTTAAATGAAGAGAAATGGATGCAACTTTTCAAGAAAGTGGATGACTCTTCATGAAATTCAAAAATAAGTCGATAGGAAAAATTAATAGGTTGATAGGTTTTTGACCGTTATTTCAAAAAACTGTTGACATGTTAATTTTAACAGGTTGACCTGTTAAGTTTAAAAAGCTGTTGACCTATTAATTTTAACAGGTTGACCTGTTAAGTTTAAAAAGCTGTTGACCTGTTAAATTTAACAGGTTGACAGGTTTTTGTCAACATACATAAAAATGAGTTTTCATGTATATTTTTGAAGAGAATAAGAAGTATGATTATTTGAGGATAGATTTTAACATAAATAACTCTAAATAACCATCTTCTAACCTATGAAACATTGAGTCTTCTTTTTGTCGATCATGAAGCTCCTTCTTGTCATTAATCAAAATAAGCATTGAAACCGTTGAATCAACAGATTCAAGACCAAACAAAATATCCAAGCCAATCTGAAAATCAATGAAATTACCACCACTGATAAATAGCAGAGTGCTGTAATGAGTATAATATTTCAAGCTTTTCTAAAATGAATTAGAATAAACTCAGAACAACAGAGATGTGTGATATTTCAATTGTTTTCCAGATCTTCAAAAATTTAGAATTCATATTAACAATGTTCAAGATATGATATGAATACATCAACACTGTTATGAATTCAGAAAACAGAAAATAAACCTCAAAACAATTGCAGAATTTACAAGCTTAAATTCAAGATCTGGAAATGGTTAAAACATTAGAGTATTATACAAATGAAGTGAATTTCCAGAATTCTACAATTGGAAGTTTAAGGAAGCCCAGAATAAAAATAATAATATGGCAGTGACAAATCAAAAAAAAAAAAAATGGGGTAGAAGGAGGAATAAACAAAGAAAATAAAAAAATATTTACAAAGTTGAGTTTAGAGATCATACCAGAATATGATGTAAGCAAAAGAATCTCTAACTCAACGTACATGGCTAAGGAACTGTGAATGATACAGAAATATATTCCAGCTTGGTTTCAAATCTCTTTTTGCATAGCAATTCCTTAGCCTCCTCCGGTACCTAACAGTTTATAGAATCGATTGGTCTAACAAAGTTTGTAAAACCACTCACAGTTTTATTCACATATTTTGGTACCCAGACTTGTTTATATAACAATCCTTTTGAATCTACCTTTATACCCTTCGGGACCCAAATATGTTTGAATTTCATGAAGTTTGTTTTATTTCTTTTTGGGATCCAGAATTGTTCAAATGGATTATCATAACACAAATTCGCATAACGTTTATGATCCAAAAAACCTTTGCGATTATCAGAGTTTGAATTTTCATATCGATTCTTTTCAAGATAGTTTGAAAGATTTTTAAAATCATTTGAATTCCGCTTTTCAAAAACATTTATTTTCCCAAATCCAAGACCAATTTTATTTCAAACAAAAGTTTGGTTATGTAATAACATATTCAACAATTTTCCCCATTAGAGAATTTTTCCAAAGATGATTCCAATCGTTGAATTTTGGATTTAAGATCACTATTATCTTTCATTAAGTCTGAACATCGATTGTTAGTGATCTTTCTTTCAGCATCATGTTGTTTCAAAACCAAATTTTCATTTTCAAGTGATTTTATTTTGGCTTGGGATTCTGAGATCTCAGATTCAAATTTGGCTTGTTTTTCAGATGTAGATTTTTCAAAATCTTTGAATTTCATAATTTCTTTTTCAAGCTCTTTCAAAACTAATTCAGATTTCTGTAAATTTTGATTTTCAAAAATCTTATGTTTGGAAATAATATTATCCAACTCCTTTTGCAAAGAATTGTTTTTACAAATTAACTCATCTTCATTTTGTTTAAAATGATAATTTCTTTTTCAAATTTCTGAAGATTTTTACTATGATGAGCTAAATCATTTTTCAAATTGAAACAATTCCTACAATCAATGTTTTCATGTTTTAATTCCAACATACTATTTTTGTTGATCAAATCACGATTTTCAAATTTCAGAAGTTTGTTTTTTTCGTTGGAGTTTATCAACAAGTTTAGTCAAGTCAGTACACATATAAACTAAATCTTCATATGACAAATCTTCTGTTTTGTCATCTGAATCATCTGAAATTTTTTCTGTATATCCTGTCAGACAAAAGTCAAAATCTGAGATGTCCTTCTCTAGTTTTGATCAGTTGTTATCAGTTTTTCCATACAGCGCATCGAGAGTTCTCCAGATATCCTGTGCAGTCAAACAATGAGAGGTAAGATCAAGCTGATTATTACTAAGATAAGAATACATAATATGCATAACACGAGCATTTAAAACTTTATTCCTCTTATCCAGCATATCTCCCTGATTTTCAATAATATTCCAATAATCTAAATTAACAGATTTGAGATGTAATTCGATTTTTGATTTCCAAATAAAAAACCGGTTCCATTGAAAATAATTGGAATATCACTAGACTGACTCTCGCTATACTGACAACTAGGATCCATGATTCTAGGGTTAATGAAATTACCAGGCTCTGATACCACTTGTTGGATCTAGATTAACCCTAGAGGGGGGTGAATAGGGTTTATTGAAAATTAAGCGAGATAAAAAAATCAAATCACAGAATGCAACAGAAAATAAATGTAGAAAAGTAAATGACATAAGATATGCCCAGCTTCGGCAAAATCCTGCCTACTGCTGCATTTCTAAGGTTTCTACTAGGTAATAGAACAGATCCCGCTTACAAGACCATGTAAACTCGCAAACCCCTCGCTCCTATTTTAATCCTACGCTCAAAACCGTAGACTGACCTATATCTTCTAGGTCAGATTTTACCTAGTTTTACAGACTCTAGTAAACTGCCTAGCTTTACAGACGAAACTAGGAAACCCCCTAGATTTTACAGGCTCTATAAACTGTCTAGTTTTGCAGACGAAACTAGAAAACCAATGGACGGTTACAAGTGAAATTAAAATACAACAAAATAAAAACCAAATTAGGAAAACCCCTTATATCTTTGACTCAAAAACATGGTTGGCCCCTTTGTGCTTCTTCAAAACAATATTGGTCTAAACTTTGTTCTTCAATGGCGGCCCCCTAGGATTTTTCTTCTCCTTCGAATTGGCTTTAAGATTGGTTCAAGAAATATGTTGCTCCTTTAGTTGTTCGATGTTGGCTTCATGCTTGAATTCGAAGCTTGATCTTCCTTGCTCCAACTCTGTAAGACTTTTGATTTTACTTGAGAAATGATTGATGGTTTTTTCGTGAGTTGGATGAATTTGCCTGTAAGGAATCGTGTGTAGTAATAGGATTTCAAATCCTTAAATTGCGCTCAAATTTCAATTAAATGGCTTGGCCTGATTGGTTGCTTTCCCTTAGGTTTGCTCGATTCTTCAATTTATTTGCTCTGCTTTTAATGATGAATTTGGACTTGGCTTTGTTCCTTGAATGAATGATGAATTGTTCAACTTTGATGACATGCTCTGAAATATAAATTTTGTCTCTACGGCATGACTTTATTCCAAAAGGAATTGTGGCATATCTGGATATGAACTGAAACATTTGTGGCCCCTTGAGTCATTTCTGGAAAGTGTTGATTTTGTCCTTGTGTGCTTGCTTGATTTCTTGGATGATTTAACTGTCATGTTTTGATCACTGAATTTCTAGAAACAATTTGAAAGTTTCTCTTTGCACTAAAAAAACACAATGATTTTTAGGAAAGAAATAATTGATTCCATTCCATATTTTCCAGAAATTGGTTCATGACATATATATGTAAATATTTAAATGCCTATTTAATCCTCACTTGTATTTCCGGAAAATAAATCAAATGTTTCTCTTGCCATTCAAAACATATGTGATCCCATGTAAAACTGGAAACATGTTAATTGTTGCTATGAGATGTATTATTCCCTAGCCTTCCATTACTGTGTACACATTCTTGTACAAATACTTATGCAAAAAGATTTTCACTAATGTTGATTCTCACCATGTTTGAGTTCATACCCAAAACTGTTTACTGCCATAAATGTGTTCATTTCTGGAAATGGAATATTTTGATTTCTCAAAATATTAAAAACATTCCTTTTATAAAAATGTTTGTTAGCTTGAAATTCTCGGTATTGAATGAATAAATCAATTCTGGAATTTGATTTAAAACATGCCAAAACAAATTGCTTGTTTTATACCGGAATCATATGAATGCATAAATTACTCATTTAACGCTTTCCAATTTTGCCATGCCAATTTAATCTGATTTGAAACTTGAATGCTGATTGTCCAAAAACATTTGCCATATGTGTTCAGGAAATAAATGTGTCCAAAAACATTTGCCTTAAAGTCTTTGCAAACCTTAGCGAAATCTGCTTGTGGATTCTGAGGAGGAGGAGGAGGGACCTCAGTTACGGTGGGGGTGTTTGCTAGGCCCACATTGTTGGCCCTAGCTTCCAAGTACCTCCGGAACCATCCGGGAATGGTCACTCCCTCGGGAAGGTTAAGATCGGCCATACTGAAAAAAGAAAAGATAGATTAAGAATGTGGAAACGAAGGATAGTGCTAATGGCTTTTGGGGAATAGCCTTTTAAAATAACTAGACTTTTCTTGGAAAATACTTAATTGGGTTTGAAAACAGTTTTTCAAAAGGTAAGTTTTAAAAACAATTTTGCTCAAATCTTGTAAACCTTATGCTCTGATACCAAATGTAACACCCTACCTCCGCCAGTGCCACTCTTGCAAGGACACTAGCTTTGGAGGGGCGTTAAACGAGGTAAACATGCATGCAGATTTCTTTTTCACTGTAAATCAAAAGATGATAAGATCACTTTGAATTTGTAGAGAAAGAAAATCTGCATTGAAAACTTGCCAATAGATATACAGTGAGATTTCTTGAGACAATTTAACACTTGCCAAAAAATAAACTTCTTTCTCCATGCTTGATTAAAAAAACCTTTCCTGTTTGTGCTCATATCCTGACTCAATTATGTTGTATGCCTTTTAAGCTTGACATGCTGAATTTGACATTACCATAATAGTTGTTGCATCACTGTTTCATGCTTCACCGTGTTGTGTTCACTTGTCATACACGCTGAAACAAAAAAAATGTACACTGCATGTCCATGCTGAATGAATATAAAACTTGCTTCCACCTTGTTACTTGTTGAACCAGTCTATGTTGCATGTTGTCTTGTGATTTTCCTTGATCTTGAGTTGATCTCTCATGTTTGTCACACATTTTTTTTCATAATTGCAATATGAATGAGTGAAATGCTGTAGTAATGCAATGAATCTATACTAGAGTGATGAGCGTTGTAGTGAGGAACAAATGTACAAAATAAGAAAAATTGTAGTGATATTTGTAATAAACAAATTTGATTGAAATAAAATATTATTTTATTATGTTCAAACAAATTTGTCTATCGTATTTGTGAATATACAATAATGGAGTTAGAATGTTGTACTATTTCAGATGTTGAAATAAAGTATTTAATTGAATAAATATACAGTGAATGTATTCAATTGTGTATAATAGTATTTTATTCAACAAACATTTATTTCTTTGAAACGGTGTAAAATAAAATACTACAATTACAAACACATTTAAATAATATCATATGTTTGTTATCATCAAACAAAAATCATAGAATTGTTAGACACAACAATGCAACCAAGAGAAAGCTTGCGTCAAGGCAACTGCAAGGCAGGGCCATGGAATGGTGGAATTCTGTTAGATGCAACCAAGAGATAGCTTGCGTCAAGGCAACTGCAAGGCAGGGCCATGGAATGGTGGAATTCTATTAGACTTGAAACTCCAGAGGAAGAGATTTCATGGGAGCAATTCCAAGCTGAGTTTGAGGCAAAGTTTATCTCCACAGCTCAGAAGTCTGCTGTATTCAAGAAGTTTGTGGAATTGAAGCAGAATAGTCGTTTTGTGCTTGACTACATTTCTAACTTTGAAGCCTTGTCCAGGTATGCTTGTTCATACATTTACACACCATATCAGAAGAACGGGAAGTTTGTTATGGGTTTGGATACTTATATAGAAAGACCGTTGTTGGAACACCTTGATGCCTCATTTGAGAAAATTGTGGAGAAAGTCGTGAGACATGAGAGCTTGTTTCCGAAAGAGGAAGTTGTTGTTGTTGTTGCAACCAAGGAAGCTCTAAAGCCACATCATAGTGGTAACAATAAGAAGAGGAAGCAGCAATAGCAGAAGGGAACGGATGGCCAGAAGAAGTAGAAAGGGGAGGTGACTTGCTTTAACTATTGGCAGAAGGGCCACTTTTCCAAGAGTTGTAAGAATCCCAAGGCTGAGAAGAAGTGCTTCAAGTGTGGAAAGCCTAGACATGAGAAGAAGGATCGTCCAGAACCAGCTAAGGGAAAGCAGGTTGTGAAGGCATATGCTTTGGAAGCCGTACTATCTTCTTCAAGAGCTCCTACTACAGAGGAGAAGGGAAAGGGTGTTGTCGTTCAAGGTACTCTTTCAGTTAATGGTGTTTCAGTTCGTGTTGTTCGATACTGGAGCATCACATTCTTTCATCTGTAATGATCTTGTGTGCCGCTTGGGTTTTGTAACACCCTACCTCCACCAGTGCCACTCTTGCAAGGACACTAGCTTTGGAGAGGCGTTAAACGAGGTAAACATGCATGCAGATATCACAAGACAGAACATATAAGTAAAACAGAGTAGTAAAGCAGCGGAAAAAACTTGCATTTCAAAACCATAGTCAAGTTACATAAAAGTACTTGGTCATTATTTTCCCATAAAACAAAGTCTAGAACATAAACTGAAAACTGGAAAAAAACATAAAGTAACTATCCCCAAAGTAGCATAAAGCCATAGCATGCTCAAACCATACATGAGCTATCCAGAAAAGCAGCTAAAGATCCAGCTAGGTAACAGTGTTCCCACCCTACAAACCTGGGTGGGGGGGGGGGGGGGAATGGAAGAAAAGAGGCGAAAGAAAACGGGTCAGTCAAAAAGACTGGTAAGTCCTATCTTCTATTAGTATAAAAACTAATAAAGTTAACTGAACATGTAAAACAGAGATGAGATGTAGGGTGATAACTGTCATGGTGAAAAGTTAACAAGATAGATCAAGTGTGGCATCGCATATACAAGGTTAAGTTGCACCAGGTGTGTACTAGTATTCCAATCCATGTCAAGTATAAACAAGAAATGATCCCTTGGTCCAAAGCTGGCCCACATCATGAGATGACCTAAATCGAGGTCCAACTACTCGGTCTAGTCGATCGGCTCCCTATAAGCCTAACTCGTCATGTATCGGTGTCATACGGCTTAATCGTGGAATGTAGTTAACTGTGCTAGGTCCACCCCAGGGTGTATCCAGCCCTAAGGTGTAAACCACAGACACAATTCAAGCACACACAGTTTAAACCTACTGGTGCCCATGTTCAACTCCGGACTTAATGTGCACGACCATGGTCCGCCTGAACAACCGGTGCACCCTTCAGCCGTCTCTTTTGGCCTCTTACAATCAGTTCAGTAATCGTGCCCCAACCCAGCCTAGTCCAGGGTACCCATGATACTTCCAAGTTGGTTACTGCTGAAAAGGACCACGTAACTAGGATTTCAAGTGGGTTAAGTGTGGTTAACCCTATCCTAACCATGTATTGAGTTGGTTAAGTGTATTCAAGCAGTTCATGACTTAACCCTATTGAAACACCCCACCTCCGTTAGGGTCACTCTCAAAGGGAATGCCCTAATTTTGGTGGAGGTTTATAAGTATAAGTCACAGATATACAAGACAGATATAAGAACACATATTTGTAAATAGTGGAAAAACAACAACTTTTATTTCATAAAAGCAAATACGTGTTACAGCAACATCACCATGATTGTCTTACATCCTTTCAAAAAAACATAACTCCTTCAATCTGTCTTTGATTACATTATTTAAAGAAGCATAAAGAAAACATAAATAAACTGCAAAAGCCCCATAGTGGTTGTCCAAAGCCATAGTTCAAAACGGAAAGGTCCAAGCAATACATTCTTTCTCTTCAGGCTGGATATGAAGGCTGGTCAAGCTGCAGTATTCCCTCCCTGTGGACCTGGGGGGGGGGGGAGGGGGGGAAGACGAAAGAAAAGTAGAGTCAGACATAAAGCCTGAGTAAGTCGAGGACTACTCTGTCTATGAATAAAGAACTGGGTATGATAAGTATAAACTAGAAATGGGGAAAGCACTATAAACTTGGTTAAGTTGTCTAGGGTCGAATATACTATCGTACCCCATATTAATCTCTGTACCCATATAAACTAGTTCCCAATAGGCACCCCATAACCAGGGTGAAGTGATCCATTTTACGATGATCGGCTCCTACTCGCATAGTTACATGTGTCTTACGGCCCCCGATGTTGTAGTTACCTATGCTGGTCCCACCATGGGGTGTATCAAGTCCCATGGCAGCGGCCCGACACAACCTTAGAATGCACAGGTATGCTACTGGTGCCCAGTGCTTTATTTTTCTGCGCCGGAGTGTGTGCACGCCCGCACCCCGTTAGAACCTACACTGCTACACCACCGCCGTCGATTTGACCTCTTACAATCAGCCCAGTAATCGTGCCCCACCCTGCCTAGTTTCAGGGTATCATGATACACCTTATAGGGTTACTGCTGAAAAGGGTCCCCCCGCTACTAGGTTTTCTATTTCTAGCCAACATGCTAAGTTGGTTAAGTGTTTTATAACCTAACCCCCCAATCAGTCTGTTTAGTTTAGCATGTTCCATTTTAATTAAGTCTTTAGTTCACTTAATCCTAACAATCCTGACTCAGCCTTAATTGTCTTATTAAAGCCTTGACCTCTCACATTAGACAGGTATTGTTGTGGCTGCCTGTTGCCGGTTGGTTCCGGGCAGTCTTACGCCACAACTCAGTCTAACCTCGGGTCCTTATTGGGCTCCATGTTTAACCACCCACATTGGATAGGTATTGTTGTGACTACTGGACAGCCGGGCGGTTCCGGGCAGGTTTACATCACAACTCAATCGAACCTCGGGTTAAACACATCGTATGTTCTACATTTACATATTTTGTCTTTCTTCTTTATTTTCTTATATGTAAATATTTGCGGCCCATTATTAAAAATCAATGGTGTGAAGGTTACACCAATCATGGGCCCAACCCATACTTGAATTTGGGCCCCTTTACTTTATATTTTCATTTATTAATTAATTTGGCCCAACGCTATTTACCCCCGTTTAAATCGCTCGTTTATTATATATTTGTTGGGCTTAGCCTTTTTAAGCCCAACTTAGCCACGTGAAAAGGGGAGGCTTAAAGCATGATTACATACACAAGAAGGGGAATGTGAACGCATGAACTTGCAACATAACGTTGGAACTACAAAATAGAAACTGGTGTACTTGCATAGTAGTAATGTATACTTTGGTCATAAAGCATAAGTGACATGAATCAAAGCATGTAAACTTGTAGTTGAGATAAGAATCTAAATTGGATATCATTATTGACACATAGTCTTAACTACAACATAAACCTATGTTTTTATTTAGGCATAATGTCAAACATAAGCAAATCATGTTCATAAGATTCCTACATGTTTACTAAGGGGTTTACTTTTGTTACTAATACAAAAGCATAGTTCAACTTGAATTATTCCAACTTAATCATGATTTTAAATCTATTCACCTAACCATGGCGCACATATACTTATGGCATAAATATTTCTAAACATGAAATCATGATTTTTACTTTAGTCATGCAAACTTGCAAATGGGATTTTGAATCTAACCTAGCTATGTACCACATATGTCATCATATAATTCTTGTTAACAATATAGACCTAACATGGTTTTCAATTATGCAAAATATCAATCATAGCCTAGTCCTATTCATAAGTTCGCAAAGAGGTTTTCTAGTACAAAAGTATGGCTTAATACATAGATCATGATGCCAAATTTTCAACATAATTTCATATGAATTATAATAACCCAAATTTGTTCCAATTACTCACAAAAATGATTTTTGTACAAAAATACACATTATGATGGCATAGTAGCAAAACCACAAACTTGCATGAAAAACAACTACATACATGTAGCTTCAACATGAATTACATAATTTGCGAATATTCCAAACGTATACTTGCATAAAACTACCGCAAACATGTAGTTTTTATAATGAATAACATGCTTTGCGAATATCCAAACGTATACTTGCATAAAACTACCGCAAACATGTAGTTTTTATAATGAATAACATGCTTTGCGAATATCCAAACGTATACAATATTCCAAATCGATAAGAATCATAGTAACGCACAAATATGAATTACTTTATCACCACAAATCAAGTATACAAACCAACACAATTATTTGTTCATACCAAAATAATACTCTACTTACAATTGTGTGGCGAATTCTCCAATTTAGGGATTTGGAGATGCGATTCCTTTTGACGTAGGCGTTGATTTGATTTGTCTAATTTTCTTTATGCTTTAGAATTTTCCTCCTAGTCTTCTCCTAAATTGGTGGCTACTCCTAGTCGTTCCTCGGCAGCATGATGGCTTTGTTCTTATTTTTGAATGAATAGATTAGGTTGAGTCTAGGGTCATTTTTATAGAGTTTATGAACTGATTAGGACCATTGATGTTGCTTGAATTGATCGTAGCCATTCATTCGAAAGAGAGACCAATTAGAGCCTGCCACCTAGCCCTAATGACAAAGCATGCTTCTGAAAATCGACCAACATAGACTAGGCTAGCCAGGGTGGACTGGGTTCGACCTGGGTCTGGGCCAGGTCGACAGCCCTGTCGACAGCCCTATCGACCTGGCTAGACCAGGTCGACAGCCCAGTCGACCTGGGTGCCTTAGGCGGGAATTTTCCCGCCCTGGCCAATTGGGCCCGATTTTTAATTTTAAACTTGTTTTTCTGAGCTGTTCGAATTTTAAACTTAATTCAGAAACTTCCGGAGGCTATATCTTCTTCATACGGACTCCGTTTTTCGAAAACTCGGACTCTATTTCGCGTATTTTTCCGAGACGAACGCAATGGCGTATTCCCTTTCCCTTAGTTCTTTGATTTCAAATTAATTATACTTTAATTTGTTAATTTCATAGTTATAGAATACACGGGGTGTTACATTCTCCCCCACTTAAAAGGATTTCGTTCCCGAAATCTTCAAGTTTAGGAAAATGTATATCCTAACATCCAATCATCCATCTACTCATCCATCAAACACGAGCATCCATTGTCCTTAAAAGACTTCTAATGCTTCATGGTCATATGCGAAATGTGTGTGTACATGAACTTATCTAATGCAAAATCAGGCGGTCTACTGATTCAGTTGACCTCCTTAATGCGAATTATGTAAGTGCCATGAATCCATCATGTATGCAAATTTTCCTATTCATGATTCTACATGGGTGCACAATCATTCAATACAAATGCAACATCCATATGACAACACATTAAAGTTCAACCATATACGAATGCAAACATATATGCATATGCAATATGAAGTGACTGAGCCGATCTAAAACCTAGATTGTGTGTGTATATGCAACCACGAGCAACCACTAGCAATTACTTGCAACCACTTGCAACCATCATCCATAACATGTTTCAATTACATGTTTCCATCCAAAGAGGTTTCTAGCTAAAAGATAAGGTCGAGGAAATATACCTAAAAAGATAGATAAAAGCGCGACTTAAGGAAAAAGAAAGATCAAGGATGTACCCTCGAAAAGAAAAGGGTAAGCAGTGCGTATTCTAGCTTCAGTTTCCGAAGTCGCGTCTCCCTCGGCGTCGCTCCACTGAACTTTGACGAGCCTGACTTCGCGGTTGCGTAGCTTCTTCACTTCCGTTCCTAAGATGCGGGTTGGAACTTTTCTTATGGTTGCTTCGCATTCCACTTCGGCCTCTTCGAGGATATTTGGCTCTACCACTTCAGCAGACTCATGTAGACATTTTCGGAGATGTGAAACGTGAAAAACGTTGTGGACTCCGGCCAACCTCTCGGGTAGCTCTAATCTATAGGCCATTTTCCCAATTTTCTCGATGATAGGGAATGGCCCTACGAAGCTTGGTGCCAGTTTTCCTGTGGTTCCAAAACGAACAACGTTTCTTAGCGGAGATACCTTGAGAAAAACTCTGTCTCCAACCTCAAATTCAAGGTCGGTCCTTCTCTTGTCGGCATAGGACTTTTGTCTGTCTTGGGCCATCTTCATCCTTCTTTGTATTAAGTCTACTTTCTCTGAAGTCTCTCGGATCATATCTGGTCCAAGTATGAGCTTATCAGTAGACTCCCACCAACAAGTGGGCGATCGGCACGGTCTTCCATATAAAGCTTCGAAGGGCGCCATTCCGATGGTTGCTTGATAGCTGTTGTTGTAGGCAAATTCCACCAAAGGAAGGTGGTCTTCCCATGTCCCTCCGAAGTCAAGGACGCATAGTCTTAAAAGGTCCTCCAAAACTCTGTTCACTCTCTCTGTTTGGCCGTCGGTTTGGGGATGATAGGCTGTGCTCAAGCATAACTGCGTTCCTACTGCTTCTTGCAAACTCCGCCAAAACTCGCTGGTGAAGATGGGGTCTCGGTCACTAACAATGCTAGATGGTATTCCATGGAGTCGAACGATTTCTTTGAGGTAAAGTGATGCCAGGGATGAGGCAGTTCTTTTACTTTTGACAGGTAAAAAGTGGGCGCTTTTAGTAGGCCTATCCACTATTACCCAAATGCTAGTGTTGCCTCTCCTAGACCTAGGCAGCCCATCGATGAAGTCCATTGATATGCTATCCCACTTCCACTGCGGGACCTCTAGAGGTTGTAGTAGTCCGCCAGGCTTTTTCTGTTCCGCTTTAACCTGTTGGCACACCATACACTTAGAAACGAATTCTGCCACGTCCTTTTTCATGCCGTTCCAGAAGAAAGTCCTTTTTATGTCTTTGTACATTTTATCTCCGCCTGGGTGTATCGTCATCTTGGAGTGATGTGCTTCCTCGAGAACCTTCTTTACTAAATCTTTTGTTTGTGGGACGCATAGTCTACCGTCTCGCCTTAGCAAACCCTTATCGTCGATGGAGTATCTGTTGAGGTGACTTGAAGTCTCACCCCTAATTAGCCTATCAATCATCTCCATAAGCTGAGGGTCTTCGCGTTGTGTCGCCCCTACTGAATCCACTAAAGTTGGGCGCACTTCGAGAGATGCTAGCAAGCCTGGTACAAAATCGGAGGAAGGCCTAAAGTCGAAGCTGGCTATAAACTCTAGGCTTTGTCTTTCAACAAACAACGGGCTTAGGGTCAATTTCTTTCGGCTCAACGCGTCTGCCACTACGTTGCCTTTGCCCGGAGTATAGGAGATTTCGAAATCGTACGAGGCAAGAAACTCCATCCATCTTTGTTGCCTCAAGTTAAGATCCTTCTGCGAGAAAAGATATTTCAACGATTTATGGTCAGTGTAAAGTTCGAACTTCTCACCTAGGAGATAATGTCGCCAAGACTTGAGTGCAAAGACGATGGCAGCTAACTCAAGATCGTGGGTTGGGTAGTTCTTTTCGTGCACTTTCAACTGCCTCCCGCCATAAGCTACTACCCTTCCTTCTTGCATTAAGACGGCGCCTAGCCCTGTCCCACATGCATCCGTATAAACAGTGAACATCTTGCTCCCATCTGGCAGCGTCAAAACTGGGGCTGTTGTAAGAGCTCTTTTCAGTCGTTGGAAAGCAAACTCGCAATCCAAGTCCCAATTGAACACTAAATTCTTCTTGGTCAATTTCGTGAGCGGAGCTGAGATTTTTGCAAAATCCCTTATGAACTTTCGATAGAAACCCGCTAGTCCTAGAAAACTTCGGACCTCAGTCGCATTCCTTGGTGTCTTCCAATCTTGTACCGCCACTACCTTAGCAGGGTCCACTGCTAACCCTTGTTTGGATACTATGTGCCCAAGGAACCTCACCTCTTCTCTCCAAAAGTGACATTTGGAGAATTTGGCTTTTAGTTGATGGACTCGCAAAGTTTCCATGATTGCCCTTAAGTGCTGAGCATGTTCCTCTTCACTCTTTGAAAAGATAAGGATATCATCTACGAAGACGACTACGAACTTGTTGAGGAAATCTCTGAATACCCTACTCATCAGGTCCACGAAGTAAGCAGGTGCATTTGTCAAGCCGAAAGGCATGACAAGCCATTCAAAGAAGCCGTCTGGGGTTCTGAATGCCGTTTTATCGATGCTATCTTCAGCCACCCTTAGCTGATGAAAACCGGTTGTTAAATCGAGTTGGGAGAAAACAGACGCTCCTACAAGCTGGTCAAATAAATCGTCAATTCTAGGGAGAGGGTGCCTATTCTTTTTCGTTAGCTTGTTGAGCTCCCTATAGTCAACACATAGACGGAGTGAACCATCCGCCTTTGTAGCGAACACCACTGGAGCGCCCCATTCTGAAATGCTCCTCCTAATGAACCCCTTTTCTAGAAGCTCTTTAATCTGTTTACTGAGCTCTTTCCTTTCTCGTGGAGCCATGTGTCTAACGGGCAACGCAACGAGCTTTGCATTATCTACAAGATATATGCGGAAGTCTATTTCCCGCTTCAGAGGCAAGCCCTTCACCTCTTCGAAGACATCCGGATATTCCCGGACCACTCTAACTGATTGCAAATTTTCAACAGAGGCATCTAGCGATTCAAGATAACTAAGCATAACCGCATACGAGGGATTACAAGAAATTTCCAAAGTATTACCGAGCTGGGTTAGGAGCCTAACAACCCTTTTCTCACAATCAAGGATGGCCCCATTACTGGATAGCCAATCCATACCCAAAATCAAACCATACCCCGAAAAGCCCAAAACAAATGCACTATATTGAAATTCTACGCTTAGAATAGAAATTTTCAATCCCAAACAGATCATAGACAAATGAGCTGGGCCCCCAATTGGGTTTGAAACAATTAAGGGGTCCTCTACCATACTAGTTTTTAGGTGCAGAGATTCTACTAAAGCAGACGAGATAAAGGAGTGTGATGCGCCAGAATCAAATAAAATGCGAACGTGGTGATCATAAAGATAACCTACACTTTCTACAGAAGTATTTATACCTTGCTGTTGCAAAGGTGGCGCTTCTAGCACATGAACCTGTGCCCCTGAGGTGGATCCAGCCCTCAGCCCTTGTCCTCGTTTCTTTGGGCAATCCTTAGCCCTGTGGCCTGTCTCACCGCAAGAAAAGCACCCACCATTCTCCTTGGCCTTCTTTTTCCGGCAGTCCTTTACTAAGTGCCCCACTTTGCCACAGAAATTACACTTCCTCTTCTCTTTGTTGCCTTTCCCGCCTTTCTTAAAGTCCGTCTTCTTAGGCTGCAAACCCTCTTTCTTCCCTTGAGAGCTTTCTGCCTTTGTCTCCTTCTTACCCTTATCCTCCTCATTCAGCAATGCCATTTGCACCAATCTTTCATACGTGGCCCCCATGGGTATATGGGTCATGGCCAAACTGTATAATGGCTCATTTAACCCTTTGACGAAACGGAGAGCCTTCTTGTGCGGGGTGTTGACTAGGTCTAGCCCAAACCTAGCCAGCTCATCAAACTGATTCACATACTCTCTGACTGTCTTGTTCCCTTGCTTAAGAAATAAGAATTTTTCCAACTGCAAGCTCCTTTCCGCATCCGAGAGAAATTTAGTCTCAAACCTTGCCCTAAAGTCCTCCCATGTCTCCACTGGTCTTTCTGCATTAGTGACTTCCCACCAGTAGGAAGCCTCGCCCTTTAATAGCCATACTGCCAGTTGTACTTTTTGTCTATCTTCTACCTCAAAGATGATAAATAGGTCCTCAGTTTCTTTCAGCCAATTTCTAGCTGCCACGAAGGACTCAGTTCCATGGAAATCCTTTCCTCCCATAGCTTTAAAATCTTTACATATCTTAGCAAATGTGTTTCCCCGTGGAGGAGGTGGAGGAAAAGGTGCTGCTGCAGCTGGATGATTTCCTGTAGCTGGGGGAGGAGGAACGGTAGGACCTGGCTGAGTGGCCCTTGCTTCTAAGAACCGTCTAAACCAACCAGGTATTGGTACACCCTCTGGTAAGTTAAGTTCTTCGGACATGCTGAAACAAAAAGGATAGATTCAAAACAAAGGATAAGATATAGTACCTATGGCTTTGGGGAGTGGACTTTGCCTTTTTATAATAAAATAATATTTTTCTTCTAAAAATGCTTCTTTAAATTTCCTTTTTGAAAATAAATTTTCCAAAACTTTTTATCTTATCAGGTAAACCTATGCTCTGATACCAAGTGAAACACCCCACCTCCGTTAGGGTCACTCTCAAAGGGAATGCCCTAATTTTGGTGGAGGTTTATAAGTATAAGTCACAGATATACAAGACAGATATAAGAACACATATTTGTAAACAGCAGAAAAACAACAACTTTTATTTCATAAAAGCAAATACGTGTTACAACAACATCACCATGATTGTCTTACATCCTTTCAAAAAAACATAACTCCTTCAATCTGTCTTTGATTACATTATTTAAAGAAGCATAAAGAAAACATAAATAAACTGCAAAAGCCCCATAGTGGTTGTCCAAAGCCATAGTTCAAAACGGAAAGGTCCAAGCAATACATTCTTTCTCTTCAGGCTGGATATGAAGGCTGGTCAAGCTGCAGTATTCCCTCCCTGTGGACCTGGGGGGGGGGGGAAGACGGAAGAAAAGAAGACGAAAGAAAAGTAGAGTTAGACATAAAGCCTGAGTAAGTCGAGGACTACTCTGTCTATGAATAAAGAACTGGGTATGATAAGTATAAACTAGAAATGGGGAAAGCACTATAAACTTGGTTAAGTTGTCTAGGGTCGAATATACTATCGTACCCCATATTAATCTCTGTACCCATATAAACTAGTTCCCAATAGGCACCCCATAACCAGGGTGAAGTGATCCATTTTACGATGATCGGCTCCTACTCGCATAGTTACATGTGTCTTACGGCCCCCGATGTTGTAGTTACCTATGCTGGTCCCACCATGGGGTGTATCAAGTCCCATGGCAGCGGCCCGACACAACCTTAGAATGCACAGGTATGCTACTGGTGCCCAGTGCTTTATTTTACTGCGCCGGAGTGTGTGCACGCCCGCACCCCGTTAGAACCTACACTGCTACACCACCGCCGTCGATTTGACCTCTTACAATCAGCCCAGTAATCGTGCCCCACCCTGCCTAGTTTCAGGGTATCATGATACACCTTATAGGGTTACTGCTGAAAAGGGTCCCCCCGCTACTAGGTTTTCTATTTCTAGCCAACATGCTAAGTTGGTTAAGTGTTTTATAACCTAACCCCCTAATCAGTCTGTTTAGTTTAGCATGTTCCATTTTGATTAAGTCTTTAGTTCACTTAATCCTAACAATCCTGACTCAGCCTTAATTGTCTTATTAAAGCCTTGACCTCTCACATTAGACAAGTATTGTTGTGGCTGCCTGTTGCCGGTTGGTTCCGGGCAGTCTTACGCCACAACTCAGTCTAACCTCGGGTCCTTATTGGGCTCCATGTTTAACCACCCACATTGGATAGGTATTGTTGTGACTACTGGACAGCCGGGCGGTTCCGGGCAGGTTTACATCACAACTCAATCCAACCTCGGGTTAAACACATCGTATGTTCTACATTTACATATTTTGTCTTTCTTCTTTATTTTCTTATATGTAAATATTTGCGGCCCATTATTAAAAATCAATGGTGTGAAGGTTACACCAATCATGGGCCCAACCCATACTTGATTCGCAAAGAGGTTTTCTAGTACAAAAGTATGGCTTAATACATAGATCATGATGCCAAATTTTCAACATAATTTCATATGAATTATAATAACCCAAATTTGTTCCAATTACTCACAAAAATGATTTTTGTACAAAAATACACATTATGATGGCATAGTAGCAAAACCACAAACTTGCATGAAAAACAACTACATACATGTAGCTTCAACATGAATTACATAATTTGCGAATATTCCAAACGTATACTTGCATAAAACTACCGCAAACATGTAGTTTTTATAATGAATAACATGCTTTGCGAATATCCAAACGTATACTTGCATAAAACTACCGCAAACATGTAGTTTTTATAATGAATAACATAATTTGAGAATATCCAAACGTATACAATATTCCAAATCGATAAGAATCATAGTAACGCACAAATATGAATTACTTTATCACCACAAATCAAGTATACAAACCAACACAATTATTTGTTCATACCAAAATAATACTCTACTTACAATTGTGTGGCGAATTCTCCAATTTAGGGATTTGGAGATGCGACTCCTTTTGACGTAGGCGTTGATTTGATTTGTCTAAGTTGCTTTATGCTTTAGAATTTTCCTCCTAGTCTTCTCCCAAATTGGTGGCTACTCCTAGTCGTTCCTCGGCAGCATGATGGCTTTGTTCTTATTTTTGAATGAATAGATTAGGTTGAGTCTAGGGTCATTTTTATAGAGTTTATGAACTGATTAGGACCATCGATGTTGCTTGGATTGATCGTAGCCATTCATTCGAAAGAGAGACCAATTAGAGCCTGCCACCTAGCCCTAATGACAAAGCATGCTTCTGAAAATCGACCAACATAGACTAGGCCAGCCAGGGTGGACTGGGTTCGACCTGGGTCTGGGCCAGGTCGACAGCCCTGTCGACCTGGCTAGACCAGGTCGACAGCCCAGTCGACCTGGGTGCCTTAGGCGGGAATTTTCCCGCCCTGGCCAATTGGGCCCGATTTTTAATTTTAAACTTGTTTTTCTGAGCTGTTCGAATTTTAAACTTAATTCAGAAACTTCCGGAGGCTATATCTTCTTCATACGGACTCCGTTTTTCGAAAACTCGGACTCTATTTCGCGTATTTTTCCGAGACGAACGCAATGGCGTATCCCATTTCCCTTAGTTCTTTGATTTAAAATTAATTATACTTTAATTTGTTAATTTCATAGTTATAGAATACACGGGGTGTTACACCTATCAATACATCGGGTTTAATTGGTTAAGTATATTCAAGTAGTCCATGACTTAACCATACCAATCCATCGTGTTTAATTGGTTAAGTATATTCAAGTAGTCCATGACTTAACCCCTATCATGTGGCATTAATTAATTTAATGCACCCAACCTCTCACATTAGACCTTGTTGTGGTTACTAGTTAAGCCGGGCGGGTCCGGGTAGCTTTACACCACAACTTAGTCTAACCTTGGGTTTCAAGTGCGACATGACCAACTACTCACATTGGGTCCTATTGTTTGTAGCCACTAGTTAAGCCGGTCGGTTCCGGGTAGATTTATGCTACAAACTCAACCCAACCTCGAGTTGGCCATTCTCATGTTTTCTAAGTGTCATGTCCATCATTATGTTTACAAACATAATCACAAGTCAATGTTCATGTCATATTTTAAAACCATGTTTTCATGTCATTAATATTACCCAACCCAACGCATTCCCATCGCATGTACGTTTCGCATAACATAACATAGATCAAAAGAGGGAACTTGGCAAAGCATGACAAAAGGGCATAAGGTAATAAGGTTGGCCACAAGTTAAACATGGTGGCATATGAGGCATAAATATGTTCATTTAAACTTGCATGTTACATGCATAACATACAAACTTAGCGAATATGTGATATATGGTCCTAGATGACATAGGATGATGACTAGAAGTTCGCATATAACATTATATGCAAGATAACACAAAGTTTATGAGAGTTTCTATGTTGCTTAATGCAACATTTCTAATCAAAGCTCATAGCTTTCTATGCATAAGGCAAAGGTGATAGCTTTACAAACATGCATATATATTTATGCATAACATGATAGGATCAAAGCACATATCATACTTAGGCCCAAACTCAACTTGCAACATGTCATATTTAACTTCATAGTTAGAATCTAAGAGTAGTATAGGGCTTACAATGCTATGAAGACTAGAATAAATATAAAATAAGATTGAGACGAAGCCACACTAGCAAATCCGCAACCAAAGACGATAAACTCCACTTCAAGACTTGAGAACAAGAAGGAATAACCCCAAAGACAAAGAAAGATGGCTCTTTTACTTAAGAAAGATGGCTCCTTTATGACATAGATTGATTTGAGACACTCGTGCTCTCATGAAGAAGGTGGAGGCCATGATTAGTGAACATTTGGGCAGCATTTAGTTGTAGGAATGATTAATGAGGGTTTAGGCTAGGTCTAGGGGTCTTTTTATAGAGATTAGGGGTAGTCTAGACCATAGGATTAACCCTAAATCGAATCTGAGCCATCAACTCCCGTCAGAAACTTCCAGAACAAGACCCAACATGTCAAAATGGTGCACCAGAAAAACTGGTCCAACCGGGGGGGGGGGGTCGACATGGGTGTCGACCCATTGGGGGGGGGGTCGACACTGGTGTCGACCCTGCCTGGGGAGGGAAAATTCCCGCCCATTCTGCCTTGGTTGTAATTCGAATCTGAATTCGAATTTGAACTGTTTTCGGGCTTGGAATTTTCTGAAAACTTCATTGGGCCATAACTTGGTCATACGGACTCCGTTTTTCGAAAACTCGGACTCTATTTCGCGTATTTTTCCGAGACGAACGCAATGGCACAGCCCGTTTCCCTTGATTCAGATTTTACGATTTAATTCTGCCTTGAATTATGTTATATCTTGTTATTCAAAATATGGGTTGTTACATCCTCCCCACCTTAAAGGATTTCGTCCCCGGAATCTCTAAGTTAGGAAGAACGTATCCTACCATCCATCATCCATCTACTCAAAACATCATCCACAAGTAACCATTGTCCTTATAAAGATTCTAAATGCTGTATGAACATATGCAAAAGGTGTGTGTATATGTACTTATCTAATGCAAAAAATCAGGCGGTTACTGATTCAGTAAACCTCCTTAATGCAAAGTATGTTAGTGAAATGAGTCCATATGTATGCAAATTCCTATCATAATTTATAATCTCTACATGAGTGCACATAACATTCATTCATATGCAACATCCACGTGATAGCACAACAAGTTTCATCCATGAATAAGCATAAACACTCATGCATATGCAACATGAAAGTGTGTGAGCCGATCTTAGTGCCTAATGTGTATCATGCATCCACGAGTATCCACTTGCAAACACTTGCAACCACTTGCAACCATCAAGCATAACATGTTTCAAATACATGTTTCATCCAAAGGGTTTCTACCTAAGGTTCTCATGACAAGGTTAACGAGATAACAAGATAAACACGGATAGCAAAAAGAAAGATATGCTAATTAGGAAAGGAGATTGAGAATGTACCCTCAAAAAGGAATGGATAAAGCCCACGCATCTTCTCCTCGGTTTCCCAAGTTGCATCTTCGTCGGCTTCACTCCACTGAACTTTCACCAATTTGACTTCTCGATTCCTTAACTTCTTGATCTCCGTTCCCAAGATACGAATCGGAGCTCTTCTCAAGGTTGCCTCTTTCTCTACCTCCACGTCTTCAAGAATGCTTGGTTCAACCACCTTAGCGGACTCATGTAAGCACTTTCGGAGATGCGAGACATGAAAGACATTATGCACTCCGGCTAGCTTCTCGGGCAATTCCACCTTATAGGCCATCTTTCCAATTCTCTCTATGATAGGGAAGGGTCCTACGAACCTTGGTGCCAGCTTCCCAATTGCTCCAAAACGTACCATATTACGCAAAGGAGAAACCTTCACGAAAACCATGTCTCCCACTTCAAATTCCAAATCTGCCCTTCGCTTGTCAGTATAGGATTTCTGTCTATCTTGGGCCGCTTTCATCCGTCTTCTCACCAATTCAACTTTCTCGGATGTGTCCCGTATCATATCGGGCCCAAGTATAAGCCTATCTGTTGTCTCCCACCAACAAGATGGTGACCTACACGGCCTCCCATACAAAGCTTCAAATGGTGCCATCCCTATGCTGGCTTGATAGCTATTATTATAGGCAAACTCTACAAGAGGAAGGTGGTCTTCCCAAGTACCAGCAAAGTCAAGAGCACAAAGCCTCAAAAGATCTTCTAGCACTCTATTCACCCTTTCGGTTTGGCCATCCGTCTGGGGGTGATAGGCTATACTCAGATTCAATCGTGTACCCATCGCTTCTTGCAAACTATTCCAGAACTGGCTAGTGAAAATTGGGTAACGATCGCTAACTATGCTAGAAGGAACTCCATGCAACCGCACTATCTTCTGAAGATAAATAGATGCTAGCCATGATGCGGTCCTCTTGCTCTTTACTGGAATGAAATGAGCACTCTTCGTAAGTCCGTCAACTATGACCCATATGCTCGTGTTCCCTTTCCTTGACCAAGGCAATCCATCCACAAAATCAATAGAAATACTCTCTCACTTCCATTGCGGGACCTCCAATGGATGTAATAGCCCACCTGGTTTCTTTGACTCGGCTTTCACTTATTGGCACACCATGCACTTTGAAACATACTCTGCCACATCTTTCTTCATTCCGGCCCAAAAGAAAATGCGCTTCATATCTCTATACATCTTATCTCCTCCAGGATGTATAGTCATCTTCGAGTGATGTGCTTCTTCGAGAACTTTATGCACCGAGTCTCCTACTTGTGGAACGCATAGCCTTCCATCACGCCTTAGCCAACCCTTGTCATCAATAGTATATCTAGCAAGGTGACTAGACGTCTCACCACGGATCAACTTGCCCATGATCTCCACTATCCGCGGGTCTTCCTTCTGGGAAGCCCCAACTTGATCAAGAAGTGTGGGTATAAGCTCAAGGGATGCTAATGAACCGGTCATCGACTCAACAGTCGTCGTGAAATCAAAGGTTGCCAAGAACTCTAAGTTCTTCATCTCAATAAACAAGGGACTCAAAGTCAACCACCTTCTGCTTAGTGCATCTGCCACAACATTACCCTTGCCAGGGGTGTAAGCTATCCCGAAGTCATATGATGCCAAGAATTCCATCCACCTTTGCTGCCTTAGATTCAGATCTTTCTGCGAGAAGAGGTACTTGAGTGACTTGTGATCAGTATATAACTCAAACCTTTCGCCTAGAAGATAGTGGCGCCAGGACTTGAGTGCAAAGACGATCGCCGCCAACTCCAAATCATGAGTGGGATAGTTCTTCTCATGTACTTTAAGTTGCCTACCCCCATAACATATCACTCTTCCTTCTTGCATTAGAACAGCACCTAACCCCGTGCCACATGCATCAGTGTACACGGTAAACATCTTACCGCCATCGGGTAATGCCAAAACTGGAGCTGTGGTAAGAGCCTTCTTGAGCCTTTGAAAAGCAAGCTCACACTCTAAGTCCCATACAAAGACTAAGTTCTTCTTCGTCAACTTAATAAGAGGGGCCGAACTCTTAGCGAATTCCCTGATGAACTTCCTATAGTAGCCCGCCAGACCGAGAAAGCTTCTCACTCCGGTTGCATTCCTAGGAGTCTTCCAGTCTTGAACCACCACCACTTTCGCGGGATCCACCGCTATGCCTTGCTTAGAAACAATATGTCCAAGAAACCGAACTTCCCTTCTCCAAAAATGACATTTGGAGAACTTGGCTTTCAACTGATGCGCTCTAAGCGTATCCATCACCTCCTTGAGATCCCTAGCATGCTCTTCCTCACCCTTTGAGAAGATCAGAATATCATCCACGAAGACAACAACAAACTTGTTAAGGAACTCCCTGAACACCCTACTCATCAAATCTACGAAGTGGGCGGGTGCATTAGTCAAACCGAATGGCATGACAAGCCATTCAAAGAATCCATCTGGAGTCCTAAACGCAGTCTTATCAATACTATCCTCAGCTACTCTAAGCTGATGGAAACCGGTGGCTAGATCGAGCTGAGAGAAAACAGAAGCACCAACAAGCTGGTCAAAGAGATCATCAATCCTCGGTAACGGGTGCCTATTCTTCTTTGTCAGCTTGTTCAACTCTCGATAATCAACATATAGACGAAGCGAACCGTCCGCCTTAGTAGCGAATGCCACCGGAGCACCCCATTCCGAAATGCTTCGCCTAATAAAATTCTTCTCAAGCAGCTCCTTGATTTGCTTACTGAGCTCCTTTCTTTCTCGTGGGGACATGTGCCTAACGGGCAATGATACTGGCTTGGCATTATCAACAAGATAAATGCGAAAATCTATCTCTCGTTTAGGGGGTAACCCCTTAACCTCTTCAAAGACATCAGGATATTCTCGAACCACCCTTACAGATTGCAGATCATTGATGGACGAGTCAAGAGATTCAAGATAACATAACATGATGGGACATCTAGGGTTATAAGAAATTTCTAGGGTATTACCAAGGCGAGTCATGGGCCTCACCACCCTATGCTCACAATCGAGAATGGCTCCATAAATGGACAACCAATCCATGCCCAAGATCAACCCGTATCCCGTGAACCCGAGAACATAAGCATTACACGTGAATCCTACGGTCAAGATAGAAATCTTCAAATCCACACAAATCATAGATAGATGGGCGGAACCCCCAATTGGATTTGAAACACTAACGGGATCCTCCACTAGGCTAGTACTTAGGTGCAAACTTTCAACAATGTCAGAAGAAATAAAACTATGCGATGCGCTAGAATCAAATAAAGTGCGAACAGGAAAGTCAGAAATATAAACAAGACTTTCTACAGAAATACTACCTCGGTCCTGAACTGGAGCGGTATTGAGAGCATGCACTTGCCCTCCAGAAGGTCCTGCACGCTGATTGTGCCCTTGCCCTTGTCCGTGTTTCTTGGGGCAATCCTTGCTAAGGTGTCCAGGCTCTCCACAGTGAAAGAATTCGCCCAAATTCCTCTTCTTCTTTCTGTAATCCTTGGCTATGTGCCCAACAATCCCACAGAAGTTGCATTTTCTTGGGTCCTTTGCCTTGGCCTTGTTGCCCTTGTTGTTCTTGTTGTTCTGATTGCCCTGATTTCCTCCCCACTTAGAGTCTGTCTTCTTGGTTTGAGTCTCATTAGGCTTGACTTCCTTCTTGCCATTCTTATCGTCTCCTTGAAGCAATGCCATGTCTACTAGGCCTTCAAAAGTGGCCCCCATGGGTATATGAGAGAGGGCTAAACCTTGTAATGGCTCATTCAACCCTCGTGCAAAGCGTAAAGCCTTCTTCTGGGGAGTATTAACCATGTCCAAACCGAATCGAGCGAGCTGGTTAAACTTATTCACATACTCCCTCACTGTCATGTCCCCTTGCTTCAAAGATATAAACTTCTCCAATTGTAGATTCGCCTCAGCTGACGATAGAAACTTAAGCCCAAACCTCGTCCTAAAGTCGGCCCAAGTCTCTATAGGCCTTGTAGCATTGGTGACCTCCCACTAATAAGCAGCTTCTTCTTTTAATAGCCATGCTGCCAATAAAACCTTTCTATGGTCTTCCACATCAAAGATAGCGAAAAGATCCTCAGTTTCTTTCAACCAATTTCTTGCCTCCACAAATTCTCCGTCCCAATAAAATTCTTGCCACCCATCGCCTTAAAGTCTTTGCAAACCTTAGCGAAATCTGCTTGTGGATTCTGAGGAGGAGGAGGAGGGACCTCAGTTACGGTGGGGGTGTTTGCTAGGCCCACATTGTTGGCCCTAGCTTCCAAGTACCTCCGGAACCATCCGGGAATGGTCACTCCCTTGGGAAGGTTAAGATCGGCCATACTGAAAAAAGAAAAGATAGATTAAGAATGAGGAAACGAAGGATATTGCTAATGGCTTTTGGGGAATAGCCTTTTAAAATAACTAGACTTTTCTTGGAAAATACTTAATTGGGTTTGAAAACAGTTTTTCAAAAGGTAAGTTTTAAAAACAATTTTGCTCAAATCTTGTAAACCTTATGCTCTGATACCAAATGTAACACCCTAACTCCGCCAGTGCCACTCTTGCAAGGACACTAGCTTTGGAGGGGCGTTAAACGAGGTAAACATGCATGCAGATATCACAAGACAGAACATATAAGTAAAACAGAGTAGTAAAGCAGCGGATAAAACTTGCATTTCAAAACCATAGTCAAGTTACATAAAAGTACTTGGTCATTATTTTCCCATAAAACAAAGTCTAGAACATAAACTGAAAACTGGAAAAAAACATAAAGTAACTATCCCCAAAGTAGCATAAAGCCATAGCATGCTCAAACCATACATGAGCTATCCATAAAAGCAGCTAAAGATCCAGCTAGGTAACAGTGTTCCCACCCTGCAAACCTGGGTGGGGGGAGGGGGGGGAACGGAAGAAAAGAGGCGAAAGAAATCGGGTCAGTCAAAAAGACTGGTAAGTCCTATCTACTATTAGTATAAAAACTAATAAAGTTAACTGAACATGTAAAACAGAGATGAGATGTAGGGTGATAACTAGCATGGTGAAAAGTTAACAAGATAGATCAAGTGTGGCATCGCATATACAAGGTTAAGTTGCACCAGGTGTGTACTAGTATTCCAATCCATGTCAAGTATAAACAAGAAATGATCCCTTGGCCCAAAGATGGCCCACATCATGAGATGACCTAAATCGAGGTCCAACTACTCGGTCTAGTCGATCGGCTCCCTATAAGCCTAACTCGTCGTGTATCGGTGTCATACGGCTTAATCGTGGAATGTAGTTAACTGTGCTAGGTCCACCCCAGGGTGTATCCAGCCCTAAGGTGTAAACCACAGACACAATTCAAGCACGCACAGTCTAAACCTACTAGTGCCCATGTTTAACTCCGGACTTAATGTGCACGACCATGGTCCGCCTGAACAACCGATGCACCCTTCAGCCGTCTCTTTTGGCCTCTTATAATCAGTTCAGTAATCGTGCCCCACCCCAGCCTAGTCCAGGGTACCCATGATACTTCCAAGTTGGTTACTGCTGAAAAGGACCACGTAACTAGGATTTCAAGTGGGTTAAGTGTGGTTAACCCTATCCTAACCATGTATTGAGTTGGTTAAGTGTATTCAAGCAGTTCATTACTTAACCCTATCAATACATCGGGTTTAATTGGTTAAGTATATTCAAGTAGTCCATGACTTAACCCTACCAATCCATCGTGTTTAATTGGTTAAGTATATTCAAGTAGTCCATGACTTAACCCCTATCATGTGGCATTAATTAATTTAATGCACCCAACCTCTCACATTAGACCTTGTTGTGGTTACTAGTTAAGCCGGGCGGGTCCGGGTAGCTTTACACCACAACTTAGTCTAACCTCGGGTTTCAAGTGCGACATGACCAACTACTCACATTGGGTCCTATTGTTTGTAGCCACTAGTTAAGCCGGTCGGTTTCGAGTAGATTTATGCTACAAACTCAACCCAACCTCGAGTTGGCCATTCTCATGTTTTCTAAGTGTCATGTCCATCATTATGTTTACAAACATAATCACAAGTCAATGTTCATGTCATATTTTAAAACCATGTTTTCATGTCATTAATATTACCTAACCCAACGCATTCCCATCGCATGTACGTTTCGCATAACATAACATAGATCAAAAGAGGGAACTTGGCAAAGCATGACAAAAGGGCATAAGGTAATAAGGTTGGCCACAAGTTAAACATGGTGGCATATGAGGCATAAATATGTTCATTTAAACTTGCATGTTACATGCATAACATTCAAACTTAGCGAATAGGTGATACATGGTCCTAGATGACATAGGATGATGACTAGAAGTTCGCATATAACATTATATGCAAGATAACACAAGGTTTATGAGAGTTTCTATGTTGCTTAATGCAACATTTCTAATCAAAGCTCATAGCTTTCTATGCATAAGGCAAAGGTGATAGCTTTACAAACATGCATAGAATATATTTATGCATAACATGATAGGATCAAAGCACATATCATACTTAGGCCCAAACTCAACTTGCAACATGTCATATTTAACTTCATAGTTAGAATCTAAGAGTAGTATAGGGCTTACAATGCTATGAAGACTAGAATAAATATAAAATAAGATTGAGACGAAGCCACACTAGCAAATCCGCAACCAAAGACAATAAACTCCACTTCAAGACTTGAGAACAAGAAGGAATAACCCCAAAGACAAAGAAAGATGGCTCTTTTACTTAAGAAAGATGGCTCCTTTATGACATAGATTGATTTGAGACACTCATGCTCTCATGAAGAAGGTGGAGGCCATGATTAGTGAACATTTGGGCAGCATTTAGTTGTAGGAATGATTAATGAGGGTTTAGGCTAGGTCTAGGGGTCTTTTTATAGAGATTAGGGGTAGTTTAGACCATAGGATTAACCCTGAATCGAATCTGAGCCATCAATTCCCGTCAGAAACTTCCAGAACAAGACCCAACATGTCAAAATGGTGCACCAGAAAAACTGGTCCGACCGGGGGGGTCGACCCCTGGGTCGACATGGGTGTCGACCCATTGGGGGGGGTCGACACTGGTGTCGACCCCTGTGTCGACCCTGCCTGGGGCGGGAAAATTCCCGCCCATTCTGCCTTGGTTGTAATTCGAATCTGAATTCGAATTTGAACTGTTTTCGGGCTTGGAATTTTCTGAAAACTTCATTGGGCCATAACTTGGTCATACGGACTCCGTTTTTCAAAAATTCGGACTCTATTTCGCGTATTTTTCCGAGATGAACGCAATAGCATAGCCCGTTTCCCTTGATTCAGATTTTACAATTTAATTCTGCCTTGATTTATGTTATATCTTGTTATTCAAAATATAGGTTGTTACAGGTTTGGAAACCGAGATTTGTGATAAACCATTGATCATGACTAATCCAGCAGGGGGTTCGTCTAGTTTGTGCATGTTGTGCCGTGGTCTAGTGTTGTCAAGTCATGGTTGCTCTTTTTGTGTGATTGCTTTGAGTCGAACTTCGCTGGGTTTGGGATCATCTTGGGCATAGATTGGCTCAAGAGGTATGCGGAAAGAGTAAATTGCGAGAAGCTAGAGGTGAGGGTCGGGGATGTGGTAGGGCGAAAGGCGTTAATTAGATATAAACCCGAAGATGCAGTCTTCGTAAGCTATCTATATTCGGTTGGGATTCCAAAGGAAGACTGGTCATCTGTGCCGATTGCTAATGAGTATAAGGATGTCTTTGACAAGGTCAAAGGTTTGCTGCTGCATTGTAAGATCGAGTTTAGGATCGATTTGGTCGAGGGTGTTAGACCAATCGTTATGCCTCTTAGGCGAATGGCTCCTAAGGAACAACGAGAGTTGGAGGTGCAAGTTCGTGACCTTTTAGGAAATGGATTCATTCAGAGAAGTGTTTACGAATGGGGTGCACCAGTGGTGTTGCAAACAAGGCGGATGGCTCATTAAGATTGTGTATGGACTATCATGAGCTAAACAAGGTGACCAAGAAG
The DNA here is from genome assembly GCA_030737875.1 of Allium sativum. NCBI lineage: Eukaryota > Viridiplantae > Streptophyta > Magnoliopsida > Asparagales > Amaryllidaceae > Allium > Allium sativum. The sequence continues at coordinate 489,709,798 of CM060913.1, forward strand.
AACAAGTATCCATTGCCAAGGATAGATGACTTGTTCAATCAGCTTCACGAGGCCAAAGTGTTTTCTCAGATGGATTTGGCGGCGGGATTTCACCAGTTAAGGGTAGCAAAGCATAGTGTACCGGAGACTTCTTTTAGGACACCATCCAGTTTCTTTGAATGGTTGGTGATGCCATTCGGGCTAAGTAATGCGCCAGCGTATTTTGTGGATCTTATGAATAGAGTTTTCAAAGATCAGTTGAACAAGTTTGTGCTTGTGTTCATGGATGATATTCTGGTTTACTCTCGGAATGAGGAAGAGCACAATATGCACTTGCAAGTTGTGTCGGAAATCTCGCGAAAGCATCAGCTGAGAGCTAAGCTTTCAAAGTGTCACTTCTAGAAGAAGGAAGTGAGGTTCTTATGCCATGTTATTTTTGTAAATGGGATAGCGGTTGACCCCACTAAGGTGGCAGCCAAGGTTTTGAATCTCGGATATCGGTCGCGTTTCATCTCAGGGATTTTATAAACTCGGTCTCGTATCGGGGGAGATCTCGGACGAGATGAGTCTAATTCGGGAGCTCATCTCGGATTTTCATCTCGGGTCTGAAAGTCCATGTCGGAACAATCTAGGGGTACATGATATGTTAAAAATGATATTTTAACAAAATGATTTTTATGAATGCTATTAAAAACATAGTAACTTAAACCTAAAATGCAAAATAACTTTATTATTCTTTATTTTGTGAAAGATCATTCATACTCTAAATCGTAATATGCTTAAAATTGAAATATTGTTAGATAGGAAACATTAAAAGGATCCAAAATATTAAAGAATTCAGCATAAATAGACCATAAAATGCATAATTTCATAGGTAACATGTATGTAAAAAGACGAATATGAAATCATAAGCATTGTAAAACTTATATGAACATACAATATAGTCATTTAACTTGCAAAATGTAAAATAACAAAAGATTGCTATCGCTAGATTTGAGTTTTTAAATTATTGTTCTAATTCAGGCATAGATTTAAATTTTAACCAAAAACACTAAGATCTCGGATGATATTCCAGTATTTCATCTCGGTTGATATATCGTTCGATATTGCAATATCTCGGGCGATATATTCGAAAGGAGATTTAGAGTGATATTTGCTATTTCGTTTCAGAAGGAGCCCAAAATGAGATCTCGGGCGATATTTGCGAGATTTGAAACAGTGGTGGCAACAATCCAGGACTAGGATAGACCTAAGAATGCGATGGATGTTTGGAGTTTCCTTAGGTTGGAAGGATATTGCCGACGGTTTATCAAGGATTTCTCCAAGATAGTTGCACCATTGACAGGGTTAACGAAGAAGAACCAAGTGTTCATATGGGATGCAAAGTTTGAGCAAGCATTTGGAATCCTAAAAGAGAGAGTGACGAGTTCTCCTGTGTTGGCCATTCCAACTGGGAATGAAGAGATGATTGTGCATACTGATGCATGTGGTACTGGGCTTGGAGCAGTGCTGATGCAGAAGAATAAGGTTGTGGCCTACGCGAGTCAACAGCTAAAGCCGCATGAGAGGAATTGTCTAACTCATGATTCGGAGTTGGCGGTGATTGTGTTTGCTCTGAAGATGTGGAGACGTTACTTATTGGGAGTTCGATTCGAGTTGTTTACGGATAACAAGTCATTGAAGGATCTTTTCTCCCAAAAAGGTTTGAATCTTCGGTAGCAAAGATGGTTGGAGTGTCTAGCATCGTATGATTTTGATATAGCCTATACATCTGGTAAAGGTAACGCGGTTGCGGATGCATTGAGCCGAATACATGCCAGTTTGGAAGCGATGTTTTCGGAATGGAAGAGCCTGGAGTATTTTGCAAGGTTTGATTTCAAGCCACGATGTGAGTTGGAACCTGAAATGTTGGCAAGCTTATCAATAAGACCTACTCTTATTGAAAGGATTGGCAAGAGCCAAAAGCAAGACGCAAAGCTGGTCGAGTTTATCTAGAAGCTAGAGTCAGAAAGTAAAGAGTTCGAGGTCGATCGAGAAGGTTGGCTTCGAAAGAACGGGTGATTGGTTGTTCCTGATATCGACGGATTGAGGGATGAGGTTCTGAGAGAATGTCATCACTCGAAGTTGATAATTCATCCCGGTGGTAATAAGATGTATCAGGACATGAAGAAAAACTACTACTGGGAAGGGATGAAAAGAGATATTGAAAAGTTCATTTCCAAATGCATGAAATGTCAGTTGGTGAAAGCTGAACAGAAGAAGCCGAGTGGGTTGCTTCAACCATTAAAGGTTCCTACATGGAAGTGGGAGCTGGTATCGATGAATTTCATCGATGAGCTACCTAGATCCAGGACAGGAAACGAAGGAATTTGGGTCATCGTGGATCGTTTGACCAAAAGTGTAAGGTTCATTCCTGTCAAGTCGACTAGGACAACATCAAGTTGCCTGAGCTTTATGTGAAATGGATAGTTCAATTCCATGGTATTCCGAAAAGCATAGTTAGTGATCGAGATCCATTGTTCACAAGTGAATTTTGGAAGAGTTTGCAAGAAGCTTTGGGAGCCGAGTGTTTAAGTACGGCTTATCATCCCAAACTAATGGTCAAACCGAGAGGGTTAACCGAATTTTGGAAGATCTCCTGAGGGCTTGTGTGTTAGACTTGGGAGGATCATGGGAAGACCGTCTACATCTAGTCGAGTTTGTGTATAATAATAGCTACCAGTCGAGCATTAGGATGGCACCATACGAGGCGTTGTATGGAAGACCATGTAATTCTCCGGTATGTCGTTCAGAAACTGGAGATAAGTTGATACTTGGGCCAGAGATGATAAGAGAAACATTGGATTGTATTGAGATAGTTCAATAACGAATGAAGGCAGCCCAAGATCGTTAGAAGAGTTATGTTGATAAGCGTCGGAAAGATTTGGAATTCGACGTTGGTGATATGGTTTTCGTGAAGATTTCGCCATTGAAGCATGTGGTCCAGTTTGGAAATAAAGGAAAGCTAACACCATGGTTCGTTGGACCGTTTCTGATAGTCAAGCAAATAAGAAAGCTTACATATAGGTTGGAGTTACCCAAGAAGATGTCGAGTGTGCATATTGTTTTCCATGTATCGTTTCTATGGAAGTTCGTGCATGATTCGAATGTGAAAGACCATAATTACAAGACCTCATAAATCGCTTTGTGTTGTGGGGAATGACACGAAACAACTTAGGAGGAAGACGTTTAAGTTGGTTAACATACAATGGAGTGAGGATGATGACGATTGTACATGGGAGACAGAAGAGAGCACGAAGGAGATCCATCCAGAACTCTTCATCGGTATGACTCGTTGAGGTCGTATCACCTTATGCCATTGTAACTTGTGTTATTGTTGTTAATACATCATTATATAGGTCCGAAGGGAGTCTTGAACTCCTGACTTTTTACTCGGTAGGTACACACCTTACGTCATTGTAACTTGTGTTATTGTTGTTATTAGAATTCTGCATGCTAGGATAAGGCTATGGATGCATGGTTTGATGTTTGCTAGTTTGAGTGATAGATTTGATTGCTCATGGATGATATGCGTGCGGAATTGCTGTGGTTGCTTATATTTGGAATTTGGCAAAATTCCTAAAGGGGGGAAATTTAACAGCCCGCATTTTACGTATCAAAGGATCGTAAAATATTTTTATTTTATTACCTAATGGTTGGACCATTCTCATATTTTAATATGTTGTTTATGGGTATGTGAGACATGTCCATAATTTTTACCAATTTTGTTTGTAACCATTTTGACCTTGTCAGTCTTGTACAAGGCTTTATTTGACTCGATTCGAATCAGGTGTTGAGACCTGTGTCATTGGAAAATAAATGATGTTTCCCTTTCCGTAGAGTGGTCGCATTAAAAATTTGTCTTAGCGTTTTGGGAGGAATCGCTGTCTTATGGTTTTACAGTTGGCTGTTCAGGTTTGGTAAACCATAATGGGCTGATTTGAGGGCCTACTAGTGGGCTGGTGGGAGGCTATAAATAGGGGGTAGGAAGCATGGAGAATAGTTGACTTTTTCCATTATATCATTTGGAGGAGCTTGTGATCCTCCATTTCTCCATTCTCCTACACCTTTCCACCATTAAAATTCGAGATCTACATTAGAGAATCAGAGATCCGCATCATTGGAAGCTAGACCTACACCATTCTAAGGGAGAGTTCATTGAATTGAAGAGTTTGGATCAAATTCTTCATTGTCCGGATCTAGATCTAAGCGTTTTTGGATTGTTTTGGAGAATTGGTGAGTGATATGCATCTCTCACACAGATTCAATCAAGTATATGAGCTCTATGATCTTTATTTCATCATTTTCAAGTCGTTTTCCATCCTACATCATGGTAAGTCTATTTTCATATGAATCACTGTAGGATCTAATTTAGCAACTTAAAAACGCTAAACTCCATACATTTTTATATGCTTATGCAAGTTAGACCCATGATTTTAGTTCATACGATCATTTAACATGACTTTGGTGAATTTTACATGATAGTTATTATTTCCATGATGTTAGCAATTTCACAACATGATTATAATCATATTGGATGGATTGGATGAGTTGATTTCGTTATTAGAATCGTTTGATGAAGTTTTAGTCAAGTTTGGAAATGGTTCGCATTAGGCCTGTCATAATTACAAAAATGCCATTGTGTCTGCTGTCTAACAGTTGTCTAACCGACCAAAGGGGTGTGATCGACCGACTAGGGGGTGTTCGACTGACAAGAGTGTGTGTGTGTGTGCGCGCGCTCGACCAAAGTATGTGTGCTTGAACGGAGAGTGTGTGCTCGACCAGGGTGTGCTCAACCCAAGTGTGTGTGCTCGACCAGGGGATGCTCGACCTGGGTGTGCTAGAGCAGGGTGATGTTCGACCCATATAGTGTTCTACCAGAGTGATGCTCGACCGTATTAGGTTATAGCAGCGCTTTGAAATGCCATAATCGATGGTAGAAACGTTGTGGCTGCAAATGGATGGAACACTATGGTTTGTATTGAACCTTGTATTGATGCTACTCGGTTTAATGATGATTGTGACTTCGAAGTGTATTCAATGGGCAATGTCAAAGTGATGTGTTCATTATTAGTTGTAATACAACGAATGTTGTGACGATTCAAAGGTATTCTAAGTTGGTTGTTGTTGGTTGGATGGTCGCCGTAGATGACGACTAGAGGTACTGAAGGCTGAGGAATTATCGTTATCGTAGGTTCTAGCGGGCTCAAAGCAGGGGTTACACGATTTTGTCATATGGTCGAGTACCCTAGGCATCGTGTATGGCTTAGACACGTTTTGTCGTATGGCATATGGGGGTTTTCGCTAGAACCGGGGTTTACCATTGACCCTTGACAATTGATGGAAAATTGTTCTGCCAGTCATACAATTAAACGATGGTTTTGAAGAAGGATTGACGGTGATAGCCAAAATCTGTCATGCATGCTGGATGTTTTGTTCGTACCGTCTCACGTATATTGTCCAACGTTGATGGCTCACGTAGATTGTCCAACATCGAAGGAGATGTTTCGTGGGTGCTTGCCTGATATTGGTTTAGGCTTTTGGGCTTATACTTGAGGGATGTTGAATTCGATTAACGTGGTTTACGTGAGAAATATAATCTGGATGCTGTGAGTTTTATTTTTCGTTGTTTCTATTTTCCATGATTAAATGGTCATTCTGATTACCATGGATGAATTGTTGTTCCTTTAGTTGTATGAATTGTGAAGGCTATCACTGTCCGATGCGGGGGAAGACAGGAGGAGAGTTCTTCTCTGGTGTTTGTGGGTAGATTAGTCCGTTTATTTACCCATTCTCATATACTTTATCGATGAAGTTAGATAGCTGTTTTATCTCTCACGAAGACTGTTATCCGACTCAAGGTTTTATGTTTCCCTCTTATTACCTTGGGTTGTTCATCTGATTGTTGGGTAGGCAGACTAGGTGATAGGTGATAGCTTAGTGAGGATGATGTTGCAGTTCAGCGGCGAGCAAGAGGCCGGCCTACTATCTTTCCTACTATATAGTATTTGGATTTCCACGGTTTGTTATTCTCTGAGTGCTTTAGTGAGGGAAATATGTATAAACACTATCTTGTAATCTAAGTGTATGGATATTACTTTCTTGTTGTTTTGAAAGTTTGGTGTTTTTCTGTTTCACTATTAATACCTGTTGTATATGTTTTTATTATATTTTATCTTGCACTGTGAGTTTCGACAGGTTCCGCTAGTGTTTACCTACCTTGATGATCATCCATAATTGCCTGGTACACCTTTCAATGCATTAATCCTCTTGTTTAGTGCAGGGGTTGTGGGCGGTTGTCACACTTTTCTTCTCCCTATATTCCTCATTTTCAGGCATGCCTTCCTCTTCTTTCTCCACTACTTCTTTCTCAGTTTAAAATTGTGTATCCCTCTCTTTTAAAAAAAGGAAAACATAAAATGCAGCAGAGAAAGAAAATAGTACAACACAAAAGTGTTTTGCCCAGTATTATCATGTTTTCCGCAGTATTTATTTATATCCTCTTCACTCATTTGTAGCCATTTTCACCGGATTAGAAAAAATTAGTTGCCCATTTACATGCAAAGTTTTATGAAATAACCTGCAGACATAAGGAAAACTTAGCAACTAACACAAAATTTATCACCTGAATGAGAAAACTTTCGATTGTGCAAAGCTTTCCCATGGCAACAGCCTTCTGACCCATGTAATTTGCAAAATTACCATTAGCATTAGAACCTGACATTCAAACATCCAATGTCAACAGATAGGCACCTTAATTTTCAGACCAATGAAGATGGGAATGTTCTCTAGAACTGCTGAAAATGAGGTAAATGATTACACTATGAAACCACGTATAGATATCATCTTCTAAAGTCATGTGCAACTCATGTGCACAACTCACAATTGAATACGAGCCATGTTCTTTGACCCAGTTACAAGTAGCAATGCATATGCAAGTTGTATAACTAATTGTATTGGGAAATTTCTTTTAAACAAATCATCAAACACTCCAGTGATAATGATCAACAGTTTCTTTTTGCTTATAAAATAAATCATTATTGCGTGTATAACAGATAAGGTCTACATGAATAGATTGTAGTATGATATAATTATCAAAATCCAAAATGAATAGTCAGATGCAAATCTTGACTTTGTCTTCAAAAGTCACTAGATATTACTCTAATATAAGTAGAACAAAAAGTTAAATGTCCTTTATCTTGATCAAGATATCATCCTATATCCACTTTTCACATTTGGTTGAGATGAAATTTCAAACATAGTTATTCTATAAATGAAATAAAACAAATATTATGTGCTTTTATAAATTTTGATCCTATACCGGGGAAAGAGACTCAGCACAAGAGGCAAACACATGGATAAATCTGCTGATATGAAATGCATTACATAAATTTTCCCATTAAGGTTAAAAGTAAGTTTTCTAGTTATACATAGCAGACATAAAAAATATTATAAAATTTAAATCATTATAGGTGCAAAATATATTATCAAATGTTGATCACGAGCTTAGCTATGAGCATTTTAGGATACACTTCGAGCTTGGAGACCATATGTACTTTATGTAAGTGAATATTCAATCATTTGGTCCAATAATTCTATTAGGATATCGACTATGATATCAGACCAGAATTTGCACATCTACTCTTTCTAGTGGATTTGATAGTTAAAATTTAGCTCTTATACGTGTTCATAATAAGGCTGCAAAACATATGAAGAAAGGAATTTGATGTTTCTTTCTCTTATTTAAGATCAGGGTTTCTAGGATTACTTCTTTGGGAGAATACTTTTATGTAGAAGAAATCAATTATAGAAACTAATACAATTAGATCCGCTCTTCATAGACAAACTTGGGATTTGTGATCGCAGGTAAGATCGGTTCAGGATCATGGGGTCTTTTTCTATCAGATAGGAAGGGCTGTTGCACAAAATGTACTTCTAAGTAATTGCCCCATGGATCCACCAAACTGATTAAGTGATAACTCCAAATCATGAATTTTATAGTAAAAACAGAAAGCAAAATTCAATAATCAAAAATAATATTTTAAGATGATATCCTTGGAAATATATTTTTAAGTTTTTAAGAGAAGAAAAAACCCATGAACAACCTTTTATGCCAAAAAATACCTGATGGTGCTGAAAAGTATGAGTACATGATGGTGCTGAAAAGCCAAAAACAAGTGCTTCAACAAGGGATAATTGCAATGCTTCCATTTCTTAGGAAATAGCATCTCCAGCTTTCTGAGAGGATTGTTGAAAGTACATCTCTTTCTACTCTTCAAAGGTTATGAAACCTACTCTCAAATCGGATATTGGAAAAAAATAGGGTTTTATTGTTTCAGTTGAGTTGAAATTAAGTTTTTGCCGCTAAAAGATAAATAATATGACATGTTCAGTGATATCTATGAAGCAAATGAACTAAAATTGATCGAATTTCTCCCTATCCAGATAATTGGGAGACAATGAAACCCTAGCTCGGAAGAAGAACAAGAGGTTGAATGTAGATTTTAAAAACTTGACCCTATTACGGCTAATTCAATTACTGGAGATTATTTGGGAACTAAGAAAGTTAGAAAAGGGGATCTAAATCCGAGAGTATAATTCAAGAAATAAACATCGGAGATGAAAAATTCGGGGAAGAATAGTCCGAAGGAGAAACACGAAAAGAAAAATCACGTAAAAACAATTGCCATGTGTTTCAGCTTCAGACAAATTTGCTTAGGCTCCCACAGTAGGCAAACCTCCCTAACGGCCAGTTTGATAAAAAAATAAGGACTAACAGATCACACGATCACAACTGAATTTGTCACTTTCTTATATTAGGCTCTATTCCAAAACCACTTAGGCGGTAGCCCAAGACCTTCAAATTTTGTAATTGTTAATATAAATTTAGCCTATTTGGAAGTTAACCAAAATCAAATATAGTTCAATGGTGAAAAATTCTTTTTTATCCATCAGTCTTGAAAGTCAAGTATCTCATAGTTTTGCGTTGCGCCGTTCATGTTCTGCATTTTCCGATTTTTGCCTTAAGCCTCCAATTTATCAGGATCGACACTGTTCTTTCTCTTGCATATTTTCCAAACCTGTAAGCATTATTGAATATTATCTGCATGTTAGTGCTGGTTCCCCCGAAATAAACACCCAAAACGAGAGCAATCCGAATCCTAAACACGGTACAATCCCTTTGAGTTCCACCATTAAACCTTGGATCTACAAGTTCCTATATGCTTTCATTTTCAGACACTAGCATGTTTGTTATTTGTCTCTAATTTATAAGGTTGATTTAAAAACTTGAATCATCTGTAACTTTTTAATACAAAATCCATTTTCAACATTTTCTATATGGAAATGTATCAGAATCTTGCCACGAATGCAACAATATAACCTGCATAGCCAAATTCCATAAATATTAAATTTTCATATTTTGACCTATTATAATTATTTAATTCTTTTAGTTTCCGATATCTCTTTAGGGTATATTTTATGGAATGTTACATTCTTCCCTTCTTAAAAGAGATTACATCCCAAAATCTTCTTAAAGGGGAGGACAACCCAACTCGCTCTTATAAACATTTTATTCAACCATGTAATTTTATACATCCATTAAACAACCAACTTCAAATGTGGTTATGCACCGCAAACATACTAAGATAAGCTTAGTCCTATCGTGAAAGTGTAACATGTGATGTTGTATGCATACAAAACACCCTACAATGCACGAAATTTCTATATGAGTGTATTCTACTAGTCTTAAACTGCCTTCATTATTTTCCTGATCAATACAATCTTCTTCGTAGAATCAACGAGAAGATCTCTCCAACTAAAATTTTGTTGGTGGTTTCCTACTGAAAACTCAACGATTTGCATGGTCACCAGTAAAGTTCTTTAAAATGGGTCATATAATCGTCTCATGATAATTGTTATTGTATGAAAACTTGAAAAAGATGGATATTGCTCCCATGATCCTCTAAAGTCTACGATGTAAGCTCAATAAATGTTTTATAGCCTGATTAACTCTTTCCGTTTGTCCACTTGTCTGAGGATAATAAGAGGTGCTCAGATTGAGAGACGTCCCTAATGTTGTACGAAGGACCCTCCAAAACTGACATCTAAATAGATAGTCCAAGTAACGACCCAGATTTTTACTCACTTTAAAATATGGATTTAAATAGATTTAAAAGGATTTTAAATGGATAATTCTGACAGAATTTCAAATTTTGATAAATATTGAATATAGACTTGAAAATTTATGTAAAACAAATTCTAACTTTTTTTATATCTTACTGAAGTTAAAAAAAGTTAGTGAACTTTTAAAATTGTAAATATATTAAAATTTGATATTTTAATATCCTTTTGAAAGCCTAAAAATAGACATCTGTAAATGACCTCAGAATTTGACGAAACCACTTTCATTGGATTTGGAACAATAAAATATTGTAGGATTGCAAATTTTATATCAACCGGAGTTCGCATCTAAGTGTACGTAATACTGACGCATGTTAAAAAATCAGTTGAAATTTAATAATAACATAGAAAAAGGCTATTTTGCAAACGGTCTCCAAATTCGACGAGACCAGTTTCATTGAAACTTTATCTATGAGATATATTTGGGTTTCAAATTTCGTATCGATCAGACTTACAGTTTGGTCGTACAAGTTGAAAATGTATAACGGTTGTTTAATTGAACATTGAATTAAAATAATCAACTCATTACTATTTGTCCTTTCCTACAAATGTTCTCCCCTTGACACCTCATTGGAGACATACTATGATGTCTATTTGGAGTAAACAAATAGGATTTAGCACTTAAAATAAGAAAAGATTCATGATTACTTTTCTATAAATACCCACCTTCCATCTCACTTCTCTTCCATTTATTTCCTCCTTCTTCCTCCACAAACTCAAAATCCTCTCTCGTACCCCTTTCCACCAACGATAGCAGCCGACCCAATAACCGGAATCCCCACGTCAACCTCCCCCTACCCCACATGGCCCCCATTAGCTCCAAGCTCCTCCTTTTCCACATTAAACCACTAAAAACTTCACATTTAACCACTTAACTGTATTCTAAGAATCCTACCACCTCTACAACCACTACCACCATCACCTCCTACCCCATACGCGTGCGTAGGCCCCACCAGTACCCCGTCCACAACCCATGTGGACCCTACCCCTCCTAAACCTCCCTTAATCCATTAAATATCTCACATTTATCCCCTTAACACAAGTTAATATATCTACACACACACACACATACATACATACATACATACATACATACATACATATATATATATATATATATATGTAAGTGTATCTTGTATTTGCGGTGCATTTGGAGTAGAAAAGACGCGATCTTAGTTGTGTAGCGAAGTTGGAAGTTGTAGATAAGTTAAATTTTGGCAGTGGATAAGCTATGGTGAGATAATTTTGCTCACGTTTGGTTAATTAGTTTAGTTAGTGAACACACTTAGTTCACGTTTGAAATTAATTACGTATGAATAGTAATTGCTATGTTGTGAATATCAACTTTGGGTTAATATTGTTAATGGAAGTTAGTAAGTTAATTACTTGACAGTTTGGTAATTAATGTGAACGCCCTAATAATTATGAAGTTAAACCGGAGATAAATAATCGGTTAATTTGGTTGATAACGTGATTGTTGTGTTATTGATGAATAATAACATCAATAAATTTTTATGTGACATTGATTGAAAATTTGATGTGATGTAAGTTGACATTATTTTGGACATGATTGGATTTCCTAATTATAGCAAACAAATTAACAAAGGGTAATAATTTAGTTAAAGTGATTTTGAACTAGAAATTAAGTGTTAATGACCTTGACAGTTAAGTTAATGATGCAATTATATGATAATGGAAAGTTAATGATTGTTAATGATGTGTTAAACCCATGTAAGTTAAATTATATCGTAATTGATTGAGTCTTATTCCAAATTGGAATTTAATTAAATATTTTATTAATAAAATATTAAGCGAAAAATAAAAGTTTGAGTTCTTCATCCGAAATGATTTTGGAAAGATAGTTTAAACAATTACAAATAGTTTTCATAAAAGACAAAAGTTAATTTGAAGAAGTTTTTAAACAATTAAGGCATGTTTTAAATTTTAATTTAAAAGTGAATAGTAATTTTGAAAAGTGAAGTTCGGTTTGGATATCCAGAAAATGTCTTATTTATTTTTATAATGGACTTCAGGAAAGTTTGGACTTCAGAAGATAAAGTTGGAAAAATAATATTATTTTAATAATTTAAATAATATTATAATATTTAATTATAGGAATATTTGAATATGAATTTAAATATTGGAAATATAGTTTCCAAAAGTCATTATATAGCCAATAAACTACTTTGAAAGTAGTTCAATTCGACTTTAATTATAATCGAAGTTTGGTCTTAATAGAACTAATCACATAGTGCTAGTTCACGAATTTCGACCATTGATTTAAAATTGACATACCGAGAGATCCGACCGTCAAATTTCCCGGAATTGAAAAACATTTGGTTCAAATTGAAAAGAGCTTTCCTATGCAAAGAAAAGTTTTAGAATACAACTGTTAGATCTTGAAATAAGTCCAAATTAAATTTGAATAAAACCAGCGCTAGTGCAGTTCGTGACTTGAAATTGGATTTAAATGAAATGAACTATTTTTAAATTACTAGAAATAGGAATAAATTATGATAAATCATAATAAATGATGTAAAAGAGATTTGGATTGAATATATCAAGTTTGGAAAGCTAAAAGGCTATTTTGTGAAATTGGGTTGCTTTCTGCAAAGCTATTTGCTATGGTTTTTGTAGCGATTTAAATTAAAAGGTTTTAAGATAAGCAATGATATCCAAATGATTTTAAAACCTCTCCAAAGGATTAAAATGAAGTTTTTAAATATTTTGGGATTTGAAAAGTATTAAACCAAACTTAAGTTTTCCAAATTAAAATGGGAATCGATTTAGTTCTAGTTGAGATAAGTCTCTATAGATGAAGGCCTTTGCTATTAAGGAACTTAAAGGCTTTGCCGATATTTTGTTTATAGTATTAGTCCGATACGGGAATTTATATTGATTGTTAGATGATATGATTTCGATGAAGATTTCATTGAAAATGAAAGCATGATTTTAGGTTTATCGTGAATGATGTCTTGAATAACATTTGTTTTGTAACCCATTTAAAGTAAAGATAATTTTCCTAGATATGTTGAAGAGTAATCTTTATCTAATTTGAACATAAATATTTAATGAAAGAGTTTCTCCTAGTAATTGATAACGGGAACAATGTTTATAGATCACTTAAAGTAAGATAAGCATGCTTTTCGCATAAAAATAATTTCGGATCTTAAATAAGATTTTGGGATAAAAAAGGAGCTGGAGCTTGATTGTTTTATCGTCGAGTTGTGTGATCTTCTGCGTGTTTGATCATATGTTGGTTTAGGCCTTCAGGGTCATACACTTGATAGGTTATTTTCTTAGCATTATGTGATCGAGAACTAACTGTGGTTGATGAATGGTTTTTCCATAATAATATGAATAAGAAATTGTAAGTAAGATTTTGGGTTAAAGATATGAATCAAAGAAAGACAAAGTAAAGAACCCTAATCAATGATCAATGAATGAGTTTGGTTTGGGCAAATATGTTTTCCCGTAAAGATAATTGAAATCTTTAATCAGATTTGAAATGAAAGAAGATAATCAAACTTACCAAAATATGAGGGAAACTAGATATGGAGTACTGCCACTTTTGCTCCATGAGGTGAATAGGTTGGGAATGGGATAATGATTTGAGGGATAAGATTTTTGGCAAGATTCAACAATTTCGATAACGCGTGGAAAACTCGATTTGAGTTAAGTTGTAAAACGAGATTTTATGATCTTTTGAAATGATTTCTAAGGAAATATTTAAACAAAAGTTTAAAGAATGTTAATCTTTGATAAGATTTAAATGGGGGTACCCAATATAAAGGATTATTTGAGTAAACGAATATTCCAATATGGAATAAGACTCATGATGCTTTTATATACCAATTGATTATAAGGATGCGCTAGTTATTTCAGAAAGACCGCGTTCTAATCCATTTTGAATAACTATACGACGAATATTCAAGAATATTTGAAGACGGTTATTGAAGACTGGGGATCTTCACATCGTTTGGATGTGCTAATGTCTCAATTGAGATGCACACCCAAGACAAGCTTATAAGTGACAATGGTCCAAACGTACTTATTGATTGTCCAGATTTTCAAGTGCGTCTCCCCATAATTGGACAAGGAATAAGATGTCTTTGGTTTCGTTCACAACCCAAAACGAACTTGTACGGATGTGTGTCTGACTTTGTATCTTGTAGTATATAATGGATTTTTGCTAAATGTATTCCTACTGGTGGTGGAAAATTTATTCTCTTAGCTTAACACCTTTTTTTTGAGACGTACGAGCTCAAAGGTTATATGGTTAGTGATTATCGACTATATGTTATGGGATGACAATGTGGCATGCTAAGTGAGGAGCTATTGATGATCAAATCTTTTTGTTGAAAAGTAGTGCTTTGGGTAAAACTTGACTTCAGGACCTCACAATCGGTAAAGACCCCACATAGGATGAAGTACAACAGAGATAAGGACTAACGTTTCCTTCTAGTTGGGAAGTGGTGCCATGGTATGGAGCTCAGGAAATTTAATTATTGGATGATGGAATAAGGCCTTTGATAAAGGTCAACAATGACCAAGAGACATTATGTTCAGGAGAAACCTAAACTACACCTAGTATAGGTGGGTCGACTCTGCCGATATAGAAGGATCAATATGTTGATCCAGGAACATCCCGCTAGAGTTGTTCTGAATCGAGGTAAGGAAGATCCTTTGACTTGGTCATTGATGGAACCCAACATCCAATACAAAGCCTTACAGTTTTAGTTGTACTCTATATATGTAAATGTAATATATGGGTACTTACGTCTACTAGGATTGTTACATTTATTTTGAAATTTTTTCAAAGATAAACATAAATGATAATATCAAACGATTTTCACGTATCAAGCATATTTGGTTATCATAAGGCACAACTTGCTCCTCTAGTGTGTGTTGCATTGTGTGATAGGATGCGAGTCTTATGGTAACTTCACTTTCCAAAAAGGATGCCCGAAGTTTTGACAATCCTTTTTGATGATGGTTTGAGATTTATATCACTTGTTATCTAGTTTTCAAGCTAGTTAATCCAAGTCAGATCCAAGTGTTTGACACTTGATTCATATCCAAGTGTATTTCATGTTTAGATAGGATTTGAGGAGTTTTCCCAGATGATTCCAGAGAAGACGGTGTTTTTCATCAGAAAGCAAGTCATATTCTACTATCTATACTAGGATGTCGTGGTTGTATTACCTTAGGATGGTGTCTATAAGTATCCATGGTATGATATTTCGATTTAAAGTTTCTATTGTAAAGTTGTATGGAATATTATATTTGTTCTATTCCGTGTAAAATTTTGTTCATCCCTTTGTTTCTGTTCCACTGTGTTTTCTCTGATAAAACCCCAATAGATTGATTTTGCGGTACATGAACATCGTGAATGTGTTAAGTATCAACTATTAAAGATTGGAAATTCATTTTATAGACGGACTTTATGTGGATGCTTACTTTCTGGGCTGGACTTGTGTAGTTTATAGTCGGTTCAAAAGGCGAAAGTCTGTAGGTCATCTCATTTGGTATCAGAGCTTTGGTTTAGCGATAAACCTTGGCTATATGGAGTAAAGACTTATCAGGAATAAGATTAGTATTATCTTAAGACGAATAACTCATTAGAGATATGAACAGTAGTATTCTAAGATGAGTAGCTCATTAGAGATTGGGTTAACAATACCCCATAATGAGTTGAGAGTACTATATATGAGAGACATATTTGGGATTTTCATATACAAATGAGTTTTGTTTCAAAAGAAGAGTAATATATACTTTTGTATACAAAAGGATTGTGTTTTGATAACATGAAAGTTATATTTGAAAAGTTAATCAACTAATTGATTTCTGGATGTGATGTTTGGTAATTAGTCTAACTAATTAAGAACCGGTATACATGTATGGTTAAATAAGTCTAGATGTGAGGTATAAGAAAGTTAAAATGTTCAGCTATACACTTAAGAAAAAAGAAATCGTAGATATAATAACTTAGTAGGGTAAACTTAGTAAAACTTTGTGATGGGTTGAATAAAATTAGTAGATTTTTAAAGCATGAAATTCTTTTGACCGGTTTAATTAAAAGGGTGTTAGAAGATGTATAGGTTTAAAAGATTAGCTTAAACTTGTTTTCTAAGTAGAAACTTTTTTTAAATTGTAGAGGGGTAAGCAGTTTACAGTTTCACAGTACTTGGCACACTTTAAAGAGCCTTATGTATCCAACAGTTCTTCGGATAGCTCGAATGACAGTTCGTTGGACTACAAGAGCGGAGATCACATGGATAGATTTTCAGATGACAGTAGTAGTGATGAGTATATGTCCTATGCCACCTCAGCTTTTGTACTAGTATAGGCTTTTGATTCGAAGCCAGAGCATGTTCCGATGGAATCAGATTCCATGGTGTTTGAGGATTCAGATGCCTGGATGTTGGAGATCAGTGACAGAATTGGGGATGATTTAGTTGGCCACTTCATTATGCCTGACCAAGTTCCATCTCGAGTGGGTATGGTCTGAGTTACCACTGACAGATGTTGGAGAATGGAGTTTTGAAGACAACAACCTTATTTCAATTATCATTATTAATTGTTTATAAATATATACTAACATCTCTATCTAGAATATATATATATATATGTGTGTGTGTGTGTACATATATATACATACATATATACATATATATATGTATATATATGCCGGATTTGTATACAGAATGTAACACCCCGTAATTTTAAAATATTAAAATGACAAATTAAAGAATACTTAATTTTTAGAAGAAGAATTAAGGGAAACGGGCTGCACCATTACGTTCCTCTCAGAATTCTGCTTGGGATAGAGTCTGGGTTTGCGTAAAACGGATACAGTATGAAGAAGATATAAGCCTTAGAAGTTTGTATACATATAATGAAGAATATATATAAATAAAATAGTTCCAGAACCTTCAAAACAGTTCAAAAATCAAAATCTGACCAAAGCGGGTTGAGCGGGAAAATTCCTGCTCGTAGGTGTCGACTTCCCCAAGGGGATGTAGACATGGGTATCGAACCCCCATAGGGGTGTCGACTCGCGGGTATCGAACCCCCATAGGGGTGTCGACAGGCGAGTCGACCCCCCTATAGGGGTGTCAACCCCATCGGGCCAGATTTGGGCAATTTGCTGATGACGTGTTTTTCAGGTTTGAGCAGCTCAGATGGTTCCTAATCAGATCTAAAGGTCCTAATACACCTATAAATAAACACCTAAACCTAACCCTAATCTCATTGTTTTCATCCATGGCGCCTCCATGCTGCTCTAATCTAAACTAGCCTTTCTTCTCCACCAAAACATATCAGAATAGGAGTATTCAAATTAGAAGATCAGATCTACAAACAATCAAAGTAGAGATTATTCAAGATCAGAATTGCTACAACAACGACTAATTCTCTTTTCTAAGAATCCTATCGCTGTGAGTCTATGTTACTTTCGCGTATAATTAAATTAAAAATTAATTGTGATAGGATTGTAAATTGGATCTAATGTATAAGCCTGTAAATAAGAAGAGTCATATCTAGTTTTGTTATCCTTCAGATTCATATCCGATTGCTATTATCATATGCATATCTAATCTATTTTGTCGTTATTCAGTTCACACGCCTATTTATATGTTTATGCCAATTTTGATGTTTTGATACTCTTCCCTCCTTCTTTTCCTTTTTCCTTTTGAGATTAGGCTAACTTCGAGCCTAAGCATGTTGCGTTGAGATTTACGTACGAATGACGTTGGGATGATTGGGAAAAGTTGGGAAATTTGTAATAAAATGAGATTTGGCATAAATTGTTGATGACTATGGAAATTGATTTGGGCATAATTGAGGACAACTTGTATATGTGAGATTTGACATAAATTGGTTTGGGGATAATTGAGTATAACATGTATACATGAGATTTGGCGTAACTTGTATACATGAGATTTGGCGTAAATTGTTAATAACTATGAAAATTGATTTGGCATAATTTGGTATAACTTGTATGCATGGGATTATAGGCATAAACTGGATTAGAATTATAAGCATAAATTGGATTGGAACTTATGGGTAATTGGGAATCACTATAATCCAAGATTTGAAATTGGGCATGAATTAAGGAAGAGATAATGAACGCAAATTGATTTGGGCATAATTGGATATAACTTGTATATATGGGATTATGGACACAAATTGGATTAGAATTATAAGCATAAATTAGGTTGGAATTTATAGGTAATTGGAATATATTATAATCCAAGATTTGAAATTGGGACTTGAATCAAGAAAGTGGTAATGAGCGCCTAAGACACGAGGTTAGATTCGGATTGCGGTATAAGCCCGCCCGAAACCGCCCGGCATATCCAGCAACCACAATTTGGTAATCTAATGTGAGAGGTCAAAGACAGAAATTAGATGTGTAATAATACGAAGACACGAGGTTAGATTCGTATTGCGGTAGAAGTCTACCTAGAACCGCCCGACATATCCAGCGACCGCAAACGGTAATCTAATATGGGAGGTCTTGCACGATTGCGAGTATAATAAATCAATAAACACTTAACCAAGATAAGACATGTAGTAAGACATGGGAATAATAAAAGGGTTAAGTGGGTGACATGGGTAGCATGTGAAACATAATTAAAAACATTTAACCAAGATAAGACATGTATTAAGACATGGGAATGGTAAAAGGGTTAAGTGGGTGACGTGGGTAGCAAGTGAAACATAATTAAAAACACTTAACCAAGATAAGACATGTGGTAAGACATGGGAATAATAAAGGGTTAAGTGGGTAACATGGGTAGCATGTGAAACATTATAAAATCACTTAACCAAGATGAGACATGTGATAAGACATGGGTGTAAAAAGGGGTTAAGTGGGAATTCGTAGTGGGGACCAAGTTTAGGAGGGAAGCTTGTGTCAAGTGTATTGACCCCCTTTCAACCAATAACCCATTTCAGTATCTATATGAGCTCAAACTAGGTCGAGGACAGGGGCACGCCTACTGAGGTTGATTGTAAGAGGTCAATAAAGAGTTAGCGATGGCAGTGCAAGTCCAATGGCGTCATGTGTGTGCATGGGTCCAGGCTGGTAGGTAAGACGCTGTTGCATCGTGTAGGCATAAGCTGTGCATTTCAGTAGTATCGGGTTGCCACCGTAGGGAGTGATACGCCCTATTGTGGGACCAACACATGTATTTACGAGGTTAGGGAGCCGATCGAATGAGAATGGTAGTGGGTACATCTAGCGGTGAATCTGGTGATCGGTGCATATTGGTTACCTATGATAGCAGCTAGAGGTACATAATCGTATAGGGAGGGTACATCTAGTGGTGATAGGTGCATATTGCTTACCTATGATAGCAGCTAGAGGTACATAATCGAACAGGGAGGATAGTGGGTACATCTAGTGGTGATTGGTGCATGTTGGTTACCTATGATGGCAGCTAGAAGTACAAGGAACTCTCAGCATTCTATTTAGCCAAGAGGGATCGTCTTTTAGTATGAAACTAGTATTGGTGCGGTGTAGAGAATATCTTATAGTGGTTAGACGCGCAACCAATGTTACATCTTGTTCATCTTGTTACATTGTCATATCTGCTTATGTCATAGTCATCTCTTATATCCAGTTTATGTTCTTATCATGTTGCTTTACTAATTATATTGTTAAAGTCACTGGACTCGCCAGACTTTATGTCTGACCCTTTTTGTTTTGCCTCTTTCTTTTCCCACTAGATTCTCAGGGTGGGCACGTTGAAGCTTGATTCGGACTTTCCTACTTGAAGTGCTGAAAGTAATGCTTAGCTTTGTTTCTCTTTCATATGGCTTTTTGGATTGGGGATTATGGTTTTAAAAATTATATACTCTGATGGCTTTTCTACAAGAATGATATTATGTACTTGGTTTTGGTGCGATGGGTTTGAAGATGTAACAAACTATTTCTGTTTCTGCTGCAATAAAGTTATAAAATTTTTAAGTACTATTTTATGTATCTATCTTGTAATATTTTGTTCTGTTTACTTATAACGCTCCACGAAACTTAATGCATTCCCTTTTTGAGTGACATTAACGGACGTGAGGTGTTACACGTGGTATGAGAGCTGAAGGTTACCGGATCAGATAAAAGAATTTGAAAGATGGTTTCAAAACGGTTTTAAAAGAAGTATTTTCAAAAGAAAAGTTTGTTTTGAAAGACATATTCCCCAAAGCCATATGCACTATCTCTTGATTTTTCTGTTTGAATCCTTGTTTCCTTCTTTTCTGAGTCTCTGGGGCTCCTGATTTTCTGGGAGGTAACCTCATTGCGGCATGGTTCCGTAGGCATGATGAGACTACAACGCCTATCGAAGGGCAAAGAAGTGCCTAAATTCCATCTATAGCCGTAGTAGTTTCACATGCAACTAATTTTCTTTCCAGCCTTGAAGGGTTTTCTGTGTGATAGAGGCAGTTTTAGATAGACTTGTTAACATGTTTCACAAGGATGAGAAACTCATGGATATAGCCTTGATGCACAAAGAAGATAAAGGAGAAAAGAAGGAGGTCAAGGCTGAAGGATCACAGAATAAGGAAGTGGAACCTAAGAAGGGTGGAAAGAACTATAGACCCCAGAAAAGAGGAAGTTTCATTACTGAGGTATGGTGGGTCATATATAGCCAAAGACCGTAGGAAGAAAAAGTAGAAGACTGGTTGTTATCATTGCAGAGAGACAGGACATCTTATCGGGGATTGTCCAAAGAGGCATGGGCAAGGGAAAGGACAAAGTACATGATCTTCCGGAGGGCAGATGCGTGCTCTCATGGCTAGCATACCTGATAGAGGTAGAAAAGTTTCTGTTTAAAGTTTTATTTTCCTTTTTGATTATCCTGTTAGAACCTTGTTTGATTCTAGCACTTCACATTCGTTTATATCTGCTTCTTTAGTAGAAACTCTACATCTAAATACTACTCATGGATCCCGTTGTAGTCTCAAATCCTATTGATGGCTTAGCTCATTTATCTATGATTTGTCAGGATTTGAGAGTGTCTATCTTGGGCGTTGGGTTTGAATGCAACGCCTACGTATTTGGTTTCATGGGCTATGGTTTGATTCTAGGGGTGGATTGGCTAGCCAGGCATGGTGCCATCCTAGATTGTGAAAAGAGGGTAGTTAGACTATTGACTCATTATGGAAAGACCCTTGATATTTCATGTGACCCTAGGGGTTCGGTGATGCTTAGCTACCTAGAATCACTTGACGCATCCATCGATGATTCACAATTTGTTCGAGTAGTCTGTGAGTATGATGACGTCTTTGATGAGGTTCGGGGTTTACCACGAGGCACGAGATAGACTTTTGTATATACGTAGTAGATAATGCAAAGCCAGTTACATTGCCAGTACGCCACGTGGCTTTGAGAGAGAGGAAGGAACTCAGTAAACAAGTAAGGGAGCTGCTTGAGAAAGGGTTCATAAGAAGAAGTATTTCAGAATGGGGTGCTCCAGTTGTTTTCGCTACGAAGGCTGATGGTTCGCTTAGATTGTGCGTGGACTATAGGGAGCTGAATAAGCTCACGAAGAAGGATAGGGATCCATTTCCAAGAATAGGTGATTTGTTCGATCAATTGGTTGGTGCTTCAGTTTTCTCGCAGTTGGACTTAGCTACAGGTTTTCATCAGTTGAGGGTAGCTGAGGATAGTATAGATAAGACTGCATTTAGAACTCTAGATGGTTTCTTTAAGTGGCTCGTCATGCCTTTTGGTTTGACGAATGCACCCGCCTATCTTGTAGACTTGATGAGTAGGGTGTTTAGGGAGTTTCTAAACAAGTTCGTGGTAGTCTCTGTGGATGATATCTTGATATTCTTTAGAAGCGAAGAGGGGCATACCTTACGTCTTAAGGTAGTCTTAGAGACACTTCGACTACATCAGCTTAAGGAAAAGTTTTCCAAACGTCATTTTGGAAAGGGAGTAAGGTTCTTAGGACATGGGGTCTTTAAAGAAGGGATAG
Organism: Allium sativum; assembly: GCA_030737875.1. NCBI lineage: Eukaryota > Viridiplantae > Streptophyta > Magnoliopsida > Asparagales > Amaryllidaceae > Allium > Allium sativum. Next base: position 489,731,982 of record CM060913.1, read on the forward strand.
CAGTAGAATCCTGCGAAGGTAGTGGTAATCCAGGTTCCAAAGAATACAACGGAAGCTTTCTTGGTTGGGCGGATTATTATAGGAAGTTCAGTAAGGACGTTGCGAAGATATCAGCCCCAGTTTTGACTTTGCTAGATGGGAGCAAACTGTTCACTGTATATACCGATGCTTGCGAACAGGGCTTGGAGTAGTTTTCGATGCAAGAGGAAAGGGTGATATGCAAGAGGCGGTAGGTATGCAGTTATGTTTGAGCATCGCTTATCGCCCTCAGACGGATGGATAGACAGAAAGGGTGAATAGAATCCTTGAAGATCTTTTTAGGTTATGTATCCTAAATTTTGGAGGGACATAAGAAGAGCGCCTTCCATTTGTGAAGTTCGCTTATAACAATAGTTATTAAGCTAGTATTGGCATAGCACCTTTTGAGGGTTTTTATGGACGACCGTACCGACCACCAACTTGTTGGTAGGAGTCTATGGATAAGATTTTTCTTGGACCCGAGCTGATTAGAGAAACCTCAGAGAAGATAGACTTGATTCGAATGCGCATGAAGACGACACATGAACAACAGAAATAGTACGTCGATAAGAGGAGGATCGATCTTGAGTTAAGGTTGAAGATAAGGTTTACATTAAGGCTTCACCTTTGAGGAACATAGTTCGCTTAGGATTTATAGGGAAATTGGCACCAAGATTTGTAGGGCCCTTTCCATAACAGAAAGGATTGAACAGATGGCCTATAGAGTAAAGTTGATGGAGAAACTTAGCGGTGTTCACGACGTTTCTCATGTGTCACATTTCCAGAAGTGTATGCATGATACCGCGGAAGTAGTAGAACCGAGCATGCTTAGGGATGTGGAAGTAGAGCGAGAGGCAACGGTTAGACGTGTTCCTATATGCATTCTTGGATCGGAGGTCAGAAAGCTACGCAATCGAGAGGTCAAAGTTCAACGGGGAGATGATCAAGGAGATGCGATTTGGGAGACGGGAGACAAAATACGTGCATAGTACTCTTTCCTTTTTGAGGATATGTTCTTAACTTCTCCTTTCCTACCAGCTTTGTTCATATTTATTATTGTCGTTTGGTACATCCTCTCGATTATATCTTCGATCCTTAGGTAGAAGCCGATGGATGTAAACATGTGTTTGAGACATGTTATGATTGATGGTTGCAAGTGGATGCAAGTTATTGCTAGTGGTTGCTCGTGGATGCATATACACACACTTTAGGCACTAAGATCGGCTCAGTCACTTTCATACTGCATACTGATATGTATGCATATGGGTCTATGAATGTAATTGGGTGTATTAACATATGGATGCTGCATTTGAAAGAATGGTTGTGCACACATATAGAAAATTATAAAGTGCATTAGGATTAATTGCATATATGTTGGACGCATGGCACTAACATAATTTACATTAAGGAGGTCAACTGAATCAGTGGACCACCTGATCTTTTGCATTAGTATTGGGACATATACACACACTTTTGCATATGCTCATACAACAATAGGAATCTTTTAAGGACAATGAATGCTTCTGGGTGATGGATGAGTAGATGGATGATTGGATGGTAGGATATACATTCTTCTTAACTTGGAGATTTCGGGGACGAAATCCTTTAAGGGGGGAGAATGTTACACCCTGTAATTTTAAAATGCTAAAATGAAAAATTAAAGAATACTTAATTTTTAGAAGAAGAATTAAGGGAAACAGGCTGCGCCATTGTGTTCGTCTCAAAATTGTGCTTGGGATAGAGTCCGGGTTTGCGTAAAACGGATACAGTATGAAGAAGTTACAAGCCTTAGAAGTTTGTATACATATAAGGAAGAATATATATAAATAAAATAATTCCAGAACCTTCAAAACAGTTCAAAAATCAAAATCTGACCAAAGCGGGCTGGGCTGGAAAATTCCCACTCGTGGGTGTTGACCCCCCAAGGGGATGCGACATGGGTATTGACCCCCCATAGGGGTGTCGACATGGGAGTCAACCCCCTATAGGGGTGTCGACCCCATCGGCCCAGATCTGGGCATTTTGCTGATGACGTGTTTTTCTAGTTTGAGCGGTTCAGATGGTCCCTAATCAGATCTAAAGGTCCTAATACACCTAATACACCTTTAAATAAACACCTAAACCTAACTCTAATCTCATTGTTTTCATCCATGTCATCTTCATGCTGCTTTAATCTAAACTAGCCTTTCTTCTCCACCAAAACAAATCAGAATAGGAGTAGTCAAATTAGAAGATCAGATCTACAAACAATCAAAGTAGAGATTATTCAAGATCAGAATTGCTACAACAACGACTAATTCTCTTTTCTAAGAATCCTATCGTTGTGAGTCTATGTTACTTTCACATATAATTAAATTAAAAAGTAATTGTGATAGGGTTGTAAATTGGATCTAATGTATAATCCTGTAAATAAGAAGAATCATATCTAGTTTTGTTATCCTTTAGATTCATACCCGATTGCTATTATCATATGCCTATCTGATCTATTTTGTCGTTATTCAGTTCACATGCCTATTTATATGTTTATGCCAATTTTGATGTTTTGATTCTCTTCCCTCCTTCTTTTCCTTTTTTCTTTTGAGATTAAGCTAACTTTGAGCCTAACCATATTGCATTGAGATTTACGTACGAATAACATTGGGATGATTGGGAAAAGTTGGGAAATTTGTAATAAAATGAGATTTGGCATAAATTGTTGATGACTATGGAAATTGGTTTAGGCATAATTGAGGACAACTTGTATGCATGAGATTTGGCATAAATTGGTTTGGGATTATAAGCATAAATTGGGTTGGAATTTATGGGTAATTGAAATATATTATAATCCAAGATTTGAAATTGGGACATGAATCAAGAAAGTGATAATGAACGCCTAAGACACGGGGTTAGATTCAGATTGCAGTATAAGCCTTCCCGGAACCACCCGGAATATCCAACAACCGCAATTTGGTAATCTAATGTGAGAGATCAAAGGCAGAAATTAGTTGCGTAATAATACTAAGACACGAGCTTAGATTCGGATTGCGGTAGAAGTCTGCCTGGAACCACCCGGCATGTCCAGCAACCGCAAACGGTAATCTAATGTGAAAGGTCTTGCACAATTACGGGTATAATAAACAAATAAATACTGAACCAAGATAAAACATGTAGTACGACATGGGAATAGTAAAAGGATTAAGTGGGTGATATGGGTAGCATATGAAACTGTTGATGGGCCTTTCGGACCGCCCATCAAGGCATGACAATATGATAAATTCCAGGATTCTAACACTCGAAGCGGGTGAGCTAAAGGAGCCTGTTCTGTGGGCTCGCTACACACAATGAAAAACGGATTGGAGGAAGCGTGGAAGGGCTGGATCTGACCATTTATTATGCATTCATTTAAGGCCCAAGAAACCAACCTAAAGAATAGCTCATCCCAGATTCTCTTCATTCAAACCGCTTAGGATATTTCAACCGAGCATTTAGGGCGGAATACTAATTCTTTGGCAAAGACCAAATCCACCAGCCGCAACTACTTTCATGGATCTGATAACAAGTATTAGTAACGGCCCATTACTGTATCACCTATAAATATTGATATCCTAGTTCAGAAAAGGTATTGAATCATTGTAATCATTATAGCAAATCAAAAAAGAGAAATAATATATAAAGTGGACGTAGGCACCATCTTCGCCGAACCACTATAAAAACTCAGTGTGTGATCTCTTTCAATTTCTGTGCATTGTTTATTGTTATTAATCTTCAATTATTTTCTATAAATCTCTTCTCTTTGGGTGTTGAACTAGTTTTTGGTATCAACATTTTGGTGCTTTCACTGAGAACCTTACTTTCTCAGATCATTTCGGATTTTTTGCTCTACCTTTGGATCACCAAGTCCAAGACAAAAATCCCATTTTTTATTATTGCATTGATTTAGCAATGGCAGGGAAAACGGCGCACAATACAGGGAAAAATCTGCAGGTGGGGTCTTCTACGGGAGCAGCTGGTGGGTCGACTGCCCCCGAAACTACTTCCGATCAGCCTGTATTACCCGCTGGAGGGGATTTAGCTCCATCCTCTGCCTTTGCAACTCAAGACGAATTCATGGCTATAGTAGATCGACTTAGGGAAACTACTGATGCCCTAAAGGTCCACTCTCCGGAGAATGCCGCTATGCGTGAAGACATGACTCGCATGGCGAGGCAATGGGAAGAATTCAGAAATCAAGCTCAGGAGACCCGGGGCTATCGACTCCCTTCTCCACCACTGGATCGAGTATCAGGAAGCTCGTCTTCATCTGAAGAAGACAGGGATCCACGCCGACCTCGACGTCCGTTAGAGAGAACAGAAATTGCCCGACTACCGCGAACGGAAGAACATCAGAATCCGCACGATGAACGTGCTCAAGGGCGTGCTGAACAGGTCAAGTTAGAAGTGGTCGACCCTGTAGCCCCACACAACCGGGAGCCTTCCCCTCCAGTAAATCGAAACGCTGTTCGAAGAAATCGGTCTCCTATACGCCCTCCCCGGAATCTTGTGAGGGATCAAGAAAACCAAAGAAGAAGAAATGCCCGGATGGTATTTCCTGATAGAAGGGGTAGAAGAAGTCAATCGGTAGAAGAATTCGACCCAGATACAGTGGTTCCACCAAACCTATCCGCAATGGTACGACAAATTATGAACGATAGTTGCGGGCATAGAAATGAGGATTGGGGAATCGACCGAAGCCATACACGGTTCACTGACGACATTTTACAAGCGGAATTTCCCAGGAGATACAATATGCCCTAGATGGACTAGTACGATGGGACTTCAGACCCACAGCAGCATCTAATGAGATATTCTTGGCACATGGAAGTAGCGGTTGCACCAGACACAATCAAATGCAAGGCTTTTCCAATCTTTCTAAGTAGTATAGCTCTTATGTGGTTTGTCCATTTACCCGCGAAATCTGTATCTAACTTTAAAGACCTGAGTGAAAAGTTCCTAACTCAATCCCGTCTTCACACCACCAAATCAAAACATGCCATGGCCCTGTCAGCAGTTAAGCAGGGGAGAGGCGAATCCCTAAGAAATTATCTCAATCGGTTTAATCGGGCGGCAACCGAAGTTAGCGACCCCAACCACGAGACCGTTTTGATGGCCATGGTCGATGGCATCGACAAACGAACCGAGTTCGGGAAATATTTGATTGGAAAACCACCGACCACGATTGAAGCTTTCTATGAAAAGGCCAACGTCTGATTAAGGCAAGAAGATGCGCAACTGGAAGAAGACGGTCAGAGGGATGCCTTCGATCCATCAACTCGAAACAACGTCGCGGTTAAACAATCCGGGGATAACTCGGGGAAAATCGAAGTGAATGTGGAAAATCGTGGCAAGCGAAATGGCGAAGGATCGAACAGCGGTAGTTAGAAGCAAGGGAATTCCCGGAAGCGCCCCCGCTTCCAGGTATTTGAAACATGTACGGCGTTAAATGACACATTAGAGAACATATACCTCGATACTTGTAATACGATGCAATATAAGAAGCCGCCCCCATGAGAGCCTACAGAGAAGGAACATGCAACAGGGAAGTACTGTTTATTCCATGACATTTATGGGCATACAACCAATGAGTGTCAACATCTTAGGGACATCGTGGAAAAGCTGATTCGAGAAGGAAAACTCGATGAATATAAAAAAGCTCCAAGGGACATGGGGCAAGGAACTTCGATGCCTAAGCAAAACCAAGCCACGGCTCGTGCTACCCCTCAAGAGAAAGGAAAGGGGATTGTTATTAATGCCATCGTGGGAGGACCGCATCCCGCAAGTCATAGCATCAGAGCCATGGAACGATACGTAAACGCCGAAAAACATCTTGATGTTGCAGAAGTAGATCCCCGTGAAGCCGCGAGTCCTATCAAACAAAGAAGAACGATGGGCGAGGATATCATCTTCCGCGAGCAAGAATCATCTGGTATAGAAATTCCTACGGTCGATCCATTGGTAATAAAAGCTGTTATTGGCCCAGCTACCATTCGAAAGGTTTTGATTGACAATGGGAGTTCAGTAAACATCCTATTTAAGCAGACCTACGACCAAATGAAATTAGATGCAAAGGACTTGGAGTTGTATGAAGGTCAGATATGTGGTTTCAATGGGTCGACCACCGAACCCATCGGCCAGGTCAAGCTATCAGTGGAATTAGGAGATGGGGATCAACGAACAGTCGGGATTCTGCCATTTGTTGTAATGAATATCAACTCGCATTATAACGCTTTCCTGGGGCGGCCTGCCCTGGCTGTGTTTCGAGCATGTATCGCCCCTTGGTGTTTACTTTTGAAGTTCCCCACGGATAGCGGAATTGGAACTATGCGAGGAGACCAGGTAACAGGCCGAGCGTGCTATATGGCAGAATGGAAGGAGCTACGGAACGGCGGTAATAAGGAGTCTGAGAAATCTTCCTCCTCGGGGGAGAGTAAGGAAGCATAGCAATTACAGAAAACACCCCGACTAGGACCGTCAGCCTGTGAGGCCGAAGACATCGACCCATGAGATGACGATAAGTCGGGGTGCATAAGGCGGCCCCGAATGAGGCCACCATATAAATACCCATCGATGATAATGATCCCACCAAGGTCCTAAAGATTGGATCTCACCTTGATCCCCTCCGGACGAGGGAGTTAAGTGAATTCCTTCGGGCAAATTTGGACGTGTTCGCCTGGACCCATGCTGACATGTGTGGGATATCTCCATCTATTATAACCCAACTCCCTCAGCATTGACCCAAAATATACTCCAGTAAAGCAAAAAAGGCTAATGCTAGGCCCCGAAAGGTCGAGAGCTTTGAAGGAGGAAATCGGGAAGTTACAGGCCAATGGCTTCATCCGGGATTCAACCTATCCTGACTGGATAGCTAACCCAGTACTTGTGAAGAAGGCTAATGGGAAATGGAGAACTTGTATCGATTTCTCTGACCTAAACAAAGCGTGCCCCAAAGACAACTTCCCATTACCTAGGATCGATCAGCTGGTCGACTCGACCGCCGGGCACGAGCTACTCTCATTCATGGATGCATATTCCGGATATAATCAAATTGCCATGCGTGTCCCTGACCAAGAACACACCAGCTTCATTACCGATCTCGAACTATACTGTTATGTGGTGATGCCTTTTGGCCTAAAGAACGCAGGAGCTACCTATCAAAGGTTAGTCAATCGAATGTTTCATGATCAAATTGGGAAAACAATGGAAGTATATGTAGATGACATGTTAGTAAAATCAAAACATCATCCGAGCATGTGGGCGACCTGTCGAGGATGTTTAACATCCTCCGAAAATATGGAATGAAGCTAAATCCGCTGAAGTGTTCTTTTGGAGTAGCATCGGACAAATTCCTCGGTTTCATTGTGAGTTCCCGTGGAATCGAGATCAATCCCGATCAGATTGCAGCCCTTAAAGGGATCCAGGAACCTCGCCGGATAAAGGATGTTCAGAGTTTAGCGGGAAAGGTAGCAGCTATGGGACGGTTCATCTCGAAAGCCACTGATAAATGCCTGTCGTTCTTTGAATTGATGAAAAGAGGAAAGCAAAACTTTGGTTGGACACCTGACTGTGTCGAAGCTTTTCGCAATCTACTCGACCATCTTGAAAAGCCTCCTATTCTCTCTAAATTTGTCGATCATGAGGACTTGTTCGTCTACTTAGCAGTATCAGCACATGCACTCGGCTCAGTTCTTGTCCGAGAAGAAGATCGAGTACAACGACCAGTCTACTATGTGAGTAAGAAGTTAACCGGGGCCAAACGCAATTATCCTAAAATTGAAAAATTGAACTATAGTTTGTTAATCACGTCGAGGAAGTTTCGACACTACTTCCAGGCCCATCCAATTAAGGTATTCGCTGATCAACCTCTTCGACAAATCTTACAAAGGCCAGAAGCGAGTGGGAGACTACTAAAATGGAATATTGAATTAAGCCAGTTCGACTTAACATTTATTCCTCGGAAATCGATCCGAGGACAAGCTTTGGCTGATTTTATAGCAGAGTTCACAACCCCGGAGGAAGAATGTCAAGACAAGGACCCTAAGGCCGTGAAGATCGAGCAGAAGCCAGTCAATTGGAAGCTCTACACGGATGGGCCCGAAACAGACAACGTTCAGGAGCCGGCGTTGTACTTTTGTCCCCTGAAGGGCGCTCGATCTATTATGCTCTGAGATTAGAATTTTTAGCAACCAATAACGACTCTGAATACGAAGCCCTGATTGCTGGACTCAAGCTGGCGAAGACCTGAAGTTAACATCGCTCGACATCTATTGTGACTCACAGCTTGTAGTCTGCCAAGTCAGAAAAGAACTCGTAACCCGAGGAGAGCGGCTGACCTCTTACCTCAAAGAAGTCGAGAAGCTGCTACGGAGCTTCGACCGAGACAGCATCTCCCATGTCCCTCGAATAGAAAACCAAAAAGAGGATAGGCTAGCTAAAATGGCTAGTTCGGACCATCCGAGCGAAACAGTGTTAGTTCCCGTAGAAATCTTAAGGATGCCGAGCATCGACCAAATGGATGTCGATCAGACAGACGTCGAACCCGAAGAAGAATCATGGATGACTCCCATTAAAAATTTCCTTCTCCACGGGCAATTACCCGAAAAGAAAAATGAAAAACGGGCCTTGGTACGACGAGCCTCTAAGTACCTTATTCAGCAAGGCCAACTATGTAGAAGAGGATTTTCTGTTCCTATGTTCCGGTGTATAGCCAACAACGACATTAAAAGGATACTACAGGAAGTACATGAGGGGGATTGCGGAGCACATACCGGGGGGCAAGCCCTTGCCCAAAAAATACTGCGCTATGGGTATTCCTGGCCGACCATCAATAGGGACGCTTCCAACTACGCCAAAAAATGTGATAAGTGCCAGAGATTCGCGCAAATCCCACGGACACCCCCGACGAATATTACCCGGATAACTAGTCCTTGGTCGTTTGCTGTGTGGGGAATTGACGTCATAGGAACATTGCCTATTTCGAAAGGGGGTGCAGCGTATGCCATTGTGGCGGTAGACTACTTCACAAAATGGGCAGAAGCTGAGCAGATGACTACAATCACAACGAAAAAAGTTATCAACTTCATCGTCAGGAATATCATATGCCGATACGGAGTGCCTCGAACTATTGTCACAGATAACGGAACCCAGTTCGACAGTTTAGAATTTCGAGATTTTTGTGGAAAATATCATATTAAAAAGAAGTACACTGCAGTCGCACACCCCCAATCCAATGGTCAAGTCGAAGCGGTCAATAAGATCATTAAGACCATTTTGAAGAAACGACTAGAAGCTTTGTCATACGGATCCGAAGCAGTCCTTCCGGTCGAGCTTGAAGTCCTGACTCACCGGACAACCTACTATGATCCCCTGACTAACAAGGCACTTCTCTTGACGTCTTTGGACATGATCGACGAAAAAAGAGAAGAAGCAAATCTTCGTGCTTAGGCTCATAGGCAAAGGGTCGCTCGATATTATAACGAGAAGGTCCGACCAAAAACCTTCGAAGTAGGCGATCTGGTCTTGAAACGAATCTTTCCAATCCCTGTGCATATGGGCCCAAAATGGGAAGGACCTTACGTCATTCTGAGAAAGCTTGATAATGGAAGTTTCAAATTAGTGACTGTGGATAGCGAGCTGTTTCAAAGAGCATGGAACGCGGAGCATTTACGGCATTATCTTTCTTAGAATTTGTATTTCGATGTTTTTACCTTCTTTTTGCATTTAGATTATTGATTTATTTGTTTCTGGCGTTGTAATAAGCGACCATCATCGGTCGCATTAGCGTATTAATAAGCATCTCCGTTCCTGCTCTAATTTGTTGTAATTATAAGAGCCTGTGATTGTGACTGAATGACTAACCTTACAACCTTTACCTTGGATAAATCAAGAATAAGACTGACACCTATCCAGACGTACTGATCGACCATCAGACCTCGACTCTCGATCTCATTGACTTGAGGAAGAGCATAAACGACACCCAAGCGTGAATGGTGCACCTTGACAAAAGACCGCTCAAACAATAGAACTTTACCCTTTAATGACTAAAGGATAAGTATAAAAGACTATGGGCACTCCTACTCAAAATCATATGAGCCGCGATCGAGAGTGGCTCTACTTGGGTTTGAAAGGAGGGATCGTCTTTTGAACATCTACCCCAACACTGGGGGCAAGGGTAGAGATTAACATCCCCTACAAGGGCGAAGCACGACTCATTCCTGATGAAACAGGGGGGTCGAGTCTAAGATTTACACGACGTTAACAATTACACATGTTTACACCATACGTAGATTCTTCAAAATGTTCTGACATCATTACAAAATGTTATTACTTAACAGGTACCAATTAAACATCATCCCAGGCGAAACATTGCCGATTAACCACAAAAAGAAAACAAGTGGATCCTAAAAAGGAGGCCGTATCAACCCTTGCTCCAACATCTCAGCTACCTCTTTCTGCTTAATCATCTCCTGAGCCTCCTCTGTGGTCAACATACGCCTCGCCCCTACGAGGGTACTACCAAAGGGTCTGGGAGTTGAAGAAGAAGCCTATGGAAGAATGGGGGCAGTAGGACCAGGAGCTGAAGAAAGCAGGGCCGGAGGAATAAGCTGGGAAAGTTGAGTGCTCAGAAGCTCCTCAGTAGGCTCTGGCTTCATCGCAGACAACTTTTTTCCCTCTGGCTCTTCATGTCAGCCAGGGATGGTCGGTCTTCTCTTATCGACTCTTTGACGATCTGAATGTCCGGGTCCTTGGGAGGCATTGGCTCGACCCTAACCGCCTCTGCAGCCTCCCCTGCTTCCTTAGCAACATCTATCTCCTTAGCAGCAGACTCTTCATCCATCCTGTTTGTATTGGAAAAATCCCCTACCGAAAAAAGGAAGTACATGAAATAAAGTCAAAAGACGATAGGTTCGACAAAAATAAAAACTTACTCTCAGCATTCGGGCTGATCGCCCGCTTCCCCGTAACTATGACAGTATCGGTTGGGTTGGAAGAAGTCGAGCCCCCTCCTGCAGCTATGGGAGGAGTAGAAACACAGGGCTGACTACCGCTCGCCTCAGCCCCAAGGACCGACTTTCCCTTCGCCTTGAGACGTTCTGCCTCAACCATTTGTTTTTCCTGGCCTTGAGCTTCCCTCACAATGGCTTGTTCTTTGTCATTCAGAATGTTAGCCATTAATAACGCATCATCCACCGGGCGACCCTGAGCCTTCTTCTTCTTGTAACAATCCGCATTTTATGTATCGGAAGATCGTAAAATATTTTTATTTTATTCTATGAGGGTTGGATCATTCTCATCTTTTAATATGTTGCTTATGGGGATGTGTGACATGTCCATAATTTTTACCGATTTTGTTTGTGACCATTTTGCCCCTGTCAGTCTTGTACTGGGCATAACTTTTGACTCAGGTCGAATCAGAGGGTGAGACCTATGCCATTGGAAAGGAATTGATGATTCTCTTTCTGTGGAGTGGTTACATTAAGGATTTGGTTCAGCGGTTTGGGAGAAATCGATGTTTTAAGGTTTTTCAGTTGGTTGTTCAGGTTTTGGAAGGCTAATGGGCTGATTTGGAGAAGGCCCATTAAGGGGTTGGTGGAGGCTATAAATAGGGGGTAAGGGATATGGAGAAAGGTTGGATTTTCCATTCTCTTATGGGGAGGCTTTGATCTCCTTCTTCCTCTAACACCTTTCCACCATTAAAATTCCAAATCCAAGGAGGGAAATCGAAGATCTATACCATTCAAGGCTAGATCAACATCGTTTCAAGGGCGAATTCATCGGATTGAAGAGTTTGATTCGAAGTGTTCGCTGTCCGGATTGCTTTTTCATCGTTTTAGCTTTGTTTTGGATAATCGGTGAGTGATTTACATCTCTCATTCGGATTCATGCAAGTATATGAGTTTTATGTTGTTAATTTCATCATTTTCGTGTTCTTTTCCTTAGATCTACACCATGCTATGTTTATATTACATATGAATCATCTTAGGATCTGATCTAGATAATTTAAATGGTTAATTTCATGATTTTTCACAAGTTTATGCAAGTTAGATCCGTTTTTATGTTTATATGTTCCCTTATCATGTTTTGGGAAATTTATGTGTTTTGATGGAAATTGTTAGATTGATGATATTGTTGGTTGCATAACATGTTTGTGGTTGCGTTTGAATGAGTCAGATAAGCCGGTTTCGTCGGATTCGTCGTTTGGCGAAGTTTTGGTCGAAATCGAAGTCGAAATGGAGCTGTGCAGGAATCAGATCGGTCTAGAGTGGTCGGTCCTAGACTGGTCGGTCAAATCGTGGCTTGGGAAGCAAGACAGGGATTGGGTCAGTTAAGAGGGAGCAGGCTAGTCGGATCGGTCGCAAGGAAGTGGTCGGTCGGTCTATACTGGTCAGGTAGCAAATCTGGAGTTCTGATTTGGAGCAGGCGGGTCGGTCATGTTCCAGGAAGGGGGTGATCAGGATGGGTCGCTCTAGGGTGGTTGGTGGAGCAGGTGATCGGTCGGTCTCAAGTGATAAAGGCTGGTCGTTCTTGGAGCTGGTCGGTCTGATCGGTCCAGAAGGTTGAGAAGAGAGTCTGGTCGGTTCAGAAGGATTCTGGTCGGTCCAGAAGGAGCTGAGGGAGTCTGGTCGGTTCAGAAGGATTCTGGTCGGTCCAGAAGGAGCTGAGGGAGGTCGGGTCGGTTCAGGAGGGGTCTGATCGGTCCATAAGGTCCAGAATGGGTCTGGTCGGCATTTCTAGTGGAAATTTCTGATCGGACACTTCAAGTGATGTTATAACTTCGAAGTAGTTCAAGTGGGAAGGTTCGAAGTGTTGAATGTGTTCGTTGATCAAGGTGGAACAACGAATGAGGTGACAACTCAAAGGTCGTGAGTTGATGGATAATGGTGGCTCGAGAAGGTTGCTTGAGCTATGGAATATCGTCAAGATTGGACGACTAGAGATGCGAAGGCCGAGAGGTCATCGTTGTCGTAAGTTCTAGCAGGGTCAAAGAAGGGGTACGATGGGGGCACCCAAAAGACCAGAAGGTTGCTGGTCGAGTACCCTGGGTCTTGGGGAAAGGCCTAGTGCAAAGGTTGGACATTGTCAAGGTTGGACATATGGAGTTCATGCTAGAACTGGGTTACCATTAGCCCTTGACATATGGCAAGGTTGGCCGTCATACGATAATGATGGTTTCGAAGCAGAATTGGCGGTGATAGCCAGAGTCTGTCATGTATGCTGGATGTTTTGCTTGTGCCATCTCATGTGGGTTATCCAACATCGAAGTAGATGTTCCTTGAGTGCTTGTCTGATATTGGTTTCGGCCTCTGGGGCTTGTATTCGAGGGATGTTGAATTCGACTAGGATAATTTGCGTGAGATATATATAATCTTGATCGCATGATTACTATTGTTGATTGTTTCTGTTTGCTATGAACAAATGGTTTTTCTGGTTTCTATGGATTAATGGTTGAAATGCTTGGTGTAAAGGCTTCACTGTCCAATGTGGGGAAGATAAGGTTGAGTTCTTCTCTGGTGATGTGGGTAGATAAGTTGTTCATTTACCCATTCTCATATACTTTCTTGTTGAGGTTTGTTAGCTGTTTTATCGCTCACTAAGACTATTGTCTGACTCAAGGTTTTATGTCTCCTCTTATTACCTTGGGTTGTTCATCCGGTTGTGGATGGGCAGACTAAGTAGCAGGTTACAGGTAATGGAACTTAGTGAGACGGGGAAGCTGAGCAAAGACGAGCAGGAGGCTGGCGTACCAGTTTTATTACTATCTAGTATTTCTGTTTCCGCTGTTTGAGTTGCTTGAGAGTTATAGTGAGGCCTTATGTACAAACTTTGATATCAGTTGGATAATCTTTCTGGATGTTGAGAAAGTTTCAAAAGTTTGTTATATGATACCTCATTACTATTACCTGTTGTATATGTTCTATTATATTTCATCCATGCACTGTGAGTTCTACGACAGGTTTTGATGTGTTTACCTACTCTGATGATCGTCCATAGCAGCCTGGCACACCTTTCAGCACATTATTCCACTCATTTAGTGCGGGGGTTATGGGCGGTCGTCACATTTGGTATCAGAGCTCTGGTCAACGATTTTGGCCAAAGTTCAAAAGACGTAATTGCGTATGAGGGACGTATTTGTAGATTTCAGTTGGATGTTTACTATATATATTAACATATATAGTAGTAGCGGTTGTATCTCTTTAGCAGTTTTTCTTGGAAGTGGCTAATTATTCTAGATTGCAGATTTAGAATGAGTAGACGACCATCAAGACACGCTGCTAGGAGAGCTAATACTGAAGGGGTAAATGGTGATGAACCAGATTACCCGGCTATGTTTGAAGCCATGGCAGAAGCAATTATGCGAAGGGTACCCGCTCCAGTGGCGGCTACGGTAGATGTAGGTGTGTGAGTTCCTAGAGTAGATTTTGCAAAGATGTGCAAGGACTTTATATCTCTAGGAGGGAAACCATTCAAGGGAACTGAATCAGCTGAAGAGGTTCAGAGGTGGATGGATTCATGTGTTCGAATCTTTGGAGACTTGGGTATTGAAGATGCAATGAAGAGAAAGCTTGCATCAAGGCAGCTTCAGAGCAGAGCCATGGAATGGAGGAATTCTGTTATACCCGAGACTCCAGAAGAGGAGATTTCATGGGAGAAATTCCAAGCTAAGTTTGAAGCAAAGTTTATCTCCACTGCTCAGAAGTCCTTTCTCTTCAAGAAGTTCGTAGAGTTGAAGCAGAGTGGCAGATTAGTTCTTGACTACATTTCTGATTTTGAGGCTTTGTCTAGATATGCTCGTTCATACATTGATACACCATATCAGAAGAACGAGAAGTTTGTCTTGGGTTTGGATGCTCATATTGGAAAACCGCTTGTGGACCATCTTGATGATTCATTTGAAAAGATCATGAGAGCTTGTTTCCCAAGGAAGCAAATGTTGTCGCTGCAACCAAGGAAGCTCAAAAACCACAGCAGGGTGGTAATAAAAAGAGGAAGCAACAACAACAGAAAGGAAAGGATGGCCAAAAGAAACCCAAGAGTGAGGTAGTTTGCTTTAACTGCCAATAGAAGTGTCATTATTCAAATGAGTGCAAGAATCCCAAAGCTGAGAAGAAGTGCTTCAAGTGTGAAAAGCCTGGGCATGAGAAGAAAGATTGTTCAGAATCAGCTAAGGGCAAACAGATTGTGAAGGCATATGCTTTGGAAGTCGTGCCATCTTCTTCAACAGATCCTACTGCAGAGGAGAAGGGAAAGGGTGTCGTGGTGCAAGGTACTTTTTCCTTTAACGGTGTTTTAGTTTGAGTTTTGTTTGATACCGGAGCATCACATTCATTCATCCGCAATGAGCTTGTATGTCGCTTGGGTTTAGAACCCGAGATTTGTGATAGACCTTTGATCGTGATTAATCCAGTTGGGGGTTCGTCCAGTTTGTGCATGATTTGTCGTGGTCTAGTGTTATCGAGTCATGGTTGCTTTTTTATGTGTGATTACTTTGTTCTTAACTTCGCTGGGTATGGGATCATCTTGGGCATGGATTGGCTCAAGAGATATGCGGCAAGGGTGAATTGCGAGAAGCTAGAGGTGAGGGTCGGGGATGTGGAAGGGCGAAAGGTGTTGATTAGATGTAAGCGCGAAGACGGGGTCTTCGTGAGTTATCTATATTCTCTTGGGATTCCATAGGAAGACCTATCATCAGTGCTGATCGCTAATGGGTATGTAGATGTCTTTGACGAGGTCAAAGGGTTGCCGCCGCATCGTGAGATCGAGTTTAGGATCGATTTGGTCGAAGGTGCTAGACCAATTGTTATGCCCCTTAGGCGGATGGCGCCTAGGGAGCAACGAGAGTTAGAGGTGCAAGTTCGTGACCTTTTGGGAAAAGGATTCATTCGGAGGAGTGTTTCTGATTGGGGTGCACCAGTCGTGTTTGCAACTAAGGCAGATGGCTCGTTAAGATTGTGTATGGACTATCGTGAGCTGAACAAGGTGACTAAGAAGAACAAGTATCCGTTGCCAAGGATTGATGACTTGTTCGATCAGCTTCACGAAGCCAAAGTGTTTTCTCAGATGGATTTGGCAACGGGATTTCACCAATTGAGAGTGGCTAAGGATAGTGTGCCAAACACTGCTTTTAGGACACCGTCCGGGTTCTTTGAGTGGTTGGTGATGCCATTCGGGTTGACTAACATGCCAGCGTATTTTGTGGATCTTATGAATAGAGTGTTCAGAGATCAGTTGAGTAAATTCGTGCTTGTGTTCGTGGATGATATACTGGTTTACTCCAGAAATGTGGAAGAACATAAGACGCACTTGAGAGTTGCGTTAGAGATCTTGCGAAAGCAACAGCTTAAGGCTAAGTTCTCAAAGTGTCACTTCTGGAAGGATGAAGTGAGGTTCTTAGGTCATGTTGTTTCTGGAAAAGGTATAGCGGTTGACCCCGCTAAAGTTGCAGCAATCCAGGACTGGGATAGACCTAAGAATGCGACGGATGTTCGGAGTTTCCTTGGGTTTGCTGGTTATTACCGAAGGTTTATCAAGGATTTCTCCAAGATAGCTGCACCATTAACAAGATTGACAAAGAAGAACCAAGTGTTCGAATGGGATGCGAAGTGTGAACAAGCGTTCGAAATCTTGAAGGAGAGATTGACGAGTGCACCTGTGTTGACCATTCCAAGTGGGAATGAAGAGATGGTGGTGTATACTGATGCATGTGGTACTGGACTTGGAGCAGTGCTAATGCAGAAAGATAAAGTAGTGGCTTACGCAAGTCGACAGCTAAAGCCACATGAGAGAAAATATACAACTCATGATTTGGAGTTGGCAGCGATTGTGTTTGCTCTGAAGATGTGGAGACATTACCTGTTGGGGGTACGATTCGAGTTGTTTACGGATCACAATTCATTGAAGTATCTTTTCTCCCAAAAGGATTTGAATCTTCGGCAGCAACGATGGTTAGAGTTTCTGGCATTGTATGATTTTGGGATAGCCTATACTCCAGGCAAAGGCAATGCAGTTGCAGATGCATTGAGTCGAAGACACGCAAGTTTGGGAGCAATGTTTTCGGAATGGAAGAGCCTCGAGTACTTGGCAGGGTTCGATTTCAGGCCAAGGTGCGAGTTGGAACCTGAAATATTGGCAAGCTTGTCGATAAGGCCTACTCTTATCGAAAGGATTGGCGAGGGCCAAAAGAAAGATGTGTAGCTTGTCGAGTTCATTCAGAAACAGGAACCAGAGCGTAAAGAGTTCGAGGTCGACCGAGAAGGTTGGCTTCGAAAACAAGGACGATTAGTTGTTCCTGATATCGACGGATTGAGGGATGACGTTCTGAGAGAATGTCATCACTCGAAGCTAACGATTCGTCCTGGTGGTAATAAAATGTATCAGGACATGAAGTGAGCCTACTATTGGGAAGGGATGAAAAGAGATATTGGAGAATTCATTTCCAAGTGTATGAACTGTCAGTTGGTGAATGCTGAACAGAAGAAGCCGAGTAGTTTACTTCAGCCATTAGAGGTTCCTACATGGAAGTGGGAGCAGATATCGATGGACTACCTAGAACTAGGACAGGGAATGAAGGGATTTGGGTCATTGTGGATCATTTGACCTTTGGGTCATTGTGGATCGTTTGATCAAAAGTGCAAGGTTCATTCCTATCAAGACGACTAGGACATCATCAAAATTGGCTGAGCTTTATGTGAAATGGATAGTTCGATTCCATGGTGTCCCAAAGAGTATAGTAAGTGACCGGGATCCATTGTTCACGAGTGGATTTTGGAAAAGTTTGCAAGAAGCTTTGGGAACCGAATTGTGTTTAAGTACGGCATATCATCCCCAAACTGATGGTCAAACCGAGAGAGTCAACCGAGTTTTAGAGGATCTCCTGAGGGCTTGTGTGTTAGACTTCGGAGGATCATGGGAGGACCATCTACATCTAGTTGAGTTTGCATATAATAATAGCTACCAGTCGAGTATTGGGATGGCACCATACGAGGCGTTGTATGGAAGGCCGTGCAATTCTCCAACTTGTTCATTAGAAACCGAAGATAAGTTGGTACTTGGGCCTGAAATGATTAGAGAAACCTCGGATTGTATCAAGATTGTTCGACAACGAATGAAGGCGGCCCAAGATCGTCAGAAGAGTTACGCTGATAAGCGTCGTAAGGATTTGGAATTTGACGTAGGAGATATGGTTTTCGAGAAGATTTCACCGTTGAAGCATGTGGTTCGATTCGGAAGTAATGGGAAGTTGGCTCCTAGGTTTGTTGGACCGTTTCCGATAGTCGAGCGAATAGGAAAGCTCGCATATAGGTTGGAGTTACCCGAGAAGATGTCAAGTGTGCATAATGTTTTCCATGTGTCGTTTCTACGGAAGTTAGTGCACGACTCGAATGTGGTGGTATCTCCAGAACAGTATGAAGATTTAGAAGTCGAGACCGCAGTTGCGAAACCTCATAGGCCACTTCGTGTTGTGGGGAATGACACGAAACAACTTAGGAGGAAGACGGTTAAGCTAGTCAAGGTACAATGGAGTGAAGATGGCGACGATTGTACATGGGAGATGGAAGAGAGCATGAGGGCGACTCATCCAGAACTTTTCATCGATAGAACCCTTTGATTGTATCGTCGTTATATCGTTGTATCTTGTTGTTGTTTGATAGAATTTCGCGTGCTAGGATAAGGCTATAGGTGCATGGCTTGATGGTTGCTAGTTTGGATGATAGGATTGGCTTCTCATGGATGATAGGCACGCAAAATTGTTGTGGTTGCTTGGAATTTCGAGGGCGAAATTCTTAAGGGGGGGGGGGGGGGGAGAATGTAACAGCCCGCATTTTACGTATCGGAAGATCGTAAAATATTTTTATTTTATTCTCTGAGGGTTGGATCATTCTCATCTTTTAATATGTTGCTTATGGGGATGTGTGACATGTCCATAATTTTTACCGATTTTGTTTGTGACCATTTTGCCCCTGTCAGTCTTGTACTAGGCATAACTTTTGACTCAGGTCGAATCAGAGGGTGAGACCTATGCCATGGAAAGGAATTGATGATTCTCTTTCCGTGGAGTGGTTACATTAAGGATTTGGTTCAGTGGTTTGGGAGAAATTGCTGTTTTAAGGTTTTTCAGTTGGCTGTTCAAGTTTTGGAAGGCTAATGGGCTGATTTGGAGAAGGCCCATTAAGGGGTTGGTGGAGGCTATAAATAGGGGGTAAGGGATATGGAGAAAGGTTGGATTTTCCATTCTCTTATGGGGAGGCTTTGATCTCCTTCTTCCTCTAACACCTTTCCACCATTAAAATTCCAAATCCAAGGAGGGAAATCGAAGATCTATACCATTCAAGGCTAGATCAACATCGTTTCAAGGGCGAATTCATCGGATTGAAGAGTTTGATTCGAAGTGTTCGCTGTACGGATTGCTTTTTCATCGTTTTAGCTTTGTTTTGGATAATCAGTGAGTGATTTACATCTCTCATTCGGATTCATGCAAGTAT
Organism: Allium sativum; assembly: GCA_030737875.1. Lineage (NCBI taxonomy): Eukaryota > Viridiplantae > Streptophyta > Magnoliopsida > Asparagales > Amaryllidaceae > Allium > Allium sativum. The sequence continues at coordinate 489,751,493 of CM060913.1, forward strand.
ATGAGTTTTATGTTGTTAATTTCATCATTTCCGTGTTCTTTTCCTTAGATCTACACCATGCTATGTTTATATTACATATGAATCATCTTAGGATCTGATCTAGATAATTTAAATGGTTAATTTCATGATTTTTCACAAGTTTATGCAAGTTAGATCCGTTTTTATGTTTATATGTTCCCTTATCATGTTTTGGGAAATTTATGTGTTTTGATGGAAGTTGTTAGATTGATGATATTATTGGTTGCATAACATGTTTGTGGTTGCGTTTGAATGAATCGGATAAGCTAGTTTCGTCGGATTCGTCGTTTGGCGAAGTTTTGGTCGAAATCGAAGTCGAAATGGAGCTGTGCAGGAATCGGGTCGGTCTAGAAGGGTTGGTCCTAGACTGGTCGGTCAAATCGTGGCTTGGGAAGCAAGACAGGGATTGGGTCAGCTAAGAGGGAGCAGGCTAGTCGGATCGGTCGCAAGGAAGTGGTCGGTCGGTCTATACTGGTCAGGTCGAGCAAATCTGGAGCAGGCGGTTCGGTCATGTTCTAGGAAGGGGGTGATCAGGATGGGTCGCTCTAGGGTGGTTGATCGAGCAGGTGATCGGTCGGTCTCAGGTGATAAAGGCTGGTCGGTCTTGGAGCTGGTCGGTCTGATCGGTCCAGAAGGTTGAGAAGGGAGCCTGGTCGGTTCAGAAGGATTCTGGTCGGTCCAGAAGGAGATGAGGGAGTCTGGTCGGTTCAGAAGGATTCTGGTCGGTCCAAAAGGAGCTGAGGGAGATCGGGTCGGTTCAGGAGGGGTCTGATCGGTCCAGAAGTTCCAGAATGGGTCTGGTCGGCATTTCTAGTGGAAATTTCTGATCGGACACTTCAAGTGATGTTATAACTTCGAAGTAGTTCAAGTGGGAAGGTTCGAAGTGTTGAATGTGTTCGTTGATCAAGGTGGAACAACGAATGAGGTAACAACTCAAAGGTCGTGAGTTGATGGATAATGGTGGCTCGAGAAGGTTGCTTGAGCTATGGAATATCGTCAAGGTTGGACGACTAGAGATGCGAAGGTCGAGAGGTCATCGTTGTCGTAAGTTCTAGCAGGCTCAAAGCAGGGGTACGACGGGGGCACCCAAAAGACCATAAGGTTGCTGGTCGAGTACCCTGGGTCTTGGGGAAAGGCCTAGTGTCAAGGTTGGACATATGGAGTTCATGCTAGAACTGAGGTTACCATTAGCCCTTGACATATGGCAAGGTTGGCCGTCATACGATAATGATGGTTTCGAAGCAGGATTGGCGATGATAGCCAGAGTCTGTCATGTATGCTGGATGTTTTGCTTGTGCTATCTCACGTGGGTTATCCAACATCGAAGTAGATGTTCCTTGAGTGCTTTTCTGATATTGGTTTCGGCCTCTGGGGCTTGTATTCGAGGGATGTTGAATTCGACTAGGATGATTTGCGTGAGATATATATAATCTTGATCGCATGATTGCTATTGTTGATTGTTTCTGTTTGATATGAACAAATGGTTGTTCTGGTTTTTATGGATTAATGGTTGAAATGCTTGGTGTAAAGGCTATCACTGTCCGATGTAGGGAAGATAAGGTTGAGTTCTTCTCTGGTGATGTGGGTAGATAAGTTGTTCATTTACCCATTCTCATATACTTTCTTGTTGAGGTTTGTTAGCTGTTTTATCGTTCACTAAGACTATTGTCTGACTCAAGGTTTTATGTCTCCCCTTATTACCTTGGGCTGTTCATCCGGTTGTGGATGGGAAGACTAAGTAGCAGGTTACAGGTAATGGAGCTTAGTGAGACGGGGAAGCTGAGCGAAGACGAGCAGGAGGCTGGCGTACCAGTTTTATTACTATCTAGTATTTCTGTTTCCGCTGTTTGAGTTGCTTGAAGTTATAGTGAGGCCTTATGTACAAACTTTGATATCAGTTGGATAATCTTTCTGGATGTTGAGAATGTTTCAAAAGTTTGTTATATGATACCTCATTACTATTACCTGTTGTATATGTTCTATTATATTTCATCCATGCGCTGTGAGTTCTACGACATGTTTTGATGTGTTAACCTACTCTGATGATCGTCCATAGCAGCCTGGCACACCTTTCAGCGCATTATTCCACTCATTTAGTGCAGGGTTATGGGCGGTCGTCACACTTCTCATCCCACAAAAGCACTTTCCATACATTGGTCAAAAACTTAGGGTACCCAGGCATCCAAGACAGGTCTCTACGACGAAGAAAATCGACAAAAAACATAAGAATCTGACGAGCATGCCCCTCTTTAACTCACCTTTTTCCTGGACATGCTCGGCTTTCACAGCCTCGGTCTCGATATCATGCTGCTGCTTCAGATTGCTGGCAGACTCGATGGCCGCAACAACATTTTGTTCAACTTGGTCTTTAGCTAGTTCGGCCGAATCAAGGGCCGCCTTCAGATTTTGAACTTCAAGGTCGAGTCGGACCTTATCCCTTCTCAAAGACTCACCCTCCTCCTTCATCATTTCACACTCTCGACCTCTCTGCTGAACCTGATTGTTCAACTCTGCAATCTCCTTCTCGTGCTCCTCTCTGTCTGTCGTCACCTGTAATTCCAGATTTTTGGTTTTTTCTTCTAGAAGTCCAATAGCTCTGTTCTTATTGTCGGCATCTCTTTTCAAACCAGCAATCTCAGCGAGTCTCCCTTTCAGCGCCCCACTCACTTGTCCGGCATACTCTTGCATAGCGTCATATTGAGTAAAGACATATTCAAAGTTATGGCGCATGCGCCGACGGAAACTGCGGGTCAACGGCTGTATTTCGGGGGCAGGCTCGATATCTGAGAATACGAAGTTAGGGAAATCTCGTTCCAGTTCTTGGAAACGGTCGCTAGAAGAGGGTCCGCGCGCATTACTGGACCGGTGTGCTACTACCTGAGGATGCTCAGCTCTCTGTCCTTCGGATATAGAAGGTTTATCCATTTTCCTTCTCTTGGGTATGTTGCTCGATGCTTCGTGATCCCCTAGCGTCCGACCATGCTTTTTCAAATGTTTCTTTTTCCGCCTACCCTGATCCTCGGGTGGCTCTCATCTGTCCTATCCTTCCTCATGTCAGCTCCTATCTCTTTCTCCCTATCGTCCCTCACATCTTCTGCCTCCTAATTCCCACTATCACTGGTTCGATTGGGGCCTTCTCTTTCGGTATGTGGGAGAGAGAAATCGTCCAACCCCGGATCAGTTGGGAGAGAAGCAAATAAATTCCCATAATACTCTTCGTCAACCCCTACGAGGAAGGTAAAAGAAAATGAATGATTCCCAAACCATTTAGGGATAATATGCAACAAATCTCGAAAATCACTATAAAATCCTACCATCAATGTTATCGTGCCTGTCTGAGAAAGACATTCCTTCAGACTGGTTGGCGAAGAATCGAGTTGGGTCTAAGCTCTGCGGCGAGAGAATGATATCGGGCATCTGAAGATTTTCTAAGCCTGGGAGAGGAGAAGTGTTGCGCCCCTTCTGTGGTTCGTGAGTCGAAGGAAAACCTTCTGCTACCCCCAAATTTTTTGGATGGGTCTCAGCAGGCCTTTCTTCGTTTGATTGCCCTTGCACAACCTTTGGGGCTTTCCGGGCGACAGCTTTCTTTTTCTGTTGGGGTTTGGCCTCATCCTTGTCGACCGCCACAAACCTGACCTTTCCAACCCGTTTCTTGAAAACAGGTTTCTTGAGGCCTGTTATCTCTATCTTTTTTGGCGAAGGCGGGGTAGAGGATCCTCCAGCCGAGTGAACCACCTGTTTACTCCCCGATTTCCATTCGGCTGGGGGCATCTCATCTTAAGTGGGCACGGCTGGATCTGGACCATCTTTTACCGAACCCCTTGTCCTGTTATGATCGAGAAGGCCATATCGGTGCAGATTTGCCTCGGTTAGGCAGTTCCAAAATGTCCGCGTCTCCTTTGTCAGACCGATCAGTAGCCTGTAGCGCTCTCTATAGACTTCCTCGTCAGGTCTCGTAGGCTCTCCCTCTGAAATGAATGCATAACTGGAAGATGATCAGAGCGAGGAATTCTGATACATAAGAAGTATGTAAAGAAAGAGAGGTGAAACTTACCACATCGCAGCCAATATTGGGCGCAACCTGGTTGCCGTTTAATCCAAAACCAGTCTCGCTTTGCATCACCCGCTTTGGTCGGAACCTCTTCAATGATCTTCCACCCCTGGATGGCTTCAAGATAAAGAGTAGAGGGAGATTGTGTCTCATTATGCCTAAAATTAAAGAGAAAGGCTATGTCATTAAAGGTCGGAGGATACTTCAAATATTTCAAGTATAGGTAGCAGGTTGACAGTAGAAGGCCGTAAGCTATCAGGCTTAATTGCATCGGGGCCAAATTCATCCGACGCAAAAATTGTCGACAATTAAAAGAGGGAAAGGTGGAATGGCTCCTACGTTGCACATTGGAACAGAAATTGCCATATAATCATTTGGCGGAATGTGGGGTCTAGCAGTATCAATCGGGATGAGGACATCGTCGAAAGGGATGTTATGCTTAGCTGTTAAGGTTTGTAGCCGCTTGAGAGTCATCCTAGTTTCTTTTGCCTCCACAGAATCCCTCAAAATCTCTGAGCCAGGAATTATATCTGGTGCTATTAGGGTTGGTATCGCCCCAGACAGGTCAACCGCTATTGGGAGGACAGGTGACGGGTCCGTCGATTGACTTTGAGGATCTTTGTTCGAAGAAGATTCTGAATGACTCGGGGACTCCGAAGAATTGTCCACCCTAATTGAACAAGATGCTTGTCCACCTCATTCTTGCTTACGATTGTCTCATGTCTTAACCATGGGCACGCAAAAAGCCTACAAAAAGAAGGGGAAAAGAATGCCACAAGAGAATATAAGAAGTTAACATCCTGTATGGGTATCACTCCAGTAAAAATGGACGATTAGCAACAAAACTTGAATTGGGTAAAAGTCAGATATATTTCTTATTTCCCCTCGAATAGTTCGTATGCACAAGGGTTTAAGGACATCCCAACTCGTAAATAAAGGAAACGAGGGGAGAGAAGATCTATATATCAAAATTGTAAATCCAGAATCAATCAACGATGATCTCACTTCGGAGAACCGTACCGTTGCTGACTCCGACGGTTTAAAAAAAACCACTGCTAACCAGATCGATTGAAACCTTAAAAAGATAATCGAAGATACAGTGGACCTCGGGCAAGAATGAGCATGCAATTTTAGGAAGAATGCATACCTGAAAATTACGAACCTTGGAGGAAGACGATGATTGTTTCTGTCTTGGAGCAATTGTTCAGCCGCCGTTATGGTAAAAAGTAAAAGAAGAAAGGTAAAAAGGATTGTTACTTTTATAATAAAACGAAGGGATGACTTCTCAAGTCCAGTTAATATGATTGGATCGAGTTGACGTGTGAGAAGCGGAAGAGTTAAAGGCTAGCCGACGCGACATAAAGCTAATAAGACGATATTGTTATTTGAGCTCACTGACGACTCTGAACCAAAGGACGGAACTCGATGCAACTTGTGATGCCCGTTGGGTAGGAATCGGAGCAGCCAGTGAAATAAAGTGATATGCGGAATTCAACTCAAGATTTGAAACAAAGTATACTTCTTATTAAATGAACTATACTTTGGGGGGCAAAGTGTTGATGGGCCTTTCGGACCGCCCATCAAGGCATGACAATATGATAAATTCCAGGATTCTAACACTCGAAGCGGGTGAGCTAAAGGAGCCTGTTCTGTGGGCTCGCTACACACAATGAAATACGGATTGGAGGAAACGTGGAAGGGCTGGATCTGACCATTTATTATGCATTCATTTAAGGCCCAAGAAACCAACCTAAAGAATAGCTCATCCCATATTCTCTTCATTCAAACCACTTAGGATATTTCAACCGAGCATTTAGGGCAGAATACTAATTCTTTGGCAAAGACCAAATCCACCAGCCGCAACTACTTTCATGGATCTGATAACACGTATTAGTAACGGCCCATTACTGTATCACCTATAAATATTGATATCCTAGTTCAGAAAAGGCATTGAATCATTGTAATCATTATAGCAAATCAAAAAAGAGAAATAATATATAAAGTGGACGTAGGCGCCATCTTCGCCGAACCACTATAAAGACTCTGTGTGTGATCTCTTTCAATTTCTGTGCATTGTTTATTGTTATTAATCTTCATTTATTCTCTATAAATCTCTTCTCTTTGGGTGTTGAACTAGTTTTTGGTATCAACAGAAACATAATTAAAAACACTTAACCAAGATAAGACATGTAGTAAGACATGGGAATGGTAAAAGGGTTAAGTGGGTGACATGGGTAGCATGTGAAACATAATTAAAAACACTTAACCAAGATAAGATATGTGGTAAGACATATAAATAATAAAGGGTTAAGTGGGTAACATGGGTAGCATGTGAAACATAATAAAAGCACTTAACCAACATGAGACATGTGATAAGACATGGGGATAAAAGGGGTTAAGTGGGAATTCCTAGTGGGGACCAAGCTTAAGAGGGAAGCTTGTGTCAAGTGTATGGACCCCTTTCAACCAGTAACCCATTTCAGTATCTATATGAGCTCGAACAAGGTTGAGGACAGAGACACGCTTACTGGGGTTGATTATAAGAGGTCAATAAAGAGTTAGCGATGGCAGTGCAATTCCAACGGAGTCATGTGCGTGCGTGGGTTCGGGCTGGTAGGTAAGATGTTGTTGCATCGTGTATGTATAAGCTTTACATTTCAGTAGTATCGGGGTTGCCACCGTAGGGAGTGATACACCCTACTGTGGGACCAGCACAGGTATTTACGAGGTTAGGGAGCCAATCGAATGGGAAGGGTAGTGGTTACATCTAGTGGTGATAGGTGCATACTGGTTACCTATGATAGCAGCTAGAGGTACATAATCGAATAGGGAGGGTACATCTAGTGGTGATAGGTGCATATTGGTTACCTATGATAGCAGCTAGAGGTACATAATTGAAAAGGGAGGATAGTGGGTACATCAAGTGGTGATAGGTGCACATTGGTTACCTATGATGGCAGCCAGAAGTACAAGGAACTATCATCATTCTATGAAACACCCCATCTCCGTTAAAGTCACTCACAAAGGGAGTGCCTTAACTTCGGTTGAGCAGTATAGGTAAAAGATACAGATAATTTACAAGACAGACATATAAACAGCGGAAAAACTAAATTTATTTTATAAGTACGTGGTTCAGTCAAAATATTACAACAATTGTCTCAAACCTACTTCCAAATCATTACAACAAAATTTCTGTCTTGATTAAAACATAAAGAAGCATAAAATAACAATAAGGCAGCATAAATCCCCAATAATAGTGTATCCAAAGAAATAGCCCAAGGAAAGAGAATCCAAGCAATACATCTACTCTCTTCAAGATGGAAATGGTCCGGACTAAGCTGATGTATTCCCTCCCTGCGGACCTGGGGGGGGGGGGGGGGGGGACGAAAGAAAAGAAGACGAATGAAAAATGGGTCAGACATGAGTCTGGTAAGTCCAATGATTATTTAGCATGTAAACAGGAAAAAGGATCATGACATGAATAAACTGAACCTAGGACAGCAATCTAGAAATAAGATAATAAAACTGAATATGCTATCGCACTCATTACTATTTCTCTGCACCTACTAACTATTGTTTCAACCAGCTCCACGTGTTCATATAAGAATGATCCCCTTATCGATCGGCTCCTACTCGCATACGTTTACCACTTGTGTCATTCGGCCCCGCTTGATTGTAGATACCTGTGCTGGTCCCACCATGGGGTGTATCAAATTCTATGGTGGCAAACCGACACAATTCAAGATGCACAGTTTATAGCTACTGATGCCCAGTGCCTGCTTTTTCCACTCCGGAGTACTGCACGCCCGCACTTCGTCGGAACCTACACTGACGCACCACCTGCCGTTGTTTTGACCGCTTATAATCAGCCTAGTAATCGTGCCCACCCTACCTAGTTTAGGGTACCATGATACATCTATGTGGGTTACTGCTGAAATGGGTCCCCGTTACTAGGGTTTCCTAATCAACATGTTAAAATGGTTAGGTGTTCTTAAATTAACCTAACCCCACTCATCAGTTTAGTTAGCATGTTATAATGGTTAAGTGTTGCTTTAATTAACTTAACCCTACCATTCCTGTCTTAGCTTTAATTCATTCATTAAAGCAACAACCACTCACATTAGATATGTACTGTTGCAGTCGCTGGATGTGTCGGTCGGTTCTGGGAAGTCTTACACCGCAACTCAATCTAACCTCGGGTTCTTTTGGGCTTAATGCGCTAACCTCTCACATTAGATCTATATTGTTACGGTTGCTGGATGTGCCGGGCGGTTCCGGGCAGTCTTACACCGTAACTCAATCTAACCTTGGGTTAGACATATTCGTCCTTTACTTAATTTACATATTTACCCTTCATATTTATATGTAAATTATCCATAATTATTGCCATTCCAGTCATGCCCCATTTACCCTGTAAATCATGTTTATAATTTTTAGGTATATAAATTATACCATTTTATGCCACTAATCATTTAAATGATTGTGAGCCAAACTATGCCAAAAATATGAAATTTAAGGTTTTTCCCAACGTTACCCTCGTTATACGTTCGCATAATTCACATAGAATGTTAGGCTCGTAACTTATCCTAACTTATAAACAAAAGGGAAAGGAAAGGAGCATGTACCATTCCCACAACATAAACTAATAAGGATCTAACAAAACATGTGTCATATAAATTTGGCATAAAACAATGAACTTGCATTTTTGGATCCAATTAACATGAATCTTAAGCATATGAACGGGGACTTACGTAGAATTACACAAATCCAATTAGGCATGTAAATGTGAACTTGCATTTTGGATCCAATTAACATGAATCTTAAACATATGAACGGGGACTTACATAGAATTACACAAATCCAATTAGGCATGTAGATGTGAACTTGCAATTTGAGTTGGATCAAATTAACATAGATCTAAACATATGAGAATGTAGATCTAAACATATATATGACTTAGCCTGAAAACTTTCCTGTAACGTAACATGAAAGAGTCACCAAATTTATAAAATACACGATTGGTTTAACATACAACATGATAAGTCCAATAAACCACAATAGTCTCATAGGCATATATGATAGAATCGTTACAAGAATAGACATGAATCAGCATCAGCATTATCTTACAACTTGGCACAGTTCTAGTTTTTCTTTATTACAAATTATGACTTTTAATTGTTCACATCTAAAGAATAACATAACATACAAACAAAAGAAAAATCTTGTTTGCTGGGATCTATTTTCTGAAACTGAAAAGCTATCCCTTGACGTAGACTATCGATTCTCTAATTTAGATTTGATTCGTAGCTTTTAACTTGCTTTCTAGTTTGCTTCCTAGTTGGGGAAGAATGGTGGCTATGCTAGGTTGACCATGGAGGTGGCTCCATGGAATGAAATTGTGTGGTTTAGGGTTGAGGGTTGGGGTTGCTTATATAGAAGTTTAGATTTATGTGAGCCGTTAGATCAACCTAGGAGCAATCAGAATCATCCAGACTAGATAGAGCTATCCAGAAATCGCCACCTATGCCCTAGTGATTCAGCAACAAGTCAGAAATCGTCACTGTTTGGATCTGGGCGAGGGGTCGACCCCTATGGGGGGGGGGGGTCGACACCCCTTTGGGGGGTCGACACCTATGTCGACCCCCCGGGGGCAATCGATCCTTGGGGATGGGAATTTTCCCGCCCTGCTGATTCGCGTGATTTTGAAATTCGAAATATTTTTTATATTTAATTATTTAATTATATAATTTTCTGTTTAAACATGAAATCTTTTGAACTCCATAACTTCTTCATACGGAGTCCGATTCACGCAAACTCGGACTCTATCTCAAGCAGAATTCCAAGACGAACGCAATGGCGTAACCTGTTTCCCTTAATTCTCACTTTTACAATTTAGTATTCTTTAATTTAATAAACATAGAAAATACAGGGTGTTACATTCTCCCCTCCTTAAAGGATTTCTTCCCCAAAATCTTCAAGTCAAGAAGAATGTATATCCTACCATCCAATCGTCCATCTACTCAACCATCAAACACCGGCAATCATTATCCTTAAAAGATTTCTAATGCTTTCATGATTGTATACACAGTGTGTGTATATGTCCTTATCTAATGCAAAATCAGGCGGTATACTGATTCAGTTGACCTCCTTAATGGAATTATGTCAGTGCCATGAGTCCATTATGCATGCAGTTATTCCTAATCATACTTTCTACATGAGTGCACAATCATCCATGTAAATGCAACGTGCATATGATAACACTCTAAGTTTCAATCCATGTACAAATACATATATGCATATGCAAAATGAAAGTGACTGAGCCAGTCTAACACCTAATGTGTGTGTATATGCATCCACGAGCAACCACCAACAACCACTTGCAACCATCAATCATAACATGTTTCAAATACATGTTTACATCCATTGGTTTCTAAGGATAAAGAATAGGACCGAGGATATATATTTGAAAAGGTAGATACAAGCATGTATAAACTTATGGAAAAAGAGATCAAGGATGTACCCTCAAAAAGAAAAGGGTAGGCTGCGCGTATCTTGTCCTCAGTCTCCCAAGTCGCGTCTTTCTCAGAGTCACTCTATTGAACTTTAACAAGCTTGACTTTATGGTTGCGTAACTTTTTGACTTCCATACCCAAGATACGAGTTGGAACTCTTCTCACAGTCGCTTCTCGTTCCACTTCTACTTCCTCTAGTATACTTGGCTCCACAACTTCCACAGACTCATGTAAGCACTTTCGTAGTTGAGAAACATGAAAAACATTATGAACTCCAGCCAGTCTTTTAGGTAGCTCTACTCTGTAAGCCATCGTCCCAGTCCTTTCAATGATAGGAAATGGTCCTACAAATCTTGGTGCCAACTTTCCTACGGACCCAAAGCGAACGACATTCCTCAAAGGAGATACTTTAAGGAACACCTTATCTCCAACCTCAAACTCAAGGTCGGTCCTTCTTTTGTCTACGTAGGACTTCTGTCTATCTTGTGCAGTCTTCATTCGTCTTCTTATCAAGTCCACCTTCTCTGAAGTTTCTCTAATCATGTCTGGCCCAAGTAGGAGCTTGTTTTTGACTCCAACCAACAATTTGGTGATCGGCATGGTCTTTCATATAAAGCCTCGAAGGGTGCCATGCCTATGGTGGCTTGGTAGCTATTGTCATAAGCGAATTCCACCAAGGGAAGATGATCCTCCCATGTTCCTCCAAAGTCAAGAATGCACAATATCAAGCGGTCTTCTAATACTCTGTTTACCCTTTCTGTCTGACCATCGGTTTGGGGGTCATATGCCGTGCTTAAGCATAGTTGTGTGCCTACAGCCTCTTGCAAACTCCTCCAAAACTCGCTCGTAAAGATAGGATCTCCATCATTCACTATGCTGAAGGGTATCCCATGGAGTCGAACTATCTCTTTAAGATGAATGGATGTTAAGGACGAGGCAGTTCTTCTACTCTTAACAAGTATAAAGTGAGCGCTTTTAGTGAGCCTGTCCACTATTACCCAAATACTGGTATTTCCCCTTCTTGACCTAGGCAACCCATCAATAAAGTCCATCGAAATGCTATCCCATTTCCACTGTGGGACCTCTAGAGGATGAAGCAGACCACCAGGCTTCTTCTTCTCCGCTTTGACTTGCTGGCATATCAAGCACTTAGCGACGAACTCAGTTACATCCCTCTTCATGACATTCCAAAAGAAAACCCTTTTTAGGACTTTATGCATCTTGTCTCCACCTGGGTGTATGGTCAGCTTAGAATGGTGTTCTTCTTTGAGAACCGTCTTTACCAAATCCCTTGCTTGTGGGACACATAGCCTTCCATCCCGTCTCAACCAACCCTTATCATCGATGGAGTATCTATTGAGGTAACTAGAAGTCTCACCACTAATTAGCTTATCCATCATACCAACTAGCTGAGGGTCTTCTCGTTGCGCGGTCCCTATTGAGTCCAAAAGAGTAGGCTACACCTCTAGCGATGCTAACAAACCAGGTACAAATTCAGAGGATTGTCTAAAGTCAAAGTTTTCTATGTACTCCAAGCTTTGACTTTCTACAAAGAGAGGACTTAAGGTCAGCTTCTTTCTACTTAAGGCGTCTGCTACCACTTTGCCCTTACCAAGGGTGTAGGAAATCTCAAAATTATATGAGGCAAGGAACTCCATCCACCTTTGTTGTCTTAAGTTAAGATCTTTCTGTGAGAAAAGGTACTTTAATGATTTTTGGTCAGTAAACAATTCAAACCTTTCTCCGAGTAGATAATGACGCCATGACTTAAGAGCGAAAACAATGGCAGCTAGCTCCAAATCATGAGTTGGGTAGTTCTTCTCATGTACCTTCAATTGCCTTCCTCCATAACAAACTACCTTGCCTTCTTGCATCATGACAGTGCCTAATCCTGTACCGCATGCGTCTGTGTATACGGTAAACATTTTTCTCCCATCAAGCAATGTCAGAACTGGGGCTGTTGTAAGAGCCCTTTTCAAACATTGGAAAGCAACATCGCAATCCAAATCCCAAGCGAAAGTTAGGTTCTTCTTTGTCAATCTCATGAGTAGGGCTGAGATTTTTGCAAAGTCTTTAATGAACTTTCGATAAAAGCCCGCTTGCCCGAGAAAGCTTCGGACTTCGGTTGCATTCCATGGAACCTTCCAATCTTGCACCGCAACTACTTTTGCGGGGTCCACATCTATCCCCTCTTTGGACACCACATGTCCAAGAAACCTTACTTCTTCTCTCCAGAAATGACATTTGGAGAATTTGGCTTTCAGCTGATGTGCACGAAGAGTATCCATGACTTCCCTTAAATGCAAAGCATGCTCTTCTTCATTCTTCGAGAAAATCAAAATGTCGCCTACGAAGACCACCACAAACTTATTAAGGAACTCTCTGAACACCCTGCTCATCAAGTCAACGAAATAAGCGGGTCCGTTTATCAAGCCGAAAGGAATGACAAGCCATTCGAAGAAACCATCCGGGGTTCTGAACGCGGTCTTATCAATGCTATCTTCGGCCACTCTTATCTGATGAAACCCGGTAGCCAGATCTAGTTGGGAGAAAACCGATGCACCTACAAGCTGATCAAACAAGTCGTCTATTCTTGGAAGTGGGTGCCTATTCTTCTTGGTCAGCTTGTTTAGCTCCCTATAGTCAATGCATAGGCGAAGTGAACCATATACTTTGGTTGCGAATATTACTCGAGCACCCCATTCAGAAATACTCCGCCTTATGAACCCTTTCTCGAGCAGCTCTTTAACTTGCTTGCTGAGCTCTTTCCTCTCCCTTGGAGCCATGTGCCTAAAGGGTAGAGCTACGGGTTTTGCATTATCAACAAGGTATATGCGGAAGTCTATCTCCCTCTTCGGAGGTAAGCCCTTCACCTCTTCAAATACATCTGAATATTCACGGACTACTCTAACAGACTGCAAGTTTTCAACAGATGCATCAAGAGATTCTAGGTAGCTAAGCATAACAGAATTCATGGGATTACAAGAGATTTCGAGAGTGTTACCGAGGCGAGTCATAAGTCTAACCACTCTCTTTTCAAAATCGAGGACGGCATCATTACTGGATAACCAGTCCATGCCTAGAATCAACCCATAGCCCGTGAAGCCCAAAACATAGGCATTACATCTAAACCCAATGCTTTGTATAGAAATTTCCAAATCCAAACAAATCATTGACAAATAAGACGAGCCACCAACTGGATTTGAAACAACCAAGGGATACTCTACTATACTGGTGTCTAGGTGCAGAGATTCAACTAAATCAGTAGATATAAAAGAGTGCGATGCGCCAGAATCAAAGAGTGTACGAACAGGATGATCAAAAAGATAAACTAAACTCTCAACAGGGATATTTCTACCTTATTCTTGTGGAGGTGCTATGAGAGCATGAACCTTCCCTCCATAAGTAGATCCAGTCCTCTGCCCTTGCTTTCTTGGGCAGTCCTTAGACATGTGTCCTGTCTCGCCGCACTGAAAACAACCACCCATCTTCCTCTTTTTCTTTCTGCAGTCCTTAATCAGATGTCCAGGAATGACACAAAAATTACACTTCCTTTTGTCACGAGGTTTGTTATTCTTCCCGCCCTTCTTTGAATCTGTCTTCTTATTCTGCGATCCCTCAACTTTCTTATCTTGAGGTACTTCCACCTTTTCCTCTTTCTTGCCATCCTTGTCTTCCTCCTGTAACAGTGCCATGTCCACCTGTCTCTCATAAGTCGCACCCATAGGTATATGGGACATAGCTAGGCTGTGCAGTGGCCCACTCAACCCTTTAACAAAACATAGAGCCTTCTTATGGGGAGTGTTCACTAACTTCAGTCCGAATCTTGCCAGCTGGTTGAATTGGTTGACATATTCCTTGACCGACAAACTTCCCTATTTGAGAGCTAAGAACTTCTCCATCTGTAGGCTTCGTTCAGCTTGTGAGAGGAATTTCATTTCAAACCTCATTCTGAAATCCTCCCAAGTTTCAACTGGTCTCTCAGCATTAGTAACTTCCCACCAATAAGAGGCTTCGTCTTTAAGCAACCATACAACCAACTGTATCTTCTGCCTATCATCCACTTCGAAGATAACAAACAAGTCTTCGGTTTCTTTGAGCCCGTTTCTTGCTTCTACAAATGACTCAGTCCCATTAAAGTTGTTTCCACCCATGGCTTGAAAATCTCTACATATCTTTGAGAAAGCATTTGCACGAGGAGGAGGAGGAACAGTTTCAACTGGGGGTGGAGGAACGTCTGCTGGGCCTACATAATTAGACCTAGCCTCTAGGTACCTTCTGAACCATCCAGGTTCTGGTACGCCCTCTGGAAGGTTAAGATCCCTAGACATTCTGAAACGAAAAAGAAAAAATTCAAAACAAAGGATAGAAAGATAGTGCATATGGCTTTGGGGATTATGCCTTTTAAAAAGAAAAACAACACTTTTTCTTGAAAATGCTTCTTTAAAATTCTTTCTTGAAAATTAGTTTCCAAAAATTTTATCTGATCTAGCAACCATCAGCTCTGATACCAAGTGAAACACCCCATCTCCGTTAAAGTCGCTCACAAAGGAAATGCCTTAACTTTGGTGGAGCATTATAGGTAAAAGATACAGATAATTTACAAGACAGACATATAAACAACGGAAAAACTAAATTTATTTCATAAGTACGTGGTTCAGTCAAAACATTACAACAAATATCTCAAACCAACTTCCAAATCATTACAACAAAATTTCTGTCTTGATTAAAACATAAAGAAGCATAAAATAACAATGAGGCAGCATAAATCCCCAATAAGAGTGTATCCAAAGCCATAGCCCGAGGAAAGAGAATCCAAGCAATACATCTACGCTCTTCAAGCTGGAAACGGTCCGGACTAAGCTGAAGTATTCCCTCCCTGTAGACCGGGGAGGGGGGACGGAAGAAAAGAAGATGAAAGAAAAATGGGTCAGACATGAGTCTGGTAAGTCCAGTGATTATTTAGCATGTAAACAGGAAAAAGGATCATGACATGAATAAATTGAATCTAGGACAGCACCCTAGAAATAAGATAATAAAACTGAATATGCTATCGCACTCATTACTATTTCTCTGCACCTACTAACCATTGTTTCAACCAGCTTCACATGTTCATATAAGAATGATCCCCTTATCGATCGGCTCCTACTCGCATATGTTTACCACATGTGTCATTCGGCCCCGCTTGATTGTAGATACCTGTGCTGGTCCCACCATGGGGTGTATCAAATCCTATGGTGGAAACCTGACACAATTCAAGATGCACAGTGTATAACTACTGATGCCTAGTGCCTGCTTTTTCCACTCCGGAGTACGTGCACGCCCGCACTCCGTCGGAACCTACGTTGACGCACCACCCGCCTTTGTTTTGACCGCTTATAATCGGCCCAGTAATCGTGCCCCATCCTGCCTAGTTCAGGGTACCATGATACGTCTATGTGGGTTACTGCTGAAATGGGTCCCCGCTACTAGGGTTTCCTAATCAACATGTTAAAATGGTTAAGTGTTCTCAAATTAACCTAACCCGACCCATCAGTTTAGTTAACATGTTGTATTGGTTAAGTGTTGCCTTAATTCACTTAACCCTACCATTCATGTCTTAGCTTTAATTCATTCATTAAAGCACCAACAACTTATATTAGATATGTATTTTTGCAGTCACTGGATATGTCGGTCGGTTCCGGGCAGTCTTACACCACAACTCAATCTAACCTTGGGTTCTTTTGGGCTTAATGCGCAAACCTCTCACGTTAGATCTATATTGTTACACTTGCTGGATGTGCCGGGCGGTTCCGGGCAGTCTTACACCGTAAGTCAATCTAACCACGGGTTAGACATATTCGTCTTTTACTTAATTTACATATGTACCCTTCATATTTATATGTAAATTATTCACAATTATTGCCATTCCAGTCATGCCCCATTTACCCTCTAAATCATGTTCATAATTTTTAGATATATAAATTATACTATTTTGTGCCACTAATCATTTATACGATTATGAGCCAAACTATGCCAATAATATGAAATTTAAGGTTTTTCCCAACGTTACCTCCGTTATACGTTCGCAAAATTCACATAGAAAGTTAAGCTCGCAACTTAGCCTAACTTATAAACAAAAGGGAAAAGAAAGGAGCATGTATCATTCCCACAACATATACTAATAAGGATCTAACTAAACATATGTCATATATATTTGGCATAAAACAATGAACTTGCATTTTTGGATCCAATTAACATGAATCTTAAGCATATGAACGGGGACTTACATAGAATTACACAAATCCAATTAGGCATGTAAATGTGAACTTGCATTTTGGATCCAATTAACATGAATCTTAAGCATATGGAAGGGGGCTTACATAGAATTACACAAATCCAATTAGGCATGTAGATGTGAACTTGCAATTTGAGTTGGATAAAATTAACATAGATCTAAACATATGAGAATGTAGATCTAAACATATATATGACTTAGCCTAAACACTTGCATGTAACAAAACATGAAAGATCACCAAATTTATATAATACACGATTGGTTTAACATACAACATGATAAGTCCAATAAACCACAATAGTCTCATAGGCATATATGATAGAATCATTACAAGAATAGACATGAATCAGCATCACCATTATCTTACAACTAGGCACAGTTCTAGTTTCTCTTTATTACAATTCATGACTTTTAATTGTTCACATCTAAAGAATAACAGGACTTACAAACAAAAGAAAAATCTTGTTTTCTGGGATCTGTTTTTTGAAACTGAAAAGCTACCCCTTGACATAGACTATAGATTCTCTAATTTAGATTTGATTCATAACTTCTAACTTGCTTTCTAGTTTTCTTCCTAGTTGGAGAAGAATGGTGGCTATGCTAGGTTGACCATGGACAGCATAGTGGCTCCTTGGAATGAAATTGTGTGGTTTAGGGTTGAGGGTTGAGGTTGCTTATATAGAAGTTTAGATTTATGTGAGCCGTTAGATTAAACTAGGAGCAATCAGAACCGCCCAAACTAGATATAACTATCCAGAAATCGCCACATATGCCCTAGTGACTCAACAACAAGTCAGAAATCGTCACTGTTTGGATCTGGGCGAGGGGGTCGACCCCTATAGGGGGAGTCGACACCCCTCTTGGGGGGTCGACACCTACGTCGACCCCTATGGGCAGGAATTTTCCCACCCAACTGATTGACGTGATTTTGAATTTTGAACTGTTTTTGTTTTATTTAATTATTTAATTATATAATTTTCTGTTTGAACATGAAATCTTTTGAACTCCATAACTTCTTCATACGGAGTCTGATTCATGCAAACTCGGGCTTATCTCAAGCAAAATTTCGAGACGAACGCACTGGCGTAACTCGTTTCCCTTAATTCTCACTTTTACAATTTAGTATTCTTTAATTTGTTACTCTAATAAACATAGAAAATACAGGGTGTTACATTCTATTTAGCCAAGAGGGATCATCTTTTAGTAAGAAACTATTATTAGAGGTTAGAAGCGCAGTCAATGTTACATCTTGTTCATCTTGTTACCTTGTCATATCTTCTTATGTTACAGTCATCTCTTATATCCAGTTTATGTTCTTATCATGTTGCTTTACTAATTATTTTGTTAAAGTCACTGGACTCGCCGGACTTTATGTCTGACTCGTTTTGTTTTGCCTCTTTCCTTTCCTTTCCCCCAGGTTCTCTGGGTGGGCACGTTGATGCTTGATTCGGACTTTCCTACTTGAAGTGCTGAAAGTAATGCTTACCTTTGTTTCTCTTTCATATGGCATTTTGGATTGGGGATTATGGTTTTAAAAATTATGTACTATGTTGGCTTTTGTACAAGACTGATATTATGTACTTGGTTTTGGTGGGATGGGTTTGAAGATGTAACCAAACTTATTTCTGTTTCCGCAGCAATAAAGTTATAAATTTTTCAAGCACTATTTTATGTATATGTCTTGTAATATTCTGTTCTGTTTACTTATAACGCTCCACCAAACTTAATGCATTCCCTTTGTAAGTGACGTTAATGGACGTGGGGTGTTACACAAAACTTAAATACTAATGAATGTACAGTTTTAGAGTTCTAAGAGATTCAGCATTCAAGAGAGATTCAAGACTCATGAGTTATAAAGTTATCAAGTTTTCACGAGTTCAAGACAAATATAATAATAGAGTCCGGTTTATATGTAAGACTCTGAATAGCACTTCAGGTCCGAATTCTGTTTTTTCAAATTCTGTTTTTCATATTCTTATTTTCAATTTTTGATTTTCAAAATTCAAATTCTGATTTTCAAAATTCTAGTTTCAAATTGTTTTTCTATCTTAAATATGATTTCAAATATAAGTTTTAAGTTTAATATATAAGTTTATATAGTTTTATAATCTTATGGTTTTATAGTTTAAACTTTATAATTTTATAAATATGTTTATATAATATATAATTATGTTTTCATATCATTTTACACTTTAGAACACTCATTTATATCACTAAGTTTTAATTCAACAATTTCCAAAATAATATATATAACCAAACACTTGAAAAATAAGTTTTGAAAATAAAAATTATTTATATATGTTGACATACATATATGGGTATGTCGACATACAACTATCAGAAATTCAATTTTCAAAGGAAGTGTCTTTTCACTATTTGTAACATTCCAGAAGCATTACAACCTTTCAATCTTGTAAATAGGGGTTGATTTCGAATTTTTTGATATATCTTCTTCTCCATCTTCACTCCTCTTCATCCCACCATTAATATTTCATATTTTATTGATTTCTACACTTCTACATTGCCGATTTCTACTCAAATTATATAAAACTTCTTCTTTTCTCACTCTCTATCCAGTTCTCTTTGAATTGAAGTGCTATTGAAGGGTTATAGGGTTGTTGTAATCATTTCAGAAGTCTTTGGAAAAGGGTATGTTCCTTATAGCCTTAAAATCAAGGAAAGGGAGCGATGTTAACCTTGTTGCCATAGAATCAAGGGTGTTTGGAGCGGTGTTAACCTTGTAGCTATGAAATAAAGGGGATTGTACTTGGATATTAATAATAATAAAACTCTGTGCAATCCAGCGTTGCGTGGGACTGGACGAAGGAGAAATCCGAACCAGTATAAAATTCGGTGTGTTGTTTCCTTTTTCGCATTTTATATTTATAGGTTTCTATGTTTGTGTTTGATTCTGTGTCTATGATCATCTCTGTTGTGTGTGATTCATGTAACGGATCATTTAAGTTTAATATTTTCATAAATTCCTTATAAACACTATTCACCTCTCCTCTAGTGTTATTCTTGCCTTAAGATCTGCAATCTGTGTTCCCTAACAATTGGTATCAGAGCATAAGTTTTCAAAAAGTTAATAATCCATTTTTTGAAAATATTAGATGGCAACCATACTGGTAATAATAGTTCTTTTGTAGAGGGTCAGTCCACTATTAGACCACCACTGTTGAATAACAGTTGTTATTCATATTGAGCATGTAGAATGAAAATATATTTACAATAAGTAGGTTTAGACACATGGAATAGTACACAAAGAGAGTACATTGAACACACAACTAATTTTGCACAATGGACTAATGAATAAAAGGCTGCTGCACAAAGAAACTCTAAAGCCATGAATATGTTGTTCATTTCATTAAATAGAAATGAAATAGAGTGTCAGTTTGTAAATCTGCTTATGAAGTATGGAGAACATTACAAGTCACTCATGAAGGAACCAATAAAGTTAAACAGACTAAGATATCAATGCTAATTAAATAGTTTGAGTTATTCAAAATGAATGAGAATGAATCTATCTCCGATATGTATTGCAGATTCCAAGAGATAGTGCATTCATTAATAGCATTGGGAAAGACTTATTCAAAAGAAGATCAAGTTAGAAAAATAGTGAGTTCATTGACTCAAGAATAGGATCACAAAACATTGGCAATTGAAGAAGCCAATAATGTCAATGAAATGAAGATTGAGGAATTAATCAGGAATTTGATGTCTGTTGAAGTACAATTACAGAAAAGAAAGGAAAATAAGCCAACTGAAAATTAAATCCATAGCATGTAAAGCAACAACTAACGGTTCTGATTCAAGCAGCGAAGACAATGAAGAAATTGCTTTAATGACTAGGAATTTCAGAAATTCCTACGATATAGGAGAAGATATAATTTTCAGAGAAATAATTAAGGAAGTTCAAGAAGAAATGCTGATCGATGTTATAACTGCAGCAAACCAGGACATACAAAGAGAATATGTCCATATCCAGATAAATCATATCAACAGACGGATAATAGTAATTCGTCAAAGAAAAGAAGAGGGCATACATAGCAACTTTAGGTGATTCAGATTCATCATCAAGCGATGAAGAGCCAAAAACTGAAAATTCAAAAATGTGTTTCACAACGATTCAGAATTCCGAAAATATCGAAGAAATGGATCTTAAAACGAGGTATGCCTTAATTAATTTTTAATTTTTTTGGTTGAATGGATGTTTTGGTTGCTTTGTTTGTTTGCTTTGTTTTGATTTTGAAATTTAAACTTTAAAATTCTAACTTGAAAATGCAAATTTGAATTTTGAATTTTGAAATTTATAATAATAATAATAAATAGTAAAATAATAAAATAAAATTTGGATGTTTGTTAGGATGAATATTTATTTAGGAAATAATAAAACTTGAAATATAAATCGATAATATAATAAAACCAAAAAGTCAAAACAACATGTCCTTTGAAATTCTGCATGTATGTCGACATACATAAATGGTCATGTCAACATATTGAACAAAAAATTAAATTCAAAATTTGGATTTCAAAAGTTTAAACCTTCAAACTTCCCTCCAACTTTTCACCAACTCCAAAGGTCTGAAAAGATGTCATTGATTTTAGAAAAATTTATGCTCATTCAATCTCTATTTATATATCTATTCAATCTTATTCTCTCTACCTCTCATTCAAAATTCAAACAACAATCTTCATATCTATTCTCTTCAAAAAACAAATCTCTAATGGCTTCCTCTAGCACTCCTCAAACAATGAGATTATCCAAAACAGTCAAAGGATATCTCTACAATGATAGAGAAGCAACCAAAACCTATTTTGACTACGTAGCAAATGCAGAAGTCAATATGGGAGCTTTTGCCATCTATATATATTTTCCATCTTACGATCTTCCTCCTCTTTGCTATCATAATGAAGTCTTAATCTTAGTGGACGCTCGGGATAACAACGAAATATGTTACCCGAAATTCATCAAAATGTTCTATGAAAATCTTAGTCATGGCTTTTACGAAGGAGATGAAAGCCAAATATGGAGTAGCGTAAAAGGCATACAAATCATTTTGGATTGTGAAATTTTGGGTAATATCTTGAATTGCAAGAATACAGGCACGAATTTTTTGGAATTCAAAATCAATGAAACAGATTTGGAAACCTTTCATCACATATTTGAAAGCGATGCTCACTTAGAATTCAAAAATCTCTTTTTCCGTCAAAACCAAGAATTGTAAACCTCCTCCTCCTTCAACATACCATAACTCCTCGTTTCGAAAATTTCAATAACCCAACTCTCAAAGTCCAATAAGCACTCTTTACTATTATTGGTGGTTATAACATCAATCGGGCCGATATGATCTTAAGAGAATTCAATCCCAAAGAAATGTCAGCAAGAGAAAACACTCTTTATTATGGAGTTTACCTTACTCAAATTTTCAAATATTTCAAAGTCGATCTCAAGGGAGAAGAATTTATTCCAAGAAAGGTGTTTGACTCCACAAATATACACCTTATGCAAATTCCACTCACCTTTAAGCCTTATGAGACATTCGAAGATAAACAAGCTCGAATGCAACAAGAACAAGAACCTATGGATATCAAAGAAGAAGAAGAAACTTCTTTGGAAAGTGTAGAGTGTCCACTCAATACTAGAACCATTTCCGAAGAGACACTTGTTCAAAATCTAGTAAAACTAGCCAAGAATCTCGAAAAGATGCTTACTCATATGCCTAAGTTCATTGGCCAAATAAGAAGAAAACTTGGAATTTCATCTTCCTCCTCATCATTCGCTGAAATCTAAACTTATCTAGTTTATATTACTTTTCGTATTTGCTTGTATTTGCTTTCGAATCTCGTATTTAGTGTCTTGTATTAGTTAGATGTATTTTCCTTAAAGTTAAAATGAATGGTGTTTTATTTATGTCAAAACTATCTTTAAGTTATTGTAAAAACATTAGAATTAAATAAATTAAAATATTATAATAAGATTTAACCAAAAAAAAATGAAAATTTCCAAAAAAATTATAATGTATGCCGACATATAACTGCTAGGTGTTCAAATTTGTTCAAAATTTAAAATTTAAATAACTAACTAATGTCCATTCAATTCCAACAAATTCCAAACCCTATAAATACCTATTTCTTCTAGGAAATTTTATTTTAACATTTCTCCTTCTTCTCTAATCAATTCTTATCTAAAACTATCAAATTATGGCAAATTCAATACATAATTTGGGTGAGAATCTTAAAGAAACTTTGAATTCTTTCAAGAACATCTTATCCATAATACTACGAAATCAACGTCATATCGAATTTAGTCAAATAATGATAGTAAAACAACAAGAGAAGCACTTTGATGTCATCCGTTGGCTAATATCTTCTCTTTTTAGATACGAACACAACAGTCTCGCTAAGGCTCCACCTACAAAAGAAGAAAAAGATTGGGAGGTCATCAAGAAAGATCCAATCTTTAGAGGAGAAGGATGGGTAGAAGTTCCAAGAGACATTTGATTGTTTAGTATGATTTGATTGGTTTGCATTTGATTGGTTTGATTTGAATATGTTTGAACTTGTGTGAATTTATTGGAATATTGCCTGTAAATATTGCTTGGATTGGTTTTCTTGGATTCAAGACTTATATATATATATATATATATATATATATATATGGATTGACACACTTGTAAATATTAACACTTGAATTGATTATTTTGTTTCTGCTTTTCATAGTCATGAATATAAGGGGAGTAATTTACTTTAGTATAGAATCATAGGATACATATAGATAGATATAGGATTTAGGGGGAGTTTGTTTAAAATTTCTTTTTGTTGATGACAAAGGGGAAGAAATTATAAAATAAGGATTAGTTAGACTTAGTTCAAGGTGAGTATATTGGTTTCATGATAACATGGGCGGTATTAGAAGAACCAGATCAGATAGTATCAACAGGTAATGAATAGGTATGAATATTTTATAAATCAAGGTTGTCATCATCAAAAAGGGGATATTGTTAGAGAATGGAGTTTTGATGACAACAACCTTATTTTAATTGTCATTATTAATTGTTTTAAAAAAAATATATACTAACATCTCTATCTAGAATATACACACACACACAAACACACACACACACACACACACACACACAAACATATATATATATATATATATATATATATATGCATGATTTGTATATAGAACTTAAATACTAAAGAATGTACAGTTTTAGAATTCCAAGAGATTCATAATTCAAGAGAGATTCAAGACTCATGAGTTATCAAGTTTTCAAGTGTAACGATCCAGATTTTCCAGCTATTGGAATTCGAATATTTAAATCTGTTTAAATATTATATTTGAAATATTAATCGATTTTAATATGGAATTCATTAATAAAACGACGATTGAATATATATATATATATATATTATATTTAATTATAAACAAGCTCGAAATGGCGCTGCAGTTGGTAATATGGAGTTTTGAATTTTGATTGGAAATACGGGATCCGATATAAGTCGGATTTATTTGAAACAAGAAAATGTCTGAATCAAATTGATAATAATTTTCATATGAAAGAGAAAAATCCAGATTTCATATGGATTGTTAGTTATGTCCAAATCAATTTTTCAAATAGTCGCTATGGAAATCGTTATTAAAATATAACGTTTATTAATAAATAAATAAGAATTTTTAATATAATTTGAATATCGGATAATACGGAAACTGCCCATATCGAGTTTTATAATTTTATTTGAAGTTGTATATATATTCTGTTGGGATATATGTGATGAAAATAATTTATTATGATTTATTTGAATTATTTGGAAATTTATATAATATTTTATTCGATATAAGCGTTAAAAATAGCCATTTCTGCAAATGGTCTCAGTTTTCGACGTAATTAGTTTGTAAGAAAATCAAACTTTGTGGCAAACTGATGTCGTATGTGACTTCGGTGGCCAAAAAGGTCCCTGTTTCTATTTAATTGTTTAGATTGTTGGACATGGGTAACTTTTAATGAATAAACGACTGGTCAAACAAACTCCAAATTTAACGAAACATGATTCATTGGATCCGTTAGGAAGAGGTCTAGTAAATTGTCAAGGTCTGATATTTTTTAGTTTTTTCTGTAATTATAAAAATTTTAAACGCTTGATTTTTCATTGATATTTATAAAGGACTTTTCACAAACGATCTCGGAATTCGATGGAACCTGTCCTACTGGGTCCAGAATATTTTTTTACACCAGGAATAGACTTTTTCTCGAAAAAACAGAGAATATTTGTAGATTTTTTAAGGCGATTTCTCATAGGTAAGTTTCGTAGAATAAAATATTAATATTTCTATCCAATCTCACTACATATATAACATGTTTCATTTGTGGCAAACCCTTATTTTTGGGTCAAAGCTTCAGTGCGTGGTCAAAAGAGGATTCCACCGCCTCTAACATTCCTACAGCCAGAAACTCTCGAAAATTTCCTTCCTAAATCTTTCAAATTCTTCATCTAACCTAAAACCATTCAACTACAAACTACTTCAGCATATCGAGATTAAACTTCTGAGCGGTGGTGATCTGATGGAATGGATGGTGTTCACCGGAAATGGCTCTCGAACCAGTAGCGGTTCGTGGCAAACTACGAACGAATGGCTGACCTGGGTGGAGTGGCGTTGGGATAGAAGAACAAGGTGGTGGAGGCGCACCCGTTGGTGCTGTCAGATGAAGGTCCGGTGGACCGAGGTGGCAGCAACGACGTACTGAAGGAGACAACGTGGGTTAAGCTACCTGGAACGAGAACACCAAAGTAACGAACAGAAGAAAATAGAGTTGGCCAACCCTTTTAAAATGTAATTAATTTGCTTACCATGTTTAGTTAATTAAGTAAATGGTTAAGGGAAAATTAGTAGTAATAATAATATGATTTAAGGGTTAGTTGAACATTAGCAGTACGGGGATCTGGAAGTTTATATGAAGGGGGAATAAGAATTGGATCGGTCATTTTATTATCTAATGTAATTAGATAAAATTAAATCCTAATTTAGTGATTAGTTAGCTTATAATTTAAGCAATTAATGTAACAACCCGTGTTTTTAAATAACATGTTATAACATAAACCAAGGTAGAATTAAACGATAAAATCTGAATCAAGGAAAATGGGCTGGGCCATTGCGTTCCTCTCGGAAAAATACGCGAAATAGAGTCCGAGTTTTCGAAAATCGGAGTCCGTATGACCAAGTTATGGCCCGTCAAAGTTTTCAGAAAATTTCAAGTTCAAATTTGAATTCAGAAATTCAAATTCAGCTGAGCAGTGCAGGCGGGAAAAATTCCCGCCACCCCCAAGTCGATTGGGGAGTCGACTTGGGTGTCGACACACCCCAGGTTGTGTCGACTGCCCAGTCGACACCCCTGTCGACTTGGGTGGTCAGCCAGTCTGGCCTGGGTGCATCTGACTTGTTCCTCAAGATATGTTTGGAGGCTTGTGACGGATTTTAAAGGCCCAGATCTGAATTAGGGTTAATCCTATGGTCTAAACTAACCTAATCTTCTATAAAAGGACCCTAATACCTAGCCTAAACCATCATAAATCAATCCTACAACTAGATTATGCCAAAATGTTTAATCATGGCCTCCACCCTCTTGTCATAGCCTCCACCTTCATTCATATGAGAGTTCCTAAGCTTGTTTGAGAGTTTCTAAGCTTGATTCAAGGCCAAAGTTCAATCTTTCTTCATCAAAGCAAGGATCTTCTTCTTGTTTCTCAAGGGTTTTCATTGGAGCTTGCTATTTGGGGGTTTTTAGAGTTGCTAGTGGCTTCGTCTCAATCTTATTTTATTTTATAAGTCTTCATAGCATTGTAAGCCCTATACTACTCTTAGATTCTAACTATGAAGTTAAATATGACATGTTGCAAGTTTGAGTTTGGGCCTAAATATGATTTGTGCTTTGATTCTATCATGTTATGCATAGGTTAATTCTATGCATGTTTGTAAAGCTATCACCTTGACTTTGTGCATAAAAAGCTATGAGCTTTGATTTGAAATGTTGCATAAAGCAACATAGAAACTCTCATAACCCTTATGATATCTTGCATATGATATTATATGCGAATCACTAGCTATCATCCTATGTCATTTATGATCATGTTTCATCTATGTTGCTAAAGTTGATATCATGCATGTTTTGAGGCTTATAATGTAATATGCAAGTTTATGAACACATTTGCCTCATATGCCACCATGTTTAACTTGTGGCCAAGCCTTATTAATTATGTCATGCTTCTAAGTTCCCTCTTTGAGATCTATTTGCGTTTATGCGAACTTGCGTGCGATGGGGTTACGTTATGGGTAAACTAAAATGACATAAAAACATGACTTGAAAAGATGACATGAAATATGACATGTGATTATGCTTGAAACATGAACATGGGCTTGGACATGACTTCTAGAAAACATAAGAATGGCCAACTCGAGGTTGGGTTGAGTTTGTAGCATAAATCTACCCGGAACCGACCGGCTTAACTAGTGGCTACAAGCAATAGGACCCAATGTGAGTAGTTGGTCATGTCGCACTTGAAACCCGAGGTTAGACTAAGTTGTGGTGTAAAGCTACCCGGACCCGCCCGGCTTAACTTGTAACCACAATAAGGTCTAATTTGAGAGGTTGGGTGCATTAAATTAATTAATGCCACATGATAGGGTTAAGTCATGGACCACTTGAATACTTAACCAATTAAACACAATGGGTTGATAGGGTTAAGTCATGAACCTTGGGTACACTTAACCAACTTGATGCTTGATTAGATAGGATTAACCACGTTTAACCCGTTCGAAACCCTAGTTACGTGGTCCTTTTCACCAGTAACCCTCTTGGTTGTATCATGATACCCTAGGGACTAGGCTAGGGTGGGGCACGATTACTGGGCTGACATGTAAGTGACCAAAACGACAGCTGAGTAGGTGTGCCGGTGTAGGTTCAGGCGGGCTATGGTCGTGCACATAGTCCGGAGTTGAAAAAGCAGACACGGGCACCAGTAGGTTTAGACTGTGCGTGCTTGATGTGTGTCCATGGTTGGCACCCTAGGGCTTGATACACCCTAGGGTGGACCTAACACAGTTTGACTACACTTCGTGGTTGGGCCGTATGACATCGACACTTGACAAGTTAGGCTTTTAGGGAGCCGATCGATTAGACCGTGTTGTTGGACCTTGATTTAGGTCATCTCATGGTATTGGGCCAAGATTGGGCCAAGGGATCACTTCTTGTTTATACTTGACATGGGTTGGAATACTAGTACACTTGGTGCAAAAACCTTAACCTTGTATATGTGATGCCACACTTGGTCTATCTTGTTAACTTTTCACCACGCCAGTTATCATCCTATGTTTCATCTCTGTTTCACATGTCCATTTAACTTTTTTAGTTTTTATACTAATAGCATATAGGACTTACCAGTCTTTTGACTGACCCATTTTCTTTCGCCTCTTTTCTTTCGTTTCCCCCCCACCCCAGGTTTACAGGGTGGGAACACCAGCACCTAGCTTGGATCTTTAGTTGCTTTTCTGGATAGCTCTTGTATGGTTTGGACTTGAGCTTGCTATGGCTTTATTCGACCTTGAGGATAGTTACTTTATTATTTTCTTTTCAGTTTTCAGTTGATGTTTCTAGACTTTGTTTTGTGGAAAATAATGACCAAGTACTTTGATGTAACTTGACTATGGTTTTTGAAATTTTAGTTTTATCCGCTGCTTTATTTACTCTGTTTTTACTTCTATGTTCTGTCTTGTGATATCTGCATGCATGTTTACCTTGTTTAACGCCCCTCCAAAGCCAGTGCGCTTGCAAGAGTGGCATTGGCGGAGGTGGGGTGTTACATTTGGTATCAGAGCATAAGGTTTTACTAGACCGAACAAAAGTTTTAAAACTTACCTTTTTAAAAACTATTTTCAAAACCAATTAAGTATTTTCCAAGAAAAGTCTAGTTTGTACTAAAAAGACTACTCCCCTAAAGCCATTAGCACTATCCTTCGTTTCCCCGTTCTAAATCTATCTTTTTCTTTTTCAGCATGGCCGATCTTAACCTTCCCGAGGGAGTAACCATTCTCGGATGGTTCCGAAGGTACTTGGAAGCTAGGGCCAACGATGTGGGCCCAGCAAACACCCCCACCGTAACTGAGGTTCCTCCTCCACCTCAGCATCCACAAGCAGATTTTGCAAAGGTCTGCAAAGACTTTAAGGCGATGGGTGGAAAGAATTTTATTGGGACGGAGACTTTTGTTGAGGCGCGAAATTGGTTGAAACAAACTGAAGATCTCTTTGCCATCTTTGATGTGGAAGACCGTAGAAAGGTTTTATTGGCAGCATGGCTATTGAAAGAGGAAGCTGCTTATTGGTGGGAGGTCACCAATGCTACTAGGCCTATAGAGACTTGGGCCGACTTTAGGACGAGGTTTGGGCTTAAGTTTCTATCATCTGCTGAGGCGAATCTGCAATTGGAGAAGTTTATGTTTTTGAAGCAAGGGGATATGACAGTGAGAGAGTATGTGAATAAGTTTAACCAGCTTGCTCGATTCGGTTTGGACATGGTTAATACTCCTCAGAAGAAGGCTCTACGCTTTGCACGAGGGTTGAATGAGCCATTACAAGGTTTAGCCATGTCACATATACCCATGGGGACCACTTTTGAAAGCCTAGTGGACATGGCATTGCTTCAGGGAGACGATAAGAAGAAAGAAGTCAAGCCTAATGAGACTCAAACCAAGAAGGCGGACTCCAAGTGGGGAGGAAATCAGAACAATCAGGGCAACCAGAACAACAAGAACAACAAGAACAACAAGGGCAACAAGGCAAAGGACCCAAGAAAGTGCAACTTCTGTGGGATTGTTGGGCACATAGACAAAGATTGTAGGAAGAAGAAGAGGAAGTTGGGCGAATGCTTTCATTGTGGAGAGACTGGACACTTTAGCAAGGATTGCCCCAAGAAGCAAGGACAAGGGCAAGGGCAGACTTAGCGTGCAGGACCTTCTGGAGGGCAAGTGCATGCCCTCAACACTGCTCCAGTTCAGGACCGAGGTAGTATTTCTGTAGAAAGCCTTGTTTATATTTCTGATTTTCCTGTTCGCACTTTATTTGATTCTGGCGCATCGCATACCTTTATTTCTTCTGACATTGTTGAAAGTTTGCACCTAAGTACTAGTCTAGTTGAGGATCCCGTTAGTGTTTCAAATCCAATTGGGGGTTCCGCCCATCTATCTATGATTTGTGTGGATTTGAAGATTCCTATCTTGACCGTGGAATTCACGTGTAATGCTTATGTTCTCGGGTTCACGGGATACGGGTTGATTTTGGGCATGGATTGGTTGTCCAGTTATGGAGCCATCCTCGATTGTGAGCATAGGGTGGTGAGGCTCATGACTCGCCTCGGTAATACCCTAGAGATTTCTTGCAACCCGCTGGATCCCGTCATGTTGTGTTATCTTGAATCTCTTGACTCGTCCATCGATGATCTGCAATCTGTAAGGGTGGTTCGAGAATATCCCGATGTCTTTGAAGAGGTTAAGGGGTTACCCCCTAAACGAGAGATAGATTTCCGCATTTATCTTGTTGATAATGCCAAGCCAGTATCATTGCCCGTTAGACACATGGCCCCACGAGAAAGGAGAGAGCTCAGTAAGCAAATCAAGGAGCTGCTTGAGAAGAATTTTATTAGTCGAAGCATTTCTGAATGGGGTGCTCCGGTGGTATTCGCTACTAAGGCGGATGGTTCGCTTCGTCTATGTGTTGATTATCGAGAGTTGAACAAGCTGACCAAGAAGAATAGGCACCCGTTTCCGAGGATTGATGACCTCTTTGACCAGCTTGTTGGTGCTTCTGTTTTCTCTCAGCTCGATCTAGCCACCGGATTCCATCAGCTTAGAGTGGCTGAGGATAGTATTGATAAGACTGCGTTTAGGACTCCAGATGGATTCTTTGAATGGCTTGTCATGCCATTCGGTTTGACTAATGCACCCGCCTACTTCGTAGATTTGATGAGTAGGGTGTTCAGGGAGTTCCTTAACAAGTTTGTCGTTGTCTTCGTGGATAATATTCTGATCTTCTCAAAGGATGAGTAAGAACATGCTAGACATCTCAAGGAAGTGATGGATACGCTTAGAGCTCATCAGTTGAAAGCCAAGTTCTCCAAATGCCATTTTTGGAGAAGGGAAGTTCGGTTTCTTGGACATTTAGTTTCTAAGCAAGGCATAGCTGTGGATCCCGCGAAAGTGGTTGCGGTTCAAGACTGGAAGACTCCTAAAAATGCAACCGAAGTAAGAAGCTTTCTCGGTCTGGCAGGCTACTATAGGAAGTTCATTAGGGAATTCGCTAAGATTTCAGCCCCTCTTACTAAGTTGACGAAGAAGAACTTAGTCTTTGCATAGGACTTAGAGTGTGAGCTTTCTTTTCAAAGGCTCAAGAGGGCCCTTACCACAGCTCCAGTTTTGGCATTACCCGATGGCGGTAAGATGTTTACCGTGTACACCGATGCATGTGGCACGGGGTTAGATGTTGTTCTGATGCAGGAAGGAAGAGTGATATGTTATGGGGGTAGGCAACTTAAAGTTCATGAGAAGAACTATCCCACTCATGATTTGGAGTTGGCGGCGATTGTCTTTGCACTCAAATCCTGGCGCCACTATCTTCTAGGCGAAAGGTTTGAGTTGTATACTGATCACAAGTCACTCAAGTACCTCTTCTCGCAGAAGGATGTGAATCTAAGGCAGCAAAGGTGGATGGAATTCTTGGCATCATATGACTTCGAGATAGCTTATACCCCTGGCAAGGGTAATGTTGTGGCAGATGCACTAAGCAGAAGAAGGTTGACTTTGAGTCCCTTGTTTATTGAGATGAAGAACCTAGAGTTCTTGGCAACCTTTGATTTCACAACAGCTGTTGAGTCAATGACGGGTTCATTAGCATCTCTTGAGCTTAGACCCACACTTCTTGATCAAGTAGGGACTTCGCAGAAGGAAGACCCGCAGATAGTCGAGATCATGGACAAGTTGATTCGTGGTGAGACGTCTAGTCACCTAGCTAGATATACCATTGATGACAAGGGTTGGCTAAGGCGTGATGGAAGGCTATGCGTTCCACAAGTGGGAGACTTGGTGCATAAAGTTCTCGAAGAAGCGCATCACTCGAAGATGACTATACATCCTGGAGGAGATAAGATGTATAGGGATATGAAGCGCATTTTCTTTTAGGCTGGGACGAAGAAGGATGTGGCAGAGTATGTTTCAAAGTGCATGGTGTGCCAACAAGTGAAAGCCGAGTCGAAGAAACCCGATGGGCTATTACATCCATTGGAGGTCCCGCAATGGAAGTGGGAAAGTATCTCTATGGATTTTGTGGATGGATTGCCTAGGTCAAGGAAAGGGAATACAAGCATATGGGTCATAGTTGATAGACTTACGAAGAGTGCTCATTTCATCCCAGTGAAGAGCAAGAGGACCGCATCATGGCTAGCATCTGTTTATCTTCGAGAGATAGTGCGATTGCATGGAGTTCCTTCTAGCATAGTTAGCGATCGTGACCCAATTTTCACTAGCCAGTTCTGGAATAGTTTGCAAGAAGCGATGGGTACGCGATTGAATCTAAGTACAGCCTATCACCCCCAGACGGATGGCAAAACCGAAAGGGTGAATAGAGTGCTAGAAGATCTTTTGAGGCTTTGTTTTCTTGACTTTGGTGGTACTTGGGAAGACCACCTTCCTCTTGTAGAGTTTGCTTATAATAATAGCTATCAAGCTAGCATAGGGATGGCACCATTTGAAGCTTTGTATGGGAGGCCGTGTAGGTCACCATCTTGTTGGTGGGAGACAACAGATAGGCTTATACTTGGGCCCGATATGATACGGGACACATCCGAGAAAGTTGAATTGGTGAGAAGACGGATGAAAGCGGCCCCAGACAGACATAAATCCTATGCTGACAAACGAAGGACAGATTTGGAATTCAAAGTGGGAGATATGGTTTTCGTGAAGGTTTCTCTTTTGCGTAATGTGGTTCGTTTTGGAGCGGTTGGAAAGCTGGCACCAAGGTTCGTAGGACCCTTCCCTATCATAGAGAGAATTGGGAAGATGGCTTATAAGGTGGAATTGCCCGAGAAGCTAGCAGGAGTGCATAATGTCTTTCATTTCTCGCATCTCCGAAAGTGCCAACATGAGTCCGCTGAGGTGGTTGAACCTAGCATTCTTGAAGACGTGGAGGTAGAGAAAGAGGCAACCTTGAGGAGAGCTCCGATTCATATCTTGGGAACGAAAATTAAGAAGCTAAGGAATCGAGAAGTCAAATTGGTAAAAGTTCAGTGGAGTGAAGCCGAAGAGGATGCAACTTGGGAAACCGAGGAGAAGATGCGTGGGCTTTATCCATTTCTTTTTTGAGGGTACATTCTCGATCTCTTTTCCTTTTTAGCATATCTTTCTTTTTGCTATCCATGTTTATCTTGTTATCTCGTTAACCTTGTCATGAGAACCTTAGGTAGAAACCCTTTGGATGAAACATGTATTTGAAACATGTTATGTTTGATGGTTGCAAGTGGTTGCAAGTGTTTGCAAGTGGATACTCGTGGATGCATGATACACATTAGGCACTAAGATCGGCTCACACACTTTCATATTGCATATGCATGAGTGTCTATTTATTCATGGCTGAAACTTGTTATGCTATCACGTGGATGTTGCATATGGATGAATGTTATGTGCACTCATGTAGAGATTATGAATTATGTTAGGAATTTGCATACATATGGACTCATTACACTAAAATACATTTGCATTAAGGGGGTTTACTGAATCAGTAACCGCCTGATTTTCGCATTAGATAAGTACGTATACACACACCTTTTGCATATGATCATACAACATTTAGAATCTTTTAAGGATAATGACTGCTCGTGGGTGATGTTTTGAGTAGATGGGTGATGGATGGTAGGATACGTTCTTCCTAACTTGAAGATTTCGGGGACGAAATCCTTTAAGGTGGGGAGGATGTAACAACCCGTATTTTTAAATAACATGTTATAACATAAACCAAGGCATAATTAAACGATAAATTCTGAATCAAGGGAAACGGGCTGTGCCATTGCGTTCGTCTCGGAAAAATACGCGAAATAGAGTCCGAGTTTTCGAAAATCGGAGTCCGTATGACCAATTTATGGCCCGTCAAAGTTTTCAGAAAATTTCAAGTTCAAATTTGAATTCAGACATTCAAATTTAGCTGAGCGGGGCAGGCGGGAAAAATTCCCGCCAACCCCAAGTCGACTGGGGGGTCGACTGGGGAGTCGACTTGGGTGTCGACACACCCCAGGTTGTGTCGACTGCCCAGTTGACACCCCTGTCGACTTGGGTGGTCGGCCAGTCTGGCCTGGGTGCATCTGACTTGTTCCTCAAGACATGTTTGGAGGCTTGTGACGGATTTTAAAGGCCCAGATCTGAATTAGGGTTAATCCTATGGTCTAAACTAACCTAATCTTCTATAAAAGGACCCTAATACCTAGCCTAAATCATCATAAATCAATCCTACAACTAGATTATGCCAAAATGTTTAATCAAGGCCTCCACCCTCTTGTCATAGCCTCCACCTTCATTCA
Source organism: Allium sativum (assembly GCA_030737875.1). Classification (NCBI taxonomy): domain Eukaryota; kingdom Viridiplantae; phylum Streptophyta; class Magnoliopsida; order Asparagales; family Amaryllidaceae; genus Allium; species Allium sativum. The sequence continues at coordinate 489,785,967 of CM060913.1, forward strand.
TATGAGAGTTCCTAAGCTTGTTTGAGAGTTTCTAAGCTTGATTCAAGGCCAAAGTACAATCTTCCTTCATCAAAGCAAGGATCTTCTTCTAGTTTCTCAAGGGTTTTCATTGGAGCTTGCTATTTGGGGGTTTTTAGAGTTGCTAGTGGCTTCGTCTCAATCTTATTTTATTTTATAAGTCTTCATAGCATTGTAAGCCCTATACTACTCTTGGATTCTAACTATGAAGTTAAATATGACATGTTGCAAGTTTGAGTTTGGACCTAAATATGATTTGTGCTTTGATTATATCATGTTATGCATAGGTTTATTCTATGCATGTTTGTAAAGCTATCACCTTGACTTTGTGCATAAAAAGCTATGAGCTTTGATTTGAAATGTTGCATAAAGCAACATAGAAACTCTCATAACCCTTATGATATCTTGCATATGATGTTATATGCGAATCACTAGCTATCATCCTATGTCATTTATGATCATGTTTAATCTATGTTGCTAAAGTTGATATCATGCATGTTTTGAGGCTTATAATGTAATATGCAAGTTTATGAACACATTTGCCTAATATCCCACCATGTTTAACATGTGGCCAAGCCTTATTAATTATGTCATGCTTCTAAGTTCCCTCTTTGAGATCTATTTGCGTTTATACGAACTTGCGTGCGATGGGGTTACGTTATGGGTAAACTAAAATGACATAAAAACATGACTTGAAAAGATGACATGAAATATGACATGTGATTATGCTTGAAACATGAACATGGGCTTGGACATGACTTCTAGAAAACATGAGAATGGCCAACTCGAGGTTGGGTTGAGTTTGTAGCATAAATCTACCCGGAACCGACCGGCTTAACTAGTGGCTACAAGCAATAGGACCCAATGTGAGTAGTTGGTCATGTCGCACTTGAAACCCGAGGTTAGACTAAGTTGTGGTGTAAAGCTACCCGGACCCGCCCGGCTTAACTAGTAACCACAACAAGGTCTAATGTGAGAGGTTGGGTGCATTAAATTAATTAATGCCACATGATAGGGTTAAGTCATGGACCACTTGAATACTTAACCAATTAAACACGATGGGTTGATAGGGTTAAGTCATGAACCTTGGGTACACTTAACCAACTTGATGCTTGATTGGATAGGGTTAACCATGTTTAACCCGTTCGAAACCCTAGTTACGTGGTCCTTTTCACCAGTAACACTCTTGGTTGTATCATTATACCCTAGGGACTAGGCTAGGGTAGGGCACGATTACTGGGCTGACATGTAAGCGACCAAAACGACAGCTGAGTAGGTGCGCCGGTGTAGGTTCAGGCGGGCTATGGTCGTGCACATAGTCCAGAGTTGAAAAAGCAGACATGGGCACCAGTAGGTTTAGACTGTGCATGCTTGATGTGTGTCCGTGGTTGGCACCCTAGGGCTTGATACACCCTAGGGTGGACCTAGCACCGTTTGACTACACTTCGTGGTTGGGCCGTATGACACCGACACTTGACGAGTTAGGCTTTTAGGGAGCCGATCGATTAGACCGTGTTGTTGGACCTTGATTTAGGTCATCTCATGGTATTGGGCCAAGATTGGGCCAAGGTATCACTTCTTGTTTATACTTGACATGGGTTGGAATACTAGTACACTTGGTGCAAAAACCTTAACCTTGTATATGCGATGCCACACTTGGTCTATCTTGTTAACTTTTCACCACGCCAGTTATCATCCTATGTTTCATTTCTGTTTCACATGTCCAGTTAACTTTATTAGTTTTTATACTAATAGTAGATAGGACTTACCAGTCTTTTGACTGACCCATTTTCTTTCGCCTCTTTTCTTTCGTTTCCCCCCCAGGTTTACAGGGTGGGAACACCAGCACCTAGCTTGGATCTTTAGCTGCTTTGCTGGATAGCTCTTGTACGGTTTGGACTTGAGCTTGCTATGGCTTTATTCGACCTTGGGGATAGTTACTTTATGATTTTCTTTTCAGTTTTCAGTTGATGTTTCTAGACTTTGTTTTGTGGAAAATAATGACCAAGTACTTTGATGTAACTTGACTATGGTTTTTGAAATGTTAGTTTTATCCGCTGCTTTATTTACTTTGTTTTTACTTCTATGTTCTGTCTTGTGATATCTGCATGCATGTTTACCTTGTTTAACACCCCTCCAAAGCTAGTGTGCTTGCAAGAGTGGCATTGGCGGAGGTGGGGTGTTACAATTAAGGATTTTAAATATAATTAAATTAGCACTTGTTTAAATTATTAATAATAGCATCGTATATTTTCAGAATCGGGCAAACATGGCGCCGTTGGAATCACGTTGATGAACACTAAGTCATGGAACTGTTCTAGACTGAGGTGGAGAGAATTGGAAATTACAGTTAAATTAAACAACTGTTTAATTTAACTATAACGGAACTGCTTCAGAATTAAATGGAAATTAAGGTTAGTTAAACTCACTCAGTTCTCCCACTTATATCTTATATAAGTTTGGTTCTATAATTTTGTGTTATGATTGATAATGATTGACTGTTTGTTTGTTAATAATATATATTCATACATTTATTGAACCAACGAAATTAAACGGTGTTTAATTTCAGGGGAAAAACCAAATCGTTATTTTAACGGTTGGTCCCAATGAAGATAACTTACCTTGTTGGTCACGGTTATAGAATAACCGTGTTTAATTTAATGAATTATTTGAATTGTCTGAATTGTTTTTTAGCGTTAAATAAATTGATTGATATTCAATTGTTGTTATTTTACTGTTACAGAAATAACCAGTATAATTGAATTGAATGATATCATATGAAGTAACCCATTTGGATGTAGAGAAAAACAGGTTGGAGGAATCAAACCGAATTCCTCAAAAATATTAGATGTTATTTAATTTCATATTATCATTATATGAACTATTTAAAGCCATATGTTTGTATGATTGATTTGATTATTGACCATTAACCTGAAATTCAACAATTGTTTTGTTTTAACCAATGGGCAGTATTGGTTGAGTAATTGGTAGTAGTTGGGCGATAAATCATTCGTTTGAAATATTAATTTACCGTCATGTAAATTGATATAGAAATAAAGTTAGGAAATTTATTTTATAACTGAATATAGATTTTTAAATATATTATTTAAAAATGAAGTTTATTAAAAGAGAAAGCAACCTTGTGCAGAGCACGTGCCTCATCTTTCATTAATGTAACGATTTACGACTAAGATTAATTGTTTTAAAGGAACAATTAAAATGGAATTATATTATTATTATTTAATATGAATTGAAGTAAACGATATTTATTTAAATTAATTTATTAATTTAAATGAGGTTATTTAAATTAATTCATTAATTAATTTAAATGGAGAGATGGGTTAAAGTGGATCAACGAGTTAATCATGTTTTAGAGTTGATCAAGTCAACTGTTTAATTGAAACCGATTATTTAATTAAATTAGTTGTGCCAATTAGAAATAAAATAATTTGGAATATAGTTGTTTAACTTGAATTAGATTTTAAAAAGAAATTTAATACTAACTCTAGTTAATAATGAAGTAAATTATTATTTTAAATAATAATTTGAGTAATTACTTCTTAAATGAAATACATTTAAGTAAGTAACCGATCTTGAAATAGGATATTGTTGAGTTTTGAGAAGAGGTTAAAAAACGAGTTTTTAATATAAAACTTGAGTTTATAACGAAGATACAAAAGGAATTATAAGCACATACAATGGTTCAATAAATGTTTATTCAACATTTGAAATACGAAGGAAAAGAGAAATCAAGATAAAATAGGGTTTATATTCAACCTGAGATTTTATAAACAAAGTTTATGAAAGGAAATGAGAAGTCAAAGCGTGATTTGAATTGGCAATACTTAATAAAGAAATTAAGTAAAAGGGGTTGAAATTGAAATGAGAATTTCAAAAGAAATGATTAAAAGGATTTGAAATTGAATCTGGTACAGAAATTAGAAATGAGTTTGGTAATAATAATTCGAATTATAAAATGAATATTTTGAAAGAAGTTAAGATTAAGAAGTGATCTTATTAAGTAATAATAAGTTGTATTTTAAAAAGAGATACTTTAAATATACGAAGATTATAACCCATAATTTGAGTAAAATTACTAAATGAGATTTGATATTGGAATAAATATCGGTTTTGCATTACAATTCTTATCTACCTTAAGATAAGAACGTCGTTGATCAAGATCTAAGGGGTAAATAAATACCCCAACTTGAATGGCTTCAGGATTATCTGAAGATGATACTAGTTGTAATGGGATGGGGTTTAAGAACCATTTTATTATTTCCATATGAGAAATAATAACGCAACGTAAATTGCAAGGTTGGATGATATGTAATGAAATTTCCAAAGTAACATAAATGGCAAGATTTGAGAATAAAATGAGATTTCCAAAGTAGCGAAAATAGAAATATTTAAGAATATATGTATATATGTAAGGAATTTACCATAATAAAGGAAATAACGAAGATGGTGTGTGAAATTATAACGATATTTTCAAAGTAAAAGGAAATGAAAAAGTTGAGTTTGGAATGAGAATAAGGATTGGTTGTTGTTTCCAATAATGAAACAAAAGAGATTTGTAATATTATTTTATGAATGATAAATAGAATTAATTTTCCCAATTTTGGATAATGAGAAATGATATAAAAATAGTTTTGAAAATAACCTTATGTTATAAAAGAATTTAAAGGTTATATTCATAATATCGAAAGATATAAGATTTTTTAAATTTACATTCATTAATTGTTTTAATTAAAAGGGCCAAGTAATGCCAAGTACTAAGCCAATAACTCATTTTATTTTCATGATTGTTTCTTTGATAGTTAAATCACCGACTATCAAATCTGGCCAATATGATTGTTGGTACGGAAAGACGGGATCGAATTTTATATTCGAAAATTATTTTGACCAACAAATACTTAGGATAGAAGATGGAGCAATTGAAGACCATGGATCTTCATAAGCGGAAGGATTGCTTGTCAAATATTCTCTGAAATTGCAACCAGAGGTTTTATGATGTGATTCAATCATGGTTGAGAACTTATGGATTTGCAAGGACTACTCGTTACTAATCCATAGGGTAATTCAAGGATGTGGTAGGAGAGTGCCTTTGGTTTGACCAGTCCAAGGACAACTTGTATGGACGAGTGTCTGACAGATTATTTCCAAAAGAGTTATGTATGTTGTTTTCCTCAAATGCATTTCTGTGGCGGCGGAGAAGACACCTTCTCTTAATTTAACAACCTGAGTATTTTTGTGGAAATCAATTAGTGATGTCTTGCAAATCTGACGATATGGCATTCAAAGTGAATGGTAGCCATATGTTCTAAACGATAAGAATAACTAAATTATATAATTTATTAATTAATTATTTATGACCTCAACCCTCATCAACCGGAAAATGGTATAAAATCAGGTAGGTCGCATGGATATGTGGGTCGCACCCATTAAAAGGGTATATCATTACCTGATCTGGTGAAATTAAATGCCTTCGGTTGTCCCTTTGTTTATTTGTATGCAATCAGTTCGGTTGGTTGGCCCCCAACCATAGTAATGATATATTCGGTACTCTCAAGCGAAGTGAGGGGCCGGTCAAGTTTAGCCGGGGTAGCAAGTTGTTCCTGTTGAATCCTCAATGTATTCATCTCAGAGGTACATTGTTGGAAGGTGGTCCTATACCTTGCCATAGTTGGAAATCTATTATCCAATAATCGCCCACAGTTTTGATTGTATACTATGTATGTGTAGCGTAAGATGCAAGCGTTCTGCTTGATTGCTATTTACTTGATATTAGACATTATTATAATATCAGACGACATATGATTTCAAAATGATTTGGGTTATATTAAGCTAAAAACTGTCCGTATTTATGCGTGGATTTGGTCTTACTATTACCCTTTTTTTCGAAAAGATTTTAACTTTAAAATCAAGTTGAATGTTACCCATAAACTTATTGTGTTTTCTCACTCTGGTTCACCAGACTGATCCGTGCGTTTGTAATGCTCGGGTTAGACCAGGTCGTACAGGTTCAGGTTTTCGGATGCAGTGAAGAGACGAGCTGGAGAAGTGCAAACATATAATATATTTTTATTCCGTTGTGTGTTGTATATGAGGACAGGGCATTATAACTTTCCAGATGTATGATGTACTCTGATGACTGTAAGTTTTATTTTCAAGCTCTCTATAAAGATTTATTTCTATACTATATTTTGTTCCACTGCGATATGAGACTCTGTGTTGTGTTGTTGTTGTTCTTCTTCTATACTAATATTTCTTTCTTCTTATCTAACCCTCTAATTTATTTCAATTGGCATCTGGGTTTCCAGTGCATGTTGGGTTGGACTTGTGTTGTTTGGTCAGCTCAAAAGGTACCGGAAGTTCAAGTCATCACAATTGGTATCAGAGCTATTGGTTTAGTAATAATATTGGCTCTGTGGTATAACTCGATAGAGTTGTGTTTAGTAATACCATAGATTGAGTTGAGTGTATAAATATGAGAGAGCGTATTTGTAGGTTTCATATACAAATGTTTTGTATTGTGTCGTCTGATCGGTTCAAGTGTTGAGAAGCATTGAACATGCAGTTGATACAATATTGTTTTGTAAATAGGGTAAATGAAATAACTTTTCCCAAAATATATTTTTATAGAAAAGAAATAATTTTATCAAATTATTATTATTGATTTTATTGTGTGTTTGTTTGATTTGTATGAAACTCAAATTGGATTAAAATTTAAAATGGTAATATAGCCAAAAGAGAATTTCAATATGAAATTCATAAATGAAATTGAAAAGCAAGATTTAACTAAAGATAAGATAAAACCGAATAAATTGGAAAGAGTGGTTTATGAAATAAAATCAAAAGCTGGAATTTGAAATGGAAATGAACTAATTTTGAAAATAAATTAGTCAATTGAATATGAATTGGAATTTAATTGGTTTAATGAAGTTAAGAATAAATAATAATAATAATAATGGAAATCAATCGGATGTTTAATTGATTGATATTAACATATGTTAAACTAAAGTACGTTGAACCAAAGAAATTATTGATGTTGGATATAAATTCAGTTGAATGATTTGATTGAGTTGGTGTGCATGGTTGATTGATTGTATGTTAGATGGAATGAGTGTAATTCATTACTGGTTTGATTGAGAGTTAATGATTTGGAAATTAAAGGAATGAATTCCGATTTTGAATGGAATCACATATAAAGTAAAATTAATGAGTTAATCATGTTGATGCAAATAAATGATGTTATATGTTTAGTTTGGATATTGGTGTAGTTAACTGGTTGACTAATGAAATGTTGTTTAAATTATTCATGTAATTGTTGCTTACATGACATATTGAGTTGAGTACAGGTTGCTTAAAGCTACGAAGATAGGTTTTGATCACAATAAATCGAGTACTATGCTCTATAGCGCTGACATGAGGTACGCCTACGCGAAAATATGAATTTTGAGGGTTTTGATTTTTGTTTTTCGACAGTGTGGGCCGATGTATATATATTATTTGTTCCTACAATATCGCAGATGTCACTCCGTATAAGGGAGATTGGCCGAATTTTTCTGGGAATTTAACGTGTTAGAATTTTTTTGATATTTTTGAAAATTTATATTGATTATAATAAATTAGTTTTCGATTTATAATAAATTGAATTTTAAAATTTGTGGGTTTATAGCATTTTCTTACCTTAGTAATTTCGGGGACGAAATTCTATTAAGGGGGGAAGAATGTAACGACCCGGATTTTCCAGCTATTAGAATTCAAATATTTAAATCTGTTTAAATATTATATTTGAAATATTAATCGATTTTAATATAGAATTCATTAATAAAACGATGATTGAATATATATATATATATATATTATATTTAATTATAAACAAGCTTGAAATGGTGCTGTAGTTCGTAATATGGAGTTTTGGACTTTGATTGGAAATACAGGATCCGATATAAGTCGGATTTCTATGAAATAAGAAACGTTTGAAACAAATTGATAATAATTTTCATGTGAAAGAGAAAAATCCATATTTCATGTTACGGATTGTTAGTTATGTCCAAATCAGTTTTTAAAATAGTCGCTATGGAAATCATTATTAAAATATAACGTTTATTAATGAGTAATAAGGATTTTTAATATAATTTGATTATCGGATAATCCGAAAACTGTCAATATCGAGTTGTATAATTTTATTTGAAGTTGTATATATATTCTGTTAGGATATATGTGATGAAAATAATTTATTATGGTTTATTTGAATTATTTGGGAATTTATATAATAATTTATTCGATATTATATAAGCGTTAAAAATAGCCATTTTGCGATTGGTCTCAGTTTTCGGCGCAAATACTTTCATTGGAACTGTATCATCAAATTATTGTAAGAAAATCAATCTTCGTGGAAAACCGATGTCGTATGTGACTTCGATGGCCAAAAACGTCCCTGTTTCTATTTAATTGTTTAGATTATTTGGACAGGGGTAACTTTTAATGAATAAACGACTGGTCAAATAACTCCAAATTTAACAAAACAAGATTCATTGGATCCGTCAGGAAGAGGTCTAGTAAATTATCAAGGTCTCATATTTTTTTAATTTTTTCTGTAATTATAGGAAATTTAAACGCTTGATTTTTCATCGATATTTATAAAGGACTTTTCACAAACGACCTCGGAATTCGACGGAACCTGTCCCGTTGGGTCTGAATTATTTTTTTATGCTAGGATTAGCCTTTTTATCGAAAAAATAGATTATTTGTAGATGTTTTAAGGTGATTTCTCATAGGTAAGTGTAACACCCCACCTCCGCCAGGGTGGCTCTTGCAAGCACTCTGACTTTGGAGGGGCGTTTGAATCAGGTAAACATGCATAATGATATATCAAGGCAGAACAAGAACATATGTATATATATAAACAGAGTAAATAAGATAAGTAAAACAGCGGAAGATTTCAAACTATTTCAAAACAAGTTTGGTACAACATAATGTCAACTTTCCAAATATACAAGTCTAGATAAAAACAACATCACTGAAAAACCGAAATACATAAGTACTATCCCCAATATAAGTGATAACCATAGCTAGCTTCATGTCAAGACCGTACATGAGCTAAAATCCCACAAGCAAGCGATCAGAAATCCAAGTTAAGCTCCAATATTCCCACCCTGAGAACCTGGGGGGAGGGGGAACGGAAGAATAGAGGAGAAAGAAAACAGGTCAGTCAAAAAGACTGAGTAAGCCCTACTACAATCAATGTAAACTAATAAAGTTAACTGGCATGATGAAATCTGAGATGAACATATGGATAACTACATACTAGCATGATGATTAACTAACAAGGTAGATAAAGGTGTCATCGCATAATCAGGTTTAAGGGTTTTGCACCACAGGTGTACTAGTAAACTAACATGACTTGAATAAACAAGTATTGATCCCTTGGCCCAAGCTTTGGCCCAATAACATGAAGTGACCCTAATACGCGGTCCAACCAAACGGTCTAGTCGATCGGCTCCCTATAAGCCTAACTCGTCACGTGTTGGTGTCCATACGGCCCAAACATAATTGTAGTCAGACTGTGCCGGTGTAACAACCCGTAAAATGCGAGCTAGTTTGAAATTTTTATTTTGGCAATTATAGCGAATTTTGATTATTTAAAATAGATTATTTTAAATAATATTGACGAGAAATTTATTTTGAATTGAAATTCGACGTATATATTATATACGTCGTCGTTAGAATATAAATATTTATATATAATTATAAATAGAATTGAAAATGGCGCGGTAGTTCGATAATTCGATTTCAAACTTCAATTGGATGTACCGGGTGCAAAACAATCCGGATTTTAGTGAAACCAAAAACAATAGGATCTAATTGGTAATATCTTTCCAACGAATCTGACCAATCAAGATTTCATATCGGGAATCAAAAGATATGTCCAGTTGAAAATTCTGAATAGTCGCTATGGAATTCAGGCCCTTGAAAATGGACATTTTGCAAATGACCTCGGATTTCGACGAAACCACTTTTGTTGGATCCGCAGTGTAAAGTTATTGCTAGGTTTCAAATTTCATAATTTTTCGAATCAATATGTGAGCGTGGCAAAGGAAAACGCGTTTGACCAGTTTCAGTTGATTTTAATCGACTGGAAAATGGCCATTTTTCAAACGGTCTCAGAATTCGACGAAACTAGTTTTGTTAGGACCGTATCGTCAATACGAAGCTAGAAAATATTTTTCTGTGATTTATCAAGTTAGTATGCGACCCCGGTAATTTGAAACGTACGTTTAAAATTCAATATAGTGATTTAAATGTAAATTTAACGGAAACTGATCAAAACAATTGAATTGGCTTGCGATACATATCCCATTGCGTTCGTAATGGGGGTAATTAGCTAGGGGCGGCAGTCGTTGGGTCTCTATTGGAGTTCGAATGGAAATATAACTTGGTAGAGATTATATAAATTAAAAATATAATTATATTTAAAAGTCAATCCCCCTTTCCCTTTTAAAACCGGTCAACCCCACTCGTCGTTCAAAATCAAAACCGAATAAAAGAAAAAAAAACAAAATCTCGATCGTTCTTGGAAGCCGCGCCACCGGGGTTCACCGCCGCCTGCCTCGTTGCGGTCAGCCGCCTCCGCCACGACACCTTCCCCCAGGTCAGTCGCCGCCTTCCCCGACCCCTCTTCCTTCTCCCTCAGCCATCCTCAAACCCTAAAGCCCCAAACCAACGTAAAACCGCCGCCAGACCCCCCATAGCCCACCGCCGCCGTCCTGACAGCCCCCCCCACCACGCCGCCTTCTCCTCCTCCAACCCCCCTCCTCTCCTTTAAAGACAAAGTAAGTTTTTAATTCTAGTTTTATTTATTTAAAATCTGAATCTAGGTTTTTTTTATGTAATCTGAATTAGAATTTTATTTATAGTCAAGATGAGATTAAAAGGGTGTGAACTTTATTTTTATAATGAAGGGATGAAAATAAAAATCCGATTTTTATACATATAGCAAATTAAAAAAATAGGATTTTTATATACTAGAGAATATAAAAAGGTGATTTTTATAAACTTCATATAATTAAAAAGGCGAGAACTATATATATAGAAAGAAAAATATGATTTTTATATTTTTAAAGTATTACAAATATAACCTTTATTAAGTAGAAGATGTAAAAATATAGTCTTTACTATACAGATGATGTCAAAATATGATTTTTGTTTATGTAAAGAGTTAAAAATATAATTTTTTACATGATCGGGATATTAAAAATAGCATCTTTATATGTGTAGAAAAATAAAAATGTGATTTTTATAATGAGATTTTTATAAAGATGAAATCTTTATTTTAGAAAAGGCGAAATCTTTATAATTAAAAAGGCGAGATTTTTATATATTGATAGCATAGTAAAAATCCGATTTGTAATATATGAAGTGATTATAAAAATATGACTTTTAAATTAAAAGTGAATAAATAAAAATGTGATTTTTATTTTAAAAAACATCAGAATATAAAAATGTGTGATTTTTATATATGTAGTGAATACGGGCAACGAAGATGACGAAGATGCGATAGCGATGAAGATTCCTATCAATGAAGTGCCGTGGAGCTAGGATAGCTATATGTGAGAACTTCTCACCTTTCAATTTAATTTTTCTAGTTATATATATACTAGGATGCAGACGGTGTTTAGTAGCACCCGACACCCGTCATCCACAGACCATGGATGACTTGTTTGTTAAATTGTTTGGTTGTGTAGTTGATTAGATGATTTGATTTGAAATTGAATTGTTGGGTGATTGTGATTGTTGTGTGAATGGCGTGGGCCTTCACTAGACCGGGGATAAGGCTAGGCCTCGTCCCGTTTCTAGTATCGTGCCGTTATGCCGCCGAAATTTTCTAAAATGTGTTAGAAAAATAAAAATATCATTTTATTTAAAGAATGAACTTAATAGAAATTCATATGTTGGAATAAAATGTTTTGTCGTTAAAAATATAATTTTTAACGTGAATGTGAATAAATAAATATTCATTTGCAAACCAGACGGTTTGTTTATGTACACTTATTTGAAGGACATTGATTGGGTCGATAAATTTTACACATCGCCCAACTGCACAAATAAAATATGTGTTTGATTGTTTGAAACCCCACACGGGTGTTAGGATGAAATTTGAAGTCCACTCATCCTGATTGATTAAAGATGTCGATCGATTGATTGACAGACTGTTATAAGCGTTAGATATCTATATTTGATGCTTATACGGTGTAGTGCACTTTGGTTGATGGTTGATTATTTTTCAATGCTATTATATGTGTGTAATGTATGAAAATCCATATAATTAACTTTATATGGTAATTGATTGGGCCTCATTCCAATTTGAAAAATAAAGAATATTATAAAATAGAAGTTCATGTGTTGACAGTACTCATCCTTTGAGATTGGTCATGTGTTGAACGAAATATTTTGATAATAACAACTATTTTGAAAAAGAAATATTTGAAATAAAATATTTGAAATAGAAATATGTGAAGCCGTGATGATTAGATTGACGCCATTTTGACGTGAACGATATTTATATCGATTTTAAACGATTTCGAAATGAATTGAATTGAAAACGATTTCGAAATGAATTGAATTGAAAACGATTTCGAAATGAATTGAATTGAAAACGATTTCGAAATGAATTGAATTGAAAACGATTTCGAAATGAATTGAATTGAAAACGATTTCGAAATGAATTGAATTGAAAATGATTTCGAAATGAATTGAATTGAAAACGATTTCGAAATGAATTGAATTGAAAACGATTTCGAAATGAATTGAATTGAAAACGATTTCGAAATGAATTGAATTGAAAACGATTTCGAAATGAATTGAATTGAATACGAATTCAAATTGAATTGAAAGCGAATTGAAATGAATTCAAATTGAATTGAAATTTGAATTGAATAAAAATGAATTATAAAACGAATTTATAAAGAAGAATTCAATTTTGATTTGAATTGAAATGGAAGTTGAAATTGCTTTTGAAACGAATTTTAAAACTATTTATATAATTCGTTTTAAATAGAAATCGACAAAATATATATTATATATATTATATATATAATATAATGGCCTGAATAGAACGCGCCGCGCCGCGACAGTTCGTGAATTTCGACCATTTATTTCAAACGGACAATACGGGAGATCCGACCGTCGGATTCTCCTAAAACCGGAACCGTTGGGTTCGTATCGAAAAGAGCTTTCTAACGAATATTAGAAATTTGAAATCTAACGGTTGGATTTGGAGATACGTCCAAATCAAATTCGAAAAAGGTCGCTGTAAGTGCAGTTCGATGGCCGTTGATGGAAATCGACTGTACGGGCCTTGATAAAATTATTAAAAATACTAATAATTTGTGTAAAATCATAAGAAATGATTTAGAAAGAATCGGGATGAAAAACTCCATATTTGAAAAGATAAAAATAGATTTTTATCGAAATGAACCAGTTTTGAACTAGAATTACAATTCTATTTATTTTTAAATAAATAAATTGAATATTGAAATGGTTTTGAAAATAACCAATTTCCAATAATTGCATTGGAATGGATTTGAATCGAAATTGTCTTCGGAATATTTCAATGTTGGAATTCGTGATTATACAGATATTGTTATGGAAATTTGAAAGATATATATTTATATCGTTATTTCCAATACGACATTTGTTAGTCGTAGAATTTGATATTGAATATAAGCCGGTAATATTTTCTATTCAGAGCCTTGCGTTTAATATCAAATGTGATTTGGGTTTGTCGGGAATGGTGTCTTCACTAACACTGTTCTTGAACCCAGTTGAGAAAAGATTAAATCTTTTTATTTAGATTTAATGAAGTATGCCAATTAAATAATATTTATTTGGAATTGAATTGATATTGATTTTTGGGTTTATCGTGGACAGTGTTTTTAAATAACACTCGTTCTTTAACCCGATAATTAATGAATGTGATTTTGGGTTTATCGTGAACCGTGTTTTAAATGACACTGATTCTTTAACCCAGTCAAAGATTAAAACTAAGTAGAGTTTTAATGAATCTTTAATTAGATTGAAAAGATCGAAAATGGAGTACCACCAGTTTTGCTCCAGGCGATAGTTAAATCTTTAATTAGATTTGAACGTGAAATGGTAATTGAATTTACCGATAACACCGTGGTGTTAGATATGAAGTATAACCAGTTTTACTTCATGGGATGAATAGGTTGGGATTGGGAAATTAAAACAAACGATTACTTCGGTAAGGTTCGTTAATCCCGACTAGTTTGAATTGATGTTCAAAAATAGATTATAGAATAAATTCAAGAAATTTATCTTGGATAAAATTAATGGGAACCTTTCCCTATGAATGTGAAATTTAGAAATTGACTGTCGGTTAGCCAAACAGAATGGTTTTCTGGATATTGATCTGATGTTGGTTTCGGCCTTCGGGGTTAATATTTGGGGAATTATTCTCTTGATTAATTTACGGTTAGTGACTAATGAATTGGAATGAGGCGTATGTTGTGTTTGTGTAACACTTATTTAAAATATACGCGAGTTATTCGGAAAGACCGGGGTTATCCCATTCTGAATAACTGATACGGCGATAAGTCGAAGATGAAGACGATGGTCGAAGACCGGAGGTCTTCACGTCGTTTGGGTGATAACTGATGATCTTGATTGGGCTGTACACCCAAGAAGATGGAAACAGTTGGTGATCGTCCAGACGTACTTGGAGATCGATGGATATGCGGGGTACTAGGTGCCTCCGGTTTCGTTCAGACCCAGAACGGACTTGTAAATGGACTGTGTGTCTGACATTGGATTTTAGTCTGTGTGATTGATCTTTATTAAATATATATCTGTTTGGCGGCGGAGAATTTATTCTCTTGCTTAACGCCCTTCTCTGAGACGTACGAGCTCAGGGGTTATATATTGATGGATATCAAACGCATGGAGTGAATTGCCTGTGTGGCATGCCTAAGTGGCAATTGATCGAGGCTTCTGTTGAAAAGCAAAGTCTTGTGGTGATGATCAAAGCAAGGCCTTTGTGGCGTAGCTTTGTGTAACGTCTAATTCGCGAGTTTCACACCCGGTATGAACCAAAAACGGGAGACGGACCTCAGGGAGGACTTGCGTTTCTTTCTAGCTAGAAGTGGCGTCAGTGGTTTTACACGCCCTGACGAGTTTGACTTATGTTGTTGTTGCTGTTGCGAGGCGCCTCGGTTTGATCGGACGATCCGGGTCCGATGGAGTCATTTGTTGGCTCATTTACGCCCCATAGGGCGGAGAGACATATTGTTCAGGCATAATAATCCACATCGGTGGACCGGCCCTGACGATCTAAGGCCCACCTGAGTCTGGGACCTGAGACATGGGCTAGATTGTCTCGAATCGGTTGAGGACTATCTTTTGCCTCGGTTCATAGATGGAAATCCAATTTCCAAATACGTGACTTTGCGGTTTTATTTGTAAACCTATATATGGCGACATAGTGGGATGGGGCGCTCATGCCGCCTATGATTGATACTTATGATTTGAAGTTGTTTTATACACTATGCACTTATAATAGTATCAAATGATTTGTTTTAAACGTATCAAGCATTCTTTGGCTGTTATAAGGGAAAACCCTATCCCCCGGCTTGCGTTGCATTGTGTGATAGGACCTGGGTCTTATAACAGCTTCATTTTTCTTTATTTAGCATTGCGCTGTTTGTTATATGCACTGGTATTCTTGGGAGGAAACCCGTTCCGTGTTATACGGCGTGGTCCCTTGATTTACCTAATGATTTAAAATAAAGATTAATAACTGTTTTAGTTCTCACACCAGTCACATGACTGACCTGGAGTTTATTGTTTTAACCTAAACTCTGGGTGCCCTTATTTTGACACGGGCAGCTAGTAGTTTTGGTTTTGCAGATTTATATTCACAGGATCCTGGTTTACAGCTGGAACGATATCCGGAAAGCTTTGTATCCGTATATCTTCTTCTAGTTGTGTATTGTATTATTTTCCGCTGCTATGTATTTAAATGTAATTTAAATCTCTGATATTTCTGTGTAGTATTCATTTATGCTCTGTATATTCTTATAATCTGATGCGTTGTTGTAATATACAATGAAATGTTCTTCTGTATGCGTTCTGTTGTGGTTTGTTCTCGAACTATCCGACGCTTTCCTTTACGGGGAAGTTACGGGTTTTTACAGTTCAATCAAACCATTCAATTTCTTTTTCTAGTTATATATATATACTAGGATGCAGACGGTGCTTAGTAGCACCCGACACAATCGTCCACAGACCATGGACTTGTTTGTTTGGTTGCATAGATTAGTTAGATGATTTGATTTGAAATTGAATTGTTTGGTGAAATAAATTGATTTGATTGATGTGTGAATGGCGTGGGCCTTCACTAGACCGGGGATAAGGCTAGGCCTCGTCCCGTTTCTAGTATCGTGCCGTTATGCCGCCGAAATTTTCTAAAATATGTTAGAAAAATAAAAATATCATTTTATTTAAAGAATGAACTGAATAGAAATTCATATGTTGTAATATACAATGAAATGTTCTTCTGTATGCGTTCTGTTGTGGCTTGTTCTCGAACTATCCGCGCTTTCCTTTACGGGGAAGTTACGGGTTTTCACAGTTGGTATCAGAGCTTTGGTTTATGAAGCTCAGAGAACAAAACATATTAGAACCATACGAAAGAATTCATCAGATATTGGATTAGTAATATCCAATGGAACGACTCGTTAGAGATGGGATCAGTAGTATCCTAGAACGAGTGTGAAGAGTATATTTTTGAAAATGAAAACAAATTTTGTTTTGAAAATTTAAATCAACTATTCGTATTTGATTAGTTATTATGTTTGAATTTGGACAGTCCAGTATATATAGACTTTGCGTATACGTCTGATCCACGTGTATTTGAAGTTTTAATATATTGGATAGATATAGAGTCACACTCTAGTCGCCCGGAGACGATTCTGATGATAGTTTAGACATCATCAGAATTGGTATTCGAGTTTCGAAGGTGTGATTTTCTATATATTTCCATTAGACCGGTGTGAGAACCAAAACTAATATAGCTAGAATACATTGTTGTGATTTGGCATCAAAACTTGATCAGGTATTAGCAAAATAATTGAACTCGTGTAAATTCTATAATTTGCCTATATGGCTTGCGAAAATGGGTTGGTTGCTTTGCTTGTCTGCTCTCCCTGGTGGAATAAAAGGAGGATGAAATGGAATTATAATCTAAATGCGTTATCAATGACAAACTTCACGTTTTAGCTCCATGGTGGAATAAAAGGAGGATGAAATGGAATTATAATTTCGGCAAGACTTCCTCACTATCCCAATATTTTTATACAACCGTTAAATTTTGACCTAAACACACTCTATTGCACATTTTCACAATAATTTCTTTATAATTTCAGCTAGCAATAATCTTTTCATAGCACTATGGTTCATGTTGTTAATAAATAAATTCTTAATTTTGTGTTAAATAAATTCTTAATTTTTTGCCTTTTGTCCTTTTAGTATAATTTTTTGTTCTTTTTGTCCTTCACACTATTTTGCTGTTTTTTTAATGGGTTTTGAGGTCTCCGATAGTATATACTATAGTATGGTGTTTTTAGTGTTCAAATCCCCATACCTAACTTTCTCTATACCCCTATGCCGAACCAATCAAGACCCCCTAATTTTCACTCTTTTGCAATTGTCGGGTGTATCAAGCCCTAGGGTGGCAACCCCTGGACACCATAAACATGCGTGCGCAGTCTCGATCTACTGGTACCCGTGCATGTTTTCCCCGGCTTCGGACTATGTGCACGACCATAAGTCCGCCCGGAACTACACCAGCGTACCACTCTGCCGTCGTTTTTGGTCACTTACCTCCAGTTCAGTAATCGTGCCCCACACCCTAGCCTAGACCCTAGGGTCATGATGATACAAACTTGGGATTACTGCTGGAGTGGATCCCCGTTGCTAGGATTTTCTAGTGGGTTAAGTACGGTTTAACCCTCTTGCTAATCATGGATTAACTTGGTTAAGTGTAACAATGAGTTCACGACTTAACCCTGATTAATCTACCAAGCCCAAATTGGTTAAGTATTAAGTGGACCATGACTTAACCCTAATCATGAGGCATTAATTAATTTAATGCGCCTTAACCTCTCACATTAGACCTTGTTGTGGTTACTAGTTAAGCCGGGCGGGTCCGGGTAGCTTTACACCACAACTTGGTCTAACCTCGGGTTCAAGGTACAACTTGGCCAACTTCTCACATTGGGTCCTATTGTTTGTAGCAACTAGTTAAGCCGGTCGGTTCCGGGTAGGTTTACGCTACAAACTCAACCCAACCTCGAGTTGGTCACACTTATCTTTTCTAAGTGTCATGTCCATCATGTTTCCAAAACATGTTACAAGTTTTCAAGCATTTGGGTAGACCTAACTTAATAGGTAAATTCCCAAAGGGTAGACCTAACTTAATAGGTAAATTCCCAAGCTTATGTTTTTATGTCTTTTAAGTTTACCCAACCCCAAACGCAATCCCATCGCTTACATATCGCCATAGCGCCTAAAGGATAGAAAGAGGGAACTTGGCATAATCATGACATAAAGGTGTTGAAGCCACAAGTTCAACATGGTGACATATGAAATGTACATGTGTTCATATACTTGCATATTACATTTTTAGGCCTCAAAAGCATGCATAAAACCAAACTTAGCATATTGGTGATACATGGTGATAAATGACATGTAGAAATGGCCATAAGTTCGCATTTAGCCTCACATGCAAGTTATCATAAGAGATATGATAACTTACATATTGCCAAAATGCAACCTTTAGCAAAAAGCTTGAAGCTTTAAGCTCATAAACCCAAGATAAGCTTGCATAACATGATAACATGAACAAAAGGATCAACCCAAACTTGCATAACATAACTTGCATATCATATGACAAACTTGCATATCAAACTTGCATAACATAACTTGCATATCATATGACAAACTTGCATATCAAACTTGCATAACATAACTTGATGAACTTGCATAACACATCATAGTAAACTTGCATAACACATCATAGTAAACTTGCATATCATAATGATCAAACACAACTTGCATCATTCATTAACTTTAGAGTTTAAGTATGAAAGTAGAAAAGGGCTTACAATGCTTAGGAAGTCACAAAAATATGACAAAGCCCTTATGAAATCAATTAAACCCAAAATGCAAGCTCTAATAGAAAATCCCTTGAGCCAAAATGATCAAAACCCTTGCTTTATGATGCAAATATAGAAACTTGACTTGAATGCAAGCTAATGATGCTCATACAAGCTTGAAAACACTTGTATGCATGGAAAATCCCTCATAGAAATTTATTT
The DNA here is from genome assembly GCA_030737875.1 of Allium sativum. Taxonomy (NCBI): domain Eukaryota; kingdom Viridiplantae; phylum Streptophyta; class Magnoliopsida; order Asparagales; family Amaryllidaceae; genus Allium; species Allium sativum. Next base: position 489,805,388 of record CM060913.1, read on the forward strand.
AGAATTTAGATGAAGAGAGTGGAGGCCATGAGAGGTAAAATTTTGCCATAGTTTAGTTGTATGAGTGAATAATGATGATTTAGGGTTGGGTTAGGGCCTTATTTATAGAGATTAGGACTAGTTTCAACCTTAGGATTAAACCCTAGTTCCAATCTCAGCCCTCAAAACCGAATCTGGCCCCCAAACTCAACACAAACCCAAAATGGTGCACCAGGCAAAACTGCCCGGCTGGACCAAGTCGACAGCCAAGTCGACAGGGTTGTCGACTTGGGTCCAACCAAGTCGACTCCCAAGTCGACAGGGCTGTCGACTTGGGTGCTCTGGCGGGAATTTTCCCGCCTGGCCCAAACTGGCCCAAATTTCCAAATTCAAACTTGAATTTGAAATCTGTTTTTACTTTGGATTTTTCTGAAAACTTCGTTGGGCCTTAATCGGGTCATACGGACTCCGATTTTCAAAAACTCGGACTCTATTTCGCGTATTTTTCCGAGACGAACGCAATGGCATAGCCCGTTTCCATTGATTAAGATTTATAAATTAAATTCTGCCTCGATTTATGTTATAACAGGTTATTGAAAATACGGGTTGTTACATTCTCCCCTCCTTAAAGGATTTCGTCCCCGAAATCTTCAAGTTAGGAAGAACGTATCCTACCATCCAACATCCATCTACTCAAAACATCATCCACGAGCAATCATTGTCCTTACAAGATTCTAAATGTTGCATGAACATATGCAAAGGTGTGTGTATATGTACTTATCTAATGCAAATATCATCAATGCAAATTATGTTAGTGAAATGAATCCATATGTATGCAATTCCTAACATAATGTATAACATCTATATGGGTGCACATAACATACATCCATATGCAGCATCCATGTGATAACACAAAAATTTTCATCCATGAATAAGCATAAACACTCATGCATATGCAATATGAGGAGTGTGTGAGCCGATCTAGTGCCTAACGTGTATAATGCATCCACGAGTAACCACTTGCAACCATCAAGCATAACATGTTTCAAACACATGTTTCATCCAAAGGGTTTCTACCTAAGGTTCTCATGACAAGATTAACACGATAAACTAGATATCAAAAGAAAGATATGCTACAAAGAGATCGGGAGGATAAGCAGGATATACTCCTTTCGGATTACAAGAAATCCCCTCCTAACCCAACCCATATTCTATTAAAGCCCAAAAGGTTTAGTCAACCTAACGGACCCCTTCAAACCCTGACATGTATTACTAACCGATAAGTCATACCTCCTGACAGAAATAGGACCGAGAACGGGACCGAGAGGATATACGTAAAAAAGATAACATACGAGTAAGTTCCACAGGAAAACAAGGATCAAGGATATGCTCTTAAAAAGAGATATGATGCGCGTATCTAGCCTTCAATCTTCTAAGTCATGTTTCCTTGAGCTTAACTCCACTGTGCTTTGACCGTCTTTTACCTCATGACTTCTTAGCTTCCTAACTCTTATTTCCAAATATGAGTTGGAACCCATTTCATTATCGCCTCTCGTCTTCCTCTTTTACTTACTCTTCTACCATTCTTGGCTTAAACATAACTATGACCTCATGATTTCATGCAAGCTCTCCAAAATTCACTAGTGAATCCTGGATCTCGTTTACTTACTATAAAGTATTCCACGCAGCAGAACTTTTCTTGGAAATACCAATCCACGTTGCCAATTGCTCTTACTAACGTAATTTTCTATAACTCATGCTTGAACGAAATGAACCATCTGCCTGTGGATGATAGGACGTCCTTAGATTCAGCTGTTTGCCCATGACTTCCCGTAGACTATCCCAAAACTGGCTAGTGAAGATTGAGTCATGGTTACTAACTATACTTTAGGGAACTTCGTGCAACCACTTTATTTCTTGAAAGTAAACTGTCGCTAGCTATGATGCAGTCCTTTTGCTCTTTACCGGAGTGAAATGAGCACTCTTCATGAGTCTACCTACTATGACCCACATGCTCATATTCTCTTTCCTTGACCTAGGCAGTCCATTCACGAAATCCTTCGTGACGCTTTACTACTTCCATTGCGGGGACCTCCAATGGATGTAATAGCCCACCGGGCTTCTATGACTCGGCCTTTAATCTGTTGGCACAACATGCACCTTGGGACAAACTCGGCCACCTCCTCGAGTGATGTGCATCTTCAAGAACCTTCTTTCTCTCATCGCGTCTTAGCCATCCCTTGTCATCTATAGCGAGGTGACTTACCATCTCGCCTCGAATCAACTTGTCCATGTTCTCGACTAACTACGGGTCTTCTTTCTGTGAAGTCCCTACTTGATCCAGAAGGGTAGGTCTAAGCTCAAGGGACGCTAACTAACTAATTAAACTGAGAGAACTTCTTACTTCAATTGTCCTAGTCGGATCTTTTCGGTTTTCAACCGCGACCACTAAGCCTTGCTTAGAAACTATGTGCCCAAGAAATCTAACTCTTTTTTTTCCAAAATGACACTTGGAGAACTTGGCCTTCAACTGATGCGTTCTAAGCGTATCCATCACCTCCATGAGATGTCTAGGATGTTCTTCCTCGTTCTTTAAGAAAGTCAGGGTATCGTCTACAAAGACTACCACAAACTCGTTCAAGAACTCCCTGAACACCCTACTCATCAAGTCCACGAAGTAGGCGGGTGCATTAGTCAAACCGAATGGCATGACTAGCCATTCTAAGAATCCATCTGGAGTTCTGAACGCAGTCTTGTCTATACTATCTTCAGCTACTCTGAGCTGATGGAATCCAGTAGCAAGATCAAGAGAAAACAGATGTTCCTACAAGCTGATCAAACAAATCATCGATCCTTGGCAATGGTTGTCTATTCTCTTCGTTTAACTCACGATAATCAACACAAAGTCGAAGAGAACCATCTTCCTTGGTAGTAAATACTACAGGCGCTCCCCATTCAGATATACTTCATCTAATGAAGTTCTCCTCAAGCAACTCCTTGACTTGCTTTCTTAACTCTCATCTTGCGAGGCCATGTGCCTAACCGGCCACGAAACTATCTTGGCATTATCAACCAGATAAATGCGGAAATCTATCTCTCGTTTAGGGGTAACCCCCTTCACTTCACCCAAGATATCAGGATATTCTCGGACCACCCTCACCGATTACAAACTATCGATAGACGAGTCGAGGGGTTCAAGATAACACAACATGACGGGACTCATAGGGTTACTAGAAATTTTTAGGGTATTACCGAGGCGAGTCATGAGCCTCTCAACCCTATGCTCAAAAATCAAGGATGGCTCCAAAACTGGACAACCAATCCATGCCCAAAAATCAACCCATACCCCATGAAACCGAGAATATAAGCATCAAGCGAGAATTCAAATCCACGTAGATAATAGACAAATGGCCGGAACCCCCAATTGGATTTGAAACACACACGGGATCATTAACTAGACTAGTACTTAGGTGCAAACTATCAACAAGATCAGATGAGATAAAGCTATGCGATGCACCAGAATCAAACAAGGTACGAACTGAAAAATCAGAAATATATACAAGGCTTCCAACAGAAACACTACCTCGATCATGAGCTGAAAGAACGATGTTGAGGGGACGAACTTGCCCTCCAGCTGGTCTTGCACACTGAGTCTGACCCTGGCCTTGCCCTTGCTTCTTCGGGCAATCCTTACTGAAATGTCCAGTCTCACCGCAGAAAAAGCATTCACCCTTCTCCCTTTTCCTCTTCTTACAATCCTTAATAAGATGCCCAACTGAACCGCAATAATAGCACTTTCCCTTTTTGTTATTGCCCTTGTTGTTGTTCCCCTTGTTGCCTTGACTCTTGTTCTTGTTCTTGTTCTGATTGCCTTGACTGCTCTGACCACTTGGATTACCCTGATTTCCTTTCCACTGGGAATCAGTCTTCTTGGCTTGAGTACCATTCATCTTGATCTCCTTCTTGTCACTCCTATTCTCTTCATTGAGTAGAGCCATATTCACCAAACTCTCGAAAGTTGCCCCCAAGGGTATATGAGTCATGGCTAAACCATGTAATGGCTCGTTTAATCCTAGAGCAAAGTATAGGGCCTTCTTCTGAGCTGTGTTGACCAAGTCTAAACCGACCCGAGCCAGTTGATTAAACTTATCTATGTATTCCCTAATAGTCATGTCCCCTTGCTTTAGTGATAGGAACCTTAGTCCAAACTTTCCCCGAAAGTCATCCCAAGTCTCAATTGGCCTAGTAGCAGTGGTGACCACCCACCAACGTGCAGCTTCTTCCTTTAGCAACCACACTGCCAATAAAACCTTCCTACGATCATCTATATCAAAGAAGGCAAAAAGATCTTCGGTTTCTTTCAACCAATTCCTTGCCTCTACATAAGTCTCGGTTCCAATGAAATTCTTGCAACCCATCGCCTTAAAGTCTTGGCAAATCTTTGCGAAGTCAGCTTGAGGATGCCGAGGGGGAGGAGGAAGAAGAACCTCAGCGATAGGAGGAGGAGGAACGTCAGTGACAGGAGGAGGAGGAACATTAACTACCGGAGGAGGAGTAACATTTGCGGGGCCGGCTTCAGTCGCCCTAGCCTCCAAAAGTCTCCTATACCAAACAGGTACGTGTACTCCCTCCGGAATGGCAAAGTTATTGGCCATACTGAAAACGAAGAAAAAGATAGATTCAGAATGGAGAAAAACGAAGGAATTTTGCTAATGGCTTTTTGGGGAATAGCCTTTAAAATAAACTAGACTTTTCTTTGGAAAATACTTTATACTTGGTTTTGAAAATAGTTTTCCAAAAGTTTTCTAAAAACCTTTTTGTTCCTTCTCGTAAACCATATGCTCTGATACCAAATGTAACACCCCACCTCCGCCAGGGTGGCTCTTGCAAGCACTCTGACTTTGGAGGGGTGTTTGAATCAGGTAAACATGCATAATGATATATCAAGGCAGAACAAGAACATATGTATATATATAAACAGAGTAAATAAGATAAGTAAAACAGCGGAAGATTTCAAACTATTTCAAAACAAGTTTGGTACAACATAATGTCAACTTTCCAAATACACAAGTCTAGATAAAAACAACATCACTGAAAAACTGAAATACATAAGTACTATCCCCAATATAAGTGATAACCATAGCTAGCTTCATGTCAAGACCGTACATGAGCTAAAATCCCACAAGCAAGCGATCATAAATCCAAGCTAAGCTCCAATATTCCCACCCTGAGAACCTGGGGGGGGGGGGGGGAACGGAAGAAAAGAGGCGAAAGAAAACAGGTCAGTCAAAAAGACTGAGTAAGCCCTACTACAATCAATGTAAACTAATAAAGTTAACTGGCATGATGAAAGCTGAGATGAACATATGGATAACTACATACTAGCATGATGATTAACTAACAAGGTAGATAAAGGTGTCATCGCATAATCAGGTTTAAGGTTTTTGCACCACAGGTGTACTAGAAAACTAACATGACTTGAATAAACAAGTATTGATCCCTTGGCCCAAGCTTTGGCCCAATAACATGAAGTGACCCTAATACGCGGTCCAACCAAACGGTCTAGTCGATCGGCTCCCTATAAGCCTAACTCGTCACGTGTTGGTGTCCATACGGCCCAAACATAATTGTAGTCAGACTGTGCCGGGTCTCCCGTCGGGTGTATCAAGCCCTAGGGTGGCAACCCCTGGACACCATAAACATGCGTGCGCAGTCTCAATCTACTGGTACCCGTGCATGTTTTCCCCGGCTTCGGACTATGTGCACGACCATAAGTTCGCCCGGAACTACACCGGCGTACCACTCTGCCGTCGTTTTTGGTCACTTACCTCCAGTTCAGTAATCGTGCCCCACACCCTAGCCTAGACCCTAGGGTCATGATGATACAAACTTGGGATTACTGCTGGAGTGGACCCCCGTTGCTAGGATTTTCTAGTGGGTTAAGTACGGTTTAACCCTCTTGCTAATCATGGATTAACTTGGTTAAGTGTAACGATGAGTTCACGACTTAACCCTGATTAATCTACCAAGCCCAAATTGGTTAAGTATTAAGTGGACCATGACTTAACCCTAATCATGAGGCATTAATTAATTTAATGCGCCTTAACCTCTCACATTAGACCTTGTTGTGGTTACTAGTTAAGCCGGGCGGGTCCGGGTAGCTTTACACCACAACTTGGTCTAAACTCGGGTTCAAGGTACAACATGGCCAACTTCTCACATTGGGTCCTATTGTTTGTAGCAACTAGTTAAGCCGGTCGGTTCCGGGTAGGTTTACGCTACAAACTCAACCCAACCTCGAGTTGGTCACACTTATCTTTTCTAAGTGTCATGTCCATCATGTTTCCAAAACATGTTACAAGTTTTCAAGCATTTGGGTAGACCTAACTTAATAGGTAAATTCCCAAAGGGTAGACCTAACTTAATAGGTAAATTCCCAAGCTTATGTTTTTATGTCTTTTAAGTTTACCCAACCCCAAACGCAATCCCATCGCTTACATATCACCATAGCACCTAAAGGATAGAAAGAGGGAACTTGGCATAATCATGACATAAAGGTGTTGAAGCCACAAGTTCAACATGGTGGCATATGAAATGTACATGTGTTCATATACTTGCATATTACATTTTTAGGCCTCAAAAGCATGCATAAAACCAAACTTAGCATATTGGTGATACATGGTGATAAATGACATGTAGAAATGGCCATAAGTTCGCATTTAGCCTCACATGCAAGTTATCATAAGAGATATGATAACTTACATGTTGCCAAAATGCAACCTTTAGCATAAAGCTTGAAGCTTTAAGCTCATAAACCCAAGATAAGCTTGCATAACATGATAACATGAACAAAAAGATCAACCCAAACTTGCATAACATAACTTGCATATCATATGACAAACTTGCATATCAAACTTGCATAACATAACTTGCATATCATATGACAAACTTGCATATCAAACTTGCATAACATAACTTGATGAACTTGCATAACACATCATAGTAAACTTGCATAACACATCATAGTAAACTTGCATATCATAATGATCAAACACAACTTGCATCATTCATTAACTTTAGAGTTTAAGTATGAAAGTAGAAAAGGGCTTACAATGCTTAGGAAGTCACAAAAATATGACAAAGCCCTTATGAAATCAATTAAACCCAAAATGCAAGCTCTAATAGAAAATCCCTTAAGCCAAAATGATCAAAACCCTTGCTTTATGATGCAAATATAGAAACTTGACTTGAATGCAAGCTAATGATGCTCATACAAGCTTGAAAACACTTGTATGCATGGAAAATCCCTCATAGAAATTTATTTAGAATTTAGATGAAGAGAGTGGAGGCCATGAGAGGTAAAATTTTGCCATAGTTTAGTTGTATGAGTGAATAATGATGATTTAGGGTTAGGTTAGGGCCTTATTTATAGAGATTAGGACTAGTTTCAACCTTAGGATTAAACCCTAGTTCCAATCTCAGCCCTCAAAACCGAATCTGGCCCCCAAACTCAACACAAACCCAAAATGGTGCACCAGGCAAAACTGCCCGGTTGGACCAAGTCGACAGCCAAGTCGACAGGGCTGTCGACTTGGGTCCAACCAAGTCGACTCCCAAGTCGACAGGGCTGTCGACTTGGGTGCTCTGGCGGGAATTTTCCCGCCTGGCCCAAACTGGCCCAAATTTCCAAATTCAAACTTGAATTTGAAATCTGTTTTTACTTTGGATTTTTCTGAAAACTTCGTTGGGCCTTAATCAGGTCATACGGACTCCGATTTTCAAAAACTCGGACTCTATTTCGCGTATTTTTCCGAGACGAACGCAATGGCATAGCCTGTTTCCCTTGATTCAGATTTATAAATTAAATTCTGCCTCGATTTATGTTATAACAGGTTATTGAAAATACGGGTTGTTACAGTAAGTTTCATAGAATAAAATATTAATATTTCTATCCAATCTCACTATATATATAACATGTTTCACTTGGGCAAACCCTTATTTTTGGGTCAAAGCTTCACTGCGTGGTCAAAAGAGGATTCCGCCGCCTCTAACATTCCTACGGCCAAAAACTCTCGAAAATTTCCCTCCCAAATCTCTCAAATTCTTCATCTAACCTAAAATCATTCAACTACAAACTACTTCAGCATATCGAGATTAAACTTCTGTGCGATGGTGATCTGATGGAATGGACGGTGCTCGCCGGAAATGGCTCTTGAACCAGTGGCGGCTCATGGAAAACTACGAGCGAATGGTTGACCTAGGTGGAGTGGCATTGGGATCGAAGAACAAGGTGGTGGAGGCACACCCGTTGGTGCTGTCAGATGAAGGTCCAATGGACTGAGGTGGCGGCAACAACGTACTGAAGGAGGCGATGTGGGTTAAGCTAGCTGGAACGAGAATACAAAAGTAATGAACAAAAGAAAATAGAGTTGGCCAACCCTTTTAAAATGTAATTAATTTGCTTACCATGTTTAATTTATTAAGTAAATGGTTAAGGGGAAATTAGTAGTAATAATAATATGTTTTAAGGGTTAGTTGAATGTTAGAAGTAAGGGGACCTGGAAGATTATATCAAGGGGGAATAAGAATTGGATCGGTCATTTTATTATCTAATATAAATAAATAAAATTAAATCCTAATTTAATAATTAGTTAGCTTATAATTTAAGTAATTAAGGATTTTAAATATAATTAAATTAGCGCTTGTTTAAAATATTAATAATTGGATCATATATTTTCAGAATCGGGCAAACAGGGCGCCGTTGGAATCATGTTGACGAACACTAAGTCATGGAACTGTTCTGGACCGAGGTGGAGATGATTGGAAATTATAGTTAAATTAAACAACTGTTTAATTTAACTATAATGGAATTGCTTCAGAAATAAATGGAAATTACGGTGAGTTAAACTCACTAAGTTCTCCCACTTATATCTTATATAACTTAGGTTTTACAATTTTGTGTTATGGTTAATAGTGATTGATTGTTTGTTTGTTAATAATATATATTCATATATTTATTGAACCAATGAAATTAAACGGTGTTTAATTTCAGTGGAAAAACCAAATCATTATTTTAACGGTTGGTCCTAATGAAGATAACTTACCTTGTTGGTCACAGTTATAAAATAACCGTGTTTAATTTAACGAATTATTTGAATTGTCTGAATTATTTGTTAGCATTAAATAAATTGATTGATATTCAATTGTTATTATTTTACTGTTATAGAAATAACCAGTATAATTGAACTGAATGATATCATATGAAGTAACCCATTTGGATGCAGAGAAAAACAGGTTGGAGGAATCCAACCAGATTCCTCAAAAATATTAGATGTTATTTATTTTCATATTATCATTATATGAATTGTTTAAAGCCATCTGTTTGGATGATTGATTTGATTATTGACCATGAACCTGAAATTCAATAATGTTTTGTTTTAACCAATAGGCAGTACTGGTTGAGTAATTGGTAGCAGTTGGCCGATAAATCAATCGTTTGAAATATTAATTTACCGTCAGGTAAATCGATATGAAAATGAAGTTAGGAAATTTATTTTATAACTAAATATAGACTTCTAAATATATTATTTAAAAATGAAGTTTATAAAAAGTGAAATCAACTGTGTGCGGAGCACGTGCCTCATCTTCATTATGTAACGATTTACAACTGAGATTAATCTATCTATTATATTATATGAAAGCACAATCTTTTTTCAAAGTCCCTTCGGTTCCGCTTTTGTTCAAAAATCCATGATGCTGCCATCTGTCCACACAAATAATCGTTCGGTCGTAGTTTCGTAAAGAATAGAATGCCATGCGTTTCCATTAATCATTTGTTTCTTTCGTTAATACTCTACGCGTTTCCAGCCACTATATACAACTTCAAACGCTCGCCTTCTCTCCCCTTTTTACCCGCAGATCTCCTTCCCTTCCTTATTGAACCCTACAATATTTTACCCAAATGCTCCCCTCCCCTTCCCTACTGAACCCGAAAATCGCTCCCCTCCCCTTCTCAATGGCTGCGCCGCAGCTACCAGGCATCCCCGTTTCGATCTACCTACCCGTCTGCGGGATCCAGTCATCCATTCTTCCCCGCTTCTGGTGGCTACCATACTCTGCCTTCACCCAACGCCTGCTGCCTAGACCGCGCTGCCAGTCACGTTCTCCCTTTGCCTTGGCTACCCTCCTCATCCACCCTGCGATAGGTACAACCACTTCTTCTCCCAATTTACCTGATGTTGTTTATATTTTTTGATTCACTTACTCATTTTTTTTCCTCGGTTTTGTATATTTTGCTTTATGGTTGATTTCACCAGTAGCACTTTGAATACAACAGAGTAAACGAATTTGTTTTATTTCAGTATGTCACACTATAGCAGATTAGTTCACCATCAATTTATGCATTTACATGGTTTTAAGATGAAGCATCTTTTTACTATCTGGAAAAAGTTTACTGTTCGGTCTAAATTTGGGGATTTGGAGGTTCTGTAGAGATTAATCGGTCAAAGTAATCATACAGTGACCAGTTTACATGGTATTAAGGGTTTTAATCAATTCGGAATTAAGAACTAATTCATTTTTGCTATCATTGATTTTTTATTAAGATAAACGAAGTTAGAATTTCATACAAATATGTCCAGCTCCGTATATCAATAATTCAATACTAGGTTCTTGGACTTTTTGCTATCAATTATATAACAAAGGATTCAGTATTGATTACTAGCATCTTTGCTATTAATCATAGTGATGTAATCATAGTGTTAACATACTCATAGTGGTAACGCATATCGTGTGAGAAACAATTACATTATACTGTAATTTGTATCAAATATACTCACCGAACTAGCTATAAAAGATATGTATAATTAATTCTACTCAAAAGGTACTATGACAAGACTATGGCGATGATTGCACATCATACTAAAACAAGCATAATTGGAATAAATAAATAGTTCTTTTTAGGGACAACGACTATCAACTATAATATATCCTTACTTTAGGTAAGCTAATGCATTCTAATTGTTTCATATCCGCAAGTAACATTTTTAATTCTGTTTTTTTATTTAGTTGCATGTTTAAAATATTAAAATGTGATTTTTCATGCATATTATATATTTAGTTTAGTTTCAGTTTGGGATTCAGAACATAGACTTTTTTCCAAACTTTTATTTTCATAATAGACTAATATTTCAAAAGATTGCACATCATACTAAAACAAGCATAATTGGAATTTATAAATAGTTTTTTTAGGGACAACGACTATCAACTATAATATATCCATACTTTTAGGTAAGCTAATGCATTCTAATTGTTTCATGTCTGCAAGTAACATTTTTAATTCTGCTTTTTTATTCAGTTGCATGTTTAAAATATTAAAATGTGACTTTTCATGCATATTATATATTTAATTAATTTCAGTTTAGGATTCAGAACATACACTTTTTTCCAAATTTTATTTTCATAATAGACTAATATTTTAGAAGATGCATACTGTTTGTTTAGTTTACTTTCAATTTTAAATTTAGAACATGGACTTTTTTTCCAAACTTTCTTTTTCATTGTAGTCCAGAAATGCATATCGTATATTGATTTTATTTTCCGTTTACTTTCAAAAGATGTATACTATATATTGTAAAGCATAAAATGTGTTCATAGTTCGTGTTACACTGATTGTACATGGAAGAAATATTTTATTTTTTAGGAGAAAGAACAAAAAAGTGTTTTAGTATGCTGGAATAATTTCTAAGGCTTGGAATTCGTAAAGGTGACAGCTCACATCGTGTACCATTGTCAATTTTTCGATTATTAATTCATATTCATAATTTGGTACATTAGAGTTTAGGAAGAGCTAACCTTTTTCAAGCATTTCATGGTCTCAGGCAATCAATTTTGATTGTTAGTTTTTGTTATTAGTTTATTTCCAGAAGAAGAGCTAAAGATTGCTATTTTCTATCCTCCTTTCAAACACAGAGTTTAATTAATTAACTATTTTTGTTTGTTTGAATTAGATTACATTTATGGTGGCTTATCAGTCAACTTTGCGAGAAAGAATAGTTTAGTTACATTACTTTATTGCAATGAACCTAGATTGGAATTTTGTTTGTTTACATAATCAACATATTGTCTGTAATTACGAATTTTTATGCTTAATTTTCTTTATTACTCTGTAGATGTGTTTCGGTTAATTGAAATATAAAATAAACCAAAATATGAACTACAAAATTCATATATTGTTTTTTATTTGATACATGGACAATGGGGAAAATTACAAAGCGTGACCATTCTTAGGAGTAGGCAAGTAGCTCTTTCTGATTTCCTTTTTCATATAGGAATTTAAAATTAACCATTTAGTTATGTTTAAGAGGATTAAATGGCCTTTTTGCTAACTTATTGGTTATTCTTATATCTATTAGTTATCACTTATTTCATGAAAAATAATTTGTTAGTTATTTGTTTCAACAACTATAAATTTTAGCTTGCAGTTCATTACATATAGATTTAAAAAAATTAAGCCTTTTGTCGTAATGGCATTTATAGTGAAATTTAGGTTTGTCCTGGCATTAAACATGGTTTCTTATTGTATATTTTATAGTGTTTCATTTCTACAATTTTTTCTTTAACGTTTCCACCATGTACCTATGCGTTTCATTTTTTATGCTGCCTTTTGGAAATTTCGTTCATATCTAAGGAATATGTTGGCATTCTACTTGCAAATGGACATAACAAAGTCTTTTCTCCAATGCTATACTAGAAGATGGTGACACATGGTAAATTACCTTTTTTTTTCATTTTGGTTTTTCAAATTCCCATTTGGTTTATACCATATATTCCAAATCAAGGGCTTCAAACTAGAATTCGAGGAACATTACCGTCGCTCATACTTAGTTTTTTCCTTATTTCCATGATATATGTCATTTTATGATAGTTATATGCCTTGAATTAAATATACATATAGTATTTAGACATTCTTAAAAATAAATTTGCATGTTATTTAAATATCGCAATAAAAATTCAGTAGTTGCAACTTGCAAATGTAGTAATCAGTGAATAACAAATAATTTCCACAGTAATACTCAATTCATTTTATACCATTTTCATAACTTAGAGTTACACTGATTGAGCATGGAAGGAGCATTTTAAATTTTAGGAGAAAGAATAAAAGAGTATTTTAGTCTGCAAATATGGTTGGAGTTTTTGGAGCTTGGAATTCATAAAACCGACAATTTTTTATTAGTTGATTCAGTTTCATGATTTGGTACATTGAGTAAACTGGATTAAAAAACTGGCTTTTCTGCAGTTAATCACAACTACAACTTTAAACCAGTGCAAAAGAAATCAATTTTATATTTTAAACATTAGAGTTTAGGAAGAACTAGCCTTTTTTATAATCCCAAGGCAATCAATTTTGTTTGTTAGTTTTGATTATTATAGTGCCAGTGGAAGAGCCAACGAGTTGCTTATTTTTAAACTCCTTTGAAACATAGAGAATAATTACTCAATTATTTTTGTTTATGAGAAATAAATGATATTTATTGTGAGTAAATAATAGTGATAAAAAAGGATTGTGTGTGTAGAAAAATAATTTTAATCACGCTTATAGTTTTTAAGTGTAACAGGTACAGTTATATAATATGTAAGCAACAAAAGACGAAAAACAAATAAAACAGCAAACTTTTTGTTCGGTGGCTTTTGCTTCTCAAATTCTATTTTAATCGTTTCTGAAACGTTCAATTGAACCATTAATCTCTCTTTTGAGAGAGGTATTTATATATCCACTGTCCTTCAACCAAAATAAGAATCAATTTAAAAAGAATATATATAGATTTATGTTGTACCATGTTGGAGGAAACCTGTTTCAAGCATTCAACATTATTCTTTTATTGAAATAAATATAAATAATAATGTCAGTCCTTTTTTATACTTTTTCGATGAGTATTACATTAACTGAGATAATTATGGTTTTGGATCAGGATACAATGACCAAACAAATGTTTCGCCCATGTGGGAACTTTTATTAATTATTTCTAACCCGTCCATATGACAATCTGGGATTAACTTTAACATATTCAGACTTCTTTCAACATGATGTTTATTTTTATTTTTTCTTTGTACTTACTTTTGCAATTTATTTCAAAGTTTAGTTTTCTTGCATCCGATCAGTGATTTCAGGTTTCATTTTATGCTCTTGCTATGATTGTCATTATGCATGAGCCAAATTATGTCTGCGGCACAAGGTTATTCAACTCTATATGCCAGATGTTATAAGAGTGTATGCTAAAAAAAACTAAAATTTATTAGGTTATATCGCATGTATTTACTATGATTCTATGTACAAGTGAAGTTGATGCAAACACATGCAATCATGCTATTTGATAATGCCTATTTATATGAGGTATCTTACACTTTTTTGCCTTTTCTTTTGCTATTTGTGTGGCAGCTGTTACTTTAAGTTATAGTGTCAACAAGGATGACTAACCATGTATGTATGTGTCTACGTGTATGTGTGTGTGTAATAAGGGGCATGTATTGCCATGTTCTTCCAACCAAATTATTTTAAAGAGAGATTAGTCATTCCCCTGTTCTGTTCCCGCAAATCCCTGGCAGTTATAGCATAACTTTTGTATTCGTTACCGCCTGTATTTTATAGCAACGTACATTTAGTACAATATTTTAAATCAGCTGGTCTCCATATGGCTTTTACTACTATGTCCATTAAGACTTTTTATTACTGTATGGATATATTACCTTCTTCAATGTCTATTTTTTGCGCTATGGCACTGAATAATATTGATCCTCCTTTATGCAAAACAAGATTTTAGCTATCACCACTTGGAGACGTTTCGTTTTCTATTCGGTACATATATGGCGCATAAGTTTGTGATTAGAATAGATTCTTAACTAAGTTTTCATTAAACAGGTACTGGAAGACTAATGAGAGAGACCAAGGGATCAAAGCTTTTTCTTCCCATTTTCTCGGTTTATCACCCTGTTTGAAGTAGACTGAAGAATGCACTGTAATGAGTAAAAAGAACTCAAATTCTTATAAAGAAAAGCTTTAGCTGAACTCACACTGCGTGGGAAAGAATTTGAATCGTGCCAGTAATTTGATGTATTCAATTGTTTTAATATTATTTTTTTACTACAATTCAAATAATTATACATTTGGAAGATACCCTGATCAAGTAACGAAATGTAACTTTTTTCGATTTGTATGACTTAACTTGCCTTTTTAAAGCAGCCTAAAGGTGCAAATGCAATAAAGCATGGTATATAGGATTCAGTTATGTCAATATTTTATGTTTTTCTAAATTACGCTAATAATTTTATATAATTATGCAAAAAATAAATAAATCATATCTATGTTTTGAATTTTGCCTACAATTGTAACGTTGTTTTATTAGTGTTGTTCGAGTGTCTACATGTTTTTTGAGATGTCCTAAGATGCTAAATAAATAAATGTATTTTCTTTCCATTCGCTTGCTTTATCGCATTTTTTAAGTTTGAGTCATCAAGCAGCTTAAAGTCAAAATCACCATTATTTGATCATTTGATGTACCTTAGAGCCTAAGGTCTTTGCGTTGGTTAACCAACGTTCGACTGTTGGAGCAGCATGTCTATATTAATATTACGATTTGTAAATCATTGGAGATGCTTTTATGTTAACCAGCTTGATTACTAGTAGACGCTTAGTTTGCAGTACACGATCATAATGGCTCTTCACAACATCACTCTTTTATAAAAAAATATTGCCTAATTTTTGATTTCATATTACTGCGTGAAAAGTGCTAAATCTTAATTGTTCCGTCATCTGCGCGAGTTATTAGCTATGTATGTTGAATTTAAAACTACTTTTCTATTTTTTTCATATGTAGATGCTGAAATTTTGCAAAGCAGGCATCTGAAGTTGCACTGTTTTATGTGTACATACCTGAAAAATAACCTTGACCATTCCTTTGTCCGGTTAGAGATTAATTTCACTTATCTATATCCACCGCAAACCAATGAAGTGGACACTTAGATGTTAGAACATGCACCAAAACAATAACCGTTGTAATTTTGAAATAAACCACTTACTTTATAGCTTCAAAAATACGATCACACCCAATTTATCTAACAAAAATATTTAGTGCATTCCGTGTGCGTAGCACGGGTTCACACTAGTTATTTTAAAGGGACAATTAGAAGGGAATTATATTATTATTATTTAATATGAATCGAAGTAAATGATATTTATTTAAATTAATTTATTAATTTAAATGAGGTTATTTAAATTAATTCATTTATTAATTTAAATGGAGAGACGAGTTAAAGTGGATCATCGAGTTAATCATGTTTTAGAGTTGATCAAGTCAACTGTTTAATTAAAACTGATTATTTAATTAAATTAATTGTGCCAATTAGAAATAAAATAATTTGGAATATAGTTGTTTAACTTGAATAAGATTTTAAAAAGAAATTTAATACTAATTCTAGTTAATAATGAAGTAAATTATTATTTTAAATAATAATTTGAGTAATTACTTCTTAAATGAAATACATTTAAGTAAGTAACCGATCTTGAAATAGGATATTATTGAGTTTTGAGAAGAGGTTATAAACGAGTTTTTAATATAAAACCCGAGTTTATAACTAAGTTATAAAAGGAATTATAAGCACATACGATGGCTTAAATAAATGTTTATTCAACATTTGAAATGTGAGGAAAAGGGAAATTAAGATAAAATAGGGTTTATATTCAACCTGAGATTTTATAAACAAAGTTCATGAAAGGAAATGAGAAGTCAAAGCATGATTTGAATTGGTGATACTTAATTAAAAAATTAAGTTAAAGGGGTTGAAATTGAAATCAGAATTTCAAAAGAAATGATAAAAAGGATCTGAAATTGAATCTGTACAGAAATTAGAAATGAGTTTGGTAATAGTAATTCGAATTATAAAATGAATACTTTGAAAGAAATTAAGATTAAGAAGTGATCTTATTAAGTGATAATAAGTTGTATTTTGAAAAGAGATACTTTAAAGGTAAGAAGGTTATAAATTATAATTTGAGTAAAATTGCTAAATGAGATTTGATATTGGAATAAATATCGGTTTTGAATTACAACTCATATTTACCTTAAGATCATAACGTCGTTTGATCAAGGTCAAAGAGGTAAATAAATAACCCAACTTGAATGTCTTCAGGATTATCTGAAGATGATAATAGTTGTAATGGGATAGGGATTAAGAACCATTTTATTATTTCCATATGAGAAATAATAACGCAACGTAAATTGCAAGGTTGGATAATATGTAATGAAATTTCTAAAGTAACAGAAATGGCAAGATTTGAGAATAAAATAGATTTCCAAATTAGCGGAAATAGAAATATTTAAGAATTTATGTGTATATGTATAAGGAATTTACCAAAATAATGGAAATAACGTAGATGGTGTGTGAAATTATAACGATATTTTCAAAGTAAAAGGAAATGAAAAAGTTGAGTTTGGAATGAGGATAGGGATTGGTTGTTGTTTCCAATTATGAAACAAAAGATATTCGTAATATTATTTTACAAATGATAAATAGAATTAATTTTCCCAATTTTGGATAATGAGAAATAATATAAAAGTAGTTTTGAAAATAATCTTATGTTAAATAAGAATTTAAAGGTTATATTCGTAATATCGAAAGATTTAATAGGGCCAAGTAATGCCAAGCACTAAGCTAGTAACTCATTTTATTTTCATGATTGTTTCTTTAATAGTTAAATCACCAACTATCAAATCTGGGCAATACGATTGTTTGTATGGAAAGACGAGGATCGAATTTTCTATTCGAAAACCATTCTGACCAACAAATACGTAACGTTGAAGATAAAGCAATTGAAGACCGTGGATCTTCATAAGCGGAAGGATTGCTTGTTGGATATTCTCTAGAATTGCAACCAGAGGTATTCTGATGTGATTCAGTCGTGGTTGAGAATTTATGGATTTGCAAGGACTACTCGTTACTAATCCATAGGGTAATTCAGGGATGTGGTAAGAGAGTGCCTTCGGTTTGTCCAGTCCCAGGACAACTTGTATGGACGAGTGTCTGACAGTTTATTTCCAAAAGAGTTACTCACGTTGATTTCCTCAAATGTATTTATGTGGCGGCGGAGAAGACACCTTCTCTTAATTTAACAACCCGGGTATTTTTGTAGAAATCAATTTGTGATTTCTGGCATATCTGACGATGTGGCCTTCAAAGTAAATGGTGGCCATATGTTCTAAACGAATAAGAATAAATAACTAAATTATTTATTTATTTATTTATTTATGACCTCAAGCCTCATCAATGGGGAAATGGTATAAGATCGGGTAGGTCGCATGGCTATGTGGGTCGCACCCATCAAAACGCTATATCATTACCTGATCTAGTGAAATTAAATGCCTTCGGTTTCCCTTTATTTATTTGTTTGCTATCGGTCCGGTTGGCTGGCCTCCGACCATGGTAATGATATATTCGGTACTCTCAATCGAAGTGAGGGGCCAGTCATTTTAGTTGGGTTTACAAGATGTTCTTATTGAATCCTCAATGTATTCATCTCCAGAGGTAAATTGTCAGAAGGTGGTCCCATACCTTGCCATAGTTGGAAATCCATTCTGCAATAAGCACCCGCGGGTTTGATTGTATACTCTGTATGTGGAGCGTGAGATGCAAGCGATCTGCTAGATTGCTATTTACTTGATATTAGACATTATTTTAATATCAGACGATATACGATTTCAAAATGTTTTAGGTTATAGTAAGGTAAAAACCATCCTTATTTATGTGTGGATTTGGCCATACTATTATCCTTTTCTTTCGAAAAGATTTTAACTTTAAAATCAAGTTGGATGTTACCCATAAACTTAGTGCGTTTTCTCACTCTGGTTCACCAGACTGATCCGTGTGTTTGTAATGCTCGGGTTAAACCGGGTCGTACAGGTTCAGGTTATCGGATGTAGTGAAGAGATGAGCTGGAGAAGTCCAAACATATGATGTATTTTTATTCCGCTGTGTATTGTATATGAGGACAGGTCATTATAACTGTCTAGATGTATGATGTACTCTGATGGCTGCAAGTTTTATTTTCAAGCTCTCTATAAAGATTTATTTCTATATTATATTTTGTTCCGCTGCGATGTGAAACTCTGTGTTGTGTTGTTGTTGTTCTTCTTCTATTCTAACATTTCTTTCCTCTTATCTTACCCTCTAATTTATTTCAATTGGCATCTGGGTTTCTAGTGCATGTTGGGTTGGACTTGTGTTGTTTGGTCAGCTCAAAAGGTACTGGAAGTTCAGGTCGTCACATCAAGAGTTCAAGACAAATATAGTAATAGAGTCTAGTTTATATATAAGACCCTGAATAGCACTCCACGTTCAAATTCAATTTTTCAAATTCCGATTTTCAAATTTTAAATTCTGATTTTCAAAATTCAAATTCTAATTTCAAATTGTTTTTCTATCTTACTTATGATTTCAAATATAAGTTTTAAGTTTAATATATAAGTTTATTATATAAGTTTATATAGTTATATAGTTTTATAATCTTATGGTTTTACAGTATTAAACTTTATAATTTTATAAATATGTTTATATAATATATAATTATTTTTTCATATGATTTTACACTTTAGAATACTCATTTGTATAACTAAGTTTTAATTCTAGAATTTAAAGAATAATGTATATAATCAAACACTTGAAAAAATAAGTTTCAAAAATAAAAATTATGTATATATGCCGACATACATATATGGGTATGTCGACATACAATTGTCAAAAATTCAATTTTCAATGGAGGTTTCTTTTCACTATTTGTAATGTTCCATAAGTGTTGCAACCTTTCAAATCTTATAAATAAGGGATGATTTCGAATTTTTTGATATATCTTTTTCTCCATCTTTACCCCTCTTCATCCCACTATTAGTATTTTATATTTTATCGATTTACAAACTTCTACTTTGCCGATTTCTACTCAAATTATGTAAAACTTCTTCTTTTCTCACTCTCTATCCACTACTCTTTGAATTGAAGTGCTATTGAAGAGTTATAGGGCTGTTGTTATCATTTGGGAAGTGTTTGGGAAATGGTGTGTTCCTTGTAGCCCTGAAATCAAGGAAAGGGAGCGGTGTTAACCTTGTAGCCGCAAAATCAATGGTGGTTGGAGTGGTGTTAACCTTGTAGCCATGAAATAAAGGGGATTGTACTTCGATATTGATAATGATAAAAGTTTGCGCAATCTAGCATTGCGTGGGACTGGACGTAGGAGTAATCTGAACCAGTATAAAATCATGCTTGTTATTTCCTTTTCTGCATTTTATATTTATCTGTTTCTGTGTTAGTGTTTGATTCGTGTCTTTGATCATCTCCATTGTGTGTGATTCATATAATAGCTCATATAAGCTTAAGATTTTCATAAATTCCTTATAAACAATATTGACCCCCTCTGGTGTTAGTCTTGCCTTAAGATCCACACTCCGTGTTCCCTAACAATAGAGTTTGTTGTGCGAGAGTGGGAGGGACATCAGTAAGGCAAGAGTTAGGTATTGTGTTAGGAGATCTAGCACAATATACAGTACTAGAGGAATTATCTGTATGGGATCTCACACTAGAAATTGCTGTGTAGGTTGAGCCGGAGATAGATTTGGAGATCAATTAGGCAGACTATGATGCAGATGCTATGATTATTGAGGAGAGTGAGCCAGAGATGGACCTGGAGATTGGTGAGGCAAACCATAATTCCGACTATGACAAGGTATGGAACCACCTTTCGATAGTGTATATCTAGAGAGGAATACACTGGGTTCAACAAGAACATCTTGCAACCCTATCACATATGACCGACCACACATTTTGTTTGAGTGTATCGAATGTATATCACTAATGGTTGGGCTCAAACCATCATTTTCCGAAAGGGACAACATCGAAAGAATAAAATGAATTTTCTCTAGATAGGTGATAATACACCCTAATTGGGAGCGACCCACTTAGCCATGCTGCCTACCCGATTTTTGTCATTTCTCAGTTGAAGTGGCTAGAAGTTAACATTACCTTTAGAACAACATGTCACCATTCACTTTGAATGCTACATTGTCAGATCCACCAAATCACTAATTGAAGTCCACAAAAATATTCTGGGTGTTAAGCTAAGAGAAGGTGTCTTCTTCGCCATCAACAGAAACACGTTTGAAAAAATCAATGTACATGACTCTTTAGAAATACTCTGTCAGAAATCCGTCCATACAAGTCATCCGGGAACAGGATGAACCAAAGGTACCCTCCTTCCGCATCCTACGTATCACCCTATAGATCAGTAGCAAGTAGTCCTTACAATACATAGATTTCAATCACGTCAGAAACATAAATCAAATAACTCTGGATTCATGCCAGAGAAATTCGATAAGTCGTTCTTTTGCTTATGAAGATCCTCAGTCATTACTGCTCCATCTTTAATCTGCATCTTCCACAATTTCGTATTTGCTGGTTCGAAATAGCTTTCGAATATAAATTTGATCACGGTCTTTTGGTAGCAATAATCATATAGGTCAGATTCGATATTCGGTTGTTTAACTATCAAATAAACAACCATTAAAACATGAAAATAAATAAGTGTGTACTGATTCATTACTCAACATCACTTGGCCTTTTTAGTTAAACTAGCTTAAATTTCTTATCCTTTCAATGTTTTTAAACACAGTATTCACTTCTTATTTTTGTCTAATAGTACTCTTAAAACTATTTTAAGTACTTTAGAATTAAATCATATATATATATATTCCAAACTTTGTTCTTAACAAATTCCACACAAAACATCGTTATGAAATCTCTTTCGTTTCGTTGTCTCAAAAACAATAACTAATGCTCCTTTTTGAATAAACTTATTCAGTTTCTCCTCATTAATTCCTTGCATCTCGAAAATATTGTTATATTTTTACAAAATCTCTTTTTATTTTCGTTACTTTGGAAATACTATTTTATATTCCCAAATCCTTTTTATTCCCGTTACTTCAACATTATTAGTCCGTGATTGTAAATTGATAAGCGAATAACTCGCTAAGTGTCAACCCCGAAGACCGATATCAATATTAGATTAACACTCAGAAAATCACTCAACTCTGCCAAACTCCAGTTAGGTTCCAATTCTTAAATTTCTTTTCTTAACTACTTATCAACTCATATTTTCCCACTTCTAATCCATTCAACCATTTTCCGCTTTGAAATTCTCGTTTCAGTTCCATACACTTCACTTAATTTGATTATAAAGTATCATCAATTTATAATTAACGTTTTAACACCCCATCTCTTTTTGTAAACCTCGTTTATACAACTCCTGTTTAATATAAAATATTTCATAAACACCTTTCACAATCCAACTAGATTTCATTACAATTCTGATTACTTATTTGAATGTATTTTATTTAAATAGTAATCACTTAAATTATTATTAATTAAAATAATAATTTACTCCATCACTAACTACTCTAGAAGTAGTTAACTTCTTATTACTAAAATAAATAGTAAATTAATTTTTAAAATCTTATTAAAATTAAAACAAATATTTGTTAAACTATTTCATTAGATTAATTAAAATAAATTAATCAAATAATCAATCCCAATTAAACGGTTGAGTTAGTCAACTCAAAGCACGGTTATTTTCTTAATCAATTCCAATAAATTCTTCCTTTTAATAAATTAATTAGTTATATGATTCCATTTAGTTGCTTCTTAGAAACAATTTATTAACTCTTAACCGTTTGGTTAATTTCTGCTCATTTGCTTATAAATCTTATTAACATAAACATTCGCTTTATAAAATCATTTAATAATTCCTTATAAATTTAACTAATAAATAATCAATAATTATTTCCTTTTAATAAACCTTCATTTAAAATAATAGTTTCAAAAATCAATCATCAGTTATAAAAATATATTTTATAACTTCATTTCTATCGGTTTACCTGATGGTAAATCAAAATTTATAAACCGATTGATTTATAGGCCATATACTGCCAATTACTCAACCAATACTGCCCATTGGTTAAAACAAAAAAAACATTGAATTTCAAGTCCACGATCAACAACCAAACCAATCATCCAATTAGAACAGTTCATATAATGATAATATGTAAAAAAAATAACATTTAATATATTTGAGGAATCCAGTTGTATCCCCCCAACCTGTTTTTCCCTACATCCAAATAGGTTATCTCAAATAAAATCATTCAATTCAATATACAGATATAATTTCTAACAATCAACCAATAACAGTAATTTAAATTTCTAACAAGGGAACAACGTAGGGCAGAGCTAAATCTTAGAGTACCTGAAATTTTCCTTAGGCATGCGTTGGTGGTGGTACCTAGTTTTCTTTTTCAATATAATGCACTGATCGGTCTAGGCTTAGGACTACAGGAGTTAGGCATCCAATTTCTTAAGCATGAGGGTTTTTATGTTATTTTTTAGTTTTGCTTAGGGTTTAAGTTTTATAATATATTTCGTTATAGTATAGTTATTTTATTATACTGTTATCCGTTAAGGCTTTATCGCTCTATATTTGCATTGCCACACACAAACTCCAAACACGACGAAAATGGATGTACTGCTACGTCTTATCGTTCCGAACCCAATGGAATTCATTTCATTAAAAACCGACTATGTTAGCTAAACGACGTTATTTTAATTTCAATTTATTTATCGGTTCACCTTTAAATTACACACACGAATAAAACAACTCCAATTAGGACAAAACTGGATCTCTAGCAATAATTAGCTATACGTATTCTAATAAAATTTGTTTCATCGAAAAACGGGGCCATTTGAAAAACAACTATTTCTAACATCTATATAATATCGATACCATATAATTAACTCTAAAAAAAATTCTATTTAAATAGCAATAAATTATTAATATTGTATATCTCCAAATGAAATGTTATACAGCTTCAAAATAAACAAGTATAAATATTAAACTCAATATTTCAAATATTTATAAAAACCCTTAATATTTTATTTAATAAACATTATCGTTTATTAACGAATTCCATAGTGACTATTTGAAAGTTTTAATTGGAAATAACTCACATTGTATAATATGAAATCTCCATTTCTTTCTTACATTAGAAAATTATTATCAAATAGATTGAAATGTTTCTTATTTCATAGAATTCTGACTTATATCGAATCACGTATATTCAACTGAAGTTCAAATCATAAATTACGAACTACCGCGACGTTTCGAGTTCGATTTATATTAAATATAAATTTAATGTTCAAACTTCATTATATAAATGAATTCTACATTATAAATCCATTTATAATTCCCAATCAATATTTAAAATATTAAAATAAATTAAACATCTGACTACAAAAATACGGGGTGTTACATTCCTTCCCCCTTAAAAGAATTTCGTTCCTGAAATTACTATGGTAGGAAAAATGTTACAACCTATTAACTTTTAAAAATCCAATTTATTTTCAATCGCAAACCAATTCATTATTGTTAATAAAAAATTACAAAAATATCGAAAATTTCTAACACATTAAATTCTCGAAAAAATTCGACAGAGTCTGCCATGTACGAAGGGACTTCTACGATATCGCAAACAAGTAATATATATACATTGACCCACACAGTCGAAAAACAAAATTTAAAACCCACAATTTATATTTTCGCGCAGGCGTACCTTATACGAGCGCTACTGAGCATACTTGCTCAACTTATGTGCGATTTACGCAACAAAAATCTATCTTATAGCCTGCTGGCACCTGTACTCAATTCAACATGTAATTAACAAATATATGAAATTCTAAATAATACTTTATAAATTAATCAGGATAACTACGCCAATTTGCAAAATCAAACATATAGCGTCATTCAAGCAATTACAGGGTTACATCAACCAGTTTCAATACATATTCGGTTCCATCCAAATTTATTATACAGGAATTCGTTTCTTTGGTTTCCAATTCATTTAACACTTTACTAAAATGTTGATGAATTTTATTGAACCAATCTATCATCCAATTACAAATAACGCAAAATCAACATAACTAACTCAATCGAATCATTAAATAGAGTTTATATTTAACATTTGTATCTGCTTATTTATATTCACTTGGGTTTAACATATTCCAATAATAATTGATTAACATCAGATGATTTCCATTCAATTATTATTAACTCGATTTCCAAATTTCAAATCTATTTTGTTTAATTCCAACATCGATTCTTAACTCCACTTAACCAAGTTAAGTTCCATTTCTATAATTAATTAACTAATCAATTTTCTAATTAGTTCACTTTCCATTTCATAATCCCAATTCTGATTTCATTTAACCTCATTTACTAATTTTACACCGAAATCACTAAATCTATACTAAACCATTTCGAATTTCTAATCCAATTTGAATTCAATCAATCAATAAAACACATCAATATTTCAATAATTTGACAAAATTATTTCTTTTTGTATAATAAATATAATTTTGGGCAAAATTATTTCATTTATCCTCTTTACAAAACAATATTGTATTAGTTGCTAGTTCAAAATTGAACCAATCAAATAACACAATACGAAACATTTCTATAAAATCCACAAATACGATCTCTCAAATATATACATTCAAACTCAATCTAGGGTGTTGCTAACCCCATCTCTATTGAGTTACGCCACTGACCCAAGGTTATTATTAAACCTTATGCCCTGATACCACTGTAACAACCCGACGGAAATTTGACGCTTGAATTCCAACAGTAATACATAAACCCGTATTACTTGCCAAACCCAAGTATTGAAAACGCTGGATAGTTAATAGAAAGAAATTAGAGGATGAGATAAGAAAGAAAGAAATATACGAATAGAAGAAAAAGAAGAGGAACAACAATATGAAAAAATCAGAGTCTCACACTTAGCGGAACAAAACATAATATAGAAATAAATCTTTATTAAGAGCTTGAAATAAAATATACAATCTTCAGAATACATCAGTACATTTGGACAACTATAACAACCTGTCCTTATATACAATAAACAATAGAATAAATATTAATACGTCTGAACTTCTCAACCTCATCTTCTAACTCCATGACATCTAATAACCAGAACTTGTAAAACTCGGTCTGACCCAAGCATTGCAAACGCCTGGATCAGTCTGACAAACCAGAGTGAAAAAACTCATTAAGTTTATTGGTATCTTCCTACTTGATTTTTAAGTCAAAGCATTTATTTTAAAGAGAAAAGGTTAATTGTAAGACCAGTCCACATATAAATACGGACGATTTTACCTTATGATAACCCAAATCATTTTGAAATCATATCTTATTCTGTTATTTTAATAGTGTCTAAATGAAATAAATAGCAATTTAGCAGAATGCTTGCATCTCACACTCCACATACTTAGTATACAGTCAAACCTGCGGACGGTTATTAAAGATTGGATTCCAACTACGACAAGGTATGGAACCACCTTCCAATAGTATTTACCTAAAGAGGAATATGTCAGGTTCAACCAAAACATCTTGCAACCCAGTCACACATGATCGACCACTCATTTTGCTTGAGTTTATCAAATGTATATCACCAACAGTTGGAGTAATGAAGCAAGATTTTTAACGTTTTAAAATATGAAATTAATTTGAGTTTGGAATTTTAAAATTTTATTTTTGTTTATAATTTGAAATCTAGTCTATTTTAATTTGGTTTTAATTTAATTTTGTAAGTGTAATTTTTTTTATATTTGATTCAAATGTTTTGTTGATTTAAACGATAATAATATTTGAAAACCAATTAAATATGATACTTGAAAAATTATAAATTTGATTTTTAATTTTAAACTTGAGATTTATTTATAATTTATTTTAGATTTGAATTTGGCTTTGAAAATTTATTTTCGATATGTATTTGAAAATATAAAATATACTAGTATGGTGTTTGTATGTGACAACCCGAATTCCAGCAGACCTAATTTTTTTTTTCAAAATTCCAATCCATCGAAACTCAAGTTCTTGTGGTTTGGTATCCGGCAGAAAAGACAGAGAAATAAAATATGTTAGAGCTCAGAAAATATCTCACAACGGAATGGATAAAATAGTATAATCAAAACATAGCCTTGCCATATTATTAGTACTGCCTAACCAGTATCCAAAGCTATCATGTCTCTGCCACAAATCTAACCTGGGAGTATGTTATGAGGGGTGTAACACCCCCACTCTGATATATTTATTCAGAAGCGGTGATGATACATATAAAATGGTGCTAATAGAATAATATCACAACATAACATAAACTTGTCGGAACATAAAATCATTCTTAGTACATGATTTTAAACGGAAGAGCTATTATACAATCATCCCATCATAAAATATGGTTACAAAGGTTCACGAGTCTAATAATAAAACATAGGAGTACATAACGAGATAATCTACATAATGTAAGTCTTCACTTCAAAGCATCCAACTAACCATCTAAACCTGAAAAGTTTTAAGTGTAGCATCATAAGCAACACAGACCCAGTGAGATAGCTATTTAAGCTTAGTTTTCACATCATTTCTTAATGGGTTGTATTATAGTTTCATCATGACTCTTTATTTCGAAGGTTTCATCAATCCATGTTTTAAAACAAAAATCAAGGAAGATTTCGAAATGCTAAATCAAACAAATTTATGAAAACTTCCTTTCATCAAAACTCATAATTTATCCAATTTATAGTTATAAATCTGAACCACATCCTCAACTTGGTTAGATGTTAGAATATATTATCCCATTGCGGTCGGCATCCCGTCATCAAATAGGATGTACTCTACTCGACTCGATACCAACATAGAGTAATAGTGCACTACCCAAGAACTATCGTCTTATACCGCACCCCATCGAAGAAATATAATCAAGAAAGTGATTCTCAAAAGTAATCTTGAATTACTTTTCTTTAGTATTGAATGAAGTTCTAAATTATTTCTAAATTCAAATAATTTCAAATTAAATTTGAATTAACCTTCCCGTTCGTCGGATCAGTTACGGATAGCCAGGGAGAGCAGGAAACTATATTTTCCAAACTCAAGCCTAGACACTCTCCTCCCTATCACCCTAGAACGTTCCAGTCATTCATTTTGAAAGATACTTTATAAATGTATGTGTATTCGCGCAACAATTAGGGTGTTATATTGGTAATAGGCATATCTCCTACTTTTAAATTCATGCTTTTAAAGGGTTTAAGACAAAACCAAACTATCTCAAATTATTCCAATCTATGTTAAGAAGAACCTCGAAACTACTTGAAACAAAGAAAAGGTAACATTTAAAAAGTACTATAAAAAGTTTCAGCATCATAAAATAAAAACTGCTGCGTTTTAAAAGTGTTAGGACAAGTTTCAGATGGTTTTAGGCTCAAAACAGCTATCTACAGCGTTTCAGCCATGCTATGGAAAGTTCTGGTTAGTCTATAATGGTTTTAGACTAAATTCAGCTACTACAGCGTTTCTGCGCGCTATAAAAAGAGTTCTGGTCATGTTCAAGGCTTTAAAATCAATTCAGTGAAAACATAGCGCTTCAGAAGTGCTATAGGAAGTTCTGTTTTGATACACTTCTGCGTTAGGAACATTCAGAAAGCGTTTCAAATTTCCAAAGTGTTTCAAGTTTCGGAAAATCAGCTTTTTTCCCAGTTTTTGGGTGAAATGTTTGACACTGTTTCTTTATGGTAAAAATAGATTTTGACTCCAATTTTTTTTTACAGAAAGAAGTTGTCTTTGTCTACTTAATTATCATAAAAAGAAACCATTAAAATTATTTATCTATTCAATAAATAAAATTCAACAATTCAAGGCATTTTTAACATGTCTAATTCGGGCTGATTTTTACCTTACTTTGCATCCAGTTTTCGAGTATGAAAATGGCCGAATTAGTAAAGGCAAACAAGGACAAATTGTAGCCCTTTGAAATAGCTTTCCAAATTGATAGAGTAGTCGAAATTTCATTAAGAATTGCAAAAGTTATGCCCAAAATATCGAACGTCATTTTCGGGGGTTCACATCCAAACATTCGTTCATAGAATTCTCAACTTTTCTTCAAAATATGAAATGAATACATGAACTTAAATAGTTTTTCTCACCTTAAACTTGTATCTTGATCTTGTACTTATCCTCTTGCCTTCTCCTAAGATTCTCCTCTTTATCTTATTTTATTTTTTGTTTTCAAAATGTATGAAATGAAGTGAACCTTTACACCCTTTATATAGTAGTTTTCAAGGTTAATTTGGTAACTTAGTTTTGGACACTTGTCCACTACATCTTCATGCATTCTTTAGGATGTACACACATGCCCTCTTATGTGCCTTAAGAGGTTTCTACACATGTACACCTAATGTGTGTATGTGTCTTAACCTTATTTACTTATGAGACATGTGTTCCTTTCATTTGATGACACATGTCCCTATCACTTTAAGTCATTTTCCTTATTCTAGAATTTGTACACATACCATTTATAAACTATGTATTATGTATATATTTATGCATACATATATCATACATACATACATATGTATGTATTTATCATACTTAAATATTTGTATTGGACTAAACTAACATATTCAAAATTTCTTGAAACTTTTACATACCGGGATTTTTGGGTTAGGCTGATACACTCTACCACCCTTAGAAAAAGATTTCGTCCTCGAAATCTAAGCTTCAAACAATTCTGGATAATCTTTACGAATTTCTGACTCCACTTCCCATGATGCTTCGTCTTCGTTATGATGGTTCCATTGAACTTTTACTAAGAGAATTTCTTTTGTTCTTAGTTTCTTAACTTTTCTGTCAAGAATTCGAACGGGTCTTTCAATGTACTTGGTCCCCTTTTTAACTTCAATGCCGCTTAAATCAATCACATGAGATAGGTCAGAAATGTACTTTCGTAGCATTGATATGTGAAACACATTATGTATATCTAATAATTGTTCAGGTAAATCGAGTTCGTATGCAACTTTCCCAATTTTCCTAGTAATACGAAATGGTCCGATAAATCTTGGTGATAGTTTTGCCTTCTTCTTTCCAAATCGCATTACCCCTCGTACCGGAGAAACTTTAAGAAGGACTTGATCTCCTACTTTGAATTCCAAATCCTTTCTTCTATGATCTGCATAACTCTTTTGCCTACTTTGAGCTGCTTGCAATCTTTCTCTTATAATGGAAATCTTCTCAGTTGTTTCCTTTACTGGGTCTGGACCAAGAAGCTCACGATCTTCAACTTCTGCCCAACATACTGCCGAACGACAAGGCCTTCCATACAAAGCTTCATATGGGGCCATACCAATGCTTCCACGATAACTTTTGTTATATGAAAATTCGATTAATGGTATGTGAGTTTCCCATGTGATTTCAAATTCCATTATACAAGATCTTAACATATCTTCTATGATTCGGTTTACTCTTTCGGTTTGTCCATCTGTTTGAGGATGAAAGGCTGTGCTCAGGTTTAGTGATGTCCCTAATGCTTTTTGAAGACTTCTCCAAAACCTTGAAGTGAATCGTGAATCTCTATCTGAAACTATGGTAACAGGAATACCATGTAGTCGAACAATTTCTTTCAAATAGAGTCTTCTCAATTTCTCCATTGAGTAGGTCATGTTGTAAGGTATAAAATGTGCTGACTTTGTCAAGCAATCCACCACTACCCATATTGCATCATGACCTTGTTTTGTCATTGGTAAACCAGTGATAAAATCCATTGTTATATGCTCCTGTTTCCATTCAACAATAGGAAGTGGTTGCAGAAGTCCTGCCTGTCGTTGCTGCTCTACTTTAATTTGTTGGCACGTAAGACATTTGGCCACAAATTCATCAATGTCCTTCATTCTTCATTCCGTTCCACTAGAATTGACGCTTAAGATCCTTAAACATTTTTGTACTTCCTGGATGCACCATTAGCCTTGAATGATGTGCTTCACTAAGAATTTCATTTTTCAATTCAGTTTGATTTGGAACACAAAGTCGAGTCTTGAATCTATAACCTCCATCTTTATTAGTGTTCCAATCCATGGGTTCCTTATCCTTCATTTTCATAAATAACTCTTTTAATTCCTCATCATCTTCTTGAGCTTTCAATATTCTACTTATCAAAGTTGGTTGAATAATAAGATTACACAGAAGTGCTACTTCATTAATCATGGATCCATTAACCATCCTTGTGCAAGCGTTCATCTCAGCAAGAGTCTCTAGAGCTCTCCATTCTATTATCATTAAATGAGCTATTACGCCATAGCTTTTTCGACTTAATGCATCAGCAACTATATTTGCCTTTCCTGGATGATAATGTAATGTGAAACCATAATCTTTTATGAATTCCATCCACCTTCTTTATCTCATATTTAATTCTTTTTGAGAGAACAAATATTTTAAACTCTTATGGTCAGAGTAAACATGGAATTGTTCTCCATAAAGATAATGTCTCCAATTTTTTAAGGAAAACACAATTGCGGCCAATTCTAATTCATGAGTTGGATAACTAGCTTCATGGGGCTTTAATTGACGAGAGCCATAAGCAATAACTTTGTCATCCTGCGGTAGTACGCATCCTAATCCTTGTCCGCATGCATCAGAATATACTTTACATGGGACTCCACTCCTTGGCAAAGACAAAATTGGTGCCTTTGTCAGTCTTTTCTTTAAGGTTTCAAATGATATCTTACATTTTTCATCCCAAATAAACATAGTTTCCTTACGAGTTAGTTTTGTTAATGGAGATGCTATCTTTGAGAAATCTTGAATAAATCTTCGGTAGTAACCAGCTAATCCTAGAAAACTTCGAACTTCTGTTGGTGTTGTCGGAGGATTCCATTTCAACACCGCCTTAACCTTTGATGGGTCTAATCCTATTCCATTTCTTGAGACAACATGTCCAAGAAATTTTACTTCCTCCAACCAGAATTCACATTTACTAAATTTTGCATATAGCTGATGCTCTCTTAGTGTTTGGAGACATAAACGCAAATGGCATTCATGTTCCTCCTTTGTCTTAGAATAGATAAGGATATCATCAATAAATACAATAACAAAATGATCAAGATATGGACAGAACACACGATTCATTAGATCCATGAATACTGCTGGTGCGTTGATAAAGCCAAAAGGCATCACCAAGAATTCGTAGTGTCTGTATCGTGTTTAGAAAGCTGTCTTTGGAATATCTTCTTCTTTTATTCTTAATTGATGATACCTAGACCTTAAGTCAATTTTCAAAAATACAGTAGCTCCTTGGAGTTGATCAAATAAATCATCGATCCGAGGTAATGGATATTTGTTCTTAATTGTTACCTTATTAAACTCTCGATAATCTACACATAAACGAAATGTCCCATCATGCTTCTTTACAAACAGCATTGGTGCTCCCCAAGGGGATTTACTAGGTCTAATAAATCCTTGATCCTCCATCTCCTTAATTTGTCTCTTTAATTCTTTATTTTCCATAGGAGATATACGATATGCTGCTTTAGCAATAGGAGTTGTACCAGGGATTAATTCGATGCAAAAATCAATTTCTCTTTTTGGTGGTAACCCTGGTATTTCTTGAAAAAAATTATTTAAATTCCCTTACTATCGGGATTTGATCCACCATTGGACTCTTATCCTCAATATTGATATATGAGCAATATATCCAGATATAACAGCGTCTTCAACTTTATCACATGAGTAAACAAAGGTTTCATGTTCCCGAATTGTCAAACTTATGGTTTTGTTGTGACAATTCAAGATAGCTTGATATTCTGTAAGCCAACCCATCCCGAGGATGATATCGAAGTGTTCCATTGGAAAGATAATTAAATTAGCCACCATATCCTTACCGTTAAAGTTAAGGATAGAGTTCCTACACACTTTCTCAAGTTTAGTTCTCTCTTCTACTACGCTATATACTATCAAAGGATTTGATAGTTGTTCAATAAATAATCCTATCTTAGTAGCAAATATTTCGGATATTAGAGAATGTGTGGCACCAGTATCGAATAAAATTCTTGCTTGAAAGTCAAAAATAAACACATTACCTTCTACTTGACCTTGTTCGGAAACAACTGCATACACTCGTCCTTGTTGTCCCTTTTTGTCCTTCCTTGGCTTCTTGCAATTTCGACTAATGTGCCCAGGTTCATTGCAATTGTAACACACAATCGGCTTTGTGCAATTCGGAGAAATGTGTCCAGTCTCATTACACCGGAAACATCTCTTTACTTTATCAGGCTCCTTTTCCTGTCCCGTTGGTCCTTTGCTTCCTTCATTTGGTTTCTTCTTTTTCTCGTCTGGTTTCTTTTGATTGTCAGAATGATTGTTCGGTTTCCTTTTATTTGAAACCTTCCTTTCTTGCTGGAACTGAAGATAGTCTTCTTCCAGATTTAAAGCTTCGGCTACTACCATCTCATAAGTTTTACGTCTATCTCCAATAACATATCTTCTTATGGGAGGAATTAACCCCTTCGCAAATCGTCTAACACGCTTTTCAGGTGTATCAATTAAGTGATTTCCGAATCGGTGCTTCAAACTTATTTTGATATTGGGCTACGGACATACCTTCTTGAGTAAGATTTTGAAATTTTGTCTCCATCTTCTCTCTCTCATTCTATGGGAAATATTTATCCAAAAACTTCACCTTGAATTCTTCCCATGTCATCTATTCCATCTCGACTGGACTAGTTGTTGTTCGAACTAGCTCCCACCAATTTCGAGCTTCCTCTGATAACTGAAAGACAACCAACTTCCTCTTATCAACTTCGTTACATTCCAAAACTTCAAATATATCCTCTAGATGTTGAATCCATTGCTCTGCCTTAACTGGATCTGCACCTCCAACAAATTTGTCTGGTTTCAAACTTTTAAAATGGCTTAGAAGGTGATTTGTTGAAGATGTTGAAGAAACTTGCTCCATCAGCTTGATGAAAGATGCAAACAGTACCATAGCATTTGTTTGTGCGGAGGACTAAGCCTCTTGACTTTGAGTTGTTGAGTTATTTTGATTTTCCATGACCTTCAAAAAAAGTATCTTGTTATGGTCACGGATGAAATACACCCTTGGTTATAAGAATATCTAACAACATACTCAAGTCATAAACACACAAACATATTACATTACTTATAACCCTTATTTACAAACAAAATTTGGGTGTTTATCCACAACCTTCCCAAACTATAGATAGTCATCCATACTACTTGATATACTATCTAATACTTAACTTCATATTTCATTCTTAATCTATCACTATTATTTCCTTTGATGAAGAAGGGCCAGTTTCCTCCTTTACTACTCGAGAAGGTCCAGTGACTTCTTGAGAGTAATCATTTGAGCCAACTGTCTCAGACTCCTGTTCATCATATTGTTCCACTATTGTATTTGGAAGTCATTTACGTCTTGTATTCCCTCCTTGTGGTGGTAATGCTCCTTCTTGCCTTAGAAATTCTAAAGCATCTCCATAGTCAGTATGTTCTGCCAGTTTAATCGCCATTGCAAAGGATTTCATCTTCTGGCGCACACGGTAAAGAACAAAATCTCTTTTTAGTCCGTCTACATAATCATTAGCCCTATTATAAACTTCATATATCTCATCAAGGAGAATCGTCCTTGCTCTCCTCTTAAGCACATGCTTCTCTATTGTGCGACTTGCAACAACTAGTCGTTCGTTTGGTGTGGTGGTGCACTTAACACCACCCCAAGTATCCCCCACACACCAAGTTCTGTTGCTCGCCATAACTCATAGCTGCAAATAGTCATAAAGATGTCAATAATTGTATAAACTTCCTATTCCGACAAATTAAATTGTGATACTATAAATTTTTGAAAAGCACCGCATAAACCTTGGCTCTGATACCAACTTTGTAGCACCCCCACTCTGATATATTTATTCAGAAGCGGTGATGCTACATATAAAATGGTGCTAATAGAACAATATCACAACATAACATAAACTTGTCGAAACATAAAATCATTCTTAGTACATGATTTTAAACGGAAGAGCTATTATACAATCATCCCATCATAAAATATGGTTACAAAGGTTCACGAGTCTAATAATTAAACATAGGGGTACATAACGAGATAATCTACATAATGTAAGTCTTCACTTCAAAGCATCCAACTAACCATCTAAACCTGAAAAGTTTTAAGTGTAGAATCATAAGCAACACAGACCCAGTGAGATAGCCATTTAAGCTTAGTTTTCACATCATTTCTTAACGGGTTGTATTATAGTTTCATCATGACTCTTTACTTCGAAGGTTTCATCAATCCAAGTTTTAAAACAAAAATCAAGGAAGACTTCGAAATGCTAAATCAAACAAATTTATGAAAACTTCCTTTCATCAAAACTCATAATTTATCCAATTTATAGTTATAAATCTGAACCACATCCTCAACTTGGTTAGATGTTAGAATATATTATCCCATTGCGGTCGGCATCCCATCATCAAATAGGATGTACTCTACTCGGCTCGATACCAACATAGAGTAATAGTGCACTACCCAAGATCTATTGTCTTATACCGCACCCCATCGAAGAAATATAATCAAGAAAGTGATTCTCAAAAGTAATCTTAAATTACTTTTATTTAGTATTGAATAAAGTTCTAAATTCAAATAATTTCAAATTAAATTTGAATTAACCTTCCCATTCGTCGGATCAGTTAGGGATAGCCAGGGAGAGCAGGAAACTATATTTTCCAAACTCAAGCCTAGACACTATCCTCTCTGTCACCCTAGAACGTTCCAGTCATTCATTTTGAAAGATACTTTATAAATATATGTGTATTCGCGCAACAATTAGGGTGTTATATTGGTAGTAGGCAAATCTCCTACTTTTAAATTCATCCTTTTAAAGGGTTTAAGACAAAATCAAACTATCTCAAATTATTCCAATCTATGTTAAGAAGAACCTCGAAACTACTTGAAACAAAGAAAAGGTAACATTTAAAAAGTACTATAAAAAGTTTCAGCATCATAAAATAAAAAATGCAGCGTTTTAAAAGTGTTAGGACAAGTTTCAGATGATTTTAGGCTCAAAACAGCTATCTACCGCATTTCAGCAAATGCTATGGAAAGTTCTGGTTAGTCTATAATGGTTTTAGACTAAACTCAGCTACTACAGCGTTTCTGCGCGCTATAAAAAGAGTTATGGTCGTGTTCAAGGCTTTATAATCAATTCAGTGAAAAGATATCGCTTCAGAAATGCTATAGAAAGTTCTGTTTTGATACACTTCTGCGTTAGGAACATTCAGAAAGCGTTTCAAATTTCCAAAGTTTTTCAAGTTTCGGAAAATCAGCTTTTTTTCCAGTTTTTGGGTGAAATGTTTGACATTGTTTCTCTATGATAAAAATAGATCTTGACTCTAAATTTTTTTTACAGAAAGAAGCTATCTTTGTCTACTTAATTATCATAAAAAGAAACCATTAAAATTATTTATCTATTCAATAAATAAAATTCAACAATACAAGGCCTTTTTAACATGTCTAATTCAGGCTGATTTTTACCTTACTTTGCATCCAGTTTCCGAGTATGAAAACGGCCAAATTAGTAAAGGTGGTCTAAAACAATGTTGTATCACTTTGAATTAGCTTTCCAAATTGATAGAGAAGTCTACATTTCATTAAGAATTTCAAAAGTTATGCCCAAAATACCGATCGTCATTTTCGGGGGTTCACATCCAAACATTCGTTCATAGAATTCTCAACTTTTCTTCAAAATATGAAATCAATACATGAACATAAATAGTTTTTCTCACCTTAAACTTGTATCTTGATCTTGTAATTATCCTCTTGCCTTATCCTAAGCTTCTCCTCTTTATCTTATTTTATTTTTTGTTTTCAAAATGTATGAAATGAAGTGAACGTGTACACCCTTTATATAGTAGTTTTCAAGGTTAATTTGGTAATTTAGTTTTGGACATTTGTCCACTACATCTTCATGCATTCTTTAGGATGTATACACATGCCCTCTTATGTGTGTTAAGAGGTTTCTACACATGGACACCTAATGTGTGTATGTGTCCTAACCTTATTTACTAATGAGACATGTGTTCCTTTCATTTGATGACACATGTCCCTATCACTTTAAGCCATTTTTCTTATTCTAGAATTTGTACACATACCATTTATAAACTATGTATTATGTATATATTTATGCATATATATATATATTTATCATACTTAAATATATGTATTGGGCTGAACTAACATATTCAAAATTTCTAGAAACTTTTACATACCGGGATTTTTGGGTTAGGCTGTTACAAGGAGGGGGTCAGAACACAAGTTCTGGTGACTACATTTATACTACACTTTAGAAAATCCTATATATACTAGGGGTGGGCGTGGTCGGTTAACCAAACCAGGAAGTTAAAATTTTCAGTTAACCGCTTGGTGCGGGCGGTTCGGTTAACCGCCGGTCGATTAATCGACAATGTACCGTACCGACCGAACCGCCTAAAATTACCCGCGGTTAACCATTTAATTTAAATGGTTAACCACCCAATTAGTCGGTTAACTGTTGAGCGGTTAATAACCGATTAAATCAAGCGGTTAACTATTTAAATCAAACGGTTAACTGGTTGCAAAGTTAGATAACAGTTCCAAATTCCAATGTTCCATTGCACCAAACCAATATGCACATACAGGCAAGCAAGCATATATATTACTTAAATACATACATATAACTATATAAGTAAAATAATCAACCAGCATGCATATATGTAGATAGCAATTCCAAATCCAAATGCAATCAAGTAAATAACAGTTCCATTCCAACTTGCATGTTCCAAACCAGCATGCCAAATTGCTAAAGTATTACTACTGTGACACTGTCTAGTGTCTAACTACATATTACATAACTGATAACAGTTAACACAACACATTGAACACAACACATGAGAATCATCATCTCCAAATAGTAAATACTAATATTAATACAGTCTAATACTCTCACGGTCTCACTTAACACAAAATGAAATAGAGTTACAAAATAAAATAAAGGTACTCTCTGTTATCAGCAGATTCAGGCTATTCAGCACCCCTCTCAAACTTAAAGATGGCACGGAAAAAATACAATCGTTGATGATGCCACTCCAGGGCAAGCGCCAAGCGAGGTATTGAAGAGTGGCAGGCAGCGACAAACTAGGGTTGTTTGGATTTCTTTTGATCTTTGTTTTCAAAGACTAAACTGAAGATTGAAGAGTGAAGAAGAGAATTAAGCCACCGCTACTTTCTTTTGGCATGAAAAAGAAACTATGTGCTGCGGATTACAGGATTAGGGCACGAAATACATATGGGTTGGGCTGGTACGTGCAACGTGTGCATGGTGCCTGATATTCAATTTTTGGCCGAATATATGAATAATATATATTATATCGGTTAACGATTAACCATGGTTAACCACCAGTCAAAATTTCGTTATCCGTTAACCGAACTGAAATCATTCGGTTAAGGCGGTCAGTTAACCGATTGTGGCGGTTAACCGCTTACTGTGGTTAAGTCGGTTCGATATAGATCGGTTAAGTCGGTTAAGTCGATATGGTTGGTTAAATGCCCACCCCTAATATATACCGTTCAATCATGTTATCTTATTTATTAGCTAACTTGAGTTATCAACACTCAAGGCTTACACACACGTCGTACCCATTTACTTCCCAGTGGATTAACCTAATATCTACCCCCAATATTAAGGTACACCCCATGGCATCCCACATGCACGGTCCTCACCGTAACACTATCAAAATATACGCAGTCCCTCATCCTACGCCGTAGTGATGTACGAATCTCTATATAACAATGTTACGTTCTGCATATATCTGTCATTACTATGCTACGCAAAAGTACGGACTGCCACCTTTGTTCGAATCAGAATTCATACTGGAGTAATGCCCTGAAGTCTACGATACACCACCCAGAGCCGACATGCATGTATCTAGATTGTTCACCATATGTATCTTCAATTGTAGCTCGATGCCTCAATCGCGCGTCATCTAATGTGCACTGAGTTCCATGGCAGGGCGATATAAGAAACATGGAACTCGGTCAGGAGCTTTTCCATATCTGTAAAGGCCCATTTTTAAGAGCCTCTACAGATGTTGCAAGGGTCTGTTTACACGGTGGCTATGGCCCCAACTAGGCCCCCCTTAACTAGTAAACACTACAAGAGCAAAGCGACGTGCCCCTAACAACATATAATCTAACATCAATTTGGCGTCTCCCCTCAACCACTATACCCTGATAGCAAAAGGTGAATGGTTTCTTGGGTTTAGCTCTAGTCCTTTCACAATCCACTGGTTGTTGATGACGAGTATCCGACGATCCACTATCTTTGTTGGTCCTGACCCGGCCTCGCGTTGAGGCAACCGCTGAATCACCCTGGTGTCACCGCGTCATAGTATTCTGACTGCATAGCTACTTCGGCAGTCAAGGCCCACCCACCAAGTGGTTACACGCAGACCCAACCTATGCGAGCACAGCCTAAGACATCTGCCACCGCACAGAGGACTACTAGGAGCACCTTACGTACCTCAGGAAGCCGCGTGCTTCCCCTTTCAGTCCTTCGGAGCTGTCAGAACAATCAAATGAATGTGAGCTCCCCTCATGCCTTATAACACCTCGATGATCTACCCCGTTGGGTTATTCACCCTCAAACGTCCGGACTGGTCCAAGTGCCTTACTTTAATGTGTTATTGGACCCTACATCTAAACATTCTTTTACGCGCTTGCCTTACCTCATCGGGCTTCCATTTAACTTGGTTATCCCCATTCATATTGAATTCTTATTAAAATTACCAAGTTTCCCTTGCTTATTAATTTCAATCATATAACTTAACCCATTTAAGTTATTAATAAGCCCACCACGTGTTATTCCCTGGATCGTGGTCCAAGGTCTGTAATCCATAATCCCTTTTTATTCTTGTTTGATTTCAAGGTCACGATAACATGTTCTACTTAATATGTTATTAAGTATCTCTTAGTTCACATGTTATCCAATTAACATGTCACTTACCATTTATGATTAAAAATAGCTTATTTCATTTCATAAGGTTTCCTCATTCTTCTTATTTAATCATAATTCCATTTCCACCGTCTTTACAACTTATCATTTTTACTTATTAACTTATTTCTCTTAACTAAGGTTCACTAATAAGTTTTTATTTCCATAACTTATGTTGTCCTCATCTATAGATTTCATACTCTCGTTCCCACCAATAACTTAATTTACATTTAAGTCCAATTTATCTCTTAACATAAGTTATCCCCCTTTTCTTATAACACAAGTTATAATTCTCACTTGTCCCTAGGATAAGCCTTAAAATATTATTCTATCAATAGATTTCAGATTTCCAAGTTTATAGATTACTTAATTTATAATTAAGTATTGCTTCTTACTTTCCATAAACTTTCCCCCTTTCTCTATTTATTGCAATCTACTGGTTTCAATTTTCCCCCATATACTAATTACTTAATTTAAAATTAAGTGTCACCTATCTTATTCCACCAGTATATTATGTTCTTAGTAATTTATCATAACCTGAGTTATAATCTTCACATGTCCCTAGGACAAGTCTACCTATGGTACAACATTCTCTTTAATGTTATTAATTTATAATAGGTTATTATCATTCCCCATTTATTCCAAATCATTTACTGTCGTATCTTTCATTCATTTAATTCCATTTTTTACCATTAGTTTCAATTAATACTGTTTATCAGTCCGGCTATTTATATATACACTTGTACCAGACCTCTCACATTAAGCCTACAACCCGTGGATGCTAGATATGCCGGGCGGGTCCGAGCAGAATTCTTCCTCAAGTTGGACTTAACCTCGTGTCTTGGCACATTTCATGTTTATGCACTTAGACCCCTCACATTAGAGTCGCCACTTGTGGTTGCTGGATAGGCCGGGAGGGTCCGGGCAGACTTCTATCACAAGTGTAATCTAACCTCGTGTCTAAGCATGGTTATAGTTTATAATTGCTGTAATTCTAGGAATGTTTATTCTTTAATAGTTATTCCTATTTCATTATAGGTTTTCATGCCCTTTTTTCCAAGTCATATTTACTAGCCCAATTTCAGATCTTTAAACATAATTTGGTCGATGCCCCAATCCATATTTATTTATTCAATTCTATGTTAACATGAAACCATATAATCATATACTTACTCCAATTATTTCATGTATACATTTGGGACAAATTAACATGTAAAAAGAATAGTCACATTTGATTCCTATATTCTAAGAAGTTCATAACATGTAAACTTTTTAGTACTTCAACTAATTCAATATATGAATTTTCCAACATGTTCATATTAATACTATAACATGTAAACATTCCAGCATTTCAACTGATTCATATTAACAATTTGACTTTATATCATGCTAATCATTCCCGCATGTCATATATCATTATTAGCATATGTCTAGGCATCTTCACATGTCATATTCCAATTTGTCATAATAGGGAATCCTAAACGGTAATATATCATTATCTAAAATAATATGGCTCAAATC
This sequence comes from Allium sativum, assembly GCA_030737875.1. Classification (NCBI taxonomy): domain Eukaryota; kingdom Viridiplantae; phylum Streptophyta; class Magnoliopsida; order Asparagales; family Amaryllidaceae; genus Allium; species Allium sativum. The sequence goes on from CM060913.1 coordinate 489,846,884, forward strand.
CATTCACCTCGTAAGCTTTCCAAATCCTGGATCTGGTCCAGATCTGCCCTTCCATGGTTTTCCCCTAATTAGATTCAGAACCTAACAAACATGGATTTTAGAATTTTTACTAAAAGAAAAAGGGAAGAAATGAGAAGGGAATTGAAAAATAGACCAGATCTAGGAATTACCTCATTTCGATAAGGGATGTAATGACCCGCATTGGCAGAGGTATTATAATTAATTTATTTAATTATATAAATAGTGATATAGTGAATTTAATGGTCATTGGATTAAATAATGGCGAATATTTAATTAAAATAATAAATTAAATAATATATTTCATTCTGAAATAATCAGAATTGGCTGAAATGGCGATATGATGTGAACTGGATCATCTGTGATATTTAATTCAGTTTAGAATTAAATTAGAATAACGAATATATTCAATCGTCGATAGTTGAACATATAGTTTACAATATAATTATAAACGAGCTCGAAATGGCACTGCAGTTCGTAAATTGGCGATTCGAACTTCAACTGAATGTACAGGATTCGTTTTAAATCGGATTTCTGTGAAATAAGAAACGTGTGGAGCTGGTGGAGTATATCTATCTAGTGGAAGAGAAAAATCGGGATTTCGTCGTGTAGATTTTGATTCACGTCCAAATCAAATTTCAGAAAAGTCGCTGTGGAATTCCTTTATAATTTATAAAGGAATTATTTATATTTTAAAAAGGAATTTCAATATAAATCGAATATCGGGTTGGCCCAGATTTGAAATATCGAGTTAGAAATTCATATAGGAATATTCTAGAGCTGTATGGTATTCCTCTGTGAATATAGACGATAATATAAATTTATTTATATTTAATTTAATTATATTTAAATATATTTATATATTTAAATGGGTCATCCAGAGCTTTAAAAATAGCCACTTTTGCATACGAAGTCGGAATTCGACGAAACTAGTTTTGTTGGATCCGCAACATCAAATTATAGTTAGATGTCAAGTTTCGTGATTTTTGAAGTCAGTATGTGGCCGTACGAGATTTTAATGTGAAATACAGTCAGTATTTTGATAGTTAAAAATACTCTGTGTGAGCATACGAAGTCGGAATTCGACGAAACCAGTTTCGTTGGGACCATAATGTTGAACTCTAGTCGTATGTCCAGTTTCGTGATTTTTGAGTATCGTATGTGATCATATGGATTTTTAGAATATGAATATGAGTAACGGTTCAATAGAAATCATTATAAAAATAATATCCTCTCACTATAAATAACCAACCTTCCTTCTAAACCTAAGAATTTCATTCCTCAGGTCAACGAAATTTCCGCCGCTCTCTCTTTTTTCATTTTACAACAAATCGTTCCCTTTGGAAAATCATAGAAAATGGAATAAAAATCTCTAAATCATAAATCTTATATATTTGGATTCAGGAAGCTTTCGTCTTCATTTTGATGTCCACTTTATTGGGTGCGACGCCTCTTCGTTGATGGTCGAAATGAACAGCGAACCTAGGGTTCGTCTTTGAGTGGAATTGAAGTGTTGGTTGGTGAATCTAAGTTCGCATTTGGAACCGGGGGATCAAATACCTTCATTTGTGATTTTCTGGGGTTTAAAGAAAATAAAAAGTGTTGATGGTTTTGGGTATCACAGCTTCGAGCTGGGTGGAAGAGCGATGGGGATTATGCTGTCGAGTTGGTCCTTCTGGCGTTAGTAGATGGCGATTTGGAAATAAGGAATGGGGGTGAAAGCCATTCCCTAAATCGTGAAGTATAAGAGAGAATGGGGAAGACAGAGTTGCGTAAATGGCTATTACTGGAGATCGATTTTTAATTGTGGGAGGAGGAGTTCTTTGTGTTCGAACAGTGGGACCTTTGGATGTCGATAATGTCAGTAAACAGGAGGAGTTTATATGCGGATGTAAAGTGGGGTTCGGATGTCTTTCTGGAGTTGCGGTCAGACGTGAGCAAGTGGGATATTTGGGTAGTGTACGTTTGATGAAGGCGGACTGTAGAGAGAAGTTTAGCAAGTAGAAGAACTCGGCAGTGGGTGTGCTGGGCATTCGTGATTCATGGAGTAAGGAAGATGATTGTTCATCAGGTAGGAAGGATGGGCCGGAATCATGTGTTAAGCCCAACGTTAAAAGAAGATGAGAAGTGGCCCATAACAATTAGAAGGGAGACGTGTTTGATAAACGGGATGATGGGCCGAGAAAGAAGAATGGGTGAGGCCCATAACAATTAAGTTTTTGAAGTTTATTTTAATTAAATAATGTGTTAACTTGTATTAATCATATCCTGTGCATAACGTATCTGAATTACAAACCGTCCGTCATCTTGGAATCATATGATCGGGAACAACAACGTGGGACCAATGTGGAATGATTTGGAGCTCGTCTCCAATTATGACAGAATAAACCGACTGAACTGAATCGAGCGACCGTAATCGTTATTTAACGATTTACGGACAATGTGAGTAAATCTCACTAACTCTAAACAGTTTATAATTTCATGTTGTAATTTTAGAACTGTTAGATATTGGATGATTGATAGTGTGTTGACTGTTTGATTGAACTGCTAGTTAGTTAGTTGAATTTCTATATCGATTCTGTTTATCAGAATATATCATATTGAAATGAAAGTGATGTTATCTATATTGTTTAACATCTGTGGATGCAGGGAGACAGGTTGGAGGAATCCGACTGGATTCCTCAACATTTATTTTATTGTTTTTCATATATTGTGATATATGATGTGATATATAATCTGTTATGGATTATGTGTGTTGAAATGGTATTGATCATTGTTATTCGATATTTTTAATATCAGGAAAGACCCTGGGATATAAAAAGAATTATTTCAATGTATATTGAAATAAAGGGATTTTATAAAATCAATAGATTTTATAAAAGGAAATAGTTCGAAAGTAAATACAAGGAAAATGTTTAAAAACGAATAGAGTTTTATAAAAGGAAAAAATGTTGATAAAACAAATAGAATAGAATAAAGGAATATTTATTTAGGAAATAAATAGGATTATAAAAGGAGTTAATCAAACGTAGGTAATTAAAAGGAGTAAATCAGACATAGTTATATAGGATAAGTTACCATTTTGCACGACTACTAGCGAAATTCGCAGGGCTGCAGATAGCCTACGGCGACCGGATGTTTCCTGAGGGAATCAGGCGTAACCATTGTGATCGCTGCGATCTAGAGTCAAGCGAATGGAGTTAAATCGAATATAGTTATTTGAAATAAAGCTAAAACAGATATTAGTTATTCGTATTAGAATAAATCGATCAGAGTTAATCGATGTTAGTTTAATCGATTAGAGTTAAAGTAAAAGGAGTAAATCGAATATTAGTTATTCGAATCAAGTTAAAAGGAGTAAATCGAATATTAGTTATTCGAATCAAGTTAAAAGGAGTTAATCGATGTTAGTTAATCGATTAGAGTTAAAGTTAAAAGGAGTTAATCGATGTTAGTTAATCGATTAGAGTTAAAGTAAAAGGAGTTAATCAATGTTAGTTTAATCAATTAGAGTTAAAGTAAAAGGAGTTATCGTATATAGTTTATTTGATAAGAGTTAAGTGAATAGAATAAATTGAATAGAGTTATCGAATATACCTTATTTGAAGGAAAGAATTTATCGAATAGAGATGATTCGAAAGAGAGTTACGTAAGGAAGTTGTTAAAGAATTAAAGGGGTGAACTTTGTCTACTTCAAGGTTAGAAACGTTGTTCAGTTAAAGTCTGAGAGGTAGTATTACCCCAACTTGATTGACTTCATTTTTAACCAAGGAATGGGTAAGGTTCGATAGTAAAGGATGGCTAAGTGAATTTGTAATTAAAGGAAATGGTTTGAGTGGGCATCGCGATGGTTTGTTTAAACATCTGTCTAAGTCCAATGAAGAAGCTTTGGAAATGTTTTCCAAATAAGAAACCAGAAATGTTTTCTAATAAAGAAAACAAGAAATGGAAATGTTTTCCATTGTTAATAACGTATATTTTCCCAATTTAGAAAATAAGAAATATGGAATATAGGGATACAGGAGATAAGTGAATTTATGAAATAAAGAGATAAATGTTGAATGATATTTGATCGATATAAATTTCCATTTGGAAATAATATCGTTGTTTGCACACTTGTTTTTATTCGATAGTTAAATCACAGACTATCGAAGTTTTGACCATTTTAACGTTGTTAATATGGAGAGACCGGTTGGATTATTATCCAAAGAACCACTCTGTATTGGCATAATCGTTGCGAATCACATATGCCAAAGGAAATTGAAGACGGAGTTATGCAAGGGCTATCCTGTTTACAGAATAGTGCCTTCGGTTCATCCTGTTCCTGGATGACTTGTATGGACGGATGTCTGACAGAGTATTTCCAGACGATCACGTATATTGATTTCTCCAACCGTACCAAGAGTGGAAGCGGAGAAGGAAACTTCTTTTAGCTAACACATAATGTAAGGTTGAGGACGTCAATCGGTGATTTGATGGATTTGACGATGTGGCATTCAAAGTGAATCTGGTGTGATGATAAAGCGTAGCTTTAGCCCCACATCCGGTAAATGACAGAAATCGAGCAGGCAGCATGGCTAAGTCGGTCGCACCGAAGTAGGGTGTATAATCATCTGATCTAGAGTTTCATTTATTTCTAAAAATCTATTGTCGATACTGTCCCATTCGGGAAACGGTTGCTGATCCCAACCGTTGGTGATATACATTCGATACACTCAAGCAAATGAGTGGTCGGTCATGTGTGGCCGGGTTGCAAGATGTTCTTGTTGAACCCAGTGTATTCCTCTCTAGAGGTACACTAGCGAAAGGTGGTTCCATACCTTGTCATAGTTGGAAATCCATTACCCAATACGTGCTTGCGGTTTTGATTGTATACTATATATGTAGAACATGAGATGAAAGCGTTTCTGCTAAATGATTATTATATTGTGGTGGATAGACATTATTATAATATCAAAAGGTTTTTGATATAAAGATATTTTGGATTCTCATAAGGGAAAAACCCGTTCCGTTATACGGCGTGGTCTTATGAGATATCGTTTACTTGTTCGAACTGTTTTTAACTGTTTTACTCATACCAGTCCCATGACTGACCCGGAGTTTATTTGTTTGTTTCCCTAACCTCTTGGGTGCCTAAATTTGTACGGGCAGTCAAGTAGTCGGGATTTTACAGATACACTTGAAGAGATGGAGCAGGAGGCTTCAGGATCACATAGCTATAGTTATTTTCGTTGTGTTATAAGTGTTGTACTTTGATAATGATGTATATACAAGTACAGATGTATATTTCAAAGTTATGTTATATATATTATATGTTATTCGTTCCGCTGTGAGATTCGTGCTACTCTGATGTTGTGTTCTTCTTCTTCTACTTCTATTCTAAGTTTCTATCTTATCTATCCTCATCCTCTAATTTCTTTCACTAATTACCAGGATTTTTCGATGTTTTGGTTATCGTTATCGTGTTTATGTCGATAACCAAAGTCGCTCAAAATCCGGGTCATTACAAGGGATTTCAAATTAACGCAGATTCATTCTAGAAAAATAGAAAAAGGGATTGCTGATGTAGGATCCCAGATCTCCAAGCTTGAATCACTCTAGTAGGTTGAAGAAGAAGAAAAGGCTAGAACAAACTACGTTGGAGTAGCACTTCGTCGTTGCCATTGAATTATATGAATAAAACAATGGGTCTATGGTCTTATTTATAGGTGCAGTGGAGGAACCAGGACCCTTAGATCTAAATCTAAAACATCAAAACCAAACACTATATAAAAGAATGTTCCAGATCCGCAGGTGGGTAGACCCCTAGGTCGACCCCTCTGTTGGTGGGTCGACCCCAAACGGGCAAAATTCTAGCTCAACTTCCCGCCTCTTGAATTTTGATTTGAACTGATTTTCTAATTTTCTGGATATATTTATTTAACATATATACACACACACACATATAAGCTCCTTATATGCATAAAAACTTCTAACGCTCATAACTTCTTCACATGGTGTCAAATTTACGCAAACCAGGTGTCTATCTTGACAAGAATTTCGAGACGGACGCAATGGCGTAGTCCGTTTTACTTAATTCTGAATATTTAATTAAGTTATTCTTATTTTATTATCTTAAGTTAGAAATGTTTGGTGTTACATTCTCCCACCCTTAGGAAATTTCGTCCTCGAAATTTAATAAGGGTAAAATCAATTAACCCCGTGCATAATATACATCCATCATGTGTGCATCCAATTCTTGCAAACATCGTGCTCTTGTGCAAAGTGAAATAAAACATAATAATGCATGTATGCCTAAGCGGCACCTCCAATGTATATGCAAATTTTTCAAAAATTCTTTTTTAAAATATGATGCTCACATCCTAAGTATACTGGCAGTTCTACATGAATGCAATATTTTGAAAATCAAAAATGCTTTTTCATCCAAGTTTTCCAACATTCTTACTGAGTAAGAGCATAGTTCATCCAATTGTTGCATCCATAATCCTACTAACCAACTTTATTTTTTGAATTTCAGACAAATCTAATTTCCTAAATTCGATCTCTTATGTTACGAAAAGGTGGAAACAGAAAACTCCACATCTTCCGTTTTTCTTTTTCAACCTTTTTCTAATCGTACTTGGATTTTTATGTAACTATTTATAAAGATTCCCTATTTTACGATCCAAGCACAGCCCAATTAAGAAAATTTTCTTTGTTACTGATTTTCTTTTTCATTTATTTTGGAAATTTTTATTCTTATTCATCTTTTCTCATAATTTTCCTTATTTGTTGCTTTACCGAATTTTCTATTTCCTTTTCAGTTGTACACTTTTTTCATTTCTTAGCTTATTTAATTATCCGATCTTAGTTTAAATTTAAATAAGCCTCTAGTATTTCAACTAAACAGGAGAGCATACACCCTACAAAGCTACTACTAAGGGCCAAGAATCTCGGGACTATGTCCCCCTCTGTCAGAAAAGTCCAAACCATGGGCTCCACGATAAGTTCAGATGTTACCCTAACTCCCCAATAAGATTAATATAATGGAACGATCCCAACAGAAATGTGATAACGGGTTTTACCCAAACATGAAAATTAGCAACGGGATCTAAACAGTTACTTTCCCTTTTCTATCTAGTAGTCGCTACTAGTCTTAGCCGTGTACCAATAATTATTTTAAGCAACACCCTAGGCATTTCAATGCTTATGCATTCCACGGGAACTCATTATTATTCCAAGATGATTCTCGCTATTTACTTTATAGCTCCAAAACTTATCCCGTCTTCTCTAGGCGCTAACCATTACCTACTCCATACATTTAAATTACGATTTGGCTTTTTTTTTTTCATTTAAATTTTCATCCAAAAATTTGAAAGTGTCAAAATTTCATTTTCCTCATGAAAACTTACTTTTGCCAAACCACAAAAACATATCATCTAAAAAAAATGCAAATCATTCATTCATTTTATTTTTAAAATCACAAAAACTGGAGTAGATAAGGGCAACTATTCCTCAATCGGGTTTACGACTAGTTCTTACCTATAAGGTTGGTTCATCCCCTTGCTACAATGTGCAAACATCTACTCTACTCCTAATTTCTACGACTTATTTTGTCCACCCAACAAAATTCTCTTATTAAAATAATTTATCAAAAAGGATTTGTCATAAGAATAGAGATTTCAAATCTTCCTTTTATAAAACTTCTTGTTACGAAGTATAACAAGAAAACTAGCGAGCTATACATGCTCCATAATATGCACCTTTTATGGAGAAAATTTTACTTTCGATAAAGTTTGCAAGAAATCGCTTATTTACAAAATATACCCCATTTTACTTTAAAACTCAATATGTATACTTTACATATTTAAAACTATAACTTTTAAGATTAAAACTTGGAAACACCATAAATCATTTTCCTAAAACTTTTATAATTTCAAGTTCTTAAAAGTTAAAAATGGGGTTAGACTCAAAGCGGGTTTCCAACTTTTTTCTAGGCTTTCCTAGACACCCCCTCAAGGTCAATTCTCTCAACTATATATTTTCCTAATCCATTTTTCTCTTTTTAACCTTTTCCTATTTATAAGGTTTTCAAGCCCACTAACCCAAAATACTAATCATATGGGATTCACTTTCCTTCCATACAAAGTATATTGTACACTCTCTACCCAATTAACTTAAGGGTCTTGAATTTCCATATTCATTCCTTTAGTGTACAAAACAACATCCCATTTCTTATCTATTACTCTTTCTATTTAGTGGATTCCTCTATGGGTCTAGGTATATATATAATATATATACTTATATTTTTAAAAATACAAATACATCCACTCACTACGTATATAGGAAACCTAAACCAGACTCTGATACCAGATGTGACAACCGGAATTCCGACAGACTGATTTTTTTTTTTCAAAATTCAATCCGTCGATACTCAAGTTGTTATGCTTTGGTATCCTGCAGAAAAGACAGAGACATAAAATAGGTCATAGCTCAGAAAATATCTCACAGCGAAATGGATAAAATATAATATAATCAAAACACAGCCTTACTGTATTATTAATACTACCTAACCAGTATCCAAAGCTATCATGTCTCTGCCACAAATCTAACCTGCGAGAATGTTATGCGGAGGGGGTCAGAACACAAGTTCTGGTGACTAGATTTAAACTATACACTTTAGACTATCCTACATATACCGTTCAATCATATTATCTTATTTATTAGGTTACTTGGGTTATAAGCACTCAAGGATTACACACACGTCATACCGATTTACTTCCCATCGGATTAACCTAATATAGTATATATGTAGCTACCCCCAATATTAAGGTACACCCCATGGTACCCCACTCGCACGGCACGGTCTCCACCGTAGCACTATCGACATATACGCAGTCCCTCATCCTACACCGTAGTGACGTACAGATCTCTATATAACAATGTTACGTTCGGCATATATATGTCATTACTATGCTATGCAAACGTACAGACCGCCACCTTTGTTCGAATCAGAATTCATACCGGAGTAAAGCCCTCATATCTACGATACACCACCAAGAGCCAACATGCATGTATCTAGACTGTCCACTATACGTATCTTCAATTGTAGCTCGATGCCTCAATCGGACGTCCTCTAATGTGAACCAAGTTCCATGGCAGGGCGATACAAGAAACATGGAACTCGGTCAGGAGCTTTTCCATATGTGTACAGATCCGTCTTTAAGAGCCTCTACACATACTCCTAGGGTTTGTTTTCACGATGGCTATGGCCCCACCTAGGCCCCCATCAACTAGTAAAGACTACAAGAGCTAAGCGATGTGCCCCTAACAACAAACAATCTAAACATCCATTTGGCGTCTCCCCTCAACCACCGTACCCGGATAGCAAAAGTTGAATGGTTTCTTGGGTTTAGATCTAAACTTTTCGCAACCCACCGGCGTCGATGACGAGTATCCGATGATCCACTATCTTTGTTGGTCCTGACCCCACCTCACGTTGAGGCAACCACCGAATCACCCCATGTAATCGCGTCACAACATTCTGACTACATAGCTACTTCTGCAGTCAAGGCCCACCCACCTAGTAGTTATGTGCAGACCCAATCTCTGCGATCACAACCTAAGACATCTGCCACCGCATAGAGGACTACTAGGAGCACCTTTTGTACCTTAGGAAGCCGCGTGTTTCCCCTTCCAGTCCTTTGGAGCCGTCAGAACAATCAGATGAATGTACGCTCCCCTCGTGCCTTATAACACCTCGATGATCTATCCCGTTGGGTTATTCACCCTCAAACGTCTGGACTGGTCCAAGCGCCGTACTTTAATGTGTTATTAGACCCTACGTCTAAACATTCTTTTACGCGCTTGCCTTATCGCACCAGGTTTCCATTTAACTTGGTTATCCTCATTCATATTGAATTCTTATTCAAATTACCAAGTTTCCCTTGCTTATTAATTTCAGTCATATAACATAACCCATTTAAGTTTACTAGTAAACCCACCACATGTTATTCTCTGGATTATGGTCCAAGGTCTGTAATCCACAATCCCTTTTTATTCTTGTTTGATTTCAAGGTCACAATAACATGTTCTACTTAATATGTTATTAAGTATCTCTTAGTTCACATGTTATCCAACTAACATGTCACTTACCATTTATGATTAAATATAACTTATTTCATTTCATAAGTTTTCCACATTCTTCTTACTTAATCATAATTTCATTTCCATCGTCTTTACAACTTATCGTTGTTTACTTATTAAATTAGTTCTCTTAACTAAGGTACACTAATAAGTTTTTCTTTCCATAGTTTATGTTGTCCTCATCCGTAGATTTCATACTTTCGTTCTCACCAATAACTTAATTTACAATTAAGTCCAATTTATCTCTTAACATAAGTTATCCCCCTTTTCTTATTGTTTTCTTAAACCCAAGTTATAATTTTCACTTGTCCCTAGGACAAGCCTTAACATATTATTCTATCAACAGATTTCAGATTTCCAAGTTTGTAGATTACTTAATTTATAATTAAATACTACTTCTTACTTTCCATAAACCTTCCCCCTTTCTCTATTTATTACAATCTACTGGTTTCAATTTTCCCCTAATTACTGATTACTCAATTTAAAATTAAGCGTCACTTATCTCATTCCACCAGTTATACCATGTTCTTACTAATTTATTATAACCTGTGTTATAATCTTCACTTGTCCCTAGGACAAGTCTACCTATTATGCAACATTCTCTTTAATGTTATTAATTTATAATAGGTTATTATCATTTCCCATTTATTCCAAATCATTTACTATCGTATCTTTCTTTCATTCAATTCCATTTATTACCATTAATTTCAATTAATACTGTTTATCAGTCCAGCTATTTATATATTTATATATACACACACATGTACTAGATCTCTCACATTAACCCTACAACCTGTGGATGATGGATATGCTGGGCGGGTCCGGGCAAACTTCTTCCACAAGTTGGACTTAACCTCGTGTCTTAGCACATTTCATTATTATGCACTTAGACCCCTTACATTAGAGTCGCCACTTGTGGTTGGTGGATATGCCGGGCGGGTCCGCGAAGACTTGTACCACAAGTGTAATCTAACCTCGTGTCTAAGCACAGTTACAGTTTCTAATTACTGTAATTCTAGGCATGTTTATTCTTTATTAGTTGTTCCTATTTCATTATAGGTTTTCATGCCCCTTTTTCCAATTCATATTTACTAGCCCAATTTAAGATCTTTAAACATAATTTGGTCGATGCCCCAATCCATATTTATTTATTCAATTCTATGTCAACATGAAACCATATAATCATATACTTACTCCAATTATTTCGTGTATACATTTGGGATAAATTAACATGTAACCAGAACAATCATAGTTGATACCCATATTCTATCAAGTTCATAGCATGTAAACTTTTTAGCACTTCAACTAATTCAATATATGAATTTTTCCAACATGTTCATATTATTATATAACATGTAAACATTCTAACATTTCAACTGATTCATATTAACAATTTGACGTTATATCATGCTAATCATTCCTGCATGTCATATATCATTATTAGCATATGTTTAGGCATCTTAACATGTCATATTCCAATTTGTCATCATGGGGAATGCTAAACGGTAATACCATTATCTAAAATAATATGGCTTAAATCCACTCACCTCGTAAGCTTTCCAAATCTTGGATCTGGTCTAGGTCTACCCTTTTATGGTTTTCCTCTAATTAGATTCAGAAACTAACAACCATGGGTTTTATAATTTTCACTAAAAGAAAAAGGGAAGAAATGAGAAGGGAATTGGAAAATAGACCAGATCTAGGAATTACCTCACTTTGATAAGGGATCTAATATTAATGTAGATCCGTTCTAGAAAAATAGAAAAAGAGATTACTGATGTAGAAGCTTAGATCTCTAAGCTTGAACAACTCTAATAGGTTGAAAAAGAAGAAAAGGCTAGAACAAACTACGTTGGAGCAGCACTTCATCATCGCCATTGAATTATATGAATAAAACAATGGGTCTAGGGTCTTATTTATAGGTGCAGCGGAGGAACCAGGACATTTATATCTAAATCTAAAACACCAAAACCGACCATGTCAGAAAGGAATGTTCCAGATTTGCGGGTTGGTCGACTCCTAGGTCGACCCACCTATTAGTGGGTCGACCCACGGGTCTATCCTCAATGGGCAAAATCTTCGCTTAACTTCCGGCCTTGCGAATTTTGATTTTTGAACTGATTTTTGAATTTTCTAGATATATTTATTTAATATATATATATATATATACCTATAAGCTCCTTATATGTACACAAGCTTCTAACACTCATAACTTCTTCGTATGGTGTCCAATTTATGCAAACCAGGTGTCTTTCTTGACCAGAATTTTGAGACGGACGTAATGGCGCAGTCCATTTTACTCAATTTTGAATATTTAATTAAATTATTTTTATTTTATTATCTTAAGTTAAAATGCGGGGTGTTACATTATATACATATAGTATAATATATGGTTTGTATATAGCAAGGAAAAATTTGTTTATTGGGTGTTGCTACTTGTTCTAATTTGTTGTATAATTTTTGACACTTGTTCGATGCCTGCTAAGAATTATAACACCTATCCTTGTTTGTATATTTTCACTGTTCTTTTCCTTTTAAGTAAATATTCTGTACCCTTTTATCTTTTTTCTACGGCCAAGGTAAACCTTCCCCAAATCAGCAATGTCCTCCTTTTTTAATTTCAAAAGCCAGACATTTCTCCATCCACCGAGATTCCTAAATCAGTTCGTGCAAATGGCTGCTGCTATCACCGCAATCGAAATCCTCTGGCCTCGTCGCTCCACCGCCTGTCTCTTCAGGCAGCGCCGCTCCACCCTCCTCGACATAGCACCTTCTTGCTTTCCTATTGCATCATCCCCATCGCATCCACCCACGCCTGCCTCGCCACGCTACGCTGACTGAAACCACGCATTGCCATTTGAAACCACAGCCAAGCCTAGCCACAAACCTGATTCAGCTCCGCCATGTCTACCTGCCTTTTCTAGAGTTAACCATCAGCAATGAAGCTCCACCTCCAATCAGTCCATTAACGTTGCAGGTCATCTCCGTGCATTCCCATAGATTCAGCTCCTCACCAACAAGGCAAACCCAAGTTTCTATGAGTCCTACCTTTCCTTTTATTTCCTTTTCTTTCTATAACAACATTCGTATATGAGTGTGTGTGTGTATATATATATATATGTATATATACACACACACATAAATATATATATTTGGGCATATATGTTGAGGTAGTTAAGGCATGTGTATATATAGTATATATATGTGTCTAGTAAGCAGAGAAAGTGGCAAAAATATGTTTGCTTGAAAAGAAGCCGAGGTAAATATAAATGACCCTGTGTATTTTATAGGAAAGAAAAGTAATAAGAAGAAAGAGGCAGTCCCTTATTTCTTGCGTGAATTAGATGCAGGTGGCTTATGTTAGTTGTGTAAGTGAATGCCTAGTTTCATGATATCCCTTCCTTGTTTGAATCTTGTGCTAAACGCCCAGACACCTACCTCTTTCTTAATGATTGGTGTTTGAACCCATAAATTTGCCAACTTCAGATGTTAGTAGACTCACTAATTGATGTTGATATCCAGCTGCATGTACTGATTTGATGTTCATACTAATTTAATGTTTATATGCTTATCTACATGTGCCTTGAATGTTCATTCATATTTGTGTACTGTGGGCAAAGATTACTCTCTCTACCTTACTTGTTTCAGTTTCCAATGTTAAATGGATGTTGTGTCCAATTGCCCATGCGTGTCCTCACAACCTTTCATATTAATATTTTAGTTTTGGAACAATTTATTGGTAGTACTATCTACGTTTGTCATTCGCTAATTGTTTATTTCTGAGGTTTATTTAAGTTAGTTTACTTGAATACAACCTGACTCGAGTTTTTGTTTTGCTTGGGTCGGGGTTAGACCTGAGTAATTACTGCTTAGATTTGAAGCTGATGATGATAATGATTCGTGAAGACACTCCACTGCTGTTAACTTGTTCCGCCGTAAAATTTTAAAATTTTTATAGTTCAAAATATCAGAATGAAATCTTCCGCTGTAAAATATTTTTGTTAACTCTAATATTTATGTATTAAAAGTTTGGTTGTGAGATATTGCATCTTATTCTGTGTTGTGATTCTGTGTGTATTTCTGTTTAAACCCTATAAGCTAAAAAAACATATGCCGTTTTGAACGTTCTGAGTTGGCTTAATTACCAACTTCAAGCAGTCAAAAAGGCAGGTCGTTACAATTGGGCTCAAACCACTGTGTCCCGAAAGGGACAACATCGAAAGAATAAAGCAGCAAATGAATTTTCTCTAGATAGGTGATAATACAACATAATTGGGAGAGACCCACTTAGCCATGTTGCCTGCCCAATTTTTGTCATTTCCCAGTTGAAGAAACTTGAAGTTAACATTACCTTTAGAACAACATATCACCATTCACTTTGAATGCCACATTGTTAGATCCGCCAAATCACTAATTGACGTCTACAAAAATATTTTGGGTGCTAAGCTAAGAGAAGGTGTCTCCTCTGCCACTAATAGAATTACATTTGTAAAAATCAATGAAAGTGATTCTTAAGAAATACTCTGTCAGACATCCTTCCATACAAGTCATCCAGGAACAGGACGAACCGAAGGTACCCTCCTACCACATCCTACGTATCACCCAATAGATCAGTAGCGAGTAGTCATTGTAATTCGTAGATTTCAATCACGTTAGAATCACAAATCAAATAACTCTAGATTCATGGTAGAGAAATTCGACAAGTCGTTCTTTCGCTTATGAAGATCACGATATTCACTGCTCCGTCTTCAATCTGCTTCTTCCATATTTTCATATTTGCTGGTTTAGAATGGTTTTCGAATATAAATTCGATCCCCATCTTTCCGTACCAATAATCCTATAGGTTAGATTTGATAGTCGGTTGTTTAACTATTAAATAAACAACCATTAAAACATGAAAATAAACATGTGTTCACTGATTCAGTACTCAGCATCACTTGGCCTTTGATTAAACTAGCTAAAACATCTTATCCTTTCAGTGTTTTTGCACACAGTATTTACTTCTTATTTTAGTATAAGAGTGTTCTTAAAACTATTTTAAATATTTTATAATTAAATCATATATATTCCCAACTTTGTTTTTAACAAATTCCACACAAAATGTCGTTACGAAATCTGTTTCGTTTCATTGTCTCGAAAACAATAACCAACACTCCCATTTGAATAAACTTATTCATGATCATCTCATTAATTCCTAACATCTAAAAAATATCGTTATATTTAAACCTCGTTTTAACACCCTATCTCTTTTTGTAAACCTCATTTTTACAACTCCTGTTTTATATAAACCGTTTCATAAACTCCTTTCACAATCCAACTAGATTTCATTACAACTCTAATTACTTATTTGAATGTATTCTATTTAAATGGTAATCACTTAAATTATTATTAATTAAAACAATAATTTACTCCATCATTAACTACTCTAGAAGTAGTTAACTTCTTATTACTAAAACAAACAGTAAATTACTTTAACTATTTCATTAGATTAATTAAAACAATTCATCAAATAATCAATCACAATTAAATGGTTGACTTAGTCAACTCAAAAAATGGTTATTTCGTTAACCAATTCCACTTAATTCTTCCTTTAAACAAATTAATAATATAATTAATTATATAATTCCATTTAATTTCTTCTTAGAAACAATTTATCAACTCTTAGCCGTTCAGTTAATTTCTGCTCATTTTCTTATAAATCTTATTAACATAAACATTCGCTTTATAAAATCATTTAATAATTCCTTATAAATTCAAATAATAAATAATAAATATTTATTTCCTTTTAATAAAATTTCATTTAAAATAATAAATTCAAAAACCTATCTTCAATTATAAAAATAAATTTTATAACTTCATTTCTATCGATTTACCGATGGTAAATCAATATTTATAAACCGATCGATTTATAGGCCATATGCTGCCAATACTGCCCATTAGTTAAAAAAACGTTGAATTTCAAGTTGATCAATAACCAAATCAATCATCCAATCAGAATAGTTCACATAATGATAAAATGTAAATAAATAACATTTCATATATTTGAGGAATCCAGTTAGATCTCTCTAACATGTTTTTCCCTTCATCTAAATAGGCTACCTTAAATAAAATCATTTAATTCAATATTCAGTTATAATTTATAACAATCAACCAATAACAATAATTTAAACATCCAATTATTAATTTTATATATTTATATTATTGTAAACGTGACCAATAAGGTAAGTTACCTCAATTGGTTACAATCGTTAATAATAACGATTGGTTTCAATTATTTAAACACACGTTTAATTAAATCAGTTCAATAAATATATGCAATAATCATCCAATAATAAATAACAATAGCACACAAATATTAAAACCGACTTATACAAAATATAAGTGGGATGAAACTGAGTGAGTTGTACTGACCTTGGTTCCGTTAATTTTTGAAACGGTTT
Organism: Allium sativum; assembly: GCA_030737875.1. Taxonomy (NCBI): domain Eukaryota; kingdom Viridiplantae; phylum Streptophyta; class Magnoliopsida; order Asparagales; family Amaryllidaceae; genus Allium; species Allium sativum. The sequence continues at coordinate 489,863,467 of CM060913.1, forward strand.
GTTTACAGTTGAATTAAACAACCGTCTAATTTAAATGTAAATTCATATTGCTCTATTTCTTTCCAAATTAACTCCATAACATTTTGTTTGTCACCATGATTCCGGTGTCTCTTATCTGGTTCGATACCGATAACTAGGAAAGTTACACCATTATAAGCATACGTGATTTTAAATTAATAATAAACTTCTAACTATCTTAATTATTAATTTAATTACATCACCAATCTTCGGTTAGAAAATTTATGAGGCCCAATCCTTCCTTTAAATTAATTCACTTCATTTGGAACTTGCCTAACAATTCTTTCTCTTCCCGTCTTCATTTCAGGTTCACAACCCCCATCACGTTTTGCTCGATCACACTTCTGCTCTTTGTTCTTCATTCACAATCTACCCTAGTTTGTTTTCTTTATTTTTCTTTTTATTCCTTATTCCATATTAAACCACAATATTGATTTCATTTTCTTCAATCTACTTGTTCAAACCGACATTCATCAACCCATCTTCGTTCAAAACCCATTACTACGCCTTCATTTCACAGCTCCACGTTAAAAACCAAACAGTTCCCACTGTCCCCAAAATTTTCATTTGTTCCTGAATGATATTCCATCATCCCTTAGACACAAAACCAACATAGCGGTCTTCCTTACCAATTTCAGCACCGCTACCGCCCATCTGGACATCATCTGAAACGTTCGTTCCACTTTCCCGATCCTCCCTAACCTTGGCCTAAATCACCCCCTTGCCAGTCAATGCCGATCGAAAGCAGCATCCTCAAAACTGATAGCAACTTTGAGGTAGATTCTGGAATGTCGAACTGTAGCTACATGTCCATTTTCGTCGAATTTGGGTATTATATGTGATCATAGGGATTTTTAATGATAATACAAATAGCGTTTGATTAGAAATAAATAAAATAATGAATATAAAAATAATATTTTTATCTTATAAATAACCCTTAACTTCTTTCCTAAACCTGAATTCATTTTCCTTGGTCAAAAGTTTTATCCGCCATCAGTTTTCATTTCTACAGGAAATCATCCTCCTTTGAAAATCCACATAAATTCAAATAAAGTTTCTAAAATTCCAAAGTTCATATATTTGAACTCATAGGGTCTAGCTCTACCCTCTGTGCCAAATTCATGACTCGTGATGTGGTTTTGCAGTGTTCCAGTTTTATACAGCGAGCCTAGGTTTACGGTTTTGGGAAAGAGGAGGTACTTATTCATGAATTGGATAATGGAGTGATGTTTGTGGCTTCATTTCAAATGGATTGTGATTTTGCTTGGCAATTCCAGTAATGAAAGTGTCGCTTGGACACTGTGGACCCACTATTTTTTGTTCATGATGGAATTCGAATGCAGAGTTCGAACGACTCAAAAATGGTATGATTTTGGGGAGATTGTGAAGTGATGAATTTTGGTAATGATGGTTTGAATTTCTATCAAGCGATGGAAGTGAACGGAAAGCTCAAAGAGATCTGTAATGGTGAATGGAAAATGCGGAGCGGGTTGCTGGAGTAGATGAAGAGTGTACAGTTGAGGCCTCGTGGGTTTTATAAGGTATTGGGCCAGAATTTAGGGTGTGAGCCCAATTTAAATAAAAAGTATATATTTAAGTTATAATTAAAATAATGTGTTAGCTTATAAACTGGATACCATTTGCACACGTTTTCATAATTTGGTGAAACAAGATCCTTTGGGATCGTATGGACGGTGGCTACACAAGGGAACTGACTGGGAGTGAAATGAGGCTCATTACAATTTATAGCGAAATAAATTGTCGGAATCAAATCAAAGATAGTTATTCGTTATTTAACGATAACCGTCCAATGTGAGTGAAACTCACCAACTCTATCATTTCATATTTTTATAACGTATTTTTAGAACTGATAAATGATGATTGATTGTTGTGTGCTGACCGTTTGGTTGAACTACTGGTTTATTAGTTGAAGTCATATATAACGATATATATATATATATATATATATATATATATATATATAAATCGTTAATTATATATTGATTCTGTTTAGCAGAATATTTCATATTGAAATGAAATTGATGTTAATTATATTGTTTAACATCTGTGGATGCAGGGAAACAGGTCGAAGGAATCCAACAGGATTCCTCAATATTTATAATACTATTCTTTTCATATATTATAATATACGATGTGATATCTAATCCGTTGTTGAATATGTGTGTTTGAATGATATCGATCATTGTTATTTGGTATTTTAAATACCGTAAGAAATACTGGGATGCAGAAAGGGGATTTTCATAGTATATTTTGGAAATAAATAATTTATATAAAATCAATGGATTTTATATATGGAAAGGAAATATTTGTAAACCATTTACAAATAGAATTGAAAAGGAAATATTTGTAAACCATTTACAAATAGAATTGAAAAGGAAATATTTGTAAACCATTTACAAATAGAATTGAAAAGGAAATATTTATTTATGAAATAAATAAAGTTATAAAAGGGAATTTTAAATGAGATTTAAGTGTTAAAAATAGAAAGGAGATTTCGTATGAATAATTCTATAAATAGAAGTATATACAGAATTTTGAAATGGAAAGTTATTTTAAAATACGAAATCAAACTTAATGGATTATATAAAAGAGTTAAATCGATTAGAGTTAATTAGCTAGAGTTAATCGATTAGAGTTAATCAATTAGAGTTAAATCGATTAGAGTTAATCAGTTAGAGTTAATCGATTAGAGTTAATCAATTAGAGTTAATCAGTTAGAGTTAATCAATTCGAGTTAATCAGTTAGAGTTAATCAATTAGAGTTAATCAATTAGAGTTAATCTATTATGGTTAAATCCGTTAGAGTTCATCAGAGTTAGTCGAATATAGTTTATTCGAAAAGGAGTTATCGAATATAGTTTATTCGAATGAAATTAATCGAATATAGTTTGTTCGAAGAAAGGAGTTAATCGAATATAGTTTATTCGAAAAGGAGTTAATGAATATAGTTTATTCGAAAGAGAGATTATCGAATATTAGTTATTCGAAGAAAGATTATCGAATATAGTTTATTCGAAAGATAGATTATCGAATATTAGTTATTCGAAAGGAGTTATCGAATATAATTTATTCGAAAGGAGATTATCAGATATAATTTATTCAAAAGGAGATTATCGAATATAGTTTATTCAAAAGGAGATTATCAAATATAATTTATTCGAAATGAGTTAATCTAATATAGTTTATTCGAAAAGGAGTTATCGAATAGAGAATATTCGAAAGAGAATTATATGTTGAATTCGACTATATCGAATTCGGGAAAGTACTATTCACTTTCCATTTTTAATCAAGATTTATTTATTTATAAATAAATTAGTTATTTGTTTATTTATCCAAATTAATAAGTAAAAGCTATACTTAAGTTATTATATTTCGAAAGCATGGGATTATAACATTGTTGTTATAATCAAATGATTTCTGTAAAAGAAGTGGATTCGTAAATAGATTCTGAGAGTTACGTAAGGAAGTTTGTTAAAGATTTAGAAGGTGAACTTTGTCTATTACGAAGTTAGAACTGTTGTTCAGTTAAGGTCTGTGAGATAGTTATACCCCCAACTTGATTGACTCCATTTTTAACTAAGGAATGGTTAAGGTTTGAGAGTAAAGGTTGGTTAAGTGAATTTAGTTAATCAGTGTAATGTTTTGAGTTGGCATAATAATGTTTTATTTAAACGTCTGTTTAAATCCAAATGTAGGAGTTTTGTAAATGTTTTTCAAATAAGAATCAGAAATGTTTTCTAACATAGAAAACAAGAAATGGAAATGTTTCCCAATGTTAATAACGTATATTTTCTAAATTTAGAAAATAGGAAATGTTGCATATATGGAAACAGGAGATGAAAAATGAACTAAAGAGATAAATGTTAAATGATGTTTGATTGATATAATTTCCATCTGGAAATAATATCGCTGTCTGCACACGTGTTTTTCTTTGATAGTTAACTCACCGACTATCGAAGTTTTTGACCATTTTTCCATTGTCAATACAGAGAGACTGGGATCAGATTTGTTATCTGAAAACCACTCTGTATGGGCGTTAGCGTTGCGATCAAATATCATGAAGATAATTGAAGACTGAGTTTGTGCAAGGGTCATTCTGTCAAATCCTAGGTAGAAATTGCCTAATTACGGAATAGTGCCTTCAGTTTGTCCAGTCCCAGAACGACCTGTATAGAAGAATGTCTGACAGAGTATATTTAATGGATTTTGTAAGTTGATCTCTTCAAACGTATTTACGTTTGGTGGCGGAGGAATTCGTTTCACTTAGCTATATACCCGTTGTATTTTTAGAGAAATCAATTTGTGATTTGGCGGGTATGACTATGTGGCATTCAAAGTGAATAAATGTGTGATCTATCAAAGATAAGCGTGGCCTCTAGCCTCACAACCGGGAAATGACAAAAATCGGGCAGGCAGCATGGCTAAGTGGTTGGCTGCCAATTAGGGTGTATTATCACCTATCTAGAGATATTCATTTCATTCTTAAATCTATTCGATGTTGTCCCATTCGGGAAACGGTTGCTGATCCCAACCGTTGGTGATATACATTCGATACACTCAAGCGAAATGAGTGGTCAGTCATCTGTGGCCAGATTGCAAGATGTTCTTGTTGAACCCAGTGTATTCCTCTCTAGAGTATACTATCGAAAGGTGGTTCCATACCTTGTCATAGTTGGTAATCCATTATCTAATAAGTGCTTGCGGTTTTGATTATATACTATATATGTAGAACGTGAGATGAAAGCATTTCTACTAGATGATTATTTAGTTGTGGTTGATAGACATTATTATAATATCAAAAGAGTTTTGATATAAAGATTATCATTTCTTCCAAAAGGATTTTGAAAGTTGAATCAAATGTTTTGGATATTCATAACGGAAAAATCAGTTCCGTTATACGGTGTGGTCTTATGAGATATTGTTTAATTGCTCAAACTGTTTTAAACTGTTTTATTCACACCAGTCCCATGACTGACCCAGAGTTTGTTTTGTTTTGTTTTCCCTAAACTCTTGGGTGCCCAATTTTGTATGGGTAGTCAAGTAATCAGGATTTTTCAGATATACTTGGAGAGCTTGGAGTAGGAGGCTTCAGGATTTTACAGCTATAGTTAATTCCACTGTGTTGAAAGTATTGTACTCTAATAATGTTACTGTATACATATACTGATTTTATTTCAAAGTATGTTGTCTATTATATTTTGTTCATTCCGTTGTGAGATTCGTGTTACTCTGATGTTGTATGTTCTTCTTCTTCTTTTATTCTAAGTTTCTATCTTATCTGTTCTCATCCTCTAATTTATTTCATAGACTATCCGGTGTTTCCGATGCTTGGGTAGACGACATTGAGTTTATGTCGATATCTAGGATCGTGAAATCCCTGGGTCGTTACAGTGGTATCGGAGCTTAAGGTTAAGTGAATTACCTTGGCTCTATGGCATGACTTAGTAGAGACAGGGTTAGCAATACCCTAGATTGAATTTGAGTATATATATACAAGTGAACATATTTGTTATTCAATATAAAGTGATTTTATATTGTTGAGCTTTGTTGGTTGAGTTGTTTATGGGTTCTGGTCGATCAGTTTGATCCACTGTATCGGTAGGAGTTTATAAACACACAAATACCATGAACCGACATGATATGTTTTGAAAAGAGCGTAAACGAAATTATTTTACCCAGAATTTATTTTGATGTAAAGAAAATATATATTTGAAATATTTTAGTATACTAGATGTGTTGGTTGTTATTAGAATCAATAAAATTATAATTGAAACGATTATGTAAATAACCAATCAAAATTCGTATAAGTGTTACAAAATGAATTGAATCTGAAATTAAAATCAGAATTGGAAATAAAAACCCTAGAAATTTGGAAAGGTGTTTGTATATGGATCTGGATTAAATATATGGCAATTTTAATATCCTGGGAGATTTTGGAAATGTTTTCAAACATTGTGAAGGATAATTGTATTGATTTCAAAATAGAAGTGTTTGACTATGAGTTTGGAAAAGTGATATAGTATTGAGCTCACTTCGATCGTTGGAAAATAGATTCCAATGATGATCATTACATTATCGGTGTTCATTTTCGAGTATGTAAGTGACAGACTTCTACCAAAGATTTTGTTTTTGAATTGTTTTGAGAAAACAAGTTGTTTTGATTCCGAGAGGGATAATTGATTTTAGAAAAAGCTAAGCTGTTTAAAAATTCCTAGAAACAGATTATTTGAATTAAAACAAATTAAAATAGAATTTGTAAAAGCAAATAGAAATAGAAATTGAATTGAAACCAATTAAGTGGAAAATGAATTGAGATAGAAACTATTAAATTTGATTGGATTAGAGACAATCTGAAATGATATTGGACTGGTAAGTTAAGAGTTGAAATTAAAAATGGAATCTGAGTTAAGAACAAAATTTGGCTTGGGTATGACCGAATGATTGGGATGACAATGGTATATGCAAAATTGGTAACACATCGAAAGGATATATTGATATGCCCAACAGAAAGGTACCAATTTATATGATACGTGGGTTTGAGATTTTGATGAGCCGAATTGGCAAGCCGCTTGGCGTTTTGATTTTCTTTTGGGTTGGAGAAGGCCTAGAGAGGTGAGTTGGAGTTTGAGCCATTGACCAGTACAAAGGAGGTGCTGGCGAAATTTTTCGAAAAGTTAAGGTGTTAGAAAATTTTCAGGATTTTTGAAAATTTTCGTTAGTAGGAATGAATAAATATTTAATTGAAATTAAATTGGCTCTGTTGAAACTGAAGTTAAGAAGTGAACAAATAAGTTCTAACCAATCAATAGGGTTTATTTTCTACCTTAGCAATTTCAAGGATGAAATTATTTTAAGGGGGGAAGAATGTAATGTCCCATATTTTTACGGTATAATAATTAATTAATTTAATTATATAATTAATGATTTAGAGAATTAAATGGCCGTTTAATTAAATTAGATTGAATATTTAATTAATATAAATAATAAGCTAATAGGTCCCTCATTCTACTGTTGTATTAGGTTTTGGGGACTCTTAAATCCTAGTTTTGGAGGCACAAGCTTAGGGGGTTTTGCTTTTGTCACTCTGATGTTTGGAACCTATATAAGTCGGTACCAATGTTGGAATCTTATTAGAGGCGGCCTCGCACTAGGTAGGGCTCATGGTACACTTTACTGAACTGGATAGTAAGGGGTTCACATGGGGGTGGGTACGGGTGCGTTCCGGCAGAGTCATGATCATTCATGGGTCCGAGTAGGGAATATAAGATGTTGTAACACCAGTAAATAGGTCTGTGTTATATAGTTACTGGGTTAGGGAGTGATACTCCCTGCTATCGGGGATTACACATGGTGTTTACGTAGTAGGGAGCCAATCGCATGGGTAGTAATTAGGGTACACCTGATCCTATTGTTGAGTAATTAGGTTAACACCTAATCTGGTTATGCAATTAGGGAAAGCCTAATACTGCTGTTCTATTCTGCTGTTATTCTACTAATTTGTAATTTGGTTGGTAACCTAATCCTATTAAACTTGTTATATTAGTATTGGTGCAGACATACCTATTTTAGGGATATGAATGTGAAGCTTTACTCGATCATAATTTATTCCCGTTATTCCTTCTATCAAACTATTATGTTTAGTTTAGTTTTACCTTATATGACACTCTACCTTTTTCATCCTGTCTTGTTTACCTATCTTGGCATTTCTATTTTATGCATATTTACAAATCACTGGAACTCAGCCCTTTTTCTTTCGCCTCTTTCTTCCTTTTCCCCCGGTCCTCAGGGTGGAAGCACTCAACAGTGACTAGGACTTCTCTTACAGCTTGGACTTGGATTTCTTGGGATGTACCGTTTGACTTGCACTCTATTTTATTATGGATTATGGCGAGGGACATGATTTTATGTACTCTGATGCTTTGGTTTATGAGATGTTTTAAGATACAGATTTGATGTAACTAGTTTTGTTGTAACTTGTTTGAAACTATGCATTATATTTAATAATGAAGTTAAGATTTTCCACTGCTTATTTTATATCTGTCTTGTGATTTTCTGTACAGTTTATCGATTGCGCTTCACGAAACTTAATGCGATCTCTTATGAGTGACATAAACGGATGTGGGGTGTCACATTTGGTATCAGAGCTGAAGGCTACAAGACCAGAGAATTTTTTTTTAAAATTGGTTTCAAAATCAAAGTATTTTCAAATAAAAATCATTTTTGAAACACATATCCCCTCAAGCCATAGTCAATATTCTCTCGATCTCTTATTGAATTCCTTTTCTTTTATTTTTAGCATGTCTGGGGCAACCAATCTTCCCGAGGGCATTACGCTACAGACATGGTTCCGTAGGTATCTTGAGGCAACGACACCTGCTGGAGGACAAGGAGATACCCCCACCCCCAGCAGCAGCCGTTGTTGCTCCACCTCCACGAGTAGATACCTTTTCTAAGTTATGCAAAGACTTCCACACCATGGGAGAAAAACCCCTTTGTGGTGCCGAGAGCATTGTTAAAGCACAAAATTGGCTATGAGAGATGGAGAATGTGTTAGGCCTATTCGAGATCGACGATCGAAGGAAGATACAACAGGTTGCATGGAAACTAAAGGATGAGGCTTCCTACTGGTGGGAAGTAGCATAGGTAGAACAACCAGTAGTTACTTAGGATGATTTCTAGTGGGGATTCGAGATGAAATTTTTATCTCAGGCGGAAGAGGGATTACAGATGGAGAGATTCTTGGCTTTGAAACAAGGGGACATGTCTGTTAAGGATTATGTGAATAAGTTCAATCAGCTGGCGAGATGTGGACTAGACTTGGTGAATACGCCCCACAAGAAGGCACTTAGATTTGTGAGAGGTTGAATCAACCTCTCCAAGGCTTGCTTTATCTCATATACCGATGAGAGCGATATTTGAAAGGCTGGTTGATATGGATCTTATGCACGAAGATGGCAAGGATGAGAAGAAAGACACCAAGACTGAGGAGACACAAGCTAAGGGCGAGAAACATAAATGGTGGCCTAGGAAAGGAAAGTAAAAGGAAGAGAAAGGTGGAAAGCCTGACAAGGCTCAGATCAAGAAAGATATTAAGTGTCATAGTTGCAAAGCTATGGGTCATTTTGTGAAGGACTGCAAAAGGACAAAGAAAGCCTGCTTTACTTCTGAATAAGTAGGACACTTCAGTAAGAAATGACCTAGCAAGCAAGGACAAGGGGCAGGAACTTCTGGACAAGTACATGCTTTAGAGGCTAATGAACCAGATCGAGGTAGGAAAGTCACGGTTGAAGGTTTAATTCCCCTTTTTGACTATCTTTTTCGAACCCTGTTTGATTCTCTGCATGGATCGGCTAGCCATGTATGGTACCATCCTTCATTGTGAAAAGAAAGTGGTTGGACTTCTTACTTGTCATGGTATAACTCTCAAAATATCTTACGACCCACAGGGGTCGGTGATGCTCAGTTTTCTAGAATCACTTGATACATCTGTTGAAGATTTGTGATCTGTACCCATAGTCAGAGATTTCCCGGATGTGTTTGAGGAGGTTAAGGGAATACCTCCAAGACGTGAAACAGACTTCCGGATTTACTTGGTAAAGAATGCGAAGCCAGTCGCTCTAACAGTGCGCCACATGGCACCTACGAAAAGGGGGGATCTCAACAAGTAAGTAGGGGAGCTATTCGAGAAATGTTTTATTAGGCGAAGCATATCAGAGTGGGGAGCTCCAGTCGTATTTTCAATTAAGCTAGACGGCTCATTTCATCTATGTGTGGATTATAGGGAGCTGAATAAGTTCACTAAGAAGAATAGACACCCGCTACCGAGGATTGACGACCTGTTTGATCAGCTAGTCGGCACATCAGTTTTCTCGCAAATGGATTTGGCCATGCGGTTTCACCAGTTGAGAGTGGCAGAGGATGGCATTGATAAGACTGCATTCAGAACTCCACACAGTTTCTTTGAATTGTTGGTTATGCCTTTTGGGCTTACCAATGCACCCACCTATTTTGTGGACTTGATGAGTGGAGTGTTTAGGGAATTTCTAAACAAATTTTTGGTGGTCTTTGTGGATGACATTCTGATCTTCTCAAAGAATGAGGAGGAGCATGCCTAACTCTCAGGTCACATTAACTTAAGGCAAAATTTTCTATGTGTCACTTTTGGAGAAAGGAAGTAAGATTCCTAGGGTATGTGGTCTCCAAGGATGGGATAGCAGTGGATCCCGCGAAAGTCGTCGCTTTTAAAGAATAGAGGGATCCAAAGAATGCAATAGAGGTGAGATGTTTGCTAGGGTTGGCAAGCTATTATTTATCAAAGACTTTACAAGAGTATCGGCCCCGCTTGCCAATTTGACGAAGAAGAACTTGGCTTTTTCGTGGAGCATCAATTGTGAGGATGCCTTTCATAGATTGATGAGGACCCTGATAACAACCCCAGTTCTGACTCTCCCAGATGGAAGCAAGATGTTCATGGTTTATACAGATGTTTGTGGCATAGGGCTTGGTGTCGTTCTAATGCAAGAGGGAAGGGTAGTATGCTATGGTAGAAGACAATTAAGGGTTCATGAGAAGAACTACCCTACCTATGATCTAGAGTTGGATGCAACAATGTTCGCATCAAAGTCTTGGTGACACTATCTACTTGGAGAAAGATCTGAGCTATATACAGATCATAAGTCGCACAAATACTTGTTCTCACAGAAGGATCTCAACCTAAGGCAGAAACAGTGGATGGAGTTCCTAGCGTCCCATGACTTCGAGGTAGCTTATACCCCAAGCAAGGGTAATGTAGTGGAGGACGCGTTGAGTAGACAGAGGATGACTTTAAGTCCTCTATTCATAGAAAGGCAGAGCTCGGAGTACATCTCGACCTTTGATTTTAAGCCATTTACGGATTTCAGTTAGGGATTGCTAGCATCAATGGAGGTGCGACCTACTCTATTGGAGCGTACTGGATCTATGCAGTGGGAGGACACGCAAATCTCAGACATCTTGGATAGGCTTGGTAAAGGAGGGACTTCTATCCACCTTTCTATACATACAGTGGATGAGAAAGGGAGGATAAGATGAGATGGAAGGCTATGTGTCCTTGAGATTAGGGAATTAATTAAGGCAGTGCTTGAGGAAGCTCATCATTCTCGGATGACTAACCATCCGGGTGACAACAAAATGTAACGAGACATGAAGAGAGTTTTCTTTCGGATTGGCATGAAGAAAGATGTGGTAGAATTCATTGCTCGATGCTTGACTTGCCAAAGAGTAAAGGCTGAACAAAAGGAACCAGGCAGATTGTTTCAGCCTTTAGATGTCCCGTAATGGAAGTGGGAGACCGTTCTATGGATTTCACTGATGGATTGCCCCGGTCGAGTAAGGGTAATACGAGCATTTGAGTGATAGTGGATAGACTTACGAAGAGTGCTCACTTTATTCCTGTTAGGAGTAAGAGTACGGCGGCTTAGTTAGCATCAATATATCATTGAGAGATGCTTCGATTGCATGGGGTACCTTCCAGTATAGTAAGTGACCGTGATCGCATCTTTATTAGTGATTTTTGGAAGAGCTTACAAGAGGTGTTAGGTACACAAACTGCGTTTGAGTACGACACACCACCCTTAGACAGATGGGAAGACTGAGAGGGTCAATAAAGTTCTTGAGGATATTCTAAGATTGTGTAATCTAGACTTTGGAGGACTTAGGAGGAGCATCTCCCATAAGTGGAGTTCGCCTACAACAACAATTACCAATCAAGCATATGCATGGCACCCTTCGAAGCATTATATGAACGACTTTGTAGATCGCCGACTTGTTGTTGGGAGTCTACGGATATACTTATTCTTGAACTAGAGATGATTCGAGATACTTTCGAGGAGATTGATCTTATTAGTCGGAGAATAAAAGCCTCTCAAGACAGACAAAAATCATATATAGATAAAACGTGGACCGATTTGGAATTTGAAGTGGGAGGTATGGTCTTCATCAAAGTATCACCGCTAAGGAATGTAGTTCGCTTTGGCTTAGTATGGAAGTTGGCGCCACGATTCATAGGGTCGTTTCCTATTGTGGAGAGGATAGGCCAAATGGCCTATAAGGTCAAGCTACCAGATAGACTGGTAGGCGTACAAGATGTGTTTCGTGTTGCCCACTTGAGGAAATGTCTCCATAATACAGCAGAGATAGTAGATCCGAGCACTCTTGAGGACATGGAAGTTGAGAAGGAAGCATCAGTGAGATGATTTCCTACTCATATACTTGGATCAAAAATCAAGAAGCTACGTAACAAGGAAATCAGATTGGTAAAAGTGCAATAGGAAGAAGACTGCGAAGATGCGACATGGGAACCCGAAGATAGGGTTCGCGCTTCTTATCGTTCTCTTTTTGAAAGTACGTTCTTAACTTCTTTTCCAAGCTTTTACTTTTCTTTTGCTTCTATTATTCAAGTATATTTATCCTATTGCTCGAACCTTCCGATCCTTAGGTGGAACCCAATGGTTGGAAACATGTGTTTGAAACATGTTATGATTGGTGGTTGCAAGTAGATGCAAGAGTTTGTTAGTGGTTGCTCATGGATGCATATACACACACTAGGCACTAGATCGACTCAATCACTTACATATTACATATGGATATGTGAGCATTTTTAATTTTTGATGGATGGAAATGGGTGATTTATCATATGGATATTGCATCTTGATGAATTATTGTGCACACATATATAGTGTATATGTTATACTAGGATTATTTGAATACATTTTGGACTCATGGCCCAAACATATATTACATTAAGGAGGTCAACTGAATCTGTCGACCACCTAATTTTCACATTAATGTAAGGAATTATATACCCAACACCTTTGCATATGTTCGTACAAGCATTATTAATTTCTTAAGGGCAATGGATGTCTGTGGATGATGGATGAGTAGAAGGTTGTAGGTGGTTGTTAGGATTGTAACATCTTTCTTAACTTGGATATTTCGAGGACGAAATCCGTTAAGTAGGGCATAATGTAACACCCCAAAATTTAATACACTATAATCACACTTTAAATATGATGAATTGGGAATAACATAAATAAATATTCAGAATTAAGTGAAATCGGCATCACCGTTGCGTTCGTCTTGGAATTCTTGTTCAGATAGACCCTATGTTTGCATAAAATGGATAACGTATGAAGAAGTAACGGGCATTAATGTTTGTGTACATATAAGGAGCTTATGTATAAATATAATATAAAAATAAATTCCAGAAAATTCAAACGAGACGAGCGGGATGAGAACCGTGAAACCGACTATTGTGGGACAACCCACAAACGACCCTGGTTGACCCATTGCAGATCTAGGAAGATTTGTACTATGAATCTGGACTATTTTTCGGACCATATTTGTTGCTGACTCAGCACTACTTGTATGGTTTAGATTAAAACCCTAGAATCTAAAGGCTGAGGTTGAATTTGTGAATCTGTAAATAGGTGGCTTTTCTTATTCTGATTTACACCATTTCTTCATACCTTCTGCCTCTATAAATCTATTTTTAAAATATGAACATATAATGGGGGAATGCTGCTGAGGCCTAGATCTACAGAGACAACATTCAGGACTTGCATACATACAACTAAAAGGATTGGATTGGACATTTCTCTTCTTCACCAAGACCCACTGTGAGTTCCCTGTCATTTTCAGAATTGATTTCTTAGACTATAACATGACAGTTAAATAAATTTGGGTTAGGATATACAGTGTTGGTAAGATAAATATTATACATGTTTTTCACTGTTAATCACCTATGCCGTTATGATAAGTAAAACATATGCCTTTACAGCTGGATAATTAACATGTTATATGTACCTATCTTCCTTTCCCCTTTTCTATGTTTTATGTTTATTTCAGTCTTCCCTATATGCCTATGTGATTTGATTCTATTCTCCTTCCTTTGTTTTCCCTTTTTATTTAAGCTAAGCCTTTGGAAGACTAGGCTATATCTGATTAGAGTGTGTGTATAATTCAGGCAATAATGAATGACATAAAAAGAGGAATTTAGGCATGTTGTTAATTTGGGACAATTTAACTATAGTTTGGGAAAGGGGTAATGTACACATTTTTAGACTTGTTGTAAACTGTAAAAAGGAATAATGTGTATATACTTGTTGTAAATGGATAATATGCATAAACCTGTATATGTTGCAAGCTGGGAACATAGTTGATGAATAATATGCATATGAATTGGACATGTAAGATTTGACTTAATACATACATTAAGTAAATGACATGTTAGAATATAGTAAGTACCATATGTAGGTTAATAAACTGTAATGCTATGGGAATTGTATACATTTGGGCAGGTGTTTTGGGAGGGTTGTACACTCATGATGACATGTAATATACAACCATGCTTATTAGTAAACCTAAACCTTCTAGGCTAAACATGAGAATTAATAAGCTAAGAGGTCCCTCGTTACGATGTTGTATCAGGTTTTGGGGACTCTTAAATCCTAGTTTTGGGGCCACAGCTTAGGGTTTTTGCTTGTGTTAATCTGCTGTTTGGAACCCATATCAGTCAGTATCCCTATTGGTATCTTATTAGAGGGGGCCTCACACTAGGTAGGTGTAACATCCGAGATTTTTGTCTATTCAAATCAACAATGATCCTCAATGTCGACATAAACAAATCAAAAATACGGATAGTTATTGGGATTTATATAAGAAAAAGAAGAGGAGAAGAAAAACACACATAGAATCTCACAGCGGAAGGACAAAATATATTAATTAAATAACAGTTTATGAAGTTGTTATAACTTTCATTTGATTATATTTTGTGACAATTATTAGAGTTAACTATAATAACATATCAATATTTGCAGCGGAAATAAAAAAATAATACTTCTGGCAAGCTCAATCTTCATCTTCATGACGTCGTCTTCAATAACTGAAAACTCAGACTGACCCAAGCACAAATGAAAAGACAAAAATACTCGGATCAGAACCAAAATATTCTCATATTAGTTAAATCAAATTCATGATGATAATATGGGTGCAATAACTTAAAAGATGTTACGGGAATTTCCATCTCCTAAGGATCCGTTAAACTAGATACTATATAATACAATACGCTATTATAATAGTGTCTATGGTTAAATATAACATATTAAAATAGCGTAAGCGGGATTACATTTTCACCCTTACACTGTTTATACGTTGTCATAAACATTGCATATAAAACACCAGTAACGGTCAGTGGATAGGGATGCGCCGCTATATGACAACGTTAAATCAAGATCTTATAGGGCTCGATCAGGACAATATGACAAGGCACACGAGGAATGCCCAGAGTAGGACTATACTTGTTGCATGCCTAGACTGGTGGTAACGCATAGCTGCGACTACCGCCCACCTTGGACAACACTCCCAAATCACGGATGTGCATCAAATCAATCAAACCGAGGGACAATAGTGATAAAGGAAGAAGTGTTGCCAATGGAGGTAGCTAACCCTACTTGGTCATGGTATAGCCCTGTTATAGTCATTTTAATTATGACCCGAAGGTCAAGGACATCCATCATCGTTCTCTTTCTTCATCTAGTACTCCCTCCAAACCAACCTACTTCATTCTTGAACTCGACCGTGTACACAGTTGTTAAAGTGGTTTTCGGTATTGGCAGAGAGTATGACAGTATCCGATCCCGGTCTGTTTAACAACCAAACGCTTATATTTTTCACACCGATCAATTCTTTTACATTTCAAAGGGGTTCGTACTTCATATCAAAATATAAGATTTTCTTAATAGCCATTTCAAAATTCAAGACATAATATTATTCTTAATGAAATCTCCATTTAAATCAATTTAAAATCTTGAAACAATTCCAACTTTAAAATAATCTGAAAAATAAAATAGTTAAAAATGTATTCAAAATAGTTTAAATATATAACTGAAATGTTTGAAAATAAATAATTTTCATTTAAAATAGAATTTTCAAATTTAGTAAAATCTATAGTTAAATATAGAATAGTTTACAAAATATATATTTAATTATTAAAAAAGGTTTATTTAAAATAATTAATAAATAAAAAATAGTTATAAGGTAAATAGTGTATAACGTAAAGTAATTATTATTAAAATAGTTTATAAAATGGTTTGAATTACTATTGTTGGAATTAGAATCGTTTCTTCAAAATTTAGCCAACTGGAAATCGTATTAATAGTTTCTACTCAATCGACTAAATTTTGATATCTTAATTCAAAAGGATTTGATTTCCCATTTATATTTCAATTCAACTCAACAATTCAATTTATTAATTTGATACACATAATTGAATTTCAATTATAATTCTCATTTTAAATATATTTTTTTATAAAAATCTCGAGTTCACAATTCAATTATTACAATAAATCAAGTTGGTTTAAAGTAAATATCAAGGGTAGATAAACAATTCAATTTTGATAAATTTGTTTCATATTCAATTTAGTTTTTATTCTAGTTATCCACATTTATGAATTCCTTAAAATTGAAAAATTTAATTTTAAGGCTTAAAGTTCAAATTTAAAGAAAATAGATTAATAATATAATTTATTTTGTCTTTAAAATAATATTCCAAATTCAAGATTAAAAACAATTTTTATTTAACTAACCGGTGTCCATATATAATTTTCTATCCTATGGCCAAGTAATACTTAAAATTTAATTTTAGTATTTTGGGAAAGGATATATATATCATTTCAATCCAAATCAGTGTCATAGGTATTTATCATTTCAATCTAGCTCTTAATTCATTTTAATGATTAATCCCAGATTAATTTGATGCTTGTAACATCGAGGGTAATGGTTGGGATTAATCAATGAAAATCAGTAACATATATAAATAATGTCGATAACAAGATGGATTACATATTTGCACATTAAATATATAAATTCAAGGCATACATCAAAATCAAGACATCTAATAGTTCAATAATATCAGTTACTAGTCACCAGGTATGAGTTTTTTTTAACTAGAAATTAATCAATAACAGTACAATTTATATAACAGGCAAATTAAATTATACAGTCTATGCAGATTTAACATAAATATGCAATTTAAAAAATCAAACAGCAAACAACATAATCATATTATGAATGAATTTAATTTAACTAACAATCATATATTTTAGTTAGATGTGAGTGGGTTTAATCCCTCACCTTTGGTTCTTAACGCGTTTGAGATCCAAAATAGGTGAAACACCCCACGTTCATTAATGTCACTCACAAAGGGAATGCATTAACTTCAGTGAAGCGTTATAGGTAAGAGATGCAGATAAATTACAAGACAGACAAATAAAACAGCGGAAAATAAAGTCATTTTATAAGCAACGTAGTTCAGTCAAGCTTTTACAACAATTGACTCAATCATACTTAAAAGTATTACATAAAACTTCTGTCTTGATACAAAACTTCCAAGTATATAAGAAGCATAAAACATAGCAAAGTAGCATAAGTCCCCAAATTAAAGTGCAATCACAGCCATAGCCAAAGATAAGAGGTTCCATGCCATACATCACAGAATCTCCGAGCTTGGAAAGAGAAATGGTCCAAACTAAGCTGAGCTATTCCCTCCCTGACTACCTGGAGAGGGGGAGGGAACGGAAGAATAAAAGACAAAAGAAAATAGGCCAGACATAAGTCTGGCAAGTCCAGTGATTTTTCAGCATGTAAACAAGATAAAGGATCATGACATGAATAAACTGAAAATAGGACAATACCATAAAACAAGATAACTTAAGACAAGATAAGGCAAAGTAAACTGAATGCGCTTCTACTCTTTCTCTGCTTCGCTACTACCCTGTTATTCTGATTTCTATATCTCTGCACCGCCTAACTAGTGTCCCAACTAGTAATCTGTATAAAATGATAATATTACAACGTGATCCCAATCCCCGCAATTGTGGTAGCCTTCAGGTGTACATCTAGTAGGAGGATCTTACCTCAATCAGCCTAATTGCCACGAAGATGTTAGATGTACCCTTACTACCCTATTGATCGGCTCCCTACTTGTGTTAATGTTCCATGTGTATGTGCCCTCTCTTACGTGTAGATACCCTGTGCTAGTCCCACCATAAGGTGTAACAATCCTTATGATAACAACCCGACACGATTCAAGATGCACAGTGTGTAACTACTGGCACCCAGTGCCGGCTTTTTCCCACTCCGGAGTACGTGCATGCCTGTAAACCATCGGAACCTACACTGATGTACCCCCTGCCGCTATTTTGACCGCTGATAATCATCCCAGTAATCGTGCCCCACCCTGCCTAGTTCAGGGTACCATGATACATCTATGTGGGTTACTGCTGAAATGGGTCTCCGTTACTAGGGTTTCCTACTGGTTAAGTTTTTGGGGCTATATATACAAATATTACCCACCTACACGAGATGTGCTTAACCCTCCCACCGATTCAAGCATGTTTATTTAACGGTTAAGTTTGTGGACCTATATATACTAATATTACCCACCTACACAAGATGTACTTAACCCTCCCACCGATTCAAGCATGTTTATTTAATGGTTAAGTCTGTGGGCCTATATATACTAATATTACCCACCTACACGAGATGTACTTAACCCTCTAACTGATTCAAGCATGTTTATTTAATGGTTAAGTTTGTGGGCCTATATATACTATTATTACCCACTTACACGAGATGTACTTAAACCTCCCACCGATTCAAGCATGTTTATTTAATAGTTAAGTTTGTGGGCCTATATATACTAATATTACCCACCTACACGAGATGTACTTAACCCTCCCACTGATTCAAGCATGTTTATTTAACGGTTAAGTTTGTGGGCCTATATATACTAATATTACCCACCTACACGAGATGTACTTAACCCTCCCACCGATTCAAGCATATTTATTTAACGGTTAAGTTTGTGGGCCTATAAATATACTAATATTACCCACCTAAACGAGATGTACTTAACCCTCCCACTGATCAAGTCAATACATATTATTGATTAAGCTTGCCTTAACCCTATCCGCTTCGTTTATGTAATATTGGTTAAGTGTTGTCCATTCATTTTAACTTAACCCACCCTTACATCATGTTGTATTGGTTAAGTGTTTTCTATTAACTTGACCCCACTCGTTCATCATGTTATATATATTGGTTACGTGTTGCCTTCTTGTGTTACTTAACCCTATCATACATCATGTTATATATTGGTTAAGTGTTGCCTTCTTGTGTTACTTAACCCTACCATACATCATGTTATATCGGTTAAGTGTTGCCTCAGTTAACTTAACCCCACCATTGGTTTTATTAACATGTTCTACTAGTTAAGTGTTGTCTTAGTTAACTTAACCATACCATTTGTTTAATTAACATGTTGTACTGGTTAAGTGTTGCCTTAGTTTACTTAACCTTACCATTTGTTTAATTAACATGTTGTACTGGTTAAGTGTTGCCTTAGTTAACTTAACCGTACCATATGTTTAATTAACATGTTGTACTGGTTAAGTGTTGCCTTAGTTAACTTAACCCTATCATTTGTTTAATTAACATGTTGTACTGGTTAAGTGTTGCCTTAGTTAACTTAAGCCTACCATTCTTAACATGTCTTGTTCATTAGCATTAATTGATTTATTAATGCACCAGTCTCTCACATTAGATCTATGTTGTTGCGGTTACTGGATGTGCCGGGCAGTTCCGAACAGTTTTACACCACAACTCAATCTAACCTTGGGTTTTTCTTGGGCATGATGCACTAACCTCTCACATTAAATAGGTGTTGTTGCGGTTACTGGATGTGCCGGGCGGTTCCGGGCGGTTTTGCACCACAACTCAATCTAACCTCGGGTTTGGCATGTTCATCCTTTATTTAATTTACATATTCGTCATTTATGTCAAGTTTATATGTAAATTATCCACAAGTATTGTCATGTCACATTTACTATTTAAATTATGTTCATAATTAATGGTATACAAATTATACCATTTCATGTTGTTAATCATTTACATGATTATGAACCAATCTACACCATTAGCATGTAATTAATGTTTTACCCCAACGTCCCCCCCCCCCCCCCGTTATTCGTTCGCATAATTTACATATAGGTTAGGCTCGCAAATTACCCTAACTCATAAAAAAAGGGAAAAGAAAGGAACATGTAGCATTCCAACGGAACAAAATAATATGAATCTAACTAAGTATGTGTAATACAAATTCTTCATGAACAATATAAACTTAATCAAGCATATCAATGTGAACTTGTACTTAAGTTAGATCCAATTAACATAGATCTTAAGAATATGAACAGGAATTTACATAGATCTTAAACATATGTATTAACTTGGATCTAAACATGTAAGCATGTAGATCTAAACATATAAGCATATATGAACATGACTTAGTTTATGAACATGTACATAACATAACATAAAAGCAAGCGTGTAGATCTAAACATATAAGCATATATGAACATGACTTAGCTTATGAACATGTACATAACATAACATAAAAGCAAGCATGTAGATCTAAACATATAAGCATATATGAACATGACTTAGCTTATGAACATGTACATAACATAACATAAAAGCATCACCAAATTAGTATACAATATGATAGGTCCAATTGTACAAATCACAATTGTCTCATATGCATAGTTAATTTCGGATTTGTCATAAGCATAAACATGAATCAGAATCGTAATTAGGCATAGTTCTATATTCGATTTATTTCAAGTCATGACTTTTATATATTTAAATCTGAAATATAACTGAACTTACAGAAAAAGAACAGTTCTTGTATTCTGGAATCTGATTTCTGAATTTGTCAAGCTATTCCTTTGATGTAGACTATTGATGTTCTTCTAATTGATTTCTAGTTGAAGAAGATATTATAGTTTTAAGAAGATGGAGGCTACGTTAGTTCAGAGAGATAGCATGACGACTTCATAGAATGTGTTTATGTATTTTAGGTTTAGGGTTTGAGTTGATTATATAGAAGTCTAGGATTAATTTTAGCCTTTGGATCAACCTAGGATCCATCTAAACCATCCAAATCACAGTGACACAAAGACACCTCACCAGACCAATCAAATAAATCCACATCAGCCTTAATACAAGAAAAATCGTCACCCAACCAATCAGAAAAAGCCACATTCAAAAAAAAAAAATCCTTGACCAACAAAAATGCGCCATGTGTGCCACATGACGCGTACACGTCATATATATATATATATTCTATATATATTTATTTTTCTTTTTAGCTATCTTCCCAATTAACCATTTTCACACTAAACCACTTTTTGAACTGCTATCACACTAAGCCACTTTTTAGCCATTCCCCTAAAACAAAAATATGGCGCTAGCGGGGATCGAATCTTGTATCTCTTGTATGCAAGTCACATGTTCTAACCAAATGAGCTACTAAGTCTTTTGCTTACAAACCTTAGAACAATGCTAAACATTATTCTTTTCTCATTCCTCTTTTTCATGTTTTGCTGCAATATTTATTTTAAAGATATCTTCTTCATTTTAAATCGGTTTTCTGCAAACCATTGGTCTAAATTGATCAGAAAATTGCCACGAACGCAATGATGCTAATTTTGTGACCAAATTCCTGAAGCTCTTCAAATTTCTCTTTTTTATTTAATTGTTCGCATGCGTTTCTTCACATTTCACGTATTGCACTTAATTTTTCCTTTATTTCACTGCATGAACTTATTACATGAAATATTCATTATCATTATTTAATTTTTCTCTTAAATATATCTATGTATATAATATATATACACATATTCCCACATTTTTAATTTCATTAAAAATGCGAGGTGTTACAATAGGGCCAAAATTGTAACTATCTCAGAATATGTCCAAATCAGTGTCGTCGCAAAGAGCTCGTCGATATGATTCCAATGCAAAAAACCGCATCTCAGTTGGAGCTCGCATGAAAAAGTTATATGCGTATTACGATTTGAATTTCAATATGTAAATTAATATAAAAATAGAACTCACCTAC
Organism: Allium sativum; assembly: GCA_030737875.1. NCBI lineage: Eukaryota > Viridiplantae > Streptophyta > Magnoliopsida > Asparagales > Amaryllidaceae > Allium > Allium sativum. The sequence continues at coordinate 489,885,500 of CM060913.1, forward strand.
TATCCTCCTGCCAAGTCACCCCTCTTATTCATTATTCTTTCCCTCATTTCGAACAAGAATTTTCTGTACAAAATGTTCATGGAAAAAAAAATAAACTTTAATCCACCTTGTCTCCCTCAATTCTCAACGAAATTCAGCACCGTCAGATCCGGTGAACTTCTCTTCGCATAAACTTCCTCCCGACACCATCAAGTAGAGCTCGGCCATCACAAAAAATGGCATTCTTAGCCAATAACGCATAGCCTATGGTACATGTGTGAATAAAATTTCTTCGAATCCCTTCATTTTTTTTGGCCAAAAGGTGCTATTTTCCATAACAAGTTCAAATACAATATTCAATTCATGAATAGATCTCTTTATAAATCACAACTTTGAACCCTTAAAAAATGTTTATTGTGAAACATGAGCAACCCAAAACTGAGATCACATGTTATCAAATTGGTATAGGCACTGAGATCTTCTCAACACAATCCTAACGAATCACGTTTCACGAATTTTTGTTGAGTGAATTGTCTGATTTGGATTTTTAGAAGTTGAAAAGGAGGCTACCATGTTCATTTTTATCAAGTGGCCATTGGTTTGCATGGTAATGAAGAAAAGATGTGAATCAAGTCAAGATTTATGATAATTTATAAGAAATGGAATTTCAGTGGTTTATTGATTGAATACCATATTCAAAATATCGTTTATTCATTTATAATTCAATTCCAAATGTTACTAATTTAATCCTAATCAAAAATAGGACTTATATTAGTTATATGAATCAATTACACTTAATAACTTCCCCTATTCAGTTATTCAACCATTCCAATTGAACATTCAATTTTCTAAAATAATCGATTCAATTTAAGTCTTTACCAATTCGGTATATATTTAATTCCAATAAGTTGGTTTGATTTAATTTTAATTCTTTTTATTCAAATAATCTTGAATTTGTAGATGTACTTGGTATTTTTGTTTATATCCCATTATGTTTGTTACTTCCATTTTTGTTTATATCCCATTACCTAATCTGGTTATATAATTAGGGTACACCTAATCCTGCTGTTTTATTCTGCTAATATGTAATTAGGTTGGGAACCTAATCCTGTTAAACTTGTTATACTAGTATTGGTGTAGAAATACCTATTTTAGGGATATAAATGTGAAACATTACTCGATTATAGTTTATTCCTGTTATTCTTGTCTATTCTGCTGTTCTGTTTAGTTTAGTTTTACCTTATACGGCACTGTACCTTTCTCATCCAGTCTTATTTACCTATCTTGGCATTTCTATTTTTTGCATATTTGAAAATCGTTGGAACTCGCCAAACTTTATGTTTGACTCTTTTTCTTTCGCCTCTTTCTTCCTTTCCCCCTAGGTCCACAGAGTGGAAGCACTCAACAGTGACTAGGACTTCTCTTATAGCTTGGACTTGGATTTCTTGAGATGTACTGTTTGACTTGAACTCTATTCTATTATGGCTTATGGTGAGGGATATGATTTTATGTACTCTGATGCTTTGGTTTATGAGATGTTTTATGAGACAAATTTGATGTAACTGGTTTTGTTGTAACTTGTTTGAAACAATGCTTTATTTTTAATAATGAATTAACTTTTCTGCTGCTTATTTTATATATGTCTTGTGAATTTATGTACTATTTACCTATTGCACTTCACGAAACTTAATGCATTCTCTTATGAGTGACATTAACGGACGTGGGGTGTCTTAATACCCAAGTTAAATTTCCGTACAAGGAATTTTTTTTATGAATAGCCAGTTATGCCCTTTTGTTTAACTAATGCACCAACTTTCTTCATTGATCTCATGAACTGTGTCTTTCGTGATGTTCTTAATAAATTCATTTTTGTCTTCATGGATGATATTCTTATAACAACCCGCATAAATAATCAAATAATTGAAATAATTTAAACAGTAAAAATTGACATTTTTGCAGTTATTAGAATTTGGCCTCGATTCTTATTGCATTGTGTTCCTCATGATTTTCTGATTAATTTACATATGTAATGTGTTTCGAATAGAGTTCATATAGAAAAGTTATTAACGTTCGAAGTTTCAAGTCCAAAAATAGTTGTAAGTGTAAATAAATGCATATGTATATATATAATTTCAATAACATATAAAAGTGAGAATTCTATAAACAACGCACTTTTGAATTTGAAAACTTGAGCATGAAGAATAAATGAGAATTAAATAAAAAGTTGACCTTATTTAAACATAATTTACGAAGATATAAATAGAATCAATTAAAAATGTTAACATTAAGTAAATGTAATGTTATAAAGTAATAATGGAGGTTTATTAAAGGCTAACGTTATTTAAGCATAATGTTATAAATTATTAAATGTAACATAAGATTACAAAAGAATTAATTCATGAAAGGTAACGTGTGTTTATACATGCATGTATATAATTATTTTAGATAAATATATGTGTGTATTAATTCCAGAAATAGTGTGCATTTTAATTTGAAAATAATTGCGCATCAAAAAATGAAGTTAAATCTATAATTTATGGAAATTAATTAATGTTGTTAATCAGCGTTTGAATTTCAAAAACAAAGAATTAAATACAAGTAAAAACATATCAGAAATGCGTTTAAATCATGTATGTGTAGACCTTAATATAGGTCGAATCAACCCATGGGTCGACCCATAAAAGGTCCGGGTTGATTTGAACATGCCAACTTAAGTTGTTTATTTTTAATGTGGATGGTTAGATTTTAATCCTTTTTTCAACAAACGAACGAGGTTAATTTGGGCATCTATAAATAAATGTGCAAGGCAAGCCTTCAAACACATATTTTTTAAATGAGCGCGGAAGTCCTATAGCTTTCCTTTCTCCTCCATTTCTTTTGAAATCAAATATATATTAGATTCAGGTTTTTTGAATAAAGACCAAGAGATAGAAACTGTAGATTTAAGAAGAAGATATCTATATTTTGTTGCCCGTATAAGGTAAGATCTATATATTTGGTATTTAGATTAGTTTACTTTTTTAGATCAAATCTATATATTTGTGTAAATTCAAGTTTGTAGATCCAAATACGTATGCAAAGGAGAAATATTGTGGATAATTAAACTGCACTTGAACCAGAACTAGAACATGGAGTGATTTTTCAAATAAGTGGAATTAAGTTACATATCTTTTAAATAATGGTATATAACATTGTTTAATTCCTATTACAAATAGTTAAGTTGACATATGTTAAAAAGCATTATTTACAATAATTGTTTAAATAGATTTATGGTGTTGATATTATAAATATTGGAAATTTTGTATGTAAAAAGGTCATTCTTTTGGGAATTGGGCTTAAATAAATATAAGTGATCGTGGTTTGGAAGACTTGTAATGAAAAAAGTTGTGAACCCAAATATTGTGAATTTACTGCAAATACGTAAAGATTGAGGATTAGAATGTAAAACATGAATTTAATGTACAAGTTAAATTGGAATATAGAAATATCCTGGATTGTCTCATTAAGTAAAAGGAATATATTTCGATAAGGTTATTTATAAGAAAGGGGGCAAATGTATTTGCCAAAATAAAAGTAAAAGAAGATGGATTAGTGTAAAATCGGGATTTGGCAACATTTTGTACTATCTAGTAGTTCAGAAATAAATAAAAGAAATGCCACACAATTATGGATTTCTTTTTATAGGAGTGTTTTATATTAAATTATGAAAATAAAATTTAGTACATTTTCAGTAACCAACTAAGTAAAATAAGTATAACATTATAAAGATTTGACTTACAGATGGTAAGTAAAAGAAAATAATCGAAAATTGTTATAAAAAGAAAAAGAGAAGGAAATCAAGTCAGGCACTTGCTAGCCCAGAAAAGATCAAACAAATTGTATGATTAATATCTATTGTTGTAGTACAAATAATAAGAAGAAAAAAGACTATTATGATAAAAGATTTATGACAAGATAATCTAGCTCCATATTAAGATTGTCATAAAAAAAGTAAGAAAAGATGAGAATAGTATAATATTAAAAGAATAATAGAAGATTAAGAAAGAGAAGAGAAAGTAAAACGTATAAGAAAAGATTTAGATATAGGGTCTAATAAGAAATGTGAGATGCGTTTAGAGTAGTCCATAAAGAGTCTAAAGGAATGCCTAGCGTTGCTGTATCAACCCAAATTTCAATAGATCAATTTTTTTTTTCAAAAATCTCAATCTATCGAAGCTCGAGTCGGCTTGTCTGGTATCCTGCAGAAAAATAGAGATAGTAAATATATCAGAGCTCGGTAAATATCTCATAGCGGAATGGATAAAATATAATATAATCAAATATAGCCTTACCGAAGTAATAATACTGTCTAACCAGTATCCAAAGCTATCAAGTTTCTGCCATAAACCTAACCTGTGAGTATGTTATGAGGAAGGGGTCAAAACACAAAGTTCTGGCGACTGGATAAATAGTACATTCTAAGATAACCCTACATATATCGTTTAGTTATGTTTTCTCAATTATTAGGTTATTTGGTTAACAACACTCAAGGCTTTATACTTACATCGTACCCATCTACTCCCCGGTAGATTAAACCTAATATGGCATATACGTAGCTATACCCCACATCTCAAGGTAGTCCCCATAGTACCCTCCTCGTACGGTCTCCACTGTCACGCCACTAAAACATACACAAATTTTCTCCTATGATGAAAGACGTACAAAAATCCAAATCAATACGCTACGTAATCACATAGAATCATCCTTGCTATGCCATGTAAGCATACAGTTCGCCATATCCAAACTCCCTGGTTGAAACAAGTCTCGACACGGAGTAATGCCCTACTATCTACGATACACCACTCATTGTGCGTGTCTAGACCCTCACAAGAATGTATTGTCTACTGTACCCTGATTCATGTAATAGGGCTGCATCCAATGCATGGAACTCAGTCGGGATCTTCCCATATCTATAAAGGTCTACCTCATAAGGCCTACAGTACATATATTTAGAGTATGGTCTGCCTTTTCACGGTGGCTATGGTCCTACCCTGACACCTCCCTTAACTAATAAAAGGCTACATCAAGAGCTAAATGGCATGCCCCTAGAAAATAATCTAACATCCAATTTAGCGTGTCCTGTAACCAACATCTCAATATTGAAAGATCGATGGTCTCTAGGTTTAGCCCAAGTCTTTTTGCGTCCCACAGACTGTCGATGACAGGTACCGGACGATTACTATCCTGTAATTGTCTTGACCCACCTTTCCCAAGGCAAATCGCTGAATCCCCCAACACTATCTGCCACAGACTTCAGACTGCCAAAGTACAGTTGCAATCAAGGTATACTCACCAGGTGATACCGCGCAGAGCAAACCTCTATGAGTACAGCCCGAGCATGCAATGCACAGAGAACCACCACAGAGTACCTTTCCACCTCCCTCGGAAGTCGTGTGCTTCCCTCCAGTCTGGCACAGCAATCAAACAGAATAATTAAGTAAAATAAGAAGGAAAAATAATCAGATGGATGTGCTCCTCTCGTGTCTCCAGACACCATGATGATCTACCCGTTAGGTTCTTCACCTTCATATGTGCAGACTGGTCCAAGCGCATCAGACTAACGTGTTATTAGATTCTACGTCTAACCTTTTAATCACGCGCTTGTCTTATCTTCTCATATCTCCAATTAACTTGATTATCCACATATTATCTTTCTATTCAAGTTACTAGGTTTTCTCTCTGAGCCACTTATGTCTCAAAGGAATGGACCTCTCTCGCTTATTAATCCAGTGATTTGGCTTAAACCGTTTTAAGTTCATTAATAAGTCCAGTGACATAACATGTAATTTCTTATATTGTAACTAATTAAAGTAATCTAAAACCCCTTTTTATCATCATGTCATTTATTGTCCAATTTCTTGTTTACAACTTACTATAACATGCTTTTCTTAATGTATAATTAAGTATATCTTTCCCTAATTCTCATGTTTTCTGTTAACATGTTACTTAATATGCAGTTAAGTACAACTTTTTTAATTTCATAAGTCTACTTTATTCTTAACATTGTCTTACACTGTCATCACAACCTGTTGTTGTTTACTTATTAACTTAGTTCTCTTAACTAGGCCTTATTAATAAGTTCTGTTTTTCATTTATTATAACCGTGTTATAATTCCATTTATCCCAAGGACAAGCCTACCTATTATATTACATTCCCATTTATATAATCAATCATAATATGTTATATTCCATGTTCATCACAATTTCGCTTGGTTCCTTAACATTAACCTAACTTATATAATTGAAATAGCCTTTTTGTTTAACGTCTTGTATATTCTTATTAATTCGGGAATATATTTCACACACCTCAATTGATTGATTAGTGGAAAGATATAAAGATCCATTTCCATAACACACATCAATTAAGACCCGTAGTTGCAGGCTATCTCTTTTATTTTCATCGTGGACATACATGTACATTTTATTTGATTAGTGTGCAATATAGTAAAAGAATTCCTATTTCACACTAATCTCTTTCTCCTTCCTTCTCTTGCAACTACGTTCCTAGTAAAATTTCCATTATGGAAATGTATCAATTTTCCCAAATCCATCTAACCCAGTCCACTACTAATTCCCCCTTTTTATTTTCTGAGTAAGATTTTATTTACCATTTCCAAATCATTGTAAATTTTCCATAAAAATTAGGCATATATATATTCCTTTTCCATTATTTCCAATTTCATTGTAATTTGATTTACAACATATCCAATTTGTCATTAATCAACATTTTCAATAACATATTCACGTTTATTGTAAATTCCACAATTTCAGTATTACATAAATTCTTAATCTAAACACAAGATAAGTAGAATATATTTGTACAACATATTCTTAACATACTTAAAAATAAATTATGTCGTAATTACCACAAATTACAGTTATTTAATATGTTTAAGAATAACGGGGAATGTAAATGATAAATATACTGTTACTCAAAAGATATAATTCTAAATCTAGTCGCCAGATTACTGTCCAATCCTTGAATTTGATTAAGATATGTGATTCAGTGGCCTTCCTAACTGAATCTTATATTAAAATACCCACGGATTTACAAATCTAATACTAAAAGAAAAAGGGAAGAAAGAAAGAAACATAGATAATCTATATTCGCAGGATTTACCTCACCTTGATAAGAAATTTGAACACCTATATTCTAGATCTACATTTTCATCTTCAAATCTCGAACTAAAATTTCCTAAAGCCGTTTTCCAATTTATGAAAGATTTAAAGAGGAAAGAAAATGGCAGAGCCTTGGCGTCGTCTCAGAAAATATGAGTTAGAGGCTATGCCCTACTAGTCTATTTATATGTGTACAGGAAATTCTGGTTCATCAGGTTTAATGGTATAAATTCTAAACCGTAAAAATTAAAAAAACACGTCACAACACTAAACAAATCTGTCTTGGGTGGGTCAACCCATGTGAAGCCTGGGTCGACCCAGCTCCTGATTTTTTTTTTAAATATAACTCACCTGAATTATTATTTCCCACTTATAACTCATTCTAATTTCAAATTTGTGCGCATATATGCATATAACTTTTTTTTATTCTTTACTCATTAATAACTTCTCGGTACAGACTCTGTTTTGGATAAGTCATATATCAAAACGAATCAGAAAATTTTACGAGCACAATGGTATATCTTTCGGGGCTAAATTATAAAAGTATAAATTATCAATATTTATATTTATTATTTATATAAAATACAAGGTGTTACATTCTCCCCTCCTTTGGAAATTTCATCCCCGAAATTTGGTAAGGATGGAGTGTAGTTCTACTACATATAAATTGCAACCATTATGTGTACATCCAACTTTTCAATTATCTATGCACTTGTGCCGAATGTAACACAACATAATAATATATGAATATAATAAATGCCTAAGAAGTTCCCCCTATATGAATGCAAATTTTCTTGAAAATATTTTGAAAATATGATGTGCGCATTATAAATATGTTGGCAATTTCTATATGAATGCAATATTTTGAAAATCAAAATTTCTTTTTCATCCAATTTTTCCTACACTCTTATAGAGCAAGAGCGTAGTTCATCCAATCTTTTGCTTCCAAACCCTACCAACCAACTTTGACTTTGCAAATTACAGAAATTTCTAATTTTCTTAATTCGATTTCCTATGTTACGAAAAGGTAGAAAACGAAAACCTTCACATCTTCCGTTTTCTTTCATGTACCTTTCTGTTTGTACTTGGATTTTATGCAACTATTATATAAAGATTTTCTAAGAAAATTTTCTTTGTTACAAATTGTCTTTCCCAGATTACTTTGAAAAAATCCATTTTTTTCTAATTCTCAAAATTTTCCATTTTTCTCAATTATCGTATTTGTTGCTTTACTTTTGTAGTTGTCAATATTATTTTCTTTCTTTTTGTTATGTCATTACTCTTTCTTAGCTTATTTAACAACCTAAACTTAATTTAAAATAAGCCTTCTTATTTTTCTCAAAACTAAAATAGGAAAACAAGCACACTACATAGCTACCACTAAGGGCTAAGAATTCTAGGATCATGTCCCCATTGATGAAGGAAACTCCAAACCACATGATCTAAACAACTTGTCTGCCTACTACCATCTACTTGTCAAGATTAGTCCTTGCTGTGTGCTAACTGCCTTTTTCAAAGCAACAACCTATGCTTTATAGTGCTTACACACTTTTTGTGGATTTGCTTATTATTCCAAAATAATTCTCATTATCTACTTTATAGCCTCCAAATATACCCCATCTTTCTTAGATACTAACCCTTACCTACTCTATGATTTTAAAACGTGGTTTGGCTTTATCAGATTTTTTTGAAAAATTAAAAGCCCAAAAACTTTATTTTTCCTCATTAAAACTTATTTTTGCCAAACCATAAAAAAAATGACATCTTTTAAAAACACAACTTTTTTCCAAATCATAAAAATTGGAGTAGACAAGGACGATTAATTCCACAACTGTTCATTTTTACTATGCACGTTCAATTACTTACAACAAGGTGTTAATTTCTATACTTATCCCGAACATCTACTCTATTCTAATTTTTTACAACTTATATCGTCCACCCATTAAAGTTATTGTCAAAACAATTGTCAAAATTTTTTGTCAAAAGAATAGAGATTTTCAAATTTTTCCTTAACAAAAATTTTAGTTTTTAAAAGAATGCATTCTCTTATATGTTTTGTTATTTAATTCTTTCATACTTTATAGCTTATAAACTATCGAGCTATACATGCTCTATAATGTACACATTTTTTTTGAAAGAATTCATTTTAGACAAAACATTCATAAGAAATCATCATTTCCAAAATATACCCCATTTTATTTTATTTTTCTCCAAATCTAATATGTACTTTTCAAATATGTTTCTTACACATTTTTTTTCAAACATAAAAAATACCACTTTTTGTTTAAAAAATTGTTTCTACATAATTTGGATAGTATTTATTTTAAATTTGTAAACTTTTAAGGTCAAAACTTGAGAAAACACTGTAAACTATCACCCAAAAGCTTTTAAAATTTCAAGTTCTTAAAAGTTAACAATGGGGCTAGACTCAAAGTGAGTTTCTTACTTAGACTTTCCTAAATATTCCCACGAAGTCATTTCTCAAATATATATATTCCTGTGGATATTTGTTTCAAGGACACATTTTAGAAAAAAATTATATCAAAGGTGTTAGCCTACTTTGTGAACTAGGCAACACAAAGTCAAGAAACTAACCATCGAAGAGTATTTCAAGTTATAAGACTCCGGTTCGGATCGGAAGGAAACACCACAATACAGATTGATAGCAGCATATCGGTTCGGATCGGATAGAATTCTCTGTTCGGATCGGATGTCTCTTACTGGATAAATTGGCAAAGCATCTCTGTTCGGATCGGAAGGTCAATAAATCTCAAGTGGATCGGAAAGCCATCTGCTTGCCACGACGCTGGATCGGAGCAGAGTATGATTAGAGAGGGAGAGACGTCCAAGCTACTCCGGTTCGGATCGGGTATTCCGATCCGAGCCCCCAACCTGCACATCTCCGACCCGCACCCATGATCCAGGAAAGTCTCCTATGAAATCGCCTGGAGAACCGGACCGGATATGACTAATTCCTACCCCTAACGTCCGTCTCTTTGATGTGTTGTCAGCTTGATAGTCCATCCGAACCCGAAGAGAGTGCGATGGATGACACGTGTTCCGACCCGGATTGAATCTCAGGCAAATTCACACCTATAAATACCCCATCTAGAGACAAAGAGAAGGATCTTTTTTCAGCACTTTTGAGAATCCAAGTACCTCTATCATTCGAATTCCTTTACTCCCGGAAAATCCAAACCATCTTTCATTTCTTGTTTTAATCATTTGAGTGAACAAAAGTGAGTTGTGAGTGAATCTTACATTGCCTTTGTAACTGAATTACTGAATATAGTGAGAATTAAGTGGACGTAGGCATTTCTTCGCCGAACCACTATAAATCTTGTGTGTTCATTCTTATTTCTGTTTTATTTTATCTTGTTTCTAATCAATTTGGGTGTTAGAACCACATTTGGGTCTAACATTTTGGTGCTTTCACTGAGAACTGAACTCAGGATTCTTTATTTTCCGGGATCTCTTTCTACTTTTTGGACCGTTGAGTTCAAAGAAGTGAATCCTTAAGTTTCTCCACTTTCTTACATTCGTTGAAGTAATTGTCAAAGACTCATGGCCAGAGGAAAAGGCAAGGAAGTCCAGTCTGTTCAAGGAAATGGAGCTGGTGAAGATCAGCAACATGCTGTTGTAACAAGGTCTAGGGGGCAGAGTTCAGCAGCAGGGAGAATCAATGCAGGAAATCCGAACCGACAGCAAGGGGAAAGTTCCGATCCGATCCGGGTTGGAGACTCTGAAGCAGTGCACTCCCCCAGTCTGAACCGACCCGACTTGCTCGCTGCACACCGATCCGACCAGGCACCCCAGCTCCGATCCGACCCGACTTCCTACCTCCGATCCGACCCGATGCTTGGTGAAGCTGGAACATCTACTCGAGTCCCCGCGAATGCTCCAATTCCAGCTGCCAGGGTTGGAGACCAGGTCAATCCATCTGCTCCCATCACTCAAGGAGATTTCTCGCGCTTGCTTGATATGCTTGAGAGCACGAGGGAAGCTATGAGAGTTCATGAGCGCACCAATCTCATGATGCAGGAAAATATGAGGCTCATGAGTCGGGAAATCAATGAGCTCCGCCGGCAAAGAACTCCGTCACCAGTTCGTCATACACCAGTAGATCAATCTTCATCTTCTGAGGAAGAGAGGCCCCGTGAACGAAGGCCACTCGAACGACCTCAGAACGTGGAGCAGCTAACGTTTGGATCTTTGGGATCTCGCGAGGATATCGCACGAGCATTAGGAAACGATAGCCCCACTCGGGGGCAAAGACTCCAGTCCCCTCTTCCCGAAATCGACCGGGAACGCAGGGAAAGGAATCGAGCAGAGGCAGCTCGAAGAAGAAGGGCATCTCCTGAGCAAGAGCCCCGGAGGAACTCGGACACTAGGGCCAGGGAACCTGAGCAGCCCCTAACTAGTGCCGATGTGCAGGCAATGGTTCGCCGAATTATGTCCGAGAGCCGGAATTATACAAATGAAGACTATGGCATTGAGCGAAGCCATACTCCGTTCACTGACGACATCCTAGACTTCCAGTTCCCCCGACGCTTTAACTTGCCACAGATGGATAAATATAACGGAAGGACTGATCCAGGACAGCACTTGATGCGGTATTCGTGGCTTATGAATGCCGCTGCTGCCCCTGATGAAGTAAAGTGCAAAGCGTTCCCAATTTACCTAGAAGATGTGGCTTTATTTTGGTTTACTCGACTTCCTCCTCGTTCAATTTCTAATTACAAAGAACTAAGCGAGCGTTTCATGAACCAGTTCCGATTACATGCTCGAAAGTCCAAGAGTGTTATTGAATTGTCGAGGATCAAACAGGCACCGGGAGAGTCTTTAAGGGCATATTTAGATCGTTTTAACCAAGCTGTAACTGAGGTCAGTGACCCGCATGAGCCCACTATTCTGATGGCATTGAAGGAAGGAGTCGATCCTGAATCTGAGTTTGGAGACTACCTTTCTGGGAAGACACCCCCCACAAGGGCGATATTCTACGAAAAAGCCGATATTTATCTAAGACGAGAGGAGGCCCGGGCAAACCGGAAGAGAAAGTCTGAGACAGCTTCAAAGGAGAATGTGCAGAGTAATATTGCCGTGAAGCAGTCTGGGGAAAGTTCTGGCAAGGTTGAAGTAAATGTAGGAAACAAGGGTGGAAACAGCAATACTGGAAGCGGGGGAAACAACAACAACCGTAATTCGAACGGTAACAGGAGAAACAGAAATAGGGGAAGCGACCCAAACAAAAGGCCCCGATTCCAGAACTACGAGAACTACACACCATTGAATGACACATTGGAAAATATTTACCTGGACACGTATAATGTGTTGCAGTACAAAAGACCGCCACCTCGTGATTCGACCGAGAAAGAAATGGCGACAGGGAAATTTTGCTTGTTTCACGGAACACATGGACATTCGACCAATGAGTGTCGACATTTGAGGGATGTAATTGAAAAGCTGCTGCGTGAAGGAAAGTTGGATGAGTACAAGGTTGCCCCGAGGGACAGGGGGCAAGGAGAGCAGGCTCCAAAGCAAATCCTACCTGCTCCTAAGCCTACCGCGCAGCAGAAAGGTAAAGGGATCGTCATCAACTCCATAGTAGGCGGACCTCACCCGGCAATCCGAAGCTTTAGGTCAATGGACCAATATGTGAATGCTGCCAAGCATCTAGATGTGAATGAAGGTGACGATTTGGAAGATGTCACCCCCATCAAACAACAAAAAACCATGTTCGATGACGTGGTGTTTCGCAGCCGAGACAACACAGGAATACAATCTCCCACCAATGATCCGTTGGTTATTACTACCACTATTGGGCCGGCTTTGGTCCATAAGGTATTAGTAGACAACGGAAGTTCCGTTAATATTTTGTTCAAGAAGTCATTTGATCAGATGAAGCTTGAGCCCGAAGATCTGAAACCTTGTGAAGGATGGATTAGAGGTTTCAACGGAGCGACGACAGCTCCTATGGGATATATAGAGTTGCCTGTGACCCTAGGGCAAGGAGAACGTAGAAGAGTGCGAATGCTTCAGTTTGTAGTACTGGACGTAGATTCGCCATATAACGCATTTTTAGGGAGGCCTGCCCTCGCTGAGTTTAGAATTTGTATCGCCCCTTGGTGCTTGTTACTAAAGTTCCCAACCGAAGCCGGGACTGGAGTAATAAGAGGGGATCAGGTTTCTGGACGGGCCTGCTATGTGGCCGAACTGAAGATGTTGATGAAAGGAGTTAATGCTGAGAGTAAGGATGCCTCATCTCCCTCAAAGGGGGGCTCGGCATAGCAATTAGAGAGATTGAACCCAAGGGAGTTGCCCAAAGGAACGCCTGAAGACCTGGATCCTAGAAAAGACGAGGAACCAGAGGCTAGGAATGCAACTCCTAATGAAGCGACAGTGGAAATTCCTGTTGATAAAGCTGATCCGACGAAAGTTTTGAAGGTTGGTTCCCAATTGGATCCACGTCGTGTTAAAGAGCTGACAGACTTCTTGAAGGCAAACTTAGATGTGTTCGCCTGGACCCATGCTGACATGTGTGGGATATCGCCTTCCGTTATCAGTCACAAATTGAATGTAAATCCGAAGCATCCGCCTGTGAAGCAAAAGAGACGCATGCTGGGCCCAGAGAGGTCGGCTGCTCTCAAAGAAGAAGTAGAGAAATTGAAGCAAAATGGATTTGTTCGAGATTCGACTTATCCCGACTGGATATCGAATCCTGTCTTGGTAAAGAAGCCAAACGGAAAGTGGCGAACTTGTATTGACTTTTCAGATTTAAATAAGGCTTGCCCAAAAGATAGTTTCCCACTTCCCAGAATTGACCAGCTTGTAGACTCGACAGCAGGTCATGAACTTCTCTCTTTCATGGATGCATATTCTGGATACAATCAAATTCCTATGCATGTGCCAGACCAAGAGCATACGAGTTTCATTACGAATTTGGGATTATATTGTTATGTTGTAATGCCGTTCGGATTAAAAAACGCTGGAGCTACTTATCAGCGATTGGTAAATAGAATGTTTTACGATCAGATAGGAAAAACTATGGAAGTTTATGTGGATGATATGCTGGTTAAATCAAAGCAGTCCTCCAGTCATACGCAAGACTTAGCAGAAATGTTTGGTATCTTGCGAAAATACCGAATGAAATTGAATCCTTTAAAAAGTTCATTTGGAGTGGCGTCGGGAAAGTTCCTTGGCTTCATTGTGAGTTCCCGAGGAATTGAGATCAACCCTAGCCAGATAGCGGCGATTAGAAATATCAAAGAACCAAGGAAAATTAAAGACGTCCAAAGTCTGGCAGGGAAGGTAGCGGCGCTAAGTAGATTCATCTCCAAAGCCACCGATAAATGTGTTCCATTTTTTGATTTGATAAAAAGGGGAAAGAAGAACTTCCAGTGGACTCCCGATTGTGTCGAGGCTTTTCAAAATCTGTTAGAGCTGTTAGAAAAACCGCCAATCTTATCAAAGCCCGTAGACCACGAAGAACTATTTGTTTATCTAGCAGTCTCGGCTCACGCTGTCAGCACAGTTCTGGTTCGAGAAGAAGACAAAGTACAAAGGCCAGTATACTATGTGAGTAAGAAATTAGCAGCAACAGAGCGCAACTACCCAAAGATCGAGAAGCTTGCTTACAGCCTCCTGATTGCATCCCGAAAGCTTCGTCACTACTTCCAAGCCCATCCAATAACCATATACACCGATCAGCCGTTAAGACAAGTGTTGCAGAGACCCGAAGCGTCGGGAAGGTTGATTAAATGGAACATAGAACTAAGCCAGTTTGATTTGAATTTTCAACCACGAAAGTCAATCAGGGGGCAAGCTCTAGCAGACTTTATTGCGGAGTTCACCATTCCAGAAGAAGAAATAATCAATGACCGAGTGGTTAAATCCGAGGATAAGCTAAAGATGAATCCGTGGGAATTATATACAGATGGAGCTAAAAATGACCGAAGATCCGGAGCTGGAATTGTCTTAGTCACTCCGGAGGGACGGTCGTTATATTACGCCCTGCGATTAGAATTTTCGGCAACAAACAACGACTCTGAGTATGAAGCCCTGATTGCCGGGCTGAAACTCGCTAAAGACCTCGGAGTAAAAGTGATGGATATATTTTGTGACTCTAAGATTGTTGTTTGTCAAGTGCGAGAGGAGTTCGCGGCTCGAGGACCTCGACTTGTCGCTTACCTCAAGAAAGTGAAAGAGCTATTAAGTAGCTTAGAGCGGTACAACATAACACATATTCCCAGAGAAGAAAACCAGAAAGCGGATAGACTAGCAAAATTGGCTAGTTCTGACAATCCAGAAGGGACTGAGGTAATTCCAATTGAAACGTTGGAGTCGCCAAGCTTTGAGTCAATGGAAATGGAATTCGTTCTTGAAGCGGAACCAGAGAAGGAATCATGGATGACTCCAATCAAGAATTTTCTTAAGAATGGGACACTCCCATTAAAGAAGAGTGAAAAGAGAGTTGTAGTGCGCAAAGCTACCAGATATGTTATACAAGACGATACCCTCTATAGACAGGGATTTTCTATGCCCCTGTTACGATGTATCGCACACGACGACATCAAGCGTGTACTGAGAGAAGTGCACGAAGGTGAGTGTGGAGATCATACAGGAGGTCAAACTTTAGCAAAGAAAATATTGCGGTATGGATACTTCTGGCCTACGATTAACAAAGATGCAGCTGATTATTCACGACGCTGCGATAAGTGCTAGAGATTCGCCAAAATCCCCAGGGCACCGTCAACTTAGCTTAAATCGATGGTGAGTCCTTGGCCATTTGCCACATGGGGAATCGATATCATTGGAGTTTTACCGATTGCTAAAGGGGGAGCTAAGTATGCCATAGTAGCCGTGGATTATTTCACAAAGTGGGTGGAAGCTGAACCCTTGACTAAGATCACCACAAGAAAGGTGATAAGTTTTGTGGTCCGAAATATTATATGCCGATTCGGAATCCCAAGGACGATTATTACCGACAACGGGACCCAATTTGATAGCACTGAATTCAGAAACTTTTGCCAGAAATATAAGATAGACAAACGTTATACTGCAGTTGCCTATCCACAATCTAATGGGCAAGTAGAGGCAATAAACAAGGTAATAAAATCCATCCTCAAGAAGCGATTAGAGCGTGCAAAGGCAAAATGGGTTGATGAATTGCCCCTGGCTTTGTGGGCATATCGAACAACGTTTAAAACGGCTACCGGTCATACCCCTTTCTCTCTCTCCTTTGGCTCAGAAGCAGTAATTCCAGTTGAACTGGAAGTTCCTTCCCACAGGGTTACGTATTATGACCCGATGACGAATCGGGCACTTTTACTTGAGTCTCTTGATGAAGTCGAAGAGAAGAGGGACGAAGCAGACTTGCGTGCAGCAAGACATCGGCGTCAGATGGCGCGCTATTATGACAAAAAAGTTCGCCTCAGAACTTTTGAACCCAGAGATTTGGTGCTAAAGAGAGTTTTTCCATCTCTTCCTCACCTTGGCCCAAAATGGGAAGGACCCTTTGTCATCCAACGGAAACTTGATAAAGGAACATTCAAGTTAACGACCGTAGATGGCGAAGAAGTCCCTCGAGCATGGAATGCCCAACACTTAATGCGATATTTGGATTAGAAATGCTATACTTTTTGCTGTTCTTCCTGTAAACTCTGTAATAAGGCACGACATGCCTTTGGAAAATATGACGATATGAATAAAGGACTATAAAGTGGATGTAGGCTATGACTTAGCTGAACCACTATAAAAATATTGTGTGTTATTTACTTTTATGCATTTACATTCATTAGTTGTTCTGTTGTGATTATAAAATACAGGACAACTGAGAGCCTAAAGAGGGTTGAAAACAGTCTAGACATAAAAAGAAGCACAATGATTATTTGTGCGATAAGACATGAAAGAATGAGAAAACGACATTCTGACTCTAGCTCTCCAGAGAAAGAGAGAGAGTATAAAAGCGTCTCCGACTGAGCGCTGAAAAAGAAATTCTACTCCGAACTCTAACTCTCCAGAGAAAGAGAGAGAGTATAAAAGCGTCTCCGACTGAGCGCTGAGAAAGGTTCAACTCCGAACTCTAACTTTCCAGAGAGAAAGAGAGTATAAAGGCGTCTCCGACCGAGCGCCGAGAAAGAAATCTTTTCCCGTTGAACGACCGGGGAATAGACGAATGACTGAACTCGAACTCTAACTCTCAAGAGAATGAGAGAGAGTATAAAAGAAATGCCAGGAAAAACAACAGGCATTGATGACACAGGAAATGCCATTCCGTTAGAGAATCGGAAGTATTCAGATTGCATGGTTAAGCACTGAATAACTTATGGAGATTGACTGGGGATACCTATACATACACATATCTCCCCTCTCCACAACTTTGTTTCATAACTATAGATATGCATTTTTACATAAGTGCAGAACTGCTAACAAATAAACATTGCAAAAAGTGAATTATCTTTATTTACAAATGAATGAATTTGTACAGGGAAATAACTAAAAAAGAAAGTGCAGGAGCTGCTGTGGTGGCAGCACTTATTGATTCACAAAGATGCTAAAAGGACACGGAGAACCCACTATTTGGGTTTGGGATGAGCCTTCGATTTCTTGGCAGTTTTTTCCGCATCTTTTGCTTCCTTCTCGGCTTCAGTCAAGATCCGCTTTGATTTCTTTTTCCCCGAGGATGTAGTACTGGAGCCAGCAGACTTTTTCCCGGAGGGCGGGGCACTGGAATCAAGAGAAGATTTTTTAGCAAGTTCTTCGGTAATAGATCTAGTGGAGAGCTTAACAACTAACCTTGAACCTGCATCCATAACTGCGAGGGGCTTGAGGACCTCAGGGTCTAATTCTTCAGCCTTTAATTGCAAGCGCTTGTCTTGATCAGCCTTCATGGCAGCTAAGGTAACGTCATCAGCGCTTTTCGATTCCCCGGTTATTACAATCTCCGGTTCCTCATCATGCCCCTCGTCTCCTCCGTCGTCTTTTAAAGCTGCAATCATTTCTTCATCATGGGGAGTAGTGACCTTGGTTGGCTCACTTCTTTCCCCCAGGTCTGTTGAAGCAGCCTTGTCTTCCCCTTCTTTGACCCTATCAGCGGGTTGTGTCCCAGCGGTAGCTCCTTGAGCTACATCTGTCTTCGCGGATGATTCAACGCCTACAAAATGAGAAACATCGGTTATCAACTCAGGCAAGAGCAAAGGATTTCTCATCGAACGTTCAGTCATGTAGCCAAAGGTAGTAGTAGCCTTGACAAGTTGAGGAGAAAAGACAGGGATACCTTCTGAAGACTTCTCAGCGGGGGTGACTACTACCTCTGGAGTTATTTCAGGAATGGGAGATAGTAAAGTTGATCGGGGAATTCCCGGGTTTTCGGGATCATACCCTTCCACTTCAGGAGTTACAGGAGCAGAAGAAGAGGAACCAGCTTCAGGAATGGTTTTCTGTTTAGACTTCCGCCTCTCTTCTTCCATGGCCTCAGCAATTAGGCGGCGCCCTTCAGCTAGGCGCTCCGGTTCGTCGTCTCTCAAATATTTCTCCATCAGCTTATCTTCATCGAGGGAATCAACCTTAAGCTCTTCTTTTTCCCACTCGACAATTTGATTCCACACATGAACCAAAGTGGATGGATAGTCCTCGATCCAGGAAATGTTTCGACGACGAATAATGTGTGCGAAGAATTCGATCATTAGCTCGCCGAAACCCTGAATATCGGCTTCCGCCTCTGATAGTTGTTTGCGGGTTTCCTCCGCAGATTTAATAGCGCATTCCACATTGCCTTCAGCCAGAGCAGCCCTATTTTCCGCCTCTAACAATTTTGAAGCCAAGTCAGCGTTTTTATTTTCTAACTCAGCATTCCTTTTCGCTAACTCGGCGTTTTTCTGCTCAAGCTCAGCATAAGCGAGACGTGTCTTAGCGGCCTCTGATTTGGCTTCGTCAGCTTGCTTCTTCAACTCAGAACGCTCCTGAGTGTGGGATTCTAGCAAATCATGATAGCGCTTTTGCACGTCCTCAAACTGTTGTTTGAAGTTAGAAGCGTTCTTCTGAGCGATAGCTAGTTGAGCTTGAGTATCTTCTAAATTTTTTCCTAAAGTTTTCAGGGCCTTAGCATCTTCCTCCGCAGTTTTGTGCATTGAGTCAGCATTTGTCATTAGCGTGCGGATGATTCTGGAAAGAGTGCGGGAATACTTGAACATCTCGGTGTATTGTTTTTCCACCAAATCAATCTTTGCTCTGGCCTCCTCTGCCCAATTAGAAGAAATAGGTTCAAGGGAGGGTAGAAAGGTCAGAGTCTCGAAGTAGTGCTCGGGAAATTGCTCTTTTAAGTATGCCAGCCTTACTGCGGTTCCCGCATCTGGTGGAGGAGGGGCGAGGATTGTTAGTTCAGTGTCCCTTCCTGAAGAAGATTCTGTAGAACCCTTGTCTGTCCGAGGTCGCTTAGTAGCAGGGACTTTTTGCTTACTTCTAGACCCAGTTTCCTTTGGAGGTGTCTTCTCTCTACTCCGCTTTTCATGGGAGGAAGTGGAATCCCTAGATTGTGGTCTATCTTCCTCCCTACGACCTTGATAGCTTTTGTATTTTTCTTGTTCCGGTCGGACTGGTGAGCGGGAGCGTGAGGATCGAGATCGATAAGGATCATAGGGTCTTCTTTCCTCCCTGCCGCGGTCATCCCGGCGGTTATATTCGGCATCCTGGGGAGGATTGAACATGCTACGGCGAAGCTTTCGTATATCATAAGAAGATCGAGACATTGTACCTGCACGATAAGTTAAACGAAGTTTAGAATCGACGGATCCATGGAAAAAGAAGTGCAATGAATGCTAGTGCTACGGTGCAAAGTGCATCCTATGTGGTGTGTGTGTGTCCCCCAACCAACCCGAGTCTGAAGCTAGACTGGTGCGGGCAGGTTCTTTGGCCTTAGCAGGAGTAGTCTCTTCAGAAGAAGTGAAGACTAAAGGGTCCTTTCTGAAATCTTCCGAAGTATATATAGTCTCGGGTAAGGGGAGATCCCCCAAACCCTGAAATATGTGCTCGTCGGTGCTAGGAACATCCCCTTCGGAAGCGTGGGGTGGCGACCCTTGGGGAGATTTTGATTTGTCTACCGAGGTAGTTTCCTCGGGGGCAATATACCCTTCACGATGTTTTTTGGCCAGATTAGCCAGTTCATCATCTTGAGTGGAAGAGGGAGAGGGTGAAGTTTGAAGAGAAGCTGCAGGAATTCCCGAGCCTTCTCCTATTTCTGGAACTGTTTCCAATGGAGGAATATATGCATAAGGGACTGTCCCATGACCGATGCTACGGAAGACGGATAGCAGCCCGTGAAAATGAAGGTACTCATCTTTAAGAACCTCGTCAATAGTAAGGAATTTTTGGTCGCCATTGAGGAGACGGTGCATTCGATCAAAGAACACTTGGTCTGATACCTGTTTGGGATTATCGACTGCAAATAAAAAGGAAAACAGGTCAGGGTGATGATTCAAGTGTATAGAGTCCAGGGTCAGAAAATCAGTGCTTTACTTGATTTTGTCCATCTTCTGGCGCATCCAGACTGTTGCTTTATATAGAACCACTCCAGTCTGGAATCTCCAGCCTTGCTGCTAAACGGCGTAGAGATTATCTTCCTCTTTGGGACCGACTCAAAATAACAGAAAGAAGGGGTTTCCCTAGTCCGATGCTTGAAATTATAGAAGAAATGAACATCATCAAACGTAAGCTCCACGCCTAGAATTTCACGATATGCTATGAATAAGGTATGCAGATAGGCATATGAATTGGGATGCAGCTGCATGGGGGCAATCCGCATTTGTCTTAAGAAGTCGACGATGAAAGGCGAGAAAGGAGGAATGGCGCCAACCATGCACATCAGACGAGTGACCGTCATATATCCTTCTGGAGGGCTATGTGGACGGTCAGAACGTGAGGGCACTAGAGTGTCTCTCTTCATTATTCCGTACTTCAAGCAAATTCTCACGAGTCGGTCATTGTCAATTGTTGATTCTACGGAATCTGGAGGTGATTCCAATATAATGGCTGAGTCAAATTCATCGGGTGCTCGGTTGTCACCAATCCCTCCTTCCTCCTCAAAGCCTAGGGAAACTTCATTTTCTGAAGACATTTCATCGCTTTCCCGATGACCAACTCCGTAATCCGGACCCTCGCTGTCCCATTCTGGGTCAGATGAAGAAGATATATCCTCGAGAGTGGTTTTGTTGGAAGTTTCTGGAGCTTCTTTCCTCTCAGCTAAACGAGAAGAGCGTCTGGGCCTCATTGTCATGGAACTATTGAAGAAGTAATAGCACGGATTAGAGTGAATTATCCCGTGTCCCCTTTTTGTGTATGTGTGTGAACTAAAGTGTGTGCAACAAATGTGGGAAATACAAAATAGAAGTACAGCAATGCAAGACGAAGCTTTAAAGAGAAAGTAATAGTTAAGGTTGTCCTTGATTCTCATTTATGTTCGCAAGGCACTATCCTAACTGTTCGCGAAGCATATTCGTCTAGGGTAAGCGTTAGTTGAATTAATTGGGTAGTCTTTATGTGCCAAGTTTGATATGTTCGGTTCGGTTCGGATATACGTATGATGGCTGGCTCAATGCAAACACAGACAGTAATCGGTTCGGATGCGTCATTAGAGCAGGGCTAGTTCAAGACAAGGGAAGCAATGGGTTCGGAAGCAGGACTGATCTGATCGGATCGGATGGCCCGATCCGAACCGAACTAGCACCACTCAACCGATCCATTTACTTCAACCTTCACTTCTCCGACCCGAACCGACGTTTTCTGTCCTCCCTGTCTTTCTAAAGTGTGTAACCCGGACCGACCCCTTATCCTACTTCTTCCTTTCTGTTCCTCCGT
This sequence comes from Allium sativum, assembly GCA_030737875.1. Taxonomy (NCBI): domain Eukaryota; kingdom Viridiplantae; phylum Streptophyta; class Magnoliopsida; order Asparagales; family Amaryllidaceae; genus Allium; species Allium sativum. Next base: position 489,907,487 of record CM060913.1, read on the forward strand.
CTTCTACCCGAACCGACTTCAATTGGTTACCACGCTCCTCGTCTTCTTCCTCTTTTCCCCCCTTTTTTCACGAACGGGTCCATATTATCACCTAAGTTATCGTCAAGGGCGGAAATTGGCCCTCTCCAGCTTCGCAACGCCTCGAAGCGACGGCGCGTCCACCAGTAACGATGTGGAATTCAAGCGAAGTTTGTGGCTAAACCATCTCAATCCAACACAAATCGAAATCAAGAGCAATTACTATGAAGCTATTCGAGATTAAAGGGCTACCTACGTGTTCGAGTTAAGAAATCTACGAGGGATAGTTCGGAATATTTGAGTTTCTGAAGTTTTCAATGCTTAGGTCCGAGCGGCAATAGAAACGAAGAAGGAAGAAATGAAGACGGTGATGGGTTTATATAAAGAATGGAGTTGACTCCTCGTCTCCCTATTTTGTCTCGCCCGATCGGACCGGAGTGGAAGCCCAGTAGCACAACTCTCTCTGAAGGCCCAATGTTTAAGAAATAAATCCACGAATACGCTTCGGATCGGAATCCGAACCGAGTGGAAACTTCACACGTTGATTTAGAATCCGACTCGAATTGAAGAGAAGGAATGTAAAGAAGGAGCACACCTGCAAGAAGCATTACATGGCGAGATAAGTTCCCAAATTTGCTCAGAAATGAAGAAAATGTGTTCGGGTCGGACGCCGAACCGAACAGAAATCTGTGCATTACTCTTGACAATTCTGGTTAAACGACATCAAAGCACGCTTTGTACAACGAAAGCATCCTTTGAGGGGGCAAAATGTTAGCCTACTTTGTGAACTAGGCAACACAAAGTCAAGAAACTAACCATCGAAGAGTATTTCAAGTTATAAGACTCCGGTTCGGATCGGAAGGAAACACCACAATACAGATTGATAGCAGCATATCGGTTCGGATCGGATAGAATTCTCTGTTCGGATCGGATGTCTCTTACTGGATAAATTGGCAAAGCATCTCTGTTCGGATCGGAAGGTCAATAAATCTCAAGTGGATCGGAAAGCCATCTGCTTGCCACGACGCTGGAGCGGAGCAGAGTATGATTAGAGAGGGAGAGACGTCCAAGCTACTCCGGTTCGGATCGGGTATTCCGATCCGAGCCCCCAACCTGCACATCTCCGACCCGCACCCATGATCCAGGAAAGTCTCCTATGAAATCGCCTGGAGAACCGGACCGGATATGACTAATTCCTACCCCTAACGTCCGTCTCTTTGATGTGTTGTCAGCTTGATAGTCCATCCGAACCCGAAGAGAGTGCGATGGATGACACGTGTTCCGACCCGGATTGAATCTCAGGCAAATTCACACCTATAAATACCCCATCTAGAGACAAAGAGAAGGATCTTTTTTCAGCACTTTTGAGAATCCAAGTACCTCTATCATTCGAATTCCTTTACTCCCGGAAAATCCAAACCATCTTTCATTTCTTGTTTTAATCATTTGAGTGAACAAAAGTGAGTTGTGAGTGAATCTTACATTGCCTTTGTAACTGAATTACTGAATATAGTGAGAATTAAGTGGACGTAGGCATTTCTTCGCCGAACCACTATAAATCTTGTGTGTTCATTCTTATTTCTGTTTTATTTTATCTTGTTTCTAATCAATTTGGGTGTTAGAACCACATTTGGGTCTAACAAAAGGACAAGTGACTTTTGTTGTGTAAATCAAGGACTACTTTCATGTTTTAATTGGAAAAAGTCCAAATATTTTAAACAAAGAGCATGTGTTAGCATTTCTCAAATAACTAAAGTTAATTCAAAAATATTTTTTGTGATTATAAGATTAAAAAATAATAAAAATTAATTATGAAATGTATTTTTTGCAAATATGGAAGAAAAAGCAATAAAAGAAAATTTTGGACGGAAAGTTAAATGCATATAGCTTCGTTATTTACAGTATAGCTTTTTTGTGGTATAAATGAGATTAGCTTTGAAATGACTTAATTCTGTATTTTGGTGATACAATATAAAGCTTATTTTTAAGTTATAAAGCTATATTCATTTAGCTTTCTGAACTGATTATTTTTATATGTTTATAATAACATAAATTGACTAAAATTATTTTAAAATCATTTTATTCTTTTAATTTTGAGGGTTGTTTTTTATTTTATAAATTAATTCATTAATAATGAGCGTTAAAGTAAATTTTATGTGGCACAATATAATTTGGCCTTTGTCCTTAATTTAAATATTAAACTTATTTGTCCTTTGATCTAATTTTTTTTTGAAATGTGTCCTTAAAAGTAAATACCCCTATATTCCTAGTCTAATTTCTTTTTTACTCTTTCTTAATTTATAAGGATCAACTACCAAACCCACTTATGCGAAATACTAACATTTACAGAACACATTGTACACTTTTCACCTAAACCACCTAACAGTCTCTTATTGTCAAATTTCCATAGCTATTTCTTTAGTGTACACAATCAATTTCCTAATTCTTTCCACATGTCGCACTTCCTATTTAGTGGGTTCCATTATGGATCAAGGTGTGTATATATAATATATTTTTATTTTTAAAATACAATTACGTTCACTCGCTATCTATACAGGAATCCTAAACCTAAGCTCTAATACCAAATGTAACAACCTAAATTTCGACAGATCAATTTTTTTTTAAAAAAAGATAACCTTTCGAAGCTTGAATCCGCTTGTCTAGTATCCTGCAGAAAAGGCATAGATAATAAATATATTAGAGCTCGGTAATTATCTCATAGCGGAATGGATAAAACATAATATAATCAAATATAGCCTTACTGAAGTAATAATAATGTCTAACCAATATCCAAAGCTATCAAATCTCTACCATAAACCTAACTTGCAAGCAGCGACGAAACTATGTACATGTTGGGCTGGGCCACTGCCCTACCCACGAATTGGCAAACCCACCTAGAAAAAAAAACGTGAGAATGACAATGCCTATCAGCTATCTTCCACTCACGCACTCAATTCCTCAATTTCATATCTTCCACTCATGCAAAAAAAAGAACCCTAGCTTCCAACAGGGAACAGGCGATACTAAAACTACAAAAGGGAAAATCCTCTTCTAGCCAAGCCAGCGAAAGCATCGGTTCCAGTCTCGAATCACATCTCTGATCTCTCAGCCAGCTCTTTTCCTGTCTCGAATTTCAATCGACAGGCTGAAGCTTGAAGCGAATAGGTGTTTTATAGTTTTCTTGAGCCATTTTTGAATTTCTTTGATGTCTGATGTTGTCCATTTGGAACTGGATTTACTGTCCAGTCCATCCAATTTGATTTAGTCTGAAATAGGTTGATTTAGTAAACTATTTTTTTTGTATGCAAACTAGCTAGGGTTACCTAGTTTTTTGTAAGCTTTATTACTTTTGTGCATGTAAATTTTTGTATGTTGGTTAATCTAATGCAATTTGTTAAACTCGTTTGTTTTCACAAAATCATTGAATGTTTATCTAGTTTCGCCCACCCCAAGCTAAAATCCTAGTTTCGTCGCTGCTTGCAAGTATGTAATGACAAAAGGGTCAGCACATAAAGTTTTGGTGACTGGACAAATTATACATTCTAAAATAACCTTACATGTACCGTTTAGTCATGTTTTCTTAATTATTAGTTTATTTGGGTTAACAACACTTAATGCACTACACTCACGTCATACCCATCTACCCCTCGGTAGATTAAACCTAATATAACATATATTTAGCTATACCCCACATCTCAAGGTACTCCCCATAGTACCCTCCTCGTACAGTTTCCATTGTCACATCACAGAAGCGTACGCAACATTCATCCAACGCTGAACGACGTATGGAAATATAAATCATTACGCCACATAATCGCACATAATCATCCCCGCTATGCTACATAAGCAGACGGATCGTCATATCCAAACTCCTCAGTCAAACCAAGTCTCGACATAGAGTAATACCCTGCTGTTGTAACACCCCATGAATTCTATAACATTAAGCTTCACAAATTAAAGTGTAATTAATTCTAAATGAAAGAATTAAGGGAAACGGGTTACGCCATTGCGTTCGTCTCGGAATTCTTCTTGAGATAGAGTCCGAGTTTGCGTGAATCGGACTCTGTATGAAGGAGTTATGACCTTCGGAAGTTTCAGATTAAAATTTAAAATTCAAACAGCTCGGTTTCAAGTTCAATATTCGAAAAATAAGTTCAAACTGGGCTGGGCGGGAAAATTCCCGCCCAGGGACCAGGTCGACCATGGTGTCGACCTGGTCACCCAGGTCAACCACAATGTCGACCTGGGTGTCGACCTGCCAGTCGACCTACCTGGTCGATCTGGCTGGCTAGGTCTAGCTCTAGCTCGAACTTCTGTGGCTCGGTGTGTCATTGGGGCTGACATGTCACCTCTTGATCGTCTCTTTGGACTTTGTATGGTCTAAATTCCTCCTGTCTTCATCTGATGGCTCAAAACAATCTAAAAATCTATATATACACCCTAAGTCTCAACTAAAATTCACACAAAAAAAATAAGATTGGAGTCGTCATGCTGTCAGGAAGGAATTGAGCATAGCCGTCAAGAGGGAGAAGCTTAGAGACGAATCAAATTAAGAAGAGAACTAAAGCTTAATCAAATTAGTCAACGCAACGTTAATCTACCCAAAGGAACACATCTCAATTTCAGAATTCAGAATCCAGAATTCAAGATTCTGCATTCGTTGTAAGTATAGTGATCTTTCAGAATATGAATAAAACTGTTACGTGATTCGATGTAAATGAAAATAGAATTGTGTTATTGTATAATAATGATATGAATTCTGTGTATTGTAATAATTCTGTCATGACTTGTGTATTGATATTTGTGGCATAAATTGATTGATTCAAGCCTATTGGACATTTGTATATGAAAATAATAACACTTGCAAGTTGTGGCAAAAACTAGTAATTGATCCCTTTATGTTTATGTCGATGGTATGGACTATATACATTCCCTAAGTCTAAGTTAAAGCTTATGTAAACATGTTCTAGATTTGAGACCTTTTATGCCTACATGACTCAAAACCTATGAACACATTCTTATATTTATTTTCAAGTATAACTGGATCTATGTTAAGTACCGTTTGGGTTACATAAACTATGCAAGTTCATGTTGAAATAGGCTATATGATTAGATGTAAAAAATTGGATATTTTGGTGAATATACAACATGTTAGTTTTGTGGTTGACATTATGCCAAGTTAAACATGTTTAAACCCAACTTTGTATAAGCCTAAACTATGCCATTTCATATGACACTTACTTAGTTATACTCTGATTTGAATGCAAGTTCACATGACCCATAATTTATGTTAGTTGAATCGCTAAATTGCAAGTTCATGCGCCACACACCTTTATGTATTGTAAAATATTACATGTTCTTGATTTCCCCTTTTCTCACGTTTATAAAGTTGGGCTGAATTATGTCGAGCCCAACATTTGTTATAATGTTGCAAACGTACAAACGGGGGTAATAACGTTGGGTGTAAAACATGAAAAATATATGTTGACATGTTTGGCACATGCCAACGACAATGACATTTAAGCGGTATGAATTGTTATACCCAAGAATAAAGGACATGACATTTACATATAAAATTGAGAAGTGAAAAATATGTAAATTTAGAAAACACGGTATGCTTAACCCGAGGTTGGATTGAGTTGTGACGTAAACCTGCCCGGACCCGCCCGGCTGTCCAGTAGTCACAACAATACCTATCCAATGTGGGTGGTTAAGCATTGAGCCCAATAAGGACCCGAGGTTAGACTGGGCTATGGTGTAAACCAGCTGGAACCGACCGGCACATCCAGTAACCATAGCAATATCTGTCTAATATGAGTGGTCGGTGCTTTAAGAGGCTAAGGATAGATGGTAGGGTTAAGTCAACTAAAAACACTTAACCAAATTCAACATGTTAACAAGAATTGATGGGTGAGGTTAGGTAAATACAGACACTTAACCACTTAGCATATTTGACTAGAAAACCCTAGTAACGAGGGACCCGTTTCAGCAGTAACCCAAGTTAGGTATCATGGTACCCTGAAACTAGGCAGGGTGGGGCACGATTACTGGGCTGATTGTTGTAATGACCCGCATTTTCCAGGGGTATAATTAATTGTTTAAAATAGTGATTTAGGGAATTAAATCGTTGTTAATTAAATAATATGGAATATTTAATTAAATTAAATAATATATTTAATTCAGAAATAATCAAAAATATTGGGAATCACAATATTCTGTGAACGGGGTCGTCCCTTAGATTTAATTCAGCTTAGAGTTGAATTATATTGATGAATATATTCAATCGACAACAGTTTGAATGTAGAATTTTAATATAATTAAAATCGAGCTTGAAATGGTGCTGCAGTTCGTAAATTGGCGATTCGAACTTCAAATGAATGTACAGGATTCGTTTTAAGCCGGATTTCTGTGAAACAAGAAACGTGTGGAGTATATCTTTCTAGTGGAAGAGAAAAATCGGGATTTCGTCGTGTAGATTTTGATGTACGTCCAAATCAAATTTCAGAAAAGTCGCTGTGGAATTCCTTTACAATTTATAAAGGAATTATTTATATTTTAAAAAGGAATTTCAATATAAATCGAATATCGGGTTGACCCAGATTTAAATATCGAGTTAGAAATCCATATAGTATTTTTCTGAGCTGTATGGTATTCCACTGTGAATATATATGATAATATATATTTATTTATATTTAATTTAATTTTATTTAAATATATTTATATATTTAAATGGGTCATCCAGAGCTTTAAAAATAGCAGTTTTGCAAACGGAGTCGGAATTCGACAAAACTAATTTTGTTAGATCCGCAATGTCAAATAGTTGTTATATTTCCAGTTTCATAATTTTTGAAGTCAGTATGTGGCCGTACAGATTTTTAGAGTGAAAAACAGTCAGTATTTTGACAGTTAAAAATACGCTGTGTGAGCAAACGGAGTCAGAATTCGACGAAACCAGTTTCATTGGGACCGTAATGTCGAACTCTAGCTGCATGTCCAGTTTCGTGATTTTTAGGTATCATGTGTGATCACATGGATTTTTAAAGGTCAGAAACGAATATAAAGGATTAAATAAAATATTAAAATATTAATATAAAAATATCTAGATATTTTGATTGGGTATAAATACCCCTTAACTACTCCCTTAAGACCTAATTCATTTCTTACTCTGGTAAAAATGTGCCGCAACCTCAAACCAAAAATCCACAGTGATAATCATCTTCTCAAAATCATAGTAATTCAAATAAAATGCCACAAATCTTAATTCATATGTATTCGAGTTCCTGCAACTATCCTCCTTGATCCAGTCTATCTCTTGATAGGTGCGATCCATTTTCATGGTGCTCGAAAGTAGGCAGTCGAACGTAGGGTTCGAGTTTGCAAGTAGTAGGAGCTGTAATTCACGTTTTTGAGCTTGAATCTGAGTTTGCGGTGAGGTGGGCTGGTTGCGCTGAGTTTTTGGAGGAGATCGACGAGATTTTTCGTCGATGACACCACCGAGGACGGACGGAAAATGAGTGATTTGGGTTCGTGATCATAGGGGTTAGTGGGTGCGGATTTGGACGCTGAGGCAGATGGAGGTGGTTCCGTTGGAGATGGTGGCCGAGTCGACGGGGAAAGGAGGGTCAAAGGGGGATCAACGAGGAGGTATCGGCTTAGGAAAATACTGGAGACCGAAATGGTTGGATTGGGGAAGAACGTTTGTGGATACGGGTTTATAAGGGGGAAGGTGGGCCGGCATTTAAGGGTAAAGCCCATTTAATAATTTAAATTAAGTTTGTTTTAATTTAATTTAGTTCAAACTTGTAAATGTGATATCTCGGTCATACGAAATCAGATTGACGAACCGTAAGTTGCATTGGGATCGTATGGACGGACACTATGCGATGAAACCGACTGGAAGTCCATCTGAGCTTGCTACAATTTATTGTAAAATAAATTGTCCGATCTAAATCAACGACAATTATCGTTAATCAACGATGATAGTCCAATGTGAGTAAAACTCACCAACTCTGAACAGTTCTATTTTCACGTTGTATTGTTAGAACTGTTAAAATTGTCTGTTTGACCATGTGTTGATTGTTTGATTGAACTGCTAGTCAGTTAGTGAAAATTATATATATATATATATATATATATATATATATATATATATATATATAAAAACTGTTAAATATTTATATATTGATTCTACTATCAGAATAATTTATATTGAACTGAAAGTGATGATAATCATATTGTGTAACATCTGTGGATGCAGGGAGACAGGTTGGAGGAATCCGACTGGATTCCTCAACAGTTATTTTATTGTTTTTCATATATTATTATATGATGTGATATAAAATTTGTGGGCGATTATATGTGCTTGGATGATATTGAACATCGTGATTTGATATGATTGAATACCATAACATACCGGAATGTTGGTAAGGAATAATTTCAAAGGGATATTGAAATAAAAATATTTATAAATGGAATATTTATAAATAAGGAATATTTATAAATTTGGAATATTTATAAATAGGAGATATTCAAAAAGGAAATAATTTCAAACCATTTTCTTTTTTAATGGAAAGGCCTGTGTGGCGGGTTTGGGGATTTTCCCGATGCTCCCGTTACAAAGGAGGTTATGGCGAATTTTTCAGAGAATTTAAGGAGTTAGAATATTTCAAGAATAAATTTGAAAAGGAAATATTTGTAAACCATTTACAAATAGAATTGAAAAGGAAACGTTATAAAAAGGAAATCATTTTTAAAGTGTAGAACCGTTATTTAAAAGTAAATCTTTTCAAATGAATAAAACATTGTTAAAAAGGAAATCTTTATAAAGTGAATAAAGTATATCGAATATGGTATTCGAAAGGAGTTAAATCGAATATGGTATTCGATGGGAGTAAATCGAATATGGTATTCGAAAGTTAGTAAAACGAATATGCTATTCGAAAGGGGTTAGTCGAGTCGAGTTAGTTGAATAGAGTTAACTAGTTTAGTAGAGTTAACTAGTTCAGTAGAGTTAACCAGTTCAGTAGAGTTAACCAGTTCAGTAGAGTTAACCAGTTCAATAGAGTTAACCAGTGAGTTAAGCAAGTCAAGTTAACCAGTGAGTTAAGTAAGTCAAGTTAACCAGTGAGTTAAGTAAGTCAAGTTAACCAGTGGGTTAAGTAAGTCAAGTTCACCAGTTGGGTTAAGTAAGTCAAGTTAACCAGTTGGGTTAAGTAAGTCAAGTTAACCAGTGAGTTAAGTAAGTCAAGTTAACCAGTGAGTTAAGTAAGTCAAGTTAACCAGTTGAGTTAAGTAAGTCGAGTTAATCAAGTCGAGTTGATCGAGTTAGAGTTACTCAGTTAGAGTTAATCGATTAGAGTTAAAATGAACTAGAGTTAATCAAATATAGTTATTTGAGACAGAATTAGTCAAACATAGTATTCAGGGTAAGTTGTCATCTCGTACGACTGCTAGCGAAATTCGCAGGGCTGTAAACAGCCTAAGGCGGTCAGATGTTGCCTAAGGGAATCAGGCGTAACATTGTGATCGTTGCGATCTTGAGTCAAGCGAATGGAGTTAAATCGAATCTAGTTATTGGATAGGAGTTAATCAAGATGAGTTAAATAAGTTAAGTTAATTGAATCTAGTTATTCGATAGGAGTTAATCAAGATGAGTTAAATAAGTTAAGTTCATCGAATCTAGTCATTCGATAGGGGTTAATCAAGTTAAGTTAAATAAGTTAAGTTAATCGAATCTAGTTATTCGAGAGGAGATTATCGAATATAGTTTATTCGAAGGAGTTATCAATTATTAGTTATTCGAAGTGAGTAGTCGAATATTGGTTATTCGAAGTGAGTTAATCGAATATTAGTTATTCGAAAGGGGGAGTTATCAAATCGAATAGATTAAAGGAGTTAATCGAATATAGTTTATTCGAGTAGAGTTAGAGGAGTTATCAAATATGGTTTATTTGACAGGAGTTAAGTGAATAGTTAGATTAATCAAAGTAAATTAGTTAAGTTAAACTAAGTGAATTAGTTAAGTGAATTGGTTAAGTTAACCAAAGTGAATTTGTCGAGTTAATCAAAGTGATTAGTTCAGTTAATCGAGTTGAATTTGTCAGTCGAGTTAATAAATGGAGTTAGTCAAACCAAGTAAAACCAGTTAGAGTTAATTAATTAAGGTTGACCAGTTAGAGTTAATCAATCAGAGTTAATCAAATAGAGTTAAGTAAAATTAGAACTGACTAGAGATTAGTAAATTGAATGGTTTTCTAAGTGTCTATCTGATGTTGGTTTCGGCCTTCGGGATTTATACTTAGGGAATTGTTCTCATACTAGTTCACAGTCAGGGACTGATAGTTGGGGAAGAGTAGTGATTTGTAAATAAGCAAAGAGAAAACGTTTTCCAGTGTTAATAACATATATTTTCTAAACATAGAAAATAAGGTAATGTGAATATATATATAGATATATGTTGATGATTTACCGATATAATTTCCATTTGGAAATAATATCGTTGTTTGCACACTTGTTTTTCTTTGATGGTTAAATCACAGACTATCGAAGTTTTGACCATTTTAACGTTCGTAATATGGAGAGACCGGTTGGATTATTACCCAAAGAACCACTCTGTATTGGCATAAGCGTGCGAATCATATATGCCAAATATAATTGAAGACGGAGTAAAATGCAAGGGCTGTTGTATAAGTCTTAGATAACAGTGACTAAGATGGATATACTGAATAGTGCCTTCGGTTTGTCCAGTCCCAGGACAACTTGTATGGACGAAGGTCTGACAGAGTATATCCAATGGATCGCATAAGTTGATCTGTTCAAACGTATTCACGTTTGGTGGCGGAGGAATTCGTTTCTCTAAGCTGTATACCCGTGTTACTTTTGGATAAATCAATTTGTGATTTGGCGGGTATGGCGATGTGACATTCTAAGTGAATGAGGATGACTTGTGTTGATGAATGTCTGACAGAGTATTTCCAGAAAGGTCACGTACATTGATTTCTTCAACTATACCAAGAGTGGAAGCGGAGAAGGAAACTTCTTTAGCTAACACGTAACGTACTGTTGTCGACGCCAATTAGTGATTTTCGATGGATCTGACAATGTGGCATTCGAAGTGAATCTGATGTAATGATAAAGCATAGCTTCTAGCCTCATCAACCGGTAAATGACAGAAATCGGGCAGGCAGCATGGCTAAGTCGGTCGCACCGAAGTAGGGTGTATAATCACCTATCTAGAGAATATTCATTTGTTTCTTAAATCTATCAATGCTGTCCCATATATATACGGGAAACGGTTGCTAATCCCAACCGTTGGTGATATACATTCGATACACTCAAGCAAAATGAGTGGTCGGTCATGTGTGGCCGGGTTGCAAGATGTTCTTGTTGAACCCAGTGTATTCCTCTCTAGAGGTACACTAGCAGGAGGTGGTTCCATACCTTTTCATAGTTGGAAATCCATTATCCAATACGTGCTTGCGATTTTGATTGTATACTATATATGTAGAACGTGAGATGAAAGCGTTTCTGCTAGTCGATATCTATTTGTACATAGATATTATTATAATATCAAAGGTTTTTGATATAAAGATATTTTGGATTCTCATAAGGGAAAAACCCGTTTCGTTCTGCGGTGTGGTCTTATGAGATATCGTTTACTTGTTCATATAACTGTGTTAAACTATTTTACTCACACCAGTCCCATGACTAGCTCGGAGTTTACTTTGTTGTTTTCCCTAAACTCTTGGGTGCCTAAATTTGTACGGGCAGTCAATTAGTCGGGATTTACATATATACTTGAAGAGCTGGAGCAGGAGGCTTCTGGATCATATAGCTATAGTTTATTTCCGCTGTGTTGTAAGTGCTGCACTCTGATAAGTGCTATTGTATACATAACTGTTATATTTCAAAGTTTTGTTATATATTATATGTTATTCGTTCTGCTGTGAGGTTCGTGTTACTCTGATGTTGTGTTCTTCTTCTTCTTCTATTCTAAGTTTCTATCTTATCTATCCTCACCCTCTAATTTCTTTCATTAATTAACAGGATTTTTCGATGTTTTGGTTATCGACATCGAGCTTATGTCGATAACCAAAGTCGCCGAAAATCCGGGTCGTTGCAATTGTAAGCGGTCAAAGCGACGACGGTGGGTGCAATAGTGTGGGTTCTAACGGAGTGCGGGCGTGCACACACTTCGGAGCAAACAAACAGGGCACTGGGGGCACCAGTAGTATAACCTATGTATTCTAGAATTGTGTCGGGGCCGCCACCATGGGTCTTGATACACCCCATGGTGGGACCAGCATAGGTATCTACAATATTTGGGGGCTGTATGACACATATGTTTATGCGAGTAGGAGCCGATCTTTTTAAAATGGGGATCACCTCACCCTCGGCATGGGGTGCCAGTTAGAATAAGCTCAAGTAGGTGCAGAGATATAGTGTGGGTGCGATAGTACATTCGATTCTAAACGACACTTCCTTAGCTTGTGATACTTTCCTGTTTTCAGTTTATATCTATCATGCCCTTTTTCTTAATCACATACTGAAGAGTCACTAGATTTACTCAGGCTTTATGTCTGACTCTATTTTCTTTTCGTCTTCTTTTCTTTCGTCCCCCCCCCCCCCAAGGTCCACAGGGAGGAAACAACCCAGCTTAGTCAGACTCTTTTGCAAGCTTCAGGACTGTAGATGTATGGTTTGAATCTCTTTTGCTCGGATTATAGCTTTGGATATCACTATGGGGATTTTTGTTAACTTATTTATGTTTTATGCTTCTTTAATAATCAAGACAGTAATGAGGTTGTAATGTTGGAAGTATTTTGAGACAATTATGGAAATGTTTTGTATGAACACGTATTGATGAAATAAAAGCCTGTTTGTTTTCCACTGTTTAAAATATGTGTATTTATATCTGTCTTGTGTTTATATATGACTTTTACTTATAAACCTCCACCAAAGTTAAGGCATTCCCTTTGTGAGTGACCTTAATGGAGGTGGGGTGTTTCAACTGTCTATGATACACCAACCAATGCGTGTATCAAGACCCTCACATGAACGTACTGTCCACTGTAGGGCTGTCAACGGATACACAAAAATCAAAAATCCGTCCGCATCCATATCCGAAAACCGGATAAATATCCAACTTCTGAAAAATTGGGTGCGGATGTGGATATAAAGACATCCATATCTAAAAATTATCCGTCCGAGCTTATTCAAAATTGTAGCTTAAATTGAATGCATTTTAGTACATCAAAAGATATAAATTTATTGTTTTATTAAGTTTGAAATTCATATTTTATGCATAAAATACATATTAATTGTTCAAAATTATTTATTATCATCATATTAGTTAATTTTAAACAATTTAATAACCAACGGGAAGGCAAAATATTTATATTAAACTTGATTTTTTTTTCATTAGTGCTTCTTAATTTGTCGATCACTAGCGGATAGGATAATTGTCCGATATCTGTCTGTATCCGCGAATATGGATATCTGATATTCAAAATTGATTTTGGATGTGACTACGAATACAAATATGGCATTATCCGTATCCGAAAGTATGCACTGACAGCCTAGTCTACTATTGTAACAACCCGTCTGGAATCGACCTAAATTTCGACCTAGGAAAGGCCCATCGAAACTTAGAACCATTCTAAATGGGTCACTGATTCGTGTAAGGATTACATTTGCATAAATAATATACACACAGATACTTCGAATGGAAATCTCACATAGAAGAAAGAGAAAATACAATATTGAAATAAGATGTACCCCTTAATTCAAAAATCACATAATTCCACCACAACAGTCAAAGTAACATCTGCTCCATGGGTACATCAAATAATCCATCATCACAAGTTTCCAAAAGAAATAAAGCAATAACTACTAATAATAGCATAACAACTTCGTCTTCTTCTTCAGCTCTAATCATGACTTCGTCCATGGATTTTACCCCATCTACTGACTTGTTGGATATGTTAAGGAGAGGGGTCAAAACATAAAGTTCCGTGCAACTGAAATATGGTGTTAACTTAAAGTCCATACCATATATTTTTAGCAGGTTACATGTGTCAAGGTATGTGTACGCAGCACACAACATTCACACAAACACCAAGTATCTAACCAATGAGGTGGATATCCAAGTCAATCGCTCATTAGTGTTTTTTTAGGGTAAAGACCCAATGAGGTGGACATTCTCGGTCACTTATGGCCCGATTAAAGGTTGATCCTTATGATCTATTATAACCCTGAGGAGGACCCCTAGCCCCTTAAGATCCTATCCTAGTACATCAATGTTCTTAAGTCTATACTCTCAATTATAATATAAGAAGTTGTATTGCGAACGTTAATACTTAACTGATATTATGGTAGGATACCTATGTCACTTAAGACTTCCCTTAGATAGATGGTGAGCATGCAATGGCCACATATCTTTAATAAACCAAGTCTGTCCTTAGTTTAGCGCTTACAAGCTTCTAGAGGAAGTGAACATCCCCGTGAAATACCCTACTCCATTACCGCTTATGCCTAACCACTTTTAGAGAAAGAGGACCCAAAGACTTCGAATCTAATAAGGGTGGGTCCCATGACTTTGGTTCCTCTCCAAGGAATAAACCTTCGGAAGGATACTAGTCCTAACCACTTAAGACCCAAATTAGATAAGAAGAGAGTTAGCCACTTCAGACCTTCTTAAGGCGTAGTAAACTTGCCTATTCTCACACACAATATACTTCTATGTATAGTTATACATATATACACACACTAGACCTCTCACATTAAACCGTATACCTATAAATGCTGGATATGTCGGGGGGTTTCGGGCAGGCTTCTACTATAAGTTGGTTTAACCTCGTGTCCAGTGTACTAAGTTTGAATGGCCCATGACACCTAGACCTCTCACATTAGTTGGGCCTACTTGTGGTTGCTGGATTTGTCGGTCGGTTCCGGGCAGACTTATACCACAAATTACAACTAACTCCCTGTCTGTGTGTCACTATTAATATATGGAAAGCCATTCTATACACACACAAGCAATCAATATACATATTTATAGGGACATTTTAAATTCGAATTCTAACCTAATCGCATTTATTACGTTAATATAACGTTAATTACATTTATATAGGTATAATAATTATAATGCCTAAATAACATTATTATTCGTATGAACGAGAGAACGTTATAATGAGATCAAATTTCCAATTTGTCTTGATTAAGGTATACAAATTATTTTTTCCATATCTTGACCGCTACAATTTAGGCATGATGGCATAAGAGTATAATAACATATAGCAGCGAATGGAAAAATAAAATCATACATACAAACTTGAACTTGCATCCTAGGCTTATTGGGAAGATTTCAATAATGGATCAAAAATTGAGTATGACATACACATATAATATATAAATGTATGTTTATAAATTCCACTTTATCCAAATCACCCCTTTTTGGTGGTTTGTACGTAAAAATGTTTACATTTGATATATTTCAAATATGAATACATTTGGATTCAAAATAGAATCCAAACCTAATCAAATCATGGAATAACCAAATTTAAACCCTTTTAGGTTACAATCAAATGTTTACATAAGGGTGAATTACACAAAGTAGGAATAACAATAGCACCCCTTCATTCTCGATCCAATATTGAAATCAAAATCCATAAAATCAAATAATAATAAATTAACAATTCATATGTAAACATAAGATAGAGGATTTGGGGATTCTAGTATTGATGTTACCGATTTCCAAATCCTCCTAAGCATAGCTATCAACATGTCAATCTGTTAAGAAAATAGAATATGCCTAAGAACACAATATTCCACTCACAGATCTAAGGAAGAACAAAGACGATTTCTTATTGTAGATCTAGATCTGTGCTTAATCTTCACGATAAATGTGCTCAATCCTCCTAATATATATGTAAGAAAAATATTTTAGAATCTTATATATATTCTAAATTACAGAATTCATACTAAATCTATGTGAATTAGAAAGAAGATAAGAATAAAGGTTAGAGTAATAGAAGAAATTCTTAACCCTTTTTTTGGAATTTAGCAATGGTAGAAGGACAGCATGGAGGTAGACAGAATAGAGTGTCTAAGATTTTGTAGATTACTTAGATTTAATACAGGCCTTTTATTTATATATATTCCATTAGAAAACCCTAACCAACATAGATTCGTTGGGCTGTTCAACCGCCAGACAGTCGACATGTGTGGTCGCCTAACAGTCGGCACCCCTCCAAGGGGGCGGTCGACCTCCTGGTCATTGAAATGCCCAATGAGCATTGTTGAGCTGAGGTGTTTATTTTAATTAATACATTTCTTTATTTCTTAATATTTTTCCTTACATAAAATATTCTTTGTCCCCATAATCTTATCCTTAGTTTGATTTTCAAATTCTCCCTCTTATATTTAAATATATTTTGGACATATATATATATTATGAAAATAATTATATATATAATATATATAATAATTATATAATATATATATTTTCTGCGTTTTACCATCCAAATTCATTTGCTTATAACTTTTGCATATATTGACCATTTTCAGCATATTATATATGAAAACGATTCAGAATTTCGCCACGAATTCAAATAAAGGTTTTCGTAGCCAAATTCTTAAAGCTGCAAAAATATCATTTTCCAGTCTTATTATTAAATTATTTACTTTATTCATTATTAATATTTATATATTTTACTAGGTGTTACATTCTTCCCCTCCTTAAAATAGATATCTTCCCGAAATCTGTTTGAAGGGGAGAAAAACACAATTCGCTCGAAACATCCATGTTGTACATCCATGTTATTTGTAAACCATCTATAAGCATCCATGACTCACAGTGATTATGAACTTAAGACCCACTAAAGTGAGCTCAGCCCTATCATGTAGATGTAATAAGTGATGCAATATGTACGCAAACAACCTAATTATGCATACATTTCTATATGAGTGCGCTTGTGCAATGGTATTGCATCCATTTCCTAACATCCAATCTTGCAATCGCAATGCATCTATAAACGTAAATTTGAGGAAGACTTACCCAAGACAAGGCGAACAGTTTTGTTGCGGAGTCCCATGTGCTTTCTGCAGGATCATTTCCCCATTGTACTTGGACAAGGCGAACGGTTTTGTTGCGGAGTCTCGTGATTCCATTCTCTACAATCCTTGCAGTTGCATGGGCCACCCTGGACTCCCACTCGAGTTTTTCTATGTCCCCAATTTCATCATGCCCAAGGCCGATAGTAGAATCATGAAGGCCTTTCCTGAGATGAGATACATGAATATATTATGGATTCGGATAACCGCTTGGGGAGATCCACTTGATAAGCCAAAGATCCTATCTTCTCGATGACAAGAAAAGGCTGACTAAACCTGGGAGCCAACTTCCCAGTCTTCCCAAACCAAACCGCTTTCCTAAGAGGGGATAAATTTATGAACACCAAGTCTCCAACATTAAACTCAAGTTCCTTCCTTCGCTTATCTGCATATGATTTCTGACATTCTTGGGCTTCCTTCATCCTCTACCTAATCAAAGATATCTTCTCCGTGGAATCGCAGACGAAGACTAGTCCGAGTAGAACCTTGTTGGTAGTTTCTCACCCAAAAGTTGGCGATTTGCATGGCCTCCCATAAAGCGCTTCAAAGAGGGACATACCAATCGTCGTTTGAAAACTGTTGTTATAAGTGAACTCTACGAGCGGTAGGTGCTTCTCCCAAAATACTACAAGGTCGATGATGCAAGCTCTGAGCAAGTCCTCCAAGATTCGATTTACTCTCTCTGTATGTCCATTGGTCTGCGGATAATAGGTTGCACTTAGGTTAAGGGTCGTTCCCAAGGCTGCTTGTTGGCTTCTTCAAAAATTTCTTATGAACAAGGGTTCTCTATCACTCACATAAGTGATGGGATACCGTGAAGTCTGACTATCTCTTTGACATACAATTGGGCCGACGAGGTTGCAGTCTTTCTCTTCTTGACTGGTATAAAACGGGCGCTTTTGGTTAAACAATCTACCACAACCCAAATGGCCTCATTACCCTTTTGGCTTCTAGGAAGTCCATTTACAAAGTCCATGGAGATATGTTCCCACTTCCACGTGGGGATCTATAAAGGTAGTAACAGTCCTCCGAGCTTCCCTTGCTCTACTTTCACTTTTTGGTATGTTAAACATTTCGCCACAAATTCAGCTACATCTCTCTTCATTCCATCATAATGGAGATTCCTCTTTATATCCTTGTACATTTTATCTCCACCGGGGTATATGGTTAATTTTGACCTATGGCGCTCCTCTAGAATTTCTTTCCTCAACCCTTCATCTTTGGGGACGTGAAGTCGTCTATCCCAAAGTAAACTCCCATCATTGCCAATCGAATATCTAACCGAATGGGGAAAAGCCTCCTTCTTTCCCACTTTCTCCTTTATGCTTATTAATTATTCGTCAAGGTCTTGTGCACTTTGAATCCTCTCTTTTATAGTAGGCCTAATAAACATAGGCCAAGAAAACCATTATAAGTGGTTGGTGAGGGTTACAAATTAAAATTATAGAGGAACTCTAATTGTTTCCATTCTATGATCGCATTCAAAGTCGCATGTTTCCTACTTAAAGCATTCTCCATGACATTCCCTTTTTTTGGGGGTACACTAAATCATGAAATCAAATGAGACAATATATTCCATCCACCTTTGTTGTCTCAAGTTTAGCTTACATTGAGAAAATAAATACCTTAGGGATTTATGAAAGGTAAAAAGTTCAAATTTCTCCCTTAAAAGATAATGCCTCCACATTTTAAGGGCGAACACTACTGCGGCTAACTCAAGGTCATAAACTGGGTATCTCTTCTTTGGATCCTTGATTTTTCTACTAGCGTAAGCTACTCCTCTTTGCATAAGGACCGCTCCTAAACTGGTCCCACACGCATCGGTGTAAACTATATACAATTTTGAACCTTTGTGGATAATTAGGACTGGCGCGCTAGTTAATACTTCCTTTAATTTCTTAAAGGCTATGTCACATTTATCACTCCAAGAAAACACCAAATTCTTCTTTATTAATTGGGTTAAAGGAGTAGCAATCTTTGCAAAGTATTTAATGAATTTCCAATAATATCCGGCAATCCAAGGAAGCTTCTCACTTCCGTAGCATTTCGAGGTTTCCTCCATTCCTTGATTTCCTTGATCTTTACGGGGATACGACCAAGCCTTCACTTGACACAATATGTCATGAAAATCTTACATCTCCCCTCTAGAAATGGCACTTCGAGAATTTTTCTTTCAATTGGTTATTTCTTAATATCCCTAACACTTGTCTTAAGTGATCTTTATGCTCTTTATGGTCTTTTGAAAATATAAGGATATCATCAACGAAGACTACCACAATTTTATTTAAAATGCCTCTAAACACTTTACTCATGAGGTCAACAAACAAAGCGGGTGCATTCATTAGTCCGAAGAGAATAACTTCCTATTGGAACAATCATCTGGCATCCTAAATGTAGTTTTGTCCTTGTTGTCCTCCGTAATTCTTAACTGGTGAAATCCAGTAGCAAGGTATAATTGGGAAAATAGTTGGGATCCTCCCAAATAGTCAAAAAGGTCATCGATTCTAGGCAAGGAGTAACTATTCTTTTTGGTTAACTTATTAAGTTCCCTATAATCGACCTAAAGTCTTAAAGATTTGTTTGCTTTGGTGGCAAACACAATAGGTGCACCCCATTCTGAGGTACTTCGTCGAATGAAACCTTTTTGTAACAATTCCGAGATCTACTTATCCAACTCCCTTCTTACCTTAGCGCCATGTACCTTAAGGGTGGTGCTACAGGTCTATCGTCTTTCTCTAGGTCAATACAAAAAGAGATTTCCCTGTGGGGTGGAAATCCCATGACTTCCTTGAGAACAGCCAAGAACTCACAAACTATAGGGATCGAAGACGGTCCTTCTGAACTAGGAGATAAGGAATATAACAAGGTTTTACCCTTATTCTTAACATTACAAGGAATACTTAGGCTATGTCCTCCTCGGCTCCTAAGATGAACGATTCTCTTATTGCAATCTAGGACGACTCCATAAAATGATAGCTAATCCATACCTAGGATAAGGTCATACCTCATAATATCCAAAACATACGGTTCGCAATGGAACTCGACGTCGCTGATCTCCAATACTAGGTCATTGCAAAACAGTTCAAGATACTTAGATCCTCTGATAGGGTTGGCCACCTCTATCAGACTATCGCAGATAAATATGGGAAGGTTTAATAGATTAATTAGTCTCTTAGAGATAAAAGAATGAGTCGCTCCGAAATTAAACAAGGTGCATGTAGAATTTCTTAAAAAAGTAGTTAAACCTTCAAGTGCGGGCTGTCCTTGGTATTTTGGGGGTCGACTTTGAATCGGTGCTACCTCTATTGCATAATTTTGGCCACTTTTTATAACTTTGTGCTTTGGGAAGTCCTTAGACATGCATCCTTCCTCATGGAAGTTGTAACACTTTCCTTTGAATTCCTTCTTCGCCAATGAGGTCCCACAGTCCTTGGCCTCATGGCCCTTGCGGTTGCACCTTGTACAAGTCTTTGCTTCCTTTTTGAATTTTCTCCCCTTCTTCTTGTTCTTCCACCATTCCTTTTTCTTATTCTTGTTGTAACTTCCTTATCCTTTTTCACCTTCTTTCTCCTCCTTGGAGCCTTCAGGTGTGCATAGGATAGCTGTCTTTACTAGGGTTTCAAAAGTTTCCCTAAATGTTACTTAGTTTAATAAAGTTTCCTTCAATGGAGAGTTAAGCCCTTTAACAACTCTCAAGGCTTTGTTCATGGAGGTGTCCACAAAACCTCTCCTAAACTTACATAATCCAGTAAACTTGGCTACATACTCTTGTAAGAACAAGCTTCCTTGCTTGAGGTCATTTTCTCCCTTGGTAGAAACTTTTCTTCGAAGCGGGTTTTGAATTAAGTCCATGTAAAAATCCGGCCCTAGTTCTCTCCAGATATTAAATTCCACCATTCAAGGGCCTTTCCTTTCAAGTGCTTGGCTGCTATTCTTCTTTTCATTTCATCGGGACAGCCGATAGCTTCGAAAATTCTTTTGCAGTCCATTATCCAAGATTGGGCATTAGCAAAACCTTCCTTTCTAGAGAACGATTTCTGTCCAAGATTCGTAAAAGTATTGCAGAAGCAAGAAAAGTAAAAGGCTACCTCAGTTGTAGGTGTAGCTGGGGATGGATTAGCAGCATGGACCTATTCAATAGTATAGAGATACTATTGAAAACATTCTTCCAAGTATCGGGGCCTTGCCTGGTTACCCTGCTCAGTAGGATTTTCAGTCATTCTACTATCTAAAAAGAAAAGAAGGAATCCTTTAGTGGATACTCCTAAGATAGTATATAAGCTGAAAAAGGAAGAAAATGATAAAGCTGCCCAGTGTAAATACATATGGTTATTGAGGTAAATATACTTTATGTATATAGTTTAAAAAAACTTTTTCAATATACAAATATGCCTATCATACGTATAATTCCCTTATAATCGGCCAACCTATGCTCTGATACTAAACGTAACAAGTCGCCCAGAATGGGCCTAAATTTCGACCCAGGAAAGGCTCATCGAAACTTGGAACCATTCTAAACGGGTTGTTGGTTCCTATAAGGATTACATTTGCACAAGTAATATATACACAGATACTTCGAATGGAAATTTCACATTATTGAAAGAGAAAATATAATACTGAAATAAAATGTACCACTTAGTTTAAAATTCACAGAATTCCAACACAATAGTCAAAGTTACATATGTTACATGGGTACCTCAAATAATTCATCCTCACAAGTTTCCAAAAGAAGTAAAGCAATAACTACTAATAATTACATAAAAACTTTGTCGTCTTCTTCAGCTCCAATCATGGCTTCGTCCATGGCTTTTACCCCATCTACTGACTTGTTGGATATGTGAAGGAGAGGGGTCAGAATATAAAGTTCTGTGTGACTGAAATATGGTGTTAACTTAAAGTCCATACCCTATATTTCTAGCGGGTTACGTATGTCGAGGTATGTCTTTGTAGCACACAACATTCACACAATCACCAAGTTTCTAACCAATAAGGTGGATATCCAAGTCAATCTCTCATTAATATTTTTAGGGTTATGACCTAACGAGGTGGAGCTTCTCGTCACTTGTGGCCCTATTAAAAAAGGATTTTTTTGATCTATTATAACCTTGAGGCAGACCCCTAGCCCCTTAAGACCCGTTCCTAGTACGTCAACGTTTTCAAGTCTATACTCTCAATTGTAATATGAGAAGTAATATTGGGAATGTTACTACTTAACTGATATTACGGTAGGACACCTATGTCGCTTAAGACTTCCCGACAATTGGTGAGCATGCGGTGGCCATATATCTTTAATATACCAAGTTTGTCCCTAGTTGGGCCCTTACAAGCTTCTAGAGGAAGTGGACATCCCCGTGAACTACCCTACTCCTCTACCGCTTATGCCTAACCACTTTTAGAGAAGGAGGACCCATAGACTTACTTCAAATCTAATAAGGGTGGGTCCTATGACTTTGGTTCCTCTCCAAGGAATAAACCTTTGGAGGGATCCTAATCCTAACCACTTAAGACCTAAATTAGACAAGAAGAGAGACAACCACTTAAGTCCTTCTCAAGGTGTAGTAAACCTACCTATTCTCACACATAATAGACTTATATATATATAGTTATATATACACACACACTCTAGAATTCTCTATCTAAACCGTATACCTGTAGATGTTGGGTATGTCAGGCGGTTTCAGGCAGGCTTCTACTACAAGTTGGTTTAACCACGTGTTTAGTGTACTAAGTTTAAATGGCCCATGGCCCCAAGACCAATCACATTAGTTGGGACCACTTGTGGTTATTGGATTTGTCGTTCGGTTCTAGGCAGACTTGTACTTCAAATGGAAACCGACCTTGTGTCTATATGTCACTATTAATATATGTAAAGCCATTCTATACGCACAAATAAGAAATAATTATATATATATATATACGGGGACATTTCAAATTCTAATGCTAACCTAATCGCATGTATTACGTTAATATAATGTTAATAACGTTGGTTAAGTTTATATAAGTGTAATAATTATAATTCCTGAATAATGTTATTATTCGTATAAACGAGAGAACATTCTAACGAGATAAAATAGCCAATTTGTCTAAATTATGGTATAAACGTTAGTTTTCCATATTTTGACCACTACAATTTAGGCATGATGGCATAAGAGTATAATAACAAATAGCAGTGAATGGAAAAATACAATCATACGTACAAACTTGAACTTGCATCCTAGGCTTACTGGAAAGATTTCAATAATGTATCAAAAATTGAGTATGACACACACATATAATATATATATATATATATATATATATATATATACATGTATGTTTATAAATTTCGCTTTATCCAATTCACCCCTTTTTGCTGGTTTACACATAAAACATTTACATTTGATATATTTCAAGTATGAATACGTTTGGATTTAAAATAGAATCCAAACCTAATCAAATCATGGAATGACCAAATTTAAACCCTTTTAGGTTACAATCAAATGTTTACATAAGGGTAAATTACACAAAGTAGGAACAACAACACCCTTTCATTTTCGATCCAATATTAAAAACCAGTTCGTAAATCCAAATAGCAATAAGTTGACAATTCATACGTAAACATAAGATAAAGGATTTGGGGATTTTAGTATTGATGTTATCGATTTCCAAATCCTCTTAAGCATAGCTATCAATATGTCAATCTATTAAAAAAAATAGAATATGCCTAAGAACACTATATTCCACTCACAGATCTAAGGAAGAACAAAGAGGATTTCTTGTTGCAAATCTAGATCTGTGCTTAATCTAAGCGATAGACGCGCTGCAATCCTCCTAATATATATGTAAGAAAAATATTTTAGAATCTTATATATATATATATATATATTCTAAATTCCATAATTCATCCTAAACCTGTATGAATTAGAAAGAAGATAAGAATAAAGGTTAGAGGAATAGAAGAAATTATTATGCCTTTTTTCTGGAATTTAGCAATGGCAGAAGGACAACATGGAGGTAGATAGAATAGAGTGGCTACGGTTTTGTGGTGTGATATGAGAGCCTATATATAGCTGCTCGTTTGAGTGTAGGCTGTTAGATTACTTAGATTTAATCCAAGCCTTTTATTTATATATATTCCAATAGAAAACCCTAACCAACATAAATTCATTGGGTTGTTCAACCGCCAGGCGGTCGACCTGGGCGATTGACCGGCGGTCGACATCCCTCCTAGGGGGCGGTTGACCTCCTAGTCGCTGAAACGCCCAATGATCGTTGTTAGCTGAGGTGTTTATTTTAATTAATATGTTGCTTTATTTCTTAATCTTTTTCCTTATATAAAATATTCTCTGTCCCCATAATCTTATCCTCAGTTTGAATTTCAAATTCTCCCTCTTATATTTAAACATATTTTGGACACACATATATATATATATATTACACAAATAATTATATATATATATATTCTGCGTTTTACTATCCAAATTCATTTGCTTATAACTTCTTCATACATTGACAGTTTTCAGCATATTATTTATGAAAACGATTAAGAATTTCGCCACGAATCCAAATAAAAAAAATTCATAGCCAAATTATTAAAGCTGCAAAAATCTCAATATCTATCCTTATTATTAAATTGTTTATTTTGTTCATTATTGATATTTATACATTTTACGAGGTATTACAACTATACCCCGAGTCTCGTAATAGGGCTGCACTCAATGCACGAAACTCGGTCGGGAGCTTTCCATATCCGTAAAAGTCCGCCGCGTAAGGACTATAGTATAGATATTTAGGGTATGGCTTGCATTTTCATGCTAGCTATGGTCCTACCTTGAGCCCTCTCTCAACTAATGAAAGACTACATTAATAACCAAGTGACGTACCCTAGCAAACAATTTAACATCCAATTTGGCATGTCCCACAATAAACGTCTCGGTAATGAAAGATCGATGGTCTCTAGGTTTAGCTCTAGTCTTTCCATGTCACACTAACTGCCAATGACAAGTACCCGACAATCACTATCCTGTATTGGTCTTAACCCGCCTTTCCCGAAGCAAATCGTCGAATCACCCAACGTCATCCGCCGCAACCTTCTGATTGCCAAACTAAAGTTGCTGTCAAGGTATACTCACCAGATGGTACCGCGCAGACCAAACCTCTGCGAGTACAGCCTGAGCATGCACCGCACAGAGGACCACCACAAAGTACCCTACCACATCCCTCGGAAGCCACATGCTTCCCTCCAGTCCCACAGAGCAATTAGACAGAATAACGAAGCAGAAAACCAAGAAGAATAATCGAATGGATGTGCTCCTCTCCTATCTCCAGACACCACGATGATCTACCCGTTGGGTTCTTCACCTTCATGCGTGTAGACTGGTCCAAGCGCATCACACTAACATGCTATTAGATGATAAGTCTAACCTTTTAATCACGCGCTTGTCTTACCTTATCAGATTTCCAATTAACTTGATAATCCACATATTATCTTTGTATTCAAGTTGTGAGGTGTTCTCCTAGTCCCTTATATCTCAAAGGAATGGACCCCTCTCTCTTATTAATCCAGTGATTTAACTTAACCCGTTTTAAGTTCATTAATAAACCCAGAGACATAACATGTTATTTCTTAGATTGTAATTAAGAAAGTAATCTACAACCCCTTTTTATCACCATGTCATTTATTATCCAATTTCATGTTTATAAGTTACAATAACATGCTTTACTTAATGTATAACTAAATATATCTTTCCCTAATTACCATGTTTTATGTTAATATGTTATTTAATATGTAATTAAGTACAACTTATTTCATTTCATAAGACTACTTTATTCTTTCTTATTTAACTGTAACCTTGTCTTGCACTGTCATCACAACCTGTTGTTGTTATTTAATTATCAACTTAATTCTCTTAACTAAGGTTTATTAATAAGTTGTCCTTTTCATTTGTTATAATTCCACTTGTCCCTAGGCCAAGCCTTTACATATTATTTACATTCTCATTTATATAATCAATAATAATGGATTGTAACCCACGTTCATTACATTTTCCCTTGGTTTTTTTAATATCAACCAAAATTTTACGGTTGTAACAGCCCTTTTATTTACCGTCTTGCATATTCTTATTATTTCAGGAAAATATTTCACATTCCTCATTATATTGATTAGTGGAATGATATAAAGATCCATTTCCATAACATACATCAATCAAGACCCGTAGTTGCAAGCTATCTCTTTCATTTTCATCATGGACATACATATATCTTTCTATTTTATTAGTGTGCAAAACGGTAAATGAATCCCTATTTCAAACTAATCTCTTTTTCCTTCCTTCCTTCTCTTAAAACTACATTCTTAGTAATTTTTCTGTTATGGAAATGTATCAATTTTCCCAAATTCATCTAACCTGGTCCACTACTATTTTCCCCTTCTTATTTTCTGAGTTAGATGTAATTTACCATTTCCAATTCACTGTAAATTTTCCATACAAATTAGGCACATGTATTTTTTTCCATCATTCTCAATTTCATTATAATTTGATTTATAATATATCCAATTTGTCATTAAACAACATTTTCAGTAACATATTCACACTTATTATAAATTCCACAATTTCAATATTACATAAATTCTAAATCTAAACACAAGATGAATAGAATAGATTTGCACAACAACATATTCTTAACACACTTAAAAATAAATCATGTTGTAATTACCACAAATTACAGTTATTTAACCTATTTAAGATTATCGGGGAAAGTAAATGGAAAATATACCGTTATTCAAAAGGTATAATTCTAAATCCACTCACCTAACTCCTTTCTAATCCTTGAACCTGATTTAGATCTGTGATTCTGTGGCCTTCCTTACTAAATCTAGTAAAAAATACCCACGAATTTACAAATTTGATACAAAAAGAATAAGGGAAGAAAGAAAGAAACCAAGATAATTCAGATTCACGGGATTTACCTCAGGTTGACAAGAAATCTGAACTCCTATATTGTAGATATGCATTCTTTGTCTTCAAATTTTGAATCAGAATGTCCTAAAGCTAATTTTCTAATTTCTGGAAAATTTGCAGAGGATGAAAATGGCAGAGCCTTAGCGTCGTCTTAGAAAATATGAGTTGGGGGATAGGCCCTGCTAATCCATTTATAGGTGTATAAGAGATTCTGGTTCATCGGATTCGACAATATAAAATCTGAACCGTTTAAATTAGAAAATCATGTCACAACACAAAACCGATCTGGCCTGGGTGGGTTTATGTCGGCCCACTTAGAGGTGGGTCGAGCCTATGGTCGACAGATGGGTCGACCCATGTGAAGCCTAGGTTGAACCATCTCCTGGGTATTAAACCTGTTTTTTTAACCAATTTTATTTACTGATTAACGTTAATATTAACGCTTAGTTTGTTCTAAATATTACTTACCTAAATTACTATTTTCCACTTATAACACGTCTTTAATTTCAAATTTCAAATTTCAAATTTGTGTACGTATAAACATGTACAACCTTTTTTTTATTCTTTACTTGTTAATAACTTTCCCATACGTTCCGTTTTGTGCGAGTCATATATTTAAATGGATCAGAAAATTTCCACAAACACAATGGTATATGTTTCAGGGCTAAATTATGAAACTATAAATATCGATATTTTCGTTTATTATTTATATAAAATATGGGGTGTTACCTTTGTGGGCCATAGCAGATTCATCAGAGCATGTTGATCTCACTAGGCGCATTTATTGCAGCATTACCTATCAACTGAGGAATGATGTTCTCAGGAAGATCGAGACCAACAGTGTTGAAGACAAGAAGGGTAGACTTCATTGTGAGGATACCTTGAGGAATACCCCTTGATGTAGGCATAGTATGGAGATCCTTTAGTGGCAGGTCTACAATTCTCATCAAATGGGTATGCCTTGATTACATTCATATTAACGGTATTTTGAAGACAGACGTATGACTTTAAGATTCGGTGGTTGCCTCAGCATAGGGAGCAGGCTTCATGGTCAGGACCCAGTAAGGATAGTAACCATTCAGATACCTACGTCATTGGTTAAAACGAGCACAAGAAAATGTGGGTTAAACCAAATGACAGTGGTTTTTCACTATCGAGACATTGTATGAGGTCGCAACGATAATTTTTTGTTTAGTTTGTTTGTATTAGGGTAGGGACTAAATCCATTTAAAGAGCCTTCCATTAATTGAGGGGTGGCTACATAGGGGCACAACCATGATAGAAAGAGACAGACTTAGTTTAACATCTATGACTCCTAGTAGTACCTTTTTGAAGATTGTAATAAATACCCTACTAAGTTCTGCAGTGAGCCCCAATCATTCCACTAATTAGCTGAACTTAGATCATAAGCAGAACGATTACATGTAGATCCTCGATGTATGTATCAAGTGGTACATTGTGGATGTCTGAGCATTGGAGAGGCCAATGCAACACAGTTTCACATTTTCTTATCGGATGATAGAACATCTTTATTGTAGGACTTACGAAGTTTCCCTTTACATATGTAGTAGCAGCACTCAAGAGATACAATGGAGACCTGTAGAAGGAGTACTATGGGTAGTATCAAGATATATTAAGCACATAGTTATACAGTGCCGGCCCTAGGAATCTCGTTGCCCCAGGCGACATTTAAAAAAACAATATGGCAAAATGTACGTCAAGGGTAAGATCCTTGTTGCCAGGAATCGATCCCAGGCTGGCTAGTCATAAGCTACATGCTTAACCACCCAACCATTATACCTTTTGCAACTTCTTACCCCTCTATTATATTTGTTCAATATTTTCAAAAGTATATAACATTTCTGGTTGCCCCCTCTGCCACCTCTGATGGTGGTTGCCCTAGACGAAGATTTCCCTTGACTACCCCTTGGGCCAGGCCTGTAGTTATATACATATAATTTGGTTTGGTCCCCCTCCCCCAACAGTAGACCTGTACAATTATGCCCATTGGAGGGAGTATTGTAAACCATAAGAACCTAATATAATTAAAAGTATAAATACGACAGTATATGTAGTGTTATTCAAAAAAGCATATAATTCTAACCCCCTCCTTATAACAAACCCATAGGTTATATAGACTGTAGCGATTTTCCATCTTAGCAACACCTGTTACTTACTGTCATTGTTATGGTAAGTATTTACTTAGTATCATATTTTGTTCAGTTTTGTTGTGATACATCTATTTGAACTCTGATATATTAATTTTTTTCCTTTCTATAGGATACCAGAAAACTAATTCGGGTTTCATGGGAACTGGATTTTAGCGTTTTATAAAAATCTAGACCCATTGGAATGTGGGTTGTTACATTTAGTATCAAATCTCAAGTTTAGGATTCCAATATAGATAGAAAGTTAACATATTTGTATTTCTAAATATAAATATTATATATATACCTAGATCCATGAAAAATCTCACTTTTTAAAGGAAACGACATCTGGAAAAACAGCAGTAGTGTTGTACATCAGGGATACGATTTTGACTGGTAAGCCCTAGAGTGGATATATTATAAGATGTACAATAAGTTTTATATAAAATGGAGAATCCAAATGTTGACATCTGGAAATTGATAGTGTTTTAGATTAGTGGGTTAGATAATAGATCCTTAGAATATATGTTGAAGTGGGAGAAAATTGTTGAATTAGGAATATATATTTATTTATATTTTGCACCGATGGCTCTAGTAACATATACCAATTTAGAATTTATAGTATTGGAGGAATTAGTGATAAAAAGAAATTAGACTGGGAGAAAATTTATTAGGTAGTAAGATTTGACAATGGAAATTAAGTACCTGCTTTGAGTCTAACCCCAAAATTAAAACTTTTTAAAATTTGAGAAAAAAATGTTGTGGGGAGAGTGTTCGAGATTTAAATTTAGAACCTTAGATGAAACAGCCCACCTCCGTTAAGGTCACTCACAAAGGGAATGCATTAACTTTGGTTAAGCATTATAGGCAAAAGATACAGATAATTTACAAAACAGACATACAAACAGCGGAAAAAATGAAATCATTTCATAAGCAGCGTGGTTCAGTCAAAACATTACAACCATTGTCTCAAACCCCAACTTCCAAATCATTACAATGAAACCTCTGGCTTGATTCAAAACTCCAAATACATAAAGAAGCATAAAACAGTAGTAAAGCAACATAAATCCCTAATAAAAGTGTAACCACATCCATAGCCCAAGAAAAGAGAATCCAAGCAATACAAATACGATCTTCAAGCTGGAAAAGGTCTGAACAAAGCGGAAGTATTCCCTCCCTGTGGACCAAGGGGAAGGGGGGAAACAGAAGAAAAGAATATGAAAGAAAACGGGTCAGACATAAAGCCTGGTAGGCCCAGTGATTTTCAGCATGTAAACAAGAAAAAGGATCATGACATGAATAAACCGAATAAAAGACAATACCATAGTAACAAGGTAACATAAGACAAGATAAGGTAAGATAAACTGAATATGCTATTGCACCCATTTCTATTTCTCTACACCTACTAACAATTGTTTCAACTAGCCTCATGTGTTCATAATAAAATGATCCCTTTATCGATCGGCTTCTACTCGCATGAATTTATTACTTGTGTCATTCGGCCCCGCTTGTTTGTAGATACCTGTGCTGGTCCCACCATGGGGTGTATCAATCCCTATGATGGCGACTCGACGCAATTCAAGATGCACAGTGTATAACTACTAATGCCCAGTGCCTGATTTTTCACTCCATAGTACATGCACGCCCGTAGTCCGTCGGAACCTACACTGACGCACCACCTGCCGCTATTTTGACCGCTTATAATCAGTCCAGCAATCATGCCCCACTCTGCCTAGTTCAGGGCACCGTGATACATCTATGTGTGTTACTGCTGAAATGGGTCCATGTTGCTATGGTTTCCTAATCAACATGTTATAACGGTTAAGTGTTCTCAATTTAACCTAACCCCATCCGTTTGTTTAATTAACATGTTGCATTAGTTAAGTGTCGCTTATTCATATGTTATTTCACCTTACCATTCTTAGCATGTCTGTTCATTGGCATTAATTAAATTGTTAATGCACCAACCTCTCACATTAGAACTGTTGTTTGCGGTTGCTGGGTGTGTCGGGCGGTTTCGGGCAGACTTCTACCGCAAACTCATTCTAACCTCGGGTTTTGGGCTTGATGCGCTAACCTCTCACATTAGACCTGTTGTTGCGGTTGCTGGATGTGCCAGGTGGTTCCGGGCAGTCTTATACCGCAACTCAATCTGACCTCGGGTTAGACATGTTCATCTTTTATCCAATTTACATATTTACCATTCATGTCCAAGTCTAGATTTTTGTATGCCAATTATCCACAATTGTAGTCAATTCAAGTTATGTCCAATATAGTGGTTATGTCCAAAATTACTCCAATAGGTTATACCCAATTCCACGCGTTACAATAGCATGTACAACAAGATTCAACAAGGTTTCCAAATTCCAAGTACTCATAAAATAAACCGGAAAGCGGATAGAGAAGAAACATAAGAATTGACATAAGGGAAAATAGGCATGCAAAGGTGTACCAAACACAAGAATCATGGTTTCAATAGGCATGTTGTACATTAACAACGAATATGAACAAACTAAGGAAAATACATCATAGGTATACAGATTCGATAGGATTGAACATAAAGAAATTACTAATTTGATGTACAACATGATAGGTTCAATCACAACATTCTCATAGGCATAGGTAATTTCAGATTTGACAAAAGAACAAGCATGAATCAGAATTGATTACCTTACAATTAGGCATAGTGTTAGATTCGATTCATTACTGTCATGATTTTTATTATGTGTTCAAATCTGAATAATAATTGAACTTGTAGCGATAGGATTAGAAAAAGAGAATTAGTTGACGTTGTAGCGATTCTAATCTTTCTTTTTTGATTAAAGCGGAAAACCTTTTCTTCAATTTGAATCTCTCTAATTTGATTTCTAGTTTGGAGAAGAAGGAGGCTAGGCTAGTTTAGAGATGGACAGCATGGAGGCACCATAGAATAGGGTTATGAGGTTAGGGTTAAGTTTAGATATGTATTTATAGATGTATTAGACAAACTATGGCCTTTAGATTAACATAGGAGTCATCAGAGCCATCCAAACCGAAGAGACACGTCACCCAACCAACCACAACGCGACACATAAGCCCTAATCCTTCAGAATTCGTCACCCAGATCTGGGAAGATAGGGGTCGACATCCCTATAGGGGGGTCGATACCCCTGTCGACACCCCCAGGGGGGTCGACACCCTTGGGCGGGATTTTCCCCGCTCATCTTTTGTTGGCTGATTTTCGAAATTTGAATTTTTCTGATTTTTAGTTATTATTTAATTTAATTCTGCTTTGAACTAAAATCTTCTAAGCTTCATAACTTCCTCATACGGAGTCTGATTTACGCAAACTCTGACTCTATTCCGACCAGAATTCTGAGATGAACGCAATGGTGCTACCCAATTTACTTAATTCCTGCTTTTGGAATTAAGTATTCTTTAATTCATTATTTTAATATTCATAAAAAATACGGGGTGTTACATTCTGCCCTCTTTAAAGGATTTCATCCTCGAAATCTCTAGGTTAAGAAGAATGTATCCTAGCATCCAACATCCATCTACTTAACCATCAATCACAGACATCCATAGTCCTAAAAAAAAGATTTCTAATGCTTTCATGATCATATGCATAGTGTGTGTATATGTCCTTACCTATGCAAAATCAGGCGGTCTACTGATTCAGTTGACCCCCTTAATATGAATTATGTCAGTGCCATGAGTCCATCATGTATGCATTTATTCCTAATCATACTTTATAACTTCTACATGAGTGCACAATCATTCATACAAATGTAACATCCATATGATAACACATCAAGTTTCAATCCATATACAAATACATATATGCATATGCAATATGAAAGCGACTGAGCCGATCTAGTACCTAATGTGTATGTATATGCATCCACAAGCAACCACTTGCAACCATCAATCATAACATGTTTCAAATACATGTTTACATTCATTGGTTTCTACTTAAGGATCAAGAATAGGACCGAGGAGATATACTTAAAAGATAGATACAAGCATGCATAAACTTAAGAAAAAGAGATCAAGGATGTACCCTCAAAATAAAAGGGTAGGATGCACGTATCTTGCCTTCAGTCTCCCAAGTCGCGTCTTCTTCAGCGTCATTCCGTTGTACTTTAACTAGCTTGACCTTACGATTGCATAGCTTCTTAACTTTTGTTCCCAAAATACGAGTTGGAACTCTTCTCACCGTCGCTTCTCGTTCCACTTCTACTTCTTCTAGTATGCTCAGCTCCACCACTTCCATAGACTCATTAAAGCACTTTCGTAGATGAGAAACATGAAAAACATTATGAACTCCAGCCAATCTTTCGGGCAACTCTACTCTATAAGCCATCGTTCCAATCCTCTCAATGATAGGAAATGGCCCTACAAATCTTGGTGCCAATTTTCCTACCGATCCAAAGCGAACGACATTCTTCAATGGAGATACTTTAAGGAAAACCCTGTCTCCAACATCAAACTCAAGGTCAGTCCTTCTTTTATCAGTGTAGGACTTCTGTCTATCTTGTGTGGTCTTCATTCATCTTCGTATTAAGTCCACCTTCTCTGAAGTCTCTCTGATCATGTCGGGCCCAAGTATGAGCTTGTCTGTAGATTCCCACCAACAAGTTGGTGATCGACATGGTCTTCCATATAAAGCCTCAAAGGGTGCCATGGTGGCTTGGTAGCTATTGTTGTAGGAGAACTCAACCAAAGGAAGATGGTCGTCTCACGTTCCTCCAAAATCAAGAATGTACAATCTCAAAAGATCTTCAAATACTCTGTTCACCCTTTCAGTCTGGCCATCGGTTTGAGGGTGATAGGCAATGCTTAAGCATAGCTGTGTGCCTACAGCCTCTTGAAAACTCTTCCAAAACTCACTCGTAAAGATAGGATCTCGATCACTTACTACGCTAGAGGGTATCCTATGCAGTTGAACTACTTCTTTAAGATAAATGGATGTTAATGATGAGGCAGTCCTCCTACTCTTAATAGGTATAAAGTGAGCGCTTTTAGTGAGCCTGTCAACTATTACCCAAATATTGGTATTGCCCCTTCTTGACCTAGGTAACCCATCTATAAAGTCCATTGAAATGCTATCCCATTTCCACTGTGGGACCTCTAGAGGATGAAGCAAACCACCAGGCTTCTTCTGCTCCGCCTTGACTTGCTGGCATATTAAGCACTTAGAGACGAATTTGGCTACATCCTTCTTCATGCCATTCCAAAAGAAAACCCTTTTTATGTCTTTATGCATCTTGTCTCCACCTGGGTGTATGGCCAACTTAGAATGGTGTGCTTCTTCAAGAACTGTCTTCACCAAATCCCTTTCTTGTGGGACACATAGTATTCCATCCCGTCTTAACCAACCCTTGTCATCTATGGAGTATCTATTTAGGTGACTAGAAGTCTCACCTCTAATTAACTTATCCATCACATCAACTATCTAAGGGTCTTCACGTTGCGCGGCTCCTGTTGAGTCTAAAAGCGTAGGCCGCACCTATAGCGATGCTAACAAACCAGGTACAAACTCAAAGGAGGGTCTAAAGTCAAAGGTTGCTATGTACTCCAAGTTTTGCCTTTCTACAAAGAGAGGACTTAAGGTCAGCCTTTCCTTACTTAAGGCGTCTGCTACCACAATACCCTTGCCAGGGGTATAAGCAATCTCAAAATCTATTGAGGCAAGAAATTCCATCCACCTTTGCTGTCTTAAGTTAAGATCTTTTTGTGAGAAAAGGTATTTTAATGATTTAGGTAAACAATTCAAACCTTTCTCTTAGTAGGTAATGACGCCATGACTTAAGAGCGAAAACAATGGAAGCTAGTTCCAAATCATGAGTTGGGTAGTTCTTTTCATGTACCTTCAATTGCCTTCCTCCATAACAAAATACCTTACCTTCTTACATCAAGACAACACCTAACCCCGTGTCGCATGCATCTGTGTATACTGTAAAAATCTTACTTCCATCAGGCAATGTCAGAATTGGAGCTGTTGTTAGAGCCCTCTTCAATCGTTGGAAATCAACATCACCATCCAAATCCCAAGAAAAAGTTAGGTTCTTCTTCGTCAATCTAGTAAGTGGGGCTGAGATCTGCGCAAAGTCTTTAATGAACTTTTTGTAATAGCCCGCTAGTCCGAGAAAACTTCATACTTGGGTTGCATTCCTTGGAATCTTCCAATCTTGCACTGCCACTACTTTTTCGGGATCCACAGCTATCACTTCTTTGGACACCACATGTCCAAGAAACCTTACTTCTTCAATCCAAAAATGGCATTTGGAGAATTTATCTTTAAGCCGATGTGCTCGAAGAATATCCTTAACTTCCCTTAAATGCAAAGCATGTTCTTCCTCACTTTTTGAGAAAATCAAAATGTCGTCCACGAAAACTAATACAGATTTATTAAGGAACTCCCTAAACACCCTACTCATCAAGTCTATGAAATAGATGGGTGCATTTGTCAAACCGAAAGGCATGACAAGCCATTCGAAGAAACCATCCGGAGTCCTGAATGCAGTCTTATCTATACTGTCTTCAGCCACTCGTAGCTGATGAAATCCGATAGACAGATCTAGTTGGGAGAAAACTGATGCACCTACGAGCTGGTCGAACAAGTCGTCTATTCTTGGAAGTGGGTGCCTATTTTTCTTGGTCAGCTTGTTTAGCTCTCTGTAATCCACGCATAGGCGAAGTGAACCATCTGCTTTGGTTGTGAACACTACTAGTGCACCCCATTCAGAAATATTCCGCCTTATGAACCCCTTTTCGATCAACTCTTTAACTTGCTTGCTGAGCTCCTTCCTTTCCCTTAGAGGCATGTGTCTAACGGGTAAAGTAACTGGTTTTGCATTATCAACTAGGTATATGCAGAAATCTATCTCTCGCTTTGTAGGTAAACCCTTCACTTCTTCAAAGACATCCGAGTACTCACAAACTAATAGATTGCAAATTTCAACAGACGCATCTAGAGATTCTAGGTAGCTAAGCATAACAAAATTCATAGGATTATAAGAGATTTCGAGAGTATTACCGAGGCGAGTAAAAATTCTCTTTTCACAATCGAGGATGGCACCTTTACTGGATAACCAATCCATGCCTAGAATCAACCCATAGCCCGTGAAACCCAAAACATAAGCATTGCAGCTAAACCCAGCGCTTAATATAGAAATTTCCAAATCCAAACAAATCATTGATAAATAAGCCGAATCCCCAATTGGATTTGAAACAACCATGGGATACTCTACTGTACTGGTATCTAGGTGCGGAGATTCAACTAAAGCAGTAGATATAAAAGAGTGCGATGCGCCAGAATCAAAAAGAGCACGAACAGGATGACTAGAAAGATAAACTAAACTCTCAACAGAAATATTTCTACCTCTTGCTTGCGTAGGTGCTGTGAGAGCATGAATCTTCCCTCCAGAAGTAGATCTGGTCCTCTGCTCTTGCCTTCTTGGGCAATCCTTAACCATATGTCATGCCTCGCCGCACTGAAAGCAACCACCCATCTTCCTCTTCTTCTTTCTGCAGTCCTTAATCAGATGTCCAGGTATGCCACAAAAATTACACTTCCACTTGTATTCTTTCCACCCTTCTTATAATCTGTCTTCTTATTTTGCGATTCCTCCACTTTCTTATTTAGAGGTTCTTCCATCTTCACCTCTTTCTTCTCGCCCTTGCTTTCCCTATGCAACAGTACCATGTCCACCAGTCTCTCATAAGTCGCGTCCATAGGTACATGGGACATAGCTAGGCCGTGCAATGGCTCATTTAAACCTTTAGAGAAACGGAGAGCCTTTTTATGTGGAGTGTTTACCAACTCCAGTCCGAATCTAGCCAACTGGTTGAACTTGTTGACGTATTCCTTAACCGATAGGCTTCCCTGTTTGAGTGCTAAGAACTTCTCCATCTGTATGCTTTGTTCAGCTTGCGAGAGGAACTTCATCCCAAACCTCATTTTGAAGTCCTTCCAAGTGTCAACAGGTCTCTCAGCATTAGTAACTTCCCATCAGAAAGATGCTTTGTCCTTAAGTAACCATATAGCCAGCCGTATCTTCCGCCTATCGTCCACTTCAAAGATAAAAAACCGATCTTCTGTTTCCTTGAGCCAGTTTCTTGCTTCCACGAATGATTCAGTCCCATTAAAGTTCTTTCCGCCCATAGCTCGAAAGTCCCTACATATCTTCGAGAAAGCATTCGAATGCGGAGGAGGAGGAGGAACGGCGTCCGCAATTGGGGGAGGAGGAGGAGCAACATCTGCGACTGGGGAATGAGGAGCATCCGCTTGTCCTTCAGCGGGGGCCGTAGCCTCTAAATACCAAAGGAACCAGGCGGGTACTTGCACTCCGCCTGGAAGATTAAGATTCCCATACATGCTGAAACAAAAAGAAAAAGATTCAAAACAAAGATTAGATAGATAGTGCATATGGCTTTGGGGAATATGCCTTTGAAATAAAATAACACTTTTCTTGAAAATGCTTCTATAAAACTTCTTTTTGAAAAATAGTTTTCAGAAACTTTTATCTGATCTGGTAACCATCAGCTCTGATACCAAGTGAAACACCCCACCTCCGTTAAGGTCACTCACAAAGGGAATGCATTAACTTTGGTGAAACATTATAGGTAAAAGATATAGATAATTTACAAGACAGACATACAAACAGTTGAAAAACTGAAATCATTTCGTAAGCAGCGTGGTTCAGTCAAAACATTACAACCATTGTCTCAAAACCCAACTTCCAAATCATTACAATAAAACCTCTGTCTTGATTCAAAACTCCAAATACATAAAGAAGCATAAAACAGTAGTAAAGCAGCATAAATCCCCAATAAAAGTGTAACCACAGCCATAGCCCAAGAAAAGTGAATCCAAGCAATACATCTACTCTATTCAAGCTGGAAAAGGTCTGAACAAAGCTGAAGTATTCCCTCCCTGTGGACCTAGGGGGGAACGGAAGAAAAGAAGACGAATGAAAACGGGTCAGACATAAAGCCTGGTAAGCCCAGTGATTTTCAGCATGTAAACAAGAAAAAGGATCGTGACATGAATAAACAGAATATAAGATAATACCATAGTAACAAGATAACATACGACAAGATAAGGTAAGATAAACTGAATATGCTATCGCACCCATTTCTATTTCTCTGCGCCTATTAACAATTGTTTCAACTAGCCTCATGTGTTCATAATAAAACGATCCCTTTATCGATCGGCTTCTACTCGCATGTATTTATTACTTGTGTCATTCGGCCCCGCTTGTTTGTAGATAACTGTGCTGGTCCCACCATGGGGTGTACCAATTCCTTTGATGGCGACCCGACACAATTCAAGATGCACAGTGTATAACTACTGATGCCCAGTGCCTGATTTTTCCACCTTGGAGTACGTGCACGCCCGTGCTTTGTCGGAACCTACACTGACGCACTACCTAACGCTATTTTGACCGCTTATAATCAGCCCAGTAATCATGCCCCACCCTGCCTAGTTCAGGGTACCGTGATACATCTATGTGGGTTACTACTGAAACGGGTCCCCATTGCTAGGGTTTCCTAATCAACATTGTAACAACCTGGAAAATCTGAACCAACTTAAAAAAATTTAAATTGGCTATTTTAGTGGATTTCAAATATTTAAAATAAAAATTTTAAATAATAACGACGAAAAGTAAGTTTGAATCGACGTTTGAAAATAAATATAATTAATTCTAATTATAAACAAGGCCTGAAATGGCGCGGTAGTTTCAAAATTTGAATTCAAATTTTGACTGACTATACCGGGTGCAAAACAAAACGGATTTGAGTGAAACCAAAAATATTTAAATCTGTCAGTGAATACCTTTCTAACGAATCTAAAAAATCTAAATTTCATAGTGGGAAGCAAAAGTTATGGCTAAATGAATTTTCAGAAAGGTCGTTATAGAGTTTATATAGCCCGTGAAAATGGCCATTTTGCAAATGACCTCAGAATTCGACGAAACCACTTTTGTTGGATCCGGGATGTCGAATTATTCTAGGTTTCAAATTTCATAATTTTTGAAGCTAGTATGTGAGCGTGGCGAAGGAAAATGTGTTTGGTCGATTACTATTAAATTGGATCGACCAGAAAAAGGCCATTTTTAAAACGGTCTCAGAATTCGACGAAACTAGTTTTGTTGGGACCATATCTTCAAAACATAGCTAGATTTATTTTTGGGGAATTTTTAGAATTAGTATGTAGGCCCGGCAAATTGAAATGTACGTTCAAATCAAATATTGAATGTTTTATATTTTAATTTGAAGGAAAACTGACTGAAACATTCGAATGGGCCTTCAAAACATATCCCATTGTGTTCGGAATAGGGGTATTTGGCTAGGGACTATAGTTGTTGGGATTGGATTGGTGTTCGTGTGTGAAAGAGGGTAATTTAGAGATTTAAAAAAAAATCTCATTGGTCAACGAAACCCTTCTCTCTCCCCGTAAGCCCCCGATCGACGGCGAAACTGCTTCCCTCCATTCCCATCCACTTTCCAACCAAACCATGCAAAATTAGCCCCTCCTCCAGTTGAGAATTTTGTAGAGGACATCCCCAGCTTCAAATCCATATAAAGGTTGTATTTTTTCATTGCA
The DNA here is from genome assembly GCA_030737875.1 of Allium sativum. Taxonomy (NCBI): domain Eukaryota; kingdom Viridiplantae; phylum Streptophyta; class Magnoliopsida; order Asparagales; family Amaryllidaceae; genus Allium; species Allium sativum. Next base: position 489,947,296 of record CM060913.1, read on the forward strand.
TGTCGAGGCCGAATCAACCTCCTGAAGTCGACGACTTCGAGCCGCCGCCAGAGCCACCCACTGCCGTCGAGTTCAACGAAACCCTCACCCCCTTGTGCGCCTCTCCAAGCTCTTCGCCCCTGCGAAGGCCGATCGTCGAATCACTGCGGGATTGGATCGAAATTCCTAAACCTAGTTTTGAACATTTCAGAGAGGTGTACAACAATTTTTATTTTAATTATGTTATAGCACTTTAAAGCGCTACGGTTTTTGATTTCACTGTAAAAATCATATCTTTTTCGTTTGTTGACGAAATTCAGTGAAACAAGAGACAGTGGACTCGTGTGGACATCTTCTACATTCTAGAAGAGACCGCATATTTTTCTGAGCCTTCGGCTATTTTTGGTGGAGTGGAACCCAATGTGAGATTTCTAAACTATAAACGATATGGAAAACGACGATGTATAAATTATATAGTCGATGTATGAGTTATATAAGCATTGTACACCTCTTGTATAAACGTTGTATAAGTTGTACGTTCGATATATAAGTTATATATGCGTTGTAAAAATTATATATGTGTTGAAATAGAAGTGAAATGCTTGTGTGTGTGTGTGTGTGTATATGCCCCTCATCAACAAACCATGGACGATATTTATTGGTTGTGATTGGTGTGAAAATTGGTTGATAGCGAAAAGTTGATTAGAATTGTTTGTGGTTGAAATTGATTGATTGTGTTTGAAAAATACCCGTTTGTGGTTGAGAATTATTTGGTTGAAACAACATAGGATTAGTTTGTGGAAATGAAAAAAAATATACATGCGGCCTGCGTGCGAATTAGATGCATGAAATCCCTATTGTCAAAAGCTGCGAGGCTTTAAGGTAGAGCGAGGAGCCGTACTAGGGACGGCCCCGGTTATAACTACCCTGCCGTTATGCTGCCGAAATTTTGAATAATATTCATGTGTTAGAATTATTTTCATGTGTTGAAACTATATTCGTGTGTTGAATAGAAAACCATTCATGTGTTGAATAGAAATTCATTCGTTGAATAGAAATTCATTCATTGAATAGAAATTCATGTGTTGAATGGTATTCGTGTTTGAAATATATTGTTTTATAATAAAAATCCTATTTTTATCACCTATATGAACTATATAAAATAGTCGTGTTTTGAAATAAATTGTTTTATAATAAAAATCATATTTTTATCACCTATATGAACTATATAAAATAATCGTGTTTGAAATATATATTTTTGCAATAAAAATCACATTTTTATTATATACATGAATTGTTAAAAATAGTGAAGTGTTGAAATAAATGTCGGGTGGATAAAAATATCATTTTTATCAAATGTATGAAAAGAATATAGTTGTGAAATCGAAGAATCGATTATATTTATATATCTATATATATATATAATTGAAATATATCGAATAACGAAGCTGCTGTTCGTGTTTTGAAACCGTAATTTCAAATGATTAGTGCGGGAGATCTGACCATCGGATTTTCCCGAAACCGAAACCGTTGGGTTCGCTTTGGAAATTTATTTCCAACGACACCAACTTTGTAAAGATCCAACAGTTGGATTGTCTGGAATGTTTAATTCAAATCTGAAGAAAAACAGCGCTAGAATCGATAATATTTATCTATATTTATATATAAATATAATTAAATTAAATCGAATAACGACGCTGCAGTTCGTATTTTGAAATCGAAACTTCAAATGAGTGTACCGGGAGATCCGACCGTCGGATTTTCCCAAAACTGGAACCATTGGATTCGTTTTGAAAAGATCTTTCTAATGATATAAAATTTGTGAAGATCCAACGGTTAGATTTTCAGATATATGTAAATCAAATCTGAAGAAAAACAGCGCCACAGCCGCGTTATGGCCCGAAGCGCCGTTTGAATGAATTGGCTATAAATAAATAACCAAAAATAGCGATAAATCGTTATAAAATATTATAAACGATATGTAATGGAAATAAACCGAATTTACCTAGTTTATTGAGTATTTGATGGTTGAATGTGAAATTATAAACTAACTGGAGGTTAGCTAAGTCGGATGGTTTCCTGGGTTTTGATCTGATGTTGGTTTCGGCCTTCGGGGTTAATATTTGGGAAATCGTTCTCTTACTAATTTACGGTTAGTGAATAATGAATTGAATGAAGCATATGTTGTGTTTGTGTAGCACTTGTTAATTATATACGCGAGTTGCTCAGAAAGACCGGGTTTATCCCATTCTGAATAACTGAATTGACGATAAGGAATCGAAGATGAAGACGGTGGTCGAAGACCGGAGATCTTCACCTCGTTTGGATGGTAACTATTGTCCTGATTAGGAGGCATTCTGAAATATGGATAATGAGTGGTGATCGTCCAGACGTACGTGGAGATCGATGGGTATGCGAGGTATATAGTGCCTCCGGTTTCGTTCAGAACCAGAATGGACTTGTAAATGGACTGTGTGTCTGACATTGGAATTCATTCTGTGTGATTGATAGCCATCAGTTGCATGGTGTGAATTGCCTGTGTGGCATGCTAAGATGCAGTGATCAAGGCTTCTGTTGAAAACCAAAGTCTTGTGGTGATGATCAAAGCACCGCCTGTGTGGCATAGCTTTGTGTATAACGTGAATTCGCGAGCCTCACATCCTGGTATGAACCATAAACGGGAGAGGACCTCAGGGAGGACATGCGTTTCCTTCTAGCTAGAGGTGGTGTCAGTGCTTGAACTGGCTGACATTTATATTACTTTCACCTATGTGGTTGTTGCTGTTGCGAGGTGCCTCGGATATATCGGTCGATCCGGGACCGATGGAGTCATTCGTTGGCTCATTTACGCCCCAAAGGGCGGGGAAACGTAGTGTTCAGGCATAATAATCCACATTGGTGAACAGGCCCTGACGATCCAAAGGGTTGATGCGTTCTGATCCTGAGACATGGGCTAGATTGTCTCGAATTCGGTAAGGACTATATTTTGCCTTGGTTCATGACAGAAATCCAATTTCCAAATACGACATCGTGCGGTTTTGATTGTAAACCCATATTTGGCGACATAGTGGCATGGGACGCTGATGTTGTCTATGATTGATACTTATGATTTGAAATTGTTTTTGAAACATATAAACACTAGTAATAATATCAAATGCTTTTGTTTTATTCGTATCAAGCATATTTGGCCATTATAAGGTAAAAACTCTATCCTCCGGTCTGCGTTGCATTGTGTGATGGGAACTGAGTCTTATAATGGCTTCATTTTTATAAAAAGCATTGCGATGTTTAAAATATTGACTTGTTTTAAAGCACTGGCAATCCAATGGAGTAAACCCGTTCCGCGAAAGTGGCGTGGTCCTGTGATTAGCCAGTTGTATAATGTGTTAAGTAGATTTCTCATACCAGTCCCATGACTGACTCGTAGTTTGTTTCACTTGCAAACTCGGGTGCCCCTCTTTCTACACGGGCAGCCTTATATTCAGGTTTTAGCAGGCTCTTTCTGGATAGCTGGAGCTGAAGATGGATTCTATCATTTATCTATTTTATGCTGTTCAGCTCCTATTGTACATATTATGTTTGTTTTCCGCTGTAGACATTTATGTATAGCTGAACTGTATTTATACTAAGTATGATCCTATATACTGTGTAACTCTGATGATTACGTTTATCCAGTGTATTATTTGTGCATTATCCAGTGTATTTATTTAATTCTGTTTTGCTATTATCTGTTTTTGTGGTATATTCCAAATATTACCTTTGCCACCGTCAGTACGGGGTTTGGGGTCATCACAAACATGTTATAACGGTTAAGCGTTTTCAATTTAACCTAATCCCACCCATTTGTTTAATTAACATGTTGCATTGGTTTCGTGTCGCTTATTCATATGTTACTTAACCTTACCATTCTTAGCATGTCTGTTCATTGGCATTAATTAATTTATTAATGTACCAACCTCTCACATTAGAACTGTTGTTTGCGGTTGCTGGATGTGCTGGGCGGTTCTGGGTAGACTTCTACCGCAAACTCATTGTAACCTCGGGTTTTGGGCTTGATGCGCTAACCTCTCACATTAGACCTGTTGTTGCTGTTGCTGGATGTGCCGGGTAGTTCCGGGTAGTCTTACACCACAACACAATCTAACCTCGGGTTAGACATGTTCATCTTTTATCCAATTTACATATTTACCATTCATGTCTAAGTCTAAATTTTTGTATGCCAATTATCCAGTCAATTCAAGTTATGTCCAATATACTTGTTATGTCCAAGATTACTCCAATAGGTTATACCTAATTCCCCACATTACAATCGCATGTACAACAAGATTCAACAAGGTTTCCAAATTCCAAGTACTTAAAAAATAAAACGGAAAGGGGATAGAGAAGAAACACAAGAATTGACATAAGGGAAAATAGGCATGTAAAGGTGTACCAAACACAAGAATCATGGTTCCAATGGGCATGTTGTACATTAACAACGAATATGAGAAAATTAAGGAAAATACATCATAGGTATACAGATTCGATAGGATTGAACATAAAGAAATCACTAATTTGACGTACAACCTGATAGATTCAATCACAACAGTCTCATAGGCATAGGTAATTTCAGATTTGACAAAAAACAAGCATGAATCAGAATTGATTATCTTACAATTAGGCATAGTTCTAGATTCGATTCATATAGTCATGATTTCTATTATGTGTTCAAATCTGGATAATATCTGTACTTACCGCGATAGGATTAGAAAAAGAGAATTAGTTGACGTTGTACGATTCTAATCTTTCTTTGTTGATTGAAGCGGAAAACCTTTTCTTCAATTTGGAGCTCTCTAATTTGATTTCTAGTTTGGAGAAGAAGGAGGTTAGGCTAGTTTAGAGATAGACATCATGGAGGCACCATAGAATAGGGTTATGAGGTTAGGGTTAAGTTTAGATATGTAATTATAGATGTGTTAGACAAACTATGGCCTTTAGATTAACATAGGAGTCATCAGAGCCATGCAAACCAAAGAGACACGTCATCCAGCCAACCACAGCGTGACACATAAGCCCTAATCCTTCAGAATTCGTCACCTAGATCTAGGAAGATAGGGGTCGAATCCCCTATAGGGGGTCGATACCCCTGTTGACACCCCCTAGGGGGGTCGACGCCTCGGGCGGGATTTTTCCCGCTCATCTTTTATTGGCTGATTTTCGAAATTTGAATTTGTTTTCTGATTTTTAATTATTATTTAATTTAATTCTTCTTTGAACTAAAATCTTCTAAGCTTCATAACTTCCTCATACCGAGTCCGATTGACGCAAACTCGAACTCTATTCCAACCAGAATTCCAAGATTAACGCAATGGCATTACCCATTTTACTTAATTCTTGCTTTTTAAGTATTTTTTAATTCGTTATTTTAATATTCATAAAAAATACGGGGTGTTACATTACAAGTTTTCAAAAATTTAATAGTTTGAATATGGAGAATTGCATAAATAATTTTGGAAAAAAGGGACAGTAGAGGTGTTTTAAAAAAAAATATAGATATATATTTTGTATGGGGATTGACAAAATAAGCGGAAAAGGATGCTAGAACTTTTGGAGTTTAATAAAGTGGAATGGATTTGCAATAGAGTAATTACTTTATAGAATAAGAACTAGAGTAATGTAATTAAAGTCTTAAATGTCTATATATATTTAATATGAAAAAATATATGAATTTTCACAGATAGGATGGGTTATAAAATACTTTAATCGTTAGAACAAGAAGAATTATAGGATATGTTTTTATGATTAGATAAGTTTGTAAGTAGACGTGTTTTGTTAAAGTGTTAAGGAAATGTGTAAAAAAAGAGGTGTTCAAAATATAGGTAGTGCTATCTATTTTGGCAAAGTAATGAAAGAAATGTTAAAAGTTTTCTTATTACTTTACGTGGAAGAAGAAAAAAATTCTCTTTAGAAAATTTCATAGAAATTTGATCTCAATAGTTCATCATGAAAAAAATGCGTAGTAAAGTAGATAATTAGCTCCAACTGAATTGAAGGGCATAACCCTTTGAAAAGATAAACCATGGTGAATGAATAGGAAGTAGTCAATCCAATCTGCTCCAGTTTTTAACTTTTAAGAGAAGTTTTTGAAAAGATAAATGTTAGAGAATTATATATGGCTTTGTGGAATGATTAAACTGTGAAAAAAGCGAGGGAGAATGGAAGCCAAACTAGACTTGTAATTATGAAGTAGATGTGAGTTAGCACCGTTATAAGGCTAATGGTAATAATGGATTCCCGTAGTGTGCTCAGAGCACTAGGCATAGCGTAAAGGAGCATTTTGGAATCTAAATAGACCATAAAATTTGAGTAGTAATTGTAGAAGGCTTTACATGAGGAATTAAGAAGTAAAAGTGAGAAATTATTAGCACTCAAAAATTATGGAACATTATACAAGGATAAAGTTAAAGTTAATTTTAAAACTTGTATAATTTATGTGGAAATGGAGGAAGATGGATTTCACATAATTATAAATTTAATAAAGGTTACATGTTAAGTGAAAAAGATTTGATAATGTGCATGAAAATTGAGCTCCTATGTAAGTCCATAATATAATGGCAAAAGGTTGAATTTACGAGCAAATGCCTAAAACCTATACAGTTGTAATATAAAGGAAACGAACTGAAAAAGAGAAAGCCTTGGTTTCTTGCAAATTAAATGACATAAGTTACAATTGATGAAAATATTAAAATTATATTACATTGCTTCATTGCGACGTAGGGGCTATTGGATTTAGACCAATGGGAACTTTTCATAGGAAACTAGAATAACATGGTAGTATGTATTATAGCATATACGAAAGATCTAGTCAAAAGGACTGGGATGGCAGTTCAACTAGATTTTGGAACATAAAGGGCTTGATAGTAGACAGAACTGTCTTAGGAATGATAGATGCCCAAGAGAGTAAAGTTGAGAAGCCTTTGGAAGAGATTAATAGGCTGCCTTGGAGACAATTTTCGAGCTAGAAACAATCCTAAAATTTCATATATGTAACCTTGAATTGTATTTATATTTTCTTTCCATTTATTAGTAGGTGCACATATAAACATTTTACGTTGGGTATTAAAAAAACAGTGCTTAGTAGTAAATTGCTTACGTATTTCTGTAATGATCGCTCAAAAAGAAAGTAAATAATATGTGTAACTAATAAGAGGCTAACAAAGGAAAAGAGAAACTGAATTGGACAACGATAGATCTAAATGTAAAAGACAATCAAAGTAAAATTAAAAACTTAAAGAGAAAAAAAATTCTTCGATTCTAATTTAGAAAAAAATTAGAAAGAAAAAAAATCTTATGTGAATTGTGCTTGAGAGAAATAGGTTAGTGAAGCATTGGGACAAGTTCCCAGTATAGGGAAAAGGGAGCATAAAAGTGAGGTGGAAAATTAGATCTTTCTGAAATTCGAAAATACAGAAGTTTCCTTTTCCCACCTCTTTCTTTCATAGTAAACCGATTTTGGAAAATAAGATCATTCGAAAATTAAAAGTTGTTTGGTTGGTTTTGTGTGCAAAAATTAGTTGAACTACGCTCTTATTCAATATGGGTGTGGGAAAAATTGAATGTTATTTTGAATTGTTAAAAATATTGCATTCAAGTAGAAATTGCAAAAATATGTAGGATGTGTTCATAATGTTTCTAAATGATTTTTAAAAGAAAGGAGCATTCATATAAGAGGTACCACTTAGAAATTCATTTGCACTCATAGATTTTATGATGTATTAAACTTTGCACAGGGACATGGATGGCTGAAAATTTGAATGCAAGCACGATATATGTGAATTATGCGAGGAATTACAGTCTTATCCATGCCAAATTTCGTAGATGAAATTTCCCAAAGGGTAGGAGAATGTAATACCCCACATATTTAAATAATTAAATAATTTCAATAATTATAAATAGCCAAAATAGATATTTCTGAAATTGTCAGAATTTGACCTCGAAAGTTATACCATTGTATTCATGGCGATTTTCTGATTAATTTACATATATAATATGCTCTGAGCGGAGTACGTATGAAAAAGTTATTGACGTTCGAAGTTCCATGTCGAAAAATAATTGTATATGTAAACAAATGTGTGTGTGCGTATACATGATTTTAATAATAGATAAATGTGTGAAATCCAAAATTTATGCATGCTTGAATTGAGAACTTGAACATGCACAATAAGTGGGAGTTAAATACGAAGTTAACGTTATTTAAATATAATGTTACAAAGATATTAATGGAATTAGTTAAAAAAATTAACTTTAAGTAAATGAAACATTATAAAATAATTAAGGGAGGTTCATTAAAGGCGAACGTTATTTAAGCATAATGTTATAAATTAATAAAAATAACGTAGTTACAAAACAATTAATTCACAAAAGGTAATACGCATGTAAATGCGCATGTATATTTTTATTTTAGACAAATATGTGTGCATGCTAATTCTATAACGTATGTTTGGATTTGAAAACAAACGGCCATCAAAAGCGGATTTAGATAAATAATTTAGGAAAATTAATTAACATTCTTAATTAACGTTTTAATTTTAAAAACAAAGAATTAAATATAACCGGAGAGACATCAAAAATATCCATTTAAAACGCGCGTGGGTCGACCTCAGTATAGGTTGGAACGACCCGAATATGCTAACTTAGCCTGTTTATTTTTGACGTGGACGGTTGGATTTTAACCTGTTTTCAATGAATGGTTGACATTGTTTTGAACATCTATAAACAAATGTGAAAGTCAAGCCTTCAAACGCATATTTTTTTGGATGAGCGCGGAAGCCGTATCACTTTTCTTTCTCCTTCAATTCTCCAGAAATCAAATATATAATAGGTTTAGTTTTCAAATTTAAGACCCAAAGCTACGAAATGTAGATTTTGGAAGAACTATCCAGATTTTGTTGTTCGTATGAGGTAAGTTCTACAGGTTAGGTTTTTTATTAGTTCATTTTATTTCTTTTTAAATTCAAATCTATAAACTCGTGTAAATTCCAATTTGTAGATCCAAATAGGTTTACAAAAGTGAAAGACTATGGATAATAGAACAAGACTTGAACCAGATCTGAAACATGGAATGTTTTATCCAAGTGAGTGGATAAGATATATATCTTTTAAATAATTGTATATAGTATCATTTAATTATTGTGATAATAAGATAATTTGACATGGTTAAACATGAATTATTTGTAGCAATTCTTTATATATATGTTGAAACCAAAAATATTGGATAAATTATACTTATATGTAAAAAAGAAATTATACTTTTAGGAATTCGGCTTGAATAAATATAAGTGATTGCGGGTTGAAGAATTGTAAGGAAAAAGTTCTATTCCCAAATATTGTAAATTTACTATTGATATGTAAAGATTGAGGATTGAATGTAAAACAAATATTTAGTGTATAAATTAAATTGGAAGTTACAAATAGCCTAGATTGGTTGGTTAGATATATTTACATAGTTCGATTTGTAAGAAAGATTGCAACTGTAATTGCAATAATAAAAAGTAAAAGAAGATGGATTAGTGTAAAATAAATATTTAGCTGTATTTTGAAATATCTTGTAGTTTAGAAATAAATAAAGGAAATATTTTGCAATTACGGATTTCTATTTGTAGGGGCGCTTTATATTAAATTGTGGAGGTAAATTTTAGTTAGTAACTAACCAAATGGAATAAATATAACTTCCTAAAGAAAGAACTTACAAAGACAATAAGCAAAAAAGTAATATAACTAAAAGATGTTTTAAAAAGAAAAAGAGTAGAAATCAAGTAAGATATTTGAAAGCCCAAAAAAAACAAATAAAGTTTATGATTAAGATCTGTTGTTTTGGTACAAATAATAAGAAAAAAAGAGATTATTATGATAAAAGATTTATGACAAGATAATATAGATTCAGATTAAGATTATCATAAAAAGTAAGTAAGAAAAGATGAGAATAGTGTCATAACAAAAGCATAAGAGTAGGTTAAGAAGGATAAGATAAGAGAAATTAAACACATAAGAAAAGACTTAGGCATAGGTCTAATATGTAATGTGAGATGCGATTGAAGTTGTCTGTAGTGATTCTGAAGGAATGCCCAGGGGCGTGGACTGCAGTAGATTCGTCATAGCACACTAATCACTTAAGGTGCATTTATAGTAGCATTCCCAATCATTCATGGACTGATGATTTTAGGAAGATCGAAACCAGCCATGCTGAAGATCGGAAGTGTGGACTTCAATGTGAGGATACCTCGAGGATGCCCCCACTCCAATGCAATCATTGCCAGGCATTCCATTAGAGGCAGATATGTAGTGCCCATCAAAATGGGATATCATAACTGCATTCATATTGAGGGTAGTCAGAAGACTGATTGGTGACTTTAGGATTCGTCGGTTGCCTTCGTGGCAGGACCCAATAAGGATAGTAACCTTTCGGATACCTGTCATCATCAGTCAAAAGGGAGCATGGGAAGATGTGCGTTAAACCAACATGATATTGGTCTTTCACTATCGAGATGCTGTATGAGGTGGCATCGCCAATTATTTTCTTAGTTTGTTTGTTTCAGAGCAATGCCTTAACCCATTAAGAGAGTCTCCCATTCGTTAAAGAGTGGTTGTTTAGGGCTATAGCCACGATAGAAAAAGGCAGACCTAGATTTCATCTGTTGGCTCTAGTAGTGCCTATTTGTAAATTATAGTAAATCCCCTACTAAGTTTTGTATTGAGCCCAAGTCATGGTTTTAGAAATGCAAAAATGCGGATATGGTCGAATGGTAAAAATTCCCTTAGCCAAGGAGAAGATGCAGGTTCGATTCCTGCTATCCGCTCATGATGAAGTGATGTACTATAATAAGAATAAAATACAATAACTAGAATAAAAAAACGAAAAATTCAGTAAAAATTCGCAACTCATTTTCCAAACTCAAAGCATATGCAAAACGATTACGTCTAGATCATCCAGTGGGGTAAATTGTGGTTGTTAGAGCATTGGAAAGTCTAGCACAGGCGTAGTTTCACATTTTTGTGATGGGACATATATATTGTAGGTCATACGAAAGGTTCCTTTACAGATGTAGTAGCAGCACTCTCTCGTATAGAGAAAATGGAGACCTGTCGATGAGGATACTATGGGTAGTACATAGATATATTGATCTTATAGTTACATATACACATATTTAGATTTGGTCTACTTAGGAGTAGATGGGTAAGATTTACGCACAGAGGCGAGAGTACTTGAAACACTCCAACTCCGTTAAGGTCACTCACAAAGGGAATGCCTTAACTTCGGGGGAGCATTTTAGGTAAAAGATGCAGATAAATTACAAGTCAGACAAATAAAGCAGCTGAAAATAAAGTCATTTTATAAACTATGTTGTTTAGTCAAGCTTTTACAATAGTTGTCTCAATCATACTTAAAAGTAATACATAGACTTCTGTCTTGATTTAAAAACTTCCAAATATAAAAGAAGCATAAAAATAACAATGATATTCCCCAGTAAAGCATGAACCAGCCGTAGCAGTGGAAGAGAGAGTCCAAAGTAATACATCGACTATCTTCGAGCTTGGAAAGAAAACTGAGCTAAGTGGTGACATTTCCACCCTATGAACCGGGGGGGGAACGGAAGAAAAGAGGCGAAACAAAACTAGGTCAGACATAAGTCTGGTAAGTCCAGTGACTTTCAGCATATAAATAGGCAAAAGCATCATGACATGAATAAACTGAATATAAGACAATACCGTGAGAACAAGGATAACAAGATAACATACAACTAGTATAGATATGATAAAGCAAGATAAATTGAATGCGCTTCTACTCTTTCTCTGCTTCGCTACTACATTGTTATTCTTATTTTTATATCTCTGCGCCACCTAACTAGTGTCCCAACTAGTAATCTATATAAAATGATCATATTGTAATGTGATCCCAATCACCGCAATTATGGTTGCCTTCAGGTGTACATCTATCGTGAGGATTCCACCTCAATCTGCCTAATTGCCATGAACATGTTAGATGTACCCTTACTACCCTATCGATCGGCTCCCTATTTATATTAATTTCTCTTGTGTCAGTGTCAATCATCCCTCTCTTGCGTGTAGAAACCCTGTGCTGGTCCCACTATAAGGTGTATGAATCATTATGATAGCAACCCGATACTATTCAAAATGCACAGTGTATAACTACTGGTACCCAGTGCCTGCTTTTTCCTACTCCGGAGTACGTGCACGCCCGTAAACCGTCGGAACCTACACTGACGTACCCCCTGCCGCTATTTTGACCGCTTATAATCAGTCCAATAATCGTGCCCCACCCTTCCTAGTTCAGGGTACCATGATACATCTATGTGGATTACTGCTGAAATGGGTCCCCGCTACTAGGGTTTCTTACTGGTTAAGTTTGTGGGCCTATATTTACTAATATTACCCACCAACCCGATACGTACTTAACCCTCCCACCAATTCAAGCATTCTTATTTAATGGTTAAATTTGTGGGCCTATGTCTACCCATATTACCCACCCGTCTTGATATGTACTTAACCCTCCCACTGATTCAAGCATGTTTATTTAATGGTTAAGTTTGTGGGCCTATACTTACCAATATTACCTACCCATCTTGATATGTACTTAACCCTCCCACTGATTCAAGCATGTTTATTTAATGGTTAAGTTTGTGAGCCTATATATACTAATATTACCCACCCAACTTGATATATACTTAACCCTCCCGCACATTATGCCATATTGGTTAAGTGTTGTCCATTCATGTTAACTTAACCCACCCATTCATCATGTCATGTTGGTTAAGTGTTTCTTATTAACTTAACCCTCCTCACTCGTTATTTTGGATTGGTTAAGTGTTTCCTATTAACTTAACCCTGTTCGTCCATCAAGTTATATTGGTCAAGTGTTCCTTGTTAACTTAACCCCACGTGTTCATCATGTTGTATTGGTTAAGTGTCATCAATCAATTCAAGTTAACTTAACCCACTAACTTATCATGTTACTTTGGTTAAGTGTTGCCTTCTCGTGTTAAATTAACCTTACCAAAAATCAAGTTATATTGGTTAAGAGTCTCCTCTTGTTTTAACTTAACCTTACCACAAATCAAGTTATATTGGTTAAGTGTTCCTATGAACTTAACCCTAGTCATCCATGTTATATTGGTCAAGTGTTCCTATGAACTTAACCCTGGTCATCCATGTTATATTGGTTAAGTGTTCCTATGAACTTTACCCTAGTCATCCATGTTATATTGGTTAAGTGTTTCTATGAACTTAACCCTAGTCATTCATCTTGTTCATTAACATTAATTGATTTATTAATGCACTAACCTCTCACATTAGATATGTGTTGTTATGGTTACTGGATGTGCCGGGCGGTTCCGGGCAGTTTTACACCAAATCTCGATCTAACCTCGGGTTTTTCTTGGGCATAATGCAATAACCTCTCACATTAGATAGGTGTTGTTGTGGTTACTGGATGTGCCGGGTGGTTCCGGGCAGTTTTACACCACAACTCAATCTAACCTCGGGTAAGGTATGTTCTTCTTTAATTTACACATTTACCATATATACCCAAATCTTGACTTTTCATGCTAATTACCAAATTCACCAAAACTAGTCATGTTCCAATTCTGAAGTTATGCCCAACAAAGCTAATTGCACATTATGGCCCTCAAATTCAATTTCAAGTTATTACTCAAAATAGGTTATACCCAATCTTCCCAAACTTGCAATAGTAGTTATGCCCAAAATCACTATGCATTATGTTTGGCGTCCCAAATTAATAGTTAAGCCCAAACTAAATTTACTATTCCAATTTACAGTTTATGCCCAAAACTAGGTTTTTCATGCCAAATTTCATACTTTGTCGTTCATGCCAATTCTAGGTTCAATATGTCAAATTACATATTCCATAATTCTTGTCAAATTATACCCTCTGATTACAGTGCATGCCAATTACCTAAAATCCCAATATTCACATTTAATAATTATCCATATCTTACTATAGGTTTTCATGCCTAAGCCATAAGTCACTATACCCAATAATCTCCTTCTTCCAAGTTGTAAACTATCATATATAATATGCCCCAATTTTAGGTCTTAAACAACAATATGTATTATGCCTTACATATTTACAGTTCAATTTACGCCCCAAATTCTAAGTCATATGTCCAATATATTTTATGCCTCAAATCTCAAGTCATATGTCCAATATACTTTATGTTTTAAATACAACTTGTGCTATTTCCTCAAATCTGTTACAAATCAGTTATGCCCAATTATACATAATTTAATACTTTTCCCAATTTTAGCGCTAGTCATGTCCAAATCATATATTATGCCCAATTTTAGCATTGGCCATGTTCAAATCATATGTTATGCCCAATTTTAGCGCTAGCCATGTTCGAATCATATATTATGCCCAATTTTATTTCCAACGTACGTTCGTCTCTTATGAGATTCGGCTCAGGCTCGTAGTAGCCTAGCTATAAAACAAAAAGGGAAGAAGGAAAGAAGAGACAAAGAATGGACATAATATCATCAATGAGATAGATCCAATGGATATAGAAAGACAGATAGAAATAGGCATAATCTCAGATTCAAATTTATTACAATGTCAGAATCAAAGTTAACTTTTATTTCTGAAAGTAACATGAACTTACAAATTACAGAACGGTCTTGAACTCTAGGATCTGATTTCTGAAACTAAAAAGTTATCCCTTGACGTAAACTATCGATTCTTTAATTTAGATTTGATTCTTAGAAAAAGTTGTCGAAGTCGTTGAATTAGCCTTTGAATCTCTACTTGAATTCTAAACTTGATTTCTTGAAGAACTAAAGCAGCATAAGGACGTCTTTAATTTATTTTGATATAAATTAGGGTAGAGTATAGGCGTAATGAAGTTGTGTAGAAAAAACTGTAGCCTTAGGGGTGTTTATATAGCATAGGTATCAACAAATCTGGTCAGAACGGGGGTCCAAATACAGAAAAATGAACCAGTCCTCGGATTTGGAAATAGGGGGGAGGTCGACCCCCTGGTCGACCTGGGTCCTGGGCGGGAAATTTCCCGCCCAGCCCGGGTGTGTGATTTGAATTTCAAATTTGAATCTGTGCTGCTTTATTTTTCTGAGGGCCATAACTTCCTCACATGAAGTCCGATTTACGAAAACTTGGACTCTATTCCAAGCAGAATTCCAAGACGAACGCAATGGCGTAACCCATTTCCCTTAATTCTCACTTTAAAAATTAAGTATTCTTTAATTCGTTCTTTTAATATTCTTAGAAAATACGGGGTGTTACATTCTCCCCTCCTTAAAGGATTTCGTTCCTGACATCTCTAAGTTAAGAAGAATGCATATCCTAACATCCAACATCCATCTACTCAACCATTAAATCACAGGAGTCCATTGTCCTTAAAAAGATTTCTAATGCTTTCATGATCATATGCATAGTGTATGTACATTTCCTTATCTAATGCAAAATCAGTTGGTCTACTGATTCATTTGACCTCCTCAATGCGAATTATGTCAGTGCCATGAGTCCATCATATATGCAATTATTCCTACTCGTACTTTATAACTTCTACATGAGTGCACAATCATTCATAAAAATGCAACATCCGTATGATAACACATCCATTTTCAGTTCATATATATAAAAATTCACTCATGCATATGCAATATGAAAGTGACTGAGCCGATCTAGTGCCTAATGTGTATATGCATCCACGAGCAACCATTTGCAACCATCAATCATAACATGTTTCAAACACATGTTTACATTCATTGGTTTCTACCTAAGAATAAGGAATAGGATAGAGGAGATATACTTAAAAGGTAGATACAAGCATGCATAAACTTAAGGAAAAAGAGATCAAGGATGTACCCTAAAAAAAAAGGGTAGGTTGAGCGTATCTAGTCTTCAGTCTTCTAATTTGCATCTTCTTGAGCTTCACTCCATTGTACCATAACTAATTTAACTTCACAATTGCGAAGCTTCTTGACCTCCATTTCTAAAACCCACTAGTAAAGATAGGACCTCGATCACTTACTATGTTAGAGGGTATCCAATGTAGTTGAACTATCTTTACAAGATAAATAGGTGTTAACCATGATACCAAGTGTATATACTAAGATGATTATAGGTCTCTCCTCTACTTAGCTCATCCATCATGTTACAAATCCGAGGGTCTAAAGCTAAAGGTTGCTATGTACTTTTTACCTCTCTTAAGGTCAGTCTTACTTAGGGCGCCTGCCATAACCATTTATTTCTCACGCAAACCATCCTAGTCGAATTAGACATCCCTCAAGTACAAGCCCCAAAGGCCTAAACCAATATCAGATAAGCACCAAAGGAATACCTCCTCCGAATTTGAATGATTTATGTGAGATGATACTAGCAAAACAATCAAACAATCGAGCACTTAACCGACTTCGGCTATCCCCGCCAATCATGCTCCAAAATTATCGTTGATCGCATAACTGGCTTTGCATTGTCGACTAGATATATGCGGAAATCAATCTCGGGTTTTAGGGGGAAAACCCCTAACCTATTAAAAAAACTGCGTGCTCATGGACTACTCTAACGGATCGCAAATCGTCGATAGATGCATCAAGTGATTCTAGGTAGCCAAGACAAACTGATCCCTTAGGATCACACGAAATCTCGAGGGTATTTCCGAGGCAAGTCGAAAGTCTAACTACCCTCCTTTCACAATTACTAGCTAACCAATCCATGCCTAGAATCAACCAATAGCCCCTGAAACCAAAAACATAAGTATTACACTTAGACTCAATACTTAATATAGCTATTCTCAAATCCTTACAAACCAAAGATAAATGAGCCGAACCACAAATTGGATTTGAGACAATAATGGGAACTTCTACTATACAAGTACTAAGGTGCAGAGACTCAACTACGGAAGCAGATATGAGCGAACGTGAAGCGCTAAAATAAAAAAGAGTACTAACAGGATGATCAAAAAGAAAAACTTTACTATCTCTCCTTCAGGTACGCTGGCGGTGAGAGCATGCATTTGCCTTCCTGAAAATCCTGTCATTTGTTCTTGCCTTTGTCCTTAATTATACGACCCGCTATACCATAATAAACATACTGTAACAACTCAGATTCCGACAGACCGAATTTTTCAAATTCTATCCATCAAAACCCGAGTTGGGTGCTCTGGTATCCTGCAGAAAAGACAGAGATAAAGAAACATGTCAGAACTCGTAAAGCATCTTACAGCAGAAGTATCCTACAGAAAAAGATAGAGATAAAGAAACATGTCAGAACTCGTAAAGCATCTTACAGCAGAAGGAATTAAAATATAATATATTCAAAAATAGCTTTACCTTATATATCATACTGCCTAACCAGTATCCAAAGCTATACCATCTCTGTCATGAACCTAACCTGGAAGTATGTAATGAGGAGGGGGTCAGAACACAAGTTCTGGTGACTGGACTTAGAATAAATTTCTGTATAATCCTACATATACCGTTCAGTTATATTTTCTTGCTTATTAGGTTATTCGCGATATTAGCTCTCTAGGCTATACTCATGTCCCACTAGTAGGTTAACCTAATACAACGTATATGTAGATACCCCCAACTCGTCTAATCCTTTCCATGTATATATACAGTCCCTTGCCGTATGTCGTACGGGCTTCATCATGTAAATCTATACTACTTTTGTGTAGTGCCACTATTCTTGAAATCGTTCGAACTGCCACTCTCGATCTTGCTAGATTTCGTGTATCATCTAGATATAATCTAAGGTTTTCCATCGAGCGCTTCCTAGATTCAACCAGGGTTTACGCTACCTAGGGCCACTGGGGTTTATGCTACCTATTGAACGCTTCTCGGATTCAGGGTTTACGCGACCTAGATCCAACGAGGGATTATGCTACCTATCGAACAATGCCCCCTAGTCTAGGACACACTACCCAGAGCGATATGTGTTCCTAAACTTTCCCCACATACGTTTCGTGAATCGTTATCGATGTCTAGTTGCACGTGTCCTCTATATGTGCGGCCCGAGTCCCGTGGTAGGGCTAATCAAGAAAAACAGAACTCGGTTGGGAGCTTTAAGTAATCTGCCGATGCAGATGCTAAGGTCTGTTTTATCTATGTGTGGCTATGGTCCCACTTGACCCCTCCCTCAACTAATGAAAGACACCCAAGAAAATCAAGAATGAGAACTGTACGCAGGCCCCCTATGCCCCCACAAACCTATTGGCCAACCTCACCCATAACTTGATAGCAAGTATATGGTCTTTTGGAGTTCTCCACCTTTCCGCTTCACGTGCTTGATCGACTCAAGATGGGAGGTAGACGACGACGTGCTATTATAGGGCTAAACAAGATATCGCCGCCTCACGCTGGTCCATCCTAGTCTTTAGGTTGCTTATATTGCAACCAAGGCATACTCTTGGTTCTTCTAACGCAGGCCTTAACCTCTATGAGCCCAGGAGGATCATCTGCAACCTCAAAGAGGGATACCAAGAGAACCCTCACGTCCCCTCGAAGCCATATGCTTCGTAACCCAAATCGTTGGAGCCTTCTTCTTGGTTAGACGGAAGTTCGCTCCTTCTCGTGTTCTACTTGGCTTTCTTGACTAAGGTTTACTACTTAGTTCTCTTAACTAAGGTTTACTACTTAGTTTTCTGAATAGTTCGTTTACTTAACTAAGGTTTACTACTTAGTTCTCTTAACTAAGGTTTACTACTTAGTTTCTCTTAATCGTTCATTTTCTTAACTAAGGTTTACAACTTATTCCTCTTAACCAAGGTTTACTACTTAGTTCTTTTTCTCGTTATTCACTTAGTTCTCTTAACAAAGGTTTATTACTTGGTTCTCTTAACCAAGGTTTGATACTTAGTTTCAGTTACTTAGTTCTCTAATTAAGGTTTGTTACTTAGTTCCTTTTAACTAAGGTTTACCTATGAATTCAAGCATGACTTAAGTTCTCTTTATCAAATGATAGCGTACGGGTGTTCTCCCACATTTCCAGCTTAGATTAACTTATTTCATGGTATAATTCGTCCCACCCTTCGAGTCTTGTATTACATTTTAAGTCATATTCATTTCTTATCCCTAGGACAAGTTTATCTATTATTTAATCTTATCATTCCCCACTTTTCCTTGCTTTGATACTATTATATTGGTTAAGTTTGCCCATGTGTCCAAGTTGACTTAACCCTCAATCATGTATTCAATTCAACCCACGCATCATGTCAAATTGGTTAAGTGTTATCCAGCAGTTCACGTTGACTTAACCCACCCATATATGTCATGTTAAATTGGTTAAGTGTTATCTAGCTGTTCATGTTGACTTAACCCACCCATATATCATGTCAAATTGGTTAAGTGTTATCTATCAGTTCGTATTGACTTAACCTACCTATATATCATGTAAAGTTGGTTAAGTGTTATCTAGTGGTTCACGTTGACTTAACCCACCCATATATCGAGTCAAATTGGTTAAGTGTCTAGTATTTCATGTTGACTTAACCTTACCATACTAGCATGTGTCATTAGCATTAATTAATTATTAATGCCTAACCTCTCACATTAGACCTATTGTTGCGGTCACTGGATTTTCCGGTTGGTTCCGAGCAGGATTACACCACAACTCAATCTAACCTCTGGTTTCAAGCACGTTATGACTAACTTCTCACATTAGAACTTATTGTTTGCGGTCACTGGATGTGCCGGGCGGTTCCGGGCAGGATTACACCGCAAACTCATTCTAACCTCGAGTTAGCCATGTTTCATGTTTAGTTCATATCCGTTCTAGATGTCATATGTCAATTATCAATTCACAAGCATGTTCGTGTTTATTCTAGATGTCATATGTCAATTATCAATTCCAAATCACGTTTGTGTTCAAGTTATGCCAATAGTGTCAATTTCATGTCATGTGTCGAGTTCTATAATTACATAAATACATGGTTTGTCCAACACATTCCATTTTTAATTATGTTTCTAGGATCTTAACGGCATATTCAATTTCCAAGTCTCAAATTCAAGCTTTACCTAAAGATCCCAATTTATGTTCATGCTTATAATCCCATTAATAGGCTATACCTATTATTCCAATTTTTCCATACATGTGTTCCTAACAGGTTACTATCATTCCTCATATGTTGGTTAAGTTTATTCATATGTCAAGTGCTACTTAACCCATTTCTACTTTGCTTATACAACCATTCGTGAAATAATCTTTTTACCCAAATTACTCAATTATAGCCAAATTCACCAATTCCATGTTATTCATATCCAAACATGCCAATTTCCAAAATCCAATTATAACCAATTTCATAAAATTAATATTTTCCCAATATATTTCCCCACGTTTATACATATAATCTAATTCACCTTGTAGGCTTAATTTCAAGTCACAAACAAATTTCGCCAATTGTCCCAATATTTACAATAATAATTGTTATGCCATAATTCCCCAAATTTCAGATTATATTCCTCGATTGCATAAAATAAGTTATGCTCCAATATTCTCATATTTCAATCCTACGTATGTATAATAAGATTTCGTATAGGTTCGAGATAACCTAGATCCAAAAATAAAAAGGGAAGGAGAATAAAAGAACAATTATTATAACATAAATCTTGAATTGAATTTATAACTGGGGAACGATGAATGATAATAATACTATTATACAACAAGTTTATTATAATTCCACTCACCTTGACTGGATTGGGGAAAATAAACGATTTTTTGATGTAGACGCTGATTTAATCTTCTTGTTTGATTGTTGGTGAAGAGCATGAATTGTTGATGAACAACTTTGCTACTTGGTTTGATTAAACCCCAAAGTTGATGAAGAACTTGCAATATAATTTAGAGTTTTGGGGGCGGCGACCATGTTTGTTTAAAGTTTGGTGGCATAGAGGCGTCTTAGGGAATTGTTATGAATTAGGGTTAGGTCTTGCTATGTATTTATAGGTGTACAGAGTGTTTTTGAGCCCTTAGATTGACCTAGAAGCCATCCGACCCATACAGCACATCAAAACACGTCACAAGAACTGAAATCGCCTAGATTTGGGGAAAGGTCGACCCCCAGGTCGACCTCCCTAGGGGTAGGTCGACCCCCTGGTCGACCTGACCCCCAGGTCGACCTGCTTGGTTTTGGCGGGAAATTTCCCGCCCAGCTGCCTGGGTCGAATTTCGAAATGTTTTGAATTTTGTTGAATTTTCTAAAGGCCATAACTCCTTCATATGGAGTCCGATTTACGTAAACTTGGACTCTATTTCAAGAAGAATTTCGAGATGAACGCATGGTGATGTCTGTTTTACTTAATTCCTGATATTTAAATTAAGTATCCTTATTTTATTATCTTTTCCGTTACGCACACTATTATCGAATTAACTTTTCCTTCTTTTCCATATATTAATTAATTTTCATTATACATCACCATTATTTACCTATCTATGCATATACACATATTTTTACATATTTTTAATTATATTAAAAATGCGGGGTGTTACATTCTCCCACCCTTAAAGAATTTTATCCCTGAAATTCGATAAGAGTAAAAATAGACAACCCTTCGCAATATCCATCCATCGAGTGTGCATTCAATTGTTGCAAACATTGTGCACATGTGCAAAGTGGGATACATTATAGTAAAGTATGTATGCCTAATTTGGATCCACCTGTATGTGTAACACCCCGTATTTCTTGTAGTCGTATAAGTAACAAATCAGAGAATAATTAAATTATAAAATAAGAATCAAGGTTAACGGGTTGCACCATTGCGTTCGTCTTGAAATTCTTCTTGGAAACAAGTTCGATTTTTCGAGTAACGGAGTCCGTATGAGGGAGATATGGCCCTCCGAAGTTTCAGAGAATTTCATAATCGAAAACAGCTCGAAAATTCGAATTCAAATTCGAATTCGAAATCCCAGAACAGGCTAGGCGGGAAAATTCTCGCGCATGGACCAGGTTGACCTGGGGGTTGACCATAGTGTCGACCTGGGGGTCTACCTGGCCAGACCAGGTCGACCATAGCGTCGACTTGGGGGTCGACCTGCTCCCGAAACCCAGTTATTTTAACCTGGTTCATTCTGATGTATCCGGTCTCATTTCTGTCTAGATTCGTCCGCCTAATCCTATATAAACAGCCCCCTAGCCTCATTTTCTCTACACAATTTCATTCTGTCTATACTCCGTCTCTGTTCTAACTAAAAATAAAAATGGCGTCGCTACCCTGCTGGAATCAAAACTTGGACTGATGCATCTTCTTCCAACCTGAATTGAATTAAAAGCTAAATCAAATCTCAAATCAAAGTTTAGAGCTTCAACAACAATTAAAGAAGAGTAATTCGGCCTTTCTGCATCAACACTAGTTTATTTCCTTTTTTAAACCACGAAAGGCAAGTACAATTATTTTCCTCTATAGACTGTAATTATAATTGTCAGCATTCTGCTTCTGTCTGTTTCTGTTCGGGTGGTAAAGGCCCATTGTTAGCGTTCTGTTTCTGTGGAAATTATTCTGTTCCTGTTTCTGCTTCAGTTTAGACATTAGGGTGACACCTAATCCCGTTATACTAGTATTAGTGCAGAGAAATAAAAAGTAATATTATTCTGTTTCTTCTGTTTAACCTAAGTACGTCTGCTGCTCCTGTTACTGTTATGTCTCATCCAGTTTTATTTGCATGCCATGATTATTATTATCTGTTCATATGCTGAAAAATCACTGGACTTGCCAGATTTTATGTCTGACCTTGCTTGTTTTCTCCCCTTTTCTTCCGTTCCCCCCCCCCCTCCTCGGTTTTCCAAGGAAGGAAATACTTTAGCTTGATCCGGATTTCTTCTGCTTGAAGTACTCAGAGTGCTTAAAGTATGGCTTGACTCTTTATGGCAGCTTCTGTGGGGATTATGACTTTAAAGTTTTGTATTCTGATGATTTTCTGAACAAGACTGATATTTATGTACTTGAGTTTTTGGTAAAGTTGTAACCAAACTGATTTCTGTTTTCCGCTGTAATAAAGTTATAATTTCTCAAGTATTGTTTATCTATCTTGTAAATTTCTGTTCTGTCTACTAAAATGCTCCACCAAAGTTAAGGCATTCCCTTTGTGAGTGAACTTAATGGAGGTGGGGTGTTACAGTATGTATGCAAATTTTAAAAACTCTTTCAAAACATGATGCTCACATCCTAAATATACTTGCAGTTCTATATGAATGCAATATTCTTTGAAAAAACAAAATATTTTTCATCCAAGTTTTCCCACACTCTTATAGAATAAGGGCATAGCTCACCCAATTGTCACATCCAAAACCCTACCATCCATCATTAAATTCGAAAATTAGAAAAATCTAATTTTCCAAATTCGATTTCCATATGTTACGAAAAGATATAAAATAGAAAAATTCACGTCCTCCGTTTTTCTTTTCTAATCGTACTTGGATTTTTATATGACTATTCTATGAAGATTTCCTATTTTCCTATCCAAGCACAACGACATAAGAAAATTTCTTCTCTTTTTCCACTTATCTTGAAAATTTTCATATTTGTTCATTTTTTTCTTAAGATTTACTTTTTCTTTTCCCATCACATTTGTTGCCTTACTGAATTTATTATTTCTTGTTAGGTAGGCTTTTCTCTTTCTTAGCTTATTTAACTTAATCAAATTACTTAAGTTTATTATTTCAAATAAGCTTTTTCTGTTTTTAACTCAAACAGCATCCTACACAGCTACTACTATGGGCCAAGAATCTTAGGACTTGGTCATCTCAGACAATTGCGAATCCACACAACAGGATCTACCCACATACTTTCCCTTTACTACTTAGTAGTCACTACTAGTCCTTGCTGTGTATTACTAGCCTATCTTTCTTTTTTCTCCAGCAACAAACCTAGGTTTCTCAATGCTTATGCATTCTACGGGAAATTTTCCATTAGTTTAATATTAGCTAATCCCTGATTGTAAATTGGCAAGAGAGTAACTCCCTAAATATCAACCCCGAAGACCGAAATCAACATCAGATTGACACTCAGAAAATCACTCAACTTAACAAATTTCTAGTTGGTTCCAATTGTTTATTTCATAGCATTAACTTTCTCTCGTTCTTTCTAGGCCTTAATCCTTAACTACCCCATTTTTAAAACTTGGCTTGGCCTTCTTTCTTTTTATTACATTCTTCTTCCAAAAACTAAAACTGGTAAAACTTTTATTCTTTTCTCAAAATCTTGCTTTTGCCAAACCATAAAAAAAACATGTCAGAAAATAAAATGCAAAATATTTTCTTCAAATCACAAAACTGGAGTAGACAAGGACAACTATCGAGGTTACATTGTTCCTATTTACAAAGTTAACTTTGGCTACTAAGGTGCAAGCATCTACTCTATTCTTACACTCTACCGCTTATTTTGTTCACCCAACAAAAATTTCTTTTTAAAACAATAATCAAAATTTATTGTTAACAGAATAGAGATTTCAAAACTTCATTTCAATCCTTTCGTATATGAAAACTAGCGAGCTATATGTGCTCTATAATATGCAACTTTTCATGAGAGAATTCTTTTAAAACAAGAAATCATTGTTTTACACAATATACCCTACTTTACTTTAAAACCCATATGCATTTATCAAAATACTTTTAAGATTAAATCTTGGGAAAATACCACAAACTCTTTTATAGATTCAAGTTCTTAAAAGCTTATCATTGGGTTAAACTCAAAGCGGGTCTTCAACTCACTAGGCTTTCCTAGGCACTTTCGCGAATTCAATTATCTCGACTGTATATATTCCTAATCCATTTTTCATTTTTCAACCTTTTATAGTTTCTAAGGTTACACTTCTAAACCCACTGCTCTGAAATACTAACATTTCAGTTTCCATCCTATGGGATATTTTCTTTCTCTAACATCAAGTCATATTGTACACTTTCCAACCAATCCTCTTAGGGGTCTCAAAATTCCTATGTTCATTCCTTAGTGTACAAACTAGATATCCCAACTCTTTTCATGTCTAGTGGGCTACTATATGGATCTAGGTTTATATATATATATAATATATTTATATTTTAAAAAAAATACAAATACGTTCACTCATTATCGCCCTAAGATCACTAAACCAAAGCTCTGATACCAGATGTTACAACCCGTATTCCGATAGACCGAATTTTTCAAATTCTATCCATTGAAACCTGAGTTGGGTGCTCTGGTGTCCTGTAGAAAAGAAAGAGATAAAGAAACATGTCATAACTCGTAAAGTATCTCATAATGGAAGGAATTAAAATATAATATATTCAAAAATAGCTTTACCTTATATATCATATTGTCTAACCAGTATCCAAAGCTATACCATCTCTGTCATGAACCTAACCTAGAAGTATGTAATGAGGAGGGGGTCAGAACATAAGCTCTGGTGACTGGACTTAGAATAAACTTCTGTATAATCCTACATATACCGTTCAGTTATATTTTCTTATTTATTAGGTTATTCGTGATATTAGCTCTCTAGGCTGTACTCATGTCCCACTAGTAGGTTAACCTAATACAACGTATATGTAGATACCCCCAACTCGTCTAATCCTTTCCATGTATATATACAGTCCCTTGCCGTATGTCGTATGGGCTTCATCATGTAAATCAATACTACTTTAGTGTGGTGAACCATTCTCAAAATCGTTCGGACTGCCACTCTCGATCTTGCTAGATTTTGTGTATCATCTAGATCTAATCTAAGTTTACTATCGAGCACTTCCTAGATTCAGCCAGGGTTTACGCAACCCAGGGCCACTGGAGTTTATGCTACTTATTGAACGCTTCTTGGATTCAGGGTTTACGTGACCTAGGTCCAACTAGGGATTATGCTACCTATCGAACGATGCCCCCTAGTCTAGGACACACTACCCAGAGTGATATATGTTCCTAGACTTTCCCCCACATACGTGTCGTGAATCGTTATCGATGTCTAGTTGCACATGTCCTCTATATGTGCGGCTCGAGTCCCGTGGCAGGGCTAATCAAGAAACATGGAACTTGATCGGAAGCTTTAAGTTATCTACCGACGTAGATGCTAAGGTCTGTTTTTATCTGTGTGTGGCTATGGTCCCACTTGACCTCTCCCTCAACTAATGAAAGGCACCAAAGAAAACCAAGAATGAGATAACCCACATATTTAAATAATTAAATAATTTCAATAATTATATATAGCAAAAATAGATATGTCTGAAATTGTCAGAATTTGACCTCGAAACTTATACCATTGTATTCATGCCGATTTTCTAATTAATTTACATATATAATATGCTTTGAGCGGAGTTCGTATGAAAAGTTATTGACGTTCGAAGTTCCATGTCGAAAAATAATTGTATATGTAAACAAATGAGCGTGTGCGTATACATGATTTTAATAATAGATAAATGTGTGAAATCCAAAATTAATGCATGTTTGAATTAAGAACTTGAAAATGCATAATAAATAGGAGTTAAATACGAAGTTAACGTTATTTAAATATAATGTTACAAAGATATTAATGGAAATAATTAAAAAAATTAACTTTAAGTAAATGAAACATTATAAAATAATTAATGGAGGTTCATTAAAGGCTAACGTTATTTAAGTTTAATGTTATAAATTAATAAAAATAACGTAGTTACAAAACAATTAATTCACAAAAGGTAACACGCATGTAAATGCGCATGTATATTTTTATTTTAGACAAATATATGTGCATAATAACTCTAGAAATAACGTATGTTTGAATTTGAAAACAAACGGCCATCAAAAGCGGATTTAGATAAATAATTTAGGAAAATTAATTAATATTCTTAATTAACGTTTTAATTTTAAAAACAAAGAATTAAATACAACTGGAGAGACATCAAAAATATCCATTTAAAATGCGCATGGGTTGACCTCAGTATAGGTTGGAACGACCCGAATACACTAACTTACCTGTTTATTTCTGATGTAGATGGATATATTTTAACCTATTTTCAATGAATGGATGACATTGTTTTGAACATCTATAAACAAATGTGCAAGTCTAGCCTTCAAACGCGTATTTTTTTGGATGAGCGCGGAAGCCGTGTCACTTTTCTTTCTCCTTCAATTCACCAGAAATTAAATATATAATAGGTTTAGTTTTCAAATTTAAGACCCAAAGCTACGAAATGTAGACGTTGGAAGAACTGTCCAGATTTCGCTGTTTTTATGAGGTAAGTTCTATAGGTTAGGTTTTTTATTAGTTCATTTTATTTCTTTTTAAATCCAAATCTATAAACTCGTGTAAATTCCAATTTGTAGATCCAAATAGGTTTACAAAAGTGAAAGACTATGGATAATAGAACTAGACTTGCCAGATCTGAAACATGGAGTGTTTTTTTCCAAGTGAGTGGATTTAAGATATATATTTTAAACAATTATATATAGCATCATTTAATTATTGTGATAATCAGATAATTTGACATGGTTAAACATGAATTATTTGTAGCAATTCTTTATATATATGTTAAAACAAAAAATATTGGAAAAATTATACTCATATGTAAAAAAGAAGTTACACTTTGAGGAATTCGGCTTGAATAAATATAAGTGATTGTGGGTTGAAGAATTGTAAGGAAAAAGTTCCAATCCCAAATATTGTAAATTTACTATAAATATGTAAAGATTGAGGATTGATGTAAAACAAATATTTAGTGTATAAATTAAATTGGAAGTTACAAATATCCTAGATTGGTTGGTTAAATATATTTACATAGTTTGATTTGTAAGAAAGATAGCAAAGGTAATTGCAATAATAAAAGTAAAAGAAGATGGATTAGTGTAAAATAAATATTTAACTGTATTTTGAAATATCTTGTAGTTTAGAAATAAATAAAGGAAATATCTTGCAATTACGGATTTCTATTTGTAGGGACGCTTTATATTAAATTGTGGAGGTAAATTTTAGTTAGTAACTAACCAAATGGAATAAATATAACTTCCTAAAGATAGAACTTACAAAGAAAGTAAGCAAAAAAGTAATATAACTGAAAGATGTTTTAAAAAGAAAAGGAGTAGAAATCAAGTAAGATATTTGATAGTCCAAAAAAAAGCAAATAAAGTTTATGATTAAGATTTGTTGTTTTAGTACAAATATTAAGAAAAAAATGAGATTATTATGATAAAAGATTGATGACAAGATGATATAGATTGATATTAAGATTATCATAAAAAGTAAGTAAGAAAAGATGAGAACAGTGTCATAACAAAAGCATAAGAGTAGGTTAAGAAGGATAAGATAAGAGAAATTAAACACATAAGAAAAGACTTAGGCATAGGTCTAATATGTAATGTGAGATGCGTTTCAAGTTGTCTGTAGTGATTCTGAAGGAATGCCCAGGGGCGTGGACTACAGTAGATTTGTCAGAGCACACTAATCACTTGAGGTGCATTTATAGTAGCATTCCACATCATTCTTGGACTGATGATTTTAGGAAGATCGGAACCAGCCATGCTGAAGATAGGAAGCGCGAACTTCAATGTGAGGATACCTCGAGGATGCCCCCTCTCCGATGCAATCATTGCCAGGCATTCCATTAGAGGCAGATATGTAGTGCCCATCAAAATGGGATATCATAACTGCATTCATATTGAGGGTAGTCAGAAGACTGATTGGTGACTTTAGGGTTCGTCGGTTGCCTTCATGACAGGATCCAATAAGGATAGTAACCTTTTGGATACCTGTCATCATCAGTCAAAAGGGAGCATGGGAAGATGTGCGTTAAACCAACAGGATATTGGTCTTTCACTATCGAGATGCTGTATGAGGTAGCGTCGCCAATTATTTTCTTAGTTTTTTTTGTTTTATAGCAATGCCTTAACCCATTTAGAGAGTCTCCCGCTAGTTAAAGAGTGGTTGTAGGGCTATAGCCACGATAGAAAAAGGCAGACCTAGATTTCATCTGTGGGCTCTAGTAGTGCCTATTTGTAAATTATAGTAAATCTCCTACTAAGTTTTGTAGTGAGCCCAATTCATGGTTTTAGAAATGCAAAAATGCGGTTATGGTCGAGTAGTAAAATTTCCCTTTGCCAAGGAGAAGGTGCAGGTTCGATTCCTGCTATCCGCCCATGATGAAGTGATGTACAATAATAAGAATAAAATACTATAACTAGAATAAAAAAATGAAAAATTTAGTAAAAATACTTAACTCTTTTGCCAAACTCAAAGCATATGCAAAACTATTACGTATAGATCATCCAGTGGGGTAAATTTTGGTTGTTAGAGCATTGGAAAGTCCAGCGCAGACGTAGTTTAACATTTTTGCGATGGGACATATATATTGTAGGTCATACGAAAGGTTCCTTTACAGATGTAGTAGTAGCACTCTCTCGTATAGAGAAGATGGAGACCTGTCGATGAGTATACTATAGGTAGTACATAGATATATTGAGCTTATAGTTACATATACACGCATTTAGATTTGGTCTACTTAGGAGTAGATGGGTAAGATTTACGCACAGAGGCGAGAGTATTTGAAACACCCCAACTCCGTTAAGGTCACTCACAAAGGGAATGCCTTAACTTCGGTGGAGCATTTTAGGTAAAAGATGCAGAATTAAAAGACAGACAAATAAAGCAGCAGAAAATAAAGTCATTTTATAAACAATTTGGTTCAATCATAGCAATGGAAGAGAGAGTCCAAAGCAATAAACAATTTGTCTTGAGTTAAAAACTTCCAAATATAAAAGAAGCATAAAAATAACAATGATATTCCCCAGTAAAGCATGAACCAACCATAGCAATGGAAGAGAGAGTCCAAAGCAATACATCGATTATCTTCGAGCTTGGAAAGAAAACTGAGCTAATTGGTAACATTTCCTCCCTGTGAACCTAAGGGGGGGAACGAAAGAAAATAGGCGAAACAAAACTCAGTCATACATATGTCTGGTAAGTCCAGTGACTTTCAGCATTTAAACAGGTAAAAGCATCATGACATGAATAAACTGAATATAAGACAATATAGTGAGAACAAGGATAACAAGATAACATATGATTAGTATAGATATTGTAACATCCCACCTCCGCTAGGGTCACTCACAAAGGGAATGCACTAGTTTTGGAGGAGTGTTATCGAGGTAAACAAACACAGAAATATCAAAAGACAGAACATAGATAAAACAGCGGAAGAATCAAAAGATAAATTTCGTTACTTTCAAAAGGAGTCAAAACCTTTTACATCAAATAGCCAAGGTCATTATTTTCCATTACAACAAATTCTACCTTGCATGAATAAAGAAGCATAAACTTAAAACAACAAAAGTAGCTTAATTCCCCAAAGGTAGCAGAAATGCAGCCATAGCATAGCACAAGATCAAACCGTACATGAGCTAAATCGAAAGCAAGCGAAATCCAAGCTAAGTGCTAGAGTTTTCTCCCTGAGAACCTGGGGGGAGAACGAAAGAATAAAAGGCGAAAGAAAATGGGTCAGTCATAAAGACTGTTAAGTCCTAGTGACTTTCAGCATAAAAACAGGTAAAGGTAACATGACATGTATAAACTGAAAGTAAACATAAGGATGATGACAAGATGGGCAAGATAGACTAAGATAACATGATAAATCAAGTATAGCATCACATATTCAAGGTTCTCTGCATCAACTGTACTAGAATCCCGAACCCATGTCTTATATAAATCATGAAATGATCCCTTAGCCAAATATCATGAAATGACCCGTTACTAGGTCCAACGGAATGATCCACTAATCGATCGGCTCCCTACAAGTTCTAGCTCGTTGTGTGTCTGTGTCATATGGCCCTATTACAAATGTAGTCACCTGTGCTATGTCCACCATAAGGTGTATCAAGCCCTCGGGTGTCAACCACCAACACGAATCAAGCATGCACAGATAAACCTACTGATGCCCAATGCCTGCTTTTTCAACTCCGGACCACGTGCACGACCATAGCCCGCCTGAACCTACACTGGTGCACCAACACAACCGTCGTTCTGGTCGCTTACAATCAGCCCAGTGATCGTGCCCCACCCTGCCTAGTTCCAGGGTACCATGATACATCTAGTGGGTTACTGTTGAAACGGACCGCGTATCTAGGGTTTCCGTCCAATAGGTTAAGTGTTGTCATTTAAATCCGTGACTTAGCCCTTATCAGTCTAGCATGTCAAGTTGGTTAAGTATTGTCATTCAAGTTCGTGACTTAACCCGCCCACGTGTCATGTCAAATTGGCTAAGTTTTGTCGTTCAAGTTCATGACTTAGCCCTAAGAATCATGTGTCAAGTTGGTTAAGTGTTGTCTTTCATGTTCATGACTTAACCCTATCATGTGGCATTAATTCATTAATGCACCCCAACCTCTCACATCAGACCTGTTGTTGTGGTCACTGGATATGCCGGGCGGTTCCGGGCAGAATTACACCACAAATCAGTCTGACCTCGGGTTTTCAAGTGCGATATGACCAACTACCCACATTGGATCCTGTTGTTTGCAGTAACTAGATTTGCCGGGTGGTTCCGGGCAGAATTACACTGCAAATTCAACCCAACCTCGAGTTTGCCATTTTCAACTTCATTCTAGTGTCATGTCCATGTTCAAATTTCATGTCAAGTTCGCGTCAAGTTTTCAAGGCAAGTTTCATGACAAGTTTCCTATAATTACCAATTTTTTCCAACGTTACCCCGTCTAAATTTTAGGCTAACAATCTTAGCCTAATTTTCGTCCGCATGATTT
The DNA here is from genome assembly GCA_030737875.1 of Allium sativum. NCBI lineage: Eukaryota > Viridiplantae > Streptophyta > Magnoliopsida > Asparagales > Amaryllidaceae > Allium > Allium sativum. Next base: position 489,978,988 of record CM060913.1, read on the forward strand.
TTTCCATATAATATTAGGCTAAAAACTTAGCCTAATTTAACGTACACAAAATTTGCATAAAGAAATTCATTAACATAAACATGACATAGGTGTAAACTTGGCATTTTTGGCATAGTCAATAAGAACACCATAAGTGTGTACTTGCAAAATAATCAACATGAATGTCATAGGTGTGAATCTGCAACGCAGACTAAACCAACATACATATATGTGAACTTGCAAATCAATCACGAACATATGAACAAGTGTGAACTTGAAATATAACATAGGTTTAACATATACACATAAACATGTAGATCTTACATTAGGTCACATATGTGATATGATTTTACAACCTAAAACTTGCATAACATGACAAACTACACAAGTTGTCATAACAGGTTATACTACAAGTTCAGATACATATGAATAGACTTATTTATTAATTCCCAATTCAACATGATAATAAAATAGAACCACAGGCATAGATCAATATCATTCAATTCCACATATAACATAATAAACATTGTTCTATTATCAATTTATTTCCAAGGCATGACATAGCTGAATAAATTGACTAAACATCACAGGCATATAGATCTGATAACATTATGAACATGAAAAGGTTTGAATAATAATCTAGGTTCAAGAACATGGATAGATCTAACTTAAATAAAAAAAATCCCCAAAATTAAGATCCAAGGATAAATAAAGAAAATAGGTCTGAATAGAAAGTCAAGCTTAGATCCAATTTCATAGTCACAATCCTAGGCAATAACCTCATGGTCATGAATCATAGGTGATTAGCCACAATTGCCCTTGTCATAGTTATAGGCAATAGTCTTACGTTCACAGTCATAGGCATAGTCTTATGTTCACAGTCATAGGCATAGGCATAGTCTTATGTTCACAGTCATAGGCATAGGCATATTCTTATGTTCACAGTCATAGGCATAATCTTATGTTCACAGTCATAGGCATAGGCATAGTCTTATGCCATTAACAATAGTTTCAACGTCATAGGCAATATTCCCAATAGTCAAGATCCAAGAAGAAAACAAGAATAAATATGAATCATACATAAATCAATTCCAATTTATAACATGCCTATATTAAGTTTATAGTTTTTATCTAAAAGTAACTGGAACTTACAGATCGTGGTCTAAGAAATTTAGATGCAGAAGTCAAGTCTAGAAATTTGTTGTTGAATCGTTGAATCTTGCTTTGATTGTAGAAGCAAATCCCCAATTCCTAGCCGTAGTCTTCAAGAAATAATCTTCGCGATTTAATTTAATTTATCTTAATTTAATTTAGAGGAAGAAGAAGAAGCCATGATCAACAAGAGTTTGTGCAACATAAGGTTAGAGAAGAATGGTGTAAAGAGAATGAGGCTAGGAGGCTGTTTATATAGATTAGGCAGATAAATCTGGACAGAAAACGAGGTCAGATACATCAGAATGCATCAGGTTCAAAAATCGGCTTCAGAAGGCAGGTCGACCCCCAGGTCGACACTATGGTCGACCTGGTCCCTGGGAGGTCGACACTATGGTCGACCTGGTCCTGGACGGGAAATTTCCCACCCAGCCTGTTCTGGAGTTTGAATTCGAAATTTGAATTCGAATTTCGAGCTGTTTTTTATTCTAAAAATTTCTGAAACTTCGGAGGTTCATATCTCCCTCATACGGACTCCGATTTTCGAAAGCTCGGACTCGTTTCGAAGCAGAATTTCAAGACGAACGCAATGGTGCAACCCGTTTCCCTTGATTCTTGTTTTAAAAATTAATTCTGCCTTGATTTATGGTTTTAACATGTTATTATAATTCGGGTTGTTACATTCTTCCATCCTTAAAGGATTTCGTCCCCGAAATCTTCAAGTTAAGAAGAATGCATCCTATCATCCAACCAATCATCTACTCAACCATCATCCAGAAGCAACCATTGTCCTTAAAAGATTTCTAATGCTATATGAACATATGCAGAAAGTGTGTGTATATGTTCCTTATCTAATGCAAATGGTCAGGCCTGATTGATCTTCTTAATGCAAAATATGGTTAGTGCCATGAATCCAACATGTATGCAAATAGTCCTAGTCACATAAACGCTATATGTGTGCACAAACATCCATCCATATGCAACATTCACATGATAACACATTCAATTTCATCCATAAACAAGTGTAAACACTCATGCATATGCAATATGAAAATGTGTCTGAGCCGATCTAGTGCCTAATGTGTGTTATGCAACCACGAGCAACCACTTACGACCACTTGCAACCATTTGCAAACATCAACCATAACATGTTTCAAACACATGTTTACATCCAAAAGGGTTCTACCTAAGGTTCTCAAGATAGGATTGAGAAGATAAGCAAGATAAAACAAAGCATCTACGAGAAGAAGTTAAAGATGTACCCCCAGAAGGTCCTGCCTGCGGGCCTTGCCCTTGCTTCTTAGGGCAGTTCTTGCTGATATGTCCAGTATCACCACACTGAAAGCATGCTCCCATCTTCATCTTCTTCTTTATACAATCCTGGACTATATGCCCCTCAATACCGCAGAAGTGGCATTTTCTTTTCTCACATGTATTGTTATCCTTATTGTTGTTGTTGTTCTTGCTTCCTTTCTCGGAGTCTACCTTCTTGTTTTGAGACTCATTCGCCTTGACCTCCTTCTTGCCATTCTTGTCTTCTTCATTTAAGAGCGCCACGTCTACTAGCTTTTCTTAAGTAGCCCCCATAGGTACATGGGTCATGGCCAAGCCGTGAAGTGGCTCATTCAATCCTTTGACAAAACGGAGAGCCTTCTTATGCGGGGTATTTACTAAGTCCAGTCCAAACCGAGCCAACTGGTTGAATTGATTGACGTACTCCTTGACCGTCATACTTCCTTGCTTAAGAGATAAGAACTTTTCCAGTTGTAAACTTCGCTCAGCTTGCGAAAGGAATTTCATCTCGAACCTTGTTCTGAAATCCATCCATGTTTCAATTGGCCTCTCAGCGTTAGTGACTTCCCACCAATAGGAAGCTTCGTCTTTGAGCAACCATACCGCCAACTGTACCTTTTGCCTATCGTCCACCTCGAAGATAACGAACATATCCTCAGTTTCTTTGAGCCGGTTCCTCGCTTCTACGAATGATTCAGTTCCCTTGAAATCCTTTCCACCCATGGCCCTAAAATCTTTACAGATCTTTGAGAAAGGAATTGCACGAGAAGGGGGCGGCGGAGGAGGAATCACTACAGCTGAGGAGTAATATCTGTTGGGCCTGCATCGTTGACCCTAGCCTCTAAGTACCTCCTGAACCAGCTAGGTATTGGCACGTCCTCTGGAAAGTTAAGATTCCTAGACATGTTGAAATGAAAAAGAAGAAATTGAAGACGAGGAAACAAAGGATAGTGCTGATGGCTTTTGGGGGATAGCCTCTAAATAAAAGAAGACTTTTCTTGAAAAATGCTTCTTTGTAAACGGTTTTGAAAATAGGTCTAGAAGGTTTTTTTAAAAACTTTTGCCCAGTCTGGTAAACTTCTACTCTGATACCAAATGTAACACCCCACCTCCGCTAGGGTCACTCACAAAGGGAATGCACTGGTTTTGGAGGAGCGTTATCGAGGTAAACAAACACAGAAATATCACAAGACAGAACATAGATAAAACCGTGGAAGAATCAAAAGATAAATTTCACTACTTTCAAAAAGATTCAAAACCTTTTACATCAAATAGCTAAGGTCATTATTTTCCGTTACAACAAATTCTGTCTTGCATGAATAAAGAAGCATAAACTTAAAACAAAAAAAGTAGCATAATTCCCCAAAGGTAGCAGAAATGTATCCATAGCATAGCATAAGATCAAACTGTACATGATCTGAATCGAAAGCAAGCGAAATCCAAGCTAAGTGCTAGAGTTTCCTCCCTGAGAACCTGGGGGGAAGAAAGAAAAAGAGGCGAAAGAAAATGGGTCAGTCATAAAGACTGGTAAGTCCTAGTGACTTTTAGCATAAAAACAGGTGAAGGGAACATGACATGTATAAACTGAAAGTAAACATAAGGATGATGACAAGATGGGCAAGATAGACTAAGATAACATGATAAATCAAGTATAAATCAAGTATAGCATCACATATTCAAGGTTCTCTGCATCAACTATACTAGAATCCCAAACCCATGTCTTATATAAATCATGAAATGATCCCTTGGCCCAATATCATGAAATGACCCATTACTAGGTCCAACGGAATGATCCAATAATCGATCGGCTCCCAACAAGTTCTAGCTCGTTGTGTGTCTGTGTCATACGGCCCTATCACGAATGTAGTCACCTGTGCTAGGTCCACCATAGGGTGTATCAAGCCCTAGGGTGTCAACCACCGACACGAATCAAGCATGCACAGATAAACCTACTGATGCCCAATGCCTGCTTTTTCAACTCCGAACCACATGCACGACCATAGCCCGCCTGAACCTACACTGGCGCACCAACACAGCCGTCGTTCTGGTCGCTTACAATCAGCCCAGTAATCGTGCCCCACCCTGCCTAGTTCCAGGGTACCATGATACATCTAGTGGGTTACTGCTGAAACGGACCACGTAACTAGGGTTTCCGTCCAATAGGTTAAGTGTTGTCATTTAAATCCGTGACTTAACCCTTATCAGTCTAGCATGTCAAGTTGGTTAAGTATTGTCATTCAAGTTCGTGACTTAATCCGCCCACGTGTCATGTCAAATTGGCTAAGTGTTGTCGTTCAAGTTCACGACTTAGCCCTACGAATCATGTGTCAAGTTGGTTAAGTGTTGTCTTTCATGTTCATGACTTAACCCTATCATGTGGCATTAACTCATTAATGCAACCCAACCTCTCACATCAGACCTGTTGTTGTGGTCACTGGATATGCCGGGCAGTTCCGGGCAGAATTACACCACAACTCAGTCTGACCTCGGGTTTTCAAGTGCGATATGACCAACTACCCACATTGGATCCTATTGTTTGCAGTAACTGGATTTGCCGGGCGGTTCCGAGCAGAATTACACTACAAACTCAACCTAACCTCGAGTTGGCCATTTTCAACTTCATTCTAGTGTCATGTCCATGTTCAAATTTCATGTCAAGTTCGTGTCAAGTTTTCAATGCAAGTTTCATGCCAAGTTTCCTATAATTACCAATTTTTCCCAACGTTACCCGGTCTAAATTTTAGGCTAACAATCTTAGCCTAATTTTCGTCCGCATGATTTTTGTCATATAATATTAGGCTAAAAACTTAGCCTAATTTAACGTACACAAAATTTGTATAAAGAAATTCATTAACATAAACATGACATAGGTGTAAACTTGGCATTTTTGGCATAGTCAATAAGAACACCATAGGTGTGTACTTGCAAAATAATCAACATGAATGTCATAGGTGTGAACCTACAACGCAGACTAAACCAACATACATATATGTGAACTTGCAAATCAATCACGAACATATGAACAAGTGTGAACTTGAAATATGATATAGGTTTAACATATACACACAAACATGTAGATCTAACATTATGTCACATATGTGATATGATTTTACAAACTAAAACTTGCATAACATGACAAACTACACAACTTGTCATAACAGGTTATACTCTAAGTTCATATACATATGAATAGACTTATTTATTAATTCCCAATTCAACATGATAATAAAATAGAACCACATGCATAGATCAATATCATTCAATTCCACATATAACATAATAAACATTGTTCTATTATCAATTTATTTCCAAGGCATGACATAGCTGAATAAATTGACTAAACATCACAGGCATATAGATCTGATAACATTATGAACATGAAAAGGTTTGAATAATAATCTAGGTTCAAGAACATGGATAGATCTAACTTAAATAGAAAAATCCTCAAAATCAAGATCCAAGGATAAATAAAGAAAATAGGTCTGAATAGAAAGTCAAGCTTAGATCCAATTTCATAGTCACAATCCTAGGCAATAACCTCATGGTCATAAATCAGAGGTGATTAGCCACAATTGTCCTTGTCATAGTTATAGGCAATAGTCTTATGTTCACAGTCGTAGGCATAGGCATAGTCTTATGTTCACAGTCATAGGCATAGGCAAAGTCTTATGTTTACAGTCATAGGCAAAGGCATAGGCATAGTCTTATGCCATTAACAATAGTTTCAACGTCATAGGCAATATTCCCAATAGTCAAGATCCAAGAAGAAAACAAGAATAAATATGAATCATACATAAATCAATTCCAATTTATAACATGCCCATATTAAGTTTATAGTTTTTATCTAAAAGTAACTGGAACTTACAGATCATGGTCTAAGAAATTTAGATGCAGAAGTCAAGTCTAGAAATTTGTCGTTGAATCGTTGAATCTTGCTTTGATTATGGAAGCAAATCCCCAATTCCTAGTCGTTGTCTTCAAGAAATAATCTTCGCGATTTAATTTAATTTTTCTTAATTTAATTTAGAGGAAGAAGAAGAAGCCATGATCATCAAGAGATTGTGCATCATAAGGTTAGAGGCAAGGAGGTTGTTTATATAGGATTAGGCAGACGAATCTGGACAGAAAACGAGGTAAGATACATCAGAATGCATCAGGTTCAAAAACCGGGTTCGGGAGGTCGGTCGACCCCCAGGTCGACACTATGGTCGACCTGGTCCCTGGGAGGTCGACACTATGGTCGACCCCCAGGTCGACCTGGTCCTGGGAGGCAAATTTCCCGCCCAGCCTGTTTTGGAGTTTGAATTCGAAATTCGAATTTCGCGCTGTTTTTTATTCTAAAAAATTTTGAAACTTCGGAGGGTCATATCTCCCTCATACGGACTCCGATTTTCGAAAACTCGAACTAATTTCCAAGCAGAATTTCGAGATGAACGCAATGGTGCAACCCGTTTCCCTTGATTCTTGTTTTAAAAATTAATTCTGCCTTGATTTATGGTTTTAACATGTTATTAAAATTCGGGTTGTTACAAATATGATAAGGCAAGATAAACTAAATGAGCTTCTACTCTTTCTCTGCTTCGCTACTACCTTGTTATTCTAATTTTTATATCTCTGCACCACCTAACTAGTGTCCCAACTAGTAATATATATAAAATGATCATATTGTAATGTGATCCCAATCCCCGCAATTGTGGTAGCCTTCAGGTGTACATCTATCGTGAGGATTCCACATCAATCTTCCTAACTGCCATAAACATGTTAGATGTACCCTTACTATCCTATCAATCGGCTCCCTATTTGTATTAATTTCTCTTATGCCTGTGTCAATCGGCCCTCTCTTGCGTGTAGATACCCTGTGTTGGTCCCACCATAAGGTGCATGAATCCTTATGGTAGCAACCCGACACGATTCAAGATGCACAATGTATAACTATTGGTACCCAGGGCCTGCTTTTTCCCACTCTAGAGTACGTGCACTCCCGTAAACCATCGGAACCTACACTGACGTACCCCTTCTGCTGTTTTGACCGTTTATAATCAGCCCAGTAATCGTGCCCCACCCTGCCTAGTTCAGGGTACCATGATACATCTATGTGGGTTACTGTTGAAATGGGTCCCCGATACTAGGGTTTCTTACTGGTTAAGTTTGTGGGCCTATATTTACTAATATTACCCACCAATCCGATATGTACTTAACCCTCCCACCAATTCAAGCATGTTTATTTAATGGTTAAGTTTATGGGCCTATATTTACCAATATTACCCACCCATCTTGATATGAAATTAACCCTCCCACTGATTCAAGCATGTTTATTTAATGGTTAAGTTTATGGGCCTATATTTACCAATATTACCCATCTATCTTGATATGTACTTAACCCTCCCACCGATTCAAGCATGTTTATTTAATAGTTAAGTTTGTGGGCCTATATTTACTTATACTACCCACCCAACTTGATATATACTTAACCCTCCCGCACATTATCCCATATTGGTTAAGTGTTGTCCATTCATGTTAAATTAACCCACCCATTCATCAAGTCATGTTGGTTAAGTGTTTCTTATTAACTTAACCCTCCTCACTCGTCATGTTGGATTGGTTAAGTGTTTCCTATTAACTTAACCCTGTTCGTCCATCAAGTTATATTGGTTAAGTGTTCCTTGTTAACTTAACCCCACGTGTTCTTCATGTTGAATTCGTTAAGTGTCATCAATCAATTCAAGTTAACTTAACCCACCGATTTGTCATGTTACTTTGGTTAAGTGTTGCCTTCTCGTGTTAACTTAACCCTACCACAAATCAAGTTATATTGGTTAAGAGTCTCCTCTTGTTTTAACTTAACCTTACCACAAATCAAGTTATATTGGTTAAGTGTTCCTATGAACTTAACCCTAGTCATCCATGTTATATTGGTCAAGTGTTCCTATGAACTTAACCCTGGTCATCCATGTTATATTGGTTAAGTGTTCGTATGAACTTAACCCTAGTCATCCATGTTATATTGGTTAAGTGTTCCTATGAACTTAACCCTAGTCATTCATCTTGTTCATTAGCATTAATTGATTTATTAATGCACCAACCTCTCACATTAGATATGTGTTGTTGCGGTTACTAGATGTGCCGGGCGGTTCCGAGCAGTTTTACACCACAACTCAATCTAACCTCGGGTTTTTCTTAGGCATAATGCACTAATCTCTCACATTAGATAGGTGTTGTTGTGGTTACTGGATGTGCCGGGCGGTTCTGGGCAGTTTTACACCACAACTCAATCTAACCTCGGGTTAGGCATGTTCTTCTTTAATTCACACATTTACCATATATACCCAAATCTAGACTTTTCATGCTAATTACTAAATTCACCAAACTAGTCAAGTGCCAATTCTCAAGTTATGCCCAACAAAGCTAATTGCAAGTTATGGCCCAAAATTCAATTTCAAGTTATTACTCAAAATAGGTTACACCCAATCTTCCCAAACTTGCAATAATAGTTATGCCCAAAATTACTATGCATTATGTTTGGCATCCTAAATCAATAGTTAAGTCCAAGCTAAATTTACTATTCCAATTTACAGTTTATGCCAAAACTAGGTTTTTCATGCCAAATTTCATACTTTGTCGTTCATGCCAATTCTAGGTTCAATATGTCAAATTACATATTCCATAATTCTTGTCAAATTATAGCCTTTAATTATAGCGCATGCCGGTTACCTAAAATCCCAATTTAGGCTTGTTCACATTTAGCAATTATCCCTATCTTACTATAGGTTTTCATGCCTCAGCCATAAATCACTATACACAATAATCTCCTTCTTCTAAGTTATAAACTATCATATATAATATACCCCAGTTTTAGCTCTTAAACCACAATATGTACTATGCCTTACATATTTACAGTTCAATTTACGCCCCAAATCCCAAGTCATATGTCCAATATATTTTTTGCCTCAAATCTCAAGTCATATGTCCAATATACTTTATGTTTTAAATACAACATGTGCTATGTCCTCAAATCCGTTACAAATCAGTTATGCTCGATTATACATAATTTAATACTTTTTCCCAAATTTAGCATTGGCCATGTTCAAATCATATATTATGCCCAATTTTAGCGCTGGCCATGTTCAAATCATATATTTTGCCCAATTTTATTTCCAACGTACGTTCATCTCTTATGAGATTTGGCTCAGGCTCGCAGTAGCCTGGCTATAAAACAAAAAGGGAAGAAAGAAAGAAGAGACAAAGAATGGACATAATATTATCAATGAGATAGATCCAATGGATATAGAAAGACAGATAGAAATAGGCATAATCTCATATTCAGATTTATTACAATGTCAGAATCACAATTAACTTTTATTTCTGAAAGTGACGTGAACTTACAAATTATAGAACGGTCTTGAATTCTAGGATCTGATTTCTGAAACTGAAAAGCTATCCCTTGACATAGACTATCGATTCTCTAATTTAGATTTGATTCTTAGAAAATAATTGTTGAAGTCGTTGAATTAGCCTTTGATTCTCTACTCGAATTCTAAACTTGATTTCTTGAAGAACTAGAGCAGCACAAGGACGTCTTTAATTTATTTTGATATGAATTAGGGTAGATTATAGGCATAATGAAGTTTTGTAGAGAAAACTGTAGCCTTAGGGGTGTTTATATAGCATAGGGATCAACGAATCTAGTCAGAACGGGCATCCAAATGCAGAAAAATGAACCAGTCCTCGGATTTGGAAATCAAGGGGGGAGGTCGACCCCCAGGTCGACCCCCTTGTCGACCTATGTGACCCAGGTAGACCCCTAGGTCGACCCCCTGGCCGACCTGCATCCTGGGCAGGAAATTTTCCGCCCAGCCCGGGTGTGTGATTTGAATTTCGAATTTGAATCTGAGCTGTTTAATTTTATTTAAATTCCTAAAAATTCTGAGGGCCATAACTTCCTCATATGAAGTCCGATTTACAAAAACTTGGACTCTATTCCAAGCAAAATTCCGAGACAAACGCAATGGCGTAACCCGTTTCCCTTAATTCTCGCTTTAAAAATTAAGTATTCTTTAATTCGTTCTTTTAATATTCTCAAAAAATACGGGTTGTTACAGTATTGTAAACCCTAATAACCTAATATAACTAAAAGTATAAATAGAACAGTATATGTAGCATTATTCTTAAATGTATATAGTTTGTCCATTCATGAGAACTTTAGTTCTGAACACCCCCTCATAAAAAATGCACAGGTTGTATAGATTCCTGAGATTTTCCATCTTAGAGACACTTTTGTGGTTTGTGTCATTATTATAGTAAGTATTTACTTATTATCATATTTTATTCAGTTCTTTTATGAGAAATTTATCTAACATCAAATATATTTAAATTTTCCTTTCTACAGAATGCAAGACAACCAACTCGGGTATCAGTAGACTTGGATTTAGCATTTTTCGAAAAAATGTGAATCCGTTGGAATTTAGGTTGTTACAGTTATTATCTTTTCCAACTTTAAAGAAGAACATATAGCACACTTCGAATATCTTCTTGGAACTCTTAGAAGCCATCAATTGAAGGTTAAATTCTCTAAGTTCCATTTCTAAGAAGACAAAGCCAGATTTCTTAGTCATATTTTTACTGAAAATGGGATTTCATAGATCCTATTAAGATTGTCGTGGTAAATGTTAGTTATATCCATTTTTTTTCTTTCATAACTTAAATCATACCTTTTTTAACTAGATTCCCTATTGTAACAAACCAAAATTTTAAGACATAGTAACTAATTAACGAATTAGTTTATAAAATAATAAATTGTGAAATTATTATAATTTAGTTACGGGATTTGCAACATTATGTCCTTGGAAATTTTCTGATTAATTTACATATAATTTTTTAAAAAAATCAGAGCTAATATGAAGAAGTTATAAAAGAGACAAGTTATAAGTAAAATTTTGAAATTAATAAAATAAGTTAAGATTTCTTTATTCCAAATTATCGGATTTAACTATGAGACCTTTTCCATTGCATCCATTATGATTACCTGGTCCATTTTCTTGTATAATTTGTCAAAATCCAAGTTTATATGGAAGAGTTATAGAAAAATCAAAATCAAAAGAAAATAAGAAAAAAAAAGTATATATGGGTTGGGTCAACATGACCCATAGCTAGGTAAACCTGCGTGTTGGACGGGTCAACCAACCCTATAGTTTGTGGTTGACTTGCACCCAGACAATATTGTATCGAGCCGAGACCTATTTCCTTAGTTTCTAAGCTAATGTGCCTTATTTTTATTTATCTAAATTTAAATCTTTGCTGAAGTAGCAAGTTCCTATTGGCTGTGTGACATTGATGAGCTAGATTTAATCTAAAATCTAGTGACCTAAGATCCCTAGCCTAACCTATAAATAGACCCATAGAGCTATCTAATTCTTCACAACATAATCTCTTCCGCATCGATTCTCACTTTATGAGACAGACCTAACATAAAAAATTTAGGGGAAAGGATTTATAAATAAATATTTGTATATACATATATTTATACTTTTATGGAGAGGGAATCTACAAAGACAAGGGAGGAATGCTTTGACAACGGTGAGTTTGTAATTATTTTAGATTTTTGATAATTTAGAAAAATAGGATTTCTAATAGTTGTAGAGTTTTCCATAGTTTTTCTTTATAGTTTTCTGTAGTTTTTCATGCAGCTTTTATTGGTTTTCTGTAAGTTTCCTTTCTTTAAAGTTATTTTCTATAGTTTTTTAGTCTTGTTCTTACAACTTTAATTATTTTGAATATTATAAGATATTCTCTTAGTCTTCTTTCCCCTTTTCTGTTGTTTTCAGTTATTTTACGTTTTTATACATGTTTATGGTCTATGCCTAAGTCATGTTTGATTTTGTAAATGTTAGTATTGTGACGACTAATTTAATCTTTTTTATTTCGCATGAGTGAAGATAGAATTATAAAATAATTGTGCAAATATGGATTAAACATATGTGACTAAATTTACAAAATAATGTTCATAAAATTTAGAACTGTAATTAAAAAGGGATTGGACTGAAATATGCAAATTAAAATATATTTGCAATTAAATTATGACACGGTTGTAACTGAAAAAATGCTGAATATATTTGCAAACTAGTATTATGATAATTTATACAAACTGGTGGGTGGGGTTAGGTTTGCAAATTAAAGGATTATTTAGCTTCTTCAAGCTTGAGTTAATTCACCATTTCCTAGATATAAAGGTTTAAAGTCCAAAGATTTTTTCTCTTCCCTCAGGGGGTAAGTATCATGCTTACGAGACTCAAAAACCAACAGTTACCTTGGGACGATGGATCCCTAAGTGCAATGCAAGTTAGGAGGCTAAACAGCTTGTAGAAGGGTATTTTGGTAATCTAGGCTTAAGGTTAAGGCTTGTGTATGAGGCATTGGTTGTGAGTTAAGCATGAGAGAATAGGCGAAAGGAGCACAAAGGTAAATCATAGAAATTATGCCAAGTATTGATTCACTCTCTATTGCTCATTGATTTGAATACATAAGTACTTACAAAGGAAATCCCCAAATCGATTTAGAAATTAGGGTTTACTCTATAAGAAATGAGTACAAGATTGAGGAATGCGAAAAAATCCCCTCAAATCTAACCCCGGGGTCTTCTTTATAGACAAACCGGAACCCCTTTTGTCATCAGCTCAGCAGAAGCTTCTTCCGGATGCGGTAGTAGGCCTTTGGCCACTTTTACACCTTTCAGTTTCGGTGATAGTGTTTCGACTACCTTTCTTTCTGCTTGGCATTATCACTTGGTCCAATTTGGCTTTTAGAGTGTCAGTCTCGGCCTTCGAAGCCTAGCCTTGTTGTTGCTTTTCATATGTATCGATATCTAGTCCCTTGGTATTGACAGCTTCCGGAGTTTCTTTCGGTCTTCAACGATAGGATCTAGTTTCGATAGCCACTTTTGGACTTCATCTTGCTTTCGTGTCTTTTGATTTTGGTATCGACACTAAGCATGTTAGTGTGGATGACGCTTCCCTTTACCACCTTTGACTTGCTTTACCATCTTCCGAGAGTTGCTTTCAGATTTCGTCCTTCAGTATCGGCTTTTCTTTCTCCTTTAAACTTTGTTATTAGGTCTTCCTGGCTTTCGGAACACGGGTTTCGGTCCTTAGTGACTCGTGACCCAGGTCTCGTTTTGATTGTGTATTGGTACCAAGTAGATTGGTATGGATAGCCTTGATAGCAAACCTTGCTTTACTAGCTTCTGAATGCCTTCCGGTGTTGGTATCGATATTAAGCTTGTTAATATCGATAGCCCCACATTCGCTTTATTTTGGGACTGGTTCTATTTTCTGGTGTTGGATCATCTCCACTTGGACACTTCCCATTGTTTGCACTCGGAGTTGATGCCATGTGAATTTTTCTCGATGCCAAGTTATATGCTTTTGGATTCAACTCCTGATGGATTGCTTTCGGTAATTAAACCGATTCGCCACAACATTCTAGTATTGGTACCAAGCTTTTCTGTTCATGTCAGTTTTGATAGCCTTTGTACTGAACCATTCTCTTTCTGCTTTTGGCATTGGGTGTTTTGCTAACATGATGTCGGTTTCGTGCTTCCAAGACCGTCACTGGTCACTTGTTGTATTTCAATACTCCTTCACTGATAGCCGGTTTCGATTATGAATTTTTTAGCAACATTTTCCCCCTTGTGAAGGGGTATTTTCGACTTTTCAAGTCAAATCCTTTGGTTTTCGTCTTTTGCATTCCTCCTTATTTTCCTACATTTCAAAATTTTCTATCACGAGCGTCAGTAATTTCTTTTTCTATTATTCAATTGAGGTAGGTTTTCTTTTTTTATTTCGAAATTATTTGGAGTGCTTTTATCAATTCGACTTGACAAGCACCTTTTGAATATCATATAATTTGGATTTATGCACATCAATCTCTCTTGTTTATTTTCAGCTTTTGATTACTAAAGGGAGTGGTTAATGTGCTTTTAACTAATGGTGTGATTAAGTTCCCCATTTGTCTATCGATCAACCTTATTTGATTGGGGGTTAATGTAAATCAGTATCATTTTCTATCATTTATGCATGGGTCAATCGATAGCACAATTGGGTACTTTCATCAATCATTATTTTTCTGAAAGCATATATTACGACTTGATACTAATGTTGTTTTCTCGGAAGTGCTTTCGAAAGGATAAAAAAAATTCCCTTCATTTTTACGTAATATTATTTAATTTAAGAAAGGAAATAGATTGCAACTGACATCATGGGAAAGAAAAACGTTGTGATTAAACATATTAACAACTTCGTCTTATCACTTGATGCTTCTCCTCCAAAGAGGATTAGTGTTACCGAAAAGCATTAATCTTTAATTACCTCACAAGAGGAGGTTGATGCCATCCTCTGATATTTTAACATTTCTGGCGTGGAAGCCATCCCTCCAAGCAAGGACGACACTATTGCATCTCCTCTATAAGGATATTTTGCTTATTTTGCTATTCATATCTGGTATGGGAGATTGGTTCCTTTCTCGGCCTTCATCTTGATTTCTATAATACCTAAAGAAATCCCCTATACAACTTTCCCTGAACACTTATACTTATCTTCTAGGCCTTGAGCTTTTATCTCTGGAGTCGGGAAACCCTTCCTTAAGTCCTTCCCTTCTCGGTTACCTTGTTCGTCCTTCTAATTTCAACGAGTTAAAACATTATATTTTCCGTGTGAATCCAAAAAAGAAGTTGCTATACAAAGGAACAGTGAGATTTGAAGATTGGAAGACTCAAGTTTTCTTTATACGATGCCCTTCTAGTATTTCTGGAAATTTCAATACTCCAAGTATTGGATTTGAGGGCCTCCTTTATCTATTTCCCTTTCCCCTTTTCAACCCTACTGATTTGTTTACTTACTCATTTTAATGCAGACGCAGCTCCTAAGCTTTAAAGTTTAGTGGATAAGGAGGTAGTAGACCTTCTCACTATTTCTTTTGAAAAGTTCGGTAATAGATCTTCCTTGTTGACCCCTAGTTTCCTTCGCAAACATTATATTCTGTCGACTGATCAAAATATAATTGGGGAAGCTCCACTAATTTCTATCATGGAGCATGTATATCTGGCACCCAAATTTTGACAAAAATCAAAACTTGAACACATCCAAGCATGGAGCATGTATATCTGGTACCTGCAACAAATGAGCATGAACATATTTTTCTTCCTCTTCTAACCTAGTTTCTAAAATAAAAACATTTTAGTGTATAAGGCTAAACGTAATGCAAGTTAGGAGGCTAAATGGCTTGTAGAAGAGTACTTTGGTAATCTAGGCTTAAAGGTAAGGCTCGTGTATAAGGCATTGGTTGTGTGTTAAGCATAAAGGAATAGCAAAACGGAGCAGAAAGGTAAATCATAGAAATTATGCCAAGTATTGATTCACTCTTTATTGCTCATTGATTTAAATATGTAAGTGATTACAAAGGACATCCCTAAATCGATTTGGAAATTAGGGTTTACTCTATAGGAAGTGAGTACAAGATTGAGGAATGAGAAAAAGTCCTCTCAAATGTGACCCATGGGCTCTTATTTATAGACAAATCGGGACCCGTTTTCTCATTATCTCAACAGAAGCTTCTTCCGGAAGCGGCAATAGACCTTCGACCACTTTTGCGCCTTTTAGTTTTGGTGATAGTGTTTCAGCTACCTTTCTTTCTGCCTGGCATTATCACTGGGTCTAATTTGGCTTTCGGAGTGTCGGTCTCGAGCTTCAAAGCCTAGCCTTGGTGTTGCTTTTCATATGTATCGATATCTAATCCCTTGGTATTGATAGCTTCCGGAGTTGCCTTCGGTCTTCAATGATAGGATATTGTTTCGACAGCCACTTTTGGACTTTATCTTGCTTTCCGGTTTTTTGATTTCGGTATTGACACTAAGCATGTTAGTTTGGATGACCCTTCCCTTTGTCATCTTTGACATTCTTTACCATCTTATGAGAGTTGGTTTCAGTTTCATCCTTCGGAATCGGCTTTTCTTTCTACTCTAAACTTTGTGATTAGGTCTTCCTGGCTTTCCGAACATGGGTTTCGGTCCATAGTGACTCATGACTTGGGTCTCCCTTTCGATTTTGTATCGGTACCAAGTAGAGTGGTATGGATGCTAAACTTGTTAGTATGGATAACCCCTTTCGCTCTATTTTGGGCCTGGTTCTCTTTTCTGGTGTTGGATCATATCTTTTCGGACACTTCCCATTGTTTGCTATCGGAGTTGATGCCATGTGAATTGTTCTCGATGCCAAGTTATATGCTTTCGAATTCAAATCCTGATTGATTGCTATCGGCGTTTAAACTGATTAGCCACCACATTCTGGTATTGGTACCAAGCTTTTATGTTCATGTCAGTTTTGATAGCCTATGTATTAAACCATTCCCTTTTCGCTTTTGGCATTGGTTGTTTCGATGATTTGATGTCGGTTTCGTGCTTCCAAGACCGTCTCTTGACGCTTTATGTTCTGATACCCCTTCACTGATAGCTGGTTTCGGCGTTGAATTTGGTAGTAACAAAAACATTGGAAATGCTTATTATTATTGAAATGAAATTAAAACTGATGTTAAGTTAAATAAACATGTATTGGTCATGGTCGGTTCCAGTAGTAATACGAAAATTTAAGAAAATTAGCGACATAAGTTAATAAGCTTATACTAGTTGTGGTCCATTCCAACAACACGAGGTTGATGGGAGAAAATAAGTGACTAATAAAGTTTAGTCAATAAACGATGAGATTTCGTACCAACGGCCTAATCCGAATAATGGTAGAAAATCGACTCATTAAAAAATACTGACGGTCTGTACCAACAGCATATGCCGAATTGTGGTAGGTAACTGGCTAATAGATATATAGTGAAATTCAATCCCTGCGGAAAATGCCAGGTTGTGGCAGATAACCGACCTATAAAAAATCTCAGCTATGGGGACTCAAAAAGTGCGGAACTAGGATATTTTTTGGAGGAATATGTACAAACGGTGCTTAAAAGGAGACAGACTTGTCGAAATATGGTAGATAAATGATTAAGGGCTTGTACTAGCGACGCTCAAGAAGATACACGCTTGTTGAATTGTGGTAGATAAATGACCATATAGAATAAGGATCGAAGAAATCTCTACCGATGATGACTGAGCGTGCGGTTGCATCGAATTGTGATAGAGAATACATTGTGGGTCCTTGCACTAAATAGATGTCCATCTAAAGGGCGAACACGCGACCAAGTAATGTTAAGGATGAGATTCAGTTCACCATCCGGTTAAGCTTGATTCAATGTAAGTGGCATCGATTACAATATTAGTCAGATGGAAGCAAGGTTGTCAACCGATGGGTAGTGGTAGGAAATTTTTCATAATCATGTATATTGCGCTCGGTAGTTAAGAATGTGCAAGCGATCAAGACTAGTTAAACTATATAAACAGTCCAAAAACCTTTACTCGTACAGTTCAAGTATATTTCTTTGCATACTATTCCAGTATGCTCACCTTTATAGTTTTGTACGAACACTTACCCTATCTGACACTAGAACTATTATTGAGTCTATCTTTCCTCTATTACTCAATTATACTAGAAATTACAAACACATTAGTCTTTTATGTTTGACCTACTCCTCTTTGTTCCTTTTTCTCTTTCCTTGTCGGCTCATAAGGCAAGGATTTAATTGATACTAACTCCTTGAGAAGATTAATATCAAAGATCCTATTTTCTTTCTTTCTAGTGAACTTAATTCTATGACAGGATATTTGGCATGGTTCAGATTTGTACATAAGAAGTAAAATGTTTTATTGTATACTCTGATTTGAGTTGAGATTATGTAAGACATGTTTTGTAAATTATCTCGTGTATAGTATTGTTTCTTAATAATAAGTTATTGAAAACTAAATGTTTCCACTAATTTTTTTATGTCTTGTAAATCTTAATCTATGTGATCAGTTTTTTGCACCAACAATTCTCTAAATTCCTTAGTATGACCTTAATTGGCAATACAAAAGGGTGCAGGATGTTTCATTTGGCTTCAGAGCCTAAGGTTTCAGTTTTCCTAAAATAATGTTTTAAAGTAAAGTATTTTTCTAAAGAAAAATAGTTTTTTTCAAAACAAAAAGTATTTGAAAAAAGCCCCTTAAGTTCATCCCCTTTCCTTATCCTATTCTCTCTTGTCTTCATTGAGTTATTTATATAATAACCTATTTAAGCTTACTTACGTATATTATGACTTTAAATCTTTATAGGTTAGAGTTATGATTCATGGATAAACCAATTTAATCCATTATTTGTGAATTCTTTATGAAACCAGAGTTAGGAGATAAATTTACTACATATTAAGTAGGATTAATTATGGATAAGGAAATCCTAGAGGCAAAGGATTGCAAGATAAGTTAAGAAGTATTATCATAAGGATTCGAAAAGGTATTATCAGCTTTAAAAAGGAAATAGTTAAGGTAGGTACTATGCCGAGAATGTTATAGGGAAGGTGTTGATCAAAAGAATCGAGTAATGGAAATGAGTAAAATTTGGTGAAAGAAGTGGTATATATTTATTTTTCTTTCTAGTTCACCTATTTTATCTGATTTAGGAGTAACTCATTCATTTATCTTTGATTTACTAGTTGTGGGTTAGCTGCATGGAGCTATGGCAACAATGTTACAAGACTGCCCATGTATGGCATCTGTATTATAAGCCTAACAAAGTTGACATTTACAAATATAATAAATCCCCAAGTGCGCATTAGTGACACTAGTTGATTGCTTGCACTTAGGCTCTTTTCTAGGCCTTGTAGTAGTTTCTCAACCCCGTAAGAGAATCAACATGGTTATTTATGATAAATCGGGATTTGAAACAAGAGATTCTAGATATGGGGGATGCCTGGGTGTTCATGGGTTGGTATTGAGTCTAAATAGGTTAGCTATATAATAGGTTATATCAGATTTTGACATTGGTAGTAGAGGTTGACTGGGATGTTTATGTTCTGAGATTTTCGAGATAGGAAAATTTGAAGGTTGGGCAAGTTATCCACATATGGGGATCGATTATGGGCTACTTTAACTACAAAAGGAGAGTTGACAGGCTAGGATATGCAAAAGACGAACTCTTGAGATTTCTCGCGACCCAAGGGGTCAGTCATGTTGATTTCAATATTTTCCTTAGTGCATCTCTAGGTGATATCAATCCAGTTTCCATTGTGCTAGATTTTACAATATTGGAAGCGGTTAATATGTTTCCTTATAGAAGAGAGATTGAATTTCGGATTTATATTTATGACAATGCTAAACTTGTAGCATTACAAGTAAAGCATGCAATCCTAAGGGAAAGAAGAGGGTTGAATTTTGTATCTATGACTAGAAGCTTTTCTAGATATATAGTGATGCTTAAAGCATTACTAGGTAAGGATTGGTTTGGAGTTTAGTCGAATTGATTGAAGTTTAATCGAGTTGGTTATATAGTGAGCAATCTCAGATATTAAGAGAATGATGGTTACATAGGAGTATGCATGGTAGACATGCCCTAGGATTGACCTATAAATAATCAGTTAAAATGGATTATTCTGTTCCTTAGACCTCTCTGTTGATAGACCGAGTTTGGTACCTGTGACAGGAGCTTTTCGCATGTATTCTGAGGAAGTCATTGGACTACAACCACAAAAGAAATGTAACACCTTGTATTTTCTATGTTTATTAAAGAAATGAGTTTAAGAATACTTAATTATAAAAGTTAGAATTAAGGGAAACGGGTTAAGCCGTTGCGTTCGTCTTGGAATTCTGCTTGAGATAGAGTCCGAGTTTGCGTGAATAGGACTCCGTATGAAGAAGTTATAGAGTTCAGAAGATTTCATGTTTAAATAGAAAATTATAATTAAATAAATTAATTAAACAAAAAACAGTTTAAGTTTTGAAAATCATGTGGCTCAGCTGGGCGGGAAAAATCCTGCCCAT
This sequence comes from Allium sativum, assembly GCA_030737875.1. NCBI lineage: Eukaryota > Viridiplantae > Streptophyta > Magnoliopsida > Asparagales > Amaryllidaceae > Allium > Allium sativum. Next base: position 489,999,350 of record CM060913.1, read on the forward strand.
AGGGGTCGACTCCCCTGGGGGGGTCGACACAGGTGTCGACCCCCCAAGAGGGTTGTCGACTGGGGTGTCGACCCCCCTATACGGGTCGACCCCTCGCCCAGATCCAAACAGTGACGATTTCTCACTAGGGCAGAAGTGGAAATTTCTGGATAGCTCTATCTTGTCTGGATGGTTGTGATCGCTCCTAGGATGATCTAACGACTCACATAAGTTTAAACTTCTATAAAAGCAACCCTAGTCCTCAACCCTAAATCACACAATTTCATTCCAAGGAGCCACCATGCTGTCCATGGTCGACGTAGCCTAGCCACCATTTCTTCTTCAACTAGGAAGCAAACTAGAAAGCAAGATAGAAGCTACGAATCAAATCTAATTTAGAGAATCGATAGTCTTCATCAAGGGATTGCTTTTCAGTTTCAGAAAACAGATCCCAGAAAACAAGACTTTCTTTTGTTTGTAAGGCCTATTATTATTTAGATGTGAACGATTAAAAGTTATGATTTGTAATAAAGTGTAAACTTGAGTTATCCCTAGTTGTAAGATAATGGTGATGCTGATTCATGTCTACTCTTGTAACAATTCTATCATATATGCTTATGAGACTATTGTGGTTTATTGGACTTATTATATTACATGTTAAACCAATCGTGTATTATGTAAAATTGGTGACTTTTTCATTTTATGTTACATGCAAGTTTTTAGGCTAAATCATGTATATGTTTAGATCTACATTCTCCTATGTTTAGATCTATGAAAATTAGATCCAAAATAGAAGTTTACACTTACATGCCTAGTTGGATTTGTGTAATTCCATATGCTTAAGATTCATGTTTATTGGATCTAAAATAAAAGTTCACATTCGCATGCTTAGTTGGATTTGTGTAATTCTATATGCTTAAGATTCATGTTTATTGGATCCAAAAATAAAAGTTTACATTTACATGCCTAGTTGGATTTGTGTAATTCTATATGCTTAAGATTCATGTTAATTGGATCCAAAAATGCAAGTTCATTGTTTATGCCAAATTTATATGACACATGTTTAGTTAGATCCTTATTATGTTGTATGAATGGTACATGCTCCTTTCTTTCCCCTTTTGTATATAAGTTAGGCTAAGTTGCGAGCCTAACATTATATGTAAATTTTGCGAACGTATAATGGGGGTAACGTTGGGAAAACCTTAAATTTCATATTATTGGCATAATTTGGCCCATAAGTATATGAATGATTAGTGGCATAAATATAGTATAATTTATATACCTAAAATTTTTGAATATGATTTAGAGGGTAAATGGGGCACGACTTGAATGGCAATAATTGTGGATAATTTACATATAAATATGAAAGGTAAATATGTAAATTAAGTAAAAGATAAATATGCCTGACCCGAGGTTAGATTGAGTTACAGTGTAATACTGCCTAGAACCGCCCGGCACATCCAGCAACCGTAATAATATAGATCAAATGTGAGAGGTTAGCGCATCAAGCCCAAAAGAACCTGAGATTAGATTGAGTTGCAGTGTAAGACTTCCCGGAACCGACCGGCATCTCCAGCAACCGCAACAATACATATCTAATGTGAGTGGTTAGTGCTTTAATGAATAAATTAAAGCTAAGACAGGAATGGTAGGGTTAAGTTAATTAAGGCAACACTTAACCAATACAACATGTTAACTAAACTGATGGGTGGGGTTAGGTTAATTTGAGAACACTTAACCATTTTAACATGTTGATTAGGAAACCCTAGTAACGGGACCCATTTCAGCAGTAACCCACATAGATGTATCATGGTACCCTGAACTAGGCAGGGTGGGGCACGATTACTGGGCTGAATATAAGCGGTCAAAACAATGGCGGGTGGCGCGTCAGTGTAGGTTCCGACGGAGTGTGGGCTTGCATGTACTCCGGAGTGGAAAAAGCAGGCACTGGGCATCAGTATTTATACACTGTGCATCTTGAATTGTGTCGGTTTGCCACCATAGGATTTGATTCACCCCATGGTCGGACCAGCACAGGTATCTACAATCAAGCGGGGCCGAATGACACAAGTAATAAACGTAAGCGAGTAGGAGCCGATCGATAAAGAGGATCGTTTATCTTGAACACATGGTGCTAGTTGAAACACTTGTAAGTGGGTGCAGAGAAATAGTAATGAGTGCGATAGCATATTCAGTCTTATTATCTTAATTCTAGGGCGCTATCCTAGGTTCAGTTTATTCATGTCATAATCCTTTTTCCTATTTACATGCTAAATAATCACTGGACTTACTAGACTCATGTCTGACCCATTTTCTTTCATCTTCTTTTCTTTCGTCCCCCCCCCCCAAGGTCCGCAGGGAGGGAATACTTCAGCTTAGTTTGGAACATTTCCAGCTTGAAGGGAGTAGAAGTATTGCTTGGATCTTCTTTCCTTGGGCTATGGCTTTGGATACACTCTTATTGGGGATTTATGCTACCTTATTGTTAACATGCTTCTTTATGTTTTAATCAAGACGGAGATTTTGTTGTAATGATTTGGAAGTTGGTTTGAGACAATTATTGTAATGTTTTAACTGAACCACGTACTTATGAAATAAATTTAGTTTTTTCGCTATTTATATGTCTGTCTTGTAAATTATCTATATTTTTACCTAAAATGCTCCACCGAAGTTAAGGCATTCCCTTTTTGAGTGACCTTAATGAAGGTGGGGTGTTTCAAGAAAGATTTTTGGAAACAAGTTAAGGAACTTTTGGAAAAGATTGGTAAGAGTGAGTATTCTTGGATAAGAGGTATCAGTCATCATTGCTATAAAGACGGGTAGTTTCTTTATCTTAGTGATGATAATAAGTAAATTATTTTGTTAGAACCATTATTCTTCACCTCATATATATGGTCGCTTTGATTATTTAAAGCGAGCAAGACCTTCCCATAGCAAGATTTCTTTGCTAGTGATTTCCACCAAGTTTTGAGTGTTGGGAGGGATAATGACGGAGTTGTTCATCGAGCGTATGATGGATTGTAAAAATTGTTGGCATACCTTTTAGACTGGCTTGTGCCTAGGCTAATTATTAACTTGCATGGTAGAGTGTTAGGTAAGATTTTGGACTAAGTTGGTAGGGGTCTGTGTAGATGACATGTTGGTCTGACCAAAGGATACCAAAGGATAAATTTGGTATGTATATAAGGAATCTAGTACCTTATAAGCACATGGACCCAAAACCACGTTCTCTAAGAATCGCTTTTGGAAGGTAAGAAATTTTCTTAGATTAGTGGATTATTATGCAAAAGTTATTCATAGTTATTTCAAGATACAAATTTTTTGACCTACCTTACTGAGATTAGTTTAACTTTTGCGGACGCAAATTGAGAAGCTATATTTTTAGAGGGATGATTAATACATTGATATCGGTTTTGCTTAGTAACATTAGTAGAGTATCCACGAGAGTAGTTACCTTAAATAACTACTATCGGTTTTTTCAGTTAGACATAAGGGTGTTACCTATTATGAGAAAGGTTTGAAATTTCAATGTACTTAGATTGGTCATTTGTTATCCCTATATGAAATTGGAACACAGGATAATAAGGATTAATTAAGTTTAAGCGTTAGATGATTTCTGGTTTTTCTTATGCGTTGTGTAAAAGTAAGTATGTAGTTTATGTTAAATTCCTGAGCTTTGGTAATTCCTGACCTGGGGTAAAAAATAATAATTCTTGGGGTATAGGCATTGGGGATATATGTAGCTTCAACTGAAATAATTTGTAGTGTTTTGTGGAAAGATCTCTAAAGATTTGGAAGAACCAAGACTAAGTTTAAGCATAGCAATTAGAACCTTAAAAGATTTACGTTGGAAGGGTACCTTGTACTAAGGATACAAGGATGAATTTCACCATTAGTTATGATTCAATGATCGAGATTTTCATGTTCATCAAGGTTATGTCATTTGGGCATTAGACAAGGATCCTAGAAATTCCATTTGAAGGAAAATAACTTATAAGGATAAGCTGACACTTAATTATAGGAATCAAATTGATAGAATATATCTTTATATGACAACCAAACTGAAGTGAGCAATAAATTTGGCTAGTAGATAAGCAATGGAATATTTATACGAAAGGATATGAAGATTTCAAATGGGTTGATGATAGGGTAAATAATCTTGTTCCAAGAAAAGAAATTTAAGGGTAATTTATTTATAGGTCCATTTGGACTTTACACCTTACACATGTATATGTGGTTTCATAAATAGAAATTTTAAAAGGTAGTACATTTTGTTAGAAATTCGTATTTTTGGGAATTTCATGAAAATAACTATATATATATATATTGAAAATAAATTGGTTTGTTTTCTTACAAAGATTTTCTGAAATATTTTAAAAATAATAATGTTGAGCTTTGAAAATAAATATATAGAAAGTTTAAAAAGAAGTATGGTTGGACATATAAGTGGAACAAATAGAGGAATACATGACCGTAAAGGTAAAGACTTGTAATTGGTTATGGATATGGTATAAGTGACTCTACTTGAAAGATGGAGTAGGCTCTAGAATGTTTAAAACTGAGATATAACAACTTGGGTCTTCGAAGAATACAATTTTCTTTCTGTGTTCATTTGATAAACATTTTCTTTTATGCATTCTTGTAGGATCTAAAATAACTTTAGAAGGGGTGAAGGTATAAAATAATTTTTCATAGAATAACAATTAATAATAAATCAGAATAAAAAATAATCAGAGTAAATGCAGAAAGCAAATAACACATAGAAATACCCACCTTGGGAAAAATCTTGCCTACTACTGCCCCCAAGGTTTCTATTAGGAACCAGACAATTTTTCGCTTACAATTCCTGTAAACTCATGACTCTCGCTCCTTCAAAATTTTCAACCATATGCTCAAAACTTACAACTATCACTCACCTAATTGTGCTAACCCTACGCTCAAAACCCTGCCATAACTCAATCTCCTGAGTTGCAAATTCTCAAACTGTAAACTCATAGTTTGCATCCTAGATAAATTCTAGAGTTTGCTAAAAAAACATAAAAGCACTTAAACAAAACCCTAATTAAAAATAATAACAAGACACTTGTTAACCAATTAAAACAAAAGGTCATCCCCTTTTTCACTTCATTATGCTCGGTCCTTTGTTTTTGTGGTCGGCTCCTCTTTAATAGCCATTGTGCCTTGTTCTCTAGTAAATAACAAATTAGGGTTTCATGCCACTACTTCCTCTTGTACTTCGATCGAATAAATTTTATGTCTTAGAGGTTGTCAATTGATATTTATTCAATTTTGATTGTAGAGGATTGTGGATTATGGAGTTCTCTGATGATCGAGAAAACTTAAGGAATTTTGGTATGATTTTATCTTTTGATTCACTTTGAAATTATGGTCGAACTCCTTCTCTACTGTCACACACCCTTTTCTGATGATGAAGTCGGTTTATTTATAGGGTTTTATGTTGATTTAATCTTCTTTATAAAAATAAGAGATAGTGTATCTATTTTGATTCTTTTTGTATGTGTGGTATATTTCGAATTTTACCAGTTCAATACTCTGCAACTCTGAATGATTCAACATCCCATTCAAAATTGTTTCTTCTCGTTCCTTTTTCTTCTCGTTCCTTTGTATACTCTCTCTTTCCTTTTACATTTACTGATAAGAACATATTTAGTTTCTTTGATTTTATTCCTTTCTTTGAACGTAATAAAGAGAACAGATACTTCATTTTATTTTTTGGCAGGTTAAACTCATTGTCTCTTTGTCATTGCCTTTATGCATTTCATTTGTTAATGCATCTGATGTTCTACATATATACAGATGTATATAAACAGAATCATGTATGTATATATGTGTTTTTACTCGTCATGTTGAACTGCCATGTTGTTGTTGCTTGTTGTTATTCTAGATACTCTCACTTTGCACTATGCTCTGCCGCATTGGTTCATTCCATTGTTGTGCCTTGTTACATTCATGTGGACTTATCTTGCTATGTTATTTTTGTTCACTGTTGTTGTGCACTTATGTTGTAGAGCCATGTTGAGTTTAGAATGTTTGCATTCTTGAACCATGAGTTTGATATGTTGTCGTTATTGTGCACCTTGTTATTGTTGAGCTTGATATGCTGCTACTACTCCATGACTTGGAGCTATAATCTTTGGCAAGTAGTTTTAAACCCTCTCTACCGTGACTATGATTTCTTGAGCTGAAAATTCTTTGCACTTGGCCTTTATTATTTAATGTTCGGAGCCATGACTATGAGTTGTTGACCTGAAATCTTCGGTTGACTTGAAACATTTGTCACTTGGCTTTGGTTAGTTCATGTAAGTGATGTGTACATGTATATGGGTGAATGAGTATGTGATGAGGAATCAATGTACACGAGTGAAATGTATTACGGCGGTGTGTAACAACCCAAATTTTAACACATAGAAACTAATTAATGAATTAACTAATTGGATAATAAGTTGTAAAATTGTCAGAACTTAACAATGAGGATAACATCACTGAGTCCGTTACGATTTTCTAGTTCGGATACATATATGGTTTACGTAAAACAGACTTAAAACAAAAGATTTATGGCGATTAGTAGTTTGATATTCAAATCAGAATAAAATAAACGAAAAAAAAGAGTAGTGTTGCATGGGACGACCCAATACCCAGCAGGCCGACCCAGGTTGCGTGTGGGTTGACCCATGTATTGACCCAGTGTGGGTCTGGGTTGGCATATGTCGTGCCTAGCGTGTTTACTTACAAGGCATGAAATCAAAAGAACGAACAGGATTTTCGCAAGACCTTCCAGGTGACATGTTTGCTTCTGATTGGCTAACATGGCAACTCCGAATTGATCCAAGGATATAGTCGGTTCAAATTTAAATCATAAATCTAATGGTTGAGGATCTTTAGCTCCACCAATAAATAAATCTCTGACCCTCTCTCTATTTCTTCACAACACATCTCTTCCCCTTCTAGGCTAGTCTCCTTTTTGAGAGAAAAGGCTAACCTAAATTGAATATTAGGGGATTGAGATTTTTTTCAAAATATTTTCTATTTTATTTTCTTTCTGAGGTAGGTTCTTCCGGGGACACAAGGGAAGCTTTTCTAGTGAGTTTTATGATTATTCAGATTTTTTATTAAGTTTAGGTAAATATGAATAATAGTAGTTGTAGTTTTATTTACAATTCTTATACTTACAATTTCTGTTTATTCCTATTTTTTTGTAATTTCTTTTTATATGTAGTTTCTGTAATTTTTCTGTCTTTGCTTATCGTCTTTGTTTAATTAATATTCAAATTACTATAAGTTATATTCTCGATCCTCTTTTCCTTCCTTTGTTTGATTTTTATAGTTTATGGCGATTATGCCCAAATATTCCTACAGGCAAATGTATACGATTGATTTAGGCATAGATTTTTATTTCTAATTGCCTACGACTAATTATTATCCTTTTATTCTACGCACGTTTGGGAAATTTTATTAAATTGGAATAATGGAAACATGATGCGATAATTTGAGGCTAATTTGATATATATTGTGAAATTGTAAAAAAAACATTGGACTGAAAATAGGTAAACTTGATAAGGTTTGTAAAATGGTTACGGTATAGGTTATGACTAAAAAATATACTATATCATATATTTGCGTAAATATGATAGATTGGAGAATCATAATAAATAGTTGCAAATATGAATAGGACATAAAACTATAAAAGAATAATGAGGCTTAATATGAAATACTGACTTAAAATGATGTTAACAAGCCTAAAATTTTATGTTATCCTATGGTGGCTTGTGACTAGGCAGTTAAATTGTTGTATGGTAGCCTTGTGATTAGCAGTTCTATAGTGGTATTGTGATTAGACAATTCTACGGTGGTCTTGTCATTAGGCAATTTAAATTCTATGGTGGCCTTAAATTAGGCAATTATATGGCTATGATTTCTATGGTAAATGAATGAACAGTTAAGATTAATAAATATTGAACTTAAAATTAGCTTAAGCTAAAAGACTAATTCTACGGTTAATCTATGGCAATGGGTTCTATGGTTTCTGTAGGGGGTCCTAATTAAAGGGTATTTGGGCCAAAGAGGATTTATTTGTTAGGGATCCATACTAGGTAGCATTCCGTTTTTATTACATATGGTCTCACCTAAGGAGGGAAAGGCATGCACCATGTTGTGCTAGGTAGTATGATGATTTAAATTAAGTTGGGTACGGGTGTGTTTCGACAGATCGATGTGCATGCATCAAATTGACTAGGGAAGATAACACACTGTAATGCCTGTGGTAATGCCATGTCATTTTTTTGATGGTTCGGGTCTGATAATCCTAAGACCCATATTGGGAATAATTTATCACTCCATGGTATTAATTGTCGATCGATGGGTAGTATTTGGGAAAAAATTACTAATGATATTTTGTTTTGAAATTTATAGAGGTGCAAACAGTCAATCCTATATGTTCTCTTTGGGCATAATAGACGCTTACCCTATCTAACATTAGAACTGCAGTTTTATCTCTTTCCTTGCTTATCAATCATGCTAGTAATCATAATTGCATACTAGACTTTATGTCTGACCCACTCCTCTTCCTTTCTTTTTCTTTCCCCCAATAGGCTCATAGGGTAAAGGTTGAATAGTATTGCCAGTTTGGAAAGAGCAGCGTCCAAGATCCAAGATCTGTCAAATTTCCACTTACATCACTTTATATTTTTTATTGTTCTAAGTTGTACTTGAGAAAGAATTTTATTTTTATACTCTGATTTAAGATGAGATTAAGAAATATGTATGTTTTGTAACTTACTATATGTAAATTATTGATTCATAATGACAAGTCTATTAAAGAATTAAAAGTTTCCGCTATTTTTGTTTTATGTGTTATGAATCTTAGTCTCTGTAATTTGTTTTTTTTTTGAACTTACAGCGCTCTACATTCCTTAGTATGACTTAATTGGGAATACTAAGGGTATAGGGTGTTTTATTTGGTACCAAAGCCTAAAGTTAAAGGATTCCTAGCAGTTGTTTTAAATTAAAGTGATTTTCTAAATAAAAATAGATTTTCAAAACAAAAGGAATTCTTGGTGATTAACAGGAAGTTAGGAATAGCCTAGATTGTCTGGTTAAGAGAAATGGATATATTTCCATAGTTTGGTCTGTGAATAATAAAGGAAACATAACATGCAAGAATAAAAGAAAGGGATGTGGACTAGTGCGAAATAGGTAGGTAATTGTATTGCGCACCATTCAACAACATAAAAAAAGAAAGTCTTGTAATTATAGATATCTATTGATTAGATTGTCTTATACTATGGAAATAGATTTTCGTACATTTTCAATAACTAATCAATTGGGAATAAGTGTAAATTCCTCAAAAGTTAAACTTACAAGGACCGTAAGTAAAAGAGTAACATAACTAAAATTTTCTATTATCGAAAGGATCAAGAAATGAAAATGGGTAAAGGTTGTAAAAGAATTCTTGTCCATCTCTAATTCTTTCTAGATCTCATACCCTATCTTATCTAGGAGTATTTTGTTCCTTTATCTTAAATTCACATGTTGGGGGTGGCTGCGTAGAGCCATAGCCTTGTTGATTTGAGACAGTCCATGTACAACGTATGTATTATAAGCCTAACAAAATTGTACCATGCAAATATAGTAATCCTCAAGGGAGCAATAGTTGCACTAGTTGATTATTTGCAATTTTCTAAGCCTGGTAGTAGTTTCTTAACCCCGTAAGGAGATCGACATTATTATCTATGGTGAGTCGAGGTGCCAATGAGAAGTGTGATCTTATTGGAAAAAATCAAGACTTATACTTATAGAACCATCCACCATGAACATTAAGGGTCGAATCAGATTGATATATGCCAAGGCAAATTGGAAAAAACCAGGATGGCACAAAGTAAATCTGATTAGAAATCTCAATTTACGAGATGGTTGGGGCATTTCCGGTTATGGGTTGGTTTTAGGTCTAGAAAGTTTAACCATACACTTGATTATCTTAGATTTTGGCACTAGTGGTAGAGTTTGACTTAGATGCTTATATTTTGAGGCTTTAGATATAAGAAAATTTTGAGGATGGATTAGTTGGCCAAATATGAGGCTATTTGGACTATAAGAAGTGGATTATCGGGCTAGGATATGCATTGCACAAACTCTTAATATTGCTTGCAACCTGAGGGGTTAGTCATGTTGATTTTCCTATATTTTTCCTTAGTGCATCTCTAGATGATATCGATTCAGTTCTCATTGTGCTATATTTTCCATGTATTAGAAGAGGTTATAAGGTTACCTCCTAAAAGAGTTATTCATTCTTGGATAATAATGCTGAACCTATAGCATTATCGGTAAAGCACATGGCTTTATGGAAATAAGAGAGAATTGAATTTCATGCTTATAACTGGAATCTTTTATAAATATGGAAACATGCTTACAGAATTACTATGTGTAGATTAGTTTGGAGTTTAGACAGGTTAGCTATTTGATGCTCCATCTCAAATGTTGAGAGGAGGGTAGTTTCTTGGGGGTACGCATATTAGGCGCATCCTAGTATTAACTTGTGAGGAATCAATTGAAATGTATTTTTTACTCCTTAGACCTTTCTTTTAGTAGATTGAGTGTGGTTCCTATGATATCAACTTTCCATATGTGTTTTGAAGAAGTCACTGGACTTCAGCCATAGCAGAAACATTTTTGGAAAACAAATGAAGGAACTTTTGGAGAAGATTGGTAAGAGTAAACATTTTTGGATGAGAGGAATTACTCTTCTTTGCTACAGAGACAGATAGTTCCTTTGGCTCAGTGGTAATCATAAGTGAATTTTTTTTAGAGGAAACATCTTTCTTTGACTAATGTAGATGGTCTTTTGGAAAAAAACTAGGGAGCTATATTTTTTTCCCCATAACAAGATTTCTTTGATTGTGATTTCCATTAAGTTTCTATTAGGGAAAAAACTAGAGATGTAGTTATTCATAGAACATCCAATAGATTTTAATAATAATTATCATGCCATTTGGGATAGCTTGTGGCTGAGCTTAGTTATTGACTTGCATAAAGAAGGATGACTGGCGAGGTTCAATTGGTTAGGGGTCTTTTATTGGCAGCGTGTTAGTCTAAAAAAAATAGCAAGAGATAAATTTGGTATTTAGTACCTTACAAGCACATAGAACCAAGACCAAGTTCTCTGAGTATTGCTTTTGGAAGGTAAGAAATTTTCTTGGATTAGTGGGCTATTCTAAGGAGTTTTGAAAATATTTCCAAGATAAAGGTTTTCTCGACCTACCTCACCGAGAGAGGTTTAGCTTTTGTGGAAACAAAATGAGAAATTTTCTTAAAGGGGTTTAATATTTTAGTATCAATTCTCTGGTAGCATTATTAAAAGGATCTATAAGAGTAGTTACTTTGGATCAACTACTATCAGTTTTTTAGTTGCCATGGGAGGGGACATTACATGTTATCGGGAAAGATTGAAATTTCAGTGAACATGGATTGTTGGTTAGTTGTTCCCTATAAGGAACTAGAACTTAAGAAAAGGAAGATTAACTTAATTCAAGTGTCTGATAATTTTGGGGATCTCCTTGTAACGTAAGAAAGTAGTTCACACTAAGTTCTTGGCTTTTTGGTATAAGAGTTCATGTGGCTTCTATGGAAGTACCTTACAATATGCTAAGAACCCTAAAGGATTTAACCCGAAAGTATGTCTTAAATTTTAATAGGAAATCGCAATTGGTTATACTCTATGATTGGAGTTTGGTGGTCAGCAATGATACGTCATTTGGGTATGAGATAAGGATCCTAAAAATTCCATCTGAAAAAATGATTTATAAGAACAAGTTAAAACTTACTTATAAGGATCAGGTTGGTAAAATAAATCTTTATATGATCACTGAATTTATGTAAGTAAAAAGTTTGGCTAGTGGATAATTGATTAAAAGGATATAAAGATTTCAAACGAATTAATGGCATGACAAATATTTGTATTCAAAGGAAAGAATTTGAAGAAAAAGTGTTTTAACGAAAAAGGAAATTTGTAAAACCACTTTGAGTCTAAACCCTACATATACATATATGATTTTAGAAATAGAAATATTAAAGGGAAAATATGTTTTGGTACGAAACTCATTTTTTTCCCCAATTTCATAAAAGTAAATATATATATATATTCAGAAAAAAAATTGACCTTATGAGTAGCAGATTATCTCACTAAGATTTTCCAATTGATGTTTTGAAAAAAATAGTAATAGTAATATGAGTTTTGATATATATATATAGGAAATTAAAAAAGAAGCAAGTCCTTATGAGGTGGGAGAATACAAGTGGAAAAAGTAGGGAAATACAAGAAAGTAGAGGTAAAGAACAGAAATCAGATTGTGGATATGATAAAATTGACCCTACTTTTAAGGTAGAGTAGGGTCAAGATTTTTTTTAAAACTAAATGGCTTAGTTGAATTAAACTAGTTCGAGAAAGGAAGCAAACGGAAAATTTGGAATATTTCCTCCTAAAGAACTTAAGATGGGTAAGATGGAAAGGAGCACTAGCAAATGTAGTTATAATAACTTGGTAGTTATAAGAGAAAACATTCCAATTGGTAGTTTAAAGGGAAAGTACAAGTTTTTTTTAATCAAACAAATTATGCATAAAATAATATACCATAGCTGCCAACATGCTTGGCATGTAACCAGATGTAAACAGACAGCTCTAACAATGACCATGAGCCTAAGAGGTAAATGGATGAGCTCCGGCAAGGCCACCGACCATCATGCTTCATAATCGAGTACTGACATGGCCAGCACCAGATTATGAAGAGTTTCTACTCCTTAAAACTATGGTCACTCCATGATATACAAGACAGACAATACAGCATAATAAAATAAGAAAATCTTGTGTGGTCTAGAAAAGGCTCCTCATCCACAAACCACTAAACCTGACTCCAGCAAGGTCAACTCCACACATAAGAGTTAAAGCGGCTGGAGAGCCAAAAAAACCACCCAAGCAACACATTGCAAGAGACAAGGCTGTGAACCAGAGAAAGGAGACCAGCGCTAAGAGAGATGATGTATGCACCCAAACCGTCTACAAGCTCCAGAATCAAGTATCAACTCCAGACCCAAGGAAACCACAGTCTAGCGAGCAAACAAAAACCTTTAGATCCAGACCCTGCAGCAATAGCAAACCTTATCAGTGCAAAAGGGGGGAGGGAATGACATGAGATGATAGGATGGAGGGAAAAACCCGCTAAACTATAAGAAGAAATTTCTACCAATCCCCACACGGTGGTTAGTTGGAATCGAGATAACATCAAAGGTCCCGACCAATGGTCTTGATTGGGAGCCAATTGATCCTCTATAAGGTTTATCCCAAAATACAAGGAATACATCCTTTCTTACTTTTTGGATGATGGAAGAAGGGTCCATAGGCACCTCTTGAAAAATTGCCTTATTCTGCGAGCACCAGATAAGACAAGGGATTAACCGAAAGAGGATCGAGTTAAAAGATTTACCTGAATTTCCATCCCATCAGAGACTCAAAAAATCAGTAAGAGAAGACGCATTACCTCGAAGACCAACCAAGTTTCTGAAGTAATTCCGCACAGCATTAGCAGCGAAGCCGTAGAAAAACAAGTGAGTTATGGATTTCGTGTCACCGAACGCGCAACACCTGCAACGAGACACGATTGTGATGCCAATCCTTTGAAGGTTCTCGTCTATCGGAAGCCCCCCATGTAGGGTCCGCTGCATAAATAGAGAAACCTTCGCGGGAATACAGACGTCCCAGATGAAAGAGAAAAGGGGGAGTCATGGAGCTGGCATCCTCGCCGAGCTCCATGCTGAAGATATAGAAAAGGCATTGCCATCGCATCCAGATCCACCACCGCGTGAATCTGAAAAGTCCTTCACGGATTGCATATGTTTTCATGTCTCACTAATATAGGACGGGGCACCGGAGAAGTTCGCAGCCTGAAGTTTACGGTAATTGGTGTGAAGGAACGTCGCCCATAAGGAGTCATTCGCATCAAACCTAGCCCACAACTTGCAAGCAAAAGCAGTACAAGTATCCTTTGGATTTCTGAGGCCTAGACCCCCTTCATTTTTGGGATGACAAATGATGTCCCGCGAAATCCAATGGTGACGGTTAGCATTGTCCTTTTGACCCCAGAAAAAGGAGGAAGCCAAAGATCGGTAAGAACGGAAGAAAGAAGCGGCTTGGGTCATTGCGGCAAAGACGTGTGATCCTATAGAGTCAAGCACATACTTTAAGAGAACCAGTCTTCCAGCCTGATATTGAAGCACTGCATTCCACCTGATGATTTTGCCCCTGGCACTATCGGTCTGGGGGTCGAAAATGGAGTTGAGCTTACGTCCTCCGTAAAGAACAATAACGAGGCATGGTAAGGGAAGGGAGGCTCTTTTGAAACCTGTGAAGATTTCAATCCAAGAGGACCTAACCGTAGACAAGTCCCTGGCCGGAACGAAACAACTTTTTGCAGAATTTACGAATTGGCCAGAACACCCCTCGTACTGCTGAATGAGGTAGACAAGGCAACAGACTGAACGGCGGCTACCATTCATGAAAATGATAATCCTGTTAGCAAAAGATAAGAAGAAATGAGCACGCAGTCCAAAGGGATGCCAAACCGATGAATCTGATTTGTTATCGTAAGTAAGTGTAAGCCACGTACAAAAGCCTCAGTAGCAATGACGAAAAGAGAAGAGGAAAGAGGATCTCCCTGATGAAGTCCCCTACCCGCCTTGAAGTATTTGTTGGTTGATCCGTTGATTAGAATGGAAAACCAGCAGTTGGAAATAAGCCTCTAGATAAGATCGATAAGGGGTTCGGAAAATCTAAAAGCCCTTAGAACCTTGATGATGAAAAACCAGGACACGCGATCGTAAGCTTTGCCATGTCCAGCTTAATGATTACATTAGAACCCCTGACCTTTCGATCAATCTGAGACACCAACTCCTGGGCTAAAAGGACGTTATCCGTAATCAAATGACCTTTCACAAACCCAGCTTGAGAAATGTCAAGGAGGCTATCCTAACTCACTTCCTAACCTTTATTGGATCTCCTTCGGTTGCGGACTCTGATCTGTTCTTTCTAGCTTACATTCCCAGGCTAGTTCTTCCAACGGAGAGTGCTGACCTTTCCACACCTCCTTCTCCGAAAGAGATACGCTCTTTTGTTTTCGCTCTTAGTGAGGAAAGTGCTAATAGGCCCGATGGCTTCAATGAGTTCTTCAACCGAAGTGTTTGGCCAATCATCCAGTCAGAATTCTGTCTACCTATTCGTTTTTCTTCTCGGGTGGAGACATTTCTCATGGTTGGACGTCCACCAACTTGGTCCTAATTCATAAGTGCAAAAATCCTCGCACATGCGTAGATTTTTGTTCGATCAGCTTGTGCAACTTCTTTAATAAGGTAATATATAAGGTCCTAGCCTCTAGGCTCGTTCCGTTTCTTCAGGAAAAGTACAAGTTAATTGTGATGAGGCCTTAGTTAATTCAGTGATGAATCTTTTACCTCATAGAGAGAACTTCTAGTTATAACGACTTTGGTGTCTTCAAGGAATTTAAGTTTCTTACTCATGATCTTTTGATAAGTGTTTACTTTTTTATATCCTATCATTAGATTTTCCCCGTGATTGGGGTCTTTCTTCTAAATATCCTTTTGAAGGGTAGATCGTAGGATTAATCCTATGGATGGTAGGATTAGTTGTAAACATATTATTAAAACAAGTTAATTATGCATGATATATGCAAGTGGTTGCAAGTGCTTGGAAGTGGATGCAGTGAATGCATATACACACACTAGGCACCATCGGGGATCGGAAAATAGAACACTAACATATGCATATGGATATGTGTGCATTTTACATAATTTTTATGGATGATGTAAATGAATATTAGCATATGATTGTTTTATATGGATGACGGTTGGAGCACACATGCAGAACTATCTGTTATCATTAGGACTTTTTGCATACATCTGGATACATGGAACCAACATGATTGCATAAAAAGGAGGTCACCTGTATCAGTAGACCGCCAAATCTTTTGCATTAGTTAGTGACATACACATTACACTATCTCATAATTACATAGATTGTAGTAGAAAACTTAAGGACAATGAATGCTAATGGATGGTATTTGAGTAGATGTATGTAGATATTTGGATGGTAAGGCATATTTAATTCTTCTGTCCTTGGAGATTTCGATGATGAAATCCTTTAAGTAAATGCAAAAAATCAAATTTTAATATACATAAATAAATTAATAAGTTGTAATTTGAAAATGGGGATTATGCCATTGAGTTTGTTACGATTTTCTGGTTCAAATACATATATAATTTGCATAAAACGGACTTAAAACAATGGAGTTATGGTAATTCGTAATTGGAAATTAAATTCAGAATAAAATAAACACTACAACAAAACTGGTATTTTATAGCGGCCTATAGCCGCTATGAATAAGAACTATAGCGGTTCCATAAGTGCTATATATGAACATGTTATAAAAAACTGCTAAATATTCATAACGCCTTATTTGCTTCTATAAAAGAGCATGGTACACAAATTTTCCGTTATGTTACTTAAAGACAATAGCTCATCCTCATCGCTATTAAACATCTAAATCTCAATGAAAGTGAGAATCTTTTATAACACATTTTAGCCGCTATAATATATTTATTTAATAGCGCCTATATGACGTTATTAAATTAACATGTATAGTATTGCTAAAACCTTTTACAGCTCATATATGCCGCTGTAAAATTCGTAGAGATATGCATATATATTACATTTTAATAATAGTAATCAAAATAAATCTTCAAAACAATTTAAAGAGCAAAGTAAGAACAAAAAAATATATAATAATCAACAAATATAATACATATTCATGATAACAAAATAAAGTATCAACTAATAAAAAATAATTTCAATCCATGAGTTACCAAATTCAATACATATGTTTTCAATTCCATATTGATGTCAATTTAAGTACACAAAAGGAAAAACATAGTTCATATTTAAAGTTTACAAGTACTACATGCATCATTAAGAATGTCAACTGCGCAAAGCCATTCTTTTTCCATCAAATAATCCATGGATACTATGCAATCACCTGGTTCTAAAAAGACACGTTTATAAATTAATGGTAAACCCAAAGAAATAAAAAAATATTAGAAAAACTACTGTACTACATAAGAATCTTTCCCAACGACGAAAAAAGGAAAAGAAAAGATAAAAATTGGCTTAAAGGCTTAATTCTGAGTTGTAGTACTCAAAAGTGCCATGTTTATAGTTTATCTGAAATAGCTCAAATGATTTGGAGTCATTTGACGTCAAATGTGGTTTATGAAGATTTTGATTATTTAGCATAAGCAAGGAAACTAGTTAAAAAGTGCAATCTACATTGAAAGTTATATATTATAAACTACATTCATTGATTTAACATTCCTGAAGTATATTTTCTTTAGCAATAGTTGTTTGCTTCGAAAACACTTGATTCCACTTAAAGAAGTTATATAACGATTAATCATACTATATAAGCAAATGAGTCAGCTCCACAATAATAAAAGAGCATACCACATACTTCAACATCAAGAGTTGGGCTTCCTTGTTTGATGGATTGGTATCTCCAAAAAAAATTGCAGATGAAACTGCTTTTGCATTTGGAAACCTCTGCCTAGCTTTATTGCTTTCCTGGACCAAAAAGTGCAAAAAAGTTAGTATGGAATTCAATGGGACAAAGGCACTGACTGAATTTCGTTTACGCTAAAATCATTCCCACCGCATATTGAAAAAACTAAGACATCAGCACATTTTTGTTAAAACAAAAGTAATAAAGATCAAAAAGAAAAGGACATATAACCATTCATACCTATGAAGACTAATTAAGATGGAAAATAAACAACTAAAAATATTTTCTAATGAAGATAGAACAATAAAAAACAAAAAATAAGAACCAAGGATAAAATAAAGAGTGATTCAAATCCATATATCAGTATCACATGCAAGGTATTGGAGGTCGATAACATGTACACACATGCAAGGTATTGGTTACGAAGGATGCATTTCAAATATCCTATTTCCTAGGGCCTGTAAACTTGTTGGAGCTGCTTTGATAGTAGAAGCTGCTAATATCGGAAACGCAGACATCGCCTCTCAAGTGAAGGAGCTCTTCTTCTCTGTATGGTTTAAGAGCAGCTAGTGTCTGATGTGGGAGGTATACCTGACATGAATATTTTACAACTATTACTAAATATCATCATAGATCATATGCTTTGTTTTTGTCAGCCATATTCTTTGATCTGACATCAATTTTTAAATGATTGCATGACTTCAAGCTGATCATTTTGTAAAAGCCCTAGAGAAACCATGCTGTGTTTGTAAACTCCGATAAGTACGAATTATGCCCCCATGTTTCGGGTACATTCATGTATAGTGTAGCTAACAGGAATGAACTCTTGATCTGATTTTAAGTTGATCTCCTTAAATGTACTTTTTAAAATAGGTATGCAGTTATGCCTTACATTATTTTTACTATAATAAGATATCTATAACTTCACAATCAATATGAAGACACACACTCCTTACTTTTATAGTTTTACTTACATATTTATTGCCATTTTACTTGATTATGTTTCATTTTGCAAGCAAGAATTAATAGGGTTACCAATGTGCTTAATAGAATAGACAAAGATGTTAACAGAAAGTAAAACTTACGTGGTTGGCAAAGAAGATCCTTTCACAATTGTACATGTTGATATTGTAAACCCATGAATTGCAAGCAAAGTGAATCCGTCCCTTTCTAGGATAATCTTCAACGGTGATGCTTTTGAGGTAGAACTGCTCGAGATGGTTGTTTCTCACGATAATAGCTCTAGGAGTCCCCAGATTTTCCTATTATTTGAAATGAACAGTGAATGCAGACTCACCGGCAACAATTGATGGCAGATTGAGTATGCTTTGCTCCAGGTACGCTTTCTCCCCTATCACACCTTTGTTTCCATGGTCTTCAACAAAAAAGTGAAAATAAAGCTGTAACCATTTTAGTTATTACTAGGACTCATTAATCAAATTACTCGGTCACTGTTTCATCCACTATTATCAAAAGTAGATGAAAACAAGAAAAATGTAGTGTACATCACTCACTAGAGTCGCCATTAGTGGAACTAACAAGCTGGAATGATATGGACTGCCCTAAGAATTCTTGCAGCTCATCGAGTACTGTGCCAGTAAAATCTGTTAAATCAAGTACATTCTTTTTCATTAGTATGACCTTAGCCTTTACTTTTGGAGCACTGGCTCCAGTTAAACCTCCTACGATTCCCCTTACTACTCCTTCGATGGTTCCACTAATCATGTTTACTTAATATTCGTTCGAAGTATGTAGATTGATGATATAATAGTAGTCTGAAAATGAAGAAGATGAGCGAGACTGTATAAGGTCTGGGCGGTATTTATAATGTGTCATGCGCACATGGCCTATGTCAATTGTACAAAAGTCCCCTTTAAAGTTTAACCATTGTAATCGTTTAAGATTAAGACTTTAGGTGGGTGTGAATAAGACAACATGTGTGGTCACGGTCCAATTTTTAATCACTCCCATTCAACTTCATTGGTGGAAGTTTATTGTAAAGAGAAAAGGTGGTAAATGCTTGCAGTTTTTTTTGTCTTGGGAGCAAAACCTAATCGTGTATCTAGCAAATGATAATTTAGCAACCCAGAATTGGACATTTACAATTTTATACCATATTATGACATTTTTACTATGTTATTACTAATCCACCATTTTTAACGTATGCAAACTAAAACAGTACATAAAATTCATAGGCTAGTTGGTGTGGTTTAACAATAAATATGCCTTGCAATAATGGGAATAATTAACAACTGCTTAAAAGTATAGATCGATATGGTACATTCAACGACTGGTACCAAGCAGAACCCATCCATAATCAAAATTATTATCTTTACTGTTTTTTATGTGTTGGATTTGAAGCTTTTTTGCATGTTAAAGTGCGTGAGTCGGTAATTGCGGATGATTTTGGAAAAAGAATTCTCCCCTTTTTTATATACCTCTAAGCATGTGTACAAATACTCGTGGTGACATGCCTGGATCTAAACACCCAAGCGGCTAAGGCTTGATAGCAATTTAAGGGTAATAGGGGTGCTTGGTAGAAAATTCCTTAAATGAATACCAATGTGTTTCACGATCCATTTGCCACCACCTCAATGTTATGTTCCGGATGTCCAATTCAGAAATGATCATCGTTTTATGCCGCATATGGAAATTTGGAATAGGCGATATAATATTATTTGTTGCTCAGATCTGTTTTGTCATACAAAATATCGAATATATGACCATCGGAAATCGGACATGCAATCTTATTCAAAATATTGGATGAGCTCAGCTCACCTTGTTCCTTTTTCGTCGTAACAAAATTGCAAATGACTAATATATATATATATATATATAATGTGGAAAACGACATTTTACAAAACGAATTTAACATATAAAATGAAAAACATTTTTTTCTTATTTTTCATGTTTTGAGAAATAAGGAGTGGATGAGACACAATTGATCATTCCATCGTCCTCCAACCTCCACGTCGTCCTCTCTATCTTAATTTCACCCACTCCATCGTCCGATTTCCTTAGCAATTGCTAGATATGGGCTTACTAAATTAAAACATTGACTAAATATATTCATTTTAGAAGTAGCCAATGAAATGACATATTTAACATGCAAATACAGGTAAGCCTCTTAACATTTGTCAACACTGATAGATATAAGTAACTCTTTGTATACAACGACGTTCATTCAAAAGGATGAAAACATTTTTTGATTCTGTTGCACTATGAGCATCCTTTTCTTTTTCACATATACTGGAAACCGGTTCTTTTGCAAGATATTTTATGCTTAAACAATTCTTTTGCAACATCAACTATCTAGAGTAATATAGCATCAAGCTAAAACCAGTTGAAATAAATTAAAAAATTAATAGGAATATAAGATTAATTTTGCTAATATCAGACGTACATAATAATTGTAACATCTTTTCTACCTAAACTTACTAGAGTAATATAGCATTATACCATATTACTATGAACAATTTATCATTTTATTGTGGCAATATCCGAATGGATTTCCGTGTCCGCCAGAAGAATATAGATGGAAAATATAAACTGGTAGGGGAATAAAGTTTATAATGGTCATATCTTTATTTTGCATGTTTCTGCTTGCGTAGTAATCACATGATACTACAACAAAAGTCAAGTATTAAACATAAAATGTTGTTGCACCTTGAAATAAATGTGCTAAACATGATCTGATGCATGACGAGAGCACCTTTTTCTCTGTTTCAACAGATTAGGATTTCTTTGTAAAGTTTCACAACAAAAAATGAAACTGCTGTCATAGGATTATTTTATCCTGTTGATTTAGAAATATTTTCATCTGAAAATCAGGATTATTTTATCTTGTTGATTTAGGTATATTTCAATTCAGTAATCTGCATGGAAATAATTGAAATTAATTCGAGCATTGAAAAGAACAAATATATCCTATTTGCTTACAGTTATATAAAAGTATAGCTATCTTCTAATAAATGATTTTAAACAATGGGGAGGTAACATAATACCTTCGCTAGACCAGAACTTTGATGTGTGTGAACTATTTGCGGATTCTTTACAGTTCTGTATGCACCACCCACCTGTAATCTTGCTATAAAGTGGAAAAACCCACTAGTAACTGCCTTTTTTGCATCTAAATCATATAGAACTGATTTTAAATAAAAACCTTCATATACTGAAAAATCATATAGAAAATGTCCAACCAAAGCTCTCCCATCAGATAGTCATCGCAGCAAAATGGAAAATGAAACAGACTTAAACTGCAAAAATAAAATTGAATTTCAATATCTGTATTGCCTTAAAGGTTTGTTTTTCTCTTATTGTTTTATATAGGGACAAATATACATATGCACGGATAAATCCTTATATGCATAGTATATCGCTGTGAATATCACAAGGCCGAGCTTCAGTTCAATCTCACAAACAAATGCAAAGGTCTAGCTCAAAGGCTCAACACTATGCAAGTTTAAAAAAGCTCAAAGCCTAGTAAGCTCAGACTTAATGCAACTGCATCAAGCAATGTATGATAGTGCAACCTCCACTAAGTGCAAATAAGCACAAGTCAAAGCATTTACAAGTTCAGAAAAATGCACCATAATCAGTGCAAAGAGGAGATGGGTAGAAGATCAACAGAGTTAAGTATAATATGTGGACTTGCACACTTAACATGATCATCCTAACAGGGAAGACAAGGCCAAATCTCTCCAACAAGTACATATACACACATACACATATACTCAAGATTAAACGCACATATACGGAACAAGAAGAGGCAGCAAAGCATAAAATGATGCAACAGGCACAAGCTAAGGGAAAAACCCAAGTCAAGTGCACAATAAAGAAAACTACAACAAGGACAATATCAAAGTTGAGCAAATGTAAAAAAATTAGGAAACTAAAATGGAACAAAAGCCATACTGACTTTACGTGGACACACACACACACACATGAGAATGAGAATCAACATGAATCAAGATGTTTCATAGCAACAAGGTCAGAAACCCAAAAGAATAAGGATAAGGTGGTTTCAATCAAGAGCCAAAGCAATATTAGATGCACAAGTGCAAGTACTAGCATATGCATATGCAAAAGCAATATACAAGCACAACATTACACAACAATTCATGATTTTACTATACATGCAAAAGTGAAATGAAGGCATCGTTATTATAGAACGATTCGCAATATAGCATCAACTCAGACCTTCACTCTCAAGCTAACGTAAGCGTCAATAAATTTGAATTCAATACAGGCCTGGCTTATCAGAGAAAGCAAGAGCGAGATAGTTATACTCAACTCATTAGAAAATTAAGTTAAATTCTATCAACCAATATCAAGATTTGCCAAAATATATTCCAAGTATATTTAGGGAATTATGAATATATATCAGCACATATATCTAAGTAAAACAAGTCAATATGGTAATCACCACTGCCATGAAAATAAACAGCAAATTAAAAAGAACGGAAAATTCAAATCATGGCTTATTTTAGAAAATATTGGAAAGCAATTCCTGTAAATAACCCAAAAACATCATGTATAATTATGATTTGAGTTCAAGCAAAATCAAATAGAAAAAATTCTTACAATTCACATATTACTTTTTAACTCAAATCATCAGAAATCGATAATGCTAAAATCTAAAAGAGGCAAAAAAAGGTTAAACCTACAAAATTAATCATCTTGACAATAAAAGCAGTTGCATCGTGTCGAAGAACAGAAGCATCAAAGAAACAAAACTATGATTTTCACTCATATGGTGGCGACTTTCCATCAAGAGTCCCCAGTTCTTGAAGTAATAATTTCAAAACAAAAACTAATGGTAAGTATTGTTTCAATGAAACAAAAACCATTCAATCATCCTTCACCGCCGTAGGAGCAGAGTATTGTTTCAATGAAATATTGATCTCACCTAACTCAGACAACAACCATATGCGGACTTTCATTGTGGTAAGTTCTACTTTGTTTTGTTTTATTGGCTCTGTTCCAGAACAATATTAACGGTAACATAAACAAGCAACATGTCCAAAATAGAATTATATTTCTTCTGCACTCAGCTTTGCTCCTTGCATTAAGAACACAAAAAATATACAACAGAACTGAAACGGGCTAAAGCTCAAGCCATTCCCTTTCTTAACCCAACTAGTATCAAATATAAAAAGCTTATGCTATAATAATTGGAGTATTCGTCATTCAGAAATAGGAGTATACATGGTAAAAGAACTTAAGCGAGAACAAACTAGAAGAACAAATCATCATTTTTACTTCTACCTGTTGAAACTTGAAACCACGTGATCTAGATTTCAATCTTAGATTTCGTTGTTTATTTTTCAAATATTTAGACAAATTTGTCTGATTTATTAAAACAAAACGTGTATAATCCATTGTTAATTAAAAAATAAAAATGTCCTTTATATATTTATTTACAAATAAAATAGTAATATTTCTATTTATCAAAATTTCAATCCAGTATTGTTCTCTACTAAAATGGGAACTGATCAACCGCAAATCTCAAGGTCTCAATCGAAACTACGGTACCTGAACAAATGAAATCTGAATTACAATTTCTCAGCATTCATAACAAAGAGCAACAATTCAAAAAATAATAAGAATATCGCGACTAGCAAGAAGCGGACTAGGATAAGTATAAAAGCAACAAAAATATAATCTACTAATCACTGTTGACTACTAAGGATCTGTATCTGGATTTCGTACCTAAAAAATACAGACAAAAGGCCAAATCGAAGATAAGAGATTAACGTTTCAGACATCGTTGAGTTGTCTAACGAGGAGCGAACTCAAACTATTGCAGCAGAGGAGAATTACTTCCAAGATCCGAGATGTGGATAGTCTTGATTAGGGTTATTTGGTTGGAGATAAAATTGGGGATATTAAAATGATTTTATTTTGTAGAATGGGATGAGATACAGCTTAATTCTTAGTTTGGAGGGAAGAGGAAAATTTTAGAGCGAAGAGCGTTACACACCGTAGTATAGAATAAAATCGAGTAAAAAAAACAAATGTTTAACCATAAACAATAACACTTTAGAATAACGTGTTGTAAAATGGCGTTATTAATAACATATTTTCTTGTATTGAAACGAAGAAAAAAAGAATATCATTGCATGGGATGACCCAGCAACCAATAGTTCAACCCATAAGTAGACCTAGATTGCATTTGGGTTGACCATGTCTCAACCCAGTGAGGGTATGGCTCGACCCATGTCGTGCATGATACGTTTACCTTTCAAGCATGAAACCAAAAGAACGATGGGATTTTCGCAAGACTTTCCAACTGATGTGTTTGCTTCTGGTTGGTTGACATGACAACTACATATTGATCCAAAGATATGTAGGTTCAAATTTAAACCCTAAATCTAATGGTTGAGGATCTTTTGCTCCATTCTATAAATAAATCTTTAAACCCCTCTCCATTTCTTCACAACGCATCTCTTCCCTCCTAGGCTAGTCTCCTTTTTTAGGGACAGGGTCAACGTAAACTAAATTTTAGTGGATTAAGATTTTAAAACAAAAATAATTTCTATTTTATTTTCTTTTGTAGGTGGGTTCTGTCGAGGCCATGAGGGAAACTTTTCTAGAGAGTTTTATGATTATTCAGATTTTTGATTAAGTTTAGGTAAATTGGAATAATAATAGTTGTAGCCACAGTATTATTTGTAGTTCTTTTACTTACAATTTATTTATAGTTTCTGCTTATTCCTTTCTTTCTGTAAGTAGTTTCTATAATTTTTCAGTCTTTTCTTACAGTCTTTGTTTAATTAATATTCAAATTACTATAAGTAAGATTCTCAAACCTCTTTCCCCTTCTTCGTCTGCTTTTTACAGTTTAATGTGGTTATGCCCAAATATGCCTAAAGGCATATGTAAATGATTGATTTAGGCATAGATTTATATGTCTAATTGCCTATGACAGATTATTATCCTTCTATTCTGCGCTCGTTTGAAAATTTAGATTAAATTGGAATAATGGAAACATAATTGGGTAATTTGAGGCTAATTCGACATATATTGTGTAATTGTAAAAAAAGGGACATTGGATTGAAAATAATTTTTTTTTATAAGGTTTGCAAAATGGCTATGGTACGAGTTATGATAGAAAAATAGATTGTATCATATATTTTCATAAATATGAAAGATAGGGGAATCATAATAAACAAACATGGTTGCAAAAATGAATAGGACATAAAAATATAAAGAATAATTAGGCTTAATATGAAATATTGGCTTAAAATGATGTTAATAAGCCAAAATTTTATGGTCATTCTATGGTGGCCATGTGACTAGGGAATTCTGCGGTTCTGTGGTAGCCTTGTGATTAGGCGGTTCTATGGTGGTCTTGTGATTAATTCTATGGTAGCCTTGTGATTAGGCAATTTTAATTCTATTGTAGCCTTGTGATTAGGCAATTATATGGTGGTTTCTTGATTAGAAAATTTTATGGTGGCCTTGCAATTAGGCAATTTTATTCTATGGTGGCCTTGTGATTAGGCAACGGTGTGGTGATCTTGTGATTAGACAATTCTATGGTGGCCTTGTAACTAGGAAATTCTATGGCTATGGTAAATGAATGAATAGTTTGTCTTAATAAATATTGAACTTGATGACATTAAGTTAAAAGCCTAATTCTATGGTTAATCTATGGCAATGGTTTCTATAAGGTTCCTAATCGAAGGGGATTTGGGATCCATACCAGACAACATACCCTTTTTATTACATATGGTCTCACCCTAGGATGCAAGGGAATGCACAATAATGTGTTGGGTAGTAAGATGATCCAAATTGAGGTGGGCACGAGTGCGTTCTGAAGGGTTGATGTACGTGCATCGAAACGACTAGGGAAGATAAGACACTGTAACGCTTGTGATAATGCTATGTCTTTTTGTTGATGGGTCGAGTCTGATGAGCCCAGGACCCATAGTGAGCGTAGGTTATCACTATATGGTATTGACAGTCGACTGATGGGTAGTATTAGGGAAAATTATCCCAATTATATTGTGTTTTGAAATTTGTAAAAACGCAAAAAGGCAAAGTTTTATGGAATGAGAAAAGTTAATCCTATGTGTAATCGTTTATGTCATCCTATATGATCACTTTAGGTGTACGCAGACACTTAACCTATCTGACACTAGAACCACTATTTTATCTATGTCCTTTGCTTATCAATCATGCTAGTAATAATAAAGCTCACCAGCCTTATGTTTGACCCACTCCTCTTCCTTCATTTTTCTTTCCCCCAATAGGCTCATAAGGTAGAAGTTGAATGGTATTAGAAGTTTGGAAAGAGCAATGTCCAAGATTTAAGATCTGTTAAATTTACCTTTACCTTACTTAATTTTGTTACTGTTCTAAGTCGTACTTGAGAGGGAATTTTATTTCTATACTTAAGCTGAGATAAGAAAAACATCTATTTTGTAGCTTACTGTATGTAAATTTTATTTTGTAATGACAAGTTTATTAAAGAAATAAAAATTTCTGATATTTTTGTTTTATGTCCTGTGAATCTTAGTCTCTGTGATTTTATTTTGTACCTACAACGCTCCACATACCATAGTATGACCTTAATTGGGAATACTAGCGGGTGAAGGGGTGTTTTATAGTATTTGTACGACTGTGAATGTGATAGAATAGAACCAAATATGTGTGCTATTCGAAAATATAACAAAAATATTTGTTCGAATAAAATATTTGTTCAAATAATAAATTCTGAGTTAAACATTCAATTCTCGCTCATATTTATTTATTTATCTGTGAAAATAGAATTCTGCATATATAAACACATTCACAGAAAAATATATAAGTTTTTCATCATCAAACAAAAATCATATTAATATATCCAACAATCTCCCCCTTTTGATGACAACAAACATATATTAAGTTCTCGTAGTGTATGTGAATGTGTTTATCTTGATGACTACATGCTTCCCCTATTTTAGTACTCCTTCTACAATTGAACTCCCCTTACGTAGATGCGTATGTGAAATTTTAATTAATTTAAAATATCAAAACATTCTTGATTTATTCACTCATCTATCAAAATCTTAAAGAATAACAGAAATCGAAATAGTGATGAGCCTAGACTAGAATAATAACATCAAATCAAGAGGGAAAATATATATCGTAAATTTCATTTAATCAAACAAAAAATGTAATATTTCTCAAATTAAAAACAAACTTCACTTTTTAGAATGATGGATTAACGATCGATCTTATAAAATATAGAGAGTTTTTAAATTTGAAATACAGGAATATGAATTCCAAATCTTTCCAAATAAATTTTAAATTTAAGCAAAAATTAAATAATTTTAGCACTTACTAACCATGCATAACCGTTGGGACTTTTAAATGGAACTAGCAGTTATCTAAAGAATCTGTTAAGTATTTTCTAACCATACATAATTGTTAACCCTCTTTCTGGCAAGAGTCTCAACGAGCCAGACCAAAGGCCAAACGCGCAAATGGATATAAGCCACGCTTCAGGAAGCTCGGCAGACGCACGGTCCAAAGCAGTCACATATCGTCCCAAGTCCAGCCTAGTCAATTGACAGCTCGCTCCGGAAGAATCGCTCTCCCAGTCGACCGAGTATCTCGCTTCCGTAAAAGGCGCGTCGACCGATTATCTCGAGCCAGTGTTGAAATCCTCTACAGAGCCATTCCACCGTATATCCTGACTTCCAAGGCAATAAAAGTGGTCAAACCATATCCGGATAAAGCTCTACTTTTGATATACCTCTCCATGGATGTCACATCAGCCACAACTTCCGATGATACTATTTATGAACAGTGGAATCAGTCTCCAGCCGCTATTTAAACCAAATGACGGGTTCCACGTGTCTAGGCTTTCCCAGAATGACCAGACCATATCGCAACAGCCCAAACTGCATTCTCTACCTATAAATACCTCCAAGCTTAAAAAGAGGGGGGAGAGAGTTTCTTGGAGACTTCTTTCAGACCTCTCTATGTTTCTCTCAATCTCTCTCAAAAAGAAGAAGGAAAAATATCCATCTTCTCTTTCTTCTTCTAACAGAAAAAGCATTGTATTTGTAATAATATATATATATAAAGTGGATGTAGGCACCGACTTTGCCGAACCACTAAAAAAACTCTATGTGTGCTTCCCGTTCTTTTTACTTTTACTGCATTTTATAATCTTTATTCGTGTGTTGATCGCATGATTGGGGGTTGACTGTCACTAGTGACCAACTTTTGACGTCAACACTTTGGCGCGCCAGGAAGGGGCTGAGTACCGATATTCTGTTACAGCCTCGCTCACTTATGCTTATGGCGAAAAAATGAAAGAAAGATGCAACATCTTCTCGCCCTACAACTACTGGTGCTGGCGATAACAACGCCATAGAAGCAAGTCTCGAAGCTTCCTCTCACGAAGATGTATCTCGACACGTTACTCGGGATGATATGGATAAGATGATGGTCGAATTCTGAGAACAAATGGCATCTTAGGGTAAACTCCTCAAATGACAGCAGCAGCAGTTGATGGATCACCTTCTCGGTCGACTGGAGACATGATTGAACGCTCCAACATCAATTCCTCCACTGGCCGAGACTGGGGCAACAACTGATCTTCGGTCTGCACAAAATCAGGCCACCGATCGGGCTACACCTTTATTTCATCCTGGTTTGGTCCCACCAACCAATCCTTCACAACCAAGAGTATCACTTCCAGCAACCAGCGCAGCTGCAGCAGCAGAACCTCGGGAGGTTTGCGATCAAGATCTAGGTCGGTCGAATACTTTGCCCCCACTCTTGGGAGCAGGTCGACCTATCGAACCAGTCGAGCTACCTCCGGGTCCCTCAGAACCAACGCCATTCCCATTACATCCAGAATCTTACCACAGACCAGTCTCACCACTCTTCACCTTTAACGAAGAGCTAGTGCAGCCTTCCCTTCAAACGAGGGACGACACCCTACTGTACCAGTCCTCGCCGTGGCAGAAGAAAACGCTACCATAGACCCTCCTAACCTCGCCCCAAACGGGGGCAACCCCGAGCTCCGAACATCACATGCTATGCTGGATCAGCCTAGACCCTTTATTACGGGTGTGGCTCGACCCACAACTCATCAGGTTCCAGAGGGGCCATTCTGCCTGGAACCACCTACTGTGGCTCACCTTCTCTCACATTTTCTCTCAACTTTTGGAGGACGAGCTCAGTCAATAGCCGCCCTTCCGAGCATGCTTTTGCCAGATCCCCACGCGGAACCCTCTCAGATTACGGAGCTAAATTCATGGCAACGACTCCTCGAAGATGGGAGTCATCTTGCCAGCATCATTCGACGTTTTACTCGGGGAAACTCTTCGTAGCAAGACATAGATAATATCAATTACAACCCCTTCACTAGGGAGATCATAAATTCTCGAAACCCTCCGGACTTCAAGTTCCCAGCTATCGAGCCGTACAATGGTCGCACTGACCCGACCATTCACCTCATGTGATACATGTGACATATGGAGGTACTTGGCGCATCGAACAACGTCATGGCCAAGTGCTTCCCTCTCTTTCTCACGGACATAGCTGGCATGTGGTTTCGACAGCTGACAACGGAGTCGATCGGCAGTTGGAACACTCTGGTTACCCGCTTCATCGATCAGTTTCGAGTACACATCTCCCGACAGAAAAGTGTTATGTTCTTATCTACCATCAAGCAGCGATTCAGAGAAACGCTCAGGTCCTTCCTTGAAAGATTCAACGCGACTGTAGCATCTGTCAATCGGCTCGAGCCATCGATGGTGCTCATGGCCTCCATCACAGGAGTTCAAAATCGATTAGAATTCTCGATCTCTTTAACCAGAGACCCTCCTAAGCATATAGACGACCTTTACTCCGAGGCCGAGCGATTCCTCCGACAAGAGGATGCTAGCCTTGAAATGGAGAGCCTTGAGGTTTTAGTAGCCAAACAATAAGGTCCATTCAATGGTAATGGCCAGAATAAAGGAAGAGGAAAGGCCCCGGAGAAGAGCGAGCGCAATGTTTGATCCCGAAATGAAAATTAGTGTGACCATTTCACCGAGATCATTTCCTCTTTGCTCGATATCTATCTCGACATACGAGGGTCCTTGCCCACTCCGAGACCACCTCGACGAGAGCCAACCCAGATGGAACTTGATTCTGGCAAGCATTGTATATTCCACAATGTAACTGGACATAATACAAATGAATGCCGACATCTGCGCGATATCATTGAAGGACGGGTCAGAAAAGGAGAGCTCCCCGAATATGTCAAAGATCGCGCCCCGGCCATGCCACCGCGACCTTCTGCCCAAGCTCTTAGGTTGATCCTCGAGCTCCTAGAAATGGAAAGGACCCTGAGACTAGCACTTGAAGCATTATCATTAATTAGATTTCTTTTCTTTTGATGTATTTCTTTCAATAATAAGGACACCTTGATGTACATATGTCTGGGGTTAGGATTTAGCTCCTAGGCATGCTCTAGAATCAACTGTTGTCCCCCATAGAATTTCTTTTCTGTATAATAGTTATTTAGCAGTTATGAATTTTATTTTGCAAACATAGATCATGCTTGAACACCTCTAAGTCGAGCATGAATAACGCTCGCCCCCTGTTTTATGTGGTTAGCGCGAAAGCCCACCACCCTTTTTCTAAAAACACTTACTCCTTTAATCGAGTGAGGTCATGTCTTTTAAATACGAAGTATAGATTATACTCCCTCTTTTCTTTTTACACCACGAGCGTTCATAGCTCGCTGGGCAAACTAACATAACATGAGTCGAGCATAAAAAACACACTTGCCATAAGTCGAGTATGATTAATACTCGCCACCACTCTAAGCCGAACCTGGTTAGTGTTCGCCATTAAGCCGGACATGGTTAATGTTCGCCATTAAGCCGGACATGGTTAATGTTTGCCACTAAGCCGTACATGGTTAATGCTCGCCACCCTTCAAAGCCAAGTGAAATGAAATGCTCAACCCATCAGCCTTCTCCAAAATGAGAATGGTTTATTTTGTATTTGTAGGAACCAACTCTCATACAAATAGCGATCGTCATCTCGGCAATAATACGGTTCCTGATCGTTGTCGGTTTTCCGCCCTTAATACGACCTGGTATGGTCGTCCGTTTTCTGGCCTTAATACAACATCGGAACCATTGGTTTTCTGGCCTTAATATGGTCCGGCGTGACCATAGCTGCTCGAGCGTTTGTGCTTCGGTTCAAATTTCAGAATACAGCTCCCTCTATCGATGAAGATATATTCTGAGGGGCAAAGTGTTAACCCTCTTTCTGGCAAGAGTCTCAACTAGCCAGACCAAAGCCCAAACACGCAAATGGATATAAGTCACTCTTCAGGAAGCCCAGCAGACGCACGGTCCAAAGCAGTCACATATCGGCCCAAGTCCAGCCTAGTCAATTGACAGCTCACTCCGAAAAAATCGCTCTCCCAGTCGACCGAGTATCTCACTTCCGTAAAAGGTGCGTCGATCGATTATCTCGGGCCAGCATGGTAATCTACTACAGATTCATTCCACCGTATATCCCGACTTCCAAGGTAACAAAAGTGGTCAAACCATATCCGGATAAAGCTCCACTTTTGATGTACCTCTCCATGGATGCCACGTCAGCCACAACTTCCGATGATACTATTCATGAACAATGGAATCATTCTCCATCCGCTAATCAAACCAACTGAGGGGTTCCACATGTCTAGGCTTTTTCGGAATGGCCGGACCAAATCGCAATAGCCCAAGCTGCATTCTCTACCTATAAATACCTCCAAGCTTAAAAAGAGGGGGGAGAGAGTTTCTTGGAGACTTCTTTCAGACCTCTCTATATTTCTCTCAATCTCTCTCAAAAAGAAGAAGAAAAATAGCCATCTTCTCTTTCTTCTTCAAACAGAAAAAGCATTGTATTTGTAATAATAAAAAGAAATAATATATAAAGTGGATGTAGGCACCGACTTTGCCGAACCACTATAAAAACTCTATGTGTGCTTCTCATTCTTTTTACTTTTACTACATTTTATAATCTTTATTCGTGTGTTGATAGCACGATTGGGGGTTGACTGTCTCTAGTGACCAACTTTTGATGTCAACAATAATTGTAAGGAATTTTAAATGAGATTAGAAATATACTTAACTTTTATCCGTCTCTCATATGAGTTCCATCGATGCATAACTATAGGGAATTTTAAATGAGAATGGAAGCACGTATACAGAGATTAAGGTGATTCACTCATGCATAACTGCGAGTACTTTTAAATGAGAGTGAATACTTAGGATAAAAATTATTTTTCAAAATTATTTCCTTATTTCCAATACACAGTTTGAACTCATTACATTATATAAATTCTTGGTGAATGACAGAAAGATGATAGTCAAAGAAAATGATCATGAAATAAGCATTAGTTCAAAAATATTATAAAATCTAACCAAACGTCATGAGATCTTAAATAGAATTTTCTTTTGTAAGGAAATATGTTACAGTCACTACTCATCATAATCTCAAAAATATAAAATAACTTTGACAAGTTCCAAAAAGGTCCAATTGGTCAATCATTTAATTTTTGAGCAAACAATCAAAAGTACTATTAACATCTGAAATGTGTGAAGATCAATTTTCTGTGAGTGAGGTTTAGTAAACTCGGATCTCAATTGTAGTTCTGATTGCCCATAGTGGCACTACATGGTATCTTAGACACTGAATTTTCAATTAATTTATTTTGTAAGCATCATCTCACTCAAATATTTCAAACAAATTCAATTATTTTTATCAGAGAAATAAAGTTTCAATTTCACAAAATGATTCACAAGGGGATTTTTCATAGCATTTTTATCAGGCATACGAGAAAATCAATGACTAAAAACAGTTCACCTGAGGTAACTTGAGGAGATTTTTATTTTCATAATTTAAATCGAAATTTGATATTCCATGAGATCAACATAACATCTATTACAAATGATTTCAAATCAGCTGGCCAAGTCAAAATGAACTTACACATAATTGTCACAACTTACCAAAAATCAGTTTTTGAGTAATGTGTTGTATTAACTGCAGATTTTCAAGACTTTTCAAACAATTCTAGCAAAAACTCAAAACATTAAAGTTATCTTATAATTCATCAGCTTTTCTAAACTTCAAAAAAAAAATTGGGGCATTAGTGTGGAAGATATGATTAAAATACAGCAGCTGTGTCAAAAATTCTGAAAGTTATCCATAACCAATACATCAAGTGAATTGCGGGTTTTCTTCTATTTGTATTCAGAATCTTAAGAAACTCAAAACATAAAAGTTGTGGACAATTGAATATATTTTCCTGAACATCATGAGAAATTTGAAATTAGGAAGCTCAAGATATGTCAGAAATACTACAGCATTGTCAATATGAATCTGCATCAATAGGGAAAAAACACGAGTTTAGATCATACCTGACTTACCCTTGAGTTGTGAATTCATGAATCTCCAACTCGACATTCTTAGTTTAGGAACTTTGAATATTCAATTCAATAATAATATGGAATAACGTGTATTCTATCTTTTGCAAAGTTGTTCCTTAGCTAAATTTCTACAAAAATTTTTATAGGATCGAGTGGTCCAACAAAGATATTGTACCACTCTTAACTTCATTTAGACGTTTTGGCACCCAAACTTTTTTATATAACAATCCATTTGCATTCACTTACGTACCTTTTGGGGACCCAAATTTGTTTAAATTTAATCAGACTTGTTTTATTACCTTTTGGTACCTAAATTTGTTTAATTGAATTGTTGTCATGCATTTATCTCGTTTATGTCCAATCTTTCCACAAAACTCACAATTTTAAAATATTCTGGAATAATCAAAATTTATCTTTTCAAATTGATTAGTTTTACCAAAACCAATTCTTGTTTTAGTTTTAACAAAAATTTGGCTTTCGATAGCATATTCATTGCTTTTTCTCTATTTGAAAATTTATCCCATGTTAATTCATGTCATTTAATTTTAGATTTATGATCATTATTTTCTTTCATTAAATTAGAACAATGATTAAAAGTGATCTTTATCTTTGTAGTATCATTTTGTTTAAAAATCATATTCTCATTTTCAAGCAACTTTATTTTGATTTTGGTCTCAAACAACTCGGTTTCAAATCATTTATATTTTTCAATCTCATGTTTTTTAAATTCCATATGCTTTTCAATCTCTTTTCCAAAATAGTGATTTATTTGAATAATTTCAAATTTTCCATTTTTCAAAATCACGTTTTCATTTTCAAGGATTTTCAAATTCTTTTTCATTTCAAACAATTCCTTTTGAAAAATCGCACAGTCATCGCATTCGAGTTTTTTAATTTTCTCGATTTCATTTTTAAGCTCATTCCAAATCAATTTGGTTCTCAATTAACTCTCCTTTAAAAAAAATCATGTTTGGAATTTCTAGCCACCTTAAAATTCTCCAACTCCTTTTGTAAAATGTTAATTTTAGTTATTATCTCTTTCTCGTTTTTCGTTAAACACAAATTATCCTTTTCATTCTTTTGAATTTTTTTTATTGAGACGAACTAATTCATTTTCCAAATTGAAACATTTTTTGCACTCAGAGTTTTCAAGTTTTAAATCCAAATCATGATTTTGGGGGCTCATCTCAAAATTTTCAAATTTCAACTTTTTATTCTTTGATTTGAGACTATCAGCAGTTTTAGTTAAATCACCACAAAGAATAAAAAATTCTTTGTATGAAAAAACACTTATCTCATCATCTGTTAAGCCTTCATCGTTGTCTTCATCCACTTCATCTTTTGTAAATCCTATCAAGCATAATTCTGAATTTGAGTTGACTTTCAGAGGATTTGGGTTCTTGTTGTTTTTTACCATACATCTCATTGAGAGTGTTCCAAATTTCTCTTATAGTTAAATAAAGGTGTTGTTATTGACACTCCAACTATTATTAAGGGGGAGCAAATTTTAAAATCACTCCACTTTTTGAAAAATTATTAAGGGGCTACACAAACATATTATTTCACACTGCTCAATATTCCTGTATTGCCCCTTTAAGTTAGATTTAAAAAAAAACTAATTCGATAAGAGAAATTGAATTAAAATAAGCAGTTCTTTACCACCGCACTTAATGCAGCACATAATCAATTATATCTGTATTCGACAGTGATATGTCAAAAGTTAATAATCATTTGGGTGCATTGCCTCTGTAATAATAAAATTCGGTATATTTGTGTCAACCCAAAAAAAAAAAAAAGTTCGATCCTATTCCTCCAAAAATGCTTATCCTTTAAGGTTAAAATAAGACAATATATGCGAATTGGAGAAAAATTTACTACGGCCCTTGCAATATTTGTTAAGGTAAAATTACATTTATTTGTTAAGGGACTAAATGTGTAATAAGGTAAAATTACTTTTATTTGTTAAGGGAATACTTTCCTCATTGGTACTCCCCATATCAATTTTTAAAAGAAAAAAAATTGGCCTCCCCTTAACAATATTTGGAGTGTCAATAACAATGCCCTTAAATAATAAGGGATATGGTTAAATTGATTAATATTAATGTAAGAATATATAATATGCATAGCACGAGCATTGACAACAATGTTTTTCCTATCTACCATATCACTCATGTTTTCAATAATATCCGAACATTCAGAATTAACATATTTTAAATAAAGTTCCATTTTTAATTTCCAATTTAAAAAATCTGTTCCATCGAAAATAGTTGGAGTAATACTAGACAAATTCTTGCAAGATTGACAACTAGGAAAATAACTATTTGAGAAATTCATGACTCTAGAGTTATCCTAAATAAATAAAAACCTGCTTTGATACCATATGTAAATTAATACTAGGGTAGGGTTGAATAGGATATATATAATATTTTTTCACTGATAATGATTAATAATAAATCAGCACAGATAATAATCGGAGTAAATGTGGAAAGTAAATAACACATAGAAATACCCAACTTTGGCAAAACCTTGCCTACTGCTTCCCTCAAGATTTCTACTAGGAATTAGATAGTTCTTCGCTCACAATCCTTATAAACTAGCGACTCTCACTCCCTCGATTTGTAACATCCTGCAATTTTAATAACAAAATTATCAAAATAATCATATTAGTAATATGCATTTGAAATTTGAAAACAAAAGCATGTTATAAAATGAGCAATAAATAAAAAGTTGCCACCGCGCAAACTAAATGTCCAATTACATATAGAGAATTAAATAAAAAGAAATAGAAGAAAGAACGAAATAAATGGTATGCACATTAATTGTATAAACAACATACATTTTAATTTGAAATTAATTGTCATCGATATTGCAATATTCCTTTTAATTGACAATGCATGTCGTAAGTAACATTAAAAGAGAATTAATGAGAGTAACGTCAAAATTTGAA
This sequence comes from Allium sativum, assembly GCA_030737875.1. Lineage (NCBI taxonomy): Eukaryota > Viridiplantae > Streptophyta > Magnoliopsida > Asparagales > Amaryllidaceae > Allium > Allium sativum. Next base: position 490,036,327 of record CM060913.1, read on the forward strand.
ATAGACAATTAATTCTGGAATGTTGACACACATGTAGATATAACAAAAATAAAAAATATATAAATATAAGTTACAGAAATAATGCATGTCATAAATGGCATTAAACAAAGAAATAAAAGGTAGTTCAAATGGTGCAAATTGATCAATGGTTTCAATTTAATTTGGAAACACACATATTAATATGTGCGCTTTTGAAATAGGAATTGAACGCGTGTTAAAAGGGTAAAGGACTGAATAAAAACATGAATAGAAATAAGAAGGAATAAAATGCGCAAGAATTTTAAAATAGAAAAATTAGTAATGCACACATTGATTACACATTTAGAATTTGGACGCGCGTTAAAACAGAAAACCAAGTAATTAATATTAAAGGCAACGTTCAAAGGAAAATTATAAGCATATTGAATACGCATTGAATTTGAAACGGATAGAAAAAGAAATGGAAAGAAATAAATTTAAAACATTAAGGAAATAATAACGTTTAAAAACATAAAGAAAATCACATAGCAAGACCCGAGTATACGATTCAAAATCGTATACATCGGTCGACCCATGCTTGAAGTGGGTTGACCTAAGGGTCAAAAATTTTAAAGCTAGGTACACCCACCTAGATCCTGTGTTGACCCACTTCGGGTTAGGTAGCATAGCTTATTTCGTCCTGAATGGCTCGTTTCAATCGAACGTACATGATACTTTTGGGTATAAATAAACCTACAGGGCCTAGCTTTCAACTTATATTCCTGCCAATTTCTTTTCTCCTACAAGTAATTCAGAAATAAATTATGTTTTAGATTTAGGATTTTTGGTTCAAGGATTGGAGGAAAATATGGTAGATTCAAGGTGTAGGTGAACAGAATTCCATATGTCTATTAAAATATAAAATAAACGCATATTCAAATTAGATCCAAAACTCAGAGCATAAATCCCAGATGAGCGGATTTAAATTATGTTTTCTTATAACAGTATATTATATTGTTTGATTTATGTAAAAATTTATAATATGTTCCTTCTTCTTCTTTTCCCTTTCTGCATTGGAATATATATGCATAGTCTAAGTTGAATTTTAGTTATGCACAAAATATACCTGAAGCATTGAAATATTTATAATTGAATTATGCACCAAAAAGTATATGACTGATTATTATTCTTTTTGTTTGCGCATTTTGGAAAAACATAATTTAATTGGAATTATGAACAAAAGAGGATTTGGTAATTGTGGGAATGACATAATCAATATTTTGGACAGTAAATTTATAGTTAAATGGTAAATCTGAGAATTTCCATTTAAATTGAAAAGATTACCTTTCAAATTTAGAATCAAATAAATATAGAAATTATTGGAATTGAAGAAGGGACATAACCCAATTGTATCCAAATTTAATGTAATTACGTAAAAAAGGGAAAATAAGTTGAAAACAGGAATTAATGTATACCAATTAAAAAAGAGGTCGGAAGTAGCCCATATTGATTGGTTAGGAAAAAGGGAATATATTTTCATAGTTTGGTTTGAAAGAAAAAAAAATATAACTGCATGTTTAAAAATAAATAAAGATGCAGATTAGTGCAAAATAGAGATTTAGCTATATTGCGTACTATTCAATAGCCTAAAAATAACTGAAACAGATGTCTTGCAATTATGGGTTTATATGGCATCCATTACCTTAAACTATGGAAATATATTTTATACAGTTTTGGTAACCAATCAATTAGGATTATACCTAACTTCCTAAAAAGTATAATTTTCACATATGGAAGAAGAAAAGGTAACATAACTGAAAAAGGTTATAAAAAGACAATGGCTTAATGAAAACTCATAGCTAAAATATAATAAGCATAATTCAGTGGAAATAACATATAAAGAAGATTATAACATAAAGGTTATAATATGGAAAGTGAAAAAAAGGAACAAAGCTTATTATAATTTGGAAAGTGAAAAGAAAGGAACAAAACACAAACCCCTTTTTCAATTCATTGCGCTCAGCCCTTTGTTTTTTGTGGTTGGCTCCTCTTTATTGGCCGTTGTCCCTCATTTTCTTAGGGTTTTTCTGCCACTGCTTCCTCTTATACTTCAATCGAATAAATTTGATGCCTGAGAGGTTGTCGATCGATGCTTGTACAATTTTGGTTGAGAAGGATTGCGAATTATAAAGTTCTCTAATGATAGGGAAAACTTGAGGAATTTTGGTATGGTTTTATCATTTAATTCACTCTGAATTTATGCTCAAACTCCTTCTCTATTATCACACACCCTTTGTCGAGGATGAAGTGGGTTTATTTATAGGGTTTTAAACCCTTTATTCCCTAATTTCAAGTATGACTTGGTCATGTTGATTTGGCCTTCTTTCTGAAAATAAGAGATAACATATATGTTTTGATTCTTTTTGTATTTGTGGTAAATACAAATTTGACCAATTTAATACTTTGCAACTTTGAATGATTCAACATCCTATTCGAAATTGTTTCTTCTCGTTCCATATTACATTTTCTCTTTCTTTTTCATTTTACTAATAAGAACATATTTAGTTTCTTTGATTGTATCTCTTTGCTCGACCTTAGAAAAGAGAACACATACTTCATTTGATTTTCTGGCATGTTAACCAAAATAAGAGCAAATACTACACTGGATTTTTGCCATTGTTTGTTGCCATGCCCATTTTGTTATTAGCTGCTATGTCCTTGTTCATGTATGTACTTCTGTCACTTGTTCATGCTCCACTTATGCATGTGTATATGTTGTCATTGTGCACTTTGTTTTTTGTTGAACTCATTGTCACTTTGTCATTGCCTTTGTGCATTTCATTTGCTACTACATATGATCTTGTACATGTATACATACATAATCATGTATGTATATATGTGTTTGTACTCGTCTTGTATAACTACCATGTTATTGTTGCTTGTTGTTCTTGATAATATCACTTTGCACTTTGCTCTGCTGCATTTGTTCATGCCATGGTTGTGCCTTGTTGCATTCATGTGGACTTAGCTTACTGTATTATTTTTGTTCACTATTGTTGTGCACTTGTGCTCTTGAGCCATGTTGAATTTGGACTGTTTGCATTCTTCAACCATGAGTTTGATATGATGCTGCCATTGTGCACTTTGTTATTGCTGAGCTTGATATGTTGTTATTGTGCCATGATTTGGAGCTGTAATGTAACAACCCGAATTTTAATAACATGTTGAAGCTAGAAATCAGGGAATAATTAATTTTTAAAGTAAGAATCAAGGGAAACGGGTTAGGCCATTGTGTTCGTCTCAAAATTTTACATGATATAGAGTCCGAGTTTTTGAAAATCGGAGTCCGGATGAAGAAGTTATGGCCTGTAGAAGATTCAGCAGATTTTAGGCAGCACAGGACCAGGCAGGTCGACCTGGGGGCCAGGTCGACCATCTGGTCAACCCTAGGGTCGGCCTACCCCCAGGTCGACCATGTGGTCGACCTCCCCCCCTACAGGTCGACCAGGTCGGCCTGTTTTGACCTAGAACTCATTTTTGAAGCCTGAGACGTGTTTTGATGGTCCAGATTGATTCTAGGGTTAATCTTAGGGCCTAAACTAGTTGCTACACCTATAAAAACACCCTTAGACCTAACCTAATTCATATCAAATCATTCTTACACCATTATGCTGCTAAAATACCTCTTGAACCATGGCCGCCGTCTCCAAATCAAAGTACAAACATTCAAACTCAAATCAATTCAAAGAACAAGGCTTCTACAATGATTCAAGACAATAAATCAACAACGCCGCGATATTTTTACAATAAATTCAGTTCTTAATTCATTAGCCATGCTTTGTAAGTTCTAGTTGTTTTTAGATTTAAACATTCAAATATAATATGGCCATGGAATAAAGTGGAATTGGATTTAAGTATGTTTATTGATTCAGATCTATTGCTTCTTAAATCTTGAGTTTTGGGACTTTTCTATTCTCATTTTCAAGTCAAGCCTATGATCTATTCAGCTTGTTGTAAATCAGTTTTTCTTGATTCATGTTGATATTATTATCAAGATCTATCTTTTATGCTTGAGACGATGTTCTTATGCCAGTTTTCTCTCTGTACTTATTATTATAAAAATTCTACCTTCCCCTATTTATTTTCTTTTGATGAACCTTGGTCAATTTCGGACCTAGGCCTAAACTACGATATACGTGCGATTTGTATACGAGGAAATATTGGGAGATTACCTATTTGGATATATATGTGTGTGGTGGAATTGATGGCATAACATGAAATTTGAAATTTGGGTATTGTCAATATAATTGAAATTGCAAGTTTGGGCATACATGAATTGGCATGTAAATTAAATCACGAGTTTGGGACTAGGTAAATTAAATCAAAAGATTAGGCTTATGATTGGGCACATAGAATTAGGAATTTGAATATAAAAAAAGGGATTGTAAATTTGATAATTGGCATAAATGTGTATTATGAACTTGGGTAGTTGGCGGGTGTTGTAATAAAAAGATTATAGTTTGGGATAACTACACCATGAATCATGATTTGGGTTTATTTGGACATGAAACTTGATACATGTAATCTTGGCTAGAACTTGGTATGGTTAAAATGGCATAAACCTGGCATACATGTAAATAGGCAAGAATTGGACGTATGTAAACTGACTAGAATTGGGTATATATATATATATACATACATACATACATACATACATACATACATACATATATATATATATAAATTGGCATGTAATTTTGGAACTTGGGCATATGTTTATTAATATGTAAAGTTAGGAATTTGAAACATGAAAATGACTGTGTATTGGATAATTGACTTGAACTCAAAACATGAACATTTTTATATGTTAAACACATGAACTGATATTGGGGTTTTGGGGAAATACGACCATTAATGAACCTTTGACACAAGGTTAGACTCGGTTTGTATTATAAATCTGCCCGGAACCGCCCAGCAAATCCAGTAGCCACAAAGTGTCAGTCTAATGTGAGAGGTCGAAGGTCGAATTGTAGGCGTAACGATTTATGACACGAGGTTAGACTCAGTTTGTGGTGTAAGTCTGCCCGGAACCGCCCGGCAAATCCAGTGGCCACAAAATGCACGGTCTAATGTGAGAGGTCATGATTCGTTCGTCATAATGAATGAATTAAGGAATACTAACCATAATGAGACGTGGGTATGGTTAGAGGGTTAGGTGGGATGACATGGAAATTTGACATGGAAATTTGACATGTAAATATGGACCTAACCGGTATGAGTTAAGAACATGTAAAACTTATAAATGTAGGCTCAACCAACATAATTGTTGATCAGACCAATAGGTGGGTTAAGTAATATGACTAGACTAATGACACTTAACCAATCTGATATGAATGGGTGGGTTAAGTAACGTGGCTAGGCTAATGACACCTAACCGTTATAACATGACTAGCGGATGGATTGGGCTAACTTGAATAGGTAGATAACACCCAATCGATAACCGGACACGTGGCAGGGTTAAGTCAACTTGAACATATAGATAATACTTAACCAACTTAGCATGATACGGAGAGGGTTAAGTACATATCGTGTTGGTGGGTAATATTAGTAAATATAGGCCCATAAACTTAACCATTAATAAGCATGCTTGAATCAGTGGGTTAAGTACATCACGGGAAGGTGGATAATATCTGTATATATAGGCCCACACACTTAACCAGTAGGAAACCCTAGTAACGGGGACCCATTTCAGCAGTAACCCAATTAGGTATCATGGTACCCTGAAACTAGGCAGGGTGGGGCACGATTAATGGGCTGATTGTAAGCGGTCAAAGCGACGGCGGTGGGTGCAACAGTGTGAGTTCTTACGGAGTGCGGGCGTGCACACACTTCGGAGCAGACAAATAGGGCACTGGGCGCACCAGTGGTATAACCTATGTATTCTAGAATTGTGTAGGGCCGCCACCATGGGTCTTGATACACCCCATGGTGGGACCATCATAGGTATCTACAATCATTGGGGGCCGTATGACACACATAGGTAGCATAATCCCTAGGTTGGACCTAGGTGGCATAAAGCCTAAATCCGAGAAGCGTTCAATAGGTAGCATAATCCCTAGGTTGGACCTAGGTAGCATAAATCCTGGTTGAATCTAGGAAGTGCTCGATAGAAAACCCTAGATTAGATCTAGGTAATAAATAATAGATGTACACATGAAAGAAACCTTAATTTCTGGGATTGGGATCACGTTATGATTTTATCATTTTATATAGATTACTAGTTGGGACACTAGTTAGGTGGTGCAGAGCAAATAGATATCATTTTAATGGTGAAGCAGAGAAATCTTGCGATGCTTGACAGAAATCTTGCGAAACTATACTTAGTTCATCTTGAATGGGAACCTTGCAATGTTATACATGACAGAAATCCTATGATGTTATTCTTAGTTATCGTGCCTGTCGCTTATCTTGTCATCATGCTTATGTTTACTTTCAGTTTATTCATGGCGTATTATCTTCACCTGTTTTTATGTTAAAAGCCACTAGGACTTACTCAGTCTTTATGACTGACCCGGTTTGTTTCGCCTCTTTTTCTTCCATTCCCCCCCCCCCCAGGTTCGTAGGGTGGGAATACATCTTAGTTCGGTTCTTACCAAGCTTCAAGGCTCTTTCATGTGCGGCTTGGATCTCTCTTGGCCATGGCTTGCTTTGCTTTATTGGGGAATACTACAATTTCTTTTCATGCTTCTTTGTTTTTGAGCAAGACAGATATTTTAGCTATGTAATTGGGTATTTGAAAGTTGATGGGCTTTTATTGTAAACAACTATATTTAATAAATGATTTGAAGTACTTCTACTTTACTTTCTGTTGTTTTTATATATGTCTATCTTGTAATATTTATGTTCCAGTACCCATAATGCTCCAATGAAGTTAAGGCATTCCCTTTGTGAGTGACCTTAATGGAAGTGGGGTGTTACATGTAATCTTTGGCATGTTGTTTTGAACCCTTTCTACCATGACCATGATTTCTTGAGTTGCAAATGCTTTGCACTTGGCCTTTGTGTTTATTTTGCCATGCCATGACCCTGAGTTCTTGACCTGAAATCTTTGGTTGACTCGATGTGTTTGGCACTTGGCTTTTGTTGCTTCATGATGGCATGTATTTGTTGTAAATTGATCATTTGTTTTGGACCTGGTATTGATTTATTTCATGCTTGGCCTTAATTCTCTTTGTGTGCCAGACTTGAACTTCTGTTATGATTTTTGTTGTTGTTGTTTGACCTATGCACCTGCATACTTTAATTATATACATATACATATATGTGTATACATGTATTGAACTTGTGCATTTGTGTTGGTTTGACCATGTCTAGAAAAATGATGAGAAATGATCCAAATAATTGAGGCAAATAGAATTTAAATCAAATTCATATTTACAAATTAAATTGTTTATTTTTCAGTTTACTGCATTTTTGTAATTTGACAAGTTCGACATACGACTGTACAGAAATTGGAGCAGTAGTCCAAGAGTGAAATTAGAGTGAAAATATTAGTGATGTATACATATATATGGGTGAATAAATGTGTACTGAGGAACCAATATATACAAGTACATTGAGGTAGTGTTTGTACAACAGTCAATGTAATTAAGTAGAACCATATATGTGTACTATTCAAAAACGTAATAAAAGTATTTGTTCCAAGAATAAATTATGAGCTAAACATTTAATTCTCGCACATATTTATTTATATATCTTTGAAAATAGAATAGTACGTGTATAAACACATTTTCAAAAATAATACATGTTTGTCACCATCAACCAAATATCATACTAATATATTCAACAATTATATCGTTAGCCTTTTCCTTTGATTAGGATATTTCTTATAAATACCCTTGGTAAGGGTACATCTTAGAATTAAGCCTATGGATGGTACAATTCTTTGAAACATGTTGATATAACATATTATTATAATGTATGCAAGTGGTTCCAAGTGGATTCATATACATACATTAGGCACAAGTTATGATCGGCAAATTAGAATACCATCATATGCATATGGTTGAGTGTACATTTTTACTTTAGTCCCATGACTTATACAAGGGATGATTATCAAATGATTGTTGCATACGAATTGTGTTTGAAGCACGCATGTAGAACCTTCTGTTATCATTTAGATTTTGCATACATTTGGAAGCACGAAAAAAGCATAATTGCATAAAAAGGAGGTTAATTGAATTAGTAAACTGCCCAATCTTTTACATTAGTTAGGAATATATACACTACACTATTTCATAACTACATAATTTTCATTAGAAAACTTAAGGGAAATGAATGTTAATGGATGATGTTTTAGTAGATGGTTGTAGGTATTTGGATGAAAATACTTATCTCATTCTTCTATCCTTGGAGTTTTCGGGGACGAAATCCTTTAAGAAGGAAAGAATGTAACAATCTGATTTTTTTAAAGACATAGAAATTAATTAATGAGTTAATTAATAAAATAATAAGTTGTGAAATTATCAGAATTTAGTTATGGAAGTTGCATCATTATGCCTGTGGCAACTTTCTAATCAATTTACATACAATTTTTTTTAAAAAAATCATAGCTAATATGAAGAAGTTATATAATAGACAAATTATAAGTACAATTTTGAAATTAAATAAAGAAGCTAAAATAATTTTACAAATGACCTTATCTGACTATGGCACCTTTTCCTTTGCATCTGTTACCATTTTCTGGGTTATTTTCATGCATAACTTGCCAAAATCCAAGTTCGTATGGAAGAGCTATCGAAAAATCAAAATCTAAAGAAAATAAGAAGAAATAAAAAAGTATATATGGGTTAGGCCGACTCTACCCATAGCCAGGTCTCCCCGGGGTTCAAACCATGTGTTGGATGGGTCGACCCACCCTATAGTTTGCATGTGACTTGTGCATAGACAATACTATCGAACGGGACCTATTTCATGACTTTCTGAGCTGAAATGTCTTACTTTTATTGGTTTAGATTCAACTCTTTGCTAATGTGGCAAGTTCTTGTTGGTCGTGTGTCGTGGCTAGCCTAGATTTAATCTAAAAATCCAATGGCTTATGATCCTTAGCCAACCTATTAAATCCCTAGATCTAGCTAATTATTTACAACAAAATCCCTTCTCCGTTTGTTCTCTTTTTTTGAGAAGGACTGAGCCTAAATTTTTTAGAGGAAAGGATTATATAATAAATATTTTTAAATATATATTTATACCTTTTTGGAGAAGGGGTCTATAGATGCCACAGAGGAATGCTTTTACAATGATGAGTTTGTAACTACTTATATTGTTGGTAATTTAGGAATATATGCTTTCTAATAGTTGTAGAGTTTTTTTGTAGTTCTTCTTTACAGTTTTCTTACAATTTTTATTGGTTTTTGTATGTTAGTATTTCTTGTAAGTCTTTTTCTATGAAGTTATTTTTATGGGTTGCAAATATGGATTAAACATATGTGACTAAATTTACAGAATAATGTGCATAAAAAGTAGAGCTATAATTTAAAAAGGATTGGACTGAAACAGGAAATTAAAATAGATTTGCAATTAAATTTTGACACGTGTTGTAACTAAAGAATGTTGAACATATTTACAATGTAGCATTATAATAATTTGTTCAAACGCATATGAAAATCATAATGGATGAATTAGTCCTAATTGCAGATATAGTTATATAACACGAAGGTTATAGTTTAATGGAACATTGGAAATGCTTATTATTATTGACATTAACTTAAAACTAAGGTTAAGTTAAATAAACATGTATTGGTTATGGTCCGATCTAGCAGCAATAGTTTGATTTAAGAAAATAAGAGACATAAATTAATAATCATATACTAGTTGTGGTCTGTTTCCAGCAGCATGAGACTATTTGGGTAAGTGACCAATAAAGTATAATGAATATATGATGGGAGTCCGTACTTATAGCATAGGCCAAATTGTGGTACATAATGAAGTCATAAATAAATAGTGATAACCTGTACCAACGGAAGATGCCAAATTATGGTAGATAACTGGCTAATAGATAAATAGTGGAGGTCAATACCAGTGGAAAATACTGAATTGTGGTAGAAAACCGACCTATAAACAAAGCTCTATTATGGGGACTGCATGGCGCAGAAGTAGGATATTGTTTAGAGGAGTCTGTACCAGCGACACTCAAAAGGAGGCAAGATTACCAAATTATGGTAGATAAATGACTTAGAGCATGTACCAGCAGTGCTCAAGAGAAGACACACTTGCCGAATTGCAGTAAATAAATGGCGAATTAGAAGAAGGTTCTTGAGCCAATGCATACTGGAAATAACTGAGCATGCGGTTTCAGTAAATTATGGTAGAGAAAAGATTGTGGCTCCTTGCGCTCGATAGATGTCCATCTAAAGGGTGAATTTGCAGATAAGTGATGTTAAGGACAAGATTCAGTTCACATCCGGGCAGGGTTGATTCATTGTAAAGGGCATCAACTATCATATTGGTTTGACGGTAGCAAGGTTGTTGATCGATTGGTAGTGTTGGGAAAATTATCCTAATCATGTACATTTTGCTCAATAGTTAAGAAACTGCAAACAATCTGGACCAGTTGAACTAGGTAAATGGTCAACAAACCTTTACTTGTATAGTTCGAGTGTATTTCTTTGTATACTATTCCAGTATGTTCACCTTTATAGTTGTGCACAAATATTTACCCTATATGACACTAGAACTATTATTAAGTCTATTTTTCCTATATTACCCAATCATGCTAATAATTACAACACTCACCGGGCTTTATGTCTAACCCACTCTTCTTCCTTCCCTTTTCTTTTCCCGGAATTCTCACAGGGTAGGGATTTGATTCATATTAGCAGCTTACGAAGATTAATGTCAAAGATCTTATTTTCTTTCTTTTTGATGAATTTAATTCTATGACAACATAATTTTCATGGTTAGGATATGTACTTGAGAGGGTAGAGAGGGTAAAATATCTTATTGTATACTCTGATTTGAGCTGAGATTATGTAAGACATATGTTTTGTAACTTATTTTGCATATAGTATTGTTTTGTAATAATAAGTTACTGAAGAATAAATGTTTCCGTTGTTTTTTTATGTCTTGTGAATCTTAGTCTCTGTGATTAGTTTCTTTGTACCAATAATGCTCTATATTCCTTAATATTACATTAATTGATCATATTAAGAGGAGCGGGGTGTTTTACCTACTCAATTTTTAGTATTGGGAATACCCTATAACCCTTTCAGATATTCGTAGCTTTCTAGACCTTGATGGTTATTATAAGAGAATGATAAAGAAGTTCGCTCAAATTATTTCGCCTTTTGCTTCTTTAACCCGCAAAAATACTAAGTATATTTGGAATGATGAATGTGAATCAACCTTTAATGAGTCAAAGGAAAAGCTTACTTTTGCCCCCTGTTCTTACCGTCCGGAATGGAAGTGATGGATTAGCAGTGTATATTGATGCTAGTCATGAGGGTTTAGAAGTTGAGTTGATGTAGAATGGGAAAATTATTGCATATGCTAGTCATCAACTGAAGACCTATGAAGCCAATTATGCAACTCATGGTTTGGATTTGCTCGCTGTGGGTTTTGCTTTGAAGTAATGGAGACAGTATCTTTTGGGGACTAAATTTGAGTTATTTACATAACATCAGTTATTGAAGTATATATTCCCCCAAAAGGATTTGAACCAGAGGAAAGTTCGATGGCTCGATTTTATAGTTGCATATGATATATATATTGATTACACTCCCAAAAAGGCTAATGTGGTAGTCGATGCTTTGAGTTAAAAGAAGGTGAAGCTATATCGGTTGTTTGCTTCCTCGTGTCTTTTGGATCGTATTGATGTCAGGTTGGATGAAGAAGGATGGTCAAGCTCATTAAGGAAAGTGATTGCAACCTAAGAAAGTGGTAACAAAGGTGGTATGGATGCACAGATTGACATTAAAGGTATTTTAAGGATTAATAATCGCATTTGTGTTTCGAATGTTGATGGAATGAAGCAGGAGGTGCTTAAGGAGAATCATCATCTAAACTTCATATCAAACTGCGTGTGATGAAGATGTACTAAAACATGAAGAATCTGTATTAGTGGAGTGGTATGAAGCAAGATAGTTATGTTTATGTGAGTAAATGTGCCACTTGCCAGCAAGTTAAGGCTAATCACTAGAAGACCGTTGGATTATTGCAACCAGTTGAGATTCCCAATTGGAAGAAGGAACAAGTTTCTATGGATTTAATCGATGGTCTTTCAAGGATGAGAAAAGGAAATGATAGTATATGGGTAATAGATGATAGAGTGACCAACTCCGCTCGTTTAATTCCGATCAGGTCTAACTGCACAACTTCGAGTTTGGCCGATTGTTAGATAGAAAAGGTGAACCATATCTTAAAGGACCATCTTCGCACCTGTGTTCTCGATTATAGATGCTTTAGGGAAGATTATCCCCACATCGTTGAATTCATCTATAATAAGATCTAATTAGGTATGGATCTATTTTTAATTTAGGTTATAATGATCATAAACTCTATTTTTAAAAAAATTCTTTCGAATACATCCTTTGAATTCAGGCTAGTACCGAATTGTCCTCAGTTTATGCTTTGTACAAAGGACCATGCAAGTCACCATCTTGTTGGATTGAGTCTGGATGTTGTTTTGTTCTTAGGCCAGATATGATATTGGAAGCTTCAAAGAAAGTTGAGGATATTAGGAAGAAGACGAGGATTGCCAAGGATCGACAGAATAAGTATGTAGGTAGGTAAAGGAGAAGTTTAGAGTTTGTTACGGATGATCGGGTCTTTGTGAATATTTCTCTGTTGAAGAATGTTATTCGCTTTGATCGGAAAAGGAAGCCGGCTCCTAGGTTTGTTGGTCCGATAGCATATCGAGTTGAGCGACCAGAAATTCTTTTGGGGGTACATAACGTTTTTCATGTCTTCCATCTTCACAAGTATCTCCATGATCCATCCTTATTTGTTTAGCCAGCATTTCTTGAGAGTTTGGATATAGAGTCGAATCTGGTCGTCGAGGGGAAGCCACTTTGTATTGTCGACCAAGGCAAGCAGTTGAGGAGAAAGTCAGTCAGCCTGGTCAAAATGCAATAGAGTAATGACGATTGGTATCATACCCAAGAAATAGAGGAGAGCATGCGTGCTTCGAATCCGAAGTTGTTTTTTCTAACGATTATTCATTTGAATCTATTTTATCTTTTTGTACATTTTATTCTCCTAGCTCATTCTTTTTCAGGGACGAAAAGTTCTAAGTACGGGAGAATGTAACAACCTGTAAATCTAAACAATCTTAAATCATGTTATTTTTGAATTTAAATAAAATTTAAAGTTTGAATTTAAATTAATGAATTTGGGATATTGAGTATCATGTTTAATGAAATTTATCAAAATAAGAAAATTTATGAAATTATGTTTTGGGTTATCATTGGTCAAAATTTGCATCTAAGTTAAAAATTTAAGAATTATAAAATTTCTTTTTTTTTATTTTCTACTCGACATTATAGATTGTCTCCCCTTTTCATTTAGCTGAAGTTGGAGTTCTAGACATCTAAATATGCTATTTACATTGTAAAAACAAGCAAACGGATGGTGCTAGTATGTGTATTTCTCATTCCTCCTCTTCCTCTTTTCTATTTGTCTGTATTTCTATTGGGTTGTGAATTATTTTGGGCTTTGTGTTCCAACATCTTATGCCTCTCTAATTTCTACATTATGATTTTGAAAGGTCATGAGAAGTTTTTCAATAAATCACGTATTTTCTTTTCCCCTTCTTCTCATTTCTCATCTTCTCGGTATTTCTCTTTGGAATTTTTCAGATCTCCTCTCTCCACAAATATCCTAAAACAAAACTAATCTCCTCTCCTCTAAATTAAAAAACACCTTATTTTCTAACTTCATCTATCACATCTCTTATTCCTCTCAAAAATTCGAGTCCTGCCCTGAATTTTGTTGCCGACCATCAACCCACCCACCATCTCAGAACACCCAGCAGCCCCTTCCACCATCCCTGCTCTCGACCCCCTTGAAACCATTAGCCCACCTTACTTTTCATGAAAAAGCAAAACAAAAACACCCAAGCCGAACCCTAATTCCACTCCATGTTCCAACCAAGACACCGCAACCTAACACCCCTTGATCGTCGACTTATCTACCTACACCTTCACCTGACCCGGCCATGACCTTCTTACACCTCTGACCAAGCCAAACCACCCTGACACGAGCCTAGGTTGATAAGGTTGAGCATCTTTTATTGCTTTCTTCCCTCTTCTTTTGATGAAAAAGGTATCAAATTGTATTGTGCTTAATCTTGTGTCGTGCTTGGAGATTATTCGGCTTTTGTTATTTAGTTTTCATTTTTTTTTATTTTGTTATCTTCTTTCATTTGCCACGAAAGGTGAGATTTACTCGCTTATGACTAACAACATTTGTTAAGTGAAATAATGACATTTAAGATGTTAATTGAAATGTTATTGATAATATGTAATATGTTTCTTATTGTTATGGAAGTATGATATGATAGAAATTGATACATGAAATATATTATGTTATGTATTATACATGGCACATTAATGACATGAATAATATTATATGCCATATGCTACGTAACATGGTTGATATGTCAGTTTATTTTATATTGTATATCACACTATGAGTTTTATGTAGATTAGGAAAATCACTATGGGATGAAATGTTACATAACCGAATTTAACTTGGGATTCAAGTTGAAATGATATATACCTGGAATATGAATTAACACGAATTGAACTGATAGATATATGTATCACTTAACCATTGGTGAAAAGCTATATACGGACACTATGGTCGATTTGAAATGTTTTGATAAATAAATTTGATTTTAAAGAATTAAGTTTAAAATATATTTTATTTCATAAGGCTTTAAAATTTTATTTTTAAGTTTAATTATATGTATTTTATGATTTTAAATTTTATAAGTTAATATAAAAATTTTGTTTAAACCAAAATTGGTCCAAACACCAAAGGTACGTAAATCGTACTTCACCAAATGGTAAGTAGTAGAAAATGGAGCCATAAAAAGTAAAAGAAAGTAAAAAAAACACAAGAATTTTATAGTTCATAGTGTGAATCATGACAACTATTTAGGCATGCGAGCTTAGGACAAATTTATAATTAGGCAAGATATGTTTGCGAAACTTTAAGGAATGATTAAATCAGTTATATTTGCCTAATTTGCTAGTTCTACTATATTTGCCTAATCTGCTAGTTCTGTTATATTGCTTAATCAGCTAGTTCTGCTCTACTGCCTAGTCCGCTAGATCTGTTCATCTGCCAAATCTGTCATCTGCTAAGTTTGTTGAAAATGCCAAATCTGCTAAACTAAATCTATTGAGATGCCTAAACTGCCAAATCTGTTGAGATGCCTAAACTGCTAAATCTGTTGAGATGCCTAATCTGTTATCTGCTAAATCTGCTAGTTTGCTTAATCTGCTAAATCCGTTAAGTCGCCTAATCTGAAAAATCTGTTATCTGCTATATCTGTTAAGTTGATATATTCAGTCTGTTATTGACATAATCTGAATTAGTTATGAATAATTGACATGTATATTAGGCGTGGCACAAATGGTAAATTATTAATTAATTGGCCGCAAAGATAAACATGGCTAACTCGAGGTTAGAATGAGTTTGCGGCGTAATCCTTCCCGGAACCGCCCGGCACATCCAGTGGCCGCAAACAATAGGGTCTAATGTGAGAAGTTAGTCATAACATGCTTGAAACCCGAGGTTAGACTCGGTTTGCGGCAGAAATCTGCCCGGAACCAACCGGCCTAACCAGTAGCCGCAAACTGTCAGTCTAATTTGAGAGGTCTGGGCATTAATATTTAATTAATGAAAATCTGAGATAAATATGATGTCTAAAATGTGTTGGGCGGATAGGGTTAAACCCACTAGACTGATGAATTTAATAAATATGTTTCGTGAATCTGTAGGCCCAATTACAAAGTTAGAAAAATCTGTAAGTCTGTTAATCTGTAACTGGTTAATCGGTAAGTCGGTTAAATCTGTATATCTGATTCGTTAGTCTGAAAACTTGTCTGTGAACTGGTTGATCTGAATTCTGTATGTCTGAACTTGTAAACAAGTTAATCTGAAATCTGTTAGTCTGGGGACACAAGGATAGGAAGGGAATTACTTGTGTCATCTGTTGTTTGGGACCCATATTAGTCAGTAACCCTTTCTGGTATCAAAACTTTGACCCAACAGTACGTAGGGTCCGGGCACGCTTACTGAACTAATTATAAGCGGTTCATTCTGATAATGGCGAGGGGTGTTGATGGTGCATTCCAACCGGGTCATGTGCGTGCATGGATACCGGTTTGCCTCTGAGGATGTAAGACGTCGTGACATCTGTAAATAGGTATGTGCCAATTGGTTGTCACTTTAGGGAGTGATACACCCTACTGTGGGGCCGACACAGGGTATTTATGTATTAGGGAGCCGATCGCTTGGGGTTGGGTTTTAGGGTACACTAAGTTCTGTCTGTTTCTGTTGGTACCGTCTGTTTCTATTGAGTGGCAACACCCGTCTGTTCGGGTGGTAAAGGCCCAATTACTAGCGTACACCTAATTCTACATTCTGTTTCCGTAGGGATTAATCTGACTGTTTCTGTTCGGGTGGTAAAGGCCCATTTTTAATATTCTGTTTCTGTCTGTTTCTGTTCGGGTGGTAAAGGCCCATTATCAGCATTCTGCTTCTGTATGTTTCTGTTCGGGTGGTAAAGGCCCATTGTTAGCTTTCTGCTTCTGTGGAAATTATTCTGTACCTGTTTCTGTTTCAGTTTAGACATTAGGGTTACACCTAATCCTATTATACTAGTATTAGTGTAGAGAAGTAAGATATGAATAAGAAGCATGGCTTAGTCTACATCATTCTGTTTCTGCTGTTTAACCTAAGTATATCTGTTGCTCATGTTACTACCATCTCTTATCCAGTTTTGCTTTCATGTCATTATTATTATTATCTGTTCATATGCTGAAATTCACTGGATTTGCCAGACTTTATGTTTGACCCTTATTGTTTCGCCTCCTTTCTTCCGTTCCCCCCCCCCCAGGTTTTCTAAGGAGGGAATACTCTAGCTTGATCCGGATTCCTTCTGCTTGAAGTGCTTAAAGTATGGCTTGTCTTCTTCTGTGGGGATTATGATTTTAAACTATGCATTCTGAAGGCTATTGTACAAGACTGATATTTTGTACTTGAATTCTGATATTATGATTTGAAAGGATGTAACCAAGCTTATTTCGGTTTCTATTGTAATAAAGTTATAAATTTTTCAAGTACTGTTTTATCTGTCTTGTAAGTTTCTGTTCTGTTTACTAAAATGCTCCACCAAAGTTAAGGCATTCCCTTTGTGAGTGACCATAACGGAGGTGGGGTGTTACAATGGGGTTCAATAATTACGATCCTGCCATCTCTTCATATATAATTCTGCTCCTTGTATATGCCCAGATCTTCATGCAAGAAGACCACTCGACCTCACGTGGCAACTGTAATGCTCGACCGAGCAGCAAGGTGCTCGACCTCAAGATGGACCAATGCTCAAGTTCTCATGCAAGCGGTGCTCAACCCGATGATTGCTCCCTGCTCGATCGAGTTGCTGTTGGCGGTAACCGACTAGATCTGCTCAACCTGTGATGTGGCGGCAGTGCTCGACCCTTAGCTCGCAGTGTCGTTAGATGGATACCGCTTGAGCTAAACATGATCAGATCCTTGCTTCGACCTGCTTTTATCCATGTTGCCACGTCATCTTCTTACACGCCATGATTCATACGGGTTATTCTTATGTCGCAAAAGCCACTAGACAACATGTCGTAGTATCCACATTCATTATTAATGCAAAGTATGGCTTTGGTTCACATTACATATTCGTGGGAACGACTCAGTTGTGACATGAAATAGAATTTAACGTCTTGGACTCATGTTGTTTTATGATCTGGATCATGTTTTAAACTGTTGTCAATACGAGATTTACATGCATATGTGGCTCATGCATCCACACATCTTTATCATGATATACCTCATATATATATATATATATATATATATATATATATTTATGTTATCACATCCCATGTACATATTTGTGTAGCCCGTGAATTATGTTTCACGTTTCATGCATGATGGATGCTAAAGCATGACAGATGTTGCTCGACCACTCCGATATGGTGCTGCTCGACCATCATTAAAGGAGTTATTCGACCCCTCGTGATAATAGTGAGCGGCCGATCTGTTTCGAAGTATGAGCGACCGAGCCTTGTTACATGACATACTGTCCGACCCACTTTATTGCACATGCGACCAGTATGTAGTGCGATCGCTAGTGACTGAGGGGATGATGCACGATCGAACCCTTATGTTGCTCGACCATCTTTCGCTCGATCAGGCTAGTGCTCGTACTCTTTGAAATATGTCTGAACCATTGTTTTCTGAACCGCGTTTTCATGACGGGGTTAATAATTTTAAAATAAAATTTAATTTTAAGTTTAACTTAGGATTATTTAGTTTTAAAAAGATAATTTAAATAATTTAATTTAATATAAATATTTAATAAATATAATAATTTAATACTTGATAAATAAAATAAAATAATTTTGAAATAATTTTAAATCAAGTTTTAAAATGGTTTTAAAGATTATATTAAATATTTCAATTTAATACAATGATTTATTTTAATAACTTTAATATAACATGATTTAAAAGATAAGTTTAAGCTTAAGATTTTATTAAGTTTTATTGTTAAATTGATATTAATGATATGATATTTGGAAATATAATAATTTGATTTAAGTAATAAAACTTAATTAATTTACGTTTGTTAATATAAGTAAATTGAATTTATTAAATTAAATAATTTAAAAAATTATTTCATAATATTTTGAAATTGATTTAAATGATAATTTAAATTTTATGTTAAATATGTTTATAAAATGACTATGGCATAAAATAAGTGATTGGCTGTTAAAGAGACCGGAGTCAGTATTAACATGCTCTTTGTTAATACCAACACGACTATAGTAACTGTGTACGTGGTGGAGAGTCTAGAACGAACTAGGATGGATTGGTGAACGATATTGTAATGAAGTACGAGAATAATGATGGATAGCCTTGACTTTCGGGTCGTAATTAAAATGACTAAAACAAGAACCATAGCTGAGCCAAGTGAGGTCACTCCTCCTACCATACATACTTCTTCAAAATCATATCAATTACTTTGTGATTTGATTGCTGGTAACATCCTTGATTATGAGAATTTCGTTTGGGGTGGGCGGTATTAGCTGCCATGCATTACCACTAGCCTTGTTCCACAATCCGGTAGAATCCTACAGTGGGTATCGCCTCGTGTGCCTTATCATATTAACATGATCGCGCTCGCTATAATTTTGATTTGTGTTGTACATGTGGAGTACAACCTGATGCCACCAATTTACGGTGGGTCTACAATACTATACAAACCATAACATTTATAAAACGTGTTAGGGTAAAAAATTAATTTCTTAACACTATTTTCAATAGTATATTTCCGACAGACATTATTATGATAACAAACTGTATTATATGATATATAATGATAAACGAATCTATAAAGGATTGGAATCCCAAACATCCTTTAAGTTTCTGATGCATCCCAATTGAACATTTCACTTGAGTAAATTTACTTACATGCGAATGTTAGTCCTGACTCGAATGTTTTATTCTATTTTACACTTTGGTCAACTTAAGTGTAACAGTCGGATATTTTAATAGATTTGTAATTAATAATTTGATCTGAATTTAAAATTTTAATATTTAAAACTTTAATTTATTCTGAACTGAATGAAATAAATGAATCTAATTTTGTAATTGAATAATAATGAGTATTGTTTGAACAGTGAAATTAAACAATTATCAAATCTGAATTTAATTAAGTAACTGACTCAATACAACAACCCGGAATTTCACAACCAATTTAAAATTTATTTTTAATATAATTTTATAAGAAAATACGATTGAATTTCATAAATAGATTTTTATAACATCGCTTAGGCCTTAAAGATGGATATTTTCCTAGCAAAACTCCATTTTCAACAAAACCAATTTTGTTAGATTCGAAATTATAAATCATGGATAGATTTCAAATTTCGCACCAAACGGACTTAGTATGTGGCCGTGCGAAATAAAATCATTCGATATAATAACAACGAGCAGTTTACAACGGAACGTTATTGAGATGACCTCAGATTCTGACGTAACTTTGTTTTTGCATTCGTAGCATCAAATAATGGTAGAATTCCAAATTTTATAATTTTTGGAGCTAGCGTGTGGGCGTGCGAGAAGAAAACGTACGCTAAAATCACATATTTAAATCAAGCTGAAACACGCTCGAAAAATAAAATGGAAGGTCAAACGAACTTGAAATTCGACGAAACCTATTACGTTGGGTCCGGAATTAAGTTTATTGTTAAAATCCAAAATTTCATGGCAAACTGAATTAATTGTGATCGTGCGATCGAAAGAATTGGAGGTGAACTTGCAAACTTTTATAAATGTTAAGTTATAAAACTAGAAATAAACGAAAGCGGTCCAACGGGCCAAGCCAGTTTTGTTTGGACTCACAGGATTGCATCACGTCAGCGATCCACGCGAGGGGGTAAGTTTTGCAATTAAAACCCTCATTTCCTTCTCTTTCTTTCTCTCTTTCTCCTTTTCACTTCCTACCACCAACAATCGCCTCCAACGCGCCTTACATGGCCATGGCACCACCGTAGACCTTTACGATGTTACCCTTCTCTGCCGGACAGCCAGCTCTGTGGACCCATGAGCCTCCAAACCCCTAAAAATTGCAAGTTTCTACCATAGAACTCGAGTGTGAGTGTGTGCGAGAATTCTGGGTTGATTTGGCGAGGAAAGGCAAGATTTTAAACTCGTGGCAAGAGCGTGGAACGCCTACAGTGAAGTGTCATAATGTTAGGATGCTTGAAGTGAGAATTTATTACTTAGTTTATATATTTTGTGTAGTTAAATCATAGATATGTTGCTGAATTGTTTGGTTAGCGTAAATATGTTGAATTTGTAAAAATCATAACTTTTTCGTACAAGATCGAAATTCGACGATTCAAGATGCATTGGAACCGTATCGACGAGAGCTTCGCAATTAAACTGATTTAGAGTAAGAGTTTGTATCAAATTTTGGCAGAAGAAAACGTTTGATTCAATCAACCGATCACTTGTCGTTATTTAGCGAAAACGATCAATGTAAGACCCTCTTACTCAAACTATTTTTTTATATAGAAATCATAATCGTAACTGAAAATATATTGATTGCTTATATTGATTTTTATCTGATTAATTCTCACAAATTTGTTATATGGTATATGGTAGCTCACATCACACTTGTCTAAAAACCATATGGATGAATGGATGATTGATTTTATTATGATTTGGACGAGATGTTGAGTTAATTAACATGCTAAAATGATGTTAAAATATGTATGGTTGTTGGAATTGGATTAAATATCCATTTATAGTTGAAATGATGAATTTATCATCGATTGTTCAAGTAAATTTGGTTAGATTGAAGAATAAATTGAATTGAACTAGTTATGATTAAACCCATGAATTAATAGTTGATCTAAATTGATTGTTTGTTGGTTGAAAACCCGACACGTGTCTCGGGATGATATTTGACTTTCACATCTTTCTTGTATGTAGTTTGTATGTTGATTGGTTGATTGACAGATTGAAGTAAGCGTTAATTATTTGAATGAAACTTATATGAATATAGGTGCACCCTGGATGTTATTTGGATGTTTGATAGTTGTTTACAACTATTGTTGGATGTACAAAATTCATGTCAGTGAAATTATATGACATTTGATTGAATTTCATTCCAATCCGGAATAAAAATATATTTTTTTGTAATATGATATCCAGTGAAAATTTGAAGTTTGATTTCGATGTCCGATTTTGGATGGATACGTAGATAAGATTTTGAAGATAAACGATTGAAACGAGTTTTCAAAAATGAATATATATATATATATATTATATAACTTATAAAATTTGTTTGGAAGTATATCGATTTATTTTAAATCTATAAATCGAATTCGAGGTTGAATAGGATATGTTGCACTGCGACAGTTCGTGAAGTTCAACCTGTAACTTCGAATGGACATAACAGGAGATCCAAACGTCGGATTCTCATGAAACTAGAACAGTTGGGTTTGTATCAAAAAGACCTTTCAAATGAATATAAGAGATTTAAATTCTAATGGTTATATTTTTAAATATGTCAGAATCAAATAAGGAAAATGTCGTTATGGATGCAGTTCGGTGGTCCATATTGAAAACCGACTATAATGGCATTAATAAAATTATTAAAAATAATGAATAAATTGTGATAAATCATAATAAATGATTTGGGAAGAGTTCGGATTAAATATTCCAAGATTTGAAAGATAAATGTTATTTTTTTTCTTCTAAAAAGTGTTGTTTTACAACTAGAAGGAAAATCCATTGTTTTAATATAACGAAATGGATTTAAAAAGTGGTTTTGATATAACTAGAGTTTTCCAATGAATAAATTGGAAAGGATTTGGATAGAAATTATCTACGGATGTTTCAGTACTGGATTTCGTGATTATACGGATATTGTTGAATAATTTGGAAGATATAAATATCGTTATTCCAATATGATATTTGTTGGTTTCAGAATTGGGTATTGAATATAAGTCGATATGATTTCTATTAAAAGCATTATGCTTAATACCAAATTGGATTTTGAGTTTGTTGTGAATGATGTCTTTAATAACACTATTCTTAAACCCTGTTGAAAATGGAATTTGAGATATAAGTCTTTTAATTAAGATTTAATGGAAGCATTCCAATTTAATAAATTAATTTGGAATGGAACGGAAAGTGGATTTTGGGTTTGTCGTGAAAGGTATCTTCAATAATACTGTTCTTGAACCCATTCGTGAATGAAATAAATCTTTTAATTAAGGTCTAGAGAAGTTTTCCAATTTATTTGATTAAATTGGAATTGAATGGAATTCGATTTAACAATAATCGTAATGAGCTTTTGTAAAGGAAGGCCTTTACTGTTTATGGAATTTAAAAGGCTTCGTTGCTATTCGACTTATAGTATTAGTCTGATATGGGAATTTGTATCAGTTATAAATTGTTCATATTTCCTTGAAGATTCTATATTAATGGAAATTGATTTTGCGTTTATCATAAGCAATCTTTTAAATGATATTTGTTCTTTAACTCGGTTAAAGACATGATTAATTTCCTAAAGTTGAATAATTATTAAGTAATGATTTTTGAGATTAAAACTAACTTGGAGTTTTAATGAATCTCTAATTAGATTGAAATGAGAATGGGGTAATTAAATTTACCAAATTTGAAAAGTGTTCGAGATGGAGTACCACCAGTTTTACTCCATGCGATTAATGGATCTTTAATTAGATTAAAAACGTTAAACGGTAATTAAATTTACCGATAGCACGATGGGTGTTAGATACAGAGTGCTACCAGGTTTGCTTCATGGAATGAATAGGTCAGGAATTGGATAATAAAATGAATAATTACTTCGGTAAGGCTCCATAATCCTGACTAGTTTTATAAACCTTAATTTGGCTTAAGTTTTGAAAAGATATAATAAAATATTTTAAAATGATATCCAAAGGAAGATTTAAACAAAAGTTTAAATGATACGTATCTTTGATAAAATTAATGGGTATAATTCCCAATATAAAGAATATTTGAATAAAAATATATCCTGAATTGGAATGAGATGTATGATATGTTTATATATTACTAGATTTGAAATATGCGAC
The DNA here is from genome assembly GCA_030737875.1 of Allium sativum. Taxonomy (NCBI): domain Eukaryota; kingdom Viridiplantae; phylum Streptophyta; class Magnoliopsida; order Asparagales; family Amaryllidaceae; genus Allium; species Allium sativum. The sequence continues at coordinate 490,060,173 of CM060913.1, forward strand.
AGTTATTCGAAAATACCGGGTTTAACCCATTCTAAATAACTGATATGACGATTAAAAATCGAAGATATTAAAGACGATCGTTAAAGACCGGAGATCTTTAGATCGTTTAGATTATTGCTGATGTCTCAATTTGGGTGTACAACCAAAGACGAGTCTACAAGTGGCGGTCATCCAACGTACTTGGGGATCGACCAAATATGCAAAGAACTTCTCTTTTATATTGGACATATGAGATAAGGAATAAGGTGCCTCCGGTTTCGTTTAGATCCAGAATGAACTTGCAAATGGATTGCATGTCTGACATCGTAGTTTGCGATATATTAGTTGATCTCTACTAAATATGTATTTATTTGGTGGTAGAGAATTTATTTTCTTAGTTAACACCCTTTTCTGAGACATACGAACACAAAGGTCGTATATCGGTAGACATCGGTTGTATGGTTTGAACTGAAGATGTGGCATGCTGAGATGCATGGATCAAAGCTTTTGTTGAAAAGGAAAGCTTTGTGGATGATGATCAAAGCATGGCTTTAATATAACATAGCTTTTTGTATAACACTAATTCGCGAACTTCACACCTTGGTATGAGTCAAAAATGGGATGAGGGATATCAGGGAGAATATGCGTTTCATCTAGTTAAAGGTAGTGTCATGGTATAAAGCCTAGAAATATTTACTTATGTGGATGTTGGATAGTGAGGCGCCTCAAATATAACCGCACAAGGCCAAGATGGTCGATGTATCGACCAGATAATAGGTTCAGTTGGACCGGGAAATGTATGATTTAGGCATAAATAATCAGCAATGTAATGACTGACCGAACTTGTTGATCCAGGGTCGCCCAAGTGTGTGATCCTAGGGATCCCCCTAGAAATGGCTCGAATTCAGTGAGGAGAGATCCATTGCCTCGACTCATAGATGAAATCCAATTTCCAATACACGACTTTCAATTTTAGTTGTAAACCTATATGGCAACATAGTAGGATGGGGTATTTTGTCATCTATAATTGTTCGAAGTTGTTTTCTTCACTATGTACTTATAATAATATCAAAAATATTTGTTTTAAAGCGTATCAAGCATGTTTGGCTACTATAAGGTAAAAATCTATCCTCCGGCTTGCGTTGCATTGTGTGATGTGACCTGAGTCTTACAGTAGCTTCATTTTTCAAAAACCACTTTGTTGTTTTATTTTTAAACTGATATTCATGTAGAGTAAACCCGTTCCGTGTCATTCGGTGTAGTCACATGATTTTTCCTAACCTTTAAAGTAAAGTTTTAAAAACTATTTTAAGTTCTCACACTAGTCCCATGACTGACTTGTAGTTTTTTGTTTTTCAACTAAACTCTGGATGCCCATATTTTCCATAAGGGCAGCTAGTAGTTTTGGTTTCGCATATTTTCTATTCGTAAGATCCCAGTTTACGGCTAAAGCTATACTCCGGAAAGCTTTGTATTCACGTATTTCTTTCAGTTGTGTTAGTTGGTGTATTCCCGCTATGCATTGTATTTATACATTTTTAGTTCCACTGCTATGTAATTTATTCTCTGATATTTGTATCTGATATTTGTATTTCCGCTATGTATTTATTCGTACTTTGATGTAGTATTGTTGTAATAGCAATGAAAAAAATCTATTGTTCTGTGTTCCGATGCATCGTATTCTCAAGCAATCCACATTCTCGTTCGGTCTAGGCCGGGCGGGGATTTCAGGTCGTGTCAGCTTGGTGTCAAAGCTTTGGTTTACAGAGCTCGAAAACAAGACACATTAGAACCGAATGAAAGAATTCCTCAGAGATAGAATTAGGAATATTATATTTAAGAATACTCATTAGAGATGGGATCAGTAGTATCCTAGAATGAGAAACTCATTGGAGATGGGGTTAGAAATACCCTCGGGTGAGTTGAGAGTTATATGTTTAAAAGTAAAGTATTTGTGATTAATATATATAATCCAATTTTGAAAATATATTTTTGGGTATATAAAAGCTACATGTTTTTGAAGGTTAATTAACCGATTGATTGTTGATTTTGATGTGTGATAATTAGTATAACTAATAGAAATATGTGAATAATAAAACCGATATAAGAATGAAAGGTAAATCAAGACAAATCAAATATAATGTTGAGCTGAACTGAAAATTAGTTTAGATTAGGCATGTGTATATGTCGAACAGGTTGTTGATAAAGGTTAAGAAGAGGAATAAATTTGTGTGTCTAATAAAATGGTACATATTTAATATATTGGTTGCGCAATTTAATTATTACTATAGTTGTGAGTGAATTGGATGCGCTGCGATAGTTGCTTGTGTGAAATTAAACATACACCATAGGATAATGAAAAATAATTATGGACTACACTGCATAACATATATTTTGGACTGTATAGCATAGCATATCCATATAAACATTAATTATTTGATGCTTATATAAAGAGGTTTGGATGACCATATGAGCATGTAATCATTTGATGCTTGTTTGGCGAGGACTGAATTGTGGACTGATTTTGGACTTAATTAACATATAACAATAAATCGCAGGATTTAATAACAAACCCTACATGGGTCTTAAGATGCAAGAAATATACATGTCTCTCTTGTTGTAGATAGGACACATGGATTGCGACTAATCCCTATCATAGGGTCAAGGGATGATTTTTTTTAAACATCTCCCTTGAGTATAGATAAATCACAATTGTTCTGATTGGGTTTTGTGTGTGTGTATATATATATTGATTTATTGATTGCCTGTTAAGGCCATATATATGTGTTCGGATCAACCCATACAAAGAACGTTATGGCGAAATTGTTCAGAAATTTAAGGGGTTAGCTAAATTTCAGGAAACTTATTATTTCTTAGAAACTGAAAAGTTGAAGAACGCTAGCCAGAATGAAAGTTGAGTTGGTTAAACGACTTTCAGCTTCGTTCCTTTTCGGGGACGAAATTTTTTAAGTGGGGGAGATTGTAACAACCTGGAATTTCATAACCAATTTTAAAAAAAATTAATATAATTTTACAAGAAAATATGATTGAATTTCAAAAATCGATTTTTATAACATCGCTTAGGCCTTAAAAATGGTGTTTCAAGAGTAACCTCCATTTTCGACGAAACCAATTTTGTTAGATTCAGAATGATAAATCATGGCTAGATTTCAAATTTCGCGCCAAACGGACTTAGTATGTGGCTGTGCGAGAAAAAACCGTTCGATGTAATAATAACGAATAATTTACAAAGGAACATTATTGAGATGACCTCAGATTTCGATGAAACTTTTTTTTTGGATCCGTAGCGTCGAATAATGATAGAATTCCAAATTTCATAGTTTTTGGAGCTAGCATGTGGGCATGCGAGAAGAAAATGTACGCTAAAATCGCATATTGAAATCAAGCTAAAACATAATCAAAAAGTAAAACAGAAGGTTAAACGAACTCGGAATTTGACGAAACCTATTCTGTTGGATCTGGAATTACGTTTACTGCTGGAATCCAAATTTGAGCGGCAAACGGAATTAATTTGTGATCGTGCGATCGAAAGAAATGGAGACGAACTAGCATGCTTTTATAAATGTTAAGTTATAAAACTAGAAATAAATGGAGGCCATCCAACATGCCAAGCCTGTTTTGTTTGGACTCACGGGATCTCGCCATGCCAGCGATTCACGTGAGAGGGTAAGTTTTGCAATTAAACCCCTCCTTTTCTTTCTTTCTCCCTTTCTCCCCTTCTTCCTTCAAAAAAATGGTAAGCCTCCTTCTCCAACCCCCCGCCGCCGCCCTTCCCTCTCCCTGACCCGCCACCCTTCCCACCTCCTGCGCCACCGACCGCCGCCGTGGTGGACCCCCTTCTTTATTTTTTGCTCCATTTTACATAAAACACCACTTTTCTTCTCCTTTTCACTTCCTACCAACACCAACCACCTCCAAAGGGCCTCACATGGCCAGGGAACCACCCTAGACCCCTGCCATGTTACCCCTCTCCGCTGTACCGCAATAGACAGTGAGCCCCTTGGTGAGCCTCCAAAACCCTGAAATTAGCAACGTTCTACCCTAGAACTCGAGTGAGAGTGTGCCTGAGTGTGTGTTAGAAGTTTGGGGTCGATTAGGCAAGGAAAGAGAGGATTTTTAACTCGTGGCAAGAGATTGGGAAGCCTACAGTGAAGTGCCATGATATTAGGATGTTTGAGTTGAGATTTTATTTCTTAATTTATATAGTTTGCGTAGTTAAATTATAGATATGTTGCTGAATTGTTTGGTTAGTGTAAATATGCGAACTTGTAAAAATCATAACATTTTCGTACGAGATCGGAATTCGACGATTCAACATGCGTTGGAACCGTATCGACGAGAGATTCGCAATGAAACTGATTTGGAGCATGTCTCAAAATTTGGCGAAAGAAAACGTCTGATTGGGTCAACAACCATTTGGCTTTATTTAGCGAAAACGATCAATGTGAGAGCCTCTCACTCAAAATGTTTTTTTTTATAGTTATTATAATCATAACTGAATATATATATATCGATTGCTTAGATTGATTTTTATTTGATTAATTATCACAAATTCGTTATATGGTAGCTCACATCACAAATTGTCTGAAAACCATACGGATGAATGGATGATTGATTGTATTATGATTTGGATGCGATGTTGAGTTAACGAACATGCCAAAATGATGTTAAAATATTTTTGGTAGTTGAAATTAGATTAAATATCCATTTATAGTTGAAATGATGAATTTATCATAGCTTGTTTAAGTAAATTTGGTTAGATTGAAGAATAATTTGAATTGAACAAGTTATGATTAAATTCATGAATTAATATTTGATCTAAATTGATTGTTTGTTGATTGAAACCCCACACGGGTCTTAGGATGATATTTGACTTTCACATCTCTTTTGTATGTAGTTTATATGTTGATCGGTTGAGCTTGAAATAAGCGTCAATTATTTGATTGAAAACTATATGAATATGGGTGCACACTGGATGTTATTTGGATGTTTAATAGTTGTTTACAACTATTGTTGGATGTACAAAATTTGTGCCAATGAAATTATATGATGTTTGATTGAATTTCATTCCAATTCAGAACAAAAAATAAATATTTTTATGATATGATACTTATTGAAAATTTGAAGTATGATTTCGATTTCCGATTTTGGATGGACGCGTAGAATAGATTTTGAAGATAAACGATTGAAACGAGTTTTCAAAATGAATATATATATATATTATATAACTTGTAAAATTGGTTTAGAAGTATGTCGAATTGATTTTAAATTTATAAATCGAATTCGGGTTTGAATAGGACGTGTCGCATAACGACAGTTCGTGAAGTTTAATCCATAATTTCGAATGGATGTAATGGAAGATCCGACCGTCATATTCTCCTTAAACTGGAACTGTTAGGTTCATATCGAAAAGACCTTTGAAATGAATATAAGAGATATAAATTCTAATGGTTGGATTTTTAAATATGTCAGAAACAAATTTGGAAAAGGTCATTATGGATGTAGTTCGTTGGCCGATATTGGAAATCGACTGTAAGGGCCTTATTAAAATTATTAAAAATAATGAATAAATTATGACAAATCATAATAAAGGATTGGGGAAGAGTTCGGATTAAATATTCCGAAGTTTGAAAGATAAATGTTATTTTTATCTAAAAAGTGTTGTTTTATAACTAGAAGGAAAATCCAATGTTTTAATATAACGAAATGGATTTAAAAAGTGGTTTTGATATAACTAGAGTTTTCCAATGAATAAATGGGAATGAATTTGGATAGAAATTATCTTCGAATGTTTGAGTATTGGATTCCGTGATTATACTGATATCGTTGACGAATTTGGAAGGTATAAATATTGTTTTTTCAATACGATATTTGTTGGTTTTAGAACTGGGTATTGAATATAAGTCGATACGATTTCTATTCAACAATTCATGTTTAATATCAGATTGGATTTTGGTTTTGTTGTGAATGGTGTTATTAAAAACACTATTTTTAAATCCGATTGAAAACGGAATTTGAGATTTAAGTCTTTTAATTAAGATATAATGGGAGCTTTCCAATTTAATAAATTAAATTGGAATGGAACGGAAAGTGGGTTTTGGGTTTGTCGTGAATGGTATCTTCAATAATACTGTTCTTTAACCCATTTGTGAATGGAATAAATCTTTTAATTAATGTCTAGTGAAGTTTTCCAATTTATTTAATTAAATTGGAATTGAATGGAATTCGATTTAATAATTATCGAAATGAGCTTCTGTAAACGAAGGCCTTTACTATTATGAATTTAAAAGGCTTCGCCACTATTACATTTATAGTATTAGTCTGATACGGGAATTTATATCAATTATAAATTGTTCAAATTTCTGTGAAGATTTCATATTAATGGAAATTGATTTTGGGTTTACTGTGAGCAGTGTTTTAAATGACATTTGTTCTTTAACTCAGTTAAAGACGGGATTAATTTCCTAAAGATGAATAATTATTAAATAATGGTTTTTGAGATTAAAACTAAGTTGGAGTTTTAATAAATCTTTAATTAGATTGAAATGAGAACGAGGTAATTAAATTTACTAATTTTGAAAAGTGTTCGAGATGCAGTACGAGCTGTTTTACTCCATGCGATTAATGGATCTTTAATTAGATTAAAAACACTAAATGGTAATTAAATTTACCGATAGCACGATGGGCGTTAGATATGGAGTACTACAATTTTGCTCCATGGAATGAATAGGTCAGGAACTGGATAATAAAATGAATAACTACTTCAGTAAGGCTCGATATTCCTGACTAGTTTTACAAACCTTAATTTGGTTTAGGTTTTAAAAAGATATAATAAAATATTTTAAAATGATATCCAAAGGAAGATTTAAACAAAAGTTTAAATGATATGAATCTTTGATAAAATTAATGGGTATAATTCCCAATATAAAGAATATTTGAATAAAAATATATCCTGAATTGGAATGAAATGTATGATATGTTTATATATTACTTGATTTGAAATATGCGACAGTTATTCGGAAAGACTGAGTTTAACTCATTCTAAATAACTAATACGGCGATTAAAGGTCGAAGATATTGAAGAAGGTGGTTGAAGACCGGAGATCTTCACATCGTTTGGATTATTGCTGATGTCCCGATTTTGGTGTACAACCCAAGACAAGGTTATAAGTGGTGGTCATCCAGACGTACTTAGAGATCGATCGGATATGCGGGGACCTCTCTCCTATACTGGATATATGAGATAAGGAATAAGGTGCCTCCGGTTTCATTCAGACCCAGAACGAACTTGCAAATGGATTTCGTGCCTGACATCATAGTTTGTGCTATATTAATTGATCTCTACTAAATATACATCTATTTGGTGGAGGAGAATTTATTTTCTTATCTTAACACCCATCCCTGAGACGTACGAACTCAGAGATTTTATATCGGTAGACATCAGTTGTATGGTACGAACTGACAATGTGGCATGCTGAGATGCATGGATCAAAGCATTTGTTGAGAAGCAGTGCTTGGTGGATGATAATCAAAGCATGGCTTTAATATGGCATAGTTTTTGTATAGCGTTAATTTGCGAGCTTCACACCCCGGTATGAGTCAAAAACGGGATGAGGAGCAATAAGGAAAATATGCGTTTCTTTTTAGCTAAAGGTAGTGTCATGGTATGGAGCCCAGACATATTTACTAATGTGGATGCTAGATAGTGAGGCGCCTCAGATGTGGCAGCACAAGGCCGATATGGTCAACATACTAAACAGATAGTAGGTCCGGTAGGACTGGAAAACGTATGATTCAGGCATAGATAATCAACAAAGTAGTGACTGACCGGCGCTGTCGATCCAAGATCGCCCAAGTGTGTGATCCTGGGAATCCCGTTAGAGATGACCCGAATTCGGTGAGGAGAGATGTGACACCCCACATCCGTTAATGTCATTCTTTTTCAGATTGCATTAAGTTTCGTGAAGCGTTATAGGTAAACAGAAACATAATTATCACGAGACATATAAAATAACAGCAGAATTTAAAACTTTATTAAACGAAAAACATTGTGGACCAAAATCCAGTTACATCATAAGTCTGAAATACAGAAAACCCATTACAATTTCTGTCTTGTTACTAAATTCATCAGAGTACAGTAATAAATAAAAAGCATAGTCCCCAAAATATAGCCATATCAGAGAAGACAAGAAATCAAGCGGTACATCTAAGCAGCTTCAAGCAAAATGAAAGAGAGAATCCAAACCAAGCCTGAGTATTCCCACCCTGAGAACCTGGAGGGAAACGAAAGAGAGAGAAAAGGAAACAAAACAGGTCAGACATAAAGTCTGGCAAGTTCGGTTACTTTTAGCATATAAATAAGTAAAAGCATCATGACAGGCATATAAACTGGATGAGAGAGATAACAGTATCATAAGGCAGGTATAACAGACTGAGCAGGATAAACAGAATAAACGTGACAGGATATATTGCGCTTCTCACGTACTTTTCTCTGCACCAATACTAGTATAACAGAAACAAGATGATCCGAACAAGAACAAGATGGTAGACTTTGGTGTACTTCTAGTGAGGGGTTTTACCCCGTACAATAATTACAGGTAGCCCAACAGATATGACAAGTGTTACCCCAAACGATAATAACAGGCTCCTAAACAAGCAAGACTAGATGTACCCTCATTACTACGCCAATCGATCGGCTCCCTACCTCGTAGACACTCTGTGTTGTCCCCACAGTAGGATGTACCACTTCCTAAAGTTACAACCCCCCTTTATTAACGAGATACACAACCATCTACTGATGTCACAACGTCTTATTATCCCAACGCAAGCAGATTCATGCACACACATGAATTAGATAGAGTGCGTCGTCAACATCCCTACTTAAATGAACCACTTATAATCAACAGATGATACAAGCTTCCCCTTAGGCTTGTATCCCCATTTCTAGGATTTTGACAGGTTATGTCTAACAGTTTAACAAGATTGCATAACCCCCACAAGCAAAACAGGTTAAGTTTGTCAGGTTTATATATATAACCCGCCCCCATAGATTTAACAAGATTAACTTAACCCCCACTGATTCAAGCAAGTTTACTAAACCCCTACTTAATTGACAGGTTCATGTAACCCCCACAGATTTAAACAGGCTAAGTATTACAGGTCAACAAGCTATTATCGTTCACCATTTATGGTTGTTAATGGACTAGACCTCTCACATTAAGTCTATTACTTATGGATTCTAGATATGTCGGGCGGTTCCAGCAGACTTCTACCACAAGTCGAACTTAACCTCGTGTCTTAGCACCGTTACATGTACATTTATGCACTCGAACTCTCATACTAGATTAACCACTTGTAGACACTGGATTTTCGGGGCAGACTTCTACCACAAGAATAATATAACCTTGTGTCTAAGTGCGGTTACAGTTTCTAATTACTGTAAATCTAGGCATGTTCATTATTAAACAATTCTCATTTTTATCAAAGGTTATGCCACAAATCCCGGTCTGATTCACAATACAAGTTATGCCCCCAAATTTAAGTTTTAGATCAAGGTATAGATTATGCCCAAATTCCAATCATGTTTTACAATATAAGTTATACCCCAAATTAACATTCCCAACCGTTCCCAAATTCGTATGCTCGCATATTTCAGCGATGGTCCTAGGCTCAAAGGTAGCCTAGCTATAAAAATAACAAAGGGAAAGAGGCAGAGAAGAGAACAAGAATAGTCATAATAATAAAATAGGCATATGTTGATAGAATTGGTCATATACCAGAATAGGAATATAGTGACATGATTAGGAAAACTAATAGAATAGGCATATGGTGGTACTATCAAGCATAACAAGAGAATAAACATGACAAAGATAGGAATGCAAGAAATAAACATAGGATCAGGTGTACAAGTAATGGCAGATCTGTTTAGTTATGATTTAGGTTATTAACAGGCACAGGTTTAGATCCAATCTTATAAACATGTCAAGATTACTATTAAATGTTTATAACAAAGGGAAAGGGGCAGTACCTCATTGTCTCCATTGTTTTTGGTGAATAAAACAATAGGAATGAGGTCCTATTTATAGCCTAATGTCAACGAATTTGGTCAAGAAACAAGTCCACGTTCATAGAATTGGATCTTCCTCATATCTGGTTAGGGTCGACCCCGGGGTCGACCCAGGGGTCAACACACAGGGGTCAACACCCAGGAGTCAAGTCCATGTTAATTAAGTATTCTTTATTTTATCATTATAATGTTCTTTAAATTTTTGGGGTGTTACATTCTCACCTACTTAAAGGATTTCGTCCTCGAAATCTCTAAGTTAAGAAGAATGTATATCCTAACATCCATCATCAATCTACTCATCCGTCAATCAAGGGAATCCATTGTCATTAAAATATTGCTAATGCTTATATGAACATATGAAAAAGTGTGTGTATATGCCCCTATACTAATGCGAAAGATCAGGCGGCCTACTGATTCAGCTGGCCTCCTTAATGTAATGTATGTTAGTGTCATGAATCCAACATGTATGCAAACAATCCTAGTATATCATGTGAACTCAATATGTGTGCACAATCATCCATCCAAATGCAATCGTTCATATGATAATACACCTATTTCCATCCATAAAAGAAGGAAAATGCGCACACATCCATATGCAGTATGAGAGTGATTGAGTCGATCTAGTGCCTAATGTGTGTGTATGCATCCACGAGCAACCATTAACAAACACTTGCATCCACTTGCATTCACCAAACATAAATGTCTCAAACACATGTTTACATCCATTGGTTCCTTATTTAAAGGTCGAAGATTCGATCAATAGGATATACCTAAATGACAGAAGCAAGTACGAATAAAAGCTTTGGAAAAAGAAGTTAAGAACATGCCATTGAAACGAAAAAGGTACGAAGTGCAAATCTTGCCTTAGTCTCCCAAGTTGCGTCCTCATGGTCATCTCCCCACTAAACATTCATCAACTTGACCTCTTAGTTACGTAGCTTCTTAACCTCTGATCCAAGAATACGGGTAGGAACTCGTCTAACTGTCGCCTCCTGTTCCACCTTTACTTCCTCAAGTATAATCGACTCAACTACTTCTGCTGTATCGTGCAAACATTTTCGCAAACGAACATCCGCTAAACTATCTAGTACCTTTACACTATAAGCTATTTGACCTATTCTTCCCATTATGGGAAATGGTCCTACAAAACCTGGCGCTAGTTTCCCTACAGATCCAAAGTGAACCACATTTCTCAAAGGCGATACTTTGATGAAAACCATGTCTCCCACATCAAACTCAACATCGGTCCTTCCCCTATCTGTGTATGACTTCTGCCTGTCCTAAGCTGTCTTCATGTGCCTGCAGATAAGATCAATATTTTCTGAAGTTTATCTAATCATCTCAGGTCCAAATAGAAGCCTCTCTGTAGACCCCAACCAACAAGTTGATGATGTACAGGGTCGTCCGTACAATGCCCCAAAGGGTGTCATGCCAATACTAGCATGATAACTGTTGTTGTAGGCGAACTTTACCAATGGAAGATGCTCTTACGAAGTCCCTCTGGAGTCTAGGATATGCAGTCTTGAAAGATCCTCAAGAACTTTATTCACCCTTTCCATCTTTCCAACGGTATGAGGGTAATAAGCTGTGTTCCTAATGCCTCTTGCAAGCTCCTCCAAAACTCACTGGTGAATATGTGGTCACAATCACTCACAATACTGGAAGGTACTCCATGTAGACGGATTATCTCACGAAGATAAACTACTGCCAACCTTGTTGTCGTCCTCTTACTCTTAATAGGAATGAAATGAGCGCTCTTACTAAGTCTGTTAACTATACCCCAAATACTAGTGTTGCATTTCCTTGACCTAGGCAAACCATCAATGAAATCCATAGAGACGCCCTCCCACTTCCACTGTGGGAACTGCAAAGGATGAAGTAAACCACCGGGCTTCCTTTGCTCAGCCTTGACTTGCTGGCAAATCAAACATCGAGAAACAAACTCCGCTACATCTTTCTTCATCCCAGCCCAAAAGAAAACCCTCTTCATATCTCTATACATTAGTCATCCTAGAATGATGAGCTTGCTCAGAGACTGTTTTAACAAACTCCCAACTCGGGGAACACAAAGCCTTTCATCTCGTCGCAACTACCCTCTATCATCCGTGGAATATCTACTAAGGTGACTGGAAGTCTCCCCTCTACTGATTCTATACAAGATGTCTATCATATGTGGGTCCTCTTACTGTGAAGTTCCTATCTGATCCAACAGTGTAGGTCGCACCTCTAATGATGCCAATAAACCAGGCATGAACTCGGTGGAGGGTCTAAAATCAAAAGTCGATATAAACTCCAAGCTCTACCTCTCTACAAATAGAGGACTCATGGTCATCCTCTGCCTACTCAGTGCGTCCGCCACCACACTACCCTTACCAGAGGAATAAGAAATCTCAAAGTCATAGGACGTTAGGAACTTCATCCATCCTTATTGCCTTAAATTGAAATCCTTCTGTGAGAACAAGTACTTGAGAGATTTATGATTGGTGTACAACTCGAACTTCTCTCCAAATAGATAATAATGCCAAGTCTTAAGCGCGAATACTATGGCAGACAATTCTAGGTCATGGGTAGGGTAGTTCTTCTCATGAGCTCTTAACTGTCTGCCTCCATAACATACTACCCTTCCGTCTTGCATCAGAACCACACCAAGCCCTATACCACATGCATCAGCGTATACTGTGAACACTTTATTCCCATCAAGCAAAGTCAAGACTGGGGTTGTTGTCAGAGCCCTCTTAAATAGTTGAAAAGCATCCTCACAGCCTAGACCCTAAGAAAATGTCAGATTGTTCTTTGTCAGTTTGGTGAGTGGGGCCGATATCTTTGCGAAGTCCTTAATGAACTTCCTATGATAGCCTGCTAAACCAAGATAACTCCTCACCTCTGTTGCATTCTTTTGGATCTGCCAATCTTGAACTGCAACTACTTTTGCGGGATCTGCTACTATCCCATCCTTAGAGACCACATGCCTTAGAAATCTCACTTCCTTTCCCTAAAAATGACATTTGGAGAATTTCTCCTTAAGTTGATGCACCCGGAGAGTTTTCAAAATCTCCCTTAAATGTAGGGCATGCTCTTCCTCGCTCTTCGAGAAAATCAATATGTCATCAACAAAAACCAAAACGAACTCATTTATAAACTCCTGAAACACCTTACTCATCATATCTACAAAATAGGAAGGTGCATTCGTCAACCCAAAAGGCATGACGAGCCATTTGAAGAAACCATCTAGAGTTTTAAAAGCGTTCTGGTCTATATTGGCCTTTGCCACCCTCAACTGATGAAAACCCATAGCCAAGTCTAACTCAGAGAAAACAGATGCACCAACAAGTTGGTCAAACATATCATTTATCCTCGGAAGTGGGTGCCTATTTTTCTTAGTGAGCTTATTCTGCTCCCTGTAATCCACGGATAAGCAAAGTGAACCAACCTCCTTAGCGAAGAATACTACTGAAGCACCCTATTCAGATATGCTTCGCCAAATAAACCCTTTATCAAGTAGCTTCCCTACTTGCTTGCTAAGCTCCCTCCTTTCTCTCGGAGCCATGTGGCGCACAGGAAATGCAACTGGCTTTATATTGTCCACCAAGTATATACGGAAATCAATCTCGCGCCTTAGCCCCGAACCTCCTCAAAAACATCAGGATACTCATAGACTATAGGTACAGATCATAGATCATTGATAGATGCATTAAGCGACTCTACGAAACTAAGCATGACAGACCCCTTAGGGTCATAAGAAATCTTGAGGGTCCTCCCATGGCGAGTCAAAAGTCTAACGACCCTCCTCGCACAATCCAGAATGGCACCATACATGGCTTGCCAATCCATCCTTAGAATCAAACCATAGCCCATGAAATCAAGTACATATGCATCGCACTCAAACTCGACGCCCAACACAAATATTATCAAACCCCGACAAATCATAGACAAATGAGTCGTACTTCCAACAGGGTTTGAGACAACAATGGGATCCAAAACTATACTAGTACAAAGGTGCATAGACTCACCACCGAATAAGATATAAAAGAATGCTAAGCACTAGAATCAAAAAGAGTTCTAACAGGATGATTGGAAAGGGAAATCAAATCTTCAAAAGAAACTTTCTTACCTATATCCGGTACACCACCACGAGAGCATGCATCTGCCCTCCAGAAGATCCTTCCCTTTGGCCCTATCCTTGCTTCTTCGGGCACTCCCTAGTGTAGTGTCCGACTTTGCCATAGTTGAAACAAGCATTATTCCTTCTTCTACATTGTTTGACCAAATGACCCAAGCACTCATGACATTTCTTCTTGCTTTTATTTGAGCTTTATTAGGCTTTCCTTCTTTCATCTATGTTCCCTTCCTGGGCCACCATTTTTCTCATCCTTGGGTTGTGCTCCTTAGCCCTAACTTCCTTATTCTCCTTTTTACCATCCTTGTGTATGCTAACAAGTCTCTCGAAATCTGCCTCGATCGCACATAAATCCTTACTAAGCTTGAAAGAAAATTAGTCGTAGGAGAAACTACTGCAGCTATAGATGGAGGTTAGGCACTTCCTTGCCCTTCGACACGTGACGTAGTTTTAACATGCCTACGGAACCATGCCGCAATGTGGACACCTTTTGGGAAGAATCGGTTCCCTAGACATGCTGAAAAGAAAAGGAAAAGGGACTCAAGTGGAGAATCGAGAGATATTTTATATGACTTTAGGGAATATTTTTTTCAAAACAGACTTTTCTTTCAAAAATGCTTTCTTTTAAAACCTTTTCAAAACACTTTTCAAAACTTTTTTATCTGATCTGGTAACCTTCAGCTCTGGTACCAAATGTGACACCCCACGCCCGTTAATGTCACTCTTTATAAGAATGCATTAAGTTTCGTGAAGCATTATAGGTAAACAGAAACAGAAATATCACAAGACAAATATAAAATAATAGCAGAATTTTAAAACTTTATTAAACAAAAAACATCATGGTCCAAAACCCAGTTACATCATAAATTTAAAATACAGAAAACCCATTACAATTTTTGTCTTGTTACCAAAATCATCAGAGTATAGTAATATATAAAAAGCATAGTCCCCAAAATATAGACATATCAGAGAAGATAGGAAATCAAGCGATACATCTAAGTAATTCCAAGAAAAATGAAAGAGAGAATCCAAATCAAGCATGAGTATTCCCACCCTGAGAACCTAAGGGGAAACGGAAGGGAGAGAAAAGGAAACAAAACGGGTCAGACATAAAGTCTGGTGAGTCCAGTTACTTTTAGCATATAAATAAGTAAAAGCATTATGACAGATATATAAACTGGATGAGAGAGATAACAGTATTATAACGCAGGTATAATAGACTGAGCAGGATAAACAGAATAAATATGACAGGATACATTGCGCTTCTCAAGTACTTTTCTCTACACCAATAATAGTATAACAGAAACAAGATGATCCCAACAAGAACAATATGGTATACTTAGGTGTACTTCTAGTGAGGGGTTTTACCCCGTATAATAATAACAGGTAGCCCAATAGATATGACAGGTTTACCCCCAACGATAATAACAAGGTCCTAAACAAGCAAGACTAGATGTACCCTTATTACTACCCCCAATCGATCGACTCCCTATCTCGTAAACACCCTGTGTTGACCCCACAGTAGGATGTATCATTTCCTAAAGTGGCAACCTCTTTATTAACGAGATGCACAACCATCTACTGATGTCACATTGCCTTATTATCCCAATGCAAGCTGATTCATGCACACATATGAATCAGACGGAGTGCGCCGTCAACAACCCCACTTAAATGAACCTTTTATAATCAACTCAGTAAGCATTCCCAGACCCTGACCTAGTTCAGGGTTCCCCATTTGATACCAAGGCGGGTTACTGACTGATACATGTCCCACGCAACAAATGATACAAGCTTCCCCCAGGCTTGCATCCCCACTACTAGGATTTTGACAGGTTATGTCTAACAGTTTAACAAGATTGCATAACCCCCACATGCAAAATAGGTTAAGTTTGTCGAGTTTATACATATAACCCTCCACCACATATTTAACAAGATTAACTTAACCCTCACTGATTCAAGCAAGTTTACTTAACCCCTACTCAATTTGACAGGTTCACGTAACCCTCACAGATTTAAACAGGTTAAGTATTACAGGTCAACAAGCTATTATCATTCATCCATTTATGGTTGTTAATGGACTAGACCTCTCACATTAAGTCTACAACTTGTGGATGCTGGATACGTCGGGCGGTTCCGAGCAGACTTTACCACAAGTCGGACTTAACCTCGTTTCTTAGCACCGTTACATGTACATTTATGCACTCGACCCCTCACATTAGATTAACCACTTGTAGACGCTGGATTTGCCGGGAAGTTCCGGGCAGATTTTTACCATAAGGGTAATCTAACCTCGTGCCTAAGTGCGGTTATAGTTTCTAATTACTGTAAATCTAGGCATGTTCATTATTAAATAATTCTCATGTTTATCCAAGGTTATGCCCCAAATCCGAGTCTGATTCACAATACAAGTTATGCCCCCAAAATTAAAGTTTTAGATCAAGGTATGATTATGCCCAAATTTCCAATCATGTTTTACAATATAAGTTATCCCCCAAATTAACATTCTCAACCATTCCCAATTATGTGCGCTCGCATATTTCAGCGATGGGCCTAGGCTCGAAGGTAGCCTAATTATAAAAACAGAAAAGGGAAAGAGAGAGAGAGAAGAGAACAAGAATAGTCATAATAGTAAAACAGGAATACGCTGATATAATTGGTCATACTAACAGAATAGCATATGGTGACATGGTTAGGTAAACTAACAGAATAGGCACATGGTGATACTATCAGGCATAATAACAGAATGGACATGACAACGATAGGCATGCATGAACTAAACAGAGGATCAGGTGTACAAGTAATGGTAGATCTTTTTAGTTATGATTCAAGTTATTAACAGGCACAGTTTAGATCCAATCTTATAAACATGACAAGATTAGTATTAGATGTTTAAATCTAAAAATAACATGAAATCACTGTGACAGGATTAAAGAACAGAAAATTGATTGTAGATGTTGTAGTTGAGATTCTTGTATGCTTATAAGTTGTTGTTGCATGATAATAGGCTAGTTTAATCTGAGTTGGAGAAGCACCTTATTGTCTTCATTGTTTTTGGTGAATAAAACAATAGGAATAAGGTCCTATTTATAGCCTAATGTCAACGAATTTGGTCAAGAAACGAGTCCACATTCATGAATTGGATATTTCCCAGATCTGGCTGAGGTTGACGCTGGGGTCGACCCAAGGGTCGACACCCCCGTGATGAGGTCGACCCATGGGTCAACACCCGTGGGGCATGGGGTCGATTCCTAACGGGCAAATTTCCCTCCTTTTGGCGCTCTCTGATTTTGATTTTATGGTTTTATTTGTATATATATATTATGCTTCTATGTATACAAACTTCAAACCTTAATATCTTCTTCTTTCGATGTTCGTTTTACGTAAACTCGGAGTCTGTTTAAGCAGAATTCCGAGATGAACGCAATGGAGCAGTTCCTTTTACTTAATTCCTAATATTTAATTTAGTATTGTTTAGTTTATCATTATAATGTTCTTTAAAATTTCGGGGTGTTACAAGAGATCCCTTACCTCGACTCATAGATGTAATCCAATTTCCAATATGCGACTTTCGATTTTAGTTGTAAACCTATATGGCGACATAGTAGGATGGGGTACTATGCCGTTTATGATCGATACATTTAAATTCGAAGTTGTTTTCTATACTATGCACTTATAAGAATATCAAAAATATTTGTTTTAAAGCGTATCAAGCATGTTTGGCTATTGTAGGTTAAAACTCTATCCTTCGACTTACGTTGCATTATGTGATGGGATTTGAGTCTTATAATAGCTTCATTTTTCAAAAAGCATTGCGCTGTTTTATTTTTAAACTGGTATTCATGTTGAGTTAGTTCGTTCCATGTCATACGGCATGGTCCTATGTTTTTCTCAACTTTTAAAGTAAAGTGTTAATAACTATTTTAAGTTCTCACACCAGTCCTGTGACTGATTTGGAGTTTATTGTTTTTAACCTACACTCTGGGTGCCCATATTTTCCACATGGGCAGCTAGTAGTTTTGGTTTCGTAGATTTTCTATTCATAGGATCCTGATTTACGGTTGGAGCTATACTCCGGAAAGATTTGTATCCTCGTATTTCTTTTAGTTGTATTAGTTGATGTATTCCCGTTGTGCTTTATATTTACATATTTTTAATTATGTTGCTATGTAATTTATTCTTTGATACTTATATCTCCACTATGTATTTATTTGTACTCTGATATTCTTGTGCTCTGATGTAATATTATAGCAATGAAAAATTCTATTGTTTTATGTTCCATGCGTCGTGTTCTCAAGCAATCCGCAATCTCGTTCGGTCTAGGCTGGGAGGTGGTTTCGCGTCGTGTCACTCAATTTGTCTTATTTGAATTGTAATAATTTAATAAAGCTAAAATTTAAATAATGAAATTGAATTAATGAATATTTTCATTTATCAAATCCATTAAAATGTAAAAATTTCTACAAAATTCTGTTTTTGTCAAGATTGGTTAAAAATTTGAATTCAATCTAAAATTTAAAAGTTGTTAAATTTTGAATTTATCTTTTTTTAATGAATCAATACTGAATTATGAGCATCCAACATTTTTTGTTTCGTTAAAATTCAATTTTACTTGTCCGGATTTCATGCTTGTAACTGTAAAAATACGCAAAACTGATGATGTTTGTTATGTATATATTTCTTTGTAATCATTCTATATCTTCCTTGACATTCTCACTAGTATTAATAGTGGTTTGAAATTGAATAGGTGAAATTAATTTGTGGGGACATCTCTTAGTTGATACTTAATATTTGACAACTATCATTTTCCTGCAAATAAAATTCACGTATATCTCTCTTCATCTCTTTTTTTCATCAAAAACATTCTCTTTCTTTTCTTTATCTAAATCCAGATCTCAGATTCAATTCATGAAAAAAATCCTCAAATTAAAAATTATTTGCATATAAATTCAATAGGAAATCAATTAGTAAAGGCAACATGAATTTATAGATCTCTATTTCTCTTCATTTTGCACAGCAACATTCACCATTTCAGAATGAAACCCATACCCAGTTTAAACCATGTCCACCTTCATTAACTCTCCAACACACCTCCTTCCACCATCTGCCTTCACCAGCGCTCTCCACTCTTACCTCATGCCCCTTTGCTTCTCAACTTCCACCATCAAACCCTAGATCCCTAAATCTATAGAACCCGAACCAAAAACTATCGTGACCATCCCCTTTCGTCCCCCTAATGCCATCGCACCTCCAGGCCAGAACTAATCAGGTCGCCTAATACCCCGATCCCCTCCTCCGACTTGCATGCGTCCTTTGCCCTCCAAGATGCCATCACTAAACCTAGGATCCGAACCAATTAAGAAGTAGAAAAAAGAAAAACCTGCAAAACACCATTCTCTGGCACCACCAACATCGCGCCTCCAGAGCCTTCGACCACCTCTTAACACGTCGATCCTTCCCTGGTGTTGTTGTCGTTGTGTGTGGGTATGGGACTGTGTTATGCATGTTTTTATGTGTGTGTGTGTTTGTGTTATGTGTATGAGACAAAAAGATATTGTGGCTTGGTTGTAATGCATGAAGATGATAAGTGTGAGGTTCGGTGTTCAATCCTGCGAGTAGCTAGATAGAGATATATTTTCTTTAAAGCATTTTATACAATGTGTGTATATATATATATTCTGCTTCACACGAATATATATAAAATAATAAAATAACAGAAAGTGTTGATTTGGAATTGTGATTTGAGCTTGGGTTGATTACCATGATCTGTAGAGGCCAAATTTTGGTTCAAGTTAGTGACTTGATCTGTTTGATTTAATCGTGTTGTGTCAGTTTTCGTGTCCGTGCCTATTTTAGCCTATGTCATCAATTTTTATTTTTCACGCAAGGTGAAAATCCTCATTCATGATTGACAATTTCAATATGTAAATTGACATCATTTGAAATGATATATGAAATGTTAGTACTACTTTAGAAAACCCAATTTATTTGTTATGCAACCTATGCGCATGTGACACACACTTGTGATATATATGACATGAATTTGATTATTATGATATGTGTTGATTTGTATGCATTATTTGAAATGTTATATTTGTTTTGTTCTCACATTTTAAGTTCCCTATAGATTTGAAAAACCATTATGGGTTGAAATGATACATACCCAAATCACTGTATAAGTTTAGGAATTGAAACTGAATTTATTGGGATGCGGGTTGAAATGATAAATACCTGTGAATTGAATTTTAAACAGATTGAAATGTTATACATCGATATTGCTTGCCTCAGGTAGAAAATTATATGTAGACACCATTGGTCCATTTTGAAAAGTATTTTTTGAATTTACAAATATATTTTGATTTGATAAAAGTAATTTAGAAATTAAACTTTAGAATTTTAGCTAAACTTATATTTTGATAATTTAACAAACTTTAAATTTGGACTTTTAAAATAAAATTTTAATATATAAGTTAATATATATTTTAAATATAAAGTTAAGGTTTTATATTACAATATTTATTAATTTTAAAATTTTAGTTAATTTAAATTATTTCATAAGTAAACAAACAAATCTTTTAATAAAGTATAAATATTATTTAAAATTATATGTATATATATAGGTTTTTATAAAGTATAAATATATAAAAGTTTTAAAGAGAAATTAGAAATTAATGATAACTTGAATTATTTAAATGACTTAAATGAAATTTATCAAGTTAAGATAAACTGGTTTTAAGAAGTGAATTTAAATAATGAATAGGTTTTATTGAATTTTTATGATTATGAAACTTAGTAAATTGATTAGAAAATAAATTATAAAGTAAATGTTCGAATCTAGAGGCAAATAAAATTAAAATTTGAGTTTTAATTAATATGAACTATTAAGATGTGAAATTAAAAAGTGTGATATTTGAAGAATTTGATTTAAAAATGAAACCGAACCCAACTTTAATATTGTTTTGAAACAAGCTGAAATTAAGGATATATTGTAGATTTGAATTGAAATTTTTGAATCTGATTTTGATGATAAGCCGAACTTGGAAATACGGATAAGTGGTTTGGATTGGGCTATCTTAAATTATTTTAAAGTTGTTTTATTTTATATTAGACTATTTTAAATTATATTATTAAAAGTTAACTATTACTTTATAATTATTTTATATATATAATTTAATTACTATACTTTCTATAATTATTTCAACTATATTATTTTATTTTAAAATTAACTACTATTTATTTTATAATTATTTTAAATCAAATTATTTAACATAAATATAATTATTTTTAAATAAAACTATTTTATATTTGAAATAATGACGTTTGGGAGATAGAAATGTGAAACCAAAATGTAATTTTAAAATAAACCATTTTGTAAATATGAAATATGAAATTTGAACTAAATCAAATAATGAGTTGATTTGAAATATGGATTATGACACTGAAATATTTGAACAAAATTATCTAAATATAAATCTATATTGAGATTATTAGATTTATGATATTAAATATGATTTCTATATAAATGACCATGATATGAAATAAGCATCTGGTTGTAAAAGAGACTAGAGTCAGTATTGTCATACTCTCTTCCAATACTGATACCACTTTAACAATTGTGCATGTGGTGAAGAATCCAAAATGAAGTTGGTTAGTTTGGCGAACGCAACTTGAATGAAGTGAGAAAACGATGATGGATAGCCTTGACCTTCGGATCATAATTAAAATTACTAAAACATGATATATCCCATGATTAATAGAGGTAACACCTCTTACCACACACACTTATTCGATGCCATATCTGTTCTTTGTGATTTGATTGGGCCCTTTGATTCTGGGAATGTTGTTTGAGGTGGGAGGTAGTTGGGGCTATGCGTTACCACTGGTTCAGGTGCGCAATTGGTAGAATTCTACCCTGGGTATTGCCACGTATGCCTTGTCACATTATCCTGATTGAGCCCTTTACAATTTTGATTTGACGTTGTCGTATAGCGGCACATCCCTATCCACCGACCGTTAGTAGGTGTTTTAATGAAATGTTTACGACAATGTTTATAAACAACGTAAGGGTAGAAACATAATCTCGCTTATGTTATTTTAAATATTATATTTAAGCATAGACACTATTATAATAGCGTGTTGTATTATATAATATCTAGTTTGATGAACCCTTAAAGAATGGAATCCCAAACATTTTTTAAGTTACTTATGAATTTCAATTGAGCATTTCACTTAAGTTGAGTTACTATTGTGATTGTTGATCCTAACTCAAGTGTTTTGTTTTTTTGACATGATGCTCAAGTCAGACTGAGGAGTTCAGCTTTATCGATTCATCTTTGGAGGGCTAATTATCTATTGGAGATTCATCTTATTATTTATCTTCTATTGCTATCTTGGTGATTTGATTCTTCCGTTTCTATCATTTGTTTATATACTAGGCATTTATGTATCTAGGATTTCTAATGTATAAATTACGACTCTAATATTTTATGTAATTTATTTTGAGATTTTGTAATTAGTAGCTTCAAAAACTACAAATTTATTTATTCCACTTTGAGTTATTCTACTATTTTGTATCTGTGATCTATCTGTGTTTTGTGACTTGATTTTATTGAACTCCATTGTTAAAACAATATGTTATTTCGAAAGTTTTGAGTTGGTTTTATTACTGACTTAAATGGTACTAAAAGGTGGGTCATTACATGTCGTATCAGAGCTTTAGTTTAATAAAAACCTTAACTTATGGGGTTTAAAACTCATTAGAGATAAGGTAGCGATGCCATAGAATGAGTAGAATCAGTCACAGCTTTCTTGAGAAAGCGTACTTTGAAAAGCATAAATAGCTTTAAAAAAATGGTTTTAAATGATTTTAAAAGGATTTTTGATATAAAATTTGTCTTGAAATTCAACCTTTTCTAAGTACTTTGTGTTCCTTTCCTTAGTTAATTTCTCTTCAATTTGGATTCTTAAATTCAAATCCTGATTCTTATTCTAAATCCATCTTAAGAAACTATAATAGATGGTTTTCAAAATCATAAATGTTCTATAGTTTGTTCTAATTAGGGTCTTTATCCTTTGTAAATTTACGTTGATTCTGTTCTTTTGTTGTTTAGCTTCTAGTTCATCATTGACCTATTTGACCTAACTAAATAAATAATGAAATAGATTTTAAATATAGTTCATGCTAAGAATTAATGAGAAATACAAAAATAATAATTAGGATAATAATTATTTAGTTTATCAATTGGAATATTAAAGATATTGAAAGTATTATGTGTATTTAAAAAGGTATTGTATTTAGAATTTATAAGATGATATATTTGTCAAAAAAGTAGTTTGTTGAATTCATATAAAATGAATTTGAGAAAAAAATATATGATTTCATGATATGTCATATTAGCTATACTTCTTAAACATGATATCTTGAAATTCTTAACTTTAATAAGCATGAGTCACTAATTTGATTTTTAATGTTTATGAAATGAAAATTTGTTTATGTAAATATATAATAATTTATAAATAAATGGTGATTTATAAACTAAGCCTATAAGTATTAGAAGGACTTTATATGCATGATTTTAAGTAACTAATTAGTTTATGAATTATGAAAATCTAATAAAGGTATCATTGTTATTTTAGTTAGTTTAGTTATTTAAAGTGGAATTTGATTTGGATAGGTTAAATTTAAACTTACTTATATTAAGGCTAGTAAAATAATATTGTTGTGAATTTGATTTAATGAAAATTGAGTTAGATATAAACTAAAATTGTATATAGATACAAATTTGAACTTAGTTAGTATTCTTGACAATTATAAGATTTGAAACTAATCAAATTGATTGTTAATGTAAACTTCAATATAACCGAATTAAGATTAATTTTGTATGTGTAAGAATGAAGTTATTCACTAATGTAACACCCTGCATTTATTAAAAAAATAAAATGAATATTAACTAATTAAATATTTAAAATTAAGTAAAACGGACTATTCCGTTGCGATCGTCTCGGAATGTTGGTTCAGATAAACCCCAAGTTTGCATAAACTGGACAACATATGAATAAGTTATGTACCTTAGAAGTTTGTATATATAAGGATTATATATAAATATAATTCGAAGTTATTCTACCTGGAGACAACACGCGGAAAGGACCGATGGTAGGACCCAACCAGGGCCTGGGTCGACCTATGGGTCGACCCATGCAAGGGTCGGGTCAACCCATGGGTCGACTCTAGTGGTAGGTGGGTCGACCCAGGGAGTAGGCGGATCGACCCAAGCTTTCTAGATGTGTTTTTCTGACAAGTAATTAGTGATATGTGCGGTTTGGATTTTAAGGAATTAAATCCGATGGTTCAGACTTTCTTGTACACCTATAAATAGACTAACATGGCCTAGCCTAAATCTCATATTTTCTGAGAGGCTGCCTAGGCTCTGCCATTCTTCTTCCTTCTCAATTCTCTTTAGAAAATAGATTAATTAGTCCTAGCAAATTTTGATTCAAGATTTGTAGGAAAAGAATATATATATATCTACAAATGGGTGTTCAGAATTCTGACCAGCGAGAGGTAAGTCTTTGAATCTGGTTTATATATGTTTCTTTCTCTTTTTCCTCTTCTTTACTATCAGATTTGTGAATCCGTGGTTATCTGGAATATAGATTCAGTTAGGAAGGCCATGGAATAATAGGTCTGGATCAGATTCATGGATTGGAAAGTGGTTAGTTGAGCGGATCTAAATTACACCATTTTAAATAACAGTATATTTATCGTTTGTATTCCCCGTTATATTTAATTTGCTAAATAGTTGATAACCGTGGTAATTAGGTATTAAAACTATTTAGGACATGTTAAAAAGATTATTGTTGTATATGGAACCATCCTAGAATATGTTAATTAGATATTGTAAATCAAGTTACAATGAAATTGTGAATAATTAGGGTTAAATCTACTGAGAACATTTCTGTCATATAAGCTTGTTTCCATTAATCATCTGTCTGAATTGGAATTTACTGTAAATGTTGTAATTATGGAATTTACGATAAACATGAATAATTGCTTAAGAGTACCATTATGTCAAAAGGCCATAAATAGAATTACAGTGAAATTTTGAATAATGAGAAAGAATAGATATGCCTAAATTTTATGGGAAATTTACAGTAATTAGAAAATTGTAATTGTAACCGCACTAAGACATGAGATTAAGTTCACCTTGTGGTGGAAGCCTGCCCGGAACTACCCAGCATATCCAGCATCCACAAGTAGGCAATTTAATGTGAGGGGTTTGGTTCCTAAACATATATATAAATATATAAACATAAATGGCATGTGTGAAAATTCACAAGACAGTAAAGAGATAAATGTCACAACAGTAACCTGTTGGTTTATATAAAGAACCAAAGAAAATGTGATAAACAGGGAATATAACCTATTATAATTAATCACATTAATAAGAATGCTATAATAGTAGGCTTGTCCTAGGGACAAGTGGAATTATAACATATGTTATAATAAATAAAAAGGAAAACTTGTTAATAAACCTTGGTAAAGCAAACTAAGTTAATAAGTAAACAATACTAGCTGGAATGACAGTATAAGGATCGAAATGAACGGAGAATGATAATAACCTATTATGATTAAGTATGAATGAAAGAAAGGAAGATAATAGGTAGGCTTGTTCTTGGACAAGTGGAAATTATAACATAGTTTATAATAAATGGAAGGAAACTTATTGAAAAACCTTAGTTAAAAGAACTAAGTAAATATCAACAAGATGTTGTATTAAACCAAGTCATGGTTAATGAAAAACAATGAAGCAGGCTTATTATTGGTAGACTTATAAAAGAGAATTATGAAGTCTAATAAAAGAAATTAATAATAAGAGGAAGCCTGCTCAAGCGACATAAGACTGAATGAATTAAGTAGGCTTATGGAATTAAATAAGTTATACTTAATTATAAATTAAGTGGTATATTAAATGGAAACCTACTGATTATGATATGATTTACTTAATGACACATTAGTAGAATATGTGATTGTAACCTGAAATTGGACGATGAATGCCAGGATAATAATGTAAGAAGATTGTAGATTACAGACCTTGAATTACAATCTAAGGAATAACATGTTAGGGTCTTATTAATGAACTTAATTTGGTTAAGTTATATAACCGAAATCAATAAGAAAGAGGGTCCATTCCTTAAAGATATAAGGGACTCAGAGAGAACTTGATAACTTGAATAAGAAGTTAATATGATTGGAAATATCCAAGTTAACTGGAAATCCAATGAGGTAGAGCAAGCGCGTAATTAAACATTTAGACATAGGGTCTAACAACACGTTAGCGTGATGCGCTTGGACCAGTCCGCATGCCGAAAGGTGAAGAACCCAACGGGGTAGATCATATTGGTGTCTTGAGGAACGAGGGGAGCACATCCATCTGATTATTCTGTTGATATTCTGCTTGCTGGCTCTACGGGACTGGAAAGAAGCATGTGGCTTCCGAGGGACGTGGTAGGGTACTCCGTGGTGGTCCTCTATTGCGGTGCATGCTCAGGCTGTACTCGCAGGGGTTAGGTCTGCGCGTTACCACCCGGTGAGTATATCTTTACTTCAATGGTAGTTTGGCAGTCAGAAGGCTGTGGGGTATGACATTGGGGTGATTCGACGACTGGCCTACAGAAAGGCTGGTCAGGACCAAACAAAGGATATTAATCGTCGGCAGTCAGTGTGACGCAGAAAGACTACAGCTAAGCCTATAGACTGTCGATCTTTCACTGTCGAGACAATGGTTGCGAGACGCGCCAATTTGGATGCAGATTGTTTGTTACGGGCACGTCACTTATCTCTTGATGTAGTCTTTCACTAGTTGAGGGAGGGGTTATGGTGGGACCATAGCCACTATAGAAATGAATACCATTGTTTAGATATCTGTACTTTAGGCCTCTTCCGCAGAACTACACAGATATGGAAAAGCTCCCGACTGAGTTCTGTGCATTCAAATGCAGCCCTATTACGGAACTCAATGTACAGTATACCATATGTACGTGCGAGGATACATGCACGTTGCACCGGGTGGTGTATCGTAGACGCTAAGGCATTACTTCAGAGAAGTTGGATATGGAGATACATACGTCGCTCTGGCGTAGGATGAGAATTGAACACGCTTCCGTGATGTGGCGACAAAGATCGTGAGAGAAGGGTACCATGGGAAGTACCTTGATATTGGGGGTGGCTACATATATGTTATATTAGGGTAATCTACTCTGAGATAGATGGGTATGACGTGTGTGTAAAGCCTTGAGTGTTATTAACCCAAACAACCTAATAAATTAGTAACATAACTGAACAGTATATATAGGGTTATTTTAGATTGTGTAATTTAGTTCAGTCCACCTTAACTTGTGTTCTGACCCCCTCTTCATAACACACTCACAGGTTAGGTTTATGGTTGAGATATGATAGGTTTGGATACTAGTTAGAAAGTATTATTACCTTGGTAAGGCTATATTTGATTATATTATATTTTATTCCATTCCGCTGTGAGATGTTTTTTGAGCTCTGATATATTTTATATATCTTCCTTTTCTACAGGATACCAGATAAGCCAATTCGAGTTTCTATAGATTGGAATTTAAAAAAAAAATTGGTCTATCGGAATTCGGGTTGTTACAATAAACTAAGTGTAACCCAATGCTTATATATGTAATACAATATATATTATTTTGAAACATCTTTTGAAATATTATATAATGTATATTCGCAAACTTTCGGTTGATTAGATTTATTGAATAATAGAAGTTACATTTTAATAAATAAATGCATAGGGGAGAGATTAAAATTTTCCTACCTGATATTTGTAATAAACGATTTAAAATGTATTATTTATAATATATGTTTGTAAAGAATTATCCATTTTGTTTTAAGAGATTTTCTAGTAATTTCCTTGGCGTTAAGATTAGACAATCGAGTATTTGGTGATTTTGGACATGTATCTGATCAACGTGTGTGTTGAATTCTATATATACTTGATACATATAAGATCACACTCCAGTTGCTTGAAAATGACCTGGATGATGACCATGGCATCATCAATGTTTATATTTTGGTTCAAAAGTGAGATAAATATATAGCGTAAGATGTCAATTTCCTACACGAACTGAAACCCATACAAAAAATTTGCAGGTCAACCCGACCCGTTTAGTTAGCAGGTCATTTTCGGGTCAACCCGAATTTGACTCGCTTATAAAAGAGTGGGTTTCAGGTTGACCCACTAACCCTAATTTGACCTGTTTATAACCCATTTATACTTATATAGGTTGACCCGACCTGTTTGACCCGTTTATGACCCGTCTATGACTCATTTATGAACAAACCTACGATGACCCATTGATAACTCGACCCAGCCAAACGCGTTACACGGGTTAGGTCGGGTCAACCCATTCATAAACGGGTCGGGTTCGGGTTGAGCTGTTTCTGACCCGTTTAATGAACGGGTTGACCCGACTAGTTTAAAATCAACCCAACCCGGCTCGATTGACCTAAACCCGATCCAACCTAACCCATTGACACCCCTAATATAGTGTCGATTGAGACATCAATCGAATACTTGAAACTATTTTGAAAAGTTTGAGAAATGTCTTAACTTTTGATTTAAGTAAATGTTTCAAAAATATAAATACGTAAGATGATAAATGCGAACCACTTGATTTTAAATATATTAAATTATTTAATAACTATTTTCTCTATCTAGTTCCTTTTCATGGACGAAAAGGTCTGAGTGGGAAGATTTTAACAACTTGAATTTTTAACAGAGTTGTAATTAATAATTTGATTTGAATTTGAAATTTTAATATTTAAAATTTTAATTTATTCTAAACTAGATGAAATAAATGATTCTGATTTTGTAAATGAACAGTACTAAGTATTGTTTGAACAGTGAAATTAAATAACTGCCAAATTTGAATTTAATTATTTAAATAACTCAATTTGTGTTTTTTGAATTGAAATAACTTTATAATACTAAAATTTAAATAATGAAATTGAATTAATGAATATTTTAATTTACCAAATCTATTGGAGTGTAATTTTTTTCGTAAAAGTCTGTTTCAATCAAGATCGGTTAAAATTTGGATTCAATCTAAAATTTAAAAGTTGTCAACATTTGAATTTATCCTTTTTTATGGATATATACTGAATTTTGAGCATCCAACGATTTTCATTTCGTTAAAATTCAATTGTATTTGTCCGGAATTCATGTTTGTAACTGTAAAACACACAAAACAGATGATGTTTGTCATGTGTATATTTGTCTATAATTAATCTGTATATTCCTTGACATTCTCACTGGTGTTACTACTGGTTTGTATTTGAATATGTGAAAATAATCCGTGGGAACACTTAACTGTCATTCTCAAGCAAATAAAAAAATCATGTATATCCATTTTTATCTCTCTTTTTTTTCCCTCAGAAACATTCTCTTTCTTTTCCTTGTCTGGATCTAGATCTCAAATTCAATTCATGAAAAAAAATCCTCAAATTTAAAACCATTTGCATACAAATTCAATAAGAAATCAATTGGCAAAGGCAACATGAATTTACAAATCTCTATTCCTCTTCATTTTGCATAGCAACATTCACCATTTCAGAATGAAACCCGTACCCAGTTCAAATTTATGTCCACCTTCATCAACTCTCCACCGCACCTTCTTCCATCTCCTCCCTTCACCAGTTCCTCCCCTCTCCTACCTTGCGCCCATTAACTTCTTAACTTCGACCACCAAACCCTAGAACCTTATATCTATAGAACCCAAACCAAAAATTGTCATGACCATCTCCTTTCTTTCCCTTAACTCCATCGTGCCTCTAAGCCAGCGCTGGCCATGTTGCCTCGATTCCCTCCTTTGAGCTACGTGCGTCCCTTGCCTTCCCGGACGACGTTACTAAACCTCGGATCCGTAAAGAAAAAAAAAAGCAAAACGTCAGCCTTTGACCCACCATCGTCGCGCCTCCCCAACCTCCGACCACCTACATAATGTCGACCCTTCCCTGGTGTTGTCGCTATTGTGTGTGGATTTAGGATTGTGTGCTATGTGTTTGTGTACGTTTGTATTGTGTGTAGGTGACAAAAAGATATTGTAGCCTAGTGGTAATGCATGGAGATGATAAGTGTGATCTTGGGTGTTCAATTCTGGGAGTAGCTAGTTGGAGATTTTTTATGAAGTATTTTATACAATATATATTTTTTGCTTCATGCAAATATATATATATATATATATATCATAAAATAATAGAACGCGTTGATTTGGAATTATGATTTGAGCTTAGGTTTATTATTGTGATTTGTAGTGGAGAAATTTTGATTTAAGTTAGTGATTCAATCTGTTTGATTTGATCGTGATGTGTCGGCTTACGTATCTGCTTTAGCCTATGTGATTTATTTCTATTTTCCATGCAAGGCAAGAATCATTACTCACGATTAATAATTTCAATATGTAAATTAGCATCATTTTAAATGACATACGAAATGTTAGGATTGCTCTAGAAAACACAATATATTTGTTACGCAAATTGTGCATATGTGACATGCATGCTTGCGACATATATGACATGGATCTGATTGTTATGTTATGAGATGATTTGTATGCGTTATTTGAAATATTATATATTTTTTGTTCCCACATTTTAAGTTTCCTATAGATTTGTAAAAGCATTATGGGTTAGAATGATACATACCCAAATCACTGTATAGATTTAGGAATTAATACTGAATTTTTTGGTATGCGGGTTGAAATGATAAATACCAGTAACTTGAATATTAGACGGATTGAATTGATATATATATATATATATCCATATTATTTGGCCTAGGTAGAAAATTATATACGGACACCGTTGTTCTATTTTGAAAAATATTTTCTAAATTTACGAATATATTCTAACTTGATAAAAGTAACCTAGAAATCAAAATTTAAAAATTTAGCTAAACTTATATTTTGATAATTTAATAAACTTTAAGTTTGTACTTTTAGAATAAAATTTTATGTTATAAAATTTTAATATATAAAACCTATGTTTTAAATATAAATTTAAGATTCTAAATTATAATATTAATTTTAAAATTTTAAATAATTTAAGTAATTTTATAAGTAAATAAACATTTTTTAATATAGCATAAATTTTATTTAAATTTTAAATGTATACATAGGTTTTTATAAAATATAAATATATAGAAGATTCAAAGAGAAGTTAGAAATTAATGATAATTTGAATTGTTCGAATGACTTAGTAATAATGAAATTTATCAAGTTAAGATAAACCGATTTTAAGATGTGAATTTAAATAGTGAATGGGTTTTATCGAATTTGTTATGATTATGAAATTTATTAAATTGATTTGAAAATAATAATAAACTATATGTTTGAATCTAGGTAGTTAAAGTTATAATTGAAATTTGAGATTTAGTTAATATGAAGTATGAACAATTAACATGTTAAATAAAAAAGTAAGAAACTTAAAGAATTTGGTATTGGAAACAAAACCGAACCCAACTTTAATATTGTTTTGAAATATGTTGAAATCAAGGACATATTGTTCAAAGTTTAAACTTGATTTGAATTGAAATTTTTGAATCTGAATTTAATGATAAGCCGAACTTGGAAATACAGATAAGTGCTTTGGATTGAACTATCTTAAATTATTTGAAAGTTGTTATATTCTACATTGGACTATTTTAAATTATATTATTAAAAGTTAACTATTACTTTATAGCTATTTTATATATTTAACCTAATTACTATACTTCCTATAACTATTTCAATTTTATTATTTTATTTTAAATTAACTTTTATTTTGAATAAATTATTTTATATAGATATATTTATTTTTAAATTAAAATATTTTAAATTATATTAACTTTAAATAAAATTTGTTCCAGCCCAAGCTATTGAAACTGAAATGTTTATATTAAGATTTTTGAAATAATGATGTATGGGAGATAGAAATGTGAAATTAAGATGTAATTTTGTAAGTAAACCATTTTGTAAATATGAAATCTGAATTTTGAACTTAATCAAATAATGAGTTGGCTTGAAATGTGATTTATAGCATCGAAATATTTGAATATAAATCTCTAATGCTATTATTAGATTTATGATATTAAATATGATTTCAATATAAATAACCATGGTGTGAAATAAACATCTAGTTGTTAAAGAGACCGGAGTCGGTATTGTTATACTCTCTATGAATACCGAGACCACTTTAACAACTGTGCACGTGGCATAGAATTCAGAAAGAAGTAGTTTGTTTTGGAGAATGCTATTGGAATGAAGTAAGATAATGTGATGGATAAACTTGACATTTGGATCATAATTAACATGACTAAAATAGAAGCTATGCCGTGATTAATAGAGGTAGCAACTTTTATCGGACACGCTTATTCGATACAATATCTACTACTTTGTGATTTGATTGGGGCCTTTTGATTATGGGAGTGTTGTTCGAGGTGGGCGGTAGTTGCGGCTATGCGTTACCATCGATCCAGACATATAACTGGTAGAATCATATCCTGGGTATTACTTCGTGTGCCTTATAGTATTATCCTGATCGAGCCCCCTACGATTGATTTGACATTGTCGTATTGTGCCACATCCCTATCCACCGACCATTTAATAGGTTTTTTATATGCAATGTTTACGACAATATTTATAAACTATGTATGGGTAAAAATGTAATCTTGCTTACGTTATTTTCAATATTTATTTAACCATAGACATCATAATAACAGCGGATTGTATTATATAATACCTAGTTTGATGGATGCTTAAAGAATGAAATTCCAAACATTCTTTAAGTTACTTATGCATTTCACTTGAGTTGATTTACTATTGAGAATGCTAATCCTGACTCGAGTGTTTTATTTTTTTGACTTGAGCTTAAGTCACATTGAGAAGTTCTGCTTTGGCGATTCTTCTTTTTAGGGCTAGAGATTCATCTTATAATCTATCTGCTACTGCTATCTTAGTGATTCGGTTATTGCATTTATATCACTTGTTTATATACTAGGCATTTATGTGTTTAAAATTTCTAAAAAATAAATCCTGAATCTGATATTTTATGTAATCTATTTTGAGATTTTGTAATTAGTAGCTTTATGAACTATTGAGTTATTTATTCCGCTGCAAGTTATTCTGCTATTTTGTACTTGTGATATGTCTATGTTCTTTGACTTGCTTTTATTAAACTCCATAGTTAAAACAATCTGCTATTTTGAACGATTTAAGTTGGCTTTATTACCGACTTAAATGGTATGAAAAGGCAGATCATTACACTTAGTAGTACAATTGTTGAGGCTTATCTTTGGAGCTAGAATCTGTTGGAGCTTAGCTATCTATCTGCTATTTTAATTTATTTATTTCCGTTTCTATCACTTTCTTATGTATTAGTGGAGCATCATGTATCTGGGATTTTGTTGCATTTGCTTTTATGACTCTGGTATTATGTATTTGCTTTGGGAGACCATGCATTTGTGGTAGCTTTATGAACTACTATGGTTTTATTTATTCCACTATGAGTTATTCTTCTATTCTATGTTTGTGATCTGTATGTGATTCCATGATTTGATTTTATTTACCTAAATTTAATTAATAAATAATTATTTTGAGTGATTCAATTCTAACATGTGTGGTTTTATTGTCGATTTTGATGGTTCCAAATAGTGGGGTTGTTATAGTGGTCATCAATTTTTTTTAATAAAGACAATAACATTGAAAACAATTGGTAGGAAAATAAG
Organism: Allium sativum; assembly: GCA_030737875.1. Lineage (NCBI taxonomy): Eukaryota > Viridiplantae > Streptophyta > Magnoliopsida > Asparagales > Amaryllidaceae > Allium > Allium sativum. The sequence continues at coordinate 490,094,137 of CM060913.1, forward strand.
TGCCACAAAATTTAAGTTAGTTTATAAATAATTTCAGGTGAACATTAAGCGAAATATTATTAACGAATTTAATCAATTAAATAGATACATAGAAAGTTCAAAAATTGATAATATCATTATGTGTTCTGTAGGCATTGATGGTATTGTTAATACTTAGGATGTATACTAATAGAATTATAAATAAGTTTAGGTGATGTAACATAATATAAAACATTTAAGTAAGAAGGTTTATAAAACTCTTATTTAGAATTGATTTTTTAGTGAAATCTTAAAGTTTTGTGCTGTAGTTATATCTAACGTATTACATTTTCTTTGAATTACTATTAAGGAATTATCATTTTAAATATCATATATAGTTTTCTATACTCAAAATTATTTTCTTGCATAATTGTGTATAGTAGAACCGAAAAAAGATGAACGTTACCTCTAATAGATTATTCAAACTGGAGTTGATATCTATGTCGCAAGAACCAACTTTTTCCTACAAAATAAACTAAACAAACAAAATGAAAAATCAAATCAAATAAAAAATCTTTATTGAAATTCAATTATTATACTGTTAGACGTAAATTTGGTTTGCTCACGCCCAACATCCAAAAGTTCACAATATCAAAACAATCACAATAACAGAGAAATAAATTGAATCAAATAACATAGAACACACAATATTTTTATAGTGGTTCAGCTCAATCCAAGCCTACGTACACTTTATACTCTTTGTTCATACTGACAGATTATAGAGATTGGTGCATTTGTTGTAAGAAAGTAGAGAAAGATGATCGTTTATACCTGAAGTCCTTGTGTTGAAGTAATGAATTCGACCTAGAAAATGGTGCAATGTCCTTGCACCTGAATAATATAAAGAGCCCCGTCCAAAAAGATCCTTCCTTCTGCCATCAAAATAGGTATTTATAGTTGGACATCCTATCCAGTTCGAACTGCCACATGGCACACATCCCGTTTCTACTTGTCAGCTGTCCAGAAAGTGGAAGGGGTTGGTTTGGAGAACGTGCAGAAGTCCTCTCCTGGTTTGTGCCTGCTATGTGTAACTCAATCTGAGTTTGTAGGTGATTTGGCCAAGTAAATAGCCATGATAATAAGTCTGAACCCACGTCCAGGTTTCGGTTCGAACGCATCGATCCAAGATTGAATCGATCTATTCGATCCGAGGAGATCATTATGCCAAGTTCTATCATATGCAACGGAGTCAGACTCGAGCCGGAGTTCTTTGATTCGAGAGGAGTTCGAACCAGTCTGTTCGATCTGAAGGGATGATTAAACCGAAATTACGAACACACAAAGCCAGTCTTTCAAGAATTTTAACACTTCAACTGTAACAACCTGAAATTTCGGGCAGTAAGTATTTAAATATTGAGATTATTTAAATATTTAAATGTTGGATTTAATATTATAAAAATTATTTTATAACCTTGATTAATCCCTTTATAAATAATAATTAAAGAGAAGAAAACATGTTGTTGAGTTTTTGTTTACAAAGATAAGTGGTTCAAAGAAAAATTGATAATGTGACCAAAAATAGTTTTATCGATAAACAAGGTTTTGCTTATTAAAAGTTGTTGGAATATCATGTGCATGTAGTAATGTTAGAAGAATACATATATGTGTATGTACATATCATAGAAGTAATATACAAATGGTATATGTGCACATGTTCTAGAATATGATAAATGGCTTAAAATGATAGGGACACGTGTCATCAAATGAAAGGAACACATGTCTTGTAAGTAAATAAGGTTAAGTTACATACACACATTAGGTGTCCACATCTAAAGACACGTAAGTAGGCATGTGTCTTCATCCTAAAGCATGCATGAAGATAAGGAGAACAAGTACCAAACTAGCTTTTAAAACTACTATATAAAGGGTGGAAATGTTCATTCTTTTTCATGCATTCACAAATTAAAATTAAGATAAGAAAACAAAAAGAGGTTTAAGAGAAGATAAGAGAAGGAATACAAGTTCAATTTTCAAGTCTAAGGCGAGTAAAATTATTTAAGTTCATGTATTCATTTCATATTTCGAAGAAAAGTTGAGAAATTTATGAATGAACAATTGGACTTGAACCCCTAAAAATGACGTTCGGTATTTTGGGCATAACTTTTGCAATTCTTAATGAAATTTCGACTTCTCTATCATTATGGAAAGGAAATTCAAAGAGCTACAACTTTCACTTCATGCATTCTTTTCCAATTCGGTCGTTTAAATACCCGAAAACTGAATGCAAAGTGAAGTAAAAATCAGCCCGAAATGGACATGTTAAAAATGCGTCATGATGTTTGATTTTATATATTAAATTAGTAAATGATTTTGAGGTTTTATTTTGATGATAATTAAGTGGACAAAGAGTGCTTCTTACTACAAAAAATTTGGAGTCAAAATCTATTTTTATCATAGAGAAACAGTGTCAATCATTTTGCCTAAAAACATGCTAAAATCTGATTTTCGGAACTTTTTATAGCGCTCCGAAAAGCTATCTTTTCTATTAATGAAGCATGAGACCAAGCCAGAACCTTTCTATAGCGCCCAGAAACGCTGTAGTAGCTAATTTTAGTCTAAAATCATTATAAACCACCCAGAATTTGTCATAGCACTTCTGGAAGCGCTGTCTTTTCTCTGAATTGACTATGAAATATTTTTAAATGAGCAGAACTTTTCATATCATGACTGAAACGCTATTATAGATGTTTTGAGTATAAAATCATGGTAAACTATTCCAAATCCACTAAAATTTGGACTTGAGTTTCCTTATAGTACCATAAACAAACTGATAAAGTCTAGGATGTGAAATCAAAGTAAAAGTGAGTCAAAACGTCAAAATTGAGAACAAGGAAGGTTGACGAATTTCGATGATTCGAGGAAAATAATTGATTATTTGGGAGTGATGATAAGTACTATATGATGTTCTACGAGACTTTTGCATGAAGATAGCACGGAATACTGTAAGTATACTTATCATCTAATTATTTCATAATCTTCTGTTTTAATTTAAAGATGCCTATGACTTTAACATACTATATTGGTTGCGATCTTTGCTTTGACAAGCAATCAACATATACGACTGATGATTGAGGACATTTATGATTAATGTTAAATGAGGTATGAATACAGTTCAATTGAGGCATGAATAGTATGTGTTTTAACGAGGTATGATTAGTGTTTTAAACAAGGTATGAATTGGGTATGTTTTAACGAGATAATGAATGGTGTTGAACTTAACTATTTCAGTACAATCTTTGAAGATCTTTCCAAACATATATTAGAGAAATATCAAGGTTGTTTGAGATTTGTTTATGAAGAAATTTTTGCATAAATAAGATGATTGGTATTTATAATAAAAGATGTTTATCTTTTGAAAGAAAGTTCTACAAGAGATATATAGATGTCTTTCAAAATGAATATTTACAAAAGGTATTTTACCCCAACATGATATCAAGAGTATTTTGGAAGTAAACATTGATTTTAAATGTTTTGTGTAAAGAAGAACTACGTTGGCTTGATCCAGTATCTAATTGTTTACCCAATTAGATAAAGGTACGTAGGAAGTCACATAGGGATAGTGATGCAGCTGCTTTATTAATAAAAAAATATTTTTGTTTATCATTGATTTTACATCTTGGGTTGATGCACCTTTCATATCATTTAAGCTATACTGATGTTTTATCAAATGTGCAGGGATAAATATCGATGTCCATTTTGTTAGAGCAGCACGATGGTTGATTTACAGTAATTGTGTTTAATTCATACTCTGATAAGTGCTATTTTTTTTTTTTTTTTTGCATTTAGAGATGTTGTGTATTTATCAAATAAAATGGTTGCTTTCATTGTTTGTTTTGGACGGTAGGAATTTCGGCAATTTTTTTTACTAGTCTGAAATTCCGAGGCGTTACAAGTGGTATCAGAACTTAGGTTAGGTGCCTAAATAAAATTTCATATAAGAATAGAAAATAATTTTTAGAAATTTAAAATGAAGTTACCTTAATTTGATGAATAAAACTGGATAAGGTAAGACACCATCCCTCTAACCGGGTATATGAGTAATATTTATTTGCTTAACTTTTGTTTATAGAATAATGTGTTAATCCATTTTTAAGCACTGCATAAAGAGGTTTAACAAAGTTGTAAGTGCATATGGTTAGCTATAAAGTAACGAAGAAATGAATGAAGTGGCTTGTAAAGGAGGGAATGTTGTAGCTTGAAATGGATGCAACAGAGTCGCTTAAGAGGAATGAGGTAGTGCAACTTATCGAGAAATGAGTTAAATTAGCTTGGCAAGTAAACTTGAGGAAGACCAGGAGGAGTAAAAATTGAGCACTACATTCATGCAAAATTGAGGTGAGAAATTTTTATATAATAATATATTAGAATTATTTAGCATTAATGGTATTAGCTTAAAAAGCTGCTGAAACATCTCTCGGTAATTCAGTCATAACTATTGATTCCTTAATTTGGGTTTAGTCGAAGTTAATCTTATTGGGAAGCTAGATTAATTATCTAGAATGCTTATATCAGATATGTTTCAAAATTTTGAAAGTTTGTTATCTCAAAACATTATTGCAAACTAACTATGTGTTCAAAAAAAAAAAAGGATTCATGCTTGAGATAATTTTCGAAGTTGAGAAAATGGATTTTCCAAAATAAAATGGTTATCCATATGAGAGTAATGATTATGAAGTATAAAAGTATTTTGAGAGTATACTTTGTTTAAACTTATTAAAGTTCTTTATTGATTATTTCATCAAGGATGGATACCTTCGGATGATGACGATGACGATGTGCGGTATAAGACAAAAGATCTTGGTTAGTGCACTATTACTCTATGTCGGTATCGAGCCGAGTAGAGTACATCCTATTTGATGATGGATGACGGATGCCGGCATAAGACAATAGATCTTGGATAGTGCAAATATTACTCTATGTTGATATCGAGCTGAGTAGAGTACATCATATTTGATGACGGGATGCCGACCACAATAGGATAAAATATCCTAGATTGAGTGTGTGGCTTGGATCCACTTTGATGAATATAATCATATTATATAAAAAAAAATTGAAGATATTATTTGAGGTGTCTATTACTCTTTGGTACATTTTGATGGGTACTGCAACAAGGAGAGTATAACATAATTGATGTATTGACTTTAATGAATATAATTATGTTTTGAAGATATTACATGAGATGTCTAGATTACTCTCTGGTACATTTCAATGAGTACCGCAATATGGAGAACTTGATGATGATGATGATGAGTCGGATGAGCCGAAGCATGATGAATCTTTGGTACATTTCAATGGGTACCATGAAAGAAGAAAAGGAGACTAGGAATTGATGTGGATTGCAAAGAACATGATCCTGGATTTAGGCATAAAAAGAAGTTATGGCGTGCCTGATCCACTAACAGCTTGCAGGAGTGACAGAATGTTAAAAGGATCGAATCATAAAATATCCAGGTACGATTTCAATTTATGAAATTATCTTGAAAGTATAATTACAAGAAAATTTCCTGGATATATAAAGTTTCTTTTATGGAATATTTGGTAAAGTATTGCATGGAATTTCGGGGATGAAATTCCTTTTAAGGGGGTAGAATGTAACAACCTGAAATTTTGGGCAGTAAATATTTAAATATTGAGGTTATTCAAATATTTAAATGTTGGATTTAATATTATAAAAATGTTTTTATAACCTTGATTAAATCCCTTTATAAATAATAATTAAAGAGAAAAAACATATTGTTGAGTTTCCGTTTACAAAGATAAGCAGTTCAAAGAAAAATCGATAATGCAACGGAAAACAGTTTTATCGATAAACAAGATTTTGTTTATTAAAAGTTGTTGGAATATCATGTGCATGTAGTAACGTTAGAAGAATGTATATATGTGTATGTACATATCATAGAAGTAACATACAAATGATATATGTGTACATGTTCTAGAATATGATAAATGGCTAAAAATGATAGGGACACGTGTCATCAAATGAAAGGAACACATGTTTTGTAAGTAAATAAGATTAAGACACATACACACATTAGGTGTCCATGTGTAGAAACATCAAAAGACATGTAAGTAGGCATGTGTCTTCATCCTAAAGCATGCATGAAGATAAGAAGGACAAGTGTCCCAAAACCAAATTACCAAACTAGCCTTGAAAACTACTATATAAAAGGTGGAAAGGTTCAACCGTTTTCATGCATTTACAAATGAAAATTAAGATAAGAAAAAGAAGAGAGGTTTAGGACAAGACAAGAGAAGGAATACAAGTTCAATTTTCAAGTCTAAGGTGAGTAAAATTATTTAAGTTCATGTATTCATTTCATATTTTGAAGAAAAGTTAAGAAATTTATGAATGAACAATTGGACTTGAACCCCTAAAAATGTCATTCAGTATTTTGGTCATAACTTTTGCAATTCCTAATGAAATTTTGACTTCTCTATCAAGATGGAAAGGTAATTCAAAGGGCTACAATTCACCTAATTTATTTTTTCTAATTCAGCCGTCTGCATACCTGAAAACTGAATGCAAAGTGACGTAAAAATCAGCCTGAAATGGACATGTTAAAAATGCCTCATGATGTTTTATTTTATATATTAAATTGGTAAATGATTTTGGGATTTTCTTTTAATGATAATTAAGTAGACAAAGAAAGATTATTACTATAAAAAATTTGGATTCAAAATCTGTTTTTATCATAGAGAAACAACGTCAAACATTTTACCCAAAAACAAGCTTAAATCTGATTTTTGGAACTTTTTATAGCACTCCGAAACGCTATCTTTTCTATTAATGAAGCACGAAACCAAGCCAGAACCTTTCTATAGCACCCAGAAACGCTGTAGTAGTTGATTTTAGTCTATAATCATTATACCCTGAACTTGTCACAGCACTTCTGGAAGCGCTGTCTTTTCTCTGAATTGACTGTGAAGTATTTTAAAACGAGCAGAACTTTTCATAGCATGACCGAAAAGCTGTTATAGATGTTTTGAGTATAAAATCATGGTAAACTATTCCGAATCCTCTCAAATTTGGATTTGAGTTTCCTTATAGTATCATAAACAAACCGATGAAGTCGAGGATGTTAAATCAAAGTAAAAGCGAGTCAAAACGTGTCAAAATTGAGAACAAGGAAGGTTGACGAATTTCGATGATCCGTGGAAAATAATTGATTACTTGGGAGTGATGATAAGTACTATATGATGTTCTACGAGACTTTTGCATGAAGATAGCAAGGAATACTGTAAGTATACTTATCATCTAATTCATTATTATTTTATAAGCTTGTGTTTTAATTTAAAGATGCCTATGACTTTAACATACTATATTGGTTGCGATCATTGCTTTGACAAACAATCAACATATACGACTGATGATTAAGAACATTTATTTTTAATGTTTAAATGAGGTATGAATACGGTTCAATCGAGGCATGAATAATATGTGTTTTAACGAGGTATGATTAGTGTTTTAAACAAGGTATGAATTGGGTATGTTTTAACGAGATAATGAATGGTGTTGAACTTAACTATTTCAGTACAATCTTTGAAGATCTTTCCAAACATATATTAGAGAAATATCAAGGTGGTTTGAGATTTGTTTATGAAGAAGTTTTTGCATAAAGAAGATGATTAGTATTTATAATAAAAGAGGTTTGTCTTTTGAAAGAAAGTACTATAAGAGATATATAGATGTCTTTCAAAATGAATATTTACAAAAGGTATTTTACCCCCACATGATATCAAGAGTATTTTGGAAGTAAACATTTATTTTAAATGTTTTGTGTAAAGAAAAACTACGTTTGCTTGATCCAGTATCTAATTGCTTACCCAATTAGATAAAGGTACGTAGGCAGTCACATGGGGGTAGTGATGCAGCTGCTTTATTATTAAAAAATATTTTTGTTTATCATTGATTTTACATCTTGGGTTGATGCATCTTTTATATCATTTAAGATATACTGACGTTTTATCAAGTGTGCAGGGATGAATATCGATGTCCATTTTGTCAGAGTTGCATGATGGTTAATTTACGGTAATTGTGTTTAATTCATACTCTGACAAGTGCTATTTATATTATTTAAAAAAATTGCATTTAGAGATGTTGTATATTTATCAAATAAATTAGTAGCTTTCATTGTTAGTTTTGGACGGAAGGATTTTAGAAAAAAAATTACTTGTCCGAAATTCTGGGGCGTTACATCAACCGAGTGAGTTCGTATTGTGGCGGCCTTTGCCAAAATGGCGCATCAACACTTTGCTCCCCAAAATATATCCTTCTTAAGAAAGGAAGTTGTGTTTTGGGAACTCTACAAGACATAGAAGTCCGATATATATACAGTATTCTAGAAAGCTATGATTACGCTGGATTGGATCGTATTAACAGAAAACCAGAAATCCATGGTCGCACCGAACCATATTAAATGAAGACCAGAAAACCATAAATCCGACGATCGCTTGGGATCATATTGCAAGAGAAATCTAAGAAAAAGGACTCGTCGGGTCCATCTGAATGCGAGTATAATCCTTACCTAAAAAGATATTATTGACACGCTTTTTGGTCGAAGCTGTCACATGGCAGTAGCATCGTTAGCAAGCACAAAGCGATCCAGTCGAAGTCGCGGCGCAAACACAAAAATGGCCCAAAACCCTTTTAGATGACCTGTTTTTGGCCCGAAAACATGGATTACAGTGATTTGCACCCTAACTCTTGTAGCTCTCTGGAGTAGCATCAGGTACAACTTTCATTTGACCCAAACAGACTTACGGTTTGGAAGTTACTCCTGTTTCCGTGAATGTGCGTTGGTCGCTCAAAGCTGCTCACGTGACTCAACATGGCAAGCTCCACAGATTTCACATCGCATCACCTGCACCGCCACACATCGCATTGCATCACTTACATAGCCACACATTGCATCGCATCACCTGCATCACCATATATCGCATCGCATCACCTTCATGTGACATCCTCCCATCACACTTTGCCTCGCATCCCTCCACCACATCCTCCAAAATCCCACTTTCCTACTAAAGTTCCCATCGCTCAAGGATGCGAAAGTTTGCATCCCTCGGATGCGAGTTTTCGCAACCCTCGGATGCGAATTTTCGCATCTCTCGGATACGAAAATTCGCATCCTTCGGGGATGCGAATTTTCGCATCCTCCGGATGCGAATATGCAAATGTGCATCTCGGTTCTGAGACATGGGTCCAAGATGCAATTTTTTGGATAACGTTGTCCTGGAAAGCGATTTTTCGAGGGTGTGATGTGATTTTCTTGATTCAACGAGGGTGTGATGCAATTTTTCACCCAATCGTGATGTAGGATGAGATTCTTTGTGCATGGGCTATGTAGGATGCAATTTTCTACTGTGTGGTCCCTAAATACTACCTACTCCCACCTAACTCTTCCAATATAAATACTCCCAAGCTTGGCATTCAAAAGGATTGGATTCTTTGCACTCCTGAAACTCTCAAGCACGATTAGTGGCTTCCATCTTCTTTTCCATGGCTATTGGACATAGCATGGACCACTAAAACGTTACACAAATGTTTTCCATCACTTTTTGTACATACAAGGATAAAAACACCACTTTTGGGATGTTTAGGACATATTTGGATTTCTTAGACATTGTTGACCAAGTCAACATCTTTTTCACTCAAGGAAGAAGAAGGGAATTTTGGTCTAAGTTTAGAATTAACAAATATTTTTTATTTCTATTGTAATGCTTTATACTTAAATATTGTGCGAACTTGTACAACTCTATAATAAGCAATTATATGATGAATGATTACTACAAAGTGGACGTAGGCGTTAGTGCCAAACTACTATAAAAAGTTGTGTTCTCCCGCATTACTTTATTTATCTTTGGATTATTGTATTTCTACGGCACAAACACTCGGGTGTTGTCATGCGCTGAATCCACGACAATTCCCCACGTCAACAGAGATGAGGCAAACAAATGTGTCAAATCATGACATCACTACTTAACCCTTTCAAGCATAAGCCATGCTTGGACGTCTGTTTTGAGTATAAACCATACTCGAGTGATGATAGAATCATCCCACCAAATCCTGGCAAGGAGGCCTAACCTTTCAGGCATAAATCATACTTGGAAGTTCAAACTGAGCATAAGCCAAAGGTTTATTGAGTTCCCTTGTCAAATCCTGACAAGACAATCCGATTTTCCCGAGTATAATCCATACTTAGGAATCCAAGTTGAGTATAATTCATACTCATATTGAGATAGAGCTATACTTGTTGCATCATGACAAGATAGTCAGTCCCTTGGCATAATCCATACCCAGGGTTCTGAGATAAGTATAAGCCATACTCAAGTTTAGATTGAGAATCTACCACATCTAGACAAGATACTTGAGTTTACCAAACATAATCCGTGCTTGAAAATTTATTTCATTAACATTCAGAAATGATTACATAACCAAAACAAAGACTGATTGGTTTATCGTTGAATTCGGATCACGCCTAGTGACTAAATCATAATCCCGTACGTGTGTACTTCAACTTAGCCATTTATTCGTCGGATGGTTTTATTGTCTAGAACAGAGTATGCCAAGAATTAAATCCTAATCCCCGTGCATATGTGAGTCTACTTAGCCATCCAGAAATCCTCAAGCAAACAAAAACATATCTTATATCCTAAGAAATGTAGAAAATCCATGGTGATCTAATCCAAATCAGCTGATGACGATCTCGCAAGTACTCAATCCAGGATCATTCTCTCTCTGGGGAGGAGGAGATGGCAACATAGGTGTAGGTGTTATTGGTTGCTTGACGTACTCAAGTAGCTGACCCATTCTTCAATCAGGTCTCGCAAATGCCTGCAGTTATTGGTATTATGACCGTCCATCTCATGAAACTTGCAGTGCCTACCAAAACCACGTTCCCTTTGCGTTGGCTCCCTCTTGGGAGGATTTGGGTAAGAGATAGTATCATTCATATCTACAAAGATATCAATTAGTGTGGCATTAAACTCAGTGTATTTATCATATCTAGGCCCTCTCTGAGGCTAAACAATGCAATCATTCTTAGAAGTGGCTTTTCCTTTTCCCTTATCATTGCCTTTTCCAGAGTTGGACAGTCCTCCGTCCTTGATCATCTTAACATCAAGAATGTCCTTTTCTGAGTTTGCGTCTTCCTCCCGTAGAAATTTGTCTACTTCAAAGTAGAACTCGTGAAGGTCACTCAGCATATCTTGTTGCAAAGAAATTTTAAAGTCCGACTTATCCAAAATGTCAGACACAATTGCCATCAATACCATAGATGGTTAAGTTTGATCTACTGATGCCACTGCATCGTTGAATCTTTCCAGAAATAAACCATGGTCTCGCCTGATCCCTGCTTGATTGAAGTAAGCGACATAACATTCCTGTGTAGACTCAAAATTGCTCAATAAAGCGGGCGACCAGCACGTTCAAAGTGTTGATCGACTTAGATTCCAACTGCCGAAACCACATAGCAGTTATATCGGTCAAGAATAGGGGGAAGCGCCTGGCCATGACGTTGTTTGACGCCTATAACACTTCCATATGGCGCATATAGCGCATCAGATGCACGGTAGGATTTGTCCTTCCGTTGTATGTCTCCAAGGATGGTAGCTTGAAGTCTGGAGGGCTACGGAATTCCTGATCTCTCGCATGAACGGACTGTGATTAACATTATCCACGTCATCCTGAGAGGTACCGCCTCTGGTGAAACATAGAATTATGTTGGAAATTTGACTTTCATCTCCAAGAAGTTGCTACCAATTGCCTAGTCCCATGTTGGTTCCCCCAGCGTGAAGTACAAAATAAGGTGGGAACATTCCTAAGGTTCCCTGGTTCGGATCGGAGATGTCTTCGATTCACGGTTCAATATGGGGGTTTCTATCTTGAGTTGTGATATTCTCGGTGTTATGGCACCCATTCGATTTGGAGTAGATGTAGGCCGAGCTGGGGATAAATTTCCTGTGATTCCTGTGCTTCCATCCAGAGCATTGCGAGTTAGAGCATCACGTTGTATATCACCAGAAGAAGGACGATTTCCCCCAACTACGTCCATTCGATCCAAGATCTTGTTCGATCCGGGCTGTGGAGTATTGCCTGCCCGAGCCACACTTTCTTCCATCTCCATCCCAGCAGCACTAGTTCTAGCAAGTTGTCCATGGTTGCTCGGCATTCCATCCATCCGAGCAAAGAAATTATCTATCATCTTTTGACCATCAATCCAAAACTCCAAGCAATCTGTTTCCTAAGCAGAAAGTCGAAGGTTCGCCCCTTTCCAGACACGCCAAAATGTTAGACGTAAATTTGGTTCGCTTACAATCAACACCCAAAAGATCGCAATATCAATACAATCACAATCATAGAGAAATAAATCAAATCAAAAAACAGGGAACACACAATATTTTAAAGTATTTCAGCTTAATCTAAGCCCATGTCCATTTTACAATCTTTGTTTATACTGACAGGTTAGGAAATCGGTACATTTGTTGTAAGAAAGTGGAGAAAGAAGATTGTTTATACACAAAGTTATGTTGAAGTAATGAATTCGACCTAGAAAATGGAGCAATTTTCTTGCACCTGAACAATAGAAAGATCCCTGTCCAAAATCCTCCTGCCTTCAAAACAGGTATTTATAGGCAGACATCAAGTCCGTTTTGGACTACCACATGGCGCACATCACAGTTCGATGTGCCACGTGTCATCCATCCAGACAGTGGCGGGGGTCGGTCTAGAGAACGTGGATAAGTCCTTTCCTGGTTTGTGCCTGCTATGTGTAACTCGATCCGAGTTTGTAGGTGAGTGGGCGACGTGAATAGGTCAGAATCCATGTCCAGGTTTTGGTTCGAATGCATCGATCCGGGCTCAGATTGATCTATTCGATCCAAGGAGATCCTGTACCAAGTTCCATCATATGCAGTGAGGTCGGACTCGAGCCAAAGTTCTTCAATCCGCGAGGATGATCGAACCGAAACTTCGAACACACAAAGTCCAGTCTTCCAAGAACTTTAACACTTCAGCCATGTGAGTTCGTATTGTGACGAACTTGCCAAAAAGGCGCGTCAACATATACAAAATATGAGAATAAGGTAAAGTTTTCAACTTATTATAAAGCTTGACCAAAAGTTGTGAGCTAAGATTTTTCCTTAGGTCTTAAAATATTTTCCATGAGAGCAATAACATTAAGAGCAAGTGATAGGAAAATTAATCGCTGCAAAATATAAATAAATTCATAAAAAAATCAAGATGATTTTGAACTGAATAACTAATGACGAATTCAATTAAATTCTAATTAGATTGTTAAAAAAATTAACTAGAAAGTAATGCATCCTATAGAATGTTTATTTTGATTTTGATTGGAAATGGAATTGTTTATAAATTGTAGCACATACATAAAATCTGGAAAGAGTCAAAGATAGTACCGCGATAAAATAGAATTAGAAGTTGATAACTGTACAAAGCACATTTGGTATTTTTAAGATGTATGTTGGGAATCTATCTTATGGGACATTAATACATCCATTTACGTTTTCTTCGATAAATAGGTAATGGTAATAAGAAAAATTAGCAGAAATAAATGAGATAATTAAATCGCTAAACACAAGACATCACATGAAATTCATGAGAAAATAGAAACAAGACATGCAAACCTATGCACTTTTCATATACTATAATAAAAAAGTGGGAATTTGAGATTTTATTGGTACATGCAATGATGTGCTTATAACATCCTTTACTAAATTGTTATAATTGTAATTTTTGAGTTCAGTAAAATAACCGAAAACAAAAAAAAGTGTAATTTTTTGTTGAAATAATGTTTAAACTTACCTTGCTTATGTTTGAAATTTTCTATTTGAAGGTATATTATTATATATTTTCTGTAAACGACGTTATTCAAACTCCTGATCTTTTGTTTTCATGAAATGACATTTTGGAAATTTCGTGATTAAAGAAAAAATTCGTGTTTCCTAAGCAATTGTATTTAAGTTGTGTTTTCTTAATCATCTTCAAAATTATTTGTCCTCTTAATATTTTGTTGTCAAACCAAATGTTGGTTTTGGAGATTTTTTTCGTAGACTTTGCTAAACAAAATTGCGTAAAATCAAAAAGAAAAGAAAAAAAAAGCAGGACATTTGTCCCTAAAATATGATGTCACTTTCTTTAAACTTTTTAACTAATATCTCCTTAAATTCTATAAGTCTTGAATTTCGTCCACCATAATATCATTTGATATTTAATTAAAATTAATGAAGAACCAGACTAACTTTTTTCAATAAATCTCTTTATCCTTTATTTTGATTTTGATTGGAAATAGAATTGTTTCCGAATTGTAACACACATATAAAACTGGAAAGAGTCAAAGATAAATACCGTAAGAAAATAGAATTAGAAGTTTATAAGTATATAAGGCACATTTGGTATCTCTTTACGATGTATGTTGGAAATCAATGGGACATTAATGCGTCCATTTATGTCTTCTTCAGTAAACAAATAATAGTAATAAGGAAAATTAATGAAAATATACTAGTATTACCGCAAAACGGTGGGAAAACCGACCGTTTAAATATATTGTATTAATATATCATCTGAGAAAATAATAATATTTGTTACATTTTAAAAATATTTATATCATCATCAATAACTTATTCAAGAAGAAATCATATGAATTACATGTAACAAAAATATATAATATGGAGGGTAAATGCATAATAAAGAACAGTTTTCAATATACGTTTGTTATTGAAACGATACATCGTTAAATTTTCTAGTACAATAAATGTAGAATGTTAACATTCAACGGCTATATTGAGTAATAATTTTGCATAAAAACAAGATGAACGGAGCTAAAATAATAAATATAGCTATTATAGTATCTAGTTATGCAACTAGAAGAATAACATCCCATAATCTAGTTGGTGGCATGTAGTCAATGATAAATTAGTTATTTTTAGCATGAATTTGATTTTCCCTCAAATATTGATTGTTTGGTCAACAATATTACTCTTACGTCTTACCCATGGCGGTATTCATACAAATAGCAGGTTTCTTACTTTTTTTAGAAAGTGAATCCTATCCTAACAAATTTTCCGTTAACTCACTTGTTTCCTACTTGTTATGTATGTATATATTTGTGTGTGTATGTTTGTGTTTATATATGTACGCATATATTTATACCTGGGGCATGAGAGCGCTTGTGTGCTTTGTTACCAAGAAATTTGTCAGATTCACAAAATAGGCCATTATCGAATTGAATAGGAGGTACCATACAATATTGAAATCTTTTTTAGCAAGCTGCACATTAATTCCAACAACATTTTCCTCCATGTATGGAGTTGCAGGAAGTAAGAAAACAACTGCCATAGGAGCCATGTACAGAAGAAGATTCATGGAGTTGAGTTTTTCTGCTTCAGATGATATCAAAATGCCTTGCACCACATTCTTCAGTGCCCTTCTGGCAGTTGCACTGACACACATTATAAAACCAAATAGCTGGAAACTCGGCTCTCCTCCACTAGCAATGATGACACACGCCAGTAACAACAGGAACCAGCGTCAAATAAGTAATTCAACTCTCCCTCTTCGCTGTCATCAAATATGCAAACACTGCCGTAAAAAATGGCATAGTCGCCCCACAGCTGATTAAAGCTGACATTTCCACCTGCCATAGATCCACAGAATATCAAACTCAACGCCGCAATTTTGAAGAACTGAACCCTCGATTTGATGAACTGCAAAATACAAACAGAAGTTGGTTAAAGTTCACAAGATATCTCTTATAACTATAACTAAGAATTTATAATGAAACAATTCGCAAGAGATTAATTATTGTTATTATGTCTGAACCATGACCTTTTCAACGTGTAAAAAATGAGATTGAGATTTTTGATATCACAAAATCATGGAAAACGAAAGCAAGTATAATAGTCAGTTTATTCATAAAGAGTAAAAACTGACACTTAAATGCAAGAAATATGAAAATTATCAATGGGAACTCAACTGCACACTTATTTAAGAAGCGTTATTATACAAGTAATAGGGATGCATATCTGGTATGACACTAAGATTCATATATCATTACAGTTTACACTATATAGAATTATCAAATTATCCCTACCCAAATTAGAAATCAGGGTACATTGGTCTACTTTTGGTGTATTTTTTAACTTATGACAACGGTCAACGATGCAGTCTCAAAACTTACAATAGCAACCATAAATACATGCAGAAAATAACCAAGCCACAAAAGAACCCTGAAAACGCAGACAAGTGCATCAGTAAAACAGCTAACAAGGTGCTAAGCTAAGAACTTTAGCATCAAATCTGACCAAATACCTTTAGTAGACTGCCTTCTACAATCACCAGAAAAGAGCCACAGAAGCATATTACCTTAGCCATCAATAATCAGAAAATCACCAAACATTAACACCAAAACACATGAAAACTCACCCCACTAAATGACAAATGTTCGCTGCGAAAGAAGGTGCAACATAAATAATAATAATCGCAGTTTTAGCATCTTTTAGTCGACTGCACAATAAATTTCCTTAACTTTTTTTTTTTTGATAAAATAACTGAAATGATGGAAAGATCGGCTATGCGGGTGGTGCTACACAATCAACAGAAATATAATAAAGGGATTTCCAGATTAATAGCAAGCTGGGGAATGTTTTGCATGAACTTTTGAAAGTGCTCCAATGAAATAAAAATCATAGCAGGAATACTGAAAGGTAGAGCCTAGTTGGAATACTTATACTAATAAAAATTGAAAATCAAATACAAAGAGAAGAGAACAGGTGCTTGTATGATGATTCATTAGCAATATCCCAATCAACTACAAAAAAGGAGAAAAGAAGGATACACAAAAGAGATGTCTAAGGTGTATTTAGTGGGCATATTAATCTAAATCATTTCAAGGAATAAGGATGCTTTTAGCATTTCCAACATATCCAAAAACGTCCAACATCACAAAAGCAGCCTAAAGATAGATTTCATTAAGCAAAGAATTCATACTTGAAATTTTACGGACAAGACTTCGATGTAATGGAATCATGAGAACCAAAATATACACATGCTTTGGGGATTTGAAATAAGGTGAAGCTGATTTCAAAAAATAGATAAAGGTGCATTACAATATTAAGCAACCATGTGATAAGAATGTTGTAAGTAATTATGTATCAGCCAAATATTCTTTAGAATGATATGTGTGAATGATAAAATATTATACAACACAAAATATCCGAACTTTTAGATAAAAGCGTATAAATTTTTATGTTTTTTAAACAAATAAATAGTATCCATCATTTTTGTGAGGCTCAATCTATTCATGTAGAACTCATGGATAGAAAACAAGCAACATCTATTCAATTTGGATGTATGCTCATTAATAGTTGAAACACAAAAGTACTCTAAAAAAACAATAACTTAGTTTTTGTGGAAATATGTTGAAATGATATGGATAATCTGTGTACTATAGTTTACACCGGAAGTAACCGAAACTGATTCACAAGAATGCATAATTATACAAATGTAACCAACGTAGCAATGACCGTGTTAAAACAATCTTTTTAGTGTAACTCAAGCATGCTTGACTACGTGATATTCTACCTGCAATACAACGGAAGTGCAAGATAAGGCCAAATCATTACCAATGACAATTGATGCAGGGCCGGGAGACCGCAACAAAATGCACAACCAAGCCAGCAACTATGGCAGTCACCAATACCTGAAAGTTTTAAAACAAAAACAATGAAGAAAAATAATTCAATTCTCTAAGTAATTTGCTCAAAACACCCAAATAAGTTTAGAAGAATATTGATTCAGATAAATGTTAAAAGCAGAAGTACACCTACTCATCTTATATTTTCAGCATGTAAAGAGATATTCGGTAAAAGAAAAGAATAGAACTGAAAAGTTAACTTACGCAAACAAATTATTGTTCATTATGCATTTTTTATCTTAAATATGTGAATATGTAAACAAACCCGATAATAAAGGACAAGTTAACTCATGCAAAGTATTAAATCAAATAACATGCTGGTATAAAAGGGCAGAGAACAACGATAGTTACAAGAAATTATAATGTAAAATCACAACCCCTATAGACAAAGAATGGTGTATGAAAGTTGTTTTTCGAAAGAAGCAACTCGTAAATCATTTTGCAATAAGTAGATATCAAACAGGCGCTTAGACTATACTATGAACATTTTTCATAAGGTAAAGAAAAACTTATAAACGAAAAAGGCAATATACTTATTAAGATACAGTTAAATGTACCACAAATTAATCGCTTGGGATGCAGCCGTGCCAACAAGCAATGGACCTAATCCACCATACAATCTTCCTCATCCATCACTGCTCACTACCTACCTACGAACAGAATTGATAAGAAACATAAAAAAGTAAAACTCAAATATACTAAAATAAAACAAAAGGACCATAAAAATAATGAAACAGAAATCATAATTAGTTGAGCACTGTTGATGGGAAAAATTATCGAACACCAACACCCAATATGTGTGTGTGAACAATTGTCAGAATAAGCAGTAAATAATGTAAATGTGAGGAGACACAGCTTTTTATAGTGGTTCGGCACTAACGCCTACGTCCACTTTATAATTCTCATTCATCATTTCTTTGATCGATTACAAAAAATGTTACAATATTTGTGTACAAAGCTATATGTATGATGAACTTTGAATGAGTTGTCCTTCTTCTTCGTTGAAGTGAGTTGACTTGGTCAACTATGGGCAAGGTAAGCTTTAATGTCCAAGAGGTCTAGAGGCGGTGTAGTAAGGCTTGTTAGTGTTCAAGTGGTGAAGGGAAACATGCATGTTTTTTTTAGGTGTTTATCCCGTCTCCCATGGCCATGGTGGAGGTGTTGGAAGCCATTAATGAGTTTTTGGAGCTCTTAAGGTCCAAAAAATTCCAAGAGAGAAGGATCCAAATGAATGCCAAGGCTTGGGGTATTTATAGGAAGGATGTTAGGTGGGAGTAGGTGAGGAGCGGGACCCACAAGAGCCATTTTCGCACCCAAACAAGGTCATATGCAGGAAATTCGAGCCCCCAGGCGCGGGCTCGAAATTTCGAACCCCCTGAAGGGGCTCGAAATTTCGACCCTCTTCAGGGGGTTCGACATTTCGAACCCCCTATGGGGCTCGAAATTTCGACCCCTCATCAGGGGATTCGAAATTTCGTACCCCCCGAGGGGTACGAAATTTCGAACCCCACCGGGGGTGTGAAATTTGAGGAGGGGAAAGAGGCGATCTTCTTGGTGCTAGAATCTCGTTGTTTTAGTGCATCGAAGCTCCTGGATACAAAGTGAAGGAATCTGCGGTTTTGCTGGCCCGGAGTGAAGAAATTTGAGCTTCCGACATGGAGAAAATCGGATGAATCGAGCGGTGCCCACAGTTTCGACCTTACCGGCTAGGTCGATTGCCGCCGGGACTGTTGGGCCCCGGACCCCCACCGGCGATGCGCCCGGACCCACTGGACGGCTCGCCTTCGGCTCGGGTGACGGCTTGACTAAGAGTCCATTGGGCCCGACAGGGGCCATCTGATAGAGGCTTTAGGTTTCAGTGTGTTTGCGACGCGACTTTGACCCAAATGCTTTGTGCTTTTTGACGCTTGAGCGCGTCACTCACCAAATACCTGACGTGTGATTGCTTTGACAAAAAGGCATGTCAACAAGCACTCAACAAATCTACATAATGGTACCATCTTGGACTCTGATTTTGAGGGATCATGCCCAGTTTTTTGGT
Source organism: Allium sativum (assembly GCA_030737875.1). Lineage (NCBI taxonomy): Eukaryota > Viridiplantae > Streptophyta > Magnoliopsida > Asparagales > Amaryllidaceae > Allium > Allium sativum. The sequence continues at coordinate 490,113,907 of CM060913.1, forward strand.
GCGTGTTAACCTAACACGGTCCCTGAATCGAAATTTTCACATAAAAGGGGGGAAATACAATGAACAAAATAGCTAAGCTAGTATCAAATTATATGATAAAAATTAATAGACTAAACAGCAGAAAGTGAAATATAGAGAAGAAAAGAGGAAAAACCTTCAGACCGCCATTATCATCCAATAACAGATTCTCCGGCTTAAAATCTTTAAGATAAACACCTCTCGCTTGGCAAAATTCACTTGCTGAATTTAATTGCTGGAAATAATCCTTATCCCATCCTTATTAACTAGCAAATTCTCATCTTTAAATGTCCCCGCCAGCCTATCAAATATATCGCAATCAGTCGCAGCATCAGGGAAAACAATCGGAAGAAATGGATTTTCTATGGAATTTTTTTTGAGAAGACAAGAGGAAGGAGCGAAGTACAATAATTGATTACTTTTCGTTTCTTAGAGCAAGGATGCGAATTTGATTGTCCGAAGGAAAGAGTAAAATAAAATTGTGAATTTGGTTGGAGATGAATTAGGGCATTGATTTGAGGAAGAAACGGAGTAGGTAAGATGATTTGAGGAAGAAACGGAACAGAAGGAAGAAAAATAAAACGAAAAGAAGGAAAAAGCGGAAAGAAAAGTCGGAGTTGTGAGCGAAAATTATACCGAAATTCATTGGCTCAGACATTTGTTTTTGGCTCTTACAGCAGGGAAACCTCCCTAACGGTCGGTTCGATGAGATAATTAAATCACTAGACACAAGACATTACATGAATTTCATGAGAAAATTAGAAACAAGACATGCAAATCTATACTCTTTTCATATAATATAATAATTAATATAATAATAAAAGCTGAAATTTGAGATTTTATTGATACATGCAATGCTTGTGTTTATGATATCCTTTACTAAATTGTTAAATTTGTAATTTTTATGCAGTTCAATAAAATAACTAAAAACAAAAAATGTATTTCTTTTGTTGAAATAATGTTTAAACTTATAGTCTTGCTCATGTTAAAAAAAGTTATTTAAAGGTATATATATATATATATATATATATATATATATATATATATATATATATATATATATATATATATTGTAAACGGCGATATTCGAACTACTGGGCGCCTATTTAACAGCTGCCCCGATCAATTATGTTTTTGTAACCGAAATCACTGAATTTTGTATGAATCTAAAATCCTACACTCTGCTGGAAACATTCCTTAGTGCATATATTACATATCTGTAATAATAGAGCACCGTTGGAGATGCTCTTAGGAAATTTCGTGATTAAATAAAAAAATCGTGTTTCGTAACCAATTATATTTAAGTCATGTGTTCATAATTCTCTTTAAAATTATTTGTCCTTTAATTACTTTTATTGTCACATCATCCGTTTGATGTTATTTTTTCTAATCTTCCCCATAATGAGTAATGTCTCCTCAAATTATGTAAGTCTTGAATTTCATCCACCATAGCATCATTTGGTATTTAATTTAAATTAATGAAGAACCATAGTAACTTTTTTCAATTAAATCTCTTTTGATGTTAGTTTCTTTATTCTTTTCATTAATGTTTCCTTGAATCTTTTCGGTTTTAAGTTTCTTATCTAATGCTAAACTAAAATTAGTGAAATGCCAAACTAAATTTTTTTAATCATGCAAATTAACGATTTGTTACCACTATTTTGTGGATGCACTAATTTAAATAACAATAAATCTAATGTATAGTAGGAAAGGAAAAAACATGCCCATTGTCCAATTAGCCACGCTAATCATCTTTGACTTCACACCCGCATCAGATACAACATTAATTACTCTTTTATTATTATGATTTCTTTAAAAAGGCCAAGAATTAAATAGCATTTATTTGTTACTAATTACAACCGTAAACCTCCGGTTCAACAAAACCAGACCGCTTTCAATATAAAAATACAAAAAAGGTTTCCTTATTATATTCTGTCTTGCCTTTGGCTTCTTTTCCAGCAACAAGAAAGGAAATTCCAAACAGTACAAAACACACCAAATACCAATACCATCAATAGTCGATCTCAAAGGAGAAATTAGACTTTAATTCGGCCATGGCTTCTTCGGAAGTATATAGCTTCTCTTCCAGCGACCGTCGCTCCAAAGGTTAGATTCCTTTGCTTGTTTTTAGGTGACAGTGATTAGAGCCGTTCTATAATATAATTATTTTTTTGGGTCCTTGTAGATGCGGATGATGACCTGTATAAAGAATTGTGGCATGCCTGTGCTGGACCTTTGGTCGCTGTTCCAAAAGTTGGAGATTTGGTGTTCTATTTTCCGCAAGGGCATATTGAGCAGGTGAATTGTTTGTTATTTATTATTTTTGTTGGTTGATCTGTTCCTATGTTGTGTTTATGTGTTCTTTGCTTTAATTTAATTTAGATGCTGTATAATCCTTGCGCTATTGTTAGCAATCATGTATGGGACGACATAAATTTTCCTTGTGCTATTGTTGGCAATCATGTATCGGAGGACATAATTTTTTTGAATTTTGATATAAAAATTTGATTGGTGCTGTTTGTTGCCTTACACTTTAGGTTTGAGGTAGGTGGCAGAAATTTTGTAGATCTATAATATTTGTGTTGCTTATTTTAGTTTAATTATGGAAGTGTTAAAACCAAATGTGCTGAACAACGATGTTTGTGGTAAAAAAAACTCTGAAAACTCCTAGTACATTGCCTATTGTGTTGTCACGTTTATATAGGGGGAATTATTTGACCTATGACAAAACATTTTGCTTAGTAAACAATTCCTAAAATTTACCGTTCTTTGTCCAACAAATTTCCGAGTTTACTGTCCAATAAGTGGATTTATTGTTTTGTTTATAAAATTCTTTTGTTTTCGTAAATTTAATCATCCTGTGCTATAGTGTTCCTAATTGGCTCTCCGTGAAAGTATTCCAGGTGGAAGCATCAACAAATCAGGCTGCAGATCACCAGATGCCTGCTTATGACCTGCCATTTAAGATCCTTTGCCGCGTAATGAATGTTCATTTGAAGGTATATATAGTATATCCACTTAAGCACAAACAGTTACACATTTGTAAGGTGTTTAATATGATAATAAACTTTCCAAACATTTGTAACTTGGCAGGCTGAACCTGATACTGATGAGGTTTTTGCACAAGTAACACTGCTTCCAGAAGCAAATGTTAGTTATTTATTCATATTTGACTGTATTTTACTATAACACAAATTTGAAATTTACACTAATTTGCATCCACTGGGTGTAATTATAGCAAGATGAGAATGCAATTGAGAAGGAATCTCAGCCTCTGTTGCCTCCAAGACCACATGTTCACTCTTTCTGCAAAACACTTACCGCTTCAGATACAAGCACCCATGGTGGATTTTCAGTATTGAGACGTCATGCGGATGAGTGTCTTCCGCCATTGGTTAGATTTGTTTTCCTTTAGATGTGTGTGTGTGTGTGTGTTTGTGTGTGTGTTCTTGATTTATTTTTCTAGTTGCGGATCAGTTTACACATTTTGACTGTTAAGTTTACTAATGATCAGGACATGAGTAAAAATCCTCCAACTCAGGAGCTTCTCGCCAAGGATTTGCATGGCGCCGAGTGGCGATTCCGTCACATATTCCGTGGTAATTTTCTTTTATATTAGATAGTTTTTACCCATGCAATGCAAGGTTGTGAAATAAAACGCTAATAAATATGTTGTTCTAAAGTATAATTTTGTTAGTAACCTTTGATAACCTGAGATGCTTATTAAATGTAATTGTTTTATGATTAAATGTAAATCTATTTGCATGGTTAGGTTAATAGTATGGATAGTAAAATTTAAATGTAAGTATATGTTTTGTAAATTACAAAATCAGATATATAACATAGCTACCAGTACTTATTAGAGCCGAAGGCTGAAAAGATCTTTCAACTGCCTGGAATAACTAGAAATGCCGATGTAAATTTTGTTATTATACCGTATCTTATTTCTCAGATTACATCACCTATATGTTTTCACCACCGCCACTACCACACACCGCTGCTACCAACCATCAGCACAACCACCACCACCACTAACAACAGATTTTTCCTACACATTTGCACAGCTGGCCACCCATATTATTTTTTTGGGTGACAACTATAAATATCCATTTGCAGTACTTAGTTCTTTGGATACTACAGAATTATTGAATAGCCTTTTCACTTGCACTTAATTCATACATCTATTAATTCAAGTGAGTTCTATCGGAAGTGACTATAGATGCCTTTGTGGAACTTTTTACTCTTTTAAATGTATGCCACAGGCCTCCTTTATGATTGGAAACGGTGATGGTTGATGATAAAAATTATCACGATGACATTTTTTGTAGCATTACATTGTACTGCTGGGTATGTGTTGTGTTAGAGCAATTGCACTTTTATTTGTCAAAGTCAATTGTCGACCAAAGTGTCAAGTGTCTGTTGACAAATCATTTTATTCATAACAATGCATCAACGCTGCAACTAAAATGATAGTTTATTTATCAATATCTTGAATTATTTTGGCGAAGTGTTGGTCTAAAGTCTGCTGAATTGATTAAATATTGTAGAATCAAGCAATGGAGTTTCAATGTTTGGCAACTCAGTTGACATATTGCTCAAATTATGAAACAGAGTCTTAACAGTTGCTTTGCCAAATTTTTGATGGATGCATCAGCCGAATTAGAGTTGCTTTGGCTATTGATTCATGGATATAATTGCTCTTATTGTATAATTTGTGATGCAGTGTTTAATTTTCTTTTAAAAAAGAAAATCATCCACACTCCTTTGTAAACTTCACCGTGTTCACTGCATCATCTCACAACTGTAGACAATTCTCCGCATGATTTTGGAAGATCATCATGCTCGATGTGGCATTTGTTTTGTTTCATCTTTTTTATTTTGAACACATTATCTTTAGGTCAGCCAAGGAGGCATCTGCTTCAAAGTGGTTGGAGTGTCTTTGTCAGTTCTAAGAGACTTGTAGCTGGAGATGCTTTTATTTTCCTTCGGTAATGATACCATAATTGTACTCGTGTCCGATTTTCAGTATCTTTTTAGGTTGTACTTACTTAGATTCTATCACACAGTGGAGAAAATGACAGCCTTCGTGTTGGAGTGAGACGGGCTAGAAGACAACATTCAAACGTGTCAACCTCTGTTATCTCAAGCCACAATATGCACATTGGTGTCCTTGCAACAGCATGGCATGCTTTTACCATGGGAACATTATTTACAGTTTACTATCATCCAAGGTGCTACATTGGATTTAAAGAAATTTGTTGTTACACTTGTAACTTACCTTGACTTTATTTTTGTATGCCATTTTACTGGTATCTTTTTTTTTTTTTTTTCTTCTTCTGATAAACACGTTATAATTGCATGAACTTTTCCCCTAACATGACTTCTCTACAAAACTAACCTAAGAGTATCATAAACAATTTATTTGATACAAATTATACTCTACTTGATTTTATACCTGAATTATGTATGGTATACACATCTATTATTAGTATGATGCTAAGATTGCATTTATGCAGAAATATGGATTTTTCTATGTTTATTTACGGCTTAATTTACCTTTTTGTTTCCCTTAGGTGTAATTATGTATGTTGTGTTTCCTGCAACCAAACTCTTAACTTGTAGATTTTTCATCGTTTTCCAATATATTTTATATAGTTGTTAATAATAATAAGAGAATGAATCCTCCTCCTTACGAGGGGCACTAGTTATCATCAGCTTGCTCTTGATTTTTTTTTCCTTATAGTTAGTATGACATGACAGGACGAGTCCATCTGAATTTATTGTTCCTTATGGTCAATATATGGAGTCTCTTAAGAAGAACCCCACAATAGGAATGAGATTCAGAATGAGGTTTGAAGGTGAAGAATCCCCCGAACAGAGGTATAACTCCATAACTTAATAACTGTATGCTCATATATCATTGCTTACAAAAATTTTAAATAAACAAATGGCAAATTCTATTTAAACTCTAAAATTTTCATAGTTTCCTCCCTTTGAAAAGTTCGACAAATTAGGACAAAAACGCCCCTAGGTAGAAGCAATGTATTTTATCTTAGTTACCTTTCATCCTACTTTACTTTCTTCCTCAAACCTAGAAAACTAAAAAAAAAATCTAAAAATCACATGATCAAATTCAAGGTTATAATTCTGCAATGAATGAGATAGGCGAGTGCGATGCAGATTTTGGAGATGAGGCGATAAGAGTTCATACTTGCTTTTTTCTTTTCTGGGGGAAACTCAGCAAATACCTGAATTTAAAAAGAATTTGCCTAAACAAATTATGATCTTTCTCCTTATTTGCTGTGTGACATTTTCATGTTAAAGGTTCACGGGCACCATTGTTGGCATAGAAGATTCGGATTGTAATAGGTGGCCCAAATCAAAATGGAGATGCCTCAAGGTACTCATACCATACCTTTTTTTCTTCCTTATTACGTCGGATGTGTCCGAAGGTGACCATGTACTGATGCATTCCTCTTATTCATCATTATCATCTTACTGCACACACAAGAATAATGGAGAGGAACCACAATGTGCTTAAAAATAAACATACATAGGCTTCACAAAAGAAATTTGGATAGATGCAAAGAAGTCCAAAATCCATTTCATAGTTTTTTTTAGTAATAATGGTTATCCATGTAATACTGCTATTTATATTTATTTTTATACCAATTCTTGAAATGTACATATGTTTATATTTGTTCGCTCTTTACCACTTTGCAATTTTTTTTTAATATTAGTGTACATTATATTCATTCAACATGATAAACATCAAAAACTATGTTCTCATTGTTCTATACAAAAGGCAGAAGTTTTTTGATGAGATAACACACAAAAAAAGGGGGGGGGGGGGGGGGGGGAGGGATTTGGTTATCACGTTATGTCGTCGTACTGATTATGCTAAACAAAATTGCTTTTAAAAATCAGGTACGCTGGGATGAGAACTCCTCGATTCCTCGACCGGAAAGAGTCTCTCCATGGAAGATAGAACCTGCCTCATCTCCACCTATAAATCCACTTCCAGTTTCTAGATCTAAAAGACCCCGGCCTAATTTGATGCCCTCTTCTGACTCTTCTGCTTTGACTCATGGGGGTAAATATAATATTCCAGAAGATGTTATAGTTAATTTTTCATGAAAAATTGATATGAAAACTTCTGTTTTTCATGTTTTAGGAGTTTTGAAGACCACTGCCAGTCTTTCCCAATCATATGGAACATCAAAGGTTTTGTCGAGTGACGAGCTGACAACAATTGTTAATAATCCAAAAGCTGCTCTGAGATCGGACCAAGGAAACAAAACTGATGCTTGTATCCCAAGAAAATGGGGATTTGAGACTTGGATTCAGATGGGGAGGCCTGAAGCTACATATGGTAGTTTGCTATCAGGGTTTCAAGCATCACCATATATAGATCATAATTTAGCCGGTAAAAACAATTCAATACAAGCACAACAGTTGATAAACCGTGAAGCTGACATGTCAAACCAGTGGACTATGATGTCTTCTAGTATAAATACGCCCATCAACTACAATAGTCTTGCTGCTGAGCAACAACATCCTAACTGGTTAACTCGTCCACCTGCAAGTACAAGGAATGAAACTTTATTGAGGCCTAACGCCGTGCGACCTCAACCTATAACCGCTTCAGCAAACAGTAACATGGCTACCACTACAGGAAGTGGCAACTGGAAGATCTTTGGGTTTGACATTAGCAGTAATCCTCCAACAACTGCCATACCTTCAACCGAGCATGAGTTAGTGTCATGTACTCAACAAATCGGAACATCACATCAGACACTGGAAATATTAACTGCCAACCAATCCTTAGAGCCATCCATAAGTATCAAGTCAACTGAGTCTGCTTCTGGTAGTGAGAAAGATATATGTCTTCAAACTTACGCTCATGTTGTTAAAGATGTCCCAAGCAAGATATCTGGCAGTACAACTAGGAGCTGTACAAAGGTATGTTTTGATGTCTTCTTTTTTCCTTCTTCCATCATTATGTATGTTATACTAGAACATGACTGACTTAATATGATATGCACACATATGATGACCATTGCAGACAATTGATTAATATTGATTTAATATATTTATAATTAATTAAGTCCCAGACATTGCATTTTTACCCTAATCATGTGTCAAAATTAATTTTTCTTCACAATGCTGTGAACCAAGCATATTGCTTTTCATTTGGAGGATGTTTAGAAAATTGGAAGGTAACGATAAATTGGAACTTTACAAATGCACAAACAAGGCAGTTTTATTTTTGTAGAGATTAACAGAGATATCATTGAGTGATTTGCTGAATGAAATACATTTAAATGATATACTGACTTTGTTTTACACTCAAACATGGATATAATTTTTGATAATCAAGTAATCCTTGTGAGAATTATGACCAAGTGCTAGCGTGGTTTGTGATATGTTCTTTGAAACAACGTATTTTGTGTGGAAGTTGTGTCGAATAATGATCTAATTGACACTTACGATCATATTTACCTTTGTGATTTGGATCTATGTTGTGGGCTTGGTCCATATGGCCAGTTTAGATGTTACAAGCAAAACTAACGTTTTATGTTTCATATTTTAACCAATCCTTCTTTTTAGTTGATCTCAGTAGCTGGTATGTTATAGTTACAGAAATGTTCTGTTGTGAAATATTTATTATTTTGGCATATGACATCAGAAGAGAGGGATATTAAAGTATGCACAAAATTCGCAACTGTTTTAGGTACACAAACAGGGAATTGCTCTTGGTAGATCTGTGGATCTAACAAGGTTTAATGGCTACGATGAACTAATTTCCGAGCTGGATCAAATGTTTGAGTTTGAGGGCGAACTAATGTCTCCAAACAAAACTTGGATGGTTGTTTATACAGACAACGAGGGCGATATGATGCTTGTCGGAGACGATCCATGGCAGTAAGTACTATTCCCAACATAAACATACATTTCTTCCATGAGTTTCAGAACATGTTTTTATTCACCTTCTCCTATTTCCTAACAGTTGTGTATTTACCTCTCCTTTTATTTAATAACAGGGAGTTCTGCAGCATGGTGTGTAAGATTTTCATCTACACAAAAGAAGAGGTTCAGAAGATGAATCCACTCGGCCCAAGGAGCAAAGGCTCTTCGTCCTCCGATGAAGACAAATCAGTTGACAACGAAGTCAAGAGCTCCACAACAGCTGCTTCAGTTCAAAGCTAGTACATTTCAGATCAAATTAGCTGATACGTAGTAAGGTGGTGTTAAGGTTCTCCTGCATGCATGCCTCTATAGTTTGGCCCTGTTTGGTTGACATGTAAAAGGCTGCATATGTAAATAGCTAGCTAGCTATTCTCTAATATAATCTGTTTCTCTCTTTAATGTTTGTTACTCAGTTGTTGCTTTGGTGAAAAGGCAAGTGCAAAGGATAATTCTATTTCTCTAGACGTTTGGAAATGTTAATGCCATTGTTTTCTTTTCTATTTTGATATATGCATGTTCCGGCTGGATGTCAGACTTTGACTGCCAAATTGTTCCTTCTTGTGGAGACAGAAACAAAGGGAGCGTCTGCTGTCTTTTTTTCTTGCTTTTTATCTGGGGAACCAGAGAATCTCTGGTCGGGCCCATTGAATGAGTAATTAATACAGTATACGTTGTTTTTAGGGTATTGTTTTCTGTTAATCCATTATTATTATTTAATCGTTTAAAGCAGGCAGTTGTCCAACTATGGACAAAACTGCAAGTTAGGCCAATTCTGTTCATGAGAGATATTATTTCTCTTTGCATGCCCCACTAATTTTTATTTTTTTCAATTTATTTCGTTAACGTTTGCATTTTAATTCTACTTGTCCTTTCTTTTTGTCTCATCCGTTCATTCACTCCGAACACGTGCAAAATATACTGTTTCTCTTCCTCAAGTCACTTCAAAGATTTGTCATACTGAAAGGCGATACTACAACAATCCTAAACCACCGACACAAAGATAATAAAACACAGGAGGGTCCGTATTCCTTCTTATTTCCACCAATCAAAAGTAGTGTTTTGTTCACACTACTCAAAAGGAGTGTGAACAAACTACTAATAGTGGTCTTATAGATGAATGAAGTGATTTGTCGATAAGAAGAAGAGCAAGAAGCCTAGAAATGATGAAACAAGATTTTAGGAATTTAGTTGAATTCACTTGCGTAGAAGAGAAGATTTGGAGGCTTAAGTTTTACGAAACAAAGATAGAATTATGGTTTTTGGACGGTCACAGGTTCACATGAGATGTAACATTACTCTTGAGACGTATAATGTAAAAAACGATATATACAATAAAACCCGATATTTTTAAAAAAATAAATAAAAAAGAAGGTCTAGGAACATGGGATTAAGTGCAGATCTGATTTTTAAATAAACACCTGCAATGAAAATTATTTTAAATTGTTGTAATATGTAAAAGTAATAAGAGTGAATATGTCAATATGCTAAGAAACTTTACTGAGAGATCGTTTATATTGTTTGTACACGTGAATTAATTGAAATGAAAAGTCCCACTCTAATATCTTACGTTCTCTCTAATGACTTCTTTTTTTTATCGATTTTGTTTTATTTTATAACACGTTATAAGCAAGCAGTGACGGATGCACCAACGAACCAGTGGGGGCAATGTCCCGACTGAGGTTTATATATAAATTAATAGCATATATATATATATATATATATATATATATATATATATATATATATATATATATAATTAGGGAGCCCACTTGAATTTCAGCCCCTCATTTGCACCCGAACCACAGCCACTCATTTATATTAAAGAATGTGAATGAGAAGTGAGTGGAATACTTGGTTGTGGTTGAGGGGCTTTTCGGGTGCTCTCGAACATGCCATATATATATATATATATATATATATATATATATATATATATATATATATATATGTATGTATATGTATATATATAGACACACACACACACACAGAGAGAAAGTCTATTTAGACACAAAATGTTACATAAATTTAAATACAATCAATCTTAACCACGAGATTTCCCCCTGAATTACACCTCACACATAAAGACAAAAAAAATCATATGGTCCAGATTTCATGTCTATATTTCGTTTAATTTTATGTCTCAATAGCCGCTCCCATATATATATGTCCAGTATACAAAGCTGCCTCCACTCATCACACAATTCTAATAGACGCATTCAGATTGTTTTATTTTTGCTCAACAAAAGCCAAAAAACAGCAGATCCAACAACGCAAGCAACAAGTTCCAACAGGCAACATTCAATCAATACTATAAGATTACACATTTTCTAATTAGTATGATATTTATTTTTATTGATACGTTTCTTTTTTGCTTTATGCTTGGTTAGAACTGAGATGATACTACGAAGTTTTTCTTCAATTTTTATCAATTTACCGTACATATTCTATGTTTGTGAAAATGCCCTAATCATGTAGTGTATCTTAATTTGTTTTTTATGTGATAAAATGAATAATATGTGTATGAGTGTATCATTGCCATTTGTCAATTTAATATAGGTAGGCATGGAAAAACATTTTAAAAGAGATCATCAAATATGCTAGAACCTAAAGCTATAGATACCGATAATTCAAAAAGAAGTTGTCTTGATGTTAATATGGAAGGCCTCCTTTCTAATCCTGGATTACAAACTCGTATACTAGACTATCATCCAAATATTCAAAATGAAGTTCGAAGACATTATTTACATTAAAGTCCTTGCTAGCCGAGAGATCATGATTTTCCATTTAGTAATTTTGGAAAATCTAAACGTCATTTTGTATCTAGATGGTTTGATGATTTTCCTAATTGGCTGGAATATAGCAAATAAAAAAATCGTGCATTTTGTTTATGTTGTTATCTTTTCAAACCCGTTGCCGGAAAGCAAGATGGTGGAGATTCATTGAAGGATTTAAGACATGGAAGAAGAAAAGAAAGATTTTTGTGTCATGTAGACGATCAAACTAGTGCTCACAATGATGCATACAGAAAATGTCTAACTTTGGTGAAATAAAAACAACATATTTAAAACATAGTGCATAAGCATTGCGATAAAGAACGAGTTAGATATCGTATTCGTTTAACTACATCTGTCGATTCCATTCGTTTTCTTTTATGACAAGGCCTTGCATTTCATGGTCATGATGAGCTTGGAAATTCAAGTAATTAAGGTAATTTCCTTGAACTTCTAACTTTGCGATCATAACGAAGAAGTTAGAGCGGTGGCTTTGGAAAATGCTCCAAATAATTTAAAATTGATTTCTATAATGAATCAAAAAAATATTGTTAATGCCGCTGCGCTTGAAACAATTCAAGTTATTATTAAAGATATAGGAGATTCTTTCTTTTCTATTTTAGTTGATGAATCTCATGACAAATCCATAAAGGAATAAATGGTGGTAATGTTTCGTTATGTGGATAAAAATGTGTATGTCATCGAATGATTCATGGGTATAGAGCATGTGGCAAGTACCACTGCGGTCTCACTTAAGTTGGCAATTGACCAATTATTTTCTAAGCCTGGATTGAGTATATCTAGATTACATGGCCAAGGATATGATGGAGCTAATAGCATGAGTGGAGAATTGAATGGCTTCAAAAGTGTTATCATGAGAGAAAATAGACGTGCATTTTATGTTCATTGTTTCGCTCATCAACTACAACTGGCCCTCATGAGCATGGCAAAAAAAACATGACCTAATATGTACTCAAACTTCCTTACTCGATTAACTTTATTTTCAATTTTATTTTTATTTTTATTTTATCAAAGTATTTTATGCTAGTTTCCTTACTAATATTTTTATATGCTAAATAGGTACTTTTTCACTATTGTATCTAATTTAATAAATACTGTTGGAGCTTCTTCTAAACGTTGTGACATACCTCAAGAAAAACATGCTTGCAAGGTCGTCAAAGCTTTAAATGATGGAGTACTTTCAAGTAGGAAAGGCTTAAACCAAGAAATCGGTATAAAACGTCCATGTGACACACGTTGGGGGTGCACACTTTAATACTTTGCTAAGTATTGTTACCATGTTTTCACCTTTAATTGATGTGCTTGAGGAAGTAGTGAATGATAGAACAAATAGTGATAAAAAATATGAAGCATTTATTATGTTAGGATTGATACAAACGTAGGACTTTGTATTCATTTTGCATTTTATGAAGACCATGTTTGGGAATACAACTGAGTTATCACAAGCCTTACAAAGAGATGATCAAGATTTAGTGAATGCCATGGATTTAGTTAAAGTATTCAAGGAACAATTACAAAAGGTGAGGGATAATGGATGGGACTCTTTAATGGAGATCGTAGTTGATTTTTGTGATCAACAAAAAAATTATGCCTTGGTTATGGATAATATGTATCACCATCAAGGAAGAACACGATGCATAGTTCAAAAAATCACAAATATGCATTAATATTGATTTGATTTTTTCAACACGGTAACTGATATGCGACTATAAGAGTTGAACAACCGTTTCAATGAGGTTAACAGAGAGTTGCTACTTTGTTGGACATGTTTGTCCCATAATAATTCATTTGAATCTTTTGATAAAGGAAAACTGATTCGTCTTGCCCAACTTTATCCATACGATTTTTCTATTGTAGAATTGAAGATGCTAGAACGTCAGTTTGACACTTATGTTTGTGATATACGATCTAATCTTATATTCTCATAATTGAAAAGAAAATTGAATCTTGCGGAAAAAACTTGCGGTGACAAAAAAATATAAGGTATATCAACTAGTGTATTTGCTAATCAAGTTGGCACTAACATTGTCGGTTTCTACTGCTTCTGTTGAAAGAGCTTTCTCTACCATGAACATTGTGAAAAATCATATACGAAATAGGATTGGTGATCAATGGTCAAACAACTATTTGACCATGTATCTTGAAAAAGATATATTCAATAACATTTCACATGAACCAAATCTTCAACGTTTTCAGAACATGAAGTCTTGTCGAGTACAACTTTAAATATATGAACTAGTTTATGTATAAAATAATTTTTGTATGAACTAATTCTCTAGTGAACAAGTTTTTGTATGGAAAACATATATATATTCCCCCCATTGGAATTACTTTTTGTATCCTCCACTGTCAGCATGAGAGTCTATTAGAGCTATTTTTTAAAAATATTCTAGATCTACATCTATAGATTTGTATTGTAAATAATTTTCATTGAAGATTATTAATTCATAGATGTCTAGATTTTTTCTGCAATTTTTATCAGTTTGAGAACACTCGATTGATGGATCTACGAATTTGTTATATCTTTTTTTTTTCTAGATCTAATACAAAATTTTGGATCTGTTTTTCTATTTTTTTTTTTTTTTTTTTTTTTTTTTTTTTTTTTTTTGTAGATCTAGACTCGGTTCGAATGGATCTATTTTTTATTAACCCCAAATATATGCCTAGATTTATTCTTCCAACCCTTTGCAGATCTAATCTTTAGTTTTTCAAATCCAACTTGATGGAGCTTTGATTATATATGTATTCTTCATTATTGGTTATATAGAGGTGAATATAATTTTATCTTTCCTGATATACTATTACTTTTTATATGTACTTCTTTTGGAAAGTCTGAAGACAAAATATCTTTTGAAAACAAATAATTGTCTAAGTATTTTTATGTATACCTAACATAATTATGGGTATAAAATAATGGTGTAATATTGGTTTATCATTATAAGTGAAACTGAAAAAGGAAAAATCGAAACATGATGTAAACAAATCCTTTCAAAAAAAAAAAAAAAAAATCCCTGAAGTTCATATGCCAAAGGCTGAAAAGTTAAAGTCAGCAAATGTGCCTTTAAATGCTAAAATAAAGCCTCAATGCATATAAGTGCATTTAATATTTGCTTATAGCAAAGAACATATAATTCATTAATAGGAAATGATTTGGAAAATCAATGAAAGGAAAAGTTTCAATAAAAGGCAAAAGGGTTATATTCTAATTTTATGCTACACATAATTTCTAGAATAAATTTACTGTTAGAAGAGATCATTACACTTATAATAAATACTATTTTCTTGAAGAAAAATAGTAAAATGACTCTCATGTGAATAAAAGCACATTTTAGGGAAATTGCTTCAATTTAAAATATATAATAATATGCAGATTATAATAAAACCTGAAGTTTTATTATAGTAATTTTAGAACATATCATATTTTCATAAGAAATATTTTATTGTTTCTTAGAAATTTTTTTATAAAGAAAATTTGCATCTCGAATATTATATTAAATTAAGATCTTAATATTGATCTTAATTTAGCACATTTGAAGTGAATGCAAAAGATTTTTTTGTTATAAAATGGAAAACTTAGAACTTGTAGTTTCTATAATGGTAAAAGGTAATTTTGATGTAAGAAGAAAGATCTAAGAGATCTTCATATGTATTGCATAATGAAAATAAAATTACGATTTTTTTTGGAATAACCTTAATTCTCTGAAGTTGTGCAATAATTTGAATCTAAGATATGCAATTTTTTTTATGTATAGATCTGCAAGTTTTTCGAATAATTTATAGTAAAGAATGTAAAATCTTGGTTCTATGATTATACATTTTTTCTGAATCATTGATTAAAAATTACGCATATATATAGTATTTTAGAAAAACATGATTATTGATAAATGTAGTACATATTTAAGTTGTTCATTTTTGTTTTATCATTGATTAATACTGTAGCTAGACCACATAACAGTTATTTCTTTGTTTTTATAATAAATGCCTTAAATGTATCGTTATGTTGTATTACCATATTATCATCAATGTATTAAATGCACTAGTTACTGTAAGTTGAATGATTTATATTTGCGTTTGTAACAAGAATAGACATATGTATTATTATTCAATGTGTTTAGCAAGTAATATCTAATGTAGTGGAAGAAATAAAAAAGTTAGAACCGCAACCTAAAGTTGTGCGAAGACATTTTTAAAGTAGAAGTTGTATGACTCAAAGCCTAAGACCCGAAATCTTGATTTATAGGAAAAAAATGATAAAGTTTACATGTTTGAAATCTTGACAATCAGGAAGAATGTAAAAGCTTTTAAATTACAAGTATGTAAAAAGATTGAGAACCAAAAGTTCATCATAAATTAATAAACTTGGTACACACACACAGAGATATATATATATACACACACACACACACAACGTACCAAATTTCAATATATATATATATATATGTATGTATATGTGTATATATATATGTATATATAAAAGGAGCGGCTATTGAGACACGAACTGAAAGACATAAAATCTAAGTTGTTTGATCATTTCGTCTTTATGTGAGGGATAAAAATCAGCGGGCGTTCTAATGCTGGAGATTCATTGTGTCACCATTTGTGTCTATTTTTGGCGTTTACACACACACACACACGCACACACACACATACACACATATATGCATAGGAACCCAAAGTTCATCAATCAATGAACCTGAAATAATTCATAATTTAAAAGTCTAAAGCTTTATTGAAATTGTGTTGTACTACTTAATGAAGTTACATCATATGCGGCAATGATGATGCACCCAATTTTTTTAAAATTATCAAAATGAGTTGTATCTTGCTTATATATTTACATTTACATATTTTATTGAAGAATAAATTTTAACAACTTGAAGTTGTTTGTATACTTCATTTGAACTAGAAGTTCAACACAGTTCCAAACCAGATGTTTTGAACATTATAGTATTGTCTTTAAGATTCACATTGATATTGTTTGATAAGAAAAAAATTTAATGATTTGAAACCTTAAAAATAATTTGTTCTAAAATCGATAACTCGAATGAGAAAGAATATACAAATCAATTACATACGTAATACGTAGATGCACATATATACACATATGTGCAAATATTTAATTAACAATCTAAAGTTATTATGGTCGAGTGAAAGAACTTGGAATTTGTATCACCTTCCATAATCCACTTTATCCTAGCTTTCTGGCGCAGGTGGTCATGTTCGATACGAAGCTCCGAGGAGAAGGCAAGCTGGGCCAAAGCCCAAGCCTCCTTGTTGGCAGCATTGGGATCCTCATCAAGAGACGCTTATGCTAGAACGAGAATTTCTTCAGCCGCTCTGACACGGTCGAAGAAATTCTTGAAAACAAGAAGGTTCCACTCCTTGAGATAAGTCTTTAGCCACTTCAGCTTGCCACTCATAGGAGATAACCAGGAATCCTCTACGACACCAAGGAAGGAATGGTGACAACGCCACATACTTTGGAACCTAAAGGAGGACAGGCCAGATAGGGAAATGGGAGAACAACTAAGGAGCATGGTCAGAAATGGTATGATGCAGATGAGAGATAGATAACGTGAAGGGTAGGCTGAACCATCCTACGAAGACGAATATTCTGTCCAGTCTAGATAGAATCCGGTTAGGGCCTTCTTGGTTGTTACACCAAGTGAAGGCCGAACAAACAAAAGACACTTCAGAGGGACCAGATCTAATGATGAAAGCATTGAAATCCATAACTGCCAATCGGTTAACAGCATTTCCACAACACTTTTCTGCTTGGTTGGCGACGACATTAAAGTCGTCACCCAGCACAGACACAGAGAAACCCAAGTCGGAAAGAGAAAGAATATCTACCCACAGGGTTAGTCTCTTAATCCGATCACACTTAGCATAGACCGTTGAGAAGAGAAAGGACAAAGAAAGCGATGGAAACGAACAACCCACAGATAAAAGCTGATCTGAATCGAAGATAGGGTGAACGACAATGCCTTTGACCAAAGGATCCAAATCTTGTTGGAAACGTTGGCTAAGGAACCGCCAAAGCCAAGAGATAAGACCAAAGAGGTGATTGCGTCCTGTCCCACTAGAGGTTCCAGCAATGCTACCAAACAGATGGAGTGCTTCGGAACGATGTGTTTGAGTCTAGCTACCGATGCATCATTCCCAATACCCCGAACGTTCCAGAAATGAAAGTTCGCCATGAGAAACAAACAAAAACCAAAGAATCAAAGGACACACAAGAGGAGAGCGCCAGAGATCGAATGCACCGACTAGCTCAAATAAGGAAAAGAGTATGTCTAGTAGATCTAACAATCTGCTTGGACGCCACTACAGAGCGTGTGCGAATGGTGCGGGGAGTGCGAGACGCCGCTCGATGACTACGACGCAAAGAGCGAGTAGTCGAGTGTGATGTCTACTCACAAGTACGAGAAAAACCTAAAGTGCCCTCTAGTCTCGAAATGGTACGTCTAGAGGCCATCGACGAAGATCAAGAGGGGTAAGAATTCTTAGCAAGCCGAGATAGGCGATCATTGATGATTACTATCTCGGTCTTACTAAGAAAAGGAGATGAGACAGAAGACGAAGTTACTGAACAAGAAGGTGAAACAGAAGAAGATCTCAGAACCAATGGCAAAGAAAAAACAGAAAAAAGTGTGGAGCTGCTCATCAGAGACAACACCAATTGTTGTGTGAATTTTACCAAAGCCGATCTATTATCAGGTTGATAGACCCGCACTATAGGTAAAGTTTGAGCAATGGGTCACGAAGAGCCATCTTTAGGCCAGGTCAAACATAGGAGGCCACCTCTCTGGTAAACCATATAGTTGACCATCTCAGTGTCCACTATACGTCTACAGCGGAGAAGCCACCCATCCCATGTAGCTGAAGCACTAAGGTGCCGATGATAGTAATCTAAGAATCACGAAGGCCAAAACCAATACGAGCTAGTCACTAACGACACTGAGCAGGCCTCGTAGTGACTAGAGAAGAAACCATGCCCATAGGCCGACGCAACGAGAACAGAACCCATCCAGAAAGCAAGAGCCCAATAAAACCAGTCAAAGCTATAGAGCTTAGACTAGTTGAATATGGACCAAACAAATCCATCACAAAGTCATAAGAAACTCAACCAGCAGCGAAAAATTAGGCACTGTCCCAACCAAACAAAAACGCACCAAAACCATATGGCAAGACCCTAATATGGATCCAAACCACGACAAAAGTAGGATACAACCTACGATAGGTACACAGGTCAAAAACCAAAAGAGAAATAAAAAAAGATAGGGAAATATCCAAACCAGAAAGAAAAAAAGTAAAACCAAGGCCACTGACAACTCACAGCACACTCAAAAAAAGCAACACACGCATGACAAGACACCGCCACAACCTTAGGAGGCTCAGCCATGCCAGGGAGCTCACAAACAAGTGTGACATGGCTCAATGCAACACAACAAACCCATGCAAAAGCCAAGAGCGCAAAGCACTCTCGTTATCAATAAACACAAAGCAAATAAAAGAGGGGGGAGAACGTACCTGACAGCAGTACATAACAGATCCCCACTCACGCAAGGGAGAGTAACAGTACATGATACTTGACAGAGCCTGCTCCTCAAAAATCAGTTCAGATAGTAACAAACTGTTGGATCTAGAATAACCCTAGAGGGGGGGTGAATAGGGTTTTTCATAGTTTTTCGCTAAAATTAAAATTCTAATGGGATATTAAATAATAAACAGATCACGGAATACAGCAGAAATAAAAGTGCAGAAAGAAAATAACACACAGACATACCCAGCTTCGGCAAAACCTTCCTACTGCTGCATTCCTAAGGTTTCTACTAGGTGATAGAACAGATCCCGCTTACAAGCACTGTAAACTCGCACTCCCTGCTCCTGTACTAACCCTACACTCAAAACCCTAAACAGACCGATCTCCCTTGACTAGATTTTTTCCCGAATTACTAACCCGTAATTCGCAATCCTAGATTTGACAGACTCTAGTAAACTACTAGAATTTTACAGACTCTAGAGTTGTTTAATGATTGGTTACAAATAAAAAATACAACACAAAAATAAAGACCAAACTAAATAGAAACCCTAGGAGTTAAAATTAAAAGGGTTATCCCCTTTAGAAAATATGGCCGGCCCATCTTCAATTGTGAAGCCCGATTCCCTTTTGCTCTGAGAAAAAGAATGGCGGCTGCTTCCTAGGGTTTTTGAAATCCTTCAAATCAAATCGCAATTGATAATTTTTGGTTATGGAATTTCTCAATAGAAACGAATGCTATGATACTCTTGTTCTTCGATTGACTTGGCTTGAGAGAACGATCGAAATCCTTTGTAAGTTCTCTGATTTTAAAATCGATTGCTCTGAATTAATGTTGTATGATTTCGATTCGTCGATGATGATATGGGTGTGCTTGTAGAGGGTTATATAAAACCCTAACCACTCTGATTTCGAATATATTGACTTGCCTGATTTTTCCCTTTTTATTTGCGAGATTGTTGCCACTTTTGGTTTCTCTGATTGGAATGAACCTGTACATGTTCTTTGCCCCTTTAATGATTTTTTAAATATAAACCCATGCGTGATTTCCCTCTTTTATTGCTTGGAAATAATTTCTTGCTGAGTTTTATTCATGCTAGAATAATATTCCATATATTTATAAAACCATACTATGATTTCCTGGAATCACTGTGATTACACTTGCCTGTTATGCTCTAAACTGTGCTCGAAACTGCCCAAGATAAAACTGTAAAAGAATGGAAACTTTTGCTATTTCTGGAACCATTTAATAGTGATCTTGCCATAAAAAAATGCCTTCGATTTTGTTGCATGTTTGTCAAATATTCTTGCGTGAATTTCTTGAATGAAACTTGAATGGTTCTTGCCATTTTGAATTTCCAAAGCAATTCTTCACTGTCTATTTCTGAAAAACAAATTTGTATTGCCAACAAAGAAGAAAACTGATTTGCTTCACTTATGTTTTGGCTTGAGTTGTTCTTTATACTTTCTTCTGTCCATTTCTGAAATACAAAACTTGTATTTCCTTTTGTATGTTTTTCTGTATCTTGCACTTCAATAAGCTGATTAAAAACTTTCTTGAAAAAGTATTTGAATGAAATTAATGCCCATAATTTGCTCCGATTTCTCCACCATGTTTTTTCCAAAAAAAAAAATTCCATTTTCTGTGATTAAACTGAACATTTCAGTTCTGTGCTTGTTGACTTGATGTTGCTATGTCCATTTTTGTACATGCATTGTGCACTGACTTTACTATACAACACCATGTACATGCAGTTTTGGCTATGTACCTGCTCCTTTGAAAACTTGAACTTAAACTATAACTGTATGGCTAGCATACTCATGTGTGTGCTTGAATTTGAACACTTGATTGCACTTGTAACTTGTAACTTGAACTTGGCTATATCGAAATTGCCTATATATTCATGTTGTGTGCCATATTTGCATTTGAACCATCCAGCTTGTATGTTGACTATCTATACTTGCTGTATGAACCATAAATATGCGTTGTTGTGTGTTGCCTCGACCATGAATATGTGTGTATATATGAATACATCACCTGGCAGCATCCTACGCGTGAATTTTCCATTGCTGTGTATACAATGTGTGTTGCTGCTATACTCATACATGTCCACTTGTAAGACCATGCACATGTGTTCACTTTTGCACGAGATGTGTTGACCTGGCCACTTCATGACTGCACCATTGTGTATTGATAGTGCACTTGCACTTGTGAGTCTGGACCATACCACTTTGTAGCTGTCATGCTCTTGCTTGTCCACTTGTGTTTGTACATGAAATTTCCATCCTGACTTATGCTGCTTCACTTGCTTTAAACGTTGGACATGCTTGAGTATTGTTGCTTAGCTTTGTTACATTCATTACAGAGCTTGATCATTTGAACTTGTATATACATGGTTCGACTAGAACATGAATTCATGCTTGGCATTGCTCTATTGTGCATTGTTATGCCACTTCATGTTAGCTGCATGCATCACCTTAGCATATCCCTTCTTGCCACTTTGGTTTGACATTTCTGAAACTGATTTTGTCGAGTGCCGACTTGCCTTGTGCATTCATTGTTCCATACTGGTTTGACTTGAGCATATTGCATTGACCCTTGCATGTTGACCGTGCTTGCATACATTTGGGCTGATTTGCATGACCATGGCTCGACCATGTTTTGCATTGATATTTGAGTGATGCACTGAGTTGAGATGGTCCACGTGGCTACTCCTCAGTTGCACACTGAATTGGCATGGCAATGCACATGTGTGTGTGTGTATATATATATACATACACACACACACACGTGTGTATATTCAACCATTCAGAAAATATTCTTCTCCCTGCATTGAAATATTTTGTATATACACCGACTGCCTTATAGTATTTACAGTGTATCACTGTGAATATCACAAGCTGTCTAGACACAGTTGGATAAATTGATAAATCAGATCGAGTCATGGAAAATGATGAGAAACACACCAGAAATCTGAGGCAAATAAAATTTTAAAAATAAAATTTATATTTGCATGTATATAGTTTTATTTCCATTGCAGTGTACTTTGTGTGTGTGTTTCATGTGACAGATATGAAGATGATGACTGGACTGACAGTGACTAGACTGACTGAGAAATGTGAAGACAGAAAATCGAAGACAGTGAATGAAACAGTATCAGTAAATGTGTCTGTATATGAAAGCGAAAATGTATGTATATATGATTTGTATAGACAGAGTGGTTGTATGAGTGTTGCAGAGAGAAATGTACTGATATTTGTAATAAACAAGTTGAAATAAAATATTATTTTATTGTGTTCAAACGAATTTGTCTATCGTATTCAGTTTATATACAAGTATAATTTCATGTGAAGTGTTTAAATAGTGGAGTTATAAATAGTTGTACTGTTTGAATATTTGAAATAAAATATTTATATCTAAACAAAATACTGTGTAAATATCTGAATGTCTGTACAGTCGTATTCTATTTAAATATAAATATTATATTCTTGTCTGTGATGAATATATAGAATAGTACAGTAACAAACACATTTAAAATAATATTTATTTGGTTGTTATCATCAAACAAAAAACATATAATTGTGTATACAACTACGTTATATACAACACAAACAACCTCTCTCAAAGCCAATAGAGCATAGTTTATTGCGAGGCAGTAAAGCACAACTACCTTCAATAGGAAACGCCATATCTAAAACCTGAAAAGCTGCAAACTGTTGTGTTTGCCTTGATGGAGCAAAGGCAGGGTCAAAAACAACCAAATCTGTAGTAACAGCAGCCGAAAGCCCTACCTGCAAGTCACGAGCAACAACAGAAACATGTGTAGTGCAGAGGTGATGAAATCCTCTACCATAATATCGGCAAATGCAAGTTCCTTACCTGCAACACCAGTGGAGAGAATCTCTGAGGTTACAGCCGATCTAGAGATAACAATTGGAGCCAACCGAACTTTACTCTTCGACGACGATAGCGAGATCGTGGACGACGATAGCGAGATCGTGTCTATACCAAACCTGCCTATAATCGCCTCAACACAGCATTGGTTCTCCCTAAAAGAAAAAGCCACGGCGGTTTTAGGCGATGAGGTAGTCAACTCCTCACCACCCAATGACACCACTTCATAAATCACAGAAATATGGACTGAACAAACCCCCACGATTAACTGAGCCCACATAAAATTCAGACACACATAAGATCGGCGAAGCTTTAGAGCCCTTGAATCGCAAACGAGGTGCAAAGGAGGTGATCAAGTCCTCCTCGACTTGTCTGCGAATTTCAGGAAGCATAGCCGCAGATCTTTCCACCGACAGTCTCAGTTCAGTCAGAGGTGGAAGTGAAGTCGAAGCTCTGGTGAATCAAGGCACCAATTCCATAAAAAGCTCATCCATAACTAAGAACCGATTATGGGAGAAGGCAGTAAAATCCCCTTGATCTCACACAAAAACCAACATGGAGGACGATCTCGACAGAGCCACATCAAAGTAACCAATAGTCAGTGCTTCCAGAGAAGCTCTAATGATTTCCAGAGGTGGACGGCGGCTCGAAAAAGTACCTTTAAGAACGAAATTGCAACTACAATCGGCCATAGCCGAACCCTAGAAAATAGGGCAATCACTAGCTAAGAAGAAATATTGAAATAAAGGGGAAGCAGGAGACGAGAGGAATCAGAGATCGATAAGAAGTAGATGAGGAAATCACGATTAGCTTAGGAGCGCTTTACCATTTTTTTGACCGTTGGTATTATTTACGGGGATATATGACTGGTTTATATGGGTTAGGGAGTTGGAATTGGATGGGTGACGTATGGTTGATGATATATCTTTGTTCAACAAATTCGAGGTGTTGAGATAGTATGAGGATAGAGAAAGAATAATGCAAGTGGGATTAGGAATGCTTTATCTGGTTTAAGGTATGGCTATGTTGAGAAAGCTGATGAATGTAAGGTATTGTTAGATAATGAAGTATATGGTGACAACAGTGTGATTAATGAAAGTGCTTTAGAGATGGATAGTAGAGTAAAGGACAATCGCATGAAATTGGCTAGGAAGAATTTTGTTTGAAGGAGATTGTTTACCTTAAAAAACAAGAAAAATGCAGGAAACAGGAAGTATAAAGATAGTGCAATTATGTGGAGGAGTAACTATAATATATCTGATGGCATGCTAAATAATGAAGGGAGTTGCATGTTGAATCACGATGATATGGTTAATAAGGCCTATTTATTTTCCAAATCTGTAATAATACAATGTGGAAATTTGAACTTGGGTAAAAAGTGTGAGTGTAACACCCCACATCCTTTAGTGTCACTCACAAAGGGAATGCACTAAGTTCTGTGGAGCATTTAGGGTAAAAGATGCAGATAAATTACAAGACAAACAAAATTAAAACAGCGGAAAATAAAACTTTATTTTATTGATAAAATAGTTTGTACAACAATTGTTTTCCAATATCAGAGTATCATCAGTCTTACAAAATAAAGAAGAATAAAATTACATTTATATTCCCCAATGTAGCATAAGCCAGCCATAGCAGCAGAAAAAGAGAGTCCAAAGCACTTTGTCAAAGAATCTTCGAGCTTGGGAAGAGTGACGGTCCAATCTAACCTGAGCTATACTATTCCCTCCTTAACTACCTGGGGGGGAAACGGAAGAAAAGAAGACGAAAGAAAACTGGGTCAGACATAAAGTCTGGTAAGTTCAGTTACTTCTAGCATGTGAATAAGGAAAAACATAACGACATGAATTAACTAAATACAAGACAATACCATGATGATAGGGCCAACAAGATAGGATAAGATTAACACAAGATATGCTAAGACAAGATAAATTGGATAAGCTTTAATACTTTCTCCGCTTTGCTATTAACCTGTTATTATGGTTTCTATGTCTCTGCACCACCTATCTAGTGTCCCAACTAGTAATCTGTCTAAAATGATAACGCGATCCCAATCCCAGTAATTGTGGTTGCCTTTAGGCGTACATTTATTACCTAGATCTAATCTAGGGTTTTATATCAAAGTACTTCCTAGATTCCACTCGGGTTTACGCGGCTTATCTAATGCTTCACAGATTCAGGGTTTATGCCACCTAGGTCCAACTAGGGATTACGCTACCTGTCGAACGATGCCCATAGTCTAGGGCACACTACCTAGAGCGGTATATGTTCCTAGACTTTCCCCACGTATGTGTCGTGAATAGTTATCGCTGTCTAGATGCACATGTCCTCTATATGTGCGACCCAAGTCCCGTGGCAGGGCAAATCAAGAAACACGGAACTCGGTCGGGAGCTTTAAGTTATCTGCCGATGCAGATGCTAAGGTCTGTTTTTTTCCAGTGGCTATGGTCCCACTTGACCCCTCCCTCAACTATTGAAAGGAACATCTTGAGAAATGAGAACTATACGCAGGCCCTCTTTGCCCCACTAACCTATGGTCATCCGCACCCATAACTAGATAGCAAGTATATGGTCTGTTGGAGTTCTCCGCCTTTCCGCTTCACGTATCTCGATTGACTCAAGATGGTAGGTAGACGACGAGTTGCTATCATAGGGCTACTGGTCTCGTCGAATCACGCTGGTCCATCCTAGTCTTTAGGTTGCCTTATATTGCAACCAAGGCATACCCTTGGTTCTTCTAACGCAGACCTTAACCTCTGTGAGCCCAGGCAGATCATCTGCAACCTCACAGAGGCATACCAAGAGTACCCTCACGTCCCCTCGAAGCCGCGTGCTTCGTCCCCCAGTTCGTTGGAGCCTTCTTTAAGATCAGATGGACGTTCGCTCCTTCTCGTGTCGTACTAAGGTTTACTACTTAGTTGCCTTAACTAAGGTTTACTACTTAGTCCCCGAACCATCGTTTTCTTAACTAAGGTTTACAACTTAGTCCTTTTAACTAAGGTTTACTACTTAGTTCTCTTTCTCGTCAAGTTGGATTGGTTAAGTGTCATTAGTCGATACAAGTTAACTTAACATATTCATTTGTTATGTTAAACTGGTTAAGTGTTACCAGTAATTCACGTTGACTTAACCCTACCAGCATCAAGTTATATTGGTTAAGTATTTACTTAACCCTACCCATTCATCTTGTATTGGTTAAGTGTTCCTTTTTAACTTAACCTTGCCTATCTGTTTTAACTATCATGTTATAACGGTTAAGTGTTCCCTTAGTTAACTTAACCCTAACATTGGTTTGATTAACATGTTCTAATGGTTAAGTATTGTCCCTTCATGTTTTTAACTTAACCCTATTCATTTATCACACTCTGATGGTTAAGTGTTCAAGCTTACTTAACCCTACGGTCTAGTCCAGCTAACATATTAAATTGGCTAAGTGTATTAAATTTACTTAACCCCAACCTCTAGTCTAGTTAGCATGTTAAATTGGCTAAGTGTGTTAACTTTACTTATCCCCAACCTCTAGTCTAGTTAACATGTTAAATTGGCTAAGTGTATTGAATTTACTTAACCCCCACTTTCTAGTCTGGTTAACATATTAAATTGGCTAAGTGTTTTTCTTAGTTACTTAACCCCTACAAATCTTGTCTTGTTACCATGTTAAGTTGGTTAAGTGTTCTAGTTAACTTAACCCTATCGTTCTAACTTAACTGTGTTAAGTTGGTTAAGTGTTCTTATGGACTTAACCCTCCCATTCTAGCTTAACTTTAATTGTCTTATTAAAGCACCAGCCACTCACATTAAACAGGTATTGTTGTGGTTGCCGGTATGCCGGTTGGTTCCGGGCAGTCTTACGCCACAACTCAGTATAACCTCGGGCCTTTATCGGGCTCAATGCCTTAACCTCCCACATTGGATAGGTATTGTTGTGATCACTGGACAGCCGGGCGGGTCTGGGCAGGTTTACATCACAACTCAATCCAACCTCGGGTTAAGCATGTTCGTATTGTCAAAATTTACTTTTCTCATTTAGGATAAATTCTATAAGTAAATTTTCCCTAATTTACTTATTCCATTATTACTCTTTTAATGTACATTGTCAACATTTATTATTATGGCCCATTTTCCCTATATATCATATTTATAGTTTTTGGTATGTAAATTATACCAAATTAAGTGTCACTAACCATGATTATTCTAAACATGACAATTACTCACAATTATGACTAAATTCAAAATTTGTGCTAATATACTTATTATGCCAAATTAACTTTAATTGACCCAATTCTGATTTAACATCCTAATTTACAGTTTATGGCAAGACTGTAAATTATCTCCGGGCTAAATGGTTGAAAATTATCAAACAAATAAACAAACAACACAAAAATCAATCAATTAGTGAATTATCGTTTCAAATTCATAATTTTGATATATATACAAAAATCATGTTTTTGATGCCAATCCACAACAAATAATCCTATCTATATAAGTTTTGGTTCTCACACCAATCTAATGGAAATATGTAGAAATCACACCTTCGGAACACGAACATAAATATTGATAATGCGGCCGCATTACCAGAATTATCTCCGGGCGACTAGAGTGTGATCCTATATCTATCCAGTATATTAAAACTTCGAATATACGTTCATGACGCGTATACGCGAAATCTTTATATACTCGATTGTCCAAATTCAAAATAAATAAATAATCAAATACGTATAAAATGGTTTAAATTTTAAAACAAAATTGTTTTCATCTGAAAAATATACTCTTCACACTCGTTCTAGGATACTACTGATCCTATCTCTAACGAGTCATTCTAATTGGATATTACTAATTCAATATCTGATGAATTCTTTCGTATGGTTCTAATGTGTCTTGTCCTCGAGCTCTGTAAACCAAAGCTCTGATACCACTGTAAGAACCCGTAACTTCCCCGTGAAGGAAAGAGCGGATACTTTGAGAACAACACACAAAAGAACGCAGACGGAAGAACATTTCATTGTTATTACAACAATTCCATCAGATACAAGAATATATAGAGTATAAATGAATAAATAACATTCAATAAATATCAGAGATTTAAATTACATTTAAATACATCGCAACGGAAAATAATACAAAAGCACAACTAGAAGTAATGCACGGATACAGAGCATTCCGAGCATCGTTCCAGCTGTAAATCATGATCCTGTGAATATAAATCTGCAAAACCAAAACTACTAGCTGCCCGTGTCGAAAATAAGGGCACCCAGAGTTTAGGTTAAAACAGTAAACTCCAGGTCAGTCATGTGACTGGTGTGAGAACTAAAACAGTTATTAATCTTTATTTTAAAGTTCGGTAAATCAAGGGACCACGCCGTATAACACGGAATGGGTTTCCTCCCAAGAATACCAGTGCATAAAACAAACAGCGCAATGCTAAATAAAGTAAAATGAAGCTATTATAAGACCCAGGTCCCATCACACAATGCAACGCAAGCTGGAGGATAGGGTTTTTACCTTATAATAGCCAAAGCATGCTTGATACGTTAAAAACACATTATTTGATACTATTATAAGTGTATAGTGTCAAAACAATTTCAATCATAAATATCAATCATAGACGGCATGGGTACCATATATCATGTCGCCATACTAGTTCTACAATTAAAAATGCAATATCACGTATTGGATTTCCGTCATGAGTCGAGGCAAGGGGCAAGCTCCTCTCCGATTCGAGACACTCTAGCAAATGTCTCAGGACCCCACTCTGATCCTTGGATCTTCAGGGTCGGTCCTCACCTAACTTTGGAAGATTAGTTATTCCTGAGCACACGTTTCCCGGTCCTTACATACCTATATCCGAGGCGCCTCGCATTCCAACAACCACACAGGTGAAAAGTATATAAATGTCAGGGCTGGTAGGTCACTGACACCACCCTAGCTAGAAAGAAACGTCGTGCTCTCCCTGCAGTCACTATCCCGTTTTTGACTCATACCGAGGTGTGATCAGGGTCACGAATTCACGTTATACACAAAGCTGCGCCACACAGGTCGTGCTTTTATCATCAACCACAAGACTTTGCTTTTCAACAGAAGCCTTGATCAATTGCCACTTACGCGTGCCACAATGGCAATTCACTCCATGCGACTGATGTCCATCGATATACAACCTCTGAGCTCGTACGTCTCAGATAAGGGCGTTAAGCAAGAGAATAAATTCTCCGCCACCAAACAGATGTATATTTAATAGAGATCAATCAACACAGAATAAAATCCAATGTCAGACACACAATCCATTTACAAGTTCGTTCTGGGTCTGAACGAAACCGGAGGCACTTTCCTCGCATATCCATCCATCTCCAAGTACGTCTGGACGATCACCAACTGATTCCCTCATCTAGGGTGTACAGCCCAATCAAGATCATCAGTAATCACCCAAACGATGTGAAGACTTCCGGTCTTCGACCACCGTCTTCATTTTCGACTTATCGTCGAATCAGTTATTCAGAATGGGTATAACCCGGCCTTTCTGAATAACCCACGTATAGAATAAAAAAATGTTACACAAACACAACGAACGCCTCATTCCAATTCAGAATGTTCTTTTATTCACAAAATCACATTCTTAGGTAATAGGTTCCCATTAATTTTATCAAAGATAAATTCTTCTAAATTTATTCTTTAATCTTCCTTTGGATATCATTTCAAACCATATTATGGTTTTCCAAACTAGTCGGGATTAGCGAACCACACTAAAGTAATTATTTATTTTATTTCCCAATCCCAACCTATTTATCCCATGGAGAAAACTGGTAATACTCCATCTTTACACCACGGTGCTGTCGGTAAAATTAATTATCATTTCACGTTCAAATCTAATTAAAGATTTAACAATCGCTTTGGAGCAAAACTGGTGGTACTCCATTCTCGATCACCTTTCAGATTTGATAATTTAAATTATCAATTCACATTTTAATCTAATTAAAGATTCATTAAAACTCTACTTAGTTTTAATCTTTTCAAAAATCAATATCCTGTCTTTAACTGGGCTAAAGAACCAATGTCATCTAAAGCACGATTCACGATAAACCCAAAATCACATTCTATTATTAATCGGGTTAAAGAACAGGTGTTGTTCAAAACACCGTTCACGATAAACCCAAAAACCAATTCAAATTCAATTCCAATTAAATATTATTTAATTGATATACTTCATTAAATCTAAATAGAAAGATTTAATCTTTTTCTCTATTGGGCTTAAGAACAGTGTTAATGAAGACACCATTCACGACAAACCCAAATCACATTTGATATTAAATACAAGGCTCTGAATAGAAAATATACCGGCTTATATTCAATATCAAATCCTGAAACCAACAAATATCGTATTGGAAATAACGATATAAAATATATCTTTCAAATTCCCATAACAATATCTGTATAGTCACGAAATCCAACATCGAAATATTCCGAAGATAATTTCGATTCAGCTCCAGTCCAATTCACGTATTGGGATTATTGATTATTTTTAAAATCACTTTAAAATTCAATTTATTTATTTTAAAAATAAATTGATTTTAATTCTAGTTCAAAACTAGTTCATTTCGATAAAAATCTATATTTATCATTTCAAATGTGGAGTTTTTCATCCCAGTTCTTTCCAATTCACATATTATGATTTTACACAAATTATTAATATTTTTAATAATTTTATCAAGGCCCGTACAGTCAATTTCCAACATCGGCCATCGAACTGCACTTACAGCGACCTTTTCTGAAATTGATTTGGGCATAATTCCAAATCCAACCGTTAGATTTCAAATTTCTAATATTCATTGGAAAGCTCTTTTCGATACGAACCCAACGATTCCAGTTTTAGGAGAATCCGACGGTCGGATCTCCCGCAACGTCAATTCGAAGTCAATGGTCGAAATTCATGAACTGCCGCGGCGCGGCGCGTTCTATTCAGGCCATTATATATATAATATATATATATTATATATATTTCGTCGATTTCCTTTTTAAAATGTATTTAATAAATCGTTTTAAATTCGTTTTCAAAACCATTTCAACTCTATATTCAATTTCAAATCAAAATTGAATATTTCATATCATTACTATATAAATGATAATATTTTCAAAACGTTATATTTCGAAATCACTACCTTTTCTGTATTCATTATAAAAACGAATATAATCGATATAAATATCGTTCACGTCAAAATAGCGCAACTCTAATCAACACGGCTTTATATATTTCAATAAATTCGTTATTCTATTCAACAAATGAATATTTATTTTATTCAACACATGAATCTATATTTTTTTCAACACATGACTAATTTCAACACATGAGTACTGTCAACACACAACTATTTTTGTTATGTAAAATATTTTATAAAATTATGGTATCTATCGTTTGATTTTTAATTAGACTCCACCGTGAAGTAGATTCTAATTTTAAATATGATAAAGATGTAAATTTTATTGTTAAAATATTTTACTCAACACATGAATAATTTCAACACATGAACATCGTTAACGCATGACTATTTTTATATTCAACATATTAATTTTCTTTTATAATATTCATTATTTTCCCGATTGGAATGAGGCCTAATCAATTACCATATAACGTTAATTATATGGATTCCATACAACACATGTATATAATAATAACGATGAATAATCAACCATCATACAAAGTGCATTCTACACTGTATAAGCATCGAATATAAATATTTAACGCTTATAACAGTCTGTCAATCAATCGATCGACATACAACTAAACAATCGGGATTAGTGTACATAAATATCACCCCAATACCCGTGTGGGGTTTCAAACAATCAAACACAGATTTTATTCGTGCAGTTGGGCGATATGTAAAATTTATCGTCCCAATCAATATCAGTCAAATCAGTGTATATAAACAAATCGGCCGATTTGTTTATAAATATTTATTCACATTCACGTTAAAAATTATATTTTTAACGATAAAATATTTTTAACTATATAAATATTTTATTTCCTTTCAACACAAGAATATTTTATTATTTAATCATTCCACAACACAATCAATTTTCACAACACATCAATCAAACAAACAAGCCGTCCATGGTCTGTGGACGACGGGTGTCGGGTGCTGCTAAGCACCGTCTGCATCCTAGTATATATATATATGACTAGAAAAAGAGATTGAAGAGTGAGAAATTCTCACCAACTAGCTAATCCAATACCACGACTCTTCATATGTAGAAGTCTTCGTCGTTCTCGCCTTTTGTCACTTTCGTTGCCCGTAACCACTACATATATAAAAATCACATTTTTATATTGTTGCTATGTACATAAAAATCATATTTTTATTATCACTCCATATGGATAAAAATTCTATTTTTACATTGTTACTATATAGATAAAAATTCTATTTTTACATTGTTACTATATAGATAAAAATTCTAATTTTATCACGCTATTCTCTATATAAAGATTTCGCCTTTTCAAATATAAAGATTATATTTTTATATTCTCTATTATATAGAAATTTTATTTTCAATACACTACTTATATAAAAATAGTATTTTTATATCTTCTATAAATTAAAAATCTAATTTTTATCCTTTCTAAACTATAAAAATTATAGTTTTAACCTTTGTATAATATAAAAATTATATCTTTACTCTTTCTATATTATAAAAATTATATTTTTAGTCCGCTACCTATATGAAAATCGAATTTTTACTCTATTAAAAATCCAATCTTTACTCGCTATTCTTATATATTAAAAATCAATTTTTTTCTACTATGTTTTCTATAAAAAGAAATTTTCAGATTTAAACTATGTTTTTATATAAAAAAAAAACTTACTTTAAATCCATCTTTCTGCTCGAATTGATGTTGCCGCCTGACTGAATGGAGCGACAGTGGGTGAACAATGAAGGCGCAGTGGACTTTGAGATGCCCTGCGCGATGGCGTTGCCTGCGATCTTCGAGCGGAGGAGGATCGAGGAGAGCAGGGGAAGGCGGATGGTCGGAGGTGGCGTTGTGGGTGGCGGCGGATCTGGGTCAGAGGGGGGTGCGCGGTTTTCTGATTCGGGCTAGGGTTGGGCATCGAACAAAAAGGAGGGAGAGAGAATCGAAGAGGTGGCGTGGAGGAGGAGGGGGGCGGCACCGGCGCTCGACAGTGGGAGGGGGTCTCACCTCTGGCGGCGCGGCTGAAGGGGGAGGGCTCGATCGTGGGCAGGCGCGATTTTTTAATTATTATTATTTTCGTTCAACTGAAATGAGAGAGGGAGGTGAGAGATAAAATGAGGTTTTATAATTTATTTATTATTTTATTCTATTTTAATTCAAACTAGGTTGACTTTTAATGCGATCTCCAACCGAGGCCCAACGACTGTCGCCCCTAGCTAATTACCCCCATTCCAAACACAATGGGATATGTATCGCAGGCTGATTCGACTATTTCTATCAGATTTCGTCAAAATCAAAATATAACTCTATATATTGAATTTGAACGCACATTTCAATTTACTGGGGTCACATACGAACTCTAAAAATTCCAAAAAAATATTTTCTAACTTCGTATTGACGATACGGTCCTAACAAAACTAGTTTCGTCGAATTCTGAGACCGTTGGAAAAATGGCCGTTTTCCAGTCGATTAAAATCAACTGAAACTGGTCAAATGCGTTTTCCTTTGCCACACTCACATATTGATTCGAAAAATTATGAAAATTGGAATCTAGAAATAACTTGACATCACGGATCCAACAAAAGTGGTTTCGTCGAAATCCGAGGTTGTTTGCAAAATGACTATTTTTAAGGGCCAGAATTCCATAGTGACTATTCTGAAAATTCAACTGGACATATCTTTTTATCCCCGCTATGAAATTTCAATTTTTCGGATTCGTTGGAAAGATATTCACAATTAGATCCTATTATTTTTGGCTTGCTAAAATACGGTTTATTTTGCACCCGGTATGTTCAATTGAAATTTGAAATCGAATTATCGAACTACCACGCCATTTTCAATTCCTTTTATAATTATAAATAATTATTTATATTCTAACGACGACGTATATAAATGCATACGTTCTATTTCCATTCAAAATAAATTTCTCGTCGTTTTATTTAAAATAATTCATTTTAAATAATCAAAAATCGCTATAATTGCCAAAATAAAAATTTTAAACTGGCTCGCATTTCCGGGTTATTACAATCTCCCCCACTTAAAACTTTTCGTCCCCAAAAAGGAACAAAGCCAGAAGTTATTTAATAAATCAACTCAACTTCCATTATTTTGATTACGGCTTAAGTTCTTCAACTTTCCAGTTTCTAAGAACTTTTCAGAATTTTCAAAAATTTGGCTAACAACCTAAATTTTCGAAAAATTTCGCCATAACCTCCCCTGCACCGGGAAAATCCTGAAATTGCCATACAGGCCTTCTGATCTCAAAAAGAAAAAGCCAATCGGCTCATAAAATCATCATCACCCAAACAAAATAGTAAATTATGGTAAACATGTACCTATTTGTCGGGCAAACAAATTTTAATCTTCTGCTCTAGCCTCCTTGCTATGACCTGTTCAATGTAAGTACATATATATGCAAGCAAATGCGACTAATTTCCAATACAGTTCAATATTTGATACAATTAGGCTAAATGGTTGAAAATTATCAAACAAATAAACAAATAACACAAACATCAATCGATTAGTGAATTATTGTTTCAAATTCATAATTTTGATATATAAATACAAAAATCATGTTTTTAATGCCAATCCACAACAAATAATCCTATCTATATAAGTTTTGGTTCTCACACCAGTATAATGGAAATATGTATAAATCACACCTTCGGAACATGAACATAAATATTGATAATGCGGCCGCATTACCAGAATTATCTCCGGGCGACTAGAGTGTGATTTTATATCTATCCAGTGTATTAAAACTTCGAATATACGTTCATGACGCGTATACGCGAAATCTTTATATACTCGATTGTCCAAATTCAAAATAAATAAATAATCAAATACGTATAAAATGGTTTAAATTTTAAAACAAAATTGTTTTCATCTGAAAAATATACTCTTCACACTCGTTCTAGGATACTACTGATCCTATCTCTAACGAGTCATTCTAATTGGATATTACTAATTCAATATCTGATGAATTCTTTCGTATGGTTCTAATGTGTCTTGTCCTCGAGCTTTGTAAACCAAAGCTCTAATACCACTGTAAGAACTCGTAACTTCCCCGTGAAGGAAAGAGCGGATATTTTGAGAATAACACACAAAAGAACGCAGATGGAAGAACATTTCATTGTTATTACAACAATTCCATCAGATACAAGAATATACAGAGTATAAATGAATAAATTACATTCAATAAATATCAGAGATTTAAATTACATTTAAATACATCGCAGCGGAAAATAATACAAAAGCACAACTATAAGTAATGCACGGATACAGAGCTTTCCGAGCATCGTTCCAGCTGTAAATCAGGATTATGTGAATATAAATCTGCAAAACCAAAACTACTAGTTGCCCGTGTCGAAAATAAGGGCACCCAGAGTTTAGGTTAAAACAATAAACTCCAGGTCAGTCATGTGACTGGTGTGAGAACTAAAACAGTTATTAATCTTTAGTTTAAAGTTCGGTAAATCAAGGGACCACGCCGTATAACACGGAACGGGTTTCCTCCCAAGAATACCAGTGCATAAAACAAACAGCGCAATGCTAAATAAAGTAAAATGAAGCTATTATAAGACCCAGGTCCCATCACACAATGCAACGCAAGCCGTAGGATAGAGTTTTTACCTTATAATAGCCAAAGCATGCTTGATACGTTAAAAACACATTATTTGATACTATTATAAGTGTATAGTGTCAAAACAATTTCAATCATAAATATCAATCATAGACGGCATGGGTACTATATATCATGTCGCCATACTAGTTCTACAATTAAAACCGCAATATCACGTATTGGAAATTGGATTTCCATCATGAGTCGAGGCAAGGGGCAAGCTCCTCTCCGATTCGAGACACTCTAGCAAATGTCTCAAGACCCCACTCTGATCCTCGGATCTTCAGGGCTGGTCCTCACCTAACTTTGGAGGATTAGTTATTCCTGAGCACACGTTTCCCGGTCCTTACAGACCTATATCCGAGGCGCCTCGCATTCCAACAACCACACAGGTGAAAAGTATATAAATGTCAGGGCTGGTAGGTCACTGACACCACCCTAGCTAGAAAGAAACGTCGTGCTCTCCCTGCAGTCACTATCCCGTTTTTGACTCATACCGAGTTGTGAGGCTCGCGAATTCACGTTATACACAAAGCTGCGCCACACAGGCCGGGCTTTGATCATCAACCACAAGACTTTGCTTTTCAACAGAAGCCTTGATCAACTGCCACTTACGCGTGCCACACTGACAATTCACTCCATGCGACTGATGTCCATCGATATACAACCTCTGAGCTCGTACGTATCAAAGAAGGGCGTTAAGCAAGAGAATAAATTCTCCGCCGCCAAACAGATGTATATTTAATAGAGATCAATCAACACAGAATAAAATCCAATGTCAGACACACAATCCATTTACAAGTTCGTTCTGGGTCTGAACGAAACCGGAGGCACTTTCCTTGCATATCCATCCATCTCCAAGTACGTCTGACGATCACCAACTGTTTCCCTCATCTAGGGTGTACAGCCCAATCAAGATCATCAGTAATCACCCAAACGATGTGAAGACTTCCGGTCTTCGACCACCGTCTTCATCTTCGAATTATCGCCGAATCGGTTATTCAGAATGGGTATAACCCGGCCTTTCTGAATAACCCACGTATAGAATAAACAAATGTTACACAAACACAACGAACACCTCATTGTAATTCAGAATGTTCTTTTATTCACAAAATCACATTTTTAGGGAATAGGTTCCCATTAATTTTATCAAAGATAAATTCTTCTAAATTTATTCTTTAATCTTCCTTTGGATATCATTTCAAACCATATTATGGTTTTCCAAACTAGTCGGGATTAGCGAACCACACCGAAGTAATTATTTATTTTATTTCCCAATCCCAACCTATTTATCCCATGGAGAAAATTGGTAATACTCCATCTCTAACACCACGGTGCTGTCGGTAAAATTAATTACCATTTCACGTTCAAATCTAATTAAAGATTTAACTATCGCTTTGGAGCAAAACTGGTGGTACTCCATTCTCGATCACCTTTCAGATTTGATAATTTAAATTATCAATTCACATTTTAATCTAATTAAAGATTCATTAAAACTCTACTTAGTTTTAATCTTTTCAAAAATCAATATCCTGTCTTTAACTGGGCTAAAGAACCAATGTCATCTAAAACACGATTCACGATAAACCCAAAATCACATTCTATTGTTAATCAGGTTAAAGAACAGGTGTTGTTCAAAACATCGTTCACGATAAACCAAAAAACCAATTCAAATTCAATTCCAATTAAATATTATTTAATTGATACACTTCATTAAATCTAAATAGAAAGATTTAATCTTTTTCTCTATTGGGCTTAAGAACAGTGTTAATGAAGACACCATTCACGACAAACCCAAATCACATTTGATATTAAATACAAGGCTCTGAATAGAAAATATACCGGCTTATATTCAATATCAAATCCTGAAACCAACAAATATCGTATTGGAAATAACGATATAAAATATATCTTTCAAATTCCCATAACAATATCTGTATAGTCACGAAATCCAACATCGAAATATTCCGAAGATAATTTCGATTCAGCTCCAGTCCAATTCACGTATTGGGAATATTGATTATTTTTAAAATCACTTTCAAATTCAATTTATTTATTTTAAAAATAAATTGATTTTAATTCTAGTTCAAAACTAGTTCACTTCGATAAATAACTATTTTTATCATTTCAAATGTGAAGTTTTTCATCCCAGTTCTTTCCAATTCACATATTATGATTTTACACAAATTATTAATATTTTTAATAATTTTATCAAGGCCCGTACAGTCGATTTCCAACAACGGCCATCGAACTGCACTTACAACGACCTTTTCTGAAATTGATTTGGACATAATTTCAAATCCAACCGTTAGATTTCAAATTTCTAATATTCATTGGAAGGCTCTTTTCGATACGAACCCAACGGTTCCGGTTTTAGGAGAATCCGACGGTCGGATCTCCCGCAACGTCAATTCGAAGTCAATGGTCGAAATTCACGAACTGCTGCGGCGCGACGCGTTCTATTCAGGCCATTATATATATAATATATATATATATATATATATATATTATATATTTCATCGATTTCCTTTTTAAAACGTATTTAATAAATCGTTTTAAATTCGTTTTCAAAACCATTTCAACTCTATATTCAATTTCAAATCAAAATTGAATATTTCATATCATTACAATATAAATGATAATATTTTCAAAACGTTATATTTCGAAATCACTACCTTTTCTATATTCATTATAAAAACGAATATAATCGATATAAATATCGTTCACGTCAAAATAGCGCAACTCTAATCAACATGGCTTTATATATTTCAATAAATTCGTTATTCTATTCAACAAATGAATATTTATTCTATTCAACACATGAATCTATATTTCTTTCAACACATGACTAATTTCAACACATGAGTACTGTCAACACACAACTATTTTTGTTATGTAAAATATTTTATAAAATTATGGTATCTATCGTTTGATTTTTAATTAGACTCCACCGTGAAGTAGATTCTAATTTTAAATATGATAAAGATGTAAATTTTATTGTTAAAATATTTTGCTCAACACATGAACATCGTCAACACATGACTATTTTTATATTCAACACATGAATTTTCTTTTATAATATTCATTATTTTCCCGATTGGAATGAGGCCCAATCAATTACCATATAACGTTAATTATATGGATTCCATACAACACATGTATATAATAACAACGATGAATAATCAACCGTCATCCAAAGTGCATTCTACACTGTATAAGCATCGAATATAAATATTTAACGCTTATAACAGTCTGTCAATCAATCGATCGACATACAACTAAACAATCGGGATTAGTGTACGTCAAATGTCATCCCAATACCCGTGTGGGGTTTCAAACAATAACACACAGATTTTATTCGTGCAGTTGGGCGATGTGTAAAATTTATCGTCCCAATCAATATAAGTCAAATCGGTGTATATAAACAAATCGACCGATTTGTTTATAAATATTTATTTATTCACATTCACGTTAAAAATTATATTTTTAATGATAAAATATTTTTAACTATATAAATATTTTATTTCCTTTCAACACAAGAATATTTTATTATTTAATCATTCCACAACACAATCAATTTTCACAACACATCAATCAAACAAACAAGCCGTCCATGGCCTGTGGACGACGGGTGTCGGGTGCTACTAAGCACCGTCTGCATCCTAGTATATATATAACTAGAAAAAGAGATTGAAGAGTGAGAAATTCTCACCAACTAGCTAATCCAATACCACGACTCTTCATATGTAGAAGTCTTCGTCGTTCTCGCTTTTGTCACTTTCGTTGCCCATAGCCACTACATATATAAAAATCACATTTTTATATTGTTGCTATGTATATAAACATCATATTTTTATTATCACTCCATATGGATAAAAATTCTATTTTTACATTGTTACTATATAGATAAAAATTCTATTTTTACATTGTTACTATATAGATAAAAATTATAATTTTATCACGCTATTCTCTATATAAAGATTTCGCCTTTTCAAATATAAAGATTATATTTTTATATTCTCTATTATATAGAAATTTTATTTTCAATACACTACTTATATAAAAATAGTATTTTTATATCTTCTATAAATTAAAAATCGAATTTTTATCCTTTCTAAACTATAAAAATTATAGTTTTAACCTTTGTATAATATAAAAATTATATCTTTACTCTTTCTATATTATAAAAATTATATTTTTAGTCCGCTACCTATATGAAAATCGAATTTTTACTCTATTAAAAATCCAATCTTTACTCGCTATTCTTATATATTAAAAATCAATTTTTTTTCTACTATGTTTTCTATAAAAAGAAATTTTCAGATTTAAACTATGTTTTTATATATAAAAAAAACTTACTTTAAATCCATCTTTCTGCTCGAATTGATGTTG
The DNA here is from genome assembly GCA_030737875.1 of Allium sativum. NCBI lineage: Eukaryota > Viridiplantae > Streptophyta > Magnoliopsida > Asparagales > Amaryllidaceae > Allium > Allium sativum. Next base: position 490,154,314 of record CM060913.1, read on the forward strand.
CCGCCTGACTGAATGGAGCGACAGTGGGTGAACAATGAAGGCGCAGTGGACTTTGAGATGCCCTGCGCGATGGCATTGCCTGCGATCTTCGAGCGGAGGAAGATCGAGGAGAGCAGGGGAAGGCGGATGGTCGGAGGTGGCGCTGTGGGTGGCGGCGGATCTGGGTAAGAGGGGGTGCGCGGTTTTCTAATTCGGGCTAGGGTTGGGCATCGAACAAAAAGGAGGGAGAGAGAATCAAAGAGGTGGCGTGGAGGAGGAGGGGGGCGGCACTGGCGCTCGACGGTTGGAGGGGGCCTCACCTCTAGCGGCGCGGCTGAAGGGGGAGGGCTCGATCGTGGGCAGGCGCGATTTTTTAATTATTATTTTTTTCGTTCAACTGAAATGAGAGAGGGAGGTGAGAGATAAAAGGAGGTTTTATAATTTATTTGTTATTTTATTCTATTTTAATTCAAACTAGGTTGACTTTTAATGCAATCTCCAACCAAGGCCCAACGACTGTCGCCCCCAGCTAATTACCCTCATTCCGAACACAATGGGATATGTATCAAAGGCTGATTCGACTGTTTCGATCAGTTTTCATCAAAATCAAAATATAACTCTATATATTGAATTTGAACGCACATTTCAATTTACTGGGGTCACATACGAACTCTAAAAATTCCAAAAAAATGTTTTCTAGCTTCGTATTGACGATACGGTCCTAACAAAACTAGTTTCGTCGAATTCTGAGACCGTTGGAAAAATGGCCATTTTCCAGTCGATTAAAATCAACTGAAACTGGTCAAACGCGTTTTCCTTTGCCACGCTCACATATTGATTTGAAAAATTATGAAAATTGGAATCTAGCAATAACTTGATATCACGGATCCAACAAAAGTGGTTTCGTCGAAATCCGAGGTCGTTTGCAAAATGGCTATTTTTAAGGGCCAGAATTCCATAGCGACTATTCTGAAAATTCAACTGGACATATCTTTTTATCCCCGCTATGAAATTTCAATTTTTCGGATTCGTTGGAAAGATATTCACAATTAGATCCTATTATTTTTGGTTTCGCTAAAATCCGGTTTATTTTGCACCCAGTACGTTCAATTGAAATTTGAAATCGAATTATCGAACTACCACGCCATTTTCAATTCCTTTTATAATTATAAATAATTATTTATATTCTAACGACGATGTATATAAATATATACGTTCTATTTCCGTTCAAAATAAATTTCTTGTCGTTTTATTTAAAATAATTCATTTTAAATAATCAAAATTCGCTATAATTGCCAAAATAAAAATTTTAAACTGGCTCGCATTTCCGGGTTATTACAATATCCTCGTCTTGATTTATATTTTATTTTAATCTATTTATTTAGATTTAGAGGAAGAAGAAGAAGCCATGTCCATCAAGAATTTCGCAGCATAAGGTTAGAGAAGAATGGTGCAAAGAGAAGGAGACTAGGGGGCTGTTTATATAGGATTGCAAGTTAATTTGAGTCGTCGATGAAGCCAATGTTAATCAAAGCCATCTGTTCTAAAGAGAAACCAATTATGTTCACAATTACTTTCTTAATGTACATTATTAACATTTATTATTAAATTTGTATGCACATTAGATACATCCCCCCTTTACACATTTATTATTAAATTTGTATGCACATTAGATACATCTCCCCTTTACACATTTATTATTAAATTTGTATGCACATTAGATACATCTCCCCTTTACACATTTATTATTAAATTTGTATGCACATTAGATACATCTCCCCTTTACACATTTATTATTAAATTTGTATGCACATTAGATACATCTCCACTTTACACATTTATTATATTAAGCATTGGTTATTCTTAAATTAGTAACTTTAGTGTTAACAGAAATACGGGGTGTTACATTCTCCCCTCCTTAAAGGATTTCGACCCCGAAATCTTCAAGTCAAGAAGAATGTAAATCCTACCATCCAATCATCCATCTACTCAACCATCAAACACAAGCATCCATTGTTCTTAAAAATTTCTAATGCTTGTATGTTCATATGCATAGTGTGTGTACATGTCTTTATCTAATGCAAAATCAGGCGGTCTACTGATTCAGTTGACCTCCTTAATGCAAATCATGTCAGTGCCATGCATCCAATATGTATGCAGATCCTAATGATACATATTATTTCTATATGAATGCACAATCATTCACACAAATGCGACATCCATATGATAACACATTAAGTTCAATTCATAAACAAATACATATATGTAAATGAAATATGAAGGCATCTGAGCTGATCTAGTGCCTAATACGTGTGTATATGCATTCACGAGCAACCACTAGCAACCATTCGCAACCATCAACCATAATATGTTTCAAATACATGTTTACATCCAAAAGGGTTTCTACCTAAGGATCGATGATACGTCCTAGAGGATATACCTTAAAAGCTAGAAATTAGTATGCATAGAATTCCTAAAAAAAAGGAATCAAGGATGTACCCTTAAGAAAAAGGGTATGAGGCGCGTATGCCTTATCTTCAATCTCCCGTATCACGTCTTCTTGAGCTTTACTCAACTGTACCTTAACCGATTCAACTTCACGATTGCGAAGTTTCTTGACCTCCATTTCCAAAATAAACAAATGTCAACCATGATACTGAGTGTATATACTAGGATGATCAGAGGTCTCTCCTCTTAGCTTATCCATCATGCCATAACTATGAGGGTCAAAAGGTCACTACGTACTTTTTACCTCTCTTAAGGTTAGTCCTTCTCTATATAGAGCGCCTGCCACAACTATTCATCTCTCAAGCCAACCATCCTAGTCGAACTCGACATCCCTCAAGTACAAGCCCCAAAGGCCTAAACCAATATCAGACAAGCACCCAAGGAATGTCTCCTCCGAATTTGGACGATATACGTGAGATGATCTAAGCAAAAACAACCAAACACTTGAGCACTAGTTGGGATCTTTTACTATACAACTACTAAGGTGCAGAGACTCAACTATGGAAGAAAATATGAACAAATGCGAAGTGCTAAAACCAAAAGAAAGAGTACAAACAGAAAAGCTAGACTCTTCCAACAGAACTTTACTACCTTTCTTCTAGGTACGCTTAGTGGTGAAAGCATGTACTTGCCCTTCTGAAAATCTTGTCCTTTGTTCTTAATTATATGCCCTATTCTGCCATAGTAAAGATACTTCCTCTTGTCTTAGGTTTTATAATCCCTTCCTCCTTCGTGAGCCAAGTCTACATCCATGAATTCCTCATCCTTGGGTTGTGCTCCTTAGCCAAACTCCTCATCCTCTTTCGTGTGTAATCATGTTGACAAATCTCTCGAAAGCTGCCTCCATCGTACAGAAAACCCTACTAAGCTTGAAAGAAAACTAGCCGCAGGTGAAACTACTACGGTTATAGATGGAAGTCGGGCACTACTTCGCACTTCGATGAGGTAACCTCCCAGAAAGTCAGGAGCCCCAGAGACTCAAAAAAGAAGGGGACAAGAATTCAAACAGAGAATCAGAAGATAGTGTGTATGGCTTTTGAGGAATATGCCTTTAAAACAAAACTTTTCTTTTGAAAATGCTTCTTTTAAAACTGTTTGAAAATAATAATTTTTTTTTCAAATCTTTTATCTGATTCGGTAACCTTCAGCTCTGATACCAAGTGTAACACCCCACATCCTTTAGTGTCACTCACAAAGATAATGCACTAAGTTCTGTGGAGCATTTAGGGTAAAAGATGCAGATAAATTACAAGACAGACAAAATTAAAACAGCGGAAAATAAAACTTTATTTTATTGATAAAATAGTTTGTACAACAATTGTTTTCCAATATCAGAGTATCATCTGTCTTACAAAATAAAGAAGCATAAAATAACATTTATATTCCTCAATGTAGCATAAGCCAGCCATAGCAGCAGAAAAAGAGAGTCCAAAGCACTTTGTCAAAGAATCTTCGAGCTTGGGAAGAGTGACGGTCCAATCTAACCTGAGCTATACTATTCCCTCCTTAACTACCTGGGGGGAAACGGAAGAAAAGAAGACGAAAGAAAACTGGGTCAGACATAAAGTCTGGTAAGTTCAGTTACTTCTAGCATGTGAACAAGGAAAAACAAAACGACATGAATTAACCGAATACAAGACAATACCATGATGATAGGGCCAACAAGATAGGATAAGATTAACACAAGATATGCTAAGACAAGATAAACTGGATATGCTTTAATACTTTCTCCGCTTCGCTATTAACCTGTTATTATGGTTTCTATGTCTCTGCACCACCTATCTAGTGTCCCAACTAGTAATCTGTCTAAAATGATAACGCGATCCCAATCCCAGTAATTGTGGTTGCCTTTAGGCGTACATTTATTATTTATTACCTAGATCTAATCTAGGGTTTTATATCAAAGTACTTCCTAGATTCCACTCGGGTTTACGCGGCTTATCTAATGCTTCACATATTCCGGGTTTATGCCACCTAGGTCCAACTAGGGATTACGCTACCTGTCGAACGATGCCCCTAGTCTAGGGCACACTACCTAGAGCGGTATATGTTCCTAGACTTTCTTCACGTATGTGTCGTGAATCGTTATCGCTGTCTAGATGCACATGTCCTCTACATGTGCGACCCGAGTCCCGTGGCAGGGAAAATCAAGAAACACGGAACTCGGTCGGGAGCTTTAAGTTATCTGCCGATGCAGATGCTAAGGTCTGTTTTTTTCCAGTGGCTATGGTCCCACTTGACCCCTCCCTCAACTATTGAAAGGCAGACCTTGAGAAATGAGAACTATACGCAGGCCCTCTATGTCCCACTAACCTATGACCATCCGCACCCATAACTAGATAGCAAGTATATGGTCTGTTGGAGTTCTCCGCCTTTCCGCTTCACGTATCTCGATTGACTCAAGATGGTAGGTAGACGACGAGTTGCTATCACAGGGCTACTGGTCTCGTTGAATCACGCTGGTCCATCCTAGTCTTTAGGTTGCCTTATATTGCAACCAAGGCATACCCTTGGTTCTTCTAACGCAGACCTTAACCTCTATGAGCCCAGGCGGATCATCTGCAGCCTCACAGAGGGATACCAAGAGTACCCTCACGTCCCCTCGAAGCCGTGTGCTTCGTCCCCCAGTTCGTTGGAGCCTTTTTTAAGATCAGATGGACGTTCGCTCCTTCCCGTGTCGTACTAAGGTTTACTACTTAGTTGCCTTAACTAAGGTTTACTACTTAGTCCCCGAACCGTCGTTTTCTTAACTAAGGTTTACAACTTAGTCCTTTTAACTAAAGTTTACTACTTAGTTCTCTTTCTCGTCAAGTTGCATTGGTTAAGTGTCATTAGTCGATACAAGTTAACTTAACCTATTCATTTGTCATGTTAAACTAGTTAAGTGTTACCAGTAATTCACGTTGACTTAACCCTACCAGCATCAAGTTATATTGGTTAAGTATTTACTTAACCGTACCCATTCATCTTGTATTGGTTAAGTGTTCCTTTTTAACTTAACCTTGCCAATCTGTTTTAACTAACATGTTATAACGGTTAAGTGTTCCCTTAGTTAACTTAACCCTAACATTGGTTTGATTAACATGTTCTAATGGTTAAGTATCGTCCCTTCATGTTTTTAACTTAACCCTATTCATTTATCACACTCTGATGGTTAAGTGTTCAAGCTTACTTAACCCTACGGTCTAGTCCAGCTAACATATTAAATTGGTTAAGTGTATTAAATTTACTTAACCCCAACCTCTAGTCTAGTTAGCATGTTAAATTGGCTAAGTGTATTAACTTTATTTATCCCCAACCTCTAGTCTAGTTAACATGTTAAATTGGCTAAGTGTATTGAATTTACTTAACCCCCACTTTCTAGTCTGGTTAACATATTAAATTGGCTAAGTGTTTTTCTTAGTTACTTGATCCCTACAAATCTTGTCTTGTTACCATGTTAAGTTGGTTAAGTGTTCTAGTTAACTTAACCCTATCGTTCTAACTTAACTGTGTTAAGTTGGTTAAGTGTTCTTATGGACTTAACCCTCCCATTCTAGCTTAACTTTAATTGTCTTATTAAAGCACTAGTCACTCACATTAGACAGGTATTGTTGTGGCTGCCGGTATGCCGGTTAGTTCCGGGCAGTCTTATGCCATAACTCAGTCTAACCTTGGGCCTTTATCGGGCTCAATGCCTTAACCTCCCACATTGGATAGGTATTGTTGTGATCACTGGACAGCCGGGCGGGTCCGGGCAGGTTTACATCACAACTCAATCCAACCTCGGGTTAAGCATGTTCGTATTGTCTAAATTTACTTTTCTCATTTAGGATAAATTCTATAAGTAAATTTTCCCTAATTTACTTATTTCATTATTACTCTTTTAATGTACATTGTCAACATTTATTATTATGGCCCATTTTCCCTATATATCATATTTATAGTTTTTGGTATGTAAATTATACCAAATTAAGTGTCACTAACCATGATTATTCTAAACATGACATTACTCACAATTATGACTAAATTCAAAATTTGTGCTAATATACTTATTATGCCAAATTAACTTTAATTGACCCAATTCTGATTTAACATCCTAATTTACCGTTTATGGTAAGACTAGAATTATTATTCTAGTTTACCGTTTACGCCTAAAGCTTAGCTTACTTGCCAATACTAAATTTAATATGTCAAATTACATATTCCATAATTCATGTCAAATTTTCAAATTTGTGTTCTAATAAACATGCCATAATACATGTTCTAAATTATGTCAATCATAATTATGTTCATATTCCACATTATGCCAATTTCCAAGTTTACAACCATGTTTAAGTCAAATTTATGATTTGCCCAAATCGTATTCCCATCGTTCGTGTAATCGTGATTTCATCCTAGATTGTAGATAAATCTAGATTCGTGGATAAAAAGGGAATGAACCAAAATGACATGAAAAGATAGACATAATGACTGGCAGAAGATGATAATTCACTAATCATAGATCTAAAAAATTACACTGAATAAATTGATTAAAGCATCGAAGGCATATAGATCTGATAATATTATGACATAAAAAGGGTTGAACAAGTAACATAGGTTCAAGTATATGGGTAGATCTAACTTAATAGATAAATTCCCATAATCAAGATCCAAGGATAATTAAGAATAAACTGAATAGATAATCAAATTTAGATCCAATCTCACAGTCATAATCCTAAGCAATAATATCATGTCCATGAATCATAGGTAATTATCCACTATTGTCCTTGTCATAGTCATAGGCATTGGCTTATGCTCCTAGTCAAAGGCTTATGTTCATAGTCAAAGGCTTATGTTCATAGTCAAAGGCTTATGGTTTCGAAGGCCACAGTTCCATAGTCATAATCTTAAGCATTGGCAATTTAGTCACAATGTGTTCTAGGCTATAATCAAGAATCAGATCCAAAGTCATAAACAAGCACAGATTCAATGAAATGATAAGGCATATTTCTTATATTCTTTTAATTTCATGTCACAAATAGAAAAGGTGTTCAAATCTAAAAAGTAACCGACTTACATTGATTGGTTCTAGAAAAGAATAGAAAGATAGCGTTGCTTGAAGCCGTTGAATCTTTACTTGAATCCTAACTTGTTTTGAATCTTCTCTTGAAAGACTTGAGCAGCATATCCTCATCTTGATTTATATTTTATTTTAATCTATTTATTTAGATTTAGAGGAAGAAGAAGAAGAAGAAGCCATTTCCATCAAGAATTTGTGCAGCATAAGGTTAGAGAAGAATGGTGCAAAGAGAAGGAGACTAGGGGACTGTTTATATAGGATTGCAAGTTAATTTGAGCCTTCGATGAAGCCAAGGTTAATCAAAGGCATCCGTTCTAAAGAGATGCCAATTATGTTCACAATTACTTTCTTAATGTACATTATTAACATTTATTATTAAATTTGTATGCACATTAGGTACATCCCCCCTTTACACATTTATTATTGAATTTGTATGCACATTAGATACATCTCCCCTTTACACATTTATTATTAAATTTGTATGCACATTAGATACATTTCCCCTTTACACATTTATTATTAAATTTGTATGCACATTAGATACATCTCCCCTTTACACATTTATTATTAAATTTGTATGCACATTAGATACATCTCCCCTTTACACATATATTATATTAAGCATTGGTTATTCTTAAATTAGTAACTTTAGTGTTAACAGAAATACGGGGTGTTACAGTGATGGTGTTCATGTTGATAAAAAATGATGTTGGTTGAGGTTTAGATAACATATCTGGGGTTATTACGCAAGACACTGCTTCGGTAGATTATGACATGCATGATATTCATGATGATATTCGTGATGGTGTTCTTGTTGATGGAAATGATAATGGAAGAGAGAATACGAGTTCAAACAGAATGTTTTAGATTGATATGCATAGTATTTTTGGCACTGCTTCCATAAATACTGATTTGCATGATACTCATATTATTAGTGTAATTCGTAATGATATTCGGGACGGTGTTCATGATATTCATGATGATGCTAGTTTGAGTATACATAAGAGCCATTTGGGTGACAACAATATGTGTTCTATTTCTAACATAGTTGGTTGTAACATGCAAGATAATCGGGTTATGGCAGTGATGAGAATACATGATAACAGAATGATTGATATATAGGCACATAGTATGAATATTAGGCATATAGGGGTTAGAGACAAATGTAGCAGTTATATGGGGAATGTGGTTTGTTATTCGGGATGTATTGCTGCTAGTCATTTCGGCTTTGTGGATATGTTGAATGGGGATGATAGGAAGGTAGGTGATAGTGAAGACTTCGATTGTTATTCGGGGATATTGGCGTGTGTTAGAGTGTTGGAGTTTAGAAGAATGGTTATCAGATTGTATAGTTTTTCATGTACTACATTTTCAGAGAGGATGGGTATATTGTCTTTTTCATTTGTGCCAGTTCCACATGCAGTAGTATCTCAAGCGTACAGTGTGAAGATGCCAAGGGATATGGATACTTTAGGTGTGATTAGTGTAGTCGATGAGGATATTCTAGTAGTAGAAAGGTTGGGTATTTCTCCTAGCAGTGATGTGGTATATATACATCGACTAGAAGAGGTAGACATAAGAAGATGACTCCTACTAGTGGACTATTTCATCACAGCAACTAGAATTAGATCTATTGCCTCATCATTTCATGGTAGGTTCCTAGATTTGAGTGCTAGTAGTATCACTTCAAATTCGGGCTCAGGTATGAGTTTTTTTGGACAGTATTTATACACCATTTGCCTTGAGTAGTCTATCTACTAGTCAGCTATGTAAGTTAGCTGATGATACAACGTTTATTTTTCTAATATGGAAGTTGATGCTGATTTTATTAAAAGTAGAGAATTAGAGAGGGTTAATTCATTTAGATGTTGATAGTAGTTAGTTGGAATATTTGTGGACTTAATGTCCTTAAAAAGGGCGATAAAGTCAGAGCATTTTTTTAAGGATTTTCATATTGATCTAGCGTTATTGCAAGAGTCAAAAATAGATAATCTAAAATTAGGTTTTTATAGGAGATTAGGGGGTATGCATTTTCGTGATTGGGCTTGCTTACCAGCTATAAGTAGTGCAGGATGTTTGATGATTGGATTGAGGGAAAGTCAGTTTATCCTTCTTCAGGCTTTTCCTAAGAAGCATTCCCTTCATGTTATATTAAACTCCTGAATAGATAATATTATATTGTGTATTTATAATATATGTGGACCCTATACAAAAATCAAAAGAAGAATTATGTGGAGGTGACTGTATTGAATTTAGGAATTTTACTCCAGGGAAATGGATTATATACGGTGATTTTAAAGTAACCAGATTTTCGGGGGAGAGATCACCTTGCGAAGGTGATTTTTTTGACATGGAAGAGTTCAATGAATTTGTGTTAGACAATAATTTGGTTGAAATACCATTAAATAATAGATCTTTTACCTAGTCTAATGTTAGAGATGTTCCATCATTTGCTTTGTTAGATAAGATTTTCATTAATAATGAGTTAGAGGATAGGTTTCCTTTTTGTAAAGTAAAGGGTTTGCCTTTTCTTTACTCAGATCATTGTCCCATTATTCTTTCATGTGAGTCTGGTTTTTTCATTAGAAATAACTTTAAATTTGAGAAAATGTGGTTATTAGAAGCTAAATTTCCTAATTTAGTTTTTTAAATTGGAATTCTTTATTTTACTTTAACAATATGTATGATGTAATTCTGCTAAGATTTTTTTTCTTTTCGAAATTAAGCAAACTTATAATTTTTTTCTAAAACATTGGAATAAGTATGTTTGTGGTAGTGTTAGAATTAAGAAAGATAAGATTATGTGTGAAAAGTTTGACATAGATAAGATTAGTAAGAATAGGCAGCTAAGTCCTAATGAGCATGATGAACTTTGTTGTCTTAAGATTGATCTTAAGCTAATTCTTGAGAATGAAGAAGTAATGTGGAAGCAGAGGTTGCATATTCTGTGGACTAAAGAAGGTGATAATAATATGGTGTTTTTTCATAGTGCGACCACTGAAAGAAGGCATAACAATTTTATTCATTCTATTTTTATGGATGACATAGAATTGTGTGTGCAAAAAGATTTAAACGAAGCTTTTACTAAATAATATAGATAGATTTTTGGAACTAAAATAAAGAGGAGAGTAAAAATTAGATGGAATGATATTTATCCATCATATTCTAAGATTGATTTAGTAGATTTAGATAAGCCTTTCATAGAGCATGATATTTGAAAGGTTGTTAATGATATGCCTAGTGATAAGCTCCTGGTCCGGACGGTTTTTCTATTCTATTTTATAAGCATTTTTGGGATGTTTTGAAATATGATATTATAAACTTATTTAATGATTTTTATAATGGAACTTTACAGATTGGTAGATTTAATTTTGCAAATGTAATACTTATTCTAAGAAATTAGGAGCTAATAAGTTAAAAGAATTTAGACCTGTTTTGTTAATTAATTGTTCTGTATAAATTACTACTAAGGCACCGGTGTCCCATCCTACGCTAGTGAGACGTGGAAACGGATGCAATCCATGAAGGCCTTATCGGATGCACATGGTGGTGGAATCGGTTGGGACGGTAGTCCCTTCACGCTGAAGGTGACATGGAATTCGGTGAGGACGCCGAGTCCACGTCTCCATCTTTTCTCTTTCGTTTGGAATGTCCAACTTCCCCCGAAGGTTTCTCTATTTATGTGGAAAACCTGCATGACGGATTACCAATAGATGAGAATCTCCAGAGGATCGGAATCCCTTTCATTTCCCGGTGCAAGTGTTGCATTTTAGAAGCACGGAATCCACTGTTCATTTGTTGTTCTTTGGATCTTATGCCAGATCTATCTGGAATTACTTTGGGAATCTGTTGGGTTGCCGAGGTAATGCCACTTCTCTTGAAGGTTTACTGAGATTCTGGTGGTCCGGCATCTTAGGTAAATCTTTCCGCGAGATTCTCATTCGTCTGATTCCTTGTCTTATCTATTGGCATATCTGGTGCTCGCAGAATAAGGCAATATTTGATGAAGTGTCCATGGATCCTCCTACCATTGTCCGGAGGGTAAGGAACAATGTATTCCTTGTGTTTGGAGGTAGGCCTTTCCGGAGATCTGTTGGAACCCGGTCTAGGAGGTTGGCTGGTATCTTTGATATTTCCTCGGTCCCGGCGACTCTCGGAGAGGGAATTGGTTGACTTTTTACTTATATGTTTACAGTTGCTATCTCTACTAGATCACACTGCCCCCCAAAGATCTTACGTCATTTGTTAGTCTTGTAAGGCATGGATTACATGTTTATGGTTTTCGTTTCTCCGGAGAAAGCTAGTGCTATCGGTGCTTTATCTCCGCTGGGATTTTTGGAGCTGGAGAAGCGGGAGTTTTGGGCTTTTTTCCGACGTCTTTTACCACCGTCAGCGATCCGCAGCTTTGCTCGTCTTTTAGTCCTTCCATGCTCCATACGGGAAGCTGGTGCTCTTTAGGCATTGCCTCCTTTGATGCTTAACCTTTGTGGCACCATTTGGTTGACCTATGGGCTTGTTGTATCTGTTTAGTCGTTTCCCGTTTTTGAGCTTTCTATTGTGTTGTCTCTCTTGTAACTTTGTCTGTGTTCACAATCTCTGTAGCTTTTTCTGCAGAACTGTTTTTGTGAGACTTTGGAGAATGGCTATAGTCTCCCTTTTGTTATATTATATTTTCCTTTTGTAAAAAAAATGATAATAAATGTACAATTGATTATATAATTGAACAATGGTGACATTTTCGTTGTAAAAAAAATAGATTTAGTCTTAAGATGAATGATCTTATTGATTAGTCTCAAACAGCGTTTATAAAGGGTAGAAACATAGTAGATGGTGTAGCCGCTGTCCAAGAATATATTAATTTGTGTTGTAAGAATATTTTTTCATGTACTATTATGAAAATTGATTTTGAAAAAGCTTTTGATTCAGTTGATTGGGATTTTATTTGTGATGTATTATTAGCTAGGGGCTTTAGTATGAGGTGGGTTAATTAGATCATACTATTACTCAAATCCGGCTTAGTAATTAATGGAGTAGTAAGGATTAAAATACAGCCTAAGAGGGGGTTTAAACATGGTGATCCTTTATCGCCTCTTTTGTTTAATCTTGTGATTGATGTATTCACTAAGATTATCAAGAGAGCGGCGTGGAATGGAGTTCTAGGTTTCGTAAGTAATTAGATTTTTTGTAATGAATTATCTATTCTTCCATTTGCTATTATATTTAAACATTTTATTTATTTTATAAAATAACATGGGCCAAGCCCAAAGCATGTACTAACAATGTGCCTATATACTACAGTCACGTCCTTCTTTAACATCCCAGCCAAAACAAGGGTGTTCCACACATCTTCCAATTCTTTTTTCTCCCTTTTCTTTCTGTTTGTTATCTTTTTAATGTATTGTTTATTTATTTGCTATTATATATAACAACCCCACAGGCCCGACTCTAGCCCGTACTCAAACCAAGAGAAAAACTGGCAGACCTCCCTTTCCTTCCCTAATACTTTCTTCTTCTCCCCTTTTGATTCTGCTTCCTCCAGACTTGTGCACCTTACACTGTGCATATGCACAAGTAAACCCATCACCAGACCCATGCTGCGCCTCCACCCACCAACCATGTTCATCCTACCGAACCCATCGACATGCCTAAAACCTCCTCTGATCAAGTACATCATAAACTGATGTATTACCGAGATATCAAGGAAAACGACCTCCATTCTTTTGATTTGTTCAGCCACCCTACTGCTCCGACTTCGACCAAACTTGAGCCATAGGTCAGCGAAAACCCCCTGCTCCATTTCCCCCTAGTGCGGCAACCTCCACCTCCATCATCGCGACGTAGTTCCGCTATGACCAGCTACGTCCAAACCACCACAAAAACCCTACTTCCACCTATATGTCAAAACCCAAACAATAGGAAAATCTATGAACATTTTTCTTGGATTCCCCATGCCCTTTCGCCCTTCTAGCTGCGACACTCTTACCCATGGCAGCATCCATCATTGTGGTTTGCCCAAAAACCCTTTTCCAATCGTCTTAGCATTTCCCTACAACCCCAAATCTAAAAATCACCAAAATAATAATAAATTCATGATTTGCCCTGACGAACACAACCGTGCACATGGATTTCAAATTTATGATGGTTCAAATTTTAGTTTTCAACACCTTTTACTGTATATGTATTATGTCTAGAAAAATATATATTTATCCGTGGTGGGACTATTTTTAAAGTACTCGACACTAAACTTTGAACAAACTTCGTGTTGAATCGAGATCCTCAAATACTCTAGAGTTGGAAAGATGGATTTTTTTTATTTTAGGTGGGTGGTAAAATAATAAACAGAGTCTCTGTTTATTTGCCTACAGGCTTTTATTTTCATTTTCAAATTTTTTTTATTTTTAATATGCTGGCTTATTTGATACACACACTTAGGAAAAAAGTTAGTAATATCATATGTATTAATTTGCAATAGATTCTAAAGGGTAAAGAGGGTTTACCCACAAATGTATTTACAGCTTAGTCATTACCACTTATAGGCTTATTTCATTTCATTTTTTTTGTCAGTGTGAAGATTTACTCAACCAGATATATACCCATATTTCTGTGCTTACAAAATTAGTAAACAAATGGGTAACTTCTCACATAGTCTATCACTGGTTAATGCTATTCAAGTTACAAGATTTTCTATACTCTGGTTCCAGGCATTTTGCTTTTTCTTATTTTATATGGAAACCAAAATGTCTAAGCACAGTATATATATATATATATATATATATATATATATATATATATATATATATATATATATATATATATATATATATGTGTGTGTGTCTATACTGTATGGCGTTGCTATTTACATCAATAGTATGTGGAATAGGGAGAAGTTTACTCATCAATATTATAGCTGTCACATGTGTTTCCAGTTTTAGTTTCAGCTTGAAACACATCAACCAATCTCTATATACATGTAAATATTTTTCCAAATCAATAAAACAAGGGAAAGGGAAATTTACTCACATAAGCTTTCACTGTTTGGTTCTTGCTCACGGGTTTTTGGGCTCCTATATTTCCCGGTTTAAGGTTCTTTGTTGCTTCTTCTACCACTTATTGTTATCGGTTTCCAGTTTTAGTTTCATGCAGAAGTGTGAATGGATTTATGATACATGTGTGTGTAATTATAGGTGAAATAAAACTTAAAATATTGGATAACACATAGGCTACGGCTATGATGGAATGTGGCTGTTCTAGTTGATTGGAACATTGAAACAAAACTGTCTAGTTGTGCATAGCGTGTAGCCTAGGTTATTTTGCTGTTGTTACTTATTTTCTACCTGTATATGCACAGCCATATTGAGAAATGCATGTATATGTGTACCATCCATGTTTAATTGTACTTTGAACATCCAATTCTTGGTTCCTAAGTCACTAAGGCCATTAAAGGTGCTATGCTAGAAGTGTAGGTTGCCCAAATTATGAACAAGCTATGTAAAATAAAAATAAAAACCAACTGCTTTGCTTCTAAGCAATGTATCTTCACTACAAATGTTGTTCGGTCCTTATGTAATACTAGGAGTGGGTTGTTTCTATGATCTGAACAGGAGGCAGCTATATTTAGTTGTGTAAAGTTTTGATGGGAAAGAATGGTTATGTTCATACCCATGCATTGGTATTGAAAGAGTTAGGGAGCTATGTTGCCATGAAGCTATGTTTAAGTGTGATTGGGGAGAAATGTAGCCATTTGTTGTTTGTATTGGTTGGGAAGATAAGATATGGGTATACAAGCTAGTGTGCTAAGTATGTGCGTACTAGCAACTTCATACTTTAAACAGATCAATGTATTTTGTTTCCTATGTACTAATATATATAAAAAAATTAACCTTGGCAGCTAAAGTACACAATTATTTAATGTTTATATATTTAAATGATTTAAATATGGAAAAATCTTAGATCGTAAGGCAAATGCAAGTTACTTAGCTATGTACTTCATTGATTTCCAATAGCAATTCAATTTATATAAAATAAACCAATATTCTTATTAGTTGTCAAATTAAACCCAACATTATGTTTACATGAATTTAAAGCAAGTTTAAATGCAAATACAATATTAAAACACCATTTACTTGTGTATATATAAATATATCCAGTTTAAAATATACACATAAACTTTAAATCATTATTCTACTAAATTCCTATAATATTCAAATCTAATATTATATATATATATATATATATATATATCACATAAAAAAACAAAACAAAATAATACAACATTACTTATTGGTTTTATACACATATAGATTCTGGTTAGGGGAAATTTAAACCATTATAATACATATATTGGAATTTTACTCAATATTTATTATCCAATTTTTTTAAAATCAATTACTAAAATAATCCATAGTAAATTGTATTATAATACTAGTAAAAAACTGTGTCGTTACGGGATGTGAATGTGACATTACACTTTAAATTCAAATGGAATCTCCTTGTTGGGTAACAGTTGAATTACTTAATGCTAGCTGCTAACATGTTATAAATGCACATTGTTTTCTGAAAGCAAGCACGTTGTAGTTCCCCACCCAAGACCCACTCTAATAACGAGCATTACTGAGTAATATTGTCTATTAGAGTGGAGAATAGGGTCAGTTAGGAGCGACCATCCATAATCTTATATAAAGCATTGAATAAGTCATTTGGGTATTTTTTTTCTTTCTTACCTGAATTGGATCGACATAAGATCTACGGTGGCTAAGGATTGTATTCATAATAAAGTAAAAAAACAACACATATAACATGTCACATACGATCACGTATATTTACAAACAACGGAATCATAACAATATGTGTGTACATACTCGAATGGTACAAATGACTATATGTAAATACAAGAAATATCAAAGTAAATGCACATCACGTGACTCAAACTCACAACTACAAGACAAAAGTGATTGCTCTATAAAGTAAAGCCATAGAGAAAGCAAAGCAAGCATGAATCTACAGATAAACCTAAAACAACTCAGTCTGACCCGAGTACAGATACATGGGTCGGTCCAGTTTAAACATCTCAATTACAAGATGACAAGTGAAATATTCAAACATATAGATTAGAATTCCTTTTTACGAAAAAGTAATGATATAAGCTGGAGTCAATAAAGAGTTTATGAGATAACTAAATATAAAATCAACATATAACAGTCTTATGAAATAGGCAATGATCGATGGATAAATATTTCTATCAAAACACGTTGCTTTATCCCTAAAGCTAAGCGGTTAATTTAAAATCACAAAATCTCCAAAGAACAACAAAGGAAAATTCATCAAATGACACTGTATAAAACTATTACAAGAGTTTGTTTAACATATAAATGGTTAACATAATTTTGTTAGCATCAAATTAACCCTTAGGCAATAAGAATTTTTTTTATCATCAGCAAGTCATCATAAACTGGATCCAAAGCATAAATAGAAACAAAATCAACAATGGAATCTTAATGTGGATCCAAAACAACAAAGACAACAAAGTCAACACAAGCTTAAAAATGGATCCAAAACAACAAATGCAACAAAGTCAACAAAAGCATCAATATGGATCCAAACAACAAATTTGCACATGCAGTAGCAAAATAGACTTTGACAAGTACTATATATGTATTCTGGCACCCATCTCTACGACCCACCTTCAGTCGAGTGTAACTTGATTACCCCGTCCAAGTGAATACATATATAAGACTCCCCTGACTCAAGCTTTCCCCCGAAGCAAGTACTGGCATAGCAAGAAAAAATCTTGTGTCATAGCGACTTCCAAACAGTAATCTGAAAAGTGAAATTGATACATCCCATACCACACATTTCACTAATCGATTTACTACTTGCCATCCTACACGACACTCGAAAAATAACTTTAACCAATGAGTCTGGGATTAACCGACATAATATATATTTATGTCCCATACCATGAGATTTATTTTATCATTTAATCTAAACCTTGCCTTCTTGAAGGGTGCAAAAATGTGTAGCTATATATACTATAAATACCTGGTTTGAGAAAACGAGTTTATAAAATGATTTTGAAATTATTTACGTTGTTTCTTTAAAATTTTGTATATACATAATATTGTATATAGTGTGGCCTTGAAATGATTTTATAAAACAAAACAATGAAAACCATTTGTAAAACACCCTACTCCCCTTAACATCACTCATATGAGGATGCGCTAAGATTTGTGAAGCATCTATGTATAAAGTAACAACACAAAGACTAAAATTCACAAGATAGAAGTATAGAACATAGCGGAAAATTTAAAACATCATTTAATAAAGTAAGTCAAATCACAGTGCTTATTACGTTTTATATACCAAACAGTCATGAACATAAAACCAAATGCACTGTCTCGTGGAAAACCATAATATCAGAGTACATAAGTAAAACCATCCCTCTCAATGACAACACAATAATCAGAAATAAGAAGTGAATCAATACACGAGTCTTAAATGAGTCCGAATCCAAGCTGAACAGAAAAAAATCAAGAATCACTGTTGAGACCCTCTACCATGTGAACCTGGGGGGAAGGGAAGACAAAAGGAGAAAACAAACTAGGTCAGACATACGTCTGGTGAGTTCTAGTATTTTCTAGGATGAGAAAAAATTTAGGAAGCACCAGACAGATGAACAGTTCTAAAAACATAAGCATAAAGGTATAAAGAAGTAAACAAAGTTAAACACGAATGAAGATTGGCTTCTCATTCATATCCAAAATTTCTACACCAACTTACCAAAGATATAATAATTGGGTTTTACCTAATCTCTACCCGTCAATCGGCTCCTATAACCACAGTGTAATAACATATGCCAGCTATTGAATTCGGGGGTATCAAGCCCGAACCCATTAACTAAAAGGACATAACTGTTAATCACAGGCATTACAACGACTTATTTTCCCCAATCGGCATGATGCGCACCCATCGTCCTGTTGGAGTGCAATCGTACCCACCTTGTTTGGACCTCTTACTATATAGCGTAGTAAAGAATGCCCTCGCCTCTATCTAGTGTGAGACATCCGTAGATGATAATAGGGATATTGCCTAATATGGGTCCCCAACCAAATATGCAATTGACACAAGTCACCCCTAGACTTGGTACCAATTATTTTTCTATTAGGCCACTTAGTTTCCCCAATATGTCACACGTTGCCGGAACGGACCTAAACTACAATCTTATCATTTTATTAGGCCTCTTATTTTCTCCAATCAACCCCACACTGCTAGAATGGACCTATGAGCCACTTGTTTTCCCTAATCAGCCCTACGCTACCGGAACGGACTCCACTATCTTAGCTTATTAATTTTATCTTCAATTTAACTTAGCATAATTTTATTTTATTAACAAGCCCAACATTACCTCGTGTTATATTACTTGGTTTTACTAAACAATCTAATTAATTTTTATCCTTTTTTATACAACCTAACCCCACATTGCTTAGCGTCTAACTAAGTTACCTATTTTGGTTTATATGTTTGCATGTTCTCCAATCAAATTTTTATCCCCAAATTACAGTCAATTACTGATTATAATATTTAATCATTTCTAACAACCCCAGTTATCCTTTTTATTCAATTCAACATTATTCAAATTTAACGACAAATTTTTAGGCTCTCCTTTGCCCTAGGCTCAGCGCTAAAAGAAAAAGGGAAATGATCTCGGTTACACGTAAGGCCTAGACTCAAAAATAAACAAAACAAATAAATAGGACATAGCCCAACTGTAAATAAAACCACAACAAAGAAGGGGATAGGAGAAGGAGAATTACGTATAAACAATAAATAACTGCGAAGAAATAGGCATAGACAGTAAACAAATTACAATAATTTTACATAAAAAGTAGACGCATAAATATTGTAAATAATTATAAACATTAAACGTGTAAACTTAAAACTATTTAAACATCTAATTTTTCCTACATAAAATACTAATCTAGTAATCACATTAAAACTCGTCGATCTAACAAAAATACCTTCCCTATGTCCTTTCTTATTCTAACTGAATCTACAGCTCTAAAGGTATTTATGAAAATAAATATTAAAACTTCAATGAGCTTCTTTATCCCTATAAAAGTTTAATTATTTGGCCCTTCTTGATTTTGAGAATAGGCATAGGGAAGAAGAGTAAGAGTGAATATGAAGAAATGAGAAAAGCTTTGCTAGTCTATTTATAGGGTTTACTGGATGTCCTCGGCCATCCAAATTTAGGATTAAATCTGGACCAACCGTGTCATTGGAGCAACCAGAAAGCCCTACGTCAGCATTTGGTTCAAAATTGAACCAATAAAACCTTGCCAAATCAAAAAATAACGTTCGAAATAAAATAAACGTTCGCTGCCGATACGTGTGCTCCAAGGTATGTTGTAATAACGGCCTGGGTCGACCTAACCACGTCTTGGGTCGATATAGGGTTGACCTAAGCAAGTCCTAGGTTGACATAAGGTCGACCCAAACAGCTATAGGTTGTCCCACATGGCTAGTATGTTATATATAATTTTCTTTTAATTATCTGCTTACCTTCTTTAATTCATAACTTAATCATTTTAACTCTGATTTCAACAAACCAATTGTCTAAATTTATCAGAAAATTACAGTGGGACCAATGGCGCTAGTCACATTGTCCAATTTTGAAGTGTCTTTTGATTAATATTTTTTGTTACCTTTTTTCTATTTAATTATTACTTTTAAAATTCGGATGTTACATTCTCTCATCCTTAAAGGATTTTGTCCCCTAAATCTCCAAGGCTAGAGAATGATATGAATATTATCAACCCTTTTCTATACCCATCTACTCAACCATCAACCACTGATATCCATTTTCCTTAGAATTTCTAATGCTTTTCATGAACATATGCAAAAAGTGTAGTGTATATATCCCTAAACTAATGCAAAAATTAGATGGTCTACTAATTTAGCTGACCTCCTTAATGCAATTTCATGTTTGTGTCATGCATCCAATTTGTATGCAAAGGAATCCTAATGATGCATGTAATTCTGTATGTGTACAACATCCATTCACTAAAATGCAACATCCAAGGGATGATTCAACCATTTTTCATCCATATTTAAAATAATTTAAAAATGTATAGACATCCATATGAAATTATGTAAGTGTCATATTTTGTCGATCTCTAACTAGTATCCAGTGTGTGTGTATTTTAGCATCCACTACATCCACTAGCAAATGCTTTCTTCCACGTGAATCCATTCAACTGTAACATGTTATATTAACATGTTTTAAAACATCTCCTATCATCCACATGCTTCTACCTAAGGCTTACAATTCAAACTATAGGAAAGAAATAGATTCGAATTCAAAGATTAGAAAAGGATTAAGAGAGTACAATTGAAGAGAAATGGAAAAGATGCATGAATCCTATCCTTTGGGTCCAAGGTCGCGCCACCGCTGTCATCTCCCCACTAAATCATAACAAGCTTGTTCTCTTTATTCCACAATTTCTTCACCACTGATCTTAGTATCCGTGTAGGAACTCTCCCGATTGATGCCTCCCTATCTCTACCTTGACCTTATACAGGGTACTCAGCTCCACCACTATCGCAGAATCATGTAAGCACCTTCGAAAGTGAGAAACATGGAATACATCATAAACTCTTGTCAATCTCTTTGGTAGTTTAACCACGTAGTCCATCTGATCTATCCTCTCTACTATAGGGAATGACCCTATGAGCCTCGGCTCCAACTTCACCATTGAGTTGAATCGAACAACGCTTCTCAAAGTTGAAACCTTGATGAAAACGAAGTCTCCTACCTTGAACTCTAGGTTTGTCCTCCGTTGATCTTCAAACGCCTTATATCTTTCCTGAGATGCCTTCATCCACCTTCGGATCAAATCTATCTTCTCTGAGATCTCCCTAACCATTTCAGATCCAAGTAGAAGTTTATCCGTGGACTCCCCCCAATAAGTAGGTGATCTGCAAGGCTGCCTATACAATGCCTCGAAGGGAGCCATACATATACTCATCTGATAATTGTTATTATACATGAACTCTACCAATGGAAGATGCTCCTCTTAAGTCCCTCTGATGTCCAAGATACACAGCCACAATAAATCCACAAGAATCCTATTAACTCTCTCATTCTATCCATCTGTCTGAGGGTGATAGGAAGTACTAAGTCGTAGATGTATCCCCAATGCCTCCTACAGTATCCTCCGAAACTCGCTTTTAAAGATAGGGTATGGATCACTAACAATACAATAGGGTAGTCCATGGAGTCGGACGATCTCTCTAAGATACCACTGATTCCAACCAGGCCGTTGTCCGCTTACTCTAAACTGGGATGAAATGAGCACTCTTAGTCAACGTATTGACTATAACCCAAATACTAATGTTTCCTTTCCTCAATCTTGGCAACCCATATATGAAATCCATCAAAATGCTCTCCCATTTCCACTGCCACACATATAGAGGCTGAAGCAATCCACCATGCTTCCTTTGCTCAGCCTTCACTCTTTGACAAGGCATACATCTAGCCACATACTCTGTCACGTCCTTCTTCATCCTTATCCAATGATAAACCCTCCTCATGACTCTATACATCTTATCAACTCCCAAATGGATGGTCATCCGAGAGTGATGAGCCTCCTCTAAAACCAATATCAACAAATCATCAACTCGAGAAACACATAATCTTCTATCGTGATGTATCCACCCTCTCTCATCCACTAAATACCTAGAAAGGTGACTAAAGGTCTCTCCTCTGCTGAGTCGTTCCATGATATCTGCCAACTGCTGGTCCCCACGCTAATTGGATCCAATGTGCTCTAAGAGAGTAGGTCGCACCTCTAATGATGCCAATAATCCTATTGCATAATCTGCAGATGGTTTGAAATCGAACGACGAGATAAACTCCAATCTCTACCGCTCTACGAACAATGGACTCAAAGTTATCCTCTGATTACTCAACGCATCTGCCTACATTCCTATTCCCTCCCTGGGGTATATGATATCTCAAATTCATAAGATGTAAGAAACTCCATCCAGCGCTGTTGTCGCAAATTAAGATCCTTTTGCATAAACAAGTGCTTGAGAGACTTATAGTCGGTGTACAGCTCAAACCCCTCACCTATAAATAATGCCCCCAAGACTTAAGCGCAAACACTATCGCTACTAGCTCCAAATCGAGGGTAGGATAATTCCTCTCATGTACCCTTAGCTGCCTACTTTCGTAGTAGACAACCCTACCCTCCTACATAAGCACTGCACCTAAACCCATGATGCAAGCGTTTGTATACATAGTGAACATCTTCGTACCATCTAGAAGAGTGAATACTGGAGCTGATGTGAGATCCTTCTTTAATCTCAAGAATACATCCTCGTAATTCACATCCCAAGAAAATACCATGTTTTTCTTTGTAAGGCGCATAAGCGGAGCTGAGATACGCGCAAAATCCTTAATGAACTTCCGATAGTAACCCGCCAAACCTAGGAAGCTCCTCACCTCTGTCACATTCTTGGGGGCTTTCCAACCCTGTACTGCGACAACCATAGCAGGAATCCACTGCTATACCATCTCTAAAGACAACATTCACCAAGAACCTCACCTCCTTTCGCCAAAAGTGGCACTTAGAGAATCGCCTTCAGCTAATGTGCACATAGAGTTTGAAGGACCTCTCCCAAGTGCAAGGCATACTCGTCCTCGCTCCTCGAGAACACCAAGATGTCATCAACGAACACCACCACTAACTTATTTAGGAATTCCCTAAATACCCGACTCATCAAATTAAAAAATATGTCAGTGCATTGGTTAGACCAAAAGGCATGACCAACCACTCAAAGAATCTGTCTGGAGTCCTAAAGGGAGTCTTACGTATGCTATCATCCGCCATCCTAAGCTGATGAAAACCTATAGCCAAATGCAACTATGAGAAAACTAAAGCGCATACCAACTGATCAAATAAGTCATATATCCGAAGGAGTGGGTGTCTATTATTCTTCGTGAGCTTGTTCAATTCTCTGTAATCCACACATAGATGAAGAGAGCCGCCCATCTTAGTCACGAAGACGACTGTTGTTCCGCACTCAGAAATACTCCGTCTAATAAACGCTTTCTCAAACAACTCACCAACTTACCTACTAAAATCCCTCCTCTCCCTCGAAGCTATGTGGCGCACTGGCAATGCAAGGGGCTTAGCATTCTCCACCAAATATATCTGGCAATCAATCTTCTACCTAGGGGGTTGCCTTCTCACTTACTCGAATACATATGGAAAGTCTCTAACTATGGGCACCAAACTTAGATCGTCTGCAGAAGCATCTTGGGAATCCAAGAAACTGAGCATGATTGACCCTCATGGGTTGCAAGAAATCTCGAGAGTCCTACCATGACATGTCAAAAGCCTCACTGCTCCCCTCTCGTAGTCAAGGATAGCACCATACACGGCTAGCCAATCCATCCCTAGAATAAGCCTGTAACCCATGAAACCTAGTACATATGCATCGCAATCAAATTCGAAGCCAAGAATAGACATCCTCAAATTCCTACGCATCATAGATAGGTAAGCCATACCTCCTATGAGGTTTGATACAACTACTAGATCATAAACTATAGAAGTATCTAGGTGTAAACTATCAACTACAGAACTGGATATGAAAGTATGATATACCGGAATCGAACAAGGTCCTACTAGGAAAGTCGAAAAGAGAAATCAAACCTTCTACAGTGACTTACCTACCTCTGTCCTAACGGCCACCACCCGTCTTAGCCGCCTAAGGCGCATGAAGCTGTGCACGGAATGAACCTACTCCCTATCCCTACCTCTAAGGGCACTACCTGCTATAATGTTCCATCTGTCCGCATTGAAAGCAAACACCCTTCTTAGCTGTATTCTCGCAATCTTTGGCAAAGTGCCCTATCATACCACACCCATGACACTTCACTTCCTTCTTGATATGTGCTTTATCCAGGTTTTCTCCCTTTTTCTTGGGCAACCACTTTTTCTTTCCAAAACCCGTCTTGGCCACCTCAATCTTAGCCTTTAGTGTACTCTCTTTCCCATCATCATGCATAAGAGCCATCTCTACTAGAACCTTAAAATTCACACCCATAGGAAAGTGTGTCAGTGCTAGTCCTTGGAGGGGTTGGTTCAACCCCCTCGCAAACCTCAATGCCTTCTTGTACGCAATATTAACCAGATCTAAGCCAAATCTCACCAAATCATTAAAATTATTCACATACTCCTTAACTGACATATCACCCTGTCTCAGACTCAAGAATCTTTCCAACTGCATTCTTTCTTCATCTTCTGATTAAAACTTTTTCTCAAACTTATCCTTGAGCTCGTCCCACGTCCCCACGGCCTGCTCTATCTCAGCCACTTCCCACCAGTACGATGCCTCTCCTTTCAGTTGCCAGATGGCCAACTGAATCCTCCTCCTTTCGTCAAGCTCTAATAATACAAACACGTGATCAGTCTCTCTTAGCCAATTGCGAGCATCAACAAAACTCTCCGATCCAAGAAATGGCTTGTCGGCCATAGCAGAAAAATCTTTACAGAGCTTAGAATAATTAACCGTTGGATTCAGTGGAACTACCGTGGCTACATCTAGTGATTGGGCATTTCCTTGTCCCTTGGCAGGCGTCGTAGCTTCAACATACCTACGAAACCATGCCAGAATGGGAATACCCTCTAGAAAGTTGGGAGCCCCGGGCATGCTGAAAAAGGAAAGAGACAAGGATTAAAAAGAGGAATCAAGGGATTAATGTAATAGACTGGAGAGGATATCTTCCAAAAGCAAATTTTATTTAAATATACTTTACCTTTGAAAACACTTTTTCAAAAAATAAATCTATGATCTTATAACCTTAGGCTCTTATACCAAATGAAACACCCTGCACCCCTTAGCGTCACCTATATAAGGATGCGCTAAGGTTTATGAAGTGCTTAGGTATAAAACACAGAGGAAAATTTAAAACAACATTAAAGAAAGTCAAATCATAATGCTTATTACATTTCATAAATACAAAATAGTCATCAACATAAAACCAAATGCACTATCTCATGGAAAACCATAATATCATAGTACATAAGTAAAACTATCCCTCTCGGTGACAACACAATAATCAGAAATAAGAAGTGAACCAATGCATGAGTCTGAATCCGAGCTGAACAGAAAAATCAAGAATCACTACAGAGACCTTCTACCCTACGAACATCGCCTGGATGGGAAGAGAGAAGGAGAAAACAAACCAGGTCAGATATACGTCTGGTGAGTTCTAGTAATTTCTAACATGAACATAAAGTAAGGAAAAGTTATGCAGAGGAATATTCTAAGGATATAAGCATAAAGGTATAAAGCAGCAAACAAAGTTAAGCACGAATAAAGATAGTCTTCTCATTCATATCTAAGATTTCTGCACCAACTTACCAAAGATATAATAATTAGCCTTTACCTAATTTCTACCCGTCGATCGGCTCTTATGACAGTGTGATTAACCTAAGTGGAACTCGGGGTTATCAAGCCCGAACCCATCAACTAAAAAGGCGTAGCTGTTAATTATAGACGTTACAGTGGCTTATTTTCCCCAATCAGCATAATGAACACTCATCATCCCACCGGAATGCGCTCGTGCCCACCTTGTTTGGACCTCATACTATCAAACGCAGTAAGGTGCGCCTTTGCCTCTACCTAATGTGAGACCTCCATAGATGATAATAGGAATACTGCCTAATTGGGGTCCCCAACCAAATATGCAATTAACACAAGTCACCCTTAGACTTGATCCCCATTTATTTTTCTATTAGGCCACTTAGTTTCCCAATCAGCCCTGCGTTGCTGAAACGGACCTAAACTACGGTCTTATTGTTTTATTAGGCCTCTTATTTTCCCCAATTAGCCGCACGCTATCGGAACAGACATATTAGCCACTTATTTTCCCCAATTAGCCCCACATTGCTAAAATGGACTTCTACTACAATGTCATTATTTTATTAGGCCTCTTATTTTGCCCCAATCAGCCCCACGCTGCCCGAACGGACCTACGAGCCACTTATTTTCCCTAGTCATTCCCATGTTGTCGGAACAGGCTCCACTATCTTAGATTATTAATTTTAACTCTAATTTAACTTAACATAATTTAAATTTATTAATAAGCCTAACATAACCTCATGTTATATTCCTAGGTTGTGTTAAACATTTCTATTTAGGTTGCAAACTTCTCTATGACACATATATAAG
This sequence comes from Allium sativum, assembly GCA_030737875.1. NCBI lineage: Eukaryota > Viridiplantae > Streptophyta > Magnoliopsida > Asparagales > Amaryllidaceae > Allium > Allium sativum. The sequence continues at coordinate 490,181,081 of CM060913.1, forward strand.
AAAAACCATAATGACTACTAACTCTTTTGGAAAGGCAAAGGGAAATTATATAGACGATGATGGCTGGCGGAGGGTTAGGAAACGCAAGATCTCATATGCGCATGAGGCAGAAAGCAGCAATAACTCAAATCTGGGGAAGAGGAATAATGACAGATCGAAAGGAATGAATAATCATTGTTCTAAAAGTGAAATGAATTCATAGGTGGATGTTGTTGCTGCTAACATGAGAATTGACAATGGAGTACAATTATTTGATAGTTTAAAAGATAACGAAGGAGAATTTGTAGATCTAAACGATCTGGTGTTTAACAAAGTAGGAAATATATGGAAAAATTCAATCTATATTATTTGGTTAGAAAACTCCCTTATTATATACATCTTAATGCTTATATGGGATGTATTTCTAGGGAAAACGGATTTTACTTAATCAAATTTGAAAATGAAATGATTGTACTAAGGTGTTAAATGGTGGAGCTTGGTTTATGGATAGTAAGCTTATTTTTACCAAAAAATGAGAACTAAATTTTCGATAAAAACATGATTATTAGAAACACACCCTGTTTGGATAAGACTTATGAACCTAGATTTATCATTATTGAATGCCAGAGGCATTAGTAAGCTAGCTAGCTTAGTTGGAGTTCCGTTAAAGATGGATGATAACAAACGTCTGGTTAAAAAACTCAACTATACTAGAGTTTTAGTTGAAATTAAAGCATAAGATGAATGTAATGAGCAAATAAGGGATAAAAATATGCATGGCAACTTATATTTACAAAGTGTAGAATATGAGTTCAATCTACCTTCTTCCAGCAAGTGCAAATGCTTTGGGCACACTGATGATCAATGTGGTATGACCAATAAACCTGTAAGATAAGACTGGAAAGCGAACACGAATATTACAAGAAGCATAGATCAACAAACTAGCTAAAACACTGATCCTACTACCAATGAAAAAATTGTTGCTGATAATATCCCTACCCCTAACTATACACCTGATACTACGTTAATGATCACTGAGGAGGAAGAGCGGTAGGGTGAGAAGTCCCTGAGGAAGATAGCAGCCGATGCACTAGTGGAGTAAGCTCACCATAATCAGGTGGTGGAGGATGTAACGGAGAAGGAACCTGAATCATTAGAGGACGTAATTGAAAATATTAGTCTGGAGGATGTAGAAGAAGATTTTGTTGAAACAGGAAATAGTGGAAAAGTGTTTACAAAACCAAATGAAAAATATGATAAATAGTTTTCCAAGAATGATGATCAAAGTAGGTCTGCTCCAATGGAGACTGATCCAAGAAAGATGGATGAAGGAGATACAACTGACGATGTTTGGATCAGCTACCAGGATAATCAAATCAAACCGAAAGAGATACTTAAGGTTAAGGATGTTGAGCTTAGGCAAAAGGCGAAGGAGAAATGGCTATTAGAAGGGGACGAATGCACTAAATTATTCTATACTAAAATGTCGTATCGAAGAAATACTAATTATAATTATGAAACCTTTGATCATGATGGAAAGAAATTGGTGGATTATAACAGATTTGAGAAGGAAGCAATTGAATACTTTACTGGTTTATATAATGGGCAAACTGAAAATGACTTACCCGAGATCCATCCCCGAAAGGTGATCAACTCCAGAGGCAAATGCATGTTGCGTGGACTGTTCACTGAGGATGAGGTTTTTGAGGCTATTACCTCCATCCACATTGACTCCTTTCCTAGTCCTGACGGCTTCGGATCTAGTTTCTATAAGTCCCATTAGAGTGACCTGAAAAACAAATTGGTCTTACCAATGAATGAATCATTTTAATATGGGAAAATTCTAAAAGAAATCAATCACACTTTCCTTTTTCTTATCACTAAGACGGATAAACCTGTCCCTATAGTGGACTATTGACCGATTGGTTATTGTAATCTCCTGTACAAGATTCTATGCAATAGAACGAAGAAGGTGTTACCAGAGATGATTGCGGAATGTCAAAGTGCTTTCATTAAAGGGAGAAGCATTCTAGAGAACTTTCTGTTAGCACATGAATTGATAAGAAACTTTAGTAAGAAGGGAGCTGATAAATTCTATTTAAAAGTTCACCTCCACAAAGCATATGACAAAATAAACCGAAGTTTCATTATTCATATACTAATTGCTATGGGGTTCCCAATGAAATTTACTAGACTCATTTCAGAATGTTAATACACCTACCTTTTCTATTTTGATAAATGACGTTCTGAAGGGTTTAACAGGGGTATCAGACATGGGGACCCTCTATCTCCATATTTATGTGTTGCAGCTATGGAATATTTTATATTACAAATGGAGATAGCACAATTTGAAAAAGTTATCCAATATGTTCACAATTTCCAACCGACCATTAGTAATTTGTTATACGCTGATGATTTGATCATTTGTATCAAAGCTAAAGAAGAAATTACCTAGAAAATTATTGACATTTTCAGCAAACTTGAAAACGATGTGGGGTTGAAGATGAACGAATTAAAGACCAAGTGTAATTTTAATAAATTCTTTAAAAGGAGGGAGGTCATTTTAGACATTCTCAAAGTGGAAGAAGGAAGTCTTCTTGTAAAATATCTCGGAGTTCCATTGTCGCCGAATAAAATCACTGACAGGGAATGTGCTTCCCTGGTCACTAGTATTCGTGATGGACTTCATGGTTGGAGTTTTTGTCTCTTGTCGGCTGCAGGAAGAATTGAATCGGTGCACATAGTTGTACAAGAAAAGGTAAATTTTGGCTTTATACTTTTCAATTACCAGATTCTTCAATAAGGAAGATAGAAAGTGTATGTGCGGATTTTATCTGGAAAGGTGGTACACATAAAACTAAATATAGTGACCTATATAAGCCTAAAGCTGAAGGTGGTGTAGGGTTGAGAAACCTAAAAGATATGCGGGATGCATTCACATTGAAGCAAGCTTGGAAGATTATTTCTAGAAATGGGTTATGGGCTAGATGGACGAGAAAGAGATATATTAAAGATAACTTTTAGTCTACGGCCATTGATCCTAATGCATCAACAACTTAGAAAGAAATTCCAAGAATTAGAGATAAACTAGCAATTAATGTTGAAAAAGAAATAGCAGAAGGGAACAAAACTGATCTTTGGCGAGGTCCCTTGATTGGTCATAAGTCTCTTATTGACTACCTTGGTTGGGATACCTTCTCTGCGTATGGATGTCTCAAAACCATAGTTAACAGTATAGCTCAAAATGGGTAGTGGAGGTGTGATCGAATATCTTATTCATCAGAAATTAAAAGGAAACTGAGTTTATGCCTCTGGTCATTGGGAAAGAGAACGACAAATGGAAATGGAATAATTCAAACAATTTTAGCATTAATTCTGCGTGGGATAGGACTCCAAATATATACAACAAGGTGGAATGGAGTATTATTGTTTGAGATAAATATATTCCTCCCAAAATGGCTTTTTCAACTTACAGAGATTTAAAGCGAAGATCCTCTACTCGAGGCAGATTATATAATTGGGGAGTCATTAATGAAAATGGGTGTAGCTTATTAACAGTCGTGAAAGGAAAATCAGCGATATCTTTACTTACCAATGTGAAGGCTAGAGCAGAAAAGACCTAATAAGAGTAAAAAGCAGTGTTTTCGACATAGCTGTAATATGGTGGATATGGAAAGAACACAATGTTAGAAATTTTCAGCAAAACAAGAAGACGGCGGAGGAAATCATCAAACTAGTTGAGATTGATGTCAAAATCATTATGAATACGCGAGGTAGAAAACTTACTGAATTTGGGGGAGAACAACAATCTGGAAGGGATGAAATGGATGATGAGAAAAGGTTGGTATGGAGTATTGATAATTGAATCCTAGCACCGTCATAAGTTCATCTGTTAAAATCATTTTGGGAAGTGAGGGTTTGAGAGTATGAGCTGTCGAATTGTGATGTTATGAAGTGTGTTGTAGCCGTAACTGTATTTAATTATGTAATGTTCAGTTTTAATCCTTTTAGCATGTTTTTGGGCTTCTCTTGGGTTGGAAAGCCTTTATAAAGCTATACCATTTTTCAAAAAAAAAACATTTCTAATTAATGTTTATCCTTTTTATGCAACCCAACACCAAGTCACTTAGCGTCCAACTAAGTTACCTATTCCATTTTATATGTTTGCATGTCTCCAATCATATATCAAGTTTTATCCCCAAATTACAGTCAAATACGAAGTATAATATTTAATCAGTTCTAACATGCCCAATTATTCATTTTTATTCAATTCAACATTATTCCAATTTAACAAAAATTTAACGATGAAGGCCTAGGCTCTCTTTTGGCCTAAACGTAGCACTAAAAGAAAAAGGGAAATGGTATAGGTTACTCGCAAGGCATAGACTCAAATATAAACAAAACAAATAAAATAGGGCATAACCCAACTGTAAATAAATCCACAACAAAGAAGGGGACATGAGAAGGAGAATTAGTTATAAACAATAAATAACTGGAAGGAAATAGGCATAAGCAATAAATAGATTACAGTAACCTTATAGAAAAACTAAACGCATAAATACTATAAATAAATGTAAACATTAAACTTGCAAATTTAAACTATTTAACTATCTAACTTTTCCTACGTAAATTACTAATTTAGAAATCACATAAAACTCACAAATATGACGAAAAGAGCTTCCTCTGTGGCCTTTCTTGTTCCTATAGAACCTCCGCCTCTAGAAGTATTTATATAAATAAATATTAAAACCTTAATGAACTTCTTTATCCCCGTAAAAGTTTAATTATTTGGCCCTCCCTAATTTTTAGGATAGGCCTAGAGAAGAAGAAGAAGAAGAAGAAGAGAGAAAGAATGGATGTGAAGAAATGAGAGAGGCTCTACTAGTCTATTATAGGGTTTACTGGATGTCCTCAACCGTCCAAATTTAGGATTATATATACCAATCAGAAAGCGCCACGTCAGCCTTTGGTTTCAAATTGAACCAATGAAACCTTGTCCCATCGGAAAATAATGTTTGAAATAAAATAATTGTTCGTTGCCGATACGTGCACTCCAAGGCACGCTGTAATGGTGGACTGGGTCAACCTAACCACGTCATGGGTCGACAAAGGGTCAACCCAACCATGTCTTGGGTTGACATAGGGTTGACCCAAGCAAGTCCTGGGTCGACACAAGGTCGACCCAGACGGGTATGGATTATCATAAGAGCCTACTATTTTATATATTATTATTATATATATTCTGATTTTATACTTGTCTTCTTTAATTCATAACTTAATCATTTTAACTCCAATTTCAAAAAAACCAAGTGTCTAAATTTATCGAAAAAATACAACAGACCCATTGGCGCTAGTCCTGTTGTCCAACTATGAAGTTTATTCTAATTAACAATTTGTTTATTACCCTTTTCTATTTAATTATTATGTAATAAAATTCGAGGTGTTACAATTTGTCTCAAAGCGATATGCATGTATGCACACATACACATACACACACATGCACACACATACACACATGTATACACACACACATTCAAAATTCCTTATTGAAATCGTTTTACAAAACATGCACAGTGCCGGAAAACTCATAAAATAGATCATGAAATCAACAGATGAAATCACATAAAACTTCACCAATTCGATGTGTAAATTGCTGGCACTATTGGCAGATCCATTTATGGATTAAGCCTAAGAATATATCTCACAAAATAATCATGATTCATCAAAATCAGTAAAGAAATACTTAGGAAAACACACAAAAGGTGCGATCTTCTTCGGATTCAAATTTTGTGCATAATTTGAATGACTTAATGACCTCGGAATAGTCTGAAATTTCACAAAGTAGAATAATTTTTCTATCAGTTGGAAAATTCCGATATGAAATGGAAAAGATACGAAAGTTCAAACATGGACTCGGGCTATGTTGGATTCTTCTCAAGTCTGAAATCTTCTCCCGTTCAGCATTCAGACCTGATTTGGATAACTAAATGTCCTAGGAATGGACTAAAAATTGTCACAGGAATAGCAATATTCAACTAATAAATGGAAAATGAATCTTGAAAATCAGACCAAAATTTAAAGAGATACAATGCCTCAAAGTTGGACCTGGGCACTATTTTCACCAAGTTCAAAATTTCAAGTCCAACAAGCAATTATTACTGGAAAAAAAGCCTCTAGGCAAGAAAAAATTGGGTTGATCCCTAATGTGATTAGGTTGACCTATATATAGTTTGTGTCGAACCAAAATGAGGGTGGGTCGACCCCACACACGGATTTCCCGTAGGTTATTTCCTGGATCCAAGTTCAACTTAATGCTACTATTTCCATGCATTACATGTTTCAGATTTGATTCAAATTTTATATTCACAAAGAATAACACTCAAACTTTTGAATTAGAAAAGAATTCCTTGATTCAAATCAATACTGTGTGAGATATGATGCTTCAAAATTGTACTTAGGCACGCTTTTTGCACTGCAATTTTATTAGAACATTCACTGCTACAGTAGTTCGAATTGCAACCAAACTCAAGAAATATTATACATAAATTATTTAAACTAGATGAGTGAGTGTAATAACTCACCTTGGCCGTATTTTGATGATTCTTGGCTTGAATTAGTTGCAAAATGTGAGCTTAAGGCACCTAAAACATGTCTAACATAGAATTATTAACATGCAAAGCTTAACTTTAACAGTAACTTCGATTTTTCAGATTTAGGTGATAGATTTCTATCTAATATTTGATTAGCAGTAGAGTGGGATGATTATGGCTCTCTCTTTTTATTCCTAAATTAGATAGAGGATTTAGGCTTTAAGCGTTGAAGAGAAGCCATAATTCCTTCAATTTTGTTCTCAAGAAGAAAAGAGGAATGAGCTAGAAGAAAACTAAAGTATGTAATTCTCCTTCAAATAATGAAAGATGGGTTTGGATTGGTTAGTTTGAGCATAATTTAAACTAAATTAGGCATAGGGAAGGTATAGGCTAAATGTAGTTCACAATGACTATGTTAGGCTAAATTGCTTTGTCTAACACACAACCCTTCATATATTTTACCAATTAACATCAAGACACATGGTTTAGCTTCAATAAATTTTTAGACAAGCTTGCAAACAAATTTTAAGTATTTTAACACAAAATTTATAATTTATAAACAAATTGTACGATTTACACTTTTAAGTACAAAATTTTAATCTTTGATACAAAATTTATATAAAACACATTATTTTGACACAAAAATTATATAATTATATTAAAATTAATTTTGCCATATAAATATTGATTTTCATCAATATTTACATTTTTACACTTTGCTTACAACTCGATTATATATAAAACACAACTTCACACCTAAATTCATTATATTGATATATTGTTACAATCTATTGCAATAGAGCACAATAAAATCTTATAAATATTTTCTCATTTTAATCTACAAATCATAATGCTTTTCTAAACTTTTCCAGATTTGCATTTATTTCCATCTATTTGACCACAAATTTCATCGTATATGATCAAATGCCTTATTTAATAATTTAAAATGATTAAACAACAAATGTTTCTCCAATCATTAAATTAACATAAGCATAATATTAAAATCAACTTAGTCAATTATTAAATCATCTACCCATGGAATATATACTTATTAATTATCCCGAAACAAATTATTTTCATCAAAACTACATATTTAATTATTTTAAATGATTAAGCAACCATTTCCCCAAATTTCCCAACGTTAATTCAAAGTAGGGCTGGCAATGGATACCTGAAAAATCCTATATCCGTATCTGTATCCGAAAAGCGGATAAATATCCGATATCCGAAAAAACGGATGCGGATACGGGTGCATAGATATTCGTATCCGAAAATTATCCATTCGATTTTTTCTAACATTATGCTCAAAATTATATGTACTTTAGTACAACGAATCAAAATTATTTATTGCTTTACTAAGTCAAAGGTTTATATAATATGCACTAAATTCATATTTTTTTACTCAAATCTGTTTAATTTCATCGTATATGTTTATTTTTAACACTTTAGTGATCAATGGATATGAAAAACATTTATGTTAAACTAGAAATTTTCATTTATATTTCTTGATTTATCGATTGTTGGTGAATAGGATAATTATCCGATATCCGTCCGTATTCGCGGATACGAATATCTGATATCCGAAAATGATTTCGGATGTGGACACAGATATAGAACTATCCATATCCGAAAGTATCCGTTGACAGCCCTAATTCAAAGACCAGAAAATTTTAAATTCAATCTTAGATATTTATTTAAATTACCTATCCAAATTCTTTGTTTTCTCAACTTACGTAATTATACGAGTTTGGATCTTAAACTCGTAATTTATTGTTTTCAAATTTAAAATTACAAAACATGTTATAACTTGTTTAGTTTGATTACCTAAAACCTTATTTCCTATAGACTCACCCTCAAAGAAATTACCTCCTCACAATTTGTTAATGATAACATATTTATATTTTAATTTCTAATAACTTATCTAAATTTTATTTCCTTAGAAAAAAATTAATTTAAGTAACCAAACACATAGTGTTTGAAGCTTTTATTACTCTTTACCAATTTACTTAAATTAGAAATATAAATTTCTAATTTTTATTCCACAATTCATGAAAGTTTTTTACTTTCATCTTGAATAACGTGCAAAGAAGATTAAAGTTATTGTAATATATCTTTCACAAAGCATATATTTAAAAAAAAAAAAACACACTCATCATTTTTCATTTTCCAATCAGTGATTGACACTACCTCACCATCAAATTTGTTATTAATTATCAAGTTAATAGTTGTTGCTTAGATTATAAAATCAAATTGCCTCACCATTTACCATTCATTATTTACAAATTGATGGCTGCAACCATCTTTTAAGCTTAAAAATCAGAGTTTATTTTAACTATATTATTTATGCTAGAGATAATTACTTATTTTAACAACTCTTTATCCTCAAAAGGCTATATATAATCACCCTTAATTTTTCTCAAAGCAAAAATTATTACTTAACAACTCTTTAATCTATATCAAATAATATTGAACCACTAAAATCATAACGATTCTCCTTATTATTTGGTTGCAAAGACATTGTAATGTCACTATTCTTTGCGAACTTTTCTACAATTCTTTACTTGAGTAGTGATTTAACAATATTCTTACACGAATATTTTACATCATTCTCTTCCAATATTTAATTTACTACTCAATATAATGTTCTCGATCATCTCGTATAAGTATTTAAGAAATTCCTATCAATAATGTTGATCAGATGTCTAAACCAGAACCCTTAAATGATTCAGCGCAAAAGGTAATTACATATTTTGGTTTACACATGGTTGCATTTATTACTTCATTATCGTAAATACTCTTACTTTGTTTTAAATAAGTACAACCCATCCCGCCCAATAATCAATGGTCCGCCCAATAATGTCTGCAGCCTCAAACTTCCATTCGAGCCTTACCTTTGCCCCTCTTTCAGGTTTTCACTTCGACCAAACTCCTCCACTTCAATCTCCCCCTAATCTCCCTCTGTCGGACCCTCCTGACAACCCAACTCGTTCGATCTCCCACCTAGCCAACCTAAATGTGAGTCCCAATGTCAAATCTAAAAAGTGGTATTCACTTTTTTTGCAAAGCCAAAGAACGCAGGCTCCTTTGCACTGCCGCCAATGGAACTTGTTTTCAAAGACAATAAAATGGTTCCGTCCGAGGACATACTTATTGCTACAAAGGAATCGTGGCTGGACTATCTGGTGGGCTTTTTCCTTGATAAGCCGCTAAGTTTCTATGCTATTGTGAATCACCTACAACATTTCTGGAAACCGCAAGGAGAATTTAATGTAAAATCAAATGGGGACATATTTTTCATTTTGCTTTCGAATTGTGAGGAGCGAAATAGAGTAACACAAGCAGATCCGGTGGTGATACAAAATAAGTTGTTTATTATAAAGCCATGGGACATAAATATAGGTAGCAGTGCAAGCCTTATTAAGTGTGTTACAGTTTGGATTAAACTAAGGAACATACCTTTGTATGCGTGGACGAAGGCTAGTATATATTGGCTTGCTTTGCGTGTACGAAAATTCCTATGTATGGATAACTTAACTGAAAGTCTTGAAAGGCTTGAATATGCCAAGTGTTTAGTGGAAGTTACACCAGACAAGCCACTGATCAATGAGTTTCTTGTAGCTTTACCTGATGGTGGAGAGCAAACTGTTACGGTTCAATACCTTTGGCAACCATAAGTCAGTGCAACTTGTAAGAGTTTTGGTCACCTGACAAATAACTACAAAAAGAAGCAAGTCGTTATTCGGGGTGATGGTAACACAAGCAAAGAAGTCTTATGCCATGCACAAAACAATTTGAGCCAATCGATGAAAGTTGCTAGCAGTAACAATAAACCTGCTAGCAAAATTGAGGAAAGGAAAGGTTTTATGTGAAGAGAATCGAAATATGGAGGAAAGTGATTAGTAAGAGGAAAGGCACGTTAACAGACACATACAACACGAGCAAACAAGGAAGAGAGATAAAACAATGCAAAGCAGAATCAGGACAAAGTCAGAAAGAACTAACAGCAGAGAATAGGTTTGGCATACTCGATATTGTAGATGAAAGCAATGAGATCATGAATGGTTCTGAAGACAGAATAAATGACACTGCCTTGGAGGATGGTGAAATAGCGGTTGTTGATGCAATCTTATTATCAGCCTTTGGAAACTATGAAATATGAAGCAAAGAGGGAAATGTAAGGGAACTGGGGAATGTTGGCATTGTGATGAATGACAAAGACCAGAACGTAGCAGGATCCAGTAGGCATAACAAGCAAGTTCAACTAACTGAAGTTGTGCCAAATGTTGACATTGTAATAACTACTAATTCACCGGTGCAAGGCTCAGCTGAGCGTAACAGTGGCAAGGGGGACAAATTGAACAAGGAGAGCCTTTGTACTGATTCTTAGGTGCTAGGTCAGCTGAGCGTAACGGTGACAAGGGGGACAAATTGAACAAGGAGAGCATTTGTATTAAGACACATGTTACAAAGGGAACAACATGTGTGAATGAAGCAAGCAAGATAGTGTAAGTGCAACATTTTGTTGTATATAACATTGTTGTATAAACAATTATATGATTTTTGTTTGATGATAACAACCAAATATATATTATAAATGTGTTTGTTATTGTACTGTTCTCTATACACGTCTGGAATATAATACCTATATTTAAATAGAATACGACTGTACAGACATTCAAACATTCATACAGTATTTTATTTAAAATATAAATATTATATTTCAAACATTCAAACAGTACAACTATTGACAACTCCACTATTTGAACACATCAAATTTCATATACATTCCCAGAATATTGTACTTGTGTAAATAAACTGAATATAATAGACAAGTTTGTTTGAACACAATAAAATGATATTTTATTTCAATCGAACTTGTTTATTACAAATGCCAGTACAATTCTCTCATTACTCAGCTCCTCACACTACAACACTATCACTCAGTTATACAGATACTTTGATTTTATATACATTCACATTTCATATATACATTTACACACTGTTTTTGTTTTCTGTCTTCTGTCTTCACAGCATTCTCCTGTCAGTCCAGTTATCATCTTCATACCTGTCATATACAGAAACACACACACAGTATATGGAATAGAAATAATACTGAACACATGCGAATATGATTTTTATTTTGAAATTTTTTTGCCTCAGTTTTCTGGTGTGTTTCTCATCATTTTTCATGACTCGATCTGATTTATTAATCTATCCGACTGTGGCTAGACAGTTTGTGATATTCACAGTGAAACACTGTAAATAACACAAGGCAGTCAGTTTGTATATATATAGTACAGGGACAGAAAATTTTATCTGATGGCTGCATATACACTCGTGTATAGATATACACGTGTGCACTGCCACGCCAATCAGTATGCATCTGAGGAGTAGCCACAAGGACCATCACAACTCAGTGCATATGAATATGGTCGAGTGTGTGCTCAATCAAAGCAGCAAATACAAGTGGTCGAGCAACAATAAAGCATGACAGCACACACAAAGATCTCATTCAGGATGCATGAATAAGATTAGGGAAGGAGAAAAGCAAGTATCACAATCGTGCATGATACATGATGGTCACAGCAAAGTCCAAATGTTCTAAACAGCAAAATCATGATCACATATTTCAAAGCAGTATAATCATGTGGATGGATGGTTAATTAGTGTGCAGGCAGCATGTAAACCAAGACAGTGGCAATATATATGGGTGCATTACATAAGCAGCTAAGCAATGATGATGGTGCATCCATGGTGAATCAACATGATTATACTGATCTAGGGGATTAGATCAGTCCAGGGTTTTGAGCATAGGGTTAGAATAGGAGCAGGGATTGCGAGTGTGCATGGTCTTGTATCCGGGATCTGTTCGATCACCTAGTAGAAACCTTAGGAATGCAGCAGTAGGCAGGATTTTGCCGAAGCTGGGTATATCTTCTGTCATTTACTTTCTGCATTTCTGTTTCTGCTATATTCTGTGAACTGTGAATATTTTTTAATATCCTGTAATATTTGAACTCTTCGATAAATTTCAATAAACCCTATTTGTAACGACCCGGACTTTTAACTATTAATTTTAAGATATTTAAATTCATTTTGAATGTCGTATTGGTAATATAAATCGATATTTATAAGAAAATTATTTTATTAAATAGCGTCATAACATATATTGTGCTTCAAATAATGAGATCAGGATCACTTTTGAATGACATTTTCGAAAAAATCTTAGTTGTGTGCTTAGTCAAAAATCTCGGCTTGATCTGTCCATTTTTCATTCGACATTTCCAAGCGTATCTGAGCATATCTTTGCCTAATTCAACTATTTCATTTTATAAAATAAGTAAAAACTTTTCAAACGCAAAAGTGTCTCTTTACATCTTTCTCCAGTCAGATATTTAGTGCCGACATCTTCAGATAGTAAATAAGATAAAAAAAGTATGCAATTTCAGTATGCCAATATCTCTGTGAATTGAAAAGAAAATCGCCCCGTACCTTTTCAAAATCCAATGAAAACCTTATCAAATTATCACTATATCAGGGCACGGGTTTTTGAGTCAAACATTGCTGCATAAAAAGAAAGAAAATAATCTCCACAATATCTTTCATCAGATCTCAGCATGTCAAGTTTAACACTAAAAGCTTAAACAGAATTCGATCCAATCTTTTACAAATCATCCTGTCTACGACTCATATATAAAATCAAACTTATACATTGAATGTTACAACTCAATAGCTAATAAATAGCCTTACAGTTATGACAAGCAAAAACAATGCAAACAACCAAAAGGGATTTCATTTTTATCAGCGGCCTTTGTTGCTTTTGAGAAACCAGTGAATCCATGTTCATCAGTTTTGATCTGCAAAACAAAAAGAAAACCCATTAAAAAGGGGAAAATCATCAAATGGACTTGACAGTACATAAGGAAAGAAAAAGGAAAACAGTGAAACAAAACCACACGTATAGTCATACGTCAAGACCATTTAGGGATGAACAGCTAAAAGGGGAGGTGCCTAGAATGTGATCTAATGGACTTGACAAATTCATATAGACTACAGCATGGTTGAAACAGTAAGGTACATCATGAACAACAAGAAAAAAAATATAAATAGCAAAAAACAGCTAATAAAATGTACTATGAATAGGAAAACAGATATGTATTTTTACACATCAAATACGGCTGAAAAGACAAGACAATGAACAACTATAACATATTAATTTGCAATTATAGGGACAACCAAGGAGATTCATAGGGAAAATTCACTGTTAACAATCCAAACAGAAAATTTATGGCACAGTTTTCATACCCTTGAAATAACAATTCATCACGTACAAAAATATATCCCAAAATCTATAGCCTGTAATTTCAAAGTTCTGTATTCAAGTAAACCAGTCATAGCCGTAACCTATACAGTTCGATCAGAATCCATCAACAAATCTGGAAATCCTACACCAAATCCGAACACAAAATCTAACCTATAGATTTTGTATCTGGATTGAAACAACAATTCATACCACACAGTACTGAAGACCCAATACAAATTCAAATAAAGTCCACTGCTATAAGGATCACGCCATATCAACTGCTATCACCAAAATCAAAATTTTCAAAGACCAATGGCCTAAAACCTAGCAGCTAAATCTAACTAAACTAGACTTCGATGGACGTTGTTCCTATCTAAACAAATACCGCAGCTATAAATATGTGTACAGGCAGTGTTCATCAACCCAAAACGCAAAAATCAAAGAAAAGAAAGAAAGAAAAACCCATTCGAAACCCATACGAAAAATCAAACAAATTATACAAAAAAATCAAGTGAAAACTTAGCTTAGGACGGAGAGGTTCGGTCCAGCTCGATCGTCGTGGTCGGGGAGGCTGGGTGGTTGACTACGAAGCTGTGATGGAGGGCGAAGGGGTTGCGACGCCATGGATCTCGGTTGCTAAAATCGAAAAGGGGATTTAGGGTTTTGATTTAGGAAAGTTTGAGGCGGCTGGTAAAATGAGGAGTAAAGGATCAGATAGGTTTTTAACAAGGGAAATGAGTGTGGGTTGGGTTAGTGGGCGGCCCGAACGAGTGGAGGTAAAGGCCCAACCATTTTTATTTTAAATATAAATTTTTATATATAGGTTTAAAGACTTAATCTGCTTTATAAATTCATATCGTGTGCATACGATATCAGATTTACATACGGTCAGGTGCGTTGGGACCGTGGAGACGAGCACTTCGAGATGGAGCAGGCCTGGTCCGAATCTGAAGTGACTGGGATTTTTAGTCGAATTAAACGTCAGTTAAATCTGATCAAACAAACTTTTCATCAACGGATTTTGAATCCAGGTGAGTTAAACTCACTCAGCCTCCTCGTTTATATTCTATATAAACTGGGTATTTTATTTCTGCGTGTCCTGATTGTTAGAGGTTGATTGTTAGGATATATATGGTTGATTCATCGATCGTTTAAATTTAGAATTACCCACTGTTTGGGGATGACCCTTAACAAAGTAACTCCTTGGGTTGATCAAGTTTATAAACGTGTTTGAAATTATTGGAATTGTTTGAATTGGATGTTAGTTGATTTGATAATTGGCAGTAAATGGCCAAATGTGAGGTTTTAACGTCACTCGACCCGTCAGGTGAATTGACGTATTTTTAAAAGTTATAAATTCATTTATAACTAGATTAAAGTTTTTTTCAAATTATTTTGTACGGATTGGAAATTCACAAGGAATATTTTTAATCGAGTTATCAAGAAAATTTAGTTAAATAGTTTAGATCAGTTGAAAAGCAGAAATCAAGAATTTTCCATGGATCAAAAGGAAATAGTTGTTTTCAACCAATTAAGAAGTAACTTTAATTAATTAAGTTAATTAATTAATTTAAGAAAGGGGAAATGACAATTGGAATTCAGTTAATAGTTAACTGATGTGTATGGTGGGAAAAATTCACCATTGCGAGTAAAATGGACGAAGGAAATAAATATCGGTTTAGATATTCGTTAAAGTTTAACGAATAGTGTTGGATATTAGTTAATCTTTGATTAACTATAGTCTAAAGGAATCATTGAATTGGTTATTGTGAATAACCTGGATTATTATTGAGTAATCATGTAAACATGATAATAATGCTATATTTGGTTAAGATTAAAGTTAATGTAGTAGATGTCAAAGCAAATTTTTTCTTTAATTTAAAATGATTTGAAGTAGTGAAGTCAATTTAATGCCAAGTAAGAATTTTATTAAAGGGATTTAAAAATCCAAGTTTTCAAATAGGATTTGAGAAAGGGAAATTCAATTAACAAGTGATTAATTTACGAGGAGGTTAGCCAGAATGGCGATAAGAGGTTATTATGGAAGGTTCAATTAGATGGAATCAAACCATTTGACGAGGGATTGACATTATAAGTCGAAGGGGTTTAGAGTGGAAGAATACGTGAAGAAAGTGGTGTTTTGGAATGGATGTTACTTAAATAAAGAAATTAAGTAAAAAGGTTTTGAACAAGATTTCAAACATAAACAACGATGAAAAACCAGTTTGAGATCAGAAGGGGAAAAGGGGACTTTGATGTTCATGGTCAAACTGATGTTATTCTGAGGTAAGAACGGGTCGATCAAGGTCTGAGAGGTAACTAAAATACCCCAACTTGATGGGCTTCACTATTATCAAGGAATAGTATTAGTTTAGATCGAGTGAAGTGTTGAGATTGGTCTTATCCTATACGAGAATATCAAACTCTGATGCAAGGTTTTGAAAATTAAATAATACTATGATATGAGTTCAAAAGAAATAAGAATTTTGTTTTCAAATTTTAGTAAACATTTGTTAGTCAATTAGAGTTGATCGAATATAGTTAGAGTTAGTCAAACCAAGTTATCTAGGGAAGTTTCCATTGCGTACGACTGCTAGCGTAATTCGCAGGGCTACAGATAGCCTACGGTGGTCGGATGTTTCCTGAGGGAATCAGGCGTAACCATTGTGATCGCTGCGATCTAGAGTCGAGCGGATGGAGTTAAGTCAAGTATTAATTAATCGATAGTAGTAATTAAGCCGAGTTAGTCTAGTCGAGTTAAATATGGCGAGTTAGTCAAATTAGAGTTAATCAATCAAAGTAAATCAATCAGAGTTAATCAGAGGAAATTTGGTTTATATCGTTAAGTATGTTTTAAAAGGGGCCAAGTTGTGTTAAGTGTTGAATCAGCAAAACCCATTGTATGCACACTATCGTTATTCGATAGTTAAAAACACTGACTATCGAAGTTGACCAATACGATTGTTGGTATGGAAAGTCCGGGATCGAATTATATTCGGAAACCATTCCGACCAACAAATACGTGGAGAGATCAAAAGATGATCGTGATGGAGCATTGAAGACCGTGGATCTTCATAAGCGGAAGGATTACTTATAATCTCTGGCTTAGCGACCTGAGATAAACTGTGATTCTGTCGTGGTCGAAATCCACGGGTTGCAAGGACTTCTCGCTACTGATCCATGGGGTGATTCCTATATGAGATGCAGTAGGAGAGTGCCTTCGGTTCATCCTGTTCCTGGATGACTTGTATGGGCGGATGTCTAACAGAGTATTTCCAAAGGAATCGCGTACGTTGATTTCTTCAAACGTACCATAGTTGGGTCGCTCCTAACCAGGGTATTTTTGTGGACGTCAATTAGTGATATCTGGAAGATTTGACGATGTGGCATTCAAAGTGAATGGTGACCAAGTGTTCCAAAAGGAAATTCAAACCTCAAGCCTCATCAACCGGGAAATGACAGAAATCGGGCAGGCAGCATGGCTATGTGGGTCGCTCCCATTAGGGTGTATAATCACCTATCTAGAGAAATTCCTTTTGTTTCTTATTCTATCGATTCTGCCCATTCGGGAATGGTGGTTTGAGTCCAACCGTTGGTGATATACATTCGATACACTCAAGCGAAATGAGTGGTCGGTCATGTGAGGGCCGGGTTGCAAGACGTTCTTGTTGAACCCTGTGTATTCGCCTCTAGAGATACATGTGCGGAAGGTGGTCCCATACCTTGTCAAGTCGGAAATCCAATATCCAATAAGCGCCCGCGGTTTTCGATTGTATACTATATACGGGGAGCGTGAGATGCAAGCGTTCCTCTAGATTTGTTAATTATTTGTATCTAGACATTATCATAATATCAGATTCAAGATATTGATTTCGAAACTGGTTTGGGGTTATCGTAAGGTAAAAACCGTCCGTGTTTATGTGTGGATTGGTCTTACAATTATCTTTTTCTTTCGAAAGGATTTTACCATAAAAATTTTGTTGTGTGATACCTTAATGCTGTGCGAGTTTATCTCACTCTGGTTCACCAGACTGACCCGGTATTTTGTAAATGCTCGGGTTAGCCCGAGGTGTACAGGTTCAGGATATCAGGTACTGAGAAGTCCAGAGATGAGCTGGAGATGATTTAGACATGTGAAATATAGTATTTATTCCGCTGTGTATATGAGGACAGATTATCAAACTGTCCAGCTGTGTGTTGTACTCTGATATTGTAAGTATTTTCAAGCTTTCAGTAAAGATTTATTTCTGTATTATATTTTGTTCTGCTGCGATGTGAGACTCTGTGTTGGTTCTTCTTCTTCTTCTATTCTAACTTTCTATCTTTCTTATCTCACCCTGTAATTTCTTTCTAAACGTTCCAGTGTTTCGGTGCTTGGAGGATCGGCATGAGTACAGTAAAGGGTATTTATGTCGATTTTTGGGGCTGGAATCCGCTGGGTCGTTACACTATTCCCCCCTAGGGTTAATCTAGATCCAACAAGTGGTATCAGAGCAAGTATTCTGTTAACTCCAGAGTTATGATGATCCCTAATTGTCAGTCTTCTGAGAGTCAGTCCAGTCGTATTCCATCTATTTTTAATGGTACATATTTTTTAAATTGGAAATTAGAAATGGAGTTATATTTAAAATCTGTTGATATTACATGTTGGGATACTGTTATTAATGAATTTGATATTGTTAGTAGAAATGATATTGGATTTAATTCTCGTGCTATTCACACTTTATATTCTTATATTGATGATGTCCAATATAGCCTTATCTCCCATTGTTTGACCGCGCAGGAAATCTGGACAACTCTCAACACGCTATATGGAAAAGAAGACAACCGCTCAAAACCCCAGAATGTCAACTCAGTTTCATATTTAGGCTTAACAGGTTGTACAGATGGAAATTCAGATGTAGACTCAACAAAAGATCTTTCTTATAAAAATTTAACTCACTGTTTAAATGATTTAACTTAATCTGCTGAGAATCTAAAATCTAAAAATAAAATTCTGAAATCTGAAAAACTGAGTTGATATGCAAAAATAATCTTTTGGAATCAAATCTTAAAAACGTTAAGAAGTCTTCAAATTTTAATTGCAAAAATTGTTTAATTTTGGAAAATGATCTTGTTCGTCAAAATAAAAATATTCAAAAACTTGAGAATGAAATTCTGATCTTAAAATAGAACAAGATAGAGCTTGAAAGCACAAACAACTATTTGCAAAAAGAATTTGAAAATTTTAAAATGACTGAAAATTCCAAATATATTTTTGCTGAAAATCAAAGCTTGTTGAAAATTGAGTCTATTCTGAATGAGCTAGAAATTGAGATTGAAAAACTCAAGAAATTTGAATCTGAGAGTCCAAAACATTTTGAATTTGAAATTGCTGAGTCTCAAACCAAAATTAAAATGCTTAATGATGAAAATTTGGTTTTGAAATCTGGTTTTGAAAGATGTAAGATCACTAAAAATTGTTGTTCAGATTTAATGAAAGAAAACGGTGATCTTAAAACTGAAATTCAATGACTTGAAACAACATTGACTGTAACACCCCGTAATTCTGCGACATTAAGATTCTCAAATTAAAGTATAATTAATTTTTAAAAGAAAAATTAAAAGAAAAAGATCCATGCAGTTGTTTAATTTAAGTATTGTAACTAACATGAAAAAGAGAAGTAAGGAGAGAACAATAATTATTATTGTTCTAAGACTTATTAACAAAAGCCTCTGTAGCTCAGTTGGTTAAGGCATTGGATTTGTAGCATGGAGGTCGGGGGTTCGAACCCCGGCGGCGGCATAATTTTTTTATCTTTGTTTTAGAGAGGGCCAACTGAACATGCAAATATATGTACGTATACAAATTCAAAATTTGAAAGGATAAGAACGTACATATAAGGAAATAAAGAATATATATATATACATATGAGAATATAAATATATATATATATATATGCAAAAATATATGTATACGAAAGATAAAATCAAGATAAGGCTACAGTCAATGAAATATGGCAACATCATTTGAATTTTGAAAATAAAATGAAAGTTGTGCGTATATATATACGCGTAAAATGGTCGTTAGAGGAATTGTATACATATAAGAATATTTCATGTGAATAAAACAGTTAAATAAATTCCAGAAATTCAAAAGTTTGAAAATCAAACTTTTACGCCAAAATAGCTTGTGGGACCCAATGCTGACTCAGCACTGCGTGTATGATAAGGTTTGGCTAGATTCATCTACGTACCTGGACTATTTTCTTAACTAGGTTCAATGCTGACTCAGCGCTGCGTGTACGATAAGGTCTTGAGCAGCTATATAAACAGCCCTAGTCTTCATTCTCTTTGCACCAATTCTCTTCTATCCTTATGCTGCTAAGATTCATGGCTTCTTCTAAATTTTCTTAAATAAATAAAATAAAATATGATTCAAGACGAGGAGATGCTGCTAAAAGACTTTTAAGGAGGGATTCAAATCAAAGTTTCAAGTGAAGAATTCAAAGGCTAGCTCAAACAAGTTTCAAGCAACGACGCACGAATCATAGCCACGCTTTCCTTCTTTTCTAGATCTATTTTCTGTAAGTTGGTTATTTCTAGATCTGAATATTTTGTTTTATTTGTGACATGAAATTAAAGGAATAAAGGAATATGCCAAATCTCTCTCTCTCTCTCTCTTCGAATCTGTGTTTATACTCTTGGACTGAATTAAGAACTGTTATGATTCAAGGACAAATAAGACTGTAACCGTGACTATGACTATAGAATTGTGGCCTTTGAAAGCATATGCCTTTGGACTATGACATAAGCCTTTGATTTTGGGACATATAAACATTGCCTATGACAATGACTTAGGACTATGGGAATTATTTTCCCTTTTGGACTATGAACATCGCCTATATTGCCTATGACCATGGACATTACTTATGACTAAGAACATAAGCCTTTGAATTGGACATAAACTATTGCTTATGACATAATGAGGACAATTGTGATTTTGACACCCATGATTCATGATTAGGAAAATATTGCTTTAGTTTGGTGATTGTGAAATTGGGTCTAAACCCAATTATTTATTCTACCTGTTCCTTGGTTTTTTCTTTGGTTTTAAGACAGTGAGAATTTACCTATTAAGTTAGGTCTACCCACGTTCTTGAACCTATTTTGCCCATTCTTTGGTTTTAAGACAGTGGGAATTTACCTATTTAGTTAGGTCTACCCATATTCTTGAACCTACATTGTTATCCAAACCTTTTTATGCCAATTATTCCTTCTTGTCATTTTGATTCATTCCCTTTTTATCTACGAATCTAGATTTATTTATAATCTAGCTTGAATCACGATTATTCGAACGGTGGGAATGCGATTTGGGGAAAAACATGGAAATGAATATGAACGTAATTGTAAACTTGGAAATTGGCATAATTTGGAATATGTATTATGACATGCTTATTAAAATGAAAACGGGGAAATTTGACATGGATTAGGGAATATGTGATTTTGACATATTAAATTTAGCGTTAGTAAGTAAGCTAAATTTTAGGCATAAAGTGTAAACTAGAAAAATAATTCTAGTTTTGCCATAAATTGTGAATTAGGATGTTAAACCAAGATTGGATTAATTAAGGTTGATTTGGAATAAGTATATTAGCACAATTTTGAATTTATTCATAATTGTGAGCAATTGTCATGTTTAGAATAAATTATGGTTAGCGACACTAAATTTGGTATAATTTACATACCAAAAAGTATAAATATGATAAATAAGAGAGAATGGGCCATAATAATAAATGTGACAATGTACATTAAAAGAGTAGTAATGAAATAAGTAAATTAGGAGTAATTTACTTATAGAATTCGTCATAAATGTTAAATTGTTCATTTACCACAAAATATGTAACTTGGTTAAGTTTTGGCCATAAATTATAAACTAGGATATTTAATCTAGTTTCGGCAATGAAATAGGAAATGGCCTAAACTGCATGTTGGGTTAGGACTTGGGCCTAGAATATAAGTATACTAGTAGGCTTGACAAATAAATATAGGCCAAATTTGTCTAAAAAGGGGAAATGAGCTTTTGAAATAAATTGTTAACAATTTATAAACAAAAGAAAAGTATTTTGATAACATCCCTTTTTGTAACACATAGACCAGAAGGTTCTAGGGTGACAGAGAGGATAGTGTCTAGGCTTGGGTTTGGAAAATACAAGTTTCCTGCCCTCCCTGGCTATCCCTAACTGATCCGAAGGATGGGATGGTTGTTTTTTAAACCAGATTTGGAAATTAATCAAAAACCCTTTGAACTTAGAAAACATGAATATGCCTAACCCGAGGTTAGACTGAGTTACGGTGTAAACCTGCCCGGAACCGACCGGCACATCCAGTAACCGCAGCAATATCTGTCTAATGTGAGAGGTTGCGGCTTTAATTTATTAATTAAAGCTAGAACAAGAATGGGAGAGTTAAGTCCATAGGACCACTTAACCAACCTAACACGGTTAAGCTAGAATGGGAAGGTTAAGGAACACTTAACCAACTTAGCACAGTTAAAGCTAGAATGGGAGGATTAAGTCCATGGGAATACATAGCCAAATTAACATGTTGACTAGACTAGAAGGTGGGGTTAAGTAAAGTTAATACACTTAGCCAATTTAACATGTTAATTAGACTAGAGGTTGGGGTTAAGTAATACACTTAGCCAAATTAATATGTTAACTGGACTAGACCATAGAGTTAAGTAAACTTGAACGCTTAACCATCAGAATATGATAAATGAATAGGGTTAAGTAAAAAGCATGAAGGGATAACACTTAACCAGTGTAATAGGATAAGGGAAGAGGGTTAAGATAGCTTGAATCGACTAAATACACTTAACCAACCCAACCTGGCGAGAAAGAAAACTAAGTGGTAGACCTCAGTTGAAAAAGGGACTAAGTAGTAAAACTTAGTTAAGAAAACAAGGAATTTGGAAACTAAGTGGTAAACCTTAGTTAGTAGAACTAAGTAGTAATTCTTAGTATAACACGAAGGAGCAGACATCCATCTGGTTTTAAGAAGGCTCCAACGAATTGGGTTACGAAGCCCGAGGCTTCGAGGGGACGTGAGGGTACTCTTGGTATCCCTCTGTGAGGCTGCAGATGATCATCCTGGGCACCAGAGGTTAAGGTCTGCGTTAGAAGAGCCGAGGGTATGCCTTGGTTGCAATATATATGTGGCAACCTAAAGACTAGGATGGACCAGCGTGATTCGGCGAGAAGACGGTAGCCCTGTGATAGCAACTCGTCGTTTACCATCCATCTTGAGTCAATCGAGATACGTGAAGCAGAAAGGCGGAGAACTCCAAAAGACCATATACTTGCTATCTAGTTATGGTTGCGGATGGCCATAGGATAGTGGGGCACCGGGGGCCGGCGTATAGTTCTCATTTTACAAGGTGTGCCTTTCATTAGCTGAGGGAGGGGTCAAGTGGGACCATAGCCACTGGAATAAAAACAGACCTTAGCATCTGCATCGGCAGATATCTGAAAGCTCCCGACCGAGTTCTGTATTCCTTGATTTTCCCTGTCACAGGACTCGGATCGCACATTACAGGACATGTGCATCTAGACAAGCGATAACGATTCGCAATACATACGTGGGGAAGCCTAGGAACATATACCACTCTAGGTAGTGTGTCCTAGACTTGGGGGCATTGTTCGACAGGTAGCGTAATCCCTAGTTGGACTAGGTGGCATAAACCCTGAACTCGAAAAGCGTTCAACAGATAGCGTAAAACTATAGTTAAATCTAGAAAGCACTTGATAGAAAACCCTAGACTAGATCTAGTTAATAAATAATAAATGTATGCCTGAAGGCAATGGAAACTACAGGGGTTGGGATCACGTTATTGTTACAAGTTGAACACTAGTTAGGTGGTGCAGAGATATAGAAACCAGTATAACAAGGAAATAGCGAAGCTGCGAAAGTATTAGAGCGTATCCAGTCATCTTAGAATATCTTGTGACTACCTTGTCTAATCTTGTTGACCTTATCGTCATGGTGTAATCTTGTATTCAGTTAATTCATGTCGTTTTGTTTTTCCATGTTCACATGCTAGAAGTTACTGAACTTACTCAGGCTTTATGTCTGACTCTGTTTTTCTTTCGTCTTCTTTTCTTCCGTTCCCCCCCCCCCCCAGGTAGTTGAGGAGGGAATAGTATAACTCAGGATTAGACTGGACCGTTGCTCTTTCCCAGCTTGAAGATTTGACGAAGTTGTCTTTGGATTCTCTTCCAGATGCTATGGCTGGCTCTTGCTGCATTGGGGAATATATAAATGTATTTTCATGCTTCTTTATTTTATAAAGACAGATGATACTCTGATATTGTAAAAGAATCTTGTACAGACTATTTTATCAATAAAGCAAAGTTCTATTTTCCACTGTTTAATAATTTGTCTGTTTTGTAATTTATCTGCATCTTTTACCCAAAATGCTCCACAGAACTTAGTGCATTCCCTTTGTGAGTGACACTAACGGACGTGGGGTGTTACACGTGGTATCAGAGCTGAAGGTTACCAGATTAGATAAAGGATTTGAAAAATTATTTTCAAACGGTTTTAAAAGAAGTATTTTCAAAAGAAGAGATTTGTTTTTAAGGCATATTCCCCAAAGCCATACGCATTGTCTTCTTTTCCTCTATTTAAATTCTTGTCTCCTTCTTTCTTGAGTCTCTGGGGCTCCTGGCTTTCTGGGAGGTAACCTCATCGAAGGGCAAAGTAGTGCCCGGCTTCCATCCATAGCCGTAGTTGTTTCATCTACGGGCAGTTTTCTTTCAAAGCTTATAAGGTTTTCCGGACGATGGAGGCAGTTTTCGAGAGATTTGTCAACATGACTACACACGGAAGGGGATGAGGAGTTTGGCTAAGGAGCATAACCCTAGGTTGAGGAAGTCACGGATGTAGACTTAGCACACGAAGGAGGAAGAAATTATAAAACCTAAGACAAGAGGAAGTATTTTTACTTGGGTATGATAGGGCATATACTTAAGGACAAGGGCAAGAACGAGGACAAGATTTTCAGAAGGACAAGTACATGCTTTTGCCACGAAGCGCACCTAGGAGAAAGGTAGTTCGGTTGGAAGAGTCTAGTTTTCTGTTCGTGTTATTTCCTTAGGTTCTAGCGCTTCTCATTTGTTCATATCCACTTCCATAGTTGGGTCTCTGCACCATAGTACTTGTATAGTAGAAAGATCCCACTAGAGTCTCAAATCCAATTGGTGGTCCGACCAGTTTATTTTTTTAGTAGGGATTTGAGAATAGCTATCGAGTTTTCTTATATCATCTCACGTAGATCGTCTAAATTCGGGGAGATATTCCTTGGGTGCTTGTCTGATATTGGTTTAGGCCTTTGGGGCTTGTACTTGAGGAATGTCGAGTTCGGTTTGGATGGTTTGCGGGAGAGATGAATAGTTGTGGTAGGCACCCCAAAGAGCATGTAGTGACCTTTCGACTCTTATAGTTATGGCATGACGGATAAGAGGGAAACCTCTAATCATCTTAGTACGTATACTTGGTACCGTGATTGACATCTGTTTATTTTGGAATTGGAGGTCGAAAACTTCACAATCGTGAAGTTAAATTGGTTAAGATACAGTGGAGTAAAGCTCAAGAAGGCTAGATACTAGCAACATGCCCTTTTTCCTTAAGGGTGCATTCTTGATTTCTCTGTTTAGGAGCTTTACGCGTAGTTGTTTCTCTCTTTCCAAAGTATATCCTCTAGGTCGTATCTGCAATCCTTAGGTAGAAGCCAATGGATGTAAACATGTATTTGAAACATGTTATGGTTGAATGGTTGCAAGTGGTTGCAAATGGTTGCTTGTGGATGCATATGCATACGTATTAGGCACTAGATCAAGTTCGGACGCTCTCATATTGCATTTACATATATGCATTTGTTTATAAGTTGAACATGATATGATATCATATGGACGTTGCATATGGATGAATGGCTGTGCACGCATGTAGTATTTACATGACTAGGGATGTTTGCATGCATGATTGGACGCATGACACTAACATGATTTGCATTAAGGAGGTCAACTGAATCAGTAGACCGCCTGATTTTGCATTAGATAGAGACATATACACACACTATGCATATGAACATGAAAGCATTAGAAATCTTTTAAGGACAATGAATGCCTGTGATTGAATGGTTGAGTAGATGGGTGATTGGATGGTAGGACACATTCTTCCTAACTTGAAGATTTCGGGGACGAAATCCTTTTAAGTGGGGGAGAATGTAACACCCCGTAATTCTGCGACATTAAGATTCTCAAATTAAAGTATAATTAATTTTTAAAAGAAAAATTAAAAGAAAAAGATCCATGCAGTTGTTTAATTTAAGTATTGTAACTAACATGAAAAAGAGAAGTAAGGAGAGAACAATAATTATTATTGTTCTAAGACTTATTAACAAAAGCCTCTGTAGCTCAGTTGGTTAAGGCATTGGATTTGTAGCATGGAGGTCGGGGGTTCGAACCCCGGCGGCGGCATAATTTTTTTATCTTTGTTTTAGAGAGGGCCAACTGAACATGCAAATATATGTACGTATACAAATTCAAAATTTGAAAGGATAAGAACGTACATATAAGGAAATAAAGAATATATATATATACATATGAGAATATAAATATATATATATATATGCAAAAATATATGTATACGAAAGATAAAATCAAGATAAGGCTACAGTCAATGAAATATGGCAACATCATTTGAATTTTTGAAAATAAAATGAAAGTTGTGCGTATATATATACGCGTAAAATGGTCGTTAGAGGAATTGTATACATATAAGAATATTTCATGTGAATAAAACAGTTAAATAAATTCCAGAAATTCAAAAGTTTGAAAATCAAACTTTTACGCCAAAATAGCTTGTGGGACCCAATGCTGACTCAGCACTGCGTGTATGATAAGGTTTGGCTAGATTCATCTACGTACCTGGACTATTTTCTTAACTAGGTTCAATGCTGACTCAGCGCTGCGTGTACGATAAGGTCTTGAGCAGCTATATAAACAGCCCTAGTCTTCATTCTCTTTGCACCAATTCTCTTCTATCCTTATGCTGCTAAGATTCATGGCTTCTTCTAAATTTTCTTAAATAAATAAAATAAAATATGATTCAAGACGAGGAGATGCTGCTAAAAGACTTTTAAGGAGGGATTCAAATCAAAGTTTCAAGTGAAGAATTCAAAGGCTAGCTCAAACAAGTTTCAAGCAACGACGCACGAATCATAGCCACGCTTTCCTTCTTTTCTAGATCTATTTTCTGTAAGTTGGTTATTTCTAGATCTGAATATTTTGTTTTATTTGTGACATGAAATTAAAGGAATAAAGGAATATGCCAAATCTCTCTCTCTCTCTCTCTCTCTTCGAATCTGTGTTTATACTCTTGGACTGAATTAAGAACTGTTATGATTCAAGGACAAATAAGACTGTAACCGTGACTATGACTATAGAATTGTGGCCTTTGAAAGCATATGCCTTTGGACTATGACATAAGCCTTTGATTTTGGGACATATAAACATTGCCTATGACAATGACTTAGGACTATGGGAATTATTTTCCCTTTTGGACTATGAACATCGCCTATATTGCCTATGACCATGGACATTACTTATGACTAAGAACATAAGCCTTTGAATTGGACATAAACTATTGCTTATGACATAATGAGGACAATTGTGATTTTGACACCCATGATTCATGATTAGGAAAATATTGCTTTAGTTTGGTGATTGTGAAATTGGGTCTAAACCCAATTATTTATTCTACCTGTTCCTTGGTTTTTTCTTTGGTTTTAAGACAGTGAGAATTTACCTATTAAGTTAGGTCTACCCACGTTCTTGAACCTATTTTGCCCATTCTTTGGTTTTAAGACAGTGGGAATTTACCTATTTAGTTAGGTCTACCCATATTCTTGAACCTACATTGTTATCCAAACCTTTTTATGCCAATTATTCCTTCTTGTCATTTTGATTCATTCCCTTTTTATCTACGAATCTAGATTTATTTATAATCTAGGTTGAATCACGATTATTCGAACGGTGGGAATGCGATTTGGGGAAAAACATGGAAATGAATATGAACGTAATTGTAAACTTGGAAATTGGCATAATTTGGAATATGTATTATGACATGCATATTAAAATGAAAACGGGGAAATTTGACATGGATTAGGGAATATGTGATTTTGACATATTAAATTTAGCGTTAGTAAGTAAGCTAAATTTTAGGCATAAAGTGTAAACTAGAAAAATAATTCTAGTTTTGCCATAAATTGTGAATTAGGATGTTAAACCAAGATTGGGTTAATTAAGGTTGATTTGGAATAAGTATATTAGCACAATTTTGAATTTATTCATAATTGTGAGCAATTGTCATGTTTAGAATAAATTATGGTTAGCGACACTAAATTTGGTATAATTTACATACCAAAAAGTATAAATATGATAAATAAGAGAGAATGGGCCATAATAATAAATGTGACAATGTACATTAAAAGAGTAGTAATGAAATAAGTAAATTAGGAGTAATTTACTTATAGAATTCGTCATAAATGTTAAATTGTTCATTTACCACAAAATATGTAACTTGGTTAAGTTTTGGCCATAAATTATAAACTAGGATATTTAATCTAGTTTCGGCAATGAAATAGGAAATGGCCTAAACTGCATGTTGGGTTAGGACTTGGGCCTAGAATATAAGTATACTAGTAGGCTTGACAAATAAATATAGGCCAAATTTGTCTAAAAAGGGGAAATGAGCTTTTGAAATAAATTGTTAACAATTTATAAACAAAAGAAAAGTATTTTGATAACATCCCTTTTTGTAACACATAGACCAGAAGGTTCTAGGGTGACAGAGAGGATAGTGTCTAGGCTTGGGTTTGGAAAATACAAGTTTCCTGCCCTCCCTGGCTATCCCTAACTGATCCGAAGGACGGGATGGTTGTTTTTTAAACCAGATTTGGAAATTAATCAAAAACCCTTTGAACTTAGAAAACATGAATATGCCTAACCCGAGGTTAGACTGAGTTACGGTGTAAACCTGCCCGGAACCGACCGGCACATCCAGTAACCGCAGCAATATCTGTCTAATGTGAGAGGTTGCGGCTTTAATTTATTAATTAAAGCTAGAACAAGAATGGGAGAGTTAAGTCCATAGGAACACTTAACCAACCTAACATGGTTAAGCTAGAATGGGAAGGTTAAGAAACACTTAACCAACTTAGCACAGTTAAAGCTAGAATGGGAGGATTAAGTCCATGGGAATACTTAGCCAAATTAACATGTTGACTAGACTAGAAGGTGGGGTTAAGTAAAGTTAATACACTTAGCCAATTTAACATGTTAATTAGACTAGAGGTTGGGGTTAAGTAATACACTTAGCCAAATTAATATGTTAACTGGACTAGACCATAGGGTTAAGTAAACTTGAACGCTTAACCATCAGAATATGATAAATGAATAGGGTTAAGTAAAAAGCATGAAGGGATAACACTTAACCAGTGTAATAGGATAAGGGAAGAGGGTTAAGATAGCTTGAATCGACTAAATACACTTAACCAACCCAACCTGGCGAGAAAGAAAACTAAGTGGTAGACCTCAGTTGAAAAAAGGGACTAAGTAGTAAAACTTAGTTAAGAAAACAAGGAATTTGGAAACTAAGTGGTAAACCTTAGTTAGTAGAACTAAGTAGTAATTCTTAGTATAACACGAAGGAGCAGACATCCATCTGGTTTTAAGAAGGCTCCAACGAATTGGGTTACGAAGCCCGAGGCTTCGAGGGGACGTGAGGGTACTCTTGGTATCCCTCTGTGAGGCTGCAGATGATCATCCTGGGCACCAGAGGTTAAGGTCTGCGTTAGAAGAGCCGAGGGTATGCCTTGGTTGCAATATATATGTGGCAACCTAAAGACTAGGATGGACCAGCGTGATTCGGCGAGAAGACGGTAGCCCTGTGATAGCAACTCGTCATTTACCATCCATCTTGAGTCAATCGAGATACGTGAAGCGGAAAGGCGGAGAACTCCAAAAGACCATATACTTGCTATCTAGTTATGGTTGCGGATGGCCATAGGATAGTGGGGCACCGGGGGCCGGCGTATAGTTCTCATTTTACAAGGTGTGCCTTTCATTAGCTGAGGGAGGGGTCAAGTGGGACCATAGCCACTGGAATAAAAACAGACCTTAGCATCTGCATCGGCAGATATCTGAAAGCTCCCGACCGAGTTCTGTATTCCTTGATTTGCCCTGTCACAGGACTCGGATCGCACATTACAGGACATGTGCATCTAGACAAGCGATAACGATTCGCGATACATACGTGGGGAAGCCTAGGAACATATACCACTCTAGGTAGTGTGTCCTAGACTTGGGGGCATTGTTCGACAGGTAGCGTAATCCCTAGTTGGACTAGGTGGCATAAACCCTGAACTCGAAAAGCGTTCAACAGATAGCGTAAAACTATAGTTAAATCTAGAAAGCACTTGATAGAAAACCCTAGACTAGATCTAGTTAATAAATAATAAATGTATGCCTGAAGGCAATGGAAACTACAGGGGTTGGGATCACGTTATTGTTACAAGTTGAACACTAGTTAGGTGGTGCAGAGATATAGAAACCAGTATAACAAGGAAATAGCGAAGCTGCGAAAGTATTAAAGCGTATCCAGTCATCTTAGAATATCTTGTGACTACCTTGTCTAATCTTGTTGACCTTATCGTCATGGTGTAATCTTGTATTCAGTTAATTCATGTCGTTTTGTTTTTCCATGTTCACATGCTAGAAGTTACTTAACTTACTCAGGCTTTATGTATGACTCTATTTTTCTTTCGTCTTCTTTTCTTCCGTTCCCCCCCCCCCCAGGTAGTTGAGGAGGGAATAATATAACTCAGGATTTGACTGGACCGTTGCTCTTTCCCAGCTTGAAGACTTGACGAAGTTGTCTTTGGATTCTCTTCCAGATGCTATGGCTGGCTCTTGCTGCATTGGGGAATATATAAATGTATTTTCATGCTTCTTTATTTTATAAAGACAGATGATACTCTGATATTGTAAAAGAATCTTGTACAGACTATTTTATCAATAAAGCAAAGTTCTATTTTCCACTGTTTTATAATTTGTCTGTCTTGTAATTTATCTGCATCTTTTACCCAAAATGCTCCACAGAACTTAGTGCATTCCCTTTGTGAGTGACACTAACGGACGTGGGGTGTTACATTGACTAAATTTTCTAACGGTGAAAAATCTTTAAATATGTTGTTGAAAAATCAGTTTTCATCAGTAAATAAAAGTGGACTCGGCTTTGGAAAATTTGATGTTTTTGAAAAGAGAAGTTCAAACGATTTTAAAAATCCTTCAACCTTCTTTGAAAAGAATCAACTTGATAGTTTGAACTTTGATAATTTCAAAGGATTTTTAATCGAAAGAAAAATGTCAACTTGTTTAGAAACAACTCTGTTTTGACCCCAAAAAGAAACAAAATGAATTCGTCTAAATTTAAACTGATCTGGGTCCTTAAAAGCACTTTGGTAAATTCTGATGGGTTGCTATTCAAACAAGTTTGGGTACCGAAAGTCCAACACACAACTGTGAGAGGTTTCACTAATTTTGTTAGACCACTCAATCCTCTAAACTATTAGGTACCAGAGGAGGTTGAGGAACTGCTTTGCGAAAGAGAAACTGGATTCAAACTGCTACATATCACAGAATCATTCACAGTTCCTTAGCCATATCTGTTGAGTCAGAGATTCTGGTTTACATCGATTTTATGTATGATCTCTGAACTCACCTTTGTAGATATTTATTTTCTTTGTTATTCCTCCTTCTATTTTTTTCTCTTTTTTTCTTTGATTTGTCACTGCCACACTTTTTTGTTGTTTCCTTTTTGAGCTTCATTAACTTTCGGTTGCAGAACTCTTGATTTTCTGGAAATGTGCTTCACTTGAATGAAAATCTGATGTTTTAATCTTTTCCATATCTTGAATATAAATTTGTAAATATCTGCAATTGTTTTGAAGTTTATTTTCCATTTTATGAATTCATAGCAGTATTGATGTATTCTTGTCATATCTTGGACACTGTTAATTTGAATTCTAAATTTTTTGAAGATCTGAATACTTAATGAAATTTCACACACCTCTACTGTTTGAGTTCCTTCTAATTCATTTTAGAAAATATTGAAATAATATACACATTACAACACTCTACTATTTATCAGTTTTGATAATTCCATTGATTTCAGATTGGCTTGAATATTTTGTTTGGTCTTGAATCATTGCGTACATCTTGAAATTCACTGTAATTCATGATCATCTATTTTGGATTTTTGTTTATTTGAGATCATTTGAAATTTCTGATATGTTGAATCTCACACACCTCTCAAATCTGAAATTATTAATTCTGTGTGATTGATTCATTGTATCTCATGATCTACATCCATTCAAGTGATTTCAAATAAATAATTTCTATTTTTGGATCATGAATATGTCTTCAAACTTGATGTAAATATTCTGGAAAATTCCTTGTGCTAGTCAGAAATACTTTGAAAATTTTCTTTGAAAATCTGGTTTTAAATCTCACTATTAGTTCATGATGATGTGATTTGAATATTTATTTGTTTAAAATCATTTGAAATTATTGATTTATTGAATCTTACACATCTTGAATCTGAAACATAATCTGGTGTGATTGATTCACTAAATCCTAATATTTTCACATTTTTTCAAATGAACTAAATTTTATAATCTTGGATAATGGAATATATTTTGTGACCATTAGAAATAGTTACTAACAAGTCTGTTGTACTATTGGTTTATGTGTTGCTCTGATACTGTTTTTGAAAATTCTGGTAATTACTTGCTCTAATTAATTTTTTGTCTGCTGCTCTAATAGACGGAAGTAATTTGCTTGATTGGTTAATCTTGTCTTATTGGACCTTGTGATTTTAAAATAATAATAATAATAATCAGTTGTTTGAGATATCCTTGTTTGTCTCTAGTGTCATGTTAAAATCCTTATTAATAGAGACACCAATTAGTATCGGTTTAAAAGTGTTGAATTTTTTTTGCATATATTTTGTCTTGTACATATCTCTATAAATTCCTCTTGTAATTGATTTTCAATTTTAAAATTATTTATTTTTTTCATTCAGAAATTGAAATCAATATCCAATTTGTGCTGTATTTATAATTCATCAAAATTATTATCAGATTTTGAAATTGTGATGAATTGTGACTGCAGTATATTTCGCAACAAGAGGAAATTTTATCTGGCTTTTCATGATGGTTGAATATTTATTATAATATTTTTGAACTGGCAATTATTTCACGACCATCTTCATTATCTATCATCCTTCTACCATCCATTATGATTTTATATAAATATAGAGAGTTAATATTTTTTAGAAAATATTTTTTGAATAAACAATGAAAATATTAGTGATAGAAATTGGACTTTGTTATTATTCAGAATTAGTGATAATTGAAATTTTTTAATGATCCCGGTACAGTCGAGCGTATTTCATAATATAATTAATTTAGAAATTTATTTCACAGTCCATTTCTGTACCTACCACATTTCTATCATTCATATTGGTTTTATATACCAAGGAGTTTTTTTTTCTTTTGAAGCTGAAAACGATAAAATTAATATATAAGTGTGTCTCTAACCTCATTTAAAAATCCAAGCTCTGGTCATGCATGGTTATGAGATAACTTATAATTTAAGCTGCGACTGACCTCATTTAAAAATTCAAGCTCTGGTTATGTGTGGTCAGTGTGCTCTTTAAAAATATATATATATTATGTTTTAAATAGAAATTAATATGAATTTCTCCTTGGTATGTAAAAACCAGTCTATCAATCCATCTTCTAATATGTGAAATGTGTTAATATTTTATGACGTATTATGATTTGTTGATTGATGGCTATTGGGATTTGACATTATTCGATTTTATCACTTAAATTGAATTATTAATAATAGTCCAAATCCATCACTGTTTTTGTGCTCATTTTTTTTTTACAAAATTCTTTTGAATTTTTTTTGGAAATCATACTTTTGTAACTCTCTTCATTTTATATAAAATTCATCGTAAATCCGTCATTCTTTACAATATGAAATATGCCACATGTTCTCAGAATATTATAATTTTTGTTTGTCTGATTGAGATATATGACGACCTTTCTTCCTCTTAAGCTAAAATTATATTTTTTTAGTCATTTTTCATCTGTATTTTAAATTCTGTATCCTTTTGATGATAACAAAAGGGGGAGAATGAATTGGGATTTTGATTTATGGGTGAATGTTTTATAAATATTTTCAATTTTGAAAATTTATTCAAATTTCATTTTTCACTCATGCACAGTTATAGGGAGAGTTTCTGTTGTAGGGGGAGCTAATAAATAGGGGGAGTTCAATATTCAATGTCAAACACATTTTGTACTCAAAATCTTTTATTTGTTTGTCATCATCAAAAGGGGGAGATTGTTGTATATTACGTTGTTGTATACACAATTATATGATTTTTATTTGATGATAACAAACAAATATATATTATAAATGTGTTTGTTACTGTACTGTTCTATATACAAGTCTGGAATATAATACTTATATTTAAATAGAATACGACTGTACAGACATTCATACAGTATTTTATTTAAAATATAAATATTATATTTCAAACAGTGCAACTATTGACAACTCCACTATTTGAACACATCATATTTCATATACATTCCCAGAATATTGTACTTGTGTAAATAAACTGAATATAATAGACAAGTTTGTTTGAACACAATAAAATGATATTTTATTTCAATCGAACTTGTTTATTACAAATGCCAGTACAATTCTCTCATTACTCAGCTCCTCACACTACAACACTGTCACTCAGTTATAAAGATACTTTGATTTTATATACATTCACATTTCATATATACATTTACACACTGTTTTTGTTTTTTGTCTTCTGTCTTCTGTCTTCCGTCTTCACAGCATTCTCCTGTCAGTCCAGTCATCATCTTCATACCTGTCATATACAGAAACACACACAGTATATGGAATAGAAATAATACTGAACACATGCGAATATAATTTTTATTTTGAAATTTTTTTTGCCTCAGTTTTCTGGTGTGTTTCTCATCATTTTTCATGACTCGATCTGATTTATTAATCTATCCGACTATGGCTAGACAGTTTGTGATATTCACAGTGAAATACTGTAAATAACACAAGGCAGTCAGTTTGTATATATATAGTACATGGACAGGAAATTTTATCTGATGGCTACATATACACACGTGTATAGATATACACGTGTGCACTGCCACGCCAATCAGTATGCATATGAGGAGTAGCCACAAGGACCATCTCAACTCAGTGCATATGAATATGGTCGAGTGTGTGCTCAATCAAAGCAGCAAATACAAGTGGTCAAGCAACAATAAAGCATGATAGCACACACAAAGATCTCATTCAGGATGCATGAATAAGATTAGGGAAGGAGCAAAGCAAGTATCACAATCATGCATGATACATGATGGTCACAGCAAAGTCCAAATGTTCTAAACAGCAAAATCATGATCACATATTTCAAAGCAGTATAATCATGTGGATGGATGGCCAATTGGTGTGCAGGCAGCATGTAAACCAAGATAGTGGCAATATATATGGGTGTATTACATAAGCAGCTAAGCAATGATGATGGTGCATCCATGGTGAATCAACATAACAATGAAAGCAACAGTTCATGTATGAAAGTCAAGTACACAACAGTGCGACATAAAATGAATGATGCAGCAAAATGAAATAACATTGTTTTTTAATCAAAGTGTCGAGCCAAGCAAGTCAGAAATGGCTACACTGCAAAATTTCATGGTTAATGTAGCAAACAAGATGATAAGGCAATGTATAGTAATATACATGGTGGAGCTATTGCATTTCAGGGACCAACATATATTTATACAAGATCAGTTTCAAGCATGGCACAAAACGGTGTGGTCAGTATACTTTAAAATGCCAAAGCTATCATGAAAGTCACAGCAAGTATGCAAGCACAAGTGTACAAGTGTAAATGTGCAATAGCATAGTCAAAAAAAATATGAAGCAGCATCTAGGGAAGAGGTGAGCAACTCAAGTGTGAACGTGACGACTCAGCAAGTGGTGCAGCACAGCTGTGTGTGTACGCAAATGAATTTCAGCATGTACAACAAGCCTAGTTCTACAAAACAGTGTGGATATGCATAAGGAAGTGATCAGAGACAAGCAAGGCAGTATGGGACAGTAGTGTGTAATTTAATGAGCACATCATAAAAAGAAATTCAAGTATTTTGTCTTTCCTGAAGATCAACGAGCAATATGTTTCCAGAAATCCGAAGAGCTCGTGTTTGAGATCAACAAATTGTGCATGTGGAAAAGGAATCAATGTTTCCCGTTTTCATTTATTTTTCAGGGAAGTTTTTATCACAGAAAAGATTTGCCAGTCAATCTTTATATGCAGCAAGTTAATTTCCAGAATATCGGAGAGAGAGAATATATCATTTTTAGCAAGTCTTAAATTGGTTGCTATTGATGAAATCGGTTTTGGCAAGTTTTCTTTCAAGTTTTAAAACAAATCAATATGCATTTGTTTGGGAATTTTTAAAGGGGCAATTTTCAGAAATTTCCATTAATTCAGAGATTCATTGAAGGTTATATACATGTCCAGATTCATCAATATCATTTCCAATTAAAGAAATTCAAAAGAGGAAACTTTCCAGTATTTCATTAATCTGTTTTTGGCAATATGTCCACGACACTCAATCAAAGTCGAGAAATTCAAAAAGGGGAAAGCACGCAATCAGATCGAGCCACATACGTGAAATCAGAGTCTCTAGGGTTTCTAAACCCATATAAATTCTCACACCAATTCATCACTGGCTTCATTGAAAGATCAACAACAAAAACCAAGAAAAAAAAACAGAGTAATATTGTTTAGAAATTACTTACTGTTTTTTGGTCAAATATAACCCAAATCAGCAACGAGAGAGAGAGCAAAGCCTTAGCCATTCAAAGCCTCAGAGATTCAATCCAAGAACTAGTTCAAACAAGCAACAGTCGTTCGATTTGGGGATTCACAGAGAAACCCTAGAAAATCATTCATCGCCGCCGCCATTTTCAAGTAAAAAGAAAAAGGGGATCAGGTACATACAAATGAAGGGAAGGGTGGACCAAAACTAAAGTGGTCGGCCTATTTTTCTAAAGTGGTTTAAAGGAAGTTGCATATTACTTTTATTTTTAAACTAGGGTTTTGACTTTGTTTTTATTGTATTTTCATTTTCTCTTGTAAACCAACCTGAATCAGTTTCTAGAAGTCTGTAAAATCTAGGAGGTTTTCTAGTTTTGTCTGTAAAACTAGACAGTTTACTAGAGTCTATAAAATTAGGGGAAATCTGATCTAGGGGATTAGATCAGTCCAGGGTTTTGAGCATAGGGTTAGAATAGGAGCAGGGATTGCGAGTGTACATGGTCTTGTATCCGGGATTTGTTCGATCACCTAGTAGAAACCTTAGGAATGCAACAATAGGCAGGATTTTGCCGAAGCTAGGTATATCTTGTGTCATTTACTTTCTGCATTTCTGTTTCTGCTATATTCTATGATCTGTGAATAGTTTTTAATATCTTGTAATATTTGAACTCTGCGATAAATTTCAATAAACCCTATTCACCCCCCCTCTAGGGTTAATCTAGATCCAACACATTTAAGTAATGTCCATTGTGGCAAATATCAAGCTAGAGAGGAACAGACTCGTGCAATAAACGAAGACATCCAACTAATTACTAGAAACCTTTAGAATGAGCTACCCAGAAGGGTGGTGAATTCAAAAGAGTTTCATGCAACTGAGAAGAAAGTGAGTGATTTTAATGTATTCAAGGAAAGCATAGTGCTTGAATATCTACATAAAGAGTGCCTTGACAATGTAACAGCTATGCTTCA
Source organism: Allium sativum (assembly GCA_030737875.1). Taxonomy (NCBI): domain Eukaryota; kingdom Viridiplantae; phylum Streptophyta; class Magnoliopsida; order Asparagales; family Amaryllidaceae; genus Allium; species Allium sativum. Next base: position 490,218,959 of record CM060913.1, read on the forward strand.
ACAGATAATAGCAAGTGGCAAGAAGAAAATGCAAACCTCTCCAATAGTGATCGCCAAGAACACATCTGTGAAACCGTATGCACACATCGCTCCTCCGCCTGGATATAAGGAGAGACCTCCAGACTTAATTACGATGCAGGCTCCATCGAGTTCCAAGGGTAAGGAAGGATCCAAAACTCCTGTCACACGGTGCATGAAGAAGGAGATGCTTAGGAATCTACAAGATAACGGCTAGCTGTCACTCTTTCAACAGTATAACATAGGTGATTGTTCTTTGTCATATCAAAATGTTAAATGTATTGAAATGAAGCATTGTAAGTGGAGTTTGAAATGTTGTATTTGCCTTCCAAGTGTGGAAGCAACTAGCTGATATACAACTTGTATATCACCCGAACTCTCATGTATTTTCCTATTTTTTTAATAAACAATGTTACAGAACACTATAAAAATCGGTCGGCCTTGCCAAAAAAATACAACCCAACACTAAGTTCCACGAATTAATTACTCGTCTTATTATCATCCTTCAATTAATTCTCAAAATAACAATTTTGTCATTATATCTCATCCCTTAACCCCACTTATAGATTTGTTTGATTTGGCTCAGCCGAAATTGTTCATTTATTTACGTCCCGCAACCCTAATTTACTCAAATTTAAATTCTTTTCGTTCCACTATGAATTCCAATTTTTATATCTTGTACTCATCCCATTTTATTCTATTAAACTCACTCATCAACTATGCTCAAGAGGATAGGATCCAGATTTCATCAATTTTAAACCCAAGATTTTGACCATCAAAAGGATTTAAGAAGGTGAAAACTTCTACAAAGATAAACTATCGATAATATGATTTGACTCATGGAATACTATGGAATCCAATTCTTTCCTAGACGAATTCTCAAAACTAATATTCACTTAAGACTCAAATACTCATGAATACAAATGAGGGATCGCATTGTGAAGTAATAGAAGTAGACACGAGTATTATTCCTCTTTGTTGTAACACATGTATGATCTGATTCTGTTTTATGTTTATCATACTTTGTTTTGAATTTTGATCTGATGCCAAAATGTAATGCCCCACTCTGAGACCCACCATACTAAAGAGCACTACTGAGTAATACTGTCTATTAGAGCGGAGAATAGGGCTGGTTAGGAATGACCATTCGTATTCTAATATTAAATGAGTATTGAATGCGTCGATTGGATGTATAAATTTTCCTTTCCTACCTGAAGTTGATCGGCGTACTTAGTTCATGTCTAATATAGATCTACAATGGCTAAGGATGGTATTCAGAATAGAGTACAAATAAAACATATATAACAGATTACTGAATAGACTACCTATATTTATAGACATCGGAATCATAATAATTTATGTGTACATACTTGAATGGTACAAACGATTACGTATAAATAAAAAATCTCAAAGTAAATATGCATTGTGTGACTCAAACTTTCAACTACAAGACATAAGTGATAGCTTCAAAAAGTAAAGATAGAGAATAATCGGAGCAAGCACAAATCTACAGACATACCTGAAACAACTCGATATGACCCGAGTATAAATACACAGGTCAGTCTAGTTTAAACATATCAATTATAATATGACAAGTGAAAAATTAAAACATGCAGATGAGAAATCCTTTTTATGAAAAAGGAATGATATGAGCTCAAATCAACAAATAGTTTATGAGATAACTACATCTAAAATCGACATATAACAATCTCATGAAATAGGTAATGACGTATGAATAAATATTCCCATTAAAACATGTCAATTTAGCCCTAATGTTAAGCGATTCAATTAAAATCACCAAATCTCCAGAGAAAAAAGGTAAATTCATCAAACGATAACATATAAAACTCGTATAAGAGTTTGTTTAACATATAAATTATCAATATAAATTTGTCAGCATTAAATTAGCTCTTAGGTTATAAGAAAAAATTCAACATCACCAAGTCATCATCAATTGGATCCAAAACATCAATAGCAACAAAATCAACAATAGCATCATAACGTGGATCTAGACAATAACGACAACAAAGTCAACACAAGCTTCAAAATGGATCCAAAACAACAAATGCAACAAAATCAATAAAAGCATCAATATGGATCCAGACAACAAATTAACACATGCATCAACAAAAGAGTTAGCTTTGCCAAGTACTATGTACATATTTAAGCGCCTATCACTATGATCCCTCCCCTCCTCTACCAAGTGTAGCTTGACTCCCCCACCAAGCAAATACGTAAATAAGACTCCCCCTGAGTCAACTTTCCCCTTGTAGTAAGTACTGGAACAACAAACAACAAGCAAGTATCATAGACTTCTGAACAGTAATTCAAAAAGTGAAAAAGATATGTCCCATACCGCCCGTTTCACTAATTTATTTACTACTTCTCAGCCTACACTACACTACACTTAGAAAATAGCTTCAATCAACGAGTATGTGATTAACTGACATAATATATCTTTGTGTCCCATAACAGAGATTTACTACATAATTTACTCTCAAGCTTGCCTTCTCAAACGGTGTAATAAAACGTAGTTATACATATTGAAAATACTTGTTTTGAGAAAATGAGTTTATAAAACGATTCTGAAATCATTTGGGTTGTTTCTTCAAAAATCTATATACTAGAAAATGTTGTATATAGTATGGCCTTGAGATGATTTTATTTTTATAAAAAGACATTGAAAACCATTTATCTCAAAGCGATATACATACATATATATATATGTGTGTGTGTGTGTGTGTGTGTGTGTTGTTTGTGTGTGTATACGTAAAAAAAATACTTATTGATATCGTTTTATAAAACATGCACAGTGTCGGAAAACTTATAAAACAGCTCATGAAATCAACAACAGAAAATGCATAAAACTTTACTAATTAGATTTATAAATTGATGACACTATTGGCTCATCGGTTTATGGATTAAGCCTAAGAATACGTCGCATAAAATCATCCCAGAATTCATCAAAATTAGCAGCAAAGTATATAGGAAAACATTCAAAACTTAGGTGCAATCTTCTCCAGGTTCAACTTTTGGATGTAATTTGAATGGCTTAATGACCTCGGAATGGTGAAATTTGATACACATAAAGTAGAACAATTTATCTACCAACTAAAAAAAGGTACACTAAATTCTGATATGAAATGGCAAAGATATGTAAGTTCAAGAATGGACTTAGGTCATGTTGAAGGAGATTACAGTGCCTTAACATTGGACCTCGACATTGTTTTCACCAAGCTCAGAATTTCAAGTCCAATGAGCAATTATCACAAGAAATAAAGCCTCTAGGAGAAAACAAGTTGGGTCAACCCCTTATGTTCTTCGGATGACCCATATGTGAGTTGTATAGATCCAAAATAAAGATAGTTCACCCCATCCTACACGTTGCTTCCTAGCTTCGAGTTATACTTCGTGCTACTTTTTTTTTTGGCAAAGACGACCAGTTTTTAAGATGACCACAAACACCTTTTATTATAACTAATAATAAAAATCAGTATAGTACAGGTGGTTGGTAGATGACAATCAACAATTAGGTTTTTAAGGTGGACCGTCCACCACAAACGGAGTGTTTCGTCCACTCTACCAGTTGATCTCAAAATTAGGATCAACACTAAGAGTATTAAGAATACTTTGCTAGATAATCAAAAAATGAGAGATGTGGAGCCACTTCAATTGAGGAAAAATACAAGTAAAAGAAGACGCAACGTTTTATAGTGGTTCGATCACGTGCAATCTACGTCCACTTTGAATATCCATTCCATTATTGCATTTAGAATTACAAAACAAGCAAATTCTCTCATTACATTCTTCATTACACTCTCTTAGAGCTTGATTAAAGAAAAATCAATGAGAATCTTCAAGTATGGCAAATGGTAGATTAAATCTAGGTTTCCATGTGGACTTTGATGAGTTTCCGCATATTCATGATGGATTTTGTCTTGGATCTTCACTTTGAGATGACTAGAGAAGATGAAATCACTAAGTGTTGAGAATTGGATTTAGCAGCCCTTCGGGGTCTCAAAAATCCCGCCCTTAAAGTAGGGTTGGACCTCTATATATAGGTGTGGAACAAGTGAGGAAAATGGCCATAACATGTAATGTAGGGAACCGGTCGACCGAAATTTATTTATGGAATTGCCACTGGCCAGCCTGGCAACAACTATCTAAAAGCCAACCTGTCAACAACTGTCTGGAGGACCGATCGGTCTGAGATAGGACCGACCAATCGGTATAGCCCCTTCTCTCTTTTGTGTGAACGATCTGCAGTGGACTTCATATCATGACCGGCCGATTGTCTGTCCCCAGACCGACCAGTATTGTAATGTTTGAACAAAGCACACTATTCCAGGGGGACCGGTCGGCACACATGGACCCTAGCCGACCGGTGGGTGAGTTTTTCTTTCCTTTCGCATGGGGTTGCTTTGCTCTGGATTTGCGACTACCCGACCGGTATGCTTGGATTCAGACCGACCAGTGCGCTTCTCTGGACATGCCGACCGGGTATGTTCTTAATATATTCATGATATATTTTGTGGATAACATTTGCCCCTCGAGGTTCTCAATCTTTATTTTCATAAAATTGTTCACCTTTACATAAACATTCTCTTTATGAAACGATGGATCCTGACCGTTATACCAGTAAATGGATATAGCAAGCTGAAACATAAGACTCTGATAGGCCGATCGGCCTATCCATGCGGACACGAGCGAGACGGGCATCAGTGGGCTCCCTTAAGGTTAGCCGATCGGTGCATCACTATTGGGCTTAGTGGGTCTGGCTCAACCCTTGACCGATGTGACTCTGTTTCTCTCTCTTGACGGTTGGTGTTCCCGATGCACTTCGATATGATATGGCCCCCTGAAAGGTCTTTTCCGCATTATTTTATTTTCATCTTCAAGAAAAATTAATGGCAAACAAATTCTAATCAAAGAAAACCAAGAACGAAGCTTTCTCTTTCTTTCAGATTTCTTGTTAATCCATCTCCTTCCTTTGAGCTTCGAGTTGAATTCTCAGCCACTAGGTTCTCTTTTAATTTCATTTTATTCTACATCAATCTATCTTAAAATGCCTTTACTGCTCTAATTTTGTAACACTCGATTAGATAATCACAGAACCGCCACTTAGAGTAGAATCTGGCCATGGGGGAATGATTCGATCGTGTTGCTAGCTAGGCCAAAAATCTGCTTTGATTTGCTTTTGTATTTAGCCGATTTTGTATGCTTAACATTCTTGTTTGATCCATAGTTTTGCCAAAGACTTGGTCTTACGTACTTGATTACCTGCGAATCTTGTTAGCAGCAATTAGGAATTTTTGAAAAAACTCTAGTTTTTTATAGTAAATTTGACATTTGACATGACATTTGATCTTTATTCATTCCTCGGAAAGCAAAGAACTCAAGGTGCACACCGTTGTTATTTACATGTCAAATTCTTACGAAATGAACAACTGGTCAGAGGTAGCTCAGGCAACTGATCGATATATTTTGAGTGTCGATCGGTATACCAAACTCCTAGAAGTTTGGTTGACCGGTCAGTATATTCTAATATACCGACCGGTTGCTTCTAAAGGCCATTCAGCCGCTCTCCTACCTTTGTTTATCTTAAAATGATTGGATAGTCGAAAAAAAGTGTTTGAATACTTCCTTTTTCATGCAGGATGGCACCATCTTCTGAAGAGCTTAGGATGAAGAGGTTTTTTGATCTGGACAGTCAGACAACTGGTCAACCTTCGTCGAACTCTCCTTCACTCGTTAGCCCTTCCTATCCAGAGCTTCAGACGATTGTGAATAGGCCTCGCTACACTCCATGGGCCTACAATGCCAAACTTGCCAAATGACTCCCGGGCTGGAACCTACAGGGGGTCTCTTTCAACTTGGATGTGTCTTCCTCTGATCGTCAGGTGACATCCAGCGACATAGCTGTTGCCAAGTCTAGATTCCTCGGTCGCATGGAGGATACCCTGCACCAGTTTGAGAGGCAGATGGACATGCTTAAAGACCAGAGTGCAAGGAAGCTTCAGGACTGGCACACACTGGCTGGGGATCTACAGGGGCTCCATCGAGAGAATCTTGAGCGTGTTGTAGTTCTGGAAAACGACAAGGCGAAGTTGATCCATGCTTTGAGAGACCGGGATGCTGTTGTTGCTGCCTTTCACAAGGGAGATGTCGAGCAGATGGGTTCATCTGGGTAGAGGCCAGCTTCTGACGCTTCCCCATTGGGTTCTGTTCCAATGAAAAGGAAGGTGGAAAGGCCTCGTAAGAACCAGAACACGTAGCTCTCCCCTTCTGGTACTTGACAACACTTGGCAGTTCTTAGCTTTATGAACTCTATCTTTAGACCGGTTGTACTTAAGCGAGTTCCAGTCCTCGCCTTTAATCTTTAAGCTAGTTTATTTTGATACACTGTGACTGTTGTGGCTACTATGACTGTTGTGACTGTGTTTGTTGACCCATTTTGATGGTAATGGTATGTTGGTCGTAACAATCAATGTTTAGTTAGCTAAGTTACTTAGTTCATAGCTCATTTTCTTTTATACTTTCTGTCGACATGCTTTGCACTTTGCATTTAAAACCAGTCCGTTGATGTCTGCGAACTAACCGTCCGGTAGTTGGAGATGACGGCCGGTCGGTTTATGACCGATCAGTTGTCGGAGGCAATGACTAATCGGTTGTCTTTTGTTCGAAGCCGACCGGTGTCACTATCTATTAGCAACATATTGACCACTCGAGTATGATGACACCTTGACTTTAAACACCAAAATTAATTGCTAAAAGTGTTGTACTGATGTGTGATTGTCCCAACTTTAACTTGGGTCTTTTCATCATCACAACCTGTTTTGTAACAACAAAAACACTGCATTTTTCTAGGCTAATTATTTTGTCATCGATTGCCCATATCGACAATAGATTAGTCGCTTAGCTGTGGTGAATTTCTGTCATGAATCAAATGAAGTATTTTTGTAAACTTGTTTTATTTGGCGATTTTAAAACTTATCAAACATTGTTTGCCAAAATACGTCATTTCGGTTCGAATTCGCACTGACATTTGATATTTAGCTAGTTGACATAACTTGACATGTACAATACCATATGTTATTTCATGATAGAGAAATACGTATATGTGATTTGCTCTTTGCTTTCCATCTGAAAAGCTTTGATATTCGTGCCCCAGCTTAGGGGGTCATTTCTAGTCTTTACCGCGGGAAGAGATTTTACTGCTCAATCAGTCCTGATATTGAAGATTCCATTAAATGCCCTGTACCTTGAAAAGGACATTTTAATCCAACATTCGTTTTCTTCGGTTGACTGACTTAACGTTATAAAGTTCACTGAGTATTGTTAATCTCTGCTGAGAAGAGGTTATTTTCTTTATGAAGAGGATTTCTAGATTGTCGCTTTGTTTCGCAATACGAACTCCCGTGAGATTTGAGTGAGGTTGCATCAATCCATAGAGTGAACATCAGTCATCGGCCAGAGTCACTTAATTTGGTAAGTGATCGCTTCTCGAATAAGGTGCCCTAGACTCCCGCGAACCTTTGGTTAAGGCTATATTGATCCACGGAGCGGGCTTCAGTCATCGGTCGGAGTCACTTCACTTTGGTAAGTGCTCGCTGCATGACTGAAGCATCCTGGACCTCCATGAACCATTAGGTAAGGGTTGTTTTGATCCACGGAGCGGGCGTCAGTCATCGGTCGAAGTCACTTAACTTTGGTAAGTGCTCGCTGCCCGACCGAGGCATCCTGGACCTCCATGAACCATGAGGTGAAGGTTAGGGTTGATCCATGGAGCGGGCATCAGCCATCGGTCGGAGTCACTTAACTTTGGTAAGTGATCGCTGCCCCGCTGAAGCATCCTGGACCTCCATGAATCATGAGGTAAGCGTTGTTTTGATCCACGGAGCGGGTGTCAGTCATCGGTCGAAGTCACTTAACTTTGGTAAGTGCTCGCTGCCTGACTGAGGCATCCTGGACCTCCATGAACCATGAGGTGAAGATTAAGGTTGATCCATGGAGAGGGCATCAACTATCGGTCGGAGTCACTTAACTTTGGTAAGTGATCGCTGCCCGGCTGAAGCATCCTGGACCTCCATGAACCATGAGGTAAAGGTTAAGGTTGCATCGATCCATAGAGCGAACCTCATTCATTGGTCGGAATCACTTAACTTTGGTAAGTGATTGTTGCTCGAATGAGGTGCCCTAGACTCCCGCGAACCTTTAGGGGATGAGGTTTTGAAACCAGGATTTCTTGCTGCTCTGTTGAGTGTTTGACTCATCGAGACTTTCTCGATTTACCTTTAAATTAGTGTTACCGGAGTTGTTTCACTTAGTTGGGTTGTGAGAAAGAAAGCGCTCTTCGGTTAGCCTGTAATGAAAAATCGTCTGTTAGAATTTTTTTGTGTAAATTTGGTGAGTCATATATTTATATAGGCATGCAATGCTTCATTCATAGTGCTATCGTTCGATACATTGCATGTGAATCATCACAAAATATTTACAAGAAAGTAGAACATAGCGGAAAGTAAAGCAATGCGAGAATTAAAGTAAATGCGGCAGAGATCGCTTATTTTGAGCTATAGATATTAGATCATCATCAATGGTCATCAGTTGATTATCAGCCTTGGCATAGTTTGAGCAGAAGCTACGTTGCTTAGACTGGATTGGTCATTTGATGCCCCTTGCCCCTGGGTAATCGCAGAAGGATTTGCATCTTGAGAACTCTTCACATACTGTTGCAAACGGTTCTTCTTAATCAGCTCTTCGATCAATGATTTCAACTGCCTACACTTGTTGGTATTGTGGCCTGGCTGATTATGAAAATGAAAAAACTTCCTAGATTTGGCTAGATGGTCGTTCATTTTCATTGGCCGAGGCTCTGGATAATCTTCTGTATCCTTCGTGGCAAGGTAAATGTTCTCAGGAGTATCATTCAGAGGTGTCAGACTAGACAAGTCAAAAGGACGAAACTTTTTATAAGCTTTGTTGTCGTTTCCGTCATTATCTCGCTTCTACCCCTGAGTATACTTATGACTAGGTTGAGTAGCCGCACTTTTAGGAGCTTCAAGAAGTTGGTTACCTCCAATGATCTGAAGAGGTATAGGATTATCGTCCATCCTCATGTACTCCTCTGCTTTCTTATAGAACTTGTCAAGCGTTGTCGGTTCCTTCATTTTTATCCATCTTCCGAATTCACTTGTTTTGTCTATAGCATCGAGTAAAGCCATGAGAATTATGCGTGGCTCTGGATTCCTCACTTCAGACAGGGCAACGTTGAATCGACTAAGGAAGGCTTTGACAGTTTCCCCTGGCTTCTACTTCATAGCTGAGAGCGTTATAGCGTCCTTGACCTTGGTAGCATACAAGCGAAAATGCTCTTTGAACTTTTTGGTTAGGTCAGAGAAACGGTCAATGGATTTAGGTGGCAGCCTCGTGAACCATAATGATGCAACACCTTCTAAGTAGAGAGGAAGATATGTGCATCTCATTTCATCAGTCGCTTTAGCTGCTCTCATATGCCACTCGTATTTGAATAGGAAGTAGTTTGGATCAACAAGGCCGTTGTACGGAGGCAAAGTAGGAGGATTGAATTTCTTCGGACACTCCACTTCAAGGATTCTTTCAGTGAATGGAGTCCTTTCTGGAGAGAAATCCCATTCTCTTTCATCGTCTTTGCTAGTTTGGCTCTTTTTCATGACTTGTTATATCATATCTGAAATGTATTCTTCGGTGTTATGGTGCTCTGTGAAGCTGAGCTCTTTACCAATCGTCCGCCTGGGCATATGATCTCGATTAGAGAGCTTAGGTGCTTGGCCTTCTCGATGAGGGGGTGCCCCCGTGATTGGGTTATCGATCATTCGAGCATTCACTTCGGAATGATTTTTAGCTTTTGATCTCAATTCTCTGATATTAGCTTCATCTCTGTCACTTGCCCCATCATAACCGTTTTCCATATCATTGTTGTGGTCGTGATCGGAAGCAGGTGACTTATCATTCCCTTCAAGATCTACATACACTTTCGGAGGAACTGGATTTGATCGAGCGTTAAGAATGACGTCAAGTTTCTCCATCATCATTTTAGTAGAGGCATCCATTCGGTTGTTGACGTTGGCAATAACGACTTTTAATTCATTTCTGGTCACACCGACTCCGCTTTCTGAATTTTCGCCAACTTCAAAGCGGTTTGCGAGCAGTGTTTCTTCATTAGCAACGTCATCGGCTTCTACCACGGTTTTGCTAACGGTCTTCTTAGAATTAGCCATGATTTCAGAGGAGGATGTGGTTTAGAACTTCAATTCCAAGGCGTTCAATCTTGTGAGAGGAGGTAGGAACGCGGCCGCACGGTGGGCGCCAAATGTTGATCTCAAAATTGGGATCAACACCAAGAGTATTAAGAATACTTTGCTAGATAATCAAAAAATGAGAGATGTGGAGCCACTTCAATTGAGGAAAAATACAAGTAAAAGAAGACACAACGTTTTATAGTGGTTCGATCACGTGCGATCTACGTCCACTTTGAATATCCATCCCATTATTGCATTTAGAATAACAAAACAAGCAAATTCTCTCATTACATTCTTCATTACACTCTCTTAGAGCTTGACTAAAGAAAAATCAATGAGAATCTTCAAGTATGGCAAATGGTAGATTGAATCCAGGTTTCCATGTGGACTTTGATGAATTCCCGCATATTCATGATGGATTTTGTATTGGATCTTCACTTTGAGATGACTAGAGATGATGAAATCACTAAGTAAGTTTTGAGAATTGGATTTAGCAGCCCTTTGGGGTCTCAAAAATCCTCCCCCTTTAAAGTAGGATTGGACCTCTATTTATAGGTGTGGAACAAGTGAGGAAAATGGCCAAAACATGTAATGTAGGGAACCAGTCGGCCGAAATTTATTTACGGAATTGCCATTGGTCGGCCTGGCAACAACTGTCTAGAAGCCAACCTGTCAACAATTGTCTGGAGGACCGATCGGTCTGAGACAGGACCGACCGGTCGGTATAGCTCCTTCTCTCTTTTGTGTGAACGATCTGCAGTGGACTTCATATCATGACCGGCCTGTTGTCTGTCCCCAGACCGACCGGTCTTGTAATGTTTGAACAAAGCGCACTATTCCAGGGGGACCGGTCGGCACACATGGACCCTAGCCGACCGGTGGGTGAGTTTTTCTTTCCTTTCGCATGGGGTTGCTTTGCTCTGGATTTGCGACTACCCGACCGGTATGCTTGAATTCAGACTGATCGGTGCGCTTCTCTGGACATGCCGACCGGGTATGTTCTTAATATATTCATGATATATTTTGTGGATAACACTAATTATATAGGCTTCCAACACTGGAGCTAGCTAAATTACTAGACTGCAAAACATACTCCATGCAGGGAGTTAAATTACATTAGTGTCAAAATAATAATTTCAACAGCAAGAGTAACTTGTGTTGCTCTACACAGTCAACACTGAAATTACTCTTTGTCTACACACCATGCACCCTAGGCCATGGTACAGTAAGAGCAGAACAAAACTTAGCTTCCTTAAAAACTGGCATAAAAACAGGCATTTTGAGCCACATAGTGCACATGGAAACTGCAGGAAGCAACTCAATGCACGTGCATGACTCAGCAATACCATACATGATAACACAACAAGTACAATTCCATGACGTCACAAAGTAAACTCCGGCTATAGAGTTCCGATCAGCCTAGGGTGACGATAGTTTACATGACACTGCAAATGTGACATCGCATTGCATATGGCCAGAGTTTGGAGCAGCACGGTCGGGCAGTTCTTCTCCGCGCAGATTAGCTCAGCTTAGTGTCGAAGCATTGCATGTCGAGCCAATGAAAACGAAAGACCAAGAGCCCAACCGAACAACCCAAACTGAGCACCATATTCAAATAACAATAGGGCTACTTCAGCATTGAGGATCGTGAGGAAGGCAACAATAACACCAAGCGAGACAGCAAAGTTGAGAGCGCGTGCATCACCTGTTTTGTCAATCAATCACAGTGATGCAAGCAAATACCAGAATGCCTCATAAATTTCAAGACTAAAGAGCATCATAAATTCCATTTTACCATTTCCTAGACAAGATGACATACCCAAACTTCCAGGGAGAAAATTTCACCAACAAATACTCGAAAACAACAAACCATACACAACAACATTTCACCTCCAACAAGTCGAGACCCTGGGAGCACATTGAATATCCAACACCACAAAATGAACCAACATAACCTACCCGGCAAGGAGCTAGTTAGTCTCAATCATGACTTGATGCAAGAAGTTGTTGCGCTTCGAAGTAACACTGCATTGAAAACTACCTTCAAAGCAAAACAAGTCGAAACCTTACTGTTGAATAACGAGCCAGCTATCGGAGAGACTGAGTTTTAGATTTCCTTCAAATTTGACATGCACAAACAACAACGTTCATTATTTAGAATAGAAAAAGAATTACATTATTTGGACCAAAATTGAGTGTCATAAGATGCTTCAAAATTGAACCCTAGCACTGTTTATGCATTGGAATTTTACTGAAACTTTCACAACTACAGTAATTCGAATTACAACAATAACGCAAGCAGTATTATACAAAAACGATAGTGAACTAGAAGAGTGAGTGTAACAAATCACATTGGCCAGATTTTGATGATTCTTAGCCTGAATTAGTTGCAAGATGTAAGCTTAAGGCACTTGAAACTTCTCTGACATAGGAGTATTGACATGCAAAGCTCAACTCATAACGTAACTTCCATTTTCTAGAGGTTGGTGTTTCATTTCTATTTCGATCTTTGATTAGTTGTAGTGGGGGAGGATTAAAGATCTCTCTTTTCATTTCTAGTTTATATTTGAGGATTTAGGCTTTTAGAGTTAAAGAGAAGCCATGATTTCCTCAATTTTGTTCCTAGAAAGAAGAGAGGAATGAGCTGGAAGAAAATTAGAGTATGTGCTTCACCTTCAGATAATGAAAAATAGGTTTAGTGGTTATAATCTAGACTTAATTTAAACTTAATTAGGCTTAGGGAAGTTTTAAGCTAAGAATAGTACACAATGACTATGTTAAGCTAAATTGTAATTTTTAACACATAACGCGTCTTACAACTTACTAAATTAATATAAAGACACATGATTTAGCTTCACTGAAATTTTGTACAATACTTTTTTTAAAACATATATAACCCTGTTTAAACACAAATTTAATTATTTTGACACAACATTCGATTATATTTTACAAACAAATTGTACAGTTTACACTTTTAACTACAAAACTTTCAATTTTGATACAAAAATTATGTAAAACACATTTTTTTTTACATTATAAACTTGTATTAAAATTATTTTAAACACATAAATATTGATTTTCATCAATATTTACATTTTCTTTTAACACTTTACCCACTACTTCATTATATGTAAAACAAAACTTTACACCAAAATTCGTTATATTCATATTGTTGCAATCTATTTTAACATAGCACTATACAACTTATAAAAATTCATCCCATTTTAATTTTCATATTATAAAGTTTTTCTAATTTTTTTCCATATTTTTATTTATTTACATCTATTTAACCAAATAATTCACTATATTTTCTCAAATGCCTTATTTGATCATTCAAAATGATTAAACAACAAATTTTTCTCCAATCCTTAAATTTTGTTGGGCAAGCCACTCCAATTCTTAAATTAAAACAAGCGTACTATTAAAATCAACCTAGATAATTATTAAATCATCTACCTAAGTCATATATACTTCATAATTATCCCAAAATATATTATTCTCCAAAAACTCCATGTTTGATTATTTTAAATGATTAAACAACCATTTCCCCAAATTTCCCAAAGTAAATTCCAAGATCTCAAATTTTTAAATTCAGTCTTGGATACTTATTTAAATTATCTATTCCAAATTTTTTATTTTCTCACCTTAAATAACTATACGAGTTTGGCTCTTGAAGCCATATTTTATTATTTTACAATTTAAAATTACAAAACATGTTATAATTTGTTTACCTAGAGTACCCAAAACCCAGGTTGTTACACATGCGATTACAACCTGCAGAGATTCTTATAAAAGTAAGAGGTATGATTTGGTAAGACATATCTAATACATTTCCAAGCTTAAATAAAAAATGTCTATAGAAGATTTTTTTTTTTGATGATAACAACAATGAGTTTGATGACTTAATGGTAGTTCATTTTTATCGTGAAAGGGAGATAATAGCTATAACTATGCTACAAGTTCATCAATCCAGTAGCCAACACGGTGGATTAATTATCGATCATCGATGCAAAAATCGTAGACATTTCTAGTATAATGAGGACTTATGGAAGACTGTTTTGTTCCTTATCATATATACATAGATTGGGATTTTAAAAGAAGATTTCATATATAATGACCATTGTTCTTTAGAGTCCTATAATGTATCAAGAAACATAATAAATATTTTGTCTTCAAACCAATGCATCTCGTACTCAAGGACTAACTGGCATTTATAAAATGACCATTGTGCTAAGAAAGCTTACTATGTCGGGACTGCAAATGCTCTCGATGAGAACTAATGTTTGGAGGAAAGCACGGTACTGGAGTGCTTGGAGCATTTCTGCCAAGTTATCGTGGACATTTGTCGTGATCAATACTTTCGCAAGATCAAATGAGGATGACCTATAAAGGTTAGTGAATATGCATAGTGGTAGAGGATGTCCCGGAATGTTTGGTAGTATATACTGTATGCTTTGGGAGTGAAATAATTGTCTGAAGGTGTATGCCGAAGCTTATCGGGGTAAGTGTCGTAGGTTTACTATTATTCTGCAAGTTGTAGCATCATATGACTTATGGCTACGACATGCTTTTTTGGAATACCGGTTTCTAACAATGATCTTAACGTAGTAGAACGATCTACGTTTTTTAGTGATTTTGCAAATGGAAGATCTAGTATGTATCTTCCCTTTGGGTGATAACATGTATGATCATGGATATTTTTCTTAGCGATGGTATATACCATAAACGGAGTACCATTGTAAAGACAATTTCTGACCCACAAACCGATAAATAATCAAAGTTTGCAGCAATGCAAAAAGGCCAGAGAAAGGACGTTAAAAGATCATTTAGGGTTCTTCAGTCACATAATCAATAATCCATGCAGGCTTTGATCATTGGATAAATTTACAAAAATAATGTACATTTTTCTTATTTTACATAATATGATTTTAGACAATGAATGAGACATGGAAGAAGATTACATTTACGAGGGTTCTCCAACACCATCGAATGTTCGACGCAACGATATGATTGGAAGCGCATTAGAACTCAAGTTTCATGTACATAGCTTAATGTCGTACTGTAACGTACAATTCCATCGAAAACTCAAAGATGATCTAATAGATCAGCTTTGGAACTATTCTAACACTTAGTGAAACTTTATTATTGTTGTTAACCTTGCTATTATTAAGTATATGGTTGTTACTTATTGTTGTTGTTCTATTTTGTTTTTGTTTAAGTGACGCAGCATTATTGTAATCTTTTGCATTATTACACAATTTCACTAGTTTTAGACTTTTAGTTATACAGTCGCTTGCTTAAGTTCATAACACAATAAAACTACTAGTAATTCAAAGATACAATTATTCTAAAAATACAAAAAAGTTCATAATACAATAAAATATAAGTGATTCAAAGATATATTGGTTCTAGAAATACAGAAAAGTTCATAATACAATACCACTACTAGTTATTCAGGTATACAATGATTCTAGAAATACAAAAATGATTATTGTCCCTCTTCACGCCTACATCTCAGAATCTCTATTCTTCTAAGCTCTGTATACTCTTGTTGTTCTTTAAACATGTGCCACGTATCCATAAACATAACTTCATCTTCATCTCTTTATTGATTTTCAGCAAGAATTTGATCCATTCTTGAAATTTTTTCTTGATGTTGAATTGATTGAGTCTGCATTGCATGGTTATACCTATCTTCAGATTCAAGTGGAAGTTTTTCAATTTTTGCATGATCCACTCCAGCAGCCCGCTTCTTTTTCTGTTGCTTTGGCTCCCTGTAACCTAAGAAAATGATCTTTGGTAAGGTTAAGAGTTAGGTCATCTTCCGGACCCAAATTGTAGCTTTCGAATGATTCCTCAAGACTAGAGTTTTTTCCAACTCTAGCACACTACGCCATATATTGCATATTGCAACACCAGAGAAGTGATGCAGGAAGTACCCAAAAATATTTCTACAAGCCAAAAATGATATGTGACAATACTTTCTCGGTGTTGCATTTTGCCGCGTTGCCTTAGAGTCAAAGGCAACATCTTTGCGACCCTAAGGGAACATCGGTACAAGTGTTGCCACAGGTACTAAATTTACAACATTGTAGGGCCCACTAAAATCTGTTGCCTGGGTTCACGGAATTCTGTTGTGGGGCCTGCTAAAATTTGTAACTCGGGTTCACGGAATCCTGTTGTGGGGCCCACATGTATTAATCTATGGCAACACTTTTACCATCCAATGACAATACTATATCATAGTTATGACAACATTTAACATCACATACTACAACTTTATATTATAGCTATGGCAACATTACATCACATACTGCAACATTACAGAATTTAACATCACACACTGAATTAAACAAAGAACTTCTTATCTCATATTAACAAGCAACACAAGTAGTACTTACAAACATAGCCAGTAAATTCATGTTTATAGACCATACTTACAAACACAGACGGTACGTACTAAATATCAATTCATGTTCACTACAAATTATTGCACAAAGATCCCCAATGTTAATGACTAAGAGCGCAAGTCTCCACTGCATTTGCTTTCAGTTTTAGTGCCTTCATTGTGAATTGTCGCACAAAGACCCCAATATCAATGTGCATGTCATGGTTTGCTTCACCTAATTTCTTAAGCATCCTTGTCAAGTGTGAACTTTTTGGTTCACCTTTGCATCAAATACATCTTGGACCATCTTGTTCACCTTTGCTTCGACTTCGTCAACTATATCTTCCTTTATTTTCGTTGCCAGCTCCTGTATGTATGTGCTTGCTGTTGGAGCAACTTTTGAAACTTTTGGAGACTTTGTGTGCCATCCTATAAGCCATGATGGACTGTGCGACTTTCCATCAGAAACAAGTTCTTGAATAACTCCATCATTACCTCCTTCACCTGTTGCTTTTTCAATCTTCTCCTCCAAAATAAAGCAGTTTCGAAATGTGACATTAAATAAAATTAACAATTCTGAAACAAGTTTCTTAAACAATAATTGCGGCATATAACACACTGAAACCCAAAGTAAAAGATCACCATCGTGATGAATAAAATCTGAGTAACTCTTTAGTACAATTAATGTTTTCACACTGAATGCACTATTTCAGCACAACCAAAGTCATGCATGCCTTGGTTACAAACTGAGGCAATTCCTCGTTTACATTTCAACACAAAATGAGAGGCGTGCATGCCTCAGTTGCATTCCAGCACAAATTATGGCCATAGTATAATTGAGTTGCATTTCAGCACAAAGACATTTCAGCACAATCTATGGCCTGCAAACCTCAGTTGCATTTTAGCACAATCCGAAAGGCATGCATGCCTCAGTTGCAAATTGATGCAATGACTCAATTTGTTCAAAGCACGAATGATATCAAGGAATGCAATAGTATGCCATAGTATAACTGAGGCACTGCCTCAGTTGCATATCTATGCCATAGTATAACTATGTCACGACTCGTTTCAGTACAAGCTCAATCGTTGCCTCAATTGCAAACCAGGGCATTGCTTCAGTTACAAACTGACACATGCTTCAGTCTGATACAAGTGTATACTGAGAAAATGCTTGTGGATATCCTTCTATCGTTTTCAACAAAACAGGATCTAATTCTACAATAATGTTGATGTGCAAAATAAAGCATTTTTTTGACATCTGATTGAAGGGAAATTAAATTCTTACAATTCTGTAGTTCA
Organism: Allium sativum; assembly: GCA_030737875.1. Taxonomy (NCBI): domain Eukaryota; kingdom Viridiplantae; phylum Streptophyta; class Magnoliopsida; order Asparagales; family Amaryllidaceae; genus Allium; species Allium sativum. The sequence goes on from CM060913.1 coordinate 490,236,941, forward strand.
TTACTGAAGGATTAGTCTTGTACACCATTCCTTCTTTCCTCTTGCGATTTTTAACAAAAAAAGTTCTCCATTTGATTCCTTGGACTGATACAAAAAATGTTAGACAGTAAACGGATATCAAACCAATTGTTCCAGAACATATATCACTAATATTAAAAAGTTAGACAGTAAAAAACTTCTCCCTCTGAATCTTCATCGATATATGTAGTTTATTCACAAGTTAAACAATGATACTACATTCGAGTTAAACAAGCATACCTCCATATGACCTATATTCTTAAACAAGCCAACCATAAAAATAAGCAAAAAACATATCATCTTATGCCGAATTTAGGAAAAAAGTTTCAGACCATCAGTGTGAGTGTCAGTACACGATTTCCGATTTACAAAATTTGTAAGGGCCTTGGACTACAAAAACATGAAATAAGGATGTTTATCTGCCTGATTTGAATGAACAAAAAGGGAAAAATTATGTGATAAAACTTGAAACTATACCTGAATTTTTTCATCTTCCCAAAAATCAAGAGTACTTTGAAATCCTTAAGTGGAATTTCGTCCAGCCTATTTCCAAGCCTCTCTTAATCAGTTTCATAAGCCATATAATGTGCCTTTTTAATACAGCTCTCATACCCCCCCAAGAGTCACGAATTGACTTCAAAACCCAATATTCGCATTCATCCGGAATAGTATACCATTGCTTAAATACAAATTAAACATTAAAAAGAACAGTCATGTTGCTTTTGTGATAAGTTTCATATATTTAAGTAAAATTCAACTAAGTTTGCAAATTACCTTGACATAGTTCCACAGCGTGCCTTTCAAACTTGAAGGAACATCAAACCAGGACTTGTAAGTAAGTGGAACACTCCTCTTCAGTGTTCCTAAATAAGCACTCAGTTCATACATTACTTGGTCATCTTCTGAAATAGGTTGGCCTCGATTATTCATTTGGATTATAACTCTTTTGTCATATGGCCTTGAATGAACTTTATTCATCTTTGTTTTTCCCCTGAGCCTTCTGGGAGCTCCGGCTACCGTTATAAAGTACATACACTAGTAATGAGAAGGCTAGACATAACATAAATGAGAACATAAACTATTTAAAATCAGAACTCAATTAGATAATACCTTCAACTTCTTCTACTTCATCTTCTTTGTTTTCAATATTTGTCGAGACATGTCTGACAACAGCCTTATTCTTTGCACTTCCACTTCCACTACTGTTATTCTTCTGGCATTCTCGCATAGCCAAATAAGAAGCCATTATTGTTATTCCTTCATTGTGTGGTAACTCAACGCTACATGGTGGACCGTCAGTTTGTGTACGAACTGGATTTTGCCCTGCCTTCAGAGTTGCATTCTTATCAGTTGCAAATTCAACATTGGCTCGTGAACGAGTTGTTGGTCTAGACTGAGGCTTCGTAACCGTAATCGTAACCTTTTTGGTTCTCTAAAATACGTCCACAAAAACAATAAAATAAAATAAAAATGAACCTTGTCTATAATTACCAACATAAAATTAAATCTTCAGCTATAACGCACCTTTACCTGATTTTTTGAAGTATCATCTTCACCACGTTCATCAAATTCTGGAACATAATATTCGCTTTCCTCAGTAGACATCTTTGATTTTACTTTATTTTTTTCATTTCTCAATCCAGTAACTAATTTAGGCATCCTAAGTTTTTCGCAAACACTATTCTTCTGTGAGACATTTTTAGCTCTCCCTTTCGTTTTCTGTAAGTGGTGGAGGTGGCAGAGGTGATAGATCATCATTCTAAAAGTAATTTAACAAAACATTATTGCAAATATTAGCAAAATTTGTAGATCATATTAGAAGATCAGATTGTAGTCTTCTTACCAGAATCTCATTTTCATCCATATTTTCCTCTTCATGTGGAGAATTATCGAAATCCAATTTACTCCTGACACTTGCTGAGTTGGTATTCAAAGTTGCATCACTGACTTCAGTTGGATTTTCCTTCTTTGGTAACTTGGTCGAACTACTGACTCTAATTGACTTCTCGCTGATCACCTTTTTCTTGTTGATACGTGAACTCACAACAACTTCGATGTTCACTTCCAGATGTTGGTAACTGGATTATTTAGCCATGCCAACTTTCTAGGAGTAAAGGATTCAGTCTGCTTGTTGTTGATAGGTGGACTCACAGCAGCTTCGCTGATCACTTGTGGATTGTTTAGCAATGCCGACATTCTAGGAGCAAAGACTTTATCAATCTACTTCTTCTTTTTTGCTACCTATTGTAGATGGTAAGCAGTGACAAACTGCCGTTTCTATGATTTCGTAGCTGCAACATACAAGTTCTTTATTATTCTACTAAGTGCATTAAAAATCAAACAAGTCCTATGTAACGACCCGGAAAATCTGAACCAATTTAAAAATTTTAAATTGGCTATTTTTGTGGATTTTAAATATTTAAAATAAGTATTTTAAATAATAACGATGAAAAATAAGTTTGAATCGACATTTGAAAACGAATATAATTAATTCTAATTATAAACAAGGCCTAAAATGGCGCGGCAATTTCAAATTTTGAATTCAAACTTTGACTGACTGTACCGGGTGCAAAACAAAACGGATTTGAGTGAAACCAAAAATATTTAAATCTGTTAGTGAATATCTTTCTAACGAATCTGAAAAATCGAAGTTTCATAGCTGGAGTCAAAAGTTATGGCCAAATGAATTTTCAGAAAGGTCGCTATAGAATTTATATAGCCCGTGAAAATAGACATTTTGCAAACGACCTCGGAATTCGACGAAACCACTTTTGTTGGATCCGGGATGTGAAGTTATTGCTAGGTTTCAAATCTCATAATTTTTGAAGCTAGTATGTTAGCGTAGCAAAAGAAAATGTGTTTGGTCGATTTCAATTAAATTGGATCGACCAGAAATGGCCATTTTTCAAACGGTCTCAGAATTCGACGAAACTAGTTTTGTTGGGACCGCATCGTCAAAACATAGCCAGATTTATTTTTCTGGAATTTTTCGAATCAGTTTGTGGCCCTAGCAAATTGAAATGTACGTTCAAATTAAATATTGAATGTTTTATATTTTAATTTGAAGGAAAACTGACTCAAACATTCGAATGGGCCTACGAAACATATCCCATTGTGTTCGGAATGGGGGTATTTAGCTAGGGACGATAGTCGTTGGGTTTGAATTGAAGTTCGTTTGTAAAAACCCTAATTTTTGAAATTATAAAACCATCGGCCAATCAGAATTTTATATTCATTAAAAAAACAAAATAAAAAAACACGGAAACCCCCCCAGGCATCGCGATCGACGGCGGAAACTGCTCCGATCTTCCTGGCCATTTTCCGGCGCCGCCACGACGAAGCAGCCTCCGCCACCACCCGCAATCGAAAGTCCTTCCTCCCCTCTTCAAATCCGACCAACCCTCACACCCCCTCGTCCACCGTATCGCCTGAATCGATCCCTCAAAGTTCGGGTCCTTCTCGCGCCACCGTGCCTCAGAGACGCCGACGAACTGCACGAGACCCCCATCGCCGGAAAGCCCTCTCGTAGCTCTAGGCCGTGGTACCCTCCGATCGTCTCCACACTGCTCGATTTTCGCGAAAACTACAAACCTAGTTTTGAACAGGTTTGAAAGTATACAAATATTTTTATTTTAAACTATTTAATAGCGGTTTAAAGCGCTACCGTTTTGATTTCACTGTAAAAATCATATCTTTTTCGTTTCTTGATGAAATTCAGTGAAACAAGAGACAGTGGACTCGTGTGAACGTCTTCTACATTCTAGAAGAGACCACATATTTTTCTGAGCCTTCTGCTATTTTTGGTGGAGTGGAACCCAATGTGAGATTTCTAAATTATAAACGATATGGAAAATGACGATGTATAAGTTATATAGTCGATGTATGACTTGTATAGGCGTTGTACACCTCACGTATAAGCATTGTATAGGTTGTACGTTCGATGTATAAGTTATATATGCGTTGTAAAAATTATATATGTGTTGAAATAGAAGTGAAATGCTTATAATATATATATATATATATATATGTACGCCCCTCGTCCTCAAACCATGAACGATATTTATTGATTGTGATTGGTGTGAAAATTGGTTGATAGCGAATGGTTGATTATAATTGTTTGTGGTCGAAATTGATTGATAGTGGTTGAAAAATACCCGTTTTTGGTTGATAATTATTTGGTTGAAACCACATAGGATTAGTTTGTGGAAATGAAAAATATATACATGCCGCCTGCGTGCGAACTAGATGCATGATTCCCCATTGTCAAAAGCTGCGAGGCTTTAAGGTAGAGCGCGGAGCCGTACTAGGGACGGCCCCGGTTTTAACTACCCTGCCGTTATGCTGCTGAAATTTTGAATAATATTCATGTGTTAGAATTATTTTCATTTGTTGAAAATAAATTCATTTGTTGAATAGAAATCCATGTGTTGAATGGTATTCGTGTTTTGAAATAAATTGTTTTATAATAAAAATAATATTTTTATCATCTATATGAACTATATAAAATAATCGTGTTTTGAAATAAATTGTTTTATAATAAAAATCATATTTTTATCATCTATATGAACTATATAAAATAATCGTGTTTTGAAATAAATTGTTTTATAATAAAAATCATATTTTAATCATCTATATGAACTATATAAAATAATCGTGTTTTGAAATAAATTGTTTTATAATAAAAATCATATTTTTATAATCTATATGAACTATATAAAATAATCGTGTTTCGAAATGATTGTTTTACAATAAAAATCACATTTTTACTATATACATGAATTGTTAAAAATAGCGAAGTGTTGAAATAATTGTCGGTTGGATAAAAATATCATTTTTATCAAACATATGAAAAGAATATAGTTTTGAAATCGAAGAATCGATATATATATAAATAGAATTGAAATATATCGAATAACGAAGCTGCAGTTCGTGTTTTGAAACCGTGATTTCAAACGATTAGTGCGGGAGATCCGATCATCGGATTTTCCCGAAACCTCAACTGTTGGGTTCGCTTTGGAAATATCTTTCCAACGGCACCAACTTTGTAAAGATCCAACGGTTGGATTGTCTGGAATGTTTAATTCAAATCTGAAGAAAAACAGCGCCAGAATCGATTATATATATATATATAATTATATTAAATCGAATAACGACGCTGCAGTTCGTATTTTGAAATCGAAACTTCAAACGAGTGTGCCGGGAGATCCGACCGTCGGATTTTTCCCAAAACTGGAACCGTTGGATTCGTTTTGAAAAGATCTTTCTAATGATGTAAATTTTGTGAAGATCCAACAGTTAGATTTTCAGATATGTGTAAATCAAATCTGAAGAAAAACAGCGCCACGGCCGCGTTATGGCCCGAAGCGTCGTTTGAATAAATTGGCTATTTTAAAATAAATAAAAATAGCGGTAAATCGTTATAAAATATTATAAACGATATGGATGTGAAATTTAGAAACTAACTGAAGGTTGGCTAAGTCGAATGGTTTCCTGGGTTTTGATCAGATGTTGGTTTCAGCCTTCGGGGTTAATATTTGGGAAATCGTTCTCTTACTGATTTACGGTTAGTGACTAATGAATTGAAATGATGCGTATGTTGTGTTTGTTTAGCACTTGTTTATTATATACGCGAGTTGCTCAGAAAGACCGGGTTTATCCCATTCTGAATAACTGAATCGACGATAAGAAATCGAAGATGAAGACGGTGGTTGAAGACCGGAAATCTTCATCTCGTTTGGATGGTAACTGATGTACTGATTGGGAGGCATCCCGAAATATGGATAATGAGTGGTGATCGTCCAGGCGTACGTGGAGATCGATGGGTTTGCGAGGTATATAGTGCCTCCGGTTTCGTTCAGACCCAGAATGGACTTGTAAATGGACTGTGTGTCTGACATTGGATTTTATTCTGTGTTGATTGATCTCTATTGAATATACATCTGTTTGGCGGTGGAGAATTTATTCTTTTGCTTAACGCCCTTCTCTGAGACGCACGAGCTCAGAGGTTGTATATTGATGGACATCAGTCGCATGGAATGAATTGCTAGTGTGGCATGCCTAAGTGGCAAATGATCAAGGCTTCTGTTGAAAAGCAAAGTCTTGTGGTGATGATCAAAGCACCGCCTGTGTGGCGTAGCTTTGTGTATAACGTGAATTCGCGAGCCTCAAACCCTGGTATGAACCAGAAACAGGAGAGGACCTCAGGGAGGGCATGCGTTTCTTCCTAGCTAGAGGTGGTGTCAGTGCTTAAACTGGCTGACATTTATATTATTTTCACCTATGTGGTTGTTGCTGTTGCGAGGCGTCTCGGTTATATCGGTCGATCCGGGACCGATGGAGTCATTCGTTGGCTCATTTACGCCCCAAAGGGTGGGGAAACGCAGTATTCAGGAATTTTAATCCACATCGGTGGACCGGCCCTGACGATCCAAGGGGCAGTTGCGGCTGTTCCTGAGGCTCGGGCTAGGCAGTCTCGAAGTCGGTAAGGACAATCTTTTGCCTTGGTTCATGACGGAAATCCAATTTCCAAATACGTGACTGTGCGGTTTTGATTGTATATATATATGTCGACATGATATATGGTACCCATGTCGTCTATGATTGATAGTTATGATTGAAATTGTTTTCGAAACCTATAAACACTAGTAATAATATCAAATGCTTTGTTTTATTCATATCAAGCATATTTTGGCCATTATAAGGTAAAACTCTATCCTCCGGTTTGCGTTGCATTGTGTGATGGGAACTGAGTCTTATAATGGCTTCATTTTTATAAAAAGCATTGCGATGTTTTAAAAGAATTATTTGTTTTAAAGAACTGGCAATCCAATGGAGTAAACCTGTTCCGCGAAAGTGGCGTGGTCCTGTGATTAGCCATATTGTAAATGTGTTAAGTAGATTTCTCATACCAGTCCCATGACTGACTCGTAGTTTGTTTCACTTGCAAACTCGGGTGCCCCTTTTTCTACACGGGCAGCCTTGTATTCAGGTATTAGCAAGCTTTTTCTGGATAGCTGGAGCTGAAGATGGATTCTACCATTTATCTCTTTTTATGCTGTTCAGCTCCTATTGTACATATTATGTTTGTTTTCCGCTGTAGACATTTATGTATAGCTGAATTGTATTTGTACTAAGTATGATCCTGTATACTGTGTAACTCTGATGATTATGTTTATCCAGTGTATTATTGTTTATTATTTGGTGTATTTATTTAATTCTGTTCTGCAATTATCTGTTTCTGTGTTATATTCCAAAGATTACCCTTGTCACCGTCAGTACGAGATTTGGGGTCGTCACATCCTAATATTCAGACATAAATGCACAAAAAATTTATGTACATAAGAAGCTATAAAATGAAAAACATATTCAGTAAAATGACCAAATTCATCAAAATAGTACAAATGAGAAGATATGTTTATACCTGGAAACAGATTCTTCCTTGGGCGAACGATGACATGTAGCTGCATTTGTTTCATTGGCTCAATTTTATCATCGACCTCAGTGTCGACATATATATCAATGTAATCACCATTATTTTTTTATTTGCATCATAAACAACAGCTCTGCATCATCGACCACCAATTTCCACTCACTCGTTGGACCTTTCCATGCATATACTCCTCTAATTTCGGTGTACTATAGCTCATCCATCACAAACTCCATCAGTACTGTGTAAGAAAACATATCCAGATCAATGCCCTTGACAATAGCCTCTTCTCCACCAACGAATCCATTCTTCCCAAATTTTCCCTTGTGGTGGAATCTAAGATTTTGTCTCCATCCTACAAAAAATGGAGAAATTAACATTAGAATGACATAATTATAAAATAAAATAAACCAAGTGCATTATAAAATAAAACAACCACTTTACTAAAATGTAATAATAGGCAGAAACAGTAAAAAAAGATACAAAAAGAAGCCACAAATATGATACATCAGTTACAACATTTAACCAAGGAAGAAACAACATTTTCTTACTTAAATTTGGTACATCTCTTTCGGTATAGCCCACCTTGAAACACCATAAGTTTTGCAGTTATTTTCCTTTTTATTTTCTGCCCAACATAGCATGTAGTGATTTGGACATGCATGTATTCTTTGGTAATCGAGGCCTAAATTTACACACAAAAAACATGCAATCATCTAAACTTAGGAAATTATGCCCATATTTTTTCCTCATTCATCACTAATTTACACACAAATAACATACACAAATATCATTTAGCCATGGCTATAAGGCAAAAAACACAATAATATCATATAAGCACTGTTCAACGTAAGTTTGTTACAAAACAAACATAGTAATAAAATCAGGAATATGATTACACCTGAACGCACAAGTGAATCAATAAATTAGGCAACACAACAATCAAATCACGAAATACTAGAAATATACATTGAGTGATACCTTAAGCAACAGATTAAATCGAAGCCTTAACTGATATTTGACCCCTAAACGAACCCCAATCGAAGACCTAATTGAAACACCGAAGCCCTAATTGAACTTGAACTCGAACTTGCCCTAATTGAACCCCAGTTAAACTTGTAAACTTGAACTTTTAGCCCTAATTGAACCTACGAGTGAGAGTGTTTGAGAGGTTGAGCGGCGGAGTATTTTGTTAAGTTTTCGATTGAAACCCTTGAATATTTTTCTAAGTGTTTTGCCTCTTTGTTTTTTGTTTTTGCTTTCCGCGTTAAAGATTATTTTACGTGGATTTGTAACATGAACCGTTGTATCGTAATCATCCAGATTGATAATTTTATTCATGCGGCTACTGCAACACCTTGGATTTTCTATGCTAACACCTTGAATCGTGTGTTACAATAGACAAAAATCAGCATAACTATTGTTACATTGTAGCTAGCAACACCTTGGATTTTCGTTGTAGTAGTCCATCTATGGCGTAATGGCAGCTCTGTTAAGTAACGTCTTGAACTTTTTCTAGGTGATGATTCCCATTAAACATGTTCAACCAACAAGTCGTAAACATGTATGAACTAATAAGAATGTGGCGCTTGTTTATTAACTGGTTTGTACATTTGTTTAAAAAACATGTTTGTTGCCATTCTCAAAAAAAAAAGAAAAAAGAAAAAAAAAGACACTAAAATAATTAGAAAACCGTGAAAACAAATAAAAATGCTTGCGTATTTAATAGATCTTACCACATGCGTCTCACTTTCAAATCCATTAAGATTCGTCTGCTTTAGCTTCAAACTCAAACGTTTGCATTTGATGGTTGATTTTTCCATGATGACCTTTGATGGAAGACATGATTTTTTTTATGATTGATGTTCTTGCGGTTGTAGTGATTAGTAGCTTTGCCCCCAAAAAGTCTCGCCACTTTGATCGGTACCTCAAATATGATCGATTGAGAATGAACGCAAAATGTAACAAAGTCATATTCTTCCGCAGCAGTCTAACTTCCGCTAGCAACTGTTCTATCAATCGAAGTCGAAACGTTTTGTAAATCAAATTCTTCAAAACTGCATTTTGCCCCATCAACGTCGAAGTTCGAATACATTATTGACATTGAAATTTGAATTGGAAGATGGTCATGAATGGAGAAAATGAGAACGCGTATATGAAGGGCTGAAAGTACCCGTCGAGAGGAATATTGGTGGGCATTTGTTGAACAAACCCCTGTACCCAGACATTTGTTGAACAAACGCCTATCAAAATCATGCATCTCCAAACTCTACGCCTCAAAATCCACTCTATACAAATATGCATACTTGATTGCAACTCATTTTGGGTGCAAATCTCACATTTCATGATTTTATACCAATCCTTGGAGATGCTCATAGGGAGACAAAGTAATTCTATTGGGGCATTTTCGTCTAAGTTTTGTGGACATGAAACTCAGCAAAGTGCGAGGTTAAATAGAACATGCCAATAAAATTTAGTGTATGTCATGTCTCTCCACGACAAAAATGAATAAGACAAATTCTATTAACACCTCTCTTTTTGTCTTTCTCACCCTTTTGAAAACTAAAAAAGACAAAGTGGCAAATGTACCCTTGTACATATTAAAATTATCTTATTTACTTTTCCATTATGTAACTTTAATTATAAAAAATATGCTGATACTAATATATTTTGAAAAGATAAATGATTCCAATGAAGAAATTTTTTTTTTAATAAGAAAATGGTGTTTTATTTTAGATTTATTCTTTTTCAATTTTTATGTCTTTTCTCTTAACGTTATTTGATTTTATGATTTCTAGTGTAATATATATTTTAGTTATTTTTAAACTGAACTGAAATGTAACTTTTTTAGATAGCAAAATGAATAAAAATAAATAAGTATGGATTACTGCTTTGTTGTTTATGGATCTATCTTTTTATTGCTTTTAATTATTAGCGTTCACTTTGTGAAAATATAAATTAAATGGTAGTTCTGGTAACATTTGGGGTGTGAAAAGAAAAAAATAAGGTAAAATGTTTTTTGTTTACAGGAAAATATTTTCAAGGACAAATGCGGCTCAAATTTTATCCACAAGGACATGCGGCTCAAATTTTATCCAGAAGGACAACCGCATCTTCTTCTTCATTTGTGAGCCACATTTCTCCTTCCATTCTTTCTTCAGTTTCTCCAACTCTCCTTCCGTTCTTTCTCCTTCATTTTCATTGTTCAAAAAAAATTGAATGCTTACACTCCTAATCTAAATCGATTAATTCCAAAATATTTAACCTTAATCTAAATTTGGAGTCGCTCTAATCGATTTCCAGTTCAAGATTGAAATTAACAAATATTAACCCTAAAACATGATAAAGAAATCGAAAATGAAGACAATCGACATGAGAAAGGCAATCAAAATCATATCTGAACTAAATATTTTTCTTCGCTTCAGTTTTGTGTTATTTTCATGATTTCAGTTTTTAGGTATCAGTTTCATGTCTCGTTAGGTATCAATTTTTGTTTTATTAATGCTCAACATAACACATCTAATTCTGAAAAACTGGTAAGTAAAAAATATAAAACTGCTACCTAAAAACTGTTGCAATGTATTACAGAGAAACTAATGCAAAAAAATGTTTACACCACAGTTTGATTGATTAAAATGAAGTAAATTCGACTGAGTTACAAAGTTGAAGCAACAATACAACTAAAAAATTAACACAGCAACAAAATCACATGAAAAAAAAACATAACACAATTAAAACAGGAAAACTGGTACCTAAAAAATATAAAACTGATACCTAAAAACTGTAACAAAGTTAATACTGTAAAACTGATACTTAAAAAAATATAAAATTGATACCTTAAAACTACTGCACTGTTTTAAATAAAAACTAACGCAAAACATGTTTGCACCACAGTTTGATTGATTAAAGTGAAATAAATTCGATTGAGTTACAAAGTTGAAGCAACAATACAACTAAAAAATTAAAACAACAACAAAATCATATGAAAAAAAACATTACACAGTTAAAACAGAAAAACTGATATCTAAAAAATATAAAACTGATACGTAAAAACTATAACAAAATTAATATTGTAAAACTGATATATAAAAAAATATAAATCTGATACCTAAAAACTGCTGCACTGTTTTAAAGAAAAACTAACGCAAAAAATGTTTACACCACAGTTTGATTGATTAAAATGAAATAAATTCGACTGAGTTACAAAGTTGAAGCAACAATATAACTAAAAAAATTAACACAATAACAAAATCACATGGAAAAAAAAATTACACAGTTAAAACAGGAAAACTGATAATTAAAAAAATAGCAAACTGATACCTAAAAACTGCTTTAATGTTAACAAAAAAAAAACATTTGGAACCTAAAAATATAGTTTCAATCCTTTCGTCTTCTTCAACTGTGCTTTCCATTTGCTGTTGAAGATTTTTATTCCATTCAATTAGGGTTTTCAATCGATTTTCGTTGTTCGATTGATTTTTTGGGTGCCAATTTTTATTGTTTCATATGATTTTTGAGCTCGATCATAGGAGATGATGCGAATTTCGATTGTGATGTCATGTGATTTCGTGATTTCATGATTTATTATTTCGTGATTTCGTGCTAAAAAATAGAACGAGAATGATAAACGATGGATTATTTTTTGCCGCTGTTCTTTTGAATAAAATATTAGATGGTTTTCCTTATGGTTAAATTTTAGGGGATTGTTAAAGGGACTCCAAATTTGGTTAAGGGGGGGATAATTTTAAGGGGACTCCAACTTCAATTTATTTTGTTAAGGGGGGTCTAGATTATTTTAGAAGAAAAACAAAAGAAGACCTAAGTGCCCCTAGCTCGTCATTTGTGTTAAAATCTAACATACTAAATTTAACTTAAATTACAAACGCGTGCTTCCGAAAATTTAAAAAAAAATGTAAAAAAGGAAAAAATGTGTTGACAAAATAAACAAGAATATATAATATGCAACATGTTAGATCAAAATTTTTGTTTTTGCAATTAATTTAAATTGAACATATCAATTCCAATATGAAATTACATTTAATTACATGATCTGATGCCTTCCGATCTTCCACGAAATTTTCTTCTGTCTCCATTACATTAATTATATTCATTTTGTATTTTTACGTGCAGTGTTAAATTGCAAGTATTAATTAAGATTTAGGTTTTATGATTTTTATTAATGAGGATTAAATGAGGTTAATATCGGAATTTTAATTTATATGTTTAAAGGAAGACAAATTTATTTTGTATCCCTCATAACAATTATTGACCAAATTAAGATTGATTCTCCCCTTAACTAAATGTGGAGTCCCTTTTAACACTCCCCAAATTTTATTAGACGGCTATCTTTGTCGTTAATTTCCCCTTTTGTTTAAACATTTAAACAGTGGGTGTTAAAGGGAAAATTTGGGGTGTAAGTAAGTTTGGGCAATGAATAAGCCCAAATAGAAAACCCTGAATTTGTACTCCTCCTCCAATGCCAAAAAACAATCGATCAAAACTTAGCTTTTTGAATTGAAGAGAGAAAAGGATGTTGGATACATCTAGGATACATAAAGAGCTGAAAGAATGCCAGAAAGACGCCAGAATTTCGGGCGTTACTTTAACTTTAGAAGGGAGCGATTTAACTCATCTTGCTGGGACCATTGCTGGACCTCTTGGTACTCCTTATGAGGGCGGAACTTTCCATATCGACATCAAATTGCCAAGTAATTGCGCTATGTCTTCTGCTATTCTAGGGATTTTTCCTCTACATTGTTCTATTTATTATTGTTTGGTATTTTCTTATGTTTGTGTGACATTTGCACTCTTTGTTATGGTTGGAATTTAATGATGTATGATTTAGTTTTGGATTCGAAATCGAAAGTGCATCAATAAAATTATAAATATTAGGTTTATAGTAGATTTGCCTTTTAAGGCTCTGGAAGTGTTCAGAAAAGTTTTCCTTTTTGGGATATAGAGTGGTAAAATTATCTGGTTTGTAACCAAAAGCGGAGCTGTGAATTTAAACGAAAGGGCGGTAGAAGATTTATTTTTATGTTAATGAACTATCGTTCCCATTATGTTCTATATTAACAATCCAAAAAATCAGTGGCTATAGACTACAGTTTTTTTTTTCCTCCATCATTTATATGTTACTCATAATCTTTATAACACATTATGATGACATGTGTGTCATGCATGAATTGTTCTTCTATAAATTGTATATTTTTTAACACATTCAAGAGAAATGAATTGTACACATACTTAATCATATTTTTTGCGGTGAAATTATGTGTAGTTAATTTGAACTTTGGTTTCCACGTATTTGTTAGATCCTATTTTTAAAGTGATGTTGAGATTTGATAATACTTGTAGATGAGGGCTTTGAATTTGTAAGGGAAGTTTATATATTAGATCATACTTTAAGTGATGACAAGATTTGGTATATGTATAAAGGGGCATTTTGAATTCATAAAGGAAGTTTACTTATTATATTTTTATTTTATGTGATATTAAAATTTAAGCGATTGAAAGATTTGGTATATGTTTAGAGGGGCATTTCAAATTCATAAAGGAAGTTTATTTGTTATATCTTATTGTTATGTGATATTAATATTGATAATATCCATAGATGGACGCTTTTGGTAGTTTACACTTACATCAAAAAGGCGTGACACCAAAGGTATTACAACTATTATTAAAGATATAGTACTTGAGGTCATGTGAACAATTCTTGATATATTGACACCAAAGAAACTCGATATTTTCCTTATGCAAAACGAACAATAGTCAACGGGTTTGTTGAGTGGTGCAGTTTCAGTCTATTCAGTTGCCATAGATGGTAGATGTGGCTTCCAAATTTTTAAAAATTATACATTCAAAACTGAAAAAACACAATAAGTTTACAGAAACAATAGATTTATGTTTTCAAATTTGTGCAGTTGAAGTTACAAGAATAGTTCAGGTAAGCATATTTAAAAAGTCCATATAAAATTTTGGTCATATCTATTCTATATTTTAAATAAAATTAAAACATGCGCCTTCATCTTCCCTTTTTATTAGAATTTTCGGAATTAAGTCTTGCAATCTCATTTACTTATATTTAACAATATTGGCTTATTTATTTGTTTGTTTTGTATAGCGAGCTCTGAATTAATTAAATCCTTTACATTTCTGCTTGTACATTTTCTTTCTCCTCCTCCAGCTCTTCAGGAGCTTCGGATTAGGTTTTATTTTTATTTCTCATCATATTTTCCTCCCTTTTGAAAAGTATCCCTAACGTATCAGTTCTTTGATTACCAACTTCCTTTCGTGCATTTTTGTCCCACATAAACGGGTGAGCATACTACTCCAAATTTGAATGCATATTGAGCATCTGATAGCGACATAGAGCACAAAATTGTGCCAAAAAATCGAGCTTCGTGGTAATATGGGTTTGAGGATTGGATGTCGAATGATTCAGGGAAATTTTCAATAAACTTTTGTTATCTTAGAGATTTTAGTGAACTAGACACCAAGGTAATCAAAATAGAATTCTAATTGTAAATCATAAAGTTTAATATTTTAACTTGGAAAAGATTTAAATTGGTAATCATAAAATCAAAAGGCCATATTTTAAGATCTGTACACACTTTGATTGATTACGATGTTTGAAATTTTACATCAAAACTTAAAAAATTAGGTGGTGTTTGGTTTATTTTGTGTTTTGAGTTTTTAGTTTTCAGCGTTAATTATGAAAGTCGAGAAGATTTGAAGTATAGCGGAGGTGGCGCATCAAAAATGGAAGGAGTGACGGAGGGGACCGCGAGATGATGGTAGCTGAATTTGTTATCGTCATTCCGTTGTTTCTTAAAATATAGAAAATAATAAAAAGTTGTTTTTGGCTTTGTGTGATAACTTCGTTTTGTAAAACGATCGTTTTTCACGATATGTGTGCGTCTTCGTTACTTTTGTATATATGAAAACTTAAATTAAAAATTGTAAACCAAACGCATCCTTAGTTTTCCTCTTATTTCAATTTTATTTTGTTTAGAAAACACTAGAATTGGAATTGTGGATTCAAATAAGCATATTGAATATATAAATATATGTTGAAAGATTTTTCTCAGATGCGGTTTTAAATGAGTTTGAATCAGATATAAATCGAACCAGAAAGGGAAAGATCCGAAAAAGGACTTAACTCGTAAGATTTTTGATAACAATGCTAGGCACTTTTCTCATATGATTTATGTGGTTCTTGAATATTTTGTCTCTGCCTATCAAAATGGTAGATTTCAAATTTGATTGAGTATCGCCAATCGACCACCTAATGTTCGTTGTTCAGCATTTAGAAGTATAATATTTAGAAGGAAATAGAAATTGGGACGATAAGGAACAACACAGAACTTTGTTCATTATGTGGTATTCATACCTGATTTTCTCTTCCACACAGTTGTTTCAAGCTATGATTTTTTTCATCGTGCGCGCGCGCAGACGCACAAACACAAGTTGCTTTCAGACTAATGCAGCCTCTCAAGTTCATCTTAATGTTTTTCAAAAACTCCTTATTATGCAGTACACCAATTGCATTAAGGCAACAAAATCATCTGTATTTGCAACGATAAGCACTTCATTCAGACGCTCATGCAAGGATGTCATCGTAGTAATCACACTATAATATGATAATATGTGTAAGATGATTTCAAATCCAAATTAATCTTGAACTAAGTTTGAGAATGTAATGAAATTATTTTATAATAAATGTCACTGTAATTGGGTAAAGAGATGATATTGGTTAGTTTCCTAAGTTGTTAACTATTTCTTTCGTAAATAGTTAATGAATCCTACATAGTATCCTGCGTGCTAAGAACTAAACTGAAATCTTCTTATATTAGGAAGCAGGAATACGAATAAAGGAAATTCGTAGAGGAGAGACAGCATTCTATTTACGGAGAAGGATTAACGGCTTTTGATGTACATGAAGGCAACAATATTGCAAATTAACTTTACTATGTCTATAGTCCATGCTGCTACTATGCGTTTTTAGGCTGTTACATTTCCTTGAAAACACTCATGAAGTCAAAGTAGAACTACTTTATCCAAGTCAAAACTTACAGTTAACTGTGTTAATGGAGATAATAAGAAACTTTTTCATCACAGAATTTCTTTTCTTTGGTTACATATGCTTGGTTGATGCTGATGTCTTCAATTATTTTCAGTAATCAAGTATCATCAACCGTAGACATTCCAACATCTCTACTTTCAAAATTATACATTTTGTTACATCATTTTAATCATTGAATCTTCTTACCCCTTTTTTCTTCTTGTTCATGTGTGGAGCACGTGTACTTGGATATTAAAGTGACCTTAGTTCTGCTGCTACTTATAACTGATTATTCTGAATACCTCTTTGTAATATGCTAAGAAAATAAAATTGATAAACAGCAAGTTGAAAGACAAGTAGCGATTGAGACTCATCTAAGTAAATAATAACAAGTAAAATTATGTCTTCGGATATTCTAAGGTAGGATCTTGTGCAGACTGCAAAATAAAATTTGGCTTGGGACGATTAATCAAATGTTAAACCTAAATTTTGCAGTGTTCAGATTTTGTACAATTTAATTTACTCACAGCTACAAAATGATTGAGAAACCAATGAAAGTGATTGGACAATTTCGTGTTTAAAAACAAATTAACTGGGTCTATAGTGTTGCGAATTGAAGAAAGTAATTGGATCAACTTATTATTCTAAGAGTAAATTAGGCACTTTGATGCAAAAACCCCTCTTTTACTGACATGTCATTTTTAATTTCTTGCTCTTCTCATATCATGTTGGTCCCGTTGCTGCTTCTCCCTCGACCATCAGGTATGCCCATGCTTCATCCACCGCTCCTCTCCACTCTTGTGCATCTCTAATTTTGAGCACATAATATTCACATCTAGATTTGGCATCTTGTTTGAGTTGAAACTTCTGGGGCTTGGTATACGTCGTCTTTGCGCCACACCGCTATTTCCCTGCCACCTTCATCTCTTTTCATCATCATCCACCTCTTGCAGCTTCAAATTTGAATTAATGAAACATGTTTTCTTTTCCGCCTTCTATGTTTGTGTCCTTTCTATCATCGAGAAACTGCTGTTCGGTCAACCAGTTCCACCATCACGCCCTACATCGTCATTTTGACTTCTTGCAGCTCATTGAATCCCTCTTTTTTATACTTGATAATCTACGCTTTACTGCTTTTATTTTGTTCAACTCTCTTCTTATAAAAGCTTCTATACTTGGATGTGATTTGCATGGGAATTTGTTTGAATTCCCTTTGCCTTCTTTTACGAAGGGCAATATTCTCATGCCACAAATTGTTTCGTGAACGGTGTTGTTTTTTTCTAAGTACGTGCCTTTGGTGGAAACCTTGTTGACCTAATAAAGTTTAAAATTTCGGATTCCAGTCACGTTTCATTTTGAGATTTTCACACAGGACATTTCATATTGTGGGAGATCTTTGGTGAGACGAGAGAAACTAGGGTGTATATCTTGAACTACATAATGGTTTTTAAACTACATCTCTAGACTATCTCGGAGTAGCTTACATGTCCAAAATTGATGTTATCATGAATTGATTTTTTTTAAAACAATTATTGTTTTTTTTAAAAGAATGTAACATGTTTGATTAGTACTTAAAAAAAGTCAAATAGAAGTTTTGGAGAAGAAAGGAAGCTTTGTTAGTTGATTAATTTGATAGTCATTGAATAATACAATATGAACATTGGAAAGAAATGAGGTTATTTCTATTGACTCATCGAAAAAAAAAAATCTAAGACAGTTGAGTAGCTTCTTCTATATCTATATGAAAAACAAGAGATTTTGTGAAAGAAAATAATAAAAATTCGGGTGACTTCTTGTATTGAGATATTGATTCATGTTTTGGGAGAGATTTGAACATTGAGCATGATGAGTTTCAAAGGAGACATTAATGAGATTTGATGTTTCTTCTAAGTGTGAAAAGCGACCGCTTACGAGATATAAGAGATTTAATGTAACCTAGATCTTCTTGTTTGATCCTCGTTCAAGTGCAAGTCTTACACCCTGAAATCTTTTGCTTAGTTTACATTGACGATACTTTAATGTTATTCGAATAAATTAATGTTAAGGGTACTTCGTATTGGAAAGATCACTTAGTGGATTTCTTCTTGGCTTGAACTTCTCTTACATCATCGTTTCTAACTACCATACGCTTATTTGGTGCTTAATGGAACTGTTGTGGTCGAGTTTGATAAGGTCATATTTTTCTTTGTATTTTCCGATGTGGAGGAAAGAAAATGGATGCCCAAAGTTGTCCGTGTCATAATTCAAGGAGCGATTTTCATTGTCACCCAATGGAGTCTACAACTGATGTTAGATAAGAACGATTACTTAAAAATCTATTTGGATTCATTGTTATAAAATTTCTTTCCATGTTTGGTCGTTGTTTGAAATCAATTGGTTGTAAATCATACATGAAACTTACTTGTTAAAATATTTGAGGATTCTATTGTGAAAACCCTTCTAGGTATCTTCCTAAGTCCTGCGAGATTTCACCTATGCAAGTCTTATCGCTTCATCTAAAAATCCAAACCAGTGTCTAGGCACTGATTAGACATTTCTGATGCTTTGTACCTCATATAAACATATATGTGCTAATTTTAGTTTGTCGCATAGTTATTAATGGCGCAAGGCGCAACATCAGTCTGGAGCCTTGGCGCACGGCGCGGCAAATGGCGCGCGCCTTTCTGGTTTACTGTGCATTTTTGTTTTTTTAAATTAAAGTATAACAACAAATTTAAAAATTCAATATTTTTTGCCAAAAAAATGCAATCACCGTTTTTACTATTTTGCAAAAAGTAACATCATCATCAGCATAAAATTTCAAGCATAATAGTTTTCAAAATCCAAAATAATAATACATATTACAAATGAACTAGAATTCCGAATCAGATTCAACAATCATATTTTCCAAATCAACATCTCCAGCATCGGATTCATAAGGGCAATTAGATTATATCAAGTCTTTTTATTGTTATGATGTGGTTATATTTAGCAACAAAAAGGACAATTGGTGAGGAAGAATAACATATCGATTGGTAATATTGTTTCCCTGATGCAATTAATAACTTTATGCAAAAAAAAAAAGTGATAAATATTTATTGATAATCTATTTGGTGCATCTACAAACTGTTTGAAATAAAATACACAATCAACTGAAATACATTTTTCTATACAAGCAATATTACATTTGATATAAGAGTATTACATAAAATAAAATATATTTTCAATATCGATATAATTGTTTCTCTTCAAGGAAAAAGACCAGTAGAAAATTCATCCATCAGAACCCACAGAATAAATAAAAACCAAACACAAAACTTTAGCAAACGCAATAATATGGTCAACAATACTGTAGAAAAGTCATCCATCAGAACCACAAAATAAATAAAAACCAAATACAAAACGTTAGCAACCACAATAATATGATCAACAATAATTTTATGTGAAATGCAAAAAATGAAAAAATAAACAAAAAACAAGCAAAAAAACAAAAACAAAACAAAACAAAACAAAAGGCGCGCCATTTTGCGTCATGCGCCTTTTTTGCGCTGCGCGCCTTTTGACGCGCCTTCTCATATGCGCCGCGCTGCAAGAAGAAATGGCGCAGATGTCGCGCCGCGCCGTTCGCCATGGCGTGCGCCGTAGCGCGCCATTCATAACTATGGTCTGTCGTACCTCTGTTGCTCTTAAGCCTGCCCAACCTCCTAAATCCCCAATTTGGCTCATTAACATTGAACCAAATATTACAAATTTATCCAAAATACATGAGTTTTTTAAATGTCAATCTTAGATGAGTCACTAATTAATCTTTGCTTAAAAGACCAATCTATACGATTGCATGGGAGTGAATATGATATTTAAAATATTTTGTTGATAAACATATAAATTAAAATGCAATAAAATAATATACAAACTTACATAGCTTCGACCGCTGCCTAGTAGTGTCTACTGCTGACTTATAAATCCATAAATTTTTGATCTTTCACTAAAGTGGCTATTCTAAATTCTAACCTTATGCCTAGTAACACAACTGAACCTCTCCATCGAAAATCCCCGAACTACCAACCTATAACTCAGTCCAAGAGAAATTCCAATGGTCAAAATTTGAAAAGGGAATACAATATAACAAATTGTCCATTAAATACGAATGATATTTCTAAATGCAAAACTATAAAAGGTGAGGGAACGAGGAGTAAAATGTTCTTATCTTCTTTTGTGTATGTGATTATTTCCCATTTCACTCCTAATAATATCCAGATCTTTTTTCTCTTTTTTCTTAAAATACTTCATCGGATACAAATAAGAATCCCCTCTCCAAAATTTCTCCATTGCAAAGTTTTTTTTTCTTTTTTCCGCTCGAATCCCCTCTGTGATGTTTAGGTGCCAAAATCTGGAGCTAAAAATTCATGCCCAATTAGTAGTTGCTGCTGCTAAAGAGAAGACTCCCAAAATTAAAAATCTCCCTGATGTCAAATATCGATGATGTATGAGCTGAGATGTTAATATACACTTGAAGGTTAAATTGCCACCATGCTATTTGTGTTGTTAATCTGGAGTTTGTTGAGCCGATATTTGTGTGGCCTGATGCTTCAAGGTTTCCATTGCTGGGGACAAATGAAATTGTCGAGGACTCACATCACTTATAATCTGAACCTTGCTTTACATCTATGAAGTCATTGTTGCGCGTCGATGATAAAAGTTAATGCCAGCGATGTTGATGAGTTTGACTTGGTTACTGTTGGCTTGGTGACGAGTTAGGCTTAGTGAAAAGACAGACAAAGATTTTCATATGTGAACCTTGCGTAACTGATGGTGATGACGGTCTGTGGTTGCTGTTGTAATTGATTGATTTTGAAGGTTGTTATGTTGTAATTGATTGGTTTGCTCCAACGCTGTTATGTTGTTTTTTGAATCTTGAGATTGAGATGAAGCAACTATGGTGCTTGGACGTGAAACATAGAATTCAGTTGTGTGTGTGTGAGACTGGAGTTGATCGGGTAATAGTTCAATGCTGTTGTCCAGTTTGAGTTGTAACCATGGTTCAAGATATCGCCCGGCACACCGGAATTCCGGCTGTACCGGATCGGTACCGGTGACCATCGGTCCGAAACCAAGCTCAAAATTCGGTTTTGGATTCGTGAAGAGAGAACGAAAAAAGAATCAAGAAGGGAAAAAAGAGGAAGAATCGACGAAAAAATATATAATCCTCAGATCATATACAAAGTTACTCATCTTTGCCCTAATCTTGAATTCGAGGTGATTTTGTTGTCGATTTTTCTTTTCGTTTAGCTGTGAGTTGAAAAGAAGTCGATTAAAGCAAGAAGCACTATTTTTCCCTTTGATTCTTGCAAATTGAAAGAAGGTGAGAAGCCATGCTGCATCGTTCTTTTTTAATTGCAGAGCGGCTTGTGCTTTTCCTGAAGCGGTGAACCCTAGCTTTGTAAGATGCGTGGATGAGAGAAACATAACATACATGGGCTGTTTTGGGCTGTTTTAATTCATTTTCTCTTTTAATTGAAAAACTAAGGCTGGGCTCACTATCCTTTTAATTAATATCTTCCAGTTAGTTAGGGTTTTGTGTACTTCGGAAAGGAGCTTGACCATTTGAGTTAGTTAATTATAAATCACATATTTAATCAAGTTTATCTTAGTTTAATCAAATTTAATTCGGTTCATTTCATTAAAAAAAATATCAACAATCGAAATCAGGACCGAAACCGAAACCAAATCCGAAACCGTCGAAACTTCCGAAATTGACCAAAACTAAGAAAATTTCAAAACATCGAAACCGAAACCGAGTTCTCGAACCTTGGTTGTAACATTAATCTACAATGATGTGTTGATTTGTGTTTTGATGAAAATAGTATTGTTGGTTGTACAAAGTTGTTTCTAGATTGACGATGATGACGGTTAGCTGCTTGACTGAAGCCTTTGCAGTTTGATATCAAATGAAGTTTTTGAGGAGGTAGCTAATGGTTTGAGCCTGAGTGATGAGTTGACGTAAGAGATGATAAGACAGTAGAATTTTGATATGTTTTGAGTAGATCTGCTATATGAAAATGATATCGATCCAGTAGTATGAGACGAGAGAGTGATGAGTTTACATGATAGTAGAGAGAAATATAAGGAAAGGAGGTAAATATTGGGTGTCACTATCAGCACCGCGTTGAACGCTACCGGCCACCACTCATTTTTTTCCTGGTATTTTGCCTACGGTCGGCATACAACCACCGACCCAAGGAAGGGTCGGTCAATGGTTGGCTGCCGACCGAGGTGACCGCTAGCGCACGTCGGGGTGCTGATAGCAGCGCCCTAAATATTAAGGAATGAAATATGTATTTTTATCATGGTTTGAGGTTCCGGCCGAAACCGCGAGATTCCGGCCATCCCGGTCCGGTTTCGGCCGGAGACGAGACGAATTTAGGGCAAAAACTTGTTTTGTTTAATCTCAGCAAAGAAACCAAAAAAATTCAAATCAAGCAAGATCGAAAGTAGAAAAAGTAAGGAAAAAACAATTGAATCGAAAAATACTGAAAATAAATTACTTAAGACCGAAATCGACTTGAATGAGTTAAGAAAATAGCATTCGATTTCAATCATTTAGCCGAGCTGAAGTTGATTCGAGGGAAACCCTAGCTTTTTTTTGGAATCGACGTCAGCTCCGCTCAAAGATCGAGGAGGATGGACTCGACTTTAGGAAAAAAGAAGTCGAGAAAGTTTCAGCAGGAAGAACATGATTCTAGGGTTAGGGTTAGATGTTAACAGGACCGTAACATAAAACAAATATACCTGGACCTGGGCTCTATATACTGAATAAAAAGTAAAGTAGCTGGGCCTACAAGATAAAATAAATATACATGGACCCTGTATATTAAATAACGGAGTACCTAAGCCTATAAGACAACAAATATGCATGGGCCCTGTGTATCAAATAATAAAATTAAGGTATTCATTCTAATTAATCAAACTAATATTATGACAATTGAGACCGAAATCGAAACTAAAACCGAAACCACCGAAACTTCCGAAATGTACCGAAACCATCAAAATTTCAATCGAACGAAACCGAGTTTTCGAACCTTGATTTTTATATTTGTAAATATTATATGGATGAATATAATTAATGAGGATTGCACCGGACCTATGTGTTTATATTTCATGTTCTTTTTTGTACTTGAGAATAGTACTTTTTTTCCTCAATTTGTTTGTGGCATCTTTCACTTGTACCAAAATATTTGTTATTCTGGTTTTTGATATTTCATCTGTAACACATAATAAAAATGTTAAGACTTTCTATATGTATGTCATTATTTTAAATAACTCGTCTCGATACCCGTTTTGAGAAGCGACAAAGAGAGAGATACTTTGCCTTGAGACTTTCTTAAAAAGCCTTTATTACATAAAAAATCTAAAGGCATTATTTTTTATGAATTTATGATTTTACATAAAAATTTATGAAAATTAATAATTTAAATAGTCGATATTAATTAGGAAAAAATAAAGACGAGGAGGATGGTAAATTCCTGGAATAACAAATAAATTGGTAGGTGGATTTACTTAAGGGTACAATGTTAAGAATTTTGAATCATTGTTCTGGAGTTTTGAATTTGATTAAAAGGCAAACTAACAATTTACGATGTAAATCACAATATAAATTCGGGTCTCTAATTAAATTACCTTGTAAAATTTAGTGAAATAACAGCGATAACCATAGATGAGTGATTAGATATTTATGTAAACATGAATCTACTTTAGCCTCATCCATCCAAAGGAACACCTAAAAGAACTCTATGAACGGAACAATTATGTTTGGCATCAAGCCTGATGATATTAGTCTTCAAGAGATCCTCCTAAAGGAACTCCAAGGGAATAATTATGTTTTTAGTACTATGATACTATCTCTCCTCATGTTTCCGCTCCTACTGTCCCACCTTGCATGCTGATTAATCCATTAACCTCTTCCTCTCCTCTATCACCTACTTTACCTCTTGGCCCCATTTCTGATGATGGTATCTCATACTCTTCCACTGACCTCGCTTATGGTATTATTGAAGGGAATGTCAAAGAATGCACATGACAACATTTAATCGGTGGTGTTCGCTACGCATCCTTGCAGCTGATACCACAAACGTGGTACTAATGAGAATGATGGCAATATTATGCGATATTCTTATATTTAGGAAAATCACTTTCAACCTGCTTAGTGAGAACAGTGAAATATGTGAAGTTTATCTGGATAGAAGCATTATCTATTCATATGGCCTACCTGATTACTATCTTGATTTTGTTAGACGGTACTCTTTCATGGTAAAGGAAGTCTAATTAGGTCTTAATTGATTGATTTTTATTGTGGCATTCTGAGTTTATAAAGAATTATCGTAGTTGGAGTACCTCAATTTCGCTCTTGAATTTACTTTCTTATTTAATAAAATATGTTAGACCATCTAATCATGGTTACTTTGCATGAAAAAGTAACTGGATATCAGGAAAGAAAATTTAGATTTTAGGTTATAAATCTTAGATTTGATTACATCTCATTTCACTATTTTCACATACAATATCTCATACTGCGGTGGATGTTAGTCGAGATGAATGCATATCACACACACACATACACATTGTTGTCTAAAATCTTGAATTCCCACGATTTGAATCCCATTTTAAATCGAATCTTTTCCTTTACGATTCGATTTATATTCCGATTCAAACTAAGCTAATATCACATATTAGAAAAAATCATTCAATCTAAATTAATATATTCAACATACTTGTTTGGACTTACAATTCCATTTCTTATCATTTCCCAACAAAATTAAATTGGAGCAAGAGTGAAAATAATGTAAAAGTTTAAACATCAAAATCAATTTCAAAGTGTGTGCTTATTTTGAAATGTATGTTTTTTGAATCCACGATTTACGATTTAAATCCCATTTTGATTTATAGTCTGAACTTTATAATTTACTATTTGAATCTCAATTTGAAAATCTTGTATGTATGTGTGTGTGTGTGTGTGTATATATATATATAAAGTGTGTGCTTACTTCACGATTTACGATTTAAATCGCATTTTGATTTATAGTCTGAACTTTATAATTTACGATTTGAATCTCAATTTGAAAATCTTGTATGTATGTATGTGTGTGTATATATATATGTATGTATGTGTGTGTGTGTATGTATTGTATATATCAGATTGGCTTCTCAGATCGAATGTACGTATAGGGACTTCGATATAACTAATAAATGTAAAATTGATGTTTCTAAATAAGTGAGTATTAGCCCCCCCCCCCTTCCCCCCTTCCCTTCCTCCTCTTGCTTCCCAAAGAAAAAGTAAGAATTGTCACGTACTTGGTTTGCATGAGAAGATATTTGCTACAATAGAAAGGACCGATTTTTGGAAGAAATTTTTAAGTAGATTAGTTTGGTAGAATGCGAGGAATTCATTTAAGCATCAGTAAAAAAAAAAAGGGTAATCCTTTATTCTAATTTATGTGTATAAAAAAAATAAAGTGGAATCAACAAAGCTATTAGATGATAATCGGAGTAATAAGTTATTTTCAACTCATAAAAGGTTATAAAGAAAAACTTTTAACTTTAGATTCACGTCTTGGTTTAGATTTCGGATGAGATTTTAATATCACGGACGAGATATATGTTACACAAGATAGGAATGATATTTGATGTTTAGTGTCGCCAAGGGTCTAAGACGGATGGATAAGATTTAAAATTCGGCCCACTAAGGGAAAAAAAAAATGTTTGTGTTGAAAACTAAAATTTTGAAACTTTATTATAAACACCGTAGAAAACAAATGTTTTAAGAGGGATCGGTTTACAAACTGAAAAATACCGATACAAAAGTTAGAGGGATCGGTTGATCCCCCTGTTTAGTATGAAAGTCTTCGCCTCTGTTAGTAGCTACCATCCCCAAAAAAGGGCATTTTTCAGCAAAGTGACATTATCGTGATCTTGTTAGGTCGTGTTATCATTATCGAGGATGTTTAATTAAGTCTTAATTTTTATACAGTTGGCAACATTTTTGTATGAATTCATGTTTTTATTTTAGATACTACCACATCGGAGAAAAAAACAATATCTCATGCTCTTATATGTTGATAACCACTGTTATCACGACGCTCGACTAGTCGTGATCGAGCCATCGACTTGAAGCCTCGACTTGCTTTTTGTATGAATTTCAGGGGTCTGGGTCGAAATTTGTCGACTAATCTACTCAATCTTTATGGGTGTCGACTTGTTTGATATTGTCTCATTTCAGAAACAGAAAAAATAAATGAATCCTATAGTTATCGATACCTATTGTATTGAACAGAGAAAAAAACGAACCACACAGTTATCGATACCTACTGCATCGAACAAAAAAATGAACAAAGAAAAATTGATTCCTCGTATCAAACATAAAAACATATCGATCGAAAATCGAATTGAAAAAGATCGATACCAAATATCGAACAAAAAAATAATCAACCCTAGTTTTGTCGAAGTATCGAAAGTTGATTGATATATAAACGTGTTCGGGTCAAGTCGTGTTCGGGTCGTGTCAGCTCAACCCGTTTATTAAACGGGCCGGCTTCAGGTTGACTCATTTATAGTCGTGTGGGTTTCGGGTTTGATTCGTGTAACCCGTTAAGAAAAATATTTGTCTAAAAAGATGAAAACATGAAATAAGGGTGTTGTCGTCATTCACTTGTTGCAAGCTAAGATGAGAATAAAAATGTAAAAAGTTATTAATGTAGGAATAAACATGAAAACGTGAAGGAGTGAATCACCGAGGAGCTAGAACCGCAGAAATTAGAATGACTGAATGAGTGGCGGTTTGGTAATTGGTAAATTAGGGTAAAGCGGCAAATGGATAGTGGACTGGGATGGGTCTATGTTTTGTAGATTATAGAGTAATAAAAATATGTTTTATATTAAACGGGTCAGAAACGGGTTCACGGGTCAGGTTAGGTCAACCCGTTTATTGAACGGGTTAGAGCGGTTTGACCCGAAATTGACCCGTTTATAAATGAGTCGGTTCGGGTTTTTTTCGTGCGGGTTACGAGTCGTGTTAGAAATTGACGACCCTAAGCATCGCCCTTCCACTGCCGCCGTTGCTCTTCCATTGTTCAGTAGCAATATAAATTCTATGCAACTTGCACTTTATTAAATTCTATGCATCCTTTGTTTATTTTCTTTATTCGGTAACAATATATTTGTTGGCAACAATATATTTGAGCTGACAATTTTTTGGTGGCTGCAATATATTTGTCGACTAGTCTACGGCTTGTCTTCAACTAATCATGTAGTTGACTAGCTGGACCTGTCGACTTGACTCAACTTACCGCCGTAATAACCATGTTTATAACTAATTGCTTTTTGTTTGATTTGGTTAAACTTTGACTGGCACAGTCGTTACCGTACTTGAATACCGGATTTGAGGATAATAAAGTGCTTTTTGTGGTTGGGGTTGAGATTTAATAACATTTAAGCAGTAACATAATGTTGGTTCTGGATACAAATAGTTTTCATCATTTTTAGGCATTCCTTTATTCTACTTTGATTTGTTGCTTCCTAGAGAAAAATAATATTACTCGTTTTATTTATTTAGTAAGTTATTCTTCCATTCAACCATACTAATGGTTTCAACTTGTTATATAGTTTTCTATGAATAGAAAGCTCTAAACTGAAATACATTTTCTAGAATCAAGCCTGTTTTTAAATATAAAAGTTGCTATATTTGATATGTTTCGTTGCAAAAAGATCGTGCTTCATTACGTTACCTGATGCAATGAATTACATTTGTCTAGTATTGTGCACAGGTATACATTCGTGTTCAAATCAAAATTGAAAATAGGCGAGCATCCTTTCCAGACTTATGTGGTATTAACACTTGCAAAGGATGCACGATACGGTTATTAACATGTTCCCTGTTGCAGGTGAATATCCATTTCAGCCTCCCAAAATGCAGTTTATAACAAAAGTTTGGCATCCAAACATCAGTAGCCAAAACGGAGCAATCTGTCTGGATATATTGAAGGATGAATGGAGCCCAGCCCTTACTCTCAAGTCTGCACTTCTGTCATTACAAGCTCTTCTTTCAGCGCCTGCTCCTGATGACCCTCAAGATGCTGTCGTTGCACAACAGGTATGGCTTGTATTGTTTTCCTTCGTTTTGCAATACTTTCATGCATGGCATACACGTTCTAAACAAAACGTTAGCATGCCTTGTTGAAGATGAGTTTATATGGATGTTTTTTGTTTTATTAACTCATTTTACTTGTACAGAACATGCATATCTTACTGTTATGTTCTGGAAAACTACATTCAGAAAAGCATACAAAACAACAACCGCAATTGCTAACCATCATCATGTACATGCTCAATTTGCCATTTGATTTGGCAGTGTCTGTGACTGTTAACTCTACTTGTTGCCATAGAAGCCCTTATTTCTCTAAACAAAGGCCTGTGCAGCTTTTGTATTTTTGGTTTTATCAGCCCAAATCCTCTTGAAGGCAAAATACCCTAAACCACTAAAATCACTTCTCCTAACTTCACGTTTACACTAGAGTTAGCTAACAAGTTGTGCATGCTGGATGCTTTTTTATCTAGGTGCAATTATGAAATAACATCATATTTTTTTTTCTTTTCTTTTATACTATAGTATATGCATAATTATGCAACCTTTGTTTCGACCGCTCAGTACTGGACCGAAGCTTTTGCAAAGTCATCTGGATTTGACCAAAAGGTATGTAAACCGCTGTATTCGTATTAGTAATAATGTAATAGAATTAACGATAAAGGTGAACTTAAAATATTATGTCTTCGTGTGTAATACACAGGTTAAAAAATTGGTGGAAATGGGTTTCCCTGAAGGTATTGTAAGAAGTACTCTGGAAAAAGCTAATGGTGATGAGAACATGGCGTTGGAAAAGCTTTGCTCCTAGCTAAAATATCATGCTATCATTACCAAACGCCAAAGAAATAATTGGCATTGCAAATTGTATAAAGTCCTACTAGCTTATTTATAGCAGTTCAGCTATTGACTGCCTTTTGAAATCTACGTCTTAACGGGGGATGTTTAGAAAGTGACATGTATCTAACGGCTACCATTATTTATCAAAATTTTCTTCAGTTTGGTTGCTTTCAATAGTAATTTCATTAATTGTTGCCTTGTAAAACTTGAAAGTATGTTAGCAAATTTTAGTTTTGGAAGTATTGGTTCATGCTAACAAGATAGAGAATGACGTTGAGGAAATGTGGACCGTAAGTATACTGTTCAATGTAAACGGGAAGATGGTACGTGAACGTGAGACACAGAATATAGTGGATGACAACCGTAGATCTTCTCTCTCGCTTTCCTTAGCTATTTCACAGTTGTTGTATGTGTCCTTTTGTGGGGGAATATGTGTAACGTTGTTGTGTGCATAGCCCGTGTCGGTTCGTGAAGTAAGCTTGTCCAAACTGGATTCCAATTTTGTTCTCTTTACCGTGAAGTTTTCTTTCATTTCAAAATGCGTACACACATGTAGAGTAGAGCTAGAATCGGCTGCCTTCTTTATTACAATTCTGTAGTCATGTTAGCCACAAAATTTTTATTTAAATTTTTTGGTTGTTCTTTCTCGTACCTCTTCATCTTATCATGTTTTAAGTTACACTATCATAAATATAAATATCCAAATATTTCGGAATTTTGTATGTGTTTAGTTTACATTTCTGCAAAATACAAGATTATTTTGAAATTTATAACTATGTAAAAATAATGAGTCTATATTTACCGTCAAATCTTTTATTTTATTTGTTGGTTTAAAATTTATTAAGTGCATTCTAATTTTGTGAAGATAATTTTGAACGTGACGTTAATATATTTACAAAGTATTATATATCATTAAAATCGTATAATTCAAAACATGATAATAGCGTCAAACATGTACTCCAAAGAGGGATGTCTTGTAACGTCCACATAGACACTCTTTCACTAAATATAGGCTTGAAAAAGAAAAAGTCACTACGGTAATATATTTGTTTTGAAATAACAAATTTGTTGCAAAAATAAAACTAATTTGAAGATTTGTATTTGCTAACTTTAAAAATGGTATACATCTTTTTGTTTTTGCATTTAAAGTGCGCACATGAAGTTAGAATTTATATTTCTGAACTATTAAGTGCGCAAATTCAAACTTTTATATAAGCCTATATATATATATATATATATATATATATATGAGGAGCGATCGGAGGCACCCCTGTTTGTGAGCACCCCTGCCGGTCCGTGAGCTACGGCGATCCAAATCGAACGAGAATTTGTAAATGTTCAATCCACATATATTTAAGGACCTATCCAAAATTTGAGCTCGTTCCGACATTCGTACCATATTCAAAATCTTAGCTCAATTATTCACCGTTCAGACATTTATTCAAACCGTTAAATTCAAACACAAAATATATTATTGTACGGATGTCGGAACGAGCTCAAATTTTGGATAGGTCCTTAAATATATGTGGATTGAATATCTACAAATTCTCGTTCGATTTGAATCGCTGTAGCTCACGGACTGGCAGATGTGTTAAAGGGGTGCTCGCAAACAGGATTGCCCCCGATCGCTCATATATATATATATATATATATATATATATATATATATATATATATATATATGTGTGTGTGTGTGTGTGTGTGTGTATATAGACACACACGCATGCACGCGCGCACACACAGATGTGTATGTATGTGTGTTTAAATTGAAATATGTGGTTTAAATCATAATACAATAGATGTGCAGTATAAATAAGTTGTAGCTGAGTCCGCAGGTGTAGCGCAACAAAATATGATACATATATTTGGCAATAAACCCAAATTTGAGTCCCACTTTGTAGAAATCCTCACAACAAACAGTTTCTGAATATTATAGATGCCAGAGTTTAAGCGGAAATTAAATGTACGAGAGTTAATTTTACCCATACCGATCCTTCCAAATTCTACTAAAGTGTATATTCAAAAAAGAAAAAAAAATGTAGCCGATCCTAGCACTACACCCAAAAATACATAAACAAGTATGTATATGTACAAGGATTAGCTATACCTCAATTTCGATATAGCTCGATATTTCTTTTGATTTCTACCTCACATTTCGAATAAAAGAATAGCTTGTAGTGTCAAAAGGATGAGAAAACATCATTAGCATTTCATGTTTATATGCACGTGAGGCATAAAGTGAGATGGAGGTTAAATGCAACAAGGTGTAGATGGACATTTTACCTCTTAAATGTACAATTCAGAAGGCTAAGAGGCAAAATTTAACCAAAAAATAAAAACCAATTCCTTCCACTACATTCTAGCAAAAGCTCATTAGGGAGGTTTGGTCCAAATCAATGAATATCCTAAGTAGACCTTAATTTGGGGAGGTTTACGGATGAAACATTAACATGTAAGACACACATTTAGGTTACCTCTAGAAATAAAGATTTGTCATTCAGGCCTTTAGCAAAATTGCAATTAGAAATACCTACCATTTATCTCTTTTTTTTTTTTTTTTTTTTTTTTTTTTTTTTTTTTTTTCAAATAAGTAAATTTATATTAAAAGGAAACCTATTGAATTTCGGACACAACCATAATTCATTATTGAATATAGTACTATGTATAAACATGTCTCCGACATCATCAAAATTTGGTTGAAGGAATAGGCATACTATTTACGATCTCTTTAATGACATTGCTATATCATCACAATTTGCCAATTTGGTTCAGGTACGTATATTTTCACTTTTCACTGGTGACAAATCATGGAACTTAAACCACTTGGGTTAGCAATTTCCCACTTTAATATATGACTAACATGATATTCTTATTTTACGTTATATATTTGTGAAGTTCTCAAAAAACCAATTTCGTACTCTCTACTATGAACTAATAAAGTAGAATAGTAGCACATAAAATCTGTAGGAAATATTAAGATATTGCTATTTTACTGCATGCGTAATTTTTTTTTTAATTGTAAATTGATACAAAACTTATTTTGTACCAGAAAATAAAATAAAATAAAAAAAGACTCATTTTATACCGCGTAATGTTGTATTCAGGTGTTTGGTTGATCAAGAGTCAAGCTCTAGACACCAGTCTAGCCTGCCCTCATAACCTGGCTTTCGTACATATTATAGCTGAATTGGAAGAAACTTTTCCGGGTTTCATGTTGATAATGATTCTGGATTTCCTTCCTTACAAGTAACAATTTATTAAGCTGTCAATGCAATCTAGCTAACTACAATTATTAATTAGCGGTATGTTAGCTGGCTTGTAGAAACTAGAAAGTAACCTTTGATGCCGTAATCATATACAGTAAACAAAATGATACGCCAACCATTAATAAAAGGGCTTTGTTGTGTTTTTGTGTGTGTGTTTTTTTTTGGGGGGGGGGGGGGGGGGGGGTGGGGTGGGGGGTGTAAGGTTACATCTTCATCTGACCGAAACTTCTGGTTATTCAATCCTTAATTTGTTTAGTTTAGCCACCTTTGAAATTGTAACAAGGTAACTACAAATTAGTGTCATATTGGTATGATTTGAACTATTAGTTTTAACAATGGAACAAATGCATATGGTGTTTTACATCTTTTATAACAGCTGTTGGGGCTTAGTTCTCTCAATTAATGAACAACCATACCAAAGTGCCAGGGTTGAGAAATAACGAGAGATTTAATAGCAGTAGTGAAGATACAACGGGGCGCCAATGGCGACTACTACATTAAACACAACATGTATGTAAATGTATATAATGTAAAACAGAAATAAACTCTCCAGCAATGTACACGAGAGCTAGTCCTGTAAATGCTGTGATCAGCTCCCTCTTTTTTCCCTTTCGTCGTTAAATCTCTCTCTCTCTCTCTAACATATTTACACTGGGCTCATCTCAACTCCTTCATCAACGTTCATCTCTACATGTTTTTTCTCTTCCTCGCCATTGTCACCAGAACCTTGTGTTGCAACATGCGTCTCACTTCGATTTGATGGAGAAACTTGAACGCTGTGTTCGGGCAACTTCTCCTCCATAATTACCTTCAATTCCTTTGCATCCTTGTACACTATGTATATTATCATTTGTGCCAATCCAAAGGCAAATCCTAGAACATTCGGTATCGCGACATAAATGTCTTTGGTAAGTAAACCGTAGAAGAACCAAGCAACAGCGCTCATCGTGAGGAAGAATGACAGAAAAAATGGTAGAAATTCCACACTCTTCGTTCTTATCACTTGCCTCTACAAATATCCCAAAAGAAAAAAAAGAAAAAAAAGGATTGATCAGTTAAAATATAAAAATAACTGCATACACATTTATATTTTTTTGTAACTGGCCGGACGGTTCAAGAAGTTAACTAATCTTAGACCATATGTTGCAGTACTTGTATTTATGTTCATATATGTTTCCTTACAATTATACTCAAAGGGGCAGCAAAGACGCAAACTCCGAAAGCAACACAGATCCATCCGAGAAGCTGCACTCTTTTAGCACCTTTTGTAAGTAGAAGGGTCGCGAGGACTATGGAGGCATACACTCCCACGTTCAATATCAGAATAAACTTGATGGTGTAGATCTACAGAATAAAGCAGCAAATATGTTAGCTGCAGAATACTTAAATCAATGCATTTAGTACAAAGCCGATTGAAATTTTTGTGTACCTTAATTTTTTTGGGAGCATATAGGAGGAAGAGCACGATATATGTGGTCTGAAAGACACACCCAAGCGAGTTGATTGAGATTAGAAGAGTTTCATCGGTTTTTACCAATGCATAGTAGATCCAAAGCATTGCACTGAACAATGCCATGACATATGGATCTGGTTGAAATCCTTCGGTCGATTTCTTTTTGCATATACGACGGAATGTAGGGCTGCAAAATATTAGATATGCTCATTATAAGTTTATTTGCAGAACAAGCAAAACTAAAGATGTTCATATTTTGCTGATACAAGAGCAAAGATCAGTATGGAAGAAGGGACTTACATTGGAGCAAGGAAAACCAAAAATGATATCAAATTTCCTGTAGGTGGGAAAACAAATAAAGATAATAGTTAGCAATAAAACATCACTAATCAAGCTAATGAATATTCTCCAACAAATAGATGCATGTTTGTTTTTATTTACCTAAAAGGCCAAAT
Source organism: Allium sativum (assembly GCA_030737875.1). Taxonomy (NCBI): domain Eukaryota; kingdom Viridiplantae; phylum Streptophyta; class Magnoliopsida; order Asparagales; family Amaryllidaceae; genus Allium; species Allium sativum. The sequence goes on from CM060913.1 coordinate 490,271,572, forward strand.
GAGAAAACCAAAGGGTGTTCAAGAGAAAATCCACCCATGTGTATAGTATAGATTGAAGAGTAATGCAAAGCTTGTTAAAGGCTGATTTCTCCTTCTTCTTTCAAAGATAATCTCAAGAAAGAAGTAAGAACAAGCCTTGAAAAATTACTCTTGTAATTAAATACCCTCTTTCTTAGCTTAGCTTCTTCTCAAGTTATATATTTAATGTGCATGCAATTGCTCTTTATATAGTGAAGTAGTTAGAGGAAACGGACCACCGGCTATAGGAGCTTTCACATTTTGAGGGTGGCGATGGCCAATAGGGACACGTGTGCGAGCTAAACGCAACACTCTTGTGATACGTGTGTGGCCTATTTGCTAACCGAGTTGAATCAGAAGAGCCAACTGTCACAATTAGCCCCTAACTCAATCATTGTGGGCTTTGATTTTTTGTCTTCTTACTTTTTACCTATTGTATTAATTATTTTGAGTGCTAATAGGTGAGATTTCACGAGCATTCCTCTCCCTTCGCCAGATATTTTTCTCTGTGATATTATAGCTGTCGACATAAGTCAAACTATCACATGCACGGGAGATTTTAATTTTGATAATGAATGGAATTTAAACCTCAAGTTAAGTATGAACATGCCAAGTTTTTGAAAAATCGTCTGACATTCGTAGGCTCTATTTAGATCACGTTTTACCATTAAACTTCAAGCATAATACTCTTCATAGCTCCAAAATCTTCAATTCAATTCAATCGAACGCATGACTTTTTGCATATTGCTCCAGAACCTTACTCAGTTGATTCAGGAATGCTTATCTAAGAAGCTATTTCTTTGTATTTATATATGGGATCGTTTATATTTCTCGATGTGGAATTATCATAACTATAAGTTTTTTTAGGCATTCATTCTGCAAACCGACATTTGGTAAAGATTATTGATGAAACTTACCACAGTAGAGTAGTTGAATATTATTAATTGTAAGCTCTGGTTCAGTGAAAGTGAACAAAAGTAGTTGTAGGGTATGTAGCGGCTAGAGAAAGTGTGAAAGTGAACATAAGTGAGAAACTTGAGCAAGAGTTGAAACTACAAAACGAAACTGCCACTAGGGTTCTAATAAAATTTAAAGCAAAGAAACACCAGTGGGTTCATAAAAAGCATTTCGTAGGCCATATTATGCTTGAAGATTCGTATTGTTTGATTGGTTTTAGGTAAATATATAATATCTGAAATGCACTATTTACGTATATGTGAGCTAATCAAAATAAATGGTAACGAAATCTACGGTGGTGCCTGTATCTAGAATTGAGTGGTCAGTGACGACTTGCAAATTAAAGGACGATAGATGTATAGCACTTAATAATGCAAGTTCTATATAGACAGGTATGACAGCAATAACCGAACTTGACAAGGGATGGTAAATTTTACATGGTTAGGAAATAAAAACTAACAAATGATACATGCAAAAAACACAGAAACAGTATTATCAATATTTCTAGATATTAGCGAATGTCTGTTGTGACACAGTTGATTGTTAGTTTAGTAAAATAAAAGGAGGAGCAGTATTAATCCTACACGTTTGATACAACAGATCAGTATGATGAGAAATGATTGGGGGGATAACAGTTATCATACAACTCACACAAAATATCCGACGAAATGGGTAGGAGTCATGGTTTCATGTTGGCCTTTTTACGTTCAAAGTCTATCTATGCAAGGCAAGAAAATCCATAATTAGTACTGTTCAGCAACCACGTAGTTGAATCTTGTGGATGAGTCATTACCATAGCTAGCTATTTTGAGACGTTTGGTTACCCGGCATCTCTTGCCTTTGTTCATTAAGTTAGAGCATCTCTAGTAGTTCGGGGTGCGCACCCCGAATTGTTGCAACCGAAGATTTCCCAACAGTTTTGGAAATATGCGTTTGTTCAACAAACGCCTAAGCATCAAGCATTTGTTGAACAAACATCCAAAAATTCAAGAAGTTTTAACGTTTAGGCTGATTTAATTAAGATGGGTGATATTGTCTCTCACTTAATTGTAGTTGTTCGTATAATGTATTTTTATCGTTTTAAATTGATTTCTGACCATAAAACGTAATATTTAGGATACTTGAACCTAGTATATAATTAATAACAATATTAGAAAATGATTTAAGTAGATTTAACCCAATTGTGTGATGTTACGCACTATTTACCCGTTTATGTGCTATTACGCGTTAATTTGACTATATTATTAGATATAAGTTATTTGGACACTTATTTCACCTTGATTACTATAGACATGTTATATTTGACTTATCATTATTGTTATGGATGTTTGTGTGTTAGTTTAGGAATTTGGATGACTATTGGTTGTATGGTTGAATTGTTTGCTTGGTTTAGATAAAAATACCGTTCTTAGGCGACCTAGTATTAGAAATTCTCATTCGTGACGGGTTTGGAGTTTATCGACCGAGCGCACAAGTGGGTGTGTAATAATTGAGCACACAAGGAGGATAAAATCGAATGGATGATATAAATTCTCAAAGAAGCTTCAGAGCGCATGGATGGATTTAACGATTGGACAACATTGCAGCTTGGCTACGGATTCGAAGACGGAGTGACATTGGAGCTTGAAGGCCGACCCGAAGATGAAAGATGAACTTGCTGACGAGCTGGACTCCGCAATGAACATTAGAAATTTTCCTTGGATGCTTATTTAACCAGTTTTGGTTAAATAAGTGATCCGGATGGTCATTATCATTACTATAAAGTGGCTGATATCGATTACTATTGGTGTTGACCATTTGGTCTATTTGACATGAACGATGATGTGATTTTGACGAGCATGATATGATGGTTCGTTCGATAGTGATTTCGATGCGATGGTACTTCGATCAGTGACTTTGGATTGAGACGAGGATATGATGCTTCTATTGATTCGTCATTCGACGACGATGACTCCAGGATAGGGAGCAAGTTGCTACGATGGATGGTTTTCTCCGAGATGTAGAAAAGATGTTGTTAAGTCGTATTAAGTTGACTGTTGGTGGGAGAGAGATGAGAGATATAGGTTGATATCCTACGCCAAACGATGACCGTCGGGGATAGTTCCCATATTGAGACGACTTCGGATGGAAGGCGTATAGATAGTCTAGTGATGGATTCTGCTGCGTAGTATGTGTGTAAAGGGGTTATTGATATTCATGACTTCGGTACACTTTAGAGGAAGTGGCACAAGGACAGAACAGAGCCAGTGCGATGTGGACTGTTCGATTTGTACCCCAGAGCCAATGCAGTGTGGACTTTGAGATTTCACTACACCAAACATCCTATTTTGTCACAGTTTCCTGGCCTTGTATAGTAACAGTTATATCCGTTATTAATTATTAACATTTATTACCGTTATAACCGGTCATAATGGTTATAACCGTTACAACGTTCAACAATAATGTAAATAAATTTGGGTTATGTGGATAAGATAGGAAATTTACTTTATCCTCGTATGTTAACGCACTCACACTTTTTCGTTTCGTCGTCAAACCATTTTAACAAAATTTCCCCAAAACTTTTGACGCCGCCGGCTAGGGTTTTTCATCTTCCTCAATCTGCAGCCGCCAACGTATAATTTGCGATCGGCTCATCCTTGGTCTGTCAGCCTTGTCCTCATCTATTTGGTTGCTCAGGTAATTACCTAAAAAACTTGTACACTAAACTACCAGCACGAACGTTGCTTGATAGGTACGCTAAATAACCCGCACGAACGCTGCTTGATAGGTGCATTAAATTTCCATTTCCTGCGTTGTTAAAAATGAGGCTGACACTTTTGTAGTAGTTTTGGATAAATACTTTCCCCTTCTAATGAATACCCATTTGTGAAAGGTTTGAAATTTTGATTCCAGGTGAAATATGTATATTACTTTATGATTTTTCTGAATTTTGTTAGTGTAGACTTTGTGTTTCTTATTTGGGTTACCAAGATAGTTGATTTAACAAACACAGGCAAATTTCATTGGAAACCATGTAGAAGTAACTGAATTTGTAAGCATGATTTGTAAGCTAACTAAATTCTGTTTTGAGTTTGGTGAAGTGCCTTAACACAAAGCTTCTTCTTTCTTTATTTTTTTTTAACTTTTTTTTATGCCTGACGTTGGTGCATCTAGTTCGCTGGTCTTGGGGACTTTATATGTACTTGTAAATTATGGAAGGAACTGATTTATTATTGTTTGTTGGCTTAGAAAAACTGGTTGTATAAGGTTTTCTGTGCAAATGTTATGTTATTGCTCTTTAATTGAGTTGAATCTTACTAAAATGTAGTGTTTTTAAGAACTTAGATATTGTTTTTACTGTGTTTATTTTTCTTGGATTGATATTTTTCGGCCATAGTTGTGTATGTTGACCTTTTCATTTGGTATTCCATATGTTTAATGTGATGCTTTGTGTAGACGTAGTGCATGGGTGGGAACGTTTTTTTGGTGTTTTGAGTTTTGTATTGGAACACATTTTGTCATTATTCACAGTAGTATTTATTATACATAGTTTACCTCCTATTTTTACATCATTTATACAGTCTATATATGAACTGTTTGATTAAATGGGTAAAATATCTGCCTCAACTATCTTCAACAGATTTGACTCGTTTCATTTGGATAATTATTTGTGCAATATGTCTAATCAGGAAGAGATCTTTTAACAAAAACTGTCAGGTCATTATTAATTGACTTGTGCTCGGTTAAAGCAATGGCTAACACTTTGAATTTGGAAATATGATCTAATATGTCACATTTTCTGGTAGGGAAATTTAGTCCTTCAAAATTCAAGAACATAAGCGCCATTAATTATTTAAAGACATATTTCCTCCAATATTAGAGTTACTAGAGGCAGAACTCATTCTCTTAGAGCATTTATTTTTACTTTTTACTTGACTGATGATGTCTGCCCATGCTGGTCTATCAATTACGCCCTCTAGTTCAGCATCTTAAAAGGTAAAATTGTCCTTGTCTCGTTTATTCCTATGAGTAATACGTAGACTAGAGTGCTTAGATATATAAAACTTAATAGAATTATTGGCTCATTTAGAGTCAGACTAGCTTCTCCATAGGGAGTGAGCAGCATTTATACCCTTCCTCGATGGAGATGAATCACTGACCACATTAACAAGGATAGGCTTCATTACAGTTTGATCCTGAATGCAAAAGGAGATTCCACTACCATCTCAGCTGCAGCTTCAATTTCATCTGGACACGAAGTGGCAGCAACGTCCCCTTTGTCTAAATGAAGTTTGCTTATGAGAGTCCCTAATTGAACATAAAGGCTACTTGTTTTCAGAACTGGTAAGTTTGTGAATAATACGGTTATTGACTGATTGTGCAATGTATAAGCTTGCTATTTTGAATTAGCACCATCAGAACGTTTTGGGTAAATTTTGTTCACCATTATCAGTAGCTATGTTCATCATCTACACTGTCAGAATATTGCACAAATGATTATGCAAATGCAATGAGTCAGATTTGTAGTTTACTTCCTATTTTTACATCATTTACACTGTCTATGTATGTAGTTTGTGTTTATAGGTGATCTCCCAATTTTCTACCAGAGTTATGTTCATTCCGTGAGTAAGACACATATATGCTATCGGATGATAGATTTTGTGAGGGTAGTTTTGGTAATCGAAACAAGCGTGTAAACATAACCATATGCAATGGTAAGTGAATACTAACAAATTTACCTGTGCCGGTTCAATAATATCCTCAGTTTCGCCTTCTTTAAATTTCTGCCTTTTCCTTCAGAAAAACTGGTTTTATACTCTACTAACACCAGGTTAAAGAATGCACATATATGGATTATTAGTCAATATACCAACAAGTTGCTCTGTTTTGTTTTATCTTGGTTGCAAATGAATGAATGACAGATGTTTTGTACAATTTTTTTTTTTTTTTTTTACTAATGACATTCTGACTTGGAAGTGTCCATCTCTGTACTGCTGTGCATGCATTTTATGCTTTGATCATGTACGTTTGTATTGTGGGTTAATCATTGATTGGCTGATGGTGAAAATGGCTTAATTGAACTAGAATTAGCAGAAGTAAAAACTAAATTGAGTTAGTTGAATTAATAATTAGTGACCATGTATTTTTTAGTATGATTTCCAAAGCTTCCTTGTATTAATAATAGGAAAAGTATATTAGTATATTTTATGACAACTATGTTAGAAAGTAATACATGAACTTTATTAATGGTTTATGTCTGAAACATTTGTTTTAATTTGTGAATATCATCTAGGTAAATATTTATTGTGCAAATGTTTACGGGACAAACATTTGCCTAGGCATTCGACTGTTTATGTTGGTTTGTTTGTATACTTAAATGTTATGCTTTATTAAAATAGCTTTCATATTTAATTCTGCTTCATGAAAAGCTTTAGGCTCAATAATGTATTGTTTTGGAGTCATTTTCTTGTAAGCTTACTTTTTTCTACTAATATCTTTGTATCTCCTTTTATTTTAGACTTATCATGATCTGATTTTATGCTTTCATCTGGTAACATTTCATGTCGGGGCATTTCCATCTGTTTTGTTGAATAAGAAAACTAATATATGTTCAAGCATCTAGCCTATCAGATCTCAGTAGGATTGAAAAGGTACATTCTTAATCGTGCTCTATAGCAAGCATATTACATATGAATAAAAACTGATGATTTAGACCATTATTTCTGAATTTCTTCATTTGCATTTTGATCTTAAGATTCATATTCAAAAATGCTAACCATCGACGAAAATCACTTGGTCTATGGAAGTATTTATTGTACCTTTGTTGGAAGTATCTATGATCACTTTAACTATATGGGTTAAATATTTTTTATATGTCTAGAATTTAAATGAACATGGTTCTGGGTGAACGTATGGATTTTATTTTGGTTGTGATACTAAGAAGTCATCAAAGTAATTATATCACTTATCCAGATCTGGATGTAACCATAAGCTAGAATGTTAATCACCAAAAGAGGAGTTAGAGTTTGTATTGTTTCAGTTTGTTCCATTTTTTAGGGTCCATTTATGGATGTTAGCGTGCTTCTCCTGGAGATGCAATAGGGAATTAGAGTTTGTACTGTTACCTTTTTTAACATAAGCATTTATTTTTCATTGTTTTTTACTCCTTATGAAGACAAATTATGGAAAAAAAATGTTGTTCATTTTATTTACCAATGTTTTGTTATAAAAATATAACTGCCTATGTTTTGGATGTCCGAATGAAGGTGTGATTCATTCAAACGTGTCAAAAAAGTAGGACACCGCTATATTGATGCACAAACTTCTTTCTTCACCTAGAATTCCAGTTTGTTAGACCTATCTTATTTTTTGATCAATATCATGTCTGTCTACTTGTTTGCAATCTACTTAAAGAACTTTCTATTGGACATGTTAGGCAAGTATTATTTTAGGTGTTTTATATTAATATATTAATCAGAGTTGTATTGTTGCAGGTTTTTTATACGAACAATAGCAAGTATTTTACAAGTCCAATAACAGACTATTTAAATTTATTTGTAATTCGATTAACTTAACTTATTACATGTAATTATTTTTGAATGGGCAGATAAATCTTGCAACTACTGCTAGTCAAATAGTTTTGATGTTTATCCCAGAAATCTACTGATAAAACAATTTGATAAAGAAATTTTGAAATATACGAGTGCCTTTATTCTTAGCCACACATATTTCAAACTATTTGAAACCAGTTTAATTTTTTCTACTTTCAAGTAGTTATTTGGCATCGGTTTCTTCCATAATTTCTATGTGCTGCCAACATTATTTAGGCTATATTACCGGGCCTTGTTCAGTTTATAATTCATTGTTTTCTAATATTCCAAGCTTTTAAATCTCGGATGTCAAATGATATCTCGGACTGACATCTTGGTTAAGATCTTAAAATCTTAGGATAAGGGTGAAACAAATTAAAACCCATGCTTGAAATCTCATCTCGTCCAAGTATAAAATGTAGATCTGGCTTCAGATCTCTAGTGAAATGAAGAAGATTCAAAACCACTATTTGTTGGAAAGCATAGTCTCGTCATATAGTATGTGGTATTTGTTGAGATATGTTCTTATACAAGTAGTTACTTTCTATAGAGGAAACTGAAACCAAGCTGATTCGGTTTCAGCTTCCTGAAACAGAGCGATTTCGGTTGAATCAAGCGATTTCTAAAACCGAGCGACTTGGTTTCAAGAAAATGAAACCGAGCATCGCTCGGTTTTAGCTGAAACTTAGCATCAGAATCAGTTTCCGGATACCGAGCGATGCTCGGATTCAGTAACAGTAGAGCTTTAATGAAATGTGATCCTCGCTAGATGTATGCTATTTTTAGCTTTTTAAGCTATTTTCACACACATGATGTTAGTCTGTAGTTGGTGTTATGTTTATTGGTGCTTCTGTTTAGTCTATAGTTTGTGTTTTAATTGGAATTTATCGATGCATTAAGTAACGCATAAAGACAATAACAAAGGCTTAGGTCAGTTGTTATACGAACAATGAGTTTGCTATTAGAACTAAATGTGATCCGAGTTGTAGCCAACATTGAAAGAAGTTTTTTTTTCCTGTTTTCTGCTCAACCGTGTTACTTTAGAATATATTTTTATAATTTGTGTTAGAAAGGGTAATAAGCATTGTTTTCACGTCTTGACTCTTATTATTTTATTTGTTGAATATCATAGGCTTTGGATGAAGCAGCAGAAGCTGGATAAAGATCAGAAGCTGGTAATGAAACTCAAAGTATAGGTAATTTTGAGAAAGATCAAAAGCTGGCGATGGTGTATTTGTAATTTGTTCCATTTATCGTTTGTGTTTTGTGTAATGGTTTTATGTTAAATTGTGATACTTGGACGTTATTTGATATTCGTTATGGATGATGAATGGTTATATCTTAAATTGTGATGGTTTGATGTTTGTTGAAATGGAATTTGTTTTAAAATACAAATTGCGGTATGTTGTTAAATTTGCTTTGGGTTATTGTTATATCATATGTATATTCCTATTGGTATATGTTTTATGAAATTAGTTGGAGCATATGATTGTTACTTGTTTGAAAGGATTACCTACTACATGCTTGGTGCAATATTCAAGTTTGTAATAGTTATTACTGTTATTAAACTTATTGTATTAAACGGTTAGTTTTACATACTAACAGTAATAACTGTTACATATTTCATATTTGTCACAGTAATTAGCGTTATAATAGGATTTATTATGACGGTTATAAATGTTATAAATTTTTATGTAACAACGATTATTAGTGTTACAGAGTCATATTTTTGTAACGGTTATAACTGTTGCAGCATACATACTATATAACGGTTATAACCGTTACAATATTCGTGACAACAGTTTGCCACGTATGTTGTAGTAACGGTTATAACTGTTACAAAGTATATTTTTAACAGTAATAACTGTTACAAATACCCTTTTCTGGTGTTGTGTTTGTTTATCGCTTACACCAGACCTTTTTCTGACCCTAAGTTTTACTTTCCCCTTATTACCTTGGGTGCTCATCGACGATGCTAATGAGCAGACCATGTGACAAGTTCAGATGCTACTCGGAGTTGTACAGGTGGATTAGCATGAAGCTATGTTTTATATATTTATACAAGTATCATTATCATTTATTAAGTTGTGTCACACTGTGGAGCCTTGACAATATTATGTGTTCTGTTAGAGAAAGTTTATCAGTTGGGTTTATTTATCTCATGTATAAACTCTATTACATGGTTTATATAGTTATTACTGTCTCACTTATTTCATATCCATGATTAGATTATATATGTTACCTGATGTGCTATAAGATATACGACAGTTCTGTGATTGTATTTATATTCTGTTCCCTTCTTTCTCTTCTATTTCCTTCTTTTCTTTCCTTTTTCTTTTCCTTTCTACTATTTCTTTCTCTTGACGATTGTTTTACATCGATCGGGTGCTTGTACAATGAAAATTTTAGTTATAAGCACCGGTGATGTATGGCGGGTTGTCACATGAATAGTCTTCTCGTGTACATTATAAAAGAGGGTCCACCTCCTTCTCCCACCTTATATATATTTTTCGCTGTTTATGCCTTACGAACCCAATATTTCCTCTCTTCTATACTCGAGCTTGAGTATCAATCGTTGCCTATATCCCATCCATCATCGTGCATCCTCGCTTCGATCACCACCATCTTTCAACCCTATCCCAATCTGTAAGGTGGATCCATAATTTTGTTCTTCGTGCATTGTAAAAGAGTGAGAGCCGTATTTGTGCCTTCTCGTGACGAAGATGAGGTTGAAAGCAAGCGACGTAATGGCGAAGGATGACTATGGCTTTAAGGTGCAGACGCGAAGGTAGGAGGGAGAAGAAGTGGAGATACAGCGTAGTGATTTAGGATGGAGTTAATTAACAGAGGAGATGGAAAGAAAGGGTCGGGCGTGATCGGGCATGACATGTGAATGAGAGAGAAGGGTAAGAGAGTAGAGATGGTGATGGATAAAAAATAAAATAAAGTAGGAAGAAAGGATGGGTGTGGCTGATCTGGATCACGGCGATTTGGATTAACAAGGGATTTACCAATCCAAGTGGGTTGATCTGGATTGGTGGAGCGCTTAATCAATCAGAATGGATCGATCCAGATCGATGAGGCACTTAGTCAATCTAAATGGGCCGATCTAGACTGTTGAAGCCCTTAGTCGATCCGGATAGGCCGATCTAGATTAGTGCTTCAAGCCCAATCAAGAGTTATGCTTTGAACATTGCAAATTAGTAAAGACGACAACACACAATCACATATAAAATCTATTTACATCTTAGATTATATCATATTTGGACTAGAATATGAACATGACAACGTACTTGCACATAACTATGGTCTTCCCAAATAATTGAGCGTCGTCACCAACATTCTTTTTTTGTAAACGCTGTCATACGTGTCTTTGTACCACACTGCATCCACTTCACTAGTCTACGAACAAAGGGTATAGGTCAATCACTATAACTGAAGATATTTGTTGAGTAGTACAACAAGATGACTAAGAATACAACTCGACTGCCGAGTCATACAACATCGAGAAATCAAGTGGAGGTACATGCTGAGCAACAAGTGGTTCTGCCAGTTGAGGTGGAGCTAGTGAAGGAGAATTGCAGAAGTCTCCCCCACTTCCAGCCCTTTTTCTTGAGCTATCTTCTTGGAAAATATTACCGGATCATGACCTTCGGCAATAGACGAACTAAAGTTGAAGAGATTATGCACTAAGATGGGATTCCTTTAGACCAAATCCATGTGTCGGGCCCATTAGAAATAACCCACAATCTCATAAAGGGATATATGACATGCACTCTACATATGTGTATTGTTGGTTGCGTTCCTCCCTTCAGCCCATATGTCAGGGAGATTATATATAATATGAGACTGGCGGCGATGAAATTGCACCTCACTACTTACGCCTATCTACTTTCCCTATACATCTTCTACTCGAAGCACGTCAAAGTGTGCCCATCATTGATGACGTTTGATTCTTCTGTATTTACAAATATCAAAAGAATGCTTCATTATTTGTTTACTTTGAAGCGACTATAAACTACCGGGTCATTATGGGTGGATGGAGAAAGCTAAGCAGAGTCAAATCGATTGGTTCTATGTTCCATGCCAATAGGGCTTCACAAGGCGATGTCTTGAAGGAAGTAAGTTTCTTACTATAAAATCAAGTTCAATCCGGTCTAATACTTTGCATCTTCTCATAAAAGGAACCCAAACAAGGCCTGTTGGCAATGCACTCAAGTCAGCATTGGCCATTTTTAGAGCAGTCCATGAAGCTCATAGACATATGCAGAGGTGTATGACTAATCAGTTGCTTCATAGGTTCCGCCAACTAAGCAACAATAAGAGCATGGGTTTGGATGGTATTCCAATCGGGGGCAATGATAGAGATGGAAGAGAAGCAAACATTTTGTTGTTCCCATGGTCGAGGAGCTGGATGGTAACGAACCCCATGACCAAATCATAATCAAAGGTGTTAGCATTGGGCTAAGCTAAGAATAGAAAGATAGCGATGCTCCGCCTACAGTTATCGAGAATTCAGTCACCGAGGTCTCAGTCTCTGAGCACATTCCTTACCTAAGTCTTCAGCCCGCGACAACGGTTCCTTGAGCACTAACGACCCTTCAAGGGCTTGTGTGATTTTCCTCTGGTGACAAAGAAAATTGATTTCTATATTTCGATCCTCGTAATTTATTTTCCATGTTAGAAGGTAAAACATTCTTATTGATACTGAGGAAGTCATGCCGATGATCAAAACTCTGGGATCCAGTCCTCCAAGGGGATCACTAGGAGACACGCCCCATGAGAACTATATGTCATAGTGCTTATTCGTTGTGTGACAACTGAGTTCAGACATAGTTTATTTTTTATTGCAAGTTCAATGACTAGGAGGCGTAGTTATCACAAGCACTTTACTTCCAACATCTCTAATGTGATGTGTCGCCTAAATACCCTTTCTATTATGAGTGTGATAGTCGAGATGATCGCAAGAGAGAGGAGGGAGAGGCATCACTGAGATTAGATTCAACGCTTTCTCTCGCTCTCTCTCTCTCTCTCTCTCTCTCTCTCTCTTGCTCTCTGGTCCACCGATCTTCGATAGATCCTTAAGTTATCAATGTGACTCTCATGACAGTGAATAGTCAACAGTTAAGACTAAAATCCCTCTAAAGGAATAAATAAGCGAACCTCGCCAGGAAAAAAGTTGTAGAGGAAAGGAGAATGTAGTCATCTTCCCAAGAAAGCAAAAGCAGAAAGGCCCTAATGTCGCTGAATCCAAAGAGCAAGAACTTACGATCCAACAACGGAAAAAGGCTTAAAACCCAATTCATGCATTTCTATTTCTCTAAGATGCGCTTCCTTCCCATAATCCATCTTGTTTCCCGTGATCTTGACCGCCAACTCAAATCAACAGCTGAGGAGTTGACTGGACAATACCACGAAATGATCAACTATGCCAACAATTTTTGTGAGATTATCTGGTCGTTGGAGCTTTCTACTAAAAATATGAAACAGAAGCAGGATTGTGACAAGAATTCTCTATTTGCTCAGGACATGGAGTAAGCAGATCACAAGGTGAAGTTGGAGGCAGTTTAGAAAACCCTCCAATCTTTCAACTAGTAATATAAAGAAGCACGGGATCATTCAATAGAGAGCTTGATGTATGGTCTTTAAATACCATATTCGTCGAGGATGATTTGAAGGTGGTGACTCAGGAAAACATCTCCCTAAAAATCAGCAGTAAAGATTTGAAAGAGAAAGATGTTCCTTTGTGAAAAAAATTGTGGAATTAAAGGATAAGCTTACTGAAGCTTAGTTGGGCAAAAAGAAAGCTGAAGAAATCACGCAAACAGCACTTGAGTCCACTACTAATCCAAAATTTCAGTAGACATTTAAATAAATCAAAAAGGCCCTATGTAATAAAATGGTTGACCAATTTTTATTTGCTTTAGCACTTAAAAAAAGGCTTCCTCTCTTTGTTCCTTTTAATGTCCGACCCAAAAGAATTAGGGCTTTGCTCCCCAAATCTATCGCGACTTCTGGTTGTTAATGAATTCTCTGACGGCTTCGTGAACGTTGATTGCTGTCGAATGACTCGGGATTGTGATCGAAACCCTAGTGAGTTCTCTGAATTGTTTTTCTCTTGCTCTCGAAATTTTGCTACTTTGGTTTCGATCATTTTCTTCTAGTGATGAATAGGTGTATAAATAGGGTTTATAAATCCTAATCAACTCTGATTTCACAAATTGACTTGGTTTGATTGTGCATGATTATTGCTTGATTAATTGTCGTGAATGCTCTGTTAATTCTTGAAAACCATTTGATTTGTTTTCTTACCTAAAATTGTTTCTCGAAATTTATGATTGATTTCCTTGGCCTTTGCATATTTCTATAAACATTCAAACACGAAAATTTGTTCATGCCAAAAACAATTACGTGATTAAACTGGATGTATCTAGTCAGATTTTTGTCCCACTTTGAATTTTGTGAGTTTATTTGCAAAATCTGATTTGCCACAATTACGACATCCTTGCAATGCAAAAATGTAATCGTACCATTTTTGTAATCAGTGAATTGAGGAAGAATTAATTGCCTTTTTTCTTACTAAAAAAGTTCGACCATTTGCTTTGGCGCTTGTGACTTGACATGATCATTTCAGTAAATCCATTTGGTACACACACACATAAGTATGTGTGTTTATATACATATCAAATGTAGCTGCCTTATTACTGAGCAAGTTGACTCTGCCTTGTTGTTGCATCTTTGTTCATGGTGCTTGACTTCTATTTGCTTGCACTATGTTGACCTGCATATGCTAGTTGCTGCTGCTCCACCATTGTGTGTGAATTTCCATTTGCTTTGTGAAGTTGAGGCAGTTGTGCTTACTGTACTGTCTTGTTTCTTGCCACTTTTCTTGTTGTTGTGCTTGTATATTTGAGTACACACTCGTGTACATCCATCTGCTCCTTACTGCATTACTGTTTTCCATTTTTCTTTGTGTATATGTGCTTGTGCACCTGGTGCATATTCTGCACCATATATGGATTGTTGCACTTTGCCATTGTGTGTGAGTCTGAATTGTTTGTACATTGGGTTGAACAACTTGTACGTGTACATTGGCCTTGTAGTCTTGTGTTTGTGACTTTGGTCACTTTTTTGTGTCACCCATATATATGTATTGATCATGCTGGACTTGCATACAGACTTCATGACACAAGTTTCGTGTCTTTGTTCCCTGATGCACTCTTAGCCATGTGGTTGTGTCCAGTTTATGTTAGGTGTGCATGACAATATTTTTGGCTCCAGTTTTGGACATGTAAGTGACTTGAACCTTTGTCCAACTCTTATTCATGCTGCATCATTGCATGATTTGTTCGTCCATGCTCCAATTTTTGTATGTATGCATATTTGAACCATATCTGACCATTTGTACTGCTGAGCCAAGCTCCCTGTTGCACCATTTATGTTGTCACATCTGACCATCCTTTATATTGCACCATTCTTTGTGCATATTGAATTGATTGGTGACCCAACTCGACTCCATGCATTTGTACATTATTTGTGCCATAACTTGGCATGCTATATAACAGCCCTAAACACTTGAATAAAAACAGCTGCTTGTATTTTGGTTCGTATCATCCCTTGCATGTTCAAGTTGTTGCCATGTATTTGACCTATTTGTGTTTGTTGAGATTTTTGGCCATGGTTCGAGTATGACACTTGTGCATGTATCATGCAAACTGCCTTGTATTATATGTATACATACATATATACACATATGTGTATATATATTTGTATACATATGTTGCTTCACATGTGCTTTGTAACTTATATTGAATTTCTTGGTTCATGTCCACTCACTGATGTTTGACCATATTGCTCCTACACAAAATATACTTGTATATATCTACATATGTATGTGTATACATGTATCGTGCGCGTGTAATTATATATGTGAGCACTAGAGATATTGTCGACCTTGTTGTGTTTACAGTGAATCACAGTGAATATCACAAGCAGTCTAGATATAGATGGATGTATATACATATCAGACCAAGTCAAGAAATATGATGAGAAATACATCAAAATTCTAAGGCAAATAAAATTAAAAATAAATTTATATCTACTAGAATTTAAATCAATTTTTGTTCCAGTTTACTGTGTGTGTTTCTGTGACAGGTATGCATGTGACTAAAGTGACACTGAAGTAGATTGAAGATTAGTGTGTCAATGAGTGAAACTGTACATGAGAGAGAGAGAGTGTGTATAACTGAGTGTGTATATAAAACTGAGTGACATAGTGTTTATAATGAGGAACAGTGTATAAGAAATGAATTTGTACATTTGTGTTATATGACAATGAAATGTATAATAGTGGAGTTAGAAAATATGTACTACTAAATTGTTGAAATATTATATTTAAATAAAATACTGTTTGGATATTTAAAATTCTTGTGCAGTAGTATTCTATTCAAGTATAAATATTTATTTCTGTATGTGATGTAGTAGAATAGTACAATTGCAAACACATTTATAATAACATATATATATATATATATGTTTGTTATCATAAAACACAAATCATATTGTTATATACAAATATATAACTATGAAAGATAACGTTAAGTGCTATTTAGGCTATAATTTATACAACACACATACATGCCCAATTAATAGAGAGTAAATCAGATAATTAGCCAGTATTCTAACTCTCTCTCTCAAACCTTAGGGTTTCTGCCTCCATTAAATTAATGTATCTGAAAACTCTGATTCTTCGAAGCATAGATCTAAATTATTTTGATGCTTTAACATGAGTTTTTGTCACTTTGCTGGTGGAAGATTTGTGCTTGGATTTGTCATTGCTTGTTCGAGGTTCGAAAGAGTTAAGGAAGTGAGGTGAGAGCGGATTTGATGATGAAATATGATGTCTTTGAGCCATGAGGTGATGTGGCTCTGGTGTGTCCTTTGTATGAAGTGGACACTCTGGTATGACTCTAATCACCGATGCATAAATCCTTCTTAAATTTATTGAAATTATTTGCTGATATTGCTTTAGTCAATATGTCTGCTCTTTGATGAGTGCCTGGAACATGATTAACACTGATTTTCCCTTTTAAAACCTGTTGTTTGATGAAGTATAAATCTAACTCAATGTGTTTGATTCAAGAGTGAAGAATAGGGTTAGCTGCTAGAGACACTATGAAGATATTATCATGTCATAGAGTAGCTCTGTTGATGTTAACCTTTTACTCAAGTAGTAAGGATTCAATCCACATTATTTCTGCGGTTGCACTTGTCACACTTCTAAATTTTGCTTCTGTAAGGACCTTGAAACAGTATTTTGTTTCTTTAAGCACCACAAAGTAGGATTTTAACCTAGCTATATGCAGTTCCCACTGGTTGACCTTATATCATCAGGGCCACTACCCTAGTCAACATCTGAAAATCCAGATAAATTGATATCACTGCATATTTTTAACATTAAACCAATATCGTAAAATCAGTTTTATAGCCTTCTAGTGTTGGTCCAAAGGACTTTGTATGAACTGACTAACTTTTTTCACTCAAAATGTAATCTCTGGTCTTGTAATAGTTGCATATTGAAGATCACCAAAAACACTTTTGTATTGCTTTGCATTTTGAATTGGTTCTCCTTGAAATTTTGATAGCTGTAAATTGGCCGTCATTAGTGTGGACAAACCATTAGCTTGGCCCATTTTTGTTTTCAATAGAATTTCATAGATATATTTTCTTTGACTTAGTACTATAGATGATTCTGAAATTCTATTGACTTCAATGCCAAGAAAATAGTGCAGCTTACCAAAGTCTTTGATAGAAAATTCTCAATTGGTCAACAAGTTTTGATTACATTGTTATTGTTTCCAATAAAAATTAATGAAATCATCTACATAGACCAGTATATAGAACTATGTCATTATTAAACCTTGTGAATAGATCTATGCAGTTAAATCCCTGCTAAATCCCCACAAAATCCTTGCTTTATCCCGTAGCGCCCTTCAACCACTAAGCTATTTTAATTTAGCGCTAATGAACAGTAGATACGCTTTTAGCCCCGCTATTTCCCACTGCATCCGCTAAATCAAGGCTTTTTAGCACCCGCTGTAGCAATATTTATATAAGGCTTGTTTTGACTAGTACTATTTTAAAAAATATTCAATAAAGTTAGTGTAAAGAGCTAATTTTAAGGCATAACTGGCTAATATAATGCAGATTTCTATTATAATTATTAAATCTAGTGCGCGTAACCATGATATTACTTGATTTCATTACATAAGATTAATTAATGTTTGTTTCTTCTGCTCATATAATGTGAGAATGATAATTAGTCAATTTTGTATACATGGTTTCACATCAAATAAAACTTTTTTCACATTTGCTATATCCACGCTTTATATCCGCTACACCTTTTTGCACCTCTACCACTATACAACCACTAAGCGCTTTAACTACCCAGGAATAGATAAATGTCAGAATTTGATGGGATAAAATTTAGAGTTGATTTAAATTTTTTAAACCAACTCGAGGTGTCTGCTTTAGACCATAGATGATCTTATTGAGTTTGTAGACAAGTTCAGTGTGACACCCCACGTCCATTAATGTCACTCTATAAAGAATGCATTAAGTTTCGTGAAGCGTTATTGGTAAATAAGAACATAATATCACAGGACAGATATGTAAAATAGCAGCGGAATTAAAAACA
The DNA here is from genome assembly GCA_030737875.1 of Allium sativum. Classification (NCBI taxonomy): domain Eukaryota; kingdom Viridiplantae; phylum Streptophyta; class Magnoliopsida; order Asparagales; family Amaryllidaceae; genus Allium; species Allium sativum. The sequence continues at coordinate 490,289,812 of CM060913.1, forward strand.
AAAAAAACTTTATTTAAATCAAAACATCATGGTCCCAAATACTGAGTTTACATCATAAGTAACTAATTACATTAATAATATGTTGTGCCAAAAATATCAGAGTACAAAAGCATAAGACTATATTTCCCTGTGAAGCTATAAGAGAGTTGACCAGAAGTCAAAGCGATACATCTATATCCAAAATCCAAGCTAAGTTGAAAGAATCCAAATCAACTCTAAACACTTCCACCCTGAGAACCTGAGGGGGAGGGGGGAGGATGGAAGAGAGAGAAGAGGAAACAAAAAGGGTCAGACATAAAGTCCGGCGAGTTCAGTTACTTTTAAATATAAATAAATAAAAGTACCATGGTAGGTATATATAAAACTGGAAGAACAAGATAACAGTAACAATAACAAGTGTGAACTGAGCAAGATAAGATGAACGACATATATTGCGCATCTTAAATACATTTCTCTGCACCGCGCAGATACTAGTATATCAGAAGTAGAATGATCCCTACTAATGCCATTCCATTACATTTTCTTGATTATTAGGTTACTTGGGTTAATAGCACTCAAGACTTATACGCGCATCGAACCCATTTACTTTCCCATGGATTCACCTAATACAATATATGTAGCTATCTCTCAATATTGAGATACACACCATGGTACCCCACTCGCACGGTCTCCACCGTAATGAACGCAGTTCCTCATCCTATGTCGGAGTGATGTATGGATCCCTATATAAAATGTTACGTTCCGCATATATCGATCGTTACTATGCTACGTAAGTGTATGGACTGCCACCATTGATCGAATCAGATTCCTTATCGGAATAATGCCCTCAAGTCTACGATACACCACCCCGAGCAGATATGCATGTATACAGACTGTCCCACGCATGTACTGTAATTGTAGCTCTATACCTCAATTACATGTCCTCTAATGTGCACCGAGTTCTGTGGCAGGGCTAAACAAGAAACACGGAACTCGGCCAGGAGCTTTTCCATACCTGTACAGGCTGCCTTTAAGTGCCTCCAAATACAGATATTCCTCGGGTTTTTTTCCCATGTTAGCTATGGCCCGACCTCGGCCCCTCCCTCAACTAGTAAAGACTACAAGAGCTAACCGACCGCCCCTTATACAAACAATCTAAACATCCATGTGGCGTCTACTCTCAACCCTGTACCTCGATAGTGAAAGGTGAAATGATATCTTGGGTTTAACTCTTAGTCTTTTCGCATTTTGCTGGCTGTCGATGACGGATATCCGATGGTCTACTATCCTTGTTGGTCGTGACCCTCTCTACCTCATCGTGAGGCAACCGTCGAATAACCCTGGTGTCACCTCGTCACAGAATTCTGACTGCATCGCTACATTTGCAGGCAAGGCTCACCCACCTAGTAGTTACGCGTAGACCCAACCTCTAAGAGTACAACCTAAGACATCTGTCACATCACAGAGGACTACTAGGAGCACCTTACATACTTCAGGAAGCCGCGTGGTTCCCCTTCCTGTCCTTTGTAGCCGTCATACCAATCAGATGAATGTGCGCTTCCCTCATGTCTTATAACACCTCGATGATCTACCCCGTTGGGTTATTCACCCTCAAATGTACGGACTGGTCCAAGCGCCTTTCTTTAATATGTTGTTAGACCCTATGTCTAAACATTCTTTTACTCACTAGCCTTACCTCACCCGGTTCCTATTTAACTTGGTTATTCACGTTCATATTGAATTCTTATTCCAATTTACCAAGTTTCTCTTGCTTATTAACTTCAATCATATAACTTAATCCATTTAAGTTTATTAATAAGCCCACAACATGTTATTCTCCAGATTGTGGCCCAAGGTCTGTAATCCACAATCTATTTTATATTCTTGCTTGGTTACATCATTACAATAACATGTTCTCCTTAATACGTTATTAAATATATCTCAATTCACATGTTTCCTAATTAACATGTCACTTACCATTTATGATTAAATATAACTTATTTATTTTACAAGTTTTCCTCATTCTTTCTCATTTAATCATAAATTCAATTTACACCGTCACTACAACTTATCATTGTTTACTTAGCAGATTATTACGCATATATAATTCTATCATTTTTACTAGTTATGCTTACCCTACAAGGTGTCTTTAATTACATAACTTTATTATATTTTCCACCGGTTATGTATACCACTAGGTGTCTTTAATTACATAACCTTATTGAGTTAAGTTCGTGGGCCTATATGTAAATATTACTCACCCCCTCTATTTTACTTAACCCACCCACTACCCATCCAATTTTACTTAACCCTAACTTAAGTTCATAATCATACAATTCTTATGGATTAAATTAGGTTAAGTAGTCTAATTCATTACCATGTCCAATTATGGTTATAATGGGCTAGACCTTCCATATTAGGCCTACAACGTGTGGATGTTGGATATGCTTGTCGGGTCCGGGCAGTCTTATTCCAAATTGGGTCTAACCTCTTGTCTTAGCCCGATGCACACTTAGACCTCTCACATTAGGTTCAACATTAGTTGCTGCTGGATATGGCGGTTGGGTCCGGGTAGACTTCCACCACTAATGCAACCTAACCTCGTGTCATAAGTGCAATTACAGTTCCTAATTGGAATTACTAGACATTCCATTTTTATCCAAATCTACCTATGTCATTATAGGTGATTATTTCTCTTTTTCCCCATATTTAATTATATGCCCAATTCACTATTCAAATCATAGACTTTTACACCCCTTTTTCAATTCACCTTTAATTATGCACCATATGCTTTTTTTCCCAAGTTATAAGTCAAGGCATATATATATATATATATATATATATATGTTATGCACAAACTCAAATATACATACTTTTCAATTTATATCCCTAATCCATATTCACCCATTTCAATACAAGTTATACCTGAATCCATATTCGCATATTTTCCAATGTATGCCTAAAATTCATATTCACATACGTCCCCATTTATGTCCCAAATCAGTACTTACACATGTCCCAATTTATATTTTCCAACATATGCCTAAATTCATATTATCCAACAAGACATATGCCACCAAACCCATATTCGTATATTTCCAAATTTATGCCCAAAATTAGATCCATATTTTCCAATATCAATTATGCCCCAAATGATGTATTTCCCCATTATCCCCAATTTCACACGTTCGCATTTTTTAGCGTTAGGCCTAGGCTCGAAAATAGCCTGGCTATATAAAAATAAAAAGGGAAAAGAGGGAGAGAAGAGAATCAAGGACAGACATAGTAACGAATCAATAATAAACTGATAGAAATAGGCATAAATTGAATATGCATGTTATGACAAGATTTAACATGGCGACAGTATGAACATATAAAAGCAGATCTGATAGTTATGTCATAATAGAACTGATTAGGCACCGATTCAAGATCCAATTTTTTTACATACATATCAAGATTACTATTTAAATATTTAGATCTAAAAATAACATGAACTCACAGTGAATAGATCTAAGGAAATGGATCCAAATTACTACGAAGAGCATGTTGAATAAGTTGTTGTAGCCATCACTGAATTTTTTGTAGCAATCTTTGAATATGTATAATCTTCTTTGAATTGATTTAGAAGAAGAAAGGCCATTTTAATTTTCGTTACATCAGAGCTTCGCCGTCAACATTATTTTTAGATGAATAAAACCTAGGTCTAGGGTCCTTTTTATATGAGTAGCGGAACTACCACGACCTTCAGATTGGACCTGAAGTGTAACGACCTGGTATTTTTCTCGTCTCAAGTTAGTAATTAAATCAACTCAAAACGTTCAAAATGACATATTGTTATTGCTTATGAAGTTGAAATACAAATCATCATAGAATCACAGACAAAGAACACATAATATCTCACAACGGAAGAAAAATTTATACAATATTACAATATCTTTACATTTACAAAATATCAGAGCGCGAAAATAAATATAGATACAGCGGAAGAATGAATATAGAACCATACTAGTATTCGGTAATAAGCAGAGGCGGGCACAACCGAATATGACATGGTAGATGAATGGATGGATCTCCAACGAATCTCAAGCTCTAGCAGATATCTCTACAAGCTGAAATACTCGGTCTGACCCATGCATTTTGCAAGGAACAAAACAAACAAAATACACGAGTCAGAACTAACAGTTTTATATAAGTGAATTAAACCAAATGAAGTGTCCACCGAAATGTGCAAGAACTTAAAGGATGTTTGAGATTCCCATCCTCTAAGGATCCGTGGAAATAATAAATATAAAATAGTACGCTATTATTGTAATGTCTATTCAGCAAAGTAAATATACTGAAAATAGCGTAAGCGGGATTACCATATTACCCTTACGCAGTTTATAGGTATCACAGTCAATACAGTACCGTAAATTCACAACACTGGTGTTATCAGAGGGCACTCCATAGAAAGCAACAATAAATCAAAATCATATGGGACTCGTATGGGATAAATATGACAAGGCACACGAGGCAATGCCCAGGGTAGGATTCTACCAGTTGCACTCCCGGACCGGTGGTAACGCATAGCAGCAACTACCTCCCACCTCGGAACACACTCCCAAATCAAAAAGGCGCGAGCCCAAGTCAATCACAACAGTAATAGAGATGGTATCGAAGAAGCGTGTTCGATATGAGGTACGACCTCAAATAGTCGCGGTATAGCTCCTGTTTTAGTCATTTTAATTATGACTCGAAGGTCAAGGCCAATTCGTCATCGTTCGCCTTCTTCGATCTAGTGGTCGCCTTCAAGCCATCATGAATGGGCTCCCAAACTCCATCACGTACACAGTTGTTAAAGTGGTATCGGCACTGACAGAGAGTATGCCACTTACCGACTCCGGTCTCTTTAACAATGGACACTTACATTTTCTTACACCGTGGCTATTAGATTTGAAATCATATTCCAAATATCACATATTGCTTTATTTCAAGTCTTGCCCCAAAATCAATAATCCCAAATCATTTACAAATGGTTCGATTAGGATTATAAACCCATATTCACCCTTGGATTCATTAGACTGGATTGGACATACGTTTATTCAAATAAATAAAAAATTACAAAAGTTAAGTTTAAAAAAAATAGTACATATATATTAAATTTGAAAAGAAGTGTGAAAACACATATAAATATTTTTGGAACTATTATAAGCTTTATATAGTTAAAGAAATCAAATCATTTTATAAAGAATAATTATAAAACCGAGAAATGCAGAAAATTACTTTTATAAGATTCTAGTTCAAACAAGTAATATTAATCCAATCCAATTCTAAATCCATGTTAACAATTTTCTCCCCAACTAGAATTTATATTTAAACCCAATTCTCTTGATTTGGTTCAATTTCAACACTTTATCATTAAAACGATTCTTGAATCATTACTTAACTTGAAATTCACATGTCCATTCATGTAATAAATTCCCAAACCCACTTTAGCTTTAGCTACAAATCAAAATCCTTTGTATGCGTTCACATGACAAATATCCGTTTGACAAATCATATATTAACATAAGTTTTGAGAAATATTTATCAATCTTTGCAAATCTTTTACATTAAATTATTTAATTCAAAATCGTCATATTGTTAAATTCATTATGTGAACATAGAATTATGAAGAATTCATTCAAATAAATTTAAAACCAAGTATTAACTTGAAAAATCCCTTTGAAATATATTTTAATACAAATTAGATTTCTTACAAAATTCAAGTAAAATTTGAACAAAATTTCTTTAAACTTTTCTTTATGCTATAAGGAAGTTTCATTTAAAAGTTCTACTTGTAAAATCGATAAAATATTTTATTTTATTGACCACGGTGTCTGTATAAAATTTTATATCCTATGGTCAAGTGATATGGATATTTATCATTTCAATCCGTTCTTTATAATATTCGAATCCCGGGTATGTATCATTTAAGCCCGCATCCTAAATTGATTCGAATACAAAAGAGGTTTGGGTATGTATCATTTCAACCCGAAATGGTTGCAACTAAAAAGGGGAAACTTGCATGGTGAGAAAATAAACATACATGTCAAGTATACATCCAAATGTGTCATGTGAAATCATAGTGTGTGCGACGCACGTGCACAAACACAAAGCAACCAAAACTAGAGCAACCTAACATTCCATTCAACATCTCATATTTTTAATTCACTTAATAATCAGTCAGTCTGTGAGTGAGAAAAACTCACCTTCCGTGGCAACCAGAGAAGGCACGCTACGAGTAGAACGATGCTAGCTGCTACAAGGACAAATTCGCTACCTAGAACAAAGGTATGATTTTTTTTTATTTAGAAGAGCGGACTATATTTTATGTATAAATTTACGCTAAAAAGTTTCAGCCAAAATAATTGACCAAAACCAAACAGCTACAGCGAGGTTCGAACTAGTGACCACTTAATTACTAGTCACACATCAAACCACTCAACTGCGAAGAGTTTTGTTAACAAAAGAGAGGTATGATCATACATGCACTAGCAAATTGACAGAGATGAAGCACAACATCATTTTGGTCGAGATCCGCACGTGTACTCCGCTATTACCGCGTTGTACAGAGCCAAATCCGGACAGATGGTGCGTGTGCGACCTCAACAACTTGCTTTTGCACGCGTTACACTTGGTCTTGATTGGTATACACCCCAGATGGTCACGCTTAGCATAACCAGTGGCAAGACTATATGCATGTGTTTGAGCATGCATCCACTATCTTCAGTTGAGAAAAGGGCATTGAATTTTGGCTTATCAGTATTTAAGGGTACATACTGTCAAACGAGAAGTTTTAGACCAAGTTTTCTCACCAGAAAAGAATGAGGACAAAGCACTCACGCTACTTGGTTGTCAATGATGGACGACGTGCCGGAACTCGGAGAGTGCGCTGGCGACACTTGCAAGTGGTCTTGGCGGAAGATGAAGTTGAAATGCAACAGCAAACAAGGGTCCATTTTGACTCAACACACTATAAATACTAAGTGTATATATATACGCTGTTAAACCCCAAACAAAACATGAAAAAGGGGACTCACGGCAATTGTTGGTTCAATTCGCGAGAGGATGGAGTTCGGAAACAAGGTGCTGACATGCGGAGCCGCGGACAACGGACTGGCGGAGGTCCACTAAATCCAAGATGATGGACAAGGTGCCGAGTTCGGTGCAGTGCAAGAGAGTTTCCGGTGATGGTTTGGCTACTGGACGATGGTACACTGTGGTGGCGGCCTCGGGATGGTCGGGATCAACAGCGGACCGAGGCGGAGTTGATGGACGATGGATGGTTGGCGTCGCTACGATGTGGAGTTGTGGTGAAGGTGCAGACCGGCAAATGCGGTGAGTTAGTGGTGTGGTTCTCTTTTCGAAGATGGGTGCAATTTGGTTCCTCACGCAACTGTGCTGAGAAACAGTGGAATTCAAGGAATGGGATTAGAAAGGAGACCTCATGCCATAGTATTATGTAGAGAAGGGGATATGGACGTTGGATTCTATGCACCAAAGATTTCGAAATATTTGTTCACTGTTTCAAAATCTCGCAATTGTCGGGGACAGATTTTGAAATCCCTGTACAGTGATATTCAAATATTTGCAGCTGACAGAAGAGATATCCTTGTTGCTACTATATTTTTAGGAAAGAGTAAAATATCAGATTTAATAGCACATGAATGAAAGATTCAAAGATAGTATGGACCTTGTTATTTTTGTTAAGTGTTAATTTTTACTGAACATATCCTACCGTTATCATACGGTCTAAATTGGTGTTCACACTGTAAATTTTCTATCATTACTACATGGTCCAAATTTGCGTTAACTAATTATTTTCTTCCTTATTTGGCTAACGCGTTTTAATGAAATAAAATTTAATTTCTCTCCTTTTTCCTTTAATTTATTATTTTATTTATTTTTATTTATTCTTTGTTCGCATATACATGAACATACAACGTAGAGAACGTGCGAACGTTAAACTGTTTTACGCACATTTCAACCATGTGCGTTATGATTTAAATTTTATTGACAAGAAATATTCATCCACCGTTAAATTTAGAATAAAAATAAAATTTGTTTTCAGTACTAACATCATTAATTCATTCTATTTTTATTTCTTCTTTTAAAGTTTAAAAACCATTAATACATCATTATTAGTTATATACATGGTCATGAACGAACAATGCAACGAACATTAAACTGGTTTACGCATAATTACGTATATATTTGTGAACGCGCACTGCGTATGAACAACGCTAACATTTATTTAGCAAAAAATGTTGAACTTATCAGAATTAAATTTTAGAAATTTAATTAACATGAAAATTTTATTTCCAATATTAAAACTATTAGTTCATTTCATTTCTTTTCTTTCTTTTTCTTTCTTTTTTTTCTTTATTAACTATATTACAATTAGTACCGTCTTGACATATGTTCAAACTTAGCAATTTATTCCAAACAAAATCAATCATCATTTATGTTATACTTTACTTTTATTTTGAAATCAATGTTGGTCAATGATAACAATTTCTTTCTAAACTAAATAAGATAACATCCAACGTTAGATTTCCAAATTTATGTATAATTTAAATTTGATTTGTAAAGTAAAAGTCTTTGCTAGCCCAATGCTTATGTATATAGCATATTCTAATTCCGTTCAAGATAAATAACGGTCCACTTTCTAAATTAGATCTCAAGTATAATGATAGTTTTCTTTTATAAACCACATTACAAGATCAATATAAATAAATCAAAAATGGTAATAACTCTTGTTTCAATAGTGTTTGTATTTTAAGCAACAAAGGCATCAACTTTAAGGATTCAAATTGGTTTAAAATGCAAATCTCACTTCGAAATGTCCGTAAATCAACGGAAATGGTTTATGTATATTGTTCAAAATAGACAAAGTTACAAATATAAATGTTTATTCTTAGTTAAATATTGATTTAAAATATGTTGAAATTACTGGTTCGTTACAGCCTTCCCCACTTAGCACTTTTCGTCCTCGAAAAGGAAGGGTCATATGAATTTAAGTCGGCCTGTATAACTTCACAAATATTTTACTCAATTTAAAGCCTGTTAGGGAGAGAAACAAATTATAGATTTTGAAACTCAAAATATTCTTATCGATCCTTTAATTCAAGTACCTTTTTCAAATCCTCATCTTATAAATCATTTACAGTTTGTATAGTCGAATATTTTCCCTTTTCAATATTATTTCCAAACATATCTCAATTCAAAAAATCCTTTACATAATGGTATAGGACTTTATATTCATTCTCATTTCAAATATTAAATCATGTTTGAAGAGAACACATTTCCTATACTCGGGGAAAATCTCTTAAAATATCACCATGCTTTTGCTACGCTACTCTGATTAGCGTATACATATTTCAAACTAGTATTGTTCATGGGTTAATTCCAAAATATTGCACTAAAAATTTCGGAACTCAATTCCTCAAAATTAATGTTTCCAAAAATCAATTTTTTTTTCCGCATAAGTTGGATTCCTAATTTCATTCGTTAAGGTCCCATTAACACGTTATCGTGGACAAATCAAAGTTATCTAGTTCGAATCCAATCTTTTGGTTCCGTTCGGCACATAAGGGTATACATACATGGATCAGGCCCAATTCCATGTGTTCAAGTCAAGCAGAAGTGTATACATAGAGGTTCAATACCAAAAGAACACCAAAAGGTATAATGGTCCGAATCAAAATGCTTGGCCAAATCCTTAAGATACATGGGTATGAATGACATTACTCAAGAGCAAATGGTTTGAATTTAATTAGTTAGCCAAAGCCAAAATGAGAAAAATCAAATGCATCCAAGCATACAAATTTTCTCCTGAATAATTCTTGCTTCAAACTTCCATTTTTTTCTTGCATAAGTGATAACTTGTTAAGCAATTTCCATTCAATTCATTCATCATTGTTGGTTTCTTTGACAAAGACATGTAATTCGATCCGTTCCACGTGAATACATAGCATATTTTGCCGTATAAATCTTGTCCCTTAACTTAACATATCCCATTACATCTCATATGCTCTATTGATGTCATAACCTTGTTATTTCGCTTATGTCGGTTTATTTCTTCTTTCTTTTCACTTTAAATTCTTATCATGGATTTTTTTTTCGTATTCCATTTTTCTTTGTACTCGATTTATTTTCTCTTGTCAAAATTTTCCTTTCAACGAAGATTTATGTACACAAAATCCAATTCATAGTAAGTGATTGCTTTTATCAAATTCAGTACATTCACATTTCAATTTATTTACAAAGTTTTCAAACGGGGAAAATAGTCTTCTTCCCCACTTAGAACTTAACTTTGATCGAAATTTGAAACGTATACTAATCCAATTTTTAGAATATATAATGATACACATAACTTCTTAGCAAATTGGCTTTTCAAAAAGGTTAAATTCTCAATTTCCCTAAATTTTATTGGTTTGCGTACATAAATTTACATACAAATGCTATGTTCATATGGATAAAATTTCATAAACACTTTTATAGGTGTCCCATTTGTATATTAAATTCATTGATTCAAAATCAATTTCTAATTCTGACGTAATATCAAAATCAATTTTTTTTATTCTTTCAAAATGAGGTTTTTAAGTATTAATTCGACCTCTCGACTGGCATTATACATCTTCGTCACCTTCAAAACTTGGAAATAAACACTGGTGATTTCGCGACAACCACCAGGTTCATTTTCAAGTGATTATAGTGCGAATCCATATTTATCTAGTACACGAAGAGTTTAGTACATACGTTGGCCAGACATATGTCCCAAAATCTCCATATACCTGATATTCCAACCTTGACGTCAACAAACCATTTGTGACTCTTCTCTTTAGAATAGCGGTGTACAAAATTTCTGAATATATGTTGTAATAATACATTTTAAAACATATGTCATGGTAAACTTTTCAAACAGTGAATTTTTTGTATCTCCTCTACTTGTGTATTTTGATTACAATCGTTTATTTATATACTATTTTAAAATGTTTTATTCTCAAAATATGTCATACAAGACTTCTTTTAGCATCCTTTAGGTTCCAAATACATATTATTTTCCAAACTATAAGTGTAGTACCCTATTATACTTACATTTACGAGATCCCATATAGAAATTTTTTCTTTCAAATGTCGACATTCTGAATTCCAGGTTTAATAAGGAAATTTAAGTTCCAAGAATACACTTTAAGTATCAAATTGCTATCTTAACTTTCTTGCTCAAATATTTATATTTTGAACTTATGAAGTTTATTATCCTTTAATCATAAATAAATTAGCCAAGTCACTTTATTTTCAAATTTTAGATTTATGAATTTACTTGTTTATGTATAACCTTACAAGCTCAGTAATGTTTAATCATTGAATCCTTTTTAGTATAAAATTAATAATTCTCATATAACCCATTAACATGGAAATTTCAAATTTTAATTTACTAGTATATGATTTCCTTTACTATAACTTCATGAGTTCGTAAACATTTAGTCAATGAAATAGGATTATAGATTCACACATAACTCAATACCACTAGACTTTCACTTGAATTTATTTAATTCAACCTAGTTGTTTACTCAAGTTTATTCTCTTATATCTTATTTATTTTGATTCGATTTAAGTTAGAATATAAGATGGGGAGCCGAACAACGAATGAACCAAACGAATTTATCAAGGTGGATCAACTTAGGCTGAAGAATTCAGAATTCAGGAAGCGACAATTTCATATTTCCTAAGACAAAACAAAGCATGATCAAGTCTCGGATTTGGAAAATCTTGACTTAAGAAGGATCCAGCCGAGGGACGAGTTCAAACGAACAAGATTTAAACAAGGATATTTTTATAAAACAAAGCGAAATTTTCAAATTATTTATATATAGAAAATCCTTAAAAATTCCTTAAAAATCATTTGAAATAGTTTTATTTTCAAAATACGCTCTCTCAGGTATGATTCCAAGATGATTTCACTCATTCTAGAGTATTTCTACTCCATCTCTAATGAGTGTTTCAACTTTATAAGCTAAGCTTTGTATGAACCAAAGCTCTGATACCACGCTGTAACGACCTGGCATTTTTCTCATCTCAAGTCGGTAATTAAACCACCTCAAAACGTTCAAAACGACAGATTGTTATTGTTTATGAAGTTGAAATATAAATCATCATAGAATCACAGACAAAGAACACAAAATATCTCAAGTGGAAGAAAAATTTATACAATATTACAATATCTTTACATTTACATAATATCAGAGTGCGGAAATAAATATAGATACAGCGGAAGAATGAATATAGAACCATACTAGTATTCGGTAATAAGCAGAGGCAGGCACAACCGAATATGACATGGTAGATGAATGGCTGGATCTCCAACGAATCTCAAGCGCTAACAGATATCTCTGCAAGCTGAAATACTCGGTCTGACCCGGGCATTTTGCAAGGAATAAAACAAACAAAATACACGAGTCAGGACCAACAGTCTTATATAAGTGAATTAAACCAAATGAAGTGTCAACTGAAATGTGCAATAACTTAAAGGATGTTTGAGATTCCCATCCTCTAAGGATCCATGGAAATAATAAATATAAAATAGTATGCTATTATTGTAATGTCTATTCGGTAAAGTAAATATTCTGAAAATAGCGTAAGCGGGATTACCATATTACCCTTACGCAGTTTATAGGCATCACAGTCTATACAGTACCGTAAATTCACCGCACTGGTGTTATCAGAGGGCACTCCATAGAAAGCAACACTAAATCAAAATCGTATGGGGCTCGTATGGGATAAATATGACAAGGCACACGAGGCAATTCCCAGGGTAGGATTCTATCAGTTGCACTCCCGAACCGGTGGTAACGCATAGCAGCAACAACCGCCCACCTCGGAACACACTCCCAAATCAAAAAGGTGCGCACCCAAATCAATCACAACAGTAATAGAGATAGTATCGAAGAAGTGTGTCCGATATGAGGTGCGACCTCAATTAGTCACGGTATAGCTCCTGTTTTAGTCATTTTAATTATGACCCGAAGGTCAAGGCCAATTCGTCATCGTTCGCCTTCTTCAATCTAGTGGTCGCCTCTAAGCCATCATACTGTCGTTCTGATACTCCATCACGTACACAGTTGTTAAAGTGGTATCGGCACTGACAGAGAGTATGCCACTTACCGACTCCAGTCTCTTTAACAACCGACGCTTACATTTTCTTACACCGTGGCCATTAGATCTGAAATCATATTCCAAATATCACATATTGCTTTATTTCAAGTCTTGCCCCAAAATCAATTATCCCAAATCATTTACAAATGGTTCGATTAGGATTATAAACCCATATTCACCCTTGGATTCATTAGACTTGATTGGACATACATTTATTCAAATTAAATAAATATATTTAGAAAAGTTAAGTTTAGAAAAAAATAGTACATGTATATTAAATTTTAAAAGAAGTGTGAAAACACATATAAATATTTTTGGAACTGTTATAAGCTTTATATGGTTGAAGAAATCAAATCACTTTATAAAGTATAATTATAAAACCGAAAAATGCGGAAAATTACTTTTATAAGATTCTAGCTCAAACAAGTAATATTAATCCAATCCAATTCTAAATCCATGTTAACAATTTTCTCCCCAACTAGAATTTATATTTAAACCCAATTCTCTTGATTTGGTTCAATTTCAACACTTTATCATTAAAACGATTCTTGAATCATTACTTAACTTGAAATTCACATATTCATTCATGTAATAAATTCCCAAACCCACTTTAGCTTTATCTACGAATCAAAATCCTTTGTATGCGTTCACATGACAAATATCCGTTTGACAAATCATATATTAACATAATTTTTGAGAAATATTTATCAATCTTTGCAAATCTTTTACATTAAATCATTTAATTCAAAATCGTCATATTGTTAAATTCATTATGTGAACATAGAATTATGAAGAATTCATTCAAATAAATTTAAAACCAAGTATTAACTTGAAAAATTCCTTTGAAATATATTTTAATACAAATTAAATTTCTTACGAATTTCAAGTAAAATTTGAACAAAATTTCTTTAAACTTTTCTTTATGCTATAAGGAAGTTTCATTTAAAAGTTCTACTTGTAAAATCGATAAAATATTTTATTTTATTGACCACGGTGTCTGTATAAAATTTTCTATCCTATGGTCAAGTGATACAGATATTTATCATTTCAATCCGTTCTTTATAATATTCGAATCTCGGATATGTATCATTTCAACCCGCATCCCAAATCGATTCGAATACAAAAGGGGTTGGGGTATGTATCATTTCAACCCGAAATGGTTGCAAATAAAAAGGAGAAACTTGCATGGTGAGAAAATAAACATACATGTCAAGTATACATCCAAATGTGTCATGTGAAATCATAGTGTGTGCGACGCATGTGTACAAACGCAAAGCAACCAAAACTAGAGCACCCTAACACATCTCATATTTTTAATTCACTTAATAATCAGTTAGTCTGTGAGTGAGAAAAACTCACCTTCCATGGCAACCAGAGAAGGCACGCTACGAGTAGAACGACGCTAACCGCTACAAGTTCGCTACCTAGAACAAAGGTATGATTTTTTTTTAATTTAGAAGAGCGGACTATATTTTATGTATAAATTTACCCTAAAAAGTTTCAGCTAAAGTAACTTACAAAAACCAAGCGGCTACAGCGAGGTTCGAACTAATGACCTCTCAATTACTAGTCACACGTCAAACCACTCAACTGCGAAGAGTTTTGTTAACAAAAGAGAGGTATGATCGTACATGCACTAGCAAATTGACTGAGATGAAGCACAACATCATTTTGGTCGAGATCCGCACGTGTACTCCGCTATTACGTCGTTGTGCAGAGCCAAATCCGAATAGATGGTGCGTGTGCGACCTCAACAACTTGCTATTGCACGCGTTACCTTTGGTCTTGATTGGTATACATCCCTGATGGTCATGCTTAGCATAACCAGTGGCAAGACTGTATGCATGTGATTGAGCATGCATCCACTTTCTTCAGTTGAGAAAAGGGCATTGAATTTTGGCTTATCAGTATTTAAGGGTACATACTGTCAAACGAGAAGTTTTAGACCAAGTATTCTCACCAGAAAAGAATGAAAACAAAGCATTCATGCTACTTGGCTGTCAATGATGGACGACGTGCCGGAACTCGGAGAGTGCGCTGGCGACACTTGCAAGTGGTCTTGGCGGAATATGATGCTGAAATGCAACAGCAAACAAGGGTCCATTTTGACTCAACACACTATAAATACTATGTGTATATATATACACTGTTAAACCCCAAACAAAACATAAAAAGGGGACTCATGACAATTGTTGGTTCAATTCGCGAGAGGATGAGTTCATAAACAAGGTGCTGACATGCGGAGCCGCGGACAACGGACTGGCGGAGGTCCACTAAGTCCAAGATGATGGACAAGGTGCCGAGTTTGGTGCAGTGCAAGAGAGTTTCCGGTGATGGTTTGGCTACTGGACGATGGTACACTGTGGTGGCGGCCTCGGGATGGTCGGGATCAACAACGGACCGGGGTGGAGTTGACGGACGATGGATGGTTGGCGTCGCTACGATGTGGAGTTGTGGTGAGGGTGCAGACCAGCAAATGCGGTGAGTAAGTGGTGTGGTTCTCTTTTCGAAGATGGGTGCAATTTGGTTCCTCACGCAATTGTGTTGAGAAACAGTGGAATTCAAGGAATGGGATTAGAAAGAGGACCTTATGCCACAGTATTATGTAGAGAAGGGGATATAGGCGTGATCGACGCTAAAAAAAAGCGCGACATTGTAATAAATTCTGCAAGCGTACAGGTGTGTAGTATGCAGGTCGAACATAGGGAGGATAAATTAAAATTTGTTATTTATATATTCCTTGGGCGAGTTAGACAAAATTGGAGGGTGATTAAAATTGAAATTGCAACTTGGTTCAAAACAAAACTAATTGAATCAACGACCAAATTACAATTATCAATAAAACAAATTAAAACTGCGATTGAATTCACAACAGATTCAAATCTAATCGAATATATAATCAATTCAATGATTAGGAAATAAACAGATTGCTGGAAATAGACTTGCAAAATAGAAATAAATTAACAGGAAAATAAAATTGCAATAACAATTGTGTTCTAGCAAATCTAATTAACTAGACAACACCACTTGTCATGAGAATAAAAATGCAGAAAAGAGAAAATAGAGAAAACTTTATTGATTCCCCGGATCCTTTTTACAATGAGAGTACAACGGTATTTATAAGATAAAATGCCAACCTCAAACCTTAATCCAATATATGCATATATGGCCCTCTTAATAGGAATTATTTCTCTTATATTAATCAGCAATTATTCCTCCAATTAGCAATTATTTCTCCAATATTAATCGGCACTTATTCCTCCAAGCAGCAATTATTCCTCCCATCAGCAATTATTCTTCCCATCAGCAATTATTCTTCTCATATCTTCCTTGTTTGACATGTGATTAATTGAAGGGAGATAAGATCGCATGTGATTAATTCTTCCAAACAAGGACGTTTATTAGATTCCAAAGGCAACATAGGATAAAATATTCAAAATTGGTCTTCTTCTTATGTAATATCTTTGCTTTTCGGGGTGCATGAGAATTGATGAACAAACTGTGAAAATATATGAAAATACCCAATGTAAAATTTATTTATTTACAATAAAGATAAATTATAAGCATAAAAAATTAACACTTTTACATGTTAATCAAATACCCCTACACTTATCTTTTACTCGTCCTCGAGTAAAAAGAAAGAAAGATTAAAAAAAATGAAAAGCTAAACTAGATAGGTCACACTTTCGTAGGAGACACGATTGCATTGAGCATATGCAACAAGCCGTTAAACCTCTAGGTGTCCCTAGTAGGACGAATGGTGTCTCGTGAGGGTTTTCAGCTGATACTACCCACAAAATCAAATGCAATGTGCAATGATTTTAATGCAAGTATATGAATACAATAGACATATACGAATGAAAACAAAAATAATGAAAACACGACTTATTTCAGGAAAATGGTACAACAAATTAAGTTCACAATTTCTAGTCAGTTGATTTTATTTTAGATACCTCAATTTGTCACAAATTTTCAATATAATTCAAGTTTTCAAATGTTAAATTCCAGTTTGGCCAGTTGGTTCGGTCGATAACATAGTGTAGCCATGAAATAAATTCTTAGTTTGCTTGTCTTAGTTTGTAAAGTGGTATTCTAATTTCCTTGTATTTGGCTAGTCAAATCAATAAGGTCAAGAAATGTTTGGGCATCATCGCTTATTCTCTATCTCTATTAAAGTTAAAATTTATGATTAATTAAATACACCTAACTTAAAAGACCAAGATATACCACCCATACACTGCCTTGCGGACTGACGGAGAGTTGGGACAGAGCTTGGCGGATTGTGCAGACCGACGCTGACTTTGTCAACAACATGTCGGTAATCCTTAGGTGTCCAACTCATAAAATGAGACCAAGATATTCCAACGCTGACTTTGTCAACAACACGTCGGATAGAGCTTGGCGGGTTTGCACACCAACGCTAGATATACAAGCAATGTTGGATACCCTTGGATTGCTATTATTATTATTGAAAATATAAGAACAAGAGAGAGTTACGCGAATTCAGCTTAACACAACTTAGTTTTAAAGATCCAAAAAGCCAATATAAGTAATTTAAGTCCTCCACTTATTTAAACAAAGACTACAATATAGAATAAATTTCATGGCCATCACCTAAGAATCTCCCTATGTACCGGTTACACTAATGTCCCTCAAAATTCAACTTTTCATCATATTTCTTATTCGATCTTAGTTGAGAGAAAAAAATACTACCAACTGACTAACAATTATTAACTTATTTTGTTGTATCAATCTAAAATGAGTCATATTTCATAAAAAAAATGGCATTTTATTATGACCTAAGATGCATGATGGTCCTGTCTAAATGCATGAAAGTGAAAAGAAAAATAAAATGAAAATAAAATAAAAATGAATGCAATGCAGACTCCCCCCACACTAGAACTAAACAGTGTCCACGCTATAACGTTTCCTAAATTTGAAAGATCATACCCGAAGGTGAATGAGTTGCAAAATTATTTGTAAAATGAAATGAAGTTTAGCTACTATATATGAATGCCAATCTTATGCAAAGTGAAATCTACAATGATGATAAATGTTCTGTGATGAATGATGCTTCCTTTTTCCCCCACACTTGCCTCTATTGAAAATGATGCACAATGATTTCTTATTTGATTTATGAGGTGCAACAGGCGTGTTAATGAATTCTGAAATGAAGATCTTTCTTATAAAAATTGTGTCATGCCAATGATTTATACAATTCAGATGCAAATTATCCCGTAAAATTTTCAAATGTTTTTCTTCTTGGTCCTCGGTAAGATCAGAGGCCAAGATTAAGGGAAAATTTTCTATAGAGTCCACGTAAACATACTCAAGGTCTTGTGGCAGGGGTTTGAGGTCTAACTTAGGAAGTTCTTGTGTGCTAACATTGGTCAACATTCCTTGGTTAGATTCAAATAACGAGGGTTTCGAGTCAAGTAGTTCATTTAATTCAGAAATGTATTCGAACTCATCAAAATCGGATTTGAAATGATCAAGACGCATTTTCAAGGCTTCAGAAGTGTCATTAGAGGTTTCATCAATTGTTGTTTCAATCATGTCAAATTCATCAATCTCAAAATTAGAAGAATATTGGTGGTTAAAACTTTTCTCATTCATCGTTATTAAATATGGAATTTCAAAACTTATTTTTAACACAAGCAGCTATTATTACAAAATAAATAACGTACTCAAATATATTTTATTAGTTGATTATCTCTACTTGAAGGGGGAAGAGGGTCTTATGGCCGTTCACGTATAGTATAAATACTAAGAGATACGACCAATGTTTTACGGGTAGTATGCAACCTCTTTTGCTAGAAGTTCAATAAATTGAACTAATATGTATCCGCGATCAAACCCTTAAGAGAATCAATTTCATAAAATACACTCTAGTAGTTAAATATTTTGAAAATAAAATCAGGTTTTGCAATGTCTGATCAAGTTTTATTATTGAAAAACGATGAGAATGATAACAGTAGTAATGGAAACTTCAGCCAACCACAACAATCAGATAATAATAACTGCAGAAAATTAAAATATTGTACAAGCAAGCCGCTATCACTGCAGAATTTTTTACCAACAATGTCTAATTTTTCTTCGCAGCAAAGCACCTGTAGAGTTCAGAGAATTTTACAGTGGGTGTATAGCAGTCCGTCTAAAGCAGTTTGAATAGCTTGAACCCTTTCTTGTTTAATGCTTTATTTTCTATTTGCAATCGCACGATCTCTAGATTGTTGTCTGATCTCTTTTCTCACTTTGATCCTTTTTTTTCCTTTTTGGAATTAATAAAACAAGTAAAAGAAAAAAAAGGAAGGAAAAAAAACTAAATTGGAAGAAATGAAAAATCAGACTAACAAACGGACTAGGCTAAAAAATATAAACGAGTAAAACCAACTCAAAAAACAAATAGGAGGGCCTAAAAACAATAGAACAAGGCCCAAATACAATGCGCATACAATAATTAGAGCACTACAAGAAACATAACCTACGCCCGCACCTTTTTTTTTTCTTTTTTCAAACAACTCGTGCACAAAAAAAAAAAAAATTAATGGTAACAAATTGCCTAATTCTGGAAACAGCCAAACCCCCACAAATATCACGCACGCCTCCTCTTCTTTCTGTTTCTCCAACAAAGCAAAAAAAAAAAATTGACCGAACAAAATCACGACAGGAAAAAAAAAACAGCAGAAATCTTCAATCCGGATCAAGTTCGAGCTTGGAATTGGGGCGGATTGTTTGAATTGGGATTTTGTGTTCTTGGAGTCGATTTCAGGGAACATAATCGGATGTGAATTTTGATGATGGAGAAATTGATGGAGCTCTGAGTAGTGATGTTTGTGCGTGGTCTGAACAATTGTGGTATTGAGTAATGTTATGTGGTGATTGATTGATTGATGGTGGGGTGAACGTTTGGTTAAAGTGGACGTTTGAGGATGAAGTCAGTTTGTATGTGGAGGAGAACGGTGGAATTGCAGTACGGTTTTGTTGAGGAGATGCTAGTTTGTTGTTTGTGAATGGTAGACTGGAGATGTGGTTTGTCTGGATTGTACCTTCTGGTGATGGGAGTTGGTTGCGTGAATTGAGATGGAGGATGGAGATGGTCAGGAATGGTGGAGGTGATGTATGAGAAGAAAAAAAAAAATACGGCAGAAGAAATATGAAGCAGACAAATATGTAGAAAGTAGAGATATGAAGAAAGAAAGGAATGGTGGATCGTTTGCTATATTATAGTGGTGTGCAGAGAACTTTAGGCAAAAGAAACACTAGAAAGGAAATAAAAGAAGAAAAGGAAAACAATAAATTTTATTTTTAAGAAGGAAGAGAATGTAAAAGATTGGGAAGAAAGTAGAAATATGGAAGGTAATAAAGGAAAACTAAAAGGTTTTTTTATGGAAGAGAGAGAAAAGTTGTAGAATTGAAATAAAAAAATAAAAAAAAGGAAATAAAATCAAGAAGGGAAACAAGGCAAGAAAGGGAAAGCGAAACAAATAAATATTTGCAAAATTTGCATAAGGCAAGAATGAGTGGAGGAGGATTTTTCAATTGAACTTTGTATGGCGGATGTATTTTGAAGTATTGGTGATGGAGAAATATGAAGAATAAAGGATAAATATGAAGAGAGAAAAAAAAAAGAATTAAAGCAATGGAAATGTACAAAAGAAAGAAAATTTAGATTTTTTTTATAGAGAAAATAGAAAAGAAGCAAATGAAAAAAAATGGAAAGAGAGATTAGAGGAAGTGAGAGAGAGTTGTAATTGGAAAACAATCAGTATATAAAAAAAATGTAAGTTTTTTTTTCTTATCTAGAAAATTATAGTATTAACTTGTAATACCAAATCAACTAATTAAGAGATTTCTTTTTTTTTTTTAAAGGAAAGAAAACTAAAGCAATAAATTAAAAATAAAAACTAACACGAATCAGAAACTAAATAAATAATAAAATTTAATCGTTACCTCCCCGGCAACGGCGCCAAAAACTTGATCGACGCTAAAAAAAGCGCGATATTGTAATAAATTCTGCAAGCGTACAGGTGTGTAGTATGCAGGTCGAACACAGGGAGGATAAATTAAAATTTGTTATTTATATATTCCTTGGGCGAGTTAGACAAAATTGGAGGGTGATTAAAATTGAAATTGCAAATTGGTTCAAAACAAAACTAATTGAATCAACGACCAAATTACAATTATCAATAAAACAAATTAAAACTGCGATTGAATTCACAACAGATTCGAATCTAATCGAATCTATAATCAATTCAATGATTAGGAAATAAACAGATTGCTGGAAATAGACTTGCAAAATAGAAATAAATTAACAGGAAAATAAAATTGCAATAACAATTGTGTTCTAGCAAATCTAATTAACTAGACAACACCACTTATCATGAGAATAAAAATGCAGAAAAGAGAAAATAGAGAAAACTTTGTTGATTTCCCGGA
This sequence comes from Allium sativum, assembly GCA_030737875.1. Taxonomy (NCBI): domain Eukaryota; kingdom Viridiplantae; phylum Streptophyta; class Magnoliopsida; order Asparagales; family Amaryllidaceae; genus Allium; species Allium sativum. Next base: position 490,311,409 of record CM060913.1, read on the forward strand.
TCCTTTTTACCATGAGAGTACAACGGTATTTATAAGATAAAATGCCAACCTCAAACCTTAGTCCAATATATGCATATATGGCCCTCTTAATAGCAATTATTTCTCTTATATTAATCAGCAATTATTCCTCTAATTAGCAATTATTTCTCCTATATTAATCGGCACTTATTCCTCCAATCAGCAATTATTCCTCCCATCAGCAATTATTCTTCCCATCAGCAATTATTCTTCCCATATCTTCCTTGTTTGACATGTGATTAATTGAAGGGAGATAAGATCGCATGTAATTAATTCTTCCAAACAGGACGTTTATTAGATTCTAAAGAATACATAGGATAAAATATTCAAAATTGGTCTTCTTCTTATGTAATATCTTTGCTTCTCGGGGTGCATGAGAATTGATGAACAAAATGTGAAAATATATGAAAATACCCAATGTAAAATTTATTTATTTACAATAAAGATAAATTATAAGCATAAAAAATTAACACTTTTACATGTTAATCAAGGTGCTGCTCCTTCTCTTTTGTTTTACGCTTCTTGTTTGTTTTTTTCTTTTCAAAAGGACCGACAATTGGATTCCAGAAAAATGGTGCGGAGTACAAGCGTGAAGAAGGGAATGCAGAGGAGCAGGAAGTATGGTCACGCGAGAAGAAGAAGACCCCTTTTTATTTCTGCCGTGACAATATTTTATTTAAAATTTGCGTTGGATTCTATGCACCATAGATTTCGAAATATTTGTTCACTGTTTCAGAATCTCGCAATTGTCAGGGAAAGATTTTGAAATCCCTATACAGTGATATTCAAATATTTGCAGCTGACAGAAGAGATATCCTTGTTGCTACCATATTTTTAGGAAAGAGTAAAATATCAGATTTGATAGCACATGAATGAACGATTCAATGATAGTATGGACCTTGTTATTTTTGTTAAGTGTTAATTTTTACTGAACATGTCCTACCGTTATCTTACGGTCTAAATTGGCGTTCACACTGTAAATTTTCTATCGTTACTACATGGTCCAAATTTGCGTTAACTAATTATTTTCTTTCTTATTTGGCTAACACATTTTAATGAAATTAAATTTAATTTCTCTCCTTTTTCCTTTAATTTATTATTTTATTTATTTTTACTTATTCTTTGTTCGCATATACATGAACAGACAACGTAGAGAACGTGCGAACGGTAAATTGTTTTACGCACATTTCAACCATGAGCACTATGATTTAAATTTTATTGACAAGAAATATTCATCCACTGTTAAATTTAGAATAAAAATATTTTTTTTTCAATACTAACGTCATTAATTCATTCTATTTTTATTTCTTCTTTTAAAATTTAAAAATCATTAATACATCATTATTAGTTATATACATGGTCATGAACGAACAATGCAATGAACACTAAACTGGTCTACGCATATTTACATATATATTTGTGAACGCGCACTACGTATGAACAACACTAACATTTATTTAGCGAAAAATGTTGAACTTATCTGAATTAAATTTTAGATATTTAATTAACATGAAAATTTTATTTCCAATATTAAAACTATTAGTTCATTTCATTTTTTCTTTCTTTTTTTTCTTTATTAACTATATTACAATTGGTACCTTCTTGACATAAGTTCAAACTTAGCAATTTATTCCAAACAAAATGAATCATCATTTATGTTATGCTTTACTTTTATTTTGAAATCAATATTGGTCAATGATAACAATTTCTTTCTAAACTAAATAAGATAACATCCAACGTTAGATTTCCAAATTTATGTATAATTTAAAGTTGATTAGTAAAGTAAAAGTCTTTGCTAGCCAAACGCTTATGTATATAGCGTATTCTAATTCCGTTCAAGATAAATAACGGTCCACTTTCTAAATTAGATCTCAAGTATAATGATAGTTTTCTTTTATAAACCACATTACAAGAATAATATAAATAAATCAAAAATGGTAATAACTCTTATTTCAATAGTGTTTGTATTTTAACCAACAAAGGCATTAACTTTAAGGATTCAAATTGGTTAAAAATGCAAATCTCACTTCGAAATGACCGTAAATCAACGGAAATGGTTTATGTATATTGTTCAAAATAGATAAAGTTACAAATATAAATGTTTATTCTTAGTCAAATCTTGATTTAAAATATGTTGAAATTACTAGTTCATTACAAGAAGCCATCAGAATCATCCACGTCAGAGAAGCTTTCAGATCCTCGGGTGGGTCGACCCCCCTTCGAGTTGGTCAACCCTCCTTCAAGGGTGTCGACCCCTAGGTCGACCCCCATGAGCGTGGGTCGACCCAGTCGGGCCTCGGATCGTCCTCAAACGGTCGGCCCTTCCTTGATTTGCTCGTCGGATTTCTGGTTTTGCTGATTTTTGAATATTTTTGAATTTATATGTATATATATCTTCCTTATATGTATACAAACTTTAAACCTTATTAACTTCTTCATACGATGTCCGATTTACGCAAATCAGGTGTCTATCTTGACCAGAATTTCGAGACAGACGCAATGACACAGTCCGTTTTACTTAATTCTGAATATTAAATTAAGTTTTCCTTAATTCATTGTTAATAGTGTATTTCACATTGATTATTCTTTGATTCATCATCTTAAGCGTCGTTAAAATTTCAAGGTGTTACATTCTCCCCTACTCAAAGGATTTCGTCCCCGAAATCTCTAGATTAAGAAGAACGTATATCCTAACATCCAACAATCATACATCCGTCTAGCAATTACAGGTATCCATTGTCCTTAAGGAATTTCTAATGCTTTTATGAACATACACAATAGTGTGTGTATATATCTGTAAACTAATGCGAAAGATTAGGCGGTCTACTGATTTAGTTGACCTCCTTAATGCAATGCATGTTTGTGCCATGCAACCAAAATGTATGCAAATCATCCTAGTATAACATGTAAACTCTATATGTGTGCACAATCATCCATCCAAATGCAACATCAATGCAACGATGCACCCATTCTCATCCATAAAATTTAAAATGTACACACAATAATATGCAATATGTAAGTGACTCAGCCGATCTAGTGCCTATTGTGTGTGTATATGCATCCACGAGCAACCACCAACAAACATTTGCATCCATCAAACATAACATGTTTCAAACACTTTTCATTAGTTTTTTTTCTACCTAAAGACTCGATTGATAGGAGATTTTCAAACGATAGATACGAGTATTTCGTAGCTTGGGAAAAGAAGTTAAGAATATATTCTCAAAAAGGAAAGGATATGAAGCGCGAATCTTGTCTTCAACCTCCCAAGTAGCGTTCTTGCGGCCCTTTCCCCCATTGCACTCTTACTATCTTCACTTCTTTGTTGCATAATTTCTTAACCTCCGATCCAAGTATGCAAGTCGGAACTCGTCCTATCATTGCTTCCTTCTCTACTTTCACTTCTTCTCGCAAGTTTGGCTTCATTACCTCGAACTTTATACATTTTTTCGCTGCTTAGATGAATAGTCATCTTAGAATGATGGGCATCCTAAAGGACTATCTTCAATAGGTTTCCTATCCCGATATGACTCACCTATCAAACCTCTTCTCAAGTAGCTCCCCTACTTGCTTATCAAGTTCCCTCTTTTCTTTTAAGAGTCACATGTCGCAAATCATCGATAGATATATTAAGAGGTTCTAGGAGACTAAGCATGACAGACTCCTTTGGGGCCATAAAAAATCTCGAGAGTCTTTCTATGGAAAGTCAGAAGTCTAATGACCCTCCTCTCGCAATCTAGAATGGCTCCATATATGGTTAACCCATCCATCCTAGAATCAAATCGTATCTTGTGAAATCAAGAGTATATGTGTCGCAATCAAACTCACAAATCATCGATAAATGAGTCGTACCTCCAATGGGGTTTGAGGCAATAACGGGATCCAAAACCATACAAGTATCTAGGTGCAGAGACTCAACTAAAGAATCAGATATAAAAGAATGCGAAGCGCCAGAAAAAGAATCCTAACTGGATGATCAGAAATAGAAATCAATCCTTCAACGGAAACTTTCCAACCCTTATCCTGTCCACCAGCTATGAGAGCATTAGCTTGCTCCCTAGAAGTTCCTGCCTTCTGGCCTTGTCCTTGTATCTTTGGGCACTCCTTAATAAGGTGTCCTGCCTTACTAAAGTGGTAACAACGCCTTTCTTCTTTCTACAATCCTTTTTCAAATGACCCACCGTTCCGAAGTTATGGTAATTTCTCATTTCTTCTTTCATCTATATTTCTTTCTTAAGCCATCATTTTCTTTCATCTTTGGGTTGTGCTCCTTAGCCCCAACTCGCTTATTCTCCTTTCTGCCATATGCTAACTAGTCCCTTGAAAGCTGCCTCCATCGCACGGAAATTCTTACGAGGCTTGAAGGAAAATAAGCCGTAGGTGAAACTACTGCGACTACAGATGGAGATTGGGAATTTCTTTGCCCTTCGACATGTACCGTAGTTTTAACATGCCTACGGAACCATGCCGAAATAGGGATACCCTTTCGGGAAGAAACAGTTCCCCGAACAAAAAGGAAAAGGAATCAAGCATATAACCGAGAAGATATTTAAGGCTTTGAGAAATATGCTTTTCAAAAACAGACTTTTTATTTTAAAATACTTTGTTTTTGAGACATTTTTGAAAACCATTTTCAAAGTACTTTATCCGATCCTAGAACTATATGCTCTGATACCAAATGTGAGACACCACGTCCGTTAATGTCACTATATAAAGAATGCATTAAGTTTCATGAAGTGTTATCGGTAAATATGAAAATAATATCACAAGACATGCATGTAAAATAGCAGCGGAATTAAAAACTTTAGAAAAAACTTTATTTAAATCAAAACATCATGGTTCCAAATATTGAGTTTACATCATAAGTAACTAAATACATTAATAATCAGTCTTGCCAAAAAATATCAGAGTACAAAAGCATAAAACCATATTTCCTTGTGAAGCAATAAGAGAGTTGACCAGAATTCAAAACGATACATCTATATCCAAAATCCAAACCGAGCTGAAAGAATCCAAATCAACTCTAAGCACTTCCACCTTGAGAACCGGGGAGGGGAGAAACAGAAGAGAGAGAAGAGGAAACAAAAAGGGTCAGACATAAAGTCTGGCGATTCCAGTTACTTTTAAATATAAATAAATAAAAGTATCATGGTAGGTATATATAAAACTGGAAGAACAAGATAACAGTAACAATAACAAGTGTGAACTGGGCAAGATAAGATGAATGGGAAATATTGCGCTTCTTAAATACATTTCTCTACACCGCGCAGATACTAGTATATCAGAAGTAGAATGATCCCTACTAATGTCGTTCCATTACATTTTCTTGATTATTAGGTTACTTGGGTTAATAACACTCAAGACTTATACGTGCATCGAACCCCATTTACTTTCCCATGGATTCACCTAATACAATATATGTAGTTATCTCTCAATATTGAGATACACCCCATGGTACCCCACTCGCACGGTCTCCACCGTAATGAACGCAGTTCCTCATCCTACGTCGAAGTGATGTATGGATCCCTATATAAAATGTTACGTTCCGCATATATCTATCATTACTATGCTACGTAAGCGTATGGATTGGCACCATCGATCGAATCAGATTCCTTATCGGAATAATGCCCTCAAGTCTACGATACACCACCCTGAGCAGATATGCATGTATCTAGAGTGTCCCACGTATGTACTGTAATTGTAGCTCTATGCCTCAATCGCACGTCCTCTAATGTGCACCGAGTTCCGTGGCAGGGCTAAACAAGAAACACGGAATTCGGCCGGGAGCTTTTCCATACCTGTACAGACCGCCTTTAAGTGCCTCCAAATACATATATTCCTCGATCCTGTTTTCCATGGTGGCTATGCCCCCACCTCGACCCCTCCCTCAGCTAGTAAAGACTATAAGAGCTAAGCGACCGCCCCTAATACAACTAATCTAAACATTCATGTGGCATCTACCCTCAACCTCGTACCTCGATAGTGAAAGGTGAAATGATATCTTAGGTTTAGCTCTTAGTCTTTTCGCATCCCACTGGCTATCGATGACGGATATCCAACGGTCTACTATCCTTGTTGGTTGTGACCCTCTCTACCTCATATATCTTGGAGCAAGAATATTCTTTTACACACTTGCCTTACCTCTCCCAGTTCCCATTTAACTTGGTTATTCACATTCATATTGAATTCTTATTCCAATTTACCAAGTTTCTTGTGCTTATTAATTTCAATTATATAACTTAATCCATTTAAGTTTATTAATAAGCCCACACCATGTTATTCTCCAGATTGTGGCCCAAGGTCTGTAATCCACAATCTATTTCATATTCTTGCTTGGTTACATCATTACAATAACATGTTCTCCTTAATATGTTATTAAGTATATCTCAATTCACATGTTTCCTAATTAACATGTCACTTACCATTTATGATTAAATATAACTAATTTATTTTACAAGTTTTCCTCATTCTTTCTCATTTAATCATAAGTTCAATTTACACCGTCACTACAACTTATCATTGTTTACTTAGTAGATTATTACGCATATCTAATTCTATCATTTCTACAAGTTATGCTTACCCTACAAGGTGTCTTTAATTACATAACTTTATTATATTTTCCACCGGTTATGTATACCACTAGGTGATTTTAATTACATAACCATATTGGGTTAAGTTCGTGGGCCTATATGTAAATATTACCTACCCCCTCTATTTTTCTTAACCCACCCACTACCTATCCAATTTTACTTAACCCTAACTTAAGTTCATAATCGTACAATCCTTATGGATTAAATTAGGTTAGGTAGTCCAATTCATTACCATGTCCAATTATGGTTATAATGGGCTAGACCTCCCCATTAGGCCTACAATTCGTGGATGCTGGATATGTCGGTCGGGTCTGGGCAGTCTTATTCCACAATTGGGTCTAACCTCATGTCTTAACCCGATGCACAGTTAGGCCTCTCACATTAGGTTCAACACTAATGGCTGCTGGATATGTCGGTCGGGTCCGGGTAGACTTCCACCACTAATGCAACCTAACCTCACATCATAAGTGCAATTACAGTTCCTAATTGTAATTACTAGACATTCCATTTTTATCCAAATCTACCTATGTCATTATAGGTGATTATTTCTCTTTTTCCCCATATTTAATTGTATGCCCAATTCACTATTCAAATCATAGACTTTTACACCCTTTTTTCAATTCACCTTTTAATTATGCACCATATGCTTTTTTCACAAGTTATAAGTCAAGGCATATACATACATACATACATACATATATATATATATATATATATATATATATATATATATATATATATATGCTATGCACAAACCCAAATATACATATTTTCCAATTTATGTCCCTAATCCATATTCACCCATTTCAGTATAAGTTATGCCTGAATCCATGTTCGCATATTTTCCAATGTATGCCTAAAATTCATATTCAAATACGTCCCAATTTATTTCCCAAATCAGTACTTACTCATGTCCCAATTTATGCTCAAATTATATTTTCCAACATATGCCTAAATTCATATTATCCAACAAAACATATGCCCCCAAACCCATATTCGTATATTTCCAAATTTAGATCCATATTTTCCAATATCAATTAAGCCCCAAATTATGTCTTTCCCCATTATCACCAATTTCGCACGTTTGCATTTTTCAGCGTTAGGCCAAGGCCCGAAGCTAGCCTGGCTATATAAAAATAAAAAGGGAAAAGAGGGAGAGAAGAGAATAGAGAACATGCATAATAACCAATCAATAATAAACTGATAGAAATAGACATAAACTGAATAGGCATATGATGACAAGATTTAACATGGCGGCGGTATGAACGTATAAAAGCAGATCTGATAGTTATGTCATAATAAAACTGATAAGGCACCGATTTATGATCCATTTTTTACATACATATCAAGATTATTATTTAAATATTTTGATCTAAAAATAACATGAACTCACAATGAATAGATCTAAGGAAATGGATCCAAATTACTGCTAAGAACATGTTGAATAAGTTGTTGTTTCCATCGCTGAATTTGTTGTAGCAATCTTCGAATATGTATAATCTTCTTTGAATTGATTTAGAAGAAGAAAGACCATTTTAATTTTCGTTGCAGGAGAGCTTCGCCGTCAGCATTATTTTTAGATGAATAAAACATAGGTCTAGGGTCTTTTATATAGGAGTAGCGGAACAACCAAGACCTTCGGATTGGACCAGAAGCCATCAAAATCGTCCACGTCAGAGAAGCTTCTAGTTCCCCGGGTGGGTCGACCCCTCTTCAGGTGGGTCGACCCCCCTTCAGGGGTGTCGACCCCTAGGTCGACCCCTAAGAGCCTGGGTCGACCCATAGGTCAACCCAGCCGTGTCTCGGGTCGACCTCAACGGTCGTCCCTTCCTTGATTTGCGGGCGGGATTTCTGGTTTTGATGATTTTTGAATATTTTTGAATTTACATGTATATATATCTTCCTTATATGCATACAAACTTCAAACCTCAATAACTTCTTCATACGGTGTCCGATTTATGCAAACCAGGTGTCTATCTTGACCAGAATTTCGAGACAGATGCAATGACACAGTCCGTTTTACTTAATTCTGAATATTAAATTAAGTTTTTCTTAATTCATTATTAATAGTGTATTTCACACCGATTATTCTTTAATTCATCATCTTAAGCGTCGTTAAAATTCTGGGGTGTTACATTCAGTGTACTCCTTCTTATGTCCTGGTGGTTACTCCATAAATAATTATACTTAAAGTATACCATTGAGGAAAGCATTGTTGATATCCAACTGCCTGATGCTCCACTTTTTGTGCAGAGCTATAGTTAAGATGACTTTGATAGTTGTTGGTCTGACTACTAGAGAGAAAGTCTCGTTGAAGTCAAACCCATGTTATTGAGAGAACCCCCTGACCATTAGCCTTGATTTATATTTCTGAACACTTCCATCAGCATTTCTCTTTAGTTTAAAAGTCCATTTTCACCCTACTACATTTTTACGCATTGATAGAGCAACTAGACTCCTCTGTTATTTGATGAGAGCCTTGAATTCCTCATCCATAGCAGATTTCCATTTGACATTTTGACTAGCCTACTGATAATTGCATGGAGCTTCATAATCTAGAACGATGTTGAGAACTCTTGGTTTAAAGATTCCACACTATTCCCTTGTCATCATAGGATGAGTAGTTTGACCGATTTGATGAGGAGTTAGTTGACCAGTTTGTTGTAGACCTAATGATCAGAATCAACACTGTCCTCGTTAGCTAAATTGTTTTCATTGCCATTTTGAGATTGAACATTGCCACCTTTAGTGTCATACTAAAGGGTAGAGTGAGGGACATTTCCCCTGAGTGGTTCAAACCTACTGTGCTTACTTTCTTCTCTAGAAAGTTGAGCCTTTGAGTCACGCAAATAGTTCTAACTTTGCATATTAAAGGTATAAAAACTACAAACTGGTATAAGAGGTAAAGAAAATTTAGCATTATAAATCTATTGGTTGTTTTTAGCTTTTCCTTCTTAAGTAAGAATACTTGTTCATTGAAAATCACATGACTAGATATAAAAGTTATACCATTGCTATCTTGACACTTGTAGCCTTTTATGTTGTTGGAATAGCTTATAAATGTACATGATGATGATCTAAAATCTAATTTGTGTGACTTGTACATTTGTAGACAAGTAAAACATAAGCAGCCAAACATTTTAAGACTCTTGTAGTCTGGTTTATGTTTAAATAAAACTTCGTTGGGATTTTGTTTTGCAGAACTTTGATGGGTAATTTGTTGAAGAGAAAAACCACTATGACAAAGGCATCTGGCCAGAATTTAAGAGGCGTGGATGTCTATGCAAGCAGGGTAACCCAGTTTCTATGATATGTCTGTGTTTTATTTCGATTAAACCATTTTTTCCAAATGTGTAAGGACAAGTTACCCTATGTAAAATGCCTTTTTCTTGAAAATAGAATTTGAGGGGTTTAAATTCTGTTCCCTTTTCAGTTTGCATAGCCTTAAGATTACACCCAGTTTGTTTTTCTACAAACTTTATAAATTGTAACACAACACTAGGTGTTTCAGATGATTTCTCAAGAAGAATATCCAAACAAATCTAGAGTAGGCATCAATAAATGACACATAGTATTTGAAGCCATAATCAGTATTGATTGGTGCTGGACCCATAGGTCTACTCCCACTTACTATAAGGCAGTGTGAAATTTAGTGTCAGAAGTTTTAAAATGAATTTCATGACTTTTACCTAACTGGCAAACAAGTTCAAATGCTAAAACTAGATGATTTGTCAACATATAATTTATTAGTACTGAAAATTATTCTTACAACATCAACACTTAGATGCCAAAATATGGCATGCCAGTGATCAACATAATTAACACTAGTCCTTTTCTCAGAAATATCTGACACATAGCAACATGAACTATCATTATTCGGTTCTCTTCGTTTATTTGTAGTGAACTTTTACAGCCCCTTGTGTGCCTTGCCCTGCAGTAAAATAATCTTTGTCAGTATGTATCTGATAAGACAACATTTAGGGTAAAATTCGAAAAAAAAAACATTGTTATCATGAGCAAGCAAAGAAACACTGATAAGATTTTTTTGATTTGAGGAACACACAAAATATTGTTTAAGTAAAATTTTCTATTACCTTGTATATAAGCTTTCCCAGTATTAGTGATATTTGTGGTGTGACCATTACCCATTTGTATGCATCGCTTACCATTGTAGTCTTTGTTCCCAAGATTTAAGTTACTCAAATTGCTAGTTACATGATTTTTGGCACTTGAATTAGGAAACCATTATATCTTCTAACTTTGCTAAGTCATCACTTCATGAATGATTGGTCTGGTTTCTTGGTTCTTGATGCACATTTGTCAGGTTGGCACTTATATTACCATTCTTTTGACTGCCTTGAGTAGAGTTATAACTGGAATCGAAACGAAAGTAGTACCTATTTGCAGAGTGGCCAAACTTTTCGCATATCTAATACCTTGGCCTATTGTTAGGGTTACCCCACCTTCCTCCTCTTCCACGTTGACTTCTATTTGAAAATCCACCTCTTTGAGAGTTGCCTGACCTTTCTAAATTTTTTCCCCTTGTATGTTGAGATGTAATTTACTAACAAGACAATTACTGTAATTTTCTTGCGATCAGGTCTTTCTTCGAGTGCAAGAAGGGTAGAGTGTACGTAGGAAATGGAGGGTGTGGGGTCCATTGATGAAATGATGGCCACCACAGCCTCATAATCTTCATCCAGACCATTCAATATATGCACTATCTATTCAAAATCTGAAATAATCTGACCAGCTGAGGCAAGTAAGTCACAAATATTTTTTTACTTTAGTGAGATATCCTTCATCAGCATGCTTTCTTTCTTTATACTATGAAGTTGTTTTCTATACTGCATAACTTTGGCAGAGGACTGCAGGCTGAAAACATTTTGCACTATATTTCATGTTTCAAAAGAAGTCTTGCAACCAATAAGTTAAGGTACTATACTTGAATTAATGGATGAAAAATCCATGAGCATAAAAGTCTGCCTTGCCTCTTGTATATAGTATATTGTTTGTTCACAGTTGTGTTGCCTTAACTGTTAGTAGTAAACTATCATGGAATAAGTTTTGTTCCATTGATATTCATGATCAAGTCCATAACTTCAATAGCAGTCTCGATCTGAAATTTCCATAAAAGATAATTGGTTTCATCAAGTTGTATGTGTATCAACTGATTTTGGGGGCTGACTATTATTTTGGATAAATTTTTAGGTTGGTTTGGCTGAGTTAGATTGGGAACTTCTTGATGTCATAGAGTTGTTATCTTCTGCCATGGTTTCAGACAGATATAATCATTACCAGCTGCTGAAATACAAGAAACTGATCGAAGGAGGAAAAGCTGACACGAAGAAGTGTCAAGAAACTGCACAGTTGAGTAAGGAGAGCAGCAAGTATCGAATGATGCAATGCTGATGATACTAGCGAGGCTTGATGATCAACTCAATGAGAAAACAGTATCAGAAAAAGAACGGCAAGGATAAAAAAACATACACAGACAAAATCAGATGAAGAGTAAAATACTTTGATGATCTGCCGTCAGTCGCAACCCCCATCAGATGATGAAACTTCTCTGATGTTGGGTAGGATGACAGCTGTGTCGTTAGACGATTTGCTCTGATAGCATATTGAAGGTTTGAGATAAAATGATGTTGTAAAGAAAGTATAAAATGTTGTATTATTATCTCTGTAATGATACAGTGGTGTGACTAATGTATATATAGCTACGAAACATAACGTTAAGTGTTGTAATTTATATAACATGCATACAGGCCCAATTACAATACACAGAGAGTACATCAGATAATTGGTTGGTATTCTAACGAATGCGATGACATACATACTTACATACATACATACATACATACATATATATATATATATATATATATATATATATATATATATATATATAAGTAAGTAAGTAATTGTCTTGAAATCACAAACTTTTGATCAAGACCGTGAAGTACCAAAAATACCTTTAGATAAAAATAAAAATAAAATTGAAATCCTAAAAATTTGTTTGTTTGACCTTTTCAACCACAAATTGGATAAAACATAATTGTTTGATTTATTCAGCGCTCTTTTTAACAAACCATCAACTTTTAAAAAATTAAATTCTAAAAATTTGTTCGTTTAATCTTTTTCAACCATAAGTTGTAGTCGCGAAAACATAATTGTTTGACATATTCAACATCTTTTTTAAGCAAACCATCCATTAAAAAAAAATCACATACGTAACCGTTGAAAGATTCAAACTTTATTGCACAATATTTGCAATGTCTATTTGTTCAAACTTTTAACTTTTTTGAATTTGCTAATACTGTTTAATATTTCTGCTTCCTTTTATAGTTTATACATTATGCAGTATTCATACAGTTCACGTTCAAGCAAATGTAAAATCATTATGTTTCAAAAACAACAATCCACGTGTGGAGCGCGCTCCACGTACCGTTACGCTCGCGTGTCTGTATGTTTCTCATCATTATTGGTATTTTTTTGTATTTTCTAGTGTAGGTTGAAAGCACAAATCTCAAATTGCAAAACAAAAAACAAACCTGTATTTAACTTTTTTAATATGATCATTATGTACGTCTAAGATATTAGAATCCATATCTCCAAAATTCATAACTCAATGGAAATATCTTTGCACATGGAAAAGTGGCTATTGTCAAATGCAAAACAGTTTTGAATTTTGATAGCATATATAATATCAAATCAACCTTCACATTGAAATAAAAAGGGTGTTCAACTTTTGGAGAGGTCGATAACGAACCGTGTACATTGCACCTAGTAAAGTAGTGAAGGATATGGAAAGTCTTCAACTTGGGTGAAGCTGAATTGACAACGAATGAAGTTATTTCTGAATTTTTGTCTCCTATTTTTGCATACCGTCCATTCTCCACTCTACCCTTAGCCAAATAAAAGGCAAACACAACCTGCTTTAGCTCGCACTCAACTCTTAAAAGCGTGTTCTTGATCAAAAGCTGTACTACTCTCAATATATAAGTTTATACGTTTAAAATTATGATATCACATATTTAATTGCTGTCTAAATCTCACCAAAAATAAGGAATCTGTTGCTTTCGAATTAGCAATCATATGCTACTGGCTTATTCTCACCATCAATGTATGCATGCTGTATTATTTTGTATATATTAATCACCATCACTATCATTTGTTTTAGGTTAATGGCTGAATATTAAACTGTTTTTAAGCAATATTTTCAGCACCTGAAGACCTGAAGTTATAACATATTGATCATGCATAAAATCAGTATATTCTACTTAGTAGTATATAATTTCTTAACCAAATGGAGTAAATGTTATAACATATTGATCATGCATGATTATAATCATCATTGGTTAATCATTGAAGTTAAACACATAAACACAAGGTGTCTTCCTGCGACTAAACTTTAGAAGCTTCTATAATTTTTGGAAACAATATCTAGGTCATTGTGGAGAAAGAAATTAAAGCAAAACAAAAGGGGTTTCCATGTAATTGAGATCCCGTACCTATTCTTATCTTATCCGCATTTAATTCTCACTGCGCTTACGCAAGATGTCTAGTAATTTTCACATTGGCTCGCATTTATATTTCTGTACAATGCAGCATGCACCATGTCATGTTACTATATATGTGTACATTATTTAGTCATTAATTTCATGCCCACTGTTTACCATACAACGCGTACAATGGTCAGCTCAATATTAAGTTTCAACACATAATTTTTCCTCATTGTAATTTGTCCATCCTTTGGTAGTTGCTGCTTGCTACTGCTATGGTACCTGAAAATACACTTGTTCAGTTGTATGTATATGTATGTATGTATGTATATATATATGTAAATGTATATGTATGTATGTATGTTTGCATTTGTATTCCAAAAGAAGCCATATGGATGGTCCATTTTTTTTCAAGGACAAATTAAAGCAATAAAGGCTGAAAAGATTTATCATAAATGATAAGTATTAAGTGGTTGAATACGGAATCTCTTACTCTTCCAATGATCTGCAACACAAATATATCGTGTACGCTTGTACAACATGACAAAATACATATTAAAAATCTAGCCAGCTATATATGCTGATGAGCAGCCGTTATCTTGAAGAATTCTGATAAGAAATAAAGAGGTGCATGTGGTTTTTGCAGGTGTTGCTTTGTATTTCGATCTCCCAATTTTGTTGTCCATATGCAAATTCAGTGAATATGAACCAATGCTTTCAAAGGTTTCCATATGTGTGGAGTCTGCATCGTTAGGTTCATATCCATGTTCCACTACTGTTTAGCTTTTTTGACAAACATGTATACATATATTGCTGGGATATTCAAAAGCTAGCAATACGTACGTTGTTAAAGTCGCTGTTCGATAACAATACAGGTACTGTAGTATAAATGATTGGAGAGTTTAAGTTATGTTGTTGTAGACGGAATTCCTATATTCTATTAGATATTATTCTTTTGGGTGTTTAATCTGGAAAGGGATTAGTTTAGAATATTCAGATGTAAAATGAACGTACGTACGTGCATGCGTCTCTAAATTATTTGCCTTTTGCATGTTTTCATGTGTTTATTTTAGTAGAAAGGGTAATTAATTAGGAACTTATAATATTATACATTTCTGAACAAACAAACACACCTAGTACTGACACCTTGTCCAAACTAATTAGAACACTTAGACAAACAGCGAATGGTATTGGGTTTGCTTTTCTTGCATAGTGGAATCCACTTGTGATATAGAATATTATATACAATCTAAACTTGTATAACAATTTCAGAAGAAGAAAAAAAGAACAAGCATATTTCTTAGTTAATGAAGTTTGTATTAAAAAAAAAGTCCGCAACAGTAGTAAAACGGTTAAGAACTTTGCGTCATGGTAATAGTGACGTGAGTTCGAAATCCGGATTGGCGTGCTAATAGCTTACCATGTGCATACGCTAAGATCATCCACTTATGTGGTGCTCACGGATCAAGTTGGGTACACTAGGGAGAGTTTTACGACTCTGATCGGTTTCCCTTTTGAACGAATTCAAAAAAAAAAAAAAAGTTTGTATAAAAAGTGTTTATTGGAATATTTGAGAAGATGTATAATGACTTCAATGATTTGACCAATGGTACAGCCATTATATATACGGTTGTACATAGCTAAAATGACAAATGGGCTTTGGTAGAAGTACTGCCCAAACCTAGGAAAAGTTAGGCGGTCCGCATCTCTTCTCTGTAAGTATTCGAGCCGATATCATTTTATCTAAAATATCTTTTACGAAGCATAACAGCTTTCATGACCATGCCTTTATCTAGGGTTTTCTTCCACTCTTCGTCTTCTCTACTCTTCTTACTAATATTTAACTTGTTCCTCAAACATGCAAAAAAATTGTGCGATAGAAGATGTCAACAAGTTGATAAAATGATAAACCATGATTAACTACTAATTTTTCATCTTTTGTTCTTTCTCATACAAAGAAAAAGCCAATTTCGATATGCTTGGTACGAGAATATTGCGTCGCGTTACCTGAGAGTGACACAATGCTTAAATTATCATACCAGATAATTGGTGTTCTAGTGAGGCCAACCCCTAATTCCTCAATTAGGACTTCGATTCAGACGACCACTGCGGTTATATAATTAGCGATGGATCTGTACTCTGCCTCTATACTGGACCTTGAAATGGTCGATCAATGCTACTCTGTGCATCATGATGCTGGGTTGGATCCGGGGTAAATACAATGATTAGATGTAACGACCCACATTTTACGTATCGGATGGTCACAAAATATTTTTAGTTAATTCCCTGAGGGTCAGATCATTATCATATTTTGATATGTTGTTTATGGGGATGTGAGACATATCCATAATTTTTACCAATTTTATTTGTGTCCATTTATCCCCTGACAGTTTTGTACAGGGCATAACTTTTGACTGGGACCAATTCAGGTGCTGAAATCGATTTCATTGAAAAGGAAATGGTGTTGCCAATTTCGTATAAAACGATCACTTTAAAGATTTGGTTCAGCGGTTTGGGAGGAATCGTTGTTTTAGTATTACACAATTTCTGGACATATTAACTAGTCATTGGTGGGCTGATTTTGTGTGGCCCATTAGTAGGCTGGTTGGATGGCTATAAATAGGGGGTTGAGGCAAGGAAAATTGTTTGGTTTCTTCAATTTTCTATTTGGTTGGGGTTTGAGATTCTCTCTGCTCCAATCAAATACTCCATTAATTTCATAGATCTAGATTAGAAGACTGAAGATCAACATCAAAGAAAGGTTGATCGTATCAAAGTGATTGATTCGTAGATCGTTCTTTGCTGTCTGGATTTGTATATCATCGTTTTAAATCTAATTTGTGGATTTGGTGAGTGATAAGCATCTCTCACACAAATTCAATCGAGTACGTGGGTTGTTTGATCATATTTTCATCATTTCAAGTTTTTTTCACCTAGATCTACATCATGATATGTATATTTTCATTCGAATCACCATAAGATCTAATCTAGTAACTTAAATCGGTAAACTTATATGTTAATTCATGTGTTATTGTAAGCTAGATCCATCTATTCGATTCATTTGTTGTTAAATCATAATTTGGTGAACTTTATATTTTTGAATGATGATTAATTGATGTATAAGTGATATTGATGATTGCTTGATTTTGTTGTGGAATGGTTATTTGAGATTGTTCGAGTTTGAATCGAATTGGTTTCGGGATTGGATCGTTTCTTAGTACACAAGACAGGATGGATCGACATCAAATCGAGGGTAGATCGAAGATGGATGACCATGTTGTTGAGGATGGATCGGACGATTGCGTTTTGGCATGGATCGACGCTTATGGGTGTTGGATCGGGGAAGTGCCAAATTCATGGATCGGTCATTGGTTCTAGCAAGAATCAATAAGGTGTAAAAGCATGGATCGACACAGAATTTTCATGGATAAGGCATGCCAAAACTGATGGATTGGGCAAGTTGTTCTACAGCGTTTCTGAAGCGCTGTAGAAGTTATGGATCGGGAACGTTTTCTAGGTGGATCGGGAATGTACGAAAACGTTGGACCGGGCAAGTATTTCCTGATGGATCGGCATGCGCAACTCGGATGGATCAGTTTGCATATGTACATGGATCCGTAGTGTTTCATAAACGCTGTGAATTAGATGGATCGGACAAGAAAATTTAGATGGATCGGTCAAGCAAAAATTTGTGGATCGGGCAAGGATCTGGAGCATAGATCCATGGACCGGGCAAGGTTTTGAATGATGGACCGGGAAACAGCGACAACATTTTATAAATGCTGTGGATGGGGAAAATGAACATTGTGTAATGTTACTCACATCAAAGGCTGAAACGTTGTGAATCGAATATCGACCAAACGATGTATGTTTTTGGTTTGATGATGATCTTGGCTTCGAAGTGAATTCAAGACGGAGTGTTCAAAGTGTTGTAAAGTGTTTTTTGATCGTTGGAATGCAACGAATGTGAAGACGACTCAAAGTTGTGAGTTCTTGGATAATGGTTGCTCGGGACGGGGTTTGAGCTTATGGATAGTCACCGATGATGACGGCTAGATTTATTGAAGGCTGAGAGATTATCGTTGTTGTAGGTTTTAGCGGACTCACAGTAGCAGAATAATAAGGACACCTAAAAGACTAGTGAGACTAGTCGAGTACCATGGGCACTCATGATGGGTCTAGTTTTCTCGGGGAGGCACATGTCGGTGGGACATGCAGTAGTCTGACTAGAACCGGGGTTACCATTAGCCCTTGTCGGATGACAAGATTGGCCAGTCTTACAATTAATGATAGCTTCAAAGTAGGATTGGCGGTGATAGCCAGAGTAATGGACGATGATTGTTTTGCTTATATCGTCTTGTGTAAATTGTCCGACGTCGAAGGAGATATCTATTGGGTGATTGTATGATGTTGGTTTAGGCGTCGGGGCTTGTGCTTAGGGGATGTCGATATCGATTAGGATGGTCTACACTTGATAACTAGTTGCCATGAATATATTGTTTGTTTCTAATTGATTGTTGTAAAGGCTATTACAGTCGGATGTGGAGGAGACGGGTTGGGTTCTTCTGTGATGTGTGGGTAGATTAGTTGAGTGGTCTACCTATTTCTCATATACTTTATTGATGATGTTATA
The DNA here is from genome assembly GCA_030737875.1 of Allium sativum. Taxonomy (NCBI): domain Eukaryota; kingdom Viridiplantae; phylum Streptophyta; class Magnoliopsida; order Asparagales; family Amaryllidaceae; genus Allium; species Allium sativum. The sequence goes on from CM060913.1 coordinate 490,330,155, forward strand.
TAGTAGTTTATTGCTCATTAAGTCCGTCGTTTGACTCAAGGTTTTATGTCTCCCTCTTATTACCTTGGGTTGTTCATTCGTGTGATGAATGGGTAGACTGAGTAGTTGGTGACAAGTAGTAGATCTTGATGAGGACGATGCTTCTGAGCGACAACGAGCAGGAGGCTGATGTATTATTTCCTACTATCTACTATTTGTTGTTTTCCATTGTTATGATATACTCTCTGAGTGGCCTGTAGTGAGGCATTTTGTACAGGCTCTTATAGTGTAATCCAATGTTGTATGGATATTTCATGATGATATGAAAAAGTTTAAGATTCTGCTCGATTCTGCTTCACTATTATTTCCTGTTGTATATGTTCTATTATATTTTATCCTTGCGCTGTGAGTTATATGACAGGTTCTGCGTGTGTTATTCTACCCTAATGATCGTCCATAGCTGCCTGACATGTCTTTCAGTGCATTATTCTCTTTGTCGTGTGCAGGAGTTATGACTGATCATCACATTTGGTATCATAGCCCTGGTAAATCAATTTTAGCCAAAGTTCCAAGACGTAATAACGTATGAGAGACGTATTTGTAGATTTTTGATGGATGTATGCTATATTATAGCGTATAGTATAGTAGCGCTTGAACTCCATTTGCAGTTATTCTCATATGTGGACTAATCATTCTATTTTTCAGATTTAGAATGAGTCGTCAAAGTACAAGATATACAGCTAGGGAGGAGACTGTACCTAGAGGGGAAAATGACAGTTTCAATGATTTGAAAAAAGAAAAGAAAAGAATATAGGTATAACATATACCTACAGTTATTATGGCATCTTCATTCTCTGAGCAATCTTCAAATTTAAAAAAGGCCTATAAAAATTGAATGCAATTCGAATATTGACATAATAACAACCAATAAACAATCAATTTTAACATAATCTTTGTTATGTATATTGGGAGGTCAACCCTTTTTCGTGATATGGGAAATTCCCAAAGCATATCTGGCTTGTTATTCATTAAAGGGAAATAGTTAAAGCTAGTGAAAATCAAATCACTTTAACTTTATTTTACGTTGTTGATATGTATCATATATATTGCAAAAACATTTCTGTTGTTGATTCCTATGTTTATTTCTCATGTATATATATAGCACGAACAACAAAATTGAAACATGAAAGGTTTCTAACCCTGCCAAATATTGTAGTAGCTTTCAATATAGATATGTACACTTACCTTATAACTTTATTTAAAACCAAGTTTCTACAACCGTATGAACTTACCAGTACAAAGGAAGAGAAACTTACCTGTACAAACTTACCTCATATCTTTTTTTTTCTTAAAATCGAGTTCGAAAATGACACTCGAGTCGGCAGAATCTTGCTCTTGGAAATAGAGCATAGAAGAAAAGTCAGGGCGAATGATACAATCCTTCACCTGACCCACTCAAACTCTCCTGATTCGAGAGTGAGTATAAAGATTGGCATGATTGGTACACCATGATTCGAGACCGCCTTAACCACACTCTAACCTGGGCAGTCAACATGAGAGTATAAAAGCACTAAGACCAAGTGCTGAAAGAAGTTGGCTTCCACCCCACAGAAGGATTAGGGGCAAGACTGAAAGCTGAGCCTGAACTCTAACCTGGGAATACGACAAGAGAGTATAAAGGCACTAAGATCAAGTGCCAAAGAAAATTGGCTTCTACCCTACAGAAGGATTGGGGGCAAGACTGAAAGCTGAGCCCGAATTCCCCACAGAAGGATTGGGGGCATTATAATATCGCTATTAATCAATCCCGAACAAGCACTGGCCAAGCAGTTTATTCAAGATTGATTGCGACATACACATGCACATCACACCCCCTTGTTGTTTATTACTTAGTTTACTATTGATTTTTTATTTTAAGAGTTTTTGTTTGTAGTAATATGCTGGATTGAAACCCTTGTTTGATTGTGATGTGATTTATTGTTTATTACTTAGATTAGTAACGTTTTGACCATAAGTATATTTGACTGAAATATATGACAAACTTGCAAATGTATGACATTACAGGAATCTCACTTTATTTACATAATGTCGATTTACACAAGGCTGGACAAAAATGTGAGGGATGCATTTGAAGAGTTCATGCCGATGCCTGAAGCTAAACTTTCCACATGACTTAAGGCAGCGACCGAAAGGAGGCCTTAGGTGCGGAATGTTCAATAACATATCACGCGACTTGAGGCAATGACCGAAATGAGGCCCTGGGAGTGATATCTCGAATCAACATACACACCCACATGTGACTGACCATAGTCTGAGTGCGACGGCGAGCGTCAACTTTCAAGTATATTGAATGGAAAATGCAATGGCTCGAGCACTTGATAACTCGATCAATTAATTTCTAAAAGAAATGTCTTCTTTTCATGCATATATGTCTAAATTCAAAAGGGATGCGATCCGACCACCTGTCTTTTGCTGCTACCCCCAGACTAGGGGCATAACTATTGAAAGTATTTGCAAATGACATAATTTATTTGTCTATATTTAACTTATGTTTTGATCCTGATAGGCCACTTGAGGACCGTGATCCAGATGCAGAGTGAACATCCATTTGCTGATCCCAACCAACTTCCGATTGGATGGCTCACACAAGACTGGATGTGGATTGACTATCCTATCTCGCACACTTATGGGACGTGATGCAACCGCTTTGTCTACGGCCTCTCGCTTGATGCAGGGGGCAAGCAAGAGCACTCGAGGCGACTACGGTCCGACTTTTCGCCACTTGAGTCCAATCCTCAGAGCTTGGATTGGAGACTAAAGATTAGCATGGGTTGAATACCAACAAATTATTTTGCATCCAAATCTAACTCACGAATTGAGGACGGTGTATGGATTCAGAAAAGTAGGGATGAGCAGAATAACCGATTACAAACCGAAACCGAACCGAAACCGCAAAAAACCGATAAAAACCGCATCTTAAAAAACCGCACTGAAGTAAAACCGCAAAACCGATGAAAATGCACCGCTAGTACGGTCCGGTTTCGGTTTCTATCCTTTTTCAAACCGCAAAACCGAAACCGCACCGAATATTATTTATATAAAAAATTTAACGTTACCTTGCATTTTTTCATACATGCATTAACATATGTGAAGTATTGGGCGTGTTTTTAAAATGGTGCATGCATTTGTGATGTGTGCGCCCTCATTTTTGTTGCTTTTATGCTGCAAACCTACAACTATCAATTCTTTTTTGTAATCTGCATATTTAGTCAAACATGAGTGTCATGTATGTGTATGTAATAGTGTTGTTTTGTATGAGTAGGTTAGGGAACAATACCTTTTTTTTGTCAATCGGTTTTGGAACCGAAACCGCACTTTTAAAACCGAAACCGCACCAATGGTTTTTGGGCCGGTTCTGGTTCCTACTTTTAGAAACCGCACCATAGCGGTTCCGGGTGCGGTTTTAAGCCAAAACCGCACCAAACCGCACCATGCTCATCCCTACAGAAAAGACACGGATTTGATGCTCACTACTCAGCAAAACCCCTATGGATTGGGGCACGGGATACGAGCTTCGAGCAGCATGATTTGACTCCTTGATGACTCTATGCACATTTACTATCCTCGAAGTTCCACAAGAGCCCAGACTACAACCAAAAGAATGACTCCTCTAGATTAACCCGCATACATATGAGCAACAGATCATCATCCAAAGTTAAATGACAGAAGCCTGATTGATAGTTATTGCATATGCGGAATCAAGAAGCTTAGGTCGAGTTCTACCCACTTCAAGACTTCATGCTGGGGGCACCAGCGCTAAATTTGACAAATAACAACTTCTCAAAGACAGAGGTCAGATTGCTAACATCATTCGATGCTTCACCAGAGCCTGCATCTGAATCGATCAACCGCTGCAACGCGTCGGTCACCCGCTTCATTGAGCTGTCAAAGGTCCACATCTCTCGACCCAAGAATGTCATGTTACTCACTTCAATAAAACAGAGGTCAGGCGAGACCCTACATTCATTCGTAGAATGATTCAACGCCGTAGTGTCATCGGTAGATCGATCTGAACCGTCTATGGTGTTGATGACAGTAGTATCTAGTATCCTAGATATCTTAGACTTCAAAATCTCTCTACAATGAGATTCACCCAGATATCTTGATGGATTCACCTCTGAGGCAGACATATTCCTGCAATAAGAGGATACTGACGTTAAGTTAGATGATCTCAATGTTTTCATGACAAGGGATGGAGGACCATCCGACTTTTGAAATGATAAGGGCAAGGGAAGAGACCTGAAAAAGATAATAGGATTGTGCGATTCTAGAGAAGGCCAATATTGGTCAAGTGAACAATCTTGTTTGTTAAACTCAATGGAACCGAGTAAGAGAAATAGACTCAACAAGAATGTAATAGTAGTTGTAGACTACAATGAAACATGAATGAAAAGACTCAACTAACTACTTAACGACAGTCATTCACTTGCATCTTGATGAACTTAATCAACTCTGGGAATGATCCGATGGGAGTAGATAAATTCGTTGATGCACGATGAGGCAATCTTCGTTTATTGACTAAAGTGAAGGGACGACACCAAAGCGAATGTGATTCGACCATTCGCGTATGCAAATACAACTCTTACTGACTTGACAAAGAGTATAGAATGACTTAGGTCGATTAAGATTGCTGAACCTACAGCTCTAACCCGATGCGACAATGGAAAGTATAAAGGCTAGAAGACTGGATGTTCGATTGATTTGGCCCAAACCCCACCACCGCTGGGGGTATAAGCACTGTCCTCGCTTGTCCTCCACTAACACTGAGAGCATGAGCTTCAACTCACAGATTAACTTTGGAGATGACCCTGATTTAGCGCATGATCCAAAATATATAAACTATAACCACGGAATATAACATGGTTCGTCTTACCTGTTCAAGAAAGCAACTAACGGGTCAAACGTAACTTTAAAGGCTTAATACACAGCTACATCGAACGGAGAGTGTGATGAACTTCTCTACTCCTTACGATTGTGATGATCATCCAAAGTCTAGTGAAAATGACGGATTCATGTGCCAATTCTGATGTGCTCTACCCCAACGGTCCAGATGCTACCTTAGAGCCCGAGGATTCTTATACTACCCCATGACTTGGACAACTACTCCATACATTGACTTATATGTAAAAGAAAGTCTTACTCGACAATACGCTTGACTTGCATAGGAAGATGACGTCATTTGGCAACAACTTATGCATGTACGATTACATTCGAGAGCCAACGATCTAGCATGACTTTTGATGAAGGAATTCGACCTCTTGATTCGACGAGGTCTAAACGGTTACTTGATCATCTTGACCACTCCGACCATAGAATTTGGCGCGATAAACACCAATGGAAGCAGTGCGATATATGACAAGTCATTTATACAGGAAAAATCCCGAGTGATGGAACTACTCAAGATATAACAATTTGACAATCCCTAGATCTCTACGATCTGAAGCAAATTGCTCACTGTTTTATTTCCTACAATCGACATCTGTAATCCCATATATATTTCCTAGAATCAACATCTATAATCGGCAAAGCCTGACCTAGGGTTTTGTTGCCGACAGACATGAATCTTCATCACCGCTAGATCTGTTTCCGTCTTTGAGACCTTTGTGCTGATTTGCTTTGCTATCTTCCCTATTTATGCGGATCTGATTAATTAGATTTGGATTATCAAGCCATTGTTGGTTTGGGATTCGGCATTGCCGGCACAACTGAACTAGCTTCAGTTCCAAGTTATCCAACCGATCTTCCATTTCTTAGTGCTAGTCCGATTTGGGTAAGATGAATTTGTTGTTGGTCTTTTGGGTGGTTGGATTATAGATAATATTAATTGTTGTTTTCAGTTTTGATTCACAGCACCTTCACATATTCCCCAATAAGCTATCTCGAAAGGAAATGGAGTAACATATGTTTTAAAGGGTTTTGGGGTTGTCTTGTTACATAACATGTTGGTTTTCTTCATATCAATAGTTGATGAAATCTTTATTGGTGTCGGTGAAGTAGTTAACCTCTTCATGCATTTTTATCTCAATCTGCTAATGTCTTCAATATTGTTTCGTATAGTTTCTCAAACTGATTCAACACTGTGGGATGGATGTTCACTGATGTCTGATGTTGATCAGTGGTTAGGTTGGTCAAAATGAGTTATTATGAGGATGTTTAAGTGGTTTTGTGTCTGGATGAAATGGGGAATATTGCATATACACTAGTGACTCATACTGTTAGGTTATGGATTTTCTGGTTTGTAGTGCTTTGGATAATTTTGATAGTAGCTGCCTATCTAGTTTTGGTTCACTTCAGTTTTTATCAAAATTTTCTTTTAGTGGCAAGCTGTAGCCAAGGTTTGGAAGTGAGGATACAGGAAGGATAAGTTTTGGTGTTCATCTAGACCCCCGACTAGTTTCAGTTTTAGAAATTTGCACTTGGAATTTTAACGTTGATTTTGGGCCTAAGATTGATTCACAAAGTTGTGAATCATCAACCAGACTTAGCGCTTAGAATTGAATCGGTTTTAGGTGCAGTTCTGGATATAGTATGCTTGTCTCCATTTGGGTATTGGATGGGAATCATATCACTTGCGGATTTTCTTGTATAACCAAGTTCTGCATATTGGTTTTATTGCCTAGCCTTTTTTCGAATATTGGTTTTCACACTCAGCATTTGTGAGCTTGAAATCCAAGGGTTAGAAATTGGATTAGATAGATGAAACAGTAGTGCATTAGTAATGTTTTGGTTGAATTCCGAGAGTGGCTAGATGTACGGTAATCAACTGCATGAACGAAGATTGAAGAGCTTCCTTGGTTCTCAGTCTATGCTGCAGTACACAATCATGAAATATAGCAATCATTGTTGTAAAAGTGATGTAGGTCTGGAGCAATATGCTGATGACAACATTTGATTGGCAAAATACAAATTGCCTAGATTAAAAAACCAAATGTTTTCATGGCTATACTAACGGTTTTAAACTTCAACCTGGAGACAATATGCATTGAAGGTTTTGGTTAATTGTGACGGCCCGCCCCGCACCAACCGACATTTACTCCAAAAGTGCACTGTACACATGTCCAGTTAGCACGGAACGGGTCGTTAGAAGGAAAAAAGAAGAAGGAAATGAACATGCAAGGAACCTGTAGAATGTCTCACAACGCATAGAACAAAATATAATAATAACATACTTGACATAAAACAGGAGAGACAGTGCATAAGCTGAAAATCAAAATTAAACATCATAGCAGCGGAAATTCAGAATACAGCTTATTACAACTTCCAAACTATCTCAAAACAAAACCAGATAAAGGAGGTACACTACTAATGCCCAAGTAGCGACCACCAATGACACAGGGAGAATGTGCATATATATATAATACGTGGAAGCCTCCTGCCCGCCTCCGAGTCAGCTACTCGCACATCACCAGCTAACCTGTCTCTAGTCTGCTCGTGTGAGCACCCAGAGTAATAAGAGGAGACATAAAACTCTGGGTCAGACATAAAGCCTGGTATGAGCGATAAGCATCTAAAGTGAACAATAATAGGTAGACTAAAGCATACCTGAACCTGGACCTGCAACCAAAGAGTTAGCACTACATACTGTACAACACTCTAAGGTATCATATCAAACAGTGTAAAGATACGGAGGTGGGGGAGATGTGTATGTCATAATGATGGTAAACAATCAAGCATAGCATCCATCCTCACATCTCTCACTCAGTGCGTAAAGCATACGATATTCACCACTTCGATCACCCAACATTCCTTGCTACGATCACTTTGCCCCATGAAGTCATAAATGGCTTCACTGCACTGATAACGTAGCCACTAATTCCTCGCTATGTCCACTTGCCCCATGGAGTTATTCACCCCATCTGCGCTGGCTCATAGCCTTACTAATCCTTACTATGTCCACTTGCCCCATGGAGTTATTTACCCCATCTGCGCTGGCTCATAGTCTTACTACGTATCACCTTGCCCCTCAGGTCATAATGACCCTACTGCACTGATAACGTAGTCTTGCTACCATCACTTTGCCCCTCAGGTCATAATGACCCTACTGCACTGATAAGTAGCCCATCATTCCTTTTTAGTGGTGAATCAAAGTTATGAACGTCGACAACTCCTTAGCACACGTCCCGCAGCAAAGCCCAACTCATGAAGTGAACTCATTGGTTCCCAACTGGATCCTGAGCTCTAACTTCCCATTTTGGACTACCTTTGCATCTCGGGTTATTGGTCATCACCATCCAATCGGATCGGATCAGCCTTCACATTCTTCATCGGATCGGGTCGCGCCTCCTACGTCGGATCGGGTCGTGGTCTTCCTTTCCTTTGCTTCGGATCGTGCTCCCCTTCTCGGTTCGGATCGGAACACCCCATACGGATCGGATCGTGGTTCCTCAAGCGGTTCAGATCGGACGCCCTTCTCCAGGTCGACGGATCGTGCTCACCCTTCATGGACGGATCGGGTCGTAATGCTTATTCGTGATCCAGATCGGAGTACTTCAGTTTGACACGACGCTGCATCGATTCGCCTCGTGGGCCTTGCACAGACGGCTCGGTTCGGAGGAGGTGACTCGACTCGTGGGGATGCCCCCACGATCCCATAGGGCGATCCGATCGTCCCTCAACCCCCTATGCGATCCGAACCCCTGCACCTTGTCCAGCGAGCTGTTTACGCCCCTCGACGGCGTTTTCGACCATTCCAACTATTCTAAACAGTCACATAGCATTTCATACAGTCATAGCAACATGCATAATCAACCACAAACATCAAAACATCAATATGATAGGTAAAAATGGATCAAACATACCCAAAATCCCATATTTCCCCTTAAACATGTTTAGGTGAAACTGATGATAGGATTAGCAAATCTTAACCAAATTAACCCAAATTCATATCAGAGGTCTAAAACATCATTCCGAATTTTATAAACATTTTTCCAGAATTTTATCATGTTTAAATTCGCTAATTAACACTAATCACCCCTAATTAGCCACAATTAGTGCAAAACGAAGCAAATCACTCACCTTAGCCACAAATAAACTAGGATCTGAAATAACTCTCTGATTTGATGCGAATTTCAACGCCAAACAGTAGCTCCTTTGTTGATTTGGTGAAGATCCTTCTTGATTAGGGGTTGCTAAGCCAAATCCTTAACCTAAAGGTGATTTGGAGGTGATTTAGAGGTTGGAGGCCATTTTTAGGGTTCTTTGGTGATAAGTGGAGGCTAGAAAACTGAAATGGAATGATTCTCCATCTCATTTCAGCCCTCCCATAACCCTAATCCCGAAATGGGTTATGGGCCTACTCACTAATCACCCGATTTGGCCCGGTTAAGCAGTTTTTCACACTCCAAACCTTGTTTCAGCCATATCTCCCAAACGGTAAGTCCGTTTGGCTATTGTGACCACTCTACGGAAAGAGAAACCATCAAACGAATCAAATGGAAGTGGTTTTAGGTCAAAATTCCTTTCCAATCAAAAGTTATGGCCAAAACAGTACCAACTAGGGGCAAAATGGTCATTTAAAAATCGACAAAAATCATAAGCATGGGAAATGACTCTAATAGATGTTTCCCAAAGTTACATGACCATACGACTTCACATGGGAAAGAAATAAATATTCTACGATCCTATGATGTGTAGAATACGGGTCATTACACTCTCCTCCCCCCCCCCCCCCCCCTTAAGAAATTTCACCCCCGAAATTGCCTAATCCAAACATACACAAAGGGTCCCACATGCCTATCAATCATAAAACAACAATCAAACATGCAAACAAGCAAAGCAAGTCTATCCTAGCATGCGGAATAACTAAATCGCAAAGTAAATCTTACCAGGCAAAGAGTTCTGGGTGTGTCTTCTTAATGCTCTCCTCTGTCTCCCAAGTACAATCATTCTCGTTCTCGCCCCACTGAACCTTGACTAGCTTCACCGCCTTCCTTCGAAGTTGCTTCGTATCATGCCCCACAATACGAATCGGCTTGCGGTTCCCAACCGCCTCGGGTTCTACCTCGAAGTCCTCTAACTGATCAGGTGAAATAGTCATATCTGAGTCGTGAACGAACTTCCTCAGTTGGGAAACATGAAATACATCGTGAACTCCCGCCATTTTCTCTGGTAAGCCAACTCTATATGCCAAATTCCCGAGAAGTTCAAGAACATGGAATGGGCCAACAAATCTTGGTGCCAACTTGCCTCTCCTGCCAAATCGTATCACGCTTTTCAACGGAGAGATCTTGACAAACACCAAGTCACCAACGGAGAATTTCAAGTCTCTTCTCCTCTTATCAGCATAGCTTTTCTGTCTATCTTGAGCAGCTTTCATTCGTTGCTGAATGACCTTAATCTTATCGGAAGTTTCTCTCACCACATCTGGTCCAAGCACAAACTTCTCGCCAGTCTCTATCCAACATGATGGTGAGTTGCACGGTCTTCCGTATAAAGCTTCATATGGAGCCATACCGATACTGGATTGGTAGCTATTATTATATGCAAACTCTACTAGATGCAAATGGTCATCCCACGATCCACCAAAATCCAATATACAAGCCCTCAAGAGATCTTCCAATATACGATTCACCCTTTCCGTCTGACCATCGATCTGAGGATGATATGCGGTACTGAGATGTAATCTTGACCCTAGAGCCTCTTGTAAGCTCTTCCAAAACCCACTAGTGAACAATGGGTCTCGGTCACTCACAATGCTTTTGGGTACTCCATGAAATCTCACTACCCACTTCATATACAATTCGGCCAACTTGGCTGCCGTTCTGGTCTATTTGACTGGTATAAATCTTGCGCTCTTAGTCAATCGATCCACAATTACCCAAATGCTATCATATCCCGATCTAGTCCTTGGTAGGCCATCGATGAAATCCATCGAGACTTGCTCCCATTTCCATTCGGGAATTTCTAATGGTTGCAACAACCCACTAGGCTTCTTTTGCTCGGCTTTAACTAGCTGGCAATTCATGCATTTGGATATAAACTTCCCAACGTCTCTTTTCATCCCTTCCCAATAGTAAGTCTGTCTCATGTCTCGATACATCTTATTACCACCGGGATGTATAGTCAGTTTTGAGTGATGACATTCTCTAAGCACTTCATCTCTCAAACCATTCACGTTGGGCACAACTAGTCTTCCATTCTTTCGAAGCCATCCATCTCGATCAAGCCCATACACATTCACCTCCTCACCAATACCCATCTCTAACTTGGAGATGATTTCTAATAGATTAGGATCGTCCCTCTGGCTAGAACCAATCTGCTCTATCAAAGTGGGTCTGATCGTCAAACTAGCTAGCATAACTGGATCCAACTCGCACTTTGGTCTGAAATCAAACCCCGCGATAAACTCCAGTTGCTTCCATTCAAGAAACATTGCCCCTAAGCTGGCATGTCTCCTACTCAAGGCATCGGCTACTGCATTACCTTTCCCAGGTGTATACGCGATATCAAAATCATACGAAGCCAAGAACTCTAACCATCTCTGCTGACGGAGATTCAAATCTTTCTGAGAGAAAAGATACTTTAACGATTTATGATCGGTAAACAACTCAAATCTTTCTCCCAAGAGATAGTGTCTCTACATCTTCAGCGCAAATACAATCGCTGCCAATTCCAAATCATGGGTAGGATACTTCTTCTCATGCGGCTTTAGCTGTCGACTAGCATAAGCTACAACCCTACCTCCTTGCATCAATACAACACCCAATCCGGTACCACAAGCATCTGTGTATACCGTCATCTCTTCATTCCCTTTAGGAATGACTAACACTGGCGCACGCGTCAACCTCTCCTTTAGACTTTTGAAGGCATCCTCACACACTCCGTCCCAGACGAAGGACTGATTCTTCTTAGTCAACTGAGTCAACGGTGCTGCAATCTTGGAGAAGTCCTGGATAAACTTACGATAATATCCAGCTAATCCCTAGAAACTTCTCACATCTGTAGCATTCTTGGGTGTAGGCCAATCCTGTACCGTAGCCACCTTCGCAGGGTCCACAGCAATACCACTTTCGGAAACAACATGACCCAAGAATCTTACTTCCCTTCTCCAAAAATGACACTTAGAGAATTTCGCTTTCAATTGGTGTTTCCTCAACACCTCCATCACTATCCTCAAGTGCCCCTTGTGTTCCTCCTCTGTCCTTGAATAAACAAGGATATCATCCACGAACACAAGAACAAACTTATTCAACTGATCTCTGAATACTCGATTCATAAGATCCACAAAATAGGCTGGTGCATTGGTCAACCCAAATGGCATGACCAACCACTCATAAAATCCAGACGGCGTCCTAAATGCCGTTTTCGGAACGCTCTCATCTGCTACTCGAAGCTGATGAAATCCCGTCGCGAGGTCCAACTGGGAGAACACTCTAGCTCCTTCCAGCTGATCAAACAAATCATCTATCCGCGGTAGAGGATACTTATTCTTCCTCGTCACCTTATTCAACTCGCGATAGTCCACACACAAACGAAGGGAACCATCTGCCTTAGTGGCAAATACAACTGGTGCTCCCCACTCGGAGATACTCCTTCTAATAAATCCCTTCTTCAAAAGATTGCTGACTTGCACCCCGAGCTCTCGCTGCTCCCTTGGTGCCATACGACGAAGTGGCATCACTATAGATCTGGCATCTTTTACTAAATCAATACGGAACTCAATCTCTCGGTGTGGTGGAAGCCCGGTCACCTCCTCGAAGACGTCCGGATACTGGCCAACCACGGGCACATCTGACAACTCATCCTGCGGGATGTCGAGGGAATTTACAAAACTAGCCATAACCCCATCACATGGTAGACTACCAAACACGACCCTCCGCCCATCATCCGCCCTCACTGTCACCAAAATGCCCTCACAGTCTACCACCACCTCGTATCTTTGGAGCCAATCGACTCCCAATATAATGCCATACCCAGTAAAGCCCAAAACAAAGCAATCACATACAAACATACATCCATGACTCGATAAGACCAAATTCCTGCAAATCGTACTAAGGCTAGTCGAACCACCAATCGGGTTCGTCACAATCAATGGTCTATCGACTATCTCGGGTTCCAGTCCCAATCTATCTACCAGGTCACTAGATATGAAGGAACGGGAAGCCCCAGTATCAAACAAAACTCGAACTGGTACATCATAAATAGAAAGCATACCTTGAATAACAACATTCTTTCCTTTCTCCGCCGCAGTTGGGGCATTCGACGAAGAAGGAACAACATCAATAGCATATGCTTTCACAATCTGCTTCTCCTTAAGAGGTTGCGGACACTTGTCCTTGAAATGTCCCACTTGACCACAGTTGAAGCACTTCTTATCCGCTGGCTTGGCCCGACAATCTTTAGCATAATGGCCCTTCTTTCCACAGCTGAAGCACTCAACATCCTTCTTGCTCTTTTTCTGGCCACCCTTAGATTGGTCCTGCTTCCTCTTATTCTGAGAGTTATTCTTGCCTCCACCGCCTGCTTGCGGCTTTGGCCCTTCTGCAGATGCAGCCTCAGTCTTTGACTTAAGGTAAAGACTCTCTCACCTCAAAGCTTTCCCCATGATCGATTCAAAAGTCTCATCGATGTGGTTGATAAGCCTCTCCCCCAAGTATCCATCCAGGCCAGTAATGAACTTCTCATTCTTCTTCTCAGGAGTATCAATGAGAGACAGTCCATACTTCGACAAGGTGTCGAACTCAGCAATATAATCAGAAACTGCCCTTCCGTTCTGCTTGAGTTCCAAGAACCTCTTAAACAACACTGATTTCTGGGCAGCTGGGATAAACTTCTCGCTAAAGCGAGCCTTGAACTGATCCCAAGTAACTTGATCCTCTGGAGTAGCTGTTCTAATGGCATTCCACCAATTCATCGCTCGCCCTTGCAGCTGACGAGACGCTAGCCTTCTCTTCATCGCATCCTCGAGATCCAAGTCATCAAAGATACGGTCACAGCTATCCATCCAGTCCTGAACATCCGTGGCCGACTCCGTTCCGTGGAACGGCTTCCCACCAAGATTAGTGTAATCTTTGCACAACTTGGCGAAATCGACCCTAGGCGCCTACACTACTGGGCCAGTACCAACTCCGGGATTGGGAATTGCCCCTTGCACTTCTCTAAGAATGTCTCTCATGAGGTTAGTAAACATCGCCCTCATGTCAGCGGCATTCCCATTATTGGCCCCTCTACCGGTACCTCTAACATGTCGGCTCATCGTCAATCTGTAAAAGGGAAAAGATTAACGACCCCATAGTGGTACTAGTGCAGTGCAACTTCATTCTTATACTACTAATAGTATATATATACATAGCTTTTGAAAACCAAAGTAATCACAAATACGCGCTCTCATATACGTACTAACTCTCCCTAGTGTCTTTCCCTAGGTTAACTACGCAACCTAGAGCTCTGATACCAAGTGTGACGGCCCGCCCCGCACCAACCGACATTTACTCCAAAAGTGCGCTGTACACATGTCCAGTTAGCACGGAACGGGTCGTTAGAAGGAAAAAGGAAGAAGGAAATGGACATGCATGGAACCTGTAGAATGTCTCACAGCGCATAGAACAAAATATAATAATAACATACTTGACATAAAACAGGAGAGACAGTGCATAAGCTGAAAATCAGAATTAAACATCATAGCAGCGGAAATTCAGAATACAGCTTATTACAACTTCCAAACTATCTCAAAACAAAACCAGATAAAGGAGGTACACTACTAATGCCCAAGTAGCGACCACCAATGACACAGGGAGAATGTGTATATATATAATACGTGGAAGCCTCCTGCCCGCCTCCGAGTCAGCTACTCGCACATCACCAGCTAACCTGTCTCTAGTCTGCTCGTGTGAGCACCCAGAGTAATAAGAGGAGACATAAAACTCTGGGTCATACATAAAGCTTGGTATGAGCGATAAGCATCTAAAGTGAACAATAACAGGTAGACTAAAGCATACCTGAACCTGGACCTGCAACCAAAGAGTTAGCACTACATACTGTACAACACTTTAAGGTATCATATCAAACAGTGTAAAGATACGGAGGTGGGGGAGATGTGTATGTCATAATGATGGTAAACAATCAAGCATAGCATCCATCCTCACATCTCTCACTCAGTGCGTAAAGCATACGATATTCACCACTTCGATCACCCAACATTCCTTGCTACGATCACTTTGCCCCATGAAGTCATAAATGGCTTCACTGCACTGATAACGTAGCCACTAATTCCTCGCTATGTCCACTTGCCCCATGGAGTTATTCACCCCATCTGCGCTGGCTCATAGCCTTACTAATCCTTACTATGTCCACTTGCCCCATGGAGTTATTCACCCCATCTGCGCTGGCTCATAGTCTTACTACGCATCACCTTGCCCCTCAGGTCATAATGACCCTACTGCACTGATAACGTAGTCTTGCTACCATCACTTTGCCCCTCAGGTCATAATGACCCTACTGCACTGATAAGTAGCCCATCATTCTTTTTTAGTGGTGAATCAAAGTTATGAACGTCGACAACTCCTTAGCACACGTCCCACAGTAAAGCCCAACTCATGAAGTGAACTCATTGGTTCCCAACTGGATCCTGAGCTCTAACTTCCCATTTTGGACTACCTTTGCATCTCGGGTTATTGGTCATCACCATCGAATCGGATCGGATCAGCCTTCACATTCTTCATCGGATCGGGTCGCGCCTCCTACGTCGGATCGGGTCGTGGTCCTCCTTTCCCTTGCTTCGGATCGTGCTCCCCTTCTCGGTTCGGATCGGAACACCCCATACGGATCGGATCGTGGTTCTTCAAGCGGTTCGGATCGGATGCCCTTCTCCAGGTCGACGGATCGTGCTCACCCTTCATGGACGGATCGGGTCGTAATGCTTATTCGTGATCCGGATCGGAGTACTTCAGTTTGACACGATGCTGCATCGATTCGCCTCGTAGGCCTTGCACAGACGGTTCGGTTCGGAGGAGGTGACTCGACTCGTGGGGATGCCCCCACGATCCCATAGGGCGATCCGATCGTCCCTCAACCCCCTATGCGATCCGAACCCCTGCACCTTGTCCATCGAGCTGTTTACGCCCCTCGACGGCGTTTTCGACCATTCCAACTATTCTAAACAGTCACATAGCATTTCATACAGTCATAGCAACATGCATAATCAACCACAAACATCAAAACATCAATATGATAGGTAAAAATGGATCAAACATACCCAAAATCCCATATTTCCCCTTAAACATGTTTAGGTGAAACTGATGATAGGATTAGCAAATCTTAACCAAATTAACCCAAATTCATATCAGAGGTCTAAAACATCATTCCAAATTTTATAAACATTTTTCCAGAATTTTATCATGTTTAAATTCGCTAATTAACACTAATCACCCCTAATTAGCCACAATTAGTGCAAAACGAAGCAAATCACTCACCTTAGCCACAAATAAATTAGGATCTGAAATAACTCTCTGATTTGATGCGAATTTCAACGCCAAACAGTAGCTCCTTTGTTGATTTGGTGAAGATCCTTCTTTATTAGGGGTTGCTAAGCCAAATCCTTAACCTAAAGGTGATTTGGAGGTGATTTAGAGGTTGGAGGCCATTTTTAGGGTTCTTTGGTGATAAGTGGAGGCTAGAAAACTGAAATGGAATGATTCTCCATCTCATTTCAGCCCTCCCATAACCCTAATCCCGAAATGGGTTATGGGCCTACTCACTAATCACCCGATTTGGCCCGGTTAAGCAGTTTTTCACACTCGAAACCTTGTTTCAGCCATATCTCCCAAACGGTAAGTCCGTTTGGCTAATGTGACCACTCTACGGAAAGAGAAACCATCAAACGAATCCAATGGAAGTGATTTCAGGTCAAAATTCCTTTCCAATCAAAAGTTATGGCCAAAACAGTACCAACTAGGGGCAAAATGGTCATTTAAAAATCGACAAAAATCATAAGCATGGGAAATGACTCTAATAGATGTTTCCCAAAGTTACATGACCATACGACTTCACATGGGAAAGAAATAAATATTCTACGATCCTATGATGTGTAGAATACGGGTCATTACATTAATGCAATCAGTAGTTTGATATGCATGGAGGGGGTACACTACATGATGATAAGCAGCTTTAATGGTTGTGTGTTGAGAGGAGATTTTGGCTCTGGTGGCGAGACATAAGTGGGTGAAGGCCTAAACAGGGGCCGGTGCTATGTTATTTTGTTTTAGCGATACTTGTATTTACTGCTTCCTATTTACGTTGTTTTTTTAGTTGTATTGGTTAGTATGCTAACCTGAATATTGTACTATTTTTTTAAGATAATAAAAGTGAACCGTTTTTCAAAAAAAATCTTTTGGATTAAACATAGGACACTATTGGATAGTCTGATTACCTCAATCCCAAGGAAGTAATTTAGATCTCCAAGATCTTTTTGTAGAGAATGTAGTGTCTAAACATTTTGTGATTCTTTTGATTTTTTCTGCACAGTTGCGAGTTATAATCATACATCTACATAGACCATAACATAAGCTGTGTGTCTACCTTGCATTTCAATGTATAGAGAAGTGTCTAACTTTGCATTTTGATACCCATAGACTAAAATTGTGTCTATTAATTTTTTATACCAAATGCGTGGGTCTTTCTTCAACCAATATAAAGCCTTATATAGCTTGCAGACAATAGTGTTTCTGTTCTTTTGAATGTACCCTTAAGGTTGAGACATATACACACCTTCTTGTAGTTCACCATTCAAGAAGGCATTGTTAACATCCAGCTGTTAATCATCTATTTGTGAGATAGAGCAATAGTCAGGACTACCCTAGTGGTCGAGGGTTTGACTACAAGGGAGAAGGTTTCCTTGAAATCAAATCCATACTGTTGGGTGAAACCTTTGTCAACCAATCTTGCTTTATATTTCCAGACATATCCATCATGTTCCTTTTGATTTTATATGTCCATTTGCTTCCAACAATGTTTTTATGAGCAGGTTTTGGAATTAGACTCCATGTTTTATTGCGGCTTAGAGCAATTATATCTTCATCCGTAGCTTCTGCCCAGTGTGCATGTTTATATGCTTCATCATATGTTAATGGTTCTTCTTCTTTGTTTGATACAATGTAGTTTTTTGGTTTAAAAATTACTCTTTTTTCTCTAGTAATCATGTGGTGTCCTGTTTTGTTCTAACTTTGATCTTTATTGTTGTTTGGTGCTTCACTTGAATTTAAAGTAGAACTTCTTTGAATAATAGTATCAGTGGTGGCTCTACTGTGAATGACGTATAGAATGTTGTCAGTGCCTCCTTGGCCTGCCTCAGTAGTAGGCATGGTGAGTCGGGATGTTCTGGCACTCTGACCTTGTCTACTGCTAGTGATATGAGTTGAGGAGTTGGAATTACTGGTCCGTCTTCATGACTTGAGTCTGATAATTAACTTCACTTTCCTTGTAAATTGGGATATCTGGGATGGAAAACTTTACATTGTGGACCTTTTGTGTAGTCTTAATCTCAGGCCGAGAAAAAGGGAAAGTGTGTTCATTGAAGGCAACATGGCTTAATATAATCACTTTTCCTTTATTGGTAAGATACTTGTAGCCCTTCTGATTTCTAAAGTAACCAATTTATTTGCAGGGTTCATATGTTAAGTTTAGTTTGTGAGAGTTGAAGGGTCTTAGGTTGGGAAAACACAAACAACCAAATATTTTGAGTAGTGTATAGTGTAGTTTGAGGTTGAAGAGCTTTTCTAATGGTGAAATGTTTTTTAGGACTTTGGTTGGCAGCCTATTGATGAGATACACACTTGTATCAAATGCATCAAGTCAGAATTTTAGAGGGAGAGAAGCTTGTGCCAGTAGAGTTAAATCAGTCTATGTTAGGTGTATATGCTTTCTCTCAACCATCCCATTTGGCTTTGAGGTGTAAGGGAATGTTATCCTATGAGAAATCCCTTCTCACTGAAGTAGTTTCTCAGAGGTTTGAATTCTATCCCACCATTCGTTTGTATAATTTTGACTTTATCGTTTGTTTGCCTTTCGGCTTGGACTATAAACCGAAGTACAACATTAGTGGTTACTGCTTTTGACTTAAGAAAATAAATCCAAGTAAATCTTGAATATGAGTAAATAAAGGAAATATAGTGGTTGTAACCGTCGTTAGAATTAATTAGGGTTGGACCTCATAAGTCAGTAGCTACCATTTCAAGTGGCATGTTATACTTAGTTTGAGATTGTGGAAATGGTTACTTATGACTTTTTCCCATTTAACATGATGTACAGATGTAAGGATATGAGGTATCTGTAAATTCAATTTTATTATCTCTTAACACCTGCTTTACAATATTAATATTTGGATATCCCAACTTATAGTACCACAAATCAAGTACGTTTACAGTAGTATTTCTTTCTGAATTGGAGTAATTGCACCAATATCTCCTAGCTGGTTTCAAGTTGTTTTTTGGAAGATTGAACACATAAAACCCATATTGTTCATTACCCTATAACAAAATTTCTTTACTGTGTAAGTGTTTAAACCAAAAATGGTCCAAACACCAAAGGTATGTAAACCGTACTTCACCAAATGGTTAGAAATAAAAAGGAGCCACAATCGCAAAATAAGCAGGAAAAAGTAAGTAAACCACTTCTCATTATCACTCTTCGTTTTATAAGATGCATGAATTTATGAATTCACTCATATTGTTCATCTCTTTTTATAATGATTTTCCACTATTTACTCTCTTTTCACTTTAGATCTCACTTGAATTCGAGAAGGAATGGATTAAATCTCGTGATTAGATGATCTTCCTTGATTCCATCATGAAATTAGTGTTAGATCCGAGCTTTAAAGAGGAGTAATGGCGGTTGGTGATCACTTGGATTGAACTTGAGTGAGAATTAACGGTGTTTGGAGAAGATGAAATCCATTTGTTGTTGGAGGAAGATGGAGTGAGCTTAGGAAGCCATTAATAGAGCTTGGAGAGCTTGAGAATGGTGGAAAACCGAAATGACAGCCCTTCGGGGTGGCTTAGATCGATCCCTTGAATGGTGGTGAAATGGGGTATTTATAGGCGAAGTTGGTACCAGGTGGCGATCCTGTAATTATGGTGAACAGGGTAAGGGTCGTTCGCGGATGTATTTACAGAACTGCCACTGGACAGCTGGAGCTAGTTGTGTACAGCTGTAAGACCATGCATGACCGACTTCCCTTAAAATAGCATGTGAGCGACCTCTAAGGAACGCACGAGCGAGCTGGGATTTAACTGCACGAGTGATGTACTGCTCGACCCATATTAATTCTTTGACCGACCCTATTAAAATACACTATTGCCACTACATTCTTTCTAAAGCTAATTCACGTGTTATCAAGCTGCCAATTACTCCTTTTACTTGTTTCCAACAACATGCTTATTTTATACAAAAATATACAACGTTTCCGCGTGGTCTCCACGTTATATATAGTTCATATTATGGGAACAAGAACTACACATAATGCCATTAGCTTTAAACAATTTTGCTGTACCATATTGCTCGACTTCCGAGCAGGGATGTTCGACCGACTGTCGTACACATTAAAGGTTGCACGACCAGACGATGGTTTGTTCGACCTTGGTTGAACCATATATTTCTTGAGATGCTAACCCATTTAATTACAGACTACATTACCGTGTTTTACAAACAAATAGCTGATGCATGGCCCTTTACGTTGATGTTGGTTCATGCTGTATAATAGTGCTGACCAAGTGATGACTGACCTGTGATGCTATTGAACAATCGACCTTTTTTCTGTGCGACTAAGCGAACATAACTTGTATACATGAGCAGGATATTTGATCCTTCATCTCACGTGGCACCATATGTTTATATACACGCCAATCCTCTTGCAAACTATGGGTACCAATATTATGACAATGCCATTTTTGTGCATTAGCGAAATATGGAAACAATAATTACAAGTCCGCCATCCTCTTTTATTTCACTGTCTCGCTCGACTCTTCACATATGCATGACGCTTGACCGTGCTTTAATGCCATGCATGAGCAAGATTGCATGACCACCAACATGGCGCTCGACCACCCTTGCCATCAACGAGTGCATGACTCATGCTTTATGTGCGAGTGAGTTGTAACGCGCGATCGAGTTTGTAGTGCGCGACTGAGGCCTTATGTTGCTCGATCACCTTGCGATCGATCAGGCTAGTGCTCGTACGCTTTGAAATTCATTCGAATCATAGTCATCAGCCGATGCATTATTTTCTGAACCGCGTTTCACAATGGGGTTAACATTTGCCCCTCGAAGCTGGTATTTTTTGCTTGTGAAAAATGCGGGCTTCGAAATGAACATTGCTGTTGATTTATTTTGCATTGAGATCCAGTTATAGCTTTCTATTTTCTGTGGCAAATCATACTTTGAATTCATATGCTCCGTGTTACCTGTTCTATAATTAAATTAAGCGGTTGAACGATTTTGGACTTATACTCACCATCGACTGTCCATATCGGTAGTGGATTAGTTAATCATTAAAAATGACTTATAGAGAATTTTATTTTGAATTGAATAAAGTGTTTGTACAGGACTATTTTACTCAACGGTTTATAACTCGTCAAATATTATCTGCACAAATACGATATTCTAATTCGAATTTGCGTTAATGCTAAAGATCAACTAATCGACTAAAATCGACTGTGGATTACAAGCGTCATTATTTTAACGACTCATATGATAATACACGGCATTTCTTATTTGGGAAATACGTGTTTGTGATTTATTTTCTGCTTCCTGTTGGAGAAGTCTTGGATATTTGTGCCCTAGCTTAGGGAGGTCTTTATCTTCCACCGTGGGAAGTATTCTGGCCTTAGCTGTGGAAAGGAATATTGGAGCTTAGTGTTTGTCTTCATTATCGACCGGTTCCGACATTGGAGATTCCATAGAATGCCCCTTCTATGGAGAGGTCATTTAAAATCCAACGTCTGTCTTCTCTTGCCGATCGAATTGACATGATAGACTTCACTGAGCATCGTTAACCTTTGTTATGGAGAAATTTCCCTTTCTATAAAAAGGACTTCTGTTATTATTCCCCACTTGGGAAGGACTTTGAATTTCTTACCCCTGCTTAGGCTAAACTCCAACACTTGTCACATCCGGGGTATTCAGACACTACGCGAGTTAATTGGTTAATGTCCAACACTTGTCGCATCTGATATATTCAGACACTACACAAGTTAATTGGAGGCCCGACATTCTTCACATCTGAGATTTCCAGACGCTACGCCAGTGGATTAGTCATTCTTCACATCTGAGATTTTCATATGCTACGCAAATGGTTTAGTCATTCTTCACATTTGAGATTCCAGATGTTACACAAATGGTTTAGTCATTCTTCACGTCTGGGATTCCAAATGCTACGCAAATGGATTGGTCATTCTTCACATCTGGGATTCCATATATACGATACGCAAATGGTTTAGTCATTCTTCACATCTCAGATATTCAGATGCTACGCAAATGAACTGGTCATCTTTCACATTTGATTCCAGACACTACGCAAATGGATTGGTTATTCTTCACATCTGGGATTCTATACATAAATGGATTGGTCATTCTTCACATCTGCGATTCCAAACGCTATGCAAATGGATTGGTCATTTTTCACATTTGGGATTCCATATGCTACGCAAATGGATTGGTCATTCTTCGCATCTGGAATTCCAGACGATGCACAAATGGTTTAGTCATTCTTCACATCTGAGATTTTTAGATGCTACGCAAATGGTTTAGTCATTTTTCACATTTGAGATTTTCAGATGCTACGCAAATGGATTACATTCTTCACATCTAAGGATTCCAAATGCTACGCAAATGGTTTACATTCTTCACACCTGGGGATTCCAAATGCTACGAATATGGGTTACATTCTTCACATTTGGGGATTCCAGATGCTACACAAATGATTTACATTCTTCACATTTGGGGATTCTAGATGCTACGCAAATGGTTTACATTATTCACATCTGGGGATTCTAAATGCTACGCAAATGAGTTAATCATTCTTCACATCTGAAATTTTCAGATGCTACGCAAATGAATTAGTTAAGATCCAAACTTTGTCTACAATCCAGCTTGGTTAATTCAGGCTTGGAGACTTTCGTCACTCAATTATACTGTTTAATCCAAGCGTCGGTAGATTCAGAAGGAATGCCCCAGAGAGGACTTTGGTTACAACCCAATGTTTGTCGTAATCGATTAGGTACTTCCTGATACTGACGATCAATTGGGTGCCCCCAGAGAGATGTTCGGTTTCTGTATATGCTGGTCCTTTCAGCTTGTTTGTCGGTCCTTCTGGTCTGATGTTGGTATTTCCAACATCAGGTTTGTCGGCCCTTCCGGCTCGGTGCTGGTCGTTCCAGCTCGGGTTAGCACCAATTCCTTTGCCGGACGCTTGAATTGGTGGGCTATCTCAGTTTAGGACCTGGGGCTTTGAACCTCTCATTTGGGGAAATGCCCCTTCGACAAAAGTTACAAGCCTCTCGTTTGTTTGTTGTGACGCTTGTTCATTGTTTGAATCTTTGCGGCTCTTCCCATTCACTTTCCAAGACAATGCTCTTCTTTCTTTGCATCTGTGCATGTTGATATTTACAACATTTGACACTTGAACTAGCGTTGCTGGGGTCTCCAGGTTTCGTCGGATTTCGATGAAACGAGCGCTCGACGGGTAGCCTGCAATATAAAATCAACTTTAAACAAGTTTTGCAAGAAAGAGATTTACACAGGCAAGTATTCTTTCATTAGTAGATATGATATTCTATTACAATCGCTCCTTTACCAAGGGAGGTTTATATTTGTAAAAGAAAGTATAACAATTTTTCATAAGCACCGAGTAGTGCTTTTATGCAGAATGTTGACACAAGAGGTCGCTATTCCGGATTCTTGGCATTGAGATTCCGTCAAGGGTTAACAATTTGCAGATGCCATCTAGCCTTCACTAAGCTTTGGTTTGGAAGTGCCTGGCGATCATTGGATGAACAAAAGCTTTTAATTCCATAGGATTTATTGCTTCTATTGGACCGTATTCTTGAGCATTTGCGTAGCTTTGCATCTTCTCCCAGCTTTTATCGGTTGAGCAAGAACTATTTGTTGTTGGAGGCTTTCCATCTGAACCTAGTTGATTGGTGGGTGCGCTTTGACCCTGGGTAGTTAAAAGAGAATTTATTGCATGCGATTTCTTAACATATTGCTACAACTTTTCCCTTCTAACCAGCATTTCAATTGAGCTTTTTAGATGTCTGCAATCATTGGTATCATGGACAGGATTGTGGTGATAGAGGAAAAAACTTCCAGACATTGTTGCTTTATCGCCTATCCTTACTGGTTTTGGTTCCGCATATTCTTCAGAATGCTTCATTGCACGATAGATATTCTCAGGGTTGTCATTCAAAGGTGTCAGTTCTAATGGGTTGAAAAGGCGAATTATATTCTTTGTTGCTCTTTCCACCGTTGGCGCGTTTTTGCCCCCGAGTATTCTTCCGACTGTCTTCTAAATCGATGAGAAAGGAAGATTTCCTGGGCCCATTTTCCTCTTGATCATGGCAGTTACTCTTCCTTTTGTGAAAACCCAAAGCATTGGGATCTGTGTTTCTTCCTAAAGCAATGTTTGTTAAGCGATTCACAAGATCGGCTTGAGCGGCTTTGAGAATATAAAGCTGGTTCAAAAACATCTCATTCGAAGCATCGATTTTTAGATGTAAATTATCCATAGCATTGTCGAACTCTTCTCGAGATACAATATCCCTCGGAAGTTGACCAATAGTCGGATTATTAGTTTGAGAAGTGGCGGAGACATTGTCATCTTCATCAAGATCAACATGGACCTTTTGAGGGGCTGGATTTGGTCAAGCAATGAGAACCACATCTAACTTGTCCATGAAGGCCTTAGTAAAACTATTCATTCGTTGGTTTAAATTGGTGATAGCGACGTTTAACTCGGCTCTAGTTATTACGGCTCCGCCTATCGAGCTTTGGCCAATTTCAAAGCGATTAGTAAGTGGCGTAGCCTCATTATCAACATTGATGGTTTTTCCAACGGTCTTACTTGTGGCTTTCTTAGATTCAGCCATGATTTCAGAGAAGGTTTAAAACTTCAATGCAAAGCTCTTAAGATTGAGAGAAGTGCGAACATGGCCCCACGGTGGGAGCCAAATGATTAAACCAAAAATGGTCCAAACACCAAAGGTACGTAAACTGTACTTCACCAAATGGTTAGAAATAAAAAGGAGCCACAATCGCAAAATAAGCAGGAAAAAGTAAGTAAAAATACAAGGAGTTTTATAGTGGTTCGATCTACATTAGATCTACGTCCACTTTTGAACCACTTCTCATTATCACTCTTCGTTTTACAAGGTGCATGAATTTATGAATTCACTAATATTGTTCATCTCTTTTTTTCCTCTCTTTTTATAATGATTTTACACTTTTTACTCTCTTTTCGCTTTAGATCTCACTTGAATTCGAGAAGGAATGGATTAGATCTCATGATTAGATGATATTCCTTGATTCCATCATGAAATTAGTGTTAGATCCGAGCTTTAAAAAGGAGTAATGGCGGTTGGAGATCACTTGGATTGAACTTGAGTGAGAATTAATGGTGTTTAGAGAAGATGAGATCAATTTGTTGTTGGAGGAAGATGGAGTGAGCTTACGAAGCCATTAATGGAGCTTGGGGAGCTTGAGAATGGTGGAAAACCGAAATGATAGCCCTTCGGGGTGACTTAGATCGGTCCCTTGAATGGTGGTGAAATGGGGTATTTATAGGCGAAATTGGTACCAGGTGGCGATCCTGTAATTATGGTGAACAGGGTAAGGGTCGTTTCCAGATGTATTTACGGAACTGCCACTGGACAGTTGGAGCCAGTTGTGTACAGCTATAAGACCATGCATGACCGGCTTCCCTTAAAACAGCGTGCGAGCGACCTCTAAGGAACGCACGAGCGAACTGGGATTGAACTGCGCGAGTGATGTACTGCTCGACCCATATTAATTCTAACCAGACAATGGTCTGGAAAGAATCCAAAATATACTTGATTGTCTTTAAAATTGAGATGCACTCATAATATTTTTGTTAATTTCTGATGCTCTTAACGGACCATTCAAATATAATACTTTCTTGCTTCTAAGTATAGCAGTACTAGTGTGAGTTATTTTAGTTGTGGCGCCATTGCCCATATAAATAGAAAGCATACCTTTGCATTCCCTGTTGCCTAGGTTCAGATTATTGAGATTGCTGGTGATGTGATTGGTTGCTCCAGTATCTGGAAACCAATCCTCAGTTTGGATATCATCGGTACCTACACAGATTTCTGAATCTGACTGGGATTTTGAGTTATTTGATTGGTTTCTTGTGTTAGAACTTGATTGAACTAGGTTTGCATTAGGATAATTTTATCTCTGATTGTTGTTCTGCTGAATAATTGTGAAACCCTAGTCAAATCCGAAGTAGCATTTATTAACAGTGTGCCCGTGTCCTTCACAAATCTAACACCTGATTTTGTTAGACTTATAAGACCTTCCTCTTCCCTGGCCCCTATTGTTTTGGTTTGATCTTTGATTTTTTTCATAGTTCTTGTTGTACTAGGTTTTTTTCTTGATTTTTGTTTTTGGTGGAGGAGGCATAATTAGCTATATACTCACCACGTTTTGCTATCTTTATGTCTATTAAGCCTTCATGAGCTATTAATGCTGATTGGACATGTTGAATTCATGGAGCGATTGGTTGAGAGGATAAAATGTAACAATAGGTTTGTATTCATCATCAAGACCGCTTAGTATTGTCAGAACTTGATCATCATCAGTAACTTTATGACCAACTACATCTCGTAAGTCAGAAAGAGTCTTTATTTTTGTTAAGTATTCACGCATGGTCATTGATTCTTACTTATTGAGTTTTGTTGTTGCTTGTAATGCATGATTCTGGCTTGTGACTGTGTATAAAAAATCTATTCCATTATATCCCTGATCTCTTGAGCACTTTTGCAACCAATGAGTTGTGGAAGGATGTTCGAGTTGATGGACGAGAAAAGCCAAAAACATAACAAACTATCTTGTCATTTGTAGTGAACAATTCTTTATTTTTGATGTTATTCCCTGTGCTGTCAGTAATCATCTTGGCTGGAATAGGCAATGTGTCATTGATGTGTTCTTCTAATCCATAACCTGTTAGGGCTATGATGATTTGGAATTTCCATAGCAAGAAGTTTGTCTCACTAATTGTATTGAGATAAAATGGTTTTTTGGATTGATTATTGTTTTTGTTTCAGGTCCTCCCCCGTCTGCTAGTTGAGATGTGACAACGTGGGATGAGGAATCATTGGCCATGGCTAATGATCTGAGGGAGTGGATGGAACAAGCAAGGGGAATAAAGGCGCAACCGAGGATTTATCACTGATCAACTTTAGGATGGCGCAAGAAAGATAAGAGCAGCCTTCTTGAGAGCAAGAAGTGTTGTTGATCTAATAGATTAAGGCCCTCTTCAATGATGAATGAGTCTTGGACGGTAGATGATCAAGGTTATATGCAACCGAACTTGAAAACTTAGAAGAGAATGGCAGAGATACCACAGGATGATCAGAGAAGAAGGTGTCGTTAGGCAGAGGATGACTCTGATATCATGAAATACTTTGAGAACAATTGTATTGTATTGATACTTTTGATATATAAATACCATGATAGGAAACGGAATATATAGACAATATGACAATAGACCATTGTAAACAGGAAGGACACAAATGTCGCTAAAACCCTAATATAAAATATACTTGCAGCGAAAGCTTTGCCATTATTTACTATATGTATAACTGAACGTCTTCCACTATAAGAATCTTATATAAACCCTTGATCATAGTAGCCTAGTATCAGTTGATAGAACTCTCGATCATGGTAGGCTAGTAGCCTTGCAACCTTGCCGGACGGCCCTTTTTGCTAGACTTTGCCCTCCAAACGGTCTCTTTTCATAAACTAAGGGTGATTTTTTGCTAACGGTAACGAGGCATTTGAGCGTGACATGTTAGTGAACATGGAATGCATTTTTTGCTGCAAACGGGGTATTTGAGCATGATATTTGAACGTGATATTTAAGATGTGTAATTCTGTAATATGCGTTTAATTTTAACATTGTAAAAAATATAATTTCAAAATATAAGTAAAAATGCATATACAATTTCAAAATAACAACAGCAAATATAGATACAGAAATATAAATTTAAAATACAGATACAAATACAGCAGTATATTTCAGCGCAACCCGACAGCAACCAATTAATCTCTTATGCTATCTCGAAGTGCTGTCATTTCTTGGTATCTATTTCGTTGTACTCGTTCAGTGCCTCCATTCATCTCATTTCTCAGAGCGTAATATTCCTCCAACTATTCTCAGTAATAAGTTCAGATCATCATCAAAAGCCATAAAATCTGGATCAGCACTATTATATTTGTATATGTAGTTGTGTAAGGCTATTGTAGCTATGACAACTTTGAATTGAGTTTCAAATGAGTATGTTGGCATACTCTTCAAAATAACAAAATTTTTTTAGATATTAAAAGTTCTTTCAACGACCATCTGTAAACTCGAATGATAGAAATTGAACACTACATTGGCATATTTTAGTTGATTCACAGTTTCACGAAAATGCGGAATATGATGCCTCATATTTCGATAAGATGGTAAATATCCAGTCTGAAGTGGATATCTCGAATCGACCAAATAATACTGTCCAACTAGAGGTATAGAGAAGTTGGAGTTTCTATCAACTATAACCAGATTAAAAATTCTGCTATCATGCGCAGTCCCTTCCCAACTAGTCATAACATAAGTAAACTACAAATCGAAAGAGCATACCGCTAATATATTCTGTGTAGCATGACAATTTCTTTCGATAGATGGAATAAATCGACCAGCAGGTAAGTGTGTCATTACGTGTGTACCATCTGTAACACTAATGCAGATTTTAAAATATGGATAGTTCCGAATTGAAATGCTGATGTGATATGGAACAATAATAAATTGTAGTTCGTCTGACTTTATTATATCAGTAGCAAGTAATTGAAAAATGTTTAAAACGACACGAAAACAAACGGAAATTATGCTACCTGCTTTGAAATCTTTCACTAAGTTGTCTATTAGAGAGTGTAGTAGCCATGTAAACGAAAGTACCAACCATTTCTCTAATATAAATTTCTACCATTGAAGAGAGACCATGATGTTATAGTCTGTCACATAACGAGTAGAAACAAAGTTTTTTAATACGAAAATTATGTTGACAATGTTGTTGATGCCCATTCAAAATGTCGTTAATTCAACCTAAGCCGATATACTCTGAAGTATTAATTCGAATCATATGATTTCTTCGTGAATATTAGCACAATGATATCCCCTATACAGCATCAAGCAAATCATCGAAATCGGAGGTAGACATTTTTTTGGAAGAAAAGAAGAAGAAGAAGATGATGATGATGATGGATGTGGAGGAAGTAAGAGATGAGTTATAAGGGGAAGAGTAAAAGAAGCCATTGGGAAGGTGAATGTTGGAAAATGAGACGACGATGTCTGACGCGGTCGCCTCATTTTCTACTGTTCACCAGTATCGTCGATGAACGTGAAATTCTACGTTCATGTGTCGGATGGTTCGGACGCCAACGCAACGTAAACGTTGCATAAAATGACGACAAAGGACGCCTAAATGCCAAATTAAACAGTACCTACGTAAACTAAAATATAATTTATTTTCATGGTTATACAAACTAAAAGATCATTATACTTATATAATGCTAAGTTCACGTAATATTACACACTTAATGATAATGTTAAGTTCATATAAGATGAAGCGTTTCTCAGATTAAATTTCAAAACTTCTATGTTTCATTCTAAATATGACGACTGAAAGACATAGGAAGGTTCGTATGTTTAATATGCATGGATGGGCCATAGAAGGTGCATTGTTCCACTTGCAATTCATACATTATTTGCAATAGGCCTCCTGTCGCCCACTTACTTATCAATACACTTGTGCATTATAGAACATTCTTATATTTTTTACACCATGTTACCATTTAAAATGCACAGATTTTCAATGTATAAGTAGATTTTGGCCCTGGAATCTTTTAAGTCGACAAAGCACAAGTAGTGGAACAGCAGGAATAAGATATATATTGGAAGCTTAGTGCATCATCCTCCATGTTTCTGGGTGTTCAAAAGTTCATAAATACATATAGGATAAGATCTAATATGTACCGACCACCTAGAGATATTATTCTCTGCTGTTTTCCTCATCCTTTACAACACTACACTACATAACAGGCACTGCACTGAGGAATAGATACTTATAAGTTGGTAAATAGCTTGCCAGTTTAAAGAGAAAAATACAACGGACCTTATGCAAAGTGGTCCTAACATGACCAACATTATACAGTTTACGCTTTATTAATTTAGGGTCCATGTTGTTTCTGATGTAGGACATTATCTCTAAACCCAGCTTCCCTAAGTTCTGAGGCTTTATAACAAGCGTATCATAAATTAAGATACAAAGTAGAACGAAAATATCAGTCATAGCTATCCTATATAAGCCACTAGATTTAATATGTATAAGAAAAATCCACGTAAACTTATAAGTTATGTTTACATATTTGACACATATATAAGATATGTCGTGCAGTCGAGGTATGTTATTGGGATCATGCCATGCCTTGGGGACCAACTTTGGAATTAATCAATAAATTCTTCAGCTATAACTGTCGTATTTGCCTCCCATTTTTGTATATGTCCATGTCTCCTTTTACACTTGAGTTTATTTTCAAGACTAGCAACGAATCAAATACAACATACTTATATATAAATATGAATTATATTGTTGTTTAAATAGGATATTTGATTAAGTTTACACTACGGAACATTCGTTTTGATGGAAGATTGACATATATATGATATCATCAGATTGTTACTTACAGACTCAGTTAATGAACAATATGAAGGGAAAGGAATTTTGTCTACCTGCATAGGAAGATATCAGCTTCAACGTTTTCGTTTTGTCTATGACACACCATTGTTATTTGCCTATCCACATGCATGATGATGATATTCTGTCAATATTTTCCAGTTGTTATGGTGTGCCATTATGTGTTAAGGGACATAGAATGTTAAAGTTAGCTAACTCAAGAGTTAAAAAGTAGAATCCAAGTGAACATATAAATGTATACTGACGTATATATTAATAAAAGGAGAATTGGGTTTTATAACCCTATTCTTTTTGGTAAGTCAGTAAGTAGTTATTAAAAAATTCTTTTATGTAAGTTAGTAAGTAAGATTAGTAGGGAAAAAAAAGGCATGTAGAGATGGCAAATATGAATTATGTAAGATTAAAAAATTCACATCTGACTCGTTAAGCATGGACTCCACGTAATTGTCGTGTCCGCATGAACCGTTTAAGGTAACGGTTTACGTTCAATACATCTAATGTGTTGGGCATGAATGTTCATTTGCCCATTTTCTTCAATTTCTTCCCCTTTTTCTACCTATTTCTTTCCATTTTCCTTCTTTTTTCACGTTATTGTTTTCCCTAAAAGAGCACATTCCCCTTTTTTCAACTTAACACTTCTTCAGCCCCTCCAATATTTCTCTTTCAATTTAAACCCTTGGTCCATTCCAATGCTTTGAACGTGGGTATACTAGTTGAGCATTTGAACGTCAAGTCCCTTTTTATGAAGTTGTTAACATAAATGGTTTTTCACTTTAAAGTGCAAGTTAGTTTGCGGTTTCCAAGAAAAAGCGGAAATTAAATCGACTTTCTGCACAAAAATTTGAAAAATCAATTATTTTTATCTATAAGTAATACTAATAATTATTTAAATATTATTTTAGTAAATAGCTTTAGTTTTTCTCCATTATTCAATTTTAAAATTTTTGCTAAAAAGTAAAATTTTGCATTTTCTATCAAAAAGTGAAAGTCATCTTGAGTTTTCGATTATTTCAAAAGTAACTATTTAATATACAAGATAATTTATGCATCGATTATCTCACCATAATAAGAAAATTGACATTTTCAGAAAGAAAAAAAAAAAAAACATTAAGATGCAGCCCTTTTCTTGCATTTTACATCCTTATGAATCTCAAAACTTGAAAACAATTGTCATGTCCAGCAAAAAACATATATAGCAAATGTTAAGCTTAGTGAAATTGCTTTAAATACCGACCTAAATGGATGTATGTCTCCAACTTAACAATGTTCTCTATGTAAAAACTTAAGTTAATCCCAATTTATCACTGTATCCTATAATTGCTTTAAAGGCCACAACTGCGTGGCATTAGTTAGGCTACTTGGATTAATTTAGTCAAATCCTATAATGCTCAAGGCCCAGCGTCTGGTCCAGTCAATATAATTAGGTGGAATTTTATTTTGTTACTTGCATAAAAAGAAAAACAGCCCTTTTCATCTTTCAGACTTTCACCCCCGTATTTTGTAAAATAAGTTTCATCGTTCTCCACTGAAGAACTGCAACTCATTTATTTAGTTTTTGTATAAATACAAGCATCCATTCATCCTAACTATGAACCATGAACTATAGTGTTTTTCTATAAATTTCATTGGTTGCAGTTAAACAATTGTAATTGGAATCTTAATTGGAATCTTAATAAACTATAGTGTTAAACAATTGTAATTGGAGAATTTGAATCTTAATAAACTACAGTGTTAAACAATTGTAATTGGAATCTCCTTCTATGTAAGTGTGGGTGGGAGAAACTAAACAGAGAATTAGTTCTCTTTAAAATCACGGTTGGCCTCGGTCTAAGGCCCAAAGCGGTGTGACATTTGTTAGACTATTCGTATTAAATTTGTCTAATGTTATTTGCGGTAGCCCAAATCCAGTATTGCGCAGAATAAGCCAGTTTAATTTATTAGACCTTATATTTAAGTGATATCTAGCTAAGTAGTACTTAGGGGAAATACAGGTGGAATTTATTTTATTTTTTTAAAAAAAAAACAGTTTAACCGTTAAATTCAATTTTTAAGCGTGATATAAAATTTAAAATAAAGATACTTTTGGATTTCCCAAATTGGTATTTTAATTTTGATGCGTCTAAACCGTACTGTAAAACCGTATATGACTTCGTAAAAGGTATATATGCCAATGAAGAGAAAAAAAGAGACAAAAATATGTAAGAGCTTGCTTTCTTCACATTTTGCTTAAGATTGATATAATTGAGTCGAAATGGACAACATAGTTTATAGGATCGAGCATAATAATAAAGTTATATTTTTTGTGAAATAAAAGCCCAAAAAAAAAAAAAAAAAAGTTATACGAATTCTATTCAAACTTACGATTTTACCTAGTAGCCTTTTTAGAACAGAAGAAAAAAAAAAAAAAAAAAGATAAGATTCTTTATTTTATTGAGTAGACATTCGTCTAATTAAAAACAAAAACAAAAAATGTCCTCCTACTACTACGTAGAGCATGCCATACATGCATGGTCATTTTTTGCTTTCAGTGTTAGGTTTTGCAATTTACGAGTACAAATCTTTGAAAATTTTAATGGGTTTTTCTTTGGTTGTAATCATGAATATTCATTTTCGTTGTTGGAGAATCTTTCTGTTCCTTTTAACTTTATTTTAAGTTCGAGGCCATTTGATTTTAAAACATCAATTTCTTCTTTAGGTGCACCATAATTGTATTTTGCTGCTAAAAGTTTACTTAATGTAAGTCATGTATAACAATTTGATCCAAAGTTTGGGGTCCTATTTTTTCACTTTGGAGATGGACGGCAAAATGTCAGGACCAATTTGGGCATCCTTTGCCCCTTGACTGATCTTTCTGGAATTGTGATCAACATTTATCGCTTCCTTGCAAAGTGGACATATGAGGTGAAAAAAGGGTACACACCAAGTGGTAATGAGATAAACGTTTGAAGAGGGAGCAGTTGTTACGATCACGCTGGCAAAAGCAGCAATGATTTCTTCGTGCCAAAAGTAAAGAGCTTGTAAAGGTGTGTGTAGCATGGCAATTTGCATGGTTTGATCTTGACACATACAAGAGCTACGTAGACCACATTGCATACTTCCATATTAAGCGTTCACTTTTCTATTATTATTATTTTTTTTTTTTTTTTAAATGACTTATTTCATGCTTCTCTCATTATCAAATTTAAAAGCTATCACTTTGATATGAACTATAATGATTATGAGTTATGACCAAAATATCTTCGTTAATTTCATGTTTAAAAAAGAAAACTATTTAATTTCATGTTATCACAATAATGTATTTTAAAATTTCCCCCTTTTTTTTATTTGTTTCCTCAAGTTGTTAATAACACGATATTAAGATACACCGTGGATGTGTTTGTTTGAAAAAGGTGAGATACATACTAAGCAATGCGAAAGAGAATTTTTTATTGTTATGTGGTGTTAATTATGTTTTAAAGTATTAATTATCTTAGTTTGAAGTTCGACATGAGCTAAAATATTACATACGAGACCTTCTGGCACGTGCAATGTACTTACATATAAAACATTTTATTAAATGTTTAAATATGAAATTTCTATGTAGTTTATAAAAATTAATAGAAAAACATATGTTAATTTTAGTTCATAGTTAAGTTCGAGCCACTATTTTTTTGTTTGCATGGAAACACATTTTTGAAACTTCGTGATTATATCAAAAATTTGTATTTCTGGTCCACCTTTTAATAAAAATGGACAGATTATTTGAACACAATTTGTTGATAAAAATGGTATTATTTTTTTTAGTTTCGAAGATACGTATTAAATACCCTACGTGGTTCTTTAGTGTACCACATAGTAAGCCTATGTAAGTTTCTTAAGGATCCACATAAGGCTTCTGCGTAGTACACTGAGGAACCACGTAGGGCATCTACAAGGTACCCTAAAAAACCACGTAAAAGCTCTACGTGAAAGGGTATTTTTAGATTTTTTTAATTTCAGCGGGGTCTACTCACTAAAAGTGCGAGTTTACCAAAATTTTCAAATTAGAGAGGGTTACTACCTAATTTCCTATGTTGGAATACAATTTTCCATCACAAAAATCACGGCAACCTTATATTTTCCCTCTTTCTAAACCTAATTGCAACTTCTAAATTCAAAAACAAATCAAATAAAATCCTATAAATCTCGATACACATATATTGTAATCCTTGGAGCATTCTCTTCAAATTGGTGTAAGGTTTGTGGGGTTCGAATCAAATTTAATGCGCCCCAATTTATACAGCATGCGTTTTTTTATGTTCATGCGACTTATGGTTCGGATTATTAGTGAACTGAAGTTTTGATGCTTGTTTGGTTATTGTTTTGGAGTTCGTGAAATAGAATAACACTTGTATGCGAAGTTTGGAGTGATTAGGAGAGAATTTTTGTCGAGAGAATGAGTGGGCTGTTGCATTTGAACTTTGCGTGAGTGGTAGGGGAGGAAGAAGGGATTAGAGGAAGAGATTAGAAGCTTGTTAAGGTAGTTAACTAATTAATTACTTAAGTTAATGACTTGTATATACATGAAACTTGTAAAAGCATAACTTCTTCATATGAACTCGAAATTCAGCGATTTAAGATGCGTTGGAACCGCATCGACGATAGCTTCGCAATGAAACTGACTTGAAGCTCGTGGCAATTTTTGGTGGAAGAAGACATCTGATTCGATCGATCGACCTTTTACAGTTATTTAGCGACAAACAACCAAGGTGAGAACTCTCTCCCTCACTGTTTTGTTATGTTATTATAATATATTTAAATATATTTATATATTGACTGTCTATGCTGATTTTTATTTTCTTTAATTATCACAAAATGTTATACGGTATATGGTAGCTCACATCACTGTTAGTTGAAAACCCGTGGATGAATTGTTCATTTTTTGTGTTATGTTGTGACTGTGAATTCGAGATATTTAACATGTCAAAATGATGTTAATAAACTGGTGGTAGTTGAAATTGGATATAAATATCCATTTATAATTTGAACGGTAAAATTATTGTTAATCGTTTAAGTAAAACTTGTTAGTTAGAAAAATAATTAAATTGAACTAGTAATGATTAAATTCATGAATTCGTATTAATGTAAATTGACTGTTTGTTGGTTGAAAACCCCACACGGGTATTGGGATGATATTTGATTTATACACTAATTCCAAGTGTTTAGATTGAATATTAATGATTGATTAACAAACCAATATAAGTGTTAAATAGTTATTTAAGGCTTATATGGATGTAAATGCACTTTAGACGTGAATTAGATGTTTAATAGTTGTTTATAACCATTGTTGAATACATGTGATGTATAAAATCCATATAACTGAAATTATATGGTAATTGGTTGAATCACATTTCAATCCGGAATAAAATGAATATTTTAATATAATATTTAGTTAACAATTTAAGTTTGGTTTTGATGTCCGATTCTGGATGGACACAAAAATATTAAAATTGACTGAATAGTGAAATGTGCAATTTTAAAAATAAATGACTGAAACGAGTTTTCAAAGATGATTATATATATTTTATATAATTTATAAAAATGGCTTGAAGCGTTTTGATTTATAATTAAAATTTATAAATCGAATTCGGGCTTGAATAGAACCCGTCGCATAACGATAGTTCGTGAACGTCAACCCGTAACTTCGAATTGACGTACAGGGTGATCCGAACGTCGGATTCTCCTGAGATTGGAATCATTGGAACCGTAATGAAATGAGCTTTCCAATAAAATGAGAAATTTTGAAATCCAACGGTTTGATTTTAATTCAATTCCAAAACAGTTTTGAAAAAAAGGTCGCTATGGATGTAGTTCAGTGGACGATTTTGGAAACCGTCTATAAAAGCCTTAATAAAATTATTAAAAATATAAATAAATTATGTAAAATCATAATAAATGATTTGGCAAGATTTTGAATTAAATATTCCAAGTTTTGAAAAGATAAAAGATATTTTTATCTGAATGAACTAGTTAACAACTAGAGTAGTAATCCAATGATTTTAAATTAATAAATTGGATGGTAAGGGGTTTTAATTTAACCAAAGCTTTCCAACGAATAAATTGAATGAATTTAAATGGAAATTATCTTCGGATGTTTTGATATTTGATTCCGTAATTATACAAATATTGTTATGGGAATTTGGAAGATATAGATATTGTTTTTCCAATATATATTTGTTGGTTTCAGAATTTGGTATTGAATGTAAATCGACATGATTTACATTTAAAGCTTTATATTTAATATCAAATTGGATTTTGGGTTTGTCGTGAATGATATCTTAATTATACTGTTCTTGAACCCAGTTGTGAAAGGAATAAATCTTTTAATTAAGGTTTAATGAAGTTTTACTGTTTATTTAATTAAACTGGAATTGAAGGGAATTCAATTTATAATAATCGAGATGAGTTTCTGTGAAGGAAGACATTTACTGTTTATGGATATTAAATGGCCTTGCCGTTATTCCACTTATAGTACTAAACAGATATGGAAATTTATATCGATTATAAATTCTTAAGATTTCCATGAAGATTCCATATTAATGGAAGTTGGTTTGGGTTTATCGTGAGTAGTGTTTCGAATGACATTTTTTCTTTAACCCAGTTAAAGACATGATTTATTCCCTAAAGTTGAATAATCATTGGATAGTGATTTATGAAGATTAAAACTGAATTGGAGTTTTAATGAATCTTTAATTAGATCAAAATGTGAAAAGAGGAAATTAAATTTGCCAAATTCGAGAAGTGTTCAAGATGGAGTACCACCAGTTTTACTTCATGCGATAGTTAAATCTTTAATTAGATTTGAACGTTAAAATAGTTAAATTTACCGAAAACACGATGGGTGTTAGATATGGAGTACCGTCAGTTTTTCTCCATAGGATGAATAGGTTAGGATTGGGAATAGTAAAATAAATGATTACTTCAGTAAGGTTCGATAATCCCGACTAACTATATAAACCTTAATCTGGTTTAAGTTATGAAAAGATAAATTAAAATCTCTTAAAAATGATATCCAAAGGAATGGATTAAACAATAAATTTAAAAGAATTTATATATGATAAAATTAATGGGAACCTTTCGCAAAGTTAATGAAAATTTGAATAAAAGAATATTACAGATTGGAATGAGATGTGTGCTATCGTTGTCTATTTATCACATGATTATAAAGATACGTTAGTTATTCGGAAAGACCGGGTTTAACCCATTCTGAATAACAGTTACAACGATTAAAAGTCGAAGATATGAAGATGGTGGTTGAAGACCGGAGGTCTTCACATCGTTGATGTGACACCCCACGTCCGTTAATGTCACTCTATATAGAATGCATTAAGTTTCGTGAAGCGATATAGGTAAATAACAACATAATATCACAAGACAAACAAGTAAAATAGTAGCGAAATTAAAAACTTTATTTAATTCAAAACATCATGGTCCCAAATACTGAGTTTACATCATAAGTTTGAAGTAACCAATTACATCAATAATCTGTCTTGCCAAAAATATCAGAGTACAAAAGCATAACACCATATTTCCCATGCGAAGCCATAAGAGAGTTGACAAAAAGTCAAAGTGGTACATCAATATCCAAAATCCAAGCTAAGCTGAAAGAATCCACATCAACTCTAAGCACTCCCACACTGAGAACCTTGGGGGGGGGGGGGGACAGAAGAGAGAGAAAAGGAAACAAAAAGGGCCAGACATAAAGTCTGACGAGTCCAGTTACTTTTAAATATAAATAAATAAAAGTATCATGGCAGGTATATAAAAACTGGAAGAACAAGATAACAATAACAAGGACAAGTGTGAACCGAGTAAGATAAGTTTGAACAGAATATATTGCGCTTCTTAAATATGTTTCTCTACACCGTACCAATACTAGTATATCAGAGACAGAATGATCCCTACAAATACCATTCCATTACATTTTCTTAATTGTTAGGTTACTAGGGTTAACAGCACTCAACGCTTATACACACGTCGTACCCATTTACTTTCCAATGGATTAACCTAATACAATATATGTAGCTACCACTCAATGTTGAGATGCACCCTATGGTATCTCACTCGCACAGTCTCCACCTTAACGGCACAAAAATGAACGTAGTCCCTCATCCTACGCCGGAGTGACGTACGGATCTATATATAACAATGTTATGTTCCACATATATCTGTCATTACTATGCTGTGTAATCATACGGACTGCTACCTTTAATCAAATTAGATTGCATACCAGAGTAATGCCCTCAAGTCTACAATACACCACCCAGAGCAGATATGCATGTATCTAGACTTTCCCACATACATATCATCAATTATAGCTCGATGCCTCAACCGCATGTCCTCTGATGTGCACCGAGTTCCGTGGCAAGGCGATACAAGAAACACAGAACTTGGTCGGCAGCTTTTCCACATCTGTACAGGCCCGCCTTTAAGAGCCTCGAAATAAAGATATTCCTAGGGTTTGTTTTTCATGGTGGCTATAGCCCCACCTCAACCCCTCCCTCAATTAGTAAAAACTGCAAGAACTAAGCGACTGTCCCTACGCAAACAATCAAAACATCCATGTGGCGCTCCCCTCAACCCCTTACCTCGATAGTGAAAGGTGAATTGTATCTTGGGTTTAGCTCTAGTCTTTTCGTATACCACTGGATGCCGATGACGGGTACCCGATGATCTATTATCCTTGTTGGTCCTGACCCCGCCTCCCGTTGAGGCAATCACCGAATCTCTCTGGTGTCACCTCATCACAGCATTCTGACTGCAAAGCTACTTTTGTAGTCAAGGACCACCTACCTAGCAGTTACGCGTAGACCCTACCTCTGTGAGCACATCCTAAATATCCGCCACCACACAAAGACTACTAAGAGCACCTTACGTATCTCAGGAAGCCGCGTGCTTCCCCTTCCAGTCCTTCAGAGCTGACAGTATAATCAGATAAAAGTGCACTCCCCTCGTGCCATACAACACCATGATGATCTACCCTGTTTGGTTATTCACCCTCAAACGTGCGGACTGGTCCAAGCGTCTCACTTTAATACGTTGTTAGACCTTATGTATAAACATTCTTTTACGCGCTTACCTTACCTTATCAGGTTTCCGTTTAACTTGATTATTCCCATTCATATTGAATTCTTAATCAAGTTACCAGGTTCCTCTTGCTTATTAATTTTGGTTGTATAACTTAACCCCTTTAAGTTTATTAATAAGCCCACAACATGTTATTCTCTCGATTGTGGCCCAAGGTCTGTAATCCACAATCCCTTTATATTTTCATCATCCGATTCCATAGCTACAATAACATGTTCTTACTTAATGTGTAATCAAGTATGCCTCATTTTACATGTTTCCTTTTTAGCATATCATTTATCAATTACGATTAAATATAACTTATATCATTTAATAAGTTTTCCTCATTCTTTCTCATTTAATCATAATTCAATCTTATCATTGTTTACTTATTAAATTAGTTCTCTTAACTAAGGTTTACTAACAAGTTTTCTTTCCATAAGTAATAACTTATGTTGTCCTCATCCGTAGATTTCAGATTCTTGTTCTTGTAAATAACTTAATTTACAATTAAATACAGCTTATCCCTTTACATAAGTTATTCTATTCCCTTTTTCATTTATTATAACCTAAGTTATAATTTCCACTTATCCCTAGGACAAGCCTAAACATCTTATCTTTTCTCTTCATACATGTTAATGCCCTAGACCTCTCACATTAAGTCAACCACTTATGGATGTTGGATATGTCGGGCGGCTCCAGGCAGAGTTAGACCACAAGTTTAGACTTAACC
This sequence comes from Allium sativum, assembly GCA_030737875.1. Lineage (NCBI taxonomy): Eukaryota > Viridiplantae > Streptophyta > Magnoliopsida > Asparagales > Amaryllidaceae > Allium > Allium sativum. The sequence continues at coordinate 490,370,970 of CM060913.1, forward strand.
TCGTGTCATGGTGCTGTTATGCATTAGACCCCTTACATTAGATTAAACACTTGTGGTCACTGGATATGCCGGGTGGCTCCAGGAAGATTATACCACAAGTGCAATCTAACCTCATGTCTAAGCGTTACTACAGTTCCATTATTTTAGGCATATTCATATTAATAAATTTCCCTATTTCAAATATAGATTTTCATGCCCCTTTTTGATTCATATTTCATTATGCCCTTTTTCCCAAGTCATAAATCAAGATATATATATATATATATTATGCCCAAATCCGTATTCACATATTTGTTAATTTATGTTCCTGGTTCATATTCACATATTTCAGTACAAGTTATGCCCAAATTCATATTCACAATAACAATGGCGGAACCTCCTCCTTCTCACATTCCTTCTCTTTCCTTCACTCGCCACCTATCTCCACCACTCTCTCAACTCTCACACTCGTATGCGTCACCCTCCTCGCTTGACACAGGTTCACTACCTATTCTGTTAGAGTTTGTGCCCTAGAGGCAATTCATTTGATGAGATTGATAACACTGTTGATGTTATTATTTTATTTGGAATAAAATATTATTCTATTATATTGTATTTACTGCGTAATATATATAATAATATAATAGAAGTCCTTAGAATAATAATACGAAATTATATAGTTTGAGTAAGACTGAACTTGAGATTATATAATGTGATAAGTATTATAATTCTAAAATGCCCCTAGTCGAGTTTTATTGTTAATATAGGACAACAATAAAGCATTAAGACTAGTATGTTGATTGACTGATGATTACATCTCATTGATCATTAATATATATGTGATATTAATGTCAAAACATAAATACGTATTGGAGAATATCGTATTGGGCTGACCCGCCATGAGATAACTCCATGGAATATAATTAACAGTATCATAAGTTATTCTCATAGTGACAGTGATGTAATGGTCCTCAGACCTGAAATCATTATAATTTTATTCGAGGATATTTGTGTTTTGATATCATCTAAAGTTATTTCGTAACAGAGTAATGATAACGGTGATTATTGGATACATCTCGAGTCGAATGAAAATTATGAATGATCTAGATGGAATTTAACCCTACGATATATTCGTAATGATATCCATGGGCCTCTTGATTGAGTGAGACTGTGAAATGCATGGCCGTGCTCAAATACCGATTTGTTTTAAACAGTCTACTCATCGATCAAGAAAACGGATTAAGTTATAACGAGGATGATACGATCCATGCCTCTAGTTTGATCCTGGATATATTGGTTAAAAGGATTATATTACATTGATACGCTGGTCACGGAAAGGTTTAATCGAATCGATGATCTTATTATAACTTGGGTAGCAGTGACGTATTGCTAGATGCCAATCTCTGTTTATGATTTTAAATACGATTTAGAATCATTGCCAACGTTATAATAACCTATAGGGTCACACGATATAGAACATTATAAAAAAGAAAATATTTTAGACGAATAAAATATCAATTTGTTGATATTTTATTCGAAGTTGGAACAAGTATTCGGTTCGTTCCTATTTCTTTGGTTAACATCTATTACTAAAGGGATAATTATTCCCTTTTATAATAGACGGCTACAAAAGGATAAGGAGGAGATCAGATCAACCGTAAGAACCACATATTTTTCTTTTCCAAAACCTAAAATAGACATGGCGGCTAGCATCGTCTTCTTCCTTGGTCTTCTTGTTCGATCTGATCGGAAAAAAGAAGGATGTTCTCGTGGACTACTCTAGAGGCGATGACTTCCCAGTCTTGCTTGGATTCGATTCACCTCATCTTCAATATGGTTCCCTGAAATCTCGAAAACCCTAAAAAGGTATGATCTTATTTTGTTTGATTTACAAGTTCATGCATTAGATCCTGTTAGTTTTGGTTTAAATTTCGTTTTGTAATGTGAATTTGACCCAAAAGTTCTTTCATATTCATCACTTCCCTGGTGAACTCAATTGTTCCCACGTTATCACTCAACCACAAGATAACTTAACTTCAGCTCATAGCCACCCAACACCTACCTAAGCTCAGGCCGCGACATCGAGAGCTAAGATGCCACCCATCCTCTCCACGCCTCCGTTAAAACATAGAAGAATTATTCTACCATTCAAATTAGTTCAAGAAACTTTGAAAATTTTCAAATTGGAGAGAAGATGCCTCAAGTGTGCCGATCGTGGACACGTGGCAAGAGAATGTAGGAACGCTGTGATATGCTATTATTGCTCCTTCTTTGGACATGCTTGTTCGCAATGTCCCAAGAAAAACTCATCCAATTCTCGAGCCAGAAACGCTGCGCTGAATCGTCCCAAGGCTACACAATCTTCGAACAGTCATTTGCCACCTAGCCTGCCAAACCTGAACAGAAGGTCCCACCAGTCTACTCAAACTTCTAATCATTATCATAACCCTAATTTCACTAATTCAAAATTAAAACTCTCCATCGCTTCAAAAGAAAAATCACTTCCTTCACCAGATCACTCACCCACTATTCCTCAAAAATTTCCTCTTTTCCTAGAAATGGCCGATACATACCTCTACTTGACAGCAACGATCATTGATGGAGTCTGGTCCATTGAAATGCTTTCACAAGTCCTCACTTCAACCTTCGGACAAGAATATGTATGGCCAATTTGGCATATCTCTGACAACTCCTTTCTTATTCATTTCCAAAACGCAAACACCAAAGATCATGCCTTGCAGCTTAAAATTCTGAATAAAGAGGATGGGATTGTCCTTCTCCAACAGGCAACTCCCCTTGAAGAGACACCTGAACCTACATTAGAAGAAGAAACTTGGGCAAGAATCAGTGGCTTTCCAGAATTTCTTAAGGAAGACACAAAAGCCATTCAAGAAGCTCTAAAACCAATGGGGAGATACATTCACGCTGATTTGTGCGATTGGTCCCTTGTCGACCATCGCTACTTATATGTCAAGATGCAGTTTTATAAAGGTATTTCGACCCCTTGTACTTTTATTGCTCATCTTAACAATCATGAGTAAAGCTGAAGATTGAACGCTGGCCACACGCTCACCTCTGCCAGCGTCTAGAGACTCTCCTGTTAGGAATCGACTATGAGTACGATGGCTTTATTTTTCAACCTTTGGTTCAGCATGTGGATAACATGGAAATAGATAGGTATGATGTGATGTCTGATGAAGCAATGAGACAGGTGTCGAAAGCTCTAGATAATCACCAACAAGACCTAGTTCTCCTTGGACAACACAACGAGGGAGTAGTAGTGCCGAGGTGGGATCCATTTGCTGACCTAGATCTCTCTACTCCTCTGCCACAACAACTACCAACTCAACATGAAAAAGATCATCCTGTCTAGGGACAACAGGAGTAGCAAGGTTCCTCCTCCCCTCGCTTATCGTCGGCGTCAGTTAGAAGGAGTGTAAGGATCAACAGGGCTCATTCACTGCCTCCAGGAGCATCGGGTAGCTACTTTGAACCCATTGTTTTTTCTTCAGCTGATAAAGTATTAAATAAAAAACTGGCAAAATGTATGGGTGTTAGTTTGCATGACAAACACTACACTGCCATGCAAACCCTAGAACAACAGTGCACTAACCTCTCTAAATGAAGATAGTCACGTGGAATATCAGGGGATTAGGGGACCCAACAAAAAATCACGCTGTCAATCTCATCATTTCCCCGCTTCATATCGATATCTTATTTTTACAAGAAACTAAAATCTCTAATCCACCCACTTCTCTCATTCGTCGAATTTGTGGACCCCTCTTATCTGGTTGGATACATGTTAATGCTTTTGACACTCGTGGAGGTTTGATTACAGCTTGGAATGAGCACGTGTGGTCATTTGATCACTCGTTTTCTTCACCATCAGTCTTACACGTGTCTCTTCGTTACATTTCCTCTAATAACATTTTCCACTTCACAAATGTTTATGCCCCTAATGATCCTCATGAAAGAAGGAAACATGGCAATATTGTCACAACCTATCTCACTTTATAAATGATCCATGGATAATTGGTGGTGACTTCAACACGACTTGATCCCTTCTTGATCGTAACTCTGGCAATATGTCCTCTGACTCTTCTCAATTTAACGCTTTTATCCAATCTTGCTTCCTTATTGAACCACCGATCAACAATCATTGATACACTTGGTCAAACAGAAGAGAATCCCCCTCTTTAGAAAAACTGGATCGTTTTTTCTTCAATCTTAACTGGGAAGATCTTTTCCCTTTGTCATTAGTAAATGGTCTTGCCACCACCATCTCTGACCACTGTCCAATTCTCCTTGATACATGCTCAATTACCCCTATTAATCGTCCATTCAGATTTGAACGCCTTTGGTTGCTGGAACCTTCCTTTAATAACTTTATCATCCAAATCTGGAACCAGCTACCGAATCATCAATCTCCCACTGTTAGAATGGTATGCAAGCTTCGTTGCTTAAGAAAATTAATTCGACCTTAGGCTAAAAATGTTTGGAACTCTCTAAAAATCGCATTGCATCCACACAAGACGCCATTCTCAATTTAAACATCATTGAAGAACACTGACCCTTGTCTGAAACTGAACGTCATAATCTGAAATTTTTTGAGTTAGAACTTGATAGATTAATCAAACAAGAGGAGCTTGGTTGGAAACAACGATCAAAAGAAAAATGGATTAATGAGGGAAATAAAAATACTACTTATTTTCATAGAATTGCTAATAGCCTCCGTCGCTCTTCCTACATTCCAGAAATCATCCACAACAACTCTTCATTCACTGACTCAAAAGACATCTGCCACCATTTTACCAATTACTATAGGGACATTCTCGGTTCATTACCTCCCTCATCTCCTGAAATAAACTGGCATCACTTATACCCTAACCTTTCTTCAATTGCCATTGATCACCCTTTCTCTGAAGAGGAAATTTGGAAAGCCTTAAGTGAAATGGCAAATGACAAAGCCCCTAGGCCTGATGGTTCAATTTTTTTCAAACACTTTTGGCCCACATTAAAGACAGACATCATTGAAATGTGCTCTGAATTTTATTCCAATCCTTCTTCCATTGCTAAGCTAAATTATGCAAACATCATCCTCATCCCAAAATTCACAGGTGCTAACACTTTACCTTCCTTCAAACCCATTAGTCTTCTCAACACTACATTCAAAATCATCACTAAAATCCTAGCCTCCAGGCTCCAGAACCACATTGATTCCTTAATTGACTCTGACCAGTCTGCATTCATCAAAGGCAAAAACATACTTGACTGTGTTGCTGCTACCCAAGAGGTCATCTCCTTCTGCCACACTTCAAACACCCCAGGTGTCCTTTTTAAACTTGATTTTTCAAAGGCATTTGACTCAATAAACTGGGACTTCATTATCTCCCTTATGTACCATAGAGGATTCCCCCTAAAATGGTGTAACAGGATTGAAGCAATTCTCCACAGTAGTATTTCCACAATATATATCAATGGACATTTCTGTGGGAAAATTAGATTTAGAAGAGGTTTAAGATAAGGTGACCCCCTTTCACCTCTTCTCTTTGTCCTAATCGCAGATGTCTTTAACCAAATGATCAAACAATTACTATCTCACAATATTTTTTCAGGCATATCACTACCTAACTCAAATATTCGCACAGCTTGACTACAATTTGAAGACGACACTATTCTCTTTACCACTCCAACTCCCTTTAACATTCATTGCCTTAAAATTCTCCTCTACTCTTTTGAGTTGATTTCTGGACTATCCATCAATTTCAACAAAGCTCTCCTATAATGTTGGGCAACTGCACTCATCTGGGCCCTATAATTGCTGAATGCCTTAACTGTAAGCTCGATTCATTCCCAATTACTTATTTGGGTATTTCAATTCGCCCTACCAAACTTCATAAATCAGACTGGCTACCCCTCATTTCTACGATAAAACAGACTTAAAAGTTGGAAAGCTAACTCATTATCATCAGCAGGTCATCTTATACTTGTTAAACACGTCCTCACATCCCTTCCAACCTATTGGATGTCCTTCCATAAACTCCCAGTTTGGGTTATCAATAAAATCGATTCAATTCGAAGTTCTTTTCTCTGGAATGGTGGCAAATTGAAAAAACTAATCAATTGGCAAACTGTTTGCCTTCCTCTATCTCATGGTGGCCTTGGTATTCATAACCTCTCTGGCTTCAACATGGCACTTCTTGCTAAATGGTTATGGCGCAGCCTTGCTCCAGGGCAATTTATTTGGAAAAACCGAATCCTTCATCACTCTATCAATCAAACCCCTTTCTGATTCTTCACTTTAACCCATCATTTAAGCCCTCGCCATTCTAGAAAGAAGTTTTATCTATCATCCCTAGAATAAAAATGCTCTTCCATGTTAAAGTCAATAATGGTGTTTCTTGTCTATTTTGGATGGATATATGGAATGTACAGATCCCCTTTTCCACTTTATTCCCTAACCTTGCAACACTAAACCAATATAACCCATTATCAGTTGCAGCGGCTCATTCTCTGGGCCCATTGGGCTTCTTACCTACCACTTATATTGGGCTTGAATCGCTAAACGAGCTTATATGCATTGTTCATACTCTTAACTCAACCCAGTTCAATATCGGTCCCGATAAATTCTTATGGGCCTTGGGATCCAATTTTTCAGTTTCGGCCTACTATAAATTTCTTATCCATCCAGGTCGATGTTTCACTTTCTCTCGTGTTTGGTACTGCCACCTTCCCCTTCGGGTCATCTTCTTTCAATGGCTCCTTATACACAACCGCATCAACACCAAAGATCGCCTACATCGTTTTTGCGACACCATTGATCCCTCTTGCGTCTTCTGTAACAATCATACTGAATCCCTCACTCGTCTCTTCTTCGAATGTGATTTTTCATATTCTGTTTGGGCAGCTATCAGCTCCTTCCTTCTTGGCTTCATACCTTCAATCCACTCGTTCTTTGAATATTGGCAGCATAAACCCCCTGACCCCATTCTGGATTCTTTAGCCTGGAGTATTTGGCTAGAACGCAACGCCCACATCTTCGGCAGACCAAAGAAACTCCTGATGGGTATTTGTCATCACATCTTGCATCTTTTAGATTCTTGGACAGGATCATCCATACCGGCTCACTTCAGGCTTTCTCTGCCAATGCCTCAGTCTCCAGGATCGTAGGAAAGTAGCACCCAAGTCCCGCTTTGATTCCTGCTGTAGTCTAGTATTACCTGCTCTGCTAGTTTTTGGCTTGTTGTCTCTTGCTATATACTTTGTTCTAAGCTATCTGATGTACATTATTTACTTTGCACTTTGCTTGTACTAGCTATATTGGCCTTCTTGGCCTAAACTACTTTGCTACTGGTTGGGCCTGTCAACCAGGTATATTTCTACTTATTTACTACTACGCGTAATCAACTGCGTAGTTCCACGCTACACACCCGTCTTCCTCTAAAAAAAATTCATATCCACATATATTCCAATTTACGCCCAAATCATATTTTACACATGTTCCAATTTATGCTAAATCATATTTTCCCCAAACGATTCCCAATTTCGCGCGTTTGCATATTTCAGTATTAGGCCTAGGCCCGAAGGTAGCCTGGCTTTAAAAATAAAAGGGAAAAGAGGGAAAGAAGACAATCAAAACTGGCATAATGACGAATCAATAATAAACTGATAGAAATAGGCATAAAACTGAATAGATATATTATGACAAGATTTAACATGGTGGCGTTATGAACATATAAAGGCAGATCTGATAATTATGTCATAATTGAACTTGTTTAGGCATAGATCCAATATCCAATTTTTATATACATTTTATGATTACCAATTAAATATTTAGATTAAAAATAACATGAAATCACAGTGAATAGATCTAAGGAAATGGATCCAAATAACTGAGAAGAACACGTTGGATTTGTTATTGTAGCCATCATTAAATTTGAATAATTTTGCTGAATTGGATTAGAAAATAGAAGAAGAACAGATCTATACTTGAATCTCAAATCTCTAATTGCAGAAGAAGAAAAGGGTCCGAATTAGTCTAGGCACTGATAGCATGCCTCCATTGATTTCCAGTGAAGAAAATAAGAGAAATGAGCCTATATATATAGCTGTCAGCCCCAGAAAACCGACCGTCACCTCAGCCTTAGGTGTGTCGACCTACCCCTTGGGGGGTCGGCCTTGGTGTCGACTAGGGATGGCAAAAAAATCCGTACCCGCAGTTATCCGCAGGTAAAATCCATCATGGACATGAAATGAATAGTTAAATGGGTATCCGTGGGTAAAATAAATGGGTATTTTTAATATACGTTAAATAATGGAGCGGGCACTGATATTAAGATATCCATGTCCGTGGGTACCTGTGTCCGTATTGAATATGATTTATTATCAATAGTCAATACAAAAAACATTGTTGTTGGTTGTTCGGTATTTGTGTGCATGCCTTTACTCTACAATTTATAACTAGCTATTGATATTTTGATGGATATTCTGTTTTTGTCTCTTCTTTCTGGATGTTGGTTTAAATATGTATTGGTATTTTGAGGTTTAGCATTTGAGTATTGGTCTAATTTGTTTTTTTTACCAAATGTACTTTTGAATAATTTCAATAAACGGCTAAAAAATAAATTGAATAAACATAACGGATACCCATGAATAACCGCCATTACCCGCAACTTGTTTAAAACCTGTTTAATGGGTACCCGTGCGGGTATGGGGTAGGCACGGGGAAGAAAATCATCCAATGGGGCGAATGATGGGGTGGTACTACCCGCCCCCGCCCCGCCCCATTGCTATCCCTAGTGTTGACACCCCTTCAGGGAGGTCGACCCTGGTGTCGACACCCCCCTAGGGGGTCGACCCCCTAGAGCGGGAATTTTGGCGCTCTTCAAAATTTTGAATTTTGAACTGTTTTTGGATAAGTTTGGTCTGATATATATATATATATATATATATATATATATATATATATATATAATATCCGCACGTATACAAACTTCAAACCCTCATAACTTCTTCATACGGTGTCCGTTTTACGCAAACCAAATGTCTACCTTGACCAGAATTTTGAGATGGACGCAATGGTGCAGTCCGTTTCCCTTAGTTCTGAGTACTAAATCAATTATTCTTTTATTTACCCTCTTTAGTATTGTTAAAATTACGGGGTGTTGCATTCTCCCCTACTCAAAGGATTTCGTCCCCAAAATCTCCAAGTTAAGAAGAATGTATCCTACCATCCACATCCATCTACTCATCTACCAATCACAAGCATCCATTGTCCTTAAAGGATTTCTAATGCTTATATGAACATATGCAAAGGTATGTGTATATGTCCTAATACTAATGCGAAAATCAGGTGATCTGCTTATTTAGTTGATCTCCTTAATGCAATGTATGTTAGTTCCATGAATCCAACATGTATGCAATCATCCTAGTAAAATATGTAAGTTCTATATGCGTGCACAATCATTCGTCTAAGTGTAACACCCATATGATGATATATCCATTTTCATCCACAAAAGTGAAACAAATATGCACACATCCATGTGCAATATGAAAGTGATTGAGTCGATCTAATGCCAAATGTGTGTGTATATGCATCCACGAGCAACCACTAGCAAACACTTGCATCCACTTGCGTCCATCAAACATAACATGTCTCAAACACATGTTTACAATCATGAGACTCTTACCTAAAGGTCGAAGAATTCGATCGATAGGACATGCTTAAATGATAGGAACAAGCATAAATAAAAGTTTTGGAAAAGAAGTTAAGAACATACCCTCAAAAAATAAAAGGGTATAAAGAATGAAAACTATCCTCAGTCTCCCAAGTAGCATCCTCACGGTCCTCTCCCCATTGCACTTTTACTGGCTTCACTTCTTTGTTGCACATTTTCTTAACCTTCGATCCAAGTATGCAAGTCGGAACTCGTCCAATCATTGTTTCCTTCTCTACTTTCACTTCCTCTCACAAGTTTGGCTCCACTACCTCAAACTCTATACATTTTATCGCCGGTTGGATGGATAGTCATCTTAGAATGATGGGATTCCTCAAGGACTGTCTTCAATAGGTTTCCCATCCTAATATGATTCACATATCAAACCTCTTCTCAAGTAGCTCCCCTACTTGCTTACAAAGTTCCCTCTTTTCTTTTAGGAGTCACATGTCGCACATGCAATGCAACTGACTTTGCATTGTCCGCCAAGTATATGCAGAAACCAATCTCGTGCCTCGGGGGTAAACCCCAAACCTCATCAAAACATCAGGATACTCACAATTATTGGTATAGATCGCAAGTCAACGATAGATATATCAAGAGGTTCTAGGAGACTAAGCATGAAAGACCCTTTTGGGGTCATAAGAAATCTCGAGAGTCTTTCCATGGCAAGTCAGAAGTCTAACGACCCTCCTCTCACAATCTAGAATGGCTCCATATATGGTTAACTTATCCATCCCTAGAATCAAACCATACCTTATGAAATCAAGAACACATGCATCGCAATCAAACTCGATGCCTAACACAGAGATTCTCAAACCCGACAAATCATCGATAAATGAGCCGTACCTATACTAGTATCTAGGTGCAGAGACTCAACTAAAGGATAGGATATAAAAGAATGCGAAGCGCCAGAAAAAGAATCCTAACAGGATGATCAGAAATAGAAATCAAACCTTCGACATAAACTTTCCTACCCCTATCCTATCCACCAGCTATGAGAACATTAGCTTGCCTTCTAGAAGTTCCTTCCCTTTGGCCTTGTCCTTGTCTCTTTGGGCACTCCTTAATAAGGTGTCCAGCCTTACCAAAGTGGTAACAAATGCCTTTCCTCTTTCTGCAATCCTTTTTCAGATGACCCACCGTTTCGTAATTATGGTATTTCCTCTTTTCTTCTTTCATCTATATTCCTTTCTTAAGACACCATTTTCTTTCATCTTTAGGTTGTGCTCCTTAGCCCCAACTCCCTTATTCTCCTTTTTGCCATCCTTATGCAACATGCTAACAAGTCTCTTGAAAGCTGCCTCCATCGCACGGAAATCCTTACGAGGCTTGAGAGAAAATAAGCCGCAGGTGAAACTACTGCAGCTACAGATGGAGGTTGGGCACTTCTTTGCCCTTCAACATGTGTCGTAGTTTTAACATGCCTATGGAACCATGTCGAAATGGGGATACCCTTTCAGGAAGAAACGGTCCCCTGAACAAAAAGGGAAAAGGAATCTAGCGGAGAATCTAGAAGATATTTATGGCTTTGGGAAATATGCTTTTCAAAAACAGACTTTTTATTTTAAAATACTTTGTTTTTGAGACCTTTTTGAAAAACATTTTCAAAATATTTTATTTGATCTTATAACCATACGCTCTGATACCAAATGTGATACCCCACGTCCATTAATGTCACTCTATATAGAATGCATTAAGTTTCGTGAAGCGTTATAGGTAAATAAGAACATAATATCACAAGACAGACATATAAAATAGCAGTGGAATTAAAAACTTTATTTAAATCAAAACATCATTGTCCCAAATACTGAGTTTACATTATAAGTTTGAAGTAACCAATTACATCAATAATCTGTATTGCCAAAAATATCAGAGTACAAAAGCATAAAACCATATTTCTCATGCGAAGCCATAAGAGAGTTGACAAGAAGTCAAAGAAGTACATCAATATCCAAAATCCAAGCTAAGCTGAAAGAATCCAAATCAACTCTAAGCACTCCCACCCTGAGAACCTGGAGGAAGAGGGACGGAAGAGAAAGAAGAGGAAATAAAAAGGGTCAAACATAAAGTCTGGCGAGTCCAGTTATTTTTAAATATAAATAAATAAAAGTATCATGGCAGGTATATTAAAACAGGAAGAACAAGATAACAATAACAAGTAAAAGTGTGAACTGAGCAAGATAAGTTTGAACGGAATATATTGCGCTTCTTAAATACATTTCTCTGCACCGTACCAATACTAGTATATCAGAAACAGAATGATCCCTACAAATACCATTCCATTACATTTTCTTGATTGTTAGGTTACTAGGGTTAACAGCACTCAACGCTTATACACACGTCGTACCCATTTACTTTCCAATGGATTAACCTAATACAATATATGTAGCTACCACTCAATGTTGAGATGCACCCCATGGCATCTTACTCGCACGGTCTCCACCGTAATGTCACAGAAATGAACGCAGTCCCTCATCCTATGTTCGAGTGACGTACGAAACTCTATATAACAATGTTGCGTTCCGCATATATCTGTTATTATTATGCTATGTAATCGTACGGACTGCCACCTTCAATCGAATCAGATTGCATACCAGAGTAATGCCCTCAAGTTTACGACACACCACCCAGAGCAGATATGCATGTATCTAGACTTTCCTACATATGTATCATTAATTGTAGCTCAACGCCTCAACCATACGTTCTCTAATGTGCACCGAGTTCTGTGGCAGGGCGATACAAGAAACACAGAACTTGTTCGGAAGCTTTTCCACATCTGTACAGGCTCGCCTTTAAGAGCCTCAAAATACAGATATTCCTAGCGTCTGTTTTTCATGGTGGTTATGGCCCTACCTCAGCCCCTCCTTCAACTAGTAAAGACTACAAGAGCTAAGCGACTGCCTCCACACAAATAATCTAAACAACCATGTGGCGTCTCCCCTCAACCCCTTACCTCGATAGTTAGCTCTAGTCTTTCGCATCCTATTGGCTGTCGATGATGGGTACCCGACGATCTACTATCCTTATTGGTCCTGACCCCGCCTTCCATTGAGGCAATCGCCGAATCACCCTGGTGTCACCTCGTCGCAGCATTCTGACTGCAAAGCTATTTTGTAGTCAAGCCTAAACATCTTATCTTTTCTGTTCATACATGTTAATGCCCTAGACCTCTCACATTAAGTCAACCACTTATGGATGTTGGATATGTCGGGCGGCTCCAGGCAGAGTTAGACCACAAGTTTAGACTTAACCTCGTGTCATGGTGCTGTTATGCATTAGACCCCTCATATTAGATTAACCACTTGTGGTCGTTGGATATGCCGGGCGGGTCCGGGCAAATTTATACCACAAGTGTAATCTAACCTCGTGTCTAAGCATTACTACGGTTCCATTATTTTAGGCATATTCATATTAATAAATTTCCCTATTCCAAATATAGATTTTCATGCCACTTTTTATTTCATATTTCATTATGCACAATATGCCCTTTTTCCCAAGTCATAAATCAAGATATATATATATATATATATATATATATTATGCCCAAATCCGTATTCACATATTTGCTAATTTATGTCCCTAGTTCATATTCACATATTTCAGTACAAGTTATGCTCAAATTCATATTCACATATATTCCAATTTACGTTCCCAAACGATTCCCAATTTCGCGCGCTTGCATATTTCAGCGTTAGGCCTAGGCTCGAAGATAGCCTGGCTATAAAAATAAAAGGGAAAAGAGGGAAAGAAGAGAATCAAAACTGGCATAATGACGAATCAATAATAAACTAACAGAAACATGCATAGAACTGAATAGATTTATTATGACAAGATTTAACATAGTGGCGGTATGAACATATAAAGGCAAATCCGATAATTATGCCATAATAGAACTTGTTTAGGCATAGATCCAATATCCAATTTTTATATACATTTTATGATTACCAATTAAATATTTAGATCTAAAAATAACATGAACTTACAGTGAATAGATCAAAGGAAATGGATCCAAATAACTAAGAAGAACGCGTTGGATTTGTTGTTGTAGCCATCATTGAATTTGTATAATGTTTGCTGAATTGGATTAGAAAATAGAAGAAGAACAGATCTATACTTGAATCTCAAATCTCTAATTGTAGAAGAAGAAAGGGGTCCGAATTAGTCCAGGCACTGACAACATTTGGCCTCCATTGATTTCAAGTGAAGAAAACAAGAGAAATGAGCATGTATATATAGCTTCCAGCCCCAGAAAACCGACTGCCGCCTCAGCCTTATGGGTGTTGACCTAACCCTTGGGGGTCGACCCAGGTGTCGACACCCCTTCAGGGGGGTCGACCCTGGTGTTGACACCCCCCTAGGGGTTGACACCATAATGCAGGAATTTTGGCACTCTCCGAATTTTTTATTTTTGAACTGTTTCTGGATAAGTTTGGTCTGATGTGTGTGTGTGTGTATATATATATATAATTTTTCTACATGTATACAAACTTTAAACCCTCATAACTTCTTCATACGGTGTCCATTTTATGCAAACCAAATGTCTATCTTGACCAGAATTTTGAGGCAGACGTAATGGTGCAGTCCGTTTCCCTTAATTCTGAGTACTAAATAAATTATTCTTTTATTTACCCTCTTCAGTATTGTTACAATTACGGGGTGTTACAGTTGGGATGATTGCTGATATCTCGATTTGGGGTGTACACCTAAGATGAGGTAATAAGTGGTGGTCGTTCAGACATACTTGGAGATCGACCAGATATGCGAGGACCTCTCTCGTGTATAGGACATATGGGACGAGGAATAAGGTGCCTCCAATTTTGTTCAAAACCAGAACAGACTACCAAATGGATTGTATGTCTGATATTGTACTCCACGCTGTATTTTTTGATCTCTGCTAAATATGTATCTGTTTGGTGGCGGAGAATTTATTCTCTTTTCTTAACACCCTTCTTTGAGACATATAAACTCAGAGGTTATATATTGGTGGAAATCGATGATATAGTATGGATTGACAATGTGACATGCTGAGATGCAATGATCAAGGCTTTTGTTGAAAAGCAGACCTTTGTGGGTGATGTTCAAAACATGACTTTAATTAGCACAACTTTCTGTATAGCATTAATTCGTGAGCCTCACACCCCGTTATGAGTCAAAAACTAGATTAGGCACTGTAGGGAGTGCATGTGTTTCTTTCTAGCAAAGAATGATGTCATGGTATAGAGCCTAAACATTTTTACTTATGTGGATTATGGATTGTGAGGCGCCTCGAATATGGCTGAAAAATGTCCAGATTGGTTGACATACTAACCAGGTAACAGGTCCGATAGGATCGGGAAACGTATTGTTCAGGAATAAGTAATCCACAAACGTTAGATGTGGACCAGCCCTGAAGATCCAAGGACTTCCCATAGGTGTGATCTTGGACATCTTGCTAGAGGTGATCCGAAACCAGTGAGGAAGATCCCGTGCTTCGACTCATAGATGTAATCCAATTTCCAATACGTGATTTTATGGTTTTAATTGTAAATCTATATGGCGACATAATATATGGTACGTATGTCGTCTACGATCGATACATTTATATTCGAATTTATTTTTTGCACTATGCACTAATAATAATATCAAAAAGAATTGTTTTATAGCGTATCAAGCATCCTTGGCTATTATAAGGTAAAATTCTATCCTCCGATTTGCGTTGCATTGTGTGATGGGACTTGAGTCTTATAATAGCTTCATTTTTCAAAAAGCATTGTGCTGTTTTTGTTTTAAACTGTATTTATATGGGGTAAACCCGTTCTGTATCATACGACATGGTCCTGTGAATTTTCTAACTCTTAAAGTAAAGTTTTCATAACTGTTTTTAAGTTCTCACACCAGTTCCATTACTAACCCGGAGTTTATTGTTTTTCACCTAACCTCTAGGTGCCCATATTTTCAACACGGGCAGCTAGTAGTTTTGGTTTTGCAGATATTTCTATTAACAGGATCCTAGATTACGGCTGAGACTATACTCTAAAAAGTTTTGTATCTGGGTATTTCCTTCAGCTGTGTTAGTTGATGTTATCTACCACATTGTATTTATATGTTACATTTTCCGCTGTTATATAATTATTTTATTCTCTGTTATTTGTATTTCCACTGTGTATTTATTTTTCCACACTCTGATATTCTTGTACTCTGATGTATATTGTTGTAATAGCAATGAAAAATTCTCTTGTTCTATGTTATGACCGTCATGTTCTCAAACAATCTTCATTCTCGTTCGGTCTAGGCTAGTAGGGGATTTCGGGTTGCTACAAGTGGTATCAGAGCTTTGGTTTACGGAGCTCGAGAACAAGACACGTTAGAACCAAACGAAAGAAGTCATCAGAGGTAGGATTGGTAATATCCTATTAAAGAATACTCATTAGAGATAGGATAAATAGTATCCTAAAATGAGAAACTCATTAGAGATGGGGTTAGTAATGCCCTAGGATAAGTTGAGAGTGATATGTTTATAAGAAGTGTATTTGTGATTATTATATATAATCTGATTTTCAATTATCTATTTATATAAATAAAAATGTATGTTTTGAAAATATATGGATAACCTACCTGATTAACTTATAATAATATTTGAGCGTGACATTTGACGTCGAGATAGACTATCGAGTATAAGAAGATTTTGGACATACACCTTGCAAACATATATCCGAAGTCTTGAATATACTTGATTGATATAGAATCACATTCTAGTAGGTTGAGGATGATTCTGGTGATAGCTCGAGCATCATCAGTATTTATTTTCGAGTTTCAAAAGTGAGATGACTATACAATTCTAATTGAAACATTGAAATATACTCAAACTAATTTAAGTAAGTGTTTGGAAATGATTTTGAGATTAAAATTTAACTTATATTAGTTAAATAGATTGAAAATGCGAAGGTAATCGAATGAATTAAAATTTAACTTAAATGAAGTTAAATAAAACTGGAACAATAAAACCAATACAAGAATGAAAGATTTGATTGAGCCAGGTCAGATTTAATGTTGAATTAATTTGAAATTAGTTAGAATTGGACATACACACACAAATATGTATATATATATACATATATACACGTCGAACAAGTTATTGGTTTAAAGTAAGTAAGGGAATAAATTGCGTGCCCAACAAAAAGGTACATATTTATTATATTGATTGCGCAATTTAATTATTAATATTGCTGTGGGTGGATTGGATTCGCCGTGTTGGATTCTTAGAAATAACTTTTCAGGGATCACAACTTATGGTGTGACCCAGTCTTAGTAGTTTGATTTCAATGGAAAATTTTAAGTGTGATATCTGCTCGTTTTTAGTTATAAATACAAGACCCAGATTTCATTTTTAAAGATACTCATTTTAGCCCCTGAATTTTTATTACCAACTCTTCTACTTCGAAATCTACTATGATCCCTAAAAAGCTTGTACTAAAATGAAGTAATCGATAAAGCAACTCCATAAAGTGGAGTTGACTGTCAACATTAAACCACTTTAAGACACATCTGTGTTCTTTTATTTTGTTATTTCTCCTCCTCTTAATTTTGTTCTTCATATTTTATTCTCTGCCCATCTTTCTTTAGTGTATGCACCAACTTTTGTTATGAACAAGTTCCTAAAAAATAAACTAGACATTTTAGCATAACCATTCAACTAAAATACTGTTTAAGATTCGTTAAATTATTATGTTTGATGACCAATCTTCCGATAGCTCGAATATTTAAAGCTACTAAATATCTAACTTGAAAAATCAAACAAACTAAATGACTTTTAATTTTTCATTAATCAACTTTGATAAAGTTGATTTTGCAAAATATTTTGACAAATTAAAATATATTTTTAAAACAGTTGGGTAATTAATTATGAATTTGTAACGAACCGACCAATTTTCGATCCTGATCATCGACACAAATGCCATGTCAACTAACCAAGTACAAGAAATTACCGGATCATTAATAAAAAGAAGTTAGAAGGTGAGAAATAGAAAGAAAAATTAAAATAGAAGAAAACAAAGGGCACAAATCTCACCGCCGAACGAATAAAATATATTAGATAACATAACTTTTGAAATACAAACCTATTCTATGTACACATACCATCATCAGAGTACAACACATACAACATAGCGGAAATAAATTGTAGTTAGCTAATACTGAAGCCTCCTGTTATAAGCTCCTACAAGTGTATCTGAAAAATCCTGACTACTTGACTGTTAGTACAAATTTGGGCACCCAAGAGTTTAGGGTAAAACAAAACAAAATAAATGTTGGGTTAGTTATGGGACTGCTGTGTGTAAATTCCAACCACTTGATTTAACTTTTAAAAATCATTTCAAAAGAAAAGATATTCGTAAGACTGATCCACACATAAACATGGATGGTTTTTACCTACAATAACTGTAACACCCTGCATTTTTTAACTTAAGATAATAAAATAAGAATAACTTAATTAAATATTCAGAATTAAGTGAACGGACTGCACCATTGCGTTCATCTTGGAATTTTGGTCAAAATAGACACCTGGTTTGCATAAAACGGATGCCGTATGAAGAAGTTATTAAGCCTAGAAGTTTGTATTCGTGCAAGAGAGTTATATATACACAAACAAATAAAAATATTAAAGAATCATAAAAAATTCAAAACCAGCGAACGGAAGCACCTATAGCTGAACCGCCCCATTTTGGGGGTCGACCCAAGACCCGTTGGGTCGACCTAAGGACCGACTCAGGCTCTCTGGGGTCGACACCCAAAGGGGGGGGGGTCGACCCCCATACAGATCCGGGCAAAATTCGGTTTTGTGAATGTGGATACGTTTCTTGACCAAATACGTTGCTGAACACCTATAAATAAGCCTATAGAGCCTACCCTAAGTCTCATATTTCTGAAACAACGCAGAAGCTCTGCCATTCCTCTCCCTCCTCAAATCTATTCAGAAAATTAAGATTATTAGTTTAGGAAAAATTATGGATCCAGATCTAAAGGAAAGGAACGTATTTTTGTAAATTGGTGTTCAGATCTCTTATCACAGTAAGGTAATTTTATAGATCCAATCTATTCAAATTCCTTCCTCTTTCTTTCCTTTCTCTTTTAATGAAAATAATCAATCCATGGTCGTTAGGTTTTGAATCCGATTAAGGGAAAAACCATGGTTGCTAAAACTGGATCTGATCCAGAATTGGGAAAGCGTTCGAGGTCAGTGGGTTTAAGCTATAACATTATAGATAATAATAAGTTATCGTTTACCATTCCTCATTTTGTATAAATGAATTTTCCAGAATAATTAAGAATTACTGTTATAACAAGTTGAGATGTTAATATGAACAATTCACATGTTGAATCAGTTAAAGGGTTGAAATGATTACATGTTGAAAACAAACTTGTTAGAAAATGGGTAATGACTACGGTTGTTATAATCGCATGATTCACTTGTAGTATATTATTGAGTAAAGTACATGTTTAACTTGTTGGATTTGAACAATTACTCGATTAAATATTTACATGTCAAAATAGAATTAAACACAAGTTAAAAAGGACATGCGACAAAATATAGGCATAATTTGATGATATGTAAATTGGATTACGGCAAACATATGAAAAGGACAATATGCCTAAAAATTTACGTGAAATAGGAATAATTGCTAAAGAACGAACACGCCCAGATTCACAGTAATTTGACACTGTAACGCTCTTAGACACGAGGTTAGATTGCACTTATGATAGAAGTCTGCCCATAACCGTATAGCATATCCAGCATTCACAAGTGGTAAATCTAATGTGAGGGGTCTAAGTACATAATTAAAACATGCAACGGTACTAAGACACGAGGTTAAGTCTACTTGTGGTAGAAGTCTGCCCGGACCCACCCGACAAATCCAACGTCCACAAGTGTAGGCTTAATGTGAGAGGTCTAGTGTATATATATAAATATATATAACAAGATATGAATAAATGACAATGATGGTAATTAAATGCTAACTCAGAAAATAAGAAAGGACGGGATGTAATGGGCTGAGTTAGTGTGATGCAAAGGAAAAGTGATGTATTTACCTAAATGGCCTATTTCTGAGAACGTAGTTGCAAGTAAACCACAATGAATAAAGTAAGAAAGAGGAAAGAAATTACTTGCCACCACTAACATAGATGGGAAAACATTATGAAAATAAATCACCGATTCCTTCTATAAATCAAACTGATAAGGTGCATGAAGTGTTTTCCTTAATAAAATATGGAACAAATATTACAGTGAATGAAGAATACTGGATTACAACAGTAAATGGTTTAAATGGGGAATGATAATAACCTATTATAAATAAATAATATTAATGAACATGTTGTATAATAGGTAGACTTGTCCTAAGGACAAGTGAAGATTATAACTTAGGTTATAATAAACTAGTATGGAAATGGGATAACTGGTGAAATGAGATAAGGGACACTTAATGGTAAATTAAGTAGTCAGTAAATGGGGAAAACCGGAAACTAGTTGAGAAAAGGGAAAAAATATACGAAATATAAGAAGTTGTACTTAATTATAAATTAAGTAATCTGGAAACTTGGAAGTTTGAAACCCGCCGATAAGAATAACATGTTTGGACTTGTCCTGGGGACAAGAGGAAATTATAACATAGGTTATAATAAATGGGTTGAGAAACTTATTAATGGACCTTAGTTATGAGAACTAAGTTAATAAGTAAACAACGATAAGTTGTAGTAACGGTATAAAAAGGAATTATGATTAAATAAGAAAGAATGAGGAAAACTTATGAAATAAGTTATATTTAATCATAAATAATGACTGACATGTTAAACAAGAAAATATGTGAATTGAGATATAGTTAATTACATATTAAGTAGAACATGTTATTGTAATGGTGCAAACAAGAAAATAAAAGAGATTGTGGATTACAGAACTTGGGCCACAATCTAGAGAATAACATGTTGTGTGCTTATTAATAAACTTAAATGGGTAAGTTAACTGAAATTAATAAGCAAGAGGAATTTGGTGTGACACCCCACGTCCGTTAATGTCACTCGCAAAGGGAATGCATTAAATTTCGTGAAGCGTTATAGTTAAACAGAAACAGAATATTGCAAGATAGATATAATTAAGATAGCAACAAAAATTCAAATTTTTATTTCAAACACAAATCATACATCGTGGTCCAAAATACCACAAGTCACAAAAACCATTACAACAATATAACTTCTGTCTTTTACCATCAGAGTACATAAATACTTAAAAGAAAACATAATTCCCCAAATAAAAGAGATAAAGCCATAATAGAGATAAGAACTTGAGCCATACTTCAAAGGCAGCTCTAACAAGATGATATCTAAGTCCTGACTTAGCCTGAGTGCTTCCTTTCTAAGAACCTGGAGGGGGGGAACGGAAGAAAGAAGAGGAAATAAAAGGTTCAGACATGAATCCTAGCGAGTCTAGTTACTTTTAGCAAGTAAATAAATAAAAGTAGCAAGATAGGCATATAAAATGGATAAGAGAGATCACTACATAAATGGCAGGTGTGACAAGGTAGACAAGATAAGGTGTATACGCTTCTCTAATGATTACTCTACACTATTACTAGTATATCCAGAATGAGATGATACCTTCCATTATAAGGTGGTAGACTTAGGCATACATCCAAATGTACCCTAACTACTACCCTAATCGATCGACTCCCTACTCCGTAGATACTCTGTGTCGGCCCCACAGTAGGTTGTATCACATCCTAAAGTGGCAACCCCTCGCTGATATGCACAGCTCCATATCTATAGGTGCCACGGTTGGGTCCGGGCAGACTTCCACCACTAACGCAACCTAACCTCGTGTCTTAAGTGCCATTACAATTTCTAATTGTAATCATAGGCATTCATTATTAATTAATCAATTAATTAAACCTATGCCTTTATAAGTGTTAATGCCCATTTTACCCAATAATTTGAATTATATGCCCAATGATGTTGATATTCAAATTATGCCAGTATTAACCTTTTTCCCCCGTTCCTTAACTAATGCACTCACAAAATTAGCGGCACACCTAGGCTAGACAATAGCCTAGTCATAAACGATAAAAGGGAAAATAATAGGAATATAACCAAAGTGATTGTTTTAACATAACTTGGCATAAACACAAACTAACATGGTGAAAAAGTGGACATATGAGCATAAATCTGATGAACTTGTAGCAATTACTAGTTCTAACATAACTATGATGTCATAGTAAGCATAACAAGATGTAAATTAACCATTTAGATGTCCAACATGTTTAGATCTAATATAGTAAGCGCAAGGTGATAAACTAGACTAGCAATTTAGATGTCTACATAATTCAGATCCAAGAGTTGAAATTAGATCTAACACAAATAAGGTCAAGATCCACATCATAGAATGTTACAATAGATCCAACAAGATAGAGATTTAGATCAATAGTTAAAAATAGATCTAACACAATTAAGGTCAAGATCCACATCATAGAATGCCACAAAGGTTACAATAGATCCAGCAAGATAGAGATTTAGATCTAAGTTATACACAATTTAGGATGTCATATGTTCGCAATTCTCAATGGATCTAAATAATCTAGGCATATGAATAAATCCAAGTCATAGCCGTGTCATATTTACTTTTAAATATTCAAATCTGAAAGCAACTAGGGACTCATAGAGTTTGGATAAGAAGATAGAACTAGAAAAGATTGGGTCTTGAATCTCCAACTGATTTGCTTAGGTTGATAATTGATAACAGATCCAGATCAGTTCAGATACCGGTAGAGTTTGGCCAACATGAATTCTCAATAAAGAAAACAATAGAAATGACCACGTATATATAGCTACCAGACCCTCCGAAACCGATTGCCACGTCAGCCCTAGGGGTGTCGACACCCCTGTGGGTGGGTTGACCCCGGTGTCGACACCCCTTAAGGGGGGTCGACCCCAATGTCGACACCCCTCTAGGGGGGTCAACCCCCTAGAGCGGGAAATTTGTCGCCTTCTCGAATTTTGATTTTTTTTGAATGGTTTTAGATAGTGTCTGACTCATATCTGACTCATATCTGACTCATACATATATATATATATCTTCTTCACGTATACAAATTTAGAACTCTCATAACTTCTTCATACGGTGTCCGTTTTACGCAAACCAAATGTCTATCTTGGCCAGAATTTCGAGATGGACGTAATGGCGCAGTCTGTTTTCCTTAAATCTAAATATTAAATTATAATTAATTTAATTTATCCTCTTTTAGTATCGTTAAAAATACGGGATGTTACATTCTCCCCTACTCAAAGGATTTCGTCCTTGAAATCTCTAAGTTGAGAAGAATGCATATCCTACCATCCATCATCCATCTACTCATCCATCAACCACTGGCATCCATTGTCCCTAAAGACTTCTAATGCTTATATAAATATATGCAAAGGTGTGTGTATATATCCCAACACTAATGCGAAAATCATGCGGTCTACTAATTTAGTTGACCCTCTTAATGCAATGTATGTTAGTGCCATGAATCCAATATGTATGCAAACAATCCTATTATAACATGTGAGTTCTATATGTGTGCACACTCAATCGTCCAAATGAAACATCCATATGGTAACACATCCATTTCCATCCATAAAAGAAAAGAAAATGCACACACATCCATATGTAATATGAGAGTGATTGAGCCGATCTAGTGCCTAATGTGTGTGTATATGCGTCCATAGGCAGCCACTAGCAAACACTTACATCCACTTGCATCCATCAAACATAACATGTCTCAAATACATGTTTACATCCATAGGATTCCTATATAAAGGTCGAAAATACTATGGATAAAATATATTCACATGATAGAAACAAGTACATATAAAATTTCGGAAAAAACGAAATAAGGACATACCCTCGAAAAGAAAAGGGTATGAAGCACGAATCTTGGCTTCGGTCTCCCAAGTCGCATCCTCCGGGTTATCTCCCCATTGAACCTTTAGCAATTTGATCTCTTTGTTGCGTAGCTTCTTAACTTCTGATCCAAGAATACTGGTACGGACTCGCCTGACTGTTGCCTCCCGTTCCACTTCTACCTCCTCCAA
This sequence comes from Allium sativum, assembly GCA_030737875.1. Taxonomy (NCBI): domain Eukaryota; kingdom Viridiplantae; phylum Streptophyta; class Magnoliopsida; order Asparagales; family Amaryllidaceae; genus Allium; species Allium sativum. The sequence goes on from CM060913.1 coordinate 490,394,762, forward strand.
TACACTCGGCTCAACAACTTCTGTGGTGTCATGCAGGCACTTTCGCAGATGAGAAACGTTGAAAACATCAAGAACGCCGGATAGATTTTCTGAGAGCTTTACTCTATAGGCCATTTGGCCCATCCTCTTGGTTATGGGAAATTGTCCCATAAACCTAAGTGCCAACTTCCCTATTGATCCGAAGCGAACCACATTCCTCAGAGGCGATACTTTAATAAAAACCATGTCTCCCACTTCAAATTCGATGTCAGCCCTCCTCTTGTCTGCATAGGATTTCTTCCTATCTTGAGCTGTCTTCATCCGCCATCGAATAAGGTCAATCTTTTCGGACGTTTCCCTAACCATATATGGTCCAAATAATAATCTTTCTGTAGATTACCACCAATAAGTTAGTGATCTACAGGGTTATCCATACAATGCTTCGAAGGGTGCCTTGCCAATGCTAGATTGATAGTTGTTGTTATAGGCAAACTCTACTAAAGGAAGGTGCTCTTCTTAAGTCCCTTCTAAATCTAGGATACACAACCTCAAAAGATCCTCTAGAATTCTGTTCACCCTCTCCGTCTGCCCATCGGTCTGAGGATGATAAGCGGTGCTCAAACACAACTGTGTACCTAACGCTTCTTGCAAGCTCCTCCAAAATTCACTGGTAAAGATGGGGTCATGATCGATCATGATGCTGGAAGGTACTCCATGAAGACGAACTATCTCACGAATATAAATTGCTGCAGCCAACCATGATGTCGTCCTCTTGCTCTTAATTGGAATAAAGTGAGCGCTCTTAGTGAGTCTATCTACCACAACCCAGATACTGGTGTTGCCTTTCTTTGATCTAGGTAAACCATCTATGAAATCCATAGAGACGCTATCCCATTTCCACTAAGGAACCTCCAAAGGATGAAGTAAACCACCGGGCTTCTTTTGCTTAGCTTTAACTTGCTGGCAAACTAGACATTGGGAAACAAATTCGACCATATCTTTCTTTATCCCAGCTCAAAAGAAAACCCTTTTCATGTCTCTGTACATCTTATCACCGCCTGGATGAATAGTCATCTTAGAATGGTGGGCTTCTTCTAGGAGTGCCTTTACCAAGCTTCCAGTTTAAAGAACACAAAGCCTTCCATCTCGTCGCAACCACCCCTTTTCATCAATGGCATATCTACCGTGGTGACTAGAATTCTCCCCTTTTCTGAGCTTTTCCATGATGTCTAAAATCTGTGGGTTACCTTGTTGCGAAGCTTCTATCTGATCCATAAGAGTTGGTTGTATCTATAAGGATGCAAACAAATTAGGCAAAATCTCGATGGTGGGTCTAAAATCAAAAGCTAATATGAACTCCAAGCTCTTCCTCTCCACAAACAGAGGACATAAGGCCATCCCCTGCCTACTTAGTTCGTCTGCCACCACATTACCCTTTCCAGGGTATAAGCAATCTCAAAATCATTAGAAGCTAGGAACTCCATCCACCGTTGTTGCCTTAAATTGAGATCCTTATGCGAGAATAGATACTTAAAAGATTTATGATTGGTGTATAACTCGAACTTCTCTCCAAGTAAAGAATGGCGCCACGTCTTAAGCGCGAATACTATGGCAGCTAGCTCTACATCATAGGTAGGGTAGTTCTTCTCACGAACTCTCAACTGTCTATCCCCATAACATACCACTTTCCCTTCTTGTATCAAAAACCGCACCAAGCCCTGTACCACATGATCAATGTAAACCGTAAACACTTTGTTCCCATCGGACAAAGTCAAGACTGGGGCTGTTGTCAGAGCCCTCTTTAAACGTTGGAAAGCAACATCACAGTCTATATCCCATGAAAATGCCAAGTTTTTGTTCGTCAGCCAGGTGAGTGGGGCTAATATCTTTGCGAAGTCCTTAATGAACTTCCTATAATAACCTACCAACTTAAGAAAGCTTGTCACCTTGGTTGCATTTTTAGGAATCTTCCAATCTTGCACTGCAACCACCTTTGTGGGATCTACAGCTATCCCTTCTTTGGAGACCACATGCCCTAAGAATCTCACCTCTTTTATCCAAAAATGGCATTTGGAGAACTTCGCCTTAAGCTGATGTGCACAGAGAGTTTTCAAAACTTCTTTCAAGTGCTGGGCATGCTCTTCTTCGCTTTTGGAGAAGATCAAAATATTGTTAACAAAGACCACGACAAATTTGTTTAGAAACTCCCGAAACACCCTACTCATCAGATCAACAAAATAGGCGGGTGCATTTGTCAACCCAAAAGGCATAACTAGCCATTCAAAGAAACCATCTAGAGTTCTAAAAGCGGTCTTATCTATGTTGTCCTCAGCCACCCTCAACTGATGAAATCCCGTGGCCAAGTCAAACTGAGAAAATACCGAGGCACCAACAAGCTAGTCAAATAAATCATCAATCCTCGGGGGCGGGTGCCAATTCTTCTCGGTGAGTTTATTCAACTCTTTATAGTCGACACACAAATGAAGCAAACCATCCGCCTTAGTTGCAAATACAACTGGAGCACCCCATTCAGATATGCTTCGTTTGATAAATCCTTTCTCAAGTAGCTCCCCTACTTGCTTAGTCAACTCCCTTCTTTCCGTTGGAGCCATATGGTGCATTGGTAATGCAACTGTCTTTGAATTGTCCACCAGATATATATGAAAGTCAATTCGCGCCTTGGAGGTAAACCCCATACCTCATCAAAAACATCAGAATAATCTCGGACCACTGGAACAAATTGCAGATCATCGATAGATGCATCAAGAGACACTAGGAAACTAAGCATAATCGACCCTTGAGGGTCACAAGAAATCTCGAGGGTCCTCCCATGACAAGTCATAAGCCTAATGACCCTCCTCTCGTAATCCAAAATGGCACCATACGTGGTAAGCTAATCCATTCTTAGAATCAACCCATAGCCCATAAACCCGAGCACATATGCGTCACATTCAAACTCGATGCCTAACACAGATATTTTCAAACCCCGACAAATCATAGATAAATGAGCCGAACCAACAATGGGGTTTGAAACAACTATGGGATCCACTACCATACTAGTAATTAAGTGCAGAGATTTAACCACAGAACTAGATACAAATGAATGTGAAGCGCCAAAATCAAAAAGTGTTCTAATTGGATGATTAGAAAGAGAAATTAAACCTTCCACGGAAATTTTTCTACCTCTATCAGGAGCACTGATCGCGAGAGCAAGCACCTGCCCTCCAGAAGTTCCTGCCTTTTGACCTTGTCCCTGCGATCCCTGTTTCTTCGGGCACTCCCTAGCAAAGTGTCCGACCTCTCCACAGTGGTAGCAAGAGTTCTCCCTTCGCTTACAGTCTTTGACCAAGTGACCCTCTTTTCCAAAATTGTGACATTTTCTCTTATCCTTGTCTTTGTCATTCTTTCCACCTTTCTTTTGTTGTTGTTGCCCCTTCTTGGGCCACACCATCTTATTTTGCGATGTTTCCTCTGCCTTTACTTCCTTCTTTTCTCCCTTGTCTTCCTCATGCATTAAGTCCATATCGACAAGCTTTTCAAAAGTGTCTCCCATTGGAATATGGGACATGGCTAACCCATGAAGGGGTTCATTTAGCCCTTTAGCAAACCGCAACGCCTTCTGTGTGGAGTATCCACTAATTCTAACCCGAACCTTGCTAGCTAGTTGAATTTATTTACGTATTCTTTCACCGTTAAGTTCCCTTGTCTGAGTGCCAACAACCTCTCCATTTGCATGCTTTTCTCGGCCTGAGAAAGAAACTTTATTTCAAATCTTTGTCTAAAATCTTTCCAAGTTTCCACCGGACGTCTAGCTTGGGTAACTTCCCACCAAAATGAGGCTTCGTCTTTCAGCAGCCAGACGGCAAATTGAACCTTCCTTCTATCCTCTAATTCAAAGATTACGAACAAGTCCTCGGTCTCCATGAGCCAATTTTGCGCGTTTACGAATATCTCGTTCCCATGGAATGGCTTCCCTCCCATAGCACGGAGGTCTTTGCAGATCTTAGCGAAATTATCTACTCTCGGAGGGAGAGGAGGAGGAATGACTAGTGCAGCCGGGGGAGGAATGTTTCCTTGGCCCTCTGCAGGTGCCGTGGCCTCCAGATACCTACGGAACCATCCGGGTATTGTAACGCCCTCCGGAATATTAGGAATGTTTTGTTCCCCAGACATGCTGAAAAGAAAAAGGAAGAGATTTAGACAAAGGACCGAAGGATATTACATATGGCTTTTTGGGGAATGTCTTTCAAAACAGACTTTTCTTTTTGAAAATACTTTCTTTTAAAACCTTTTTGAAAATAATTTTCAAAAAATTTATCCAATCTGGTAACCTTCAGCTCTGATACCAAGTGTGACACCCCACGTCCGTTAATGTCACTCACAAAAGGAATGCATTAAGTTTCGTGAAGCGTTATAGGTAAACACAGAATATTACAAGACTAATATAATTAAGATAGCAGCGGAAATTCAATATTTTATTTCAAACACAAATCATACATCGTGGTCCAAAATATCACTAGTCACAATAAACATTACCACAATATAACTTCTATCTTTTACCATCAGAGTACATAAATACTTGAAAGAAAACATAATTCCCTAAATAAAAGAGATAAAGCAATAGTGGAGATAAGAACTTGAGCTATACTTCGAAAGCAGCTCTAGCAAGACAATATCTGAGTCCTAACTAAGCCTGAGTGTTTCCTCCCTAAAAACCTGAGGGGGAGGGGGAGGAATGGAAGAAAGAAGAGGAAACAAAAGGGTCAGACATGAAGTCTGGCGAGTCTAGTTACTTTTAGCAAGTAAATAAATAAAAGTATCATGATAGGCATATAAAGTGGATAAGAGAGATCACTACATAAATGGCAGGTGTGACAAGGTAGACAAGATAAGTTGTATATGCTTCTCTAATGATTACTCTGCACTATTACTAGTATATCTAGAATGAGATGATCCCTTCCACTATAACGTGGTAGACTTAGGCATACGTCCAAATGTACCCTAACTACTACCCTAATCGATCAGCTCTCTACTCCGTATATACTTTGTGCTGGCCCCATAATAGGATGTATCACGTCCTAAAGTGGCAACCCCTCACTGATATGCACAACCCCATATCTACAGGTGTCATGGTCGTCTTATCCACTTCTGCCCAGCTCATGCACGCACATGGCCCGGTCGGTTTGCGCCGCCCACACCATCCTCCATGTTTGGATCTCTTACAATCAGTCCAGTAAGCATGCCCCTTCTCCGACCTAGTACGGAGTACATGTTTTGATACCTACTCCGGGTTACTGGATGAAACAGATCCCACACAATATGATACAAGCTCTCCCCTTTATCCTGTATCCCCCACTAGGTTTTCTTTGGCTATGTATACCACTATGTGTCCTTAATTACATAACCCTATCATTTCTACAAGTTATGCTTACCCTAAAAGGTGTCTTTAATTACATAACTGTATTATTCCAACCGATCATGTATACCACTAAGTGTCTTTAATTACATATCCTTATCGGGTTAAGTTTGTGGGCTTATATGTAAATATTTCCCACCCCCTCCAGATTGCTTAACCCATCCACTATCCAATCAATTTTACTTAACCCTAACTTTAGTTCACGATCATACAATCCCTATGGATTAGATTTGGTTAAGTAGTCCAATTTATTACCATGTCCATTTATGGTTTATAATGGGCTAGACCTCCCACATTAGGCCTACAACTTGTGGATGCTGGATATGTTGGTCGAGTCCGGGCAGTCGTATTCCCCAAGTTGGGCCTAACCTCGTGTCATAGCCCGATTCGTATTTGCGCACTTAGACCTCTCACATTAGATTCAACATTAGTGGCTGCTGGATATGCCGGTCGGGTCCGGGCAGACTTCCACCACTAACGCAACCTAACCTCGTGTCATAAGTGCCATTACAATTTCTAATTGTAATCCTAGGCATTCATTATTAATTAATAAATTAATTAAACCTATGCCTTTATATGTGTTAATGCTCATTTTACCCAATAATTTGAATTATATGTCCAATGATGTTTATATTCAAATTATGCCAATATTAACCTTTTCCCCCCGTTCCTTAACTAACACACCCACAAAATGGCGGCATGCCTAGGCTAGACAATATACTAGTCGTAAACGATGAAAGGGAAAATAATAGGAATATAACCAAAGTGATTGTTTTAACGTAACTTGGCATAAACATAAACTAGCATGGTGATAAGGTGGACATATGAGCATCAATCTGATGATCTTGTAGCAATTACCAGTTCTAACATAACTATGATGTCATAGTGAGAATAACAAGATCTAAATGAACCATTTAGATGTCCAACAAGTTTACATCTAATATAATAGGCACAAGGTGATAAACTAGACTAACAATTTAGATGTCCACATAATTCAGATCCAAGAGTTAAAATTAAATCTAACACAAATAAGGTCAACATCCACATCATAGAATGTTACAATAAATCCAACAAGATAGAGATTTAGATCAATAGTTAAAAATAGATCTAACACAATTAAGGTCAAGATCCACATCATAGAATGCCACAAAGGTTACAATAGATCCAATAAGATAGAGATTTAGATCCAAGTTATACACAATTAGGATGTCATATGTTCGCAATTCTCAATGGATCTAATATAATCTAGGCATATGAGCAAATCCAAGTCATAGTCGTGTCATATTTACTTTTAAATATTCAAATCTAAAAGCAACTAGGGACTCATAGAGTTTGGATAAGAAGATAGAACTAGAAAAGATTGGATCTTGAATCTCCAATTGATTTTCTTAGGTTGATAGTTGATAACTGATCTAGATCAGTTCAGATACCGGCAGAGTTTGGCCACCATGAATTCTCAATGAAGAAAACAAGAGAAATGACCATGTATATATAGCTTCCAAACCCTCTGAAACCGAATGCCACATCAGTCCTAGGGGTGTCGACACCTCTGTGGGTAGGTCGACCCTGGTGTCGACACCCCTTAAGGGGGGTCGACCCCGGTGTTGACACCCCTCTAGGGGGTTGAGCCTAAGAGCGGGAAATTTGCCGCTTCCTCGAATTTTGATTTTTTTTTGAACAGTTTTAGATAGGGTCTGACTCATATATGATTATACATATATATATTTCTTCTACGCATATACAAACTTAAAACTCTCATAACTTCTTCATACGGTGTCCGTTTTACGCAAACCAAATGTCTTTCTTGACTAGAATTTTGAGATGGACGCAATGGCGCAGTCCATTTTCTTTAATTCTGAATATTAAATTAATTATAATTTAATTTATCCACTTTTAGTATTGTTAAAAATATGGGGTGTTACATTTGGTAACTTGATTAAGAATTCAATATGAATGGGAATAACCAAGTTAAATGGGAACATGATGAGGTAAGGCAAGCGCGTAAAAGAATGTTTAGACATATGGTCTAACAACGTATTAAAGTTAGGCGCTTGGACCAGTCCGCACGTTTGAGGGTGAATAACCCAACGGGGTAGATCATTGTAATGACCCGAAAATCCGGTAGAATTTGAGCTGACCAAAAACACAAGTCCAACCCCAAATATCACGGAAATTCGAACCATTAATAGAAAGAAGTTAGAGGGTGAGGATAGATAAGATAGAAACTTAGAATAGAAGAAGAAGAAGAACACAACATCAGAGTAACATGAATCTCACAGCGGAACGAATAACATACAATATATCACATCTTTGAAATACAAAATCTTAACTGTATAACATACACTTATCAGAGTACAATACTTACAACACAGCAGAAATAACCATAGCTATATGATCCTGAAGCCTCCTGCTCCAAGCTCTTCCAGTATATCTGTAAATTCCCGACTACTTGACTGCCCGATACAAATTTAGGCACCCAAGAGTTTAGGTAGAACAAAACAAAATAAACTCCGGGTCAGTCATGGGACTGGTATGAGTAAACAGTTTAAAACAATTTCAGAAAACTAAATGATATCTCATAAGACCACGCCGTATAACACGGAACGGGTTTTTCCCTTATGAGAATCCAAACACTTGACTTATCTTTATATCAAAACTCTTTTGATATTATAATAATGTCTAAATCAAGTAAATAACAATCTAGTGGAACGTTTGCATCTCACGTTCCACATATAATTATAATCATAAACCGCAAGCACGTATTGGGTAATGGATTTCCAACTATGACAAGGTATGGAATCACCTTCCGCTGGTATATCTCTAGAGGAGAATACACCGAGTTCAACAAGAACATCTTGCAACTCAGCCACACATGACCGACCACTCATTTCGCTTGAGTGTATCGAATGTATATCACCAACGATTGGGATCAGCAACCGTTTCCCGAATGGGACAGCATCGACAATAGATTTTTAGAAGTAAATGAAACTCTAGATCAGGTGATTATACACCCTAATAGGTGCGACCTACATAGCCATGTTGCCTGCCCGATTTCTGTCATTTACCGGTTGATGAGGCTAGAAGCTACGCTTTATCATCACGCCATATTCACTTCGAATGTCACATCGTCAAATCCATCAAATCACCGATTGACGTCCTCAACAATACATTACGTGTTAGCTAAAAGAAGTTTCCTTCTCCGCTTCCACTCTTGGTACGGTTGAAGAAATCAATGTACGTGACCTTTCTGGAAATACTCTGTCAGACATTCATCCATACAAGTCACCCAGGAACAGGATGAACTGAAGGCACTATTTCTATTAATAGAAAAAGTCCTTGCACTCTACTCCGTCTTCGATTATCTTTATATAATCTGATTCGCACGCTACTGCCAATACGGAGTGGTTCTTCGGATAATAATCCAACCGGTCTCTCCATATTGACAACGATGGTCAAAACTTCGATAGTCTGTGATTTAACTATCGAATAAAAACAAGTGTTTCGATAGTCGATGATTTAACTATCGAATAAAACAAGTGTTCATCCAAACATCCAACAATCACTGAACCTTTAATTAATATTCCATTAATTAAATCACTTCTCTATTTCTTTATCAATATTTGTTAACCAAATATTTTCAATAACCATATTGGCCTTTTACGTTCTTTGGAAAACATTTCCATATATCGCCTTCCTTTATTTTCTAAACTTTAGAAAATATCTTTATTCTATTTCCAAGCTTTGCACATATTTGGGTTAAAACAGATGTTGTGTAAAACATCGTTACGACAACCCAAATACAGTATTTAACGAATTCTTATTCCACATTGATCTTCGAGCTGAATCTTGCTACTTATCGGTATATCATGAAATCAACCAAGTTGGGGTATAATTACCTCTCAGACCTTGACTGAATAACATTTAACGTCAAAACAGACAAGACTACTTACTCGAATAATCAATACCATACCACTACTTCTTCACTTTTAAACACATATATACTTTCTCTTTTATCCTTACGAGGTTTTATTCTTATACTTCCTTTTTGATTATACTATTCTATTTCTAAGTTCGTTTTCTAATCGACTTCTATATATTTTGATATGTTAAATTCTAACTATCAAATGATCTTAAAAATATTCTATCTCCTTAAATTCCCGGAAAAATTCGCCATAACCTCCTTTGTACCGGGAGCATCGGGAAATTTCAAATAGCTTTCCCGGTCCTTCTTATCTCAAAAAGAAAAAGAAAAAGCCAAGCGGCTTGCCGATACGGCGCATAAAATCTCATATGGAAATTAAATACGTACCTTTGGGTCGGGCATTCTATTTATTTCACTTCTATACTTTATTCCAAACCTGTCTCCTGTATCTATACCTGCCCAATCTATTTAACTATACCAAATCGTTTTAACTCAATTCGTTAATTATTTCTTTAGTCTATTTCTCCTTTTAATATTTGAATTCTATATTCAAACTCCAATTCGCTTCTATTATTCAATTTCTATATATCAAATTCTATTGTCTTCTATTATTCAAATCCTATATTAAAAAGTCCGTTTGAATTTCTATTATTCAAATCTCTATTTCAATTCCTTATATTCAAAGTCTATTTAAATTTCTCTATTCAAATTCCATTTGAAATACTATATTCAAATTCTATAGTTAAACTCCATTTGAATTCTATTATTCAAATCTATTTAAATTTTATTGTTTAAATTCCTTTTGAATCCTATATTCAAATCTTTTAAAGTCCATTTGAATTTCTATATTCAAATCTATAGTTTAAAGTCCATTTGAATTTCTATATTCAAATCTCTATTTCAATTCCTTATATTCAAAGTCCATTTGAATTCTCGGCATTATTTATAAACAACGTTTATAACTTCAATTCAAATCCCACCTTTCCATTTATAAACAACGTTTATAAAATTCAATTCAAATTCCATTCTTTTATTTATAAACAACTTTATAAATTTGATTCAAAACCCATATTTTTCATTTATAAACAACGTTTATAAATTCGATTCAAAACCTATCTTTTCATTTATAAACAACGTTTATAAATTCGATTCAAAACCTATCTTTTCATTTATAAACAACGTTTATAAATTCGATTCTCGTTTTAGATATCTTCAAAACAAGTAAATATTTCCTATAGTTCATTAAAAATTCAAATTCTATTTATAGAAATAGAATTCACTTTTTAAATCTCAAATACCCCTTTCGATATTTTTTATAAATCAATATTCAAACCCCATTGATATTTTAAACAATCAAATCAACCAATTTTCAATCATTTGATTTTTAACACATCATATATGAATATATATGAAATCAAACAAACAACAAACAGATAATATATTTTTTGAGGAATCCAGTTGGATTCTTCCAACCTGTTTTTCCTGCATCCACAGATGTTAGTCAACATAGTAATACCCATCCTGCTTCGAGGCAGGATATCGCGGTATAGAAGGTCATCCACTAATCATAGCGTGGGGGCGTATAGGGTAATCATCCGCTATGGTACCGCGGGCATCCGCTAATGATACTGCGGGAATCCAACCAATCATCAACCCAATATATATATATATATATATATATATATATATATATATATATATATATATATATATATAATAGTCCTAAATAACTAATATATATTTTAAATCAACCAAACAATATTCAAACAAGCATAGCAATTATTTTTAACAACTAGAAATAATTCTAATTAAATGGTGAGTGAGGTTTACTCACCAGAATTTAAATTGCCGAACAACCAGTAAATTTCCATTTCATCTCGGATATGTATTTCCTCGAATAAATTCACACCTGCGATGATTTTATTCAAATTTACCAATTAAACATTTATTTATTTAAATTAATTATTTAAATAAATAAATAACTTTCCTTTATATTTTTCTTTTTCTAATGGTTACTAAACTAATTTTATCTTAACAAATAATTAAACTAATATATACTGATATACTAATAAAAATCCTAACCACTATACTAATTAAATTCTTATAAGAAAATATTAACTAACAAATTATATAATTAATTACCTTGTTAACTTCCTAATTCCCCCTTTCTTCTAGATGAATATTTCGACTTCCAAGCATCCTGTAACCCCTTTTGAAACTGCCGATACCTCAAAGTCACTGTCGAACCCTATTTCCCATCGCCAACGCCATTGCTACCACTCGCATCTGCTACTGACAACCTCCCTGGAAGACAGCGCATCCTTCAACAGTTCATTTGAACTTCATTCGGACTTCAGCGTCGCACCAGAGAAGCCTTCGCAGTACCCTACTCCTCGTCTAATCGCACCCTTCTACCATCGTCTGACCTCGCAAGCTTTAACTTCGAACGCGAGCCCTAGCTTAGGTTGGGATGAAATCGATCATCCCCAAGTCATGCCGTACCTGATGCGTGCCTCTCCCCTGACACGAACTCGGCCTCGCGGTTTCGAATCGAAAGGGGCTCGATTGATTTTGGAATTGAAGCCGTGGTTTTTGATTTAGGGTGAAGCACGACCAATTTAGTTTTCTGTTTTCTGAAGCTTTTTTTGATTTCGGCGTTCAAAATGAAATAAGGATGGAAGGCTTAGGATTTTAAGGTGGAAAGGAAAGGATTTTAGCATGTCCACGTTTTGATTTTTGTTCTGCGGTTTAGACATGAACAAGAGGCCAATATTTTGTGGAGATAAAGAGGATGTCGTGCTCTAATTCCCTCCTTATGATTTTATATTTTATTTTAATTAATTTAAAACCCGTACCCTTTAATTAAAATACACCCTGATTCTGAACTCCTTTTTGCACCCAACAACTGTCAATCCAAGGGTAAAATCGCTATTCTGAACACACTGGGATAGGTCACGAAGTCCAATTCGATCGTCTGTAGAAGATGTAATTTTAAATCAATAAAATTTAAATTCCAATCAATTTATTCTTCGATAATAAATTAATGTTATCGTTATTATTCAGTTTTGAATTTCTATTGATTATCTGAATCAAATTTCAGTATAGTCTGAACTATTTAATTCAATTAACTTCGTATTTCGAAAATTATATAAATTCAAAGTAAATCATATTTCAGCTTTTAAATCGATAATCAAATATAAAATTTCTTTTATATTTTTATTTCAATATTTAAACCTCATTAAATATTCTAAATTTACCGACGAAATATCCGGGTCATTACATTCTTCCCCACTTAAAATAATTTCGTCCTCGAAATTGCTAAGGTAGAAAAGTGCTACAAACTCATTAACCTTCAGAACTTATTTATGTTGTACTCAACATTTCATATTCCATTCATAACTCTCTTTCGAATAAATCCTTATTCGATAACTCCTCCCTTCGAATAACTATATTCGATAATCTATCTTTCGAATAACTAGATTTGAAAACTCTTCTTTGAATCAACTATATTCGATTTACCCTATTCAATTTACTCTTATCAATTAACTCTATTGGATTTAACTCTTTTCGATTAACTCCCTCGAATTGACTAAATTCGATAACTCCTTCGAATAACCAATATTCTATAACTTACTTCGATTAAACTAATCGATAACTCTTTTTGATTAAACTATAATCAACAACTCCTTTGATTTACTAATAATTGGTAACTCCTTCGATTAACTAATAATCGATAACTCTTTTTGATTAAACTATAATCAACAACTCCTTTGATTTACTAATAATTGGTAACTCCTTCGATTAACTAATAATCGATAACTCTTTTAGTTCTATTCAAATAAACTAATATTTGATTTAACTCCACTTGCTTGACTCTAGATCGCAGCGATCACAATGGTTACGCCTAATTCCCCCAGGAAACATCCGACCGCCCTAGGCTATCTGCAGCCCTGCGAATTACATTAGCAGTCGTACGAAATGGCAACTTATCCTGAGTAACTATGTTTGGCTAACTCTATCTCAATAACTATATTCGATCACTTTAATTGAATAACTAAATTTCAGTTAAATCCTAATTTGATTAACTATGTTCAATTAACTCTATCTGGTTAACTCTTACTCTAATCGATTTATTCTAACACTAATCGACTTCTCCTATTCGAATAACTCCTATTTGATAACATTTATTCATTTATAAAGATTTACTTTTAGTAACGGTTCTTCACTTTAAAAATGTTCTCTTTAATAACGTTACTTCACTTATACAAGTGTTGTATACCCCATCTATTTAAAACTATCGGTGTTAAAAACCAATATCTCTTCTCTATATAAGTTCAGACTTACATATTTCATCTATCCAATGATAAATATTCAATTTAATTTATAAACTGTTATTTATAAATTAATCTTTCCATTTATCTGTTAAAAACAGATTTCCATTTTCTATTCATCTTCTGAATATTCCTTTGATTAAATTCTATTTATTTAACAAATAAATATCTCATCTATAACATTCAATTTATTTACTATAAATAAATATTTCCATTGAATCTATTTGTAAATGTTTTACAAATATCCCCTTCTAAATTTTATTTGTAAATGTTATTATAAATATTTCTCCTTCTATTTGTTTGCACATAACTTCCTTTGTATTTGTGTTACAAATATATTTCTTTTTTTTTCATTCCCAATTCACATTTCATTCACATTGATTTTACTCAATTTATTCATTTCGATCCATTCAACTTACTTAAGTTAAATTTAATTCTATCATTCAAATTCCCATTAACTGGTTGCTAATTAACCGTTTTGCCTATTTCACCCTTTTCATTTGAATATAACTTGTTTAAATATATGTCAACTTAATTATAAACTAATCTAATTATATTTTCACTCGAGTTATATATTCGATTTCGAATATAAATTCTCAATCTCTTCACTTATCCAAAAACCCAATTTCGACTCAAATTTCCTTTAACTAATTATTCACCAATTTAGTTAATTCTATTTAACAATTTAAAATATGATTTTTGTCTTAAAAATCATTTCACTTACTTCACTGGAGTTCATCTTTATTTTATATCTCCAGCCTGGATTTTCTAATCCCAATTCGGATTTTATTTCCTAACAATCCTTTTATTTATTTAATTAAACCGTTATGGTTTTTATAATGGTTCTGGCGCTGCTTTTCTAAAAATTTGATTTTGACATAACTCAAAATCTATACGACGAAATCCAGATTTTTCTCTTTCATTAGAAAACTATTGTTCAACCGGTCCCGACGATTCTTGTTTCAAAGGATTCCGACTTAATTTGAGTCTTGTATACTCGATTGAAGTTCGAGTCGCCAATTTACGAACTACCGCACTATGGCGAGCTCGTTTTAATTATATTTATAAATATAAACGTTTTAACTTCGTTTATAATAAATTCAACTCCATTCTGATATATTTTCAATATATATCAAATCCATTTCAACATAATATTCCCGATCTATTTCACTTCAAATATTCAAATCCTATATATTTACAATATTCAAATTCCATTTGAATCTCTTTATTCAACTCTATATTTGAATTTCCTTCTATTCAATTTCTATTTGAATTTCTTTTATTCAAATTCTATATTAAATTCCTTATTCAAATTCCTATTTGAAATCCCTTTGAATTTAAATTCTATTTTAACTCCTTTTGTTTTCTTTGAATTCTATTTAACCATTCTCCATTTGGATTCTAATATTCAAATCTCTATTTTAATTTTCTTTATTCAAATCCATTTAAATTCCTTTGAATTCAACTTCAACAACAGCAACAACAAAGCCATATATTTCTATTGGAATTCCTTTGAATTCCTTTTGAATTCAAATTCCATTTCAATTTTTCTTATACAATTTCTATTTGAATTATATATATATTCAAATTCCTTTATTTTACTTCTATTTGAAATCTATATTCCAATTTCACATTTCAAAATTCCTCTGAAGTAATATAAATATATACATATATTTATATCTATCTCAAATTCAAAATATTTGAATTTTAAAACAACTTGTTTCTATTCAAACAAATTTCCATCAAAACTTTTCTAAGGCAGCAATTCATCACTTAGAAACTCGAAAATGAACACTGATGATGTTGCGACCATCATCAGAATTATTTCCCAGCTACTGAATGAGTTCAGTGCTTTATTTCTTTTAAACTCCATTTAGAAAAATATTTTCCAAACCCCAGGATTTTAAATTCTTAATTCTGGTTGGAATTTAATTTCAATTTATCACATTTGTATATTTGATTTCATATACAAATTCCATTGGTTATATATATAACTATTCCAGTTTTTATAATCTTATTCGATTATAATCCTAACAATCAACTTAACTATTTGAAAACAATATCGTGTCCAATCTTCTGTTCAAGTGTTTATAAACTCCTATCGACATCGTGGCGTCCCACGATTCGACCAAAATTTATAATCCACTCAACAGACTAGTCAGCACAATATAAAACAGTTTTTATATCAAATAACAAATACGCTCTCTCGTATATATATACGCTTAACTCATTCTAGGATACTACTGATCCTATCTCTAATGAGCACATTTCCACACAGCCTAGGTATTCGCTAAACCTAAGCTCTGATACCAACTGTAACAACCCGAAAATCCGGTAGAATTTGAGCTGACCAAAAACACAAGTCCAACCCCAAATATCACGGAAATTCGAACCATTAATAGAAAGAAGTTAGAGGGTGAGGATAGATAAGATAGAAACTTAGAATAGAAGAAGAAGAAGAACACAACATCAGAGTAACACGAATCTCACAGCGGAACGAATAACATACAATATATCACATCTTTGAAATACAAAATCTTAACTGTATAACATACACTTATCAGAGTACAATACTTACAACATAGCAGAAATAACTATAGCTATATGATCCTGAAGCCTCCTGCTCCAAGCTCTTCCAGTATATCTGTAAATTCCCGACTACTTGACTGCCCGATACAAATTTAGGCACCCAAGAGTTTAGGTAGAACAAAACAAAATAAACTCCGGGTCAGTCATGGGACTGGTATGAGTAAACAGTTTAAAACAATTTCAGAAAACTAAATGATATCTCATAAGACCACGCCGTATAACACGGAACGGGTTTTTCCCTTATGAGAATCCAAACACTTGACTTATCTTTATATCAAAACTCTTTTGATATTATAATAATGTCTAAATCAAGTAAATAACAATCTAGTGGAACGTTTGCATCTCACGTTCCACATATAATTACAATCATAAACCGCAAGCACGTATTGGGTAATGGATTTCCAACTATGACAAGGTATGGAATCACCTTCCGCTGGTATATCTCTAGAGGAGAATACACCGAGTTCAACAAGAACATCTTGCAACTCAGCCACACATGACCGACCACTCATTTCGCTTGAGTGTATCGAATGTATATCACCAACGATTGGGATCAGCAACCGTTTCCCGAATGGGACAGCATCGACAATAGATTTTTAGAAGTAAATGAAACTCTAGATCAGGTGATTATACACCCTAATAGGTGCGACCTACATAGCCATGTTGCCTGCCCGATTTCTGTCATTTACCGGTTGATGAGGCTAGAAGCTACGCTTTATCATCACGCCATATTCACTTCGAATGTCACATCGTCAAATCCATCAAATCACCGATTGACATCCTCAACAATACATTACGTGTTAGCTAAAAGAAGTTTCCTTCTCCGCTTCCACTCTTGGTACGGTTGAAGAAATCAATGTACGTGACCTTTCTGGAAATACTCTGTCAGACATTCATCCATACAAGTCACCCAGGAACAGGATGAACTGAAGGCACTATTTCTATTAATAGAAAAAGTCCTTGCACTCTACTCCGTCTTCGATTATCTTTATATAATCTGATTCGCACGCTACTGCCAATACGGAGTGGTTCTTCGGATAATAATCCAACCGGTCTCTCCATATTGACAACGATGGTCAAAACTTCGATAGTCTGTGATTTAACTATCGAATAAAAACAAGTGTTTCGATAGTCGATGATTTAACTATCGAATAAAACAAGTGTTCATCCAAACATCCAACAATCACTGAACCTTTAATTAATATTCCATTAATTAAATCACTTCTCTATTTCTTTATCAATATTTGTTAACCAAATATTTTCAATAACCATATTGGCCTTTTACGTTCTTTGGAAAACATTTCCATATATCGCCTTCCTTTATTTTCTAAACTTTAGAAAATATCTTTATTCTATTTCCAAGCTTTGCACATATTTGGGTTAAAACAGATGTTGTGTAAAACATCGTTACGACAACCCAAATACAGTATTTAACGAATTCTTATTCCATATTGATCTTCGAGCCTGAATCTTGCTACTTATCGGTATATCATGAAATCAACCAAGTTGGGGTATAATTACCTCTCAGACCTTGACTGAATAACATTTAACGTCAAAACAGACAAGACTACTTACTCGAATAATCAATACCATACCACTACTTCTTCACTTTTAAACACATATATACTTTCTCTTTTATCCTTACGAGGTTTTATTCTTATACTTCCTTTTTGATTATACTATTCTATTTCTAAGTTCGTTTTCTAATCGACTTCTATATATTTTGATATGTTAAATTCTAACTATCAAATGATCTTAAAAATATTCTATCTCCTTAAATTCCCGGAAAAATTCGCCATAACCTCCTTTGTACCGGGAGCATCGGGAAATTTCAAATAGCTTTCCCGGTCCTTCTTATCTCAAAAAGAAAAAGAAAAAGCCAAGCGGCTTGCCGATACGGCGCATAAAATCTCATATGGAAATTAAATACGTACCTTTTGGTCGGGCATTCTATTTATTTCACTTCTATACTTTATTCCAAACATGTCTCCTGTATCTATACCTGCCCAATCTATTTAACTATACCAAATCGTTTTAACTCAATTCGTTAATTATTTCTTTAGTCTATTTCTCCTTTTAATATTTGAATTCTATATTCAAACTCCAATTCGCTTCTATTATTCAATTTCTATATATCAAATTCTATTGTCTTCTATTATTCAAATCCTATATTAAAAAGTCCGTTTGAATTTCTATTATTCAAATCTCTATTTCAATTCCTTATATTCAAAGTCTATTTAAATTTCTCTATTCAAATTCCATTTGAAATACTATATTCAAATTCTATAGTTAAACTCCATTTGAATTCTATTATTCAAATCTATTTAAATTCTATTGTTTAAATTCCATTTGAATCCTATATTCAAATCGTTTAAAGTCCATTTGAATTTCTATATTCAAATATATAGTTTAAAGTCCATTTGAATTTCTATATTCAAATCTCTATTTCAATACCTTATATTCAAAGTCCATTTGAATTCTCGGCATTATTTATAAACAACGTTTATAACTTCAATTCAAATCCCACCTTTCCATTTATAAACAACGTTTATAAAATTCAATTCAAATTCCATTCTTTTATTTATAAACAACTTTATAAATTTGATTCAAAACCCATATTTTTCATTTATAAACAACGTTTATAAATTCGATTCAAAACCTATCTTTTCATTTATAAACAACGTTTATAAATTCGATTCTCGTTTTAGATATCTTCAAAACAAGTAAATATTTCCTATAGTTCATTAAAAATTCAAATTCTATTTATAGAAATAGAATTCACTTTTTAAATCTCAAATACCCCTTTCGATATTTTTTATAAATCAATATTCAAACCCCATTGATATTTTAAACAATCAAATCAACCAATTTTCAATCATTTGATTTTTAACACATCATATATGAATATATATGAAATCAAACAAACAACAAACAGATAATATATTTTTTGAGGAATCCAGTTGGATTCCTCCAACCTGTTTTTCCTGCATCCACAGATGTTAGTCAACATAGTAATACCCATCCTGCTTCGAGGTAGGATATCGCAGTATAGAAGGTCATCCACTAATCATAGCGTGGGGGCGTATAGGGTAATCATCCGCTATGGTACCGCGGGCATCCGCTAATGATACTGCGGGAATCCAACCAATCATCAACCCAATATATATATATATAATAGTCCTAAATAACTAATATATATTTTAAATCAACCAAACAATATTCAAACAAGCATAGCAATTATTTTTAACAACTAGAAATAATTCTAATTAAATGGTGAGTGAGGTTTACTCACCAGAATTTAAATTGCCGAACAACCAGTAAATTTCCATTTCATCTCGGATATGTATTTCCTCGAATAAATTCACACCTGCGATGATTTTATTCAAATTTACCAATTAAACATTTATTTATTTAAATTAATTATTTAAATAAATAAATAAATAACTTTCCTTTATATTTTTCTTTTTCTAATGGTTACTAAACTAATTTTATCTTAACAAATAATTAAACTAATATATACTGATATACTAATAAAAATCCTAACCACTATACTAATTAAATTCTTATAAGAAAATATTAACTAACAAATTATATAATTAATTACCTTGTTAACTTCCTAATTCCCCCTTTCTTCTAGATGAATATTTCGACTTCCAAGCATCCTGTAACCCCTTTTGAAATTGCCGATACCTCAAAGTCACTGTCGAACCCTATTTCCAATCGCCAATGCCATTGCTACCACTTGCATCTGCTACTGACAACCTCCCTGGAAGACAGCGCAGCCTTCAACAGTTCATTTGAACTTCATTCGGACTTCAGCGTCGCACCAGAGAAGCCTTCGCAGTACCCTACTCCTCGTCTAATCGGACCCTTCTACCATCGTCTGACCTCGCAAGCTTTAACTTCGAACGCGAGCCCTAGCTTAGGTTGGGATGAAATCGATCGTCCCCAAATCATGCCGTACCTGATGCACGCCTCTCCCCTGACACGAACTCGGCCTCGCGGTTTCGAATCGAAAGGGGCTCGATTGATTTTGGAATTGAAGTCGTGGTTTTTGATTTAGGGTGAAGCACGACCAATTTAGTTTTCTGTTTTCTGAAGCTTTTTTTGATTTCGGCGTTCAAAATGAAATAAGGATGGAAGGCTTAGGATTTTAAGGTGGAAAGGAAAGGATTTTAGCATGTCCACGTTTTGATTTTTGTTCTGCGGTTTAGACATGAACAAGAGGCCAATATTTTGTGGAGATAAAGAGGATGTCGTGCTCTAATTCCCTCCTTATGATTTTATATTTTATTTTAATTAATTTAAAACCCGTACCCTTTAATTAAAATACACCCTGATTCTGAACTCCTTTTTGCACCCAACAACTGTCAATCCAAGGGTAAAATCGCTATTCTGAACACACTGGGATAGGTCACGAAGTCCAATTCGATCGTCTGTAGAAGATGTAATTTTAAATCAATAAAATTTAAATTCCAATCAATTTATTCTTCGATAATAAATTAATATTATCGTTATTATTCAGTTTTGAATTTCTATTGATTATCTGAATCAAATTTCAGTATAGTCTGAACTATTTAATTCAATTAACTTCGTATTTCGAAAATTATATAAATTCAAAGTAAATCATATTTCAGCTTTTAAATCGATAATCAAATATAAAATTTCTTTTATATTTTTATTTCAATATTTAAACCTCATTAAATATTCTAAATTTACCGACGAAATATCCGGGTCATTACAATCATCGTGGTGTTATAAGGCATGGGGGGAGCGCACATCCATCTAATTATTCTGTCGGCTCCGAAGGACTGGAAGGGGAAGCACGCGGCTTCCTGAGATACGTAAGGTGCTCCTAGTAGTCCTCTGTGCGGTGGCAGATGCTTAGGCTGTGCTCGTAGAGGTTGGGTCTGCGCGTAACTACTAGGTGGGTGGGCCTTGACTGCAAAAGTAGCATTGCAGTCAGAATGCTGTGACGTGGTGACACCTGGGTGATTCGGCGGTTGCCTCAACGGGGAGGCGAAGGGTCACGACCAACAAGGATAGCAGATCGTTGGATACCCATCATCGACAACCAGTGGGATGCAGAAAGACTAGAGCTAAAACCAATAGACCATTCACCTTTCACTATCGGGGTACGGTGGTTGAGGAAAGATGCCAAATGGATGTTTAGATTGTTTTTTAAGGGGTAGTCATTTAGCTCTAGTAGTCTTTACTGGTTAAGGGAGGGGCCGAGGTGGGGCCAAAGCCACCGTAAAAACAGACCCTAGGAATATCTGTATATAGAGGCTCTTAAAGACGGGCCTATACAGATATGGAAAAGCTCCCAACTAAGTTCCTATTTCTTGTATCGCCTATCACGGAACTCGGTGCACATAAGAGCATGTGCGGTTAAGGCATCGAGCTACAATTGAAGATACGTATGTGGGACAGTCTAGATACATGCATGTCGGCTCTGGGTGGTGTATCACACACTTGAGAGCATTACTCCAATATGAATTCTGGTTCAATCGACGATGGCAGTCCATACACTTATGTAGCGTAGTAATGATAGATACATGTGAAATGTAACATTGTTATGTAGAGATCCGTACGTCACTCTGGCATAGGATATGGAAATGCGTTCACTTCTATGACATTACGGTGGAGACCGTGCGAGTGGGGTACCATGGGGTGTACCTCAGTATTGAGGGATAGCTACATATATACTGTATTAGGTTAATCCACTGGGAAGTAACTGGGTACGACGTGTGTGTAAGTCTTGAGTGCTGTTAACCCAAGTAACAAAATAAATAAGAAAATATGATTGAACGGTATATGTAGGATTATCCAAAGTGTATAATTTAAATCTAGTCACCAGAACGTGTGTTATGACACCCTTCCTATAACATAATTGTAGGTTAGATTTATGGCAGAGAAATGAGACATTATAGCTTTGGATACTGGTTAGGTAGTATTATTAATACGGTAAGGCTATAGTTTGATTATGTTATATTTTAACCATTCCGTTGTGAGATATTTTCTGAGCTCTGACATATTTTATGTCTCTGTCTTTTCTACAGGATACCAGAGCAAACCAATCCGAGTTTTGATAGATTGGAGTTTTGAAAAAAATTCGGTCTATCGGAATTTGGGTTGTTACATCTGGTATCAGAGCTTAGGTTTAGGATTCCTGTATAGATAGTGAGTGAACCTATTTGTATTTTTAAAAATGTAAATATATTATATGTATACCTTGATCCATAGAGAAACCCACTAAACAGAAAGAGTATAATATGATAAGAAATGGGATGTTTATTTTGTACACTAAAGGAATGAATATGGAAATCGGAGACCCTTAGGTAATTTGGGCGGAAAGTGTACAATGTACTTTGTATGGAAGGAAAGGGAATCCCATATGATTAGTATTTCGGGTTAGTGGACTTGAAAACCTAATAAATTGGAAAAGGTAAAAAGAGAAAAATGGATTAGGAATATATATAGCTGAGAGAATTGACCTAGGGGAGTGTCTAGGAAAGCCTAGAAAATTGGAAACCCGCTTTGAGTTTAACCCCATTGTTAAATTTTAAGAACTTGAAATTATAAAAAGAGTTTTGGGAAAATGGTTTATGGTGTTTTCTAGTTTTAATCTTAAAAGTTGTGTTTTAAAATATGTAAGGAAGTACATATTGGGTTTTAAAGTAAAATGAGGTATATTTTGTAAATAGTGATTTCTTGTGAAAACTTTGTCCAAAATAAAATTCTCTCAGTAAAAGGTGCATATTATAGAGCATGTACAGCTCGTTAGTTTTCTTGTTATATTTCATGCAAGAATTTTTAATAAAGAAAGTTTGGAAGTCTCTATTCTTTTGACAATCATTTTTGATAAATTGTTTAAAAGAGAATTTTGTTGTGTGGACAAAATAAGTGTAGAAATTAAGAATAGAGCGGATGTTTGCACCTTGTAGTAAGAGACTGAACTGACCTTATAGGTAAGAACAAGTCATAAACCCGATTGAGAAAATAGTTGTCCTTATCTACTCCAGTTTTTTTGATTTGAAAAAAAAATGCCAATTTACATTTTTTTTAAGATGACATGATTTTTTTATGGTTTGGCAAAAGCAAGTTTTGATGAGGAAAATAAAGTTTTGACATTTTTAAAAATTTGGAAGAAAGTTTACATGAAAAAGGCCAAACTATGTTTTAAAAGTATGGAGTAGGTGAGGATTAGTGCCTAGGGAAAATGGGAAAAGTTTTGAGGCTATGAAGCTGATAGAGAGAACTATCTTGGAATAATAGTGAGTTCCCGTAGAATGCGTAAGCATTGAAAAGTCTAGGGTGTTGCTTAAAACAATTGTTGGTACACAACTAGAATTAGTAGTGGCTACTAGATAGTAAAGGGCAAGTAAGTGTTTAGATCCTGTTGCTAATTTCCATGTTAGGGGTAAAACCTGGAACTACATTTCTGTTGGGACCGTTCCATTATTTTGTTCTTGTTGGGTAGTTAGGGTAACACCTAAACCTATCATGGATCCCATGGTGTGAACTTTTCTGTCTGAGGCGGACATAGTCCTGAGATTCTTGGCCCTTAGTAGTAGCTGTGTAGGGTGTTTGTTCTCCTGTTTTAGTTGAAGGACTAGGAGGCTTATTTAAATTTAAACTTAGATCAGATGATTAAATAAGCTAAGAAAGAGAGAAATGGTACAACTAAAAAGGAAACAACAAATTCAGTAAAGCAACAAACTTGACTAATTATGAGAAAAGATGAATAAGAGTAAAAATTTCCAAGATAAGATGTAAAAGAAAATCAGTAACAAAAGAAAATTTTCTTATGTGGGTTGTGCTTGGATAGGAAAATAGGGAATCTTTATGAATAGTTTCATAAAATCCAAGTACGGTTGGAAAAAGGTACATAAAAGAAAAACGGAAGATGTAAAATTTTCCGTTTTCCACTTTGTTTTTGTAACATAAGAAATCAAATTTAGAAAATTAGATTTTTCTGAAATTCAAAAAATAAAGTTGGTTGGTAGGATTATGGATGCAACAGTTGGATGAACTATGCTCTTACTCAGTACAAGTGTGGCAAAATTTAGATGAAAATTATTTTGATTTTCAAAATATTGCATTCATGTAGAACTGCCAGTATATTTAGGATGTGAGCATCATGTTTTTAAAAGGATTTTTGAAAAATTTGCATACACATAGGAGGTACCGCTTAGGCATATATGCATTATTATGTTGTATTTCACTTGCACAAGTGCACGATGTTTGCAAAAATTGGATGCACACATGATGGATGTATATTAAGCGAGAGCTTATTTGAATTCTACCTTTATCAAATTTCGGGGGCGAAATTTCCTAAGAGTGGGAATGTAACACCCAACATTTTTTAACTCAAGATAATAAAGTAAGAATAACTTAATTAAATATTCAGAATTAAGTGAAACAGACTGCGCCATTGCGTTTGTCTCGGAATTCTGGTCAAAATAGACACATGGTTTGCGTAAAACGGACACCGTATGAAGAAGTTATTAAGCCTAGAAGTTTGTATGTGCGCAAGAGAGTTATATATATAAAAACAAATAAAAGTATTAGAAAATCAAAAAAAATTCAAAACCAGTGAACGGAAGCCCCTATACCCGAACCGTCCCATTTTGGGGGTCGACCCGGGTCCTGTTGGGTCGACCCCATGGTCGACACCCAAAGGGGGTGTCGATCCCCATACAGATCTGGGAAGAATTCGGTTTTGTGAATGTGGATTTGTTTCTTGACTAAATACGTTGCTGAACACCTATAAATAAGCCTATAGAGCCTACCCTAAGTCTCATAATTCTGAGACAACGCAGAAGCTCTTCCATTCCTCTCCCTCCTCAAATCTATTCAGAAAATTAAGATTATCAGTTTAGGAAATTTTTTGGATCTAGATCTGAAGGAAAGGAGCGTATGTTTGTAAATGGGTGTTCAGATCTCTTATCATAGTAAGGTAATTATCTAGATCCGATCTATTCAAATTCCTTCCTCTTTCTTTCCTTTCTCTTTTAATGAAAATAATCAATCCATGGTCGTTAGGTTTTGAATCCGATTAAGGGAAAAACCATGGATGCTAAAACTGGATCAGATCCAGAATTGGGAAAGCGTTCGAGGTGAGTGGGTTTAAGCTATAACATTATAGATAATAATATGTTATCGTTTACCATTCCCCATTTGGTATAATTGAATTTGCCAAAATAATTAAGAATTACTATTATAACAAGTTGAGATGTTAATATGAATAATTCATATGTTGAATCAATTAAAGTGTTGAAATGATTGCATATTGAAAACAAACTAGTTAGAAAATGGGTAATGACTACTGTTGTTATAATCACATGATTCACTTGTGGTATATTATTGAGTAAATTACATGTTTAACTTGTTGGATTCGAACAATTACCCGATTAAATATTTACATGTCAAAATAGAATTAAAAATATGTTAAAAAGGACATGCGACAAAATATAGGCACAATTTAATGACATGTAAATTGGATTACAGTCAACATATGGAAAGGACAACATGCCTAAAAATTTACATGAAATAGGAATATTTGTTAAAGAATGAACATGCCTAGTTTCACAGTAATTTGACACCGTAACGCTCTTAGACACGAGGTTAGATTGCACTTGTGATAGAAGTCTCCCCGGAACCGCCTGTCATATCCAGCATTCACAAGTGGTAAATCTAATGTGAGGGGTCTAAGTGCATAATTAAAACATGCAATGGTACTAAGACACGAGGTTAAGTCAACTTGTGGTAGAAGTCTGCCCAGACCCGCTTGGAAAATCTAACGTCCACAAGTGTAGGCTTAATGTGAGAGGTCTAGTGCATATATATATATTTTTATATATTACAAGATATGAATAAATGGAAATGCTGGTAATTAAATGTCCAACTCAGAAAATAAGAAAGGAAGGGATGTAATGGGCTGAGTTAGTGCGATGCGAAGGAAAAGCGATGTATTTCCCTAAATGACCTATTTCTGAGAACGTGGTTGCAAGTAATCTACAATGAATAAAGTAAGAAAGCGGAAAGAAATTACTTGCCACTACGAATTTAGATAGGAATACGTTATGAAAATAAATCACTGATTCCTTATATAAATCAAACTGATAAGGTGCATGAAGTGTTTTCCTTAATAAAATAAGGAACATATATTACAGTGAATGAAGAATAATGGATTACAACAGTAAATGGTTTAAACGGAGAATGATAATAACCTATTATAAATAAATAACATTAATGAACATGTTGTATAATAGGTAGACTTGTCCTAGAGACAAGTGAAGATTATAACTTAGGTTATAATAAACTAGTATGGTAATGGGATAAATGGTGAAATGAGATAAAGGACACTTAATGGTAAATTAAGTAATCAGTAAATGGGGAAAACCAGAAACCAGTTGAGAAAAGGGGGAAAATATATGAAATATAAGAAGTTGTACTTAATTATAAATTAAGTAATCTGTAAACTTGGAAGTCTGAATCCCGCTGATAAGAATAACATGTTTGGACTTGTCCTAGGGACAAGAGGAAATTATAATGTAGGTTATAATAAATGGGTAGAGAAACTTATTAATGGACCTTAGTTAAGAGAACTAAGTTAATAAGTAAACAATGATAAGTTGTAGTAACGGTGTAAAATGGAATTATGATTAAATAAGAAAGAATGAGGAAAACTTATGTAATAAGTTATATTTAATCATAAATAATGGCTGACATGTTAAACAAGAAAACATGTGAATTGAGATATAGTTAATTACATATTAAGTAGAACATGTTATTATAACGATGAAAACAAGAATATAAAAGAGATTGTGGATTACAGACCTTGGGCCACAATTTAGAGAATAACATGTTGTGGGTTTATTAATAAACTTAAATGGGTTAAGTTATATAACAGAAATTAATAAGCAAGATGAACTTGGTAACTTGATTAAGAATTCAATATGAATGGGAATAACCAAGTTAAATGGAAACCTGAAGAGGTAAGGCAAGCGCGTAAAAGAATGTTTAGACATATGGTCTAACAACATATTAAAGTAAGGCGCTTGGACCAGTCCGCACGTTTGAGGGTGAATAACCCAACGGGGTCGATCATCGTGGTGTTATAAGGCACGAGAGGAGTGCACATTCATCTGATTATTCTGTTAGCTCCAAAGGACCGGAAGGGGAAGCACGCTTCTTCCTGGGATATGTATGGTGCTTCTAGTAGTCCTCTGCGCAATGGCAGATGTTTAGGCTGTGCTTGCAGAGGTTGGTTTTGCGCGTAACTACTAGGTGGGTGGGCCTTGACTACAGCAGTAGCATTGCAGTTAGAATGCTGTGACGCGGTGACACCAGGGTGATTCGGCGGTTGCCTCAACGGGGAGGCGAAGGGTCACGACCAACAAGGATAGCAGATCGTCGGATACCCGTCACCGGCAACTAGTGGGATGCAGAAAGACTAGAGCTAAAACTAATAGATCATTCACCTTTCATTATCGGGGTACGGTGGTTGAGGGAAGGCGCCCAATGGATGTTTAGATTGTTTTTTTAGGGGTAGTCATTTAGCTCTTGTAGTCTTTACTAGTTGAGGGATGGCTCGAGGTGGGGCCAAAACCACCGTGAAAGAAGACCCTAGGAATATCTGTATATAGAGGCTCTTAAAGACGGGCCTGTACAGATATGGAAAAGCTCCCGAACGAGTTCCGTTTTCTTGTATCACCCTGCCACGGTACTCAGTGCACATTTGAGGACATGCGGTTAAGGCATCGAGCTACAATTGAAGATACATATGTGGGACAGTCTAGATACATGCATGTCGGCTCTTGGTGGTGTATCGTAGACTTGAGGGCATTACTCCGGTATGAATTCTGATTCGATCGACGATGGCAGTCCGTACGCTTATGTAGCATAGTAATGACAGATGCATGCGGAATGTAACATTGTTATGTAGAGATCCGTACGTCACTCTGGCATAGGATGAGGGACTGCGTTCAATTCTATGGCATTACGGTGGAGACCGTGCGAGTGGGGTACCATGGGGTGTACCTCAGCATTGAGGGGTGGCTACATATATACTGTATTAGGTTAATCCACTGGGAAGTAAATGGGTGCAACGTGTGTGTAAGCCTTGAGTGCTGTTAACCCAAGTACCCTAATAAATAAGAAAACATGATTGAACGGTATATATAGGATTATCCAAAGTGTATAATTTAAATCCAGTCACCAGAACTTGTGTTCTGACCCCCTCCGCATAACATACTCATAGGTTAGATTTGTGGCAGAGACATGACATATTATAGCTTTGGATACTGGTTAAGCAGTATTATTAATACGGTAAGGCTATAGTTTGATTATATTATATTTTATCCATTCTGCTGTGAGATATTTTCTGAGCTCTGACATATTTTATGTCTCTGTCTTTTCTGCAAGATACCGGAGCAAACCAATCCGAGTTTCGATAGATTGGAATTTTGAAAAAAATTCGGTCTGTCGGAATTCGGGTTGTTACAATAACCCAAAATATTGTTTGTATCAAAACAATTTAATAGCGTCTAAATCAAATAAATAGTAATCTAGCGGAATGCTTGCATCTCATGCTCTACATACATAATATATAATCGAAAACCGCACGACGCTTATTGAAGAATGGATTTCCTACTAGGACAATGTATGGGACCACCTTCCAATAGTGCATCTCTAGAGAGGAATACATCGGGTTCAACAAGAACATCTTACAACCCGGCCACGCATAATCGACCACTCATTCAACTTAGGTGCATCGAATGTATGTCACCAACGGTTATGATTAGCAACCGTTACCAAAAGAATACAGCAGCGATAGAACTAGAAGCAATTGAATATTCTCTAGATCAGGTGATGATACATCCTAATGGGTATGACCCACATAGCCATGCTACCTACCCGATTTTTGTCATTTCCTGGTTGATGAGGTTTGAGGATACGTCTTACCTTTATAACACCACAACATCGTTCATTTTGAATAACACATTGTCGGATCAATCAAATAACTAATCAACGTGCTTAAAAACACTATGGGTGTTAAGCTAAGAGAAATTTCCTTCTCCGCCACCAACTATGATACGTTTGAAAAAATCAATGTAAGTGACCATCTAGAACTACTTTGTTAGATATCCTTCTATATACATTGTCCTGGGTCCAAACAAGTCGTAGGCACAATTCCATCAATCCATCATGGGCATTTTCTGCCTAGGATAAACAGAATAGTCCTTGCACTTTACTATGTTTTCAATTATCTTTGGAAAAATTTGATTCACACGCATATGTCCATGGTGGTTTACAAATAATAAATCTGAACCCGGTCTCTCCGTATTCACAACAGAAATATAATGTAACGACCCACTTTTTCCGTAGAGCTTAAGACAACATCTAACAACCCATGTCAACTCAAATTGCACAGAAAAGAAGACTGTTAATAGAAAGAAATTAGAGGGTGAGAGAAGAAAGAAAGAAATATTAGAATAGAGGATCAGAGTCTCACAACGGAATGAACAAAATATAATATATCAAACTGCTTTACAAAAGAACTGTATATATATATATATATATATATATATATATATATATATATATATATATTACAACATCAGAGTACATATATCTCAATACAACATACACATCGGAATAACTTAATACCAGCAAATACGTGGAATACGTCTCGATTCTAGCTCCTCTTCTGAAACTCCAAGCGAAATCTAACCTGGAAATATACTCGGTCTGACCCGAGCACATTTGAAGTAAAGCAAAATTCACTCGGATCAGTCTGGAATACTTTAAGTGATTAATTCATATGACAAACAAGTTGCTTAACTTTAGA
Organism: Allium sativum; assembly: GCA_030737875.1. Taxonomy (NCBI): domain Eukaryota; kingdom Viridiplantae; phylum Streptophyta; class Magnoliopsida; order Asparagales; family Amaryllidaceae; genus Allium; species Allium sativum. Next base: position 490,424,857 of record CM060913.1, read on the forward strand.
AAACCCATTTTGAAAGAAAGGATAATGGTAAGACCAGCCCACACATAAACATGGACAATTTTTACCTTACTATAACCCAAAACATTTGTGTGTATATATATATATATATATATATATATCAAAATACAGTGATATTGTAACAGTGTCCATCAAATCACAAATAAATAACCATCTAGCAGAGCGCTTGCATCTCACACTCTACATATTCACTATTAAATCAAAAAACGTAGGGCGCTTATTGGAGATTGGATTCAAACTACGACAAGGTATGGGACCACCTTCCTATCATTGTACTCTAGAGGGGATAAGTTGGGGTTCAACAAGAACATGTTGCAACCCGACTATACATGATCAACCACTCATTTAGTTTGAGTGTATCGAATATACTGTCACCCATGGTTGTCGGCTGTCCAACCGTAAGCCGTAAGATACAGAAACGACAGAAGAAGAATACATGAAATTTCTCTAGATCAGTGATAATATATACCCTACTTGGGGGCGACCCAACTAGCCATGCTTCCTGGCTGATTTTTGTCATTTCCCAGTTCTGAGGCTTGAGGTCACGTTTTATCTTTCGGAGAACATCTCATATCTTTTTTACCACATCGCCAGATCCCTTAAATAACTAAAGGACATCCACAAATATACTCTGGGTGTTAAGCAAAAGAATTTCTTCACCACCAAATTTGGTATATTTGTAAAAATCAACGTACGTGAGTTTCAGGAAATACTCTGTTAGACATTCATCCATACAAGTCATTCAGGAATAGGATGAACCGAAGGCACCCTCCTACCGCAACCTTGGAATCACCCTATAGATCAGTAGCGAGTAGTCCTTTCAATCCATAGATTTCAATCATGAAAAAAAAATAGTATATCTCTAGGGATCAGCTAGAGATTTAAGAAATTCTTCCTTTTTATGAAGATCTATGGTCTTTAATGCTCCATCTCTATACATATCCATGCAGATTAGTTTCGGGAGCTACGCCGATTTGAAGTGGTTATTGGTCTAGTTCCCATCCCGACCTCTTTGAAACAACATGTCAAAAAGGTCTAATAGTATTTCATTGATAGTTTTGTGTTTTAACTATCAACTTCAAAACAGTACGATCAATTATATTGGCAACTCGGGTCTTTATCATTTAATAATCATTCATTAAAACTCTTTGAAACCATTTCATCAATTTAAAACTGATTTCACTTATCACGATAAAACCATATTATTAACTTTAAGGAATATACGCATTTACAAATCTCCTATTTATTTTTCATTACTTTTAAAACATCATCTCATTTCCTTAAAACTCTTTCTATTTCCCTAATATTGGAAATATTACTTAATGTTCTCAAAACTACTTTGTATTCCATTAATTTGAAAGTATCGATATATAATTAACTCACTGCTGTAAAACCAATTCCTGATTCTTATATGGCCAAACAATATCAAGTGTCTTATTATTATATAAACCAAATGGCTTTACTAACTTCACTTTGAAGATTATCCAAATTTAATACTGATTATTTATGGGAATATTAATTTCAAATATTTATTTCCATTCCCAAACCAATGTTACTCTTTTGCATTTCTTCGGAAAACAATTACCATTCATATATTACTTATAAGAAGTGTATCCAAACCAAATTTCTCCATTATCTAGAAACAATGCCATATAACTGACATAAACATCCCCTTTCTGTCACAAACTAATACCATCCTTTGATAATAGTGAAGTCGTCCAAGTTGGGGTAATTTATTTACCTCTCAGACCTTATGAAACGACCCAAACTTCCCCGGTAAGGAAAGCACGGATTAAATTGAGAACAAGATGAATCAGAACACAAGCAGAAGAACATTTCATTGCTTATTACAACAATTCCATCAAAATACAAGAATATACAGAGTATGAATAATTATAATACAACAGAAAAATATCAGAGATTACAATACATTACATAGCAGCGGAAAAACAATACAAAACACAACTGAAGGAGATATACAAATACAGAGCTTTCCGAATATCGTTCCAGCTGTAAATCAGGATCCTGTGAATATAAATCTGCAAAACCAAAACTACTAGCTGCCCATGTCAAAATGAGGGCACCCAGAGTTTAGGTTAAAACAATAAACTCTAGGTCAGTCATGTGACTGGTGTGAGAACTAAAACAGTTATTTAAAACTTTACTTTAAAATAAAGTAAATCAAGGGACCATGCCGTATAACACAGAACAGGTTTCCTCCCAAGAATACCAGTGCATATAACAAAACAGCGCAATGTTTTTTGAAAAAATGAAGCTATTATAAGACCCAGGTCCCATCACACAATGTAACGCAAGCCGGAGGATAGGTTTTCCCTTATAATAGCCAAACATGCTTGGTACGTTAAAACAAATCATTTGATACTATTATAAGTGCATAGTGTATAAAACAACTTCAAATATAAATGTATCAATCCTTGACGGCATGGGTACCATATATCATGTCACCAATACTAGGTTCTACAATCAAAACCGCAATTGTCACGTATTGTAAGTTGGATTTCCATCTGTGAACCAAGGCAAGGGATCATCCTTACCGCTTCGAGACTCTCTAGCCCGAGCCTCAGAAGAGTACTCTGTCAAGCCTTTGGGTCGTCAGGGCCGGTCCACTCGATGTGGATTAAAATGCCTGAACACTGCGTTCCCCACCCTATGCGGCGTAAATGAGCCAAATGACTCCATCGGTCCCGAATCGACCGATATAACCGAGGCGCCTCCTACCCATCATCAACATAAGTAAAATGTCAGGGCATCCAAAACGCTGACACCACTCCTAGCTAGAAAGAAACGCAGGCCCTCCCTGATGTCCTCTCCCATTTCTGGTTCACACCGGGGTGTGAGGCTCGTGAATTAACGCTACACAAAGCTACGCCACAAAGGCCGTGCTTTGATCATCAACCACAAGACTCTGCTTTTCAACAGAAGCCTTGATCATTTGCATCTCAGCATGCCACACAGGCAATTTAGGCCATGTGACTGATATCTATCGATATATAACCTCTGAGCTCGTACGTCTTAGAGAAGGGCATTCAGCAAGAGAATAAATTCTGCGCCGCCGAACAGATATATATTTAATAGAAATCAATCAACACAGAATAAATCCAATGTCAGACACACAATCCATTTACAAGTCCGTTCTAGGTCTGAACGAAACCGGAGGAACCTTATTCCTCGCATATCCATCGATCTCCAAGTATGTTTGGACGATCACCAACTGATTCCCTCCTCTTGGGTGTACAGCCCAACCAAGATCATCAGTAATTATCCAATTGATGTGAAGACCTCCGGTCTTCAACCACCGTCTTCATCCTCGACACATCGTCGAATCAGTTATTCAAAATGAGATAAACCCGGTCTTTCCGAATAACTCGCGTTATAATAAACAAGTGCCATAAAAACACAACATACGCCTTATTCCAATCCAGAACATTTCTTTATTCAAATATTCTTATACTTTGAGGAAGGTTCCCATTAATTTTATCAAAGATAAATTCTTTAAATTTGTTCTTTAATCTTCTTTTGGATTATCAATTCAAACCAAATTATGGTTTATCCAAACTAGTCGGGATTAGCGAACCTTACCGAAGTAATCATTTGTTAAATTTCCTAACCCCAACCTATTCATCCCATGAAGTAAACTGGTAATACTTCATATCTAACACCACAGTGTTATCGGTAAATTCAATTACCATTTCACGTTCAGATCTAATTAAAGATTTAACTATCACCTGGAGCAAAACTGGTGATACTCCATTTTCGATCATTTCAATCTAATTAAAGATTCATTAAAACTCCACTTGGTTTTAATCTTCCCAAAAATCAATATTAATGATTGTTTAACTTTGGAAATCATATCCTGTCTTTAACTGGGTTAAAGAACTAATATCATTTAAAACACGGTTCACGATAAACCCAAAATCACATTCTATTCCATCAGCCTTTAACCGTAAATTAGCAAGTGAATAATTCCCTAAGTGTTAACCCCGAAGGCCGAAACCAACATCAGATCAATACCTAAGAAACTATTCAACTTAACTAATCTCCAGTTAGTTTCTGATTTTCTTAACTCCGTTGGGTATAAGAACGGTATAATTAAAGATACCATTCACGACAACCTAAAATCACGTTCCATTAACGATGGAATCTTCATGGAAAACAAATCTATATATATAGTCGATATAAACTTCCATATCCGACTAACAATATGAATGGAATAACGGCAAAGCCTTTTAAATTCCATATATATTAGCAGTCCTCATCCACAGAAATTCGCTTCAATTATTACCAAATCGATTTCAATTCCATTCCAATTTATTTTATTTAAATTGGAAAACTTTACTTTGGAAAATCTCTTTTAAATCTTTACAAAAGACTTATAAATTCCAAATTACATTTCACTGTAAATCGGGTTAAAGAACGAATGTCGTTAAAACACAGTTCACAACATACCCAATTCACATTCCATTAATTATCGAGTTAAAGAACAAGTGTTATTTAAACCACCGTTCACGATAAACCCGAAAATCAATTCCAATTCAAAATTAATTAATTGGTATACTTCATTAAATCTAAATAAAAGATTAAATCTTTTTCTCAACTGGGTTTAAGAACAATGTTAATGAAGACACCATTCACGACAAACTTAAATCCCATTTGATATTAAATACAAGGCTCTGAATAGAAAATATATCGGCTTATATTCAATATCAAATTCTACGACCAACAAATATCGTATTGGAAATAACGATATAAATATATCTTTCAAATTTCCATAACAGTATCAGTATAATCACAAAATTCAGCATCGAAATATTCCAAAGACAATTTTGATTCAAATCCATTTCCAATTCATATATTTGAAATTCTGGTTATTTTTAAAACCATTTCAAATCCAATTTATTTATTTTAAAAATATTGGATTTATAATTATAGTTCAAAACTAGTTCATTTCGATAAAAATATTTTTTTTATCTTTTCAAATATGGAATTTTTCATCCCAATTCTTTCCAAATCATTTCTCATGATTTTACACTAATTGTTGATATTTTTAATAATTTTATCAAGGCCCGTACAGTCGATTTCCAAAAACGGCCATCGAACTGCACTTACAGCGACCTTTTCCAAATTTGATTTGGACATAATTCCAATTCCAATCGTTAGATTTATAATTTCTTGTATTCATTAGAAAGCTCTTTTCGATACGAACCCAACGGTTTCGGTTTTAGGAGAATCCGACGGTCGGATCTCCCGTAATGTTCGTTCGAAGCCAATGGTCGAAATTCGCGAACTGCCGCAGCGCGGCGCGTTCTATTCAGGCCATTATATTATATATATTATATATATATATAATATATATTTCATCGATTTCCATTTAAAACGTATTTTATAAATCGTTTTAAATTCATTTTTAAAACGATTTCAACTTCCATCTCAAATTCAAATCAAAATTGAATTTTCCAATATAAATTCGTTTTAAATTCATTTCAAATCGATTTCAATTCAAATCGATTTCAATTCAATTTTAATCCGTTTTCAATTCAATTCAAAACGATTTAAATTCTATTTCAATTTAATTAGAATTTCAATTCTATTTCAATTTAATCTGAATTTCAATTCAATTTCAATTTAATTCAAAATTAAATTTTCCATATCATTTCAATATTAAAACGATAATATTTTCAAAATATTCGATTTTGAAATCACTTTTCGATATTCATTATAAAACGAATAAATCGACAAAATTCTCGTTCGTGTTAAAATGACGTTTAACTACATAACACGACTTCACATTTCAATATTCACTAAATATTGTTTTAAAATATTCGATAATTCTGAACTGGAATCAGACACAGTCAATTACCATATAATGTAATTTATATGGATTTCATACACACATGCACATAACAACAATCAAACACAGTCAACCATCATCCAAAGTGCATTCTACACTGCATAGGCATCAAATATAAATATTTAACGCTTATAACAGTCTGTCAACCCATCGATTGACATACAACTAATTATTGGGATTAGTGTATGTCCAATATTATCCCAATACCCGTGTGGGGTTTCAATCAACAAATAATGAATTTTATTTGTGCAGTTGGGCGATGTGTAAAATTTATCGTCCCAATCCATATCAGTCAAATGGGTGTACATAAACAAATCGTTTGATTAGTAAATGAATATTTGTTTTATTCATATACACGTTAAAAATTATATTTTTAACTATAAAATATTTATTCAATCCACATCACACAATCAATTTTCACCACACATCAATCAAACAAGTCATCCATGGTCTGTGGACGACGGGTGTCGGGTGCTGCTAAGCACCGTCTGCATCCTAGTATATATTTCAACTAGAAAATAAATTTAAAGTGAGGAGTTCTCACCTTTGGGTTCCACTCCGTCGTGCTTGATCGGACAATGGTTTGGATTCTATTCAATATTCCAACGTAATCTTCATCACGCTGTTCATAGATAAAAATCACATTTTTAATACGATGCTTATATATTTAAAAATCATAATTTTACATTCTCTATTATATAAAAATCGTATTTTCAATCCGCTACTCATATAAAAATCGAATTTTTATTTTGCTACAACATATATAAAAATCGTATTTTTATATTCTCTATCTTATAAAAATCATATTTTTATTACCTCTATAATATAAAAATAGTATTTTTATTATCTCTATAATATAAAAATCATATTTTTATTATATACAAATTATATTCTCACTTTGCTAGTATATGTATAAAAATCACTTCTTTTTATATTTAAAAACCATATCTTTTCTTTTCTTTTAAAGATCATAACTTTTTTATTTTCAAAGATCATAGCTTTTTATAAGTGAAAATTATAACTTTTCATAGTTAAAAATCATATTATATTTTTTCATAATAAAATTTCTATCCTTTCATATATAAAAAATATAAGCTTTTCATTTTTTTTTTAAAATATAATCTTTATCTTTATAAAAATATAATTTTATGAAAATCAGAACTTTATCTACTCTCTATATACTTTAAAGTCAGAAAACAAATTTAATGTGTATTTATACATATATAAAAACTGAAAATTAAAATCAATCATGTAAAAAACTCACGGTTTCTTGAAGAGGGAGAGAGAGGCGAGGTGGAGGAGCACGGAGGGAGGCGTGGTGCTGTTCCGGCGAGGTCTGGGCACGACTGACGGAGGGAGCAGGTGCTGGTGGCTGCGTCGACTTCAGGGGGCTTAGGGGGTCACGGTTTTAGGGTTTTCGAGAGAGGGGCGGAGAGGAGGGGTAGGTGGCGATGACTTGGGGTGTGCGGCGCCGGGCTCCGGCGAGTGGCGCGAGGAGGCGCTGGCGAATGAAGGGGGGGCTCGTGCGGATTTCTTTTTTTCTATTTCGATTAGAACTGAAAGAGAGGAGAGAGAAGAGGGAAAAAGGGGGCTTTATATAATTAATTAATTTAATTTAATTTACAATAAAAAGTTGACTTTTCTTTTGAACCTCAAACGAGGCCCAATGACTGTCGCCTCTAGCTAATCACCCCCATTCCGAATGCAATGGGATTTGCCATGTAAGCTGATTCGATTGTTTCAATTGGTTTTCTTTAAAATCAAAATATAAATCAATATATTGAATTTGAATACACATTTCAATTTACCGGGCCCACATACGGACTCTAAAAATTCCCAAAAAATATTTTCTAGCTTCGTATTGACGATACGGTCCTAACAAAACTAATTTCGTTAAATTCTGAGACTGTTTGAAAAATGGCCATTTTCTGGTCGATCGAAATTGACTGAAACTGTTAAAACACGTTTTCCTTTGCCACACTCACATATTGTTTTCAAAAATTATAAATGTTGAAACCTAGTAATAATTTGACATCCTAGATCCAACAAAAGTGGTTTTGTCGAAAATAGAGGTCGTTTGCAAAATTTCCATTTTTAAGGGCGAAAATTCCATAGCGACTATTCTGAATTTTCAATTGGACATAACTTTTTATTCCCGCTATGAAATTTCAATTTTTCGGATTCGTGGGAAAGATATTCTCAAATAGATTCTAATATTTTTGGTTTCGCCAAAATCCAGTTTATAATTGAATCCTGTACATTCAATTGAATTTTGAAATCGAATTTTCGAACTACCGCGCCATTTTCAATTTCTTTTATAATTAAAATAAATATTTATATTCTAACGTTGATTCAAATAAATATATACGTTCTAATTCTATTCAAAATAAATTTCTCGTCGTTATTATTTAAAATAATTCATTTTAAATATTCAAAATTCATTAAAATTGTCAAAATAAATTTTTTAAATTGGTTAAGATTTTCTGGGTTGTTACACCTTAGTCGACAACGTTCTTATCTCGAGATAGATAATAGCTTGTAAATCAAAACCATAATCTTATTTTCCATTCAAAACCTGCTTTTATAAACCATATCTTTACTTTTGAAATCTTGATCGATTTCGACCATTTTGAAATTATCAAACAATAACCAATTATAATAATAATCTTTAAAACATCGAAATAAAAAGTAAATTATATCTGAATTTAAACAACCATTCATTAATAATCTCTTTTGACCAAACAGTTGACTTAGTCATCTTTGAACCATCGATTAATTCGTTAACCGATTCGAATTACCCCTTCCTATTAGATTAATAAAATTAATCTAGTAATATTCTTACTTGTTTACTTAAAATAATTATTTCAAAAACATTAACGCGTAGGTTAAATCCATCTCATAGTCTTACTGAACATCAATTTCTTATATACAGTCATTTAAAATATTTCTATAAAACTTATTTATAAATATCGATTTATTATTAAAACATCATTATGATTTATAAAATATAATTAAAAAGATTTCTTTAGTTATAAAATAAATTTATATCTAAACTTCATTAATTCGCCTAACGGTAAATCAACGTATTAACGAAAAGGTGGATTTTAGGCCATTTGCTGCCAATCCTCAATCAATACCACTTATTGATTCAAATCACAACAATGTTGAATTTCAATTAAATATCAACATCCAAATAGGTTTTCAGTGTCATTGGGGTTCAATCAGTTCATATTTAAATAAGATAAAAATAAACAACACAAATAATATTTGAGGAATCCAGTCGAATCCCTCCAACCTGTTCTTCCCTGCATCACAGATCATTATAATATTTCACGACAGCATATAATATGCTAACGTCAATCATTCAATCAACAATAGGCATTCAAGGCATCCAAACATCCAATCAATGATTAAATTTAATTATATGAATTTAATTACATCATAGGATTCTAGAAATGTGTGAGAATAAACTCACCCATTTATTTTCGATGATCGATTCGCATGGTGTTTCATTTAATTTTAAATGAACATTTAAAATTAAATGAAAATCCAATTGCTTTGAATCCTTCTCGAACTTGTATAGCAGTGTAGTGCTCTTCTCTTTGGTTTCAACGAATCTGGTTTTACGCGATTTTGATAAAAAATGGATGGGTTATGACTAATACAAGATTAACTGAAATTGGAATAATCTTAACAAATTATAATGAACTTTAATACCGTTCCACATCACCCTTTACACACAGATAATGTTGCTTCACGCGTTTTCTTTTTCGCTACCTAGAATTTCCTGATCCATCATCTCCTCACTTCTGTAATCCCCAACATCCAATTTTGGAAAGCATGGAACCAAAAATCACAGTGTCTGACCCTAACCGTTGCCTCCACCAGCAAGCTCCTTCCATACTACTACACAAGAATTTAAATATTTAAATAATATTTTATTTATATATAATATTTTATTTCTATATAATATTTTATTTATATATAATATTTTATTTCAACATTTCAATAGTACAAATTTATAACTTCACTATTTGTATATCTCACTGTAATATAATACATTTCATTTCATACTAAATTTCATATACATTGTTTCCTCCCTACAACACACTCAGTTTCTAATCACTCAGTTGTACAAATACATTTAGTCTCACTTAGTTACACTTTTACATACATTCACTTATATACATTCACTGACACATACACTTGTCTTCTGCCTGTCAAGCTTTAGTCAGTCCAGTTTTCTACTTACCTGCCACAAAAAGAAACACACACAGTAATCTAGAATAGAAATAATTTTAAATTCTAGCAGATTAAATTTTTAGTTTAAAAATTTATTTGCCTCGGAATTTTGGTGTGTTTCTCATCATTTTCATGACTTGATCTGATTTTTATGGACATCCATCTGTGTCTAGACAGCTTGTGATATTCACGTTGATACACTGTAAATACCACAAGGAATCGTCTGTAGTGCTCACATATATATATTCTCTGGACGTGCACTATACATGTATACACATACATGTGTATGTATATACACATATTTTCTATATAGGGGCAATATGACCAGAAAGGGACAAATTTATCTAATATGATGTGTTAGGTAAAGATTGACAACACAGACGTGACGCAAGTATCCATGAACACATAATTGACAATGCATATATGAAGTTACTCATATATACACACATATACACACACATATGTGTATATATACATATATGTGTATACAAGGCAACATGTATATACGCGACAAGGATCAAGACAATCCAATCATTCACTGGTCAATATCATGGAGTAAATGCAAAGCCAAATGGAAGCAGTCATATTTTTGGTCAAGACATGTCAGCATATATCACTCAAGAATGAACATAGCATATTGCAAAATGGTCGAGCCTCACAAATACAAGCTATTTCAAGTCAAGGCCCAGCAAATACAGACTCATGTTTTTCCAGAAATACACAAGTTTCAGCAAACATTTTTTTGTTTGGCAAGTTTTGTTCTCATGGTTCGAATTCATTTCTACATTCAGGTTAGCCTAGCAAGTACAAGGATCAGCCAAGGCTTGTATGCAAGAAACCAAAGCATGGCAGATACAAATGGACAGTGTGCATGGACCAACATATATGACCAAAATAGTGAAGTACAAATCAATGGACAGGCAACACTTTTGTTTTGGATAAGACATATGTGCACAACAACAAAACAGGGACATAAGTGTACACACAAGCTACCAAATTCATTTTATATTCATCAAGCATGGAAAACGATGTACAAGCAACAAGTGTACACACAAGACTAAAGTGATTTAAGAATTCACATAGTATAACATGTAAACAAATGGTAAATTTTAATGAACTCGAGTAAACAACTTCAGCAAACTTATAAAGAATGAAAAGGCCAAATATGAACAAAGTTATGCACGATCATACCAAAAGGAAAGTGGTGCAACCGTGCAAGTGACCAATTACATGCAGCATTAACAAATCATGGTGGAGATATTCCAAAAGGGAAAGATATCAAACCTGCTTAAACATGATAGAGTACAATAGCTCAAATAAAAGGAACATCCTTTCCTTTTTAATTTCGCTGATATAGAAGGTGTTACATGTTAAATATGTGGGACAAATTGTTTGGCAAGTTTGAAATCATGATTTATAACATTTACCAGAAAACACAAATGTCAAATTTAGAAACAAGATTTTGCAGATCTTATTTATACAATTCACAGAGGACAATCAACCATATTTCAGGAACGTTTGTCAATAACAAATCGAAGAGCAAGTGTTTTGGAAAACAATTAAATCACTAAGATTCATTGAAGGCCGTGTACAAGACTGGGTTCATCTCATAAATCATGCAAATATGTATTATGCATATTCAAATAAAAAGGTTTATGGAAACAATTAAATTCACGTCCAAAAAGTTTCCAGAAATACTCAAATTAATTTCAGGGGACCAACAAATCAAATGAACATTTTCCAATTTTTCATGAGTCCAAATCAAGGCAACCTAATATCACGCATCAATCAATAATACACGACATCAATTCAAGCAAGTAAAACAAGGCAACCAAATTCACGAAGCAATCTGTCCAAGTCATAAGTGAAATCAGAGTTATCTTAAGGATTTTTATAATCCTGTAAGAACACCTATCATCAATGGCAAATTAGAATGATCGAAAACAACAACAATTCGAAGAGCAACAGAATCAAATCACAAGAAACTCACGTTTTCGATCGCAATCCCTAAATTTGATGGACAAGCAAGCCACAACCTTTTGAAGCCTCAGAGAAATCAATTATTTTTTTAAGCCGCGATTTGGGAAAGAGTGAAGAACCCTAACTTTTGAACATCGACCGCCATTGTTATTTCCAAGAGAGGGAAGTGTAAACGGGCCCAGAAAATGATGAAGGAAACAAATGAAAGGGGCCAGCCTATACTACAATAGTCACAAAGTTTTTTTTAGCTTGTTTTATTTTTTGATTTGTTTTAATTTGTGGTGTAAAATCATAGTTTGTACTTTCTAATTTTTCTGTAAAAACTAGGTCATCTATTTATAGGATTTTAACTAGTAGTTTTCTAGTGTTTGTAATAACTATGGTTACTAGCTACGGGTTTGTAGTAGGGGGAAATCTGGTTTCGGGGACAGAAACCAGTGCAGGGTTTTGAGCATAGAATTAGATCAACATCAGGGCTAGCGAGTGTACAAGACTATATTGGCAGTTAGTGAGGGAGTCGCGAGTTCATAGGTTTTTTTATGCAGGAGTTTGTTTTTAATTCTAGTAAAAACCTTGGGGAATGTAGCGCATGGTTTGCCGAAGCTGGATAAAAATCTATATTATTTATTTTCTACATTTATTTTATCTGCTGCTCACTGTGTTGTGATTATTATTCTGTGTTGCAATTTGTTATATTCTCGAATTAATTCAATAAACTGTATTCACCCCCCTCTAGGGTTAATCTAGATCCAAGAAGTGGTATCAAAGCTTGGTATTTTATTAACTCTAGAGATGGTGTTCCCTAGTTGTCAGTATAGAGAGAGTTAGTCCACTGATATTCCAATTATTTTTAATGGGACATATTTTTTATTTTGGAAATAGAAAATCGAATTCTATCTAAAATCTGTTAGTTCTGAATATTGGAATATTATTCTAAATATGGGAGATACGCTAGATAAGAGAATAAAGTTGTCAATGCTCGTGTTATGCATATTCTGTATTTATCATAGTAATAATCAGCTTAAACTTTTCTCTTATTGTTTGACTGCGCAGGATATTTGGAAAACTCTCAACAAGTTGTATGGAACGGACAACAACTGCTCAAAATCCCAGAATGTTAACTCAGATTCAGATCTATGCTTTAAAGGAGAAACAGATGAAAATTCAAATGGATCAGACGATCGAGACTCAACCAACGATGAGACAGAAAATTTCTCTTATGAAGATTTGGTTTATATGTATGCTAATTTAACAAAAACTGTTGATAATCTCCATCAGAAAAACAAATCTTTGAAATCTAAAAATCATGAGTTGACCAGCAAAGTTAACTATTTGGAATCAAAACTTTCAAATGTCATAATATTAGAAAATTCTGATTGTGAAAATTGTTTGAAATTGAAATCTGATCTCGATCGTATCAATAAAAACATTCAAAGGCTTGAAGAGGAAATTCTGATTTTAAAAGATAACGAGATTGAGCTAAAAAGTGCAAATGTTTTTTTACAAAAGGAATTTGAAAATTTCAAAACTAACAAAAATTCCGAGTATGAATTTGCTGAAAAACTAAATCTGTTGAAAACTGATTTGATTTTGAAAGAGCTTGAAAATGAGATTGAAAAATTCAAATTTTTTTGAAAAAATTGAATTTGAAATTTATGAGACCGAAGCCAAAATTAAATTACTTGAATTTGAAAATTTGGTTCTGAAACAACATGATGCTGGAAGAAAGATCACTAATAATTGTTGTTCAGATTTAATCAAAGAAAACAGTGATCTTAAATCCAAAATTCAACGATGAGAATCAACTTTGAATAAGTTTTCTAATGGGGAAAATAATTGAATATGTTGTTACAAAATCAAGTTTCTATTGGAAATAAATTTGGTATTGGCTTTGGGAAAATAAATGTTTTTGAAAACCAATATTCAAATGGTTTTAAAAATCCTTCAAACTACTTTGAAAAGAATCGATGTGAAAATCTGGATTCTGAGAATTTCAAAGATTTTTAAATCATAAACCGGATAGAAAGTGGTTGTGTAACAATCCATTCAAACCATCTTGGACCCTAAAAAGAAATAAAATGAATTCAACTAAATTTAAACAGATTTGGGTTCCTAAAGGCACAAAAGTAAATTCTGTTGGATTGTTATACAAACAAGTCCAGGTACCAAAACGTGTGAAGAAAACTGTGAGTGGTTTTACAAAATTTGTTAGACCACTCGATCCCCTAAACTGTTAGGTATCAGAGGAGGCTGAGGAGCTGTTGAATGAAAGAGAATTGATTTCATGCTATTCCATATTTCTGTATCATTCAGAGTTTCTTAGCCAAGATTGTTTGAGTTAGAGATTCTTTTGCTCACATCAAAAATCTGGTATGATCTCTAAACTCATCTCTGTTATTTTTTTTTTGTTTTATTTCTCCTTCTAGTTTCTTTTGGTTATTCCTGATTTTGATTTGGCACTGCCATATTGTTCTTCTTTTTATTTTGAGTTTCATAACTTCAAATTGCAGAATGCATGATTGTATGGAAATTCACTTTATTTGAATAAAACTCTCATGTTTTAATTATTTTGAGACCTTGAATTTAAACTTGCAAATATATGCAATTTGTTTGAAGTTTTTTTATGTCTGAATTCCTAACAGTGCTGAAGTATTCTTGTCATATCTGGAACATTGCTAATTTGAATTCTAAATTTTTGAAGATCAGAAAAATTAATGAAATTTCACACATCCCTGCTGTTTTGAGTTTCTTCTAATTCATTTTGGAAAGACTCAAAAATTTATACCCATTATAGCACACTACTATTTTTCAGTTGTGATAATTTCATTGATTTTTGGATTGGCTTAGATATTTCTGATTTGAAAAACATTTGGCTTGATGGTAACGGAGCAAAGAAATTCTTTTTATTCATGATCATTTCTAGTTAGATATTTGATGTTTTGAAATCATTTGAATTTTTTGATATTTTGAATCTCACACACCTCTTAGATTTGAAATTAATAAATTTGTTGACTGATTCTTTGTATTTCAAAATTCACATTTATTCAAGTGATTTCAAATAAACCATTTTATTTTTGGATCATGAATTATCTCTCATGCTTGATGTAAATATTCTGAAATTTTCTCTTGTGCTTGATTGAAATATTTATGAAAAATTCTCTGAATTTCTGATCCTGAATCTCACTCTTATTTTACGACCATTTGATTAGAATATTTGTTTGTTTGAAATTATTTGAATTTATTAATTCGTAAATCTCACACATATCTTAGATTTGAAACTTATAATTTGGTGTGATCAATTCATTGAATCTTGAGATTTTCATATTCCTTCAAATGATTTAAAATAAACTGTATTTTTAATCATGGGTCATGAATCATCTTTTATGACTATTATAAATATTTGTGAAAAATTCTCTTGACAAGCCTGCTTTGAAATTGACTGTTGTGCTTTTCTGATAAAAAAAATCACTTTGAAAATATTTTTAGATAAATGCTTGTTTTGATATCATCTGCTACTCTGATAAAAGGTTCAAAGATTTTTTGATTGACTTAACTACTCTGAATTGAAAATCTTTCTTGTGCTTCATCCTAGAATTCATTTTGAAATCATGATCACTTACTTGGATATGTTTTTGTTTGAAATCATTTGATATTGTCTAATATCTTGAATCTCACACTTTTCTTGGATTAGAAATTAAAAATCTTGTGTGGTCGATTCATTGAATTTTGAAGTTTTAACTTCCGTTCTGGAGATTTCAAATAAAACGCTTCTTTAAATCTTGAATCATAATTTGTCTTCTTGAACCTGTTGTAAAATCTATGAAAACTTTCTTCTGAACTTCTTTCAAATTTGTCTTAATACTATGCAAAATGGAACTAAATTATTTGATTTATTTGCTTAGGCTTGGTAATTGGATACTGTTGTCTGAGATTATTTTTTCTGCCACCTAGGTGGTATTAAAGTTAGCAGAGACAACAAGTGGTATCAGTTTGGAAGTGCTAAATTTTTTTATTGATCTGATTATCATTCTATATATATTTTTTATATCCTTCTTGTCTTCTATAAATCTTTCTAAATTCCCTCTTGTAATTGATTTTTCAATTTTAAATCATTTATTGATTATTTATTCAGAAATTGAAGTCAATAAAAAAAAGAACTGCATTTAGAACTCATCAAAATTATTATCAGATTATTGAAATTATGATGAGTTGTGACTATAATATATTTCACAACAAGAGGATATTTTATTTTATTTTTTTCATGATGATTGAACAGTTTTTATAATATCATTGAATTGCCGCTTATTTCACAAACATCTCCTTTATCTTCCATTATTCTGCCATCCATCATGATTTTATATTAATGCGAAGAGTTTTTTTTTTTTAAATCATCTAGAAACAGTGGAAATATTTGTGATGGAATTGTGATTATATTATATTTTTAGAATAGTGATAATTGAAAATTTTCAAGAATCCCGGTATAGTTGAGCATATTTCATAATATAATCAATTTGGAAACTTACTTCACAACCATTTCTGTACCTACCACATTTCTATCATCCATATTGGTTTTATATACCGAGGAGTTTTTCTTTTGAACCAAAAAATAATAAAAATATAATATTCATAAGTGTTTTTCTAACCTCATTTCAAAATCCAAGCTCTGGTCATGCATGGTTATGAGATTACTTATATTTAAGCTACAACTGATCTCATTTAAAAATCCAAGATCTGGTTATGCATGGTTAGTGTGCTCTTAAATTAAAAGAAAAGAACATAATTTGCTATAAATTAATTTTTTTTATATAAAATTCTCCTTGGTGTGTAAAAACCAGCCTATCAATCCATTTTTTCTAATTTGTGAAATGTGTTAATATATTATGATATATTACGATTTGTTGTTTGATAGCTATTGGGATTTGAGATTATTTTATTGCTTCACTTAAAGTGAATTTATAATCATTGTCCAAATCCATCACTGTTTTGTGCTTCATTTTAAAAAATCCTTATTTGAAAATAATTAGAATCATATTTAAAAAAAAACTCTCTCCATTTTTATAAATTTCATTATAAACACTACACAGTATATGCTAATTAGGCTGTGTTTTTAGCCGTATCTAAAGCATGTAGGCACGGAAAAAAGCCGCATCGAAAAACGGCGTGTTAAATTTTTAGATACGGCTCAGAACCGTATCACAACGTGATAACATACGGCTATTGGTCGTATCTAAAGCATAAGTAGATATAGCTATAAACTGTATCTTATACGTGTGTGTATGTATATATATAAGCAGAAACTACAAAACATATTATTTGTAACAAAAAGCATATATAACACAGGATACACTAATTCACAATTGTAACAGTAAACAAAAGTTGTATGAAATATTTCATTAGATTACAATATATAATGATACGTGTTATTTGATTACATCACAATAAATAAGATACACGGTGTTTCATTACATTAAAGAAGATACATTAAAATGCAGCCACCTGTTGAATCAATGCTTCCTTCAAGATGAACATCCTCCAAAACAGACAAAAGATCATAAACTAGCCAAGCAACATTGCATTCTATCATGAACACAACCAAGGTAATCTCAAACCAAATAAGAATCACTGGCATAACCAAGCTTATTAGCTTCATCCAAAAGCCAGAAACTAAAACTCAAAGCAGAGAAAACCGACAACTAAATCCATGTATATTAGCTTCATCCAAATCCATGCTTATTAGCTTCATCCAAATGACGGAGGCTGCTGCACACACATGTTATAATAGTCAGGGGCGAATACAAGAATATATATGAGAAGTGGCAACAACAATCATCCATAAAAAAGTTATATATTGATATACAAAAATTTGTTTCATTTTTTCATAACAAAAACCAAAAAGTTAATTCGTATAATTTTTCAACTACACAATTGTCCCCATCGAGATTTCATAGATTGAAATCTTTGTGAAACGACCCAAACTCCCCCTTTCGGGAAAGCCTGGATTGAGTTGAGAACATGATACATCAGAACACAAACAACAGAACATTTCATTGCTTATTACAACAATTACATCAGAGTACAAGAATATTGTTAGATCAAAATTTGGACCTAACACCCAAATTGTTCTGATTCGTAGAGAATTGTAACTGGAGAATGAAGGAAAAGCAGAAAACACACCGAATTTATAGTGGTTCGGCGTTAACGAGCCTACGTCCACTTTATATGTTATCGATTATATTTTGAATGCTAGTACAATCAATGATTTCTCTCAAACTCACTCTTACAATTGTGATTTCTCTCAGTAATCTCGTAGTAAAACTGATAAGAAATTGTGGTGTGACAGTAATGGTGGAATCAGTGCTCAATACTGCCAAAAGGATCATGAAAAATGCCAGTCTCTGGGCTATTTATAGCTGATTCTGTCAGGCGGTTCGTGGTCACACGTGGCGTAAATCCCGAAAAAATAGGATCGGACCGAGTAATGCGGAGGAATTGGTCAATATGACAGTTATGGACACGTGTCGCTGGATCCATTCTTTTCGGATCGCTGAAGACTAGCTCACGCTTGAACAGGTCAGTGGCTTCGCTGCGCCTTCTGTGATGAAGTCGGATCGGGTCGAGTCGCTGAGGAGGGATCAGATCGGTCTGATGTAGGTGGTTTGGTTCGTGCTAGCTGGTAGCGATTCGAGGGGTGCGTAGCGATCCGATAAGGGCTGAGCAACTACGACCAGATTTCTGAAGATTGAGAGAAATGGAGCATCGTATTTCCTTCTTGTATGTGAACCTTGGTGGCTTGGTCAAAAAGCTAGCCAACATTTTGCCCCCTCGAAGTATGTTTTATCGAGGATGGAACATGCTTCGAAATTGCAGAGATGTCTTTTCGCGAAGCGGTGCAATCAAATAGTCGCGCCTGTCTGAAAAACCTTGTCACTTCAAAGAGGTCGTATCTTTTGACGAGTATAAATATCGGTACAGTCTTCGATCATTTCTCGTTCATTGGGCAATTCTTTTCTTGGAATCTTTGGAGACCTCATTGTCGTGTGTACCAGGTAAATTTCTGAACTTTCCTTCTCTTCTCCCTTTTTTTTTTTTTGGTTCGGATCGCTCCATGTCACGGCGATCCGTAAGTACATCCTTCGTCACGATCCGACGATCGAGCGGGCTTCTTCACGAAGAGTGATGGGCCTTGATTCGTGGGAGCATTCTTTGTCATGGTCCAGTGAGACGAGATGCTCGTCTCGTTCGAGCCTTCGTGCGGGCCTTAGGTATGGTGGCCCATCCTTGGTAGCGAGTCGATCTAGGGATCGGCCTCTTTCTTCTCTACTGGGCCCAATGGGCTTGTCCCTACGATCCACCGAAGCCCACGGTTCGTGTGGGACAAAAAAGGGGAGGCCAACGGTCACCGTTTCCTCTATATAAATCGAACCGAACTTCACTTTTCTCCTTCTTCGTCTTCCTTCAGCAACGCGCCGCCAAGTCTTTTCGAGAAAAACCCTAATTTTTTCTTCCAAAAAACCCGATTGTTCTTCCCAATTTAAGAAAGGTAATCTCGTCGAAATCATTCTCATGCAATTTCTCACTCGTTTTTCTGGAATTTAAGAAGAGAAAATGGGAAAATTGGTGATGTTTGAGACCGCATCCGCGATGGATGATGAGTTTAGGTGCTCGCGTGACGGAGCAAGGAGGGGTGATGAAGAAGAGGCGAGGGAGAAGAAGAAGGACGAATCAGATCGGATAGGAGCATCAGTTCGTGGTGATGCGAGGTTCAGGGGGGAAGAGGACGAAGTATAGATTCAGCTAAAGGATCGAGTCGCGGGAAGGGAGGAGCTTCGGATCGTGGTGGAAGGGAGGCGAGACGGATCGCTTGGAAGCTGTCACGATCCGAATGGACTGAATTGGAACGCGCCGCGATCCGTAGTCTTTCCATGTATTGATCCCTTCACCGTGAACCGACCACGCGCCGCGATCCTAATGCCTTGATTCGCTACGTGTATCGCGACCTGGCCATATCCATCGAGTGAACTGAGTCTCCAACCCACGATCCAAACATATTTTAAACTTTAAACAATGCACTGTTATCACAAGAATCCGGATAGTTAGGTTAGAGCCTCGATGTCGGACTTTCTGGACTGAACAAATGCATAATCTACCAATCGAACAACGACCAATGTCTCGATGATTTTGTTGACCTTCGTACTTTTCTTTAATGCACGCACATGCACGCACCGGCACTTGCACACACAGGGGTGATGGGTAATTATAATTTTATTTCTCATGTTTACTCGCCTAAACAGTAATGTCGGATAATCATTCCCCTTCAAGATCTGACACAGAGACGGATCCCGAGGTGTATGAGCATCTCAACCCCGAGGTTCTTCCATCCAATCCAGAGGGTGCGGATTCTGGATCCGAATATGAGGCAGAAACAGAATCGAATCCATCTGAGAGTACCTCGCTTGATGAAGAATCAGAGGTAGATGGCCGAGCTCCCGACGAAGTACCTGGTGCAATAGAAATAGAGAAATTCACAGACTCTCTAGCTTCCAAACTCGATGACATAAAGCTTAAGAGAATTTGCTTGAGACATGGGATCCCCTGGGATGATGTGAGGACACCCGACATCGAAGATAGACCTCACTTAGCTCCGGAAGGGTATATGACAGTCAGCCGACTCATGTGCTGGGTAGGAGCTATTCCTCTGTTTCCCCCAATCGTCAATGAGACCTTAAAACGATTGGGTATTGCTCCGATGCAGCTTCATCCCAATGCCTACGCGGCTCTATACACTCTATATATCGCATACGCGGAAATCTTGCATACCGAGCTCACATTTAAAGATTTAAAATTCTTTTATCTTTTCAAGCATCACTCCTCGGCAACCCCAAATTTCTCTTTCTTCGAATCAGTAGCAAATAGGAAGGTTCTGTCTGACGGATACAGCAATATAGGGGATCCCAAGGCTGATTGGTTCTATATAAAGAGACAGGCTGGGTGTTCAAGAAGATGGCTTAAATCAAGTAAACTTTAATCTTTTGACTGAATAACTTGTTTAAGAGATCGAAGCACTAACATGCCCCCCGTTTTTTTAAGCAGATCACGTCTTTCCCAAGACGGAAGGCTCGGTATACAATAATCGACTGTCTCTTCTTCTACAAAGCAAATCCGATTTTTTAAAGATCAAGAAGTACATTACTGACGAGAACCTTCACAAGCATCGCCTTCTGGATATAAGGTTTGGACTTGGTGCAGGCGGCAAACCCTACAAATACGTGCCCTCAACGGAGGGAGAAGGAACGTCACGGGCAGCAGAAACAATTAAATTCCATAAGAGTCCTTCGCCAATAATCATCTAGGACGATGAGGACCTAAACATATATAGAGGAGATGAGGCCCGTGGTGATAAGTCTAAGGAAATCCCAGTTTCTCCAGGGGGTTTCCCCTCAAGGGCCTCTCTTCCGATTGAACCTGCTGCTTCCAATGATTTAACAGAAGAACAACTATTTAAAGAGCTGAGCAAAATTCCTTTGCCTGATGATGTATACACACAGGGAGACTTTGAAGGGGAGCCGTTTTTCCCTGTTTCTGCGGAAACAACCGCTCCAGTTGGGGAACGAGAGACTACCCAGACGAGCCTGACTTCGGGCCCTGGTCTGTTATATGGGATGCACAAATCACATGCACTGCCTGACCCCACACTTTTATATCAACAGTATTCAGGGTTTTAATATGCTCTTTTTCCTTTTGCAGGAAAGATGTCTCGCAGGCGGTCTTATTCTTATCGCTCTCTTCGTGAAGGCACACCTAGCCTTCATCCAAATCCTGAGCGTTCTCGCGGTCTTTCTCACAAGCCTACTTCTTCACAATCCCGGTCTCCATCAAAACCAACCTCTGGCAAGCTTCCCATTTATTCGGTGCCACCTACATGGGGAAAACAACTCCCTAAAGAATTAACCCCTCCGAAGAGTGCACCCTCTCACAACAGGTTATCAAAAAGACACTACGAGCCCAAGGATAAAAGCAAGGATCCAATCAAGGATTCTGAGAAGGAGAAGATTGACATTGTCCCTTCCAGCCAACAAGATTTGGTTGCCCCCGGGTCACGAGATTACATCCATGGTCCCGAGACTCAGGCTAAGCTGGAAAAGTTGCGAGAACAATTCCCTAACATCTTCTTTGAAAGGATGGTGTTTGTTCCAGCCTTGGAACCAGTCCCTAGGAACTGGGATACTGAAGTCATCGGGCACATTCGCCATGTAGCCAGGCAGTATGAAGTGATGAAGAAACATGCTGTTAATCTTTCAGAGGTCATCCGAACGCTTGAGATGGAAGCACATAGGTCCAAAGTGAAGATAGATAACAATGAAAGGGCCAGGACAAAAATGGAGAAGGACTTGGAAGACGCTCAATCCCAACTTGCCTTAGCGCGGAGAGATGCTGAAAATTATAAGACTGAATTGGAGAATGCTAGGAAACGCTTTCATTCTGAACTCGACTCAAATAGTCAAGAGAAAATGGCCTTAAATAAGGAGGTAGAAGATCTTAAAATGGCCAACATTGAGTTGAAGACGGCACAGGGCCATTTTGAAGCTGAGAGAGCTGCTTGGGAGAAAGAAAAAGCAAGTTTGAAAGAAAGTCTAGCTTTGGATGAAGCAGAGAAGGTGATTTTGAATGATCAAGTTGCGGATGCAGAGAGGCACGCGGCTCTCACCGAAAAGAATGTAGAAAGTGCCATTGAAATGGCTACTGCTTCTAACAACAAGCTCCTCGAGAGAGAAAAGGATATCGAAGGGTTTGAAGAGATGATATTTGACTTCCTCGGCCATGTCCTCAAAACCCGTAACATCTCGTGGATCTCGGACTACCACGTCACTTTAGCCAACATATGGGACGCCATCGTCGAGGGTGAGAAGCAGAGATTAGGAGTTGAAGAGATTGACGAAGATGAGCTGATGAGGACCATTCTGAGGGATAACGAGCCCGAGGATCTGGCAGAAGGCCGACGCCTAATTCAAGAAGAAATGGAGAAGGAGAGGACCCTAGCTAAGGGCAAAAACAAGATTGACGAAGGTTCGAGCTCAGCTGTAGAGCCCAAGGCCTCCGGAGTTGAGGAATACAATCCTGATGATCCATTAATTCCTTTGGGCCTGACTCCTGTGGTTGTCGGAGCTTCTGCAGCTAGCCTCGATGGAGGATCAGCGGAAGGTATCTCCCTTTTTTCCCCACAATTTGTCAAAGCAATTGTGAGTTGTCGTCGTCTGGTGGAGCAACCAATCGAATTAATAACATGTGTTCCTCATAATACAGGTGGCAGGCCCGTCGACAAGGATGTCGAGAAGAGGACAGAGGCGGAGAAGATTGCCGTCTCGCCTAGCACCGGTGTTGATGTACTGAAGCAGGCCGAAGGTACAACAGCGGAGAAAGGCGTCCTAGCACCTAGTGCTGATGCTCCCAAGGATGATGAAACCATCGATGCCTTGAAAGATATGGACGGGTGCCATGTAGATGATGAGGAGGATATCATTAGCACCAAAGAAGTCGAAGGCGATGACGACGAAACTTTGGCTAAAAGAAAGGCTAGGCAGGAAAAGCAGCTGGCTTTAAAGAAGGTGGGACAAGAGCCTTTGAACGTAGATCCTATCTCGGAGTTTAATCCCAAAACTGGGATGGTTCTGAAACTCCAGCCCAAATCCATCAGCAAACAACTTCATTTTGCGAACCCTGATGATTTCCCAGCTTCCTTTACTGATAAAAGAAAGAGAAAGGAGGAGGAGGAGGAGTCTTCCGATGAGTCGGACGTTCCTCTTATAGACAAAAGGAAAAGAAAGAAGGGTGATCAATCCGACACTGACAAGGCGAAGCTGGAGAAACAAAAACAGGAGAAGAAGTCCAAGCGTAAATAGGATATTGTCGCTTGTCTATATTTTGTCTTTAGGCTTCCCACTGGCCATGAAATGTGATTGTGAGACTGGCCCTCACTTTTGTTTTAGGTTGTTTTTCACTTTGTAGGCTTGCAGTTTATAAATGAAAGTTTATCTCTTTTGCATCATCGTGTACCTGCATTTAATAAACTTTTCATGCTTAGTCATATATCATTTGATTATAACTACAAATCAGTCAAGCAACAGAAAGAAAAATTTAAAAATTTCTGCGCTGCATCAAGGTTCATGTGTATATGTATATGCCCACAATCAATCGTTAACGTAGCGCCTAACCAGGGCTTATTAAGGATTGATTAGTGTTGTTTGCACGTTGCCCACTATTTCTGAATATGGGGGACTTAGAAAATTTAGTAAGATAACTGTCCTTGTGGTGCTGAGTTTCCGGCACCTTTCTCAGCGCTTAAACATAGACTCTCTTATACTCTCCTGGCAGTCGCCGAGGTTAGAGTTCGAATTCAGCAGTTCAGTCGCTCCCCGATCCTTCAGCGGGGTAGGAGCTATTTCTCAGCGCTCAATCGGAGATGCTTTTATACTCTCTCTCTGCTCTGGAGAGTTAGAGTTCGAGCTCAGCAGTTCAATCGCTCCCCGATCCTTCAGCGGGGTAGGAGCTCTTTCTCAGCGCTCAGTCGGAGACGCTTTTATACTCTCTCTCTGCTCTGGAGAGTTAGAGTTCCGTCAAGGCGGTTCCGATCATGGTACACCGCCATGACTTACGGACATCGCTTTCTTGTCCGTTATGCTCTCTCTCGGCTCTGGAGAGTTAGAGCGCTATCAATGATATGATTTACTTTTTCGCACCCTCAGAGTTTTGACTGGTGATTGCATTCCATTCTGATGGAAGGCACCTATAATTATACGCTTCTGTGACCGTTGCATGGTTCACAGCAATTTCCATAAAAATAGAAAGGCAGATAAATAATAGTGCAATAAAGGTAAACGACACACAATATTTTTATAGTGGTTCGGTCGAATCATGACCTATGTCCACTTTATAATTTTTTTCTTAAGAAATCGGACTATTCTAGGCAAGTCGTGCCTTGTACATGGTCCTTAATAAAGCAAAAGAACAGATTTGACATCTTTACGTTAGATACGGCTGTAAATGTTGGGCATTCCACACTCTGGGGATTTCCTTTCCATCTACGGTTGCTAGCTTGAAGGTTCCATTATCAAGCTTGCACAGAATGGAGTACGGTCCTTCCCACTTCGCACCCATATGAGTTGGGGCTGGAAAGACACGCTTCAGAACCAAGTCTCCGGGTTCAAAGGTTCGGGCTCGAACCTTTTTGTTGTAGTATCGGGCGACTTGTTGTTTGCATCTCAAGGCACGCAGGTCTGCTTCGTCCCTCTTTTCTTCAATCATATCCAGGGATTCAAGGAGCAATTCGTTATTAGTCATCGGATCGTAATAAGTCACTCGGTGAGAAGGTACTTTTATCTCAACCGGGATGACTGCTTCTGCTCCAAAAGCAAGGGAGAAGGGGGTATGGCCTGTTGCCGATTTATACGTTGTCCTGTAGGCCCATAGTGCTAAGGGTAATTCATCAACCCACATGGCTCTGGACTGTTTCAATCTTCTTTTCAAAATGGACTTAATCATTTTATTCGCCGCTTCGACCTGTCCGTTCGATTGCGGGTGCGCCACAGAGGTGTACCGTTTCTCAATGTGGTATTTCTGGCAGAAGTCTCTGAATTCAGTGCTATCGAACTGAGTTCCGTTGTCAGTTATAACAATCTTTGGAATCCCAAATCGACAGATGATGTTTCTAACGACGAAATTGATCACTCGTTTGGTTGTGATTGTAGTCAGTGGCTTAGACTCGACCCACTTAGTGAAGTAATCTACAGCTACAATAGCGAACTTCGCTCCGCCCTTAGCTATAGGGAGACTTCCGATGATATCAATTCCCCACATAGCGAAAGGCCATGGACTCGTCATCATTTTTAACTGACTAGGAGGTGCCCTAGGTATCTTTGAAAATCTCTGGCATGCATCACACCGTCGTGCGTATTTCGCCGCATCTTTGTTTATGGTAGGCCAGAAATAGCCATGCCGCAACACCTTTTTCGCCAATGTTTGCCCTCCAGTGTGATCGACGCATTCACCTTCATGTACCTCTTGCAGCACACGCTTGATGTCGTCATGAGCTATACACCGGAGAAGGGGCATCGAAAATCCCTGTCTGTAAAGAACTCCGCCTTGCAGAACGTATCGGGCAGCTTTACGAATTACTTTACGCCTCTCGCTTTTCTTGGTCGGAAGCGCTCCATTCATCAAGAAATTCTTTCGAGGGGTCATCCATGACTCCTTTTCTGGTTCCGTCTCTAGTACCGGATCAATTTCCATCTGATCTATACTAGGAGACCGAAGTACTTCAACTGGGGCTAGCCCGGTCTCTTCAGGATCGTCGGAACTAGCCATCTTTGCCAACTTATCCGCCTGTTGATTCTCTGACAGCGGAATATGAGATATGCTATAGTGATCGAAGCCGTCCAGCAACTCCTTTACTTTCTCCAAGTATAAAATCAATCTTGGGCTTTTGGCTTGGAATTTTCCGGTAACCTGGTTCACAACTAACTTGGAGTCGCAAAATATGTCTAGCTTTGTGATTTCCAACTCCTTTGCGATCATTAGCCCGGCTATCAGGGCTTCATATTCAGAGTCGTTGTTAGTGGCGTGAAACTCCATCCGGATAGCATAGGATATCAGCCATTTCTCGGGAGTTTCAAGCACTACTCCAGCGCTGGATCTCTTGTCATTCCTAGCGCCATCAGTATACAATCTCTAGGCACTGGGGTCGAGAAGTAACTTTGAGGGGTCAACTTCTTCGTTCGCTATATCTTCCTCCAGGACAGTAAACTCTGCTATGAAGTCGGCTATCACTTGCCCCCGTATTGACCGCCGGGCTGAAAGTTCAGATCAAATTGACTCAACTCAATGTTCCATTTGAGTAGTCTTCCAGACGCTTCTGGTCTCTGTAGAACTTGCCTGAGTGGATGATCAGTGTATACGGTATTGGGATGAGCTTGAAAATAATGTCGAAGCTTTCTAGAGGCAATCAGCAAACTGTACGCCAACTTTTCTATCCTTTGATAATTACGCTCTGCTGCCGTCAATTTTTTGCTCACGTAATACACTGGTCTTTGAACTTTATCTTCTTCTCTCACCAATGCTGAGCTGATCGCATGGGACGACACTGCCAAGTACACGAATAAGTCCTCGTGATCCACCGGCTTAGATAATATCGGAGGTTTCTCAAGGTGTCTCAGCAAGTTCTGAAACGCTTCTATGTAGTCGGGCGTCCATTTGAAGTGGCGTTTTCCTCGCTTTATCAACTCGAAGAATGGGATGCATTTGTCCGTAGCCCCGGAGATGAATCTGCTTAGTGCGGCTACTTTCCCTGCAAGGCTTTGTACATCTTTAATTTGCCTAGGCTCCTGAATGTCTCTGATTGTTGCGATCTGATCTGGATTAATCTCAATCCCCCGAGAACTGACGATGAATCCCAAGAATTTTCCGGAGGAAACCCCGAATGAACATTTTGTTGGGTTGAGTTTCATCCCGTACTTTCGAAGAATGCCAAACATCTCTGCCAAGTCCGTAGTGTGATTGGAGGATTGCCTGGACTTAACCAACATGTCGTCGACGTATACTTCCATTGTTTTCCCAATCTGGTTATAGAACATTCTATTCACTAACCGTTGATATGTAGCGCCTGCGTTCTTCAAGCCAAAGGGCATTACCACGTAGCAGTATAATCCCAGATCCGTAATAAAGCTAGTGTGTTCTTGATCTGGAACATGCATTGGAATCTGGTTATATCCTGAATAAGCATCCATAAAGGAGAGAAGTTCATGACCCGCCGTTGAGTCCACCAACTGATCGATCCTGGGTAACGGAAAACTGTCTTTTGGGCAGGTTTTATTCAAATCCGAGAAATCGATACACGTTCGCCACTTCCCGCTGGCCTTCTTTACCAGAACTGGATTTGAAATCCAGTCTGGGTAGATTGAGTCTCTGATAAATCCATTACTCTTTAGCTTTCCAACTTCTTCTTTCAAGGCAGCAGACCTCTTTGGGCCCAGCATTCGCCTTTTTTGTTTTACCGGAGGATGCTTAGGGTTAATGCTTAATGAATGACTCATGATTGATGGAGATATCCCGTACATGTCTGCGTGGGTCCAAGCAAATACATCCAAATTATCTTTCAAGAAATCCGTCAGTTCTTTAGCTAAATTCGGATTTAACTGGGATCCAATCTTAAGGACCTTCTCTGGGTCACTATCATCGATCGGTACATCCACAGTTGTCTCATTGGGAGTCGCCATTCTGCCCCCAGGTTCTTTGTCCTCTCTGGGATCTATATCCTCGGGCAACTCTCTGGGCGACTCTCCTACGGTTATCCTCTTTAATTTCTATGAGGTCTCCGCTCTTGTGGGGGGAGAAGTGCCCTTGGTTTCTGTGTCTCCTCCGTTGCGGAGTAGCTTTAGCTCTGCAATATAACATGCTCGTGCGGCAACCTGATCTCCTCTGACAATACCAACACCAGCTTCTGTAGGAAACTTCAATAACAAGCACCAGGGGGCTATACAGGCTCTAAACTTTGCGAGGGCCGGTCGGCCCAAGAAGGCATTATAGGGTGATTCAATACCCAAAACCACGAAGGGAAGAATTCTCACTCTCTGGCATTCTCCTTCCCCAAGTGTAACTGGTAACTCTACATAACCCATCGGAGCGGTGGATGCTCCGTTAAATCTACGGATCCATCCCTCACAGGGCTTCAAGTCTTTTATCTCGAGATTCATCTGGTCGAATGTCTTTTTGAAAAGAATGTTGACGGAACTCCCGTTATCCACCAAGACTTTATGAACAGTGGCCGGGCCAATAGGTACTGTGATTACAAATGGATCTTCAGTCGGAGGATGGACTCCAATGCTTTCTCGTTCGCGGAAAACGACGTCGTCGGACATCATCTTTTGTTGCTTTACCGGGACGTTGTCCTCAGGGTTGCTACACTCCCCTACCCCGAGGTGCTGCTTGGCTGCATTGACATACTGATCCAATGCCTTGGAACCGTGCCCGACGAGATAAATCCCTCCGATTATGGTATTGATAACAAGGTCCTTTCCCTTTTGCTGGGCAGTTGGCCTGACAGCAGGTTGATTCTGGTTCTGATTTGGGGCCTGTACGGCTTGCCCCCTGTCTCTGGGTGTCACTCTGTATTCATCCAATTTTCCTTCTCGGAGAAGCCTCTCGACCACATCTCTTAGGTGGCGGCATTCATTTGTCGAATGGCCATGAATCTGATGGAAGAGACAAAACTTCCTCGTTTCACGTTCTTTCTCCGTCGACTCTCTGGGAGGAGGCCTTTTATTTTGGAGGACGTTGTACGAATCCATGAAGATATTCTCCAAAGTATCGTTTATTGGCGTATAACTCTCAAAAGACCTGGGACGAGTCCTTCTCTGGGAGTCGTTCCCTCGATTCCTCTTCCGGTTGTTGCCATTACTGTTATTACCATTGTTTCCTGACTGACGACCACCCTGGTTCCGATTTCCGACATTAACCTCGACCTTCCCCGAGCTGTCTCCGGTCTGCTTAATGGCGACATTGCTATGGATTTCCTCCTTATCGGCCACTTTTGCCTTTCGGTTAGCATATACCTCCTCCCGGCGTAAGTGCACGTTAGCTTTTTCGTAGAATAACTCTCTAGTATGAGGTGGCTTACCGGCCAGGTATCTCCCAAATTCGGTGTCTTTATCTACCCCATCAATTAGGGCTGCCACAACAGTTGGCTCATGAGGATCTTTGACTTCAGTAGCGGCTAGGTTGAAACGGTCTAGATACACCCTCAAACTCTCGCCTGGTCGTTGCTTGACAAGGAACAAGTCAATCACACTCTTCGTCTTTTGTGCATAGATGCAGAACTGTTCCACAAACCTTTCATTCAACTCCCTGAAGCTGTAAATTGATCTTGCTGGTAAGCGAGTAAACCATAATAATGCTACATCCTCCAGGAATATGGGAAATGCTTTGCACTTGACAGCGTCAGAAGCTGCGGCAACGGTCATTGACCAAGAATATCTCATCAGATGTTGGACGGGATCAGATCTACCCGCGTAACGGTTCATCTGCGGCATGTTGAAGCGCCTCGGGAACGTCGCATCTAAAATGTCATCAGTGAAAGGGGTGTGACTGTGGTCAATTCCCCAATCTTCATTCCATTGTCCACGGCTATCTTCCAGAATTTGATGGATCATAGCTGCAACATTTGCACTGGTCAGCGGAGGCTCGGGGTCAGCGCTTCTTGCTCGGTGGGGTTCTCTAATCTCCCTTCCAGGAGCGGCCACGAAATCCGGGGCTCGGATTGGGCTTCGCTGCCCCCTATTATCATGAGCATTTGTGCGGCGAAGGGGCTGAGGTAGTCTATTCTGAACAGGGCTGTCCACACCTCGAGCTCTGGGAATTGCGGCACGATCATTCACATTGCGGTTTGAGGGCCCTGCACCCAGTGCCTCTTCTTCCCGTGATGGCAGGGTTCCAAATCGAAGTTGCTCTATGCTTTCAGGCCTCTCATATGGTCTCCGCAGAGGTCTTGGCGATTCCTCTGACGAAGAAGAGTACTCTGGGGTGAGCGGACGAACTGGGGGCGTCCTTTGCCTTGCGAGATCATTGAGCCTTCTATCCATAGCAGTCAAGTTCTGTCGCAGAACGGAGCTCTCCTGCCTTTGAGCAGCCAATTCATCAAACAGCCTCTCCTACATTTCAGAAAAGCGAGAAAGATCTCCCTCAGTAACGGGAGCAGAAAGGTCATATTGATCATCATCATTTTCTCTTATGCGCAAAGAGCTTGAGCAGGTCGAGCGGAGGGGCCATGACGGTAGGAGCGAGCCATAGGCTCCTTTCCAGGTCGAGTTGTAGTCTGGTCATCAATTCGGATCGCTGTGGATCGAGGTCGGTGGCTCGCAGCGCCCCCTGGGATCGGTTCGTGGTAACAGGGGGTAGAGGGTTAGGTGCGTTGTCTTGGGATCGGGTCACAACCCCTTCAGCAGTCCGGATCGCATCGTCCTCGTCGACTCGTAGCATGGCACCTTCATCGGATCGGTTCGCCCCCTGCGCTCCGCGATCCGAGGGTCCTTCATTGACCTGCTCGTGCACACTTTCTTCAACTGCTTCATTCGCGACTTCATTCGCCCGTGAAGCTCGTACTTCCTTATACTTCTTTCCAGCCATGATATCAGATGTCACTGGAATCTTCAAAAATCTGAACAGTGAAGTTTTGGGACTATTTTCTTCGGACTTTCAAATCCAAATAGTAGAATAGCAATCCGGTAGGCTGAGAATTGAATTCTCAGTGAAAGCACCAAAATGTTAGATCAAAATTTGGACCTAGCACCCAAATTGTTCTGATTTGTAGAGAATTGTAACTGGAGAATGAAGGAAAAGCAGAAAACACACAGAATTTATAGTGGTTCGGCGTTAATGAGCCTACGTCCACTTTATATGTTATCGATTATACTTTGAATGCTAGTACAATTAATGATTTCTCTCAAACTCACTCTTACAATTGTGATTTCTCTCAGTAATCTCGTAGTAAAACTGATAAGAAATTGTGGTGTGACAGTAATGGTGGAATCAGTGCTCAATACTGCCAAAAGGATCCTGAAAAATGCCAGTCTCTGGGCTATTTATAGCTGATTCTGTCAGGCGGTTCGTGGTCACACGTGGCGTAAGTCCCGAAAAAATCGGATCGGACCGAGTAATGAGGAGGAATTGGTCAATATGACAGTTATGGACACGTGTCGCTGGATCCATTCTTTTCGGATCGCTGAAGACTAGCTCGCGCTTGAACAGGTCAGTGGCTTCGCTGCGCCTTCTGTGATGAAGTCGGATCGGGTCGAGTCGCTGAGGAGGGATCGGATCGGTCTGATGTAGGTGGTTCGGTTCGTGCTAGCTGGTGGCGATTCGAGGAGTGCATAGCGATCCGATAAGGGCTGAGCAACTACGACCAGATTTCTGAAGACTGAGAGAAATGGAGCATCGTATTTCCTTCTTGTATGTGAACCTTGGTGGCTTGGTCAAAAAGCTAGCCAACAAATAAATCAGAGTATGAATAAATATTACACAGGAAAATATCAGATATTTAAAATACATAGCAGCGAAAAATAATACATAAGTATAATGCATAGCCGAAAATAACCACTGACACAACTGAAAGAGATATACAGATACAAAGATTTCTGAATATAGCTCTGGCGGTAATCTAGGATCCTGTGAAAAGAAATATCTGCGAAAACCAAAACAACTAGCTGCTCATGTGGAAAATATGGGCAACCAGAGTTTAGGTAGAAACAATAAACTCCGAGTCAGTCATGGGACTGGTGTAAGAACTAAAACAATCATCAACTTTATTTTAAAGTTAGGTAAATCAAGGGAGCATGCCGTATAACACGGAACGGGTTTACCCTCAAGAATACCAGTGCATAGAACCAACGGCGTAATGCTGAATAAAAGAAAAAATGAAGCTATTATAAGACTCAGGTCCCATTACACAATGCAACGCAAGCCGGAGGATAGAGTTTTACCTTATAATAGCCCAATATGCTTGGTACGCAAAATTTGTCTTTTATTATTACTATAAGTGAATAAATCAACTTCAAATATAAATGTATCAATCCTAGGCGGCATAGGTACCATATATTATGTCGCCATGTATATGTTTACAATTAAAACCGCAAAATGTCATACTGGAAGTTTGGATTTCCATCCTGATGGCTCCTGATTCGAAAGATCTATCGCGTAGTGCAATACTCCACGGCTTACGTCCCCGCTAGAGAAAACACCGCAATGCACATCTTCCATTTTGGGAAATCAAGTATCACTGCGGCTTACGTCCCAACGAGAGAAAACACCGCTTACTTTATCCCTATGGGAATCGAGGGGTGTGCCCTATTCCTCTGAGCATGGAGCGACCACACTCAGCTCATCTCAATCGACCGAATTCATGACACCTCCAAGGGTGTCTATCCTCATCCCGAAAGCATACTGACATGACCATCAGTTCACCATCATACCGAGGTGTGAGGCTCACGAGTTAACGCTACACAAAGCTATGCTAATTAATGCTATGATTTGATCATCATCCATAAGGCTTTTCTTTACAACAAAAGCCTTGATCCATGCATCTCAACATGTAACATTGTCAATCCATACCACATTATTGATTTCTGCCAATATATAACCTCTAAGCTCGTATGTCTCAGAGAAGGGTGTTAAGCAAGAGAATAAATTCTCCATCACCAAACAAATATATATTTAGCAGAGATCAACCAAACAGATATATATTTACAAGTCCGCTCTGGGTCTGAACGAAACCGGAGGCACCTTATTCCTCGTTCTGTATGTCCAATACAGGAGAGAGGCCCAATCAAGACATCAGTAATCATCCAAACGATGTGAAGATCTCCGGTCTTCAACCGCCGTCTTCATCGTCGACTTTTAATCGTCGTAGTAATTATTCAGAATAGGTTAAACCCGGTCTTTCCGAATAACTCGCGTATTTCATAATCAATAATCAAGTGCTATGAAAACACATTATACGATTCATTCCAATTTAGAATATTCTTTTAATAAAATATTCACATTATTCGGGAAAGGTTCCCATTAATTTTATCAAAAATAAATTCTTTTAAATTTATTCTTTAATCTTCCTTTGGATATCAATTTCAACATATTTTATTAACTAGTCGGGATTATCGAACCTTATCGCAATAATCATTTATCATTTCTTATTTTCCATTCTCAATCTATTTATCCCATGGAGCAAAACTGACATCACTCCATATCTAACACCCACTGTGCTCTGGGTAAAATTAATTACCCTTTTACGTTCAAATCTAATTAAAGATTTAACTATCGCCTAGAGTAAAACTGGTGGGACTCCATTTTCGATCATTTCAAGAATTCGATAAATTTAATTATCTCATTTCCATTTCAATCTAATTAAAAATTTATTAAATCTCCAATTTGGTTTTAATATCCAAAAATCATTACTTTATGATTATTCAAATTTAACCAATTAATCTTATCTTTAACTGGGATAAAGAACCAGTGTGATTTAAAACGCAGTTCACGATAAACCCAAAATCATCTTCCATCAAAATGGAATCTACATGGAAATCATAATAGTACATAATCGATATAAATTCCCGTGTCAGACAAATAATATAATCGGAATAGCGGCAAAGCCTTTTAAATTCCATATATAGTAATGCTCTTCATTCACATAATCTCATCTCGATTATTACCAAATCGAATTCCATTCAATTCCAATTTAATATATTAAATTGGAAAACTTTACTTTGAAAATTTTCCATTAAATCTAAATAAAAAGATTTATAAATTCCAAATCATATCTTCATTGTTAATTAGGTTAAAGAACAAATGTTATTTAAAATATTGTTCATGATAAACCCAAAAATCCAATTTCGATTCAATTCCAATTAAATATTGATTAATTGGTAACATCTCTAAATCCTATTAAAAGATTTATTCTTTTCTAATCAGGGTTTAAGAACAATGTTATTAAAGACACCGTTCACGACAACCCAAAATCCAATTTATTTATTTAAAAACATTGGATTATTATTCTAGTTAATAACTAATTCATTTCGATAAAAAAACTATTTTTATCTTTTCAAATATGGATTTTTTCATCCAAAATCTTTCCAAATTATTAATTATAATTTTACATAATTTTTCCATATTTTTAATCATTTTATCAAGGCCCATATAGTCGGTTTCCAATAACGGCCACTAAAACGGCCCGAATTTCCATGTGAAGGAAAGCCCGGATTGCTTTGAGAACAAGACAAAGCAGAACACAAACATAAGAACATTTCATTGCTTATTACAATAATACCATCATAATACAAGAATATACAGAATATGAATAAATATTACACATCAGAAAAATATCAGAGATTACAATACATTACTGCAGCGGTGAATAATACAAAACACAACTGAAAGAGATAAACGGATACAGAGCTTTCCAGATATCATTCCAGCTGTAAACCAGGATCTTGTGAATTTAAATCTGTAAAACCAAAACTACTAGCTTCCCATGTAGAAATAGGGGCACCCAGAGTTTAGGATAAAACAATAAACTTCAAGTCAGTCATGTGACTGGAATGAGAACTATAACAGTTATTTAAAACTTTACTTTAAATCAAATATATCAAGGACCACTCTGTATAACACGGAACGGGTTTCCTCCCAAGAATACCAGTGCATATAACAAAACAGCGCAATGTTTTTTGAAAAATAAAGCTATTATAAGACCCAGGTCCTATCACATAATGCAACGCAAGCCGGGGGATAGGGTTTTCCCTTATAATAGCCAAACATGCTTGGTACGTTAAAACAAATCATTTGATACTATTATAAGTGCATAGTGCATAAAACAACTTCAAATATAAATGTATCAATCCTAGACGGCATGGGTACCATATATCATGTCGTCAATACTAGGCTCTACAATCAAAACCGCAAATGTCACGTATTGGAAGTTTGATTTCCATCTGTGAACCAAGACAAGGGATCGTCCTTACTGCTTCGAGACGCTCTAGCCCGTGTCTCAGGCAAGTACTCTATTAAGCCTTTGGATCGTCGGGGCCGGTCCACTCAATGTGGATTAAAATGCCTGAACACTACGTTTCCCCGCCCTATAGGGCGTAACTGAGCCAAATGACTCCATCGGCCCCAGAACGACTGATATAACCGAGGCGCCTCGCTATCCATCATCCACATAAGTAAAATGTCAGGGCTAGTAAAACGTTGACACCACTCCTAGCTAGAAGGAAACGCATGCCCTCCCTGAAGTCATCTCCCGTTTCTGGTTCACACCGGGGTGTGAGGCTCGTGAATTAACGCTACACAAAGCTACGCTGTATTAAAGTCGTGCTTTGATCATAAACCACAAGACTCTGCTTTTCAACAGAAGCCTTAATCATTTGCATCTCATCATGCCACACATGCAATTCACGCTATGCAACCGTTGTCTATCAATCACACATAATGAAATCTGATGTCAGACACACATTCATTTACAAGTTCGTTCTGGGTCTGAACGAAACCGGAGGCACCTTATTCCTGCCCCATATGTCAAATATACGGGAGAGGTCCTCGCATATCTGTTCGATCTCGAAGTACGTCTGGATGATCATCACTTATTACCTTGTCTTGGGTGTACAGCCCAATCAAGACCTCAGTAATCATCCAAACGATGTGAAGACCTCCGGTCTTCAACCACCGTCTTCATCCTCGACACATCGTCAAATCAGTTATTCAGAATGGGATAACTCGGTCTTTCTGAGTAACTCGCGTATATAATAAACAAATGCTATAAAAACACAACATACGCCTCATTCCAATCCAGAATATTTCTTTATTCAAATATTCTTATACTTTGGGGAAGGTTCCCATTAATTTTATCAAAGATAAATTATTTAAATTTATTCTTTAATCTTCCTTTGGATATCATTTCAATCTAATTAAAGATGCATTAAAACTCCACTTGGTTTTAATCTTCCCAAAAATCAATATTAACGATTGTTTAACTTGGGAAATCATATCCTGTCTTAAACTGGGTTAAAGAACCAATGTCATTTAAAACACGGTTGACGATAAACCCAAAATCATATTCCATTACATCAGCCTTTAACCGTAAATTAGAAAGTGAACAATTCCCTAAGTATTAACCCTGAAGGCCGAAACCAACATCAGATCAATACCCAGGAAACCATTCAACTTAACTGATCTCTAGTTAGTTTCTGATTTTCTTAACTCCATTGGGTCTTAGAACAGTATTATTAAAGGTACCATTCAAGACAACCCAAAATCTTATTCCTGTCTTTAACTGGGTTAAAGAACCAATGTCCTTTAAAACACGGTTCACGATAAACCCAAAATCACATTCCATTCCATCATCCTTTAACCGTAAATTAGCAAGTGAACAATTCCCTAAGTATTAACCCCGAAGGCTGAAACCAACATCAGATCAATACCCAGGAAACCATTCTACTTAACTGATCTCCAGTTAGTTTCTGATTTTCTTAACTCCATTGTGAAACACCCCACCTCCGTTAGGGTCACTCTCAAAGGGAATGCCCTAATTTCGGTGGAGGTTTATAAGTATAAGTCACAGATATACAAGACAGATATAAGAACACATATTTGTAAACAGCGGAAAAACAACAACTTTTATTTCATCAAAGCAAATACATGTTACAAAACATCATGATTGTCTTACATCTTTTTCCAAAACATAACATAACACTTTCATAATCTGTCTTGAGTACATTATTTAAAGAAGCATAAATAAAACATAGATAAACTGCAAAAGTCCCCATAGTGGATTGTCCAAAGCCATAGTTCAAAACAGGAAAGTCCAAGCAATACATTTCTCTTCTTCAAGCTGGATGTTAAGGTTGGTCAAGCTGCTGTGTTCCCTCCCTGTGGACCTGGGGGGGGGGGGGAAACGGAAGAAAAGAAGACGAAAGAAAAGTAGAGTCAGACATAAAGCCTGAGTAAGTCTAGTACTATTTTGTCTATGAATAAAGAACTGGGTATGATAAGTATAAATAAGAAGTGGGCAAGCACTATAAACTTGGTTAAGTTGTCTAGGGTCGAATATACTATCGTACCCCATGTTAATCTCTGAACCCGTATAAACTAGTTTCCAACTGGCACCCCATAAATCAGGGTGAAGTGATCCATTCTGTGATGATCGGCTCCTACTCGCATAGTTACATGTGTCTTACGGCCCCCGATGTTGTAGTTACCTATGCTGGTCCCACCGTGGGGTGTATCAAGTCCCATGGTGGCGGCCCGACACAACCTTAGAATGCACAGGTATGCTACTGGTGTCCAGTGCCTTATTTTTCTGAGCCGGAGTGTGTGCACGCCCGCACCCCGTTAGAACCTACACTGCTACACCACCGCCGTCGATTTGACCTCTTACAATCAGCCCAGTAATCGTGCCCCACCCTGCCTAGTTTCAGGGTATCCTGATACACCTTCTAGGGTTACTGCTGAAAAGGGTCCCCCGTTACTAGGTTTTCTATCTCTAGCCAACATGCTAAGTTGGTTAAGTGTTTCCTAACCTAACCCCCACCAGTCCGTTTAGTTTAGCATGTTCCATTTTGATTAAGTCTTTAGTTCACTTAATCCTAACAATCCTGACTTAGCCTTAATTGTCTTATTAAGGCCCTGACCTCTCACATTAGACAGGTATTGTTGTGGCTGCCTGTTGCCGGTTGGTTTCGGGCAGTCTTACGCCGCAACTCAGTCTAACCTCGGGTCCTTATTGGGCTCCATGTTTAACCTCCCACATTGGATAGGTATTGTTGTGACTACTGGACAGCCGGACGGTTCCGGGCAGGTTTACATCACAACTCAATCCAACCTCGGGTTAAACACATCGTATTTTCTACATTTACATATTTTGTCATTCTTCTTTATTTTCTTATATGTAAATATTTGCGGCCCATTATTAAGTTAATGGTGTAAAGGTTACACCAATCATGGGCCCAACCCATACTTGAATTTGGGCCCTTCTATTTTATATTTTCATTCATTAGTAATTTTGACCCAACGTTATTTTCCCCCGTTTAACACGTCCGTTTATCATATATATATGTTGGGCTTAGCCTTTTAAAGCCCAACTTAGCCATGCGAAAAGGGGAGGCTTAAAGCGAGATTACATACACAAAAAGGGGAAGGTGAGCGCATGAACTTGCAATATGACGTTGGAAATACAAAATAGAAACTGGTGTACTTGCATAGTAGTGACATATACTTTGGTCATAAAGCATAGGTGACATGAATCAAAGCATGTAAACTTGTAGTTATGTTAAGAATATCACTATTGACACATAGGCCTAACTACAACATGAACCTATATTTTTATTTCAGGCATAATGTCAAACATAAGCATGGCATAAATATTTCTAACGTAAGCATGGCATAAATATTTCTAACGTAAGCATGGCATAATGTCAAACATAAGCATGGCATAAATGTCAAACATAAGCATGGCATAGGTATAGTTAAACTTGTTCACATAACCATGGCATAAATATTTCTAACATGAAATCATGATTCTTACTTTAGTCATGTAAACTTGCAAAAAGGGATTTTGAATCTAACCTAGCTATGTATCACATATGACATCATATAACATAGACTAAACATGGATTTCAATTGTGCCAAATATCAATCATAGCCTAGTCCTATTCATAAGTTTGCAAATAGGTTTTTCTAGCACAAAAGCATGTCTTAATACATAAATCATGGTGCCAAAATTCCAACATAGTTTCATATGAATTATGATAACCCAAACTTATTCCAATTACTTCACAAAAATGATGTTTGTATAAAAATATACATTATGATGGCATAATAGCAAAGCCCCAAACTTGCATGAATTTCAATCAACTACATACATGTAGCTTCAACATGGATTACATAATTTGCGAATATTCCAAACGTATATTTGCATAGAACTACCGCATGTAGTTCTTTATAATGAATAACATAATTCAAGAATATCCAAACGTATACAATATTCCAACGCACAAATATGAATTACTTTATCGCCACAAATCAAGTATACATATCAACACAATTATTTGTTCATACCAAAGTAATACTCTACTTACAATCGTTGCGGCGAATTCTCTAATTTAGGAATAAGAAGATGCGGTTTGATTTGATTTGCTTGAATTGCTTTAGGCTTTAGAATTTTCCTCCTAATCTTCTCTCCAATTTGGTGGCTACTCCTAGACGCTCCTCAGCAACATGACGGCTTTGTTCTTATTTATGAATGAATAGATTAGGGTTTAGTCTAGGGTCCTTTTTATAGGGTTTATGAATTGATTAGAGCCATTGATGTTGCCAGGTTAGATCGTAGCCATTCATCCTAAGTAGAGACCAATTAGAGCCTGCCACCTAGCCCTAATGACAAAGCAGACCACAAAAAATCGACCAACAGAGAATAGGCCAGCCGGGTTAGACTGGGCTCAACCTGGCTCGACCTGGCTCTGGACCAGGTCGACACCCCTGTCGACAGCCCTGTCGACAGGCCTGTCGACCTGGTTAGACCAGGTCGACAGCCCAGTCGACCTGGGTGCGTCAGGCGGGACTTTTTCCGCCCTGGCCCATTGGGCCCCATTTTTGTTTTCTGAGCTTATTTTATTCTGTTTGAATTTTAAATTTAATTCAGAAACTTCCGAAGGCCATATCTTCTTCATACGGACTCCGTTTTTCGAAAACTCGGACTCTATTTCGCGTATTTTTCCGAGACGAACGCAATGGCGTATCCCGTTTCCCTTAGTTCTTTGATTTCAAATTAATTATACTTTAATTTGTGAATTTCACAGTTATAGAATTTTCGGGGTGTTACATTCTCCCCCACTTAAAAGGATTTCGTCCCCGAAATCTTCAAGTTAGGAGGAATGTATATCCTAACATCCAATCATCCATCTACTCATCCATCAAACACGAGCATCCATTGTCCTTAAAAGACTTCTAATGCTTCATGATCATATGCGAAGTGTGTGTGTACATTAACTTATCTAATGCAAAATCAGGCGGTCTACTGATTCAGTTGACCTCCTTAATGCGAATTATGTAAGTGCCATGAATCCATTATGTATGCAAATTTTTCCTATTCTTGATTCTACATGAGTGCACAATCATTCAATACAAATGCAGCATCCACATGACAACACATTAAAGTTCAACCATATACGAGTGCAAACATATATGCATATGCAATATGAAGTGACTGAGCCGATCTAAACCCTAGATTGTGTGTGTATATGCAACCACGAGCAACCACTAGCAATCACTTGCAACCACTTGCAACCATCATCCATAACATGTTTCAATTACATGTTTCCATCCAAAGAGATTCTACCTAAAAGACAAGGTCGAGGAAATATACCTAAAAGATAGATAAAAGCGCAACTTAAGGAAAAAGAAAGATCAAGGATGTACCCTCGAACAGAAAAGGGTAGGCAGTGCGTATTCTAGCTTCAGTTTCCCAAGTCGCGTCTCCCTCGGCGTCGCTCCACTGAACTTTGACGAGCTTGACTTCGCGGTTGCGTAGCTTCTTCACTTCCGTTCCTAATATGCGGGTTGGAACTTTCCTTATGGTTGCTTCGCGTTCCACTTCGGCCTCTTCGAGGATATTTGGCTCTACCATCTCGGCTGACTCATGTAGACATTTTCGGAGATGTGAAACGTGAAAAACGTTGTGGACTCCAGCCAACTTCTCGGGTAGCTCTAATCTATAGGCCATTTTCCCAATTTTCTCGATGATAGGGAATGGCCCTACGAACCTTGGTGCTAGCTTTCCTGTGGTTCCAAAACGAACAACGTTCCTTAGCGGCGATACCTTGAGAAAAACTCTGTCTCCAACCTCAAATTCAAGGTCGGTCCTTCTCTTGTCGGCATAGGACTTTTGTCTGTCTTGGGCCGTCTTCATCCTTCTTCGTATTAAGTCTACTTTCTCTGAAGTCTCTCGGATCATATCTGGTCCAAGTATGAGCTTATCAGTAGACTCCCACCAACAAGTGGGCGATCGGCACGGTCTTCCATATAAAGCTTCGAAGGGCGCCATTCTGATGGTTGCTTGATAGCTGTTGTTGTAGGCAAATTCCACCAAAGGAAGGTGGTCTTCCCATGTCC
Source organism: Allium sativum (assembly GCA_030737875.1). Taxonomy (NCBI): domain Eukaryota; kingdom Viridiplantae; phylum Streptophyta; class Magnoliopsida; order Asparagales; family Amaryllidaceae; genus Allium; species Allium sativum. The sequence continues at coordinate 490,466,657 of CM060913.1, forward strand.
CTCCGAAGTCAAGGACGCATAGCCTTAAAAGGTCTTCCAAAACTCTGTTCACTCTCTCTGTTTGGCCGTCGGTTTGGGGATGATAGGCTGTACTCAAGCATAACTGCGTTCCTACTGCTTCTTGCAGACTCCGCCAAAACTCACTGGTGAAGATGGGGTCTCGGTCACTAACAATGCTAGATGGTATTCCATGGAGTCGAACGATTTCCTTGAGGTAAAGTGATGCTAGGGATGAGGCAGTTCTTTTACTTTTGACAGGTAAAAAGTGGGCGCTTTTAGTAAGCCTATCCACTATTACCCAAATGCTAGTGTTGCCTCTCCTAGACCTAGGCAGCCCATCAATGAAGTCCATTGAGATGCTATCCCACTTCCACTGCGGGACCTCCAGAGGATGTAGCAGTCCGCCAGGCTTTTTCTGTTCCGCCTTAACCTGTTGGCACACCATACACTTAGAAACGAACTCTGCCACGTCCTTTTTCATGCCGTTCCAGAAGAAAGTCCTTTTTATGTCCTTGTACATTTTATCTCCACCTGGGTGTATCGTCATCTTGGAGTGATGTGCTTCCTCGAGAACCTTCTTTATTAAATCTTTTGTCTGTGGGACGCATAGTCTTCCGTCTCGCCTTAGCAAACCCTTATCGTCGATGGAGTATCTGTTGAGGTGACTTGAAGTCTCACCCCTAATTAGCCTATCAATTATTTCCACAAGCTGAGGGTCTTCGCGTTGTGCTGTCCCTACTGAATCCACTAACGTTGGGCGCACTTCGAGAGATGCTAGCAAGCTTGGTACGAAATCGGAGGAGGGCCTAAAGTCGAAGCTGGCTATAAACTCTAGGCTTTGTCTTTCAACAAACAACGGGCTTAGGGTTAATTTCTTTCGGCTCAACGCGTCTGCCACTACGTTGCCTTTGCCCGGAGTGTAGGAGATTTCGAAATCGTACGAGGCAAGAAACTCCATCCATCTTTGTTGCCTCAAGTTAAGATCCTTCTGCGAGAAAAGATATTTCAACGATTTATGGTCAGTGTAAAGTTCGAACTTCTCACCTAGGAGATAGTGTCGCCAAGACTTGAGTGCAAAGACGATGGCGGCTAACTCAAGATCGTGGGTTGGGTAGTTCTTTTCGTGCACCTTCAACTGCCTCCCGCCATAAGCTACTACCCTTCCTTCTTGCATTAAGACGGCGCCTAGCCCTGTCCCACATGCATCCGTATAAACAGTGAACATCTTGCTCCCATCTGGCAGCGTCAAAACTGGGGCTGTTGTGAGAGCCCTTTTCAGTTGTTGGAAAGCAAACTCGCAATCCAAGTCCCAATTGAACACTAGATTCTTCTTGGTCAATTTCGTGAGCGGAGCTGAGATTCTCGCAAAATCCCTTATGAACTTTCGATAGAAACCTGCTAGTCCTAGAAAACTTCGGACCTCAGTTGCATTCCTTGGTGTCTTCCAATCCTGTACCGCCACTACCTTAGCAGGGTCCACTGCTAACCCTTGTTTGGATACTATGTGCCCAAGGAACCTCACCTCTTCTCTCCAAAAGTGGCATTTGGAGAATTTGGCTTTTAGTTGATGGACTCGCAAAGTTTCCATGATTGCCCTTAGGTGCTGAGCATGTTCCTCTTCACTCTTTGAGAAGATAAGGATATCATCTACGAAGACTACTACGAATTTGTTGAGGAAATCTCTAAATACCCTACTCATCAGGTCCACGAAGTAAGCAGGTGCATTTGTCAAGCCGAAAGGCATGACAAGCCATTCAAAGAAGCCATCTGGGGTTCTGGACGCCGTTTTATCGATGCTATCTTCAGCCACCCTTAGCTGATGAAAACCGGTTGCTAAATCGAGTTGGGAGAAAACAGACGCTCCTATAAGCTGGTCAAATAAATCGTCAATTCTAGGGAGAGGATGCCTATTCTTTTTCGTTAGCTTGTTGAGCTCCCTATAGTCAACACATAGTCGGAGTGAACCATCCGCCTTTGTGGCGAACACCCCTGGAGCGCCCCATTCTGAAATGCTCCTCCTAATGAACCCCTTTTCTAGAAGCTCTTTAATCTGTTTACTGAGCTCTTTCCTTTCTCGTGGAGCCATGTGTCTAACGGGTAACGCAACGGGCTTTGCATTATCTACAAGATATATGCGGAAGTCTATTTCCCGCTTCGGAGGCAAGCCCTTCACCTCTTCGAAGACATCCGGATATTCCCGGACCACTCTAACTGATGGCAAATTTTCAACAGAGGCATCTAGCGATTCAAGATAACTAAGCATAACCGCATACGAGGGATTACAAGAAATTTCCAAAGTATTACCGAGCTGGGTTAGGAGCCTAACAACCCTTTTCTCACAATCAAGGATGGCCCCATTACTGGATAGCCAATCCATACCCAAAATCAAACCATACCCCGAAAAGCCCAAAACAAAGGCACTACGTTGAAATTCTACGCTTAGAATAGAAATTTTCAATCCCACACAGATCATAGACAAATGAGCTGGGCCCCCAATTGGGTTTGAAACAATTAAGGGGTCCTCTACCATACTAGTTTTTAGGTGCAGAGATTCTACTAAAGCAGACGAGATAAAGGAGTGTGATGCGCCAGAATCAAATAAAGTGCGAACGGGGTGATCATAAAGATAAACTACACTTTCTACAGAAGTATTTATACCTCGCTGTTGTAGAGGTGGCGCTTCCAGCACATGAACCTGTGCCCCTGGGGTGGATCCAGCCCTCTGCCCCTGTCCTCGTTTCTTTGGGCAGTCCTTAGCCCTGTGGCCTGTCTCACCGCAAGAAAAGCACCCACCATTCTCCTTGGCCTTCTTTTTCCGGCAGTCTTTTACTAAGTGCCCCACTTTGCCACAGAAATTACACTTCCTCTTCTCTTTGTTGCCTTTCCCGCCTTTCTTAAAGTCTGTCTTTTTGGGCTGCAAACCCTCTTTCTTCCCTTGAGAGCTTTCTGCCTTTGTCTCCTTCTTGCCCGTATCCTCTTCATTCAGCAATGCCATTTGCACCAATCTTTCATACGTGGCTCCCATGGGTATATGGGTCATGGCCAAACTGTGTAATGGCTCATTCAACCCTTTGACGAAACGGAGAGCCTTCTTGTGCGGGGTGTTGACTAGGTCAAGCCCAAACCTAGCCAGCTCATCGAACTGATTCACATATTCTCTGACTGTTTTGTCCCCTTGCTTAAGAAATAAGAATTTTTCCAACTGCAAACTTCTTTCCGCATCCGGGAGAAATTTAGTCTCAAACCTTGCCCTAAAGTCCTCCCATGTCTCCACTGGTCTTTCAGCATTAGTGACTTCCCACCAGTAGGAAGCCTCGCCCTTCAATAGCCACACTGCCAATTGTACTTTTTGTCTATCCTCTACCTCAAAGATGATGAATAGGTCCTCTGTTTCTTTCAGCCAATTTCTGGCTGCCACGAAGGACTCAGTTCCATGGAAATCCCTTCCTCCCATAGCTTTAAAATCTTTACATATCTTAGCAAAAGTGTTTCCCCGTGGAGGAGGTGGAGGAAAAGGTGCCGCTGCAGCTGGATGATTTCCCGCAGCTGGGGGAGGAGGAATGGTAGGACCTGGCTGAGTGGCTCTTGCTTCTAAGAACCGTCTAAACCAACCAGGTATTGGCACCCCTTCCGGCAAGTTAAGATCTTCGGACATGCTGAAACAAAAAGGATAGATTCAAAACGAAGGATAAGAGATAGTACCTATGGCTTTGGGGAGTGGACTTTGCCTTTTTTAAAAATAAAATAACATTTTTCTTTTAAAAATGCTTCTTTAAATTTCCTTTTTGAAAATAATTTTTCAAAACTATTTATCTTATCTGGTAAACCTATGCTCTGATACCAAGTGAAACACCCCACCTCCGTTAGGGTCACTCTCAAAGGGAAACAGGAAAGTCCAAGCAATACATTTCTCTTCTTCAAGCTGGATGTTAAGGTTGGTCAAGCTGCTGTGTTCCCTCCCTATGGACCTGGGGGGGGGGGAAACAGAAGAAAAGAAGACGAAAGAAAAGTAGAGTCAGACATAAAGCCTGAGTAAGTCTAGTACTATTTTGTCTATGAATAAAGAACTGGGTATGATAAGTATAAACAAGAAGTGGGCAAGCACTATAAACTTGGTTAAGTTGTCTAGGGTCGAATATACTATCGTACCCCATGTTAATCTCTGAACCCGTATAAACTAGTTTCCAACTGGCACCCCATAAATCAGGGTGAAGTGATCCATTCTGTGATGATCGGCTCCTACTCGCATAGTTACATGTGTCTTACGGCCCCCGATGTTGTAGTTACCTATGCTGGTCCCACCGTGGGGTGTATCAAGTCCCATGGTGGCGGCCCGACACAACCTTAGAATGCACAGGTATGCTACTGGTGTCCAGTGCCTTATTTTTCTGCACCGGAGTGTGTGCACGCCCGCACCCCGTTAGAACCTACACTGCTACACCACCGCCGTCGATTTGACCTCTTACAATCAGCCCAGTAATCGTGCCCCACCCTGCCTAGTTTCAGGGTATCCTGATACACCTTCTAGGGTTACTGCTGAAAAGGGTCCCCCGTTACTAGGTTTTCTATCTCTAGCCAACATGCTAAGTTGGTTAAGTGTTTCCTTACCTAACCCCCACCAGTCCGTTTAGTTTAGCATGTTCCATTTTGATTAAGTCTTTAGTTCACTTAATCCTAACAATCCTGACTCAGCCTTAATTGTCTTATTAAGGCCCTGACCTCTCACATTAGACAGGTATTGTTGTGGCTGCCTGTTGCCGGTTGGTTCCGGGCAGTCTTACGCCGCAACTCAGTCTAACCTCGGGTCCTTATTGGGCTCCATGTTTAACCTCCCACATTGGATAGGTATTGTTGTGACTACTGGACAGCCGGGCGGTTCCGGGCAGGTTTACATCACAACTCAATCCAACCTCGGGTTAAACACATCGTATTTTCTACATTTACATATTTTGTCATTCTTCTTTATTTTCTTATATGTAAATATTTGCGGCCCATTATTAAGTTAATGGTGTAAAGGTTACACCAATCATGGGCCCAACCCATACTTGAATTTGGGCCCTTCTATTTTATATTTTCATTCATTAGTAATTTTAACCCAACGTTATTTTCCCCCGTTTAACACGTCCGTTTATCATATATATATGTTGGGCTTAGCCTTTTAAAGCCCAACTTAGCCATGCGAAAAGGGGAGGCTTAAAGCGAGATTACATACACAAAAAGGGGAAGGTGAGCGCATGAACTTGCAATATGACGTTGGAAATACAAAATAGAAACTGGTGTACTTGCATAGTAGTGACATATACTTTGGTCATAAAGCATAGGTGACATGAATCAAAGCATGTAAACTTGTAGTTATGTTAAGAATATCACTATTGACACATAGGCCTAACTACAACATGAACCTATATTTTTATTTCAGGCATAATGTCAAACATAAGCATGGCATAAATATTTCTAACGTAAGCATGGCATAAATATTTCTAACGTAAGCATGGCATAATGTCAAACATAAGCATGGCATAAATGTCAAACATAAGCATGGCATAGGTATAGTTAAACTTGTTCACATAACCATGGCATAAATATTTCTAACATGAAATCATGATTCTTACTTTAGTCATGTAAACTTGCAAAAAGGGATTTTGAATCTAACCTAGCTATGTATCACATATGACATCATATAACATAGACTAAACATGGATTTCAATTGTGCCAAATATCAATCATAGCCTAGTCCTATTCATAAGTTTGCAAATAGGTTTTTCTAGCACAAAAGCATGTCTTAATACATAAATCATGGTGCCAAAATTCCAACATAGTTTCATATGAATTATGATAACCCAAACTTATTCCAATTACTTCACAAAAATGATGTTTGTATAAAAATATACATTATGATGGCATAATAGCAAAGCCCCAAACTTGCATGAATTTCAATCAACTACATACATGTAGCTTCAACATGGATTACATAATTTGCGAATATTCCAAACGTATACTTGCATAGAACTACCGCATGTAGTTCTTTATAATGAATAACATAATTCAAGAATATCCAAACGTATACAATATTCCAACGCACAAATATGAATTACTTTATAGCCACAAATCAAGTATACATATCAACACAATTATTTGTTCATACCAAAGTAATACTCTACTTACAATCGTTGCGGCGAATTCTCTAATTTAGGAATAAGAAGATGCGGTTTGATTTGATTTGCTTGAATTGCTTTAGGCTTTAGAATTTTCCTCCTAATCTTCTCTCCAATTTGGTGGCTACTCCTAGACGCTCCTCAGCAACATGGCGGCTTTGTTCTTATTTATGAATGAATAGATTAGGGTTTAGTCTAGGGTCCTTTTTATAGGGTTTATGAATTGATTAGAGCCATTGATGTTGCCAGGTTAGATCGTAGCCATTCATCCTAAGGAGAGACCAATTAGAGCCTGCCACCTAGCCCTAATGACAAAGCAGACCACAGAAAATCGACCAACAGAGAATAGGCCAGCCGGGTTAGACTGGGCTCGACCTGGCTCTGGACCAGGTCGACACCCCTGTCGACAGCCCTGTCGACAGGCCTGTCGACCTGGTTAGACCAGGTCGACAGCCCAGTCGACCTGGGTGCGTCAGGCGGGACTTTTTCCGCCCTGGCCCATTGGGCCCCATTTTTTTTTTCTGAGCTTATTTTATTCTGTTTGAATTTTAAATTTAATTCAGAAACTTCCGAAGGCCATATCTTCTTCATACGGACTCCGTTTTTCGAAAACTCGGACTCTATTTCGCGTATTTTTCCGAGACGAACGCAATGGCGTATCCCGTTTCCCTTAGTTCTTTGATTTCAAATTAATTATACTTTAATTTGTGAATTTCACAGTTATAGAATTTTCGGGGTGTTACACATTGGGTCTAGGAAATGTATTATTAAAGATACCATTCACGACAACCCAAAATCTTATTCCATTGTTAATCGGGTTAAAGAACAAGTGTTATTTAAAACACCGTTCACGATAAACCCAAAGACCAATTTCAATTCAATTCCAATTAAATATTAATTAATTGGTATACTTCTTAAAATCTAAATAAAAAGATTTAATCTTTTCTCAACTAGGTTAAAGAACAGTGTTAATGAAGACACTATTCACGACAAACCCAAAATCACATTCGATATTAAATACAAGCCTCTGAATAGAAAATATATCGGCTTATATTCAATATCAAATTCTGGAATCAACAAATACCGTATTGGAATAACGATATATATATATATATATATATATATATATATCTTCCAAATTCCTCCACAATATCCGTAAACTCAAGGAATCCAATATCGAAATATTCCGAAGATAATTTCAATTCAAATCCATTCCAATTCTTCTATTGGAAATTTTGGTTATTTTTACAACCATTTCAAATCCAATTTATTTATTTAAAAATATTGGATTTCATAATTCTAGTTCATAACTAGTTCATTTCGATAAAAATATATTTTATCTTTTCAAATATGGAATTTTTCATCCTAATTCTTTCCAAAGCATTTGTTTTGATTTTACACAAATTATTGATATTTTTAATAATTTTATCAAGGCCCGTACTGTCGATTTCAATAAATGGCCATCGAACTGCACTTACAACGACCTTTTTCAAATTTGATTTGGACAATTCCAAATCCATCCGTTAGATTTCAAATTACTAATACTTGTTAGAAAGCTCATTTCAATACGAACCCAACGGTTCCGGTTATAGGAGAATCCGATGGTCGGATCCCCTGTAATGTTCGTTCGAAGTCAGTGGTCGAAATTCGCGAACTGCCGCAGCGCGGCGCGATCTATTCAGGCCATTATGTATATATAATATATATATATATATATTATATATTTTGTCGATTTCCATTTTAAAACGTATTTTATAAATCGTTTTAAATTCGTTTTCAAAACGATTTCAACTTCATATTCAATTTCTAATCAAAATAGAATACTCCATATCATCGATATATAAATGATAATATTTTCAAAACATTATATTTTGAAATCATTTCCTTTTCGATATTCATTATAAAAATGAATAAAATCGATATAAATATCGTTCACGTCCAAATGGCGTTAATCTAATCAACACGACTTTATATATTTAAATATATTCGTGTCCATCCCAAATCAGACATCAAAATCAGATTTTGATCTTTTATTGAATATTATTTTAAAATATTTATTCTTTTAAAATATTCGTTATTTTAAAAATATTCTTTCTTTCTGAACTGGAATCAGACATAGTCAATTCCCATATCATGTGATTTATATGGATTTCATACACATATGTATACAACAACAATCAAACATAGTCAAACTTCATCCAAAGTGCATTCTACACTGCATAAGCATCAAATATAAATATTCAACACTTATAACAGCCCGTCAATCAATCGATCGACATACAACTAAATATTGAGATTAGTGTACGCCCAATATCATCCCAATACCCGTGTAGGGTTTCAAACAATCAAACACAGGTTTAATTTGTGCAGTTGGGCGATGTGTAAAATTTATCGTCCCAATCAATATCAGTCAAATGGGTGTACATAAACAAATCGTTCGATTTGTTTAAAAATATTTATTTCATTTCTATACACGTTAAAAATTATATTTTTAACTATAAAATATTTTATTCCATTCCACATCACACAATCAACTTTCACAACACAATCAAACAAACAAACAAGTCGTCCATGGTCTGTGGACGACGGGTGTCGGGTGTTGTTAAGCACCGTCTGCATCCTAGTATATATTTTAACTAGAAAATACATTAAAAGTGAGAAATTCTCACCTTTGGGTTCCACTCTGTCAGTCTTTCTTTCTGAACTGTTTGGATTTATTCGAAATTCCAACGCATCCTTTTCACGCTATTCATATATAAAAATCATATTTTTATCGCTTCATTCCAATAAATAAAAATCATATTTTTATTTCTACTTCATATATTTTTACAACGCTTCTTCCTATATAAAAATTATATTTTTATATTTCTACTTCTTATAAAAAGATTGAATTTTTATTTCGCTACATATATGAAAAATATGTTTTTCTAATCATCAAAATCAAATATTTTCTAATTTAAAAAAAATCTAAACTTTTCTCTTTTAAAAATATAAACATTTCAAATATAAAAATCAAATTTTTAAACAAATAAAAGTCAAATCTTTAACCAAATAAAAATCACTTCTTTAAACAAATAAAATCACTTCTTTAAACACTAATAATATTCTCATATCAATGCTAACTAAAAAAAATATTTTCAAAAAAAAGTTATATAAAAATAAGTTTTTTATTACAATAAAAACTGAATATAAATTCAATGTTCTATATTTTACATAAGAAAGAAATAAAACAAAAATAAAAATAAAAAAAGCTTACTGTGTTCGTTGAACGGAAAGATGGGGGGGTGTCTCTGCGCTGCTGGCGGCGGCTAGGGCATCGGCTAGCAGAGGGGGTCCCATAGTGGCGGCACGGTCCGATTTGGGGGATCGTGGGGGGGGGGGGGAGGGTTTCAATCAACGCAGGAATGAAGAAGGGGGGAATCCAGTCATCGGCGGCGGAGGGCGTGCCTTCGGCAGGCGGCGGTGGCTCCGATCGTCGATCGCATTCCTTTTTTTTCTTTTTCTGTTTATTTCGATCTGTAAGGAAGAAAGGTAAAAGGAAGAGAGAGAGTGAAGAGTTTGACCATATATATTAATATATTTTTATATTATTTTAAATCCCAAAAAGTAACTTTAAATTTCGATATCCAAGCGAGACGCACCGCCTGTCGTCCCTAGCAAATTACCCCCATTCCGAACACAATGGGATACGTCCGATAAGCTGATTCGACTGTTTCGATTAGTTTCCGTCAAAATCAAAATATAATCTATATATTGAATTTGAATGCACTTTTCAATTTACCGGGGCCACATACGGACTTTAAAAATTCCCAAAAAATATTTTCTAGCTTCGTATTGACAATACGGTTCTAACAAAACTAATTTTGATAAATTTGGAGACCGTTTGAAAATGGCCAATTTCTGGTCGATCCAAATTGACTGAAACTGTCAAAAAACGTTTTACTTAGTCACACTCACATATTGATCCCAAAAATTATGAATTTTGGAATCTAGCAATAATATGACATCCCGGATCCAACAAAAGTGGTTTCGTCGAAAACGGAGGTCGTTTGCAAAATGGCTATTTTTGAGGGCTAAAATTCCATAGCGACTATTCTGAATTTTCAACTGGGCATAACTTTTTATTCCAGCTATGAAATTTCAAATTTTCGGATTCATTGGAAAGATATTCTCAAATAGATTCTAATATTTTCTGTTTTGCTAAAATCCGGTTTATTTTGAATCCTGTACATTCATTTGAAATTTGAAATCAAATTTTCGAACTATCGCGCCATTTCCAATTCCTTTTATAATTAAAAATAAATATTTATATTCTAACGTCGATTCAAATAAATATATATGTTCTAATTCTATTCAAAATAAATTTCTCGTCCTTATTATTTAAAATAATTCATTTTAAAAATTCAAAATTCATCAAAATTGCCAAAATAAATTTTTTAAATTGGTTCGGATTTTCCGGGTTGTTACAATCTCCCCCACTTAAAATATTTTCGTCCTCGAAAAGGAACGGAGCAGAAAGTTATTTTACAAACCAACTCAACTTTCATTATGGCTTAAGTTTTTCAACTTTTTAGTTTCTAAAAACTTTTCAAAATTTTCAGAAATTTGGCTAACATCCTAAATTTTCGAAAAATTTCGCTATAACCTCCCTTATACGGGAGCACCGGGAAAATCCCGAAATCGCCATACAGGCCTCCCCAATCCAAAAAGAAACAGCTAAACGGCTAGCCAATCTGCTCATAAAATCATCAAAAACCCCAAGAAATACAATAAACATGTATCTATTTGTCGGGCAAACAATTTTATTCCTTTGCTTTAGCCTCCTTGCTATGACCTGTTCAATGTATATGCGTGTACATGTATGCAAATGCGATAAATTTTTAGTACAGTTCAATATTTGGTTCAATTTGGTTATATGTATCGTTCTTTCACATAATGGTTTATTAAATAACAAACAATCATACAACACAACCATCAATCAATTAGTGAATTAAAGTTTCAAATTCATAATTAATTTTTTTTATATACTCAAAAATCATGTTTTTGATGCCAATTCACAAGAATATATTCTAACTATACTTTGGTTCTCACACCATTCAAATGGAAACATATAGATATCTCTTTCGAAACACGAACATAAATTCTGATGATGCTTCGAACCACCATCAGAACATCTATGGGCGACTAGAGTGTGATTCTATATCTATCCAGTATATTAAAACTTCAAATACACGCGAATCAGACGTATACGCAAAATCTTTATATACTTGATTGTCCAAATCAATATAAAAATAATATTCAAATACAAATAATTGATTTAAATTTTCAAAACGAAATTGGTTTTCATTTTTATTTGAAGAAAACTCTCTTCCGACTCATTTTAGGATACTTAGATCCCATCTCTAACGAGGCATTCTCATTGGATATTACTAATCCAATCTTTGATGAATTCTTTCATTCGATTATAACGTGTTTTGTTCTCTGAGCTCTGTAAACCAAACCTCTGATACCAAATAAAACGGCCCGAACTTCCCCGTGAAGGAAAGCCCGGATTGCTTTGAGAACAAGACGAATCAGAACACAAACAGAAGAACATTTCATTGCTTATTACAACAATTCCATCATAATACAAGAATATACAGAGTATGAATAAATATTACACATCAGAAAAATATCAGAGATTACAATACATTACTGCAGCGGAAGATAATACAAAACACAACTGAAAGAGATAAATGGATACAGAGCTTTCCGGATATCATTCCAGCTGTAAACCAGGATCCTGTGAATATAAATCTGTAAAACCAAAACTACTAGCCGCCCGTGTAGAAATAGGGGCACCCAGAGTTTAGGTTAAAACAATAAACTCTAGGTTAGTTATGTGACTGGTGTGAGAAAACTAAAACAGTTATTTAAAACTTTACTTTCAATCAAATATATCAAGGGACCATGCCGTATAACACGGAACGGGTTTCCTCCCAAGAATACCAGTGCATATAACAAAACAACGCAATGCTTTTTGGAAAAATGAAGCTATTATAAGACCCAGGTCCTATCACACAATGCAACGCAAGTCGGGGGATAGGGTTTTCCCTTATAATAGCCAAACATGCTTGGTACGTTAAAACAAATCATTTGATACTATTATAAGTGCATAGTGTATAAAACAACTTCAAATTTAAATGTATCAATCCTAGACGGCATGGGTACCATATATCATGTCGCCAATACTAGGTTCTACAATCAAAATCGCAAATGTCACGTATTGGAAGTTGGATTTCCATATGTGAACCAAGGCAAGGGATCGTCCTTACCGCTTCGAGACGCTCTAGCCCGTGTCTTAGGCAAGTACTCTGTCAAGCCTTTGGATCGTCAGGGCCGGTCCACTCGATGTGGATTAAAATGCCTGAACACTACGTTTCTCCACCCTTATGGCGCGTAAATGAGCCAAATGACTCCATCGGCCCCGGAACGACCGATATAACCGAGGCGACTTGCTATCCATTATCCACATAAGTAAAATGTCAGGGCTAGTAAAACGCTAACACCACTCCTAGCTAGAAGGAAACGCAAGCCCTCCCTGAAGTCCTCTCCAGTTTCTGGTTCACATCGGGGTGTGAGGCTCGCGAATTAACGCTACACAAAGCTACGTTGTATTAAAGCCGTGCTTTGTTCATCAACCACAAGACTCTGCTTTTCAACAGAAGCCCTGATCATTTGCATCTCAGCATGCCACATAGGCAAATCACGCTATGCAACCGATGTCTATCAATCACACAGAATGAAATTCGATGTTAGACACACATCCATTTACAAGTTCGTTCTGGGTCTGAAAGAAACCGGAGGCACCTTATTCCTCCCCCATTTGTCTAATACAGGGGAGAGGTCCTCGCATATCTGGTCAATCTCCAAGTACGCCTGGACGATCCCCACTTATTACCTTGTCTTGGGTGTATAACCCAATCAAGACCTCAGTAATCATCCAAACGATGTGAAGACCTCCGGTCTTCAACCACCGTCTTCATCCTCGACACATCGTCAAATCAGTTATTTAGAATGGGATAAACCCGGTCTTTCTGAATAACTCGCGTATATAATAAACAAGTGCTATAAAAACACAACATACGCCTCATTCCAATCCAGAATATTTCTTTATTCAAATATTATTATAATTTGGGGAAGGTTCCCATTAATTTTATCAAAGATAAATTCTTTAAATTTATTCTTTAATCTTCCTTTGGATATCATTTCAATCTAATTAGAGATGCATTAAAACTCCACTTGGTTTAATCTTCCCAAAAATCAATATTAACGATTGTTTAACTTGGGAAATCATATCCTGTCTTTAACTGGGTTAAAGAACCAATGTCATTTAAAACACGGTTCACGATAAACCCAAAATCACATTCCATTCCATCAGCCTTTAACCGTAAATTAGCAAATGAACAATTCCCTAAGTATTAACCCCAAAGCTCGAAATCAACATCAGATCAATACCCAGGAAACCATTCAACTTAACTGATCTCAAGTTAGTTTCTGATTTTCTTAACTGCATTGGGTCTAAGAACAGTATTATTAAAGGCACCATTCACAATAACCCAAAATCTTATTCTTGTCTTTAACTAGGTTAAAGAACCAATGTCCTGTAAAACACGGTTCACGATAAACCCAAAATCACATTCCATTCCATCAGCCTTTAACTGTAAATTAGCAAGTGAACAATTCCCTTAGTATTAACCCCGAAGGACGAAACCAACATCAGATCAATACTCAGGAAACCATTCAACTTAACTGATCTCCAGTTAGTTTCTGATTTTCTTAACTCCATTGGGTCTAAGAATAGTATTATTAAAGATACCATTCACGACAACCCAAAATCTTATTCCATTGTTAGTCGGGTTAAAGAACAAGTGTTATTTAAAACACAGTTCACGATAAACCGAAAGACCAATTTCAATTCAATTCCAATTAAATATTAATTAATTGGTATACTTCATTAAATTTAAATAAAAAGATTTAATCTTTTCTCAACTAGGTTCAAGAACAGTGTTAATGAAGACACCATTCACGACAAACCCAAAATCACATTCGATATTAAATACAAGCCTCTGAATAGAAAATATATCGGCTTATATTCAATATCAAATTCTGGAATCGACAAATACCGTATTGGAATAACGATATATATATCTTCCAAGTTCCTCCACAATATCCGTAAACTCATGGAATCCAATATCGAAATATTCTGAAGATAATTGCGATTCAAATCCATTCCAATTCCTATATTGGAAGTGTTAGTTATTTTTAAAACCATTTCAAATCCAATTTATTTATTTAAAAATATTGGATTTCATAATTCTAGTTCATAACTAGTTCATTTCGATAAAAATATATTTTTATCTTTTCAAATATGGAATTTTTCATCCCAATTCTTTCCAAAGCATTTGTTATGATTTTACACAAATTATTGATATTTTTAATAATTTTATCAAGGCCCGTACAGTCGATTTGCATACACGGCCATCGAACTGCACTTACAGCGACTTTTTTCAAATTTGATTTGGACATAATTCCAAATCCATCCGTTAGATTTCAAATCTCTAATACTCGTTAGAAAGATATTTTCGATACGAACCCAATGGTCCCGATTTTAGGAGAATCCAACGATCGGATCTCCCGTAATGTCCGTTCGAAGTCAATGGTCGAAATTCGCGAACTGCCGCAGCGCGGCGCGTTCTATTCAGGTCATTATATATATATATAATATATATATATATATAATATTGTTGATTTCCATTTTAAAACATATTTTATAAATTGTTTTAAATTCGTTTTCAAAACGATTTCAACTTCATATTCAATTTCAAATAAAAATTGAATATTCCATATCATCGATATATAAATGATAATATTTTCAAAACATTATATTTTGAAATCATTTCCTTTTCGATATTCATTATAAAAATGAATAAAATCGATATAAATATTGTTCACTTCCAAATGGCGTTAATCTAATCAACACGACTTTATATATTTAAATATATTCGTGTCCATCCCAAATAGGACATCAAAATCAGATTTTGATCTTTTACTGAATATTATTTTAAAATATTCATTCTTTTAAAATATTCGTTATTTTAAAAATATTCTTTCTTTTTGGACTAGAATCAGACACAATCCATTACCATATCATGTGATTTATATGGATTTCATACACATATGTATACAACAACAATCAAACATAGTCAAACTTCATCCAAAGTGCATTCTACACTGCATAAGCATCAAATATAAATATTCAACACTTATAACAGCCCGTCAATCAATCGATCGACATACAACTAAATATTGAGATTAGTGTACGCCCAATATCATCCCAATACCCGTGTAGGGTTTCAAACAATCAAACACAGGTTTAATTTGTGCAGTTGGGCGATGTGTAAAATTTATCGTCCCAATCAATATCAGTCAAATGGGTGTACATAAACAAATCGTTCGATTTATTTATAAATATTTATTTCATTTCTATACACGTTAAAATTTATATTTTTAACTATAAAATATTTTATTCCATTCCACATCACACATTCAATTTTCACAACACAATCAAACAAACAAACAAGTCGTCCATGGTCTGTGGACGATGAGTGTCGGGTGCTGCTAAGCACCGTCTGCATCCTAGTATATATTTTAACTAGAAAATACATTAAAAGTGAGAAACTCTCACCTTTGGGTTCCACTCCGTCAGTCTTTCCTTCTGAACTGTTTGGATTTATTCGAAATTCCAACGCATCCTTTTCACGCTGTTCATATATAAAAATCATATTTTTATCGCTTCATTCCAATAAATAAAAATCATAATTTTATTTCTACTTCATATATTTTTACAACGCTTCTTCCTATATAAAAATTATATTTTTATATTTCTACTTCTTATAAAAAGATCGTGGAGGGGGTTTCAATCAACGGAGGAATGAAGAAGGGGGTCCCATAGTGGCGGCATGGTCCGATTTGGCGGATCGTGGAGGGGGTTTCAATCAACGGAGGAATGAAGAAGGGGGGAATCCAGTCATCAACGGCGAAGGGCGGGCCTCCGGTAGACGGCGGCGGCTCCGATCGTCGATCACCTTCCATTTTTTTCTTTTTCTGTTTATTTCGATCTGGAAGGAAGAAAGGTAAAAGGGAGAGAGAGAGTGAAGAGTTTGACCATATATTAATATATTTTTATATTATTTTAAATTCCAAAAAGTAACTTTAAATTTCGATCTCTAAGCGAGACCCACCACCTATCATCCCTAGCTAATTACCCCCATTCCGAACAAAATGGGATATGTCCGATAAGATGATTCGACTGTTTCGATCAGTTTCCATGAAAATCAAAATATAATATATATATTGAATTTGAACGTACATTTCAATTTACCGGGGCCACATACAGACTTTAAAAATTCCCGAAAAATATTTTCTAGCTTCGTATTGACAATACGGTTCTAACAAAACTAATTTCACTAAATTTGGAGGCCGTTTGAAAAATGGCCAATTTCTGGTCGATCCAAATTGACTGAAACCGTCAAAACACGTTTTACTTCGCCACGCTCACATATTGATCCCAAAAATTATGAATTTTTGAATCTAGCAATAATTTGACATCCCGGATCCAACAAAAGTGGTTTCGTCAAAAACAAGGTCGTTTGCAACATGGCTATTTTTAAGGGCCAAAATTCCATAGCGACTATTCTGAATTTTCTACTGGGTATAACTTTTTATTCCCGCTATGAAATTTCAATTTTTCGGATTCTTAGAAAGATATTCTCAAATAGATTCTAATATTCTTGGTTTCAATAAAATCCGGTTTATTTTGAATCATGTACATTCATTTGAAATTTGAAATCGAATTTTCGAACTATCGCGCCATTTCCAATTCCTTTTATAATTAAAAATAAATATTTATATTCTAACGTTGATTTAAATAAATGTATACATTCTAATTCTATTCAAAATAAATTTCTCATCATTATTATTTAAAATAATTCATTTTAAATATTCAAAATTCATCAAAATTGCCAAAATAAAATTTTTAAATTGGTTCGGATTTTCCGGGTTGTTAAGCCACTGAACTGCATCCATAGCGACCTTTTTCAAATTTGATTTGGGCATAATTCCAAATCCAACTGTTAGATTTCAAATCTCTTATATTCATTGGAAAGCTCTTTTTGGTACGAACTCAATGGTTCCGTTTTAGGAGAATCTAACGGTCGGATCTCCAGTTACATCAATTTAAAGTTAATGGTCGAAATTCGCGAACGGCCGCTGCGCGGCACGTTCTATTCAGGCCATTATATATATATATAATATATATATATATATATATCATCGATTTCTATTTAAAATGTATTTTATAAATTATTTATAAATTCGTTTTAAAACGATTTTAACTTCATTTTCACTTTTAAATCCAAATTGAATATTCTATATCATTATAATTTTAAAATGATAATATTTTCAAAAAATTAGGTTTTGAAATCACTTCTTTTTTATATTCATTTTAAAATGAATAAAATCGATCGATGAACCCTTCGGGTTAAAATAGCGTTTACTACATAACTCGGCTTCACATTTCAATATTTTGTGTTCGTCCAAAATCGGACATCAAAATCACGTTTTGATTATTCACTGAATATTATTTTAAAATATTCTTTATTTAAAAATATTCTTTGTTTAAAATATTCTTTACATAAAAATATTCTTTACTTCTGAATCAAAATGCGACTCAATCAATTACCATATAATTTCAGTTATATGAATTTCATAAATCGCATGTATTCAACAATAATGATAAATAATCATTAAACAGTCCATTCACATCCAGAGTGAAATTTATAACTATGTGAGCATTAAAATAAATAAATAACGCTCATCATAGTCTGCCAATCCATCGATTGACATACAAATAAATATTGGAAATAGTGTATGTCAAATATCATCCCAATACCCGTGTGGAGTTTTCAAACAACAATAGTTTATTTATTTTTGCAGTTGGACGATGTGTAAAATTTATCGTCCCAATCCATATTAGATAAATGGGTGTACATAAACAAATCGTCCAATTTGTAAATGAATATTTATTTTCATTTCAGGAGAATTTAATGCTGTTCATATATATATATATATATATATATATATATACATATATACACATACACACGTTAAAAATTATATTTTTAATGATAAAATATTTTATTCAACAAATGAATATTCTATATAGTTCAATTATATAATAAAAATGATATTTTTATTTTTCAAACATTTTATTCAACACATAAATATTTTATATAGTTCATTTATACAATAAAAATGATATTTTTATTGTTCAAACATTTTATTTAACACATGAATATTTTATATAGTTCGTCTATACAATAAAAATGATATTTTTATTGTTCAAACATTTTATTCAACACATGAATATTTTACAGTCAATATACACAATTCAATCCAAACAAACATCTATGGTTTGTACAAAAAATAGTGTCGGCTGCTACTAAGCACCGTCTGCAACCTAGTATATATTTAACTGTAAAATAGTTTGAGTGAGAAAGAGTTCTTACCTTTGGTTTCCACTACGCCAAATCTTTATGCGAAGGAATGTGACTTTTTGACTCCACAGTCCACATACGACATCTAAATCACTCCAAATCAGTTTTATTTCAAACTTCTCGTCGATATGGTTCCAACCCATCTAGTTTCGCTGAATTCTGAGTTCGTATGAAAAAGTTATGCTTTTTATAAGATTCATGTACATATATATGTCATTAAACATTAACATATTAATTAATTAACCTTAATTACTTGCTAATCCCTTCCTCTAATCCCTTTCCCATCCAAATATGCAGTGCACGCCCAAATAGCCCCAAGCTCCATTCATGCAACTATCTTCCATCCATTTTCCTTCATTTCTCCATTGTTTTACCCGAAACCAAAACTAATCTTCATCTCTTCGCATTCCCTACCATTCCATCACCATGAATTCAACTCAAACTCAAAAAAATGTTTGCCAACATCTTACAGTAAAACGCATGCCTCATGTATTTCTCCCGACAAAAATCATCACCGAATTTATCCAAACTTCGCCACAATGTGCTATTCTACCTCACGAACTCCAAAATAATAACCAAAACGTGTATCGTTGCTTGTATTCACCAAAAATCTCAGCCCTAGGCCACTTGAACCTCACACTGTAAAAATGCAGCATACAAAAACTGCGTCAAATGCCTTGAAATGGATATGAGGTTGAAGCACTCCTCACAAGGATCTCAAATATATTTATTTCATGATTTTAGGAGGTGTGTACGATTTTTAAAAAATGGAAGAAGGTGGATTTTTCTCACATTTTAGGTTTAGAAAGAGGGAGAAAGGCTCCATGAAAAATAAGGGATTAGGTTTAGAATATGAAGTGTAATGATGATTTATAGTGCACCCTAATTATTATTTTAAGGATTTTATATTTTATTATTCACAAATATCGTTCATTTTAATCGTTCAAAAATCCATGTGGTCACCTACGGATCCCGTTTTCGATGAAAATTGGCATGCAACTACTCTCTGACATTACGGATCCAACGAAACTGGTTTCATCGAATTCCGAGTATGTATGCACAAATAACAAATTTTTAAAGTCAAAATATTTCTGTTTTTCTCTTTAAAAAATCACTCCCGGTCACATACTGATTCTAAAAATCATGAAATTTGGAATCTTACCATTATTCGATGCTACAAATTCAATAAAAAAAGTTTCATTGAATTCCAAGGTCGTCTCAATAATGTTATTTTGTAAAATTGCTCAAATTAGCTTCAAAAACGCGATTTTAGCATACCTTTTCTTCTTGTACTCTCAAATGTTAACTTAAAAAATTATGCTCTTTTGGATTTAACCATTATTTGATGTTACGAATCAAAAAAAAGTGGAATCGAATTCCGAGATCGTATCAATAATGTTCCTTTGTAAAATGACCGCCTACTTTTGAACAAATGGTTTTGCTTCGCACAGCCACATACTAGCTCCGTTCGAGCACATTTCGGAACTCAACAATAATTTGTCATTATGAATCAAAAAAATTATCTAGTCAAATTCTGAGCTTCCTAGCAAAATTTCACTTTTTAAGGGCTATGCGATGATTTTAACAATCGAGTTTTCAAAATTTTGAAAACAAAGCTTATAAATCAATTTAATAATTTTACTATGTTTGTTTTTAGTCAAATAAAATATAAAAACTAATTTCAAAATTATTCTCGATTTTTATTTAGTAAAAAGAACCAATTTATGTTCATAAATTCCTTAAAATAGCTTAGAATTAAAATTTTAAATTGGTTCTGAAATTCCGGATTGTTACAATCTCCCCCATTTAAAATCTTTTCATCCTCGAAAAGGAACGGAGCTGAAAGTTGTTTAACTAACCAACTCAACTTTTATTATGGCTTTTATTCTTCAACTTTTTAGTTTCTAAGAATTATCTAATTTCTCAAAAATTTGGCTAACACCCTAAATTTTCGAAAAATTTCGCCGTAACCTCCTTTGTATGGGTTGATATTTAAAACTGCAACTTGCCTCACAGGACCCTTATCAATCAAAAGAAAAAGAAAATGCCAATCGGCACATAAAATCATCAAACCCCAATGAATACAGTAAATATGTACCTATTTGTCAGGCAAACAATTTTATTCCTCTTCTTAGCTTCCATCCTATGATATGTTCATTATATATACATGTATATGTATGCAATTCGAACAAATTTTCAATTCAGTTCAAGATTTGATTCTATTTGGCTTAATTTACCATTCATTTTCTTATTAGTTTTTATCATTCCAATATTTTTATTAGTTAAATTAATAATCATACAATGCAACCAAAAATCAATTAGTCGATTAACTTTTCATATATATATATATAACTTTTATATATAGTCAAAAATCATATTTTTAGTGCAAATCACAACAGTAAACTTTAACTAAGTTTTGGTTCTCACACCAGTCAGTTGGAAATGTATAGATATCCCACTTTCAAAACTCGAACATAAATACTGATGATGCAGCTGTCATCATCAGAATTATCCCCGGGCAACTAGAGTGTGATTCTATATCTATCAAGTATATTTGAGACTTCGTATACACACTATATAGGCGTATATGCAAAATCTTCATATACTCGATTTTCCAAATTTAACATAAAATAATATACTCAAATACGTATAATAGATATAAAATTTCAAAACTAATTTTTTTTCCAATAAATTATACGCTTCAAACTCATTCTAGGATGCTACTGATCCTACCTCCAACGAGTTAATCTTATAGGATGTCACTAATCCTATCTCTGGTGAATTCTTTTGTTTGGTTCTAATGTGCCTCGTTCTCGAGCTTTGTATACCAAAGTTCTGATACCAAAATGAAATGACCAGAACTCCCCCTTTCGGGAAAGCCTGGATTGAGTTGAGAACAAGACACATCAGAACACAAACAACAGAACATTTCATTGCTTATTACAACAATTACATCAGAGTACAAGAATTTATCAGAGTATGAATAAATATTACACAGAAACATATCAAAGATTTAAAATACATAAGAGCGAAAAATAATACATAAGTATAATGCATAGCGGAAAATAACAACTGATACAACTGAAAGAGATATACGGATACAAAGCTTTCTGAATATAGCTCCAACTGTAATCCAGGATCCTGTGAAAAGAAATATTTGCGAAAACCAAAACTAATAGTTGTCCGTGTAGAAAATATGGGCACCTAGAGTTTAGGTAGAAAAAATAAACTCCGAGTCAGTCATGGGACTGATGTGAGAACTAAAACAGTTATTAACTTTATTTTAAAGTTAGGTAAATCAAGGGACCACACCGTATAACACGGAACGGGTTTACCCCCAAGAATACTAGTGCATAGAACCAACGACGTAATGTTAAATAAAAGAAAAATGAAGCTATTATAAGACTCAGATCCCATCACACAATGCAACGCAAGCCAAAGGATAAAGTTTTACCTTATAATATCCAAATATGCTTGGTATGCAAAATTTATCTTTTATTATTACTATAAGTGAATAAATCAACTTCAAATATAAATGTATCAATCCTAGGCGGCATAGGTACCATATATTATGTCGCCATATATAGGTTTACAATTAAAACCGCAAAATGACGTATTGGAAGTTTGGATTTCCATACTGATGGCTCCTGATTCGAAAGATCTAACGTGTATTGCAATACTCCACGGCTTACGTCCCAGCTAGAGAAAACACCATAATGCACATCCGCCGTTTTGGGAAATTAAGTATCACTGTGGCTTACGTCCCCGTGAGAGAAAACACTGCTTACTCTTTCCCTATGGGAATCGGGGTGTGTGCCCTATCCCTCTAAGCATGGAGCAACCACACTCAGCTCATCTCGGTCGACCGAATCCATGACACATCTAAGGGTGTCTATCCTCATCTCAAAAGTATAGTGACCTGACCATCAGTTCATCATCATACTGAGGGTGTGGGGCTCGCGAATTAACACTACACAAAGCTATCCTAATTAAACCTATGCTTTGATCATCATCCATAAGGCTTTGCTTTTCAACAAAAGCCTTGATCCATGCATCTCAGCATGTCACATTGTCAATCCATACCATACCATTGATTTCTGCCAATATACAACCTCTAAGCTCGTACGTCTCAGAGAAGGGTGTTAAGTAAGAGAATAAATTTTCCGCCACCAAATAGATATATATTTAGCAGAGATCAACGAATACAACATAAAGGAATACAACGTCAGACATACCTTCCATTTACAAGTCCGTTCCGGGTCTGAACGAAACCGTAGGCACCTTATTCCTCGTCTCATATGTCCAATACAGGAGATAGGCCCTGACATATCCGGTCGATCTCCAAGTACGTTTGGACGATCACCACTTATTACCTTGTCTTGGGTGTACAACCCAATCAAGACATCAGTAATCATCCAAACGATGTGAAGATCTCTGGTCTTCAACCACCATCTTCATCGTCGACTTATAATCGTTGTAGTAATTATTCAGAATGGGTTAAACCCGGTCTTTCCGAATAACTTACGTATTTTATAATCAATAATCAAGTGCTATAAAAATACATCATACGCCTCATTCCAATTCAGAATATTCTTTTAATAAAATATTGACATTATTAGGGAAAGGTTCCAATTAATTTTATCAAAATAAAATTCTTTAAAATTTATTCTTTAATCTTCCTTTGGATATCAATTTCAATAGATTTTATTAACTACTCGGGATTATCGAACCTTACCGTAATAATCATTTATTATTTTCCAATCCCAATCTATTCATCCTATGGAGCAAAACTGGTAGCACTCCATATCTAACACCCACTGTGCTCTAGGTAAAATTAATTACCGTTTGACGTTTAAATCAAATTCAAGATTTAACTATCGTCTAGGGTAAAACCGGTGGTATTCCATTTTCGATCATTTCAAGAATTCGATAAATTTAATTATCTCATTCCCATTTCAATCTAATTAAAAATTTATTAAAACTCCAATTTGGTTTTAATATCCAAAAATCATTACTTTATGATTATTCAAATTTAAGAAATTAATCTTATCTTTAACTGGGTTAAAAAACCAATGTCATTTAAAACACATTTCACAATAAACCCAAAATCATTTTCCATCAAAATGGAACCTACACGGAAATCATAACAGTATATGATCGATATAAATTCCCATGTCAGACTAATAATATAAATGGAATAGCGGCAAAGCCTTTTAAATTCCATATATAGTAACGGTCTTCATTCACAGAAGCTCATCTCTATTATTACCAAATCGAATTCCATTCGATTCCAATTTAATATATTAATTGGAAAACTTTACTTTGGAAAATTTCCATTAAATCTAAATAAAAAGATTTATAAATTCCAAATCATATCTTCGCTGTTAATTGGGGTTAAAGAACAAATGTTATTTAAAACATTGTTCACGATAAACCCAAAAATCCAATTACAATTCAATTCCAATTAAATATTAATTAATTGGTAACCTCTCTAAATCTTATTTAAAAGGTTTTTTCTTTTCTAATCGAGGTTTAAGAACAATGTTATTAAAGACACCATTTACGACAACCCAAAATCTTATTTATTTATTTAAAAACATTGGATTATTATTCTAGTTAATAAGTAATTCATTTTTATAAAAATATATTTTTATCTTTTCAAATATGGAATTTTTCATCCAAAATTTTTCCAAATTATTAATTATGATTTGACATAATTTTCCCATATTTTTAATAATTTTATCAATGCCCGTACAGTCGGTTTCCATAACGGCCACTGAACTGCATCCGTAGCGACCATTCTCAAATTTGATTTGGACATAATTCCAAGTCCAACCGTTAGATTTCAAATATCTTATATTCATTGGAAAGCTCTTTTCAGTACGAACCCAACAGTTCTGGTTTTAGAAGAATCCAACGGTCGGATCTCCCGTTACATCAATTTGAAGTTAATGGTCGAAATTCGCAAACGGTCGATGTGCGACGCGTTCTATTCAAGCCATTGTATATATATAATATACATATATCGTCGATTTCTATTTAAAATGTATTTTATAAATTATTTATAAATTCGTTTTAAAACGATTTTAACTTCATTTTCACTATTGAATCCAAATTGAATATTCTATACCATTATAATTTTAAAGTGATAATATTTTCAAAATATTAGATTTTGAAATCACTTCTTTTCTATATTCATTTTAAAATGAATAAAATCGATCGATGAACTCATTCAGGTTAAAATAGCGTTTACAACATAACTCGGCTTCACATTTCAATATTTTTGTGTCCATCCAAAATCGGACATCAAAATCGTATTTTGATTATTTACTGAATATTATTTTGAAATATTCTTTATTTAAAAATATTCTTTGTTTAAAAATATTCTTTACTTAAAAATATTCTTTACTTTGAATGGGAATGCGACTCAACCAATTACAATATAATTTCGGTTATATGGATTTCATACATCGCGTGTATTCAACAATAATGATAAATAATCATTAAACAGTCCATTCACATCCAGAGTGAAATATACAACTGTGTGAGCATTAAAATAAAAAATAACGCTCATCACAGTCTGTCAACCCATCGATTGAAATACAACTAAATATTGGGAATAATGTATGTCAAATATCATCTCAATACCCATGTTGGGTTTTCAAACAACAACAGTTTATTTATTTGTGCGGTTGGGCGGTGTGTAAAATTTATCGTCCCAATCCATATTAGATAAATGAGTGTACATAAACAAATCGTTAGATTTGTAAACGAATATTTATTTATATTTCAGGAGAATTTTATGTTGTTTATTTATATATATATATACGTTAAAAAATTATATTTTATAAAATATTTTATTCAACACACGAATATTTTATATAGTTCATTTATACAATAAAAATGATATTTTTATTGTTCAAACAGTTTATTCAACACATGAATATTTTATATAGTTCATTTACACAATAAAAATGATATTTTTATTGTTCAAACATTTTATTCAACACATGAATATTTTATATAGTTCATTTATACAATAATAATGATATTTTTATTATTCAAACATTTTATGCAACACATGAATATTTTACAGTCAATATACAAAATTCAATCCAAACAAACATCCATGATTTGTACAATAAGTAGTGTCAGGTGCTACTTAGCATCGTCTGCAACCTAGTATATATTTAACAGTAAAATACTTTGACTGAGAAAGAGTTCTCACCCTTGGTTTCCACTCCGCCAAATCTTTATGTGAAGGAATGTGACCTTTTCGGCTCCATAGTCCACATACGACATCCAAATCGCTCCAAATTAGTTTTATTGCGAAGCTCTCGTCGATACGGTTCCAAAGCATCTAGTTTCGCTGAATTCTGAGTTCGTATGAAAATTTATGCTTTTTATAAGATTCATGTACATATATATATGTCATTAAACATTAACATAATAATTAATTAACCTTAATTACTTGTTAATCCCTTCCTCTAATCCCTTTCCCCGCCAAATATGCAAAGCATGCCAAAACAGCCCCAAGCTCCATTCATGCAACTTTCTTCCATCCATTCTCCTTCATTTCTCCATTGTTTTGCCCGAAACCAAAACCAATCTTCATCTCTTCGCATTCCCTACCATTCCATCTACATGAATTCAACTCAAACTCAAAAAATATATTTGCCGACATCTTACAGTAAAACGCACGCCTCATGTATTCCTCTAGACAAAAAACGTCATTGAATCCATCCAAACTTTACCACAATGTGCTATTCTACCTCACGAACTCCAAAATAATAACCAAAACGTGTATCGTTGCTTGTATTCACCAAAAATCTCAGCCCTAGGCCACTTGAAGCTCACGCTGCAAAAACGCGGCGTATAAAAACTACGCCAAACGCCTTGAAACGGATATGAGGTGGAAGCTCTCCTCACAAGGATCTCAAATATATTTATTTCATGATTTTAGGAGGTGTGTACGATTTTTAAAAAATGGAAGAAGGTGGATTTTTCTCACGTTTTAGGTTTAGAAAGAGGGAGAAAGGCTGCGTGAAAAATAGGGGATTAGGTTTAGGTTATGAAGTGTAAATGATGATTTATAGTGTACCCTAATTATTTTAAGGATTGTATATTTTATTACTCTCAGATATCGCTCATTTTCATCGTTTAAAATCCATGTGGTCACCTATACGGATCCCGTTTTCAATTAAAATTGATATGCAGCTACTCTTTGACATTACGGATCCAACGAGACAGGTTTCATCGAATTCCGAGTAAGTACGCACAAACAACAAATTTTTAAAGTCAAAATATTTCTGTTTCCACTTTAAAAAATCACTCCCGGTCACATACTGATTCTAAAAATCATGAAATTTTAATCTTACCATTATTCGACACTATGGATTCAATAAAAAAAGTTTCTTTGAATTCCGAGGTCACTCAATAACGTTCCTTTGTAAAATTGCTCAAATTAGCTTTAAAAATGCGATTTTAGCGTACTTTTTCTTCTTATACGCTGAAACGCTAACTTCAAAAATTATGCCCTTTTGGATTTAACCATTATTTGATGATACGAATCCAGGAAAAAAGTGGAATCGAATTCCGAGATCGTATCAATAATGTTCCTTTGTAAAATGACTGTCTGCTTTTGAACAAATGGTTTTGCTTCGCATGGCTACATATTGACTCCGTTCGACGCACATTTTGGAACTCGACAATAATTTGTCATTATGAATCCAAAAAAAATTATCTTGTCCAATTCTGAGCTTCCTAGCAAAATTTCACTTTTTAGGGCTATGCAATGATTTTAAAAATCGAATTTTCAAAATTTTCAAAACAAAGTTTGTAAATCAATTTAATAATTTTACTGAGTTTGTTTTTAGTCAAATAAAATATAAAAACTAATTTCAAAATTATTCTCGATTTTTATTTAGAAAAAATAACCATTTTATGTTCACAAATTCCTTAAAATAGCTTGAATTAAAATTTTAAATTGGTTCTGAAATTCCGGTTTGTTACACTTTGCATAATGGTTTCATTGTCAATTTATTTGAAAATATCCTTCTCAAAATATGTAACCAAACAAGCGTTAAACAAATCGTTTTCCGTACGGCTACGCAATCGATTCTTGATTATTTTCATAGCAGAGAAAGCTCTTTCAACAGTTGCAGTTGCTACAGGTAAAGTCAATGCCAAGACAATGAGTTTGTACACAAATGGGTAAATTGTATGTCTTTTTCTTTCAACCATTTTCTTTGCAAGAGTAGCTATGTCTTTAATCTCCAAACACTCATCATCCGAACGCATATCCATGATATAAGTTCAAGTTGATTCTCAAGTACCACAATATCATACACAAAAAAATCTTTCGGATAAAATCGAGCAAATTTAAGAAACTTTGCAATGCTGAAAGCAGAAAATGAATCAATTTGATTAAGACTTCCTATACACAAAAGAAACTTGCTATTTTCCTCTGTAAACCGATTGCTAGTTCCGAAAGTTGCAAATCTATGACGGTGTTGCAAACGTCGACTCATATGTGATGTAAATTTGTAATTTTTTCAGCTCTCCGTCTTGAACATTTACGAGCTACATAATCATCATCCATGTTAGGTACAACAGTTCCATTCAAAGAACAAAATAATGACCCTTCCTCTAACAAAGATTCCCACTTCACATCACTACATCTCATGTCATGTAGGCGCATTTTTGATAAATTTACTAAATTGAATGCATTTTCAATCTCTTGATCTTTTTTTTTGCAATGTCAATGACAAGTCATTAGTTATTCCTAAGATATATTTCATCAAGTGCATGGTAAACACAAAGTCAAATGAGTGCATTATGTCTAGCAAAACTTATGCATCGACCTTTTGTTTGGAACTAATACCGTCATCCACAATAATTTCTAACACCTCATGCACAGAAGTGAACATAGTAATAAGTCTAATAAGTGTACCATAGTGTGATCCCCATCGAGTGTCACCAGGTCGTTGTAAACTTGTTTCTTGATTCAATCATTTTTCAGTAAGAATCTCTCCTTTAGCCAAAGCTTCAACTTCATATCAGTAAAGATCAGTGCACATGGTGCAATAATACACAAATGAGCAGGGCAGCACAGGTAAATGATAGCAAATACACTACCGCACTATAAAACTAGGGATAGTACCCAATTTAAACACAATAGCAGCATGAATTTTAGGCAGACAAGCACATGCAACTATCTATCATTCATATTTTTGAACTAAGGCATGCAAATTCAAATTAAACCTGATTCGAATTCAAATTAAACCCAAATTAAACCCAATTCATATTTAAATTTAACTGTGCTCTAGTACTCACCTGTAGTGGCGACGAGAAGGATGGACATCGGTGGACTGAGGCTTCAGCCGGTCAGCTGAAGCAGCGCGAGCTGACGATAACTCATGGACTGCAGTGGATGACTTATTGACAAAGGAAGTCGGTTGAGTACGAAAACCCTAATTTGGGTATTCGTTGGTCGCCATTGCAAAATAAAAAGAGGGATAATTCGACCGAAAGTTTTGATGTGGCAAAACTCGAGTGTGCCCGAATGGAGGTATGGAGGGAAAAATTTGATATGCATTTCATATGGTCCAAAGCCGTATCAAATGAACTGATCCGGGGCTTCATTGATAGACAGTCAGATTAAGGGTGTTTGGGGTGGTGCGGATCGCAAAATGTAGTTTGATACGGATTTGAGCACTATCAAATTTGATACGGCTTATAGCCGAATTGTATATCTGCATCTCTGTGTGCCAAATTCGCTGATATGGTGTAGTGAAATCCATCATTCTAAAATGTGAAATTTGCTACTAATTCTTAGAAATTATGATTTTTATTTGATTGATTGAGATTTATGATGATCGTTCCTCCGCTTAAGCTGAAATTATATTTTTAGTCTTTTTTCATTACTGTTTTAATTTCTGTATCCTTTTGATGATAAAAAAGGGGGAGAATGAGTTAAGATTTTGATTAATGGGTGGATATTCTTGGAATATTTTAATATTGAAGTTTCAATTATTGTTTTTCACTCGTGTACATATCTAGGGGGAGTTTTTGTTGTAAGGGGAGGATTCAAATAGGGGGAGTTCAATAATTCACTATAAAACACATTTATTATAATATTATATTCAAAATCTTATTTTATGTTTTTCATCATCAAAAGGCGAAGATTGTAGTATCTAACAATTCTATGATTTTTGTTTGATGATAACAAACATATATTTAATATTATAAATGTGCTTGTAATTGTACTGTTATACTACTTAACAGACATAATATAATATTTATATTTAAATAGAATACTACTGCACAAGAATTTAAATATTCAAACAGTATTTTATTTAAATATAATATTTTATTTCAATATTTCAACAATATAAATTTATAACTTCACTATTTGTATATCTCACTGTAATACAATACATTTCATTTCATACAAAATTTCATATACACTGTTTCCTTACTGCAGTACACTCAGTTTCTAATCACTCAGTTGTACAATTACATTCAGTCTCAACCAGTTACACTTTTACATTCATTCACTTATATACATTCACAGACACATACACTTGTCTTCTGTCTGTCAAGCTTCAGTCAGTCCAGTCTTCTGCTTACCTGCCACAAAAAGAAACATACATACAGAGTAATCTAGAATATAAATAATTTTAAATTCTAGAAGATTTAATTTTTAGTTTAAAAATTTAGTTGCCTTAGAATTTTGGTGTGTTTCTCATCATTCTTTATGACTTGATCTGATTTTTATGGACATCCATTTGTGTCCAGATAGCTTGTGATATTCACAGTGATACAATGTAAATACCACAAGGAAGACATTGTCTGTAGTGCTTACATATATATTCTCCGGACGTGCACTATACGTGTATACACATACATGTGTATGTATATACACATATTTTCTATGCAGGGGCAATATTGTCAGAAAGGGACAAATATATCTAATATGATGTGTCAAGTAAAGCTTGACAACATAGACGTGCTGCAAGTATCCATGAACACATAATTGACAATGCACATATGAAGTTACTCGTATATACAGACATATATATATATATATACATATATATACATATGTGTATATATACATATATGTATATACAAGGCAATATGTATATAAGCGACAAGGGTCAAGACAATCCAATCATTCACTAGTCAATATCATGGAGTATATGCAAAGCCAAATGGGAGCAGTCATATTTTTGATCAAGACATATCAGCATGTATCACTCAAGAATGAACACAACATATTGCAACATGGTCGAGCCTCACAAATACAAGTTATTTCAAGTCAAGGCCAAGCAAATACAAACTCATATTTTTCCAAAAATACACAAGTTTCAGCAAACATTTTTTTGTTTGGCAAGTTTTGTTCTTATGGTTCGAATTCATTTCTACATTCAGGTTAAGCTAGCAAGTACAAGGATCAGCCGAGGCATGTACCAAAGCATGTCAGATACAAATGGACAGTGTGCATGGACTAGCATATATGACCAAAACAGTGAAGTGAAAATCAATAGACAAACATAGTTTTGTTTTGGTCAAGACATAAGTGCACAACAACAAAACAGGGACATAAGTGTACACACAAGCCACCAGATTCATTTCATATTCATCCAGCGTGGACAAGGATGTACAAGCAACAAATGTACACACAAGACAAAAATGATTCAAGAATTCACATAGTACAACATGTAAACAAATGGGAAATTTTAATGAACTCGAGTGAACAACTTCAGCAAACTTATAAAGAACGAACAGGACAAATATGAACAAAGTAATGCATGATCATACCAAAGGGAAAGTGGTGCAACCGTGCAAGTGACCCAATTACATGCAGCATTAACAAATCATGGTAGAGATATTCCAAAAGGGAAAGATATCAAAACTGCTTGAACAAGATAGAGTATAACAACTCTGAAACACCCCACCTCCATTAAGGTCACTCAAAAAGGGAATGCCTTAACTTTGGTGGAGGTTTATAAGTAAAAGCCACAGATAAACTCAAGACAGATATAAATACACATATTTTAAACAACGGAAACCAAACAAACTTTTATTTCATCAATACGTGTATCAAACAAAAGATTTCCATAATTGTCTCAAAGTACTTCCAACATTACAACCTCATAACTGCCTTGATTATTAAAGAAGCATGAAAACATAAATAAAGTGACAAAAATCCCCATAGTGATATCCAAAGCCATTATCCGAGCAAGAAAGATCCAAATCATACATCTACGTTCTTGGTGCTTGTAAAGAGTCTGACTGAGTTGAGCTGTTTCCTCCCTATGGACCTGGGGGAGGGGGGGATGAAAGAAAAGAAGACGAAAAGAAAATAGGGTCAGACATAAAGGCTAAGTAAATCTAGTAACTCTTCAATATGTGAATAAGAAAAGGGTATGATGGATGTAAACTAAAAATAGGAAAGTGTCACAAGCTAAGGAAGTGTCGAATGTACTATCGCACCCATACTATATCTCTGCACCCACTTGAATTTATTCTAACTGGCACCCTATGGTGAGGGTCAAGTGACCCCCATTCTTGTTAAAAGATCGGCTCCTACTCGCATTAACATGTGTCATACGGCCCCCAAGAATTGTAGATACCTATGCTTGTCCCACCATGGGGTGTATCAAGACCCATGGTGGCGGCCCCGACACAAATCCTAGAAGGCATAGGTTATACTACTGGTGTCCCCAGTGCCCTGGTTGCCTGCTCCGGAGTGTGTGCACGCCCGCACCCCGTTAGACCTGCACTGTGCACCCACCGCCGTCGTTTGACCGCTTACAATCAGCCCAGTAATCGTGCCCCACCCTGCCTAGTTTCAGGGTACCGTTGATACCTAACTTTGGGTTACTGCTGAAACGGGTCCCTCGTTACCAGGATTTTCTAGTCAAACATGTTAAGTGGTTAAGTTTCTGTATTTACCTAACCCCACCCATCAATTCTTGTTAACATGTTGAATTTGGTTAAGTGTTATAATTGACTTAACCCTACCATCTGTCCTTAGCCTCTTAGGAGCACCAGACCACTCACATTAGACAGGTATTGCTACGGTTACTGGATGTGCCGGTTGGTTCCGGGCAGGTTTACACCGTAGCTCAGTCTAACCTCGGGTCCTTATTGGGCTCAATGCTTAACCACCAACATTGGATAGGTATTGTTGTGACTACTGGACAGCCGGGCGGGTCCGGGCAGGTTTACATCACAACTCAATCCAACCTCGGGTTAAGCATATCGTGTTTTCTAAATTTACATATTTTATTACTTCTCAACTATATGTAAATGTCATATCTTTTTATTTTTGGGTATTTCAATTCATACCGCTTATGTGTCATAATCATTGGCATGTGCCAAACATGCCAACATATATTTTCATATTTTACACCCAATGTTATTACCCCCGTTTGTTCGCAACGTTATAACATGTGTTGGGCTTGTCACAATTCAGCCCAACTTTATAAACGTGAGGAAAAAGGGGAAATCAAGAACATGTAATACATAAAAGTGTGTGGCGCATTAACTTGCAATTTGGCGATTCAACTAACATATAACATGGGTCATGTGAACTTGCATTCAAATCAAAGTATGACTAAGTAGGTGACATATGAAATGGCATAGTTTAGGCAAATACAAACTTGTGTTTAAACATGTTTAACTTGGCATAATATCGACCACAAAACTAGCATGTTATATATTCATCAATAATGTACAATTTTT
Organism: Allium sativum; assembly: GCA_030737875.1. NCBI lineage: Eukaryota > Viridiplantae > Streptophyta > Magnoliopsida > Asparagales > Amaryllidaceae > Allium > Allium sativum. The sequence continues at coordinate 490,500,162 of CM060913.1, forward strand.
ACATCTAATCATATAGCCTATTTCAACATGAACTTGCATAGTTTATGAAACACAAACGATGTTTGACATAGAAACAATTATATTTTGCAAATAAACATGAACTTGCATAGTTTATGAAACATACATCCAATTATATTTGCAAACATAGATCTAATTATACTTGCCAATAAACATAAGAATGATATCATAGGTTTTGGGTCATGTAGGCATAAAAGGTCTATATCATGTTTACATAAATTCTAATTTAGACTAAGGGAATATACATAGTCCATGCCATCGACATATACAAAAAGGGATCAATTCCTAGTTTTTGCCACAAACTTGCAAGTGCCATTGTTTTTATATACAATTGTTTAATAGTCTTACATCAATCAATTTATGCCACAAACATCAATACACAAGTCATGATAGAACCATTACAATACACAAAATTTATACGATATAACAACACGATTCTATTTTCATTTACATCGAATCACATCACAGTTTTTATTCATATTCTGAAAGGTCACTATACTTACAACGAATGCAGAATCTTGAATTCTAGATTCTGAATTCTGAAACTTAGATGCACTCCTTTGGGTAGACTAACGTTGCATTGATTGATTTGATTAAACTTTAATCTTCTTCTAAATTTGATTCGTCTCTTAGGCTTTAGTGTTGGCTTGTCTCTAGGCTTTCTAATTGACGGCCATTCCTAGTTCCTCTCCAGCAGCATGACGGCTTTTGTATTCTATTATTTGTGTGAATTTAGGGTTAGACTTGAGTTGTATTTATAGAATTTTAAATTGTTTTGAGCCGTCAGATGAAGATAGGAGGAATCTAGACCATACAAAGTTCAAAGAGCCAATCAAGAGGTGACATGTAACAAGTCGAAAATCTGGGCCAGTTTAAAAATTTTATTTTGGCGGTTTTAGCGAATTTTGATTATTTAAAATGAATTATTTTAAATAATATCGACGAGAAATTTTATTTTGAATATATTAGAACGTATATATTATATACGTCGTCGTTAGAATATAAATAATTATATATAATTATAAATAGAATTGAAAATGGCACGGTAGTTCGATAATTCGATTTCAAACTTCAATTGAATGTACCGGGTGCAAAACAATCCGGATTTTAGTGAAACCAAAAACATTAGGATCTAATTGATAATATCTTTCCAACAAATCCGACCAATCGAAATTTCATAGCGGGAATAAAAAGATATGTCCAGTTGAAAATTCTGAATAGTCGCTATGGAATTCAGGCCCTTAAAAATGGACATTTTGCGAACGATCTCGGATTTCGACGAAACCAGTTTTGTTGGGTCCGTGATGTAAAGTTATTGCTAGGTTTCAAATTTCATAATTTTTCGAATCAATATGTGAGCGTGGCAAAGGAAAACGCGTTTGACCAGTTTCAGTTGATTTTAATCAACTGGAAAATGGCCATTTTTCCAACGGTCTCGGAATTCGACGAAACTAGTTTTGTTAGGACCGTATAGTCAATACGAAGCTAGAAAATATTTTTCTGGAATTTTCCTAGTTAGTATGTGACCCCGGTAAATTGAAATGCGTGTTCAAATTTAATATATAGAGTTATATGCTGATTTCAACGGAAACTGATTCAAACGATCATATCAGCTTGCGATACATATCCCATTGGGTTCAGAATAGGGGTAAAACGCTATAGACGACAGGCGGTGGGCCTCGTTTCGAGGTCGTATGTAAAAGTCAACTTTTTGAAATATAAATTAATTAAATAAATTAATTTCTTCTTTTGCATATACCCCCCCCCTCGGTATATTCTTCAACCCGATCAGAAGAAAAAGGAAAAAAAAACCCTAGATCGCCCGTCGTTCCCCTCTATCCAGTCGTCGCGCCTCCTCCAGCGGACTCTCCCCCATCTCCGGCGAGCATTGGCGAACCCCCCCTCCCCTCAGCATCTCGACCGTCGTTTCCCTCCCCGTCTGAAGATCGACAACCCCCAAAACCCGACCCTGAGTACCTCCGCCTCGCCTGGCCGCAACACCCTCGACCCGTCAGTTGTCAGCGCCGCTTCCAGCTCCTCCCCGAGCCCCTCCAACCACTAAGTCAGTAAAAGGTGTGTTTATTTTATTTTATTTAATTATAATACACTTTTATTTTCTAATTTATATTTACGTGATTTTTAAAATATAAAGATGTGATTTTTAAAATATAAAAATGTGATTTTTAAAATATAAATGACGATATTTTTAAATATGGAAAGACGATATTTTTAATATGAGTAGTGAAGTAAAAATATGATTTTTACTTCGAGAAAAGGTGAAATCTTTATAATAGTAAAGGTGAAATTTTTAATAATAAAAATTTGATTTTTATATATGTAGTGAAAGCGGTCAACGAAAGTGACAAAAAGGCGAGAACGATGAAGATTTCGATCAAAGAAGAGTCAAGGAGCTAGGATAGCTATCTGTGAGAATTTCTCACCTTTCAATTTCATTTTCTAGTTATATATATATACTAGGATGCAGACGGTGCTTAGTAGCACCCGACACAATCATCCACAGACCATGGACTTGTTTGTTTGATTGCAAATTAGTTAGGCTATTTGGTTTGAATTGAATTGTTTGGTGAAATAAATTGATTTGATTGATGTGTGAATGGCGTGGGCCTTCACTAGACCGGGGATAAGGCTAGGCCTCGTCCCGTTTCTAGTATCGTGCCGTTATGCCGCCGAAATTTTCTAAAATAAGTTAGAAAAATAAAAATATCATTTTGTTTAAAGAATGAACTGAATAGAAATTCATATGTTGGAATAAAATGTTTTGTCGTTAAAAATATAATTTTTAACGTGAATGTGAATAAATAAATATTCATTTACAAACCAGACGGTTTGTTTATGTACACTTATTTGAAGGACATTGATTGGATCGATAAAATTTTACACATCGCCCAACTGCACGAATAAAATATGCGTTTGATTGTTTGAAACCCCACACGGGTGTTGGGATGAAATTTGAAGTTCACTCATCCTGATTGATTAGATATGTCGATCGATTGATTGACAGGCCGTTATAAGCGTTAGATATCTATATTTGATGCTTATACAGTGTAGGGCACTTTGGTTGATGGTTGATTATTTTTCAATGCTATTATACATGTGTTGTATGAAAATCCATATAATTAACTTTATATGGTAATTGATTGGGCCTCATTCCAATTTGAAAAATAAAGAATATTATAAAATAAAGGTTCATGTGTTGACAGTACTCATCCATTGAGATTGGTCATGTGTTGAACAAAATATTTTAGTAATAAAATTTACATCTTTATCAATATAAAATAAAGGTTCATGTGTTGACAGTACTCATCCATTGAGATTGGTCATGTGTTGAACAAAATATTTTAGTAATAAAATTTACATCTTTATCAATATAAAATAAAGGTTCATGTGTTGACAGTACTCATCCATTGAGATTGGTCATGTGTTGAACGAAATATTTTGATAATAACAACTATTTTGAAAAAGAAATATTTGAAATAGAATATTGGAAAATAGAAATTTATGAAGCCGTGTTGATTAGATTGACGCCATTTTGACGTGAAAGATATTTATATCGATTTTATTCATTTTGAAATGAATTGAATTGAAAACGATTTCGAAATGAATTGAATTGAAAACGATTTCGAAATGAATTGAATTGAAAACGATTTCGAAATGAATTGAATTGAAAACGATTTCGAAATGAATTGAATTGAAAACGATTTCGAAATGAATTGAATTGAAAACGATTTCGAAATGAATTGAATTGAAAACGATTTCGAAATGAATTGAAAACGATTTCGAAATGAATTGAATTGAAAACGATTTCGAAATGAATTGAATTGAAAACGATTTCGAAATGAATTGAATTGAAAACGATTTCGAAATGAATTGAATTGAAAACGATTTCGAAATGAATTGAATTGAAAACGATTTCGAAATGAATTGAATTGAAAACGATTTCGAAATGAATTGAATTGAAAACGATTTCGAAATGAATTGAATTGAAAACGATTTCGAAATAAATTGAATTGAAAACGAATTCAAATTGAATTGAAAGCTAATTGAAATGAATTCAAATTGAATTGAATCGAAATGAATTTTAAAACGAATTTATAAAGAAGAATTCAATTTTGATTTGAATTGAAAAGGAAGTTGAAATTGCTTTTGAAACGAATTTAAAACTATTTATATAATTCGTTTTAAATAGAAATCGATGAAATATATATTATATATATAATATAATGGCCTGAATAGAACGCGCCACGGCAGTTCATGAATTTCGACCATTTATTTCAAACGGACATTACGGGAGATCCGACCGTCGGATTCTCCTAAAACCGGAACCGTTGGGTTCGTATCGAAAAGAGCTTTCTAACGAATATTAGAAATTAGAAATCTAACGGTTGGATTTGGAATTATGTCCAAATCAAATTTGAAAAAGGTCGCTGTAAGTGCAGTTCGATGGCCATTGATGGAAATCGACTGTACGGGCCTTGATAAAATTATTAAAAATAGTAATAATTCATGTAAAATCATAAGAAATGATTTGTGAAGAATTGGGATGAAAAACTCCATATTTGGAAAGATAAAAATAGATTTTTATCGAAATGAACTAGTTTTGAACTAGAATAGTAATTTATTTATTTTTAAAATAAATAAATTGGATTTGAAATGGTTTTGAAAATAACCAGAACTTCCAATAATTGCATTGGAATGGATTTGAATCGAAATTGTCTTCGGAATATTTCGATGTTTGATTTCGTGATTATACAGATGTTGTTATGGAAATTTGAAAGATATAGATATATATATCGTTATTTCCAATACGATATCTGTTGGTCGTAGAATCTGATATTGAATATAAGCCGATATATTTTCTATTCAGAGCCTTGTATTTAATATCAAATGTGATTTGGGTTTGTCGTGAATGGTGTCTTCATTAACACTGTTCTTGAACCCAGTTGAGAAAAGATTAAATCTTTTTATTTAGATTTAATGAAGTGTACCAATTAAATAATATTTAATTGGAATTGAATTGATATTGATTTTTGGGTTTATCGTGAACAGTGTTTTAAATAACACTCGTTCTTTAACCCGATAATCAATGGAATGTGACTTTGGGTTTATCGTGAACCGTGTTTTAAATGACACAGATTCTTTAACCCAGTTAACGATTAAAACTAAGTGGAGTTTTAATGAATCTTTAATTAGATTGAAAAGATCGAAAATGGAGTATCACCAGTTTTGCTCCAGGCGATAGTTAAATCTTTAATTAGATTTGAACGTGAAATGGTAATTGAATTTACCGATAACACTGTGGTGTTAGATATGAAGTATTACCAGTTTTACTTCATGGGATGAATAGGTTGGGATTGGGAAATTAAAATAAATGATTACTTCGGTAAGGTTCGCTAATCCCGACTAGTTTGAATTGAGATTAAATAATAGAATAAAGAATAAATTCAAGGAATTTATCTTGGATAAAATTAATGGGAACCTTTCCCTATGAATGTGAAATTTAGAAACTAACTGTCGGTTAGCCAAGCAGAATGGTTTTCTGGATAGTGATCTGGTGTTGGTTTCGGCCTTCGAGGTTAATATTTGGGAAATTATTCTCTTGATTAATTTACGGTTAGTGACTGATGAATTGGAATGAGGCGTATGTTGTGTTTGTGTAACACTTATTTAAAATATACGCGAGTTATTCGGAAAGACCGGGTTTATCCCATTCTGAATAACTGATACGACGATAAGTCGAAGATGAAGACGATGGTCGAAGACCGGAAGTCTTCATGTCGTTTGGGTGATTACTAATGATCTTGATTGGGCTGTACACCCAAGAAGATGGAAACAGTTAGTGATCGTCCAGACGTACTTGGAGATCGATGGATATGCGGGGTACTAGGTGCCTCCGGTTTCGTTCAGACCCAGAACGGACTTGTAAATGGACTGTGTGTCTGACATTGGATTTTAGTCCGTGTGATTGATCTCTATTAAATATATATCTGTTTGGCGGCAGAGAATTTATTCTCTTGCTTAACGCCCTTCTCTGAGACGTACGAGCTCAGGGGTTATATATTGATGGATATCAATCGCATGGAGTGAATTGGCTGTGTGGCATGCTTAAGTGGCAAATGATCAAGGCTTCTGTTGAAAAGCAAAGTCTTGTGGTTGATGATCGAAGCACGGCCTTTGTGGCGTAGCTTTGTGTAACGTTGATTCGCGAGTATCACACCCGGTATGAACCAAAAACGGGAGACGGACCTCAGGGAGGGCATGCGTTTCCTTCTAGCTAAAAAGTGGCGTCAGTGGTTTTACACGCCCTGACGAGTTTGACTTATGTGGTTGTTGCTGTTGCGAGGCGCCTCGGATTGATCGGTCGTTCTCGAACCGATGGAGTCATTTAGTTGGCTCATTTACGCCCCAAAGGGCGGGGAAACGTAGTGTTCAGGCATAATAATCCACATCGGTGGACCGGCCCTGTCGCTCCATGGGGCAGTTGCGGCTGTTCCTGAGACATGGGCTAGATTGTCTCGAATCGGTTGAGGACTATCTTTTGCCTCGGTTCATAGATGGAAATCCAATTTCCAAATACGTGACATTTGCGGTTTTATTCGTAAACCTATATATGGCGACATAGTGGCATGGGACGCTCATGTCGCCTATGATTGATACTTATGATTTGAAGTTGTTTTATACACTATGCACTTATAATAGTATCAAACGATTTGTTTTAACCGTATCAAGCATTCTTTGGCTGTTATAAGGGAAAACCCTATCCTCGGCTGCGTTGCATTGTGTGATGGGACCTGGGTCTTATAATAGCTTCATTTTTCTTTATTTAGCATTGCGTTGTTTGTTTTATGCACTGGTATTCTTGGGAGGAAACCCGTTCCGTGTTTTACGGCGTGGTCCCTTGATTTACCTAACTTTTAAAATAAAGAATAATAACTGTTTTAGTTCTCACACCAATCACATGACTGACCTGGAGTTTATTGTTTTAACCTAAACTCTGGGTGCCCTTATTTTGACACGGGCAACTAGTAGTTTTGGTTTTGCAGATTTATATTCACAGGATCCTGGTTTACAGCTGGAACGATGTCCGGAAAGCTTTGTATCCGTATATCTTCTTCTAGTTGTGTATTGTATTATTTTCCGCTGCTATGTATTTAAATGTAATTTAAATCTATGATATTTCTGTGTAATTTTTATTCATTAATACTCTGTATATTCTTGTAATCTGATGCATTGTTGTAATATACAATGAAATGTTGTTTTATATGCGTTCTATTATTTGTGTGAATTTAGGGTTAGACTTGAGTTGTATTTATAGAATTTTAAATTGTTTTCAGCCGTCAGATGAAGATAGGAGGAATCTAGACCATACAAAGTTCAAAGAGCCAATCAAGAGGTGACACGTAAGCCCTAGTGAGTCAGCCAAGCATCAGAATTCGACCAGACCCTGACCAGGCCAGCCAGGACCTGACCAGCAGGTCATTCTGACCTGGGCGCACTTGGCAGGTGCGCCAGGCTAAAAATGTATTGGCGCACTTCCCAAGTGTGCCAGTTCAACTTTGTTCTAGCGCACTTCCCAAGTGCGCCAGTGCATTTTGACTCGTTTTCTGGTTTTCTGCCCAACTTCGTTCGTCCATATCTTCTTCATACGATATCCGTTTTACGCAAACTTGGATTCTATCTCAAGCAGAATTTCGAGACGAACGCAATGTCGTAACCCATTTCCCTTGATTTCATCATTTATAATTAATTATACTTTAATTTGTGAAGATTAACGTTGTAGAATTCACGGGGTGTTACATCCTCCCCCCTTAATAGGATTTCGTCCCCGAAATCTTCAAGTTAGGAAGAATGTATATCCTACCATCCAACAGGCCATCTACTCAACCAACAAACACAGGCATCCACTGTCCTTAAAAGACTTCTAATGCTTCATGATCATATGCATAGTATGTGTACATGTCCTTATCTAATGCAGAAATCAGGCGGTCTACTGATTCAGTTGACCTCCTTAATGCGAATCATGTAAGTGTCATGAATCCATTATGTATGCAAGTTTTTCCTACTGATAATTCTACATGAGTGCACAACTATTCATACAAATGTGATGACCATATGACAACATATCAAGTTTTCAACCATATACAAATAAGAATACATATATGCATATGCAGTATGAAGTGATTGAGCTGATCTAAGACCTAGATTCTGTGTGTATATGCATCCACGAGCAACCACTAGCAACCACTTGCAGCCATCAACCATAACATGTTTCAAATACATGTTTACATCCAAAGGGGTTTCTACCTAAGGATAAAGGATAATATCGAGGAGATATACCTAAAAAGATAGATACAAGCACAACTTAAGAAGAAAGAGAGATTAAAGATGTACCCTCAAAAAGAAGAGGGTAGGCAGCGTGTATTCTGTCCTCAGTTTCCCACGTCGCGTCTTCCTCGGCGTCGCTCCACTGAACCTTAATGAGCTTCACTTCGCGGTTGCGTAGCTTTTTGATTTCAGTTCCTACGATTTGAGTTGGAACTCTCCTCACAGTTGCTTCACGTTCCACTTCGGCTTCTTCTAGAATGCTTGGCTCCACCACTTCCGCTGATTAATGTAGATATTTTCGGAGATGAGAAACGTGAAAGACGTTGTGAATTCCGGTCAATCTTTCAGGCAGATCTACTCTATAAGCCATTTTCCCAATCTTCTCGATGATAGGGTACGGTCCTACAAATCTTGGTGCTAGCTTTCCTGCGGATCCAAAGCGAACGACGTTCCTTAAAGGGGATACCTTAAGGAAAACCCTGTCCCCAACCTCAAACTCAAGGTCGATCCTTCTTTTGTCGGCGTAGGATTTCTGTCTGTCTTGGGCTGTCTTCATTCTCCTACGTATCAAGTCCACTTTCTCTGAAGTTTCTTGAATCATGTCTGGCCCAAGTATAAGCTTATCTGTAGACTCCCACCAACAAGTTGGTGATTTGCACGGTCTTCCATACAAGGCTTCGAAGGGTGCCATGCCGATGGTAGCTTGGTAGCTGTTGTTGTAGGCAAATTCCACTAAAGGAAGGTGATCCTCCCACGTCCCTCCAAAGTCAAGAATGCAAAGTCTTAAAAGATCCTCTAAAACTCTATTCACCCTTTCCGTCTGGCCATCGGTTTGGGGGTGATAGGCCGTGCTCAAACATAACTGCGTGCCTACAGCTTCTTGCAGACTCCGCCAAAACTCACTCGTGAAGATAGGGTCTCGGTCACTAACAATACTGGAGGGTATCCCATGGAGTCGAACTATTTCCTTGAGATAAAGAGATGCTAGAGATGTGGCAGTCCTTCTACTCTTGATAGGTATAAAGTGGGCGCTTTTAGTAAGCCTATCCACTATTACCCAAATGCTAGTGTTCCCTCTTCTCGACCTAGGCAGTCCATCAATGAAGTCCATTGAAATGCTATCCCACTTCCACTGCGGGACCTCTAGAGGGTGAAGTAGTCCTCCAGGCTTCTTTTGTTCCGCCTTGACTCGTTGGCAGGTCATGCACTTATAAACGAAATCTACCACGTCTTGCTTCATGCCGCTCCAAAAGAAAGTCCTTTTTATATCCTTGTACATCTTATCACCGCCAGGGTGTATAGTCATCTTGGAATGATGCGCTTCCTCGAGAACCTTCTTTGTCGACTCTCTTGCTTGTGGGATGCATAATCTTCCATCTCGTCTCAGCCAACCATTATCATCGATGGCGTATCTACTGAGGTGACTAGAAGTCTCACCCCTAATAAGTTTATCAATCACATCAACAAGCTGAGGGTCTTCACGTTGTGCAGCCCCTATTGAGTCTAAGAGAGTAGGGCGTACTTCGAGAGATGCTAACAAACCCGGTACAAAATCCGAGGAGGGCCTAAAGTTAAAACTGGCTATATACTCCAAGTTTTGCCTTTCCACAAAGAGAGGGCTTAGGGTCAGTTTCTTTCGGCTCAACGGGTCTGCTACCACGTTGCCTTTTCCGGGAGTATAGGAAATTTCAAAATCATACGAGGCAAGAAACTCCATCCATCTTTGCTGCCTCAAGTTAAGATCCTTCTGCGAGAAGAGATATTTCAACGATTTATGGTCAGTGTATAATTCAAACTTCTCACCTAGGAGATAATGGCGCCAAGACTTAAGTGCAAAGACGATGGCGGCCAACTCAAGATCGTGGGTTGGGTAGTTCTTTTCATGAACTTTCAATTGTCTTCCGCCATATGCTACTACCCTTCCTTCTTGCATTAGAACAACGCCTAGTCCCGTTCCACATGCATCCGTGTATACTGTGAACATTTTGCTTCCGTCAGGCAGAGTTAGAACTGGGGCTGTTGTAAGAGCCCTTTCTAATCGTTGGAAAGCAAACTCGCAGTCCAAATCCCAAGTGAACGCCAGATTCTTCTTTGTTAGCCTTGTGAGTGGGGCTGAGATTTTCGCGAAATCCCTAATAAACTTTCGATAAAAACCGGCTAGCCCAAGAAAGCTTCGAACTTCGGTTGCATTTCTTGGTGTCTTCCAATCTTTCACTGCCACCACTTTCGCGGGGTCCACAGCCAACCCTTCTTTGGACACTATATGCCCAAGATACCTTACTTCTTTTCTCCAGAAGTGACACTTGGAGAATTTGGCTTTTAGTTGATGTGCACGGAGAGTATCCATGATTTCTTTCAGATGCTGAGCATGTTCTTCCTCACTCTTTGAGAAGATTAAGATATCATCTACGAAGACAACCACAAATTTGTTGAGGAATTCTCTGAACACCTGCTCATTAGGTCTACGAAATAAGTGGGTGCATTTGTCAAGCTGAAAGGCATGACAAGCCACTCGAAGAAACAGTCTGGGGTTCTAAACGCCGTCTAATCAATGCTATCTTCAGCTACTCTTAGCTGATGGAACCCGGTCGCCAGATCAAGTTGGGAGAAGACCGACGCTCCTACAAGCTGATCAAACAAATCGTAGATTCGGGGAAGAGGGTGCCTATTTTTCTTGGTCAATTTGTTTAACTCCCTATAGTCGACGCAAAGGCGAAGCGAACCGTCTGCTTTGGTTGCGAACACCACTGGAGCACCCCATTCCGAAATGCTCCGTCTAATGAACCCCTTTTCGAGAAGTTCTTTAACCTGCTTACTGAGCTCCTTTCTCTCCCTTGGAGCCATGTGTCTGACAGGTAAAGCTACAGGCTTTGCGTTATCCACAAGATATATGCGGAAGTCTATTTCCCGCCTAGGAGGTAAGCCTTTCACTTCCTCAAAGACATCCGGATATTCCCGGACTACTCTAACTGATTGCAAACTCTCATCAGAAGCATCAAGAGACTCTAAATAACTAAGCATAACAGCATTCAAGGGATTACAAGAGATTTCTAGAGTGTTACCAAGCCGAGTCAAGAGTCTGACTACTCTTTTCTCACAGTCAAGAATGGCACTATTACCGGATAACCAGTCCATGCCTAAGATCAAACCATATCCCGAGAAGCCCAAAACAAAGGCACTACAACTAAACTCAACGCTGAGAATAGAGATTTTCAAACCCAAACAAACCATTGACAAGTAAGCTGAGCCCCCAATTGGATTTGAAACTACTAAGGGATCTTCTACCATACTAGTGTCTAGATGCAGAGATTCTACTAAGGCAGATGAAATAAAAGAGTGTGATGCGCCAGAGTCAAAAAGTGTACGAACTGGACGATCATAAAGATAGACTACACTTTCTACAGAAATATTACTACCTCGTTCCTGCTGAGGTGCCACTAGCGCATGAACCTGACCCCCTGAAGTGGATCCGGCTTTCTGTCCCTGCCCTTTCTTCTTTGGGCAGTCCTTAGCTTGGTGCCCAGTCTCTCCACAATGGAAGCAACCACCCATCTTCGCCTTCCTTTTCCGACAGTCTTTTGATATATGGCCCACAATGCCACAGAAATTGCACCTTCTCTTCTCACGGGGCTTATTGTTCTTCCCTCCTTTCTTGAAGTCTGTTTTCTTTGCTTGTAGACCTTCTTTCTTCTCTTCCCCCTTAGTTTCTTTCTTGCCGTGGTCTTCCTCGTGTAGCAATGCCATGTCCACCAGGCTTTCATAAGTCGCTCTCGTGGATACATGGGTCATGGCAAGGCTGTGTAGAGGCTCATTCAAACCCTTAACAAAGCGAAGTGCCTTCTTGTGTTGGGTGTTTACTAAGTCTAGCCCAAATCTGGCCAGCTGATTAAACTGATTAACATATTCCCTGATCGTCATGCTTCCCTGTTTCAGAGTTAAAAACTTTTCCATTTGCAGGCTTCTTTCGACTTGGGAGAGGAATTTCATCTCAAACCTTGTCCTGAAGTCTTCCCATGTTTCCACCTCCCTCTGAGCATTGGTAACTTCCCACCAATAGGAAGCTTCATCCTTAAGTAACCACACCGCAAGTTGTATCTTTTGCCTATCATCCACTCCAAAGATGAAAAACAAATCCTCAGTCTCCTTTAACCAGTTTCTTGCTTCAACAAAAGATTCTGTCCCATAAAAGTCTTTTCCACCCATAGCCTTGAATTCTCTACATGTTTTTGCGAAGGCATTTCCACGAGGAGGTGGAGGAGGAGGAGGAACCACGGCCACTGGAGGAGGGATGTCTGCTGGGCCCGCGCCATTGGCCCTTGCTTCTAAGTACCTCCTAAACCAGCCGTGAATCGGCTCTCCTTCTGGAAGGTTAAGGTCTCCAGACGTGCTGAAACAGAAAGGAAAAATTCAAAACGAAGGATAGAGAGGGATAGATAGGGCACATGGCTTTGGGGGATTTTGTCTTTTTATAAATATAACACTTTTTTTTCTAAAGAAAATGCTTCTTTAAACTTTCTTTTTGAAAACAATTTTCAAAAACTTTTATCTTGTCTGGTAAACCTATGCTCTGATACCAAGTGAAACACCCCACCTCCATTAAGGTCACTCACAAAGGGAATGCCTTAACTTTGGTGGAGGTTTATAAATAAAAGCCACAGATAAACTCAAGACAGATATATATATACACATATTTTAAACAGCGGAAACCAAACAAACTTTTATTTCATCAATACGTGTATCAAACAAAAGATTTCCAAAATTGTCTCAAAATACTTCCAACATTACAACCTCATAACTGCCTTGATTATTAAAGAAGCATGAAAACATAAATAAAGTGACAAAAATCCCCATAGTGATATCCAAAGCCATTATCCGAGCAAGAAAGATCCAAATCATACATCTACGTTCTTAGTGCTTGTAAAGAGTCTGACTGAGTTGAGTTGTTTACTCCATGTGGACCTTGGGGGGGGGGGAAACGAAAGAAAAGAAGACGAAAAGAAAATAGGGTCAAACATAAAGCCTGAGTAAATCTAGTAACTCTTCACTATGTGAATAAGAAAAGGGTATGATGGATGAAAACTAAAAATAGGAAAGTGTCACAAGCTAAGGAACTGTCGAATGTACTATCGCACCCATACTATATCTCTGCACCTACTTGAATTTATTCTAACTGGCACCCTATGGTGAGGGTCAAGTGATCCCCATTATTGTTAAAAGATCGGCTCCTACTCGCGTTAAAATGTGTCATACGACCCCCAAGAATTGTAGATACCTATTTTGGTCCCACCATGGGGTGTATCAAGACCCATGGTGGCGGCCCCGACACAAATCCTAGAAGGTATAGGTTATATTACGTGTGTCCCCAGTGCCCTGGTTGCCTGCTCCAGAGTGTGTGCACGCCCGCACCCCGTTAGACCTGCACTGTGCACCCACCGCCGTCGTTTGACCGCTTACAATCAGCCCAGTAATCGTGCCCCACCCTGCCTAGTTTCAGGGTACCGTTGATACCTAACTTTGGGTTACTGCTGAAACGGGTCCCTCATTACCAGGATTTTCTAGTCAAACATGTTAAGTGGTTAAGTTTCTGTATTTACCTAACCCCACCCATCAATTCTTATTAACATGTTGAATTTGGTTAAGTGTTATAATTGACTTAACCTTACCATCTGTCCTTAGCCTCTTTGGAGCACCAGACCACTCACATTAGATAGGTATTGCTACGGTTCTAGATGTGCCGGTCGGTTCCGGGCAGGTTTACACCGTAGCTCAGTCTAACCTCGGGTCCTTATTGGGCTCAATGCTTAACCACCCACATTGGATAGGTATTGTTGTGACTACTTGACAGCCGGGCGGGTCCGGGCAGGTTTACATCACAACTCAATCCAACCTCGGGTTAAGCATATCGTGTTTTCTAAATTTACATATTTTATTACTTCTCAACTATATGTAAATGTCATATCTTTTTATTTTTGGCTATTTCAATTCATACCGCTTATGTGTCATAATCATTGGCATGTGCCAAACATGCCAACATATATTTTCATATTTTACACCCAACGTTATTACCCCCGTTTGTTCGCAACGTTATATCATGTGTTGGGCTTGTCACAATTCAGCCCAACTTTATAAACGTGAGGAAAAAGGGGAAATCAAGAACATGTAATACATAATGGTGTGTGGCGCATGAACTTGCAATTTGGCGATTCAACTAACATATAACATGGGTCATGTGAACTTGCATTCAAATCAAAGTATGACTAAGTAGGTGACATATGAAATGGCATAGTTTAGGCAAATACAAACTTGTGTTTAAACATGTTTAACTTGGCATAATATCGACCACAAAACTAGCATGTTATATATTCATCAAAAATGTACAATTTTTACATCTAATCATATAGCCTATTTCAACATGAACTTGCATAGTTTATGAAACCCAAACGATGTTTGACATAGAACCAATTATATTTTGCAAATAAACATGAACTTGCATAGTTTATGAAACATAGATCCAATTATACTTGCAAACATAGATCTAATTATACTTGCCAATAAACATAAGAATGATATCATAGGTTTTGGGTCATGTAGGCATAAAAGGTCTATAACATGTTTACATAAATTCTAATTTAGACTAAGGGATATACATAGTCCATGCCATCGACATATACAAAAAGGGATCAATTCCTAGTTTTTGCCACAAACTTGCAAGTGCCATTGTTTTTATATACAATTGTTCAATAGGCTTGCATCAATCAATTTATGCCACAAACATCAATACACAAGTCATGATAGAACCATTACAATACACAAAATTTATACGATATAACAACACGATTCTATTTTCATTTACATCGAATCACACCATAGTTTTTATTCATATTCTGAAAGGTCACTATACTTACAACGAATGCAGAATCTTGAATTCTAGATTCTGAATTCTGAAAATGAGATGCGCTCCTTTGGGTAGACTAACGTTGCGTTGATTGATTTGATTAAACTTTAATCTTCTTCTAAATTTGATTCGTCTCTTAGGCTTTAGTGTTGGCTTGTCTCTAGGCTTTCTAATTGACGGCCATTCCTAGTTCCTCTCCAGCAGCATGGCGGCTTTTGTATTCTATTATTTGTGTGAATTTAGGGTTAGACATGAGTTGTATTTATAGAATTTTAAATTGTTTTGAGCCGTCAAATGAAGATAGGAGGAATCTAGACCATACAAAGTTCAAAGAGCCAATCAAGAGGTGACACGTAAGCCCTAGTGACTCAGCCAAGCATCAGAATTCGACCAGACCCTGACCAGGCCAGCCAGGACCTGACTAGTAGGTCATTCTGACCTGGGCGCACTTGGCAGGTGCGCCAGGATAAAAATGTACTGGCGCACTTCCCAAGTGCGCCAGTTCAACTTTGTTCTGGCGCACTTCCCAAGTGCGCCAGTGCATTCTGATCCATTTTTTGGTTTTTCTGCCCAACTTCGTTCGTCCATATCTTCTTCATACGATATCTGTTTTATGCAAACTTGGACTCTATCTCAAGCAGAATTTCAAGACGAACGCAATGGCGTAACCCATTTCCCTTGATTTCATCATTTATAATTAATTATACTTTAATTTGTGAAGCTTAACGTTATAGAATTCACGGGGTGTTACAAACTCAAATAAAAGGAACATCCTTTTATTTTTTAATTTATCTGATATAGAAAGTGTTAAAAGTTGCATACGTGGGGCAACTTATTTGGCAAGTGTGAAATCATGATTTATAATATTTCCCAAAAAAAAGTCAAATTTGGAAATATGATTTTGCAGATCTTCTTTACACAATTCACAGAGGACAATCAACTAGATTTCAGGAACATTTGTCAATAACAAATCGAAGAGCAAGTATTTTGGAAAACAATTAAAGCACTAAGATTCATTGAAGGCCATGTACAAGACTGGGTTCATCTCATAAACCACGCAAATATATATTCTGCATATTCAAAGAAAAAGGTTTTTGGAAACAATTAAATTCACATTCAAATTTTTTCCGTAAATACTCAAATTGATTTCAGGCGACCAGCAAATCAAATAAACATTTACCAGATTTTCATGAATCCAAATCAAGGCAACCCAATATCACTCATCAATCAATAATACACGGTATCAATTCGAGCAAGTAAAACAAGGCAACCAAATTCATGAAGCAATCAGTGCAAGTCATTAGTGAAATCAGAGTTATCTTTAGGATTTTTATAATCCTATAAGAACACCAATCATCACTAGCAAATCAGAATGATAAAAAATAACAACAATACGAAGAGAAACAGAATCAACTCAGAAAAAACTAATGTTTTCGATCGCAATCCCTAAATCTGATGGACTAGCAAGCCAAAACCTTTTGAATCCTCATAGAAATCGATTATTTTTTAAGCCGCGATTTGGGAAAGAGGGAAGAACCCTAGCTTTTGAACATCGACCCCCATTTTTATTTCCAAGAGAGGGAAGTGTAATCGGGCCCAGAAAATGATGATGGAAACAAATAAAAGGGGACGGCCTATAATACAATAGCCAGAAAGCGTTTTTTTTGTTTTAATTTGTGGTGTAAAATCATAATTTGTGTTTTCTAGTTTTCTGTAAAAACTAGGTCATCTAGTTATAGGATTTTAACTAGCAGTTTTCTAGTGTTTGTAATAACTATGGTTACTAGCTACGGGTTTGTAGTAGGGCGAAATCTGGTTTTGGGGACAGAAACCAGTGCAGGGGTTTGAGCATAGAATTAGATCAGCAACAGGGTTTGTGAGTGTACAAGACTGTATAGGCGGTTTGCGAGGGAGTCGCGAGTTTATAGGTTTTTATTTGTGAGAGTTTGTTTGTAATCTAGTAAAAACCTTAGGGAATGCTACAATAGGAAGGGTTTGCCGAAGCTGGGTAAAAATCTGTGTTATTTATTTTCTACATTTATTTTATCTACTTCTATCTGTGTCGTGATTATTATTATATGTTGCGATTGGTTTAATATCTTGAATTAATTCAATAAACCCTATTCACCCCCCTCTAGGGTTGATCTAGATCCAATAGCTAGAACCCAACTATAGCCTTCCCAAACCACTACATACTACATCCCTTCCAATTCCATGACCACTTGCGCTGTTCATCATCTCGAGATCGCCAAAAGTCTCCACTTCTTGAGCATCCCCCCACCACCAAGAGACGACGTCCAACCTTCCTCAACAAAACTCAACTTCATCCTTTAAACTCACGGCATGACTTTAGGACCCGCCGTTTTCAGTTACCCCTTGAGAACACCCGTTCATCTTGAACCATCGTCCAGTTGAACTCGCGTCAGCCTCCACGACACGTTGAACCGACAATTCCTCCTCCTAGTCACCTAACGCCTCCCAGGAATCACGGTCAGGATGGATAAACTTGAAGCTTCCTTGTACGATCAATGTCCATAACGATGCACTTGCCTGAATTAAGTTTGTTTAAATTTCTAATATTCATGTTTCGGAGAAAAATGGAAGAAGAAGCAGTGGCTTCGATTGGTTGTTGCTGGGTTAAGGCAGAAAGAAGTAGTTTACTTTTCATTCTCGCTTTAATTTGCCTAAGGAGGAAAGAAGACTGTTGTTTTACTGCTTGTTTCTGGGATAAAATGAATAGAGAAACACTGAATGTAAATACACGAAAGGGAAGAAAGAAACACGCCGACGCCATGTGAATGTACAGAGATATTTTTATTCTTTAATTATATATTTTATTCGATCTGACTAAAGATATTTATTGATTTAATTAACGATTTTTTTTGTACCTATCTCCATTTCTAAACGTTGTTTATTGGTTGCTATGCTCACATGCAAACTCCGTTCACGATGAAAAGGGACATTATGGTATAATTCGACGTTACTATCCTAATGGAACTTGTTTCGTCGGATTCTGAGTCCGTTTGCAAAAATGGCACTCATTCACATCCAAACGATCGATTTATTTGCATTTAATTTTGTTGTGCTCACAAAATAACTCCAATTGACGCGAAACTTGAAATTTAGCAATAATTAACTATTACGGTTTTAATAAAATTTATTTCGTTGAAAATGGAGGTTGCTTGAATAAAGTCCCTTTTTAAGGATCTAAATTTAATTAAAATAAAATAATTTTAAAATACCTCAATATAATAATATTAAAATATTACCATCGGTCATACTTGAGCAGAATTTCATGTAGTTTCAAAATAAAATACTCCAGGTTGAATTCCAAGCCAAGTCGATATTCAATATATTAAAATCCTTTATTTTATATAAATAAACGTTATAATTTATAAATGAATTCCATAAAGACTATTTGAAAATTTGATTTGGACATAAAACAAAATCTACAATATGAAAACTTGATTTTTTTTCTTTCACTAGAAAATTATAATCCAATAGATTCAGACGTTTCTTATTTCAAAGAAATCCGACTTATATTGGATCATGTATGCCCAGTTGAAGTTCAAAATGTTATATTATGAAGTACCGTGCTGCTGCAGCTCGTTTTATAATTAAATTATAAATTAAACGTTCAAATGTCGTTTAATAAACGAATACGTCAACATAGACTCAAATAAATCCTTTTATGTTGTCAAACTACATAATATTACCAATCCAACTAATTTCAACTATTTCAAAATTAATTTATTATTTAATTATTTATATTAATATATACATTAATATTCAAGCAACTAATTTTCAAAACAATATTTATAACTAATATTAAATATTAAAATAAACAGTTAAAAATCTGGGTCGTTATATCCTTTCCTCTTTAAAATAATTTCATCCCTGAAATTACTAAGGTAGAAAAAATTGTGCAAACCCAATAACTTTTCCAAAATCCAATTAACTAAAAACTTCACTTCCACTTTTTAAACCAAACCAATTAGTTTTAATCGAAAAACCAATTAATTTATATAGGAAACAAATTCCAAAAATTCCCAAAAAGGTTTGAAATTTTGTAACACTATAAATTCTGGAAAAAAATTGGCTGAGTCTCCCCTATACGAAGGGACTTCTGCAATATTGCAGGAACAAAAATAAATCCATCGACCCACACGGTCTGAAAATCCAATACAAAACCAAAATCAAGAAACAAAAATTTATATTTTGCATAGGCGTACCTTTTTGCGTGTGTTATTATTCGATATGCTATAAACTATACTCAAACTTGCTCAATTATGCAGCTCTAATCAAATTGGATCTAATCAGCTCCAGAATTTAATCAATATTAGCTCTACACCTGTTCTCAACTCAAATGGACCATCAGGTTAGACTTGACCATTCAAAATTGGCTTCAAGCAAATTCATCCAACTTTAAATCCATACCAATGCAACAATTTCAACCATACAATCCATTGGGATTAATTATTTGCACATATTTTTATTTCAAGTTAAATTTCTTATTGACTAGTTAATTTTAACTCACATAAGTTAAAAATATAAATTCAAAATAATTGAATTTTTAAATTCTCTTTCTCAGACAAATTCCATTAACAAATTTTACAGAGTAGCAATCCATCACTTAAAAACTCGAAATGAATACCGATAATGCTGTAGTCCATTATTAGAATTATTTTCCAGCCACTGAAGTGATTTCAGTTCTTAAATCACTTTTAAAATATATTTAAAAAATGACTTTTATCCAATAAACCTTCAAAAGTAATACCTCAGAAATTATTTTCCCAAATATCCGGGA
Source organism: Allium sativum (assembly GCA_030737875.1). Classification (NCBI taxonomy): domain Eukaryota; kingdom Viridiplantae; phylum Streptophyta; class Magnoliopsida; order Asparagales; family Amaryllidaceae; genus Allium; species Allium sativum. The sequence goes on from CM060913.1 coordinate 490,520,225, forward strand.
TTTACATTTTCACTACTGATCTGAATTCAATTTTTGGTCAACTTATTTGTATATTTTATACTGTATAAATCAATCTGGTTATAAATAACCATATCCATTTTATAATCTCATTTGATTATAATCATAATAACAACCAATCACACAAATAATTTTCAAAAAATTATTCCTTTATATCAAAATATAATTTTGGGCAAATTTTTTTCATTTACCTACCTTTTAAAACAATACTATGTCAGTTTTCCTCGTTTAAGTGTTTATAAATCCCTATCGACCACGTCAGCTAATCACATCGATTTGTAATTTATATACAACTCAAAATATCAACTAACAAAATATCAAACCAATTTTTATACAAATCTACAAATACGCTCTCTCATATATATTCAATCAAACTCAATCTAGGGTATTAATAACCTCATCTCTATTGAGTTACGCCATAGAGCTAGGGTTATCACTAAACCTTATGTTCTGATACTACCCGTAATGACCCATTTTTGCGTATAGTTTAAGCCAACATCTAACAACCCATGTCAACTCAAATTGCACATAAAAGCAAATTGTTAATAGAAAGAAGTTAGTGGGTGAGAAAAGAAAAAAATATTAGAATAGAAGAAATAGAAGATCAGAATATCACAGCGGAATCAAAAACATATAATATATCAAACTGCTTTATAAAAGAACTGTATTATATATAACAAGATCAGAGTACATATATCTAATTCCAACACACACAGCGGAATAACTTAATAACAGTAAATACGTGGAATACGTCTCGACTCCAGCTCCTCTTCTGAAACTCAAAGCAAAATCTAACCTGTAAATATACTCGGTTTGACCTGAGCACATTTGAAGCAAAGAAAAATTCACCCAGATCAGTCTAGAATACTTTGAGTGACAAATTCATATGAAAAACAAGTTTCTTAACTTTTGGAAACCCTTTATGAAGGATAATAGTAAGACCAACCCACACATAAACACGGATGATTTTTACCTTACTACAACCCAAAACATTTTTGTGTATGTGTGTGTATATATATCAAAATCCAGTGATATTATAATAGTGTCTATCAAATCACAAATAAATAACCATCTAGTAGAACGCTTGCATCTCATGCTCTACATACTCATTATAAAATCGAAAACCACAGGGCACTTATTAGAGATTGTATTCCAACTATGACAAGGCATGGGACCACCTTCCGATCAGTGTACTCTAGAGAGGATACACTGGTGTTCAACAAGAACATCATGCAACCCGGCCACACATGGCCGACCACTCATTTAGCTTGAGTGTATCGAATATATTGTCATCGCCGGTTGTCGGTCGTCCAACCGTAATCCATAAGATACAAAAACGATAGAAGAAAAATAAAAGAAATTTCTCTAGATCGGTGACAATATACCCTGCTTAGGGGCAACCCAACTAGCTATACTGCCTGCCCGATTTTTGTCATTTCCCGGTTGTGAGGCTCAAGGTCACGTTTTATCTTTCGGAGAACACCTCATATCTTTGAATGCCACATCATCAGATTCCTCAAATCACTTATCGACGTCCATAAATATACTTTGGGTGTTAAGCAAGAAAATTTCACCACCACCAAACTTTCTATATTTGTAAAAAATCAACGTACATGAATTTCAGGAAATACTCTGTTAGACATTCATCCATACAAGTCATCCAGAAATAGGATGAACCAAAGGCACCCTCCTACCGCATCCTAGGAATCACCATATAGATCAGTAGCGAGTAGTCCTTACAATCTATATATTTCAACCATGACAGAACCACGATATGTCTCTAGGGATCAGCTAGAGATTTTAAGTAATTCTTCCTTTTTATGAAGATTTTTGGTCTTCAATGCTCCATCTCTATGCATATCCCTGCAATTTGGTTTCGAGCGCTACGTTGATTCAGAGTGGTTTTGGGTCTATTTCCCATCCCGATCTCTTCGAAACAACACGTCAAAAAGGTCCAATAATATTTCATTGATAGTTTTGTGTTTTAATTATCAACTTCAAAATAGTACGGTCAAGTATATTGGTAGCTCAGGTCTTTGTCATTTAATAATCATTCATTAAAACTCTTTGAAATCATTTTGTCGATTTAAAATCAATTTCACGTATCTTGATAAAACCATATTCTTAACTCTTAGGAATACACACACGTACAATTCTCCTATTTATTTTTCATTACTTTGAAAACATCATCTCATTTCCTTAATACTCTTTCTTTTTTTGAAGCAAAAGGTAGTGAATCTAATGATTCACGCCTAGAGATACCATATATATAGAGTTCGGTACAGTACAAGAAACATAGTATATGTACATCATTTACAAGCCAGCAACAAAAAGGCAATCATCATAAACTGACACAGCAGGTACATAATAAACATAAACATAAGAAGCATCGTACATAAATAGCAACATGGAGCTAACCACGCCTGCAATTGCGATCGTGAATTCTTGCGGCGATGGTGTCAACGAACTTCTCCTTTTCCATCCCTTCAAGCGCCTCTTTCTATTTCCCTCATCTAGGAAATATTACTTAATGTTCTCAAAACTCCTTTGTATTCTATTAATTTGGAAGTATTGATATATAATTAACTCACTGGTGTAAAACCAATTGCCAATTCTTATACAGCCAAACAATATCAAGTGTCTTATTTATTATATAAACCAAATGGCTTCACTAACTTCACTTTGAAGATTATCCAAATTTAATACTGATTATTTATGGAAATATTAATTTCAAATATTTATTTCCATTCCCAAACAAATATTACTCTTTTACATTTCTTCGAAAAATATTTTCCATACATATATTACTTATAAGAAGTGTATCTAAACCATATTTCTCCATTATCTAGAAATAGTGCCATATAATTGAAATAAACATCCCCTTTCCGTCATAAACTAATACCATCCCTTGATAATAGTGAAGTCGTCCAAGTTATAGTATTTTACTAACCTCTCAGACCTTAGTCGACAACGTTCTTATCTCGAGATAGATAATAGTTCATAAATCAAAACCCAAATCTTATTTTACATTCAAAACCTGGTTTTATAAACCATATCTTTACTTTTGAAATCTTGATCGATTTCGACCATTTCGAAATTATCGAAAAATAACCAATTATAATAATAATCTTTAAAACATCGAAATAAAAAGTAAATTATATCTGAATTTAAATAACCATTCACTAATAATCGCTTTTGACCAAACAGTTAACTTAGTCAACTTTAAACCATCGATTAATTCGTTAACCGATTCCAATTATCCCTTCCTGTTAGATTAATAAAATTATTCTAATAATATTTCTTACTCGTTGACTTAAAATAATTATTTCAAAAACATTAACGTGTAGTTTAAATCCAGCTCATAGACTTATTAAACGTCAATTTCTTATATACAATCATTTATAACATTTCTATAAAACTTATTTATAAATATCAATTTATTTTTAAAACAACTTTATGATGTATAAAATATAATTAAAAAGATTCCTTTAGTTATAAAATAAATTTTATAACTAAACTTCATTAATTCGCATGATAGCAAATCAACATATTAACGAAAAGGTGGATTTTAGGCCATTTGTTGCCAATCCCTTAATCAATACCATTTATTGATTCAAATCACAACAATGTTGAACTTAAATTCAATGTCAACATCCAAACAGATTTTCAATGTCATTGGGGTTCAATCAGTTCATATATAAATAAGATAAAAATAAACAACACACATAATATTTGAGGAATCCGGTTGGATCCCTCCAACCTGTTCTTCCCTGCATCACAGATCATTATAATATTTCATGACAACGTATAATATACTAACGTCAATCATTCAATCAACAATAGGCATCCAAGGAATCCAAACATCCAATCAATAGTTAAATTTAACTATATGAATTTGATCACATCATAGGATTCCAGAAATGTTTGACATTTAACTCAACAATTTATTTCCAACGATCGATTCACGCGGTGTTTCATATAATTTTAAACGAGCATTTAAAATTAAATAAAAATCCTATTGCTTCCAATCCTGCTCAAACTTTTATAGCAGCGTAGGGCTCTTCCTTGTGATTTCAACGAATTCGGTTTTATGCGATTCTAACTAAAAATGGATGGGTTATGACTAATACAAGATTAATTTAAATTGGAATAATCTTAACAAAATATAATTAACTTGAATACCATTCGACGTCACCCTTAACACAAAGAATACTATTGCTTCACGCGTTTACTATTTCGCTACCAAGAATTTCCCGATCCATCATCTCCTCACTACTGTAACCCCCAACATCGGATTTTGAAAAGAACGGAACCAAATATCACTGTGTCTGACCCCCTGACCGTTGCCTCCACCAGAAAGCTCCTTCCATACTATCAGCGTACAACCGTTCAACTTTATTAACCGATATGCTCAAGATAACTTCTATATATATATATATATATATATATATATATATAAGTAAGCCCAAAGCCCACGAAACTTCCAGCCCGCCACACTTTTCCTGCCTCCATGTGTGTGCCTATGCCACTCAATCCCTTTGGTCACCACCGTTCCGTTCAGATATCCCCAACTCCGTTGAACTGCACTGCGCCAGACCCATCGCCAGCACTGACTGGAGTCTCCTTCTTTGCTGCCACCAAAAGTCACTGGCTGACCCCACTTGCAAACTACCCAACTGTGCTGCTCACAAGCGCCTGTCATGACGTTGCTTCCTCCTACACAATAACCCACGAAACATGCCTGCACCCTGAAAATATATACACGTGAACTTCCATCATTATAACATCCTCTCCAAAATATACGCTAGAACCCAACTACACCCTTCTCAAGCCGCTGCATACTTCATCCCTTCCAACGTCGTGACTACATGCGCTGTTCATCAGCCCAAGATTGCCAAAAGTCTCCAATTCTCGAGTATCCCTCCATCACCATGAGACGACAACCGACCTCCCTCAGTAAAACTTGACTTCTTCCTTTAAACTCACGGCATGGTTTCAGGACCCGTCGTTTTACATTACCCCTGAGAACACCCGTTCATCTTAAACCAACGTCCAGTAGATCCTCCGTTGAACTCGCGTCAGCCTCCACAACACATCGAACCGACAATCCCTCCTACTAGTCAACAAACGCCTCCCAAGAATCACGGTCAAGCTGGATAAACTTGAAGCTTCTTTGTACGATCAATATCCATAACGTTGTACTTGCCTGAATTTGGTTTGTTTAAATTTCTAGTATTCACGTTTTGGAGAAAAATGGAAGAAGAAGCAATGACTTTGATTGGTTGTTACTCTGCCTAGGCAGAAAGAAGTAGCTTTCTTTTAATTCTCACTTTAATTTGCCTGGGGAGGAAAGTAGACTATTGTTTTACTGTTTGTTTTAGGGATAAAATGAATAGAGCAATGCTGAATATAAATACACGAAAGGGAAGAAAGGAACAGGCCGATGCCATGTGAATGCATAGAGATATTTTAATTTTTTATTATATATTTTATTCGATTTAACTAAAGATATTTATTGATATGACTAACGATTTTTTCTGTACCTATCGCCATTTCTGAACGCTATTTGTTGGTTTCTATGCTCACATACAAACTCCGTTCATGACGAAAAGGGACATCATTTTATAATTCGACGTTACGATCCTAATGAAATTTGTTTCGTCGTATTCCTAGCCTATTTGCAAAAATGAACCGACGCTCGTTCACGCCTAAACGATCGATTTATTTGTATTTAATTTTGTTGTGCTCACAAAATAACTCCAATTTATGCGAAACTTGAAATCTAGCAGTAACTAACTATTACAGTTTTAATAAAATTATTTCGTTGAACGCGGAGGTTGTTTGAACAAAGTCTCTTTTTAAGGGTCCAAATTAAATTAAAATAAAATAATTTTAAAATATCTCAATATAATATATTAAAATATTACCATCGGCATACTTAAGCAGAATTTCATGTAGTTTCAAAATAAAATACTCCGGGTTGAATTACAATCCAAATCAATATTCAATATATTAAAAATCCTTTATTTTATATAATTAAACGTTATAATTTAGAAATGAATTCCATAACGACTATTTGAAAATATTATTTGGACATAAAACAGAATCTACAATATGAAAACTTGATTTTTCTCTTCCATTAGAAAATTATAATCCAATAGATTCGGGACATTTCTTATTCTAAAGAAATCCGACTTATATTGGATCATCTATGTCCAATTCAAGGTCAAAACGTTACATTACGAACTACTGCGCCACTGCAGCTCATTTTATAATTAAATTATAAATTAAATGTTCAAATGTCGTTTAACAAACGAATACGCCAACATAAACTCAAATAAATCCTTTTATGCTGTCAAAACATATAATATTACAAATCCAACTAATTTCGACTATTTCAAAAATAAATTATTATTTAATTATATATATATAACTATTAATAATCAAGCTACTAAATTTCAAAACAATATTTGAAACTAATATTAAATATTAAAATAAACAGTTAAAAATATGGGTTGTTACATATAAAATAGGCTAAAACTTTGATAACCGGTTGTGTAACTACCAAAGAAACATCCATACAACAGACGATCCTATTTCCAAATGGAAATTCTAAAGATCAAGCATCAAGCAACATTGGGCCCTTTAAATTGATTCCTTATTGATTTATTCATTTTCCATTTTCCCATATCTTTCCAGATATTTCTCAAAACCCATTTGCCTCTCACGATTCTTGGAAAAACATTTCTTATATCAAAAACTATTTATTTCCCCTATCCCAGAAAATACCTCTTATTACGGTTGGAAAATATTTCCATAACTCACATATTCTTATTTTCTATATTTAGAAAATAAACGTTATTAACATCAGAAAAATTTCCATATTTCACTTCTTAACTTCTCATTAACCAATTCATTTCATTTTCTATGCTTAGAAAATATCTCTGAATTTATTTTAAAAACATTTCCAAAAATCATTTGATTGAATTTAAACAAACGTTTTATAAAACATCGTTATGACAACTCATCCCATTAATCATTTATTAACTAACCGTATCCCTAACAATCCTCGCTACCGAACCTTGACCATCTCTCAGTCATCATGAAGTCAATCAAGTTGGGTAATAATTACCTCTCAGACCTTAACTGAACAACATTCTTAATTTCGAAATAGACAAAGCTCACAACTTCAAATATAATAAACCATTTGATTATGAAACTTTCAGATTCAATTTAAGAATCCACTTCTTTTGCGGAAAACATTGATTATAATGATAGCATTATAATCCCTACTTCCGAAATATTTAATTTTAAAACATAACTTTTATTTCATTAATTTGAATAAATAAATAATTAAATAATTAAATCTTGATTGAAACAAAAAGTAAAAAGTACTTTCTTGAATTCGATATAGTCGGATTTCAATAAATAACTCTCTTTCGAATAATCCATTTTCGATTAATATTCCGAATTTCGGAATAAATCTACCATTTCAGGTTAACTCGAATTCCACTTTCATTCGAAGTTCACTTTTGAATTTATGTAACGACCCAGAAAATCTGAACCAATTTAAAATTTTTAAATTGGCTAAAATAATGGATTTTAAATATTTAAAATAAATATTTTAAATAATGGCGATGAAAACTGAGTTTGAATCGACAATTGAAAACGAATATAATTAATTATAATTATAAACAAGGCCTGAAATGGCGTGGCAGTTTCAAAAATTGAATTCAAACTTTGTCGGACTGTACCGGGTGCAAAACAATCCGGATTTTAGTGAAACCAAAAACATTAGGATCTAATTGATGATATCTTTCCAACGAATCTGACGAATCGAAATTTGATAACGGGAATCAAAAGATATGTCCAGTTGAAAATTCTGAATAGTCGCTATGGAATTCAGGCCCTTAAAAATGGACATTTTGCAAACCACTTTTGTTGGGTCCGGGATGTGAAGTTATTGCTAGGTTTCAAATTTCATAATTTTTCGAATCAATATGTGAGCGTGGCAAAGGAAAACGCGTTTGACCAGTTTCAGTTGATTTTAATCGACTGGAAATTGGCCATTTTTCAAACGGTCTCAGAATTCGACGAAACTAGTTTTGTTAGGACCGTATCGTCAATACGAAGCTAGAAAATATTTTTCTGGAATTTTTCTAGTTAGTATGTGACCCCGGTAATTTGAAATGTACGTTTAAAATTCAATATAGTGATTTAAATGTAAATTCAACGGGAACTGATTGTAACGATCAAATCAGCTTGCGATACATATCCCATTGTGTCCGGAATGGGGGTAAAACGCTATGGACGATAGTCGGTGGGTCCCATTTCGACTTCGAATAAAAAGTCAACTTTTAAATAGAAATTTAATAATAATAAATATTTATATAAACCCTTTTCTCTCTCTCTCTCCTCACTTTCTTTCTACCGTTCGAAATAAAAAAAAAACCCTAAAGCAATCGACGATGGCGCCACCGCCCTTACGACCCACGACCGCCGTGCCCCGCTCCACCCTCCGATCCCGCTCCTCTCCACCTCGACGCACCTGAACCCTCCCATCGCGACGCCCAATTCGCGAGCCCCCCGTTCGAGCCACCCCGCCTCCGCTGTAACACCCCGTGTATTCTATAACTGTGGAATTAACAAATTAAAGTATAATTAATTTGAAATCAAAGAACTAAGGGAAACGGGATACGCCATTGCGTTCGTCTCGGAAAAATACGCGAAATAGAGTCCGAGTTTTCGAAAAACGGAGTCCGTATGAAGAAGATATAGCCTCCGGAAGTTTCTGAATTAAGTTTAAAATTAAAAATCGGGCCCAATTGGCCAGGGCGGGAAAATTCCCGCCTAAGACACCCAGGTCGACTGGGCTGTCGACCTGGTCTAGCCAGGTCGACAGGGCTGTCGACAGGGCTGTCGACCTGGTCCAGACCCAGGTCGAACCCAGTCCACCCTGGCTGGCCTAGTCTATGTTGGTCGATTTTCAGAAGCATGCTTTGTCATTAGGGCTAGGTGGCAGGCTCTAATTGGTCTCTCTTTCGAATGAATGGCTACGATCAATCCAAGCAACATCGATGGTCCTAATCAGTTCATAAACTCTATAAAAACGGCCCTAGACTCTACCTAACCTAAGTCTCTAACACAATTCTCTAGCCTCCATTGCTCTCTTCTTCTAATTAAAAATAAAAATGGCGTCGCTACTCTGCTAGAATCAAAACTAGAAGTCAATCAACATCATCCTAAATTCAAATTTGAGATAAAAGCTTCTGCAACAAATCTGTAACAACTAAAGTTCTTTCTTTAATCCAATCAAGGCAAGTACAGTTATTTTCCGCTATAAACGTTAATTATAATTTTGATATGTTTTTAATTCTGAATCTGAGATTGTATATATATTCTCTTCTGTCAGATCTGTTTTTCTGTGACTGTTCTGTATCCCTTTTCTTCTTTTCTGTTTCTATAGCCAGGCTACCACGAGCCTGTGCCTAATCTCATAAGAGATGAACGTATGAACGCAAATTTTGGGATGAATGATGCGAAATTTGACAAGACTAAATTGAATGTATGACTTTAGGTCTGAGGCATAAAATATATTGGACATATGCATAAATTTGACTATGAACATATAATTTATGCATGTTGTATGCATAGTTATGTTGTAATTTAGATCTGTAATTAATTAGAAAAAAAGATGAGCATATGTTGTAAACTAGATTTGGATCTATGCATATTCTATGATAGAAGAAAAGAGGAACCATTGTATGATTACATATGATTTGAGACTTTGGACAAAATGCATATAAAAGTCAAGATCTGATTTTTTTTAGAAGATATGATTTAGATTGTTGGGTATATTTTGCATAACGATTCATGACTTAATAAGAAGAAGGATATGGAAACGTAGGTGTAAAAGATTTACATTAATTAGGATCTCTACTATTGTGATTACACCTAAATAGGGAATTTTGCATATATGGCATGCACTGTAATTAATGATCATATTTGGTATAATTTATATGTGAATCTGCTGTATAAGGTTAGTTTAACAAAAATTGGAACATATGTTATAGGGTAAATTATGTCCATATTCTGCGCTATGTAAAGGTATGCAAACATGGAAGTATATGATCTTATTGTAAATCACGACAATTATTTAGGCATATGAATTTAGGCCAATTTATGATTAGGCAAGGCATGTAAATAAAACCTTTAGAAATATTAAATTTGCTAAATATGCTAATTTGCCAAGTTGCCTAAACTGCTAGTTTTGTTATATTGCCTAGACTGCTAATTAGATTGAAATGCCTAATTTGTTAAATTTGTCGGTTGAAATGCCTAACCTGTTATATGCCAAAATCTGCTAAGTTGCTAAATCTGTTAAATCCGTTAAGTCATATAAAATCTGTTATTTGCTAAAGTCTGTTATCTGCTGTGTTGATATGATCATCCTGTTATTGATATAGTCTGAATTGGCATATATATTGGGCGTGCGCATAAACGGTAAATTATTAATTAATTGGCCGCAAAGATAAACGTGACTAACTCGAGGTTAGAATGAGTTTGCGGCGTAATTCTGCCCGGAACCGCCCGGCACATCCAGTGGCCGCAAACAATAGGTTCTAATGTGAGAAGTTAGTCATAACCTGCTTAAGACACGAGGTTAGGTCTGGCTTGTGGCAGAAGTCTGCCCGGAACCGCCCGGCCCATCCAGCGGCCACAAGCTAGCGACCTAATGTGAGAGGTCTGGGCATTAATAATTAATTAATGCAAATCTAAGATAAGAATGACGTCTAAAACGTATTGGGGAAAATAGGGATAAACCAACGGGATTAATAGGTGTAGTAAACCCGTCCAATACAAAGTTAGACAAATCTGAAAAATCTGTACATCTGATCCGTTAGTCTGAAAACTTGTTAACTTAATTTGTGAACTAGTAAATCTGAATTCTGTATGTCTGAACTGGTAAACAAATAAATCTGAAATCTGTTAGTCTGGGGACACAAGGTTAGGAGGGGAATTACTTGTGTCATCTGTTGTTTGGGACCCATATTAGTCAGTAACCCTTTCTGGTATCAAAACTTTGACCCAACAGTAGGTAGGGTCCAGGCACGCTTACTGAACTAATTATAAGTGGTTCATTCTGATAATGGCGAGGGGTGTTGATGGTGCGTTCCAACCGGGTCATGTGCGTGCATGGATCCCGGTCTGCCTCTGAGGATGTAAGACGCCGTGACATCTGTAAATAGGTCTGTGCCAATTGGTTGTCACTTTAGGGAGTGATACACCCTACTGTGGGGCCGACACAGGATATTTATGTATTAGGGAGCCGATCGCTTGGGGTAGGGTTTTAGGGTACGCTTAGTTCTGTCTGTTTCTGTTGGTACCGTCTGTTTCTGTTGGGTGGTAACACCTGTCTGTTTCTGTGTGGTACCGTCTGTTCGGGTGGTAAAGGCCCATTACTAGTGTACACCTAATTCTACATTCTGTTTCCGTAGGGATAAATCTGTTTCTGCTTCTGTCTGTTTCTGATCAGGTAGTAAAGGCCCATTATTAGCATTCTATTTCTGTTAAAGTATTCTGTACCCGTTCCTGCTTCAATTTAGACATTAGGGAGACACCTAATTCTACTATACTAGTATTAGTGCAGAGAAGTGTAAAACAATAGTTTATATCATTCTGTTTTTCTGTTATATCTGCTACACCTGCTATAGTTATCTCACATCCAGTTTTATGTTCATATCATATTATTATTATCTGTTCATATGCTGAAAGTCACTGGACTTGCCAGACTTTTTGTCTGACCCTTGTTGTTTCGCCTCCTTTCTTCCGTTTCCCCCCCAGGTTATCCAAGGAGGGAAATACTTTAGCTTGATCCGGATTTCTCTTTGCTTGAAGTGCTTAAAGTATGGCTTGGCTCTGTATAGCTTCCGTTCCATGGGGATTATGATTTTAAACTATGCATTTTGAAGGCTTTTGTACAAGACTGATATTTTGTACTTGAATTCTGAAATTGAAAGGATGTAACCATATTAATTTCTGTTTCCGCTGTAATAAAGTCAAAAATTTTCAAGTACTGTTTTATCTGTCTTGTAAGTTTCTGTCCTGTTTACTAAAATGCTCCACCAAAGTTAAGGCATTCCCTTTGTGAGTGACCTTAACGGAGGTGGGGTGTTACATCCGCCGCCCCCCTCGAAGCCAGCTCCGCCCTGACGACCTCCTACCGCCGACCCTGACATCGCCCCCCCTTCTTCGCAGGTTGCAGTGAGTCGTTTTTATTTTATTTTGATTCTGAAAATTTCGATTTAAAAGGATTTAAAAACTGATTTTTTTAAAAGGATTTAAAAACTGATTTTTAAAAGGATTTAAAAACTGATTTTTTTTAAAAATGATTTAAAAACTGATTTTTTTTAAAAGGATTTAAAAACTGATTTTTAAACGGGTTTAAAACTGATTTTAAGTTTAAGATATAAATAGAAAAAGATTTGAACTTGGATAGAAAAGATCATATTTTTAAAATAGAAAAGACGGAATTTTTATTAAGTAGAAGAAGTAAGACATGATTTTTGTATTTTTAAAGTAATAAAAATATAATTTTTACATAATAGGAATATTAAAAATATAATCTTTATTTTTGAAAAGGCGGAATCTATATTTTTGAAATGCAATTTTTATATATTGAATAGCATAGTAAAAATTTGGGTTTTTATATAGGTAGTGGCTACGGGCGAAAGCGACGAAAAGGCGAGAAAGGCGAAAATTTCTCTAAGTGAAGTGTCGTGAAGTTGGATAGCTATTGGTGAGAATTTCTAACTCTTCAATTTCTTTTTTCCTAACCATATATATATGTGTCGAAATAAAAGTGAATTGCTATATATAAATATATATATATATATATATACCCCCCTCGTCCACAAACCATGGACGATATTTATTGATTGAAATTGTTGTGAAAATTGATTGATAGCGAATGATTGTTTGGGATTGTTTGTGGTTGATATTGATTGATTGAGGTTGAAAAATACCCGTTTGTGGTTGAGAAATATTTGGTTGAAACCACATAGGATTAGTTTGTGGAAATGAAATAAATATATACATGCCGCCTGCGTGCGAACTAGATGCATGATCCCCATTGTCAAAAACCGCGAGGTTTTAAGGTAGAGCGAGGAGCCGTACTAGGGACGGTCCCGGTTTTAACTACACTGCCGTTATGCTGCCGAAATTTTGAATAATATTCGTGTGTTTGAATTATTTTCATATGCTTAAACTATATTTATTCATTGAATAGAAAACCTTCATGTGTTGAATTGATATTCATTCGTTGATTAGAAATTCATGTGTTGAATGGTATTCATATTTTGAAATAAATTGTTTGATAATAAAAATCCCATTTTTATCTATATATAGAAACTATAGAAAACATTCATGTGTTGAATTGATATTCATTCGTTGATTAGAAATTCATGTGTTGAATGGTATTCATATTTTGAAATAAATTGTTTGATAATAAAAATCCCATTTTTATCTATATATAGAAACTATAGAAAACATTCATGTGTTGAATTGATATTCATTCGTTGATTAGAAATTCATGTGTTGAATGGTATTCATATTTTGAAATAAATTGTTTGATAATAAAAATCACATTTTTATCTATATATAGAAACTATAGAAAACATTCATGTGTTGAATTGATATTCATTCATTGATTAGAAATTCATGTGTTGAATGGTATTCATATTTTGAAATAAATTGTTTGATAATAAAAATCACCTTTTATCTATATATATAAAATCCTATTTTTGTCACCTATATGAACTATATAGAAAAATAGTGTTTTGAAATGAATTGTTTTACAATAAAAATCACATTTTTATTGTATGCATAAATCGTTGAAATGTGAAGTGTTAAAAATAGCCACTTGTTCAAAATAAACATATATGAGTTGAAATATTCATTAATTAGCTAATGAAATGATTTGCACCTATTTATGTAACATTAGAATGAATGGTGTTTTTAAACCAAATAGAAATCAAATATGAAGTCGAATAGAAAATGATAAATGATAAGAACTGTGTATATATGTACATACATATTCATTGAACAGGTTATAGCAAAGGGGCTAGAGAAGAGGAATAAAATTTTGTGCCCGACAAATAGGTACACATTTACTGTTTTGTTTGGGTGATGATTTTATGAGCCTGTTGGCTAGCCGCTTGGCTTTTTCTTTTTCTTTTTGAGATTAGAAGGACCGGGAAAGCTATTTGCGATTTCCCGATGCTCCCGGTGCAGGGGAGGTTATGGCGAAATTTTCCAAAATTTTAAGGCTTTAGTGAAATATTTGAAATGAAAACGATATAGGAATTTTTGAAGAAACTATATTTATATAAATATATAAATAAAATTAAAACGAAACGAAGCCGTGTAGTTCGTATTTTGAAACCATGATTTCAAACAACTAGTACGGGGAATCCGACCATTGAATTTTCCCGAAACCTCAACCGTCGGGTTCGCCTTGGAAATATCTTCCCAACGGCACCAACTTTGTAAAAATCCAACGGTTGGATTGTCTGGATGTTTAATTCAAATCTGATGAAAAACAGCGCCAGAAGCGATTATATTTATATATATATAAATATAATTATATAATTAATCGAATAACAACGCCGCAGTTCGTATTTTGAAATCGAAACTTCAAACGATTGTACCAGGAGATCCGACCGTCGGATTTTCCCGAAACTGGAACCGTTGGATTCGTTTTGAAAAGACCTTTCTAATGATGTAAATTTTGTGAAGATCCAACGGTTAGATTTTTAGATATGTGTAAATCAAATCTGAAGAAAAACAGCGCCACGGCCGCTTTATGGCCCGAAGCGTCGTTTTGAATAAATGAGCTATTTTAAAATAAATAAAAATAGCGATAAATCGTTATAAAATATCATAAACAATATGGAATGGAAATAAGCTGAATTTGCTCGATTTATGTTGTGTTTGATGGTTGAATGTGTTTGGTGTGAAAATTACATTAAAGAACAAAATTGGTGTTGTCGAATAATTTAACCATTTAAATAAATTGATTTGAAATTCTAAATATCCGTGAATTATTTTTGAAAAGGCCGAGTTAATTCTCATTTCAAATAATTGACCGACGATTGAAATTCGAAGATGAAGACGATGGTCGAAGACCGGAGATCTTCACCTTGTTTGGATGGTAACCGAGGTCCTGATTGGGAGGCATCCCGAAATATGGATAATGAGTGGTGATCGTCCAGACGTACGTGGTGATCGATGGGTTTGCGAGGTATTTAGTGCCTCCGGTTTCGTTCAGACCCAGGACGGACTTGTAAATGGACTATGTGTCTGACATTGGATTTTATTCTGTGTTGATTGATCTCTATTAAATATACATCTGTTTGGCGGCGGAGAATTTATTCTTTTGCTTATCGCCCTTCTCTGTGACGCACGAGCTCAGAGGTTGTATATCGATGGACATTAGTCGCATGGCATGAATTGCCTGTGTGGCATGCTAAGACGCAATGATCAGGCCTTCTGTTGAAAAGCAAAGTCTTGTGGTGATGATCAAAGCACCGCCTATGTGGCGTAGCTTTGTGTATAACGTAAATTCGCGAGCCTCACACCCCGGTATGAACCAGAAACGGGAGAGGACATCAGGGAGGGCCTGCGTTTCTTTCTAGCTAGGGTGGTGTCAGTGACCTACCAGCCCTGACATTTATATACTTTTCACATATGTGGTTGTTGCTGTTGCGAGGCGCCTCGGTTTGATCGGACGATCCGGGTCCGATGGAGTCATTCGTTGGCTCGTTTACGCCCCAAAGGGCGGGGAGACATAGTGTTCAGGCATAATAATCCACATCGGTGGACCGGCCCTGACGATCCAAGGGGCAGTTGCGGCTGTTCCTGAGACATGGGCTAGATTGTTTCGAATTCGGTAAGGACTATCTTTTGCCTTGGTTCATGACGGAAATCCAATTTCCAAATACGTGACTGTATGGGTTTGATTGTACACCTATATATGGCGACATAGTGGTATGGGGCATTAATGCCGTCTATGATTGATAGTTATGATTTGAAATTGTTTTTCAAAACATATAAACACTAGCAATAATATCAAATGCCTTTGTTTTATTCGTATCAAGCATATTTGGTTGTTATAAGGTAAAAACTCTATCCTCCGGTTTGCATTGCATTGTGTGATGGGAACTGAGTCTTATAACGGCTTCATTTTTATAAAAAGCATAGCGATGTTTAAAAGAAAGGTTTGTTTTAAAGCACTGGCAATCCAATGGAGTAAACCCGTTCCACGAAAGTGGCGTGGTCCTGTGATTAGCCAAACTATATATGTGTTGAATGGATTTCTCATACCAGTCCCATGACTGACTCGTAGTTTGTTTCACTTTCAAACTCGGGTGCCCCTTTTTCTACACGGGCAGCCTTGTATTTAGGTTTAGCTGGTTCTTTTTCTGGATAGCTGGAGCTGAAGATGGATTCTATCATTTATTTCTTTTTATGTTGTTCAGCTCCTATTGTACATATTTTGTTTATTTCCGCTGTAGACATTTATGTATAGCTGAACTGTATTTGTACTAAGTAAGATCCTGTGTACTGTGTAACTCTGATGATTACTTTTATCCCGTATATTCTATTGTTCATATCTGGTGTATTTATTTAATTTTGTTCTGCTATTACCTGTTTCTGTGTTATATTCCAAAGATAACCCTTGTTTCTGTCTGAACGGGATTTCGGGTCGTCTCAATTTATCACTTCCAAAATCTTACCAATTTCCCTTATAACTATTCCAATCGGAAAAACATTTGCTTTAAACCCATTACCCATTTTAAAATGTGAATATTATTTCTTTTATAGAAATCTGGACTTGTTATGTCAAATGAAATCTGATTTTATTTATAAATGTCATTACATGCTTAAATACCAAATACCGAGTCACTTTATAAATCCACATCATATTTATAAATGTCATTTATAAACCGCTATTAACACCTTCATGTTTATATAAAACAATTCAATTTTACTTTTAAATGTATTGGCAAGTTATACATTCCACAATTTCTGAAATCAACTTTGTTTGATTTCTACAAATACCTTCTCATTTAACCATTCTAATTTTCAAATAACATTATATTATTGCAAAGAATAGAATTTTATTTTCATATCTATAACTATGAAATATTAGTTTCTTAACATATTTCATTTAAATTATAGTTTCAAACTAAATAGAATTTAAATATCCTTTTCAAAATAAATCATTTTAATAAAATTCGACATAGTCGAATTCCAATTATACATCCCATTTGAATTTATCTCAACTCAATTTACATTTCAAGCCTCAAAATATAAGTCATCGTTTCTTTTTGAATCAATTCTCAATTTCCCTTTCAAATTCACATTTGAATTTAAATTTCTGAATTATCAAATGATAATTATTCGACTTTATTTATAGACATCGTTTATAATCAACTTCTTGGTTTAACCGTTTAAACAGGTTTCTATTTTCAAGTCCATCTGAAATTTAATTTCCATTTTGGGGCTAAATTTCCTTTTTAAATATCAAATTCCTTTTCTACATTCAAAAATATTTTATGGTATCTAAATACCAAGATTCTAGGGCCTACTGTTATTTAATCACAGATTACATATCACATCATATATCACAATAAATGAAAAACAGTAATATAAATGTTGAACAATCCAGTTGGATCCCTCCAACCTATTTTCTTGTATCCACAGATGTTAATCAACACAAATAACATCAATTTCATTTCAATATGTGATATCGTGGCAAATAGAATCAATATTCAACCAACGATTTATATATATAGCTACATCAATAATTTCAACCAATTTGTCAACCATTCATCCAAACAAGCATCACGCAACATAAAACCACTGTATATTAATTTAAAACTCATTTATATAAATTATAGTCGATCCAGTGATAGTGAATTTACTCAGAATTCCAGTAGCTTCATTCTCAGCTACATTAGCTATACAAGAGGTCACAAAGTTATGATTCGGGTTTCGTCCGATTCTGTTAACATGTGATCAAGTTATAACCGTTATAACCTTATATGATTTAAATTACACACACACACATATATATCAACTAATTATAATTAATGTTCTAAATCACCGTTTTAAAATTAAACACGTTGCTCATGTTATATTCCGCCGAAACCTTCTTTTTCTTGCTGTAGTACTTCCATGGCTATGACCGAACTTTTCATCAACCTCCCCACTACGTTTTCCCATGATTTGCAGAACTTAGACCCCTGATGACTTCCCCTTTTCTCCTGCTATCACCTGCAACTCGCTGAAGTAAGTGCGGCTTCCTCTACAACACCGCAGCCTCCAAGCGTTCTTCACTGCTACAGGGATTCATGCGACAAAAATAACCATCGGATCCTCTCAAATTGGCACGCTAGATGAGGATCAATCCCATAAATCCAAAAATAATATTGATTTCATGAATTAAGGCTTCATCCTCACTTGATTTGCAACCCTAGGAACATAGTGAAATTTCGAACCCAGGAAATTAAATTTCGATCGAACTAAATAAGACATATACAAGTTGAAAGAATAAACTACGAGAATTTTGAATATATGGGTCTCAAAATTTAGAAGATTTCTTCGATTTTAAATGATTTTTGAAGTGGTGATTTTTTTCCTTCTTTGTTTATTGGAAGAATTAGAAGACGGGATACATACAAGAGAATTTAGGGATAAGAGATTGTGAGGCACACCTTGTATATATAAGTGAAGAATATATTACTTAATTTGACTTTTTATTTAAATTTATTATTTCGTACCTATCACCGTTTTCGTTTGACATTTACAAATTCATATGAGCACATATGAAATCTGATTGCGTTATAAATGGACAGCTAGAGTTTAACATTCCGTTCCTAACGAAACTTGTTTAGTCGAAATCCGAGTCCATTTGAAAAAATAACGAAATTTTGAATATTAAATTTGTTAATTGATTCACGTTTATTTTTTGCACGCTCACAAAATAACTCCGATTTTATCGAAACTTGAAATCTTACAATAACTAAATATTTTGAACACGATGAAACTAGTTTCGTCAAATTCCGAGATCGTGTGTGTAAAATCCCCTTTTAATTCACAACGTAGGTCGATACACGTTTATATCACGCACGATCATCAAAATTGCTCCAATTGTCCCCAAACTGAAAATCTTACAATGATTAACCATTATGGATTTAATAAAGTTGGTTTCATTGAAATCCGAGTTCGTTTAAAAATAGGTTATTCTTAAATTTCTTATTAAATCGATAAAATGATTAAATAAATATTTAGGCGTTCCCCTTCACATGATCAAACGGTAAGTGGGGTCGGTACAAAAAATCGAAATCCTACAATAACTTACTAATACGGATCCAATGACACTAGTTTCATCGCATTCCAAGACTATTCTCCCGGAATGGTATTTTACACGTAAAACGACGCTATTTTGGTTACTAAATTACCTAAACTCCAAAAATAACAAACTATATATATATATATCCTGACTCTAAACGTCAATACGAATTCAAAAGAATTGGTTTTCTCGTTTTAATTCGATCGTTTGCTCAAGTTACATACAAATTTCCTTTCAAATCGAATTAAATTCATTTAATTAATCGCTAAGCAAACTAACTGCGCGTTTATGTCTACCGTGGTCACATACGATATCGAATTGCCATAAAATTTATTTTCATACAATAATTTAACATTACAGATGTAATAGATTTTGTTTCATTGAAAACGGAGGTCGTTTACAAAAAGGCTATTTTTAAGGCTTAAATAAATCGATAAAATATAAATAAATTAAAAAACAATTCTATATAATAATTTATTATTATATATATCCTAATAGAACATCATACAACTCCAAAATAAACATATATGGATTTATAACTCGATATTATAAAATTTCATCGTTAAATCGATATTCAGTTTATATTAAAACCCTTTTACTTTATTAAATAAATCGTTATGCTTTATAAACGATTCCATAACGACTTTCTAAAATTTTGATTTGGACATAACTAATTCTATAAGACGAAATATCCCTTTTTTCACTTTCATTAGAAAAATATAAAGTAATAGATTCGAACGTTTCTTGTTTTAAAGAAATCCAACTTGTGTTGGATTCTGTATATTCAATTGAAGTTCAAAACGTAATATTACGAACTACCGCGATGTTATGAGCTTGTTTTAAATTAAATTATAAATTATACGTTCAAATGTTATTTTAATAAATAAATTCCTTATAAAAATCCTTTTTATATTCCCAACACAACATTTAAATAGTTTAAATGTTCAAAATTAAACGGCTAAAAATCTGGGTAGTTACAGAATTTTGAACTGAATTTAGCATGATAAAATTATATACAATAAAATATTAAAAAAAATCCTCTGTCTTACATCGATTTAAAGTATATTTGACCTATTTTCAGAAGGTGGATGAAAAAAATAAGCAACTATAACGTGTTGATTTTCAATTCTACATTTATAGCCGTTCATCGATATTTGGACTAAAAGCCCTAGGATCAAAGGCGAAACTATTTGGAAACAAGACCAAATTCGAATTAGTTATACATGGCAATGTGTTAATCAAATGAATATGGTTGGATTTATTAAAAAATGGCTAAAGCAAATGCTTACTTACAATACAAATGTTATAAAAGTGGGGTCAAAATTTAAGCTAAAGCACTTAGCCACCGCTTTATCAAGTTAATTCAAATCCCCTATACTTAATTTCTTCTGTACCCATGTATCCAACTAATTAGCACTCCGTGATTTTCACTTTTTTGCAATTAAGCCCTCTTTCTTTTTCGGACTTAATTGCAAAAGGTAGAAATCTGTTTATTGCTAATGCTTTTGTTTTAGGTAAAATTAAGCATCACACGTGCATTTAGTGCGCACATAAAACATGAGTGTTATTCTTTTTATAATTCAATTATAGGCACATGCTTACGTTTTATTCTTGTTTAACATACTATTCAATTTAATAGCCACAGAAAATGCTTTAGTCGTTGAACAAGAATAGCCATAGAAGAGTGCGAGATCACGTTTACAGCTCGATGAGTTCACTGACAGAATGAGGACTTTCTTTCTCACAGGGCCGTCTTAAGAAAATGAACAAGTAATCGTTAGAAACATGTTTATTTTCTTAAAAACAGTTCTGAACAATAGTGTGAAGTACTTCTCTCCTAACAAAGTTGCTAGCATATTATCTTTGTACTGTAAAAACGATAAATATGGTTGTTGCATCTTTCCAAAATAACAAGAGAAGCAATTAAAATTGAAGTTCTATATCAGACTAATTAGGAAATATTATTCCCACGTATTATGAGTTTTACATACAAAAATAGTCATAAGAGTCTTCCTGGTTGCAAGGACCAGATATTTTATTTCCAACTTGGCAACCATCCATACCGAATTGAATAGTTGATAACTACTCTTTTTTTGGATTAGTCAACATGAACACTGTATTTAAGAAGAATATTTGAAAAACTCTGCACATGTTTATCATGTTTAGCATTAGACCAATATATATTATAATCGGTTTTATTAATGAAATAAAATAAGCAACTTTTAGGTAGGCAATTCAACCAAGGAATCTAGGGCAAAATACATGAAAAGAAACATTAGTGGGATACAATAATGGATAGGTCTCGGTATCTTGAGTATTCTAGTTTTCCATTTCAAGTATTCAAGTTTCCCATTTTGTTATGAAAAGAATTATGAGATTTCATTTTATGCTCATAGTATCCACGTTGTTAGTTCTTCACTGATGAACATATGAGTTGTGCTGGGTGTTGGTGTTACCAGTAGCTTTTCTTTACAAATATGATTTTAATTTTAATGAGTGACAGCGGCAAATTCAACCGGTGGTGTTCGTGTTATTTTTCGTGCAGTTTGCTTACATGCACAGATTAAAAATGATAAAATTTTACTGTAAATCAGTAAATGAAGTATATGATGCTACTTACTTACATGAGTAACCACAAAATTTTATGATCCAACAAATATACTCGTTCCTTAATTTTTACAAGGTTGAATCTAAAAAATAGGCCTGAGGAAAAGAAAACTGCATTCAAATAAAAAGCGAACTTCACTCTTTAGGCTTGGCTTTTGTATAAGAATTTATCACAGGAATAGGTTGGCACTTCTATATTTGCAATTCTGTAGTGCGCAAGCACAAGTTTATAGTTTAAGCTTTCAGTACTTTAAGAAAAGGTGCAAGTGAAATTTTTTATTTTATTTTTCTTAATTTATGCTTGTGCAATTTTGAAGTCCACACAGGAATAAATTGATGACTTAGTAAAAATGATGTGTCGTAGTTTTTTATTTTTATAATATGTTCTAAACAAAGCCTAAAGTTGAAATTTTCTTTTTTTAAGCTTGATCAATTTGTTTCTTATTTTCACAGATTTGATACATAAAAAGGCTTTCCTAGCATGATTGTTTTGAATAATACCTATATTCTTAATTTCGATATTTTTTTTTTTTTTTTGAAAATTAAATCTAAGTGTTATTCGTATGTTTTTGAACTTTAAATAAATTGTTTTACAAATCTTCGCTATTACTTTTCAAGTCCAGACTTTGTAGAACCCCAGCTTGATGAAAGCTAAGTCTTATTTTATTTTATTTTGCAAGACATAATATTATTATTTTTTCAACCTTAATCATAAAATTTGTCCTCCTTATAATGCAGACTAAAAACATATGATTCTGTTAATATTAACGATGGAATAATATAGGAATCCAGCTAGTGATCAACTTATACTGGACGCTTTTCTCTCTCTCTCTCTCTCTATCTCTTCTTGGTTTCTCCTATATAAGTGGCATTTCTCTACCCAAGTATCATGCAACTCATTACTTGATAATATTTGAGTGTTTAAAAGAAGTTAGAGCTTACAAGTTGTCTATTTCTTTCATCCTCTGGGAGAAAGGAAGAAAAACTTGTAGCTCTTCTTCTCGTTATATTTTAGTTCATATTTGTTTGTAAAAAATGGCAGGCCTATCATTGGATCACCCTTGGGCCTTTGCTTTTGGTATCCTGGGTAATATATAACTTATTTTGTACCGTCCAATGTATATTTCAGGTTTTGACTCGTAATATTTCTAACTATATAGCTAGTTCGTTTCATATATTATCTTTCTTTCATTTCTTTCTCAAAAGAAAACTAAAATTCATTACCTATGAGAAGAATCAATTGAGCATGCAATGGTACTTGTATATGTTCATACATGTGATTTCTCATAACTACCTTTTGAATATAAGGAAAAATAAAATGGTAAAAGCCAAAAAAATAATTCATTTCCAACACTCCACTAGCTAGCACTTGTGTAAGTGAAAAATCTTTCCATGCATCTTTTCTCATATGTTCAGGTGGAGTTATGCAGTGCCATACATTAATATATAAAGTCTAACCTATAGCTTTGTCACATATCTGTGCTTTGTTACTTTTTTTGCTTTTTCCATACCAGTTAATCATTTTTCATGAGCTTTTAAAAGTACAAAATAATTTCAGTGTATTTTTTAAAACATTTTGACTCTGATCAATTCTATTTTGTGTTTTAAACAATATACAGGTAACTTGATCTCATTCATGGTTATGCTTGCTCCCATGTAAGTTTTATCCAATATTATTTAAGCCTCCTTGTTAAAATCTACTTGCTCTACCATTACTATATACACAATCTTCATTTGTGCAGTCCGACATTTCACCGCATATACAAGAAGAAATCGACAGAAGGATTTCAATCACTTCCTTATGTTGCATCTTTATTTAGTGCCATGCTATGGATCTACTATGCATTCATTAAGACCAATGAGTACCTTCTTATCACTATTAACACATTTGGATGCATCATTCAGACCATTTACATAGTCATGTATCTCACCTACGCCCCAAAGAAAGCCAAGGTACATGCGCTACTTATGTTTCAAGTATTACAAAAAAATTCTGTAGAAACCTATAACCTATATATTAATATGAACTTTATAGGTGTACACAGCAAAAATATTCTTGCTCTTGAATGTGGGACTATTCTCCTTGATTGTTCTGTCAACCCTCCTCCTTGCCAAGGGGGAAAGTCGCCAAAAGTTACTTGGATGGATTTGTGTAGGCTTTGCCGTCAGTGTCTTTGCTGCTCCTTTGAGCATAGTAGTAAGCATATTTTCCATTTCTGATTTTTTATATTAATAAAATGAAATAAATTATGTTGATATGATTTGACATGAACCTAATTGTTCAAAAATATTGGAAATATGTAGAGGTTAGTCATCAAGACAAAGAGCGTCGAGTTCATGCCTTTTGGTTTATCATTTTTCCTCACATTGAGCGCTATCGTGTGGTTCTCTTATGGCTTCCTCATCAAAGATATCTATGTTGCGGTAATCTTTAGTATACACTTAATGTTTTGGTTTCATTTTGTTTACTAGCGTGTTGGTAATTATAATATATGGTCACTTTGAATAGATACCAAACATATTGGGATTCTCCTTTGGTGTACTTCAAATGATTCTGTACATAGTCTACAAAGACGTGAAGGTTCTTAAAGAGGAGCTTAAGTTACCAGAGAAAATGGCTGTTGCATCCAAATTAGGTGAAACTGAGGTTAAAGAAATAATAATCAAGGAAGAGAAGAATAAGGGAGTTGAGATGTGTTAATGGTGCCGTGTATTTGCTACTAAATTCATATATAATTGAATTCCATCTATGTTTATCAAGGAATTTATAGTCACACGTGCATGTGTCTAAAGTATTGATATTTGTAATGTTCTATTATAAAAAAGGCTTTGACAAGCATTCTGCCTTGTGTTATTTTCCTAATATTCAAACATAAGTTGTTAATCTATTCTGTTAATTTTGTCGGTGGAATTAAAAGTGATTTTAATAAATGTAAAATCATATTTAATTTGCATGGACTTAGTCGAAGAATTCATTAGTAAGAGTAGAATCCTTTTTTGAGGTCATATTTCTGAAAACACAAACATTTTTTCCATTCAATGGTTACACTTCTAGATTGAAATCCTAGCATAATTACAAATGATGATTCAGAAAGACAAAAGAACAAAACTGGAGTACCAGATGACCATCGAAAGAGGGGTTTGTGGTGGGGGGGGGGGGGGGGGGGGGGGGTTGGGTTGCTCGAATGGATAAAATGTTAATTATGCATTTTACATATCTTTTACCTTCAAGAGTAGTTTAGAATTTTTATAATTAAGACCATCTACAATGTATGCTGGAATATCACATTTTGTGATATTTAGTTTACATCCAATTAGCTGTGTAATGAAGTGTACAAAATTTGATAATATGGGTTTGATGGTGGATAGTTTGGAGAATCATAATTGAAACAAACGCATGGAAGTCAGACGTTTGTGCACTAAACGTCTGGTTTCCATTTGTTTGTCCAACAAACGCTCAAATAAATACGTTTAAACGGCCACCCAACAGCTACTTTCACCCCTTTGTATACTATTCACCTTCTTCATTCACAACCAACTTTTTATCATAATTCCAACCATTCTACTCCCACTTACCTCACCTCAAAATTTATTCCGACTTCAATGTTGATGCCACAACGTGAACTTTGAAGGATATTATATACAAGACGTTTCAGTTTCGATTGGCGGCCGGAACAATTACTAAGGAAAGTCGGGCTGTTACGGAAGACTATGATCTTTATTACATTCGGTATACACTCTAAACTGATCCTATTCAATCTACCAATCAAAGTGGTGAGACTTTTTGAGGGCAAAGCTACTAATTGCTACAATTGCAAGAAAATTGATCGTAAAAGAACTGTATCTTCTACCAAAGGTCATCATAGAAAAATTGATCGTCAAACAGAAACATTTGATTCTCAAATGTTCAGGTTAAAGCAAACGAATCTTAATGGATTTGAAAATGAAACGTGTTTGGCAAGATTTATTAAACAGGAAAATATTTAGAAGGACAAAAGTGAAGGCTTTTTTATTCATAAGGACAGCCCACTAAAATTTTACTCAAAAGGACAATACACTAAAAATTAATTTCGGTCGCTGCTTTCTTCTTCTCCCTCTCTCAAGTCTTTGTCGATTTCATCGTTTATCACGAAATCACGAAATCATAAGTCGTTTAAATCACAAATATAATAATACATTAGAATCGGCCGTCTCAATCGAAGACAAAAATCATG
This sequence comes from Allium sativum, assembly GCA_030737875.1. NCBI lineage: Eukaryota > Viridiplantae > Streptophyta > Magnoliopsida > Asparagales > Amaryllidaceae > Allium > Allium sativum. The sequence continues at coordinate 490,546,481 of CM060913.1, forward strand.
TAATCAAAATCACGACCATAAATCAGCCGAAACCAAAACCCTAGAAAAAAAATAGGTCGAACAACAAAAATCCATTCGAAATCACAATTGAATGGAATAAAAATATTTTTCAAACGATGGAAAGCGTATATGAAGAACACGAAATGGTCGAAACAATTTTTTCGGTTGGAAATGTTTTTTTTTTTTTTTTTTTCATTTTACCATTACTACAGTTCGTAGGTATCATTTTTCTATTTTTTTAGTTATCATTTTTCCTATTTTAACTTTAAAGCATAGCGGCAGTTTTTAGGTATCATTTTGCTATTTTTGTAGGTATCATTTTTCTTGTTTTTAACTAAAACGCTAGCAGCAGTTTTTAGGTATCAGTTTGCTATTTTTTTAGTTATCATTTTTACCGTTTTAACTGTGTTGTATGTTTTTTTTCATGAGATTTTGTTGCTGTGTTAATTTTGAAATTATATTGTTGTATCAGCTTTGAAACTAAGTCGAACTTTTTTCATTTTAATCAATAAATCTGTGATATAAATTTTTTTCCCATTATTTTATCTTTAAAACATTGCATCAGTATTTAGGTATCATTTTTCTAATTTTTTAGGTATAATTTTTTTCTGTTTTAACAGTGTTATGTGTTGTTTTGTTGTGATTTTATTGCTGTGTTAATTTTGAAACTATATTTTTGCATCAACTTCGTCAGTCAGTCCAACTTATTTCATTTTATGTTTCATTTCTATATTTTTTAGTTATCATTTTATGTTTCAGTTATATAATTTTTTTTTCATTAGTTTTTCTTCAAAACATTGCTGCAGTTTATAGGTATCATTTTGTAATTTTTTAGATATCAGTTTTACATTATTAATTGTGTTATGCTTTTTTCCATGCAATTTTATTGCTGTGTTAATTTTGAAGTTATATTGTTGCATCAACTTTTTAACTCAGTCGAATTTATTTCATTATATTCAATCAAACAGTGATGTAAACATTTTTTGCATTGGTTTTTGTTTAAAACATTGTTGGAGTTTGTAAGTATCAGTTTTCTATTTTTTCAATTATCAGTTTTCATGTTTTAATTGTGTTATGTGTTTTTCCATGTGATTTTGTTCTTGGGTTAATTTTGCAACAGTACACCGTCACAAAAATTATCACATAAAAAAAAAAACGTATATGAACATAACACATAAATTACAGTAAAAATGATAACTTAAAAAATATAAAAATGATACATTCAAACTGTTATGATGTATAACATAACACATAAACTGCAGTAAAAATGATACCATAAAAATATAAAAATGATACGTTAAAACTGCTGTGATGTTTAACATAACACATAAATTACAGTAAAAATGATAACTTAAAAAATATAAAAATGATACCTTCAAACTGCAGTAATGTGTAACATAACAAAGAAATTACATTAAAAATGATACCTTAAAAAATATAAAAATGATACCTTAAAACTGCTGTGATGTTTAACACAACACATAAACTGCAGTAAAAATGATACCTAGAAAAATAGAAAAATGATAACTAAAAATTGCTGTTATGTTTTAAAGTTAAAATAGGAAAAATGATACCTAAAAAAATAGAAAAATGATACCTACGAACTGTTATACTAGTAACGAAAAAAAAAAAACATTTCCAATTACGAAAAAATTATTTCAACAATTTCGACTTCTTCAACTGCGTTTTCCATCGTTAGAAAAATATTACTATTCAATTCAATTGTGATTTCCAATGGATTTATGTTGTTCGACAATTTTTTTTCTAGGGTTTCTGTTTCTCGTGATTTTTATTTCGAATGCTCTCCTTATCGATTTTGATTTCGTGATGTTTGAATTCGATTTCGAATTTCGATTCTTTTATATTCTGAAATTCGTGATTTCGCAATTTATGATTTCGTTATTTTTTGATTTTTTGATTATTGATGAATTCGACTTACGCGCGAGAGGAGAGAAGAAGAAAGCAACGGCCGATTTTTATTTTTAGTGTATTGTCCTTTAGGATAAAATATTAGGCGGCTGTTCTTATGGATAAATTTTAGTGGGCTTTTGTTCTTATCGTTAAATTACCCATTATTAAATACCCAAATTTCTTATTTATTTTCACAGTTTTCTAATTATTTTGTTGTTTATTATTTCCAGAGAATGACAAAAAAAAGTTGTTTAAACCAATCTGCAAACTAGATAATAAACAAGCACCACATTTTTATCAGTCCATGCACATTTATGACATGTGATGGCTAAGCATGTTAACATTTCAAAAAAAGTCAAAGACCTTCAATCGAACAAATATCGCGGTAAATCTTCTAGAGTTGGATAAAGCTTTAGTTCTACGGAATCGTTAAGGAAGCTATGATTTGGGTTCAGAAGAGGATCTAACCCCTAATCTTGCTTAAGATCATTTGTCAGGCCATAAGGTTCCAAAGTAGTAAAAAAGAAGCAGGCAACTGAAGCAGATCATACAGAAATTAGAATCTTCCACTTGAATCTGAAGATGGGTATAACCATTTGCAATGGAAACTCAAGTAATTCAACATCAAGAAAGATTGTTAAGAATGGATCAACTTCTCACTGGAAACTGATAGAGAGATGAAGGTTTAGTTATGTTCATTATACATTGCACATGTTCGAAGAACAACGAGAGTATGTAAAGCTTCAAAATAGGTTTTAACGACTCTTTAATGGCCTCCGATTTTTGATTCTCCAAGAATTCTCACTTTTTCTCTTCTTAATCTCCCTCGCGTTCGGTCTATTATTGTTCTTCTGTTCCTCGGTCGGCACTTTTTTGGCTTTGTGTTCGAGGATTTTCGTGGGTGACGAATCTCCCTAATTTTGGGTTTTTAGGGTTTGCTTATGCTTCCCGATAAAGCCGATTTTGTGGTTCAAGGGTCTTTTATTAGACCAAGACCGGATCTTGGGTGTATCAAAGCAGTTCTTTCTTCGGTATGTACTGGACCAGTTTTTGTTGAGGAGGACGGCGCCTCGACGATTGTGATTCGGGTGGCGACGTTAGCTAATTCTTGGCTTTGAACCATCATCGCTTTTTGGTGATATCTGACGCCTTTATGAAGCTATCACCCCCTTACTCTGGGGCCCTTGTTACGCCGGAATTGTTTCCCTTACGGGAGGGTAGCAGTCCTCCTCAACTCTCCATACTGAGGTCTGGTGCAGCGAATGCATTGCTATCTAGCAAACGGGATTTCACCACCCCGTTTGTGCCGATCTTATCTTTTGTTGACCATGGTGGTAATGCTATTGTGACTCTTACGATGGAGATTTTGGTTGGAACGGTTTGTTGTGGTGTTTCTGTTTTGGAGGGTTTAAGCGATTTTTCCTATGGCTTAGATGCTGGTGCGTGGGAAGTAATGCCCCATACTCAACGCCCACTAAGGTGGTTACATGATAGCACCTTTTGCGTGTCGCTTCGGCCTCAGCAGGGACATGGAGAATGACCTTTGGTTCGCTCTCGACATCAATGTCATCCAAGGCATTCGAAGAGAGCAGCAAAGGTTGCTTCACCCTGTCTTCCCGCTGTTAGTTTAAAGAGGCGTGCTTATATCTGCTCTTCGAAGGCTGTGTGTGCTTATGCTCTGTCCCCTGTCATTGTACTCAACATTTTTTATGCTTTAATAGTTCTATTTTGTTAGGTTTCAAGGGACAAGCCCTGTTGTGTGCCAATGCGTAAGGATATGTTTCCATTTTCTGTCCCTCCTCATAGTTAGCTACGTGGTAGCGCAATTAGGAGCTGGCATAAATCATGCTTATTGGTTGCGGTAGTCATTAAAGCTCCGCTCGGTTGGTCGTCTTTCCGTTTGCGGCTAGAGTTCCAGGCTCTTGGCGTGCATCGGAGTTTGGCTTTGTGGGGTTCAAAGGGTAAGTGGTTTTTGGTTCTAGAATTTTTTTAGTTGGTGCTCATCTCCATCGGTAGTTTCTTTTCATTATAATGTTTATTATACTGCAGGAGGGAATGTCTTTATTTATTTTTTCCCATTATTTGGTTTCGTTGATACAGTTGTACCTGTTTCGGGGATTTTTGTCCCCTAGGCAGTCGCCTTGGCTTTTGCTAAAACCACGATGTGTATTGTTCAGGCTTGTGCCTTGATACCTTCGTCTCTTTGTATGTTTTTGGTATCCTCTTTGTAGCTTGGTTTGGCTTCTTGGGTTTATTTGTTGGTTTTACCTCGGTGGGTGTTTTGCGTTCTTGTTTTGGAACTCATTTGGTGTCGGCATTGTTTGTTTTATAGTTGCGCTTGTTGGGTTGGATATGTCCCTTGCTTTTGGGTCTTGGTTTTGTGGAATTATCACAATGAAACGTTACGTGTCTCGCTCGTGATAAATTCAGCTCCTTTTAGGACCTTTAGTGGTTGGGGGCTCTATTGGCGATAACTCGGTTAGTCTCATCTTTGGTAGGGTGGCCGTCTAGTCAAGACTGTATATGTAACACCCTGCATTTTTAACTTAAGATAATAAAATAAGAATAACTTATTATATATTCAAAATTAAGTAAAACGGACTGCGTAGTTGCGTCCGTCTCGAAATTCTGGTCAAAATAGACACCTGGTTTGCGTAAATCGGACATCGTATGAAGAAATTATGAGCGTTAGAAGTTTGTATACATATTAGGAGCTTATATGTAAATATATATTAAATAAATATATCCAGAAAATTCGAAAATCAGTTCAAAAATCAAAATTCACGAGTGGGAAAATTTGGAGGGAAATTAGACCGTTAGGGGTCGACCTAGGGGTCGACCCACCCGCAGATCTGGAACATTCGTTTCTGACGTGGTCGGTTCTGATGTTTTAGATTTAAATCTAAGGGCCCTGGCTTCTCTGATACACCTATAAATAAGACCTTAGAGCTAACCCTAAGCCTCATATTTCCGAGGCTACGTTGAGGCTCTGATGTTTTCCATCTTCCTCACCTAATCTTTTCAGAAAATTTAGGTTATTAGTTTAGGTAAAATTCTGAATCTAAATATGGAGGAGAGGAACATATGCTTGTAAATGGAAGTTCAGATCTCTTAATGAAGTGAGGTAATTCCTAGATCTGGTGTATTTTTAATTCTCTTCTCTTTCTTCTTTTTCTTTCTTTCTTTTAGTAAAAAGTTATGAACCCATGGTTGTTAGGTTCTGAATCAAATTAGGGGAAAAACCATGGAACGATAGATTCGGACCAGATCCAGGATTTGGAAAGCTTATGAGGTTAGTGGGTTTAAGCTATAGCCTTTAGATAATAATATGTTATCGTTTAGCATTCCCCTTTTTATTAATTGTGAAATTTCTAGATTAATTATAAATTATTGTTATAACAAGTTGAGATGTTAATATGAATAATTTATACGTTTAATCAGTTAAAGTGCTGGAATGATTACATGTTGAATAAACTTGTTAGAATATGGGCAATGACTACTGTTGTTATAATTATATGACTCACTTGTGGAATATTATTGAGTAAGCGACATGTTTAACTTGTTGGATTTGAATATGTAATAACCCGTATTTTTATAACAGGTAATAACCATAAATCAAGGCAGAATTAATTTTTAAAATAAGAATCAAGGGAAATGGGTTACGCCATTGCGTTCGTCTCGAAATTCTACTTGGAAACGATCCGAGTTTTCAAAAATCGGAGTCCGTATGACCAAGTTATGACCTTTCGAAGTTTTCAGAAGTTTTCAAGTTCAAGACAGCTCAGAATTCGAATTCAAATTTCGAAATTCAAACCTCAGAATGGACTGGGCGGGAAATTTCCTGCCCAGGACCAGGTCGACCTGGGGGTCGACAATGTAGTCGACCTGCCCAGGACCAAGTCGACCATAGTGTCGACCTGGGGGTCGACCTGGTGGCTGAGCCCACCTTTGAAGCTGGATTCACTTTGATGTTTCTGGCCTCGTTTCTGTCTACATTCGTTGACCTGACCCTATATAAACAACCCCTAACACTAGTCTCTCTATACAAAATTCTCTCTGACCTTATGCTTCTCTAATTCTAGTTGAAAAGTTAGAGAAAGGGACTACTTCTTCTACATCGAAACCACGTTAAGAGAATTGCTGATTTGGGGATTTCTGTTAGGACTTGACTAAGTATATAAAGATTCAACATCGACTCTCTTTTTCTAATTCTTGAACCACGATCTGTAAGCCCCAGTTACTTTCAGATTTAAACTGTAAATGTAATATGAATATGTTGTAAATTGAAATTGGACCTGTGTATGATGACTGTTTTACATCCATTTTTGTTCATCTTGGATCTTGACTTTTGAGTGTATTACTATGACATTGATTTGGGGCCTATTCATGTTGTAAATCAAAAAGAAAAACCCCTCATATTATCATGTTGAATCTGCTATTAGTCACAAGTTTATGACTATCACCTTATGTCAACCGTTGCCATGACTATCACCTTATGTCACTGTTATCTTGACTAGTACCTTATTTTGCTAGATTTGTAATCTTTATGTTTGAGGCCGATATTCCATATGCCAGTATTGTTATAATCATTTATCTCAAGTCATACCACACTATGCTAGTAATCACTTTTGCCACCTTATACCCGTCCCTTTTTATGTTATTCCCTAATTAGATTTATTTGTATCAATTCGAGTTTATGTGCGATGGGAATATGATTTGGGTAGATTAGGCAAAACATGAATTGGCTTTGAACATGAACGTTATTATAACTTGAACCTGGATATGGACATGAACTTGACACGATTTGACATGAAACATGACCTGAAAACTTGACATGAATTTAGATTCGAAACTTGAATCTGGGCATGACACTTAGATAAACTTGAAAATGGCCAACTCGAGGTTGGGTTGAGTTTGCAGTGTAAATCTGCCCCGAACCGCCCGGCGAATCCAGTGACTGCAAACAATAGGATCCAATGTGGGTAGTTGGTCATATCGCACGCAAAACCCGAGGTTAGACTATGTTGTGGTGTAAATCTGCCCGGAACCGCCCGGCAAATCCAGTGACCACAACAATTAGTCTAATGTGAGAGGTTGGGGTGCATCAATGAATTAATGCCACATGATAGGGTTAAGTCATGAACCACTTGAATATAGTTAACCAACTTGACACGATGATTTGATAGGGTTAAGTCATGAACCGCTTGAACACACTTAACAAACTTGATACATGATTTGGATAGGGTGAAGTCACGAATTTGAATGACAACACTTAACCCATTAGAAACCCTAGTTACGCGGTCCTTTTCAGCAGTAACCCACTTAGATGTATCACGATACCCTGGGACTAGGCAGGGTGGGGCACGATTACTGGGCTGATTGTAAGAGACCGGAACGCCGGCTGAGTAGGTGCGCCATTGTAGGTTCAGGCAGACTATGGTCATGCACGTAGTCCGGAGTTGAAAAAGCAGGCATTGGGCACCCGTAGGTTTACACTGTGCGTGCTTGATTCGTGTCGGTAGTTGGCACCATAGGGCTTGATACACCCTATGGTGGACCTAGAACAGGTAACTACATTTCAGGATAGGGTCGTATGACACAGACACATGACGAGCTAGAACTTGTAGGGAGCCGATCGATTAGTAGATCGTAACGTAGGACCCCGTAATGGGTCACTTCATGATACTGGGCCAAGGGGTCATTTCATGATTAATACTTGACATGTGTTAGAACACCAGTACAGATGGTGCAGCGAACCTTGAATATGCGATGCTAGACTTGACTTATCTTGTTGTCATAATTATCATACCAGTCCTGTTATCATCCTTATGTTTAATTCCAATTTTCGCATGTCATGTTACCTTTACTCGTTTTTATACTGGAAGTCACTAGGGCTTACCAGTCTTATGACCGACCCTTTTTCTTTCGCCTCTTTTTCTTTCGTTTTACCCCAGGTTATCAGGGAGGAAACACTAGCTCTTAGCTTGGATTTAGCTTGCTTTTTGACAGCTCATGTACGGTTTGTCTTGAGCTATGCTATGGCTGCTTCTGGTATTTATGGGGAATAATTTACTTTTGTTTTCTTAAGTTTATGCTTCTTTATTTGGAACTTGATGTAATGGAATAATTTGTACCTTGGATATATGGGGTTTTGACTCTTTTCTTGAAAGTAATAAAAATTTGGTTTTTAATTTCTACCGCTGCTTTATTTATGTTCTGCCTTGTGATATTCTCTGTGTATGTTTACCTGTAACACCCCGTGTATTCTATAACTGTGAAATTAACAAATTAAAGTATAATTAATTTGAAATCAAAGAACTAAGGGAAACGGGATACGCCATTGCGTTCGTCTCAGAAAAATACGCGAAATAGAGTCCGAGTTTTCGAAAAACGGAGTCCGTATGAAGAAGATATAGCCTCTGGAAGTTTCTGAATTAAGTTTAAAATTCGAACAGCTCAGAAAAGAAGTTTGAAATTAAAAATCGGGCCCAATTGGCCAGGGCGGGAAAATTCCCGCCTAAGACACCCAGGTCGACTGGGCTGTCGACCTGGTCTAACCAGGTCGACAGGGCTGTCGACAGGGCTGTCGACCTGGTCCAGACCCAGGTCGAACCCAGTCCACCCTGGCTGGCCTATTCTATGTTGGTCGATTTTCTGTGGTCTGCTTTGTCATTAGGGCTAGGTGGCAGGCTCTAATTGGTCTCTCTTTCGAATGAATGGCTACGATCAATCCAAGCAACATCAATGGTCCTAATCAGTTCCTAACCTCTATAAAAAGGACCCTAGACTCTACCTAGGTTTCTTGTACAATTCTCTAGCCTCCATTGCTCTCTTCTTCTAATAAAAAATAAAAAAATGGCGTCTCTGCTCTGCTGGAATTAAAACTAGAAGATAATCAACATCAGCCTAAGCAACTCAATACAAACTAGAGATTAAAGTTTCTACAAAGATTCGACAACAAGTTCTTTCTTTAATCCAATCAAGGCAAGTACAGTTATTCTCCGCTATAAACGTTAATTGTAATTTTGATATGCATTTAAATCTGAGTTTGAGGTTGTATTCTCTTCTGTTAGATCTGTTTTCTGTGACTGTTCTATATTCCTTTCTTCTTTTCTGTTTCTATAGCCAGGCTACCACGAGCCTGTGCCTAATCTCATAAGAGATGAACGTATGAACGCAAGTTTTGGGATGAATGATGAGAAATTTGACAAAACCAAATTGAATGTATGACTTTAGGTCTGAGGCATAAAATATATTGGACATATGACTTGGGATTGGATGCATAAATTTGACTATGAACATATAATTTATGCATGTTGTATGCATAGTTATGTTGTAATTTAGACCTGTAATTAATTAGAAAAAAATAGCATATGTTATAAACTAGTTTTAGACCTATGCATATTTTGTGATAAAAGAAGAAGAGGAACCACTGTAAAGATTGCATATGATTTGAGACTTTGGACAAAATGCATATAAAAAGGCAAGATCTGATTTTTAGAAGATATGGTTTAAAGATTTATATTATTGGGGATAGTTTGCATAATAATTCATGACATGAAAAAAAGGAAGATATGGAAACTTAAGATTTACATTAATTAGGATATCTAGTATTGTAATTACGCCTAAATAGGGATTTTTGGATATATGGCATGCATTGGAATTAATGGTTATATTTGGTATAATTTATATGTGAATCTGCTGTAAAATGCTAGTTTAACAAAAATTGGAACATATGTTATAGGGTAAATTATGTCCATATTCTGCGCTATGTAAATGTATGTAAACATGGAAGTATATGATCATATTGTGAATCATGACATTATTTAGGCATATGAACTTAGGCCTAATTTATGTTTAGGCAAGGCATGTAAATAGAAACTTTAGAAATATTAAATTTGCTAAATCTGCCAAGTTGCCTAAACTGCTAGTTTTGTTATATTGCCTAGACTGCTAATTAGATTGAAATGCCTAATCTGTTAAATTTGTCGGTTGAAATGCCTAACCTGTTATATGCCAAAATCTGCTAAGTTGCTAAATCTGTTAAATCCGTTAAGTCATATAAAATCTGTTATCTGCTATGTTGATATAATCATCCTGTTATTGATATAATCTGAATTGGCATATTTATTGGGCGTGCGCATAAACGGTAAATTATTAATTAATTGGCCGCAAAGATAAACATGGCTAACTCGAGGTTAGAATGAGTTTGCGGCGTAAATCTGCCCGGAACCGCCCGGCACATCCAGTGGCCGCAAACAATAGGTTCTAATGTGAGAAGTTAGTCATAACATGCGTAAGACACGAGGTTAGGTCTGGCTTGTGGCAGAAGTCTGCCCGGAACCGCCCGGCATATCCAGCAGCCACAAGCTACCGACCTAATGTGAGAGGTCTGTGCATTAATAATTAATTAATGCAAAATCTAAGATAAGAATGACGTCTAAAACGTATTGGGGAAAATAGGGTTAAACCAAAGGGATTAATAGATGTAGTAAAACCCGTCCATGAATCTGTAGGCCCAATACAAAGTTAGACAAATCTGAAAAATCTGTACATCTGACCTGTTAGTCTGGAAACTTGTTAACTTAATTTGTGAATTAGTAAACCTGAATTCTGTATGTCTGAACTTGTAAACAAGTTAATCTGAAATCTGTTAGTCTGGGGACACAAGGTTAGGAGGGGAATTACTTGTGTCATCTGTTGTTTGGGACCCATATTAGTTAGTAACCCTTTCTGGTATCAAAACTTTGACCCAACAGTAAGTAGGGTCCGGGCACGCTTACTGAACTAATTATAAGTGGTTCATTCTGATAATGGCGAGGGGTGTTGATGGTGCGTTCCAACCGGGTCATGTGCGTGCATGGATCCCGGTCTGCCTCTGAGGATGTAAGACGCCGTGACATCTGTAAATAGGTCTGTGCCAACTGGTTGTCACTTTAGGGAATGATACACCCTACTGTGGGGCCGACACAGGATATTTATGTATTAGGGAGCCGATCGCTTGGGGTAGGGTTTTAGGGTACGCTTAGTTCTGTCTGTTTCTGTTGGTACCGTCTGTTTCTGTTGGGTGGTAACACCTGTCTGTTTCTGTGTGGTACCGTCTGTTCGGGTGGTAAAGGCCCATTACTAGTGTACACCTAATTCCACATTCTGTCTCCATAGGGATAAATCTGTTTCTGCTTCTGTCTGTTTTCTGATCGGGTAGTAAAGGCCCATTATTAGTATTCTGTTTCGGTTAAAGTATTCTGTACCCGTTCCTGCTTCAATTTAGACATTAGGGTGACCCCTAATTCTGTTATACTAGTATTAGTGCAGAGAAGTGTAAAACAATAGTTTATATCATTCTGTTTTTCTGTTATATCTGCTACACCTGTTATAGTCATCTCACATCCAGTTTTATGTTCATATCATATTATTATTATCTGTTCATATGCTGAAAGTCACTGGACTTGCCAGACTTTTTGTCTGACCCTTGCTGTTTCGCCTCCTTTCTTCCGTTTCCCCCCCCCCCAAGGTTATCCAAGGAGGGAAATACTTTAGCTTGATCCGGATTTCTCTTTGCTTGAAGTGCTTAAAGTATGGCTTGGCTCTGTATAGCTTCCATTCCATGGGGATTATGATTTTAAACTATGCATTTTGAAGGCTTTTGTACAAGACTGATATTTTGTACTTGAATTCTGAAATTGAAAAGATGTAACCATATTAATTTTCTGTTTCCGCTGTAATAAAGTTAAAAAATTTCAAGTACTGTTTTATCTGTCTTGTAAGTTTCTGTTCTGTTTACTAAAATGCTCCACCAAAGTTAAGGCATTCCCTTTGTGAGTGACCTTAACGGAGGTGGGGAGTTACACTTGGTATCAGAGCGAGGTTACCAGATTTGATAAAAAGTTTTGAAAACTATTTTCAAAAAGGATTTAAAAAGGAAGTATTTTCAAAAGTAAAGCTTATTTTGAAAAACATAGTCCCCTAAGCCATATATCTATTTTTTGATCCTCTGCTTGAATCCTTGTTTCCTTCTTTCTTGAGTCTCTGGGGCTCCCGGTTTTCTGGGAGGTAACCTCATCGAAGGGCAAAGTAGTGCCCGACTTCCATCGATAGCTGTAGTAGTTTCACCTACGGCTAGTTTTCTTTAGAGCTTTGAAGGATTTTTCCGGGCGATGGAGGCAGCTTTCGAGGGATTGGTCAACATGTTACACAAGGATAGTAAAGATGAGAATGATGAGGTTTGGCTAAGGAGCACAACCCAAAAGGTGAGAAACTCATATAGACTTAGTTCACAATAGAGGCAAAAAGGAAACACAAAAGAAGGATGAGAAGCCTGAAGATAAGAAGGGGAAAAAGTGCTTTACTTGTGGGAGCTCAACTCATCTGAACAAGGATTGCAGAAAAAGGAAGGGCGCTTGCTTCAACTGTGGGGAGATGGGACACTTCACTAGGGACTGCCCGAAGAGACGAGGACAAGGAGGGCAGGCGAACACTCTTGAGGCTAGTGGCTAGGATAGAAATAGGAAAATTTTTATATTAGGTTTAATTTCTTTATCTGATTGTGACTTTTTTCTGATTTTGGTATTTTGATTTTGTAATCGATACTCTGCACTTTAATGCTAGTATTATTTCTGAATTCCGCTATAGACTCAGACCCATAGGGGTTATGGATCATCTGTTTGAGACTGGGGTTTGAGGGATATCTGTGTTAGGCGTCAAGTATGACGCATACATTCTGAGTTTTCGTGGGGTATCAATTGGATGTTGGTTTCGGTCTTTGGGGCCGATACTTAGGACCCATGCCTAATGGGAACCAAATTTTCGTTCTATTTGTACTCGCTTCCATCATTCGACTGTATCCTATCGATCGAATATTTGAACTTTAGGTAGAAACTAATGGGTGTAAACATGTGTTTGAGACATGTTATGTTTGATGGTTGCAAGTGGATGCAAGTGGTTGCTAGTGGTTGCTCGTGGATGCATATACACACACTAGGCACTAGATCGGCTCGAAAGCACTCTCATACTGCATATGGATGTGTGAGCATTTTTAATTTTTATGGATGCAAAATGGTTGAATCAGCATATGGATGTTGCATATGAATGAGCAGTTGTGCACTCATATAGAAATGATATGTCTCAAATAGGAAAATTTGCATACATATTGGACTCATGGCACTAACATGATTTGCATTAAGGAGGTCGACTGAATCAGTGGGCCGCCTGATTTTGCATTAGATACGGACATGAACACACACTGTGCATTTAAACATGAAAGCATTAGAAGTCTATAAGGACAATGGATGCCTGTGGTTGATGATTGAGTAGATGGATGATTGGATGGTAGGACACATTCTTCTTAACTTGAAGATTTCGGGGACGAAATCCTTTTAAGTGGGGGAGAATGTAACACCCCGTGTATTCTATAACTGTGAAATTAACAAATTAAAGTATAATTAATTTGAAATCAAAGAACTAAGGGAAACGGGATACGCCATTGCGTTCGTCTCGGAAAAATACGCGAAATAGAGTCCGAGTTTTCGAAAAACGGAGTCTGTATGAAGAAGATATAGCCTCTGGAAGTTTCTGAATTAAGTTTAAAATTCGAACAGCTCAGAAAAGAAGTTTGAAATTAAAAATCGGGCCCAATTGGCCAGGGCGGGAAAATTCCCGCCTAAGACACCCAGGTCGACTGGGCTGTCGACCTGGTCTAACCAGGTCGACAGGGCTGTCGACAGGGCTGTCGACAGGGCTGTCGACCTGGTCCAGACCCGGGTCGAACCCAGTCCACCCTGGCTGGCCTATTCTATGTTGGTCGATTTTCTGTGGTCTGCTTTGTCATTAGGGCTAGGTGGCAGGCTCTAATTGGTCTCTCTTTCGAATGAATGGCTACGATCAATCCAAGCAACATCAATGGTCCTAATCAGTTCCTAACCTCTATAAAAAGGACCCTAGACTCTACCTAGGTTTCTTGTACAATTCTCTAGCCTCCATTGCTCTCTTCTTCTAATAAAAAATAAAAAAATGGCGTCTCTGCTCTGCTGGAATTAAAACTAGAAGATAATCAACATCAGCCTAAGCAACTCAATTCAAACTAGAGATTAAAGTTTCTGCAAAGATTCGACAACAAGTTCTTTCTTTAATCCAATCAAGGCAAGTACAGTTATTCTCCGCTATAAACGTTAATTGTAATTTTGATATGCATTTAAATCTGAGTTTGAGGTTGTATTCTCTTCTGTTAGATCTGTTTTCTGTGACTGTTCTATATTCCTTTCTTCTTTTCTGTTTCTATAGCCAGGCTACCACGAGCCTGTGCCTAATCTCATAAGAGATGAACGTATGAACGCAAGTTTTGGGATGAATGATGAGAAATTTGACAAAACCAAATTGAATGTATGACTTTAGGTCTGAGGCATAAAATATATTGGACATATGACTTGGGATTGGATGCATAAATTTGACTATGAACATATAATTTATGCATGTTGTATGCATAGTTATGTTGTAATTTAGACCTGTAATTAATTAGAAAAAAATAGCATATGTTATAAACTAGTTTTAGACCTATGCATATTTTGTGATAAAAGAAGAAGAGGAACCGCTGTAAAGATTGCATATGATTTGAGACTTTGGACAAAATGCATATAAAAAGGCAAGATCTGATTTTTAGAAGATATGGTTTAAAGATTTATATTATTGGGGATAGTTTGCATAATAATTCATGACATGAAAAGAAGGAAGATATGGAAACTTAAGATTTACATTAATTAGGATATCTAGTATTGTAATTACGCCTAAATAGGGATTTTTGGATATATGGCATGCATTGGAATTAATGGTTATATTTGGTATAATTTATATGTGAATCTGATGTAAAATGCTAGTTTAACAAAAATTGGAACATATGTTATAGGGTAAATTATGTCCATATTCTGCGCTATGTAAATGTATGTAAACATGGAAGTATATGATCATATTGTGAATCATGACATTATTTAGGCATATGAACTTAGGCCTAATTTATGTTTAGGCAAGGCATGTAAATAGAACCTTTAGAAATATTAAATTTGCTAAATCTGCTAATTTGCCAAGTTGCCTAAACTGCTAGTTTTGTTATATTGCCTAGACTGCTAATTAGATTGAAATGCCTAATCTGTTAAATTTGTCGGTTGAAATGCCTAACCTGTTATATGCCAAAATCTGCTAAGTTGCTAAATCTGTTAAATCCGTTAAGTCATATAAAATCTGTTATCTGCTATGTTGATATAATCATCCTGTTATTGATATAATCTGAATTGGCATATTTATTGGGCGTGCGCATAAACGGTAAATTATTAATTAATTGGCCGCAAAGATAAACATGGCTAACTCGAGGTTAGAATGAGTTTGTGGCGTAAATCTGCCCGGAACCGCCCGGCACATCCAGTGGCCGCAAACAATAGGTTCTAATGTGAGAAGTTAGTCATAACATGCGTAAGACACGAGGTTAGGTCTGGCTTGTGGCAGAAGTCTGCCCTGAACCGCCCAGCATATCCAGCAGCCACAAGCTACCGACCTAATGTGAGAGGTCTGTGCATTAATAATTAATTAATGCAAAATCTAAGATAAGAATGACGTCTAAAACGTATTGGGGAAAATAGGGTTAAACCAAAGGGATTAATAGATGTAGTAAAACCCGTCCATGAATCTGTAGGCCCAATACAAAGTTAGACAAATCTGAAAAATCTGTACATCTGACCTGTTAGTCTGGAAACTTGTTAACTTAATTTGTGAATTAGTAAACCTGAATTCTGTATGTCTGAACTTGTAAACAAGTTAATCTGAAATTTGTTAGTCTGGGGACACAAGGTTAGGAGGGGAATTACTTGTGTCATCTGTTGTTTGGGACCCATATTAGTCAGTAACCCTTTCTGGTATCAAAACTTTGACCCAACAGTAAGTAGGGTCCGGGCACGCTTACTGAACTAATTATAAGTGGTTCATTCTGATAATGGCGAGGGGTGTTGATGGTGCGTTCCAACCGGATCATGTGCGTGCATGGATCCCGGTCTGCCTCTGAGGATGTAAGACGTCGTGACATCTGTAAATAGGTCTGTGCCAACTGGTTGTCACTTTAGGGAATGATACACCCTACTGTGGGGCCGACACAGGATATTTATGTATTAGGGAGCCGATCGCTTGGGGTAGGGTTTTAGGGTACGCTTAGTTCTGTCTGTTTCTGTTGGTACCGTCTGTTTCTGTTGGGTGGTAACACCTGTCTGTTTCTGTGTGGTACCGTCTGTTCGGGTGGTAAAGGCCCATTACTAGTGTACACCTAATTCCACATTCTGTCTCCATAGGGATAAATCTGTTTCTGCTTCTGTCTGTTTTCTGATCGGGTAGTAAAGGCCCATTATTAGTATTCTGTTTCGGTTAAAGTATTCTGTACCCGTTCCTGCTTCAATTTAGACATTAGGGTGACCCCTAATTCTGTTATACTAGTATTAGTGCAGAGAAGTGTAAAACAATAGTTTATATCATTCTGTTTTTCTGTTATATCTGCTACACCTGTTATAGTCATCTCACATCCAGTTTTATGTTCATATCATATTATTATTATCTGTTCATATGCTGAAAGTCACTGGACTTGCCAGACTTTTTGTCTGACCCTTGTTGTTTCGCCTCCTTTCTTCCGTTTCCCCCCCAGGTTATCCAAGGAGGGAAATACTTTAGCTTGATCCGGATTTCTCTTTGCTTGAAGTGCTTAAAGTATGGCTTGGCTCTGTATAGCTTCCGTTCCATGGGGATTATGATTTTAAACTATGCATTTTGAAGGCTTTTGTACAAGACTGATATTTTGTACTTGAATTCTGAAATTGAAAAGATGTAACCATATTAATTTTCTGTTTCCGCTGTAATAAAGTTAAAATTTTTCAAGTACTGTTTTATCTGTCTTGTAAGTTTCTGTTCTGTTTACTAAAATGCTCCACCAAAGTTAAGGCATTCCCTTTGTGAGTGACCTTAACGGAGGTGGGGTGTTACATTACCTTGATAATACTCCACCAAAACTAGTGCATTCCCTTTGTGAGTGACCCTAGGGAGGTGGGGTGTAACACTTGGTATCAGAGAAGAAGGTTACCAGGCTGGGCAGAGGTTTTAAAAACCTTCTGAAACTATTTTTAAAACCATTTATAAAGAAGCATTTTTCAAGAAAAGTTTTATGTTTAAAAAGGCTATTCCCCAAAAGCCATCAGCACTTTCCTTTGTTTCTTCGTTTGAATCATTTTCTTTTCGTTTTTCAGCATGTTTGATCTTAACCTTCCTGAGGGAATACCCGTACCTGGATGGTTCCGAAGGTACTTAGAAGCTAGGGCCAACGGCGCGGGCCCGGCAGACATCCCTCCTCGTCCTCCCCCAGTAGCCGTGGTTCCTCCCCCTCCTGGTACCGCCTTTGCCAAAATATGCAAAGACTTTAAAGCAATGGGCGGCAGGAACTTCATTGGAACTGAAACCTTTGTTGAGGTACGAAACTGGCTGAAGGAGACTGAAGACTTGTTTATTATCTTTGATGTGGAGGACCATAGGAAAGTTCAGTTGGCAGCATGGTTGTTGAAAGAGGAAGCTGCATTTTGGTGGGAAGTCACCAACGCTACCAGGTCAGTTGAGACTTGGGCAGACTTTAGAGAGAGGTTTGGGCTTAAATTCTTATCGTCGGCAGAAGAGAACCTTCAGATGGAGAGGTTCCTAGCACTCAAGCAAGGGTACATGTCTGTTAGGGAGTACGTGAATAAGTTTAATCATCTTGCTCAGTTCGGTTTGGATTTGGTCAACACAGCCCAGAAAAAGGCTGTACGCTTTGCTCGAGGATTGAACGAGCCCCTACACAGTTTGGCCATAACTCATATACCCATGGGGGCGACCTTTGAAAGCTTGGTGGATATGGCTCTACTTCATGAGGAAGACAAGAATAGCAAGAAGGAGGTTAAGCCTAATGAGACTCAGAATAAGAAAGTTGACTTCAAGAATGGGGGCAACAAGAATAACAAGAGCAACAACAAACCACGTGAGACGAGGAAGTGCAACTTCTGTGGTATTACTGGACCTCTAGCTAAAGAATGTAGAAAGAAGAAGAGGAAGTTAGGTGAATGCTTTGTGGAGATACTGGACACATCAACAAGGATTGCCCTAAGAAGCAAGGACAGGGGCAAGGGCAGTGACCCAGCGAGCAGGACCTTCTGGAGGGCAGTTGCATACTCTCAGCACCACTCCAGCTCTTGACTGAGGTAGTAATATTTCCATAGAAAGCCTTGTTTACATTTCTGACTTTCCTGTTCGAACCTTATTTGACTCTGGCGCATCGCATACTTTTATTTCTTCTGATATTGTTGAAAATCAGCACCTAAGTACTAGTCTGGTTGAGGATCCCATTATAGTTTCAAATCCAATTGGGGGCTCTGCCCATTTATCTATGATGTGTGTGGATTTGAGGATCTCTATCTTAAGCGTAGAATTCACGTGTAATGCTTATGTACTCGGATTTATGGTGTAACACCCCACGCCCGCTATGGTCACTCTCTAAGGGAATGCCATAGCTTCGGTGGAGTATTTTAGTGAATATAGAACAGAAAAATTACAACAAGACAGATATAAATAGTACTTGAAATTTAAAACATCATCTCATAACAGCGGAAATAAACATGTCTGGTTACATCATAAAACCACAATAAAAGTCAAGTACAATATCCATCAAAATAAAGAGGTACATAATCCCACTCTCTCATACAATAGCCAGGACAAAAGAAAAGATAACTGGGTAACTGGAGCTTTACATCTATCCAAGCTCCTAAAGACTGGAACAGCAATCCGATCAAGCTCCACTACTGCTAGGATCCACCGTAGGACCTGAGGGTTGGGAAAAAGATAAAAACAACGGGGTCAGACATAAGTCTGAGCGAGTCCTATAACTTTAACAATACAATCATTAAAGTAACCAGAGAAGACATAAACTTGACCTACGGTAATGTCTGGGGATGAATGGCTACACTAAGCAGCTTGGTAGACTTAGGATAAACTAAGATAACTGTAAAGACGCATCTACCCAC
The DNA here is from genome assembly GCA_030737875.1 of Allium sativum. Lineage (NCBI taxonomy): Eukaryota > Viridiplantae > Streptophyta > Magnoliopsida > Asparagales > Amaryllidaceae > Allium > Allium sativum. The sequence goes on from CM060913.1 coordinate 490,565,458, forward strand.
CCAAGGATAATTATTAACTGCACCACACCAGTCATTCCTACTTAAAGGTTGATCCCACCCAAGGACTTAGAAAATTTACCCAGTAGTTTCGCGTACCCCTAGCTCACTACATAGGTGCCGTCAGCCCCTACCTCCACTAGGTGTACCCACTACTCCCAAGCGATCGGCTCCCTACCGTAGATACCCGCGCTGGTCCCACAATGGGGTGTATCATTCCCCAAAGTGGCCACCTGATAATATCAACGGTGCACGGCTTTATATCTACACGATGCAACAACGACTTACCAACCAGCCCGGGTCCACACACGCATATGAAACCCGTTGATCCTGCGTTGCCACCACTAACCCGTTTTGGCCTCTTATAGTCAAGCCCAATATGCGTGTCCCGTCACCCGACTAGAGTCGAGCCCACAAAGATACGTTTGGGATATTGGTTGAAATGGCCCCCCACAAGCTACCCACCTAAGCTTGTCACTTATCTAGTGTATCCCACTTAACCCTTTAATCATGTTTAATTACATGTTTCCACTTGGTTAAGTATTCTAATCGTATTTTCTATTGCCACCCAAGGCAACCCACTAGATTTCCACATGCCACCCAAGGCACCCACTTAACCCCTCATGTCCCTCTACATGCTAATATGGTTAAGTGTTTCTTAATTAATTAATTAAGATCATGACCTCATAAAGACCTCTCACATTAGACCATCTTTTATGACTGCTGGATATGCCGGTTGGTTCCGGGCAGACTTCTGTCATAAAAAGGGTCTAACCTCGTGTCTTTACTTTAATCACGTATTTAATTTATGACTAAGACCTCTCACATTGGGCCAATCATTTGTAGCCGCTGGATGGCCGGTCGGTTCCGGGCAGACTTCCGCTACAAAAGGGTCCAACCTCGTGTCTTAGTTGATTAATTACACCTAATTAATCACCCCCATATTAATTATCCCTAATTAATATCAAGTTTTTCATAACATGGGTAGACCTAACTCAATAGGTAAATTCCCATGGGGTAGACCTAACTCAATAGGTAAATTCCCACTTATGTTAATTTATTTTTATGGTATGCTTAATCATACCCAATCATACTTTTCTTAACATATTTATTAACCCCATCGTTCCCCACGCAAATCGTTCTCATTTCATAATAAAGGGAAGATCCATCACAAATATCATGGGTTTAACCAAATCTTAACATATAACTTTGTCATGGGTTAAAAGGATGTCAACTTGCATATATGAGCATATATTAACCCAACTACATTTAACCCAAACTTGCATATTATCATACACATGACTTGCATAACATGTTGCATATGAACTTGCATATTATCATACACATATCTTGCATAACATGTTGAACTTGCATATAAGCATTCTCATAACTTGCATAACATGCATTTAAGCATACACATAACTTACATAAGCATTCACATTCTTGCATAAGCATCCACATACTTGCATAAGCATGCATAACTTGCATATCATGTTGACCTTGCATTTAAGCATATACATAGCTTGCATAAGCATTCATATACTTGCATAAGCACTTGCATAACTCACTTGTTAAACATGCATAAACCCACTTATTAAATATGCATAAACCCACTTATTAAACATGCATAAACCCACTTGTTAAACATGCATAAACCAACTTATTGAACATGCATATCATTACAAATGATTCAAACTCACTAATCCGCATTCAAGACCATAAGTCTCATTACACCCAATCTACTTACTTTAGCAATTGATGTTAAAGTGATAGAAACTCACCAAACCCAAGATTAGAAAACTTATGAAGTGGAATTAGTTGCTAAATATGAAGATGGTGATGATTAGAGATTGATTAGAGAGTGATTAGCTTGCAACTTCCTTCATAAACTAGTGGAGGCTCTCTCAAGTTTGATTTTGGCGGCATGAGGCCATCATTCCTATTTTTAGTATGGATTAGGGTAGGTTTAGGGTGTATTTATATATTAGGTGAGTGTTTTAGGCCCTTAGATTAACCCTAGGTTAGATTAGGTCCGTTAGATTTAGGAAATCTCTAGAACTCAGCCCTCCAAGCCAGCCTAAAACCCAACCTGGTGCACCCAGGTTCTCTGGACGCCGCGCCCAGGTCGACAGGCAAGTCGACTCCCCAGTCGGCAGGCCTGTCGACAGCCCTGTCGACATGGGTAGGGCGGGAAGTTTCCCGCCTGGCCCCCTGCTGGCTCCAATTTCGAAATCTAGTTTTGCATTTCTAAATCTGTTTTTAACTTGATTTTTCTGCCAACTTCATTGGGCCATAACTGGGCCATACGGACTCCGATTTACAAAATTTCGGACTCTATTCTGCGTATTTTTCCGAGACGAACGCAATGACGCAGCCCGTTTCCCCCAATTCTCACGTCTAAGATTATTTATCTTGCACTTAGTGAATTTTAGTATTAACCGAAATTCGGGGTGTTACATTCTCCCCTCCTTAAAGGATTTCATCCCCGAAATCTCTAAGCTAAGGAGAATGCATATCCTACCATCCAAACAACCATCTACTCAATCCATCAAGCACGGGCATCCATTGTCCTTAAAACAGTTTCTAATGATGTATGAGCATATGCAAAAAGTGTGTGTATATGTTCCCTATCTAATGTATGAACATATGCAAACCATGATAGTGCCATGCATCCATTATGTATGCGAGAGAACCCTATCGACACATACAATATCTACATGAGTGCACAATCATTCACCAAAATGCATCATCCATATGATAACACAATCATTATACATCCATAAATATAGCTTCCTACACACAATTTTATGCAATATGCAATATGAAGTGACTGAGCCGATCTAGTGCCTAGAGTGTGTGTATATGCATCCACGAGCAACCACTAGCAAACACTTGCATCCACTTGCATCCATCAACCATAACATGTCTCAAACACATGTTTCAACCATAGGTTTACCCTATCTAAAGGTCAAATAGTACTAACGAGAGGACATACTAAAGATAAGATAAGTACTAGACAAGCGATAAAGGAGAAGTTAAAAGACATACTCTCAAAAAGAAATGGATACAAAGAACGCATCTTCGCTTCCGTCTCCCAAGTAGCATTGCTTTCGTCATCTCCCCATTGCACTTTAACTAGCTGAACCTCTCTGTTCCTCAACTTCCTAGTTTCTGACCCAAGGATGCGAGTAGGAGATCGTCGAACAGTCGCATCACGCTCTACTTCCACTTCTTTAAGCAAGCTCGGCTCTACCACCTCTGCCGTCTCATGTAAGCACTTCCTCAAATGGGACACATGGAATACATCATGTACACCACTAAGTCTGTCGGGCAACTCCACTCTATATGCCATCCGTCCGATCCTTTCCTTAATGGGAAATGGCCCTACGAACCTTGGTGCTAACTTCCCAACAGATCCAAAGCGAACCACATTTCGTAACGGAGATACTTTGACAAAGACCATGTCCCCAACTTCAAACTCAAGATCCGTCCTTCTCTTGTCCGCATAAGATTTTTGCCTATCCTGTGCTGCTTTCATCCTTCTTCGAATCAAGTCAATCTTCTCAGAAGTCTCCCTAATCATATCAGGCCCAAGTAAGATCTTATCCGTAGATTCCCACCAACATGTAGGTGATCGACAAGGCCTTCCATAGAGAGCTTCGAAAGGAGCCATACCAATACTGGACTGAAAGCTGTTATTATATGCGAACTCCACCAATGGAAGATGCTCTTCCCATGTACCTCCAAAATCTAAGATACAAAGCCTCAAAAGGTCTTCTAGAACACGATTCACCCTCTCAGTCTGGCCGTCCGTCTGAGGATGATATGCGGTGCTCAGACACAATTGAGTCCCCACTGCTTCTTGCAAACTTCTCCAGAACTCGCTAGTGAAGATAGGATCTCGATCACTCACTATGCTAGAGGGTACCCCATGCAATCTAACTATCTCTCGAAGATATACTGAAGCTAGCCATGGAGCGGTCCTCTTGCTCTTCACAGGTATGAAATGGGCGCTCTTAGTAAGTCTGTCTACCACCACCCAAATTCCCGTATTACCCTTTCTTGATCTGGGTAACCCGTCAATAAAATCCATCGAGACGCTATCCCACTTCCATTGCGGAACTTCCAATGGGTGAAGCAACCCACCTGGTTTCTTTTGCTCCGCCTTCGCTTGTTGGCACACCAAGCATCGAGCGACATACTCGGCCACATCTTTCTTCATACCGGCCCAGAAGAAAACCCTCTTCATGTCTTGGTACATCTTGTCCCCACCGGGATGAATGGTCATCCTAGAACGGTGTGCATCATCAAGAATAACCTTCCTCAAACCCTCGTCTTGCGGTACACAAAGTCTACCGTCTCTACGCAAGCACCCCCTATCGTCTAGGGTGTACCTACTCAAATGGCTGGACGACTCCCCCCTTATGAGCTTCTCCACCAACTCAACCAACTGTGGGTCGTCCCTCTGTGCTTCTCCAATCCGCCCCAAAAGAGTAGGTCTAACCTCCAAGGAAGCTAGCAAACCGGGTACATAATCAATGGAAGGTCTGAAATCAAACATCGAGATAAATTCTAAGCTTCGTTGTTCCACAAACAATGGACTCAAGGACAACCTCTTTCTGCTCAAGGCGTCCGCCACCACGTTACCCTTGCCAGGGGTATACGCTATCTCGAAATCATAGGATGCTAAGAACTCCATCCACCTTTGCTGTCTCAAATTCAAATCCTTCTGAGAAAACAAGTACTTCAATGATTTGTGGTCAGTGAACAATTCGAATCTCTCATCAAGAAGATAATGGCGCCAAATCTTAAGCGCAAAAACAATAGCGGCCAACTCTAAATCATGGGTAGGGTAATTTTTCTCATGCACTCTCAACTGCCTTCCACCATAGGCTATCACCCTTCCCTCTTGCATTAAGACTGCGCCTAGTCCTGTCCCACAAGCATCGGTATAGACAACAAATGGCTTTCTCCCATCTGGCAACACTAAAACTGGAGCAGTGGTTAAAGCTCTCTTTAACCGTCGGAACGCATCATCACAATCTACGTCCCATGCGAAAACAAGATTCTTCTTCGTTAAGCGGGTTAATGGGGCTGATATCTTCGCGAAGTCTTTGATAAACTTCCTATAGTAACCCGCCAACCCCAAGAAACTTCTTACTTTGGTAGCATTCTTCGGAACCTTCCAATCCTGAATTGATACTACCTTCGCGGGATCCACAGCTATCCCTTCTTTGGAGACCACGTGCCCCAAGAACCGTACCTCCTTCCTCCAGAAGTGACATTTAGAGAATTTAGCCTTAAGGCTATGTGCTCGAAGAGTCTTCAATACCCTCCCAAGATGTAGGGCATGCTCTTCTCCACTCTTAGAAAATACTAAGATATCATCCACAAAGACCACCACGAATTTATTAAGGAACTCCCTGAACACCCTACTCATCAAATCAACAAAGTATGCAGGGGCGTTCGTCAACCCAAATGGCATCACCAACCACTCATAGAAACCATCCGGAGTTCTAAAGGCAGTCTTGTCTATGCTATCCTCAGCCACCCTCAACTGATGAAACCCCGTGGCTAAGTCCAACTGAGAAAATACTAAAGCGCCAACCAACTGATCGAAAAGATCATCGATCCTCGACAATGGGTGTTTGTTCTTCTTTGTGAGCTTGTTGAGTTCCCTATAGTCTACACAAAGTCTGAGGGACCCATCCGCCTTTGTAGCAAATACTACTGGAGCACCCCACTCCGATATACTTCGTCTTATGAACCCCTTCTCAAGCAACTCCCCTACTTGCTTATGGAGTTCCCTCCTCTCACGAGGAGCCATGTGGCGCACTGGTAAAGATACAGGTTTAGCATTATCCACCAGATATATTCGGAAGTCAATCTCCCGCTTCGGAGGTAAGCCCTTCACCTCCTCAAACACATCCGGATATTCCCGGACCACTTTAACAAATTGTAAACTCTCGACCGAAGTGTCAAGCGATTCAAGATAACTTAGCATAACAGAATCCATGGGATTACAAGAAATCTCGAGAGTGTTACCCAAGCGGGTCATGAGCCTAACAACTCTCCTTTCGCAATCAAGAACGGCACCAATACTGGATAACCAGTCCATGCCCAAAATCAACCCATAGCCCGTGAAGCCCAACACAAAAGCATCACATCTAAACTCAATGCTAAGTATAGAAATCTTCAAACCCAAACATATCATGGACAAATAAGTGGAGCCCCCAATTAGGTTTGAAACAACCAAGGGATCATCTACCAGACTGGTGTCTAAGTGCAGTGACTCAACTAATGATGATGAGATAAACGAATGCGATGTGCCTGAATCAAACAATGTACGGACAGGATGATCAAATAGAAAAACCAGACTTTCAACGGAAATAGTTCTACCTCTTTCCTGAATCGGTGGAACCGCGAGAGCCTGTACTTGCCCCTTAGCTTGACCTGGTGCCATAAGAGCTTGCACCTGTCCTCCTGAGGTAGACCCCGTCCTTTGCCCTTTCTTAGGACAGTCTTTCACTAGATGCCCTGCTTCGCCACAGTGGAAGCAACCAGTCTTCTTCTTTTTGCGACAATCCTTGCTTAGGTGGCCAGGTGTCCCACAATTGAAACACTTCTTCTTCTTGCCCTTGCCACCGTTGCCTTTCCCACCTTTGTTTTGTTGTTGTTGCAGAGGTCTCTTTTGATCTCCCTTCTTCTCAGGTGCCTTATTAGCATTGGGACCCTTCTCTTCTTCATGCATGAGTGCCATGTCAACTAGCTTCTCAAAGGTGGCCCCCATAGGGATATGAGTCATAGCCAACCCATGCATCGGTTCATTCAAGCCTTTCACGAACCTCAAAGCCTTCTTCTCCGGTGTATTCACCATATCTAGGCCAAACCTTGCCAATTGATTAAACTTGTTGACATATTCCTTCACCGAGAGATTTCCTTGCTTTAGAGTCAAGAATCTTTCCATATACAAGTTTTCCTCCGCCCTTGAGAGAAACTTTGCCACAAATCTTTGCCTAAAATCCGCCCAAGAGTCAACGGGGCGTTCTCCATTAGTGACCTCCCACCAGAATGAGGCCTCTCCTTTCATTAACCAAGCAGCTAACTTGACTTTCTTTCCTTCTTCCATCTTAAAGATATCTATCAACTCTTCCACCTCCTTAAGCCAATCTCTAGCCTCCACAAAAGTTTCCGATCCTTGAAAAGGTTTCCCTCCCATAGCTTTAAATTCCTTGCAAGTCTTAGCAAAAGTATCCGTGCGAGGAGGAGGGGGAGGAGGAAGATCGGGTGCTACGGTTGGTGGAGGAACATTTGCTGGACCCGCAGTGGTGGCCCTAGCCTCCATCAATCTCCTATACCATACTGGTACCGTCACACCCTCCGGAAAGTTAAGATCCTCAGCCATGCTGAAACGAAATAGGAAAGATTCAAAACGGAGAATTCGAAGGATATAGATATGGCTATTGGGGATTATGCTTTTCTTTCAAAAACTTTTCTCTTAAAAGACATGCCTTTGAAAATATTTCTTCCAAAATTTTTTTAGAAAAATAGTTTTCTAAAAAAAAAATTATCTGTTCCGGTAACCTTTGCTCTGATACCACGTGTAACACCCCACGCCCGCTATGGTCACTCTCTAAGGGAATGCCATAGCTTCGGTGGAGTATTTTAGTGAATATAGAACAGAAAAATTACAACAAGACAGATATAAATAGTACTTGAAATTTAAAACATCATCTCATAACAGCGGAAATAAACATGTCTGGTTACATCATAAAACCACAATAAAAGTCAAGTACAATATCCATCAAAATAAAGAGTTACATAATCCCACTCTCTCATACAATAGCCAGGACAAAAGAAAAGATAACTGGGTAACTGGAGCTTTACATCTATCCAAGCTCCTAAAGACTGGAACAGCAATCCGATCAAGCTCCACTACTGCTAGGATCCAACGTAGGACCTGAGGGTTGGGAAAAAGATAAAAACAACGGGGTCAAACATAAGTCCGAGCGAGTCCTATAACTTTAACAATACAATCATTAAAGTAACCAGAGAAGACATAAACTTGACCTACGGTAATGTCTGGGGATGAATGGCTACACTAAGCAGCTTGGTAGACTTAGGATAAACTAAGATAACTGTAAAGACGCATCTACCCACCCAAGGATAATTACTAACTGCACCACACCAGTCATTCCTACTTAAAGGTTGATCCCACCCAAGGACTTAGAAAATTTACCCAGTAGTTTCGCGTACCCCTAGCTCACTACATAGGTGCCGTCAGCCCCTACCTCCACTAGGTGTACCCACTACTCCCAAGCGATCGGCTCCCTACCGTAGATACCCGCGCTGGTCCCACAATGGGGTGTATCATTCCCCAAAGTGGCCACCTGATAATATCAACGGTGCACGGCTTTATATCTACACGATGCAACAACGACTTACCAACCAGCCCGGGTCCACACACGCATATGAAACCCGTTGATCCTGCGTTGCCACCGCTAACCCGTTTTGGCCTCTTATAGTCAAGCCCAATATGCGTGTCCCGTCACCCGACTAGAGTCGAGCCCACAAAGATACGTTTGGGATATTGGTTGAAATGGGCCCCCACAAGCTACCCACCTAAGCTTGTCACTTATCTAGTGTATCCCACTTAACCCTTTAATCATGTTTAATTACATGTTTCCACTTGGTTAAGTATTCTAATCGTATTTTCTATTGCCACCCAAGGCAACCCACTAGATTTCCACATGCCACCCAAGGCACCCACTTAACCCCTCATGTCCCTCTACATGCTAATATGGTTAAGTGTTTCTTAATTAATTAATTAAGATCATGACCTCATAAAGACCTCTCACATTAGACCATCTTTTATGACTGCTGGATATGCCGGTTGGTTCCGGGCAGACTTCTGTCATAAAAAGGGTCTAACCTCGTGTCTTTACTTTAATCACGTATTTAATTTATGACTAAGACCTCTCACATTGGGCCAATCATTTGTAGCCGCTGGATGGCCGGTCGGTTCCGGGCAGACTTCCGCTACAAAAGGGTCCAACCTCGTGTCTTAGTTGATTAATTACACCTAATTAATCACCCCCATATTAATTATCCCTAATTAATATCAAGTTTTTCATAACATGGGTAGACCTAACTCAATAGGTAAATTCCCATGGGGTAGACCTAACTCAATAGGTAAATTCCCACTTATGTTAATTTATTTTTATGGTATGCTTAATCATACCCAATCATACTTTTCTTAACATATTTATTAACCCCATCGTTCCCCACGCAAATCGTTCTCATTTCATAATAAAGGGAAGATCCATCACAAATATCATGGGTTTAACCAAATCTTAACATATAACTTTGTCATGGGTTAAAAGGATGTCAACTTGCATATATGAGCATATATTAACCCAACTACATTTAACCCAAACTTGCATATTATCATACACATGACTTGCATAACATGTTGCATATGAACTTGCATATTATCATACACATATCTTGCATAACATGTTGAACTTGCATATAAGCATTCTCATAACTTGCATAACATGCATTTAAGCATACACATAACTTACATAAGCATTCACATTCTTGCATAAGCATCCACATACTTGCATAAGCATGCATAACTTGCATATCATGTTAAACTTGCATTTACGCATATACATAGCTTGCATAAGCATTCATATACTTGCATAAGCACTTGCATAACTCACTTGTTAAACATGCATAAACCCACTTATTAAATATGTGTAAACCCACTTATTAAACATGCATAAACCCACTTGTTAAACATGCATAAACCAACTTATTGAACATGCATATCATTACAAATGATTCAAACTCACTAATCCGCATTCAAGACCATAAGTCTCATTACACCCAATCTACTTACTTTAGCAATTGATGTTAAAGTGATAGAAACTCATCAAACCCAAGATTAGCAAACTTATGAAGTGGAATTAGTTGATAAATATGAAGATGGTGATGATTAGAGATTGATTAGAGAGTGATTAGCTTGCAACTTCCTTCATAAACTAGTGGAGGCTCTCTCAAGTTTGATTTTGGCAGCATGAGGCCATCATTCCTATTTTTAGTATGGATTAGGGTAGGTTTAGGGTGTATTTATAGATTAGGTGAGTGTTTTAGGCCCTTAGATTAACCCTAGGTTAGATTAGGTCCGTTAGATTTAGGAAATCTCTAGAACTCAGCCCTCCAAGCCAGCCTAAAACCCAACCTGGTGCACCCAGGTTCTCTGGACGCCGCGCCCAGGTCGACAGGCAAGTCGACTCCCCAGTCGACAAGCCTGTCGACAGCCCTGTCGACATGGGTAGGGCGGGAAGTTTCCCGCCTGGCCCCCTGCTGGCTCCAATTTCGAAATCTAGTTTTGCATTTCTAAATCTGTTTTTAACTTGATTTTTCTGCCAACTTCATTGGGCCATAAATGGGCCATACAGACTCCGATTTACAAAATTTCGGACTCTATTCTGCGTATTTTTCCGAGACGAACGCAATGACGCAGCCCGTTTCCCCCAATTCTCACGTCTGAGATTATTTTTCTTGCACTTAGTGAATTTTAGTATTAACCGAAATTCGGGGTGTTACATATGGGATACGGTTTGATCCTACGTATGGATTGACTGTCCATTTATGGAGCCATTCTTGATTGTGAACGAAGGGTAGTGAGGCTGATGACTCGCCTCGGTAATACCCTTGAAATTTCTTGTAACCCTAAGGGTCCGGTCATGTTGTGTTATCTTGAATCCCTTGACTCGTCCAACGATAATTTGCAATCTGTTAGAGTGGTCCGAGAATATCCAGATGTCTTTGATGAAGTAAGGGGGTTACCTCCTAAACGCGAGATAGACTTCCGAATTTATCTTGTTGATAATGCCAAGCCAGTTTCATTGCTCGTTAGGCACATGGCCCCGCGAGAAAGAAGAGAGCTCAGTAAACAAGTTAACGAGTTGCTTGAGAAAAAATTCATAATACGAAGCATTTCTGAATGGGGTGCTCCAGTGGTATTTGCTACTAAGGCGGATGGATCGCTTCGTCTGTGCGTAGATTATCGTGAGTTAAACAAGATGACAAAGAAGAATAGGCACCCACTACCAAGAATCGACGATTTGTTTGACCAGCTTGTGAGAGCATCTGTTTTCTCTCAACTCGATCTAGCCACAGGATTCCATCAGCTTAGAGTGGCTGAGGAAAGCATTGACAAAATTGCGTTTAGGACTCCAGATGGGTTCTTCGAATGGCTCGTCATGCCGTTTGGGTTAACGAATGCACCCGCATACTTTGTGGATTTGATGAGTAGGGTGTTTCGGGAGTTCCTTAACAAGTTTGTGGTAGTTTTCGTGGATGATATTTTGATCTTCTCAAAAGATGAAGAAGAGCATGCTAGACATCTCAAGGAAGTCATGGAAACACTTAGAGCACACCAGTTAAAGGCTAAGTTCTCCAAATTCCATTTTTGGAGGAAGGAGGTTCGGTTCCTTGGGCATGTAGTTTCTAAGCAAGGCATAGCCGTGGACCCTGCAAAGGTAGTTGCGGTACAGGACTGGAAAATTCCTAAGAATGCAACGGAGATGAGGAGCTTTCTCGGTTTGGCTGGCTACTACAGGAAGTTCATTAAGGACTTCGCTAAGATTTCAGCCCATCTTACTAAGTTAACAAAGAAGAACCTAGCTTTTGCATGGGACATAGAGTGTGACGCTGCTTTTCAGAGACTTAAGAGAGCCCTCACCACAGCTCAAGTTTTGGCATTACCCGATGGAGGTAAGATGTTTACCGTGTACACAGATGCGTGCGGCACGGGATTAGGCGCTGTCCTAATGCAAGATGGAAGAGTAATATGCTACGGGGGCAGACAACTTAAAGTTCATGAGAAAAACTATCACACGCATGACCTGGAGCTGGCCGTGATTGTTTTTGCACTAAAAGCTTGGCACCATTATCTTCTAGAGGAGAGGTTCGAGCTGTATACCGACCATCGCTTAAGTACCTCTTCTCACAGAAAGATTTGAATCTAAGACAACAGCGGTGGATGGAGTTCTTGGCATCATATGACTTCGATATAGCTTATACCCCTGGCAAAGGTAACGTGGTGGCGGACGCGCTAAGTAGAAAAAAGTTGACTTTGAGCCCTTTGTTTGTTGAAAGGAAAAGCCTTGAGTTTATTACGACCTTTGATTTTACACCTGCTGTTGAGTCATTGACTGCTACGTTAGCATCTCTTGAGTTAAGACCTACACTTCTAGATCAAGTAGGGACTTCACAGAAGGAAGACCCATAGATAGTCGAAATCATGGACAAGCTAATTAGTGGTGAGACATCAAGTCACCTCCGTAGGTATGCCATAGATGACAAGGGATGGCTAAGGCACGATGGAAGGCTATGTGTCCCACAAGGGGGAGACCTAGTAAGGAAAGTTCTCGAAGAGGCGCACCACTCGAAGATGACTATACATCCCGGATGGGATAAGATGTACAGGGATATGAAACACATTTTCTTTTGGGCTGGAATGAAAAAGGACGTGGCAGAGTTCGTTTCAAAGTGCATGGTGTGCCAACAAGTAAAGGCTGAGTCGAAGAAGCCAGGTGGGCTATTACATCCTTTGGAGGTTCCGCAATGGAAATGGGAAAGTATCTCGATGGATTTCGTGGATGGACTGCCTAGGTCAAGGAAGGGAAATACTAGCATATGGGTCATAGTTGATATACTCACGAAAAGTGCTCACTTCATTCCGGCGAAAAGCAAGAGGACTGCTTCATGGCTAGCGTCTATTTACCTTCGAGAAGTAGTACGGTTGCACGGGGTTCCTTCTAGTATAGTTAGTGATCGTGACCCGATTTTCACTAGCCAGTTTTGGAATAGTCTGCAAGAAGCAATGGGTACACGACTGAGTTTAAGCACGGCCTATCACCCACAGACGGATGGACAAACCGAAAGGGTAAACAGGGTACTAGAAGATCTCCTGAGGCTATGCATTCTTGACTTTGGTGGTACTTGGAAAGACCATCTTCCTCTCGTGGAGTTTGCATATAATAATAGTTACGAAGCTAGCATCGGGATGGCACCGTTCGAAGCCCTGTATGGAAGACCATGCAAATCGCCAACTTGTTGGTGGAAGACGACAGACAGGCTTATACTTGGCCCTGACATGATAAGAGACACTTCTGAGAAGGTTGAGTTAATACGAAGACGGATGAAAATGGCCCAAGATAGACAGAAATCTTATGCGGACAAGAGAAGGACAGACCTAGAGTTCGAAGTCGGAGATATGGTCTTTGTAAAAGTTTCTCCGTTACACAATGTAGTTCGTTTTGGAGCTATTGGAAAGCTAGCACCAAGGTTCATAGGACCGTTCCCTATCACTGAGAGGATTGGACGGATGGCCTATAAGGTAGACTTACCCGAGAAGTTAACTGGAGTACACAATGTCTTTCACGTCTCGCATCTCCGAAAGTGCTTGCATGAGTCGGCCGAAGTGGTTGAGCCAAGCATACTTGAAGACGTAGAAGTGGAAAAAGATGCAACATTGAGGCGAATTCCGATTCGTATCTTGGGGACGGAGATTAAAAAGCTAAGGAATCGAGAAGTCAAGCTAGTTAAAGTGCAGTGGAGTGAAGCCCAAGAAGACGCAACTTAGGAAACCGAAGAGAAGATACGCGCGCTTTACCCATTTCTTTTTGAGGGTACATTCTCGATCTCTTTTTCCTATAAGCTTGAAAACCTTTTTCGTATCATGCTTCTACTACCTACGTTTTGTCTTGTTATCTTCTCGATCTTATCTTGAGAACCTTAGGTAGAACCATATGGATGTAAACATGTGATTGAAACATGTTATGGTTGAAGTTTGCAAATGGTTGCAAGTGTTTGCAAGTGATTTCTAGTGGATGCATGACACACATTAGGCACTAGATCGGCTCAGTCACATTTTCATGTTGCATATGCATGAGTGCTTATACTTTTACATGGATGGAACTTGTTATGCTATCACTTGGATGTTGCATATGAATGAATGTTTGTGCACTCATGTAGAGATTATAAACTATGTTAGGAATTTGCATACATGTTGGATTCATTACACTAACATATTTTGCATTAAGGAGGTTTACGGTATCAGTAACCGCCTGATCTTTTGGATTAGATAAGTACATATACACACACTTTCTGCATATGTTCATACAGCACTAGAAATCTTTTAAGGACAATGGTTGCCGGTGGATGATGCTTTGAGTAGATGGATGATTGGATGGCAGGATATATTCTTTCTAACTTAGAGATTTTGGGGACGAAATCCTTTAAGGATGGGAGAATGTAACAACCCGTATTTTTATAATGGGTAATAACCATAAAACAAGGCAGAATTAATTTTTAAAATAAGAATCAAGGGAAACGGGTTATGCCATTGCGTTCGTCTCGAAATTCTGCTTAGAAACGAGTCTGAGTTTTCGAAAATCGGAGTCCGTATGACCAATTTATGACCTTTCGAAGTTTTCAGAAGTTTTCAAGTTCAAAACAGCTCAGAATTCGAATTCAAATTTCGAAATTCAAACCTCAGAATGTACTGGGCGGGAAATTTCCCGCCTAGGACCAGGTCGACCTGGGGGTCGACTATGTAGTCGACCTGCCCAGGACCAGGTCGACCATAGTGTCGACCTGGGGGTCGACCTGGTGGCCGAGCCCACTTTTGAAGCTGGATTCACTTTGATGTTTCTGGCCTCGTTTCTGTCTACATTCGTTGACCTGACCCTATATAAACAGCCCCTAACACTAGTCTATCTACACAAAATTCTCTCTAACCTTATGGTTCTCTAATTCTGGTTGAAAAGTTAGAGAAAGGGACTACTTCTTCTACGTCGAAACTACGTTAAGAGAATTGCTGATTTGGGGATTTCTGTTAGGACTTGACTAAGCATATAAAGATCCAACATCGACTCTCTTTTTCTAATTCTCGAACCACGATTTGCAACCCCAATTACTTTTAGATTTAAACTGTAAATGTAATATGAATATGTTGTAAATTGAAATTGGACCTGTGTATGATGACTGTTTTACATCCATTCTTGTTCATCTTCGATCTTGACTTTTGGGTATATTACTATGACATTGATTTGGGGCCTATTCATGTTGTAAATCAAAAAGAAAAACCCCTCATATTATTATGTTGAATCTGCTATTAGTCACAAGTTTATGACTATCACCTTATGTCAACCGTTACCATGACTATAACCTTATGTCACTGTTATCTTGACTAGTACCTTATTTTGCTAGATTTGGAATCTTTATGTTTGAGGCCGATATTCCATATGCCAGTATTGTTATAATCATTTATCACAAGTCATACCACGCTATGCTAGTAATCACTTTTTCCACCTTATACCCGTCCCTTTTTATGTTATTCCCTAATTAGATTTATTTGTATCAATTCGAGTTTATGTGCGATGGTAATACGATTTGGGTAGATTAGGCAAAACATGAATTGGCTTTGAACATGAACGTTATTTTAACTTGAACCTGGATATGGACAATAACTTGAACCTGGATATGGACATGAACTTGGCACGATTTGACATGAAACATGACTTGAAAACTTGACATGAATTCAGACTCGAAACTTGAATCTGGGCATGACACTTAGATAAACTTGAAAATGGCCAACTCGAGGTTGGGTTGAGTTTGCAGTGTAAATCTTCCCGGAACCGCCCGGCGAATCCAGTGACTGCAAACAATAGGATCCAATGTGGGTAGTTGGTCATATCGCACGCAAAACCCGAGGTTAGACTATGTTGTGGTGTAAATCTGCCCGGAACCGCCTGGCAAATCCAGTGACCACAACAATTAGTCTAATGTGAGAGGTTGGGGTGCATCAATGAATTA
This sequence comes from Allium sativum, assembly GCA_030737875.1. NCBI lineage: Eukaryota > Viridiplantae > Streptophyta > Magnoliopsida > Asparagales > Amaryllidaceae > Allium > Allium sativum. Next base: position 490,581,349 of record CM060913.1, read on the forward strand.
ATGCCACATGATAGGGTTAAGTCATGAACCACTTGAATATACTTAACCAACTTGACACGATGATTTGATAGGGTTAAGTCATGAACCGCTTGAACACACTTAACCAACTTGATACATGATTTGGATAGGGTTAAGCCACGAATTTGAATGACAACACTTAACCCATAAGAAACCCTAGTTACTCAGTCCTTTTCAGTAGTAACCCACTTAGTTGTATCACGATACCCTGGGACTAGGCAGGGTGGGGCACGATTACTGGGCTGATTGTAAGCGACCAAAACGACGGTTGAGTAGGTGCGCCATTGTAGGTTCAGGCGGACTATGGTCGTGCACGTAGTCCAGAGTTGAAAAAGAAGGCATTGGGCACCCGTAGGTTTACACTGTGCGTGCTTGATTCGTGTCGGTGGTTGGCACCATAGGGCTTGATACACCCTATGGTGGACCTAGCACAGGTAACTACATTTCAGGATAGGGCCGTATGACACAAACACATGACGAGCTAGAACTTGTAGGGAGCCGATTGATTAGTAGATCGTACCGTAGGACCCCGTAATGGGTCACTTCATGATACTGGGCCAAGGGATCATTTCATGATTAATACTTGACATGGGTTAGAACACTAGTACAGATGGTGCAGCGAACCTTGAATATGCGATGCTAGACTTGACTCATCTTGTTATTGTAATTATCATACGAGTCCTGTTATCATCCTTATGTTTAATTCCAATTTTCGCATGTCATGTTACCTTTACTAGTTTTTATACTGGAAGTCACTAGGGCTTACCCGTCTTATGACTGACCCTTTTTCTTTCACCTCTTTTTCTTTCGTTTCCCCTCCAGGTTCTCAGGGAGGAAACACTAGATCTTAGATTGGATTTAGCTTGCTTTCTGACAGCTCATGTACGGTTTGGTCTTGAGCTATGCTATGGCTGCTTCTGCTATTTATGGGGAATAATTTACTTTTGTTATCTTAAGTTTATGCTTCTTTATTTGGAACTTGATGTAACGGAATAATTTGTACCTTGGATATATGGGGTTTTCACTCTTTTCTTGAAAGTAATAAAAATTTGGTTTTTAATTTCTACCGCTGCTTTATTTATGTTCTACCTTGTGATATTCTCTGTGTATGTTTACCTTGATAATACTCCACCAAAACTAGTGCATTCCCTTTGTGAGTGACCCTAGCGGAGGTGGGGTGTTACAGAATAATTACCCGATTGAATGTTTACATGTCTAAATAAAATTAAACATATGTTAAAAGGGGCATGCAACAAAATATAGGCATAATTGGACGACATGCAAATTAAATTACTGTAAACTACATTACAGTAAAAAGGATAATATGCCTAAAATTTACATGAATAGGAATAATTGTTAAAGAACGAACATGCCTAAATTCACAGTAATTTGACACTGTAATGCTCTTAGACACGAGGTTAGATTGCACTTGTGATAGAAGTTTGCCCAGAACCGCCCGACATATCCAGCATTTACAAGTGGTAAATCTAATGTGAGGGGTCTAGGTGCATAATTAAAACATGTAATTGTACTAAGACACGAGGTTAAGTCAACTTGTGGTAGAAGTATGCCCGGACCCGACCGGCAAATCCAACATCCACAAGTATAGACTTAATGTGAGAGGTCTAGTGCATATATATATATATATATATATGTATATAACCAGACAAGAATAAATGGCAATGATGCTAATTAAATGGCTAACTCAGAAAATAAGAAAAGAAAGGATGTAATGGACTGAGTTATGATGGTGCGAAGGAAAAGAGATGTATTTCCCTAAATGACCTATTTCTGAGAACGTGGTTGCAAGTAAGCCACAGTCGATAAAGTAAGAAAAAGGAAAGAAATTACTTTCCACCAGGGATTTAGATGGGAATACATTATGAAAATAAATCATTCCTTCTATACATCAAACTGATAAGGTGCATGAAGTGTTTTCCTTAATTAAATAAGGAACATATATTATAGTGAATGAAGAATACTAGAATACAACAGTAAAAGAAAATGGTTTAAATGGGGAATGATAATCACCTATTATAAATAATTAACATTAATGAAAATGTTGTATAATAGGTAGACTTATCCTAGGGACAAGTGTAACACCCCGCATTTTTAATATAATTAAAAATATGTGTATATGCATAGATAGGGAAATAATGGTGATGTATAATGAAAATTAATAAATATATGGAAGAGAAGGAAAAATTAATTCTATAATAGTGCACGTAATGGAAAAGATAATAAAATAAGGATACTTAATTTAAATATCAAGAATTAAATAAAACGGACATCACCATTGCGTTCGTCTCCAAATTCTGCTTGAAATAGAGTCCAAGTTTACGTAAATCGGACTCCGTATGAAGGAGTTATGGCCTTTAGAAGATTCAACAAAAATTCAAAATAGTTCGAAATTCGACCCAGGCAACTGGGCGGGAAATTTCCTGCCAAAACCAGGCAGGTCGACCTAGGGGTCGACCTACCCCTAAGGAGGTTGACTTGGGGGTCAACCTATCCCTAGATCTGGGCGATTTCAGCTCCTGTGACGTGTTTTGATGTGCTGTACAGGTCGGATGGCTACTAGGTCAATCTAAGGGCTCTAAAACACTCTCTACACCTATAAATACATAGCAAGACCTAACGCTAATTCATAACAATTCCTTAAGACGCCTCCATGCTGCCAAACTTCAACCAAGCATGGTCGCCGCCCCAAAACTCATAATTATGTTGCAAGTTCTTCATCAACTTTGGAGTTTAATCAAATCAAGTAGCAAAGTTCTTCATCAACAATTCATGCTCTTCACAAATAATCAAGTAAGAAGATTAAATCAGCGTTCTACATCAACGACAAATCGCTTATTTCTCCAATCCAGTCAAGGTGAGTGGAATTATAATAAATTTTTTGTATGATAGTATTATTATCGTTCATCATTCCCCAGTTATAAATTAAATTCAAGATTCATGTTATAATAATTGTTCTTTTATTCTCCTTCCCCTTTTTTATTTTTGGATCTAGGTTATCTCGAACCTAGACGAAATCTTATTATACATACGTATGGTTGGAATATGGGAATATTGGGCATAATCAATTTTATGCAGTCGAGGAATACAATCTGAAATTTGGGGAATTGTGGCATAACAATTATTATTGCAAATATTGGGACAATTGGCGGAATTTTTTTGCGACTTGAAATTAAGCCTAAAAGGTGAATTAGATTATATGCATAAACGTGGGAAAATATATGGGGAAAATATTGATTTTATGAAATTGGGTATAATGGGATTTTGGAAATTGGCATGTTTGGATATGAATAACATGGAATTGGTGAATTTGGCTATAACTGAGTAATTTGGGTAAAAAGATTATTTCACGAATGGTTGTATAAGCAAAGTAGAAATGAGTTAAGTAGCATTTGACTTATGAATAAACTTAACCAACATATGAGGAATGATAGTAACCTGTTAGGAACACATGTATGGAAAAATTGGAATAATAGGTATAACCTATTAATGGGATTATAAGCATAAACATAAATTGGGGTTTTTGGGTAAAACTTGAATTTGAGACTTGGAAATTGGATATGCCGTTAAGATCCTAGAAACATAATTAAAAATGGAATATGTTGGACAAACCATGTTTTTATGTAATTATGGAACTCGACACATGACATCTAGAATAAACATGAACATGCTTGTGAATTGATAATTGATATATGACATCTAGAATGGACATGAACTAAACATGAAACATGGCTAACTCGAGGTTAGAATGAGTTTGCGGTGTAATCCTGCCCGGAACTGCCCGACACATCCAGTGATCGCAAACAATAGGTTTTAATGTGAGAAGTTAGTCATAACGTGCTTGAAACCCGAGGTTAGATTGAGTTGTGGTGTAATCCTGCCCGGAACCAACCGACACATCCAGTGACCGCAACAATAGGTCTAATGTGAGAGGTTGGGCATTAATAATTAATTAATGCTAATGAAACATGCCAGTATGGTGTGGTTAAGTCAACATGAAATACTAGACTACACTTAACCAATTTGACATGATATATAGGTAGGTTAAGTCAACACGAATTGATAGATAACACTTAACCAATTTAACATGATATATGGGTGGGTTAAGTCAACGTGAACCACTAGATAACACTTAACCAATTTGACTCGATATATGGGTGGGTTAAGTCAACGTGAACTGTTGGATAACACTTAACCAATTTGACATGACGGGTGGGTTGAATTGAATACGTGATTGGAGGTTAAGTCAACTTGGACACATGGGCAAACTTAACCAATATAACAGTATCAAAGCAAGGAAAAGTGGGGAATGATAAGACTAAATAATAGATAAACTTATCCTAGGGATAAGAAATGAATATGACTTAAGATGTAATACAAGACTCGAAGGGTGGGACGACTTATACAATGAAATAAGTTAATCTAAGCTGGAAATGTAGGAGGACACCCCTATGCTATCATTTGATAAAGAGAACTAAGTAACATAAACTAAGTATCAAACCTCGGTTAAGAGAACCAAGTAATAAACCTTAGTTAAGAGAACTAAGTAAATAACGAGAAAGAGAACTAAGTAGTAAACCTTAGTTAAGAGGACTAAGTTGTAAACCTTAGTTAAGAAAATGAACGATTAAGAGAAACTAAGTGGTAAACCTTAGTTAAGAGGACTAAGTAGTAAAGCTTAGTTAATAAAACGAACGATTCAGGAAACTAAGTAGTAAACCTTAGTTAAGAGAACTAAGTAGTAAACCTTAGTCAAGAAAACCAAGTAGAACACGAGAAGGAGCGAACATCCATCTGATCATGAAGAAGGCTCTAACCGTATGGGTTACGAAGCACGCGGCTTCGAGGGGACGTAAGGGTACTCTTGGTATCTCTTTGTGAGGTTGCAAATGATCCTCCTGGGCTCACAGAGGCTAAGGTCTGCGTTAGAAGAACCAAGAGTATGCCTTGGTTGCAATATAAGCAACCTAAAGACTAGGATGGACCAGCGTGAGGCGACGATATCTTGTTTAGCCCTGTGATAGCACGTCGTCGTTTACCTACCATCTTGAGTCAATCGAGCACGTGAAGCGGAAAGGCGGAGAACTCCAAAAGACCATATACTTGCTATCTAGTTATGGGTGAGGTTGGCCAATAGGTTTGTGGGGGTATAGGGGGCCTGCGTACAGTTCTCATTCTTGATTTTCTTGGGTTCCTTTCATTAGTTGAGGGAGGGGTCAAGTGGGACCAGAGCCACACACAGATAAAAACAGACCTTAGCATCTGTGTTGGCAGATAAGTTAAAGCTCCCGACCGAGTTCTTTGTTTCTTGATTAGCCCTGCCATGGGACTTAGGCCACACATATAGAGGACATGTGCAACTAGACATTGATAACGATTCACAACACGTACATGGGGAAAGTCTAGGAACATATATCGCTCTGGGTAGTGTGTCCTAGGCTAGGGGGCATCGTTCGATAGGTAGCATAATCCCTATTTGGACTAAGGTCGCGTAAACCATGAATCCGAGAAGCGTTCAATAGGTAGCATAAACCCCAATGGCCCTCGGCAGCATAAACCCTGGTTGAATCTAGGAAGCGCTCGATAGTAAACCTTAGACTAGATCTAGATGATACACGGAATCTTGCAAGATCGAGAGTGGCAGTCCAAACGATTTCGATAATGGTGGCACTACACTAAAGTAGTATAGATTTACATGATGAAGCCCGTACGACATACGTCAAGGGACTGTATATATATATGGAAAGGATCAGACGAGTTGGGGGTATCTACATATACATTGTATTAGGTTAACCTACTAGTGGGACATGAGTATAACCTAGAGAGCTAATATCGCGAATAACCAAATAAGCAAGAAAATATAATTGAACGATATATGTAGGATTATACAGAAGTTTATTCTAAGTCCAGTCAACAGAACTTATGTTCTGACCCCCTCGTCATTACATACTTCTAGGTTAGGTTCATGACAGAGATGGTATAGCTTTGGATACTGGTTAGACAGTATGATATATAAGGTAAAGCTACTTTTAAATATATTATGTTTTAATTCCTTCCGCTGTGAGATGCTTTACGAGTTATGACATGTTTCTTTATCTCTGTCTTTTTCTGCAGGATACCAGAGCACCCAACTCGGGTCTCAATGGATAGAATTTGAAAAAATTCGGTCTGTCGGAATCCGGGTTGTCACAACAAGTGAAGATTATAACTTAGGTTATAATATACTAGTAAGGAAATGCGATAACTGGTGAAATGAGATAAGGGACACTTAATTGTAAAATTAAGGAATCAGTAATTGGGGAAAACATGAGACTAGTTGAGAAAAGGGGGAGAATATTTGGAATATAATAAGTTGTACTTAATTATAAATTAAGTAATCTTTAAACTTGGAAGTCTGAAACCCGATGATAAGAATAACATGTTTGGATTTGTCCTAGGGATAAGAGGAGATTATAACATAAGGTTATAATAATTGGGTGGAGAAACTTATTAATGGGCCTTGGTTAAGAGAACTAAGTTAATAAGTAAACAATGATAAGTTGTAGTAATAAATTCGGATTATGATTAAATGAGAAATGATGAGGAAAACTTATAAAATTAAATGAGTTATATTTAATCATAAATGGTAAGTGACATGGTAATTAGAAAACATGTGAATTGAGGTATACTTAATAACATATTAAGTAGAACATGTTATTGTAACCTTGAAATCAAACAGGAATATAAAGGGGATTGTGGATTACAGACCTTGGACCATAATATATAAAATAACATGTTGTGCGTTTATTAATAAACTTAAACGGGTTAAGTTATATAGCTGATATTAATAAGCAAGAGGAACTTGATTAAGAATTCAATATGAATGGGAATAACCAAGTTAAATGGAAACCTGATGAGGAAGGCAAGCGTGTAAAAGAATATTTAGACATAGTGTCTTACAACATATTAAAGTAGGCGCTTGGACCAGTCCGCACGTTTGAGGGTGAATAAACCAACGGGGTATATCATCGTGGTGTTATAAGGCACGAGGGGAGCACACATTCATCTAATTGTTCTGACGGCTCCGAAGTGCTGGAAGGGGAAGCACACAGCTTCCATAGATAAGTAAGGTGCTCCTAGTAGTCCTCTATGTGATGGCAGATGTCTCGGCTGTGCTCGTAGGGATTGGGTCTGCGCGTAACTACTAGGTGGGTGGGCCTTGGTGGCAAAAGTAGCTATGCAGTCAAAATGCTGTGACGCGGTAGCACTAGGGTGATCCAGCGGTTGCCTCAATGAGGAGGCGAAGGGTCACGACCAACAAGGATAGTAGATTGTCGGATACCCGTCATTAGCAGCCATAGGATGCGAAAAGACTAGAGCTAAAACCAATAGACCATTCACCTTTCACTATCGGGGTACGGTGGTTGAGGGAAGATGCCAAATGGATGTTTAGATTGTTTTCTTTGGGGTCAGTCGTCTTGCTCTTGAAGTCTTTACCAGTTGAGGGAGGAGTCGAGATGGGGCCATAGCCCCACGAAAACAGACCCTACGAATATCTGTATATAGCGGCTCTTAAAGATGGGCCTGTATGGATATGGAAAAGCTCCCAACCGAGTTTCCTGTGTCATGTACCGCACTGCCAATGAATTCGGTGCACATTGAGGACGTGCGGTTATGGCATCGAGCTACAATTGACGATATGTATTTGGACAGTTTAGATACATGCATGTTGGCTCTGGGTGGTGTATCGTAGACTTGAGGGCATTACTCTAATATGGAATCTGATTTGATAGAAGGTGGCAATGTGTACGCTTACGTATATGTGGAACGTAACATTTTTATATAAAGATCCATATATCACTACGGCGTAGGATGAGAGACCGCGTATATTTCGATGGTGTTACGGTGGAGACCATGCGAATGGGGTACCATGGGGTGTACCTTAATATTGGGGGTAGCTACATATATACTATATTAGGTTAATCTACTGGGAAGTAAATAGGTACGATGTGTGTGTACCTTGAGTTTTGTTAACCCAAGTAACCTAATAAATAAGAGAATATCATTGAACGGTATATGTAGGATTATCCAAAGTGTATAATTTAAATCTAGTCACCAGAACATGTGTTCTGACCCCGTCCTCATAATATACTCACAGGTTAGAATTGTGGCAGAGACATTATTGCTTTGGATACTGGTTAGGCAGTATTATTAATACAGTAAGGCTATATTTTGATTATATTATATTTTATCCATTCCGTTGTGAGATATTTTCTGAGATTTGACATGTTTTATGTCTCTGTCTTTTCTGCAGGATACCAGAGCAAACCATTCCGAGTTTCGATAGATTGGAATTTTGAAATAAAAATCAGTCTGTTGTAATTCGGGTTGTTACATCTGGTATCAGAGCTTAGGTTTAGGACTCCTGGATAGGTAGTGAGTTAACGTATTTGTATTTTTTAAAATATAAATATATTGTATATATATATATATACCTAGATCCATAGAGGAACCCACTAAATTGATAGAGTATAATATGATCAGAAATGGGATGTTTGTTTTGTACACTAAAGTAATGAATATGGAAATTTGAGATCTTTAAGTAATTTGGGTGGAAAGTGTACAATGTACTTTGCATGGAAGCAAAGTGAATCCTATATGATTAGTATTTCGGGTTAGTGGGCTTGAAAACCTAATAGATTAGAAAAGGTTAAAAAATAGAAAAACGGATTAGGAATATATATATAGTTGAGAGAATTGACTGTAGGGAATGTCTAGGAAAGCCTAGAAAAATTGGAAACCCTCTTTGAGTTTAACCCCATTGTTAACTTTTAAGAACTTAAAATTATAAAAGTTTTGGGGAAATGGGTTATGGTGTTTTCAAGTTTTAATCTTAAAAGTTATAATTTTAAAATATGTAAAGAAGTACATATTGGGTTTTGAAGTGAAATGGGGAATATTTTGTAAATAGCGACTTCTTTCGAAAACTTTGTCTAAAGTAAAATTCTCTTAGTAAAAGGTGCATATTATAGAGCAGGTATAGCTCGCTAGTTTTCTTGTTATATTTCATACAAGAATTTTTAATAAAGAAAGATTTGAAATCTCTATTCTTATGACAATCCTTTTTGATAAATTATTTTGTTGGGTGTACAAAATAAGTGGTAGAAAATAAGAATATAGTATATGTTTACACCTTGTAGTAAGAGAATGAACTGACCTTATAGGCAAGAACCAGTCGTAAGCCTGATTGAGAATTAGTTGTCTTTGTCTACTCCAATATTTGTGATTTAAAAAAAAATGATTTACATTTTTAAGATGACATGTTTTATTGGTTTGGCAAAAGTAAATTTTCATGAGGAAAATAAAATTTGACACCTTTAAATTTTTGAAAGAGGATTTAAATGTAAAGGCCAAACTGTGTTTTGGAAATTATGGAGTACGTAAGGATTAGAGCCTAGGAAAGATGGGAATATTTTTGAGGCTATGAAGTAAATAGCAAGAATTATCTTGAAATAATGGTAAGTTCCCGTAGAATGTGAAAGCATTGAAAATCTTGTGGTGTTGCTTGAAATAATTATTTGTACATAGCTAGAGTTAGTAGTGACTACTAGATAGTAAAAGGGCAATAAGTGTTTAGATCTTGTTGCTAATTTTCATGTTAGGGGTAAAGCGCGTTACTACATTTTTGTTGGGATCAATCCGTTATTTTGTTCTTGTTGGGTAGTAAGGGTAACACCTAAACCTATCGTGGGTCCCATGGTTTGGACTTTTCTGTCTGAGGGGGACATAGTCCTAAGATTCTTGGCCCTTAGTAGTAGCTGTGTAGGGTGTCTGTTCTCCTGTTTTAGTTGAAATATTATAAGGCTAATTTAAATTTAGACTAAGATCAGATGATTAAATAAGCTAAGGAAAGAGAAATGTTACAACTGAAAAGGAAACAAAAAAATCCATTAAAGCAACAAAAATGGAAAATTATGAGAAAAGATGGGAAAAAATAAAAATTTCCAAGATAAAATGAAAAGAAAATTTTCTTATGTGGGATGTGCTTGGATAGGAAAATAGGGAATTTTTTTGTAAATAGTTACATAAAATCTTAGTACGGTTGGAAAAAGGTATATAAAAGGAAAATGGAAGATGCGAAGTTTTCTGTTTTCTACCTTTATAAGAAATCAAATTTAGAAAATTAGATTTTTCTGAAATTCAAAAAATAAAGTTGGTTGGTAGGATTATGGATGCAACTATTGGATGAGTTATTCAATAAGAGTGTAGGAAAATTTGGATGAAAACATTTTTGATTTTCAAAATATTGCATTCATGTAGAACTGCCAGTATATTTAGGATGTGAGCATCATGTTTTAAAAAGGACATTTGAAAAATTTGCATACACATAGAAGGTACCACTTAGGCATACATGCATTATTATGTTGTAATTCACTTTGCACAAGTGCACAATGTTTGCAAAATTGGATGCACGCATTAAGGATGTATATTATGCGAAGGGTTAATTGATTTTACCCTTATCAAATTTCGGGGATGAAATTTCCTAAGGGTGGGAGAATGTAACACCCTACATTTTTAACTTAAGATAACAAAATAAGAATAACTTAATTATATATTCAGAATTAAGTAAATCGAAATATGCCATTGCGTCCATCTCGAAATTCCGGTCAAAATAGACACCTGATTTGCGTAAATTGGACACCGTATGAAGAAGTTATGAGCGTTACAAGTTTGTATACATATAAGTAGATTATATTTATATATATATATTAAATAAATATATCCAGAAAATTCAAAAATCAGTTCCAAAATCAAAATTCACGAGTAGGAAAATCTAGAGGGAAATTATACCATTGGTGGTCGACGTAGGGGTCGACCCACCCGCGGATCTGAACTTTCTTTTCCGACGTGGTCGGTTCTGATGTTTTAGATTTAAATCTAAGGGTCCTGGCTTCTCTGATACACCTATAAATAAGACCCTAGAGCTAACCCTAAACCTCGTATTTCTAAGGCTACGCTAAGGTTCTGTTGTTTTCCATCTTCCTCCCCTAATCTATTTAGAAAATTTAGGTTATTAGTTTAGGTAAAATTCTCAATCTAAATCTGGAGGAGAGGAACATATGCTTGTAAATGGGTGTTCAGATATCTTAACAAAGGGAGGCAATTCCTAAATCTAGTGTATTTTCAATATCTTCTCCTTCTTCTTTTTCTTTCTTTCTTTTACTAAAAAATTATGAATCCATGGTTGTTACATTCTGAATCAAATTAGGGGAAAAACCATGGAATGATAGATCTGGACTAGATCCAGGATTTGGAAAGCTTACGAGGTGAGTGGGTTTAAGATATAGCTTTTAGATAATAATATGTTATCGTTTAGCGTTTCCCTTTTTATTAATTGTGAAATTGCCAAATTAATTATAAATTATTGTTATAACAATTTGAGATGTTAATATCAATGATTCATACACGTTGAATCAGTTAAAGTGTTGGAATGATTACATGTTGAATAAACTTGTTAGAATATGGGCAATGACTATTGTTGTTATAATTATATGATTCACTTGTGGCATATTATTGAGTAAGCAACATTTTTAACTTGTTGGATTTGAATAATTACCCGATTCAATGTTTACATGTCAAAATAGAATTAAACATATGTTAAAAAGGACATGCGGGAAAATATAGGCATAATTGGATGATATGTATATTAGATTACTGTAAACTAGATTATAGTAAAAAGGATAATATGCCTAAAATTTACATGAATAGGAATAATTGTTAAAGAACGAACATGCCTAGATTCACAGTAATTTGGCACCGTAACGCTCTTGGACACGAGGTTAGATTGCACCTGTGATAGAAGTCTGCCCGGAACCGCCCGGCATATCCAACATTCACAAGCGGTAAATCTAATGTGAGCGGTCTAAGTGCATAATTAAAACATGTAATGGTACTAAGACACGAGATTAATTCAATTTGTGGTAGAAGTCTGCCCGGACCCGCCCGGCAAATCCAGCATCCACAAGTATTGACTTAACGTGAGAGGTCTGGTGCATAAGTGACAATGATGGCAATTAAATGTCTAACTCTGAAAAGAAGGGATGTAATGGATTGATTAGGATGATGCGAAGGAAAAGTGATGTATTTCTCTAAATGGCCTATTTCTGAGAACATGGTTGTGAGTAAGCCACAGTCAATAAAGTATGAAAAAGGAAAGAAATTACTTACCTCCACGGATTTAGATGGGAATACGTTATGAAAATAAGTCACTGATTCCTTTCATACATCAAACCGATAAGGTGCATGAAGTGTTTTCCTTAATTAAAATAAGGAACATGTACTACAGTGAATGAAGAATACTAGAATATGGTAGTAAAAGAAAATGGTTTAAATGGGGAATGATAATCACCTATTATAGATAATTAACATTAATGAAAATGTTGTATAATAGATAGACTTGTCCTAGGGACAAGTGAAGATTATAACTTAATTTATAATAAACTAGTAAGGAAATGAGATAACTAGGGAAATGAGATAAGGGACGCTTAATTGTTAAATAAGTAGTCGGTAAATAGGGAAAACTGGGAACCAGTTGAGAAAAGGAGGAGAATATTTGGAATATAAGAAGTTGTACTTAATTATAAATTAAGCAATTTGTAAACTTGGAAGTCTAAAACCCACTGAGAAGAATAACATGTTTGGACTTGTCCTAGGGATAAGAGGAAATTATAACATAAGATTATAATAAATGGGTGGAGAAACTTATTAATGGGTGTTAGTCAAGAGAACTAAGTCAATAAGTAAACAACGATAAGTTGTAGTAATGATGTAAAATGGGATTATGATTAAATGAGAAAGGATGAGGAAAACTTATAAAATTAAATAAGTTATATTTAATCATAAATATTAAGTGACGCGTTAATTAGAATACATGTGAATTGAGTTAATAACATATTAAGTAGAACATGTTATTGTAACCTTGAAATCAAACAGGAATATAAAGAGGATTGTGGATTACAAACCTTGGACAACAATCTAGAGAATAGCATGTTGTGGGCTTATTAATAAACTTAAACGGGTAAAGTTATATAGCTGAAATTAGTAAGCAAGAGGAACTTGGTAACTTGATTAAGAATTATATATGAATGGGAATAACTAAGTTAAATGGAAACCTAATGAGGTAAGGAAAGCGCATAAAAGAATGTTTAGTCAGGGTCTAACAACGTATTAAAGTGAGGTGTTTGGACCAGTCCACACGTTTGAGGGTAAATAACCCAACGGGGTAGATCATCATGGTGTTATGAGGAACGAGGGGAGTGCACATTCATCTGATTGTTCGGACGGCTCCGAAGGACTGGAAGGGTAAGCACGGGGCATCCTGAGATACGTAAGGTGCTCCTAGTAGTCTTCTGTGCGGTGGCAGAAGCTTAGGCTGTGCTCGCAGGGGTTGGGTATACGCGTAACTACTCGGTGGGTAGGCCTCGACTATAAAAGTAGCTATGCAACCAGAATGCTGTTACGCGGTGACGCTAGGGTGATGCAGCGGTTGCCTCAACGGGGAGGCGAAGGGTCATGACCAACAAGGATAGTAGATCGTCCGATGCCTGTCAACGGCAGCTAGTGGGATGTGAAAAGACTGGAGCTAAAACCAATAGACCATTCACCTTTCACTTTCATGGTACGATGGTTGAGGGAAGACACCAAATGGATGTTTAGATTATTTTCTTTAGGGGCAGCCGTTTAGCTCTTGTAGTCTTTGCTAGTTGAGAGATGGGCCGAGGTAAGGCCATAACCACCGTGCAAACAGGCCCTAGGAATATTTGTATATAGAGGCTCTTAAAGATGGGCCTGTACGGATATGGAAAAGCTCCCGACCGAGTTCCGTGTTTCTTGTGTCGCCCTGCCGCGGAACTCAGTGCACATTAGAGGATGTGCGGTTATGGCATCGAGTTACAATTGACTATACATATATGGATAGTCTAGATACATGCATGTCGGATCTGGGTGGTGTATCGTTGACTTGAGGGCATTACTCTAGTATGGAATCTGATTTGATCGAAGGTGACAGTCCGTACGCTTACGTAGCATAATAATGATTGATATACGTGTAACGTAACATTGTTATATAGAGATCTGTATGCCACTACGGCGTAGGATGAGGAACTGCGTATATTTCGATGGTGTTATGGTGGGGATCGTGCGAGTGGGGTACCATAGGGTGTACCTTAATATTTTGGGTTACTACATATGTAGTATATTAGGTTAATCCACCGGAAAGTAAATGGGTACAACGTGTGTGTAAGCCTTGAGTGCTGTTAACCCAAGTAACCTAATAAATAAGAGAATATGATTCAATGGTATATGTGGGATTGTAAAAAGTGTATAATTTAAATCTAGTCACCAGAACTTGTGTTCTGACCCCCTCCTCATAACATACTCGCAGGTTAGATTTGTTGCATAGACATTATAACTTTGGATACTGGTTACATAGTATTATTAATACGGTAAGGCTATATTTTGATTATATTATGTTTTATCCATGTGAGATATTTTCTGAGCTTTGACATGTTTTATGTCTCTGTCTTTTCTGCAGGATACCAGAGCAAACCGATCCGAGTTTCGGTAGATTGGAATTTTGAAAAAAAAAATCAGTCTGTCAGAATTCGGGTTGCTACAGTATAGTTGTTCCGGTTCATAATGACTATACAACCTTACTGGATGATTGCCGACCCACGTTGAACTACCCATCTATTCACTTTTGGGGCTTCTTGAGTTTCCCTTTGACCGTCAGTTTTCCTAGGCTCGGATCCATGATTGGTCAATGGGCATTGCCGTTTTAGCGAGGTTGTCAATCCCTTGACAATTCGGCATTGGTAATGTCCATACAGGAATATGTGCCGCACTTTCTACGTGTCCATACATTTTGTAGGTGTCCTCTAGTAACTGTTGTCAATTAGTCTTTTCCTCTTACAGAAGGTAGGCTCCCCCACCTATGCATCTGTTGTCCCCGCTTCTTAGCAAATGGGAGATTATGATCATTATTGATCGTCTTTCTCACCTTACTAAGAATTCTTGCCCCTCCAGATCAAGAGCTTCGGCTGTAACGACCCAGAAAATCTGAACCAATTTAAAAATTTTAAATTGGCTAAAATAGTGGATTATAAATATTTAAAATAAATATTTTAAATAATAGCAATTAAAAGTGAGTTTGAATCGATGTTTGAAAATAAATATAATTACTTTGAATTATAAACGAGGCCTGAAATGGCGCGGTAGTTTCAAAATTTGAATTCAAACTTTGACTGACTGTACCGGGTGCAAAACAAAACGGATTTGAGTGAAACCAAAAATATTTAAATCTGTTAGTGAATACCTTTCTAACGAATCTGAAAAATCGAAGTTTCATAGCGGGATGCAAAAGTTATGGCCAAATGAATTTTCTGAAAGGTCGCTATGGAATTTATATAGCCCGTGAAATTGGCCATTTTGCAAACGACCTTGGAATTCGACGAAACCACTTTTGTTGGATCCGGGATGTGAAGTTATTTCTAGGTTTCAAATTTCATAATTTTTGAAGCTAGTATGTGAGCGTGGCAAAGGAAAATGTGTTTTGGTCAATTACAGTTAAATTGGATCGACCAGAAATGGGCCTTTTTGCAAACGGTCTCAGAATTCGACGAAACTAGTTTTGTTGGGACCGTATCGTCAAAACATAGCCAGATTTATTTTTCTGGAATTTTTCGAATCAGTTTGTGGCCCTAGCAAATTGAAATGTACGTTCAAATCGAATATTGAATGTTATATATTTTAAATTGAATGAAAACTGACTGAAACAGTCGACTGGGCCTACGAAACATATTCCATTGTGTTCGGAATGGGGGTAAAACGCTAGGGACGACAGTCGTTGGGTTTGGATTGGAGTTAGTATGGGGCAAGGGGTATTTTTGGAGTTTAAAATTAAATAAATATAAAAAAAGGGTCGACCAATCATATTCCTTCTTTCCTTTTCTCTCTCCCCGACTCAATACCTGGCGCACGACGGAAGCTGTTCTTCACCTTCTCTCCTCTTTTTCTTCTAATCCACTAAATGAAATCCACCACCATAGTTATGTTTTTGGAGTACTTCTCATGATCTTCACATCCATATAAGGTTTGATAATTTTCATTTAGTGTGGAGGGAGAATCGCGCCTCCAAAGTTTAGAAGTTCCTCCCGCCGTTTCTCGAGCCTGCCGCCACCGAACTGGGGCCCACCTCCGGCGAACCAGCGCCCCACCTTCCCCTTCGACCTCGCGCAACCCGATCGTGAAACCGTTACTCCGTTTGATCGCAAATTCAAAACCTAGTTTTGAGCGATTTCTGAAAGGTACGGCTTTGGCCATTTTGAACCGATTTTCACATTTCAAAGCATTGCAAACTTTGAAAAATCATATCTTTTTCATGTGTTGACGAAATTCAGTGAAACAAGAGACAGTGGACTCGTGTGGACGTCTTCTACCTTCTAGGAGAGACCGCATATTTTTCTAAGCCTTCTGCTATTTTTGGTGGAGTGGAACCCAATGTGAGATTTCTAATTTATAAACGATATGGAAAACGACGATGTATAAATTATATACTCGATGTATGAGTTATATAAGCGTTGTACACCTCTTGTATAAGCGTTGTATAAGTTGTACGTTCGATATATAAGTTGTATATGCATTGTAAAAATTATATATGTGTTGAAATAGAAGTGAAATGCTATATATATACGCCCCTCGTCCACAAACCATGGACGATATTTATTGGTTGTGATTGGTGTGAAAATTGATTGATAGCGAATGGTTGATTGGAATTATTTGTGGTTGATATTGATTGATTGTGGTTGAAAAATACTCGTTTGTGGTTGAGAAATATTTGGTTGAAACCACATAGGATTATTTTGTGGAAATGAAATAAATATACATGCCGCATTCATGCAAACTAGATGCATGAATCCCCATTGTCAAAAATCGCGAGGTTTTAAGGTAGAGCGAGGAGCCGTACTAGGGACGGTCCCGGTTTTAACTACCCTGCTGTTATGCTATCGAAATTTTGAATAATATTCATGTGTTTGAATTATTTTCATCTGTTGAAACTATATTTATTCGTTGAATAGAAAACCTTCATGTGTTGAACTGAAACTCATTCGTGAATTGAAATTCATGTGTTGAATGGTATTCGTGTTTTAAATATAAAAATCACCTTTTTATCGATATATATAAACTATAGAAAACCTTCATGTGTTGAATCGATATTCATTCGTTGGATAGAAATTCATGTATTGAATGGTATTCGTGTTTTAAATATAAAAATCACATTTTTACTCTATATATATAAACTATAGAAAACCTTCATGTGTTGAATTGATATTCATTCGTTGGATAGAAATTCATTTGTTGAATGGTATTCGTGTTTTAAATATAAAAATCACCTTTTTATCTATATATATAAACTATAGAAAACCTTCATGTGTTGGATCGATATTCATTCGTTGAATTGAAATTCATATGTTGAATGGTATTCATATTTTGAAAGAAATTGTTTTATAATAAAAATCCCATTTTTATCATCAATATGAGATATATAAAATAATCTTGTTTTGAAATAAATTGTTTTATAATAAAAATCCTATTTTTATCATGTATATTAACTATATAAAATAGTAGAGTTTTGAAATAAATTGTTTTACATTAAAAATCATGTTTTTATTATATACATGAATTGTTAAAAATAGTGAAGTGTTGAAATAGAAGACAGTTAGATAAAAATATAATTTTTATCAAATGTATGAAATTCATATAGTTTTGAAATAGAAGAATCTATATATATATATATATATATATATATATATATATATATAGAATTGAAATATATCGAATAACGAAGCTGCAGTTCGTATTTTGAAACCGTGATTTCAAACGATTAGTACGGGAGATCCGACCATCGGATTTTCCCGAAACCGCAACCGTTGGGTTCGCTTTGGAAATATCTTTCCAACGGCACCAACTTTGTAAAAATCCAACAGTTGGATTGTCTAGAATGTTTAATTCAAATCTGAAGAAAAACAGCGTCAGAATCGATTATATATATATATATATATATAATTATATTTAATCGAATAACGACGCTGCAGTTTGTATTTTGAAATCGAAACTTTAAACGATTATACCGGGAGATCCGACCATCGGATTTTCCCGAAACTGGAACCGTTGGATTCGTTTTGAAAAGATCTTTCTAATGATGTAAATTTTGTGAAGATCCAAAGGTTAGATTTTCAGATATGTGTAAATCAAATCTGAAGAAAAACAACGCCACGGCCGCGTTATGGCCCAAAGCGTCGTTTTGAATAAATTGACTATTCTAAAATAAATAAAAATAGCAATAAATCGTTATAAAATATTATAAATGATATGGATGTGAAATTTAGAAACTGACTGAAGGTTGGCTAAGTCGAATGGTTTCCTGGGTGTTGATCTGATGTTGGTTTCGGCCTTCGGGGTTAATATTCGGGAAATCGTTCTCTTACTGATTTACGGTTAGCGACTAATGAATTGAAATGATGTGTATGTGTATTTGTGTTGCACTTGTTTATCATATACGCGAGTTGCTCAGAAATACCGGGTTTATCCCATTCTGAATAACTGAATCGACGATAAAAAATCGAAGATGAAGACAGTGGTCGAAGACCGGAGATCTTCACCTCGTTTGGATGGAAACCGAGGTCCTGATTGGGAGGCATCCCAAAATATGGACAATGAGTGGTGATCGTCCAGACGTACGTGGTGATCGATGGGTTTGCGAGGTATATAGTGCCTCCGGTTTCGTTCAGACCCAGAACGGACTTGCAAATGGACAGTGTGTCTGACATTGGAATTTATACTGTGTGATTGATAGCTATCAGTTGCATGGTGTGAATTGCCTGTGTGGCATGCTAAGATGTAGTGATTAGGGCTTCTGTTGAAAAGCAAAGTCTTGTGGTGATGATCAAAGCACTGCCTGTGTGGCGTAGCTGTGTGTATAAACGTGAAATTGCGAGCCTCACACCCCGGTATGAACCAGAAACGGGAGAGGACATCAGGGAGGGCCTGCGTTTCTTTCTAGCTAGAAGTGGCGTCAGTGGTTTCACACGTCCTGACGAGTTTGACTTATGTGGTTGTTACTGTTGCGAGGTGTCTCGGTTAGATCGGACGATCCGGGTCTGATGGAGTCATTCGTTGGCTCATTGACGCCCCAAAGGGTGGGGAAACGTAGTGTTCAGGCATAATAATCCACATCAGTGGACCGGCTCTGACGATCTAAGGCTTGTCTGTGCGTTTGCCTGAGACATGGGCTAGAGCGTCTCGAATTCGGTAAGGACTATCTTTTTCCTTAGTTCATGATGGAAATCCAATTTCCAAATACGTGACTGTGCGGTTTTTATTGTATACCTATATATGGCGACATAGTGGTATGAGGCATTAATGCCGTCTATGATTGATACTTATGATTTGGAATTGCTTTTGAAACATCTAAACACTAGTAATAATATCAAATGCTTTTGTTTTATTCGTATCAAGCATATTTTGGCTATTATAAGGTAAAAACTCTATCCTCTGGTTTGCGTTGCATTGTGTGATGGGAACTGAGTCTTATAATGGCTTCATTTTTATAAAAAGCATTGCGATGTTTAAAAGAATGATTTGTTTTAAAGCACTAGCAATCCAATGGAGTAAACCCGTTCCATGAAAGTGGCGTGGTCCTGTGATTAGCCATATTTTAAATGTGTTGAGTAGATTTCTCATACCAGTCCCATGACTGACTCGTAGTTTGTTTCACTTTCAAACTCGGGTGCCCCTTTTTCTACACGGGCAGCCTTGTATTCAGGTTTTAGCTGACTTTATCCGGATAGCTAGAGCTGAAGATGGATTCTATTATTTATCTCTTTTTATGTTGTTCAGCTCCTATTGAACATATTTTGTTTGTTTTCCACTGTGGACATTTATGTATAGCTGAACTGTATTTGTACTAAGTATGATCCTGTATACTGTGTAACTCTGATGATTACGTTTATCCAGTATATTCTATTGTTCATTATCTGGTGTATTTATTTATTTATTTATTTATGTTCTGCTATTATCTGTTTATGTGTTATATTCCAAGGATTACCCTTGCCGCCGTCTGTACGGGGTTTGTGGTCGTCTCATCGGCTTCTTCTTCGCCTAGCCTTATCCCAAGAGAGTCCGTTTCGCCCTCAGTCAGCCGGGAGTCGCGTGCTTTTTCCTCTTTCGTCCAGTCTAGATCTTCCCATAGGAGCCGAAGATCGGCTACTGTCACCCCCGCACCATTCACACACACTCTATTATGGCGTTCGAGCAGATTGTTAGATCTACTCAATTCTCTCTTTATCTATTCTAAGTTGTTCTCTTTTTCTTTTGCTATCTTTTGTGCCTTTTTCTTCTCAAGTATCTGGTTTTACACCTTTCTCCTTTCTACAAGGAGAAGTTTTTGTTTTGGAACATCGTGGCATCAATAAAGATGCTTCCTTGGCGAGGCTTAAGCGCATCGTAAAGAAGCAATCAGCCAGTTTGGTGACTCTTCTGGAGCCTTTTATGGGTCCCGAGACGCTCACTAATACTACGCTTTCTCCGGATTTCGGGTTTTTTTAAGCAAAGTTTCCAACAAGATTTGGATCATATAGTCCAAATCCTTGGAAGTTAGGCCCATCTTCGACTCCGACCAGGTTCTTTCTATTGTGTGTTCACTCCCTTCCTTCTCCCTTCCTTTCTATTCTCGGTTGTGTACGTTAAGTTTGATTAGATAGAAAGGCCAGGTTTTTGGACCGGTATCCCCTCTCTCGCCAACATAGGTTTTGCGTCAGTGGTAGGAGACTTTAATGTCGTTTCATGCCAAGCTGAGAAACGGGGCGGCTCCTCGATTGATCAGTCAGCGGTAAGGGACTTTAACTCTTTTAGTGTCAGCTCAAGTTTATTTGAGGTCTCTTTTGTCGGCTCTTCTTTTACTTCGTGTAATAACCAGGATGGTCCTGGCCTGATACTCTCTCATCTTGATAGATTTTTTTGCTCTGAGGGATGGTTCTCCCTCCCATTCTCGTTTTCTGTCTCACACTTACACCATGTCATAGCGGATCATGATCCATGCTCCTTAGTTGTTCTCCCTTTGCACAGTCTGGTCCGTCTTCTTTCCGATTTCAGGCTATGTGGAGGTCCCACTATTCATTCTTCTGTCTGATTGAAGATTCTTGCGCGTCTCCCATGTTGGGTAACCCTTTTGCTGTGTTCCCGCAAGCTTAAGCGCCTCAAAGCTTGTCTCAAGCTTTGGAACGTTTAGGTCTTTCAGAATATCTTCAATCGAGTTAGGGAGACCGAAGTGACCCTTATCTTAGTGGAATATTCCTTCATTGAGAATCCTTCTGTGCTAACAAGGAAATGTGGGCCCTTACCCATATCGCATTCTCGTTTGAGCTCCACATCGGAAACGACTTTCCGCGTCAGAATGCCAAGATTAAGTGGGTCGAGGAAGGAGATGTGAACTAAAAATTATTCCACTCCTCTATCTTTAAGAAGAACAAGATCTTGTCGATCCACCAGATCCTTTGCCCTGGTTTCTCTCTGGCCATAACCCTAGCGGAAGTCAAAGCTACTATTTTGGACTACTGCTAGTCCTTTTTGGTCGATCCTTTGGTTTTTGTTTCTGATCCTTCACTTTGGGCTTTCATCCCAAGAATTATTTGTAACGACCCAGAAAATCTGAACCAATTTAAAATTTTTAAATTGGCTAAAATAATGGATTTTAAATATTTAAAATAAGTATTTTAAATAATGGCAATGGAAAGTGAGTTGGAATCGACAATTGAAAACGAATATAATTAATTCTAATTATAAACAAGGCTTGAAAAGGCGGTGCAGTTTCAAAAATTGAATTCAAACTTTGTCGGACTGTACCGGGTGCAAAACAAAACAGATTTTAGTGAAACCAAAAATATTTAAATCTATTAGTGAATACCTTTCTAACGAATCTGAAAAATCGAATTTTCATAGCGGAAAGAAAAAGTTATGGCCGAATGAATTTTCAGAAAGGCCGCTATGGAATTTATATAGCCCGTGAAATTGGCCATTTTGCAAACGACCTCGGAATTCGATGAAACCACTTTTTTTGGATCCGGGAGGTGAAGTTATTGCTAGGTTTCAAATTTCATAATGTTTGAAGCTAATATGTGAGCGTGGCAAAGGAAAATGTGTTTTGGTCAATTACAGTTAAATTGGATCGACCAAAAATGGGCCTTTTTGCAAACGGTCTCAGAATTCAACGAAACTAGTTTTGTTGGGACCGTATCGTCAAAACATAGCTAGATTTATTTTTCTGGAATTTTTCGAATCAGTTTGTGACCCTGGCAAATTGAAATGTTCGTTCAAATTAAATATTGAATATTCTATGTTTTAATTTGAAGGAAAACTGACTGAAACAGTCGAATGGGCCTGCGAAACATATCCCATTGTGTTCGGAATGGGGGTAAAACGCTAGGGACGACAGTCGTTGGGTTTGAATTGGTGTTCATCTGTATAAGGGGTATTTTAGAGATTTTAAAATATATAAATAAAAAAAATCTGTTGGGCCAACTCATCATTTCTCTCTCCCCGCTGGACCGATTAACGGCGGAACCTCTTCGCGCCTTCTCCCCTCAAATTCGACGCCTCCGATCATCGTTGACCAGCGCCACCACCCAAAATCGAGCCGCCTTCCTCCCCTCTTCAAATCAAGGCAGACCTCGTCCTTCATCGTTGCTCCATCGGCGAGCACGAGCTCCACGAAATCCGCCCACCTCGAGGCGAATATCTCCTCCGCCGTGGCACCAGACTGGACCCCACCACCACCCCTGGACGCGGATTTCGAAGCTCGACAGCGTAGCACTAGTGGATCGGCCTCATACTACATCGTTCGATCGAAAGATGAAACCCTAGTTACTGAACAGGTTTGAAATTATACGGTTGATTTTATTTAATTTGATTTTAACACCTTTAAACCGTTGCAAACCTTTGAAAAATCATATCTTTTTCGTTCGTTAACGAAATTCGATGAAACAGGAAACATCATGACCGTGTGGGCGCCTTTTACGTTTTAGAAGAGACCGCATATTTTTCTGAGCCTTCTGCTATTTTTGGTGGAGTGGAACCCAATGTGAGATTTCTAAATTAAAAACAATATGGAAAACGACGATGTATAAATTATATAGTCGATGTATGAGTTATATAAGCATTGTACACCTCATGTATAAGCGTTGTATAAGTTGTACGTTCGATGTATAAGTTGTATATGCGTTGTAAAAATTATATATGTGTTGAAATAAAATTGAATTGCTATATATATATATATATATACGCCCCTCGTCCACAAACCATGGACGATATTTATTGATTGTGATTGGTGTGAAAATTGATAGATAACGAATGGTTGTTTGGGTTTGTTTGTGCTTGATATTGATTGATTGTGGTTGAAAAATACCCGTTTGTGGTTGAAAAATATTTGGTTGAAACCACATAGGATTAGTTTGTGGAAATGAAATAAATATATACATGCCGCCTGCGTGCGAACTAGATGCATGATTCCCATTGTCAAAAACCGCGAGGTTTTAAGGTAGAGCGAGGAGCCGTACTAGGGACGGTCCCGGTTTTAACTACCCTGCCGTTATGCTGCCGAAATTTTGAATAATATTCGTGTGTTTGAAATTTTTTCATTTGCTAAAACTATATTTATTCATTAAATAGAAAACCTTCATGTGTTGAATCGATATTCATTCGTTGATTAGAAATTCATGTGTTGAATGGTATTCGCGTTTTAAATATAAAAATCACATTTTTATCTATATATAGAAACTATAGAAAACCTTCATGTGTTGAATCGATATTCATTCGTTCAATTGAAATTCATGTGTTGAATGGTATTCATATTTTGAAATAAATGGTTTGATAATAAAAATCACCTTTTATCGAGAATATGAACTGTGTAAAATAATCTCGTTTTGAAAGAAATTGTTTTATAAGAAAAATCCTATTTTTACCACCAATATGAAATATATAAAATAATAGTGTTTTGAAATGAATTGTTTTATAAAAAAAAAAATCATCACATTTTTATTATATACATGAATCGTTGAAATGTGAAGTGTTAAAAATAGCCACTCGTTCAAATAAACATATATGAGTTGAAATATTCATTGATTAGCTAATGATATGATTTTTGCCTATACATGCAACGTTAGAATGAATGGTGTTTTTAAACCAAATGAAATCGAATATGAAGTTGAATAGAAAATGATAAGTGATAAGAACTATATATATGTACATGCATATTTATTGAACAGGTTATAGCGAAGGGGCTAGAGAAGAGGAATAAAATTTTGTGCCCGACAAATAGGTACACATTTACTGTTTTGTTTGGGTGATGATTTTATGAGCCTGTTGGCTAGCCGCTTGGCCTTTTCTTTTTCTTTTCGACATGAGACGCCCGTGTGGCTATTTGGGAATTTTCCCAGCCCTCCCGTACAAAGGATGTTATGGCAAAATTTTCCAAAATTTTAAGGCGTTAGTGAAATATTTGAAGTGAGAACGATATTGAAATTGTTGAATGAACTATATTTATATAAATATAAATAAAATTAAAACGAAACGAGGCCGTGCAGTTCGTATTTTGAAACCGTGATTTCAAACAACTAGTGCGGGAAATCCGACCATTGGATTTTCCCGAAACCGCAACCGTCGGGTTCGCCTTGGAAATATCTTTCCGACGGCACCAACTTTGTAAAAATCCAACGGTTGGATTGTCCGGAATGTTTAATTCAAATCTGAAGAAAAACAGCGCCAGAAACGATTATATTTATATATATATATATAAATATAATTATATTTAATCGAATAAAGACGCTGCAGTTCGTATTTTGAAATCGAAACTTCAAACGATTGTACCGGGAGATCCGACCGTCGGATTTTCCCGAAACTGGAACCGTTGGATTCGTTTTGAAAAGACCTTTCTAATGATGTAAATTTTATGAAGATCCAACGGTTAGATTTTTCATATATGTGTAAATCAAATCTGAAGAAAAACAGCGCCACGGCCGCGCTATGGCCCGAAGCGTCGTTTTGAATAAATTGGCTATTTTAAAATAAATAAAAATAGCGATAAATCGTTATAAAATACCATAAACAATATGGAATGGAAATAAACTGAATTTGCTTGATTTATGTAGTATTCGATGGTTGAATGTGTTTGGTGTGAAAATTACATTAAAGAACAAAATTGGTGTTGTCGAATAATTTAACCATTGAAATAAATTGATTTGAAATTCTAAACATACGTGAATTATTTGAAAAGGCCGAGTTAATTCTCATTTCAAATAATTGACCGACGATTGAAAGTCGAAGATGAAGACGGTGGTCGAAGACCAGAGATCTTCACCTCGTTTGGATGGTAACCGAGGTCCTGATTGGGAGGCATCCCGAAATATGGATAATGAGTGGTGATCGTCCAGACGTACGTGGTGATCGATGGGTTTGCGAGGTATTTAGTGCCTCCGGTTTCTTTCAGACCCAGAATGGACTGTGTGTCTGACATTGGATTTTATTCTGTGTTGATTGATCTCTGTTAAATATACATCTGTTTGGCGGCGGAGAATTTATTCTTTTGCTTTACGCTCTTCTCTGAGACGCACGAGCTCAGAGGTTGTATATATATAGACATCAGTCGCATGGCATGAATTGGCTGTGTGGCATGCTAAGATGCAGTGATCAGGGCTTCTGTTGAAAAGAAAAGTCTTGTGGAGATGATCAAAGCACCGCCCGTGTGGCGTAGCTTTGTGTATAACGTAAAATCGCGAGCCTCACACCCCGGTATGAACCAGAAACGGGAGAGGACATCAAGGAGGGCCTGCGTTTCTTTCTAGCTAGGGTGGTGTCAGTGACCTACCAGCCCTGACATTTATATACTTTTCACCTATGTGGTTGTTGCTGTTGCGAGGCGCCTCGGTTTGATCGGACGATCCGGGTCCGATGGAGTCATTCGTTGGCTCGTTTACGCCCCAAAGGGCGGGGAGACGTAGTGTTCAGGCATAATAATCCACATCGGTGGACCGGCCCTGACGATCCAAGGGGCAGTTGCGGCTGTTCCTGAGACATGGGCTAGAGCGTCTCGAATTCGGTAAGGACTATCTTTTGCCTTGGTTCATGACGGAAATTCAATTTCCAAATACGACATCGCGTGGTTTTTGATTGTATATATATATATGGCGACATGATATATGGTACCCATGCCGCCTATGATTGATAGTTATGATTCAAATTGTTTTTGAAACATATAAACACTAGCAATAATATCAAATGCCTTTGTTTTATTCGTATCAAGCATATTTTGGCCGTTATAGAGTAAAAACTCTATCCTCCGGTTTGCGTTGCATTGTGTGATGGGAACTGAGTCTTATAATGGCTTCATTTTTATAAAAAGCATAGCGATGTTTAAATGAAAGATTTATTTTAAAGCACTGGCAATCCAATGGAGTAAACCCATTCCACGAAAGTGGCGTGGTCCTGTGATTAGCCATATTATATATGTGTTGAATAGATTTCTCATACCAGTCCCATGACTGACTCGTAGTTTGTTTCACTCTCAAACTCGGGTGCCCCCTTTTTCTACACGGGCAGCCTTGTATTTAGGTTTAGCTGGTTCTTTCTGGATAGCTGGAGCTGAAGATGGATTCTATTATTTATCTCTTTTTATGCTGTTCAGCTCCTATTGTACATATTTTGTTTATTTCCGCTGTAGACATTTGTGTATAGCTTAACTGTAATTGTACTAAGTATGATCCTGTATACTGTGTAACTCTGATGATTACTTTTATCCAGTATATTCTATTGTTCATTATCTGGTGTATTTGTTTAATTCTGTTCTGCTATTATCTGTTTCTGTGTAATATTCCAAAGATAACCCTTGTCTCCGTCGTAACGGGATTTGGGGTCGTCTCAACGTTGTATCAGAGCTTTGGTTAAGCTTAGTTCTGGAATATAACATTTGAACGAACTCGTCAGAAATAGAACCAGTAGAGTTCTAGGACAGGTAACTCTATACAGATAGGATCAGCAATATCCTAGTATGAGTAAAGCAGAATGAAATTACACCTCGATAGACACATTTACACTTGAAGTATATGTTTCTATGTTTGAAAAAAAATATCTTTTCTGTGACCTAACACTTGATCTGCTATTTGCAGAAGTACTAGAAAAATGAGTGTCAGAAACAGGAGAAATGCAGAACTCGGTCTAGAGGCTCTACTAAAGAGATATCGAAATCTGAACGGAGCACAGTTCTCGGGCAATGAATCTATAATTCAGACTCAAGCTTGGGTGAGCTCTGCAGAAAGAATATTTGAGCGTATCCAGCTCAGGGATGACCAGAAACGGTTAATGGCATCTTGGGCGCTCAAAGAAGAAGCTTTAATCTGGTGGGAAACAATCATCAAAGATAGTCCAGAAGGTGATATCACCTGGGACAGATTCAAAGTGATTTTCCTGGAAAGATTTACTCCTCCCGAAGCGATGGAGCGATTATGTGATGAATTTTCTTATTTGATACAAGGTGATATGACCATCCCAGAATATCATAAGAAGTTCAATGAACTTGCTCACTTTGCTCCTCATCTGATTCAAGATCCAAAGAGGAAAAATCTGAGATTTATCCATGGCCTGCAAAGGAGATATCAGAATAGTGTAATGAGGAATGTGAAGCTTCCTTTTTCTGAAATGATATCAATGGCTTATCAGTATGAAGATCTCCATAAGAAAGGAATGTTGCGCGACGAAGAAGAAGTTCGTTGTAGTGACAAAGAAGAGTCGGAAACTGATATACCAGAAGCCAGTACGAGGGCTGAGGTCAATGAGAAGCCCAGTGCTAAGAGAAAAAGGGCTAAGTCTAGGAAAGAACCGGTAACAACAACTATTTGCTCTAACTGCCATCTGAAGGGGCATTTGTCGATAAACTGCGGACCCTTAAGGAAGCGATTAAAAGGTGGACTTCAATCCAAAGAAGGACTTCAAGCGAATAGAAAATGCAATCTCTGCCATCAGGCTGTTCACATAAAGCAAGATTGCTGGCAGTTGAAAAAGCCTGAAATAGTTCACGTGAATGAAGTAGCAGAAGCGTCTGGGCCCTCAGCTATTCAAGAAAGGCCAGATGTTTTAGAAGGAACGCTTACTGTCAAAAACATTCCAGTTAAAGTACTGTTTGACACAGGCGCGTCACGAAGCTTTATTGCAAAGAATGCCGCTAAGAAACTAGATTTGAACTTGAGGAAGCTCAAGGAACCAATGACTGTCCAGAATCCGATCGGGGGTTCTATCAATCTCAGTTGGATTTGTGCAGTACCTGTCTCCTTTTCTTGCTATAAATTCCCTATTGTCTCTATCGTCATGAATTTTAATGAATTCGATATTATTCTAGGATTGGATTGGCTAACCAAATATGAAGCAGAGGTTAGATGTGCCGAGAGAGTTGTTAGAGCTAAGATTAAATCAGGGAATTATATAACCATACCATGTGAAGGCCCGACATCAAATAGAAAAGACTTCTGGGCAGCTCTAAATGTTTCTCTAGCCCAAATAGAAAATATCCCTAAAATCCCAGAGAATATTCCCGACCTAGTGAAAGATATTCCTGTCGTCAAGAATTATGCGGATGTGTTTGAGGAAGTTGTTCGCTTACCTCCGCAGAGAGAAATAGATTTCAAAATTGCTTTAATTCCAATTGCAAGGCCGGTAGTTCACACTATTCGAAGGATGTCTTTGAAAGAGAAGGAGGAATTAGACAATCAAACACGATAGCTAGTATGGAAGGGTCTGATCAGGCCTAGTTTCTCTGATTGGGGAGCAGCAGTGGTGTTTGTCCCAAAATCTGACGGTACTCTACGGCTATGCGTGGACTATCGTGATCTGAACAAGCAGACAATAAAGAACAAGTATCCATTGCCGCGGATTGATGATTTGTTGGATCGATTAAATGGAGCACAAGTATTCTCAAGAATGGACCTAGCTACAGGCTTCCATCAACTTCGAATTGCCGAAGAGTGTGTTCCAATGACAGCGTTCAGAGGTCCCGACTTATTCTACGAGTGGTTAGTGATGCCATTCGGTTTATGTAACGCTCCAGCTTACTTCGTCGATCTGATGAATAGAGTGTTTAGAGGGGTTTTGAATAAATTTGTTCTGGTTTTCATTGACGATATTCTAATCTTCTCTAAATCAAAGACCGAACATGAAAAGCAATTGGAACAGGTGTTAGAAATTCTTAGAAGGAATGTATTGAAAGCAAAGTTTTCCAAATGTATCTTCTGGCAAGATGAAGTAAAATTTCTAGGCCACGTAGTATCGAAAGAAGGAATCGCTGTGGATCCACGCAAAATCACAGCTATTCAGAATTGGAAACAGCCCAGTACCCCCACTGAAGTCCGCAGTTTTCTCGGATTGGCTAGCTATTACCGAAAGTTCGTTAAAGACTTTTCGAAGATATCTGGTCACTTAACGAAGCTTACAAAGAAGCATTCTAAATTCAAATGGACTCCAGAAAGTGAAGAGGCTTTTGAAGAGCTAAAGTTGAGATTAACAACTGCTCCAGTGCTAACCATCATCGATGGCAACCAGGATTTAAAAGTATGGACTGATGCTTCTAGAGAAGGCCTCGGCGCAGTATTAATGAAAAGAGGCCAAGTGATTGCTTATGCTAGCCGTCAACTGAAGCCGCACGAGAAGAACTACGTAACTCATGATCTTGAGTTATTGGCTATTGTGTTCGCTTTGAAAATCTGGAGGCACTATCTTCTGGGGGAGAGATTTGAACTGTTTACAGATCACCAGTCGTTAAAGTATCTGTTCACTCAGAAGGACCTGAATCTGAGGCAACAACGTTGGCTGGAGTTTCTTGCAGCTTATGACTTTGAAATTTTATACACTCCAGGGAAAGCCAATGTCGTGGCCGATGCATTAAGCCGAAAGAATGAAATGATCGCCAGTTTTATTATCACGACTTCATTGCTAGATAAAATATCTGCTCTTCAGGAGGATGATCGCTTCATTCAGAAGATCAGAGAGATAATTCAATAAGGCGAACCCTCGAGTTTTCAAGTAGACAATGATGGGATTTTAAGGCTCAAAGGTCGAATCTGTGTCCCTAACATTCCTGAGCTTCGAAAGGAAGTGCTGGATGAATGCCATAAGTCAAAAATCAGTATCCATCCAGGAGTAAGAAAAATGTATAATGACATCAAACGCACTTTCTGGTGGAAGTCGATGAAGAGGGACATTTCTCTATATGTCAGTCGATGCCCTACTTGCTAGCTAGTCAAAAGCGACCAACAAAAACTGGCTGGATTGTTGCAACCGCTAGAAGTTCCGGGCTGGAAGTGGGAACATATTTCTATGGATTTCATTGATGGTCTGCCCAGAAACAGAAAAGGAAATGACAATATTTGGGTGATCGTAGATCGCTTTACGAAGACCGCCCATTTCATACCTGTCAGATCAAACAGAACTGCTCAGAGTCTGGCGCAGATATACGTCAGGGAAATAGTTAGACTGCATGGAGTGCCGCTCAGTATAGTCAGTGATAGAGTTACAATATTCACTAGCAAATTCTGGGAAGCATTTCAAGTCGAGCTGGGAACGAAGTTGAACTTGAGCACCGCTTATCATCCTCAGACCGACGGTCAGACTGAAAGGGTGAATCGTATTTTAGAAGACCTATTGCGGGCTTGTGTTATAGATTTCGGTGGGTCATGGGAAGACCATCTGCATTTGGCTGAATTCTCTTATAACAACAGCTACCAGGCGAGTCTGACAATGTCGCCATTCGATTGTACGGTAGACCGTGCCGATCTCCTGCTTGCTGGGTCGAGCCAGGAAATAGACTTGTGTTGGGTCCAGATATGATTCGAGAAGCCGCCGATAAAGTCGATTTTATTAAGAAGCGATTACTCGCCGCTCAAAGCCGAAAAAAGAGCTATGCTGATAGAAGAAGAAGAGATATATCCTTTGCGGTTGGCGACTATGTATATTTGAAAGTATCGCCGATGAGAGGAGTTATCCGGTTCGGTAAAACTGGAAAGTTGGCACCCAAATTCATTGGTCCGTTTCCTATTCTGGAACGGATCGGAACTCTCGCTTATAGGGTCAAACTACCTGATTGGCTGCCTGGAGTTCATGATGTATTTCATATATCTCAACTTCGAAAACACGTTCATGATCCAGACTTGATCGTGGAAGAAGCAGCTCAACAGGATGTTGAAATTACTCCCGAATTAGCTGTGAGACGAGAGCCGCTAAAGATTATCGGCAAAGAAACCAAAGAGCTGAGGAACAAGAAGGTCCACTTAGTCAAAGTGCAATGGAGTGGAGATCCGCGAGATTGTACTTGGGAAACTAAGGAGAGCATTCAGAAAGCTTATCCTAGATGCCGAGTAGATATCTCTGATTGACTCCGGTGCAAGGTACATTTACCCTACTTTGCATTACCATTTAAATCTCTACTCTGCTGTTATTTTCTTTCCATGGATGTGAACTTTTAAATTCTATAGTCTGAATGATTTTAAAAGAGTATAGAAGTGGATCGGTATATTTTTGAGAAGTTAAAACAATTTGATTGGTTGTTGTGTTGTGTGATTGTAGATTTATCAAACCACTTTCGACTTTGTTCCTTTTCGGGGATGAAAAGTTTTAAGTGGGGGAGATTGTAACGACCCAGAAAATCTGAACCAATTTAAAATTTTTAAATTGGCTAAAATAATGGATTTTGAATATTTAAAATAAGTATTTTAAATAATGGCAATGGAAAGTGAGTTGGAATCGACAATTGAAAACGAATATAATTAATTCTAATTATAAACAAGGCATGAAAAGGCGCTGTAGTTTCAAAAATTGAATTCAAACTTTGTCGGACTGTACCGGGTGCAAAACAAAACGGATTTTAGTGAAACCAAAAATATTTAAATCTATTAGTGAATAACTTTCTAACGAATCTGAAAAATCGAATTTTCATAGCGGAAAGAAAAAGTTATGGCCGAATGAATTTTCAGAAAGGTCGCTATGGAATTTATATAGCCCGTGAAATTGGCCATTTTGCAAACGACCTCGGAATTCGATGAAACCACTTTTGTTGGATCCGGGAGGTGAAGTTATTGCTAGGTTTCAAATTTCATAATGTTTGAAGCTAATATGTGAGCGTGGCAAAGGAAAATGTGTTTTGGTCAATTACAGTTAAATTGGATCGACCAAAAATGGGCCTTTTTGCAAACGGTCTCAGAATTCGACGAAACTAGTTTTGTTGGGACCGTATCATCAAAACATAGCTAGATTTATTTTTCTGGAATTTTTCGAATCAGTTTGTGACCTTGGCAAATTGAAATGTTCGTTCAAATTAAATATTGAATATTCTATGTTTTAATTTGAAGGAAAACTGACTGAAACAGTCGAATGGGCCTGCGAAACATATCACATTGTGTTCGGAATGGGCGTAAAACGCTAGGGACGACAGTCGTTGGGTTTGAATTGGTGTTCGTCTATATAAGGGGTATTTTAGAGATTTTAAAATATATAAATAAAAAAATCTATTGGGCCAACTCATCATTTCTCTCTCCCCGCTGGACCGATTAACGGCGGAACCCCTTCGCGCCTTCTCCCCTCAAATTCGACGCCTCCGATCATCGTTGACCAGCGCCACCACCCAAAATCGAACCGCCTTCCTCCCCTCTTCAAATCAAGGCAGACCTCGTCCTTCATCGTTGCTCCATCGGCGAGCACGAGCTCCACGAAGTCCGCCCGCCTCGAGGCGAATATCTCCTCCGCCGTGGCACCGGACTGGACCCCACCACCACCCCTGGACGCGGATTTCGAAGCTCGATAGCGTAGCACTAGTGGATCGGCCTCATACTACATCGTTCGATCGAAAGATGAAACCCTAGTTATCGAACAGGTTTGAAATTATACGGTTGATTTTATTTAATTTGATTTTAACACCTTTAAACCGTTGCAAACCTTTGAAAAATCATATCTTTTTCGTTCGTTAACGAAATTCGATGAAACAGGAAACATCGTGACCGTGTGGGCGCCTTCTACATTTTAGAAGAGACCGCATATTTTTCTGAGCCTTCTGCTATTTTTGGTGGAGTGGAACCCAATGTGAGATTTCTAAATTAAAAACAATATGGAAAACGACGATGTATAAATTATATAGTCGATGTATGAGTTATATAAGCGTTGTACAGCTCATGTATAAGCGTTGTATAAGTTGTACGTTCGATGTATAAGTTGTATATGCGTTGTAAAAATTATATATGTGTTGAAATAAAAGTGAATTGCTATATATATATATATATACACACACCCCTCGTCCACAAACCATGGACGATATTTATTGATTGTGATTGGTGTGAAAATTGATTGATAGCGAATGGTTGTATGGGATTGTTTGTGGTTGATATTGATTGATTGTGGTTGAAAAATACCCGTTTGTGGTTGAAAAATATTTGGTTGAAACCACATAGGATCAGTTTGTGGAAATGAAATAAATATATACATGCCGCCTGCGTGCGAACTAGATGCATGATTCCCATTGTCAAAAACCGCGAGGTTTTAAGGTAGAGCGAGGAGCCGTACTAGGGACGGTCCCGGTTATAACTACCCTGCCGTTATGCTGCCGAAATTTTGAATAATATTCATGTGTTTGAATTATTTTCATTTGCTAAAACTATATTTATTCATTAAATAGAAAACCTTCATGTGTTGAATCGATATTCATTCGTTGATTAGAAATTCATGTGTTGAATGGTATTCGCGTTTTAAATATAAAAATCACATTTTTATCTATATATAGAAACTATAGAAAACCTTCATGTGTTGAATCGATATTCATTCGTTGAATTGAAATTCATGTGTTGAATGGTATTCATATTTTGAAATAAATGGTTTGATAATAAAAATCACCTTTTATCGACTATATGAACTGTGTAAAATAATCTCGTTTTGAAAGAAATTGTTTTATAAGAAAAATCCTATTTTTATCACCAATATGAAATATATAAAATAATAGTGTTTTGAAATGAATTGTTTTATAAAAAAAAAATCATCACATTTTTATTATATACATGAATCGTTGAAATGTGAAGTGTTAAAAATAGCCACTCGTTCAAATAAACATATATGAGTTGAAATATTCTTTAATTAGCTAATGATATGATTTTTGCCTATACATGCAACGTTAGAATGAATGGTGTTTTTAAACCAAATGAAATCTAATATGAAGTTGAATAGAAAATGATAAGTGATAAGAACTATATATATGTACATGCATATTTATTGAACAGGTTATAGCGAAGGGGCTAGAGAAGAGGAATAAAATTTTGTGCCCGAAAAATAGGTACACATTTACTGTTTTGTTTGGGTGATGATTTTATGAGCCTGTTGGCTAGCCGCTTGGCTTTTTCTTTTTCTTTTCGACATGAGATGCCCGTGTGGCTATTTGGGAATTTTCCCAGCCCTCCCGTACAAAGGAGGTTATGGCGAAATTTTCCAAAATTTTAAGGCGTTAGTGAAATATTTGAAGTGAGAACGATATTGAAATTGTTGAATGAACTATATTTATATAAATATATAAATATAAATAAAATTAAAACGAAATGAGGCCGTGTAGTTCGTATTTTGAAACCGTGATTTCAAACAACTAGTGCGGGAAATCCGACCATTGGATTTTCCCGAAACCACAACCGTCGGGTTCGCCTTGGAAATATCTTTCCGACTGCACCAACTTTTTAAAAATCCAACGGTTAGATTGTCCGG
The DNA here is from genome assembly GCA_030737875.1 of Allium sativum. Taxonomy (NCBI): domain Eukaryota; kingdom Viridiplantae; phylum Streptophyta; class Magnoliopsida; order Asparagales; family Amaryllidaceae; genus Allium; species Allium sativum. The sequence goes on from CM060913.1 coordinate 490,616,242, forward strand.
AATGTTTAATTCAAATCTGAAGAAAAACAGTGCCGGAAACGATTATATATATATATAAATATAATTATATTTAATCGAATAAAGACGCTGCAGTTCGTATTTTGAAATCGAAACTTCAAACGATTTTACCGGGAGATCCGACCGTCGGATTTTCCAGAAACTGGAACCGTTGGATTCGTTTTGAAAAGACCTTTCTAATGATGTAAATTTTATGAAGATCCAACGGTTAGATTTTCAGATATGTGTAAATCAAATCTGAAGAAAAACAGCGCCACGGCCGCGCTATGGCCCGAAGCATCGTTTTGAATAAATTGGCTGTTTTAAAATAAATAAAAATAGCGATAAATCGTTATAAAATACCATAAACAATATGGAATGGAAATAAACTGAATTTGCTCGATTTATGTAGTATTTGATGGTTGAATGTGTTTGGTGTGGAAATTACATTAAAGAACAAAATTGGTGTTGTCGAATAATTTAACCATTGAAATAAATTGATTTGAAATTCTAAATATACGTGAATTATTTGAAAAGGCCGAGTTAATTCTCATTTCAAATAATTGACCGATGATTAAAAGTCGAAGATGAAGACGTTGGTCGAAGACCGGAGATCTTCACCTCGTTTGGATGGTAACCGAGGTCCTGATTGGGAGGCATCCCGAAATATGGATAATGAGTGGTGATCGTCCAGACGTACGTGGTGATCGATGGGTTTGCGAGGTATTTAGAGCCTCCGGTTTCGTTCAGACCCAGAACGGACTTGTAAATGGACTGTGTGTCTGACATTGGATTTTATCCTGTGTTGATTGATCTCTGTTAAATATACATCTGTTTGGCGGCGGAGAATTTATTCTTTTGCTTAATGCCCTTCTCTGAGACGCACGAGCTCAGAGGTTGTATATATATAGACATCAGTCGCATGGCATGAATTGCCTGTGTGGCATGCTAAGATGCAGTGATCAGGGCTTCTGTTGAAAAGCAAAGTCTTGTGGAGACGATCAAAGCACCGCCCGTGTGGCGTAGCTTTGTGTATAACGTAAAATCGCGAGCCTCACACCCCGGTATGAACCAGAAACAGGAGAGGACATCAGGGAGGGCATGCGTTTCTTTCTAGCTAGGGTGGTGTCAGTGACCTACCAGCCCTGACATTTATATATTTTTCACCTATGTGGTTGTTGATGTTGCGAGGCGCCTCGGTTTGATCGGACGATCCGGGTCCGATGGAGTCATTCGTTGGCTCGTTTACGCCCCAAAGGGCGGGGAGACGTAGTGTTCAGGCATAATAATCCACATCGGTGGACCGGCCCTGACGATCCAAGGGGCAGTTGCGGCTGTTCCTGAGACACGGGCTAGAGCGTCTCGAATTCGGTAAGGACTATCTTTTGCTTTGGTTCATGATGGAAATTCAATTTCCAAATACGACATCGCGCGGTTTTTGATTGTATATATATATGGTGACATGATATATGGTACCCATGCCGCCTATGATTGATAGTTATGATTCAAATTGTTTTTGAAACATATAAACACTAGCAATAATATCAAATGCCTTTGTTTTATTCGTATCAAGCATATTTTGGCCGTTATAAGGTAAAAACTCTATCCTCCGGTTTGCGTTGCATTGTGTGATGGGAACTGAGTCTTATAACGGCTTCATTTTTATAAAAAGCATAGCGATGTTTAAAGGAAAGATTTGTTTTAAAGCACTGGCAATCCAATGGAGTAAACCCGTTCCACGAAAGTGGCGTGGTCCTGTGATTAGCCATATTATATATGTGTTGAATAGATTTCTCATACCAGTCCCATGACTGACTCGTAGTTTGTTTCACTCTCAAACTCGGGTGCCCCCTTTTTCTACACGGGCAGCCTTGTATTCAGGTTTAGCTGGTTCTTTCTGGATAGCTGGAGATGAAGAAGGATTCTATTATTTATCTCTTTTTATGCTGTTCAGCTCCTATTGTACATATTTTGTTTATTTCCGCTGTAGACATTTATGTATAGCTAAACTGTAATTGTACTAAGTATGATCCTGTATACTGTGTAACTCTGATGATTACTTTTATCCAGTATATTCTATTGTTCATTATCTGGTGTATTTGTTTAATTCTGTTCTGCTATTATCTGTTTCTGTGTTATATTCCAAAGATAACCCTTGTCTCCGTCGGAACGGGATTTGGGGTCGTCTCATTATTCCTCTTAAGGAGGGTAGTGAACTTTCTAGCACTCCATCCTCAAATGAGATTCGCTCTTGTGTGTTTTCTCTTACTAAGAAAGTGCAAGTGGGCTTGATGGGTTCAACAGGGTTTTTTACCGTTGTGTTTAGCCGATCATCCAGGCGGACCTTTGTTTGGCTATCCAATTTTTCTTCTCGGGTGGAGCTCTTCCACAAGGCTGGACCTCCCTAATTTGGTTCTCATCCCCAAGAGCGGAAGTCTACATGATTGCTCGAACTTTCGCCCAATCAGTTTGTGCAATTTCTCTAACAAGATCATTCCTAAGGTGTTATCTTCTAGACTAGCACCTCATTTGGATCGTGTTATTTCTTTATCCCAAGCGGGCATTGTTAAAGGTTGTCTGATCACGGATAATGTTCTTTTAGCTTAGGAGCTAATCTCCCAGATCGATTGCAAAGTAAGGGGATCCAATGTTGTTATCAAGCTTGACATAGTAAAGGCGTATGACCATACGTCTTGGTTTTTTCATCAAAGTCATTCGGGCTTTCAGGTTTCCGGAGAATCTCATTGACCTTGTGTGGAGACTCATTTCGAACTATAGGTTCTCTGTTATTATTAATGGATCAGCCAATGGGTACTTCAGGTCGGGTAGGGGATGCGTTAGGGAGATCCCTATCCTCAACTTTATTTTTCCTTGCCGCAGAGACTTTCATTCGTGGTCTGCACTCTATTACGATTGCGGGCCAAATCTACCGCTTCGGTTAACCTAGCGATTTTCATCTTATCTCATTATTATCATTTGCAAATGACATTATCATCTTCACAAATGGTCACAATGCTCTCTTAGACTTCGTTTACCAATACAAGAGGTGCTCTGACCAACTCGTGAACTCATCTAAGAGTTGTTTAGTTCCTTCTCACAACCTTTCTCTAGAGAGGCTCTATTGGTTTGAAACCTTCTCCGGTTTCAAATCAACTTCTCTTCCTATGCCGTACCTCAGCATAGCTCTCTACCGAGGTAGGAAACTTAATGATGTTTTTGATCCCATAACTGACAAAGTTAATGGTAAGATTCTTTGCTAGAAAGCAACGCTTTTATCTCAAGTGGATAGATTGGTTCTTATTCAGTCTATTCTGGACTCTACTGGGTGGCACATGTTTACTTCCATGACCCCGACTTCTTCCTTCTTACATTCCTACTGGTCTTTGGTATCGTCCATTTTTGGGGGAAAAGGACAATGTTAGTCGACACTATTGGATTCCTAGGACATCGATTGTCGCCATAAAAGCGAAGGCGACCTGGGTCTTTTTAATTCGTTGGATCTTTTTATGACTTACACCTGTAAGTTATGAGTTCTGTTTCACTCCAACAACTCCCTTTGTGCATTATTTCTTCATGCCATGTATCGTATGCTCTTTCCCACAAACTTCAATGGCATCTCATCTTATGCAAGTGAGACGTAGAAACGAATGCAAGCTATGAAGCCCTTTGCCAATTCTCATAGGGAGAAGCGGGTGGGATGGTGGTCCTTTTTTGGTTCAAGCGACATGGAACTCGGCGAGAATTCCAGGTACAAATCCTTTGTTTTCTTTCATTTGAGATTCTCTTATCCCTCCGAAGTTTTCGTTGTTTATGTGGAAAACCATCCATAATGGTTTACCACTTGACAACAACCTTAGGAGAATTGGGATTCCTATGGTGTCTTGATGCCGGTGTTGTAGTGCAGGCGGAGTGGAATTTGCAGATCATTTATTCTTCATGGGATCTTGTGCCGTGTTTGTTTGGAATTATTTCGGGAATCTGGTTGGTCTCGGAGATAGTGCCTCTTCTCTCCTGGGTCTTCTACGCTTTTGTTGGGAAGGCAGCTCTCAAAAGTCTGTTTCTTAGATCTACTCCATCTAGTTTCGTGCCTTATCTGTTGGCATCTCTGGTGCTCGCGTAATAGGGTTATCTTCGATGAGGCGCTTATGGAACCTCCCACCATTATCAGAAGGATCAAGAGTGACGTTTTTCTTGCCTTTCGCGGAACACCTTTCTAGGGAGCATTATGTTCTCGCTCGTGGGTTATGGCCCGCATCTTCGTTATTTCTTATGTTACCCCTCCTCCCCGAGCGGGAATTAGTTGATTGTTCGATATCCATGTGCGTGTAAGTGCTATGGTTATTGTTATGTGAGCTTTTAGTTTATTTTCAACACTCTTTCCACTAATCTTATCTAGTTGTTACTAAGTGCAGGTGATAGGTAAGAAGGGATTTTCGCAAGGCTTGATGGAGCTTCTACACTTTCGGAGCTGCAGAATTGGACTAGAGCCGGATTGCTGCTGCAACAGCCTTTCTTTCGTTGGTTCTTGCTGTGCTTAAAGCTGGAGTCATGTTTTAGTCATGGACTTACTTTTGGAGAGAAGACTTTGCGAGAGGTTTTCGAAGCTTTGACCCTCCTTGATCTATTAGGAGTGGTTGGGCTTTTGGAGTGTTGTTGTCTTGTATTTTTTTTATTTTGTGTCATGTATGTGCTACAATATTTGTAGAACACTTCTACAAATCTGTTTTGACGAGCCGTTGGAGAATGACCTGATTCTCTATTTTTATATATATATATATATATATATATTATGTTAAAAAAGAGAGAGTATATAAAGCTTAGAAGGAGAGAAATTCTGTGACGTAGATGTGAAGAGGGATAGTAATCATTTCTGTGTTTCTAGAACTATTATATCTTTGAATTATTAGTGGTGGTATTGTCTTATGAACTTAAGCAAGTGATTTTATAACTAAAACCAACGAAAATGCATAACGTTAACAAAAGATTACAACAATACTATATCACTTATACATAAATAAAATAGAACAATAGTAATAGGTAATAATGCCAAACACAATAATACCAAAGTAAATGACAACATTATAGTTTTACTGACTAGGAAAAAAATTCCAAAGATGATCTATTAGATCATCTTCGAGTCTTCGGTGAAGTTGTATATTATGGTATGACATTTGGCTCTCTATATGAAACTCGAGTTCCAATGCGCTTCCAATCATATCATTGCACTAAACATCTAGTGTAGTTGGAGTATCTTCATATGCGTAATCTTCTTTCATGTCTCGTTCATTCTCTAAAATCATATTATGTAAAATAACACAAATGTACACTATTTTTATCATTTTATCCGGTGACCAAGTCTACATGGTTATTGACTATGGCAAATCTTGACTGAAGAATCCCTAATGCTCTTTCGACATCCTTTCTCCAACCTTCTTTCATTGCTGCAAACTTTGATTGTACATTGTTTTGTGGATCAAGAATTGTCTTCACAATGGCACTCCATTTGGGATATATACCATCATCACAAAAACATCATGATCGTACATGTTACCTCCCAAACTGAAGGTACACTGAGTAGACCAGCCATTTGCTAATCATTAAACAACGTAGATCGTTCCACTATGCTAAGATAGAACCCAATGTTCTAAGTAAAGCATTCCATATCCGTAAGTCATATGAGCTCACGACATCTAAAATAATAGTAGACCTACGAGATTTACAAAGATAAGCTCCAGCATATGCCTTTGGACAATTCTTCCATTCCCAATGCATGCAGTCTATACTATCCAACATTCTGGGCTATCCTCTACTGTCGTGCGCATTCATTAACCTTGTTATGTCAACCTATTTTGGTCCAAGTATTGGTCATCGTAAATGTCCATGATAGCTTTATAGAAATTTTCCAAACACTCTAGTATCGTCCTTCCCTCCAAATGCAAGTTCACATTAAGAGCGTATGTCAGTCCATCATATGCAAGCACTCTTAGCGCAAAGGTCATTTTTTGAATACCAGTCAGTTCTCGAGTACGAGATGCATTTGGTTTGAAGAAACAATATTTTTGTGGTGACCGCATGTAAATAGATAATACATTGTGTTAAAGCATGCCAAGCTGATATAGACCGGCCATCATTAGTATAATCAAAACCAGATCTGTCATATATTTCATAGCAAATAGACAATATATAATAAGAAATATAGATAGTAATGTAGCGAAAGATGACAGAACACAAAGAAGATGATATACCATCAAAATCACATAGTTATGTACTTGAAATCCAATAATATTCCTATACATGTCACCCCACTATAACCCTCAGAGTAGACTCATAACAATGGAATATATATAAGTAAGTATATGGTATATCTACTACAAGCTTGTCTTCGACTTGGGATCCCGTATAACCTGACCTGCTATTTAGTCTACTGATCAGCATCGTCGAAGAGTACCCAATATAATAAGAGAGAGTGATAAGATCTATCAAAAGTTGTACTACAAGATATGTAAATAGACAGATTGTCTCGTACCTGACCTGTCCCTCCAACTAAATGTTGAATAATGAGATTTTGATCGATGCCAACGAATAAAGCTACTATGGGGATCGAATCATAAAGATAAGGTTTTATATATAAATGTACATTGAGTCGTTTTAGAATTATGTTCAAATTTATCCTCAAGTATACACGAATGTGCTAATCAAGATATATATATACATGCATATATATATATATATATATATATGACTAAAACCTTAAAAATCCAGATATGCGCAGAAACTGGCCTACCAGTCGACTGGTAGGAAATGGACCAATCGACTGGTCAAGCTATTTCTGCATATAATGGCTAGTTTTTGATAAAATTATTTATACGATTTAATTCTACCAGTCAACTGATGATTTTTAACCAGTCGACTGATTCGACCCAGAAACTATTTTGTGAAGAGTCAACATTCTTCATAAAGAGATTCCTCTTCATTAATCAAAGGAAATGGACATAAATTTTTATGGAAACTATTCATGAAGGATTGCTACTCTTATACCATTATATAAACAAATTTAATCATGTTTTACAATCACCTAATCTATCCGAATTTTACTAATTTTTCTGATCATCATTCTATTTCTCTACATTTACATTCTTTGCAATTAAAAGCTCTCCAATTCAAATTCTTGTTGAATCCGTGACTCAATTTAATATCATTTGATTCAACAAGCAGTATTCTTCCTTAAATCTTCACATTCAAAGTATATACTCGAGGATCATATTATAGGAAGGTTGTACTTAAACCATTGGCTATCCGTGTTGATTCAAGAACACAAATCAGAAGTCAAACACTTGTAATTGTTGAAGACCTGTTTAGTTGCTCAGGCGAGAGGCATCCTTTTTGGTCTTGGGTGTACTGACCTATTCCTCCGGGTTAAGAGAGGGTGTTGTTAGTGAATTCCAAAGAGGATCTTCGGGACTGGACGTAGGGCAGGAAGTCTGAAGCAGTATAAAATTCCTGGTGTCCCTTTTACTCTATTTTCTGCATTTAATTTGTTTGCATAACTATTGAATATTATTTAGCTAGCATATCACGTACATTTTTGCAATATCCATATAGATCCTTTAAGTCGTACACATCGACTCTCTTTTCTGATTGCTATCAGAGAAAGGCCATCATATAACCATAAAACCGTTATTTGATATTTAGATAATATGGATAATAACACTAGCACTAGCAATAACATCGGATATTCTGAAGGCCAATCAATTGCTGGACCACCCTTCTTTAATGGCATGAATCATATTTACTGGGCTACAAGAATGAGAATATACATGCAAGCTAATAGCTATGATGCATGGAATATTACTCGAAAAGAGTATACATCACCTACTATTGCATACACTGAATGGTCAAATATTAAGAAAAATGAAGCTACTGCAAATGCTAAGGCCATGAACATGCTACACTGTGCTCTAGATAGAAATGAGTTCAATCGGATTTGTATGTGCAACACTGCATACAAAATCTGGAGAATACTTAAGATTACTCATGAAGGCATTAACAAAGTTAAACAAAGTAAAATATCTGTGCTCAAAAACCAGTTTCAAAATTTTAAGATGAATGAAAATGAATCCATAAATGATATATATTCACATTTTCAAAATATTTAGCATTCTTTATTAGGACTAGGAGAAAAATATTCTGACTTTGACATAGTTTCAAAAATCTTGAATTCTTTAACCGATGAATGGGAAAGAAATGTATTAGCGATCGAAGAAGCTGACGATCTTTCTACCATGAAACCGTAAGAATTAGTCAGTAATCTAATGTCTTATGAAGTGGATTTGCGGGCAAAGAAAGCACAAGTGCAAGACAAGAAAAATTTAGCTTTCCATGTAGAAAAAAGATTCCGATTCAGATGAAGAAGATATAGCATTTATTGCTAAGAATTTTAGAAAATTTCTAAAATATAGAACGAGTCAAAGCAAAAATATAATGAGGAATTCATCAAAAGAACCTAATCTGGCTCTAGTAGAATGCTTCAACTGTCACAAGACCGGACACTATCAAAAGAATTGTCTGGAGCTAAAGAGAAATTGCAAAAATGAAAAACCAAAGAAACGAGCCTTTTCAGTCACTTGGGATAACTCGGATTCGTCTTCTGAAAGTGATAGCGACAGCTATAGTGAGCAAGCAAATGTGTGCTTTATGGCTAAGGACAACGATGTAAGTGATTTTACTTTTGATGAATTAGTAGAAATTAATACTGAAATCTTAGAATCTAGGAAAATGTTTAAAAGAAAATTTAAATAAGCTAACGAAGATAAAAACAAAGTCGAATATGAGAGAGACCTTTTGAAAGATGAAAAAGAAATTTTAGATTAAAAAATTATAAGATTCCATTTCAATTGCAAATTCTCCAATTTCTTTGTTAATTCAAGAATTAGATATTCAAAAGAATAAAAATGATTTGTTAGTTTGTGAAAATCAAGATTTAAATAATAAAGTTAAAATTATAAAGTTAGAAAACTCTAGTTTAAAAATAAGTTATAAAGTATTTCTAAAAATGTAAATAATTTAACAAGGGTTGAGAGAATTTATCTACATTTTTTGAAAATTCTCAATTGATTTTTAATAAAAAAGGACTTGGATATGATAATAAAATAAATTCAAAAAGGAAATCCAATATGAAAAATTCTAATATTAAACCGAAAATTTCTAGTAGTAAAATAAATATTTCTACTAAGAAGAATTATTCGGATAATATTAGTATATGGATTCCAAAGACAAATAATATTCTTATTGAGAATAAATATATTAAAAACTTTTTAGATTTTCTTCATTATAATAGTAATTAATTTTTCAAAAAGGAACCTAAGCCCTCTTGGGTTTGGCTTCCTAAGACTTAACCCTTAAGACCCTAACGGAGGAAGTGGGTACCAATAAAATTTTTGATTTATTTGTTGCGTGTCCTACTTGAGAAAAACAATGGAAAATGGATACTAGACAGTGGTTGCTTAAAACATATGATAGGAGACAAAGGAATGCTATCAAATATCACTTACTCAAAAGGAGGTACCGTCACATTTGGAGATAATTCCAAAGGATGCATCATCGACAAAGGCAATGTGAGCAATTACGGTATATCTATTTCACCTCTTATTTCAGACGTTTTATTAGTTAAGAATTTAAAACACAATTTATTAAGTATAAGTCAATTGTGTGATAAAGGTTTTTGTAACGACCCAGGAAATTCGACGCCTGAATTCCAACAATAATACATAACCCGTACTACTTGCCAGAACACAAGTATTGAAAACACCAGATAGTTAATGAAAGAATTTAGGGGGTGAGATAAGAAAGAAAGAAAATTTAGAATAGAAGAAGAAGGACACCACAACAACATCAGAGTCTAACATCGCAGCGGAATAAAATATAATAGAAACAACTTTATTGACAGCTTTAAAATAAAACTTACACTCATCAGAGTACATCAACACATATCAATAGTTATAATACTTCTGTCCTCATATACAATACACAACGGAATAAATACTAGATATCACATGTCTGATCACCTTTAGTTTGTCTCCGGACCTTACAACATCCGATAACCTGAACCTGCACAACCCAGTCTAACCCGAGCATTTACAAAACGCCGAATCAGTCTGGTGAACCAGAGTGCAAAAAAAATCGCTAAGTTTAAAACATCACCCAACTTGATTTTTAAACTCAAATCATTTGTTTTTGAAATTATTTCTTTTCTCTGATATTATAATAGAGTCTAAACACAAGTAAATATCAGTCTAGCGGAACGCTTGCATCTAACGTTCCACACATATAGTATACAATCAAAACCGCGGGTTCTTATTGGAGATTGGATTTACAACTATGACAAGGTATGGAACCACCTTCCGATAGTGTTTATCTAGAGGTGAATACACAGGGTTCAACAAGAACATCTTGCAATCCGGCCACACATGACCGACCACTCATTTCGCTTGAGTGTATCGAATGTATATCACCAACGGTTAGGAGCTACCCTATAGTTTTCCAAAAAGGAACAACATCAAAATAGATTAAAGAAGGAAATGAATTATCTCTAGATAGGTGATTATACACCCTACTTGGGTGCGACCCACTTAGCCATGCTACCTACCCAATTTTTGTCATTTCCCAGTTGAAGAGGCTTGAGGTTTAACACTACCTTTAGAACAACATACCACCATTCACTTTGAATGTCACATCGTCAGATCCGCCAAATCACTAATTGACGTCCACAACCATACCCTGGTCGTTAAGCTAAGAGAAATGATCATTCTCCGCTACTAACATTAATAAGCTTGTAAAAATCAACGTACGTGATTCTTAAGAAATATTCTGCCATACATTCGTCCATACAAGTCACCTAGGAACATGATGAACCGAAGGTACCCTCCTACTACATTCTAAGTATCACCTTAGAGATCAGTAGCGAGTAGTCCTTGCAAATTCATAGATTTCAACCATGACAGAACCCCAGTATATCTCTGCGTCGACTCAGAGATTTTAAGTGGTCTTTTCATTTGTAAAAATCAACGGTCTTTGATTTCTTCGTCTCGACCAACATCTGATATCTTCCACATTTTCATATTAGTTGGTCGGAATGGTATTCAAATATAAATTAGATCCCGGTCTTTCCATACCAACAATTGTATTGGCCAGATTTGATAGTCGGTTATTTAACTATCAAATAAACAACCATCCAACCATAAATAAAAATATATCTACTGGTTCAGTAATCAGCATCATTTGGGTTGTTTAATTGTAAATAATTAATTATAGGTTAATTTAACTATTCCAATATTTGGAAATAACATTTACACTTCTTTCTAATATTTGCAAAAACCCTTCACTCTATAACTTCGAAAAATATATTATAACACTATCCATTATTCCATTTTAATAAACCTTTACACAACATTCTTCATTTTCTAAACTAGGGAATCAGTTTATCTTCTTATTTGTTAAATAATCATTTCAATAATCTCTTTTGTTTCAATACTTGAAAACCATAGCCCACACTTTCCTTTTTGAATAACATCATTCTAATTCTCATTTTCTAACTTCGAAAATATTGTTACAAATTCCATTCACTTCGTTTAATTTCATTATTAAGTCCCGCCCATTTAAAATCGATATTTTACTCCATGTCTCTTTTATAAATCTTATTCATAAACTCAGTTTTCATGTAAATCCTTTTTATATCTCGATCTCTTTATACTAAGTCCAAATTTTAAGTAACATTTCGTTTAAGCTATCGCACCTGCTTAAATTTCTTTATAACTTAGTTATAAAACTCGGTTTTTGATATAAAACCCGTTCAAATCTCCTTTCGCCAACTCAATTTTATTTCAAACTCTGATTTCTTACTTAAATGAATTTCATTTAAAAAGAATCTCTTTAATTATCATTAATTAAATTAATAATTTACCTCAACACTAACTACTGTAAAAGTAGTTAAATCCTTGATTAACTAAAATAAATAATAAATTTCTCCCTATGTCGTATTAAATTAAAACAAATGTTCGTTAAACTTTTTCAATAGATTTATTTGATAAAAAACTAATATAATTTAATAATCAATTCCAATAAAAGCGGTTGACTTCGTCAATCCACAACATGGTTATCTCGTTAACCGATTCTAAATAATTCTTCCTTTAAATCAATTAATAATATAATTAATTTTAGTAACTTCATTAAATCGTTTCTTTGAAATAATTAATCTAATCTTTAACCGTCTAGTTAATTTCTACTCACTTGCTTATAAATCTCCATATTAAAAGAATTTTCTTTATAAAATAATCATATAATTATTTATAATTTTAAATAATAAATAATACTTATTTTCTTTAATAATTTTCCATTTAAATAAATAGATTTAAAAATCCAACTTCAGTTATAAAATAAATTTTTATAACTTCATTCCAGTCGATTTACATGACGGTAAATCCTTATTTATAACACAATTGATTTATAAGCCATTTGATGCCAATTACTCAACCAATATTGTCCATTGATTAAAAGCAAATAACAATGAAATTTCAGTTCAACAGTTAACAACCAAATCAATTGTCCAATTCGTATTGGTGAAATAGTTCATATAATTATGATACGAAAATAACAATAATTTTGAGGAACCCCGTTGGATCCCTCCAACTTGTTTCCCCCTGCATCAAATATGTTATCTCGAATAATATTATTCGATTCAATAAACGGATATAATATTCAACAGTGAATAAATAACAGTAATCCACACATCCATATTTTAGTTTAATACGTTTATATATTTATAAACGTAACCATCAAGTTAAGTTACCTTGTTGGGAATTAATCGTTAAAAATAACGATTAATTCAAATTAAATAAAACGAACGTTTAATTTAATCAGTTCACTTCAACACATAAAAATATATATAGCATTCATCAACCAATTAACAAACATAGCACACAAATAATAAACCCAACTTATATAAATATAGGTGGGTAAACTGAGTGAGTTAAACTCACTTTGATTTGATTCGTTTGTCTGAAATGGTCCGGTTACAGTTAAATTAAACAGTTGTTTAATTTATCTATAAATTCCCAGTTGTCTCCATCACTGACCATTTGGTTCCATAGTGTTTTTCTCTTCGATACGGTTCCACTGGAGTTCGTTTTTGTTAGATTGGTAATATTAGGACGGGTTATTAACATCAAAGCATAACTGATTTAAATTATATAATTAATTGATTACTAAAATAATTTCTTGATGTTTGTTAATTATTTAATTAGAAGTATAACCAGTGATTACTTCCGAATTGGAAATCCTCTACTCTTCATAAATTTGGGTCCTTTCCTTCACAAAATCTTAGCTGCTTCGTTCACCTTGTCCAACTCTTACGCCACTCTCTTGTCCGCGTTGACCCTGCTTCTTAAACCAAAACATTGCTCCAAATTAAATCCTACTGCTAGGCTCTCGTTTGAAATAATGATACACAAGCTTCCTTCATGAATCCAGTCTCCATTGCACCATGCCCCAAACTTTGATCCCAACTCCTATAATGCCATTTAAAATCTCCATAGATTGTTCTACCAATGTCCGACACCACTGCATGTTCACTTTCACAACTGGTGCTATTCGTTCACCCCATCCACTCCACTACTTTGTAAAATATCCATTTCGAAATTGTTCCCAATTCTTTCTCTAAAAACACGAGCCTGATCCCGTTATTTTCTGCATTGAAAAAGCAATGGACCCACGTCCTGTTCCCTTTTGAAATACCCTATATGCTCCTTCATTATGCTTCATATTTGCACAGTATCTTCACGTTATTGCTTCACAAGCTCCCTGTCTTCATTCCCATTGTATCATTTACACTATTCAGCTTTTATACTTATCGCGTTCTAACCCAACATCAGCACAAGACTTCTGCTCTCCCCACTCAACGTCTTTCACTTCCCCCATATAATATTTTTTTATGCTTTTGTTATAACCAAACTGTTAAATTCCAAAATGAAGACCAACTTGCCTTCATTCCTTCCTAGTGCTCCTCTCACTTTCTCACGCAACCGCCATATGCTTTTAAAATTGACCCAACACTTAATCCTTCTTCCCCCGTACGTTTTCTGTTCAAACTCCCGCTATGATGCTCATCAATTCACCACCAATTTTTGACTTCATCGCGCGTTCTCAGGTCGACCAGAGGTTCATCAGGACCCATCATCAGGCACGTCACAGTCCTCTCCATCCTCGGCCTAAGGCTTGATGTGCTCGAACTTGCTGCTTGCTTTCAATTCGACTTCAACTTCAGCACTTCTACCTTGAATTCCCGCCATCGTCGGTACTTAAATGCCCGTCACCACCGCTTAGAAATAAGAGCTCGTCGAGCTGATGAATTCCCACTTTTGTTTTACTGTCTTCTCATTAGTTTCTTTTTATATATTTAAATGAAAGTATTCGATGTCATGAAGGAGGGTAAACACAACAAAAAGGAAAAATGAAAATAAATAGGAGATGTGTGTGTGTGTGTGTGTGTGTGTGTGTATATATATATATAGGAAGAAAACTGTTTGGATAGGAACAAAGTCTTTCTGTAGGCTTATAGGTAGCAGCACAGTGAAGTTAGAGTAGAAGTGAGGTTTGAAAACACAAGACAGTGTACTTCAAATTTTAGCCTTACAGGTGAAGTAATAATATGGGTTATTAGTTTAGCTGAAATGTAGATGTGCATCTGTCCTTTCCTTTGTTAAATTTGCTTAGCACTTAAGTTTTTAATATTTTATTTTGATTTCAAAATGGTATTAACCGTAATGTGCTGATGAAACCAAGCAAAGAACAAAAACAAGTTACAATGTTCATACACGTTTACCTTTTCTTTATGCGAAATATCTTTTTTCTTTATTTCAGTTCTCTATGCGTTCAAACATCACACGTTAATAAGGTAGACTAGATAAATGCACAACTTAGGATGTACAAATTCTTAAGCATGAAGTCATATTATTTTATTTTAACGCATTCTACCGCTGATTACTGCTAACTCTACCGCCATACGCGAACTCAGAATGAAATAAAAATGAATACAACGTTACGTCTTAATGTTCTGGTCCTCATGGAATTACTTTCACAGAAATCCGACTTATATTGGATCTTGTATATTCATTGAAGTTCAAAACTCAATATTACGAACTACCGCGCCATTACGAACTCGATTTATAATTATGATTAAATTAAACGTTCTAACTCTGTTATATAAATAAATTATATAATTTAAATTCATTTAAAATTACCAAACAATTTAAAATAATAAAATATATTAAATATTTGACTAAGGAAAGTCCGGGATGTTACATTCTTTCCCCCTTAAAAGAATTTCATCCCCGAAATTACTAAGGTAGAAGAAACGTTACGAACCATTAACTTTTCAAACTCCAATTTATTTCAAATCGAAAACCAATCCACTATTGTAAATAAAACTTTTCAAAAATATTGAAAATTTTCTAACACATTAAATTATGAAAAAATTCGGTAGTCTCCCTAGAACGGAGTGACTTCTACGATATCGCAGGATCAAATAATATATATACATCGACCCATCCGGTCGGAAAACAAAAAGCAAAGCCCAAAAATTTATATTTCGCACAAGCTTACCTAATGCGATCGCTATTGAGCATATTTGCAAAACTTATTTTGATATACTCAACCAAATTCAATTCTCCAGCCTTCTGGTGCTTGTACTTAACTCCATTCAACATATAAGTAACAATTACATGTAATTCATTTATAATATTTCACTGGTTAACAAATATAACCATACAGATTTTCAAAATCAAACATATAACATCATTCAGGTGTAAATACAGGGTTTAACCATTCGCTTTTAATTCATATGTGATTCCATTCCAATTATCATTCTGGAATTCATTTCTTTAGCTTGTAATTCATTCAACTCTTCATTTAACCATTAATGAATTTATATTCAACCAGTCTAACACACAATCAACAACAATACACAATCAACTTAACCAAATCAATTGAATTCACATTCAATATTAATATTTACTTGGTTATCTTTACTTTGATTATCAATCGATTAATATCCGATTGGTTTTCCTAATTATTATCAATTTGATTTTCAAATTTCAAATTTACTTATTTAATTCCAATATTCGTTCTTAACTTAATCAGGTTAAGTTTTAACTTCACATTTAATTTACTAATTTATTTCAAAATTAGTTTACCCACATTTCAAAAATCCAAATCCTGATTTTTACTCCAATATTATCCAGTTTCCTCTTCAAATATTATTTAACTTTTTTTTTAAGTTAAATTCTGAATCATTTTAAGTCCAAATTAGTATTCCCATTCACAAATTCCATATGTGAAATCTCTTCGGCTATATTAAACCATTCAAATTTTACTTCAATTTGGACTCCATCCAAATCAATTGAACATACCAATATCTTAATAATTTAATAAAATTATTGCTTTTCTATTCAAAAATATATTTCGGGTAAAATTATTTCATTTACCCTCTTTACAAAACAATATTGTATCCATTATCAACTCAAATGCTTCTCAACACTTGAACCGATCAAACAACACAACACAACACAAAACATTTGTATATATAAAATTTATAATTATGCTCTCATATATATAAACTCCAACTCAGTCTAGGGTATTACTATCCCCATCTCTATCAAGTTATACGATAAAGCCAAGGTTATTACTAAACCAATAGCTCTGATACCACTGTAACGACCTGGGAAATTCGATGCCTGAATTCCAACAATAATACATAACCCGTATTACTTGCCAGAACACAAGTATCGAAAACACCAGATAGTTAATGAAAGAATTTAGAGGGTAAGATAAGAAAGAAAGAAAATTTAGAATAGAAGAAGAAGAACACCACAACAACATCAGAGTCTCACATCGCATCGGAATAAAATATAATAGAAACAACTTTATTGACAACTTTAAAGTAAAACTTACACTCATCAGAGTACATAAACACATATGAACAGTTGTAATACTTCTGTCCTCATATACAATATACAGCGGAATAAATGCAAGATATCACACATCTGAACACCTTCAGTTCGTCTCCGGACTTCACAACATCTGATAACCTGAACCTGCACAACCCGGTCTAATATGAGCATTTGCAAAACGCCGGATCAGTCTGGTGCCAGAGTTAGAAAAACTCGCTAAATTTAAAAGATCACCCAACTTGATGTTTTAAAGTCAAATCATTTGTTTTTGAAATTATTTCTTTTCTTTGATTTTATAATAGTGTCTAAACATAAGTAAATATCAATCTAGCGGAACGCTTGCATCTAACGTTCCACGTATATAGTATACAATCAAAACCGCGGGTTCTTATTGGAGATTGGATTTCCAAATATGACAAGGTATGGAACCACCTTCCGATAGTCTATCTCTAGAGGCGAATACACTGGGTTCAACAAGAACATCTTGCAACCCGACCACACATGACCGACCGATCATTTCGCTTGAGTGTATCGAATGTATATCACCAACGGTTGAGAGCTACCCTACCATTTTCCGAAAAGGGACAGCATCAAAATAGATTAAAGAAGAAATGAATTATCTCTATATAGGTGATTATACACCCTACTTAGGTGCGACCCACTTAGCCATGCTACCTGCCTGATTTTTGTCATTTCCCAGTTAAAGAGGCTTGAGGTTTAACACTACCTTTAGCACAACATATCACCATTCACTTTGAATGTCACATCGTCATATCCACCAAATCACTAATTGACGTCCACAACCATACCCTGGTCGTTAAGGTAAGAGAAATGATCATTCTCTGCCACTAACAGAAATACGCTTGTAAAAATCAACGTACGTGATTCTTAAGAAATATTTTCCATACATTCGTCCATATAAGTCACCCAAGAACAGGATAAACCGAAGGTTACCTCCTACTGCATCCTAAGTGTCACCCTATAGATCAGTAGCGAGTAGTCCTTGCAAATCCATAGATTTCAACCACGATAGAACCCCAGTATATCTCCGTGTCAACTCAGAGATTTTAAGTGGTCCTTCCATTTATAAAGATCAATGGTCTTCGATTTCTTCGTCTCGATCAGCATCTGATATCTTCCACATTTTCGTTTTAGTTGATTGGAATGGTATTCGAATATAAATTCGATCCTGGTCTTTCCGTACCAACAATCGCATTGGCCAGATTTGATAGTCAGTTATTTAACCATAAAATAAACAACCATCCAACCATAAAATAAAAATATATCTACTGGTTTAGTACTCAGCATCATTTAGCTTATTTAATTGTAAATAATTAACGAAAGGTTAATTTAATTATTCCAATATTTGGAAATAACATTACACTTCTTTCTAATATTTGCAAAACCCCTTCACTCTTTAACTTCGAAAAATATATTATAACATTATCCATTATTCCATTTAATAAACCTTTGCACAACATTCTTCATTTTCTAAACTAGGAAATCAGTTTATCTTTTTATTTGTAAAATAGTCATTTCGATAATCTCTTTTGTTTCAATACTTGAAAACCATAGCCCACACTTTCCTTTTTGAATAACATCATTCTAATTCTCATTTTCTCACTTCGAAAATATTGTTACGTATTCCATTAACTTCGTTTAATTTCATTATTAAGTCCCGCCCATTAAAATCGATATTTTAACTACATGTCTCTTTTATAAATCTTATTTATAAACCCAGTTTTCATGTAAATCCTTTTTATATCTCGATCTCTTTATACTTAGTCCAAATTTTAAGTAACATTTCGTTTAAGCTATCGCACCCGCTTAAATTTCTTTATAACTTAGTTATAAAACTTAGTTTTTAATATAAAACCCGTTTAGATCTCCTTTTGCAATTCAACTCGATTTTATTTCAAACTCTAGTTTCTTACTTAAATGAATTTCATTTAAAAAGGATCTATTTAATTATCATTAATTAAATTAATAATTTACTTCAAAACTAACTATTGTAAAAGTAGTTAAATCCTTGATTAACTAAAATAAACAATAAATTTCTCCCTATGTCTTATTAAATTAAACAAATGTTCGTTAAACTTTTTCAATAGATTTATTTGATAATAAACTAATATAATTTAATAATCAATTCCAATGAAAGCGGTTGACCTCGTCAATCCACAACACAGTTATGTCGTTAACGATTCTAAATTATTCTTCCTTTTGATCAATTAATAATATAATTAATTTTAATAACTTCATTTAATCGTTTATTCGAAACAATTAATCTAATATTTAACCTCTAGTTGATTTCTACTCAATTGCTTATAAATCCCCATATTATAAGAATTTGCTTTATGAAATAATTATATAGTTATTTATAATTTTAAATAATAAATAATACTTATTTTCTTTAATAATTTTCCATTTAAATAAATAGATTTAAAAATCCAACTTCAGTTATAAAATAAATTTTTATAACTTCATTCCAACCGATTTACATGACAGTAAATCCTTAATTATAACACAATTGATTTCAAGCCATCTAATGTCAATTACTCAATCAATACTATCCATTGATTAAAAACAAACAACTGTGAAATTTCAATTCAACAGTTAACAACCAAATCAATTGTCCAATCCATATTGGTGAAATAGTTCATATAATTATGATACGAAAATAACAATAAATTTGAGGAATCCCATTAGATCCCTCCAACCTGTTTCTCCCTGCATCAAATATGTTATCTCGAATAATATTATTCGATTCAATAAACGGATATAATATTCAACAGCGAATAAATAGCAGTAATCCACACATCCATATTTTAGTTGAATACGTTTATATTTTTATAAACGTAACAATCAAGGTAAGTTTCCTTGTTGGGAATTAATTGTTAAAAATAATGATTGATTCAAATTAAATCAAACGAATGTTTAATTTAATCAGTTCAGTTCAACATATAAAAATATATATAGCATTCATCAACCAATTAACAAACATAGCACACAAACAATAAACCCAACTTATATAAATATAAGTGGATAAACTGGGTTAGTTAAACTCACTTTGATTTGATTCATTTTTCTGAAATTGTCCGATTATAGTTAAACTAAACAGTTGTTTAGTTTAACTACAAATTCCCAGTTGTCTCCATCACTGCGCATTTGGTTCCATAGTATTTTGTTCTTCAATACGGTTCCACCGGAGTTATTTTTTGTCAGATTCTGGTAATATTAAAATGGGTTATTAACATTATAACATAACTGATTTAAATTATATAATTAACTGATTACTAAAATAATTTCTTGAAGTTTGTTAATTACTTTAATTAGAAGTATAACCGGTGATTACTCTCGAATTGGAATGCATGGGTCCGACTTTTATTTCCTCTACTCTTCACAAATTCGGGTCCTTTCCTTCATAAAATCTTAGCTGCTTCGTTCACCCTGTCCAGCTCCTACGCCACTCTCTTGTCCGCGTTGACCCTGCTTCTTAAAACAAAACATTGCTCCAAATTAAATCCTGCTGCCAGGCTCTCGTTGGAAATAATGATACACAAGCTTCCTTCATGAATCCAGTCTCCATTGCACCATGTCCCAAACTTTGATCCCAACTCCTATAATGCCATTTACAATCTCCACAGACAATTCCGCCGACGTCCTACACCACTGCATATTCACGTTCACAATTGGTGCTACTCGTTCACCCCATCCACTCCAGTGCTTTGTAAAATATTCATTTCGAAATTGTTCCTAATTCTTTCTCCAAAAACACGAGCCTGAACCCGTTATTTTTTTCATTGAAAAAGCAATGGAGCCATGCCCTGTTCCCTTTTGAAATACCCTATCTGCTCCTTCGTTATGCTTCATATTTGCATAGTATCTTCACGTTATTGCTTCACAAGCCCCCTGTCTTCATTCCCATTGTATCATTTACACTGTTCAGCTTTTATACTCATCACGTTCTAACCCATCATCAGCACAACACTTCTGCTCTCCCCCCAACGTCTTTAATATATTATGCTTTTGTTATAACCAAACTGTTAAATTCCAAAATGAAGACCAACTTGCCTTTATTCCTTCCTGGTGCTCCACTCACTTTCTCACGCAACCGCCATATGCTTTTAAAACTGACCCAACGCTTAATCCTTCTTGCCCTGTACGTCTTCTGTTCAAACTCCCGTTACCCCGTTCATCAGTTCACCACCGATTTTTGACTTCATCTGCGTTCCCAGGTCGAACAGTGGTTTATCGGAACCCATC
Source organism: Allium sativum (assembly GCA_030737875.1). Taxonomy (NCBI): domain Eukaryota; kingdom Viridiplantae; phylum Streptophyta; class Magnoliopsida; order Asparagales; family Amaryllidaceae; genus Allium; species Allium sativum. The sequence continues at coordinate 490,637,502 of CM060913.1, forward strand.
ATCAGGCGCGTCACGGTCCTCTCCATCCTCGGCCTAAGCATCGATGCGCTCGAACTTCCTGCTTGCTTTCAATTCGACTTCAACGTCAGCCCTTCTGTCCTGAATTCCGGCCAGCATCAGTACTTAAAAACCTGTCACCACCGCTTAGAAATAAGAGCTCTCGAGTTGATGCATTCCCACTTTTGTTTTACTATCTTCTCGTTAGTTTCTTTTTATATATTTAAATGGAAGTATTCGATTTCAGGAAGGAGGGTAAACACAACAAAAAGGATAAAAGAAAATAAATAGGAGATGTATATATATAGGCAAAGAACTGTTTGGATAGGAACAAAATCTTTCTGTAGGCTTATAGGTAACAACATAGTGAAGGCAGAGTAGAAGTGAGGTTTGAAAACACGAGACAGTGTACTTCAAATTTTAGCCTTACAGGTGAAGTAATAATATGGGTTATTAGTTTAGCTGAAATGCAGCTGTGCATCCATCCTTTCCTTTGTTAAAGTTGCTTAGCACTTAAGTTTTTAATATTTTATTTTGATTTCAAAATGGTATTAACTGTAACGTGCTGATGAAACCAAGCAAAGAACAAAAACAAGTAACAATGTTCATACACATTCACCTTTTCTTTATTCGAAATATCATTTTTCTTTATTTCAGTTCTCCATGCATTCAAACATCACGTTAATAAGGTAGACTAGATAAATGCGCAAGTTAGGATGTAACAAAGTATTATTTTATTTTAATGCATTCTACCGCTGATTACTACTAACGCTTATATATACTTGTACCGCCACACGCGAACTCAGAATGAAATAAAAATGAATACAATGTTACGTCTTAATGTTCTGGTCCTCATGGAATTACTTTCACAGAAATCCGACTTATATCGGATCTTGTATATTCGATTGAAGTTCAAAACTCAATATTACGAACTACCGCGCCATTACGAGCTCGATTTATAATTATGACTAAATTAAACGTTCTAGCTCCATTATATAAATAAATTATATAATTTAAATTCATTTAAAATTCCCAAACAATATTTAAAATAATAAAATATATTAAATATCTGACTAAGGAAAGTACGGGATGTTACAGTTTTAAAATAACCTTTTCTAAAAATAAATGTAGTATATTTGATTTAAATCAAAATCTTATTTTAAAAGGAATTCGAGACAAAATTATTTATATTTTAAATATGGCAATTAATAATAATCTGCATGTGTTTATTGCCAAAGATAATGATCCTTGGTTATAGCACAAACGATTTTGCTATATTAACTTTAAAACAATAAACAAATTATCTAAAAATGATCTTGTAAGAGGATTATCCAAAATAAAATTCAAAACTAAAAATTTATGCGACATTTGTCAACTCGGAAAGTTGACAAAATCCTCTTTTAAATCGAAAAAGGTTATATCAACTTTACAACCACTTGAGTTACTACACATGGATTTATCGGACCAACTTAAGTTCAGTCCATAAATCATAGTAGATATGTGTTTGTAATTGTTGATGATTTTTCAAGACACACTTGGACTATGTTTTAAAAAATTAAAAGCGATACTTTTGATATTTTTAAGAATTTCGTCAAACAAGTTCAAAATCTAACTAATTTAAAAATAAAGAACATATGAAGCGATCATGGAGGAGAATTTGAAAATGAGAAATTTGATTTATTTTGTCAAAAGAAAGGAATTTTTCATTTCCTAGAACTCCACAACAAAATGGAGTTGTAGAACGTAAGAATAGAACTTTACAAGAATGTGCGAGAACACTATTTAATGGAAGTACATTACCAAAACATTTTTGGGCTGAAGCAGTTGCAACAGCATGTTATGTTTTGAATCGTGTTTCCATTCGACCTCTTACTAAAAATACTCCATACAAGCTTTTAACTGGTAGGAAACCAAATATATATTATTTTAAAGTTTTTGGATCAAAATGTTTCATTTTAAATACAAAAGATCAACTTGGAAATTTTGATTCAAAATTTGACGAAGGAATATTCTTAGGATATTCTGAACGACACAAGGCTTATCGTATTTTTACTAAAAGAACCGGTAAAATAGAAGAATCACTTCATGTTTTGTTTGACGAAAATTTTATTCAAAATTCTTTAAATATAGATATTACCGTAAATAACTCTTCTTATGATGATTTAATAATATATAGAGAAGATTAAAACATTATTCATAAAAACATAGAGAATAATACTACAGAAACTTAAGATAATATTAATAATCAAAATATTCCTATTAATGAAGTCAGATCTCCACCTCGAATTTTACGAGATCATCCAAAGAAAAATTGGAGAAATAACTTCAAATGTTAGAACAGGAAGTCAACTTAATTTGGTAAGTAATGTAGTCTTCTTGTCAAATATCGAACCCAAGAATCCTAAAAAAGCATCAACAGATGAAAATTGGATAATTGCCATGCAAGAAGAATTAAACCAGTTTGAACGTAATGAAGTCTGGGAATTAGTTCCAAGACCAAGTGATCAAACTGTCATTGGAACAAAATGGGTTTACAAAAAAAGCAGATGAATTGGGAAATATCACTAGAAATAAAGCTAGACTTGTTGCACAAGGTTACAATCAAGAAAAAGGCATAGATTATGAAAAAACCTTTGCACTAGCACAACTATAAGCAATTCGAATATTATTAGCATACGCTTGTCATCATAACTTTAAATTATATCAGATGGATGTTAAAAGCGCTTTCTTAAATGGATACATTAAAGACGAGTATATGTTGAACAACCTCCACTATTCGCTCATGAAAAATACCCTGATCATATTTATAAACTGAAAAAGGCATTATATGGTTTGAAACAAGCACCTTTTGCATGGTATGATCATCTCAAAACATACTTTTTAGATTTAGGATTTCAAATTGGAAAGGTTGATCAAACACTTTTTATCAAGAAAGACCATAAAGATATTTTAATAGTTCAAATATATGTAGATGACATTATTTTTGGATCAACAAATGATCAATTATGTCAAGAATTTTCAAAAATAATGACCAATGAATTTGAAATGTCGCACATTGGAGAACTATCTTACTTTCTGGGTTTGCAAATTAAGCAATTATTTGATGGAATTTTTATTAATCAAGAAAAATATTGTATTAACTTAATAGAACGTTTTGGAATGGAAAACACGTCAAGTAAACCTACACCAATGAGTACATCGACACATTTAGATAAAGATGAAAATGTTAAGAGTGTCAATTAAAAGTTATATCGAAGCATGATAGGTTCACTTTTGTATTTAACTGCAAGTAGACTGGATATTATGATAAGTGTTTGCTTATGTGCCCGATTTCAAGCTAATTTAAAAGAGTCACATTTAAGACAGTTAAACGGATATTACGATATCTAAGTAGTACCAAAGACTTTGGACTCTTCTATTCAAAAAACTATTCTTTTGAATTCGTTTCATATAGCAATGCTGATTTTGGAGGATCACGAACGGATCGTAAGAGTACAAGTGGAACATGTCACTTTATTGGTAAATTGCTTATATTTTGGTTTAGCAAAAAGAAAAATTATGTTTCATTTTCAACATGCGAAGCTGAACACATATCTGCTGCACTAGCTTGTGCACAGGTATTGTATATGCAGCAAACACTAAAAGATTTCAATGCAAATTTATTAAATTCCATAATCTATTGTGACAATACAAGCGCAATAAATTTATCTAAGAATCCAGTAAACCATTCCAGAACAGAACACATTGATATCAGACATCACTTCTTGAGAGATAACATTGAAAAACAAACAATTGATTTAGAATTTGTTAACTCAAAAAATCAAATTGCAGATATCTTTACTAAACCCCTTTTAGAGAATTCTTTCGTTAAATTCTGACGAGAACTAGGAATTGTATCATTCAAAGATCTCTAAAAAGTTCTTCAGTTATTATGTGCTTATAATGTCTTATTATATTTTAAATCGATGACAAAGGGGGAGAAATATCTCTCCTGCTAGCTATGTTATATACCATTTTTATGTTTCCATGCTATTATACTCTTATATTTTCCATACTAGTGGAAAATTATGGTAACATTTGTGAATGCAGGAATCAAATGGTAAGGCTATAAAATTATGAACTAATAAATTTATGCAGAAATTCAGGGGAAGCTATACATTCAGGGGGAGAAAATTCAAAGTGTTGTCATCAATCAAAAAGTGGGAGAATGTTGCATAACGAGATTTTGATTGATGCAAACGAATATAGCAACCATGCGAATTGAATCATAAAGATAAGGTTTATATTTATATATATATATATATATATATATATATATATATGTACATTGAGTCATGTTAGAACTATGTTAAAATCTATCCTCACGTATACACGAATGTGCTAATCAAGTTATATATATATATTAAATACATACATACATATATATATATATATATATATATGATTAAAAACCTTAAAAAGGCAGATATTTGCAGAAACTGGCTTACCAGTCGACTGGTAGGAAATGGACCAGTCAACTGGTAGGAAATGGACCAGTCGACTGGTCAAGCTATTTCTGCGTATAACGTCTAGTTTTTGATAAAAATTATTTATATGATTTAGTTCTACCAGTCAACTGATGATTTTTAACCAATCAACTGATTCAACCCAAAAACTATTTTGCAAAGAGTCACCATTCTTTATGAAGAGATTCCTCTTCATTAATCAAAGGAAATGGACATAACTTTTTTATGGAATCTATTCATGAAGGATCGCTACTCTTATACCATTATATAAACAAGTTTAATCATGTTTTATAATCACCTAATCTATCCGAATTTTACTGATTCTTTTGATCATCATTCTATTTCTCTACATTTACATTCTTTGCAATTAAAAGCTCTCCACTTCAAATTCTTGTTGAATCTGTGAATCAATTTAATATCATTTGATTCAACAAGCAATATTCTTCCTTAAATCTTCGCATTCAAAGTATATACTCGAGGACCAGATTATAGGAAGGTTGTAGTTAAACTATTGGCTATCCGTGTTGATTCAAGAACACAAATGTGACGGCTCGCCCCGCTCCAGCCAACATTTCCAATGAAAATGCGTTGTGCCAACGGCCAACTAGCATGGGACGGTCGCCCAAAAAAGGAAAAGAAAAGAAAAGAAAGGAACTTGAAATAAGAAGGAACTTGTAGAATGTCTCACAGCGCATGGAATAAAATATAATAACAACATACTTGATATAAAACTGGTGAGATAGTGCATAAGTTGAAAACTACACCATAATCATCATTGCAGCAGAAATTCAAAATACAGCTCATTACAACTCCAACATACTATCTCTAAAGCAAAGAAAAAGGCGCACTACTAATGCCCAAAGTAGTGACCAGCAAAGAAAAAGGCGCACTACTAATGCCCAAGGTACTTCAATGACTTATGATCTGTAAACAACTCAAAAATTTCTCCAAGCAAGTAGTGCCTCCACATCCTCAAAGCAAAGACAATCGCCACCAACTCTAAGTCCTAAGTTGGGTAATTCCTTTTGTGCGGTTTCAATTGTCGACCGGCATAAGTGACAGCTCTTCCTCTATGCATCAGTACAGCACCAAGACCTGTACCACAAGCATCTGTGTACATAGTCATCTCCTCGTTCCCACTAGGAATAACAAATACTGGTGTGCTCGTCAATCTCTTTTTCATAGTCATAAAAGCATGCTAACACCGTGCACTCCAAATGAAAGCCTGGTTCCTCTTCGTCAAGTGCACTGACGGTGCAACTAATTTGGAATTCCTTAATAAATGTCTATAATATCTAGCTAGATCAAGGAAACTCTGAATATCCATAAAGTTCTTAGGACTATTACAATCATGAATTGTTGCTACCTTTGTAGGATCCAATGTTACCCCTTGTCCAGATACTACATGAACAAAGGATCTCACTTATTACTTTCAGAAGTGACATTTAGAAAATTTGGCTTTCAGCTTATGTCTCCTCAATACATCAAGCACAATCCTAAAGTGAGTCTTGTATTCCTCTTCCATCCTAGAGTGGATAAGAATATCATCCACGAACATATGTACTAACTTGTCCAACAGTTCTCTAAATACCCTATTAATAAGATCCACAAATATGTCGGCACATTAGTCAATCCAAACGACATCACTAACCACTCAAAGAAATATGATGGTTCTAAAAAGTGGTCTTTGGCATGCTATCATCTGCCACTTTCAACTGGTGAAATCCCATAGCCAAATCCATCTAGGAAAACACCTTCACCTTGTGCAGATAGTCAAACAAGTCATTAGTCCTCGGTAATGGATACTTGTTTTCTTAGTCACTTCATTCAACTCACGATAATCCACGCATAATCTCAACTAGCCATCTACCTTAGTCGTGAATACAACAGGTGCACCCCATTCGGGTACACTCCTCTGAATGAATCCTATCCTCAATAGATCTTTAATCTGTACCTCTAGCTGCCTCTGTTCTTTAGGCTCCATTTGTCTCAATGGCATAACAATAGGTATGGCTCAATCTATCAAATCGATCCTAAAATCCATCTCATGATGAGTGATCAATCTAGAAAGTTCCTCAAAGACATCTAGATATTCACAAATAATAGGCGAGGATGGCAACCCTTCTTATGGGATCCCTAGCGAATATAAATAGATAACCATTACACCGTCCCTTTGTAAAAGTAAAGCATAATCCCTCGTCTCTCCACATTCCTGATCGTCACCTTAAGCCTCTTGCAATCCATAATATTTGCATACCTTCTGAGCCAATCCATACTCAAGATAATCCCGAGCCCCGCAAATTTTTAGACAAAACAATCACAAGCAAAGGAGAGTCCACGACTCGATAAAAAAAGGCAACGACAAATCATACAAAGACTTGTAGAACCCCTTACTGGGTTAGTCACAACTACGGGATCATCTACAAGTTTAAGGTGCAAATTCAATCTATGCACTAAATCACTACTAATAAAAGAATGTGTAGCTCCAATATAAAATAAAACTCTAACAGAAATATCTCTGATAGATACCTTACATCATGACATTCTTTCCCTTATCCTTAGTAGTTGGAGCACTAAAAGGGGTAGGAACTTCATCCAAAGCATAAGATTTCACAACTTGCTTATCATTCACTAGTTATAGATAATCTTTCTTTAGGTGGCCCACCTTGTCATTGTTAAAGCACTTCTTCTACCCGTCTTAGTTAGACACCTATTTGCATAGTACCCTTTCTTATGGAAAATGAAGCAGATAACCACACTCATGTCCGTTTTCCTATTAGACCCACCCTGCCTTATTGATGCTTCCTCTTTCCATTCGATTTCTTCTTATTACCTCCATTGCTTTGTTGTGGCTCTGGTTCCTGAAAAACATCACTAGTAACAAATTTCTTAGGGAACATACCCACGTGCCTCAGGGTTTCTCAATCAACTTCTCGAACAAGTCCTCGATATGGTCTATAAGTCTCTATCCTAGATACTCGTCTAATCCTACAATGAATTTCTCATTTTTCTGATAAGGAGTTTCGATAAAAGAGTGTCCATACCTGTGACACTCTAGGTCCGTTAATGTCCCTCACAAAGGGAATGCATTAAGTTTCGTGAAGTGTTATAGGTAAAAAGAAAAAGAAATATTACAACATAGATATATAATGACAGCAAAATTAAAAACTTTATTAACCATAAAGCATCGTGGTTCAAAAACATCACATGTCACAAAAACCATTACATTATAAAAACTACTGTCTTGTACTTAAAAACATCAGAGTACATAAAAGAAGCAAAATTTCCCAAATAAAATATAGCCATAGTAGCAAGTATAGGAGCTTGAGCCATACATCTAAGCAGCTCTAGCAACGTAAAAGCAGAATCACAGTCAAGTCTGAGTATTCCCACGCTGAGAACCTGAGGGAGAGGGAGGGGAAACGAAAGAAAGAAGAGGAAACAAAAAGGGTCAGACATAAAGTTTAGCGAGTCCAGTTACTTTTAGCAAGTATATACATAAAAGTATCATGATAGGCATATAAAGTGGATAAGAGGGAGATAACAACATATAAGGAAGGTATGACAAGGTAAACATGATAGAGTATATACGCTTCACTAAAAATTCTATGATTCTCTGCACTAATACTAGTACACCAGAATGAGATGATCCCAACAACTATATAATGGCAGATTTTGGCATACGTCCCGATGTGTCCTAACCACTACCCCAGTCGATCGGCTCCTTACTCCGTAGATACCCTGTGCCGACCCCACAGTAGGAGGTGTCACTTTCCTAAAGTGGAAATCCCTTGTTAATGTGCACAACCATATCTACTGGTGTAACGGTTGTCTTAGCCCTCTCTACCCGACCCATGCACGCATATGTCCCCGATCGGATTGCGCCGCCTACACTGTCCTTCTCGTTTGGATCTCTTACAATTAGTCCAGTAAGCGTGCCCCGACTTCGACCTAGGGTGGAGTCCTCGTTTAATACTTTTATAGGGTTACTGACTGAAACGGGTCCCACACACAATACGATGCAAGCTCTCCCCTTTGTCTTGTATCCCCACTAGGGTTTCTACTAGTTATGCTTACCACTAGGTGCCTTTAATTACATAACACTATCATTTCCACAAGTTATGCTTACCCTAAGGTGTCTTTAATTACATAACTCCAACATTTCCACAGGTTATGCTTACCACTAGGTGTCTTTAATTACATAACCCCCTCAGGTTTAGTTTGTGGGCCTATATATAAATATTACCCACCACCTCACATTTACTTAACCCACCCACTGTTCAAACATATTTACTTTACCCTATTCATGTTCAAACAATCCCTATGGATTCTACTAGGTTAAGTATTCAAGGTTTATTACCATATTTCATTTATGGTTACAGTATGCTAGACCTCCCACATTAAACCTGCAATTTGTGGATGTTGGATATGTCAGGAGGGTCCTGACAGACTTATTCCAAAATCGGGCTTAACCCCATTTCTTAGCACGTCTCGTATTTGTGCGTTTAGGCCTCCCACATTGGATTCACCACATGTGGTCGCTGGATATGTCGGTCGTTTCCAGGCAGACTTCCACTACAAGTGCAATCTAACCTTGTACCTAAGCGTGTTTTGCAATTTCAAGTTATTGTAATTCTAAGCATTTCCATTATTAGCCAATTTTACCTATGTCTTTATAGGTGTTCATTCCCCTTTTTCCCCATTATGAATTATATGCCCAATTTCATATTCATAAACATTATTCAAGATATGCCAAATTAATATTCACATATTTCATTTAGGTCATGCCTAAACTTCCAATTACCAATTTATGCCAATTTCGATATTTTACCCCTCATTCCCCGTTTAACGCATTCACTCGTTTTAGCGACCTGCCTAGGCTCGAAAGTAGTCATGATATATAAAAAATAAAAGGAAAAGGGCGAGGGAAAATGACAGAAATGATTATTCTAACTAAATTAACTTAAACATATAATGGCATAATATTAAGATGGACATATAAGGACAGATATGGTGAACTTGTAATAGTAAAACTGATTCTAACATAGTAGGGATGTCATAATATGCATGATTAGATCTAAATAAGGATTTAGATGTCCAACTAATGACAGATCCAAATTAACCACAACATGATAGGCACAAGATGATCTAAATAATAAATTAGATCTATAACCAAAAGTAGATCTGACGTGATAAAGGTTCAGATTCAAGTCATAATATTCCAAAATATCACAGATTCACAAGTTGTTACAAATCTGAAGTGATTCAAGGATTAACATGCATAGATCCAAATTACAGTCTTATCATGTTTACTTTTTATTTATTTAAATCTAAAAGCAACTTAAAACTCACAGTGTTTGGATCTAGAAAATAGAAGGAGAATAGAAGATGTTGAATCACAGATCTACACTTGAATTTCTAAACTTGATTAGTTCTAGTTGATTGTTGAAGAAGAATAGGATTTGATTCAATCCAGGCACCGACAACATTTAGGCCACCATTGATTTCAGTGTAAGAAAACAAGAGAAATGAGCCTATATTTATAGCTGCCAGCCCCATAATTCGTCCTGCCACCTCAGCCCTGGGGGGTCAACCCACCACTTAGGGGGTCGACCCATGGGTCGACACCCCCTTTGCCCGAGGTCGACACCCCTTCCATGGGGTTGACTCCCCTAGGAAGGGAACATTGCCGCCTCCGAAATTTTGGCTTTTGAATGATTTTTGATTTTCTGAATTAAATTATATATATATATATATAATTCTCTTGCGCGTGTACAAACTTCAAACCTTCGTAACTTCTTCATACAGTGTCCGTTTTACGCAAACCAAATGTCTATCTTGACCAGAATTTTGAGACGGGCGCAATGACGCAGTCCGTTTCCCTTAATTCTGAATACTAAATTAATTATTCTTTAATTTGTCCTCTTTTAATGTTGTTAAAATACGGGGCGTCACATTCTCCCCTACTCAAAAGATTTCGTCCCCGAAATCTCCAAATTAAGAATAATGCATATCCTACCATCCACATACATCTATTCATCTATCAATCATAGGCATCTAATGTTCTTAAAGACTTCTAATGCTTATATGAATATATGCAAAGGTGTGTGTATATGTCTCAATACTAATGCGAAGATCAGGTGGTCTACCGATTCAATCGACCTCCTTAATGCAATGTATGTTAGTGTCGTGAATCCAACATGTATGCAACAATGCTATTTTAACATGTAAATACTACATAGGTGCACAAGCATCCATCCAAATGCAACATCCATATGATGATACATTCAATTTCATCCATAAAAGAAAAGAAAATGCACACACATCGATATGCAGTATGAGAGTGATTCAGCCGATCTTGTGCCTAATGTGTGTGTATTTGCATCCACGAGCAACCACTAGCAAATAGGTGCATCCATCAAACATAACATGTCTCAAGCACATGTTTATATCCATAGGATTCCTACCTATAGGTCGAAGATTCGATCGATAGGACATACTTAGATGATAGAAACAAGCATAAATAAAAGCTTTGGAAAAGGAGCTAAGAACATACCCTTGAAAAGAAAAGGGTACGAAGCACGGATCTTATCTTTGGTTTCCCAAGTGGCATCCTCTGGGTTATCTCCCCAATAAACTTTTATCAACTTGACATCTCTATTGCGTAGCTTCTTAACTTCTGATCTAAGAATATGAGAAGGAACTCGTCTGACTGTCGCCTCACGTTCCATCTCTACTCCTTCCAATACACTCGGCTCAACTACTTCCGCGGTATCATGCAAGCATTTCCATAAATGAGAGACGTGGAAAACATCATGAACGTCGGGTAGTCTCTCTAGCGGCTTTACTCTATAGGCCATTTGGCCAATCCTTTCTGTTATGGGAAATGGACCTATGAACCTTAGTGCCAACTTCCCTACATATCCGAAGCAAACCACATTCCTCAAAGGTGACACTTTAATGAAAACCATATCTCCTACTTCAAATTCAGTGTCAGTCCTTCTCTTATCCACATAGGATTTCTGCCTATCTTGAGCGGTCTTCATTCATTGTCTAATAAGATCAATCTTCTCGGACATTTCTTTAACCGTATCTGGTCCAAGAAATAGCCTTTCTGTAGATTCCAACCAGCAAGTTGGTGATCTACAGGGTCGTCCGTACAATGCTTCGAAGGGTATCATGCTTAGCTTGATAACTGTTGTTATAGGAAAACTTTACTAAAGGAAGATGCTCTTCCCAAGTTTCTCTGAAGCCTAGGATACACGGCCTCAAAAGATCTTCAAGAATTTTGTTCACTCTCTTTGTCTGTCCATCGGTTTGAGGATGATAAGCGGTGCTTAAACATAATTGTGTACCTAATGCTTCTTGCAAGATCTTCCAAAATTCACTGGTAAAGATGAGGTCACGATCACTTATGATGTTGGAAGGTTCTCCATGAAGACGAACTATCTCACGAACATAAAGTGCTACCAACCATGCTGTCGTCCTATTGCTCTTAACTGGAATGAAACGAGCACTCTTAGTAAGTCTATCTAGTATAACCCAAATACCAGTGTTGCCTTTCTTCGACCTACGCAAACCATCTATAAAATCCATAGAGATGCTCTCCCACTTTCATTATGGAACCTCTAAAGGATGAAGTAAACCACCGGGCTTCTTTTGCTCAGCTTTAACTTGATGGCACACCAAACACTGAGAAACAAACTCTGCCACATCTTTCTTCATCCCGGCCCAAAAGAAAACCCTCTTCATGTCCCTATACATCTTATCACTGCTTGGATGAATAGTCATTTTAGAATGATGGGCTTCCTCTATGACTTCCTTTAACAGACTTCTAGTTTGAGGGACACAAAGCTTTCCATCTCGTCGCAACCACCCTTTATCATCAATGGAATATCTATTGAGGTGAACAGAAGTTTCCCCTGTACTGAGCCTATCCAAGATGTCTAAATCTATGGATCATTTCGCTGTAAAGCTCCTATCTGATCCATAAGAGTAGGTCGTATCTCTAGCGATGCAAACAAACCAGGAAAAAGCTTGGTGGAGGGTCTAAAATCAAAAGTTGATATGAATTCCAAGCTTTTCCTTTCCGTAAACAGAGGACTTAAGACCATCCTCTACCTACTCAGTGCGTCTTCCACCACGTTACCCTTGCCAGGGGTATAAGCAATTTCGAAATCATAAGAAGCTAAGAACTCCATCCACCTTTGTTGCCTTAAATTAAGATCCTTCTGCGAGAACAAATACTTGAAAGATTTATGATCGGTGTAAAACATGAATTTCTTTCCAAGCAAATAAAGACGCCACATCTTGAGTGCGAATACTATGGCAGCTAGCTCTAAATCATGGGTAGAGTAGTTCTTCTCATGGACTCTTAGCTGTCTACCCCCATAACACACTACCTTCCTTTCTTGCATCGGAACCGCACCAAGCCCTGTACCACATGCATCGGTTTAATCTGTAAACACTTTATTCCCATCAGGCAAGGTCAAGACTGGGGCTGTTGTTAGAGCCCTCTTCAGTCGTTGGAAAGCAACATCACAATCTATATCCCAAGAAAACACCAAATTCTTCTTCGTCAGCCTGGTGAGTGGGGCTGATATCTTCACGAAGTCCTTAAAGAAATTCCTATAATAGCCTGTTAACCCCAAAAATCTTCTCACCTCCGCTGCATTCTTTGGAATGTGCCAGTCTTGAACTGCAGCCTCCTTTGCGGGATCTACTGCTATCCCTTCTTTAGAAACCACATGCCCTTGGAATTTCACCTCTTTTCTCCAAAAATGGCATTTGGAGAACTTTGCCTTAAGCTGATGCACACAGAGAGTTTTTAAACTTCTCTCAAATGTTGGGCATTCTCTTCTTTGCTCTTTGAGAAGATCAAGTTATCATCAACAATGGCCATGGCAAGTTTATTTAGAAACTCCCGAAACACCCTACTTATCAGATCGAAAAAATAGGCGGGTACGTTCTTCAACCCAAAAGGCATAACTAGCCATTCAAAGAAACCATCTGGATTCCTAAAAGCAGTCTTATCTATACTGTCCTTAGCCACCCTTAACTGATGAAAGCCCGTGTCCAAGTGTAACTAAGAAAATATCGAGGCTCCAACAAGTTAGTCAAACTAGTCATCTATCCTCGGAAGTGGGTGTCTGTTCTTGTTAGTGAGTTTGTTCAACTTTCTATAGTCTACAAACAAGCGAAGCAAACCATCTGCCTTAGTTGCGAATACTACTGGAGCACCCCATTAAGATATGCTTCGCCTGATAAACCCTTTCTCAAGTAGCTCCCCTACTTGCTTCCTAAGCTTCCTCCTTTCCCTTGGTGCCATATGGCGCACTACTAATGCAACTGGCTTTGCATTGTCCAACAAATATATACGAAAAACGATATCGTTCCTTGGGGGTAAGCCTCGTACCTCGTCAAAAACAACAGAATAGTCTCAGACTACTGGAACAGATTGCAGATCATCGATAGATGCATCAAGAGACTCTAGGAAACTAAGAATAACAGGCGTTGGGGGTCACAAGAAATATCGAGGGTCCTCCTATGGCAAGTAAAAAGTCTAACGACCCTCCTCTCAGAATCTAGAATGGCACCATACATGGTTAGCCAATCCATCCCTAGAATCAAACTATGGCCCATAAAATCGAGCACAAATGCGTCGCATTCAAATTCAACGCCTAAGACAGATATCCTCAAACCCCGACAAATCATGGACAAATGAGTCGAACCACTAATGGGGTATGAGACAACTATGGGATCCACTACCATACTAGTATTTAAGTGCAGAGATTCAACCATAGAACTAGATATAAATGAATCGGAAGCTCCATAATCAAAAAGAGTTCTAATAGGATGATTGGAAAGAGAAATCAAACCTTCCACGGAAATTTTCTTACCTTTATCTGGAGCACTAATCGCGAGAGTATGCAGCTGCCCTCGAGAAGCACCTTCCCTTTGACCTTATCCCTATTTCTTTGGGCACTCCTTAGCATAATGTCTGATCTCTCCACAACTGAAGCAAGCATTCTTCCTTCTTTTGCAATCCTTAACCAAGTGACCCTTTCATCCACAACTGTGACATTTCCTCTTATCCTTAGCCTTGTCATTCATTCCGCCTTTCTTTTGTTATTGTTGTTGTCCCTTCTTGGGCCATACCTTCTTGTTTTGTGTTGTTTCCTCAGCATTTACTTCCTTCTTTTCTCCCTTGTCTTCCTCATGCATCAGGTCCATATCAACAAGCCTTTCAAAAGTAGCTCTCATTGGAATATGGGACATAGCTAACCCATGAAGGGGTTCATTCATCCCTTTAGCAACCCACAAAGCTTTCTTATGAGGGATATCTACCAATTCCAATCCAAACCTTGCTAACTAGTTGAATTTGTTCACATATTCCTTAACAGTCATGTTTCCTTGTTTGGGCGCCAAGAACCTCCCATTTGCATGCTTTTCTCAACTTGGGAAAGAAATTTCATTTCAAACCTTTGCCTAAAATCATCCCATGTCTCCACCAGACGTCCAGCTAGGGTTACTTTCCACCAGAGCGAAGCTTCATCTTTCAGTAGCCAGGCAGCTAACTAAATCTTCAGTCTTCCACTCCAAAGATTACAAACAAGTCCTCAGTCTTCTTGAGCCAATTCCTTGCCTCTATGAATGTTTTGGTTCCACCGAATGGCTTCCCTCCCACGGAACAGAAATCCTTGCAGATCATAGCGAAATTATCTGCTATAGGAGGAGGAGGAGGAACGATGGGTGCAACTGGGGAAGGAATGTCAGCTTGGCCTCCGGCAGGTGCTGTGTCCGCTAGATACCTACAGAACCATCCTGGTATCGTAACGTCCTCTGGAATTAGATCCCCCAGACATGCTGAAACGAAACGGAAAGAGATCCAAACAAAGGACCGAAAGATATTGCATATGGCTCTAGGGAATTTGTTTTTCAAAATAGACATTTTTTTTTGAAAATGCTTTCTTTTAAAACCTTTTCTAAAATAGTTTCCGAAAACTTTTATCTAATCCGGTAACCTTCAGCTCTGATACCAAGTGTGACACTCCACGTCTGTTAATGTCACTCACAAAGGGAATGCATTAAGTTTCGTGAAGCATTACAGGTTAGCAGAAACAGAATATTACAAGACAAATATATAACAACAAGGGAATTAAAAACTTTATTAATCATAAAGCATCGTGGTTCAAAAACATCATATGTCACAAAAACCATTACATCATAAAAACTACTGTATTGTACTTTAAAACATCAGAGTACATAAAAGAAGAAAAATTCCCTAAATAAAATATAGTCATAATAGCAAGGATATGAGCATGAGACATACATCTAATCAGATCTAGCAAAATGAAATCAAAATCACGGTCAAGTTTGAGTATTCCCACCCTGAGAACCTGGGAGGGGAAACGGAAGAAAGAAGAGGAAACAAAAAGGATCAGACATAAAGTTTGGCGAGTCCAGTTACTTTTAGCAAGTAAATAAGTAAAAGTATCATGACAGGCATATAAAGTGGATAAGAGGGAGATAACAACATATAAGGCAGGTATGACAAGGTAAACATGATAGAGCGTATATGCTTCACTAAAGATTCTATGATTCTCTGCACTAATACTAGTGCACCAGAATGAGATGATCCCAACAACTGTATGATGGTAGACTTAGGCATACGCCCCGATGTATCTTAACCACTACCCTAATCGATCGGCTCCCTACTCCGTAGATACCATGTGCCGGCCCCACTGTAGGAGGCATCACTTTCCTAAAGTGGAAAACCTTCGTTGATGTGCACAACCATATCTATTGGTGTCACGGTTGTCTTACTCCCCTCTACCCAGCCTATGCACGCACATGTCCTGGTCGGTTTGCATCACCCACACCGTCCTTCTCGTTTGGATCTCTTACAATCCGTCCAGTAAGCATGCCCCGACTCTGACCTAGGGCGGAGTCCTCGTTTGATACTGTTATATGGGTTACTGACTAAAACGGGTCCCACACACAATACGATATAAGCTCTCCCCTTTGTCTTTTATCCCCACTAGGATTTCCACCTGTAACAACCCGTATTTTCAATAACCTGTAATAACATAAATCGAGGCAGAATTTAATTCTAAAATGGGAATCAAGGGAAACGGGCTATGCCATTGTGTTCATCTCGGAAAAATACGCGAAATAGAGTCCGAGTTTTCGAAAATCGGAGTCCGTATGACCAAGATATGGCCTCGCGAAGTTTCACGAAAATTCCCAAATTAAAGTATACTTAATTAAGTGAAATGGGTTGTGTAGATATATATATATATATATATATATATTGATATATATATATATATATAATTGAAAATTTAATAAATAAATATGCAAAAATGCTCAAAACAGCGAATTGGGAGAGGGGAATAACCGAACCGGCCGATTTTTGAAGTCGACCCGAGCCTGCTGGGTCGACTAGGGGTTAATCCAGGGTGTTTGGCTGTCAACCCGTGGGCCGATTCGCTCAAGTGCAGATTTTGCATTTGAATGGTTCTCATGGTCCATCTTTAATCTAAAGGCCCTAGATGGTTCCTACACTTGACTTCTTCCCCAAGACATGCTTTGATGGCTTGGATTGAATCTAGGGTTAATCCTATGGCCTAAAACACTTGCCTAATCTATAAATAAGACCCTAACCTACCCTAATTCATTCATAATTAAACCTAGTGACTAAACTATGGCAAAATGCTAGCTCTCATGGCCTCCACTAATTTTTTGAAGAGGGTTGCATACTAATCACTCTCTAATCAACTTCTAATCCCTTCTTAGCATCTTAATCTTCTTCATTTGGTGTTCAAAGTTGCTAGTTGTGAGTTTCTATCACTTTGATGATCTTTTGGTAAACTAATTAGATGAGATGTGATGAGATTTATGGTTTTGTATGTGGGTTAATGAGCTTTGAATCATATGATATGATGTTAGCATTAATCTTATGTTTATGCATGTTGAGTATGTAAGCTTATGCAAGTTTAATATGATGTATGTTATGTTTGCATGATGCTAAATATGCAAGTTGTGGGCTATGTAATCATATGCATGTTATGCAAGTTCATGGTAATATGCTATGCAAGTTACATGTTTGTTAATATGCAAGTTACATGTTTGTTAATATGCAAGTTACATGTATGTAAATATGCAAGTTACATGTTTGTTAATATGCAAGTTACATGTTTGTTAATATGCAAGTTACATGTATGTAAATATGCAAGTTACATGTTTCTTTATATGCAAGTTACATGTTTGTTAATATGCGAGTTACATGTATGTAAATATGCAAGTTACATGTTTATTAATATGCAAGTTCATGATGACACATTATGCAAGTCTATAAGCTAATATGCAAGTTTGTTATGCAAAATGAATATGTAAGTTATGTGACATATTATATGCAAGTTATGTGACATGTTATGCAAGTTCCTATGCAAGTTATGTGTTTGTTAATATGCAAGATGGCACCTTTGAAACATGTTCATTCATATGCAAGTTGACACCTTTTATATGTGTTATATCATGAACGAAATTACGTGGGAACGATGGGGTAATTAAATGCATAAGTTAATAAGATTGTGTGAAATTAATATAATTATGCATAACACAAAATAAATAAACATAGTATGGGAATTTGCCTATTTGGTTAGGTGTACCCATACTATGTGTTGGGAATTTACCTATTGAGTTAGGTCTACCCCATGGGAATTTACCTATTAAGTTAGGTCTACCCATGTTAAGAAAACTTGATTAATTAGGGATAATTAATATAAAATTATGAGGGTGATTAATTAGGTGTAATTAATTGACTAAGACACGAGGTTGGACTCAGTTGTAGCGTAAAACTGCCCGGACCCAACCGGCTTAACCAGTTGCTACAAATGTTAGCCCAATGTGAGAGGTCTTAGGCACAAACTAAATACGTAATTAATGTAAAGACACGAGGTTAGACTCTGTTATGACATAAGGCTGCCCGGACCCAACCGGCTTAACCAGCGGTCATAAAAGACAGTCTAATGTGAGAGGTCTTTACAAAGGTTACGTTCTTAATTAATTAATTAAGAAACACTTAACCACATTAGCATGTAGAGGGACATGAGGGGTTAAGTGGGTGCCTCGGGTGGCATGAGAAAATCTAGTGGTTGCCTTGGGTGGCAATAGAAAATACGATTAGAATACTTAACCAAAATAGAACATGTAATTAAAACATGATTAAAGGGTTAAGTGGGATATACTAGAAAAAGGGACAAGCTTAGGTGGGTAGCTTGTGGAGGCCCATTTCAACCAGTAACCCATACGTATCTTTGTGGGCTCGACCCATGTCGAGGACGGGACACGCATACTGGGCTTGACTGTAAGAGGCAAACGGGTTAGCGGTGGCAACGCAAGTCCAACGGGCTTCATATGCGTGAGTGGGCCCGGGCTGGTAGGTAAGCCGTTGTTGCATCGAGTAGATATAAGCCGTGCACCTTTAGTTTCATCAGGTTGCCACATTGGGGAATGATACATCCCACGGTGGGGCCAGCACGGGTATCTACGTTAGGGAGCCGATCGAATGGGAAGTAGTGTGTACACCTAGTGGATTGTAGGGCCCCGTGGCGCCTACTTGGTCACCTAGGGGTACGCAGGTACTAATTAGTAAATTTTATAAGTCCTTGGGTGGGATCAACCTTTAAGTTAGGAACGACTGGTGTGGTGCAGTTTAGTAATTTACCTTAGGGAGGGTAGATGCGTCTTTATCCTTTATCTTCGTTTAGTTGACTGCTTAGGGTAGCCATTCATCCCTATATGTTACCGTATATCAGTTTATGTCTTCTCTGGTTACTTTAACGATTGTATTGTTAAAGTTATAGGACTCGCTCAGACTTATGTCTGACCCTGTTGTTTTTATCTTTTTCCCAACCCTCAGGTCCTACGGTGGATCCTAGCAGTAGTGGAGCTTGATCGGATTGCTGTTCCAGTCTTTAGGAGCTTGGATAGATGTAAAGCTCCAGTTATCCAGTTATCTTTTCTTTTGTTTGGCTATTGTATGAGAGTGGGATTATGTACTTCTTTATTTTGATGGATATTGTACTTGACCTTTATTGTGGTTTTATGATGTAACCAGACATGTTTTACTTCCGCTGTTATGAGATGATGTTTTAAAATTTCAAGTACTATTTATATCTGTCTTGTTGTAATTTTTCTGTTCTATATTCACTAAAATACTCCACCGATGCTATGGCATTCCCTTAGTGAGTGATCATAGCGGGAGTGGGGTGTTACACGTGGTATCGGAGCTTAAGGTTACCAGAACAGATAAAATTTTTGAGAAAAACTACTTTCTAAGAGTATTTTCGAAGAAAGTATTTTTAAAAGCATGTCTTCTAAGAGAAAAAGTTTTTGAAAAAGAAAAGCATAATCCCCAATAGCCATATCTTTATCTTTCGGAATCTCCTTTTTGAATCTTTCCTCTTTCGTTTCAGCATGGCTGAAGATCTTAACATCCCGGAGGGTTTAGTTATACCACTATGGTATAGGAGGTTGCAAGAGGCTAGGGCCGCGGCTGCGGGTCCGGCCAATGCTACTACACCAGAGACAACCGCTCCTCCTCCTCAGCCTAGAGTGGATAATTTTGCTAAGGTTTGCAAGGAGTTCAAGGCTATAGGAGGAAAACCTTTTCTTGGTTCAGAGACTTTCGTAGAGGCTAGAGATTGGCTTAAGGAAGTGGAAGAGTTGCTAGATATCTTTGAAGTGGAAGAGGGAAAGAAAGTCAAGTTGGCGGCTTGGTTAATGAAGGGAGAGGCCTCATTCTGGTGGGAGGTCACTAATGGAGAACGCCCTGTTGACTCTTGGGCAGATTTTAAGCAAAGGTTTGGGGCTAAGTTTCTCTCAAGGGCGGAAGAGAATCTGTTTATGGAGAAGTTCTTGAATTTGAAGCAAGGGAATCTCACGGTGAAAGAATATGTCAACAAATTCAATCAATTAGCAAGATTTGGCATAGAGTTGGTGAATACACCGGAGAAGAAGGCTTTGAGGTTCGTTAGAGGCTTGAACGAACCATTGCAAGGAATAGCTATGACTCACATTCCTATGGGGGCCACCTTTGAGAAGCTTGTCTACATGGCACTTATGCATGAGGATGATAAGAATTCTAAGGCACCAGAGAAAAAGGGGGATCAGAAGAAACCGCAACAGCAACAACAAGGCAAGGGTGGAAAAGGCAATGGTGACAAGAAGAAGACAAAGAAGAAGTGCTTTAATTGTGGGACACCAGGGCACCTCAGTAAGGATTGTCGCAAAAAGAAGAAGACCGGTTGCTTTCATTGTGGTGAAGCGGGGCATCTTGTGAAAAACTGCCCAAAGAAGGGGCAGAAGACGGGGTCTACCTCAGGAGGTCAGGTGCAAGCTCTTATAGCACCACCTCAGTCAGGGGGGCAAGTTCAGGTTCTCTCAGTTCCACCGATTCAGCAGAGAGGTAGAACTATTTCCGTTGAAAGTCTGGTTTTTCTGTTTGATCATCCAGTTCGTACTTTGTTTGACTCTGGCGCATCGCATTCTTTTATCTCATCATCGTTAGTTGAGTCACTGCACTTAGACACCAGTCTAGTTGATGATCCCTTGGTTGTCTCAAACCCAATTGGGGGCTCCATATATCTGTCTATGATATGTTTGGGTTTGAAGATTTCTATACTTAGCGTTGAGTTTAGATGTGATGCTTTTGTATTGGGCTTCACGGGCTATGGGTTGATCTTGGGCATGGACTGGTTATCCAGTAATGGTGCCGTTCTTGATTGCGAAAGGAGAGTTGTCAGGCTCATGACCCGCTTGGGTAACACTCTCGAGATCTCTTGCAATCCCATGGAATCTGTTTTGCTAAGTTATCTTGAATCGCTCGATGCTTCGGTCGAAAGTTTGTGTTCTGTCAGAGTAGTCCGGGAATATCCGGATGTGTTTGAAGAAGTAAAGGGTTTGCCTCCGAAGCGGGAGATAGATTTCCGAATTTATTTGGTGGATAATGCCAAACCAGTGTCTTTGCCAGTACGCCACATGGCTCCTCGTGAGAGAAGAGAACTTCATAAGCAAGTAGGGGAGTTGCTTGAGAAGGGGTTCATAAGGCGAAGTATATCGGAGTGGGGAGCTCCAGTAGTGTTTGCCACGAAGGCGGATGGGTCCCTCAGACTTTGTGTGGATTATAGGGAACTTAATAAGCTCACGAAGAAGAATAGACACCCATTACCGAGGATAGATGATCTCTTTGATCAGTTGGTTGGCGCGTCAGTATTTTCGCAGATGGACTTAGCTACAGGGTTTCATCAGTTAAGAGTGGCGGAGGACAGTATAGAGAAGACTGCTTTCCGGACTCCGGATGGTTTTTATGAGTGGCTAGTGATGCCATTTGGGTTGACAAACGCCCCCGCATACTTTGTTGATCTCATGAGTAGAGTGTTCAGAGAGTATCTGAATAAGTTTGTAGTAGTTTTTGTGGATGACATCTTGGTCTTTTCCAAGAATGAAGAAGAGCATGCCTTACATCTCAAGGAAGTGTTGGAGACTCTTCGAGCGCATAGTCTTAAAGCTAAATTCTCTAAATGCCATTTTTGGAGAAGAGAAGTGCGATTCTTAGGGCATGTGGTCTCTAAGGAAGGGATAGCTGTGGATCCCGCAAAGATAGTATCTATCCAGGATTGGAAAGTTCCTAGAAATGCTACCGAGGTAAGAAGTTTCTTGGGGTTGGCAGGATATTATAGGAAGTTCATCAAAGACTTCGCGAAGATATCAGCCCCATTAACCCGCTTGACGAAGAAGAATCTGGTTTTCTCATGGGATGTAGATTGTGATGATGCTTTCCGACGGTTAAAGAGAGCTTTGACCACCGCTCCAGTTTTAGTGCTTCCAGATGGGAGTAAGCCGTTTGTTGTTTATACCGATGCTTGTGGAACAGGATTAGGCGCAGTCTTGATGCAGGAGGGAAGGGTAATAGCCTATGGAGGGAGACAATTGAGAGTGCATGAGAAGAATTACCCTACCCATGATCTAGAGTTGGCCGCGATTGTTTTCGCACTTAAGTCTTGGCGCCATTATCTTCTTGGTGAGAGATTCGAGTTGTTCACCGACCATAAATCATTGAAGTACTTATTCTCTCAGAAGGATTTAAACTTAAGACAGCAAAGGTGGATGGAGTTCTTAGCATCCTATGATTTCGAGATAGCGTATACCCCTGGTAAGGGTAACGTGGTGGCAGACGCCTTAAGTAGAAAAAGGCTATCTTTGAGTCCATTGTTCGTGGAACGACGAAGCTTGGAGTTTCTTTCTTTGTTTGACTTCAGACCTTCTGTTGATTTTGTACCTGGTTTGTTGGCATCCTTGGAGGTTAGACCTACTCTTTTGAGACGGATTGGCGAGGCTCAGCGAGACGACCCACAGTTGGTTGTGTTGGTAGAGAAGCATATAAGAGGGGAGTCGTCCAGCCATTTGGGTAGATACACCATAGATGATAAGGGATGGTTGCATAGAGACGGTAGACTTTGTGTACCGCAAGATGAGGGTTTGAAGAAGGCTATTTTGGATGATGCACATCGTTCAAGAATGACTATTCATCCCGGTGGAGACAAAATGTACCAAGACATGAAGAGAGTTTTCTTTTGGGCCGGTATGAAGAAAGATGTGGCCGAGTATGTGGCTAGATGCTTAGTGTGCCAACAAGTTAAAGTGGAGCAAAGGAAACCCGGTGGGTTGCTACACCCATTGGAAGTTCCACAGTGGAAGTGGGATAGTGTCTCGATGGATTTCATCGACAGGTTACCGAGATCGAGGAAGGGCAATACGGGAATTTGGGTTGTGGTAGACAGACTTACAAAGAGTGCCCATTTTATACCCGTAAAGAGTAAGAGGACCGCTCCATGGCTTGCTTCAGTCTATGTTAGAGAGATTGTTAGATTGCATGGCGTACCATCCAGCATTGTGAGTGATCGAGATCCTATTTTCACTAGTGAGTTTTGGAGAAGTTTGCAAGAGGCGGTAGGGACTCAGTTGTGTTTGAGCACCGCATATCATCCTCAGACGGACGGTCAGACCGAGAGGGTGAACCGTATCTTAGAAGATCTTTTGAGGCTTTGTATCTTGGATTTTGGAGGTACATGGGAAGAACATCTTCCTTTGGTGGAGTTCGCATATAATAACAGCTTTCAGTCCAGTATTGGTATGGCTCCTTTCGAAGCTCTTTATGGAAGGCCTTGTCGATCTCCTACATGTTGGTGGGAATCTACGGATAAGATCTTGCTTGGGCCGGAAATGGTTAGAGAGACTTCAGAGAAGATTGATTTAATTCGAAAAAGGATGAAAGCAGCGCAAGATAGACAGAAATCTTATGCGGATCGGAGAAGGACGGATCTTGAGTTTGAGGTTGGGGACATGGTTTTTGTCAAAGTATCTCCATTGAGAAATGTTGTTCGCTTTGGGTCCGTAGGGAAGTTAGCACCGAGATTTGTTGGGCCGTTTCCTATTAAGGAAAGGATTGGACGGATGGCATATAGGGTGGAGTTGCCCGACAGACTTAGTGGTGTTCATGATGTATTCCATGTATCACATTTGAGGAAGTGCTTACATGAGACCGCGGAGGTGGTAGAGCCGAGCTTGCTTAGAGATGTAGAGGTAGAGCGTGATGCGACGATTCGACGAGCTCCTACTCGCATCCTTGGGTCAGAAACTAGGAAGTTGAGGAACAGAGAAGTTCAGCTAGTTAAAGTGCAATGGGGAGATGACGAAAGCAATGCTACTTGGGAGACGGAAGCAAAGATGCGTTCTTTGTATCCATTTCTTTTTGAGAGTATGTCTTTTAACTTCTCCTTTATTGCTTGTCTAGTACTTATCTTATCTTTAGTATATCCTCTCGCTAATACCTATGACCTTTAGATAGGGTAAAACCTATGGTTGAGACATGTGTTTGAAACATGTTATGGTTGATGGATGCATATGGATGCAATTGTTTGCTAGTGGTTGCTCGTGGATGCATATACACACACATTAGGCACTAGATCGGCTCAGTCACTTCATGTTGCATATTGCATAAATGGATGTGGTAGTTAGATTGATGGATGTATCATGGCTGTGTTATCATATGGATGATGCATTTTTGTGTATGGTTGTGCACGCATGTAGAAATTTGTATGTGTCAATAGGGTTTCGCATACATATTGGATGCATGGCACTATCATGGTTTGCATTAAGGAGGTTTACTGTATCAGTAACCGCCTGATTTTCGCATTAGGTAAGTACATATACACACACTTTTGCATATATCCATCCAGCATTTAGAATCTTGTAAGGACAATGATTGCTCGTGGATGATGCTTTGAGTAGATGGATGATTGGATGGTAGGATACGTTCTTCCTAACTTGAAGATTTCGGGGACGAAATCCTTTAAGGAGGGGAGAATGTAACAACCCGTATTTTCAATAACCTATAATAACATAAATCGAGGCAGAATTTAATTCTAAAATGGGAATCAAGGGAAACGGGCTATGCCATTGTGTTCATCTCGGAAAAATACGCGAAATAGAGTCCGAGTTTTCGAAAATCGGAGTCCGTATGACCAAGATATGGCCTCGCGAAGTTTCACGAAAATTCCCAAATTAAAGTATACTTAATTAAGTGAAATGGGTTGTGTAGATATATATATATATATATATATTGATATATATATATATATATATAATTGAAAATTTAATAAATAAATATGCAAAAATGCTCAAAACAGCGAATTGGGAGAGGGGAATAACCGAACCGGCCGATTTTTGAAGTCGACCCGAGCCTGCTGGGTCGACTAGGGGTTAATCCAGGGTGTTTGGCTGTCAACCCGTGGGCCGATTCGCTCAAGTGCAGATTTTGCATTTGAATGGTTCTCATGGTCCATCTTTAATCTAAAGGCCCTAGATGGTTCCTACACTTGACTTCTTCCCCAAGACATGCTTTGATGGCTTGGATTGAATCTAGGGTTAATCCTATGGCCTAAAACACTTGCCTAATCTATAAATAAGACCCTAACCTACCCTAATTCATTCATAATTAAACCTAGTGACTAAACTATGGCAAAATGCTAGCTCTCATGGCCTCCACTAATTTTTTGAAGAGGGTTGCATACTAATCACTCTCTAATCAACTTCTAATCCCTTCTTAGCATCTTAATCTTCTTCATTTGGTGTTCAAAGTTGCTAGTTGTGAGTTTCTATCACTTTGATGATCTTTTGGTAAACTAATTAGATGAGATGTGATGAGATTTATGGTTTTGTATGTGGGTTAATGAGCTTTGAATCATATGATATGATGTTAGCATTAATCTTATGTTTATGCATGTTGAGTATGTAAGCTTATGCAAGTTTAATATGATGTATGTTATGTTTGCATGATGCTAAATATGCAAGTTGTGGGCTATGTAATCATATGCATGTTATGCAAGTTCATGGTAATATGCTATGCAAGTTACATGTTTGTTAATATGCAAGTTACATGTTTGTTAATATGCAAGTTACATGTATGTAAATATGCAAGTTACATGTTTGTTAATATGCAAGTTACATGTTTGTTAATATGCAAGTTACATGTATGTAAATATGCAAGTTACATGTTTCTTTATATGCAAGTTACATGTTTGTTAATATGCGAGTTACATGTATGTAAATATGCAAGTTACATGTTTATTAATATGCAAGTTCATGATGACACATTATGCAAGTCTATAAGCTAATATGCAAGTTTGTTATGCAAAATGAATATGTAAGTTATGTGACATATTATATGCAAGTTATGTGACATGTTATGCAAGTTCCTATGCAAGTTATGTGTTTGTTAATATGCAAGATGGCACCTTTGAAACATGTTCATTCATATGCAAGTTGACACCTTTTATATGTGTTATATCATGAACGAAATTACGTGGGAACGATGGGGTAATTAAATGCATAAGTTAATAAGATTGTGTGAAATTAATATAATTATGCATAACACAAAATAAATAAACATAGTATGGGAATTTGCCTATTTGGTTAGGTGTACCCATACTATGTGTTGGGAATTTACCTATTGAGTTAGGTCTACCCCATGGGAATTTACCTATTAAGTTAGGTCTACCCATGTTAAGAAAACTTGATTAATTAGGGATAATTAATATAAAATTATGAGGGTGATTAATTAGGTGTAATTAATTGACTAAGACACGAGGTTGGACTCAGTTGTAGCGTAAAACTGCCCGGACCCAACCGGCTTAACCAGTTGCTACAAATGTTAGCCCAATGTGAGAGGTCTTAGGCACAAACTAAATACGTAATTAATGTAAAGACACGAGGTTAGACTCTGTTATGACATAAGGCTGCCCGGACCCAACCGGCTTAACCAGCGGTCATAAAAGACAGTCTAATGTGAGAGGTCTTTACAAAGGTTACGTTCTTAATTAATTAATTAAGAAACACTTAACCACATTAGCATGTAGAGGGACATGAGGGGTTAAGTGGGTGCCTCGGGTGGCATGAGAAAATCTAGTGGTTGCCTTGGGTGGCAATAGAAAATACGATTAGAATACTTAACCAAAATAGAACATGTAATTAAAACATGATTAAAGGGTTAAGTGGGATATACTAGAAAAAGGGACAAGCTTAGGTGGGTAGCTTGTGGAGGCCCATTTCAACCAGTAACCCATACGTATCTTTGTGGGCTCGACCCATGTCGAGGACGGGACACGCATACTGGGCTTGACTGTAAGAGGCAAACGGGTTAGCGGTGGCAACGCAAGTCCAACGGGCTTCATATGCGTGAGTGGGCCCGGGCTGGTAGGTAAGCCGTTGTTGCATCGAGTAGATATAAGCCGTGCACCTTTAGTTTCATCAGGTTGCCACATTGGGGAATGATACATCCCACGGTGGGGCCAGCACGGGTATCTACGTTAGGGAGCCGATCGAATGGGAAGTAGTGTGTACACCTAGTGGATTGTAGGGCCCCGTGGCGCCTACTTGGTCACCTAGGGGTACGCAGGTACTAATTAGTAAATTTTATAAGTCCTTGGGTGGGATCAACCTTTAAGTTAGGAACGACTGGTGTGGTGCAGTTTAGTAATTTACCTTAGGGAGGGTAGATGCGTCTTTATCCTTTATCTTCGTTTAGTTGACTGCTTAGGGTAGCCATTCATCCCTATATGTTACCGTATATCAGTTTATGTCTTCTCTGGTTACTTTAACGATTGTATTGTTAAAGTTATAGGACTCGCTCAGACTTATGTCTGACCCTGTTGTTTTTATCTTTTTCCCAACCCTCAGGTCCTACGGTGGATCCTAGCAGTAGTGGAGCTTGATCGGATTGCTGTTCCAGTCTTTAGGAGCTTGGATAGATGTAAAGCTCCAGTTATCCAGTTATCTTTTCTTTTGTTTGGCTATTGTATGAGAGTGGGATTATGTACTTCTTTATTTTGATGGATATTGTACTTGACCTTTATTGTGGTTTTATGATGTAACCAGACATGTTTTACTTCCGCTGTTATGAGATGATGTTTTAAAATTTCAAGTACTATTTATATCTGTCTTGTAATTTTTCTGTTCTATATTCACTAAAATACTCCACCGATGCTATGGCATTCCCTTAGTGAGTGATCATAGCGGGAGTGGGGTGTTACACCACCAGTTATGCTTACCACTAGGTTTATTTAATTACATAACCCTATCATTTCCACAAGTTATGCTTACCCTAAGGTGTCTTTAATTACACAACTCCAACATTTCCATGGGTTATACTTGCCACTAGGTGTCTTTAATTACATAACCCCCACAGGTTAAGTTTGTGGGCCTATATATAAATATTACCTACCCCCTCAGATTTACTTAACCCACCCATTGTTCAAACATATTTACTTAACCGCTATTCATGTTCATAAAATCCCTATGGATTCTACTAGGTTAAGTATTCAAGGTTATCATATTTTATTTATGGTTATAGTATGCTAGACCTCCCACATCAATCCTTCAATTTGTGGATGCTAGATATGTTGGGTGGGTCCGGGCAGACTTATTCCACAAATCGGGCTTAACCTCGTGTCATAGCACGTCTCACATTTGTGCACTTAGGCCTCCCACATTAGATTCACTAATTGTGGTCGCTGGATATGCCGGTCGATTCCGAGCAGACTTCCACCATAATTGCAATCTAACCTCGTGCCTAAGCGCGGTTTACAATCTCAAGTTATTGCAATTCTAGGCATTTCCATTATTAGGCAATTTTATCTATGTCTTTATAGGTGTTCATGCCCCTTTTTCCTATTATGAATTATGTGCCCAATTTCATGTTCACAAACATTATTTAAGATATGCCAAATTAATATTCACATATTTCATTCAGGTCATGTGACGGCCCGCCTCGCACCAGCCGACATTTCCCTCGAAATACGATGTGCCAGTGTCCAACTAGCACGAGACAATTGTCAAAAGAAAGAGATTTGAAACTATGAATCACCAAGAACCTGTAGTATATCTCATAACTCATGGAATAAAATATAATAATAGCATAACTTGGCATAAAACAGGCGAGACAGTGCATAAGCTGAAAACTAAACCATCATAGCAGTGGAATCCAAAATACAGCTTATGATCCAAACCATCGTTATTACAACTTCAAAATACTACCTCTAAAGCAAAATAGAAAAGGTACACTACTAATGCCCAAAGCAGTGAAAACAACAACACAGGGAGAATATATGTATATAGTACGTGGAAGCCTCCTGCTCGTCTCTGGACAGCTACTCGTGCATCACCACCTAATCTGCCTCTAGTCTGCTCGTTTAGGAGCACCCAGAGTGATAAGAAGAGACATAAAACTCTGGGTCAGACAAAAGTCTAGTATGAGCGATAGCAGCAAAATAAAGCAATAGCAGGTACAAATAATCATACCCGAACCTGCAACCAAAGAGTTAGTAGCACAACAAGATGTACAGCACTATAAGGTAACACTAACATAAAGTATAAAATGGGAGTGTGCATGTCGTGGTGATAACAAACATCAAACATAGCAATCAACCTCACATCTCTCGCTCAATGCGTAAAGTATACGATATCCACCACTTTGATCACCAAATCCTTTGCTACGACCACTTTGCCCTTGGGGTCTTAATGACCCCATTGCACTGGTCCATAGCCACTAATCCCTTGCTATGATCACCATGCCCTTGGGAGTCCTAATGGCCTTATTGCGCTGATCCATAACCATGCTATGATCACTTGCCCTTGGGAGTCATAAAGATCCCATTGCGCTGATCTATAGCCACTAATCCGTCTCTCGGTGGTGAACTAAAGCTACAGATATCGATTACCCCATTGCACACGTCCTGCAGCAAAGCCCAACTCATGAAATTAACTCATTGGTTCCCATCTGGATCCTGAGTTCTAACTTCCCATTTGGACTACCTTTGCATCTCGGGTTTTTAATCGAATTGGTGTTCAAGTCTTCCTCTCGGTTCATGACTCCAAGCTTTTATTCATGCTCGCACTTAGGTTCGGATATGCGCTGTTCGTGAGTCTCCAGTCCGGGTCGTGATCCTCCTTTCCTGCATCGGCTCGTGGTCCAGCTCGTGAGCCCCTATTCAGCTCGTGACCCTGTTCGGGTCGTGGTACATGCTCATGGTCCTCCTCTCCTGGATCAGTTCGTGACTCCAACTTCGGGTCGTGACTAAGCTTCACGGTTCGGGTGTGCTTCGTTTCGGGCTGTCAGCCTGCTCGTGGAGAGGCGGATCGGTTCGAGTGCTGGAGCGGTTTGTAAAGAGGGAGGGGCTTCACGAATGGGTCAGTTCGGGATTCATGACCTGATCTGATTTTCTGCACTTCCTACAACAAGCTTTTTATGCCTCACGATAGCATTTTTGACCATTCTAACTTTTGTATGCACTTACAAATCATATCAAACAGTAGTAGCAACATATTGGATCAACCATAAACATCAAAACAATGAATAAGCATGTAATATGGATCAAACATACCCAAAACCCATGTTTTCCCCTTAATCTCCTTAAGCATGTTTTAACTATAGGATTAACAAACTTAATCCAAATTAGCCCAAATTTTTATCGGTAACATAAAATAATATTTTAGAATTTCTACATATTTTTCTAGATTTTTATAATGCATAATTTCGCTAATTATCACTAATCACCCCTAATAAATTTCATTTACCTTAGCCACAAATAAATTTCAGATCTGAGACTCTAACTGATTTGGCATGGATCCCAATGTATTCCAGTAGCTCTATCTCGATTTCTATGCCATTCCTCCTTAATTTGATGTAGATTTGGCTAATTTGTGATTAGAAAGTGATTAAAGATGAATTTAGAAAGTGGAGGCCATTGTTAGGGTTCAAGGAAGGTTAGTGGCGGCTGGAAAACTGAAATTGAATGTTTTCCCAAACCCTTTCAGCCCTTCCATAACCCTAATCCTGAAATGGGTTATGGGACTAGGTGCTAATTACACTGTTAAGCCCAATTAAGCAATTTTTCTCCTTCCAAACCTTACTTCAGCCATATCTCTCAAACGGTAAGTCCGTTACGGAAAGGTAAACCATCATTCGAATCCAATGGAAGTGGTTTCTAGTCAAAACTCCTTGCTAATCAAAAGTTATAAGTGAAACAAGATTCGCCAGGAATAAAACGGTCATTTAAAATTCAAAAAAAATCGGGAACATGGGAAGTGACCTCAATTGTCGTTTCCCAAAGTTACATGACCATATGACTTCGTATGTGAATGAAATAAATATTCTACGATCCTTCGATGCGTAGAATGCGGGTCGTTACACTCTCCCCCTTAAGAAATTTCGCCCTCGAAATTCCTTAACCAAAGCATATAATGGTGGCCCGCATGCCTATCAACCATTTACAATCAATCAAACATACATAATAACATCACAAGCCTATCCTAGCATGCGGTTTACTAACAAGGGAATAACTATATCATGATTGAAATCTTTCCAGGCAAAGAGCTCTAGATATGACTTCCTTATGCTCTCCTCGGTTTCCCAAGTACAGTCATTCTCATTATCCCCCCACTAGACCTTGATAAGTTCCACCGTCATCCTTCGAAGTTGTTATGTATCGTGTCCGACAATACGAATCATCCTGCGACTCTCAACTGCCTCAGATTCTACCTCGATATCATCCAACTGATCTAGTGAAATAGTTATATTAGAATCGTGCACAAACTTCCTTAACTGGAAAACATGAAATACGTAGTGAACTCCCGCCATCTTGTCAAGCAATCCAATTTTATACGCTAAATTCCCAACTTGTTCGAGGACTGGAAATGGGCCAACAAATCTTGGAGCCAATTTACCTCCCCTACCAAATCGAATTACACTCTTAAATGGGGAAATCCCGACGATTACCAAGTCGCCAACGGAAAATTTCAAATCTCTTCGCCTTTTATCAGCATAAGTCTTCTGCCTATATTGGGCAGCCTTCATTCGCTATTGAAAACCTTGATTTTATCTGAAATCTCTCTTATTACATCAGGCCCAAGCACAAATTTCTCATCGATTTCCAACTAACATGATGGTGAGTTGCACGGTCTTCCATACAAAGCTTCAAATGGAGCCATACCAATATTGGATTGATAACTATTATTATATGCGAACTCAACCAGATGCAAATGGTCATCCCATGATCCACCAAAATCCAATATACAAGCCCTCAAGAGATCCTCTAATACACGATTCACCCTCTTCGTTTGACTATCGGTTTGAGGATGGTATGCGATACTGAGATGTAATTCTGACCCTAAAGCCACTTGTAAGCTCTTCCAAAACCCATTAGTAAACAACAGATCCCAGTCACTTACTGTAACACCCCGTATTTTCTATTAACGTTATAATAACGAATCTAGGAATACTTAATTTAAAATGTGAGAATTAAGGGAAGTGGGTTACACAATTGTGTTCGTCTCGGAATTCTGGTTGTGATAGAATCCGAGTTTGTGTAAATTGGACTTCGTACGAGGAAGTAATGGCTGTCAGAAGTTTCTAGAAAATTCAAATAAATTCAAACAGCTCGAAAACGAATTCAAATTCAAACCAGAAGTCAGAAGCGGGCTGGGCGGGAAAATTCCCGCCCAGGACCCAGGTCGACCAAGGGATCGACCCTAGTGTCGACCTCCCCCCCACAGGTCGACCTGGGGGTCGACCTACCTCCCCGACCAGATCTGAATTTCGATGACTGATGACTTGCTGCTGGTCACTATGGTTTCTAAATAGTTCTGATTTGATCTGAATGGTTGCGATTAACCCTAGGATCATCTGACGGCTCAAATTGAATTGAAATTCTATATAAACAACCAAATGCTCAAACCTAAAAGATCACACAAAAATAATCCTAGAACTATCATGTTGTCAATTGAGAACTTGGAGCAGCCGTCACTAATTCAAAGACAAGATAAGAACCTGAATAAAAAATCAAATTAAAAGATTATCAAATTCAACGATCTACATCAAAGGCGAGCTTACCAATTTCATAATTCAGATTTCAGAATGCAAGAATTCCTTTTTAGTTTGTAAGTTGGTTATTACGCAGATTTGAACGTTTCAAATGAATCATGACATGTTGTAATTTGAATATAGAGTGATTTTTATGAATAAGATTTAATTCTCTTTTATCTTAAAGTATCGTTGAAATGAATCATATCTATATGCTTATGGTGATGAAGATATTTTATATTAATCATATCTATATGCTTGTGGTGATGAACACACTGTATGTTATTGGAATCTATTATGATTGGGTAATGGATTTATTTTGCCAATTAAATGGTGAAATATGTCATGTTATAAATTGGTGATTATTTGTAAGTTTATGATCTAAAA
Source organism: Allium sativum (assembly GCA_030737875.1). Taxonomy (NCBI): domain Eukaryota; kingdom Viridiplantae; phylum Streptophyta; class Magnoliopsida; order Asparagales; family Amaryllidaceae; genus Allium; species Allium sativum. The sequence goes on from CM060913.1 coordinate 490,670,874, forward strand.
CACATGCTTATATGTTAGATCAACACTTATGTATATTCATGTTAGGTTGAATCTATTTATGTTGTAAAACTTGGAATTGTAGTCCTCTTATGTTTTAACACATAAGTATCATGCTAAATTGTGATTCGAATACGTTTATGACAACCCTCTTATGTTTAACACACATAAGTTAATAAGCTAAGTTGCGATTTAAAAATGATTATAGTAGCTTTCTTATGTTTTGACATACATAAGTTAATATGCTAAGTGTGTTTTGAAACTGTGATTATATGTTAAACCTCCATGCTAGACCTTTGTCAAGTTTACATGACAATTAGACCCAACTTAGTCACAAGTTCACCTTTACCCATTTTATTTAAAGTTAATGATACCTCTATGCCAAGTTACACATGACAAGTTGAAATGTATGCTATTTTATGTTTATTTCATGTCCCTTGTTTATTACCCCTTTTTCTTGTTATGGGTTGGGCTAATTTACTAGCCCAAGATTTTATGTGATTCATGCGTACGTTCCACGGGGGTAGCGATGGGAAATATGAAAATTCATGGCATAGATTTGTTCATTGAATGGTATATTTGATATACCATTTATGGTGAGCATAATCAAAGGGTAATTATGGCATGATTAAATTAAATTTACATAAAGAAATTAGACATATATAGTGAAATGTGAATTTAGAAGAGATGAATATGCCTAACCCAAGGTTAGACTGAGTTGTGGTGTAAATCCGCCCGGAACCAACCGGCATATCCAAGGACCACAACAAGACATGTCTAATGTGGGTGGTTAGTGCATCAAGCCCAAAAAGAATCCAAGGTTAGACTGAGTTGTGGTGTAAATCTTCCCGGAACCGATCGACACATCCAGTAACCACAACAAGACCTGTCTAATGTGAGTGGTTGGTGCTTTAATAAATTAAAGCTATGTCAGGATTGGTAGGGTTAAGTCAATTAGGGAAACACTTAACTAATTCAACATGTTAACTAAACGAATGGGTGGGGTTAGGTAAACTTGGACACTTAACCAAATAAACATGTTGATTAGAAAACCCTAGTAACGGGGGCCCATTTCAGCAGTAACCCACATAGATGTATCATGGTACCCTGAAACTGGGCATGGTGGGGCACGATTAATGGCTGAGTATAAGCGGTCAAAACGTCGGCAGTTGGTGCGTCATTGTAGGTTCCCACCGAGTATGGACGTGCACGTACTCCAGAGTGGAAAAAGCAGACACTGGCCATCAGTAGTATACACTGTGCATCTTGAATCGTGTTGGGTTGCCACCAGAGGGACTGATACACCACATGGTGGGACCAACACAGGTAGCTACATTCAAGCGGGGTCGAATGACATAGGATATGAATGCATGCGAGTATGAGCCGATCATTAAGGGGATCATTTGTTAAAAACACGTGGGGCCGGTTGAACTAATGGTTAAGTAGGTGCAGAGACTATAGTAATGGGTGCAATCACGTGTTCCTCTTATCTTATATTAGGGTATTGTCCTATGTTCTATTATCACTCTCATGATCCCTTTCCTTGTTTAAATACTAGTAATCACTGAACTTACCAGACTTATTGTCTAACTCGTTTTCTCTCGTCTTCTTTTCTTCCGTTTCCCCCCACAGGTCCACAAGGCGGGAATACTCCAGCTTAGTCAGACTCTTTGCAAGCTAAAAGAAAGTAGATGTATGATTGGGACTCTCTTACCTTGGCTATGGGTTTTGGATACTACACTTAGGGATTTATGCAGTTTTATTTATGGTTTATGCTTCTTTACTATATAATCAAGACAAAAATTATGGTGTGATGTTTTGGAAGTTATTTTGAGACAATTTGATGTAATGCTTTTGTATTTGAACAACGTATGCAATAAATAATTGAATTTCGCTGCTTAAATTTATCTGTCTTGTAAATTTTTCTATGTCTTGTACCTATAACCCTCCACCAAAGTTAAGGCATTTCCTTTGTGAGTGACCTTAACGGAGGTGGGGTGTTTCACTTGGTATCAGAGCAAAGGTTTACCAGATCAGATAAGAATTTTTGAAAACTATTTTTCAAGAAGAAATATAAAGAAGCATTTCACAAGGAAAAATGTTGTTTTAAATTTTAAAAGGCATAATCCCCAAAGCCATATGCACTATCTTTCTATCCTTCGTTTTGAATCTTTTCTTTTTCGTTTCAGCAAGTCTGGGAATCTTAACCTTCCTGAGGGTGTACCGATACCTGGCTGGTTCAGGAGGTACTTAGAGGCTAGGGCCGACGACGCTAGCCCAGCAGATATTCCTCCTCCAGCTGCAGCAGTTCCTCCTCCCCCTCCTCCTCCCCATGCAAATGCTTTCTCAAAGACTTGTAAAGACTTTAGGGCCATCACTGGAAAGGATTTCAAGGGAACTGAATCATTCGTAGAAGCACGGAACTGGCTCAAAGAAACTGAGGATCTGTTCGTTATCTTTGAGGTGGACAATAGGCAGAAGATACAGTTGGCGGTATGGTTGCTCAAAAATTAAGCTTCCTATTAGTGGGAAGTCACTAACGCTGAGAGACCAGTTGAAACATGGATGGATTTCAGAATAAGGTTTGAGATAAAATTCCTCTCACAAGCTGAACGAAGTTTACACCTGGAAAAGTTCTTATCTCTTAAGCAAGGAAGTATGACGGTCAAGGAGTACATCAATCAATTCAATCATCTGGACTGCTTTGGACTGGATTTAGTGACTACTCCTCATAAGAAGGCTCTTCGTTTTGACAAGGGATTGAATGAGCCACTTCACAGCTTGGCTATGACCCATATACCTATGGGGGCTACTTACGAGAGGTTAGTGGACATGGCACTTTTACATGAGGAAGACAAGGGCAAGAATGAGGCAAAAGCGGAAGTGCCTCAAGATAAGAAGGGGAGGGGTCGCAGAACAAGAAGGTTGATTCAAAGAAAGGCGGGAAGAACAACAAACCCCATGAAAAGAGAAAGTGTAATTTATGTGGCATTCCCGAGCATTTGATCAAAGACTGTAAGAAGAAGAGAAGGAAGATGGGTAGCTGTTTCCACTGTGGCGAGACAGGACACATGGCTAGGGCCTGCCCAAGGAAGCAAAGGCAGGGAACTGGACCTTCTTCTGGAGGACAAGTTCATGCTCTCACGGCACCTCCGCAAGAACGAGGTAGAAATATTTCTGTCGAAAGTTTAGTCTATCTTTTTGATCATCCTGTACGTACACTATTTGATTCTGGCGCATCGCACTCTTTTATATCTACTGCTTTAGTGGAATTTCTGCACCTAGACACCAGTATAGTAGAGGATCCCTTGGTTGTTTCAAATCCAATTGGGGGCTCAGCTTATTTGTCAATGGTTTGTTTGGATTAGAAAATATCTACACTAAGCATTGGGTTTAGATGTAATGCCTTTGTTTTGGGCTTCACGGGCTATGGCTTGATTCTAGGCATGGACTGGCTATTCAGTAATGGTGCCGTCCTCGATTGCGAAAAGAGAGTGGTTAGACTCATGACTCGCCTCGGTAACACTCTCAAAATTTCTTGTAATCCCATGAACTCCGTTATGCTTAGTTATCTAGAATCTCTTGATGCGTCTGTTGAGAACATGTAGTCTATAAGGGTAGTTCGTGAATACTCAGATGTGTTTGAAGAGGTAAAGGGCTTACCTCCGAAGCGGGAGATAGATGTCCGCATATACCTCGTGGACAACGCAAAGCCCGTTGCTTTACCCATTAGGCACATGGCCCCAAGGGAAAGAAAGGAGCTCAACAAGCAAATCAAAGAGCTGCTTGAAAAGGGGTTCATAAGACGGAGTATTTCTGAATGGGGTGCTCTGGTAGTGTTCGCAACCAAAGCTTATGATTCACTCCGCCTGTGCGTTGATTATAGGGAGATAAACAAGCTGACCAAGAAGAATAGACACCTACTCCCAAGAATAGATGATTTGTTCGATCAGCTTGTAGGTTCATCGGTTTTCTCCAATTAGATTTAGCTACCTGGTTTCATCAGCTAAGTGTGGCTGAAGACAACATTGATAAGACCGCGTTCTTAACTTCAGATGGTTTCTTCGAGTGGCTTTTCATGCCTTTCGGCTTAACAAACGCACCCGCTTACTTCGTTGATTTAACGAGCAGGGTGTTCCGAGAGTTCCTCAATAATTTTGTGGTGGTCTTCGTAGACGATATTTTGATCTTCTCAAAGAATGAGGAAGAGCATGCTCAGCATCTAAAAGAAGTCATGGATACTCTCCGTGCACATCAGTTGAAGGTGAAATTCTCCAAATGCCATTTTTGGAGAGAAGAAGTTAGATTCCTTTGACACGTGGTGCCAAAAGAGGGGATAGCTGTGGACCCCGCGTAAGTGGTTGCTGTGCAAGATTGGAAGGTTCCTCGAAACGCAACCAAAGTCCCAAGCTTTCTCGGGCTAGCAGGCTTTTATCGAAAATTTATCAAAGATTTTGCAAAAATCTCAACCCCACTGACAAGATTGACAAAGACGAACCTAGCTTTCAATTGGGATTTGGATTGCGATATTACTTTCCAACGTTTGAAAAGGGCCCTAACAACAGCCCCAGTTCTGACATTGCCTGATGGAAGCAAGATGTTTACAGTATACACAGATGCATGCAGAACGAGAATAGGCGTTGTTCTAGTGCAAGAAGGGAAGGTAGTGGCTTATGGTGGAAGACAGTTGAAAGTACATGAGAAAAAACTACCCAACCCACGACCTAGAGTTGGCAGCCATTGTTTTTGCACTTATGTCTTGGCGCCATTATCTCCTAGGTGAGAAATTTGAACTGTATACTGACCATAAATCATTGATATGCCTATTCTCGCAGAAATATCTCAACTTGAGGCAGCAGAGGTGGATGGAGTTTCTTGCCTCATACGATTTTGAGATTTCCTACACTCCTGGCAAGGGCAATGCAGTAGAAGACGCCTTGAGTGGAAAGAAACTGACCTTAAAGCCCTCTCTTTGTGGAAAGGCGAAGCTTGGAGTTCATAGCAAGCTTTAACTTCAGACCCTCCACTGACTTTGTACCTGGCTTGCTAGCAATGTTAGAAGTGCGGCCAACTCTATTAGACTCAATCGGAGTCGCGCAAAGAGAAGACCCTCCGCTAGCCGATGTGGTGGACAAGTTAATTGGGGGTGAGACTTCTAGTCACCTCAATAGATACTCCATGGATGCCAAGGGCTGGCTGAGACGAGATGGAAGACTATGTGTCCTACTGGCAAGGGGCTTGGTAAAGGCGGTTCTAGAAGAGGCACACCATTCCAAACTGACCATACACCCAGGCAGAGACAAAATGTATAAAGACATCAAAAGAGTTTTCTTTTGGAATGGCATGAAGCAAGATGTAGCTGAATTTGTTTCTAAGTGTTTAATATGCCAACAAGTCAAGATGGAGCAAAAGAAGCCTGGTGGTCTGCTCCATCCTCTAAAGGTCCCACAGTGGAAATGAGATAGCATCTCGATGGACTTTATAGATGGGTTGCCTAGGTCAAGAAGGGAAAATACCAGCATTTGGGTAATAGTGGACAGGCTAAAAAAAACTCCCACTTAATACCCATTAGGAGAAGGACTGCCTCATCTCTAGCATCCATATATCTTAAAGAAATAGTTCGACTCCATGGGATACCCTCCAGCATAGTGAGTGATCAAGAACCTATCTTCACGAGCGAGTTTTGGAAGAGTTTACAAGAGGCTGTAGGCACACAGTTATGCTTAAGCACGACATATCACCCTCAAACCGATGGCCAAACGGAAAGAGTCAACAGAGTATTAGAAGACCTCTTGAGGTTATGCATTATTGACTTCGGAGGTACATGGGAGGATCATCTACCTTTGGTGGAATTCGCGTACAATAATAGCTACCAAGCCACAATAGGAATGGCACCTTTCAAAGCTTTATATGGAAGACCGTGCAGGTCACCAACTTGCTGGTGGGAGTCCACAGACTAGCTCATACTTGGACCAGACATGATTAGGGAAACTTCAGAGACTGTAGACTTGATACGAAGAAGAATGAAGACTGCCTAAGATAGACAGAATTCCTACGCAGACAAAAGAAGAACTGACCTTGAGTTCGAAGTTGGAGACAAGGTTTTCCTTAAAGTATCTCCTTTGGGGAACGTCGTTCGCTTTGGATCCGCAGGAAAGTTAGCACCAAGATTTGTAGGGTCGTTCCCTATCATCGAGGAGATTGGGAAGATGGCTTATAGGGTACAGTTGCCCGAAAGATTGGTCGGGATTCATAATGTCTTTCATGTCTCTCACCTGCGGAAGTGCTTACACGAGTCTGCGGAAGTGGTAGAACCAAGTATGCTAGAGGAAGTCGAAGTTGAACGAGAAGCAATTGTGAGGAGAGTTCCAACCCGTATCCTGGGAACAGAAGTCAAAAAGCTACGCAACCGTGAAGTTAAGCTCGACAAAGTTCAATGGAGCGACCCCGAGGAAGACGCGACTTGGGAAACTGAGGACAGAACACGCACAACCTACCCTTTTCTTTTTGAGGGTACGTCTTTAATCTCTTTTTCCTCAAGTTTATGCTTGTATCTATCTTTTTAGTTATATCTCCTCGATCCTATCCTTTATCCTTAGGTAGGAACCCATTTGGATGTAAACATGTAATTGAAACATGTTATGATTGATGGTTGCAAGTGGTTGCTAGTGGATGCATATACACACACATTAGGTATTAGATCGGCTCAGTCACTACCATATTGCATATGCATATATGTATTGGTTTATGGATTAAAACTTGATGTGTTATCATATGGACGTTGCATTTGTATGAATGATTGTGCACTCATGTAAGAAATTTTGAGTAGGAAAAATTGCATTCATAATGGACTCATGGCACTGACATAATTTGCATTAAGGAGGTCAACTGAATCAGTAGACCGCCTGATTTTGCATTAGATAAGGACATGTACACACACAATGCATATAATCATGAAGCATTAGAAATCTTTTAAGGACAATGGACGCCTGTGTTTGATGGTTGAGTAGATGGGTGATTGGATGGTAGGATATATGTTCTTCTCGACTTGAAGATTTCGGGGATGGAATCCTAAAAGGAGGGGATAATGTAACACCGCGTATTTTCTATTAACGTTATAATAACGAATCCAGGAATACTTAATTTAAAGTGTGAGAATTAAGGGAAACGGGTTATGCCATTGTGTTCATCTTGGAATTCTGGTTGAGATAGAGTCCGAGTTTGCGTAAATTGGACTTCGTATGAGGAAGTTATGACTGTTAGAAGTTTCTAGAAAATTCAAATAAAATCAAACAGCTCGAAAACGAATTCAAATTCAATTCAGAAGTCAGAAGCGGGCTGGGCGGGAAAATTCCCGCCCAGGACCCAGGTCGACCAGGGGGTCGACCCTAGTGTCGACCTCCCCCCTACAGGTCGACCTAGGGGTCGACCTACCCCCTTGACCAGATCTGAATTTTGATGACTGATGACTTGCTGCTGAGTCACTAGGGTTTCTGGATAGTTCTGATCTTATCTGAATGGTTGCGATTAAACCTAGGACCATCCGACGGCTCAAATTGAATTGAAATTCTATATAAACAACCCAATGCTCAAACCTAAAAAATCACACAAAAATAATCCTAGAATTATCATGTTGTCAATTGAGAACTTGGAGTAGCCGTCACCAATTCAAAGACAAGATAAGAACTTGAATCAAAAATCAAATTAAAAGATTATCAAATTCAATGATCTACATCAAATGCAAGCTTACCAATTTCGGAATCCAGATTTCAGAACGCAAGAATTCCTTTTTTGTTTGTAAGTTGGTTATTACGTAGATTTAAACATTTCAAATGAATCATGACATGTTGTAATTTGAATATAGAGTCATGCTTATGTATAAGATTTGATTCTCGTTTAACTTAAAGTACCGTCGAAATGAATCATATCTATATGCTTGTGGTGATGAACATATTTTATATTAATCATATCTATATTCTTGTGGTGATGAACATACAGTATGTTATTGGAATCTATTATGATTGGGTAATGGATTTATTTTGCCAATTAAATGGTGAAATATGTCATGTTATAAATTGGTGGTTATTTGCAAGTTTATGATCTAAAACACATGCTTATATGTTAGATCAACACTTATGTATATTCATGTTAGGTTGAATCTATTTATGTTGTAAAACTTGGAATTGTAGTCCTCTTATGTTTTAACACATAAGTATCATGCTAAATTGTGATTCGAATACGTTTATGACAACCCTCTTATGTTTAACACACATAAGTTAATATGCTAAGTTGCGATTTAAAAATGATTATAGTAGCTTTCTTATGTTTTGACATACATAAGTTAATATGCTAAGTGTGGTTTGAAACTGTGATTATATGTTAAACCTCCATGCTAGACCTTTGTCAAGTTTACATGACAATTAGACCCAACTTAGTCACAAGTTCACCTTTACCCATTTTATTTAAAGTTAATGATACCTCTATGCCAAGTTACACATGACTAGTTGAAATGTATGCTATTTTATGTTTATTTCATGTCCCTTGTTTATTACCCCTTTTTCTAGTTATGGGTTGGGCTAATTTACTAGCCCAACATTTTATGTGATTCATGCGTATGTTCCACGAGGGTAGCGATGGGAAATATGAAAATTCATGGCATAGATTTGTTCATTAAATGGTATATTTGATATACCATTTATGGTGAGCATAATCAAAGGGTAATTATGGCATGATTAAATTAAATTTACATAAAGAAATTAGACATATATAGGGAAATGTGAATTTAGAAAAGACGAATATGCCTAACCCGAGGTTAGATTGAGTTGTGGTGTAAATCTGCCCGGAACCGACCGACATATCTAGTGACCACAACAAGACCTGTGTAATGTGGGTGGTAAGTGCATCAAGCCCAAAAAGAACCCAAGGTTAGACTGAGTTGTGGTGTAAATCTGCCCGGAACCGACCGGCACATCCAGTGACCACAACAAGTCCTGTCTAATGTGAGTGGTTGGTGCTTTAATAAATTAAAGCTAAGTCAGGATTGGTAGGGTTAAGTCAATTAGGGAAACACTTAACTGATTCAACATGTTAACTAAATGAATGGGTGGGGTTAGGTAAACTTGGACACTTAACCAAATAAACATGTTGATTAGAAAACCATAGTAACAGGGACCCATTTCAGCAGTAACCCACATAGATGTATCATGGTGCCCTAAAACTAGCCAGGGTGGAGCACGATTACTGGGCTGAGTATAAGCGGTCAAAACGTCGGCGGTTGATGCGTCAATGTAGGTTCCGACAGAGTATGAGTGTGCACATACTCCGGAGTGGAAAAAGCAGGCACTGGGCATCAACAGTATACACTGTGCATCTTGAATCGTGTCGGGTTGCCACCAGAGGGACTGATACACCTCATGGTGGGATCAGCATAGGTAGCTACAGTCAAGTGGGGCTGAATGACACAGGATATGAATGCATGCGAGTAGGAGCCGATCATTAAGGGGATCGTTTGTTAAAAACACGTGGGGCTGGTTGAACCAATGGTTAAGTAGGTGCAGAGACTATAGTAATGGGTGCGATCACGTGTTCATCTTATCTTTTATTAGGGTATTGTCCTATGTTATGTTATCACTGTCATGATCCCTTTCCTTGTTTAAGTAATAGTAATCACTGAACTTACCAGACTTATTGTCTGATCCGTTTTCTCTCATCTTCTTTTCTTCCATTCCCCCCCTCAGGTCCACAAGGAGGGAATACTCCAGCTTAGTCAGACCCTTTGCAAGCTAAAAGAAAGTAGATGTATGATTGGGACTCTCTTACCTTGGCTGTGGCTTTTGGATACTACACTTGGGGATTTATGCAGTTTTATTTATGGTTTATGCTTCTTTATTATATAATCAAGACAGAAATTATGGTGTAATGTTTTGGTAGTGATTTTGAGACAATTTAATGTAATGCTTTTGTATTTGAACTACATATGGAATAAATATTTGAATTTCGCTGCTTAAATTTATCTGTCTTGTAAATTTTTCTATCTCTTGTACCTATAACCCTCCACCAAAGTTAAGGCATTTCCTTTGTGAGTGACCTTAACGGAGGTGGGGTGTTTCACTTACAATACCTTTGGGTACTCCATGAAATCTCACTACCCACTTCATATACAATTCAACCAACTTAACTATAGTTCTATTCGACTTGACCTGTATAAACCTTGCACTTTTTGTCAATCGATCCACAATCACTCAAATACTGTCATGACCCGATCTAGTCCTTGGTAAACCATTAATGAAATCTATTGAGAGTTATTCCCATTTCCATTCGGAAATTTCCAGTGGTTGCAACGAACCACTAGGATTTTTTTGCTCGGCTTTAACTAACTGGCAATTCATGCATTTGGAAATAAACTTCCCAACGTCTCTCTTTATCCCTTCCCAGTAGTAGGTCTGCTTCATGTCTCGATACATTTTGTTACCACCGGGATGTATAGTCAATTTTGAGTGATGACACTCTCTAAGCACTTCATCTCTCAATCCATTAACGTTGGGTACAACTAGCCTCCCATTCTTTCGAAGCCATTCTTCTCGATCAAGACCATACTTGTTCATTTCCTTACCGTCTATACCCATCTCTACTTTGGAGATGATTTCCAATAGATTTGGATCATCCCTCTGGCTTGAGCCAATCCGATCAATCAAAGTCGGTCTGATCGTCAAACTTGCTAACATCTCTGGATCCAATTTGCACTTAGGTCCGAAATCATACCCCATGATATACTCCAGTTGCTTTCACTCCAGTTGCTAACATCTCTGGATCCTCGAAGTACACCTCCCATAGGCTCCATTTTCCTAACGATCCACTTCCTTCCTGTCCATCTTGACTCTCTACCAGTCCATGACTTAGAGGAATTTCTTCACATCACATGCCAACTCCATTTGACACCAAACTTTGCACATGAACTGCAAATCCATCTTAGAGTCCACGCATTTGGAGGCGAAATAATGCTTCTCCATGAACCAGTACCGTCCATGTACACAGTGTATTTTGATCCTAAGCTTTCTAAGCGTCTTCCTACCGCCTTTTAGAGATCAACCCCTAATTTCATGTAATTTCGACAAACTTTGATTCTATTGCGCTCCAATATTAATTTCAAGACCTAATTTCATTGATACTAACAAAAAAAATCAAGTTTAACATCCAAACAATGATTTCAACAATTCAAAATACAAACATATGAATCGACAAGTATATTCAAATAACCAAATTCATATAAAACACGAAATAATTATTCATATGCAAAGATTAAGTGATTAAGTGTAAATCTCCATGTAAATGAATCTAAACTTATCATTTCAATCTTATTTTCACTAGTTTTATTATCTCTTAGGTTTAAAAAGTGATTTAACTTATATAACCATATTTCAAAATATGAGAATGATACGACATCGTGTGATTTAAATATAGTTATTTTATGATCCTTCTATTCGTAAAATATAGGTTGTTACAACTTATCATATTGCTTGATACAATGTAGGATTCTAAGGAAAAATGTTCGGCACATGTGAATTCTTCTTCTGAAGTCTCCATTTGTGCATGTGGGATTTAAAACAAAATTGCCTTCCGTAAGGAATGTCTACGGTTTTTGTATCGACGACCGATAACTGATCCACCATGTTATCTACTGCACTGAACGACTTGCAGCGTAGTCATAGTTATTAGCTCCTTTTCATGACAAAAATGATCTACTATCATTTCATCAAAATGTCTTAGCTATCATTAAAAAGTATAATATCTTTGGTGGAACCTTTTGTTTAAGCTTACATATGTATAAGATATGCCTGATCAATCATACCACTTTCTTTTATAAGAATATTTGCTTAACATACTTGCTTTCAGAAAACAATATGAATTTAAGATAAGTTTGCAACTAGCATTCAATCTCTTCAACCACTTCCCAAAAAGGAGATTCTATTTTAATTCAAAGGAGCGAATTTATGTGCCCTTTGAAGTGTTTCGTGTAACACCCCACATTCCTTAATGTCACCCGTATGAGGATTCCATTAAAGAAGTATAGAGCATTCTAGGTACAAAGACCATAGAGACTAAGATTTCACAAGACATAAGAATAAATTTATACCGGAAGAAAACTTTCATTTAATCAAACAGTTACAAAATGTCATGTCTCAAAAACTCAGTCAAAAACAAACTTCAGAGCAAAGTAATATTATCCCCAAATATACTAAAAAAGATACAACCTAACCTTGGAAAGAGAATAAGCAGAAATCCAACTTATAGAAACCCATCATGAAAAAGCGAACAAAGAAATTTGAACTATAAAATTTCTCCCTATAAGCAAGGTGGAAAGAAAGAGAAAGGAACAATGGAAATGGGTTAGACATTAAGCGTGGTGAGCTGATGAGATTAACAGCCTGACTTACTAAGTTAAGAAAAAAAAAACAATGGTTCCAGTAACATAAACAGATATATGTATATACATGTCTAAAGGTGAACAATAGCCGATATAAACAAATAACAAGTATTGACAATTCTTATAAAAAGAAAATGATAGTAACTACATAAACCAGATCAGGCAAGCTGACTGTTTTGCACTTTTACAGGTAGATGTATTATCCCAGTTTCATTTATACGCAATCTTAAATCGGAAATGGCCTAGGCTCTCGATGGCCTAGGCTCATCGTAAGTAAAAGGGAAAAACATAAGGAGAAGAACATAATCAAATCAACCAAATGAAATAGGCATATAATCAAGACTATAAAATAAAGTAAATAACAGAATAAGGACAAGGAAGATAAATGAACATAGACATCAAATAAGCATAAGTGTCCAAATTACCATTTAATGAACACACTATCATGTTCTTCCTAAATTAAACATGAAACGAACACAAATATTTAATTACATGTTATTCTCCGAATTAACATGAATACTCATAAATGTCACATTACAGGTAGATGTATTATCCCAGTTTCATTTATACTCAAAGCGTAAATAAAAGAGTAAAATAGAAGGACAAGAACATAATCAAATCAACCGAATGAAATAGGCATATAATCAAGACTGTAAAATAAAGTAAACAACAGAATAAGGATAAGCAAGATAAATGAACATAAACATCAATGAGCATAAGTGTCCAAATTACCATTTAATGAAATACTATCAATTTCTTCCTAAATTAAACATGAAATGAACACAAATATTTAATTATATGTTATTCTCCGAATTAACATGAATACTCATAAATGTCACATTGATGCGTTTTCCCTAAATAACGTATCCTGCCCAATTTAATGTCAATAGGTGACAAACTACCATATTCCTCCAATTAACATACCCTTTTTAATGCTAATTAACATGACATATTCCTCAAATTACATATTCCCTTTAATGCTAACATGTTCCTCAAATTAACATATACTGACTAATGTTAATTACATGTTTTCAAATCAATCCCTTACTGATATATCTACAACTTTATGCCAAATAAATGTTCATCCCATCATTGCAATATTAATATGTCTACAATTTATTGTCAAATGTTCACCAAATCGATGACATATTATGTTTACAAATTAATGTCAAATGTTCACCAAACCAATACCATATTAAAATGTTTACAAACTAATGTCAAATGTTCAACAAATCAATTCCATGTTAATGTCAATTACATGTTTACAAATGACATTTCTACTTAATATAAAATTTTGCTTAACCAAATCATGTTTACATATTCTTCCATTTTAATAATCCCAATTTACAATACCAATTCTAATATGCGCAAATTTTCCTTTTTAGCATTATTCCATACTTTTCCAATTCTATGCAATTCAAAAAGGTATATAATACTGTAAATAAAACAAACAACAAGACGAGGATAAGGAAAAGATGTACATACAAGAAAATAACTGAAAAATGAATAACCAATTGACAGTAATTAAAATAACATATAAAAGTAATCTTATAAACATTGTTACTTTTCAGATCTAAGATATATCTACTTTCAATTAAATTACTACAACAACTTTTATATCTATTTCACTTTAACTTAGAATAAATCTAAATAATCACAGTAAACCCATCATGGTTGTAGATTTAGGAAACCTTCTAAAATAGTTGTTGTAGAAGAAATTCCACTTTTATGTTTTGTTGATTGCAGGGTTGGAGATTGGTTACAGATCTTGAATCTTCTTTGTTAATCTAGATTTTAACAGAGTCTCCCCATTTTATTATTTTAATTTAGAATACGTCATGGAGGCAGAGAGAGAGAGGTGAAGAATTATGTGCAAATAAAATGGGAGAGAGAGCCCATTTTTATAGATTAATAGAGCCAACCCTTAACCACTAAATATTAGGTTTTTAATCTAAACCATATAAGACACATCAGCTATACATAAGCAATCAATTATCCATTTACTTTTGCTTTATTCATTAAATTCTTGGCTGTATTATTTCATGAATGTTTATTTCTACCATTTTCAACATGCATTAAATTTTATTTTCAAATGCATGTCAACTTTATGCACACATACTTATTATAAATTAAAAACATTATTTAACGTCGTTAAATAAATAAATAAATATATATATATATATATAGATACACATACATATAGACACACTCATACACACATATGCATATAAATATACATATGTACACGCACACATAAATATATACACATGCGTGCACACACACAAATATATGTATGTATATATATACACACACACACACTATACATATACTCACACATATACACATATGTAATCTTTTGTTTACATATATGTACATACACACATGCATCATTTAGATTGGTCCCATTAAAAAAATCATGTCATTGCTAGGGATTGAATTCACAAACTCTTGTTTAACATTTCCATGTCTTACCACTTCACCTACACACTCTTTTGTTCATAAAACTAGAACATAGGATGTTTTAGGTATGTTTCTTTTAAATTATGTTCAAACTTCTTTACCTCATAACTTTTTTGTTTTTGTCTGATTTACGCAAACTATAAGTCTATCTAAATCAGAATTTCATAACAGACGTAATAGAAAAATTCATTTTATTTAATTCTCATAATTTTTTTGATTAATATTTATTTTATCAGTTTATTCGCCAATTAATTAATCCATTAACAAATTATTGTTTTGTTAAAAATTTGGGTTGTTACATCCTCCCTTTCTTAAAGGATTTCGTCCCGAAAATCTTAAAGGCTAGAAGAATGTTATGAATGCTAATACCCATCTACTCAATCATCATCCACTGGCATTCATGATCCTTATAATTTCTAATGCTTTTGTATGAAAGTATGCAAACGTGTTGCTTATATGTCCCTATGCTAATGCAAAAATGTGGCAGTCTACTGATCCAGTTGACCTCCTTAATGTAATTCATTTTGTGTCATGCATCCAGTATGTATGCAAAAGAATTATAATGATACATTTAGATTCTATATGTGTGCACAACCATTCACCAAAATGCAAAGTCGATGTGATGATTTAACCATTTTCATCCATTCAAAATTTAAAATGCACACACATCCATATGCAATGTAAGTGTTTGAGCCGATCTAGTGCCTAATGTGTGCGTATATGCATCCACTGGCAAACATTTACAACCATCAAACATAACATGTCTCAAACACATGTTTCAACCATATTCTATCGTTTATAAGCTTGATTCCTAAGATCTACAATTTTTAAGGATATACTAAAGGAAAGCTCGTAATCGAAGGAAGAAGCGATATATAATATCAAAGAGGAAAAATACTTGTCAAAATAACGTGGGTAAGAAACTTGAATCCCTTAGTGAATTTTTTTTCCATCTTACTTATCTTAATTAATTCAGGAAAAAAAACTCAAGTGAACTAGTCCAAAGGCTTACCCTAATCTTACAAGCAAAGTCACACTTTTCCTCCTTTCCACATTTCTTGTCTTTACTTTACTCGTCTTGTGTTCCTTGGCTTATTCAACTTATATTGTCCATCTCCAAGAAGACTTACTTCCCACCCCCATTACACACACATACATATATATATATATACACACACACACATACATATATAAATATAAATATATATATATATATATTCAAAGTCTTATTTCAAAAAATTCCTAATGAGGTAAACTTTTAGATGTAAAAATTTTCTTTTTGAAACATACGTAGTTGCTTTTATGAAATTTCCAAAATGAAAATTTCATATCAAAACTCATTAGTATTTCAAAATGCTTGTTCTTTAAAACTTAACACATATGGGGGTTTGACTCAAAGTTGTTCCACAAGTTCCCATAAAAATCCTCTTTGTTACTTTCTTGTCTATGAAAACAATTATTTGTTCTACATCTATTAACCAAAATTGTCACTTACCTTACTTCTATTGCCGTATAAAGGTTTACCTCTTTTGTCAGATTGAAAAAAAAATCCTTCAATCACTTATTATATACAAAATATAAAGCATGAAGAGAACTAAATTGTTGCTTCCTAGAGATGCACTAAGAATATCAACATGATGTAACGACCCGAACTCCCCCGGTGTTATCGGTAAATTCAATTACCATTTTACGTTCAAATCTAAGTAAAGATTTAACTATCGCTTGGAGTAAAACTGGTGATACTCCATTCTCGATCTTTTCAATCTATTCAAAGATTCATTAAAACTCCACTTAGTTTTAATCTTAAACTGGGTTAAAGAATCAATGTCATTTAAAACACTGTTCACGATAAACCCAAAACCACATTCCATTAATTATCGGGTTAAAGAACAAGTGTTATTTAAAACAATGTTCACGATAAACCCAAAAAATCAATATCAATTCAATTCCAATTAAATATCATTTAATTGGTACACTTCATTAAATCTAAATAAAAAGATTTAATCTTTTCTCAACATGGTTCAAGAACAGTGTTAGTCAAGACATC
Organism: Allium sativum; assembly: GCA_030737875.1. Lineage (NCBI taxonomy): Eukaryota > Viridiplantae > Streptophyta > Magnoliopsida > Asparagales > Amaryllidaceae > Allium > Allium sativum. Next base: position 490,687,802 of record CM060913.1, read on the forward strand.
ATTCACGACAAACCCAAATCACATTTGATATTAAATACAAGGCTATGAATTGAAAATATCCCGGCTTATATTCAATATCAAATTCTACGACCAACAAATATCGTATTGGATTTTCTACAACACATGTACATATCAACAACCATGAATAATCAACCATCATCCAAAGTGCATTCTACACTGTATAAGCATCAAATATAAATATTCAACGCTTATAACAATCTGTTAATCAATCGATCGACATACAACTACACAATCGGGATTAGTGTACATCAAATATCATCCCAATACCCATGTGGGGTTTCAAACAATCAAACACAGATTTTATTTGTGTAGTTGGGCGATGTGTAAAATTTATCGTCCCAATCAATGTACTTCAAATAAACAAACCGTCCCGTTTGTAAATGAATATTTATTTATTCACATTCACGTTAAAAATTATATTTTTAACGATCAAACTATTTTATTCAACCCATGAATATTCTATTCGGTTCATTTATTAAATAAAATGTTATCTTTATTTTTCTAACTTATTTTTAGAAAATTTCGGCGGTATAACGGCACGATACTAGAAACGGGACGAGGCCTAGCCTTATCCCCGGTCTAGTGAAGGCCCACGCCATTCACACATCAATCAAATCAATTTCATTTCACTAAACAATTCAATTCAAACCAAGTAATCTAACCAACTGCACAACCAAACAAACAAGTCCATGGTCTGTGGACGATGGTGTCGGGTGCTACTAAACACCGTCTGCATCCTATTATATATATATATATATATAACTAGAAAAAGAAATTGAAGAATGAGAAATTCTCACCAATAGCTATCCAACTTCACGACACTTCATTTATAGAAATCTTCATCGTTCTCGCCTTTTTGTCGTCTTCGTTGCCCGTATTCTCTACATATGTAAAAATCGAATTTTCACTACGATATTCAATATATAAAAATCGAATTTTTACTTCGCTATTCAATATATAAAAATCGAATTTTTACTTCGCTATTCAATATATAAAAATCGAAATTTCACTTCGCTATTCAATATATAAAACTCGAATTTTTACTTCGCTATTCAATATATAAAAATCAAATTTTTACTTCGCTATTCAATATATAAAAATCGAATTTTTTACTTCGCTATTCAATATATAAAAATTGAATTTTTACTTCGCTATTCAATATATAAAAATCGAATTTTTACTTCGCTATTCAATATATAAAAATCGAATTTTTACTTCGCTATTCAATATATAAAAATCGAATTTTTAATTCGCTGTTCAATATATAAAAATCGAATTTTAACTTCGCTATTCAATATATAAAAATCGAATTTTTACTTCGCTATTCAATATATAAAAATCGAATTTTTACCTTCGAATCTACTGATTTTAAACAAAACCGAACTAACACAAAATGGATTTTAAACAAAACAAATTTTAAAAACAAAACTGATTTAGAATTAGTGTTGAATCAAAAAGGAAGAAAGGAAGAAGGTCACAGTAATTCATCTCTGGCCGAAGTTTTCAGCTCGCACTCTGACCTAGGGTTGGATTTCTGCACCGCCTGGAGTGGTGGCGATTTGCTGTCGAAGGGGGAGGTTTCTCGGGTGGCGCGCCAGGGGGTTGTCGGCGGGGTGGTGGTCGCAGCAGGAGGGTGTTCGAATGGGGCTTCGACCTTGGGGGTGTCGACGGGGTTCAACGGGTTCTCCTCGAGTTCGGCGAGAGGACGGAGGGGAAGAAGGGGATGGCCTGAGGAGAGAGAGGCGCGGAGGTGGAGGGCTTCCGGCGGTGCACGGCAGCGCGAGGGGAGCGGCTAGGGCTAGGCGCGATTTCGATTTTTTTTTTTAATTATCGATCTGAGGAGGTGAGAGAAGAGGGGTAGAGATTATATATAATAAAATATATTTAATTATTTAATTAATTTCAAAAAGCAACTTTTATTTTCGACCTCGAAAAGAGACCCACCGCCTGTCGTCCATAGCTAATTACCCCCATTCCGAACACAATGGGATATGTATCATAAGCTGATTTGGCCGTTTCGATCAGTTTCCGTTAAAATCAACATATAACTCTATATATTGAATTTGAACGCGCATTTCAATTTACCAGGGTCACATACTAACTCTAAAAATTCCCGAAAAATATTTTCTATCTTCGTATTGATGATACGGTCCTAACAAAACTAATTTCGTCGAATTCTGAGGCAGCTGGAAAAATGGCCATTTTCCAGTCGATTAAAATCAACTAAAACTGGTCAAACGTGTTTTCCTTTGTCACGCTCACATATTGATTCGAAAAATTATGAAATTTGAAACCTAGCAGTAACTTTACATCACGGATCCAACAAAAGTGGTTTCGTCGAAATCCGAGGTCGTTTGCAAAATTTCCATTTTTAAGGGCCTGAATTCCATATCGACTATTCAGATTTTTCAACTGGACATATCTTTTGATTCCCTATGAAATTTCGATTTTTTCAATTCGTTGGAAAGATATTATCAATTAGATTCCATTATTTTTGGTTTCCCTAAAACCCGGATTGTTTTGCACCCGGTACATTCATTTGAAGTTTGAAATCGAATTATCGAACTACCGCGCCATTTTCAATTCCTTTTATAAATATAAATAATTATTTATATTCTAACGACGATCTATATAAATATATTCGTTTGAATTCTATTTAAAATAAATTTCTTGTCATTATTATTTAAAATAATTCAATTTTAAATAATCAAAATTCGCTAAAATTGCCGAAATAAAAAATTTAAACTGGCCCAGATTTTCGGATTGTTACAATCTCCCCCACTTAAAACTTTTCGTCCCCGAAAAGGAACAAAGTTGAAAGTGGTTTGATTAATCAACTCTACGTTCGATCTGGCTTCCATTCTCCAACTTTTCAGTTTCTGAGAATTTTCAAATTCTTCAAAAATTTGGCTAACACCCTAAATTTTCGAAAAATTTCGCCATAACCTCCCCTGCACCGGGAGCCACGGGAAAATCCTGAAATTGCCATATAGGCCTTCTGATCTCAAAAAGAAAAAGAAAAAGCCAAGCGGCTAGCCAATCGGCTCATAAAATCATCATCATCCAAACAAAACAGTAAATTATGATAAACATGTACCTATTTGTCGAGCAAACAAATTTTATTCTCTGCTCTAGCCTCTTTGCCATGACCTGTTTAATGTAAGTACAAGTATATGCAAGAAAATACGACTAATTTTCGATACAATTCAATATTTGATACAATTAGGCTAAATGGTTCAAAATTTCAACTAATCAAACAGTAATCAAACAACACAACCATCAATCAATTAGTTGATTAGCATTTCAAACACATAAGTTTGCTATATAGTCAAAAATCAGATTTTTGATGCCAAATCACAAAAATAAGCCCTATCTAGTTTCGGTTCTCACACCAGTCAATAGGAAATATATAGAAATCTCACTTTCGTTACTCGAAAATAAATACTGGCGACAGTGCCCCATCACCAGAATTATCCCCGGGCAACTAAAGTATGATTCTATAACCATCCAGTACATTAAAACTTCGAATACACGTTTGCAAGACATATATGCAAAATCTTTATATATCGGATTTGTCCCGATCAATATAGAATAAATAATCAAATACGAATAGTTGATTTAAATTTCAAAACAAACTTGTTTTTACTTTAAAAATATACTCTTCACACTCGTTCTAGGATACTACTGATCCCATCTCTAACGAGTCATTCTAATTGGATATTACTAACCCAATATCTGATGAATTCTTTCGTATGGTTCTAATGTGTCTTGTTCTCTGAACTTTGTAAACCAAAGCTCTGATACAAAATGTGACGAAAAAGGATTTCGCTCGATCCGAATCAGTCGCTAAACCGACGTAGACCGTTCGAAACGCCTGATTGTTTTGAGAACACGACAAAACAGAACGCATACAAAAGAACATTTTGTTGTATATTACAACAATGCATCAGATTACAAGAATATACAGAGTATAAATGAATAAATATTACACAGAAATATCGGAGATTTAAATTACATTTAAATAAATTGCAGCGGAAAATAATACAATACACAACTAGAAGAGATATACGGATACAAAGCTTTCCGGATATCATTCCAGTTGTAAACCAGGATCCTGTGAATATAAATCTGCAAAACCAAAACTACTAGCTGCACGTGTCGAAATAAGAGCACCCAGAGTTTAGGTTAAAACAATAAACTCCAGGTCAGTCATGGGACTGGTATGAGAACTAAAACAGTTATTAATCTTTATTTTAAAGTTCGGTAAATCAAGGGACCACGCCGTATAACACGGAACGAGTTTCCTCCCAAGAATACCAGTGCATAAAACAAACAGTGCAATGCTAAATAAAGAAAAATGAAGCTGTTATAAGACCCAGGTCCTATCACACAATGCAACGCAAGCCGGGGGATAGGGTTTTCCCTTATAACAACCAAAGAATGCTTGATACGTTTAAAACAAATCATTTGATACTATTATAAGTGTATAGTGTATAAAACAACTTCAAATCATAAGTATCAATCATAGACGGCATGGGTACCATATATTGTCGCTATACTAGTTCTACAATTAAAACCGCAAATGTCTCGTATTTGGACATTGGATTTCCATCTATGAACCGAGGCAAAAGATAGTCCTCAATCGATTCGAGACTCTCTAGCCCGAGCCTCAGGATCAGAACGCATCAACCCTTTAGATCGTCAAGGCCGATCCACCGATGTGGATTATTATGCCTGAACACTACGTTTCCCCGCACTATGGGGCGTAAATGAGCCAACGAATGACTCCATCGGACCCGGATCGTCCGATCAAACCGAGGCGCCTCGCAACAGCAACAACTACACAGGTGAAAAATATATAAATGTCAGGGCTGGTAGGTCACAGACACCACCCTAGCTAGAAAGAAACGCATGCCCTCCCTGAGGTCTGTCTCCCGTTTTTGGTTCACAACCGGGGTGTGAGGCTCGCGAATTCATGTTACACAAAGTTGTGCCACACAGGCTGTGCTTTGATCATCACCACAAGACTTTGCTTTTCAACAGAAGCCTCGATCAATTGCCTCTTAGCATGCCACACAGGCAAACCACCCTATGCAACTGATATCAGTCACACAGAATGAAATCCAATGTCAGACACACAGTCCATTTACAAGTCCGTTCTGGGTCTGAATGAAACCGGAGGCACTTTCCTCGCATATCCATCGATCTCCAAGCACATCTGGACGACCACCGATTGATTCCCTCATCTTGGGTGTACAGCCCAATCAAGATCATCAGTAATCACCCAAACGATGTGAAGACTTCCGGTCTTCAACCACCGTCTTAATCTTCGACTTATCGTCGTATCAGTTATTTAGAATGGGATAAACCCGGTCTTTCCGAATAACTCACGTATATTTTAAATAAGTGTTACACAAACACAACATACGCCTCATTCCAATTCATCAGTCACTAACCGTAAATTAATCAAGAGAATAGTTCCCCAAATATTAACCCCGAAGGCCGAAACCAACATCAGATCAATATCCAGAAAACCATTCTGCTTAGCTAACCGACAGTTAGTTTCTAAATTTCATATTCATAGGTAAAGGTTCCCATTAATTTTATCAAAGATAAATCATTACAATTTATTCTCTAATCTTCCTTTGAATTTCGATTCAACTAGTCGGGATTAACGAACCTTACCGAAGTAATCATTTGTTTTAATTTCCCAACCCAACCTATTAATCCCATGAAGTAAAACTGGTCCTACTTCATATTTAACACCACGGTGTTATCGGTAAATTCAATTACCGTTTCACGTTCAAATCGAAGTAAAGATTTAACTATCGCTTTGAGTAAAACTGGTGATACTCCATTCTCGATCTTTTCAATCTATTCAAAGATTCATTAAAACTCCACTTAGTTTTAATCTTTAACTGGGTTAAAGAATCGGTGTCATTTAAAAACTGTTCACGATAAACCCAAAACCACATTCCATTAATTATCGGGTTAAAGAACAAGTGTTATTTAAAACACTGTTCACGATAAACCCAAAAAATCAATATCAATTCAATTCTAATTAAATATCATTTAATTGGTACACTTCATTAAATCTAAATAAAAAGATTTAATCTTTTCTCAACAGGGTTCAAGAACAGTGTTAGTCAAGACACCATTCACGACAAACCCAAATCACATTTGATATTAAATACAAGGCTCTGAATAGAAAATATCCCGGCCTATATTCAATATCAAATTCTACGACCAACAAATATCGTATTGGAAATAACAATATATATATCTATATCTTTCAAATTTCCATAACAACATCTGTATAATCATGAAATCCAACATCGAAATATTCCGAAGACAATTTCGATTCAAATCCATTCCAATGCATTCATTGGAAATTCTGGTTATTTTCAAAAACATTTCGAATTCAATTTATTTATTTAAAAATAAATAGAATTATAATTCTAGTTCAAAACTAGTTCATTTTGATAAAAATATATTTTTATCTTTTCAAATATGGAGTTTTTCATCCCAATTCTTTCTAAATCATTTCTTATGATTTTACACATATTATTACTATTTTTAATAATTTTATCAAGGCCCGTACAGTCGATTTCCATCAACGGCCATCGAACTGCACTTACAGCGACCTTTTTCAAATTTGATTTGGACATAATTCCAAATCGAACCATTAGATTTCTAATTTATAATAATTGTTAGAAAGCTCTTTTCGATACGAACCCAACGGTTCCGGTTTTAGGAGAATCCGACGGTCGGATCTCCCGTAATATCCGTTCGAAGTCAATGGTCGAAATTCGCGAACTGCCGCGGCGCGGCGCGTTCTATTCAGGCCATTATATTATATATATAATATATAATATATACTTCGTCGATTTCAATTCAAAACGTGCTTTATAAATCGTTTTAAATTCATTTTCAAAACGGTTTCAACTTCATATTCAATTTCAAATCAAAATTGAATATTCCAATTTAAATTCATTTTAAATTCATTTCAAATTGATTTCAATTCAAATTGATTTCTAATTCAATTTCAGTTCGTTTTCAATTCAATTTCAATTCGAATTCATTTCTATTCAATTTCAATTCGAATTCATTTCTATTCAAATTCATTTCAAAACGATTTCAATTCTATTTCAATTCTATTCGAATTCATTTCAAAACGATTTCAATTCTATTTCAATTCTATTCGAATTCATTTCAAAACGATTTCAATTCTATTTCAATTCTATTCGAATTTCGAACCATTTCAATTTATTTTGAATTTCAAATCAGTTCAATTAGATTCGAATTTCAATTCATTTTAATATTCACTTCAATTTGAATAAAATCGATATAAATATCGTTCACGTTAAAATGGCGTCAATCTATCAACGCGGCTTCATATATTTTGATTTTCAAATATTCTATTTCAAATATTTCTTTTTCACATATTTCTAATTTTCAAATATTCTATTTCGAATATTTCTATTTCAAATATTTCTATTTCAAATATTTCTATTTCAAATATTTCTATTTCGAAACTGGAATGAGGCCTAATCAATTACCATATAATGTTAATTATATGGATTTTCTACAACACATGTACATATCAACAACGATGAATAATCAACCATTATCCAAAGTGCATTCTACACTGTATAAGCATGAAATATAAATATTCAACGCTTATAACAATCTGTCAATCAATCGATCGACATACAACTACACAATCGGGATTAATGTACGTCAAATATCATCCCAATACCCATGTGGGGTTTCAAACAATCAAACACAGATTTTATTTGTGAAGTTGGGCGATGTGTAAAATTTATCGTCCCAATCAATGTCCTTCAAATAGGTGTACATTAACAAACCGTCCGGTTTGTAATTGAATATTTATTTATTCACATTCACGTTAAAAATTATATTTTTAACGATCAAACTATTTTATTCAACCCATGAATATTCTATTCAGTTCAATTATTAAATAAAATGTTATCTTTATTTTTCTAACTTATTTTTAGAAAATTTCGGCGGCATAACGGCACGATACTAGAAACGGGACGAGGCCTAGCCTTATCCCCGGTCTAGTGAAGGCCCACGCCATTCACACATCAATCAAATCAATTTCATTTCACCAAACAATTTAATTCAAATCAAGTAATCTAACCAACTACACAACCAAACAAACAAGTCCATGGTCTGTGGACGATGGTGTCGGGTGCTACTAAACACCGTCTACATCCTAGTATATATATATATATATATATATATATATATATATATATATATAACTAGAAAAAGAAATTGAAGAGTGAGAAATTCTCACCAACAACTATCCAACTTCACGACACTTCATTTATAGAAATCTTCATCGTTCTCGCCTTTTTGTCATCTTCGTTGCCCGTATTCTCTACATATGTAAAAATCGAATTTTCACTTTGCTATTCAATATATAAAAATCGAATTTTTATTTCGCTATTCAATATATAAAAATCGAATTTTTACTTCGCTATTCAATATATAAAAATCGAATTTTTACTTCGCTATTCAATATATAAAAATCGAATTTTTTACTTCGCTATTCAATATATAAAAATTGAATTTTTACTTCGCTATTCAATATATAAAAATCGAATTTTTACTTCGCTATTCAATATATAAAAATCGAATTTTTACTTCGCTATTCAGTATATAAAAATCGAATTTTTACTTCGCTATTCAATATATAAAAATCGAATTTTTACTTCGCTATTCAATATATAAAAATTGAATTTTTACCTTCGAATCTACTGATTTTAAAGAAAACCGAATTAATACAAAACGGATTTTAAACAAAACAAATTTTAAAAACAAAACTGATTTAGAATTAGTGTTGAATCAAAAAGGAAGAAAGGAAGAAGCTCACAGTAATTCATCTCTGGCCGAAGTTTTCAGCACGCGCTCCGACCTAGGGTTGGATTTCTGCACCGCCTGGAATGGTGGCGATTTGCTGTCGAAGGGGGAGGGTTCTCGGGTGGCACGCCAGGGGGTTGTCGGCGGGGTAGTGGTCGCAGCAGGGGGCGTTCGAATGGGGCTTCGACCTTGGGGGTGTCGATGGGGTTCAACGGGTTCTCCTCGAGTTCGGAGAGAGGACGGAGGGGAAGAAGGGGATGGCCAGAGGAGAGAGAGGCGCGGTGGTGGAGGGCTTCCGGCGGTGTCACGGCAGCGCGAGGGGAGCGGCTAGGGCTAGGCGCGATTTCGATTTTTCTTTTTTCTTTTTTTTTTATTTATCGATCTGAGGAGGTGAGAGAAGAGGGGTAGAGATTATATATAATAAAATATATTTAATTATTTAATTAATTTCAAAAAGCAACTTTTATTTTCGACCTCGAAACGAGACCCACCGCCTGTCGTCCACAGCTAATTACCCCCATTCCGAACACAATGGGATATGTATCGTAAGCTGATTTGGCCGTTTCGATCAGTTTCCGTTAAAATCAACATATAACTCCATATATTGAATTTGAACGCGCATTTCAATTTACCGGGGTCACATACTAACTCTAAAAATTCCCAAAAAATATTTTCTATCTTCGTATTGACGATACGGTCCTAACAAAACTAATTTCGTCGAATTCTGAGGCAGCTGGAAAAATGGCCATTTTCCAGTCGATTAAAATCAACTGAAACTGGTCAAACGTGTTTTCCTTTGTCACGCTCACATATTGATTCGAAAAATTATGAAATTTGAAACCTAGCAGTAACTTTACATCACGGATCCAACAAAAGTGGTTTCATCGAAATCCGAGGTCGTTTGCAAAATTTCCATTTTTAAGGGCCTGAATTCCATAGCGACTATTCAGAATTTTCAACTGGACATATCTTTTGATTCCCGCTATGAAATTTCGATTTTTCGGATTCGTTGGAAAAATATTATCAATTAGATTCCACTATTTTTGGTTTCACTAAAATCCGGATTGTTTTGCACCCGGTACATTCATTTGAAGTTTGAAATCGAATTATCGAACTACCGCGCCATTTTCAATTCCTTTTATAAATATAAATAATTATTTATATTCTAATGACGATCTATATAAATATATTCGTTTGAATTCTATTCAAAATAATTTTCTCATCGTTATTATTTAAATTAATTCAATTTTAAATAATCAAAATTCGCTAAAATTGCCGAAATAAAAATTTTAAACTGGCCCAGATTTTCGGGTTGTTACACATGACTAACCCTTCGGTTTGCAAGAAGTCTCAAAAATTAGTCATAGCCCGACTATTTTCTTCGTACAGTCAAAACAACCCCAAAAATACTTAACAGCTATTAGACCCATAATTTTTCCTTATAAGTACATATGTCATATTAAAGCCTATGCCGTCTTTTAAGCTCGTAATTTATCCACTCTTTGTAAATCAATATATCATATGAGGCCTAACCGTGGCAACCTAATCCATACCGGAAATGCCGCAAACATCAAGATTTTAGTTTCAACCCCGACTCACCCCAGATAAACTGATAACCAAGTCGATCCCTACGGGGTTCAGAAACTTTATTGGGCCTAAGTGCAAAACAGTCACTAGTGCTATCATCACTCCCTCAGGGATTTACCTTATCTATAAAGGACCGCTCCATTAAGCCTACAATACAGGCGCTCTACAAGATTCAACTTACTATGGCTAAGGCCCTACGAAGCCAATGTATCTAAGGGAAAAGGGAAAAATATTCCTAAACGAATTAGGAGAACTAGAAAGAACTAAAGATAGATTAAATATTTCTTTCACCAACCCTTGCATTTTCCTTGACCTTCCCCCATAATCCTTTAGACATTAATATACTCATGTTGATCTTTTACTTGCCATTCTTAAATTCACCTTTTTGGAAGTTCCCTAATTAATTGGTTATTGAAAACCTATAAAAATCTATTTCCATAGCATCAGAAAATATATTTTATAAAACTCGAGATTGTAACGTATTACTTTTTAATTTAGGTTTGGCAGTTAGTGTGTAATATCATAAAATTCCTATTCCGCACCAACCCTTCCATGCTTGCAATAACATTCTTTATGTTAAACAAAACTATGGAAATACACCCCTTTCGTTAACCAATTAATATAGGTTTTTCTTATCTTCCAAATTATCCTTTTTACCACTAAAATGATAAGGTAGTTCCATCCATGATTAACCCTTTTTAATATCTGTCTAGCAACAAGTTCCTTTTAACATCGTCTCTTCCTAACTACTAAGCTAAACGGGTTTGTCCATTATTCCAACTTTCAACCTATAAAGGACAGCGTAGATAAGATGCCTTATAACTCAAATTAAATGATAAAGATCGAGAAGGAGTCAAAGGAAGGTTGTAACTTACTATAAGGGATACTTTATTTTCAAAAACAACTTTTGATTTTCTGAAAAATGCTTTTTCTTTTGAAAATCCTTTCTTTTAAAACAAAACTTTAGTGATCTTGGTAACCTTAGGCTCTGATACCATATGTAACACCCAACATTCTTTAATGTCACCCATATGAGGACTTCGTTAAGGAAGTATGGAGCATTATAGGTATAAAGACCATAGAGAGTAAGATTTCACAAGACATAAGAATAAATTTATAGCTGAAGTAAACCTTCATTTAATCCAACAGATACAGAATGTCATGTCTCAAAACCTAAGTCAACAACAACATTAGAGTAAAGTAATATTATCCCCAAATATAGTAAAATATAGAATCTAACCTTGGAAAAAGAATAGGTAGAAATACAACTTGTAGAAACTTATCATGACAAAGCTAACAAAGAAATTTGAACTATATACTTTCTCCATGTAAGTCAGGGGGAAAGAAAGAGAAAGGAAATGGGTCAGACATAAAGCCTGGTGAATTGCTGAGATTAACAACCCAACTTACTAAGTTAAGTAAAATAGATAAACATTGGTTCTAGTAACATAAAAGGGTAGATGTCTATACATGTCTAAATGTGAACGATAGCTTATATAAATAGATAACAAGGACTGACAATAAAAGGTAACCTATGGCTAATAAAAAACATGTAACCGTTAATGGCGAAAGATCTCCTCCACTATCTTTCCTCTTCTTTACTACTTCACCTCTTTATTTCTTCCCCTCACTTTTCACCTCAAATCATCTTTCTCCTCTCACTCTCCTCTTGATCTGCTTTTGCCTACATGGTTCACGTGTGTTTTTTGGTGCCCTTCCCTTATCTTAGATCTAGGTTTTTGCAGTGGGACTTAGCTCCTTTCTTTCATCGCTCCTTTTTCTCTAACCACTTCATGGACCTCTTCATCACGCCTTCTTTAATCCATTGCTACTTTCTTCTTTCTTGCCAAGTTTTCCCGTTGTTTGAAAACAGATATGGGTGCCTCCTCCACGAAGACTTTATTTTATTTTCTCCAGATTCAAGCCGCTGCCACCTATAGATATTTACACTCGATGCTCTTGAGCCCGCAATTCTTGTGGTTAGGCAGATCTACCGATGGGAGTTTGAACGTCCCAGTTGGACGCCCTTTCTAATCTAGTCATCTTCTTCGTTGAATGTGTGGGGTTGCTCTCCTGTCAATCATGCTTTCATCTACCAGTATTTCGGTGTCTTGGTTCATGTTGCTTCTGAGCCTAACTCAAGATTGCTGAGTTTTCTTGCCTCCATGAATGGTTTGCCATTTGAGATGCAGGTGACTTTTTTGTTGGTTTGTTTGATTTGGTATTTCCTGTACATGGTTCGATAGATCTGTCGGAACGCTTAGTTCAATGGCTAGGATTTCGAGTTTGCTAGTGTTGTTCTTTCTGCTTGACAGTGGAGCTTTTGGCTTTTCCTACGTCTCTTTGGTTTTGGTATCTCGATATGTTTTGCAGACCCTTTTGGTTCATGCAATGAGTTCTTATGCATTGGTTCGCAATTTCGTGTTTTGTGAACTGCCATGGCTAAGCATTTCCAGCGCCATCTTCTGTTTTCCTGCTTTTAGGTCTGCCATGCTTTCATCTGCTCGGGCTACTGGTTCTTGATCTTGTTGCTTGATGTAGTATTGTCATCTTTGTCCTGTGTTTGCCGAAGTATCTTGATGGTCTTTGAGGTTGTGCATTTCCAGTTTATGTCACATGCTTCTTCTCTACTCTACAGATCTCTATGGTCTTGTAATGTTTAGGTGTTGATTGTTGTTCTTCATGGGAGTCTGGCTTGATGTATTCTAGTAGCGATCCTTTATTCTTGGTTTTTGCTATTCGCTAAGGCATGCACAGTGTTTGGATTGCTTTGTTATATCTCATCTGCTGATCTTGGTCATCTGGCTTGCGATTTTGAGAGCCTATGGATATGTATTTGTTGCTTGGCTCTATCGGTGGTTCTAGGTCTTCCTTGGCTGTATTTGGAAGTGCTTCTTCTGTGTGCTTGATTTTATCCGCGATTCCAATTGTTTTGGTGTGATGGTTTTTGTGCTGTTTGGTTTTGTGTTGGGTGTTTCGCATTATGTGTGTGAGGGCACACACTTTGGCTAGCGGTCAAGCCTTATTGGTCGTTATTTTGGTCTATTATAATATGTTTAACTAAAAAAACCAGATTCTGAGGCATAATATATTAATATTACCTCTTTATAAAAAAAGGACTGACAATTCTTATAAAAAGATAATTATGATAACCATAATAACCAAATCATGCATACTGAATGTTTTGCATTTCTACTAGAATATCAGGATTAGATGTTAACCTAATTACATAACAACAGGATCATGCGTACCTTAATTACATAACAGAGTTAGGTGTAACCCTAATTACATAATAGCAAGATTAGGCGTGCCCTAATTACTGCCCAAGCAATCGGCTCCCTACTACATACCCTGTGTCATCCCGGCAGTAGGGTGTATCACTCCCTAACCCAGCAACTTATATAACATAGGCCTATTTACTACCGTTACATCGTTTTAGTTTCCCTAATCGGACTTATGCACGCTCATGACTCTGCCGGAATGCTCACATACCCACCTTCCTCGTTGGAACCTCTTACTATCCAGTTCAGTAAAGAATGCCCTAGCCCCTACCTAATGCGAGGCCCTCTAACACAATATCAACATGGATACTGACTGATATGGGTTCCATACAGCAAGATTGACAAAAGCCAAACCCCCTAAGATTGCGTCTCCAAGTAACTAGAATTTAAGAGTCCCCAAAACATGATACGATAGCAAACGAGGGACCTCTTAGCTTACTAATAATTAGGTTTAACTTAGCAGGTTTAAGTTCATTAATAAGCATTGTTGTAATATTACATTTTTCTGTAAATGTTATTATGTATACAACCCATTTTCCCAAAACAAGCACCTGCCCAGATGTACATATATAATATAGTTATTTAGTTTACTAACCTACATCTAGTACTTACCTTTCATAACATGTTTTTACTTAATATATTCTAACATGTTTATATATATGCATATTATCCGTTTTCATTATATTCCCAAATTACAACAAGCATGCATATTATGCCTTTTTATCATACTACAACAAGTGTGCATATTATCTCTTTTTATCATTTTACGGCAAGTATGCATATTATCCCTTTTTATCGTATCCCCTAATTATAGTCAAAAGTTCTCAATTTATGCTATGCCCCCAAATTCTCCTTTTTCATGTCATTTCATATTATCCCAGTTTCATTTATACGCAATCTTAAATCGGAAATAGCCTAGGCTCTCGATGGCTTAGGCTCAGCGTAAATAAAAGGGGAAAACATAAGGAGAAGAACATAATCAAATCAACTGAATGAAATAGGCATATAATTAAGACCATAAAATAAAGTAAACAACAGAATAGGGACAAGGAAGATAAATGAACATAAACAAATGAGCATAAGTGTCCAAATTTCCATTTAATGAACATACTATCATGTTCTTCCTAAATTAACCATAAAATGAACACAAATATTTAATTACATGTTTTCCTCCAAATTAACAAGAATGCTCATAATGTCACATTGACATGTTTTCCCTAATTATCGTATCCTCCTAAATTTAATGTTAATAGGTGACAAACTACAATATTCCTCCAATTAGCATATCCTTTTAATTGCTAATTAATATGACATATTCCTCAAATTACATATTCCCTTTAATGTTAAAATGTTCCTCAAATTAATATAACCTAACTAATGTTAATTATAGTTTTCAAATTAGTGCCTTATTGACGTATCTACAAATTAATACCAAATAAATGTTCATACCATTAGTGTTATATTAATGTGTCAACAATTTAATGTCAAACGTTCTCTAAATCAATGCAATATTAATATCTTTAAAATTAATGTCAAACATTCACCAAATCAGTACCATACTAATATGTTGACAAATTAATGTCAAATGTTCACCAAATTAATGTCATATTAATGTCAATTACATGTTTACAAGTGACATTTCTACTTATTATAAAATTAAGCTTAACCCATTCATGTTTACATATTCTTCCATTTAATAATCCCAGTTTACAGTGCCAATTCTAATATGCCCAATTTTCCCCTTTTAGCATTATTCCATACTTTTACAATTCTATGCAATTCAAAAAATCATATAATGTTGTAAATAAAACAAACAGTAGGAAGGGGATAAGGAAGAGATGTACATATAAGTAAATAACGGAAAAATGAATAGGCAATTGACATTAATTAAAATAAAGTATAAGAATAATCTTATAAACATTATTACTTTTCAAATCTAAAATATATCTACTGTCAATTAAATTACTACAACAACTATTATATCTATTTAACTTTAACTTAGAAGAAATCTGAATAATCATAGTAAACTCACCATAGTTATAGATCTAGAAAACCTACTTAAATAGTTGTTGTAGAAGAAAGTCCATTTTTATGTTTTTGTTGATTGAAGGGTTAGAGGTTGGTTACAGAACTTGAATCTTCTTTGTTAATCTAGATGTTTGTAGCATCTCCCCATTTTATTATTTAATTTAGAATATGTAACGGAGACACAGAGAGAGAGGTGAAGAATTGTGTGTAGATAAAATGGGAGAGAGAGCCACTTTTTATAGATTAAAAGAGCTAACCCTTAACTATTAGATATATGGTTTTTAATCTTAACCATGTAAGACACATCGGCTATACATAAGCAAACAATTATCCATTCACCGTTGCATTATTCATTTAATTCTTGCATTTATTATTCTATAAATGTTTATTTCTACCATTTCCAACATGCATTAAATTTTATTTTTAAACGTGTGTCAACTTTATTTGCACATACATATTATAAATTAAAAACATTATCTAGCGTCGTTAAATAAATATATATATATATACACACACACACACTCACTCACACACACATATGTATATAAATATATGTTAGACCAAAAAATGGCACTAACACCCAATTAAATAGGATTTGTGAAGAATAATAATCTAAAACATAGAAAATCAAGCAAAGACACGAGATTTATAGTGGTTCAGCATTAATGAGCCTACGTCCACTTAATATTTTCTCATTTCATTCATAGATTACAATTACAATGAATATTGTCCTCAAACACTCCAATTCAATTAATAATTCTTTCTGAATTCATTGATTTTTATTGAAGAAGAAGGTAGATATTTGTGGAGGAATTCAGCCATGGCATACATGGAGGAATAAAGTGCCAAAAGGTCCCTTTCATTCGCTCTATTCTCATGTATTTGTAGTTGAGGGTAAATGGTGGGTCGGTTATGCCACGTGGCAGCATCAGAGGGGGTTTCGGAAGTAGTGGAGAACGTGGGATAATGGTCATTAACTGTCTAGAATTCAACATTCCAGGCAAGACGGGTCCTCCCATTCCAATCCGAACCGGATGCTCAAAGTTCCAGCTTCAGGCCATTTCAGTATAAGGGGATCAGGTCAAGTCCGACCCGATCCGAAAAGAAGGATCTGATCCGATCCGAAAGGGGGAATCCAATCCGATGACATTTGCATGTACAATTCAAGTTTTCCAACCTTCTATCACTCCATCGAAGTGATCACCAATCAATGTAAGTTCATACTCAAGTCCCTATCTTTGGGTAGCCTGGTCACAAAATAGGCTAACATTTTCCCCCCAAAGTACATCTTATCGCAGATGAGATGTGCTTTGGATAAGTTGAGCTGAATCTTTTTGGAGAGGCTTTATTAGATTTTTTTGTCCTATTGAGTAGTTCCAGTATATGGATATTTTCCTTTATAAATGGCTTCTCAGATATCACACTACTTCTATTGATGCTTATCTGGCCAAATTCCATGGCTAGAGTGGTCATGATGATGGACCAATCGTTTAGACCTCATTGAATCAAGTGATTGAATTTCTTCATCATAAGTCATGTAGGATCGTCGGCTTCCGTGTGAGATCGTACATGCACAAGTTAATGCCAAACGACGTTATCTTGCTCTACTAGTCAAGTGTGTTACGGAGTCATGCTTTCTTTTATGTATAAGTCAATGTATGAAATAGTCATCCAAGTCATAGGGTAGTATCAGAATCTTCGGGCTTTGAGCTAGCATCTAGACCATTGGGATAAAGTGTATCAGAATTGGCATATGAGTCTGTCATTTGTGCTTGGAGTTAGACTATCTTGATATCAGGATATTAATCTAGGGCTCCACGATTATATTGAATCATAACAATAAGGTATCTGAAAGCCATGATCATTCAGGATCGTTTTATAATCCTGTGATCACATACGAGTCAGTACGAGATGTTGTTGAAAACATGCAAGCAAATAGCTGGTAGGATCGTGAAAATCGTAAGGTACCTGAGGAGTTTATCACACTTTCCATTTGATGAAGTTGCAGATCAAGTCTTTGGTTTCAAAGCTTGATCCGTTATTTGACTCACTTGGATGGTCAAGATGAATTATCTCTTACTCCAGAGGTATAGTTTATATGTTCTGAATCGTGCACTGAGTCAGGGTCATGTTCAAAGTCAATCTGTTAGTTGAAGATGATGCTCCCAGATTCAGTGGAGGACGATCGAAGTTGGTGCTTATTTCCCTAGCATTAGTGGGGGTTGGGCCAAGTCAATTGGACATCCAGTCTTCTGTCTTTTATTCTTTTTTTCGTCGCATTTGGTTGGAGCTGCATGTTCAGCAATCTTAGCCAACCCATGTTGTTATGTGCTCTTTCTCAAGTCGCCAAGGGTTGGAGTTGTATATGCGAATGGTCGAATTACATTTGTGTCAGTGTCATCCTATATGTTTAGTCAGAAAGCGGGGATCGCCTTATCGAATGCCAGCAAACTTAGTTACTCACCTCACATCAGCTACGGAGTTGAGTAAGCTCGTCAATCATGTAAGTGAGCGAACATCGTTAGGGAGTTATTCGAGCTCCTTCTTTCATGCTTTGGCATAATCCAGAATAGGCATCACAGTATTGTTGAATCTATCTCTCATGCTTGGTTTCCTTGAGCTTGGCAATAAAGATCGCGGGCTCGATCAATGAATTTGGTCCTTTTCGGATTTGTACATTCTTGTTAGTCTTTTCTGAGGCTTCTCTTTTGTATTTAACATTTAAGGAGTTAGATGATACTCCATTCTTTTTCATGAAAACACTGTGATCGTCCATCTCAATATAGGTATCCTCTTATTGCAGGAATCTGTCTGTTTCAAGATAGAATTCACCAATGTTTCTAGGAAAATCTCATGGTATAAAGATATTGAGGTTTGTTTTAGAGGTGAATCCGCCAAGGCCTTTTGGTGGGTCTCGACATGGAGAGACTTTGAAGTCTGAATTATCTAGAATACTGGATATTGCTGTTAAAAACACGATATATGGTCGAGGTCGATCTGTAGATATTGCTGCGGCGTTGAACCTTTTGTGGAACGAATGTAGGGTCTCGCTGGACCTTTGTTTGATTGAAGTGGGTAACATTACATTCTTGGATCAACAGACATGGACCTTTGATCGCTCAACGAAGTGGGTTACCAATGCATTCCAAAGATTGATCAAATCAGATGGATGTCACCAAAAATCATACAACTATGTGATCCAAATCCAGAAATGTTATTTTGAAGAGCAGGGAGTTGCTGAAATCCCTGATGTCTCATGTACAAAAGTTTTGACTGACATTGCTTACATTGCCTTTGAGGTGTGCCGCCTCTAGTGAAGCCTCAATTAACATTGGTAATATGGCCTTTGTTTTTGAGGAGTCAATGTCAATTGTCCAATTTAGCACTGGTGCCCCCAGCATGAAGTCTTGAAGTGGGTGGAAGTTGGTCTCTGGCTTCTTAGATCCGCATATGCAATAGCCGTCAATCAGGCTTTCGTCCTTCAATTTTGCATGGTGATTTGCTGCTCGGATGTATGCGGGTCAGTCTTGACGAGTCATTCATTTAGTTACAGTCTGGGATCTTACTAGACTATGATGATAGCAATGGGCATAAAGTTGGCGGATAGTTGAATTACGTTACTCAAAACTTGTATCCCACGCATGCCCCTCATCTACGGTGGTTTTGCTATTGGGTGAGCATCAAATCCATTTCTTCTTTGAAATCATACTTCCTCGTCAAGTCGTGAGTTAAAGTTTGATACAAAACGATTTGTATGTGTCCAGCTCATGTTAGTCTTAGGTCTCCCATCAAATCTCTGCGAATCAAAGTCGGGTGGTGATAAAGTCAAATTATAGTCACCTCGTATGCTTCCGTTTTCCCCCTGTATTAAGGAATGAGGAACTTCATGTTGAAGTTGAGTTGGATGTAAAGCATTCATCTGAATTGGAGCAAAGGTTGTTCGAACTCCGTTTAAGTTTCTAGTGACTCTTGCAATGCCATCGTTTTCATCCAAGATGTTATAGTCAGAAGTTGCATGCTACAAATGTCTTGGAGGAGGTTGATTGCCCTCGTTTCATGCAAGACGACGTTGCCAACTCGTCCTTGGGTCTCATGCGATCTAAACAGCGGATCAGGGAGTGATTGACCCAAGTTCGTTGTCAATTGAATTCCCATGTTGCTCGCTCCAAGGATTAAGTCGTAGCTACTCGGTCATCCATCCATCCAAGTAAAAAAGTCATCCATCATTTTCTAACGCTTCCGGAGAAGTTCATTTTATCATACCATTTGGTTTCTTAATTCAGTAATGGCACCATCCGTTTCATATCTAGTCTGACATGCTGAGGGATTACCGCAAGAAGAAATTTGCTGACTTCCTTCGCTCCTAGTGCCTTTAGCACCAACATCCTCAGCACGGAAGAAATTTCTATCTTCCTTCTTTTTGGCCCTTGAGTCGGAGTGTCAGGAAATTCGCTTCCTTGCAAGCTGGAAGTCAAAGTAATGGTGTCCCCCTTATCTGGGGTCTTTCAACCGGAAATTCGGTCAGGACTAGCAAATGGACGTTCACTCTACATTTATTCTATGGTCCTCAAGTGGCTTGTAAAGATCGAGGTATAAGTTAAACACAGACATACAAGTTATGTCATTTGTAAATATTTTCAATAATGTGCCCCTAGTCCAGGGGTAATAGCGAAAGATCGGTAGTTGTATCACATCCCATTCAAATTTAGACATGGATGCATGAAAAAGAGACATTGCTTTCAAATCTTAAGTAATTGAGTTATCCAAGTGCTCAAGCAATCGCATTTTCCATTCATTGTATTTGCGAGGTGGCACTCGTCATTGCACTTGGGCTATGGTCAGTCATACGTGGGTGTGTATGTTGATTTAATATATCATTCTTAGGGCCTCCTTTCGTTTGTTGCCTTAAGTCGTGTGACACATCATTGAACAATTCACTCTTAAGGCCTCTTTTCGGTCATCGCCTTGAGTCTCCTGAGAAGTTTAGCATTGGGCATCAGTGTAAGCCTTCTGGATGTGGCCATTTGTTTGTTTTCCACCGGTCTGCTGCGGTTGTCGCGAGTGCGGCCCTTGCGTTCTTGTCTTATTATCTTGTACAAGCCTGCATTTTGTAAACAAAGTGAATCCCTAAGTAATAGGTAATAAAGCACATCACAATCAAGTAAGGGTTCCAATTCAGAATCCCTACAATCAAATAATATCTAGAAAATCATATAGAATTCATCTAAGGGGGGGGGGTGATGTGTGTGTATGCCCCCATTCAATCATGAATAAAGTGCCTAGTCTAGACTTGTTCAAGATTGATTAGGATCGGCATTGTATTGCCCCCCATATCTGAAAATGAGGGGTTCGGGCTCAGCATTCATTCTTGCCCCCGATCCTGCAGCGAGGTAGGAGCCCTTTTGTGCAATTTACTTGCAATGCCTTTATACTCTCCTGTCGTATGCCCAGGATAGAGTTCGAACTCAGCTTTCAATTTGCCCCCTAATCCTTCAGTATGGTAGGAGTTCATTTATGACGCAGTCTCTGCCACCTTTATACTCTCCCATCGAATACCAATGGTAGAGTGGAATCAAGGTGGTCTTTTAATCGTGGTGCACCTTCACGCCTTAAGGACGCCTTTTTCACGTCCTTTATACTCTCTCTCGGATCATGAGAGTTAGAGTGGTGGACGTCATCTTCCTGTCCTTTATACTCTCTCTCGAATCATGAGAGTTAGAGTCATGGATCGAGTGGTATTTAATCTTGGCATGCCCATAACACTTTTCCTAGATTCATACTTCTATCCAAGCTCCGAGAACTAGAGTTAGTCAAGCAAACAATCAGATGACGTTTGCTAAGGCTTTGTGTTCCTCCGATCAATCTATGGAAGGATTGATTGGCACCGAACTTCGGGTACCTGCATCATTCATATCGCATGAGTTAGTCATGCCAATAACTCAGGAAGTATGTAAAAGTAAATTGTATGATTTAAAAGTAAGCATATCAAGGGGAAATGCTGCTTCCTTTATTCTGGTGGCGTCAAGCATAGGATCGAGCCACGTAGAAGGTCGAACTATGTCCATTTAGAATCAGATTCCGACTTTGAAATGCAAAAGATTAATGCACAATTGTCTTGTGGTCTGCCATGTTTGAGCCAAGGAGTGTATGGTCATCTCGAATCCACCTTGAGACATAAAACTTTCTTTAGATGGAGGGCGTGGCTTTGTGGACGAGCAATTCGGTCGAGCTTGTTATGGTTTTGTTCCATAACTCTATAAGATGATGTTACAAGTCTGATCGATAGCAAATCCTAGATACCTACATCATCCACATATTAGCTCACCTGAGTTAATTACATCAATAACTCGTAAAGCATGGAAATATAAGAGTCACGGTTAAAGAGTAGCCTTGTTGAAGGAATAAATATCATTGTGTGTGAAAATGGCATTGCATGCTCTTTGCCAGTCCATTTTCCCTCGCCTAATCTATGCCAGGAGATGGCTTCCAAAACCTTTAGCTAGTGATGAATGTCTTTTCAAACCATAGTGGGATGGAGGTCCCAAGAATGAACAGACATTGATTGGGGTCTTGGAGTGACAAAGGCAATTAGGTAAATATTGTAAGCGAATGACGAGGTCGCATCTCTTTTGAATCGCCTTCTTGCCCCCTTGTTGAGGGAAAGGATTGAGTGTCGAGGAGTCATGTATGTATTGCTAATGGTAGAGTGCCATCACATTGGTGCTAGGATAGTAATTGGCAGGAGAATAATGGATCCATGCTTATAGAAACTTTTCCGGTTTTCATGCTAGGGAATAAAATATGGTTGCTAGGGGGGATAGTCATATCTCATCCATCCGCAAATATGCCTTCAATCCCACGTCAGGAATAAGATCAAATGCACAGATGATCAATCAACATCAAGGCCTAAGTTCTCTAAACTTTTAAATCGTCAATTATCGAGCAAGGCTGAGGTCGTCGATCATCCATCCCGAATCTTCATCCTCTCTGGGATCTATGTCTTCGGGCAGATCATCAAGCAACTCTTTCTGCGTTGTCTCCCTTGCTTGCTAAGCCTATGCATCCTTCACACTACATCTCCTCGGGAGGGGAAGCGTTTTTGGGTTCCACGTCATTTATGTTGCATAGCATATTCCATCTAGCCAAATAGGAGGCTCTTCCAGTGACTTGATCATCACAGACCATTCCTGCTCCAGCTTACGTTGGGACTGAGCAGTAGACACTAGGGTGCAATGTAAGCTATGATTTCTGCTGGAGCTGATCGGTCTAGACCTTGATCAAATAAGCTTGAATACGATAGCATAACTTGTGAGACCTGATGCAATATTCATGCGTTATATCACAATAGAAATAAGAAGTAGAGAGCTAATGGCTGATTCATATTTGCTTTAATCTCGGGCTCTTATCACTTGATCAAGGTCGTATAGTGGCTGGTGAGTTGTCAAGTTGTTACAATCTGTGAAAGGATCCATAGGTTCAATCATGGCAAGTGGTGGTTCAACTAGTACCTAACTCTGGGCACGAAAGTATGTTGACCTAACCCTTATTCGATGGAAATCAGTCTTCCTCGATGCGGCTGACAGCAAATAGCAATTGCAAAGGTTAGCCAAGATCCTTGGGAGGTGAACCGCAGGACATATTTTATTCATCACATCATAATATTGAAGTGTAGCTTTGGGATGTTGGGATCCATAGCTGCTTTCTGGTATCTCATCATTGAAAATTATGGTAATTAAGATCATATGAATCGTCTTCGGAGTAGTGCTCGGACTATTCCATGTAACCATCATTCGTTGTTGCGCCTATTGAATAGGTTTAAGTCACATAAATAAGGTGGTGCTACTCGTTAGGGAGCAACATCGGTTGCATCGGTGGAATCTATACACCATCCGAGCTATGGAAGAGGAGGCTGCTATGAGACAATCATTGTCTCGTATACTGTCAATGATAACAAGCTGAATCTGATCGATAGCTCCTCACACTGGCTTACCGATGTAACCAGGTGTCATGGCTCTAGGAAAAATCCCAATCATTGTCCTTTTTCTGTGATATTCTTAGACTATCCATCTAATCTTCATTGACAAGCTTTGATGACTACTATTGGCCAAAATATATGTCAAGCCGAAGGCAAGCCGTGCTCTGAGCCGAAGGTGAGGCAGTCAACGGGTCTGGGCGCAGCGCCAGTGGGGGTCCGGGGCCCCACAGTCCTGGAGGCAATCGACCTTTTATGAAATGATCAGAAAAATGCATTTTTTTCCTAAAAACAACTGTTTCGAATCGGATCGGATCATGCCTTCAAGTGGCGGTTCAGAGATGTCTTCACGTTGGGTCGGATCGTACCAGTTCCTCCGATCCAGATCGGAAGCATCGTCAGCTGAACGGTTCGTGTGCCCCTCCTACGGTTCGGTTCGGGTTCCTCTTCCAGGTCGGATCGTGGTGTCACCCTCGGGTCGGTGGTATACTCATCTGCCTTATCTGAACCGGTTACTTCAATCCCAGTTACTTCGATCCAAGCCGGTTACATCGATCCAAGCCAGTGGTCTATTTATCTACTGTGTCCACACCAATTTCCATCCGATCTAACCTTTTGCTTGATCCAATCTACAAGGCCCGTGCAGCTTTGTTCAAATCTACTTCGGTATATCCAACTTTGACTTCCAATCAAAACGTTGTTGGTTCATCACATCTCCAACTCCTACAGCCCATCTAAGCAGCAAGCGACTCTTTTAGAATTGAAAACGGATCTCCCCTCAACGAACTATGACATCCATTAGTAGATGAGGAGATCTATGGTTGAGAATCAGTCCATTCTCAATGAAAGCACCAAAATGTTAGACCAAAAAATGGCACTAACACCCAATTGAATAGGATTTGTGAAGAATAATAATCTAAAACATAGAAAATCAAGCAAAGACACGAGATTTATAGTGGTTTAGCATTAAAGATCCTACGTCCACTTTATATTTTCTCATTTCATTCATAGATTACAATTACAATGAATATTGCCCTCAAACACTCGAATTCAATTAATAATTCTTTCTGAATTCATTAATTTTTATTGAAGAAGAAGGTAGTTATTTGTGGAGGAATTCGGCCATGGCATACATAGAGAAATAAAGTGCCAAAAGGTCCCTTTTATTTGCTATATTCTCATGTATTTATAGCTGTGGGTAAATGGTGGGTCGTTTATGCCATGTGGCAGCATCAGAGGGGGTTTCAGAAGTAGTGGAGAACCTGGGATAATGGTCTTCAACTGTCCAGAATTCATCATTCCAGGCAAGACGGGTCCTCCCATTCCGATCCGAATCGGATGCTCAAAGTTCCAGCTTCTGGCCATTTTAAGGAGATCAGGTCAAGTCCGATCCGATTCGAAAGGAAGGATCTGATCCGATCCAAAAGGGGGAATCCGATACGGTGACATTTGCATGTACAATTCAAGTTTTCCAACCTTCTATCACTCCATCGAAGTGATCGCTAATCAATGTAAGTTCATACTCAAGTCCCTACCTTTGGGTAGCCTGGTCACAAAACAGGCTAACAATATACATATGTATATACACACATAAACATATACACGCGCGCGTGCACACACGCACTATATATATACACACAAACACACACATACACACATACGTATTCTTTTATTTACATATATGTACATACACATGCATCATTTAGATTGGTCCCATTAAAAAATTATGTCATTGCTAGAGATCTAACTTGCAACCTCTTGTTTAACATTCCTATGTCTTACAACTTTACCTACACACTCTTTTGTTCACAAAAAATATTTTTGTTTGTAAAACTAGAACATAGAAAGTTTTAGGTGTGTTTCTTTTAAATTATGTTCAAACTTCTTTATCTCACAATTTCTTCGTTTCTTGTCCGATTTACGCAAACTAAAAGTCCATCTAAATAAGAATTTCCTAACAGACGCAACGGAAAAAAAATCATTTTATTTAATTCTTGTTATTTTTCTAATTAATATTTATTTTATCAGTTAATTCCCTAATTAATTAATCCATTAACTAATTATTGTTTTGTTAAAAATTTGGGTTGTTACATTTCGTTACATCCACTATATTATTTCCCCTATGTAGTATTTTGTATGTCTACATAGTTATGCCCCCTTTTGAAACAAATCACTTTCTCAACCCTCGGAAATCAACACTAATACGTCCATGATATTCACATGCTGCAAAAACAAATGTCAGAGAAGCAAATTGTTTGTGGTAAGAAAGAAAGGGGTGAGAATGTAGAAACATTTGAATCTTGCATAGTGGAAAAATGTATATTTATTTATCATCTTAAATCATTATAGAGGAATTTTTATCTTACTTATCAGAGTGAAATTAAATTATCTTGAACATATCCTTATAACTACTGAAAGAAACAAAGGAAAACGTGATTATCTTCAAAATTTTCTTCTCCAAGCTTCATTCGATTAATCCAAGTAAAATCTAAACTACTAGGTTGTCCAGAGAATATATGGGCATCTAAAGTTTAACAGAAAAATAACTACAGATTAGTCAGGGAAATGGTGTGAAAACTTAAAATTTTCATTTGTAAATAAAGGGTATCCTATAAGACCACGACCAGGTTTTTACCTTATACTAACAAATCATTCTACATCAAAATTGTCTGATATTATTCTAATAATTGAGGGATAAAACCCATTAAAAGCAAATATAAGAATATTCGGGATCTTAACCTGTGACATCATATTTGGGATCTTAAATTGTGACATCATATTTGGGATCTTAACTTGTACTATGCTAGACCTACTTCTATAGATCTAATTCATTTGTGACATCATATTTGGGATCTTAGCTTATACAATGTTAGATCTATTTTCTTTAGATCTAATCCTTTTGTGGTTAATTCATCATGTCACATATGCGGATCTTACCTTTTCTCTAAGTTTGTGGTTAATTTGGGATTATCATTTTCTGGATAGTTAAACCTTTGTTTAGATCTAGATCATCATATTGTGATTAATTGAGATCTGTTATTATGGGACATATGAATTCTTATTTGGATATGTTCATCCTAAGTATATTGGATCTAGTTTTATCATTATCCATTTTACTAGATCTGTTTTTATGCCCACCTTATTATGCCTATTACTTGTCTATGCCAGTATATATGCTTATGTCACTTTTAGAATGATCACTATTGCCATTTTTCCCATCACCTTTCCCTTTTATTGTTCATGACTAGGCTATTTTCTAACCTAGATGCCTCCAAATATATGCGATTACGTTAGTTAGGGAATGGGGGAAAAATGTTAAAATTTGCATAATTTTGAGTAATGTCTATATGAATTGGACATATAATTCAAAAGGAGGTGTAATACCCCGTATTTTTAATATAATTAAAAATAAAATAAAATATATAAAAATATGCTTATGATGGGTAAATAATGGTGATGCATAAGAAGAATTAATTAATACATGGAAGAGAAGAAAAATTAGTTCGATAACGATGTATGTAACAGAAAAGATAGTAAAATAAGGATAACTAATTCAAGAATCAGGAATTAGGTAAAATGGACATCACTATTGCGTTCCTCTCGGAAAAATACGCGAAATAGAGTCCGAGTTTTCGAAAATCGGAGTCCGTATGACCAAGATATGGCCAAAACAAGATTTCAGCAGACTTTCTGGCAGACTGACCCAGGTTGACCATAGTGTCGACACTATAGTCGACCTACCCGCCCCCCCACCCAGGTCGACTATAGTGTCGACCCCCCTTCTGTACAGGTCGACCTGGTCGGCCTGGGGTGGTCCAGAACCTATTTTGAGACCCGGGACGAGTTTTGATGGTCCGGATGGGTTTTAGGGTTAATCCGATGGCTGAAATGAAGTGCTACACCTATAAAATAACACCTAGACCTAGCCTAACTCACACAAATTCATATGACACCTAAATGCTGTTGGAATCTCTCTAGAGCCATGGCCGTCGTCTCCAAATTAAAGCTTAAGCGTTCAAACCCAAATCAAATCAAAGATCAATGCTTCTACAACAAATTCAAGAGGATAGATCAATGACACTGCAACTTTCTACGACAAATTCACTCCCTAATTCATTAGTCGTTCTCTGTAAGTTCTAGTTATTTTCAGCTTTAAATATTTAATTATAATATGGCTATGAAATAAAGTGAAATTGATATAAGTTTAGCTATATTTGCGGAATGTGAATTAAGATTAAAATCATGTTTTGCGATCAAATGAAAATAGTACGATGCTTATTATGTTTGGTTATGTTGTATAATATTATGCCAGTGATTTGATTCTATTATCATGTTGGATTGGGAATTATTGAGTACAATGTTTGTCATGTTGTATAATATGCCAGTGATTTGATTCTATTATCATGTTTAATTGGGAATTATTGATAAGTTTATTATGCAAGTTTATGTTGTAGATTCATGCGACAAATGGTCAAATCTACATGTTTATGTATAAGAAAAACCTATGCCACACTTATCATATATTTTTGATTGGCTTGTGAGTATGTTAATTTAATCTATGTTGCCAAGTAACGCATGTGTATGTTGATTTGCATATGTTGCAAATTAACATATGTATATTGATTAGTTCATATTGCTAATTCTCATGTATGTATGTTAATATGGCCTATGTTAAAAATACACATATATGTTGAATTAGCTTATAATTGCGAGTTCACACTTATGACACTATAATGTTCATAACGGTTATTTTGCAAGTTCACCCCTGTAATGTTCATGATGTCATTTTGCAAGTTCACCCCTGTAATGTTCATGATGTCATTTTGCAAGCTCACCCGTGTAATATTCATGATGTCATTTTGCAAGTTCACCCCATTATGTTCACATTAATTATGCCGTCAATGTCAAAATTATACCTTTGTCATGTTTATGATTGTGTATTTGTGTACATTAAATTAGGCTAAGTCTTTAGCCTAAACTTTATGCTCAAAAATCATACGAACGTAAATTAGGCTAAGATAATTAGCCTAATATTAGATGGGGTAACGGTGGGTTAAAACGATTAATTATAGGAAAACTTGCCATAAATTGGTCATTTATCACATAAGTGATTTATTGGATAAAATGGTATTAATTATGTACCTAATTTAATGAGATTGACTGGAAACAAATTGGGCATTAAATCTGAATTTGAACAATTTACATAATTAAAATGTAAATTAGAATTATGGCATAAAATGGTATTAATTATATACCTAATTTAATGAGATTGATTGGAAACAAATTGGGCAGTAATATGAATTTGAATAATTTACATAATTAATGTAAATTGGAAAATACGAATATGCTTAGCACGAGGTTGGATTGAGTTGTGATGTAAACCTGCCCGGACCCGCCCGGCTATCCAGTAATCACAGCAATACCTATCCAATGTGGGAGGCTAAGCATTAGGCCCAATAAAGACCCGAGGTTAGACTGAGTTGTGGCGTAAGACTGCCCGGACTTGACCGGCACACCGGCAGCCACAACAATATCTGTCTAATGTGAGAAGTTAGTGCCCTAATAAGACAACTAGAGCTGAGCTAGGGTTGGTAGGGTTAAGTTAACTAGAACACTTAACCAATTTCAACATGTTAACTAAATTGGCGGGTAGGGTTAGTTTAATCTGGACACTTAACCAATTTAATAAGTTGACTACGGGAGTGGGTAAGGTTAAGCAAATGTTTAACAATTATAACATGATTAAACTGGGCTAGAGAGTGAGGTTAAGTTAATGAGAACACTTAACTAATACAATGGGTTAATTAGACAAGTGGTTGCGGTTAAGTAGTAACACTCAACCAACATAACAGGACAAGCGGGTGGGTTAAGTTAACTTGAATAAGTTGATAACACTTAACCATTATAATATGACTAGTGGTTGGGGTTAAGTTAACATGCACTTAACCAATCTGATGTGATGCGTAGTA
The DNA here is from genome assembly GCA_030737875.1 of Allium sativum. NCBI lineage: Eukaryota > Viridiplantae > Streptophyta > Magnoliopsida > Asparagales > Amaryllidaceae > Allium > Allium sativum. Next base: position 490,717,549 of record CM060913.1, read on the forward strand.
GGGTTAAGTAACACATGGGTTTAAGTTAACAAGAAAATTCTTAACCAATGTAACCAGATAGACGAACGGGGTTAAGTTAATAAACCACACTTAACCAATCAAACATAATAAGTGAGAAAGGTTAAGTTAACTAAGGTAAACACTTAACCATGGTAACATAATGAGTAGGAGGGTTAAGTACATATCGGGTTGGTGGGTAATATTAGTAAATATAGGCCCACATACACTTAACCAATAAATACACATGCTTGAATCAGTAGCGGGGTTAAGTACACATCAGGGTTGGTGGGTAATATCAGAGAATATAGGCCCACAGACTTAACCATTAGAAAAACCTAGTAACGGGGACCCATTTCAGTAGTAACCCACATTAGGTATCAACGGAAACCTGAGCTAGGCAGGGTGGGGCACGATTACTGGGCTGATTATAAGAGGTCAAATTAGCGGCAGTTGGTGCAGCAGTGCAGGTTCTAACGGAGTGTGGGCATGCACAAACTTCGGCGCAGAAAATTTAGCCACTGGGCATCAGTAAGTATAAAGCTGTGCATCTTGATTGTGTCAGGGTTGTCACCATGGGACTTGATACACCCCATGGTGGGACCAGCATAGGTATCTACAAGTAGGGGGGCGCGTGACACAAACGAGAACTAGGTCAAGTAGGGAGCCGATCGATAAGGTAGTAAGAGTGCATCGAATATATACATGGCCATTGGGGTGATCGAGGTGGAATCCTCATAATCGATGTACACCTGAAGGCTACCATAATTGCGGGGATTGGGATCACGTTGTAATTATTATATAACACAGGCTACTAGTTGGGACACTAGTAGGGGGTACGGATCCTTGTTACACAGGGCACTAGTTGGGACACTAGTAGGAATACGGATCATTCAATGTAAGACACTTATGAGGATGCTAGTTAGGTGGTGCAGAGCAAATAAATATCGTTTTAATGGTAAAGCTTAGAAACCTTGCGATGTTACTCTTGATAGAAACCATAACTGCGGGGATTGGTATCACGTTGTAATTATTATATAACACGGGCTACTAGTTGGGACACTAGTAGGGGATACGGATCCTTGTTACACAGGGAACTAGTTGGGACACTAGTAGGAATACGGATCATTCAATGTAAGACACTTATGACGATGCTAGTTAGGTAGTGCAGAGCAAATAGATATCGTTTTAATGGTAAAGCTTAGAAACCTTGCGATGTTACTCTTGATAGAAACCATGCGGTGGGATACTTGACAGGAATTATGGGATGTTATACTTGTTTCATCGTGCCCGAAGTTTTGTAATAACCCGAAAATCTGGGCCAGTTTAAAATTTTTATTTTGGCAATTTTAGCGAATTTTGGTTATTTAAAATGAATTATTTTAAATAAAATCGACGTGAAATTTATTTTGAATTGAATTCGACGTATATATTATATACGTCGTCGTTAGAATATAAATAATTATATATATAATTATAATAGAATTGAAAATGGCGCGGTAGTTCGATAATTCGATTTCAAACTTCAATTGAATGTACCGGGTGCAAAACAATCCGGATTTTAGTGAAACCAAAAAAATTCTGAATAGTCGCTATGGAATTCAGGCCCTTAAAAATGGACATTTTGCAAATGACCTCGGATCTCGACGAAACCAGTTTTGTTGGGTCCGTGATGTCGAGTTATTGCTAGGTTCCAAATTTCATAATTTTCTGAATCAGTATGTGAGCGTGGCGAAGGAAAACGCGTTTGACCAGTTTCAGTTGATTTTAATCGACTGGAAAATAGCCATTTTTCCAACGGTCTCGGAATTCGACGAAACTAGTTTTGTTAGGACCGTATCGTCAATACGAAGCTAGAAAATATTTTTTTGGAATTTTTCTAGTTAGTATGTGACCCTGGTGATTTGAAATGTACGTTTAAAATTCAATATAGTGATTTAAATGTAAATTTAACGGAAACTGATTCAAACGATCAAATCAACCTACGATACATATCCCATTGTATTCGGAATGGGGGTGAAACGCTATGGGCGACAGTCGGTGGGCCTCGTTTCGAAGTCGAAAAAAAAGTCAACTCCTTGGGATAAAATAAATTAAAAATTAAATTAAATTATAGAAAACCCCCCCTCTTCTCGTTTTCATTCAGAAGAGAGAAAAAAATTAAAAAAAAAAGAAGAAAAAAGGGGCGAACGACGGGGGGGCCAAAGCCGCCGCCGCCGCTGCCACCAGGGCCGCCGCGCCCTGGCGCCGACCCCTCCCAGGGGTCCTCCGACCTCTTCTTCCCCTTTTCCTTCGCCTCCTCCTCCTTCTAATCGAAAGCACCCTAGCGCCACCAGTCCTAACCGCCAAACCAACCCCTGTTGCCGCCCGCCTCCGCCTGTTGCCGTCATCTCCGACGCTGCAGCGGGCCCCACTTCAGACGAGACACGAAACCCCCTCCCCAAGTGTCGCGACCCCCTTCCCTCCTTCTGCCGCAAGTTCTCCACCCCCCCCTCTGGCCACGACAAACCCTATTCTCCCCCTAGAAAGCGCTGTAAGCTTTTTATTTTAATTTACTTTAAATGCTTAGCTTAGTTTAATTAAGAAGTGTTATAGAAAATATGATTTTTATATTTTTAAAGTATTAAAAATATAATCTTTACTATATAGAAATATTAAAAATATGATTTTTATATTTTTAAAGTATTAAAAATATAATCTTTATAGGATAGAGAATATAAAAATATCATCTTTGTATATGTAGCGAAATAAAAATCTGATTTTTATTTTATATACGTTGAAGTAAAGTGATTATTTTTATAAAGGCGAAATCTTTATTTTTATAAAGGCGAAATATTTATTTTTATAAAGGCGAAATCTTTATTTTTATAAAGGCGAAATCTTTATTTTTATAAAGGCGAAATCTTTATTTTTATAAAGGCGAAAGCTTTATTTTTATAAAGGCGAAAACTTTATTTTTGAAATGGAATTTTTATCTATATGACACCAAAGTAAAAATGTGATTTTTATATATTGAATAGCATAGTAAAAATTCGATTTAGAAATATATGAAGTGATTATAAAAATATGATTTTTAAATTTGAAGTGAATAAATAAAAATGTGATTTTTATTTTAAAGACATCGAAATATAAAAATGTGTGATTTTTATATATATAGTGACGACGGACAACGAAGATGACGAAGATGGGATAACGAAGAAGATTTCTATAAAAGAAGTGCCGTGGAGCTAGGATAGCTATATGTGAGAATTTCTCACCTTTCAATTTATTTTTCTAGTTATATATACATATACTAGGATGCAGACGGTGCTTAGTAGCACCCGACACAATCGTCCACAGACCATGGACTTGTTTGTTTGGCTGTGTTGTTAGTTAGATTGTTTGAGTTGATTTGAATTGTTTGGTGAAATGAAATTGATATGATTGATGTGTGAATGGCGTGGGCCTTCACTAGACCGGGGATAAGGCTAGGCCTCGTCCCGTTTCTAGTATCGTGCCGTTATGCCGCCGAAATTTTCTAAAATATGTTAGAAAATAAAAATATCATTTTATTGTGTAAATGAATTGAATAGAAATTCATAGGTTGAAATAAAATGTTTTATCGTTAAAAATATAATTTTAACGTGAAGTGAATAAAATAAAATATTCATTTATAAACCGGACGGTTTGTTTATGTACACCTATTTGAATGACATTGATTAGGACGATAAATTTTACACATCGCCCAACAGCACAAATAAAATATGTGTTTGATTGTTTGAAACCCCACACGGGTGTTGGGATGAAATTTGAAGTTCACTCATCCTGATTGATTAAATATGTCGATTGATCGATTGACAGGCTGTTACAAGCGTTAGATATCTATATTTGATGCTTATACAGTGTTGTGCACTTTGGTTGATGGTTGATTATTTTTCAATGATATTATATACATGTGTTGTATGGAATCCATATAATTAACTTTATATGGTGATTGATTGGGCCTCATTCCAATCGTGAAAATAAAGAATATTTTGATAATAACAAATATTTTGATAATAGGAAATATTTGAAATAGAATATTTGAAAATAGAAATATGTGAAGCCGTGATGATTAGATTGACGCCATTTTGACGTGAACGATATTTATATCGATTTTAAAACGATTTCGAAATGAATTGAATTGAAAACGATTTCGAAATGAATTGAATTGAAAACGATTTCGAAATGAATTGAATTGAAAACGGTTTCGAAATGAATTGAATTGAAAACGATTTCGAAATGAATTGAATTGAAAACGATTTCGAAATGAATTGAATTGAAAACGATTTCGAAATGAATTGAATTGAAAACGATTTCGAAATGAATTGAATTGAAAACGATTTCGAAATGAATTGAATTGAAAACGAATTCGAATTGAATTGAAATGAATTCAAATTGAATTGAAATTTGAATTGAATAGAAATGAATTTTAAAACGAATTTATAAAGAAGAATTCAATTTTGATTTGAATTGAAAAGGAAGTTGAAATTGCTTTTAAAACGAATTTAAAACTATTTATATAATTCGTTTTAAATAGAAATCGACGAAGTATATATTATATATATTATATATATATATATAATATAATGGCCTGAATAGGACGCGCCGCGCCGCGGCAGTTCGCGAATTTCGACCATTGATTTCAAACGGACATTACGGGAGATCCGACCGTCGGATTCTCCTAAAACCGGAACCGTTGGGTTCGTATCGAAAAGAGCTTTCTAACGAATATTAGAAATTTGAAATCTAACGGTTGGATTTGGAATTATGTCCAAATCAAATTTGAAAAAGGTCGCCGTAAGTGCAGTTCGATGGCCATTGATGGAAATCGACTGTACGGGCCTTGATAAAATTATTAAAAATAGTAATAATTTGTGTAAAATCGTAAGAAATGATTTGCGAAGATTTGGGATGAAAAACTCCGTGTTTGAAAAGATAAAAATAGATTTTTATCGAAATGAACTAGTTTTGAACTAGAAATATAATTCTATTTATTTTTAAATAAATAAATTGAATTTAAAAGGGTTTTAAAAATAACCAGAATTCCAATGATTGCATTGGAGTGGATTTGAATCGAAATTGTCTTCGGAATATTTCGATTTTGGAATTCGTGATTATACAGATGTGTTATGGAAATTTGAAAGATACATATTTATATCGTTATTTCCAATATGACATTTGTTAATCGTAGAATTTGATATTGAATATAAGCCGGGATATTTTCTATTCAGAGCCTTGTATTGAATATCAAATGTGATTTGGGTTTGTCGTGAGTGGTGTCTTCACTAACACTGTTCTTGAACCCAGTTGAGAAAAGATTAAATCTTTTTATTTAGATTTAATGAAGTGTACCAATTAAATGATATTTAATTGGAATTGAATTGATATTGATTTTTGGGTTTATCGTGAACAGTGTTTTAAACAACACTCGTTCTTTAACCCGATAATTAATGAATGTGATTTTGGGTTTATCGTGAACCGTGTTTTAAATGACACTGATTCTTTAACCCAGTTAAAGATTAAAACTACTTGGAGTTTTAATGAATCTTTAATTAGATTGAAATGATCGAGAATGGAGTATCACCAGTTTTGCTCCAGGCGATAGTTAAATCTTTAATTAGATTTGAACGTGAAATGGTAATTGAATTTACCGATAACACCGTGGTGTTAGATATGAAGTATTACCTGTTTTACTTCATGGGATGAATAGGTTGGGATTGGGAAATTAAAACAAATGATTACTTCGGTAAGGTTCGTTAATCCCGACGAGTTTGAATTGATATTCAAAAATAGATTAAAGAATAAATTCAAGAAATTTATCTTGGATAAAATTAATGGGAACCTTTCCCTATGAATGTGAAATTTAGAAACTAACTGTCGGTTAGCTAAGCAGAATGGTTTTCTGGATATTGATCTGATGTTGGTTTCGGCCTTCGGGGTTAATATTTGGGGAATTATTCTCTTGATTAATTTACGGTTAGTGACTGATGAATTGGAATGAGGCGTATGTTGTGTTTGTGTAACACTTATTTAAAATATACGCGAGTTATTCGGAAAGACTGGGTTTATACCATTCTGAATAACTGATACGACGATAAGTCGAAGGTGAAGACGATGGTCGAAGACCGGAAGTCTTCACGTCGTTTGGGTGATTACTGATGATCTTGATTGGGCTGTACACCCAAGAAGATGGAAACAGTTGGTGATCGTCCAGACGTACTTGGAGATCGATGGATATGCGGGGTACTAGGTGCCTCCGGTTTCGTTCAGACCCAGAACGGACTTGTGAATGGACTGTGTGTCTGACATTGGATTTTAGTCTGTGTGATTGATTTCTATTAAATATATATCTGTTTGGCGGCGGAGAATTTATTCTCTTGCTTAACGCCCTTCTCTGAGACGTACGAGCTCAGGGGTTATATATTGATGGATATCAAACGCATGGAGTGAATTGCCTGTGTGGCATGCCTAAGTGGCAATTGATCGAGGCTTCTGTTGAAAAGCAAAGTCTTGTGGTGATGATCAAAGCACGGCCTTTGTGGCGTAGCTTTGTGTAACGTTTGCTTCGCGAGTTTCACACCCGGTATGAACCAAAAACGGGAGGGGACATCAGGGAGGACTTGCGTTTCTTTCTAGCTAGAAGTGGCGTCAGTGGTTTTACACGCCCTGACGAGTTTGACTTATGTGGTTGTTGCTGTTGCGAGGCGCCTCGGATTGATCGGTCGTTCTCGAACCGATGGAGTCATTTAGTTGGCTCGTTTACGCCCCAAAGGGCGGGGAAACGCATGTTCAGGCATTTTAATCCACATCGGTGGACCGGCCCTGACGATCCAAGGGCCCACCTGAGTCTGGGTCCTGAGGCTCGGGCTAGACAGTCTCGAATCGGTTGAGGACTATCTTTTGCCTCAGTTCATAGATGGAAATCCAATTTCCAAATACGTGACTTTGCGGTTTTATTTGTAAACCTATATATGGCGACATAGTGGCATGGGACGCTCATGCCGCCTATGATTGATACTTATGATTTGAAGTTGTTTTATACACTATGCACTTACAATAGTATCAAACGATTTGTTTTAAACGTGTCAAGCATTCTTTGGCTGTTATAAGGGAAAACCCTATCCTCGGCTGCGTTGCATTGTGTGATGGGACCTGGATCTTATAACAGCTTCATTTTTCTTTATTTAGCATTGCGCTGTTTGTTTTATGCACTGGTATTCTTGGGAGGAAACCCGTTCCGTGTTATACGGCGTGGTCCCTTGATTTACCTAACTTTAAAATAAAGATTAATAACTGTTTTAGTTCTCACACCAGTCACATGACTGACCTGGAGTTTATTGTTTTAACCTAAACTCTGGGTGCCCCTATTTTCCACACGGGCAGCTAGTAGTTTTGGTTTTGCAGATTTATATTCACAGGATCCTGGTTTTCAGCTGGAATGATACCTGGAAAGCTTTGTATCCGTATATCTCTTCTAGTTGTGTATTGTATTATTTTCCGCTGTGATGTATTTAAATGTAATTTAAATCTCTGATAGTTCTGTGTAATATTCATTTATACTCTGTATATTCTTGTAATCTGATGCATTGTTGTAATATACAATGAAATGTTCTTTATATGCGTTCTGTTGTGGCTTGTTCTCGAACTATCCGACACTTTCCTTTACGGGGAAGTTACGGGTTTTCACAGTTGGTATCAGAGCTTTGGTTTACAAAGCAGAGAACAAGGCACATTAGAACCGTACGAAAGAATTCATCAGATATTGGATTAGTAATATCCAATGGGAATGACTCGTTAGAGATGGGATCAGTAGTATCCTAGAACGAGTGTGAAGAGTATATTTTTCAAATGAAAACAATTTTGTTTTGAAAATTTAAATCAATTGTTCGTATTTGATTATTTATTTATATTGATTTGGACAGTTCAGTATATAAAGAATTTGCATATACGCCTTGCAAACGTATATTCAAAGTTTTAATATACTGGATAGATATGGAATCACATTCTAGTCGCCCGAAGATGGTACTGATGATTGTCATGACATCATCAGTATTTATGTTCGTGTTTCGAAGTTGTGATTTTCTATATGTTTCCATTAGGCTGGTGTGAGAACCAAAACTAATATAGCTAGAATAATTGTTGTGAATTGGCATCAAAAACAAGATTTTCCGTATATATATATATCAAAATTATGAATTTGAAATGTTAATCCACAAATTGATTGATGTTTGTGTTGTTTGTTTATTTGTTTGCTAATTTTTAACCATTATGCCTAATTGAACCAAATATTGAACTGTATTGAAAATAGGTCGCATTTGCTTGCATATACATATACTTATATTGAACAGGTCATAGCAAGGAGGCTAGAGCCGAAGAATAAAATTTGTTTGCCCGACAAATAGGTACATGTTTACTACATAATTTACTGTTTTGTTTGGGTGATGATGATTTTGTGAGCCTATTGGCTAGCCGCTTGGATTTTTCTTTTTCTTTTTGAGATTAGAAGGACCGGGGAAGCTATTTGAAATTCCCCGATGCTCCCGGTGCAGGGGAGGTTATGGCGAAATTTTTCGAAAATTTAGGGTGTTAGCCAAATTTTTGAAATTTTGAAAATTCTCAGAAACTGAAAAGTTGGAGAATGGAAGCCAGATCGAACGTAGAGTTAATTGATCAAACCACTTTCGACTTTGTTCCTTTTCGGGGACGAAAAGTTTTAAGTGGGGGAGATTGTAATAACCCGAAAATCTGGGCCAGTTTAAAATTTTTATTTTGGCAATTTTAGCGAATTTTGGTTATTCAAAATGAATTATTTTAAATAAAATCGACGTGAAATTTATTTTGAATTGAATTCGACGTATATATTATATACGTCGTCGTTAGAATATAAATAATTATAATAGAATGGAAAATGGCGTGGTAGTTCGATAATTCGATTTCAAACTTCAATTGAATGTACCGGGTGCAAAACAATCCGGATTTTAGTGATACCAAAAACATTATGATCTAATTGATAATATCTTTCCAACGAATCCGACCAATCAAGATTTCATAGCGGGAATCAAAAGATATGCCCAGTTGAAAATTCTGAATAGTCGCTATGGAATTCAGGTCCTTAAAAATGGACATTTTGCAAATGACCTCGGATCTCGACGAAACCAGTTTTGTTGGGTCCGTGATGTCGAGTTATTGCTAGGTTCCAAATTTCATAATTTTCTGAATCAGTATGTGAGCGTGGCGAAGGAAAACGCGTTTGACCAGTTTCAGTTGATTTTAATCGACTGGAAAATAGCCATTTTTCCAACGGTCTCAGAATTCGACGAAACTAGTTTTGTTAGGACCGTATCGTCAATACGAAGCTAGAAAATATTTTTCTGGAATTTTTCTAGTTAGTATGTGACCCCGGTGATTTGAAATGTACGTTTAAAATTCAATATAGTGATTTAAATGTAAATTTAACGGAAACTGATTCAAACGATCAAATCAACCTACGATACATATCCCATTGTGTTCGGAATGGGGGTGAAACGCTATGGGCGACAGTCGGTGGGCCTCGTTTCGAAGTCGATTAAAAAGTCAACTCCTTGGGATAAAATAAATTAAAAATTAAATTAAATTATAGAAACCCCCCTCTTCTCGTTTTCATTCAGAAGAGAGAAAAAAATAAAAAAAAAAGAAGAAAAAAGGGGCGAACGACGTGGGGGCCAAAGCCGCCGCCGCCGCTGCCACCAGGGCCGCCGCGCCCTGGCGCCGACCCCTCTCAGGGGTCCTCCGACCTCTTCTTCCCCTTTTCCTTCGCCTCCTCCTCCTTCTAATCGAAAGCACCCTGGCGCCACCAGTCCTAACCGCCAAACCAACCCCTGTTGCCGCCCGCCTCCGCCTGTTGCCGCCATCTCCGACGCTGCAGCGGGCCCCACTTCAGACGAGACACGAAACCCCCTCCCCAAGTGCCGCGACCCCCTTCCCTCCTTCTGCCGCAAGTTCTCCACCCCCCCTCTGGCCACGACAAACCCTCTTCTCCCCCTAGAAAGCGCTGTAAGATTTTTATTTTAATTTACTTTAAATGCTTAGCTTAGTTTAATTAAGAAGTGTTATAGAAAATATGATTTTTATATTTTTAAAGTATTAAAAATATAATCTTTACTATATAGAAATATTAAAAATATGATTTTTATATTTTTAAAGTATTAAAAATATAATCTTTATAGGATAGAGAATATAAAAATATCATCTTTGTATATGTAGCGAAATAAAAATCTGATTTTTATTTTATATACGTTGAAGTAAAGTGATTATTTTTATAAAGGCGAAATCTTTATTTTTATAAAGGCGAAATATTTATTTTTATAAAGGCGAAATCTTTATTTTTATAAAGGCGAAATCTTTATTTTTATAAAGGCGAAATCTTTATTTTTATAAAGGCGAAAGCTTTATTTTTATAAAGGCGAAAGCTTTATTTTTGAAATGGAATTTTTATCTATATGACACCAAAGTAAAAATGTGATTTTTATATATTGAATAGCATAGTAAAAATTCGATTTAGAAATATATGAAGTGATTATAAAAATATGATTTTTAAATTTGAAGTGAATAAATAAAAATGTGATTTTTATTTTAAAGACATCGAAATATAAAAATGTGTGATTTTTATATATATAGTGACGACGGGCAACGAAGATGACGAAGATGGGATAACGAAGAAGATTTCTATAAAAGAAGTGCCGTGGAGCTAGGATAGCTATATGTGAGAATTTCTCACCTTTCAATTTATTTTTCTAGTTATATATACATATACTAGGATGCAGACGGTGCTTAGTAGCACCCGACACAATCGTCCACAGACCATGGACTTGTTTGTTTGGCTGTGTTGTTAGTTAGATTGTTTGAGTTGATTTGAATTGTTTGGTGAAATGAAATTGATATGATTGATGTGTGAATGGCGTGGGCCTTCACTAGACCGGGGATAAGGCTAGGCCTCGTCCCGTTTCTAGTATCATGTCGTTATGCCGCCGAAATTTTCTAAAATATGTTAGAAAATAAAAATATCATTTTATTGTGTAAATGAATTGAATAGAAATTCATAGGTTGAAATAAAATGTTTTATCGTTAAAAATATAATTTTAACGTGAAGTGAATAAAATAAAATATTCATTTATAAACCGGACGGTTTGTTTATGTACACCTATTTGAATGACATTGATTGGGACGATAAATTTTACACATCGCCCAACAGCACAAATAAAATATGTGTTTGATTGTTTGAAACCCCACACGGGTGTTGGGATGAAATTTGAAGTTCACTCATCCTGATTGATTAAATATGTCGATCGATCGATTGACAGGCTGTTACAAGCGTTAGATATCTATATTTGATGCTTATACAGTGTTGTGCACTTTGGTTGATGGTTGATTATTTTTCAATGATGTTATATACATGTGTTGTATGGAATCCATATAATTAACTTTATATGGTGATTGATTGGGCCTCATTCCAATCGTGAAAATAAAGAATATTTTGATAATAACAAATATTTTGATAATAGGAAATATTTGAAATAGAATATTTGAAAATAGAAATATGTGAAGCCGTGATGATTAGATTGACGCCATTTTGACGTGAACGATATTTATATCGATTTTAAAACGATTTCGAAATGAATTGAATTGAAAACGATTTCGAAATGAATTGAATTGAAAACGATTTCGAAATGAATTGAATTGAAAACGGTTTCGAAATGAATTGAATTGAAAACGATTTCGAAATGAATTGAATTGAAAACGATTTCGAAATGAATTGAATTGAAAACGATTTCGAAATGAATTGAATTGAAAACGATTTCGAAATGAATTGAATTGAAAACGATTTCGAAATGAATTGAATTGAAAACGAATTCGAATTGAATTGAAATGAATTCAAATTGAATTGAAATTTGAATTGAATAGAAATGAATTTTAAAACGAATTTATCAAGAAGAATTCAATTTTGATTTGAATTGAAAAGGAAGTTGAAATTGCTTTTAAAACGAATTTAAAACTATTTATATAATTCGTTTTAAATAGAAATCGACGAAGTATATATTATATATATTATATATATAATATAATGGCCTGAATAGGACGCGCCGCGCCGCGGCAGTTCGCGAATTTCGACCATTGATTTCAAACGGACATTACGGGAGATCCGACCGTCGGATTCTCCTAAAACCGGAACCGTTGGGTTCGTATCGAAAAGAGCTTTCTAACGAATATTAGAAATTTGAAATCTAACGGTTGGATTTGGAATTATGTCCAAATCAAATTTGAAAAAGGTCGCCGTAAGTGCAGTTCGATGGCCATTGATGGAAATCGACTGTACGGGCCTTGATAAAATTATTAAAAATAGTAATAATTTGTGTAAAATCGTAAGAAATGATTTGCGAAGATTTGGGATGAAAAACTCCATGTTTGAAAAGATAAAAATAGATTTTTATCGAAATGAACTAGTTTTGAACTAGAAATATAATTCTATTTATTTTTAAATAAATAAATTGAATTTGAAAAGGGTTTTAAAAATAACCAGAATTCCAATGATTGCATCGGAGTGGATTTGAATCGAAATTGTCTTCGGAATATTTCGATGTTGGAATTCGTGATTATACAGATGTGTTATGGAAATTTGAAAGATACATATTTATATCGTTATTTCCAATATGACATTTGTTAATCGTAGAATTTGATATTGAATATAAGCCGGGATATTTTCTATTCAGAGCCTTGTATTGAATATCAAATGTGATTTGGGTTTGTCGTGAGTGGTGTCTTCACTAACACTGTTCTTGAACCCAGTTGAGAAAAGATTAAATCTTTTTATTTAGATTTAATGAAGTGTACCAATTAAATGATATTTAATTGGAATTGAATTGATATTGATTTTTGGGTTTATCGTGAACAGTGTTTTAAACAACACTCGTTCTTTAACCCGATAATTAATGAATGTGATTTTGGGTTTATCGTGAACCGTGTTTTAAATGACACTGATTCTTTAGCCCAGTTAAAGATTAAAACTAAGTGGAGTTTTAATGAATCTTTAATTAGATTGAAATGATCGAGAATGGAGTATCACCAGTTTTGCTCCAGGCGATAGTTAAATCTTTAATTAGATTTGAACGTGAAATGGTAATTGAATTTACCGATAACACCGTGGTGTTAGATATGAAGTATTACCAGTTTTACTTCATGGGATGAATAGGTTGGGATTGGGAAATTAAAACAAATGATTACTTCGGTAAGGTTCGTTAATCCCGACGAGTTTGAATTGATATTCAAAAATAGATTAAAGAATAAATTCAAGAAATTTATCTTGGATAAAATTAATGGGAACCTTTCCCTATGAATGTGAAATTTAGAAACTAACTGTCGGTTAGCTAAGCAGAATGGTTTTCTGGATATTGATCTGATGTTGGTTTCGGCCTTCGGGGTTAATATTTGGGGAATTATTCTCTTGATTAATTTACGGTTAGTGACTGATGAATTGGAATGAGGCGTATGTTGTGTTTGTGTAACACTTATTTAAAATATACGCGAGTTATTCGGAAAGACCGGGTTTATCCCATTCTGAATAACTGATACGACGATAAGTCGAAGGTGAAGACGATGGTCGAAGACCGGAAGTCTTCACGTCGTTTGGGTGATTACTGATGATCTTGATTGGGCTGTACACCCAAGAAGATGGAAACAGTTGGTGATCGTCCAGACGTACTTGGAGATCGATGGATATGCGGGGTACTAGGTGCCTCCGGTTTCGTTCAGACCCAGAACGGACTTGTGAATGGACTGTGTGTCTGACATTGGATTTTAGTCTGTGTGATTGATTTCTATTAAATATATATCTGTTTGGCGGCGGAGAATTTATTCTCTTGCTTAACGCCCTTCTCTGAGACGTACGAGCTCAGGGGTTATATATTGATGGATATCAAACGCATGGAGTGAATTGCCTGTGTGGCATGCCTAAGTGGCAATTGATCGAGGCTTCTGTTGAAAAGCAAAGTCTTGTGGTGATGATCAAAGCACGGCCTTTGTGGCGTAGCTTTGTGTAACGTTTGCTTCGCGAGTTTCACACCCGGTATGAACCAAAAACGGGAGGGGACATCAGGGAGGACTTGCGTTTCTTTCTAGCTAGAAGTGGCGTCAGTGGTTTTACACGCCCTGACGAGTTTGACTTATGTGGTTGTTGCTGTTGCGAGGCGCCTCGGATTGATCGGTCGTTCTCGAACCGATGGAGTCATTTAGTTGGCTCGTTTACGCCCCAAAGGGCGGGGAAACGCATGTTCAGGCATTTTAATCCACATCGGTGGACCGGCCCTGACGATCCAAGGGCCCACCTGAGTCTGGGTCCTGAGGCTCGGGCTAGACAGTCTCGAATCGGTTGAGGACTATATTTTGCCTCGGTTCATAGATGGAAATCCAATTTCCAAATATGTGACTTTGCGGTTTTATTTGTAAACCTATATATGGCGACATAGTGGCATGGGACGCTCATGCCGCCTATGATTGATACTTATGATTTGAAGTTGTTTTATACACTATGCACTTACAATAGTATCAAACGATTTGTTTTAAACGTATCAAGCATTCTTTGGCTGTTATAAGGGAAAACCCTATCCTCGGCTGCGTTGCATTGTGTGATGGGACCTGGGTCTTATAACAGCTTCATTTTTCTTTATTTAGCATTGCGCTGTTTGTTTTATGCACTGGTATTCTTGGGAGGAAACCCGTTCCGTGTTATACGGCGTGGTCCCTTGATTTACCTAACTTTAAAATAAAGATTAATAACTGTTTTAGTTCTCACACCAGTCACATGACTGACCTGGAGTTTATTGTTTTAACCTAAACTCTGGGTGCCCCTATTTTCCACACGGGCAGCTAGTAGTTTTGGTTTTGCAGATTTATATTCACAGGATCCTGGTTTTCAGCTGGAATGATACCCGGAAAGCTTTGTATCCGTATATCTCTTCTAGTTGTGTATTGTATTATTTTCCGCTGCGATGTATTTAAATGTAATTTAAATCTCTGATAGTTCTGTGTAATATTCATTTATACTCTGTATATTCTTGTAATCTGATGCATTGTTGTAATATACAATGAAATGTTCTTTATATGCGTTCTGTTGTGGCTTGTTCTTGAACTATCCGACACTTTCCTTTACGGGGAAGTTACGGGTTTTCACAAGTTTATCTTGTTACCTTAGTTTATCTTGTTATCATAGTTTATCTTGTTATCTTAGTTTATCTTGCCTACCTTGTCATCATGCTTATGTTTACTTTCAGTTTATTCATGCCATGTTATCTTTACTCATTTTTATGCTGAAAGTCACTAGGACTTACTCAGTCTTTATGACTGACCCATTTTGTTTCGCCTCTTTTTCTTCCGTTCCCACCCCCCCGGTTCACAGGGTGGGAATACAGCTTAGTTCGGATCTTACCAAGCTCCAAGGCTCTTTCATGTATGGATTGGATTTCTCTTGGCTATGGCTTGCTTTTCTTTATTTGGGAATACTGCAGTTTGTTTTTATGCTTCTTTGTTTTTGAGCAAGACAGATATTTTAACTACGAAATTGGGTATTGGAAGTTGATGGGCTTTTCTTGTAAACATAGGCTTTTCTAGTAAACATTTATATTTAATAAATGGTTTGAAGTACTTCCACTTTATTTTCCGCTGTTTTATATATCTCTGTCTTGTAATATTTCTGTTCTAGTACCCATAATACTCCATTGAAGTTAAGGCATTACCTTTGTGAGTGACCTTAACAGATGTGGGGTGTTACATTTGGTATCAGAGCAGAAGGTTACCAGACTGGGCAAAAGTTTTCAAAAACCTTCTGAAATTATTTTCAAAACATTTACAAAGAAGCAAATTTTCAAGAAAATTTTGTTTTGATTAAAAGGCATATTCCCCAAAGCCATATGCACTATCTTTTGATTCTCTCTTGAAATCTCTTCTCTCTCTTTTCACCATAGTTTTGTAGGCATCCGACACAGGTCGGAGGGCAAAGGAGTGCCCAACCTCCATCTCTAGCCATGGTAGCCCCATCTGCGTCTAATCTTATTTCAAGTTGGGTAGAGTGTCGTGCGTTGGGGGTACCTTCGAGAGACTTGTTAACAAACTATACAAGGACAGTAAGAACAAGAAACTAGTTGTTATAGCTTAATCCACGAAGGAGGAAAAAGGTGAGAGGAAAGAGGCCAAAGTGAAAGAATAGTAAAACCCATCACAAGAGAGAGTATCTTTAGTGAGAAGGGACATGTAGTTAAGTATTATAGGTCAAGGGCAAGGGACAAGATCGTCGAGAGGGCAATTGAATGCTCTCACCACTAGCGTACCTAAGAGGGTGGTAACATTTCTGTTAAAGGTTTAGCTTTTCTTTTCTATCATCCCACTAGAACTTTGTTTTTGTACATCGCATCCTTTTAATTCTGCTTCGAAAGTTGAGTCTCTGCACCTTAGTACTAGCATGGTAGAGGATCCCATTTTTTTCCCTTCTTTTCTCAAATCTTGTTGGGGAAAATCGGCTCATTTATTCATGACTTGTTTGGATTTGAGAATGTCTATGCTAAGTGTTGAGTCTAGAAGTAATATTTATGTTTTGGGCTATGGGTTGATTCTAGCGATGGAGTGGTTATCCAGTAAGGGTGACCTTCTCGGTTTTGAAAAGAGGGTAGTTAGACTCTTGACTTGCCTCGGTAATACCCTCGAAGTCGCAGGTAACCTTTAGGGTTCTATCATGATTTTTTTCCTGGAATCTCTTGACACATTTATTGGTAATTTGTAATCCGATCGAGTAGTGTTCGCCACTAAGGCGGATGGGTCATTTCGCTTATGCATGAGTTGTAGAGAATCACCTTAGTAAGTACATTTGGCAACATGGTTGGCATTTATTTCCAAGAGATAGTTCTTCTATGTGGAATACCTGATAGTAAGTGGATGAGATCCAAGATTCACTAGTGAATTTTGGAGAGCTTGCATGAAACCATGAGTACGCAGTTATGTTTGAGCCGAGTATACTAGGAGGAGAATAAGTGAAAGTGGAACGAGAGGCAAAAGTGAAATGGATTCCAACCCATATTTTGGAAACAAGAATTAAGAAGCTACGGAATTGTGAAGTTAAAGGCGGTCAAAGCACAATGGAGTTAAGCTCAAAGAAATGCAACTTAGAAGATTGAAGACTAAATTCGCGCATCATATCTCTTTTTAAGAGTATATCCATGATATCTCTTTTCCTATAGATCTTACTCACATGCTATCTTTTGTGCATATCCTCTCGGTCCTATTCTCAATCCTATTTCTATTGCGAACCTCATAGGGAGTATGACTCGTCTGTTAGTAATATATGTTGGGGCTTCAGGATGTCCGTCGGTTGGACTAAACTTTTTGAGTTTTATAGGATACGGGTTGGTCTTTGGAAGGGATTCCCTTGTGACCTAAAAGGAGTCCATCATGCTTATTTTCCTAGAATCATATATAGTGGTTGGGTTGAGTAATTCTTTGGGTGTCAGTCTGATGTTGATCTCGGTCTTCGGGGCTGATGCTTAGAGAGTTCTTCTCCTAATCAATATATATGTGGCATAGATTTCCAGTTTTGACATTGCCTAATGGGCACAAAGTTTTTACTTGCTTCTATCATTCGACTATACCTTTAGATAGGAACAATTGGGTGTAAACATGTGTTTGAGACATGTTATGATTGATGGTTGCAAGTGGCTGCAAGTGGTTGCTAGTGGTTGCTCGTGGATGCATTTACACACATTAGGCACTAAATCGGCTCAATCACCTTTCATATTGCATATGCATGAGTGTTTACACTTGTTTGTGGATGAAATTGAATGTGTTATCATGTGAATGTTGCATATGGATGGATGTTTGTGCACACATATAGTGTTTATGTGACTAGGACTATTTGCATACATGTTGGACTCATGGCACTAAACATATTTTGCATCTAGAAGATCAACCAGGCCTGATCATTTGCATTAGACAAGGAAACATATACACACACTTCTTGCATATGTTCATATAGCATTAGAAATCTCTTAAGGACAATGAATGCCTATGATTGATGATTGAGTAGATGGATGATGGATGGTAGGACACATTCTTCTTAACTTGAAGATTTCAGGGACGAAATCCTTTAAGGAGGGGAGAATGTAACACCCCGTATTTTTAATATAATTAAAAATAAAATAAAATATATAAAAATATGCTAATGATGGGTAAATAATGGTGATGCATAAGAAGAATTAATTAATACATGGAAGAGAAGAAAAATTAGTTCGATAACGATGTATGTAACAGAAAAGATAGTAAAATAAGGATAACTATTTCAAGAATCAGGAATTAGTAAAATGGAAATCACCATTGCGCTCCTCTCAGAAAAATACGCGAAATAGAGTCCGAGTTTTCAAAAAGCGGAGTCCGTATGACCAAGATATGGCCAAAACAAGATTTCAGCAGACTTTCTGGCAGACTGACCCAGGTCGACCATAGTGTCGACACTATAGTCGACCTGCCCCCCCCCCCCCCAGGTCGACTATAGTGTCGACCCCCCCCCTCTGTGCAGGTTGACCTAGTCGGCCTGGGGTGGTCCAAAACCTATTTTTGAGGCTCGGACGAGTTTTGATGGTCCGGATGGGTTTTAGGGTTAATCCGATGGCTGAAATGAAGTGCTACACCTATAAAATAACTCCTAGACCTAGCCTAACTCACACAAATTCATATGACACCTAAATGCTGCTGGAATCTCTCTTGAGCCATGGCCGCCGTCTCCAAATTAAAGCTTAAGCGTTCAAACCCAAATCAAATCAAAGATCAATGCTTCTACAACAAATTCAAGAGGATAGATCAATGACACTGCAACTTTCTACGACAAATTCACTCCCTAATTCATTAGCCGTTCTCTGTGAGTTCTAGTTATTTTCAGATTTAAATATTTAATTATAATATGGCGATGAAATAAAGTGAAATTGATATAAGTTTAGCTATATTTGCAGAATGTGAATTAAGTTTAAAATCATGTTTTGCGGTCAAATGAAAATAGTACGATGCTTATTATGTTTGGTTATGTTGTATAATATTATGCCAGTGATTTGATTCTATTATCATGTTGGATTGGGAATTATTGAGTACAATGTTTGTCATGTTGTATAATATGCCAGTGATTTGATTCTATTATCATGTTTAATTGGGAATTATTGATAAGTTTATTATGCAAGTTTAGGTTGTAGATTCATGCGACAAATGGTCAAATCTACATGTTTATGTATAAGAAAAACCTATGCCACACTTATCATATATTTTTGATTGGCTTGTGAGTATGTTAATTTAATCTATGTTGCCAAGTAACGCATGTGTATGTTGATTTGCATATGTTGCATATTAACATATGTATATTGATTAGTTCATATTGCTAATTCTCATGTATGTATGTTAATATGGCCTATGTTAAAAATACACATATATGTTGAATTAGCTTATAATTGCGAGTTCACACTTATGACACTATAATGTTCATAACGGTTATTTTGCAAGTTCACCCCTGTAATGTTCATGATGTCATTTTGCAAGTTCACCCCTGTAATGTTCATGATGTCATTTTGCAAGCTCACCCTTGTAATATTCATGATGTCATTTTGCAAGTTCACCCCATTATGTTCACATTAATTATGCCGTCAATGTCAAAATTATACCTTTGTCATGTTTATGATTGTGTATTTGTGTACATTAAATTAGGCTAAGTCTTTAGCCTAAACTTTATGCTCAAAAATCATACGAACGTAAATTAGGCTAAGATAATTAGCCTAATATTAGACGGGCTAACGGTGGGTTAAAATGATTAATTACAGGAAAACTTGCCATAAATTGGTCATTTATCACATAAGTGATTTATGGCATAAAATGGTATTAATTATATACCTAATTTAATGAGATTGATTGGAAACAAATTGGGCATTAAATCTGAATTTGAACAATTTACATAATTAAAATGTAAATTAGAATTATGGAATAAAATGGTATTAATTATATACCTAATTTAATGAGATTTATTGGAAACAAATTGGGCAGTAATATGAATTTGAATAATTTACAGAATTAATGTAAATTGGAAAATACGAATATGCTTAGCACGAGGTTGGATTGAGTTGTGATATAAACCTGCCCGGACCCGCCCGGCTGTACAGTAATCACAGCAATACCTATCCAATGTGGGAGGCTAAGCATTAGGCCCAATAAAGACCCGAGGTTAGACTGAGTTGTGGCGTAAGACTGCCCGGACCCGACCGGCACACCGGCAGCCACAACAATATCTGTCTAATGCGAGAGGTTAGTGCCCTAATAAGACAACTAGAGTTGAGCTAGGGTTGGTAGGGTTAAGTTAACTAGAACACTTAACCAATTTCAACATGTTAACTAAATTGGCGGGTAGGGTTAGGTTAATCTGGACACTTAACCAATTTAATAAGTTGACTACGGGAGTGGGTAAGGTTAAGCAAATGTTTAACCATTATAACATGATTAAACTAGGCTAGAGAGTGAGGTTAAGTTAATGAGAGCACTTAACTAATACAATGGGTTAATTAGACAAGTGGTTGCGGTTAAGTAGTAACACTCAACCAACATAACAGGACAGGCGGGTGGGTTAAGTTAACTTGAATAAGTTGATAACACTTAACCATTATAATATGACTAGTGGATGGGGTTAAATTAACATGCACTTAACCAATCTGATGTGATGCGTAGTAGGGTTAAGTAACACATGGGGTTAAGTTAACAAGAAAATTCTTAACCAATGTAACCAGATAGACGAACGTGGTTAAGTTAATAAACCACACTTAACCAATCAAATATAATAAGCGAGAAAGGTTAAGTTAACTAAGGTAAACACTTAACCATGGTAACATAACGAGTAGGAGGGTTAAGTACATATCGGGTTGGTGGGTAATATTAATAAATATAGGCCCACATACACTTAACCATTAAATACACATGCTTGAATCAGTAGCAGGGTTAAGTACACATTAGGGTTGGTGGGTAATATAAGAGAATATAGGCCCACAGACTTAACCATTAGAAAAACCTAGTAACGGGGACCCATTTCAGCAATAACCCACATTAGTTATCAATGGAACCCTGAGCTAGGCAGGGTGAGGCACGATTACTGGGCTGATTATAAGAGGTCAAATTAGCGGTGGTTGTTGCAGTATTGCAGGTTCTAACGGAGTGCGGGCATGCACACACTTCGGCGCAGAAAATTTAGCCACTGGGCATCAGTAGGTATAAAGCTGTGCATCTTCATTGTTTCAGGGTTCCCACCATGGGACTTGATACACCCCATGGTGGGACCGGCACAGGTATCTACAAGTAGGGGGCCGCGTGACACAAACGAGAACTAGGTCAAGTAGGGAGCCGATCGATAAGGTAGTAAGGGTGCATCGAATATATACATGGCCATTGGGGTGATCGAGGTGGAATCCTCATAATCGATGTACACCTGAAGGCTACCATAATTGCGGGGATTGGGATCACGTTGTAATTATTATATAACACGGGCTACTAGTTGGGACACTAGTAGGGGGTACGGATCCTTGTTACACAGGGCACTAGGTGGGACACTAGTAGGAATATAGATCATTCAATGTAAGACACTTATGAGGATGCTAGTTAGGTGGTGCAGAGCAAATAGATATCGTTTTAATGGTAAAGCTTAGAAACCTTGCGATGTTACTCTTGATAGAAACCATAATTGCGGGGATTGGGATCACATTGTAATTGTTATATAACACGGGCTACTAGTTGGGACACTAGTAGGGGGTACGGATCCTTGTTACACAGGGCACTAGTTGGGACACTAGTAGGAATACAGATCATTCAATGTAAGACACTTATGAGGATGCTAGTTAGGTGGTGCAGAGAAAATAGATATCGTTTTAATGGTAAATCTTAGAAACCTTGCGATGTTACTCTTGATAGAAACCATGCGGTGGGATACTTGATAGGAATTATGGGATGTTATACTTGTTTCATCGTGCCCGAAGTTTATCTTGTTACCTTAGTTTATCTTGTTATCATAGTTTATCTTGTTATCTTAGTTTATCTTGCCTACCTTGTCATCATGCTTATGTTTACTTTCAGTTTATTCATGCCATGTTATCTTTACTCATTTTTATGCTGAAAGTCACTAGGACTTACTCAGTCTTTATGACTGACCCATTTTATTTTGCCTCTTTTTCTTTCGTCCCCCCCCCCTCCCCCCCCCAGGTTCACAGGGTGGGAATACAGCTTAGTTCGGATCTTACCAAGCTCCAAGGCTCTTTGATGTATGGCTTGGATTTCTCTTGGCTATGGCTTGCTTTGCTTTATTGGGGAATACTGCAGTTTGTTTTTATGCTTCTTTGTTTTTGAGCAAGACAGATATTTTAAATACTAAATTGGGTATTGGAAGTTGATGGGCTTTTCTTGTAAACATAGGCTTTTCTTGTAAACATTTATATTTAATAAATGATTTGAAGTACTTCCACTTTATGTTCCGCTATTTTATATATGTCTGTCTTGTAATATTTCTGTTCCAGTACCCATAATACTCCATTGAAGTTAAGGCATTCCCTTTGTGAGTGACCTTAACAGATGTGGGATGTTACAGGAGGAAATGGGGACATAATCATTATAAAGAAATAGGTAAGAATTTGATGAAAATGAAATGTTTAATAATCACAATTAGAAATTGTAATTGCACTTATGACACGAGGTTAGGTTGCATTAGTAGTGGAAGTCTGCCCGGACCTGATCGGTATATCCAGCAACCACTAATGTTGAGCCTAATGTGAGAGGTCTAAGTGCGCAAATACTAATTGAGCTAAGACACGAGGTTAGGCCCAATTATGGAATAAGACTGCCTGGACCCGACCGGCATATCCAGCATCCACAAGTTGTAGGCCTAATGCAGGAAGTCTAGCCTATTATAAACCATAAATGGACATTGTAATAAATTGGACTACTTAACCTAATCTAATTCATAGGCATTGTATGAAGACGAACTAAAGTTAGGGTTAAGTAAAAATTGATTGGACGGTGGATGGGTTAAGAAAATCTGGAGGGGGCAGGAAATATTTGCATATAAGCCCATAAACTTAACCCGATAAGGTTATGTAATTAAAGACACCTAGTGAAATACATGACCGGTGGGTGTAATAAAGTTATGTAATTAAAGACACCTTTTATGGTAAACATAACTAGTGGAAATGATAAGATTATGTAACTAACGACACCTAGTGGTCTACATAGCCAATGAAAACCTAGTGGGGGATACAAGACAAAGGGGAGAGCTTGTATAATATTGTGTGAGACCCATTTCATCCAATAACCCGGAGTAGGTATTAAACATTGGAGAAGGGGCACACTTACTGGACTGATTGTAAGAGATCCAAATGTGGAGGACGGCGTGCACGGCGCAAACCGACCGGGCCATGTGCATGCATGAGCCGGGCAGAGGGGGATTAGACGACTGTGACACCTATAGATATGGGGTTGTGTATATCAGTGAGGGGTTGCCACTTTAGGATGTGATACATCCTGCGGTGGGGCCGGCACAGAGTATCTATGCAGATTAAAGAGCTAATCGATTAGTGTAGCAGTTAGGGTACACTTGGACGTATGCCCAAGTCTACCACTTTATAGTGGAAGGGATCATCTCTTTCCAGATATACTTGTAATAGTGCAGAGTAATCATTAGAAGCATATACACCTTATCCTATCTATCTTGTCACACCTATCTATTATGTAGTAATCTCTCCTATCTACTTTATATGCTTGTCATGCTACTTTTATTTAATTACTTGATAAAGGAAATAGACTCACCAGGCTTTATGTCTGACCCTTTTTGTTTCTCCTTCTTTCTTCCGTCCTCTCCACCCCAAGGTTCCCAGGGAGGAAACACTCAGGATTGACCATGATTCTGCTTACTTTTGCTAGAGCTGCTGATATGTATGGCTCAAGCTCCTATCCTTGTTGCTATGGCTATATTCTGTTTTTGGGGAATTTTATTTTTTATATGTACTCTGATATTTTTGAAGTACAAGACAGTGGCTTTTATGTTGTAATGGGATTTTATGTTTCAGACATGTAATATTTTTTTGGACCACGGTATCTTACGATAAATAAAGTTTTTATTCCGCTGTTATAATATATGTCTGTCTTGTAATATTTCCGTTCTGTTTGCTATAACGCTTCACGAAACTTAATGCATTCCCTTTGTGAGTGACATTAACGGACGTGGGGTGTCACACTTGGTATCAGAGCTGAAGGTTACCGGATTGGATAAAGTTTTTGAAAATTATTTTCAAAAATGTTTAAAAAGAAAGCATTTTCAAAAAGAAAAGTTTATTTTGAAAAACATATTCCCCAAAGCCATACGTAATATCTTTTGATTCTCCACTTGATTCCTATTTCCTTTTTGTCTGGGGAACCGATCTTTCTTGAAAGGTATCCCCATTCTGGCATGATGCCATAGGCATGTTTAAAACGCGGCACATGTGAAGGTCAATGAAGTACTTAACCTCCATCTGTAGCTGTAATAGTATCACCCGCGGCTAATTTTCTCGAGCTTCGTAAGGATTTCTGTGCGATGGAGGCAACTTTCGAGAGACTTGTTAGCTTGTTACATAAGGATGGTAAAAAGGAGAACAAGGGAGTTAGGGCAAAGGAGCATGGCCTAAGGATGAGAAAAATGATGGCCCAGGAAGGGAACACAGATAAAGTTTAAATAAATCTGAAAAGGAACAAGTTAAGGTTGAGGAAACAAAAAATAAAAAGGTATGGCCCAAGAAAGGATAGCAACAACAACAGAAGAAGTGCAGAAAGAATTACAAGGATAAGGGTAAGTGGAAGTGTCATAGTTACGGGTGAGAGGGTCACTTGGCCAAGAACTACCGGAAAAGGAAGAATGCTTGCTTTGTTTGTGGAGAGGTTGGACACTATCCTAGGGAGTGCCCAAGGAAGCAAGGACAAGGTCAAAGGGCATGAACTTCTAGAGGGAAAGCGAATGCTCTCGTGGCCAGTTCTCCAGATAGAGGTAGGAAAGTTTCTATGGAAGGTTTGATTTCTCTTTCCAGTCACTCTATTAGAACGCTTTTTCATTCTGGCGCTTTACATTCATTTATATCTAGTTCTGTGGTTGAATCTCTGCCCTTAATTACTAGTATAGTAGTGGATCCCGTAGTTGTTTCAAACCCAATTGGTGGTTTGTCTCATTTATCTATGATTTGTTGGGGTTTGAAAATATTTATGTTAAGCGTCGAGTTTGAATGCGAAGCGTATGTGCTCAGGTTTATGGGCTATAGGTTGATTCTAGGAATGGATTTGTTTACCATGTATGGTGCCATTCTAGATTGCGAGAGGAGGGTCGTTAGGCTTCTGACTTGTCATGGGAGGACCCTCGAGATTTCTTGTTACCCTCAAGGGTCTGTTATGCATAGCTTCCTAGAGTCTCTTGATGAATCTATAGATGATTTACAATCTGTTTCGGTAGTTCGAGATTATTCTGATGTTTTTGAGGAGGTTCGGGGCTTACCTCCGTGGCGTGAGATCAACTTTCATATATATCTGGTAGACAATGCAAAGCCCGTTGCATCGCCAGTGCGGCATATGGATCCAAGGGAAAGGAGGGAGCTGAGTAAGCAAGTGGGGGAGCTACTTGAGAAAGGATTTATCAGACGAAGCATATCTGAATAGGGTTCTCCAGTTGTATTTGCAACTAAGGCGGATGGTTCGCTTCATTTGTGTGTGGACTATAGAGAATTGAACAAACTCACAAAGAAGAATAGGAACCCACTTCCGAGGATAGACGACTTATTTGACCAGCTTGTCGGGGCCTTGTTATTTTCTCAGTTAGACTTGGCCATAGGTTTTCATCAGTTGAGGGTGGCTGAGGATAGTGTAGACCAGACTGCTTTTAGGACTCTAGATGGTTTCTTTGAATGATTAGTTATTCCTTTTGGGCTGACAAATGCACCCGCCTATTTTGTCGATCTGATGAGTAGGGTGTTTCGGGAGTTCCTAAATAAATTTGTTGTAATCTTTGTTGATGATATTTTGATGTTCACTAAGAGCGAAGAAGAGAATGCCCATCATTTGAGAGAAGTTTTGAAAACTCTCCGTGACCATCAGCTTAAGGCAAAGTTCTCCGAATGCCATTTTTGGAGAAAGGAGGTGAGATTCTTAGGGCATGTAGTCTCCAAAGATGGGATAGCTGTGGATCCCACGAAAGTAGTTGCGGTGCAAGATTGGAAGATTCCTAAAAATGCAACAGGGGTGAGAAGCTTTCTTGGATTGGCAGGTTATTATAGGAAGTTCATTAAGGATTTGCAAAGATATCACCCCTACTTAGCAGGATGACGAAGAAGAACTAGCATTTTCATGGGATATAGATTGTGATGTTGGTTTCCAATGTTTGAAGAGGGCTCTTACAACAGCCTCAGTCTTGACTTTGCCCAATGGGAACAAATTGTTTACAGTTTACACTAATGCATGTGGTATAGGGCTTAGTGTGGTTCTGATGCAAGAAGGAAAGGTGGTGTGTTATGGGGGTAGATAGTTGAGAGTTCATGAGAAGAACTACCCCACCCATGATCTAGAGCTAGCTGCCATAGTATTCATGCTAAAGACGTGGCATCATTATTTACTTGGAGAGAAGTTCGAGTTATACACTGATCATAAATCTCTCAAGTATCTGTTCTCACAGAAGGATATTAATTTAAGGCAACAAAGGTGGATGGAGTTCTTAGCTTCTAATGATTTTGAGATCTCTTATACTCCTGGCAAGGGTAATGTGGTGATTGACGCACTAAGTAGGCAGAGGATGGCCATAAGTCCTCTGTTTGTGGAGAGGAAGAGCTTGGAGTTCATCTTAACTTTTGATTTTAAACCGTCCATCGAGATTTTGCCTGACTTGTTTGTATCATTAGAAATACGACCAACTCTTATGGATCAGATAGGAGCTTCGCAACAAGGTGACCCACAGATTTTAGACATCATGGATAAGCTCCGAAAAGGGGAGAATTTTCTAGTTACCTTAGTCGATATACCATAGATGAAAAGGGGTGGTTGCGATGAGATAAAAGGCTTTGAGTTCCTCAAACTGGAAGCTTGATGGAAGAAGCCCACCATTCTAAGATGACTATTCATCCAGGTGGTGATAAGATGTACAGAGTCATGAAAAGGGTTTTAATTTGGGCTGGGATGAAGAAAGATATGGCCGAATTTGTTTCTCAATGTTTAGTTTGCCAGCAAGTCAAAGCTGAGCAAAAGAAACCCAGTGGTTTACTTCATCCTTTGGAGGTTCCACAGTGGATATGGGAGAGCATCTCTATGGATTTCATAGATGGTTTGCCTAGATCGAAGAAAGGCAACACCAATATCTGGGTTGTGGTAGATAGACTCACTTAGAGCGCTCACTTTATTCCACTTAAGAGTAAGAGGACGTCACCATGGTTGGCAGCAATTTATGTCCAAGAGATAATTCATCTTCATGGAGTACCTTCCAACATCGTGAGCGATCGTGACCCCATCTTCACCAACGAATTTTGGAGGAGCTTGCAAGAAGCACTAGTTACACAGTTGTGTTTGAGCACCGCTTATCATCCTCATACCGATGGACAAACGGAGAGGGTGAACATAATTCTTGAAGATCTTTTAAGGCTGTGTATCCTAGACTTCGGAGGGACTTAGGAAGAGCATTTTCCTTTAGTAGAGTTTGCCTACAACAACAATTATCACGCTAGCATCGACATGGCACCTTTCAAAGCATTATATGGACAACCCTATAGATCACCAACTTGTTGGTGGGAATCTACAGAAAGATTACTACTTGGACTAGATATAGTTAGGGAAACATCCGAGAATATTGACCTTATTCAACGGCGGATGAAGACAACTCAAGATAGGCAGAAATCCTATGCAGACAAGAGGACTAACATCGAATTTGAAGTGGGAGACTTAGTTTTTATCAAAGTATCACCACTATGGAATGTGGTTCGCTTCATATCGGTAGGGAAGTTGGCACCTAGGTTTGTGGGACCATTTCCCATAATCGAGAGGATTGGCCAAATGACCTATAGAGTAAAGCTCCCGGAAAATCTAACCGTTGTTCATGATGTTTTCCACGTTTCTCATCTGCGCAAATGTTTACGTGACACCGCGGAAGTAGTTGAGCCGAGTATATTGGAAGAGGTAGAAGTGGAATGGGAGGCGACAGTCAGGTGGGTCCCTACCCGTATTATTGGATCAGAAGTTAAGAAACTACACAATAAAGAGATAAAGTTGATAAAGGTTCAATGGGGAGATAACCCAGAGGATGCGACTTGGGAGACCGAAGACAAGATTCGTGCTTTACACCCTTTCCTTTTCGAGGGTATGTTCTTAACTCCTTTTTCCAAAGTTTTATCTATGCTTGTTTCTATCATTTGAGTATGTCTTATCAATTGTATTTTCGACCATTGGATAGGAATCCTATGGATGTAAACATGTGTTTGAGACATGTTATGTTTGATGGATGAAAGCGGATGCAAGCGGATGCAAGTGTTTGCTAGTGGTTGTCTGTGGATGCATATACACGCATGTAAGGCAATAGATCAGCTCAATCACTCTCATACTGCATATGGATGTGTGTGCATTTTCTTTTCTTTCATGGATGGAAATTGAAACGACCCGCAAATCCGTACCCTTTGAGTCGACTAATAATACCACACGTCCAACTCAAATTGCACAGAAATACGTATCATTTTTAGAAAGAAGTTAGAGGGTGAGAAATAGAAAGAAAGAACTAATAGAATAGAAGAAGAAGAAGAAGACAACAACATCAGAGTAACACGAATCTCACAGCGGAACGAATAAAATATATTAGATAACATAACTTTGAAGCACAAATCAGTATTTGTATATACATACCATTATCAGAGCACAACGATTTTTCCTGGAACAGTTATAACCACCTGTTTCCAGATACAACATAGTACACAGCGGAAAATATGATAGTCTATAGCTAAGTGGTGAAGCCTCCTGTTCCAAGCTCTCCAAGTATATCTGAAAAATCCTGACTACTTGACTGCCCGTACAAATTTGGGCACCCAAGAGTTTAGGGGAAACAAAACAAAATAAACTCTGGGTCAGTCATGGGACTGGTGTGAGTAAACTCCAATCATTTGTTTAACTTTCAAAATCCTTTCGAAAGAAAAGATAATCGTAAGACCGATCCACACATAAACACGGATGGGTTTTACCTTACGATAACCCAAAACACTTTGGAAATCATATATTATCTGATATTATAATAATGTCTAATCACAAGTAATTAAAATCTAGTAGAACGCTTGCATCTCACGCTCTACATATATAATATACAATCAAACTCGCAGGCGCTTATTGGAGATTGGATTCCAACTTGACAAGGTATGGGACCACCTTCCGAACGTGTATCTCTAGAGGCAAATACACTGGGTTCAACAAGAACATCTTGCAACCCGGCCCACACATGACCGACCACTCATTTCGCTTGAGTGTATCGAATGTATACCACCAACGGTTGGGATCAGCAACCGCCTCCCGATAAGGGACAGCATCGATAGATTTAAGAACAAAAGGAACTTCTCTAGATAGGTGATCATACATCCTAATGGTTGCGACCCACATAGCCATGCTGCCTGCCCGATTTTTGTCCAATTCCGGGTTGATGAGGCTTGAGGTTTGAATTATCTTCCAGAACATCTGGCCATCATTCACTTTGAATGCCACATCGTCAGATCCATCGGAAATCACTAATTGATTCCCACAAAAATACTCAGATTGTTAGGCTAAAGAAGTTTCCCTTCTATGCCACCAACTTCGTACGTTTGAAGGAACCAACGTACGTAACCCCCTTTGGAAATACTCTGTCAGACACTCGTCCATACAAGTTGTCCTGGGTCCGGACAAACCGAAGGCACTATTCAGTACATCCATCTTAGGCACTGTTATCTAAGACTTATACAATAGCCCTTGCACTTCACTCCGTCTTCAAGATATTCAGCATACTTGATTCGCAACGCTTATGCCAATACGGAGTGGTTCTCTGGATAATGATCCAACCGGTCTCTCCATATTAACAACGTTAAAATGGTCAAAACTTTGATAGTCGGTGATTTAACTATCAAATGAAAACATGTTGGTGTGCAAACAATGATACTATTTCCAAAAGGAAATTCTATCGACCAAACATCATTCAACACTGGGCCCTTTTTATATTAGTTCTTTATTACATTATCATTTCCCATTCCATTTCCCATCTTTCGTGTTCTTTCAAAACGCTATTTTCCCTCTCGATCATTTGAAAACATTTCCAATAATATAATTCCTTTCTTGAGAAAATATCTTTTTCTCCAGTTAGAAACATTTCTAAATCCCTTGAATTAACTGATGTTATAAACATCGTTATTATATCTCAAATCATAAATCATTTGTTAACTAACGATATCACTAACTAACCCTTGCTATCGAGCCTTAACCATTTCTCCATCAATAATGCAGTCAGTCAAGTTGGGGTATAATTACCTCTCAGACCTTAACTGAACGACATTCTTAACTTTGAAATAGTCAGAACTCACAACTTTAAACCAAACATTTGCTTATCACAACAGCGTTAAAACCGCTGTCTAGCATTATAGAGCACTTATCATAACCATAGCATTAAAATTGCTATTTAAACAGTTATTATAACGGCAGCGTTAAAATTGCTATTTAGATTTACCAAGATATTTATTATAACAGCAGCGTCTAAAATTGCTGTATAGACTTTACAACCTCTGTTATAACAACAGCGCTAAAATCACTGTTTAGTTTTATAGAAGCATTCCTTACAAAGACAGCGTTAAAATCGCTGTTTAAAATTATAAAAGCCTTTCTTATGATAACAGCATTATGATTGCTGTTTTGAATAAAATACCGTGTGCGACGCACACGCTTCCGTTGTTCATTTATAAACTCTGTTCAAGTTCTCCTTTAAACATATTTAAAAACTATACATTCTTCTAACCACTTAATTCGATTTCTATAAATCCCTTTTTATATACATTTTATTTGCAAAATAGTTCCTTGTTTAAACTATTATTCTTTTACTTTAAGCATTTGAAAATCTTTCTTTAAACTTCCCTCTGTAATTTGCTAAATTCGGATCCATTTCCAAATATTGGTTTCAAAACCGATACTCACTTTCAAATATACATTCATATTTGAACTCACCTTTTAATTTATCCAATGGTTAATGATCCACTTAATTTATATCTTTATTTATAACATTTTTCTTGGTTTACCCAATGGAATAGGTTTCCATTTGCAACTCAATGAAAAAGAAATTATTTCTAATTTGGAAATAAACTCTGCTTTTAAATTCTAATTTCCTTTTTCACATTCGATGATATTTTACGGTATCTAAAATACCAGGTTCCTAAGGCCAGGGTAAATCAAACACACAAATTCAACCATGGATAATGTAGCATAACATATATCACCATCAAATAAAACAGTAAATAAAATGTTGAGGGATCCAGTTGGATCCCTCCAACCTGTTTCCCTGCATCCACAGATGTTAGTAACATCAAAAATATCGCATTAAAAAAAAATCAATCAACGATGTGGTTATATCAACCAATTTATCAACTATTCAACCAAGCAACCATTTCACATTATAAAATAATTTTAAACGAGTGAGTTTACTCACCTCGTTCGAAGTTGACGGTTCTGTTTCCGGTTTTATTTAAAATCAAACAGACGTTTGATTTTTCCTTGAAATTTTAGTAGCTCAGTCCTCGGCGAAATCAGTTCCACAACAAAGACCTCAATGTTACGATTTTAATGAATCCGATCAAGTTCAATTCTGTTTACGAAGGAAATGGTTATAGCTATTCCAATACTAGACTTAATTTAAAAATATATTGGATTTACTAATTACGTTCTTACCTTCTAATTACCGTTTAACTCCTAATACACTTGATTAGGCCGCCAGATCGACAATTAACAAATGGTGTAACCATCCTTCCTTCCAATGAATCATCAAACATGCCCCCAAACCAAAAACATCTGAAACTTTTTCGACCCAGTAGTATTCACTCCTCAACATCATCTTCCCCTTAATCACGTTTCCTTTGCCATTCACGAGATCACACCTTTCGTTTCATGATCCTTCTCTCTTTAGTGCGGTCTGTTTTCTTTAGTGTCATCTGACTTGGACGTCACACATGCAGGCAAGATGATATATATATAAAAGGGTCTTGTATTAACCTTACTTAAGCGTTCACCTTCTTAGTACAAATCTGCGCACCCCTTACTGCCGATGACAGCCTCCACCATAACCGTGTCTTTCTGAAAATTCACCTTGTTTAAAACGAACTACTGAAGCTCCTTACAATCATGTCATGATTCCCCCACCGGCCTTGACAAGAGCACGGACCTCAACAGAAAATACAGTTGCTTCGATAAACACCCCCACCATACAACGCTTCTTCATTTCATTACCACTTGCCCCCCACTACAGGCGTCATCATCTCCACCGAACACACACAAAAACAGCACCTATTTTCCTCCATTAAAACTACACCGAACACACAAAGACATCACCAACTTCCTCCCCTCAAACTCGACGTTGATGGAAAAATAGAAAAAAAAAAAAAACTTGAGCTATCCGAGTTCGAACACAGGGGAAAGATACCCATATGAAGCTCTCGAAATTTACAATGGAAACAAGTGAAACAAGTTTTCAATTTTGTTTGGGGAATTTCTCGGTATTTTTCATTGCCGAAAAGAAATAGAGTGGAGCTGCTTTTATTTATAGAATTAGGTACCGTGGTTGCCACGGATAAGGGTACACATAGGTCTGCTGTTCCTGGGTAGGTTTGCATTTTTCATATTTTACTTTGTCGGCAAGTTGTTGAGAGTAGGGGGACATGGTAGGATAGGTAGGTTGGCTATTGCAGATAGGTTAGGAATGAATTATATAAGAGAAAATATATTATTTTATATTTTAGCAAAACTTCACGATGAACCATCGAGTAAAACTAGCCACAGTTGACTTCTGTTTACTGATGAAAAAGCTAATCTTGGTGTAAAAAGGTATTCTGAACCCAATGGGACAAGTTTCGTCGCGTTCTGACATCGTATGAAAAAATTTCCCTTATAAAACCGGAAATCAACACACGTTTAAATTTTTCATGATCCCCAGATAATTCAAAACAACTTGAAACTGCGAACACCGACAATAACTTTTCGATACGAACCCAACGGCACTAGTTTCGTCGCATTCTGAGACTGTTGCCCCGGTAGGCTGTTTTTGGCGCGTACCGCACTGCCCTTCTGAACACCAAATTTGCCTATCTCTAAAAATAACAAACTATATACCTACCCTGACTATATCTGACGCTATGAACTCACTGGAACTAGTTTCGTGGCCTGATTTGATCGTCTGTTCAAGTTACACTCTAATATCCCTTTATTCAGTTGAATTAATTTAATTGCACTGAACGAGCGTTTACGGCTACCGTGGTTACATACGACATCGGTTTTCCACGCAATTCAGCACCGTACAATAATTTAACGATACGGTCCCAATGAAACTGATTTCGTCGAAATCTGAGTCCGTTTGCAAAACGGCTATTTTAACGCGTATAATTTAAATAACGATTTTCCCCAGCGACTATTTCAAATTTTGATTTGGCCATAACTAACAAATTATAACACGAAATCTGGATTTTTCTCTTTCATATGAAAATTATAATCAATACGGTTCCAACGTGTCTTGTTTCACAGAAATCCGACTTATATCGGATCCTGTATTGTAACACCCCACTCCCGCTAGGGTCACTCACTAAGGGAATGCCATAGCATCGGTGGAGTATTTTAGTGAATATAGAACAGAAAAATTACAACAAGACAGATATAAACAGTACTTGAAATTTTAAAACATCTTCTCATAACAGCGGAAGTAAAACATGTCTGGTTACATCATAAAACCAAAATAAAGTCAAGTACAATATCCATCAAAATAAAGAAGTACATAATCCCACTCTCACACAATAGCCAAAACAAAAGAAAAGATAACTGGATAACTGGAGCTTTACATCTATCCAAGCTCCTAAAGACTGGGACAGCAATCCGATCAAGCTCCACTACTGCTAGGATCCACCGTAGGACCTGAGGGTTGGGAAAAAGGTAAAAACAACGGGGTCAGACATAAGTCTGAGTGAGTCCTATAACTTTAACAATACAATCGTTAAAGTAACCAGAGAAGACATAACTTGATATACGGTAACATATAGGGATGAACGGCTATACTAAGCAGTTAACTAAACCAAGATAAAAGATAAAGACGCATCTACCCTTCCTAAGGTAAATTACTAAACTGCACCACACCAGTCGTTCCTAACTTAAAGGTTGATCCCACCCAAGGACTTTTAAAATTAACCTAATAGTACTTGCGTACCCCTAGGTGACCAAGTAGGCACCACGGGGCCCTACAATCCACCAGATGTACACACTACTCCCCATTCGATCGGCTCCCTAACGTAGATACCCGTGCTGGCCCCACCGTGGGGTGTACCATTCCCCAACGTGGCAACCTGATAAAACTAACAGTGCACGGCTTATATCTACACGATGCAACAACGGCTTACCTACCAGCCCGGGCCCACTCACGCATATGAAGCCCGTTGGACTTGCGTTGCCACCGCTAACCCGTTTGCCTCTTACAGTCAAGCCCAGTATGCGTGTCCCGTCCTCGACATGGGTCGAGCCCACAAAGATACGTATGGGTTACTGGTTGAAATGGGCCTCCACAAGCTACCCACCTAAGCTTGTCCCTTTTTCTAGTATATCCCACTTAACCCTTTAATCATGTTTTAATTACATGTTCTATTTTGGTTAAGTATTCTAATCGTATTTTCTATTGCCACCCAAGGCAACCACTAGATTTTCTCATGCCACCCGAGGCACCCACTTAACCCCTCATGTCCCTCTACATGCTAATGTGGTTAAGTGTTTCTTAATTAATTAATTAAGAATGTAACCTTTGTAAAGACCTCTCACATTAGACTGTCTTTTATGACCGCTGGTTAAGCCGGTTGGGTCCGGGCAGCCTTATGTCATAACAGAGTCTAACCTCGTGTCTTTACATTAATTACGTATTTAGTTTGTGCCTAAGACCTCTCACATTGGGCTAACATTTGTAGCAACTGGTTAAGCCGGTTGGGTCCGGGCAGTTTTACGCTACAACTGAGTCCAACCTCGTGTCTTAGTCAATTAATTACACCTAATTAATCACCCTCATAATTTTATATTAATTATCCCTAATTAATCAAGTTTTCTTAACATGGGTAGACCTAACTTAATAGGTAAATTCCCATGGGGTAGACCTAACTCAATAGGTAAATTCCCAACACATAGTATGGGTACACCTAACCAAATAGGCAAATTCCCATACTATGTTTATTTATTTTGTGTTATGCATAATTATATTAATTTCACACAATCTTATTAACTTATGCATTTAATTACCCCATCGTTCCCACGTAATTTCGTTCATGATATAACACATATAAAAGGTGTCAACTTGCATATGAATGAACATGTTTCAAAGGTGCCATCTTGCATATTAACAAACACATAACTTGCATATGAACTTGCATAACATGTCACATAACTTGCATATAATATGTCACATAACTTACATATTCATTTTGCATAACAAACTTGCATATTAGCTTATAGACTTGCATAATGTGTCATCATGAACTTGCATATTAATAAACATGTAACTTGCATATTTACATACATGTAACTCGCATATTAACAAACATGTAACTTGCATATAAAGAAACATGTAACTTGCATATTTACATACATGTAACTTGCATATTAACAAACATGTAACTTGCATATTAACAAACATGTAACTTGCATATTTACATACATGTAACTTGCATATTAACAAACATGTAACTTGCATATTAACAAACATGTAACTTGCATAGCATATTACCATGAACTTGCATAACATGCATATGATTACATAGCCCACAACTTGCATATTTAGCATCATGCAAACATAACATACATCATATTAAACTTGCATAAGCTTACATACTCAACATGCATAAACATAAGATTAATGCTAACATCATATCATATGATTCAAAGCTCATTAACCCACATACAAAACCATAAATCTCATCACATCTCATCTAATTAGTTTACCAAAAGATCATCAAAGTGATAGAAACTCACAACTAGCAACTTTGAACACCAAATGAAGAAGATTAAGATGCTAAGAAGGGATTAGAAGTTGATTAGAGAGTGATTAGTATGCAACCCTCTTCATAAAATTAGTGGAGGCCATGAGAGCTAGCATTTTGCCATAGTTTAGTCACTAGGTTTAATTATGAATGAATTAGGGTAGGTTAGGGTCTTATTTATAGATTAGGCAAGTGTTTTAGGCCATAGGATTAACCCTAGATTCAATCCAAGCCATCAAAGCATGTCTTGGGGAAGAAGTCAAGTGTAGGAACCATCTAGGGCCTTTAGATTAAAGATGGACCATGAGAACCATTCAAATGCAAAATCTGCACTTGAGCGAATCGGCCCACGGGTTGACAGCCAAACACCCTGGATTAACCCCTAGTCGACCCAGCGGGCTCGGGTCGACTTCAAAAATCGGCCGGTTCGGTTATTCCCCTCTCCCAATTCGCTGTTTTGAGCATTTTTGCATATTTATTTATTAAATTTTCAATTATATATATATATATATATATCAATATATATATATATCTACACAACCCATTTCACTTAATTAAGTATACTTTAATTTGGGAATTTTCGTGAAACTTCGCGAGGCCATATCTTGGTCATACGGACTCCGATTTTCGAAAACTCGCACTCTATTTCGCGTATTTTTCCGAGACGAACACAATGGCATAGCCCGTTTCCCTTGATTCCCATTTTAGAATTAAATTCTGCCTCGATTTATGTTATTACAGGTTATTGAAAATACGGGTTGTTACATTCTCCCCTCCTTAAAGGATTTCGTCCCCGAAATCTTCAAGTTAGGAAGAACGTATCCTACCATCCAATCATCCATCTACTCAAAGCATCATCCACGAGCAATCATTGTCCTTACAAGATTCTAAATGCTGGATGGATATATGCAAAAGTGTGTGTATATGTACTTACCTAATGCGAAAATCAGGCGGTTACTGATACAGTAAACCTCCTTAATGCAAACCATGATAGTGCCATGCATCCAATATGTATGCGAAACCCTATTGACACATACAAATTTCTACATGCGTGCACAACCATACACAAAAATGCATCATCCATATGATAACACAGCCATGATACATCCATCAATCTAACTACCACATCCATTTATGCAATATGCAACATGAAGTGACTGAGCCGATCTAGTGCCTAATGTGTGTGTATATGCATCCACGAGCAACCACTAGCAAACAATTGCATCCATATGCATCCATCAACCATAACATGTTTCAAACACATGTCTCAACCATAGGTTTTACCCTATCTAAAGGTCATAGGTATTAGCGAGAGGATATACTAAAGATAAGATAAGTACTAGACAAGCAATAAAGGAGAAGTTAAAAGACATACTCTCAAAAAGAAATGGATACAAAGAACGCATCTTTGCTTCCGTCTCCCAAGTAGCATTGCTTTCGTCATCTCCCCATTGCACTTTAACTAGCTGAACTTCTCTGTTCCTCAACTTCCTAGTTTCTGACCCAAGGATGCGAGTAGGAGCTCGTCGAATCGTCGCATCACGCTCTACCTCTACATCTCTAAGCAAGCTCGGCTCTACCACCTCCGCGGTCTCATGTAAGCACTTCCTCAAATGTGATACATGGAATACATCATGAACACCACTAAGTCTGTCGGGCAACTCCACCCTATATGCCATCCGTCCAATCCTTTCCTTAATAGGAAACGGCCCAACAAATCTCGGTGCTAACTTCCCTACGGACCCAAAGCGAACAACATTTCTCAATGGAGATACTTTGACAAAAACCATGTCCCCAACCTCAAACTCAAGATCCGTCCTTCTCCGATCCGCATAAGATTTCTGTCTATCTTGCGCTGCTTTCATCCTTTTTCGAATTAAATCAATCTTCTCTGAAGTCTCTCTAACCATATCCGGCCCAAGCAAGATCTTATCCGTAGATTCCCACCAACATGTAGGAGATCGACAAGGCCTTCCATAAAGAGCTTCGAAAGGAGCCATACCAATACTGGACTGAAAGCTGTTATTATATGCGAACTCCACCAAAGGAAGATGTTCTTCCCATGTACCTCCAAAATCCAAGATACAAAGCCTCAAAAGATCTTCTAAGATACGGTTCACCCTCTCGGTCTGACCGTCCGTCTGAGGATGATATGCGGTGCTCAAACACAACTGAGTCCCTACCGCCTCTTGCAAACTTCTCCAAAACTCACTAGTGAAAATAGGATCTCGATCACTCACAATGCTGGGTGGTACGCCATGCAATCTAACAATCTCTCTAACATAGACTGAAGCAAGCCATGGAGCGGTCCTCTTACTCTTTACGGGTATAAAATGGGCACTCTTTGTAAGTCTGTCTACCACAACCCAAATTCCCGTATTGCCCTTCCTCGATCTCGGTAACCCGTCGATGAAATCCATCGAGACACTATCCCACTTCCACTGTGGAACTTCCAATGGGTGTAGCAACCCACCGGGTTTCCTTTGCTCCACTTTAACTTGTTGGCACACTAAGCATCTAGCCACATACTCGGCCACATCTTTCTTCATACCGGCCCAAAAGAAAACTCTCTTCATGTCTTGGTACATTTTGTCTCCACCGGGATGAATAGTCATTCTTGAACGATGTGCATCATCCAAAATAGCCTTCTTCAAACCCTCATCTTGCGGTACACAAAGTCTACCGTCTCTATGCAACCATCCCTTATCATCTATGGTGTATCTACCCAAATGGCTGGACGACTCCCCTCTTATAAGCTTCTCTACCAACACAACCAACTGTGGGTCGTCTCGCTGAGCCTCGCCAATCCGTCTCAAAAGAGTAGGTCTAACCTCCAAGGATGCCAACAAACCAGGTACAAAATCAACAGAAGGTCTGAAGTCAAACAAAGAAAGAAACTCCAAGCTTCGTCGTTCCACGAACAATGGACTCAAAGATAGCCTTTTTCTACTTAAGGCGTCTGCCACCACGTTACCCTTACCAGGGGTATACGCTATCTCGAAATCATAGGATGCTAAGAACTCCATCCACCTTTGCTGTCTTAAGTTTAAATCCTTCTGAGAGAATAAGTACTTCAATGATTTATGGTCGGTGAACAACTCGAATCTCTCACCAAGAAGATAATGGCGCCAAGACTTAAGTGCGAAAACAATCGCGGCCAACTCTAGATCATGGGTAGGGTAATTCTTCTCATGCACTCTCAATTGTCTCCCTCCATAGGCTATTACCCTTCCCTCCTGCATCAAGACTGCGCCTAATCCTGTTCCACAAGCATCGGTATAAACAACAAACGGCTTACTCCCATCTGGAAGCACTAAAACTGGAGCGGTGGTCAAAGCTCTCTTTAACCGTCGGAAAGCATCATCACAATCTACATCCCATGAGAAAACCAGATTCTTCTTCGTCAAGCGGGTTAATGGGGCTGATATCTTCGCGAAGTCTTTGATGAACTTCCTATAATATCCTGCCAACCCCAAGAAACTTCTTACCTCGGTAGCATTTCTAGGAACTTTCCAATCCTGGATAGATACTATCTTTGCGGGATCCACAGCTATCCCTTCCTTAGAGACCACATGCCCTAAGAATCGCACTTCTCTTCTCCAAAAATGGCATTTAGAGAATTTAGCTTTAAGACTATGCGCTCGAAGAGTCTCCAACACTTCCTTGAGATGTAAGGCATGCTCTTCTTCATTCTTGGAAAAGACCAAGATGTCATCCACAAAAACTACTACAAACTTATTCAGATACTCTCTGAACACTCTACTCATGAGATCAACAAAGTATGCGGGGGCGTTTGTCAACCCAAATGGCATCACTAGCCACTCATAAAAACCATCCGGAGTCCGGAAAGCAGTCTTCTCTATACTGTCCTCCGCCACTCTTAACTGATGAAACCCTGTAGCTAAGTCCATCTGCGAAAATACTGACGCGCCAACCAACTGATCAAAGAGATCATCTATCCTCGGTAATGGGTGTCTATTCTTCTTCGTGAGCTTATTAAGTTCCCTATAATCCACACAAAGTCTGAGGGACCCATCCGCCTTCGTGGCAAACACTACTGGAGCTCCCCACTCCGATATACTTCGCCTTATGAACCCCTTCTCAAGCAACTCCCCTACTTGCTTATGAAGTTCTCTTCTCTCACGAGGAGCCATGTGGCGTACTGGCAAAGACACTGGTTTGGCATTATCCACCAAATAAATTCGGAAATCTATCTCCCGCTTCGGAGGCAAACCCTTTACTTCTTCAAACACATCCGGATATTCCCGGACTACTCTGACAGAACACAAACTTTCGACCGAAGCATCGAGCGATTCAAGATAACTTAGCAAAACAGATTCCATGGGATTGCAAGAGATCTCGAGAGTGTTACCCAAGCGGGTCATGAGCCTGACAACTCTCCTTTCGCAATCAAGAACGGCACCATTACTGGATAACCAGTCCATGCCCAAGATCAACCCATAGCCCGTGAAGCCCAATACAAAAGCATCACATCTAAACTCAACGCTAAGTATAGAAATCTTCAAACCCAAACATATCATAGACAGATATATGGAGCCCCCAATTGGGTTTGAGACAACCAAGGGATCATCAACTAGACTGGTGTCTAAGTGCAGTGACTCAACTAACGATGATGAGATAAAAGAATGCGATGCGCCAGAGTCAAACAAAGTACGAACTGGATGATCAAACAGAAAAACCAGACTTTCAACG
The DNA here is from genome assembly GCA_030737875.1 of Allium sativum. NCBI lineage: Eukaryota > Viridiplantae > Streptophyta > Magnoliopsida > Asparagales > Amaryllidaceae > Allium > Allium sativum. Next base: position 490,758,609 of record CM060913.1, read on the forward strand.
GAAATAGTTCTACCTCTCTGCTGAATCGGTGGAACTGAGAGAACCTGAACTTGCCCCCCTGACTGAGGTGGTGCTATAAGAGCTTGCACCTGGCCTCCTGAGGTAGACCCCGTCTTCTGCCCCTTCTTTGGGCAGTTTTTCACAAGATGCCCTGCTTCACCACAATGAAAGCAACCGGTCTTCTTCTTTTTGCGACAATCCTTACTGAGGTGTCCTGGTGTTCCACAATTGAAGCACTTCTTCTTCGTCTTCTTTTTGTCACCATTGCCTTTTCCGCCCTTGCCTTGTTGTTGCTGTTGCGGTTTCTTCTGATCCCCCTTTTTCTCTGGTGCCTTAGAATTCTTATCATCCTCATGCATAAGTGCCATGTAGACAAGCTTCTCAAAAGTGGCCCCCATAGGAATGTGAGTCATAGCTATTCCTTGCAATGGTTCGTTCAAGCCTCTAACGAACCTCAAAGCCTTCTTCTCCGGTGTATTCACCAACTCTATGCCAAACCTTGCTAATTGATTGAATTTGTTGACATATTCTTTCACCGTGAGATTCCCTTGCTTCAAATTCAAGAACTTCTCCATAAACAGATTCTCTTCCGCCCTTGAGAGAAACTTAGCCCCAAACCTTTGCTTAAAATCTGCCCAAGAGTCAACAGGGCGTTCTCCATTAGTGACCTCCCACCAGAATGAGGCCTCTCCCTTCATTAACCAAGCCGCCAACTTGACTTTCTTTCCCTCTTCCACTTCAAAGATATCTAGCAACTCTTCCACTTCCTTAAGCCAATCTCTAGCCTCTACGAAAGTCTATGAACCAAGAAAAGGTTTTCCTCCTATAGCCTTGAACTCCTTGCAAACCTTAGCAAAATTATCCACTCTAGGCTGAGGAGGAGGAGCGGTTGTCTCTGGTGTAGTAGCATTGGCCGGACCCGCAGCCGCGGCCCTAGCCTCTTGCAACCTCCTATACCATAGTGGTATAACTAAACCCTCCGGGATGTTAAGATCTTCAGCCATGCTGAAACGAAAGAGGAAAGATTCAAAAAGGAGATTCCGAAAGATAAAGATATGGCTATTGGGGATTATGCTTTTCTTTTTCAAAAACTTTTTCTCTTAGAAGACATGCTTTTAAAAATACTTTCTTCGAAAATACTCTTAGAAAGTAGTTTTTCTCAAAAATTTTATCTGTTCTGGTAACCTTAAGCTCTGATACCACGTGTAACACCCCACTCCCGCTAGGGTCACTCACTAAGGGAATGCCATAACATCGGTGGAGTATTTTAGTGAATATAGAACAGAAAAATTACAACAAGACAGATATAAACAGTACTTGAAATTTTAAAACATCTTCTCATAACAGCGGAAGGAAAACATGTCTGGTTACATCATAAAACCAAAATAAAGTCAAGTACAATATCCATCAAAATAAAGAAGTACATAATCCCACTCTCACACAATAGCCAAAACAAAAGAAAAGATAACTGGATAACTGGAGCTTTACATCTATCCAAGCTCCTAAAGACTGGGACAACAATCCGATCAAGCTCCACTACTGCTAGGATCCACCGTAGGACCTGAGGGTTGGGAAAAAGGTAAAAACAACGGGGTCAGACATAAGTCTGAGTGAGTCCTATAACTTTAACAATACAATCGTTAAAGTAACCAGAGAAGACATAACTTGATATACGGTAACATATAGGGATGAACGGCTATACTAAGCAGTTAACTAAACCAAGATAAAAGATAAAGACGCATCTACCCTTCCTAAGGTAAATTACTAAACTGCACCACACCAGTCGTTCCTAACTTAAAGGTTGATCCCACCCAAGGACTTTTAAAATTAACCTAATAGTACTTGCGTACCCCTAGGTGACCAAGTAGGCGCCACGGGGCCCTACAATCCACCAGATGTACACACTACTCCCCATTCGATCGGCTCCCTAACGTAGATACCCGTGCTGGCCCCACCGTGGGGTGTACCATTCCCCAACGTGGCAACCTGATAAAACTAACAGTGCACAGCTTATATCTACACGATGCAACAACGGCTTACCTACCAGCCCGGGCCCACTCACGCATATGAAGCCCGTTGGACTTGCGTTGCCACCGCTAACCCGTTTGCCTCTTACAGTCAAGCCCAGTATGCGTGTCCCGTCCTCGACATGGGTCGAGCCCACAAAGATACGTATGGGTTACTGGTTGAAATGGGCCTCCACAAGCTACCCACCTAAGCTTGTCCCTTTTTCTAGTATATCCCACTTAACCCTTTAATCATGTTTTAATTACATGTTCTATTTTGGTTAAGTATTCTAATCGTATTTTCTATTGCCACCCAAGGCAACCACTAGATTTTCTCATGCCACCCGAGGCACCCACTTAACCCCTCATGTCCCTCTACATGCTAATGTGGTTAAGTGTTTCTTAATTAATTAATTAAGAACGTAACCTTTGTAAAGACCTCTCACATTAGACTGTCTTTTATGACCGCTGGTTAAGCCGGTTGGGTCCGGGCAGCCTTATGTCATAACAGAGTCTAACCTCGTGTCTTTACATTAATTACGTATTTAGTTTGTGCCTAAGACCTCTCACATTGGGCTAACATTTGTAGCAACTGGTTAAGCCGGTTGGGTCCGGGCAGTTTTACGCTACAACTGAGTCCAACCTCGTGTCTTAGTCAATTAATTACACCTAATTAATCACCCTCATAATTTTATATTAATTATCCCTAATTAATCAAGTTTTCTTAACATGGGTAGACCTAACTTAATAGGTAAATTCCCATGGGGTAGACCTAACTCAATAGGTAAATTCCCAACACATAGTATGGGTACACCTAACCAAATAGGCAAATTCCCATACTATGTTTATTTATTTTGTGTTATGCATAATTATATTAATTTCACACAATCTTATTAACTTATGCATTTAATTACCCCATCGTTCCCACGTAATTTCGTTCATGATATAACACATATAAAAGGTGTCAACTTGCATATGAATGAACATGTTTCAAAGGTGCCATCTTGCATATTAACAAACACATAACTTGCATATGAACTTGCATAACATGTCACATAACTTGCATATAATATGTCACATAACTTACATATTCATTTTGCATAACAAACTTGCATATTAGCTTATAGACTTGCATAATGTGTCATCATGAACTTGCATATTAATAAACATGTAACTTGCATATTTACATACATGTAACTCGCATATTAACAAACATGTAACTTGCATATAAAGAAACATGTAACTTGCATATTTACATACATGTAACTTGCATATTAACAAACATGTAACTTGCATATTAACAAACATGTAACTTGCATATTTACATACATGTAACTTGCATATTAACAAACATGTAACTTGCATATTAACAAACATGTAACTTGCATAGCATATTACCATGAACTTGCATAACATGCATATGATTACATAGCCCACAACTTGCATATTTAGCATCATGCAAACATAACATACATCATATTAAACTTGCATAAGCTTACATACTCAACATGCATAAACATAAGATTAATGCTAACATCATATCATATGATTCAAAGCTCATTAACCCACATACAAAACCATAAATCTCATCACATCTCATCTAATTAGTTTACCAAAAGATCATCAAAGTGATAGAAACTCACAACTAGCAACTTTGAACACCAAATGAAGAAGATTAAGATGCTAAGAAGGGATTAGAAGTTGATTAGAGAGTGATTAGTATGCAACCCTCTTCATAAAATTAGTGGAGGCCATGAGAGCTAGCATTTTGCCATAGTTTAGTCACTAGGTTTAATTATGAATGAATTAGGGTAGGTTAGGGTCTTATTTATAGATTAGGCAAGTGTTTTAGGCCATAGGATTAACCCTAGATTCAATCCAAGCCATCAAAGCATGTCTTGGGGAAGAAGTCAAGTGTAGGAACCATCTAGGGCCTTTAGATTAAAGATGGACCATGAGAACCATTCAAATGCAAAATCTGCACTTGAGCGAATCGGCCCACGGGTTGACAGCCAAACACCCTGGATTAACCCCTAGTCGACCCAGCGGGCTCGGGTCGACTTCAAAAATCGGCCGGTTCGGTTATTCCCCTCTCCCAATTCGCTGTTTTGAGCATTTTTGCATATTTATTTATTAAATTTTCAATTATATATATATATATATATATATATCAATATATATATATATATATCTACACAACCCATTTCACTTAATTAAGTATACTTTAATTTGGGAATTTTCGTGAAACTTCGCGAGGCCATATCTTGGTCATACGGACTCCGATTTTCGAAAACTCGGACTCTATTTCGCGTATTTTTCCGAGACGAACACAATGGCATAGCCCGTTTCCCTTGATTCCCATTTTAGAATTAAATTCTGCCTCGATTTATGTTATTACAGGTTATTGAAAATACGGGTTGTTACATGTATCCTCAGTTGAAGTTCAAAACTCTATATTACGAACTACCGCGCGATTTCGAGCTCGTTTTATAATTATATTATAAATTAACGTTCGAACTACGTTTTTAATAAATAAATTCCTATATGAAATTCAATTAAAATTCTTAAAACAAATTTAAATATTCAGAATTTAACGGCCGAAAATCCGGGTCGTTACATTCCTTCCCCCTTAAAATAATTTCGTCCTCGAAATTGCTAAGTAGGGAAAATGCTACGTATCCTATTAACTAGGTTTAAAATTCCTTTTTGTTCACTTCTTAATTTCAGCTTAACTGAACCAATTTATTTCAATTAAAAATATTTATTCATTCTTACTAACGAACATTTTCAAGAATTCTGAAATTTCTCTAACACTTTAAATTCTAAAAAATTTCGGCAGCATCTCCACTGCACGGCTCAATCGGTGCAATCATAACTCGCCTTTCTAGGCCTTATCCAAAAGAAAATCAAAAAGCCAAGTGGCTTGCCTCATAGGCTCATAAAACCATCAAACCCAAGTAATATTGTAAACATGTACCTTTTTGTCGGGCATAATCTATCTCATGCATTTGTTTCCATTCAATATTTGCTCAGCATATCCATTCCAACTGATTTCCAATCAGTCCAACTTCCAGTCCTTAATTCTCTAATCGACTCCTGATTAGTCCATTCCAATTTCATCAAGTCAAATCTGATCTCTACTTCAGGAATCAATCCACTTATTCCATTTGAGTTTCAATTTCCATTTAACTTGAATTTCGATCCATTTGATTGTAATAACAATCCATACATCCATACATTATAATTCAGAAATTATTTCTTCTATATCAAAATAGTTTTTGGGCAAAATTACTTCATTTACCCATTTTAAAACAATACTGTATCGAATTGCTTTGTTCGAGAGTTTAGAAACACCTATCGATACAGTTGTACACCCTGTATCGACCAGAATTCATAAACCACTCAGCAAATCAGCCAACACAATATAAAACAATTTTATATCAAATCTACAAATACGCTCCCTCATATATATACACTCAAACACAACCTAGGGTGTTACTAACCCCATCTCTATTGAGTTACACCACAGAGCCAAGGTAATCACTTAACCTTCAGCTCTGATACCAAATGAAACGACCCGCAAATCCGTACCCTTTGAGTCGACTAATAATACCACACGTCCAACTCAAATTGCACAGAAATACGTATCATTTTTAGAAAGAAGTTAGAGGGTGAGAAATAGAAAGAAAGAACTAATAGAATAGAAGAAGAAGAAGAAGACAACAACATCAGAGTAACACGAATCTCACAGCGGAACGAATAAAATATATTAGATAACATAACTTTGAAGCACAAATCAGTATTTGTATATACATACCATTATCAGAGCACAACGATTTTTCCTGGAACAGTTATAACCACCTGTTTCCAGATACAACATAGTACACAGCGGAAAATATGATAGTCTATAGCTAAGTGGTGAAGCCTCCTGTTCCAAGCTCTCCAAGTATATCTGAAAAATCCTGACTACTTGACTGCCCGTACAAATTTGGGCACCCAAGAGTTTAGGGGAAACAAAACAAAATAAACTCTGGGTCAGTCATGGGACTGGTGTGAGTAAACTCCAATCATTTGTTTAACTTTCAAAATCCTTTCGAAAGAAAAGATAATCGTAAGACCGATCCACACATAAACACGGATGGGTTTTACCTTACGATAACCCAAAACACTTTGGAAATCATATATTATCTGATATTATAATAATGTCTAATCACAAGTAATTAAAATCTAGTAGAACGCTTGCATCTCACGCTCTACATATATAATATACAATCAAACTCGCAGGCGCTTATTGGAGATTGGATTCCAACTTGACAAGGTATGGGACCACCTTCCGAACGTGTATCTCTAGAGGCAAATACACTGGGTTCAACAAGAACATCTTGCAACCCGGCCCACACATGACCGACCACTCATTTCGCTTGAGTGTATCGAATGTATACCACCAACGGTTGGGATCAGCAACCGCCTCCCGATAAGGGACAGCATCGATAGATTTAAGAACAAAAGGAACTTCTCTAGATAGGTGATCATACATCCTAATGGTTGCGACCCACATAGCCATGCTGCCTGCCCGATTTTTGTCCAATTCCGGGTTGATGAGGCTTGAGGTTTGAATTATCTTCCAGAACATCTGGCCATCATTCACTTTGAATGCCACATCGTCAGATCCATCGGAAATCACTAATTGATTCCCACAAAAATACTCAGATTGTTAGGCTAAAGAAGTTTCCCTTCTATGCCACCAACTTCGTACGTTTGAAGGAACCAACGTACGTAACCCCCTTTGGAAATACTCTGTCAGACACTCGTCCATACAAGTTGTCCTGGGTCCGGACAAACCGAAGGCACTATTCAGTACATCCATCTTAGGCACTGTTATCTAAGACTTATACAATAGCCCTTGCACTTCACTCCGTCTTCAAGATATTCAGCATACTTGATTCGCAACGCTTATGCCAATACGGAGTGGTTCTCTGGATAATGATCCAACCGGTCTCTCCATATTAACAACGTTAAAATGGTCAAAACTTTGATAGTCGGTGATTTAACTATCAAATGAAAACATGTTGGTGTGCAAACAATGATACTATTTCCAAAAGGAAATTCTATCGACCAAACATCATTCAACACTGGGCCCTTTTTATATTAGTTCTTTATTACATTATCATTTCCCATTCCATTTCCCATCTTTCGTGTTCTTTCAAAACACTATTTTCCCTCTCGATCATTTGAAAACATTTCCAATAATATAATTCCTTTCTTGAGAAAATATCTTTTTCTCCAGTTAGAAACATTTCTAAATCCCTTGAATTAACTGATGTTATAAACATCGTTATTATATCTCAAATCATAAATCATTTGTTAACTAACGATATCACTAACCAACCCTTGCTATCGAGCCTTAACCATTTCTCCATCAATAATGCAGTCAGTCAAGTTGGGGTATAATTACCTCTCAGACCTTAACTGAACGACATTCTTAACTTTGAAATAGTCAGAACTCACAACTTTAAACCAAACATTTGCTTATCACAACAGCGTTAAAACCGCTGTCTAGCATTATAGAGCACTTATCATAACCATAGCATTAAAATTGCTATTTAAACAGTTATTATAACGGCAGCGTTAAAATTGCTATTTAGATTTACCAAGATATTTATTATAACAGCAGCGTCTAAAATTGCTGTATAGACTTTACAACCTCTGTTATAACAACAGCGCTAAAATCACTGTTTAGTTTTATAGAAGCATTCCTTACAAAGACAGCGTTAAAATCGCTGTTTAAAATTATAAAAGCCTTTCTTATGATAACAGCATTATGATTGCTGTTTTGAATAAAATACCGTGTGCGACGCACACGCTTCCGTTGTTCATTTATAAACTCTGTTCAAGTTCTCCTTTAAACATATTTAAAAACTATACATTCTTCTAACCACTTAATTCGATTTCTATAAATCCCTTTTTATATACATTTTATTTGCAAAATAGTTCCTTGTTTAAACTATTATTCTTTTACTTTAAGCATTTGAAAATCTTTCTTTAAACTTCCCTCTGTAATTTGCTAAATTCGGATCCATTTCCAAATATTGGTTTCAAAACCGATACTCACTTTCAAATATACATTCATATTTGAACTCACCTTTTAATTTATCCAATGGTTAATGATCCACTTAATTTATATCTTTATTTATAACATTTTTCTTGGTTTACCCAATGGAATAGGTTTCCATTTGCAACTCAATGAAAAAGAAATTATTTCTAATTTGGAAATAAACTCTGCTTTTAAATTCTAATTTCCTTTTTCACATTCGATGATATTTTACGGTATCTAAAATACCAGGTTCCTAAGGCCAGGGTAAATCAAACACACAAATTCAACCATGGATAATGTAGCATAACATATATCACCATCAAATAAAACAGTAAATAAAATGTTGAGGGATCCAGTTGGATCCCTCCAACCTGTTTCCCTGCATCCACAGATGTTAGTAACATCAAAAATATCGCATTAAAAAAAAATCAATCAACGATGTGGTTATATCAACCAATTTATCAACTATTCAACCAAGCAACCATTTCACATTATAAAATAATTTTAAACGAGTGAGTTTACTCACCTCGTTCGAAGTTGACGGTTCTGTTTCCGGTTTTATTTAAAATCAAACAGACGTTTGATTTTTCCTTGAAATTTTAGTAGCTCAGTCCTCGGCGAAATCAGTTCCACAACAAAGACCTCAATGTTACGATTTTAATGAATCCGATCAAGTTCAATTCTGTTTACGAAGGAAATGGTTATAGCTATTCCAATACTAGACTTAATTTAAAAATATATTGGATTTACTAATTACGTTCTTACCTTCTAATTACCGTTTAACTCCTAATACACTTGATTAGGCCGCCAGATCGACAATTAACAAATGGTGTAACCATCCTTCCTTCCAATGAATCATCAAACATGCCCCCAAACCAAAAACATCTGAAACTTTTTCGACCCAGTAGTATTCACTCCTCAACATCATCTTCCCCTTAATCACGTTTCCTTTGCCATTCACGAGATCACACCTTTCGTTTCATGATCCTTCTCTCTTTAGTGCGGTCTGTTTTCTTTAGTGTCATCTGACTTGGACGTCACACATGCAGGCAAGATGATATATATATAAAAGGGTCTTGTATTAACCTTACTTAAGCGTTCACCTTCTTAGTACAAATCTGCGCACCCCTTACTGCCGATGACAGCCTCCACCATAACCGTGTCTTTCCGAAAATTCACCTTGTTTAAAACGAACTACTGAAGCTCCTTACAATCATGTCATGATTCCCCCACCGGCCTTGACAAGAGCACGGACCTCAACAGAAAATACAGTTGCTTCGATAAACACCCCCACCATACAACGCTTCTTCATTTCATTACCACTTGCCCCCCACTACAGGCGTCATCATCTCCACCGAACACACACAAAAACAGCACCTATTTTCCTCCATTAAAACTACACCGAACACACAAAGACATCACCAACTTCCTCCCCTCAAACTCGACGTTGATGGTAAAATAGAAAAAAAAAAAAAAACTTGAGCTATCCGAGTTCGAACACAGGGGAAAGATACCCATATGAAGCTCTCGAAATTTACAATGGAAACAAGTGAAACAAGTTTTCAATTTTGTTTGGGGAATTTCTCGGTATTTTTCATTGCCGAAAAGAAATAGAGTGGAGCTGCTTTTATTTATAGAATTAGGTACCGTGGTTGCCACGGATAAGGGTACACATAGGTCTGCTGTTCCTGGGTAGGTTTGCATTTTTCATATTTTACTTTGTCGGCAAGTTGTTGAGAGTAGGGGGACATGGTAGGATAGGTAGGTTGGCTATTGCAGATAGGTTAGGAATGAATTATATAAGAGAAAATATATTATTTTATATTTTAGCAAAACTTCACGATGAACCATCGAGTAAAACTAGCCACAGTTGACTTCTGTTTACTGATGAAAAAGCTAATCTTGGTGTAAAAAGGTATTCTGAACCCAATGGGACAAGTTTCGTCGCGTTCTGACATCGTATGAAAAAATTTCCCTTATAAAACCGGAAATCAACACACGTTTAAATTTTTCATGATCCCCAGATAATTCAAAACAACTTGAAACTGCGAACACCGACAATAACTTTTCGATACGAACCCAACGGCACTAGTTTCGTCGCATTCTGAGACTGTTGCCCCGGTAGGCTGTTTTTGGCGCGTACCGCACTGCCCTTCTGAACACCAAATTTGCCTATCTCTAAAAATAACAAACTATATACCTACCCTGACTATATCTGACGCTATGAACTCACTGGAACTAGTTTCGTGGCCTGATTTGATCGTCTGTTCAAGTTACACTCTAATATCCCTTTATTCAGTTGAATTAATTTAATTGCACTGAACGAGCGTTTACGGCTACCGTGGTTACATACGACATCGGTTTTCCACGCAATTCAGCACCGTACAATAATTTAACGATACGGTCCCAATGAAACTGATTTCGTCGAAATCTGAGTCCGTTTGCAAAACGGCTATTTTAACGCGTATAATTTAAATAACGATTTTCCCCAGCGACTATTTCAAATTTTGATTTGGCCATAACTAACAAATTATAACACGAAATCTGGATTTTTCTCTTTCATATGAAAATTATAATCAATACGGTTCCAACGTGTCTTGTTTCACAGAAATCCGACTTATATCGGATCCTGTATCCTCAGTTGAAGTTCAAAACTCTATATTACGAACTACCGCGCGATTTCGAGCTCGTTTTATAATTATATTATAAATTAACGTTCGAACTACGTTTTTAATAAATAAATTCCTATATGAAATTCAATTAAAATTCTTAAAACAAATTTAAATATTCAGAATTTAACGGCCGAAAATCCGGGTCGTTACAGAAATGGATGTATTAGCATATGGATGTTGCATTTGGACGAATGATTGTGCACACATATAGAACTTACATGTTATAATAGGATTATTAACATACATATTGGATACATGGCACTAACATACATTGCATTAAGGAGGTCAACTAAATCAGTAGACCGCCTGATTTTCGCATTAGCATTGGGACATATACACACACCTTTGCATATGTTCATATAAGCATTAGAAAATTTTAAGGACAATGGATGCCTGTGATTGGTGGATGAGTAGATGGATGATGGATAGTAGGATACATTCTTCTTAACTTGGAGTTTTCGGGGACGAAATCCATTGAGTATAGGAGAAGGCACCCCGTATTTTTAACTACAATAAAGAGGATAAATTAAAGAATAATTAATTTAATATTAATAATTAAAGGAAACGGATTACGTCATTGCATCCATCTCGAAATTCTGGTCAAGATAGACATCAGGATTGCGTAAAACGGATAACGTATGAAGAAGTTATGAACAGTAGAAGTTTAACGATCAAAATAGGGATAACTGGCGCACTTAACAAGTGCGCCGAGGCAATTTTATACTGGCGCACCTGCCAAGTGCGCCCATAATGGTTTCTGGGTATCCAGGCCTTTTTCAAGTGGGTGGCGACCCATAACCTGATTCATCCTAAGGCTGAGGTGGCATTCGAATTATGGAAGCTGGCAGCTATAAATATACCTCAATTCTCGTGTTTTCTCATACTAAAAACAATGGAGGCCAGATGCCGTCAGTGCTTGAACTAAATCTAACCGTTTATTCTTCTACAAATCAAGCGCCTCAAGTATATGTCTGAGATTCAAATTTCAGTTTTCTCCTTCTATTCTCACAGATCTGATCCTTATGAGTATAGTTACTTTTAGGTTTAAATGATTAAAAGTAAACATGTTATGACTATGATTTTGATATACACATGTGATTAAATCATCTTGGATTTATCATATTTTGTGAATCTAAAATATTCTATGACTTGGATCTCAATATTTATCATATTGGATCTATTATAAATTTTGAATCTAATTTACTTGTGATGTCATATTTGGGATCTTAACTTGTAATATGGTAGATCTACTTCTATAGGTATAATTCACTTGTGATGCCATATTTGGGATCTTAACTTGTACTATGCTAGATCTATTTCTATAGATCTAATTCATTTGTGATGTCATATTTGGGATCTTAACTTGTACTATGCTAGATCTTCTTCTATAGAACTAATTCACTTGTGACGTCATATTGGGGGTCTTAACTTGTACTACGTTAGATCTTTTTTCTTTAGATCTAATCCTTTTGTGGTTTGTTTGAAACACCCCACGTCTGTTAATGTCACTCACTAAGAGAATGCATTAAGTTTTGTGAAGCGCTATAGGTAAACAGACACAAAATAATTACAAGACAGATATAAATAAGGCAGCAGTGGAAAATTTAAACTTTTATTTCAAACATAAGTCATAATACCATGGTCCACAATTTCATAAGTCAAAAAAACCATTACAATAAAAATACTTCTGTCTTGCACCATCAGAGTACATAAGTAAATAAAAAACATCATTCCCCTAATAAAAAGTGTTAAGCCTTAGTAGAGACGACAACTTGAGCCTTACTTCAGAAGTAGCTCAAAGCAAGATGATATCTGATCCCTGATTAAGTCTGAGTGTTTCATTCCTGAGAACCTGGGGGGGGGGGGACGGAAGAAAGAAGGAAAACAACAGGGTCAGACATAAAGTCTGGTGAGTCTAGTTACTTTTAACCAGTAGATAATTAAAAGCAACATGATAGGCATATAAAGTGGATAAGAGAGAGATCACTACATAAATGGCAGGTGTGACAAGTTAAGCAAGTTAAGGTGTATGCGCCTCACTAATGATTACTCTGCATTATCACTAGTATAACTGAAATGAGATGATCCCTTCCACTATAAGCTGGTAGGCTTAAGTCATATGCCCAAGTATACCCTAACCACTTCCCTAATTGATCCGCTTCCTACCTTGTAGATATCCTATGCTGGCCCCACAGTAGGAGGTATCACTTCCTAAAGTGGCAACCCGTGGTGTGCACAACCATATCTACTGGTGTCACGGTCGTCTTAGCCCACTGTGCCCGGCCCATGTACGCACATGTCCCCGGTCGGTTTGCGCCGCCCACACCATCCGCCTCGTTTGGATCTCTTACAATCAATCAGTAAGCGTGCCCCTTTCTGCGCTTAGTACAGAGGTCTTTACTTGATACCAACCCCGGGTTATTGATTGAAATGGGTCCCACACAATACGATACAAGCTCCCCCTTGTCTTGTATCCCCCACTAGGTTTTCCACTGACAATGTATACCCTTAGGGGTCCTTAATTACATAGCCCTATACTAGTTGTGCTTAACCTAAAGGGTGTCTTTAATTACATAACTTCATTACATTATATATCGGTTATGTATACCACTTGGTGCCTTTAATTACATAACCTTATTACATTATCTACTGGTTATGTATACCACTAGGTATGTTTAATTACATAACCGTATTGGGTTCAATTCGTGGGCCTATATATACATATTACCCACAACATGTAATTTACTTGACCCACCACTGCGCATCCAATTTTAATTAACCCTAACTTAAGTCCATTGTCATATTATAGGTTAAGTAGTCTATTTCATTACCATGTCCAATTATGGTTATAATGGGCTAACCTCCCACGTTAGGCCTACAACATGTGGATGCTAGATATGCCGGTCGGTTCCAGACAGTCTTATTCCACAGTTGGGCCTAACCTCGTGTCTTATCCCGATTCGTATTTGCGTACTTAGACCTCCTACATTAGGTTAACATTAGTGGCTGCTGGATATGCCGATCGGTTCCAGGCAGACTTCCCCTACTAATGTAACCTAACCTCGTGTTATAAGTACAATTTACAATTTCTAATTGTAAATTATTAAACATTCCAAATTAATCCAAGTCTACCTATGTCATTATAGGTAACTATCTCTATGTTTTCCCCATTTGAATTACATGTCCCATTTCCTATTAAACGTTACAAAAATCATGCCAATTATAATCCCTTTTCCCCCGATTTCTCTCTAACGTGTTCGTACGTATTTTGGTGGCATCTAGGCTATAAAGTGGCCTAGCTATAATAATAGAAAGGGAATATGACAAGGGTGATAGTTTCAACATGTCTTGGCATAAACATGAACGTAAACTGGCATAATAACAAAGTGAATGGAAATGTGATTAACATCATAATAAAGTGGACATCAAACTAGTAACTTGTGGCAATCATTATGCTGTTTAATGAGACCAAGATTTAACATTAGGTGTCCAATTAGCAATATCTAGCATAGTTAGGGTGACATAGCAATATGTTCAGATCAAAAGGTAGATTCACATGTCAAGTTTACAACATATATCAATGTATCACAATATGACAGGTGAAAAGTGATTAACATAAAGGTCTAGATCCAAGTAATGTCACAATTATCCAAATTAATAGATGTACTTCAATCATAACACAGTTATAAGTCAAGATCCATATAAACATCATAATCGAATCACCATAATTATATTAGATCTAGGAAATTAGATCTGTCATGACATAGGATAGAATTTCATATTAACAGAGAATCATAATTTACAACATATCCAATTCATTGTCTATCAAAGCGTACTTTTATTTATCTAAACCTAAATGTAATCTAGAAACTCACAGCGTTAGGTTTAGAGAATTTAGGAAGAACGGGTCTAAAATTTCTAAATTGGATTTGTAGAGTATGTTGTTGTAGAAACGGTTCAGTTCGCACTCCAGTAGCATATGGACTCGTAATGAAGAGAACATGAGAAATATGACACATATATTGCTGCCAGACCCCCTGAAACCAAGTGCCACCTCAGCCCTAGGGGTATCGACAACCCTATGGGTCGGTCGACCCCTAGGTCAACACCCCTCTAGGGGGTCGACCCCCAAGAGCGGGAATTTTGCCGCTCAGAGGAATTTTATCAATTTGAATCCTATGGATAGGATTATGACTCATCTCTGACTCAACTCTGACTCATGCGTATATGTAAAATATTTTTGTGTGTATACAAACTTAAAACTCTCATAACTTCTTTATAAGGTGTTTGTTTTATGCAAACCAAACATCTATATTGACCAGAATTTCGAGACAAACGCAATGGTGCAGTCTATTTCCTCTAATTCTTCCCATTAAATTAATTATTATTTAATTTATTCTCTTTAATGTCGTTAAAAATTCGGGGTGTTACATTCTCCCATACTCAAAGGATTTCTTCCCCGAAATCTCTAAGTTGAGAAGAGTGCATATCCTACCATCCATCATCGATCTACTCATTCACCAATCACTAGCATCCACTGTGCTTAAAGATTTCTAATACTTATATGAATATACGCAAAGGTGTGTGTATATGTCCCAACACTAATGGAAAGATGATTCAATTGACCTACTTAATGCAATGTATGTTAGTGCCAGGAGTCCTATATGTATGCAAATAAACCTGTTGTATCATATAAGTTCTATATGTGTGCACACCCATTCGTCCAAACGCGACATCAATATGCCAGTTCATCCATAAAAGAAAAGAAAATGCACACACATCCATATGCAATATGAAAGTGATTGAGCCGATCTTAGTGCCTAATATGCGTGTATATGCGTCCACAGGCAACCACTAGCAAACACTTGCATCCACTTGCATCCATCAAACATAACATGTTTCAAACACATGTTTAAATCCATAGGATTCCTATCTAAAGGTCGGAAATACTATGGATAAGATATACTCTATTGACAGAAACAAGTACTGATAGAACTTAGGAAAGTTGTTAAGAACATACCCTCAAAAAGAAAAGGGTATGAAGCACGAGTCTTGTCTTTGGTCTCCCAAGTCGCATCATCTGGATTATCTCCCCATTAAACCTTTAGCAACTTGATTTCCTTATTGCGCAGCTTCTTAACCTCTGACCCAAGAATATGGGTAGGGACTCGTCTGACTGTCGCCTCCCGTTCCACTTTGAATTCTTCCAACATGCTCGGCCCAACAACTTCTGCGGTGTTATGCAGGCACTTTCGAAGAAGAGAAACATGGAAAACGTCATGAACACCGGATAAATTTTCTGGGAGCTTTAATCTGTTGGCCATTTGGACAATCCTATTGGTTATGGGAAATGGTCACACAAACCTAGGTACCAATTTCCCTACTGATCCGAAGCGAACCGCATTCTTCAGAGGTGATACTTTAATAAAAACTAAATCTCCTACTTCGAATTCTATGTCAGTCCATCTCTTGTCTGCATAGGACTTCTGCCTATCTTAAGCTATCTTCATCCGCCATCGAATAAGGTCAATCATTTCGGATGTTTCCCTAACCATATCTGGTCCAAGCAATAATCTTTCTGTAGATTCCCACCAACAAGTTGGCGATCTACAGGGTTGTCCATACAATGCTTCGAAGGGTGCCATACCAATGCTAGCCTGATAGCTGTTATTATAGGCAAACTCTACTAAAGGAAGATGCTCTTCCCAAGTCCCTTCGAAGTCAAGGATACACAGCCTTAAAAGATCTTCTAGAATTCGTTCACCCTCTCCATCTGCCCATCGGTCTGAGGATGATTAGTGGTGCTCAAACACAACTGTGTACCTAATGCTTCTTGCAAGCTCCTCCAAAATTCGCTGGTAAAGATGGGGTCACGATCGCTCATGATGCTGGAAGGAACTCCATGGAGATGAACTATTTCACGAACATAAACTACTGCCAACCATGATGTCGTCCTTTTACTTTTAACTGGAATAAAGTGAGCGCTCTTAGTGAGTCTGTCCACTATCACCCAAATACTAGTATTACCTTTCTTCGATCTAGGCAAACCATCTATGAAATCCATAGAGACGCTCTCTCATTTCCACTGCAGAACCTCCAACGGATGAAGTAATCCACCGGGCTTCTTTTGCTCAGCTTTGACTTGCTGGCAAACTAAACATTGAGAAACAAATTCGACCATGCTCTTCTTCATCCCAGCCCAAAAGAAAACCCTCCTCATGTCTCTATACTTTTTGTCACCGCCTGGATGTATTTTCATCTTAGAATGGTGGGCTTCTTCTAGGACTGCCTTTATCAAGATTCTAGTTTGAGGAACACAAAGCCTTCCATCTCGTCGCAACCAGCCCTTCATCTATGGCATATATACTAAGGTGACTAGAAGTCTCCCCTCTTCTTAGCTTATCCATGAAGTCTAGAATCTTTGTGTCACTTTGTTGCGAAGAGCCTATCTGATCCATAATAGTCAGTCGTATCCCCAAGGTTGCAAACAAATCAGGTAAAACCTCGATGGAGGGTCTAAAATCAATAGCTGATATGAACTCGAAGTTCTTTCTTTCCACAAACAGAGGGCTCAGAGCCGCCCTCTGCCTACTTAGTGCGTCTACCACCACATTACCCTTGCCGGGGGTATAAGAAATCTCAAAATCATATGAAGCTAAGAACTCCATCCACCGTTGTTGCCTTAAGTAGAGATCCTTCTATGAGAATAGATACTTGAGAGATTTTTGATCAGTGTATAACTCGAACTTTTCTCCAAGTAAATAATGACGCCACGTCTTTAACGCGAATACTATGGCAGATAGCTCCAAATCATGGGTGGGGTTGTTCTTATCATGAACTCTCAACTGTCTACCCCGATAACATAATACTTTCCCTTCTTGCATCAGAACCACACCAAGCCCTGTACCGCACACATAAGTGTAAACAGTAAAAGTTTTACTCCCATTAGGCAAGGTCAAGACTGGGGCTGTTGTCAAAGCCCTTTTTAATCATTGGAAAGCAATGTCACAGTCTATATCCCATGAAAATGTCAAATTCTTCTTTGTCGGCCCGGTGAGAGGGGCTGATATCTTTGCGAAGTCCTTAATGAACATTCTATAATAACATGCCAACCCAAGAAAGCTTCTTACCTCGGTTGCATTTTTAGGAATCTTCCAATCTTGTACTACAATCACTTTGGCGGGATCTACAGCTATCCCTTCTTTGGAGACTACATGCCCCAAGAATCTCACCTCCTTTCTCCAGAAATGGAATTTGGAGAACTTTGCTTTTAGCTGATGGTTACAGAGAGTTTTCCAAACTTCTCCCAACTGCTGAGCATGCTCTTCTTCACTATGGAGAAGATCAAAATATCATCAATGAAGACTACGACGAATTTGTTTAGGAACTCCCGAAGCACCCTACTCATCAAATCAACAAAATAGTTGGGTGCATTTGTCAACCCAAAAGGCATAACTAGCTGTTCAAAGAAACCGTCTGGTGTTCTGAAAACACTCTTATCTATGCTGTCCTCAGGCACCCTCAATTGATGGAACCCTGATGCCAAGTCCAACTGAGAAACTACCGAGGCACCAACAAGATGATCAAATAAATCATTAATCCTCGGAAGCGGGTGCCTATTCTTCTTGGTGAGCTTATCTGACTCCCTATAGTCAACTGACAAATGAAGCGAACCATCCACTATAGTTGCGAATACTACTAGAGCACCCCACTTTGATATGATTCATCTGATAAACCCTTTTTCAAATAGATACCCTACTTGCTTACTCAGCTCCCTCCTTTCTCTTGGAGCCATGTGGTGTACTGGTAATGCAACTGGCTTTGTATTCTCCACCAGATATATGCGGAAGTCAATTTCATGCCTTGGAGGTAAACCTCGTACCTCATCAAAAACATCTGAATAATCTCGAACCACTGGAACAGATTGCAAATCATCAATGTATGCATCTAGAGACTCTAGGAAGCTAAGCATAACAGACTCATGGAGGTCATAAGAAACTTCAAGGGTCTTCCCATGACAAGTCGGGAGTCTTACAACTCTCCTCTCACAACATAGAATGGCCCCATACATGGTAAACCAATCCATTCATAAAATCAACCCATAGCCCATAAACCCGAACACATACGCGTCGCATTCAAACTCGACGCCTAACACAGATATTTTCAAACCCCCAACAAATCATCGATAAATGAGCCGAACCACCAATGGGGTTTGAAACAACTACGGGACCTACTACCATACTATAATTAAATGCTGAGATTCATCCAAGAACTAGATATAAATGTGTGTGAAGCACCAGAATCAAAAAGTGTTCTAACTGGATAGTTTGAAAGAGAAACTAAACTTTCTACGGAAATTTTTCTACCTCTTTCAGGAGCACTGATCGCGAGAGCAAGCACCTGCCCTCCAGAAGTCCCTGCTCTTTGCCTTTGTCCCTGCGATCCATGTTTCTTCGGGCACTCTTTAGAGAAGTGTCCGACCTCTCCACAATTAAAGAAACTGGCCTTCCTTCTCTTACAATCTTTGATCAGGTGGCCCTCCTTTCCACAATTGTGACATTTTCTCTTATCCTTGCCTTTATCGTCTTTCCCTCCTTTCTTCTGCTGTTGCTACCCTTTCTTGGGCCACACCTTCTTATTCTACGATGTCCCTTCAACTTTTGTTTCCCTCTTTTCTCCCTTGTCCTCCTCATGCATTAGGGCCATATCAACAAGCTTTTCAAAGGTGGCCCCCATTGGAAGATGGGACATAGCTAAACCATGCAGAGGCTCATTTAGCTCCTTAGCAAACCATAAAGACCTTTTGTGTGGTATATCTACCAACTCTATCCCGAACCTCGCCAGTAGGTTGAACTTGTAAATTACTAAACATTCCCATTAATCCAAGTCTACCTATGACATTATAGGTAACTATTTCTATGTTTTCCCCATTTGAATTACATGTCCCATTTCCTATTAAACATTTCATAAATCATGCCAATTATAATCCTTTTCCCCCGTTATCTCTCTAACATATTCGTACGTATTTTGGTGGCATCTAGGCTTTAAAGTAGCCTTGCTATAATAATAGAAAGGGAATATGACAAGGGTGATAATTTAAACATGTCTTGGCATAAACATGAACATAAACTGGCATAATAACAAAGTGAATGGACATGTGATTAACAGCATAATAAAGTAGACATAAAACTAGTAACTTGTGGAAATCACAATGATGTTTAATGAGAACTAGATTTAACATTAGGTGTCCAATTACCTAGATCTAGCATAGTTAGGGTGACATAACAACATGTTTAGATCAATAGGTAGATTCACATGTCAAGTTTACATCATATATCGATGTATCACAATATGACAGGTGAAAAGTGATTAACATAAAGGTCTAGATCCAAGTAATGTCACAATTATCCAAATTAATAGATGTACTTCCATCATAACACGGTTACAAGTCAAGATCCTTTTAAACATCATAATCAAATCACCACAATTATATTAGATCTAGGAAATTAGATCTATCATGACATAGGATAGAATTTCATATTAATACAGAATCATACTTTGCAACATATACAATTCATTGTCTATCAAAGCATACTTTTATTTATCTAAACCTAAAAGTAATCTAGAAACTCACAGCGTTGGGTTTAGAGAATTTAGGAAGAACAGATCTAAAATTTTGAATTGGATTTGTAGTGTATGTTGTTGTAGAAACAGTTCAGTTCGCACTCCAGCACCATATGGACTCCATGGTTCCCAATGAAGAGAATATGAGAAATATGACACATATATATAGCTGAAAGACCCCTTGAAACCGAGTGCCACCTCAGCCCTAGGGGTGTCGACACCCCTGTGGGTGGGTCGACCCCTAGGTCGACACCCCTCTAAGGGGGTCGACCCCCTAGAGCGGGAATTTTGCCGCTTAGAGGAATTTTTCGAATTTGAATCCTCTAGATAAGATTCTGACTCATCTCTGGCTCACCTCTGACTCATGCGTGTATATAAAATATTTCTGTGCATATACAAACTTAAAACTCTCATAACTTCTTCATACGATGTCTGTTTTACGCAAACCAAACGTCTATCTTGACCGGAATTTCGAGATAGATACAATGGTGCAGTCAGTTTCCTTTAATTTTGAACATTACATTAATTATTACTTAATTTATTCTCTTTAATGTCTTAAAAATTCGGGGTGTTACATAATTCATCATGTCATATATGTGGATCTTACCTTTGTCTAAGTTTGTGGTTAATTTGGGATTATCATTTTCTGGATAATCAAACCTTTGTTTAGATCCAGATCATCATATTGTGATTAATTGACATCTATTATTATGGGACATATGAATTCTTATTCATCCTATGTATATTGGATTTATTTTTATCATTACCTTTTTTACTAGATCTGTTTTTATGTCCATCTTATTATGCCTATTACTTGTCCACGCCAGTATATATGCTTATGTCACCTTTAGAATGATCACTACTGTCATTTTTCCCATCACCTTTCCCTTTTATTGTTCATGAATAGGTTATTTTCTAGCCTAGATGCCGTCAAAAATATGCGAATACGTTAGTTAGGGAACGGGGGAAAAATGTTAGAATTGGCATAATTTAAATAATGTTTATATGAATCAGACATATAATTCAAAAGGTGGAAGTGAGGACATAATTACCTATAAAGACATAGGTAATAATTAGATAAAAATGGAATGTTTAATAATTACAATTAGAAATTGTAATTGCATTTATGACACGAGGTTAGGTTGCATTATTGGTGGAAGTCTGCCCGGACCCGACCGGCATATCCAGCAGCCACTAATTTTGAACCTAATGTGAGAGGTCTAAATGAGCAAATACGAATTGGGCTAAGACACGAGGTTAGGCCCAACTGTGGAATAAGACTTCCCGGAATGGATCGGCATATCCAACATCTACAAGTTGTAGGCCTAATGTGGGAGGTCTAGCCCATTATAAACTACAAATAGACATGGTAATAAATTGGACTACTTAACCTAATCTAATCCATAAGGGTTGTATGAATATAAACTAAAGTTAGGGTTAAGTAAAATTGAATGGACAGTGGATGGGCTAAGCAAATCTGGAGGGGGTAGGTAATATTTACATATAGGCCCGCAAATCTAACTTACTAAGGTTATGTAATTAAAGACACCTAGTGTTATACTTGACCAGTGGGAGTAATAAAGTTATTTAATTAAAGACAAATTTTAGGGTAAACATAACTAGTGGGAATGGTAGGGTTATGTAATTAAAGACACCTAGTGTTATACTTGACCAGTGGGAGTAATAAAGTTATTTAATTAAAGACAAATTTTAGGGTAAACATAACTAGTGGGAATGGTAGGGTTATGTAATTAAAGACACATAGTGGTATACATAGCCAATGAAAACCTAGTGGGGGATACAAGACAAAGGGGAGAGCTTGTATCATATTGTGTGGGACCCATTTCATCCAGTAACCTGGAGTAGGTATCAAATATGTACTCCGTACTAGGTCGGAGAAAGGGCACACTTACTGGACAGATTGTAAGAGATCCAAACGTGGGGGACGGTATGGGCGGTGAAAACCGACAGGGCCATGTGCGTGCATGATCCGATCAGAGGGGGACAAGACCACCGTGACACTTGTAGATATGGGGCTGTGCATATCAGTGAGGGGTTGACACTTTAGGACGTGATACATCCTATGGTGGGGCCGGTACGGAGTATCTATGTGGATTAAGGAGCCGATCGATTAGGGTAGTAGTTAGGGTACACTTGGATGTATGCCTAAGTCTACCGCCTTATAGTGGAAGGGATCATCTCTTTCTGGATATACTAGTAATAGTGCAGAGTAATCATTAGAAGCATATACGCTTTATCCTGACTACCTTATCACACCTGTATATTATGTAATCTCTCATACCCACTGTATATGTCTGTCATGCTACTTTTATTTATTTAATTGCTAAAAGTAACTAGACTCTCCAGGCCTTATGTCTGACCCTTTTTGTTTCTCCTTCTTTCTTCCGTCCCCCCTCCCCCCAAGTTCTCAGGGAGGAAACACTCAGGCTTGACCGTGATTCTGCTTACTTTTGCTAGAGCTGCTGATATGTATGGCTCAAGCCCCTATCCTTCTTGATATGGCTATATTCTGTTTTTGGGGAATTTTATTTCTTACACGTACTCTAATATTTTTGAAATACAAGACAGTGGCTTTTATGTTGTGATGGGCTTTTATGTTTCAGACATGTAATGTTTTTTTTGGACCACGGCATCTTATGATAATTAAAGTTTTTATTCCGCTTTTATTAGATATGTCTGTATTGTAATATTTCCGTTCTGTTTACTATAACGCTTCACGAAACTTAATGTATTCCCTCTGTGAGTGACATTAACGGACGCGGAATGTCACAATCAACGTGTTTTCCTATCAACATCAAATTAACATGCTTTTAAAATTAACATCAAATGAACATGTTTTCCATTTTAGTGTCAAACTAACATGTTTACAAATTAATGTCAAATAACATGTTTTCCAATATCATGCCAAATTATCATGTTTACAAATTGATATCAAATAATATGTTTTCCAAATGATCACGAAAGGCATTTTTAAATATCAAATGAACACGAATGTCATGTTTTCCCAAATTAACCTCAAATGAAATTAAATGTCTAATTAACATGTTTTATCAAATTAACATTAAATGGACGTAAAAGTCTAGTTAACATGTTTTTCTCAAATTAACATCAAATGAACATAAATGTCTAATTATCATGTTTTGACTTCAAGTGAACATAAAAGTCTAATTAACATGTTTTAACATCAAATGAACATAAATGTCTAATTAACATGTTTTTTCCCAAACTAACGTTGATTGGACATAAATATCTAATAAACACATGTTAGCATTAAATGAACATATTTGCTAATTTATGTCAAATACATGTCTTCCAAATCAATGTCATATTAACGTATTTACAATCAATGTCAAATAACATGTTTTCTAAATTACTATCAATCTAACATGTCTGCTATCAAATTAACATATTTACTGCCAAATCAACATGTTTACTATCAAACTAATATGTTCTCCAAATCACTATCAAAATAACATGTTTACTGTCAAACTAGCATGTTTACTTAATGTAAAGTTAAGACCAACCTATTTAGATTTACATATTTGCATATTCGTCCCTTTTAATTATCCCAATTTTTAGTTAATGGTTCATAAATTCCAATATTCCCAAATACCTTTTTCATCGTTATAACAGATCATTCCAATTTCAGCAATTCAAACGGTATAGGCCTTGGCTCTCCTAGGCCTAGGCTCAGCGCAAAGTAAAAGGAGAATAGGTCCAAACTCAAAAATGAACAGATATGCATAATAAGACAATAAAAAAACCATGGTAGAAAGGTGGTAGGAAAGAAAGATGTACATACAAACAAATAATAATTGAAAAAGGGATAAGTAACTGTCAAATTAAAAGAAAAATAACAGAAAGAAAAAACTTATAAACACTAATACTTTCAGATCTACTATATTTTCTGTTAAAATCCTTTTTTATTTGTATTACTAATCACCATTACAACTGTTGTATCTACGTAGAATTGAAAACCTAATCCTGATTGTCAACTCGCCGTCGCCATGATTTACGACGTCAACTCGTCTCTTTATCGATCTTTTATCAACCAAAAAGGTGGATCCTCGAACAAAAGGAAAACCAAAGAGCATAGGACAAAGGTGCATAAGCCCAAAGCAAACAAAAATTAGCCTATAATGAATGAATGAGAGGAATTCCAACTTACCTTTCAGGGTTTTGCACTATGGAGCAAAGAACTGTTTATCAGTATTAACTTTTATATATGCGATTTTATTTTAGCTTTGTTCGATAGTTATTTATGTTTCAACTTTTGGATCTTAATTAAGAACCTTGCTCGATAATGAAAAACAACAACTATTGTATCTATTTTAATAATAACTTAGAAGAAATCTGAAAATCAAAGTTATACTCACATAAGATTGTTGTAGGTCCAGAAAAGGCTTTTAAACTTGTAGAACCCCATATTTTAACAGTACTAAAAGACAATAAATTAAAATAATAATTAATTAATATTCATAACTAAGTGAAACAGACTACACCATTGCATTCATCTCGAAATTCTGGTCAAAATAAACACCTAGTTTGCGTAAAACGGACACCGTACGGAGGAGTTATTAAGGTTTGATGTTTGTATACGTATGAGAATAATATATATATATATATATATACACACACACACATATATATATA
This sequence comes from Allium sativum, assembly GCA_030737875.1. Classification (NCBI taxonomy): domain Eukaryota; kingdom Viridiplantae; phylum Streptophyta; class Magnoliopsida; order Asparagales; family Amaryllidaceae; genus Allium; species Allium sativum. Next base: position 490,783,679 of record CM060913.1, read on the forward strand.
TACATGTATATATATAATTAATCCAGAAATTCAAAAATCAGTTCAAAATTGAAAATTTTGGGGAGGTAGCAAAAATCCCGCTTAGGGGTGTCGACCCTTTAAGGGGGGTGTCGACCCTTGGGTTGACCTCATAAGGGAGGTGTCGACCCATGGGTCGACCCCCTGAGGGGAGGAGGTTCGACCCCCTGCGCAGATCTGGCAGATTAGGGTTTTGGGGTCAGATATATATATGGCTTCATTTCCCATATTTTTGCACACTAAAAATAATGGAGGTCTAGATGCTGTCTTTGTCCAGATTGAATCAAACCTTTTCTTCTTCAGCACTCAACTAGAGGTTAGAGATATGTGATTCAACATCAACAATCCTTTCTTCCATTTTTCTAGATCCAAACACTATGAGTCTATGTTAATTTTAGATCCAAATAACTAAAAAGTAAATATTGACATGACTATAATTTGGATCTATGCCTATGACTATGTGAATCATATTAGATCTGCTATAATCTGTTTATCCAAGTTATTCTGACATCACTATGAAACTAGATCTGAACCTATACCTATTTATCAAGTTAGAACTGCCACTGTTGTAGATCTAACTCACTATTTAGATCACCTTATGCATGTTTCTATTATGTTTGTGGCTAAGTCAGATCTGTTATTAGTTGGATATCTAAGTCATTGTTTAGATCTCATCATGCCTGTTTACGATGTCCTTATTATGTTAGAATCAGTTCTATTGTCACATGTTCATCAGATCTGTCCCTATATGATTATCTTATCATTATGCCATTATATGTTTATGCCATTTTATGTCCACCTTGTTAATATGATCTTTTCTGTCCTCTTCCCTCTATCTTTTCCCTTTTTATTTTTATGTAGCTCGGCTACCTTCGAGCCTAGGCATGCTACTGAAATATGCGAACGCATATATTGGGAACGAGGGGGAAACATTAAAACTAGGGCATAACTTGTAATTTGAATTTTTGGCATAACTTGGATGAAATATATGAAAATGAAGTTGGGGACATAAATCAACTTGTGATTAAAAACCTTAATTTGGGGCATATGATAACTTGGGGAAGGGGCATGAAAACCTATAACAACATGGGAATAAGTGGTTAATAATGGAAATGCCTAGAATTATAGTAATTAGAAACTGTAACCACATTTATACACGAGGTTAGATTACACTTGTGGTGGAAGTCTGCCCGGAACCGATCAGCATATCCAACGACCACAAGTAGTGAATCCAATGTGAGGGATCTAAGTGCATAAACATGAAACGTGATATGACACAAGGTTAAGTACGACTTGTGGAAAAAGTCTTCTCGGAACTGACCGACATATCCAGCATCCATAAGGGATAAACTTAATGTGGGAGGTCTAGCACATTATAACCATAAATGAATATGGTAATGAATTGGAATACTTAACATAGTTGAACCCACAGGGATTAACATATAAATTGAGTAGGGGTTAAGTAAACTTGTTTGGAACAGTGGTTGGGTTAAGTAAATCTTAGGTAGGTGGGTAATATTTATATATATAGGCCCACAAACTTAACCAGTGGGTTTATGCAATCTTTTACTCTAGTATGGTATAACTTGTGGAAAATCTAGTGGGGATGCAAGCGTGGGGGAAGCTTGTATCATCTTGTTTGTAGGACCCATGTCAGTCAGTAACCCATATATAGGTATCAAACGAGTACTCCGAACTAGGTCAGAGTCAGGGCACGCTTACTGGGCTTATTGTAAGAGATCCAAACGTGGGGGACGATGTGGGCGGCACATTCCGATGGGGTCATGTGCGTGCATGGGTCTGGTAGAGGAGGTTTAGACGTCGTGACACCTGTATATATGGTTGTGCACATCCTGAAAACGAAGGGTTGCCACTTTAGGGAGTGATACACCCTGTTGTGGGGCCAGCATAGCGTATCTACAGAGTAAGGAGCCGATCGATTAGGTTAGTAATTAGGGTACATCTTGACTTTGGTATGTTGGGGATCCCGTTAACAACCTTAAGGGTAACTCCAGTATGTTGGGCTGCTTGTTGATTGTGTGGGGTGAAAACCTTTCACTGGAAGTACACCAAAGTCTACCATCTTATACTTGTTGGGGGTACATCTTGTTAATAAGACACTAGCATTGGTGTAGAGAAATCATTAGAGAAGCGTAGTATACTATATCATGTTTGTCTTTCTTACCTTGTCATACCTGCCTATTATGATGTTATCTCTCTTGTCCATTTTATATGCATGTCATGATACTTTTACTTGTTTGCATGCTAAAAATAACTGGACCCGCCAGAATTTATGTCTGACCAATTTAGTTTCCTCTTCTGTTCCCCCCAGGTTCTCAGGGAGGGAATAATCAAGCTTGATCAGGATTCTGCTTTCATCTTACTTGGAGCTGCATAGATGTATTGCTCGAGCTCTTATCCTTCCTACTATGGCTATATTTTGTTAGAGGAATTATATTTCTTTTATTACTGTACTCTGATATTTTAAGTACAAGACAGAAATGTTTAAGATGATGTACTGGGTTTATGTATTTTCAGATTCATGATGTTTTGAACCATGAAGTTATGCTTTATGATTAATAAAAGTTATTAATTCAGCTGCTATTTTATATTTGTCTTGTAATATTTCTGTTTACCTATAATGCTTCACGAAACTTAATGGATTCTCTTAATGAGTGACATTAACGGACGTGGGGTGTCACACTTGGTATCAGAGATGAAGGTTACCAGATTAGATAAAAGTTTTCGAAAATTATTTTCAAAAAGGTTTTAAAAGAAACAATTTTCAAATAGAAAAGTCTGTTTTGAAAAAAAACATATTTCCCAAAGTCGTATGTAATATCTTTTTGTCCTTTGTCTAAATCGCTTTCCTTTTTCTTTTCAACATGTTTGGAAAACCTAAAATTCCTGAGGGCATTACGATACCGGGCTGGTTCCGCAGGTATCTAGAGGCCACGGCGCCTGCGGTGGCCAAGCAGATGTTCCTCCCCCAGCTGCACCTCTACAGAAATGTTTAAGATGATGTATTGGGTTTATGTATTTTCGGACTCATGATGTTTTGAACCACGAAGTTATGCTTTATGATTAATAAAAGTTATTATTTCAGCTGCTCTTTTATATCTATCTTGTAATATTTTTGTTTACATATAACGCTTCATGAAACTTAATGGATTTTCTTAATGAGTGACATTAACAGGCGTGGGGTGTCACACTTGGTATTAGAGATGAAGGTTACCAGATTAGATAAAAGTTTTCAAAAATTATTTTCAAAAAGGTTTGAAAAGAAAGAATTTTCAAAAAGAAAAGTCTATTTTGAAAAAACATATTCCTCAAAGTCATATGTAATATCTTTCGGTCCTTTGTCTGAATCCCTTTCCTTTTTCTTTCAGCATGTTTGGGAAACCTAAAATTCCTGAGGGCGTTTCGATAGCAGGCTAGTTCCACAGGTATCTAGAGGCCACGGCGCCTGCCGGTGGCCAAGCAGATGTTGCACCCCCAGCTGCACCTGTCGTTCCTCCTCCTCCATGTATAGATAATTTCTCTAAGATCTGCAAAGATTTCTGTGCTATGGGAGGAAAGCCATTCCGTGGAACCGAGAAGTTCGTAGAGGCAAGGAATTGGCTCAAAGAGATGGAGGATCTATTTGGAATTTTCGAAATGGATGATCGTAGGAAGATTCATTTAGCCGCTTGGCTATTGAAAGCTGAAGCTTCGTTCTGGTGGGAAGTAATGCAAGCAGGGCATCCGATGGAGACTTGGAATGATTTTGGATAGAGGTTTGAAACAAAATTTCTTTCTCAAGCTGAGAAAAGCATGCAAATGGAAAGGTTCTTGGCGCTCAAGCAAGAAGGTATAACTGTTAAAGAGTACATTAACAAATTCAACCAACTTGCAAGATTTGGGTTGGAGCTAGTGGATACTCCACATAATAAAGCTTTGCGGTTTGCTAGAGGACTGAATGAACCCCTTCATAGGTTAGCTATGTCTCATATTCCAATGGGAGAAACTTTTGAAAGGCTCATTGATATGGACTTGATGCATGAGGAAGATAAAGATGACAAGAAGGAAGTTAAGGTCGAGGAAAAACAAAACAAGAAAGTATGGCCCAAGAAAGGACAACAACAACAACAAAAGAAAAGTGGAAAGAATGACAAGGTTAAGGATAAGAGGAAGTGCCCTAATTGCATACGTGAGGGTCATTTTATCAAGGATTACAAAAGAAGGAAGAATGCTTGCTTCAGTTGTGGAGAGGTCGGACATTTTTCTAAGGAGTGCCCGAAGAAGCAAGGACAAGGTCAAAGGGCAGGAACTTCTGGAGGGCAAGTGCATGCTTTCGCAATCAGTGCTCCAGATCGAGGTAGGAAAATTTCCATGGAAGCTTTGATTTCTCTTTCCAATCACCTTATTAGAATTCGTTTTGATTCTGGCGCTTCGCATTCATTTATATCTGATTCTGTAGTTGAGGCTCTGCACCTTAATACTAGTATGGTAGTGGATCCCATTGTTATCTCAAGCCCCATTGGTGGTTCGGCTGATTTGTCCATGATTTTTTGGGTTTGAGAATATCTGTGTTAGGCATCGAGTTTGAGTGCAGCGCATATGTGCTTGGTTTTATGGTCTATGGTTTGATTCTAAGGATGGATTGGCTAGCCAAGTATGGTGCCATTCTAGATTGTGAAGGGAGGGTCGTTATACTTTTGACTTGCCATGGGAGGACCCTCGAGATTTCTTGTGACCCTAAGTGGTTTGTCATGCTTAGTTTCCCAGAGTCTCTGGATGCATCTATCAATGATCTGCAATCTGTACCAGTAGTCCGTGAGTATTCTTATGTTTTTGAGGAGGTTCGGGGCTTACCTCTGAGGCACGAGATCGACTTTCGTATATACTTGTAGACAATTTAAGGCCAGTTGCATTACCTATGCGCCATATGGCTCCAAGAGAAAGGTGGGAGCTTAAGCAAGTAGGGGAGCTACTTGAGAAAGGGTTTATTAGGCAAAGCATATCTAAATAAGGTGCTCCGGTGGTATTCGTAACTAAAGCGGATGGTTCGCTTCGCTTATGTGTGGATTATATAGAGTTGAACAAACTCACAAAGAAGAATAGGCATCCACTCCCGAGGATAGATGATATGTTTCACCAGCTCATTGGGGCATCAGTTTTCTCTCAGTTAGATTTGGCTATGGGATTTCATCAGTTGAGGATGACTGATGACAGTACAGACAAGACCGCTTTTAGGACTCCAAATGGTTTCTTTGAATGGCTCATTATGCCTTTTGGGTTGACGAATGCACCCGCCTATTTTATTGATGTTATGAGTAGGGTGTTTCAGGAGTTTCTAAATAAATTTGTCGTCATCTTTGTTGATGGTATCTTGATCTTCTCAAAGAGCGGGGAAGAGAATGTTCAACATTTAAGAGGGGTTTTGAAAACTCTACATGCGCATCAGCATGAGGCGAAATTCTCCAAATGCCATTTTTTGGAGAAAAGAGGTGATATTTCTAGCGCATGTGGTCTCTAAAGATGGGATAACAGTAGATCCCGCAAAGGTAGTTGCAATTCAAGATCGGCAAATTTCTAAGAATGCAACGGAAGTGAGAAGCTTTCTTGGATTGGCAGGCTATTATAGGAAGTTCATTGAGGACTTCGCAAATATACCAGTCCCGCTCACCAGGCTGACAAGGAAGAATCTGACATTTTCGTGGGATATAGATTGTGATGTTGCTTTCCAGCGATTGAAGAGGGCTATGACAATAGCCATAGTCTTGACCTTGCCCGATGGAAACAAAGCGTTCATAGTTTACACTGATGCTTATGGTACAGGGCTTGGTGCGGTTCTGATGCAAGAGGAAAGAGTAGTATGTTATGGGGTGGACAGTTAAGGGTTCATGAGAAGAACTACCCTACCATGACTTAGAGCTAGCTGCCATAGTACTCGTGCTTAAGACATGGTGCCATTATTTTCTTGGAGAGAAGTTTGAGTTGTACACCGATCATAAATCTCTCAAGTACTTGTTCTCGCAGAAGGATCTTAATTTAAGTTAACAAAGGTGGATGGAGTTCCTAGCATCTTGTGACTTCGAGCTTGCTTATACCCCTAGCAAGGGTAACGTGGTGGAAGACGCACTGAGTAGGCAGAGGATGGCCTTAAGTCCTCTGTTTGCTTTATATCATCTTTTGACTTTAGACCTTCCACCGAGTTTTTGTCTGGCTTATTTGCATCACTGGTTGTGCGACCTACTCTTATGGAACAGATAGGAGCTTCACAGCGAAGGATCCACAGACTTTAGACATCTTGGATAGGCTCAGTAAAGGGGAGACTTCTAGTCACCTCAGTAGATATTCCATAGACGATAAAGGGTGGTTGCGACGAGATGGGAGGCTATGTGTTCCCCAAACTGGGAGTCTTTTGAAGACAGTCCTAGAGGAAGCCCATTATTCTAAGGTGACTGTTCATCTAGGTTGCGATAAGATGTACAGAGACATGAAGAGGGTTTTCTTTTGGGCTAGGATGAAGAAAGATGCGGCGGAGTTTGTTTCTCAATATTTTATTTGCCAACAAACTAAAGCTGAGAAAAAGAAGCCCGTGGTTTACTTCATCCTTTGGAGGTCCCGCGGTGGAAGTGGGAAAGTGTCTCTATAGATTTTATTGATGGTTTGCTTAGATAAAAGAAAGGCAATACCGGTATTTGGGTTGTAGTATACATACTTACTAAGAGTGCACATTTCATTCCCGTTAAGAGTAAGAGGACGGCAACATGGTTGGCAGCAATTTACGTTCGTGAGACAGTCTGTCTTCATGGAGTATCTTCTAGCATCATAAGTGATCATGACCCCATTTTCACCTGTGAATTTTGGAAGAGCTTGCAGGAAGTCGTAGTTGTGTTTAAGCACTGCTTATCACTCTCAGACTGATGAACAGATAGAAAGGGTGAATAGAGTTCTTGAGGATTTCTTAAGGCTATGTATCCTAGACTTCGGAGGGACTTGGGAAAAGCATCTTCCTTTAGTGAAGTTCACCTACAACAACAGTTATCAAGCTAGTATTGGAATGACACCCTTCGAAGCATTTTATGAACGACCCTATAGATCACCGACTTGTTGGCGGGAATCTACAGAAAGATTACTACTTGGACAAGATATGGTTAGAGAGACGTCCAAAAAGATTGATCTTATTAAATGGCGAATGGAGACAGATCAGGTTAGGTAGAAGTTGTAACACCCCGGAATTTTAACGATACTAAAGATGATGTATTAAAGAATAATTAATGTCGAATACAATGTTAATGATGGATTAAGGAAAAATTAATTAAATAATTAAAATTAGGTAAAATAGACTACGCCATTGCGTCCGTCGCGAAATTCTGGTCGAGATAGACACCTGGTTTGCGTAAATCGGACATGGCATGAAGAAATTATTAAGGTTTGAAGTTTGTATACACAAAGGAAGAATATATATATATATATATATATATATATATAAGGTTCAAAAATTCAAAAGTGGATCCAGAAATTCGAAATTCGGTTCAAAATTCAAAATCTGAGAAGGCGACAGATTTCCCACCCAGGTGGGTCTACCCACTCAAAGAGGGGTCGACCCACCCATGAACAAGTTTGGGCGAAATACTTCATTTTATATCTGGACTCCTTTCTGAGCAAGATAAATGATCCAAAGGCTATATAAAGGATTTTTTTCATCTAAAAATAATTGCGATGGTGAAGTTCTGCTGCAACGAAGATTGAATGGCCTAATCTACTCTAAATGTAATTCAACAAACATTATACAAATTCAACGATTGCTATAGCGATGGCTACAACAAATTCAATGTGTTCTTCACAGTAGTTTGGATCCGTTTCCTCAGATCTATTCATTGTGAGTTCATGTTGTTTTTAGATCTGAATATTTATAGTAATCGTGATATGTATACTAAAAAAATTGGATCTTGAATCGGTGCCTAATCAGTTCTATTATGACATATTCCTCTGATCTGTTCTTATATGCTTATATCGTCACCAAATCCAATCTTGTCATAATATGTTCATCCAGTTTTTATGTCTATTTCTACCATTATGTTATTGATTCGTTATTATGCCTGTTTTGATTCTATTCTCTCCCTCTTTTCCCTTTTATTTTTATATAGCCAGGCTACCTTCGAGCCTAGGCTTAATGTTGAAAAATGCGAACGTACGAGATTTGGAATGGTTGGTAAGGACATAATTTGGGGGCATAATTGATATATGAAAAATATGAATATAGGTTTTGGCATAAAATGTGGAAATATACAAATATGGATTTGGGGACATATATTGTGTTGTATAACATATATATGAATTTAGGCGAACATTGGAAAATATGATTTGGCCTAAATTATGTAAAATATGATTTGGGCGTAGATTGGAATATATGTTAATATGAATTTGGGCATAACTTGTATTGGAATAAATGTAAATATGGAATTGGATATAAAATGGGACATGCTTAAATATTGATTTGGCACATAAATTGGAACATATGCGAATATAAATTTTAGGCATAAATTTGAAAATATGTGGGTCTGGGTTTGTGCATAATGCATACATATATGTATATCCCTTGATTTATGACATGGGAAAAATGGAGCATATAGTGCATAATTAAAAGGTGAATTAAAAAGGGGTGTAAAAGTCTATGATTTGAATAGTGAATTGGGAATATAACTAAATATGGGGAACAGAGAAAAAATCACCTGTAATGACATAGGTAGATTTGGATAAAAATGGAATGCCTAGTAATTACAATTAGGAATTGTAGTTGCACTTATGACACGAGGTTAGGTTACATTAGTGGTGGAAGTCTGCCTGGACCCGATCGCATATCCACCAGACACTAATGTTGAACCTAATGTGAGAGGTCTAACGAATCGGGCTAAGACACGAGATTAGACCCAACTGTGGAATAAGACTGCCCAGACCCGACCGGCATATCCAGCATCCATACGTTGTAGGCCTAATGTGGGACATCTAGCCCATTATAACCATAATTGGACATGGTATTGAATTGGACTACTTAACCTAATTTAATCCGTAAGGATTGCATGATTATGGTATTAAGTTAAGGTTAAGTAAAATTGGATGGGTAGTGGGTGGGTTAAGTAAATTAGAGGAGATGGGTAATATTTACATATAGACCCATAAACTTAACCCGATAAGGTTATGTAATTAAAGACACATAGTGGTATACATAACCGGTAGAAACAATAAAGTTATGTAATTAAAAGACACCGCTTAGGGTAAGCATAACTTGTAAGTAAATGAGAGAACCTGTGTAATAAGATAAGAGGTACTTAATTATAAATTAAGTAATCTAGAAGTCTAGAACCCACTGATGTAAATAACATGTTTAGGCTTGTCCTAGGGACAAGAGGAAATTATAACATAGGTTATAATAAATAGGTAGGGAAACTTATTAATAGGCCTTAGTTAATAGAACTAAGTTAATAAGTAAACAACGATAAGTTGTGATAACAATGAAAAATGGAATTATGATTAAATAGGAAAGAATGAGGAAAACTTATAACATAAGTTATATTTAATCATAAATAATGACTGACATGTTAAAAAGGAAACATGTAAAATGAGACGTACTTAATTTCACATTAAGTAAAAACATGTTATTGTAATGATGTAACCAAGCAGGAGAAACTTGGTAATTTGAATAAGAATCCAATATGAATGGGAGTAACCAAGTTAAATGGAAACCCGGAGAGGTAAGGAAAGCGCGTAAAGAATGTTTAGACATAGGGTCTAACAAGATATTAAAGAAAGGCGCTTGGACCAATCCGTATGTTTGAGGGTGAATAACCCAATGGGGTAGATCATCGAGGTGTTATTAGACATGAGGGGAGCGCTCATTCATTTGATTTTCATGACTGCTCCAAAGGACTGGAAGGGGAAGCACGCGACTTCCTAAGGTACGTAAGGTGCTCCTAGTAGTTCCTCTGTGCGGTGACAGATGTCTTAGGCCGTACTAGCAGAGGTTGGGTCTGCGTGTAACTACTAGGTGGGTGAGCCTTGACTGTAGATGTACCTATGCAGTCAGAATGATGTTATGTGGTGACACCCGGATACTTCGGCGGTTGCCTCACGAGGACGTAGATGGGTCAGGACCAACAAGGATAGTAGACCGTTAGATACTCGTCACCGGCAACCAGCGAGATGCGGAAAGACTAGAGCTAACCCCAAGATATCATTTCACCTTTCACTATCGAGGTACGGGGTTGAGGGGAGACACTGCATGGATGTTTGGATTAGTTGTAATTAGGGCGGTCGCTTAGCTTTTGTAATCTTTACTAGTTGGGGAGGGGCCAAGATGGGGCAATAGTCACCATGAAAAATACACCCTAGGATTATCTGTACATAGAGGTTCATAAAGACGGGCCTGTACAGGTATGGATAAGCTCCCGACTGAGTTCTATGTTTCTTGCTTAGCCTTGCCACAGAACTCGGTGCACATTAAAGGATGTGCGATTGAGGCATCGAACTACAATTACAGTATATGCATGGGACAGTCTAGATACACGCATATCTACTCTGGGTGGTGTATCATAGGCTAGAGGGCATTATTCCGATATGGAATCTAATTCGATCGATGGTGGCAGTCCATATGCTTACGTAGCATAGTAATGACAGATATATGCGAAACATAACAATATTATATAGAGATCTGTATGTCACTCCAACGTAGGATGAGGGACTGCGTTCATTACAGTGGAGACCATGCGAGTGGGGTACCATGGGATGTATCCAAATATTGAGAGATATCTGCATATATTGTATTAGGTGAATCCATGAAAAAGTAAATCGGTACGATGCGCGTATAAGTATTGAGTGTGATTAACCCAAGTAACCTAATAATCAAGAAAATGTAATAGAACGATATTAGTAGGGATCATTCTACTTCTAATATACTAGTATCTGAACCGTGCAGAGAAATGTATTCAAGAAGCGCAATATATTCTGTCCAAGCTTATCTTGTTTAGTTCACACTTGTCCTTGCTATTGTTATCTTGTTCTTCCAGTTTTTATATACCTACCATGATACATTTATTTATTTATATTTAAAAGTAACTGGACTCACCAGACTTTATGTCTGACCCTTTTTGTTTCTCTTCTCTCTCTTCGGTCCCCCCTAGGTTCTCAGGGTGGATGTTCTTAGAGTTGATTTGGATTCTTTAAGCTTAGCTTGGGTTTTGGATATGGATGTATAGCTTTGACTTATTATCAAATCTCTTATGGCATTGCTTGGGAAATATGGTTTATGCTTTTATACTCTGATATTTTTGGCAAGATAGATTATTAAACATGTAAATATTTATTTCAGACCTATGATGTAAACTTAGTATTTGGGACCATGATGATATGATTTAAATAAAGTTTTTAATTTTGCTACTATTTTACATGTATGTCTTGTGATTTTTTTTATTTACCTATAACGCTTCACGAAAGTTAATGCATTTCCTTAGTGAGTGACATTAAAGGACGTAGGGTGTCACATTTGGTATCAGAGCATATGGTTATAATATCGGATAAAGTATTTTTAAAATGGTTTTCAAAAAGGTCTCAAAAACAAAGTATTTTGAAATAAAAAGTCTGTTCTTGAAAAGCATATTTCCCAAAGCCATAAATATCTTCTCGATTCTCCGCTTGATTCCTTTTCCTTAATGTTCAGGGAAATGTTTCCTCTTGAAAGGGTATTCCTATTTTGGCACGGTTCCGTAGACATGTTAAAACTACGGTACATGTCGAAGGTCAAAGAAGTGCCCAATCTCCATCTTTAGCTGCAATGGTTTCACCAGCGTCTTATTTTCTCTCAAGCCTCGAAAGGATTTCCGTGCGATGGAGGCCGCTTTTAAGAGACTTGTAAGCATATGTACAAGGTTGGTAAAAAGGAGAATAAGGGAGTGGGGGTTAAAGAGCACAATCCAAAGAAGAAAGGAGGAAATACCATAATTTTGGAATGGTGGGCCATCTGAAAAAGGTTTACAGCAAGAGAAAGGCGTTTATTACCACTTTGGTAAGGCAGGACTCCTCATTAAGGAGTGCCCAAAGGGACAAAGGCAAGGCCAGAGGGCAGGAACTTCTAGGGGGCAAGCAAATATTCTCATAGCTGGTGAACATGATAGGGGTAGGAAAGTTTCCATCGAAGGATTGATTTCTATTTCGAATCATCCTATTAGGATTCATTTCCTGGCGCTTCGCATTCTTTTATATTTGATCCTTTAGTTGAGTCTCTGAACCTAGATACTAGTATGGTTTTGGATCCCATTATTGCTTCAAACCCCAGTAGAGGGACGGCTCATTTATCGATGATTTGCCAGGGTTTGAGAATCTCTGTGTTAGGCGTCGAATTTGATTGCGATGAATATGTTCTTGATTTCATAGGATACGGTTTGATTCTAGGGTGGATGGGTTAACCATATATGGAGCCATTCAAAATTGTGAGAGGAGGGTCGTTAGACTTTTGACTTGCCATGGAAAGACTCTGGAGATTTCTTATAACCCCAAAAGTGTCTGTTATGCTTAGTCTCCTAGAACCTCTTGATATAGCTATCGATGATTTGCAACATGTGACTCCTAAAAGAAAAGAGAGAACTTGATAAGCAAGTAGGGGAGCTACTTGAGAAGAGGATTGATAGGTGAATTAGATCAGGATGGGAAACCTATTGACGATAGTCCTTGAGGAAGCCCAATATTCTAAGATGACTATTCATCCAAGAGTCGATAAGAAGTATAGAGTTCGAGATAGTGGAGCCAAACTTGCGAGAGGAAGTGAAAGTAGAGACGGAAGCAATGATAGGACGAGTTCCGACTTGCATACTTGGATCAGAGGGTAATAAATCATACAACAAAGAAGCGAAGCTAGTAAGGGTGCAATGGTGAAAGGGCAGTGAGAACGCTACTTGGGAGGCTGAAGATGAGATTTGTGCTTCATATCCTTTCCTTTTCGAGTATATGTTCTTAACTTCTTTTCCAAGCTTCGAATTAATACTTGTATCTATCATTTGAATATCTCCTATCGATCGAGCCTTTAGGTAGAAAACTAATGAATGTAAACATGTGTTTGAGACATGTTATGTTTGATGGATGCAAGTGATTGCTAGGGATTGCTCGTGGATGCATATGCACACACAATAGACAATAGATCGGCTCAATCACTTACATATTGAAGTGTGTACATTTTAAACTTTTATGCATTATCGTTACAATGATGTTGCATGTGGATGGATGGTTGTGCACACATATGGAACTTACATGGATTAGGATGATTTGCATACATTTTAATTGCATGGCACAAACATACATTGCATTAAGGACGTCAATTGAATCAGTGGACCGTCTGATCTTTTGCATTAGTTTACGTACATATACGCAAACTATTGCGTATGTTCATAAAAGCATTAGAAATTCCTTAAAAGGACAATAGATGCCTGTGATTGCTAGATGGATGTATGATTGTTGGATGTTAGGATATACGTTCTTCTTAACTTAGAGATACGGGGACGAAATCCTTTGAGTAGGTGAGAATGTAACACCCTGGAATTTTAACGATACTAAAGATGATGTATTAAATAATAATTAATGTGGAATACACTGATAATGATAAGTTAAGGAAAACTTAATTAATTAACTAATCAAAATTAGGTAAAACGGACTACGCCATTGCGTCCATCTCGAAATTCTGTTCAAGATAGACAACTGGTTTGCATAAATCAAACATCGTATGAAGAAGTTATTATGGTTTGAAGTTTGTATACGCACAAGAAGAATATATATATATAATAGGATGAAAAATTCAAAATTGGGTCCAAAAATTGGAAGTTTGATTCAAAATTCAAAATCCGGGAAGGCGACAAGTTTCCCACACAGGTAGGTCGACTCACTCAAAGGGGGGTCGACCCACTCAAATGGGGGTCGACCCATAGGTCGACCCACTCAACAAATTACGGCGAAATACATCATTTTGTATCTGGACACCTTTTTGGGCAAGATTAATTGATTCTAAGGCTATATAAAGGACCCTAGACCTAGGTTTTATTCATCTAAAAACAACGGTGATGGTGAAGTTTTGCTGCAACGAAGATTGAATTGCCTAATCTACTTCAAATCTAATTTAGTAAACATGATACAAATTCAACAATTGCTACAGCGATGGCTACAACAAATTCAACGTGTTCTTCGCAATAATTTGGATCTGTTTCCTCAGATCTATTCACTATGAGTTCATGTTATTTTTATATCTGAATATTTAAATAGTAGTCGTGATATGTATATAAAAAAATTGGTTCATGAATCGGTGCCTAATCAGTTTTATTATGACATATTCCTCTGATCTGTTCTTATATGCTTATATCGTCACCAAATCAAATCTTGTCATAATATGTTCATCCAATTTTTTGCCTATTTCTACCGTTATGTTATTAATTCGTTATTATGCCTGTTCTGATTCAATTCTCTCCCTCATTACCCTTTTATTTTATATAGCCAGGCTACCTTCGTTCCTAGGCCTAACATTGAAAAATGCGAAGGTATGAGTTTGGGAATGATTGGGAAGGACAAAATTTAGGGCATAATTGATATTGGAAAAATATGAATATAAGTTTAGGCATAAAATGTGGAAATATACAAATATGGATTTGGGGACATATATTGTGTTGTATAACATGAATATGAATTTAGGCGAACATCGGAAAATATGATTTGGCATAAATTATGTAAAATATGATTTGGGCATAGATTGGAATATATGTTAATATGAATTTGGGCACAACTCGTATTGGAATAAATGTAAATATGGAATTGTGTATAAAATGGGACATGCCTATATATTGATTTGGCACATAAATTGGAACATATGCGAATATAAATTTTAGGCATAAATTGGAAAATATGTGGGTGTGGGTTTGTGCATAAGGCATACATATATGTATATGCATTGATTTCTGACATGGGAAAAAAGGAGCATATGGTGCATAATTAAAAGATGAATTAAAAAGGGGTGTAAAAGTCTATGACTTGAATAGTGAATTGGGCATACTATTAAATATGGGGAAAAAGAGAAATAATCACCTATAATGACATAGGTAGATTTGGATAAATATTGAATGCCTAGTAATTACAATTAGGAATTGTAATTGCACTTATGACACGAGGTTAGGTTACATTAGTGGTGGACGTCTGTTTGGACCCGACCGGCATATCCAGCAGCCAATAATGTTGAACCTAATGTTAGAGGTCTAATTGTGTAAATATAAATCGGGCTAAGACACGAGGTTAGACCCAACTGCGGAATAAGACTGCCCGGACCCGACCGACATTTCTAGCGTCCTCACGTTGTAGGCCTAATGTGGGAGGTCTAGCCCATTATAACCATAATTGGACATGGTAGTGAATTGGACTACTTAATCTAATTTAATCCATAAGGATTGTATGAATATGAACTTAAGTTAGGGTTAAATAAAATTGGATGGGTAGTGGGTGGGTTAAGTAAATTGGAGGGATGGGTAATATTTACATATAGACCCATAAACTAAACCTGATAAGGTTATGTAATTAAAGACACCTAGTGGTATACATAACAGGTAGAAACAATAAAGTTATGTAATTAAAAGACACCGCTTAGGGTAAGCATAACTTGTAAGGAAATGAGACAACCTGTGTAATAAGATAAGAGGTACTTAATTATAAATTAAGTAATCTAGAAGTCTGGAACCCGCTGATGTAAATAACATGTTTAGGCTTGTCCTAGGGATAAGAGGAAATTATAACATAGGATATAATAAACGGGTAGAGAAACTTATTAATGGGCCTTAGTTAATAGAACTAAGTTAATAAGTAAACAACGATAAGTTGTGATAACAATGAAAAATGGAATTATGATTAAATGGGAAAGAATGAGGAAAATTTATAAGATAAGTTTTATTTAATCATAAATAACGACTGACATGTTAAAAAGGAAACTTGTAAAATGAGACGTACTTAATTTCACATTAAGTAAAAGCATGTTATTTTGATGATGTAACCAAGTAAGAGAAACTTGGCAATTTGAATTAGAATTCAATATGAATGGGAGTAATCAAGCTAAATGGAAACCAGGAGAGGTAAGGAAAGCGCGTAAAGAATGTTTAGACATAGGGTCTAACAACATATTAAAGAAAGGCGCTTGGACCAGTCCTTGCATTTGAGGATTAATAACCCAACAGGGTAGATCATCGAGGTTTTATAAGACACAAGGGGAGCGCACATTCATTTGATTGTCATGACGACTCCAAAGGACTGGAAGGAGAAGCACGCATCTTCCTGAGGTACGTAAGGTGCTCCTAGTAGTTCCTCTGTGCGGTGACAGATGTCATAAGCTGTACTCGCAGAGGTTGGGTCTACGCGTAACTACTAGGTGGGTACGCCTATACTGTAGATGTAGCTATGCAGTCAAAATGTTGTTACGTGGTGACACTCGGGTAGTTCGGCGGTTGCCTCACGAGGACGTAGAAGGGTCAGGACCAACAAGGATAGTAGACCATCGGATACTGTAACACCCCGTATTTTCTGTAAACACTAAAGTAACGAATTAAAGAAAAACTAATTACATATTTGCTAACTAAGGGAAACGGGTTACATCATTGCGTTCGTCTTAGAATTTTGCTTGAGATAGAGTTCGAGTTTGCATAAATTGGATTCCGTATGAGGGAGTTATGACCTTCAGAAGATTCGAGAATGTAAATAAATAGCTCAGAATAAAGTTCAGAAAATTCAAAATTCAAAATCAGAAGCAGAAGCGAGCTGGGCGGGAATTTTCCCGCCTAAGGCCAGGTCGACCAGGAGGTTGACCAAGGGATCGACTTCCCCCCATACAGGTCGACCAGGGGGTCGACCTGGGTGTTGACCTGGGGGTCAACCTCCCCCTTGGGTCAGTTCTGAAATTGATGTTTTTCTTCGTGTGACGATCTGCTGTGTCATTAGGGCTTGTGTGGCAAGTTCTGGTTGGTTCTCTTAGGTTTGAATGGCTTTGATTTGCTATAGGTTAATCTGACGGCTCCTATTAAATCAAACATCTATATAAGCAACCTAAATCTAAACCCTAAGCCACACAAAAATATTCCTAAGATCGTCATGCTGTCAACACTCAACCTAGAGTAGCCTCCATTCTCATTCAACTAGAAAGCAAGTTAGGAATTACAAATCAAATCTAATTCAACTAAGAGAATTCAACGTCTACAACAAAGGAGAGCTATTCAAATTAAGAATACATATTCCAGAACACAAGAGTAGTCTCCTTTTTGTAAGTCTAGTTATCATTTAGACCTAAATGATATTAGAATCAAGACTAAAATAACTGGATGTAGAACATCGCCTAATGTAATTTATGCCTATCCATTTTGTTAAAATTGAATTGATTAAGACTATGACTCTTATCATGTTAAGTTTGTGACCATGTTGTATTTAATTTGATGATAAATGTTAATGTTTTTCAATGGATCCATATGTTGTATAATTTGCCAATGATATATATGTTGTGAAATTTAGCGATGACATATTACACTTTGGCAATGACATATCATGTTGAATAAGTTGGATATGACATATTATGTTGTATACTTTGGCGATGACATAAATTGGCGATGACATATTATAATTTGGCAATGGCATATCATATTGTCTAATTTGGAGATGACATACTATATTGTATAATTTGGCGATGAAATTTCAAGTTGTATGATTTGGTAATGACACCTATATGTTGTATGACAATTTGGGAATTTTGCTATGTTTATGCAAGTTCAACCATGATCACATATATGATCCAAAACTACATGTTAATATGATCAGGTTCATGCTAAATTTGATCCAACTAATTTGCAAGTTTGCAACTACAGGCCTAATTTTAAGTTTATGTAGTTCTATGTAAAACCCCTATTTCATGATTCATGTTGAGTAGATCTAAATTTGCAAGTTCACAATTGAATGTATATTGTTCTATGCCAAATTCATATGATACATGTGTAGTCAGATCCATATTTTTTTGATGTTGGAATTGTTACATGCTCCTTTTTTTTCTCTTTTGTCTATAAGTTAGGCTATGTAGCGAGCCTAACATTTTATTTGATTTATGTGAACGTTTAACGGGGGTAACGTTGGGGGAAAACATGAAATTTTATATAATTGGCATTTTGGCTCATAAACATGTAAATGTTTTATGGCATAAAGTGGTATAAATTTTAATACCTAAAATTATGAACTTGATTTAAAGAGAATGTGGGGCTTGACTTGAATGGCAATAATTTACATATAAATATAAAGAGGTAAATATGTAAATTTAGAAAAGACGAATATGCCTAACCCGAGGTTAGATTGAGTTACAGTGTAAGATTGCCCGAAACCGCCCGACACATCCAGCAACCGTTACAATATATATCTAATGTGGGAGGTTAGTGCATCAAGCCCAAAAGAACCCGAGGTTAGACTAAGTTGCGGTGTAAAACTGCCCGGACACGACCGGCATATCCAGTGACCGCAACAATACCTATCTAATGTGAGTGGTTGGCGCTTTAATGAATAAATTAAAGCTAAGCCAGGAATGGTAGGGTTAAGTTAATTAAGGCAACACTTAACCATTACAACATGTTAACTAAACTGATGGGTGGGGTTAGGTTAACTTGGACACTTAACCAATTTAACATGTTGATTAGGAAACCCTTGTAACAGCGACCCATTTCAGCAGTAACCCAAATAGATGTATCATGGTACCCTAAACTAGGCAGGGTGGGGCACAATTACTGGGATGATTATAAGCGATCAAAACAACGGCGGTTGGTGCATTAGTGTAGGTTCCGACGGAGTACGGGCGTGCACATAGTCCAGAGTGGAAAAAGCAGGCACTGGGCATCAGTAGTTATACACTTCGCATCTTGAATCGTGTCGGGTTGCCACCATAGGATTTGATACACCCCATGGTGGGACCAGCACAGGTATCTACAATCGAGCGGGACCATATGACACAAGTAGTAAATGCATGTGAGTAGGAGACGATCGATAAAGAGGGATCACTGGGTTTGAGCTCATGATGATGGTTGTGATATCTAGTAGGTGCAGAGAATATGGATATGAGTGCGATAGTATGAAATGTTTATATTGCCTTGTTTATCTTGCCTTATCCTATGTTACCTTATTTCCTGTTATTGTCCTGTGTCCATCTTATTCAAGTCATGATTCTCTTATCAGTTTACATGCTGAATAATCACTGGACTTACCAGACTTATGTCTGACCCATTTTCTTTCGCTCTCTTTTCTTTCGTTCCCCCCTCCGTCAGGTACCCAAGGAGGGAATAGCTCAGCTTAATTTGGACCGTTCATTTTTCTAAGCTTGAAGACTCTGTGATGTATAGCTTGGAACTTCTTATATTTGGCTATGGCTTTAGAAACACTACTACTTGGGGATTTATGAAGTTTTATTTTGTTTTATGCTTCTTTATGTTATAATCAAGACAGAGATTCTGATGTAATGATTTGGAAGTTGTTTTGAGACAGTTTGTTGTAATGTTTTTGTTATGAACCACGAATGAAATAAATTTTGTTTTTCGCTGCTTATATATGTCTGTCTTGAAAATTATCTGTGTCTTTTACCTATAATGCTCCGCCAAAATTAAGGTATTCCCTTTGTGAGTGACCTTAATATAGGTGGGGTTTTTCACTTGGTATCAGAGCAAAGGTTTACCATATCGGATAAAAAAATTGGAAAACTGTTTTTCAAAAAGAAGTTTAAAGAAGCAATTTTCAAGAAAAAGAAGTGTTTTATTTTAAAAAGGCATAATCCTCCAAAAGCCATTTGCACTATCTTTCTATCCTTTGTTTTGAACCTTTCCTTTTTATTTTCAGCATGTCTGGGGATCTTAACCTTCTAGAGGACGTGTCGGTACCTGGCTGGTTCAGAAGGTACCTAGAGGCTAGGGCTGATGTCGCAGGCCCAGCAGACGATCCTCCTCCCCCAGCTGCAGCAGTTCCTCCTCCTCCTCCACGTGCAAATGCTTTCTCAAAAATATGTAGGGACTTTTGAGCCATGGGTGGAAAGAACTTCAATTGAAATGAATCCTTCGTGGAAGCAAGAAACGGGCTCAAAGAGACTGAGGATTTGTTTGATATCTTCGAAGTGGATGATAGGCAGAAGATATAGTAAGCGGTATGGTTGCTCAAAGACGAAGCTTCCTATTGGTGGGAAGTTACTAACGCTGAAAGACCAATTGAAACTTGGATGGATTTTAGAATGAGGTTTGAAATGAAATTCCTCTCACAAGCTGAACGAAGCCTACAAATGGAGAAGTTATAAGCTCTCAAATAAGGGAGTATGTCGGTCAAGGAATATGTTAACCAATTCAACCAGCTGGCTAGGTTCGGATTGGAGTTAGTGAACACTCCACATAAGAAGGCTCTCCGTTTTGTTAAAGGATTGAATGAGCCACTGCACATCATAGCTATGTCCCATATACCTATGGGTGCAACTTTTGAGAGACTGGTGGACATGGCACTGTTACAAGAAGAAGATAAGGTTGGCAAGAAAGAGACCAAGGCGGAAGTACCTCAAGATAAGAAAGTGGAAGGATCACAGAGCAAGAAGACAGATTCCAAGAAGGGCGGGAAGAACAACAAACCCCATGACAAGAGGAAG
The DNA here is from genome assembly GCA_030737875.1 of Allium sativum. Taxonomy (NCBI): domain Eukaryota; kingdom Viridiplantae; phylum Streptophyta; class Magnoliopsida; order Asparagales; family Amaryllidaceae; genus Allium; species Allium sativum. The sequence goes on from CM060913.1 coordinate 490,804,389, forward strand.
TGTAATTTTTGTGGCATTCCTGGACATCTGGTTAAGGACTGCAGAAAGAAGAAGAGGATGATGTGTGGTTGTTTCCATTGCGGCGAGACAGGACAAATGGCTAGGGACTGCCCAAGAAAGCAAGGGCAAGGGAAGAGAGCTGGATCTACTTCTGGAGGGCAGGTTCACGCTCTCATGGCACCTCCGCAAGAACGAGGTAGAAAAGTTTCTGTCGAGAGTTTAGTTTATCTTTTTGATTATCCTGTTCGTACACTCTTTGATTATGGCACATCACACTCTTTTATATCTACTGCTTTAGTTGAATCTCTGCACCTAGACACCAGTTTAGTAGAGGATCCCTTGGTTGTTTCAAATCCAATTGGGGGCTCAACTTATTTGTCAATGATTTGTTTGGATTTGGAAATTTCTATACTAAGTGTGGTGTTTAGATGTAATGCCTATGTTTTGGGATTCACGGGCTATGGGTTGATTCTAGGCATGGATTGGCTATCCAGTAGTGGTGCCATCCTCGATTGTGAAAAGAGAGTGGTTAGACGCATGACTTGCCTCGGTAACACTCTCGAAATATCTTGTAATCCCATGAACTCTGTTATGCTTAGTTATCTAATATCTTTTGATGCATCTATTGGGAATTTACAGTCTGTTAGAGTAGTCCGTGAATACTCGGATGTCTTTGAAGAGCTGAAAGGGTTGCTGTAACCACCCGTATTTTTGAATAACACATTATAACATAAATGGAGGCAGAATTAAACTGTAAAATCTGAATCAAGGGAAATGGGCTGTGCCATTGCGTTCGTCTCGGAAAGATACGCGAAATAGAGTCCGAGTTTTCGAAAATCGGAGTCCGTATGACCAAGATATGGCCTCGCGAAGTTTCACGGAAAATTCACAAATTAAAGTATACTTAATTAAGTGAAATGGGTTGCGCTGAGAAATATATATATTGATATATATATATATATATATATATAATTGAAAATTTAATAAATAAATATGCAAAAATGTTCAAAACAGCGAATTGGGAGAGGGGAATAACCGAACCGGCCGATTTTTGAGGTCGACCCAAGCCTGCTGGGTCGACTAGGGGTTAATCCAGGGTGTTTGGCTGTCAACCCGTGGGCCGATTCGCTCAAATGCAGATTTTGCATTTGAATGGTTCTCATGGTTCAGCTTTAATCTAAAGGCCCTAGATGGTTCCTACACTTGACTTCTTCCCCAAGACATGCTTTGATGGCTTGGATTGAATCTAGGGTTAATCCTATGGCTAATACTATCCTAATCTTCTATAAAAAGGACCTAACACCTAGCCTAAATCATCATTATTCATTCCTACAACTAAACTATGCCAAAATTGTTCCTCTCATGGCCTCCACTCTCATGCTTAAATTTCTAAGTTAAATTATATGAGAGATTTTGAATGCATACAAGTATTTTCAAGCTTGTATGAATGTTCTTAGTTTGCATTCAAGTCAAGTTGCAACATTTCTATTTCAAAGCAAGGGTTTTTATCGATTTAGCTCAAGGGTTTTTCATTTGGAGCTTGCATATTTGGGTCTTTTTGGTGATTGCATAAGGGCTTCGTCTCAATCTTTTAATAACTATTTATTTGTGTCTTCATAGCATTGTAAGCCCTTTTCTACTTTCTTTTTATTAACTCTAAAGTTAAATGAATGATGCAAGTTTGGGGTTGATCATTATGATATGCAAGTTTGGTTGATCATTATATGCTAGTTTGGTTGATCATTATATGCGAGTTTGGTTGATCATTATATGCAAGTTTGGTTGATCATTATATACAAGTTTGGTTGATCATTATATGCAAGTTTGGTTGATCATTATATGCAAGTTTGGATGATCATTATGCAGGTGGGTTTAATCATTATGTATGACACATGTTGCTATGTTATGCAAGTTTGGGTTGATCATGTTATCATGTTATGCAAGTTAAACTTGAAGTTGTGAGCTTAAAGCTTCAAGCTTTATGTTGAAGGTTGCATTTTGGCAACATGGAAGTTATCATATCCCTTATGATAACTTGCATATGAGGCTAAATGCGAACTTCTAGCAACTTCTACATGTCATTTATCACCATGTATCACTCATATGCTATGTTTGGTTTTATGCATGCTTTTGAAGCCTAATAATGCAATATGCAAGTATATGAACATATGTACATTTCATATGCCACCATGATAAACTTGTGGCTTCAACACCTTTTGTCATAATTACGCCAAGTTCCCTATTTTATCCTTTATGCGTTGTTGCGACTATGTAAACGATGGGATTACGTTGGGTTGGGTAACCTTATGACATAAACATGGTTTTTATAACATAACGTGATATGTTAACTTGTAATTATGTTTTGGAAACATAATGGACATGACACTTAGAAAATATGAGTGTGGCGATGTAACACCCCACACCCGCTACGGTCACTCACTAAGGGAATGCCATAACATCGGTGGAGTATTTTAAGTGAATATAGAACAGAAAAATTACAACAAGACAGATATAAGTAATACTTGAGAATTTAAAACATCATTTCATTTCAGCGGAAAGTAAAACATGTTTGGTTACACCAAAACCATAAATAAGAGTCAAGTACATAATATCCATCCTGATAAAAACGAAAGTACATAATCCCACTACATAACCTAATAGCCATAATAGAAAAGATAAACTGAGCTTTACATCCACGGTCCAAGCTCCAAAAGATAGATAAAGCAGTCTGATCAAAGCCCACTAGTGCTAGGCCCACTCTGAAAACCTGAGGGTTGGGAAAAAGATAAAGAAACAACGGGGTCAGACATAAGTCTGAGTGAGTCCTATAACCCTAACAATACAATCATTAAAGTAATTAGGGTATGATATAAACAAGGTACGGTACCTCTGGGGATAATGACTACACTAAGTAGCCAACTAAACACAGGATGTACTAAGATAACCGAAAAGACGCATTTATCCACCAAAGGATAATTACTGGATTACACCACCCCAGATCTACCCACCCAAGGGTAATTCCTACACTGCACCACACCAGTTCTACCCACCCAAGGGTAATTCCTATTTAAAGGTTGATCCCACTAAGTGTACTTAGTAATTTTACCCAGTAGTTTCTTGTACCCCTAGCTGACTACATAGGTGCCGCCTGCCCCTATCTCCACTAGGTGTACCCACTACTCCCAAGCGATCGGCTCCCTACCGTAGATACCCGTGCTTGCCCCACAATGGGGTGTATCACTCCCCATAGTGGCAACCCGATACAACAAATGGTGCACGGCTTATATCTACACGATGCAACAACGTCTTACCTACCAGCCCGGGTCCACACACGCATATGAAACCCGTTGGACTCGCCTTGCCACCGCTACCCCGTTTTGGCCTCTTATAGTCAAGCCCAATATGCGTGTCCCGTCCTCGACTTGGGTCGAGCCCACAAAGATACGTTTGGGATATTGGTTGAAATGGGCCCCCACAAGCTACCACCTAAGCTTGTTATTTCTAGTGAATCCCGCTTAACCCTTTAACTATGTCCACTTACATGTTATAAATTCTGGTTAAGTCATTAATCATATTTTAATTGCCATTCAAGGCACCCACTAGATTACCACATGCCACCCAAAGCACTTACTTAACCATTTAACCATGTTTTAATTACATGTTCCACTTTGGTTAAGTATTCTAATCGTATTTTCTATTGCCACCCAAGGCCTCCACTTAACCCCTCATGTCCCTCTACATGCTAATATGGTTAAGTGTTTCTTAATTAATTAATTAAGATCATGACCTCATAAAGACCTCTCACATTAGACCGTCTTTTATGACTGTTGGATATGCCGGTTGGGTCCGGGCAGCCTTACGTCATAAAAAGGGTCTAACCTCGTGTCTTTACTTTAATCACGTATTTAATTTGTGCCTAAGACCTCTCACATTGGGCTAACATTTGTAGCAACTGGTTAAGCCGGTAGGGTCCGGGCAGTTTTACGCTACAACTGAGTCCAACCTCGTGTCTTAGTCGATTAATTACACCTAATTAATCACCCTTATAATTTATATTAATTATCCCTAATTAATTAATCATGTTTTCCAGAATATGGGTAGACCTAACTCAATAGGTAAATTCCCAACTCCGTAGTATGGGTAGACCTAACTCAATAGGTAAATTCCCAACTCCATAATATGGGTAGACCTAACTCAATAGGTAAATTCCCAATTATGCCCATTTAATTTATGTTACTCTTAAGCATACCCATTCCACATCATTTTATTAACATGCATATTAACCCATCGTTCCCCACGTAATTCGTTCTCGTAACGTGACATAATAAAAGGGAAGATTCATCACAAATGTCATGGGTTTAGCCAACATAGCATGTAACTTTATCATGGGTTCAAAAGGTGTCAACTTGCATATATGAACATACATTAAACCCAACTAGTATTTAACCCAAACTTGCATTATGCATATCATAAAAGAGACAACTTGCATATGAACTTGCACATAAACTTGCATATGAACTTGCATCATAACTTGCATATGAACATGTATCATAACTTGCATATGAACTTGCATCATAACTTGCATATGAACTTGCATCATAACTTGCATATGAACTTGCATCATAACTTGCATATGAACATGTATCATAACTTGCATATGAACTTGCATCATAACTTGCATATGAACTTGCATAACATGCCATACTTAGAGACAAACTTGCATATATTATGCATATCATAAAAAGAGACAAACTTGCATAAAACCAAACACTTAGCATGCATAAAACCAAATACTTAGCATGCATAAAACCACATACATAGCATGCATAAAACCAAATACTTAGCATGCATAAAACCAAATACATAACTTGCATAACATGTTACATATAGACTTGCATATAATCTCCCATATAGCTTGCATAACATGTTACATATGAATCAATGTTCAACATAGTGTTTTGCATCATAAAACATAGCATTAAACTTGCATATAGCACACAACATACACTATACTAAACTTGCATAAACACATTGATTCCACAAACATAGCCATATCTTATCATATCCTATCATAATCAATTTAACAATTGATTGTTAAGTCTATAGAAACTCACCAAAACCAAGATTAGCAAACTTATGTAGTAGAACTAGTTGCTATACAAGAAGAAGATGATGATTAGAGGTTGATTAGCTTGCAACTTTCTTCATAAACTAGTGGAGGTTCCTCTCAAGTTTGATTTTGGCGGCATGGTGGCATCATTTCTATTTTTAGTATGAATTAGGGTAGTATTAGGGTGTATTTATAGATTAGGCAAGTGTTTTAGGCCATTAGATTAACCCTAAATTAGATTAGGACCCTTAGATTTCGGAACCTTCCAGAAACCAGCCCTAAGACCAAGCCCAACCCCAAACTGGTGCACCCAACCACAGAACTCTCTAGAAACTGTGCAGGTTTCCTGTCCCGACATGGGCGCACTTCCCAAGTGCGCCAGTGTATTTTTGTGCTGGCGCACTTCACAAGTGCGCCAGTGCATTTCTGGCCTGTTTCGGGTTTTTCTGCCTAACTTCGTTCGTCCATATCTCTTTCATACGGTACCCGTTTTACGCAAACTCGGACTCTATTTCGCATATTTTTCCGAGACGAACGCAATGACGCAGCCCGTTTCCCCTGATTCTCACATCTGAGATTAATTATACTTTAATTTGTGAATTTTAGCATTAACCGAAATTCGGGGTGTTACATTCTCCCCTCCTTAAAGGATTTCGTCCCCGAAATCTCTAAGCTAAGGAGAATGCATATCCTACCATCCAAACAACCATCTACTCAATCCATCAAACACGGGCATCCATTGTCCTTAAAACAGTTTCTAATGATGTATGAGCATATGCAAAAAGTGTGTGTATATGTTCCCTATCTAATGTATGAACATATGCAAACCATGATAGTGCCATGCATCCATTATGTATGCGAGAGAACCCTATCGACACATACAATATCTACATGAGTGCATAATCATTCACCAAAATGCATCATCCATATGATAACACAATCATTATACATCCATAAATATAGATTCCTACACACAATTTTATGCAATATGCCATATGAAGTGATTGAGCCGATCTAGTGTCTAGAGTGTGTGTATATGCATCCACGAGCAACCACTAGCAACCACTTGCATCCACACGCATCCATCAAACATAACATGTCTCAAACACATGTTTCAACCATAGATTTACCCTATCTAAAGGTCATAGGTACTAGCGAGAGGATATACTAAAGATAAGATAAGTACTAGACAAGCGATAAAGGAGAAGTTAAAAGACATACTCTCAAAAAGAAATGGGTACAAAGAACGCATCTTCGCTTCCGTCTCCCAAGCAGCATTGCTTTCGTCATCTCCCCATTGCACTTTAACTATCTGAACTTCTCTATTCCTCAACTTCCTAGTTTCTGACCCAAGGATGCGAGTAGGAGCTCGTCGAATCGTCGCATCACGCTCTACATCTCTAAGCAAGCTCGGCTCTACCACCTCTGCGGTCTCATGCAAGCACTTCCTCAAATGTGACACATGGAATACATCATGTACACCACTAAGTCTGTCGGGCAACTCCACTCTATATGCCATTCGTCCAATCCTTTCCTTAATAGGAAACGGCCCTGCGAACCTTGGTGCTAATTTCCCAACAGATCCAAAGCGAACCACATTTCATAACGGAGACACTTTGACAAAGACCATGTCCCCAACTTCGAACTCAAGATCCGTCCTTCTCCGATCCGCATAAGATTTCTGTCTATCTTGCGCTGCCTTCATCCTTCTTCGAATCAAATCAATCTTCTCTGAAGTCTCTCTAACCATATCTGGCCCAAGCAAGATCTTATCCGTAGATTCCCACCAACATGTAGGAGATCGACAAGGCCTTCCATAAAGAGCTTCGAAAGGTGCCATGCCAATACTAGACCTAAAGCTGTTATTGTATGCGGACTCCACCAAAGGAAGATGTTCTTCCCATGTACCTCCAAAATCCAAGATACAAAGCCTCAAGAGATCTTCTAAGATACGGTTCACCCTCTCGGTCTGACCGTCCGTCTGAGGATGATATGCGGTGCTCAAACACAACTGAGTCCCTACCGCCTCTTGCAAACTTCTCCAAAACTCACTAGTGAAGATAGGATCTCGATCACTCACAATGCTGGATGGTACGCCATTCAATCTAACAATCTCTCTAACATAGACCGAAGCAAGCCATGGAGCGGTCCTCTTACTCTTCACGGGTATAAAATGGGCACTCTTGGTAAGTCTGTCTACCACAACCCAAATTCCCGTATTGCCCTTCCTCGATCTCGGTAACCCATCGATGAAATCCATCGAGACACTATCCCACTTCCATTGCGGAACTTCCAATGGGTGTAGCAACCCACCGGGTTTCCTTTGCTCCGCTTTAACTTGTTGGCACACTAAGCATCTAGCCACATACTCGGCCACATCTTTCTTCATACCGGCCCAGAAGAAAACTCTCTTCATGTCTTGGTACATTTTGTCTCCACCGGGATGAATAGTCATCCTTGAACGATGTGCATCATCCAAAATAGCCTTCTTCAAACCCTCATCTTGCGGTACACAAAGTCTACCGTCTCTATGCAACCATCCCCTATCATCTATGGTGTATCTACCCAAATGGCTGGACGACTCCCCCTTATAAGCTTCTCTACCAACTCAACCAACTGTGGGTCGTCTCGCTGTGCCTCGCCAATCCGCCCCAAAAGAGTAGGCCTAACCTCCAAGGAGGCTAGCAAACCGGGTACAAAGTCAACGGAAGGTCTAAAGTCAATCATAGAATTAAACTCCAAGCTTCGCCATTCCACGAACAATGGACTCAAAGACAGCCTCTTTCTGCTCAAGGCGTCTGCCACCACGTTACCCTTGCCAGGGGTATACGCTATCTCAAACTCATAGGATGCTAAGAATTCCATCCACCTTTGTTGTCTTAAGACAATGCGCTCAAAGAGTCTCCAACACTTCCCTAAGATGTAGGGCATGCTTTTCTCCACTTCTAGAGAAAATCAGGATATTCTCCCATGCAAAATCGTCACAACTATCCATCTCTCACGCAGACCACCTTAGTCGAACTCGACATCCCCCAAATGCAAGCCCCAAAGGCCTAAACCAATATCAGACAAACATCCAAGGGATACCTCCTTCGAATTCAGACGACCTACGTGAGATGATACTAGTAAAAACGGCTAAATAATTAAGCCCTTGTCCAACTCTGGATGTCCTTGCCAGTCTCGTTCCAAAACCACCGTTTATCCCATAACTGGCTTTGCTCAACCTATTGAGCACATACGAAAACTTATTTCGCTCCTAGAAAAGACCAAGATGTCATCCACCAAGATCATCACGAACTTATTTAGGTACTCCCTGAACACCCTTCTCATCAAATCAACAAAGTATTCGGAGGCGTTCATCTAACCAAATGGCATCACCAGCCACTCATAAAACCATCCGGAGTCCTAAAGGCAATCTTCTCTATACTATCCTCAGCCACTCTCAACTGACGAAACTCCGTGGCTGAGTCCAACTGCGAAAATACTAAGGCGCCAACCAACTGATCATAGAGATCATCAATCCTCGGCAATGGGTGTCTATTCTTCTTTGTGAGTTTATTTAGTTCTCTTTAGCCTACACAAAGTCTGAGGGACCCATCCGCCTTCGTAGCAAAAACTACTGGAGCACCCCACTCCGATATACTTTGTCTTATGGACCCCTTCTCAAGCAACTCCCCTACTTGCTTATGGAGTTCCCTCCTCTCGCGAGGAGCCATGTGGCGCACTGGTAAAGATACAGGTTTAGCATTGTCTACCAGATATATTCGGAAGTCAATCTCCCGCTCCGGAGGTAAGCCCTTCACCTCCTCAAACACATCCGAGTATTCCCGGACCACTCTAACAGATCGCAAACTCTCGACCGACGTGTCAAGCGATTCTAGATAACTTAGCATAACAGATTCCATGGGATTACAAGAGATCTCGAGAGTGTTACCCAAGCGGGTCATAAGCCTAACAACTCTCCCTTCAAAATCAAGAACGGCAACCCTACTGGATAACCAGTCCATGCCCAAACTAACCCATAGCCCGTGAAGCCCAAAAAGCATCACATCTAAACTCAACGCTAAGTATAGAAACTTTCAAACCCAAACACATCATGGAGCCCCAATTGGGTTTGAAACAACTAAGGGATCATCTACCAAACTGGTGTCTAAGTGTAGTGACTCAACTAACAATGATGAGATAAACGAACTCGATGCGTCAGAATCTAATAAAGTTCGAACCGGATAATAAAGAAATCCAAATTCCAACCTAGACGGTCCTATCCCCATCTGGTACACTAGCCGCGAGGGAATACAACTACCCTCCAGGAGATTCCATACCTTGCCCATGCCCCTTTGGACAATCCTAATACGGTGTCCCATTCCTCCAAAAGGAAAACTACTCGCCTTCTTCTTCCCATTCTCCACTCGTAACCTCCCACCAATGAGGTTTCATCCTTCATTAACCAAACAACTATTTGAGCCTTCCTCCCTTCGTCTATCCAATAGATACTTACCAGTCCTCCTCCTTCTTGAACCAACTTCTAATCTGACTAACGTCTAAGTCCCTTGAAGTGGTTTTCCATTCTTATCTATCTTAGAAAGGTCATCTATACGCGGAGGGGAAACTCAAAACGAGAGAGGAAGAGATTCAAAACGGAGAATTCGAAAGATATAGATATGGCTATTGGGGATTATGCTTTTCTTTCAAAAACTTTTCTTTTAAAAGATATGTTTTTGAAAATACTCCTTTCAAAAATATTCTTAGAAAATCGTTTTTCTAAAAAATTTATCTGTTCTGGTAACCTTAACCTCTGATACCACGTGTAACACCCTACACCCGCTACGGTCACTCACTAAGGGAATGCCATAACATCGGTGGAGTATTTTAAGTGAATATAGGACAGAAAAATTACAACAAGACAGATATAAGTAATACTTGAGAATTTAAAACATCATTTCATTTCAGCGGAAAGTAAAACATGTTTGGTTACACCAAAACCATAAATAAGAGTCAAGTACATAATATCCATCCTGACAAAAACGAAAGTACATAATCCCACTACATAACCTAATAGCCATAATAGAAAAGATAAACTGAGCTTTACATCCACGGTCCAAGCTCCAAAAGATAGATAAAGCAGTCTGATCAAAGCCCACTAGTGCTAGGCCCACTCTGAAAACCTGAGGGTTGGGAAAAAGATAAAGAAACAACGGGGTCAGACATAAGTCTGAGTGAGTCCTATAACCCTAACAATACAATCATTAAAGTAATTAGGGTATGATATAAACAAGGTACGGTACCTCTGGGGATAATTACTACACTAAGTAGCCAACTAAACACAGGATGTACTAAGATAACCGAAAAGACGCATTTATCCACCCAAGGATAATTACTGGATTACACCACCCCAGATCTACCCACCCAAGGGTAATTCCTACACTGCACCACACCAGTTCTACCCACCCAAGGGTAATTCCTATTTAAAGGTTGATCCCACTAAGTGTACTTAGTAATTTTACCCAGTAGTTTCTTGTACCCCTAGCTGACTACATAGGTGCCGCCTGCCCCTATCTCCACTAGGTGTACCCACTACTCCCAAGCGATTGGCTCCCTACCGTAGATACCCGTGCTGACCCCACAATGGGGTGTATCACTCCCCATAGTGGCAACCCGATACAACAAATGGTGCATGGCTTATATCTACACGATGCAACAACGTCTTACCTACCAGCCCGGGTCCACACACGCATATGAAACCCGTTGGACTCGCGTTGCCACCGCTACCCCGTTTTGGCCTCTTATAGTCAAGCCCAATATGCGTGTCCCGTCCTCGACTTGGGTCGAGCCCACAAAGATACGTTTGGGATATTGGTTGAAATGGGCCCCCACAAGCTACCACCTAAGCTTGTTATTTCTAGTGAATCCCGCTTAACCCTTTAACTATGTCCACTTACATGTTATAAATTCTGGTTAAGTCATTAATCATATTTTAATTGCCATTCAAGGCACCCACTAGATTTCCACATGCCACCCAAAGCACTTACTTAACCCTTTAACCATGTTTTAATTACATGTTCCACTTTGGTTAAGTATTCTAATCGTATTTTCTATTGCCACCCAAGGCCTCCACTTAACCCCTCATGTCCCTCTACATGCTAATATGGTTAAGTGTTTCTTAATTAATTAATTAAGATCATGACCTCATAAAGACCTCTCACATTAGACCGTCTTTTATGACTGCTGGATATGCCGGTTGGGTCCGTGCAGCCTTACGTCATAAAAACGGTCTAACCTCGTGTCTTTACTTTAATCACGTATTTAATTTGTGCCTAAGACCTCTCACATTGGGCTAACATTTGTAGCAACTGGTTAAGCCGGTTGGGTCCGGGCAGTTTTACGCTACAACTGAGTCCAACCTCGTGTCTTAGTCGATTAATTACACCTAATTAATCACCCTTATAATTTATATTAATTATCCCTAATTAATTAATCATGTTTTCCAGAATATGGGTAGACCTAACTCAATAGGTAAATTCCCAACTCCGTACTATGGGTAGACCTAACTCAATAGGTAAATTCCCAACTCCATAATATGGGTAGACCTAACTCAATAGGTAAATTCCCAATTATGTCCATTTAATTTATGTTACTCTTAAGCATACCCATTCCACATCATTTTATTAACATGCATATTAACCCCATCGTTCCCCACGTAATTCGTTCTCGTAACGTGACATAATAAAAGGGAAGATTCATCACAAATGTCATGGGTTTAGCCAACATAGCATGTAACTTTATCATGGGTTCAAAAGGTGTCAACTTGCATATATGAACATACATTAAACCCAACTAGTATTTAACCCAAACTTGCATTATGCATTTCATAAAAGTGACAACTTGCATATGAACTTGCACATAAACTTGCATATGAACTTGCATCATAACTTGCATATGAACATGTATCATAACTTGCATATGAACTTGCATCATAACTTGCATATGAACTTGCATCATAACTTGCATATGAACATGTATCATAACTTGCATATGAACTTGCATCATAACTTGCATATGAACTTGCATAACATGCCATACTTAGAGACAAACTTGCATATATTATGCATATCATAAAAAGAGACAAACTTGCATAAAACCAAACACTTAGCATGCATAAAACCAAATACTTAGCATGCATAAAACCACATACATAGCATGCATAAAACCAAATACTTAGCATGCATAAAACCAAATACATAACTTGCATAACATGTTACATATAGACTTGCATATAATCTCCCATATAGCTTGCATAACATGTTACGTATGAATCAATGTTCAACATAGTGTTTTGCATCATAAAACATAGCATTAAACTTGCATATAGCACACAACATACACTATACTAAACTTGCATAAACACATTGATTCCACAAACATAGCCATATCTTATCATATCCTATCATAATCAATTTAACAATTGATTGTTAAGTCTATAGAAACTCACCAAAACCAAGATTAGCAAACTTATGTAGTAGAACTAGTTGCTATACAAGAAGAAGATGATGATTAGAGGTTGATTAGCTTGCAACTTTCTTCATAAACTAGTGGAGGTTCCTCTCAAGTTTGATTTTGGCGGCATGGTGGCATCATTTCTATTTTTAGTATGAATTAGGGTAGTATTAGGGTGTATTTATAGATTAGGCAAGTGTTTTAGGCCATTAGATTAACCCTAAATTAGATTAGGACCCTTAGATTTCGGAACCTTCCAGAAACCAGCCCTAAGACCAAGCCCAACCCCAAACTGGTGCACCCAACCACAGAACTCTCTAGAAACTGTGCAGGTTTCCTGTCCCGACATGGGCGCACTTCCCAAGTGCGCCAGTGTATTTTTGTGCTGGCGCACTTCACAAGTGCGCCAGTGCATTTCTGGCCTGTTTCGGGTTTTTCTGCCTAACTTCGTTCGTCCATATCTCTTTCATACGGTACCCGTTTTACGCAAACTCGGACTCTATTTCGCATATTTTTCTGAGACGAACGCAATGACGCAGCCCGTTTCCCCTGATTCTCACATCTGAGATTAATTATACTTTAATTTGTGAATTTTAGCATTAACCGAAATTCGGGGTGTTACAGGCGAACTCGAGGTTGGGTTGAGTTTGTAGCATAAATCTACCTGGACCCGCCCGGCTTAACTAGTGGCTACAAACAATAGGACCCAATGTGAGAAGTTGGCCATGTTGTGCTCGAACCCGAGGTTAGACCTAGTTGTGGTGTAAAGCTACCCGGATCCGCCCGGCTTAACTAGTAACCACAACAAAGTCTAATGTGAGAGGTTAAAGAGCATTAAGTTAATTAATGCCTCCTGATTAGGGTTAAGTCATGGTCCACTTAATACTTAACCAATTTGGGCTTGATGGATTAATCGGGGTTAAGTCAGGAGCCTTGGGTACTCTTAACCAATTTAATCCACGTTTGGATCGGGTTAACCACATTTAACCCGTTAAGAAACCCTAGTTGCATGGTCCTTTTAAGCAGTAACCTTCTAGGTAGTATCATAAGACCCTAGGACTAGGCTAGGGTGGGGCACGATTACTGGGCTGATTGTAAGAGACCAAAAGAGACGGCTGAATGATGCCCCGGTTGTTCAGGCGGACCATGGTCGTGCACATCAAGTCCGAGTTGAACACGGGCATCGGTAGGTTTGGACTGTGCATCATGGTATGGTGTTAGAGGGTTACACCATAGGGCCTGATACACCCTAGGGTGGACCCTACACAGTCAACTACATTACATGATTAAGCCGCATGACACCGACACTTGACGAGTTAGGCTTATAGGGAGCCGATCGACTAGACCGAGTAGTTGGACCTTGATTTAGGTCATCTCATGATGTTGTGCCAAGCTTGGGCCAAGGGATCAATTCTTATTTTTACTTGACATGTTAGAATGCTAGTACACCCGTGGTGCAAAACTTAACCTTAATTATGCGATGACACCTTTATCTATCTTTTTAGTTAATCATCATGCCAGTATGTTGTTATCCTTATGTTCATCTCAGCTTCTCATGCCAGTTAACTTTACTAGTTCATAGACAGATAGTAGTAGGGCTTACCAGTCTTTTTGACTGACCTGTTTTCTTTCGCCTCTTTTCTTCCGTTCCCCCCCCCCCTCAGGTTCTCAGGGTGGGAACATTGGAGCTTAGCTTGGATCTTTACAGCTTGCTTACTGGATTTGCTCATGTACGGTTTTGGACATTGAGCTAGCTATGGTTTATCACTTCATTTTGGGGATAGTACTTTATGTATTTCAGTTTTTCAGTTTATGCTTTTATCTAGACTTTGTTGTTGGAAAATAATGACCAAGTACTTTGTTGTAACATGACTATGGTTTTGAAATGCTAAGTTTTATCCGCTGCTTTACTACTCTGTTTTACTTATATGTTCTGTCTTGTGATATCTGCATGCATGTTTACCTTGTTTAACGCCCCCTCCAAAGCTAATGTCCTTGCAAGAGTGGCATTGGCGGAGGTGGGGTGTTACATTTGGTATCAGAGCATAAGGTTTACACGATTTGAGCAAAAGTGTTTTTAAAACTTACCTTTTGAAGAACTATTTTCAAAACCAATTAAGTATTTTCCAAGAAAAGTCTAGTTATTTTTAGAAGGCTATCCCCCAAAAGCCATAGCACTATCCTTCGTTTCTTCGTTCTGAATCTATCTTTTTCTTCGTTTTAGTATAGCCGATCGCTTTAACATCCCGGAAGGCGTACAAGTACCCGTCTGGTTCTGGAGATTTATGGAGGCAAGTGCGAATGAAGCCGGCCCCGCGAACATTCCTCCTCCTTCCCCCGTCGCTAACATCTCTCCTCCTCCCGTAGCTGAGGTTCCTCCTCCCCCTCAGCATACACAAGTGAATTTTGCGGAGCTTTGCAAAGACTTTAAGGCGATGGGTTGCAAGAATTTTGTCGGAACGGAGATTTCTGTGGAGGCAAGAAACTGGTTAAAGGAAACTGAAGACCTCTTTGCTATATTTGAGGTGGAAGATCGTAGGAAAGTTCTGCTAGCGGTATGGCTATTAAAAGGGGAAGCTGCTTATTGGTGGGTAGTCACCACCACTACTAGACCCATTGAGACTTGGGATGACTTTAGGAGAAGGTTTGGACTAAAGTTTCTATCATCGACAGAAGAGAACCTTCAGCTAGAGAGGTTCCTATCACTAAAGCAAGGGGACATGACCGTTAGAGAATACGTGGATAAGTTTAATCAACTTGCTCAGTTCGGTCTAGAATGGGTTAACATCGCTCGGAAGAAGGCCCTACGCTTTGCTCTAGGATTAAATGAGCCCTTGCGCGATTTAGCCATATCTCATATACCCCTGGGGGCGACCTTCGAGAGTTTGGTGAATATGACCCTACTTCAAGAGGAAGATAAGAGTGGCAAGAAGGAGGTCAAGGCAAATGAGTCCCAAGGCAAGAAGGAAGATACCGAGAAAAGGGATAAGAACAACAACAAGGCAAGAAAGACAAGAAAGTGCAACTTCTATAGGATCACTGGGCACATAGCCAAGGATTGCAGGAAGAAGAAGAGGAAGTTAGGCAAGTGTTTTCATTGCGGAGAATCTGGACATCTTAGCAAGGATTGTCCCAAGAAGCAAGGACAAACTCGGCAAGTAAGACCCTCTGGAGGGCAATTGCAGGCTCTCCTCGCTCTTCCAGCTTTTGATCGAGGTAGAGTTTTTATAGAAATTCATGTTTACATTTCTGATTTTCCTGTTTGCACCTTATTTGATTCTGGTGCATCGCATAGTTTTATCTCTTCTGATATTGTTGAAAGTTTGCACCTAAGTACTAGCTTAGTTGAGGATCCCGTTTGTGTTTCAAATCCAATTGGGGGTTCCGCCCATCTACCTGTGGTTTGTATGGATTTGAAAATCTCTATCTTGAGCATAGAATTCATGTGTAATGTTTACGTTCTCGGGTTTATGGGATACGGGTTGATTTTGGAGGTGGATTGGTTGTCCAGTTATAGAGCCATTCTTGACTGTGAGCATAGGGTAGTGAGGCTCATGACTCGCCTCGGTAATACCCTAGAAATTTCTTGTAACCCTAGAGGTCCCGTCATGTTATGTTATCTTGAATCTCTCGACTCGTCCATCGATGATCTGAAATCTGTAAGGGTGGCCCGAGACTATCCTGATGTCTTTGAAGAGGTTAGGGGGTTACCCCCTAAACGAGAGATAGATTTCCGCATTTATCTAGTTGATAATGCTAAGCCAGTATCATTGCCAGTTAGGCACATGGCTCCACGTGAGAGAAGGGAGCTCAGTAAGCAAATCAAGGAGTTGCTTGAGAAATTTTTTATTAGGCGAAGCATTTCTGAATGAGATGCTCCGGTGGTATTCGCCACTAAGGCGGATGGTTCGCTTCGTCTATGTGTTGATTATCGAGAGTTGAACAAGCTGACAAAGAAGAATAGGCACCTGTTACCGAGGATGGATGATCTCTTTTGGTGCTTCTGTTTTCTCTCAACTCGATCTAGCCACCGGATTCCATCAGCTTAGAGTAGCTGAGGATAGCATTGATAAAACTGCATTTAGGACCCCAGATGGATTCTTTGAATGGCTTGTCATGCCATTCGGTTTGACTAATGCACCCGCATACTTCGTGGACTTGATGAGTAGGGTGTTCAGGGAGTTCCATAACAAGTTTGTTGTTGTCTTCGTGGATGATATTCTGATCTTCTCAAAGGATGAGGAAGAACATGCAAGGCATCTCAAGGAAGTGATGGATACGCTTAGAGCGCATCAGATGAAAGCCAAGTTCTCCAAATGTCATTTTTGGAGAAGGGAAGTTCGGTTTCTTGGACATATAGTTTCTAAGCAAGGCATAGCGGTGGATCCCGCGAAAGTGGTTGCGGTTCAAGATTGGAAGACTCCGAGGAATGCAACCGAAGTAAGAAGCTTTCTCGGTTTGGCGGGCTACTATAGGAAGTTCATCAGGGACTTCGCTAAGATTTCGACCCCTCTTACTAAGTTGACGAAGAAGAACTTAGTCTGTGCATGGGACTTGGAGTGTGAGCTTGCTTTTCAAAGGCTCAAGAGAGCCCTTACCTCAGCTCCAGTTTGGCAACGTGGATTGGCACTATTTTCAAGAGATAGTTTTCTGCGTGGGATACCGTATAGTATGTAAATGAGATCCAAGATTCACTAACGAATCTTGGAAAGCTTGCATGAACCATGAGCACGCAGTTATGTTTAAGCCAAGTATTTTAGGCAAAGAATAAGTGGAAGTAGAACGAGAAGCAACGGTGAAATGAGTTCTAACTCGTATTTTGGGAACAAGAATTAAGAACTACGGAATTGCGAAGATAAAAGACGGTCAGGGCACGATGGGATTAAGCACAAGAAAATGCGGCTTAGAAGATTGAAGTCTAGATACGTGCATTTAATCTCTTTCTAAGAGTATATCCTTGATCCCTATTGTTCCGTAGAGCTTACTCGCATGCTACCTTTTAAGTATATCCTCTCAGTCCTATCCTCAATCTTAGTTCTGTTACAAACCCCCTAAGGAGTATGACTAGCCTATTTGTGATATATGGTTGGGGTGAAGAAGTTCGTCACCAAACTATTTGGGGTTTATGGGATATGGGTAATAATTGATAGACTTACGAAGAGAACCCATTTTTCCGGTGAAAAGCAAGAGGACCGTATCATGGCTAGCATCTGTTTATCTTCGAGAGATAGTATGGTTGCATGGAGTTTCTTCTAGCATAGTTAGCGATCGTGACCCAATTTTCACTAGCCAGTTCTGGAACAGTTTGCAAGAAGCGATGGGTACACGATTGAATCTGAGTACAGCCTATCACCCCCAGACGGATGGCCAAACCGAAAGGGTGAATAGAGTGCTAGAAGATCTCTTGAGGCTTTGTGTTCTCGACTTCGGTGGTACTTGGGAAGACCACCTTCCTCTTGTAGAGTTTGCTTATAATAATAGCTATCAAGCCAGCATAGGGATGGCACCATTTGAAGCTTTGTATGGGAGGCCGTGTAGGTCACCATCTTGTTGGTGGGAGACAACAGATAGACTTATACTTGGGCCCGATATGATACGGGACACATCCGAGAAAGTTGAATTAGTGAGAAGAAGGATGAAAGCGGCCCAAGACAGACAGAAATCCTATGCTGACAGACGAAGGGCAGATTTGGAGTTCGAAGTGGGAGACATGGTTTTCGTGAAGGTTTCTCCTTTGCGTAATGTGGTACGTTTTGGAGCAATTGGGAAGCTGGCTCCAAGGTTCGTAGGACCCTTCCCCATCATAGAGAGAATTGGAAAGATGGCCTATAAGGTGGAATTGCCCGAAAAGCTAGCAGGAGTGCATAATGTCTTTCATGTCTCGCAATTCCGAAAGTGCCTTCATGAGTCCGCCAAAGTGGTTGAACCAAGCATTCTTGAAGATATTGAGGTAGAGAAAGAAGCAACCTTGAGAAAAGCTCCGATTCGTATCTTGGGAACGGAGATCAAGAAACTAAGGAATCGAGAAGTCAAATTGGTGAAAGTTCAGTGGGGTGAAGCCGACGAAGATGAAACTTGGGAAACCGAGGAGAAGATGCGTGGGCTTTATCCATTTCTTTTTGAGGGTACATTCTCGATCTCTTTTCCTAATTAGCATATCTTTCTTTTTATCTACGTTTATCTAGTTTATCTTGTTTCGTAGATCTTGTCATGAGAACCTTAGGTAGAAACCCTTGGTTGAAACATGTTATGCTTGATGGTTGCAAGTGGTTGCAAGTGTTTGCACGTGGATACTCGTGGATGCATGATACACATTAGGCACTAAGATCGGCTCACACACTTTCATGTTGCATATGCATGAGTGCTTATACTTATTCATGGATGAAACTTGTTGAGCTATCACGTGGATGTTGCATATGGATGAATATTATGTGCACTCATGTAGAGATTATAAATTATGTTAGGAATTTGCATACATATGGACCCATTTCACTAACATATTTTGCATTAAGGAGGTTTACTGAATCGGTAACCGCCTGATTTTTGCATTAGATAAGTACATATACACACACCTTTGCATATGATCATACAGCATTTAGAATCCTTTAAGGACAATGACTGCACGTGGATGATGTTTTGAGTAGATGGGTGATGGATGGTAGGATACGTTCTTCCTAACTTGGAGATTTCGGGGACGAAATCCTTTAAGGAGGGGAGAATGTAACAACCCGTATTTTTGAATAACATATTATAACATAAATGGAGGCAGAATTAAACTGTAAAATCTGAATCAAGGGAAACGGGCTGTGCCACTACGTTCGTCTCGGAAAAATACGCGAAATAGAGTCCGAGTTTTCGAAAATTGGAGTCCGTATGACCAAGATATGGCCTCGCGAAGTTTCACGGAAAATTCACAAATTAAAGTATACTTAATTAAGTGAAATGGGTTGCGCAGAGAAATATATATATTGATATATATATATATATATAATTGAAAATTTAATAAATAATATGCAAAAATGTTCAAAACAGCGAATTGGGAGAGGGGAATAACCGAACCGGCCGATTTTTGAGGTCGACCCGAGCCCGATGGGTCGACTAGGGGTTAATCCAGGGTGTTTGGCTGTCAACCCGTGGGCCGATTCGCTCAAATGCAGATTTTGCATTTGAATGGTTCTCATGGTTCAGCTTTAATCTAAAGGCCCTAGATGGTTCCTACACTTGACTTCTTCCCCAAGACATGCTTTGATGGCTTGGATTGAATCTAGGGTTAATCCTATGGCTAATATTATCCTAATCTTCTATAAAAAGGACCTAACACCTAGCCTAAATCATCATTATTCATTCCTACAACTAAACTATGCCAAAATTGTTCCTCTCATGGCCTCCACTCTCATGTTAAAATTTCTAAGTTAAATTGTATGAGAGATTTTGAATGCATACAAGTATTTTCAAGCTTGTATGAATGTTCTTAGTTTGCATTCAAGTCAAGTTGCAACATTTCTATTTCAAAGCAAGGGTTTTTATTGATTTGGCTCAAGGGTTTTTCATTTGGAGCTTGCATATTTGGGTCTTTTTGGTGATTGCATAAGGGCTTCGTCTCAATCTTTTAATAACTATTTATTTGTGTCTTCATAGCATTGTAAGCCCTTTTCTACTTTCTTTTTATTAACTCTAAAGTTAAATGAATGATGCAAGTTTGGTTGATCATTATATGCAAGTTTGGTTGATCATTATATGCAAGTTTGGTTGATCATTATATGCAAGTTTGGTTGATCATTATATGCAAGTTTGGTTGATCATTATATGCAAGTTTGGATGATCATTATGCAGGTGGGTTTAATCATTATGTATGACACATGTTGCTATGTTATGCAAGTTTGGGTTGATCATGTTATCATGTTATGCAAGTTAAACTTGAAGTTGTGAGCTTAAAGCTTCAAGCTTTATGTTCAAGGTTGCATTTTGGCAACATGGAAGTTATCATATCCCTTATGATAACTTGCATATGAGGCTAAATGCGAACTTCTAGCAACTTCTACATGTCATTTATCACCATGTATCACTCATATGCTAAGTTTGGTTTTATGCATGCTTTTGAAGCCTAATAATGCAATATGCAAGTATATGAACATATGTACATTTCATATGCCACCATGATAAACTTGTGGCTTCAACACCTTTTTGTCATAATTACGCCAAGTTCCTATTTTATCCTTTATGCGTTGTTGCGACTATGTAAACGATGGGATTACGTTGGGGTTGGGTAACATTATGACATAAACATGGTTTTTATAACATAACGTGATATGTTAACTTGTAATTATGTTTTGGAAACATAATGGACATGACACTTAGAAAATATGAGTGTGGCCAACTCGAGGTTGGGTTGAGTTTGTAGCATAAATCTACCCGGACCCGCCCGGCTTAACTAGTGGCTACAAACAATAGGACCCAATGTGAGAAGTTGGTCATGTTGTGCTCGAACCCGAGGTTAGACCTAGTTGTGGTGTAAAGCTACCCGGATCCGCCCGGCTTAACTAGTAACCACAACAAAGTCTAATGTGAGAGGTTAAAGCGCATTAAGTTAATTAATGCCTCCTGATTAGGGTTAAGTCATGGTCCACTTAATACTTAACCAATTTGGGCTTGACGGATTAATCGGGGTTAAGTCAGGAGCCTTGGGTACTCTTAACCAATTTAATCCACGTTTGGATCGGGTTAACCACATTTAACCTGTTAAGAAACCCTAGTTGCGTGGTCCTTTTCAGCAGTAACCTTCTAGGTAGTATCATAAGACCCTATGACTAGGCTAGGGTGGGGCACGATTACTGGGCTGATTGTAAGAGACCAAAAGAGACGGCTGAATGATGCCCCGGTTGTTCAGGCGGACCATGGTCGTGCACATCAAGTCCGGAGTTGAACACGGGCACCGGTAGGTTTGGACTGTGCATCATGGTATGGTGTCAGAGGGTTACACCATAGGGCCTGATACACCCTAGGGTGGACCCTGCACAGTCAACTACATTACATGATTAAGCCGCATGACACCGACACTTGACGAGTTAGGCTTATAGGGAGCCGATCGACTAGACCGAGTAGTTGGACCTTGATTTAGGTCATCTCATGATGTTGGGCCAAGCTTGGGCCAAGGGATGAATTCTTGTTTTTACTTGACATGTTAGAATGCTAGTACACCCGTGGTGCAAAATTTAACCTTAATTATGCGATGACACATTTATCTATCTTGTTAGTTAATCATCATGCCAGTATGTTGTTATCCTTATGTTCATCTCAGCTTCTCATGCCAGTTAACTTTACTAGTTCATAGACAGATAATAGTAGGGCTTACCAGTCTTTTTGACTGACCTGTTTTCTTTCGCCTCTTTTCTTCCGTTTCCCCCCCCCCCCCCTCAGGTTCTCAGGGTGGGAACATTGGAGCTTAGCTTGGATCTTTAGAGCTTGCTTACTGGATTTGCTCATGTACGGTTTTGGACATTGAGCTAGCTATGGTTTATCACTTCATTTTGGGGATAGTACTTTATGTATTTCAGTTTTTCAGTTTATGCTTTTATCTAGACTTTGTTGTTGGAAAATAATGACCAAGTACTTTGTTGTAACATGACTATGGTTTTGAAATGCTAAGTTTTATCCGCTGCTTTACTACTCTGTTTTACTTATATGTTCTGTCTTGTGATATCTGCATGCATGTTTACCTTGTTTAACGCCCCTCCAAAGCTAATGTCCTTGCAAGAGTGGCATTGGCGGAGGTGGGGTGTTACAGTTGCTTCCGAAGCAGGAGATAGACTTCCGCATATACCTCGTTTATAATGCAAAACCCATTGCTTTACCCATTAGACATATGGCTCCAAGGGAGAGGAAAGAACTCAACAAGAAAGTTAAAGAGTTTCTTGAGAAGGGGTTTATAAGGCGGAGTATTTCTGAATGGGGTGCTCCAGTAGTGTTCGCAACTAAAGCGGACGGTTCGCTTCGCCTATGCGTGGATTATAGGGAGCTAAACAAGCTGACCAAGAAGAATAGGAACTCACTCCCAAGAATAGATGACTTGTTCGATCACCTTGTAGGTGCATCGGTTTTCCCCCAACTAGATCTAGCTACTCGGTCTCATCAGATTAGGGTGGCTGAAGACATTATTGATAAGACCACGTTCAGAACCTTGGATGGTTTCTTTGAGTGGCTTGTCATGTCTTTTAGCTTGATAAAAGCACCCGCTTATTTCATTGACTTGATGAGCAGGGTGTTCAGGGAGTTCCTCAATAAGTTTGAGGTGGTCTTCGTAGATGACATTTTGATTTTCTCAAAGAGTGAGGAAGAGCATGCTCAACATTTAAAAGAAGTCATGGATACTCTTTGAGCTCATCAGTTGAAAGCCAAATTCTACAAATGTCACTTCTGGAGAGAGGAAGTAAGATTTCTTGGACATGTGGTATCCAAGGAAGGGTTAGCTGTGGACCCCACAAAAGTAGTTGCGGTGCAAGATTGGAAGGTTCCACGGAATGCAACCGAAGTCTGAAGCTTCCTCGGGCTAGTAGGCTTTTACCGAAAGTTCATCAAAGACTTTGCGAAAATCTTAGCTCCACTTACAAGGTTGACAAAGAAGAACCTAACTTTCAATTGGGGTTTGGATTGCAAAGTTGCTTTCCAACGATTGAAGAGGGCTCTAACAACAACCCCGGTTCTGACATTACCGGTTGGGAGAAAAATGTTTACCGTATACACGGATGCATGTAGTACGGGACTAGGTGCTGTCTTGATGCAAGAAGGGACGGTAGTAGCTTATGGAGGCAGACAGTTGAAAGTACATGAAAAAACTACCCAACCCATGATCTAGAGTTGGCTGCCTTCGTCTTTGCACTTAAGTCTTGGCGCAATTATCTCCTAGGTGAGAAGTTTTAATTGTATACTGACCATAAATCGTTGAAGTACCTTTTCTCGCACAAAGATCTTAACTTGAGGCAACAAAGGTGGATGGAATTCTTGGCATCCTACGATTTCGAGAATTCCTATACCCCTAGCAAGGGCAATGTAGTAGCAGACGCCTTGAGTAGAAAGAAGCTGACCATAAGTTCTCTCTTTGTAGAAAGGCAGAGCTTGGAATACATAGCCAACTTTGACTTTAGACCCTCCATCGATCATGTGACTAGTTTGTTAGCATCGCTAGAGGTGCGGCCTACTCTTTTGGACTCAATAGGAATCGCACAACGTGAAGACCCTCAGCTAGTTGATGTGATGGATAAGCTAATTAGGGATGAGACTTCTAGTCACCTCAATAGATACTCCATCGATGATAACGGTTGGTTCAGGCAGGATGGAATGCTATGCGTCCCACAAGCAAGGGATTTGTTGAAGACGGTTCTCAAAGAGGCACACCATTCCAAGTTGACCATGCACCCAGGTGGAGACAAGATGTATAAAGACGTAAAAAGGGTTTTCTTTTGGAATGGCATGAAGAGTGATGTAGTTGAGTTCATAGCTTAGTGTTTGATATGCTAGCAAGTCAAGGCAGAACAAAAGAATCCTGGTGGTTTGATTCATCCTCTAGAGGTCCCACAGTGGAAATGGGATAACATTTCAATGGATTTTATTGATGGGCTGCCTAGGTCAAGAAGGGGCAATACCAGTATTTGGGTAATAGTGGACAGGCTCACAAAAGTGCTCACTTTATACCCGTTAAAAGTAGAAGGACTGCCTCATCTTTAGCATCCATTTAAAGAAATAGTTTGACTCCATGGGATACCCTCCAGCATTGTGAGCGACCAAGATCCTATCTTTAAGAGCGAGTTTTGGAAGAGCTTACAAGAGGCTGTAGGCACATAGCTATGTTTAAGCACGACCTATCACCCCCAAATCGATGGTCAGACAGAAAGGGTGAACAGAGTATTAGAGAACCTCTTGATATTATGCATTCTTGACTTTGGAGGAATATGGGAGGATCATCTTCCTTTGGAGGAGTTTGCCTACAACAATAGCTACCAAACCACCATAAACATGGCACCCTTCGAAGCTTTATATGGAAGACCATGCCGATCACCAACTTGTTGGTTGGAGTCTACAGACAAGCACATACTTTGACCAGATATGATTAGAGAAACTTCAGGGAAAGTGGACTTGATACAAAGAAGAGTGAAGACTACCCAAGATAGACAGAAGTCCTACGTAGATAAAAGAAGGACCGACCTTGAGTTTGAGGTTGGAGACAGGGTTTTCCTTAAAGTATCTCCTTTGAGGAACGTCGTTCTCTTCAGATCCGAAGGAAAGTTGGCACCAAGATTTGTAGGGCCGTTTCCTATCATTGAAAAGATTGGAAAGATGGCTTACAGAGTAAAGCTGCCCAAAAGATTGGCTGAAGTTCATAATGTCTTTCATGTTTCTCACCTACGGAAGTGCTTACATGAGTCTACGGAAGTGGTGGAACCAAGCATATTAAAAGAAGTAGAAGTAGAACGAGGGGCGACTATGAGAAGAGTTCCGACTCGTATCTTGGGAACAGAAGTCAAAAAGCTATGCAACTGCAAAGTCAAACTTGTTAAAGTTCAATAGAGTGACACTGAGGAAGACGCGACTTGGGAGACTGAGGCCAAGATACGCGCAGCCTACCCTTTTCTTTTTGAGGGTACATCTTTGATCTCTTTTTCCTTAAGTTTGTTCATGCTCGTATCTATCTTTTTAGTATTTTTCCTCAGTGCTATTCTTGATCCTTTGGTAGAAACCAATTGATGTAAACATGTATTTGAAACATGTTATGATTGATGGTTGCAAGTGGTTTCAAGTGATTGCTAGTGGTTGCTCGTGGATGCATATACACACACATTAGGTGTTAGATCGGCTCAGTCACTTTCATATTGCATATGCATATATGTACTTGTATATGATTGAAACTTGATGTGTTATCATGTGGTTGTTGCATTTGTATGAATGATTGTGCACTCGTGTAGAAAGTACGATTAGGGATGATTGCATACATAATGGACTCATGGCACCGACATGACCTGCATTAAGGAGGTCAACTGAATCAGTGGATTGCCTGATTTTGCATTAGATAAGGACATGTACACACACTATGCATATGATCATGAAGCATTAGGAGTCTTTTTAAGGACAATGGACGCCTGTGTTTGATGGATGAGTAGATGGACGATTGGATGATAGGATATACGTTCTTCTCGACTCGAAGATTTTGGGGATGAAATCCTTTAAGGAGGGGAGAATGTAACACCCCGTATTTTCTATAAACAATAAAGTAACAAATTAAAGAATAATTAATTACAAATGTGAGAATTAAGGAAAACGGGTTACGCCATTGCATTCGTCTCGGAATTCTGCTTGAGATAGAGTTTGAGTTTGCGTAAATTAGATTCCATATGACGGAGTTATGACATTCTGAAGATTCGAGAATTTAAATAAAAAGCTCAGAATAAAGTTCAGAAAATTCAAAATTCAAAATCATACGCAGAAGCGGGTTGGAGGGGAATTTTCCCTCCCAAGGCCAGGTCGGCCTGGAGGTCGACTAGGGGGTCGACCTCCCCCCATACAGGTCGACCAGGGGGTCGAACGAGGTGTCGACCTGGGGGTCGACCTCACCATCGGGTCAAATCTGAAATATGATGTTTTTCTTTGTGTGACGATCTGCTGTTTCATTAGGGCTTGTGTGGCAAGTTCTGGTTGGTTCTATTAGGTTTGAATGGCTTTGATTTTCTCTAGGTTAATCTGACGGCTCCTATTAAATCAAACTTCTGTATAAGCAATCTAAATCTAAACCCTAAGCCACACAAAAATATTCCTAAGACTTCATGCTGTCAACACTCAACCTAGAGTAGCCGCCATTCTCATTCAACTAGAAAGCAAGTTAGGAATTACAAATCAAATCTAATTCAACTAAGAGAATTCAACGTCTACAACAAAGGAGAGCTATTCAAATTCAGAATACAGATCCCAGAACACAAGACTGGTCTCCTTTTTGTAAGTCCATTTATCATTTAGACCTAAATGGTATTAGATTCGTGACTAAAATAACTGGACGTAGAACATCGCCTAATGTAATTTATGCCTCTCCTTTTTGTTAAAATGATTAAGACTATGACTCTTATCATGTTAAGTTTGTGACCATGTTGTATGTAATTTGATGATAAATGGTAATGTTTTGAATTGGATCCATATGTTGTATAATTTGCTAATGATATATATGTTGTGAAATTTAGCGATGACATATTATACTTTGGCAATGACATATCATGTTGAATAAATAGGAGATGACATATTTTGTTGTATACTTTGACGATGACATAAATTGGCAATGAAATATTATAATTTGGCGATGGCATATCATATTGTGTAACTTGGCGATGGCATACCATATTGTATAATTTGGCGACGACATTTCAAGTTGTATGATTTGGTAATGACACCTATATGTTGTATGACAATTTGGGAATTTTGCTATGTTTATGCAAGTTCAACCATGATCACATATATGATCCAAAACTACATGCTAATATAATTAGGTTCATGTTAAATTTGATCCAACTAATTTGCAAGTTCGCCTTTACATGCCTAATTTTAAGTTTATGTAGTTCTATGTAAAACCCCTATTTCATGATTCATGTTGAGTGGATCTAAATTTGCAAGTTCATAATTGAATGTATATTGTTCTATGCCAAATTCATATGATACATGTGTAGTTAGATCCATATTTTTATGATGTTGGAATTGTTACATGCTTCTTTTTTTCCCCTTTTGTGTATAAGTTAGGCTATGTATCGTGCCTAACATTTTATGTGATTTATGTGAACGTTTAACGGGGGTAACATTGGGGGAAAACATGAAATTTTATATAATTGGGATTTTGGCTCATAAACATGTAAATGTTTTATGGCATAAAGTGGTATAAATTTTTATACCTAAAATTATGAACTTGATTTAAAGAGAATGTGGGGCTTGACATGAGTGACAATAATTTACATATAAATATAAAGAGGTAAATATGTAAATTTAGAAAAGACGAATATGCCTAACCCGAGTTTAGATTGAGTTACGGTGTAAGACTGCCCTGAACCGCTCGGCACATCCAGCAACCGTAACAATATATATCTAATGTGGGAGGTTAGTGCATCAAGCCCAAAAGAATCCGAGGTTAGACTGAGTTGCGGTGTAAAACTGCCCGGACCCGACTGGCACATCTAGTGACCGCAACAATACCTGTCTAATGTGAGTGGTTGGTGCTTTAATGAATAAATTAAAGCTAAGTTAGGAATGGTAGGGTTAGGTTAATTAAGGAAACACTTAACCAACACAACATGTTAACTAAATTTATTGGTGGGGTTAGGTTAACTTGGGCACTTAACCAATTTAACATGTTGATTAGGAAACACTAGTAACGGGGACCCATTTCAGTAGTAACCCACATAGATGTATCATGGTACCCTGAACTAGGCAGGGTGGGGCACGATTACTGGGCTGATTATAAGCGGTCAAAACAACGGCGGTTGGTGCATCAGTGTGGGTTCCGACGGAGTACAGGCGTGCACATAGTTCGGAGTGGAAAAAGCAGGCACTGGGCATCATTAGTTATACACTGTGCATCTTGAATCGTGTTGGGTTGCCACCATAGGATTTGATACACCCTATGGTGGGACCAGCACAGGTATCTACAATCGAGTGGGGCCGTATGACACAAGTAGTAAATGCGTGCGAGTAGGAGCTGATCGATAAAGAGGGATCACTGGGTTTGAACTCATGATGATGGTTGAAATATCTAGTAGGTGCAAAGAATATGGATATGAGTGTGATAGTATGAATAGTTTATCTTGCCTTATCCTATGTTACCTTATTTCCTTGTTATTGTTCTATGTCTAGCTTATTCAAGTCATGGTTCTCGTATCAGTTTACATGCTGAATAATCACTGGACATACCAGACTTATGTCTAACCCATTTTCTTTCGCTCTCTTTTCTTCCGCTCCCCCCATCAGGTACCCAGGGAGGGAATAGCTCAGCTTAATTTGGACATTCATCTTTCCAAGCTTGAAGACTCTGTGAGTTATAGCTTGGAACTTCTTATCTTTGGCTATGGCTTTGGACACACTACTACTTGGGGATTTATGCAGTTTTATTTTGTTTTATGCTTCTTTATGTTATAATCAAGATAGAGATTCTGATGCAATGATTTGGAAGTTGTTTTGAGACAGTTTGCTGTAATGTTTTTGTTATGAACCACGAATGAAATAAATTTTGTTTTCCGCTGCTTATGTATGTCTGTCTTGTAAATTATATGTTTCTTTTACCTATAATGCTCCACAAAAATTAAGGCATTCCCTTTGTGAGTGACCTTAACAGAGGTGGGGTTTTTCAGATACTCGTCACCGGAAGCCAGCGGGATGCGAAAAGACTAGAGCTAAGCCCAAGATATCATGTGACCTTTCACTATTGAGGTACGGGGTTGAGGGGAGACGACACATGGATGTTTAGATTGGTTGTTATTATGGGGTCGCTTAGCTCTTGCAGTCTTTACTAGTTGAGGGAGGTGCTGAGGTGGGGCCATAGCCACCATGAAAAACAAACCCTAGGATTATCTGTACATAGAGGTTCAAAAAGACGGGCCTGTACAGGTATGGATAAGCTCCCGACCGAGTTCCGTATTTCTTTTTTAGCCCTACCACGGAACTCGGTGCACATTAGAGGGCGTGCGATTGAGGCATCGAGCTGCAATTACAGTACATACGTGGGACAGTCTAGATACATGCATATCTGTTTTGGGTGGTGTATCATAGACTAGAGGGCATTATTCCGATATGGAATCTGATTCGATCGATGGGGGTAGTCCATACGCTTACGTAGCATAGTAATGACAGATGTATGCGGAATGTATCATTATTATATAGAGATCTGTACGTCACTTCGGCGTAGTATAAGGGACTGTGTTCATTACAGTGGAGACCGTGCAAGTGATGGGATGTATCTCAATATTAAGAGATAGCAGCATATATTGTATTAGGTGAATCCATGGGAAAGTAAATGGGTACGATGCGCGTATAATTCTTGAGTGTGATTAAACCAAGTAACCTAATAATCAAGAAAATATAATAGAATAGTATTAGTAGGGATCATTCTACTTATGATATACTAGAATCTGTGCGGTACAGAGAAATGTATTCAAGAACCGCAACATATACTATCCAAGCTTATCTTGTTTAGTTCATACTTGTCCTTGCTATTGTTATCTTGTTCTTCCAGTTTTTATATAGCTGCCATGATACTTTTATTTATTTTTATTTAAAAGTAACTGGACTCGCCAGACTTTATGTCCGACCTTTTTTGTTTCCTCTTCTCTCCCTTTTGTTTCCCCCAGGTTCTCAGGGTGGAAGTGCTTAGAGTTGATTTGAATTCTTTCAGCTTAGCTTGGGTTTTGGATATGGATGTACATCTTTGACTTATCGTCAACTCTCTTATGGCATTGCTTAGGAAATATGGTTTATGCTTTTGTACTCTGATATTTTTGGCAAGACATATTATTAAACATGTAACTGGTTATTTCATACCTATGATGTAAACTCAGTATTTGGGACCATGATGATATGATTTAAATAAAGTTTTTAATTCCATTGCTATTTTACACATCTGTCTTGTGATATTATGTTCTTATTTACCTATAATGCTTCACGGAAGTTATTGCATTCTCTTAGTGAGTGACATTAACGGACGTGGGATGTCACAGAAGTCCTACGTAGATAAGAGAAGGACTGACATCGAGTTTGAGGTTGGAGACATGGTTTTCATTAAAGTGTCACCTTTGAGGAATGTGGTTCGCTTTGGATCTATAGGGAAATTGACACCAAGATTCTTAGGACCATTTCCCATAACAGAAAGGCTTGACCAAATGGCCTATAGAGTAAAGCTACTAGAGAGACTGTCTGGTATTCATGATGTTTTCCACGTTTCTCATTTGCAGAAGTGCTTGCATGATACTGCAGAAGTAGTTGAGCCGAGTATATTGAAAAAAGTAGAGCTGGAATGGGTGGAGACGATTAGGCGAGTTCCTACCCGTATTCTTGGATCAGAAGTTAAGAAGCTACGCAAACGAGAAATCAAGTTAATAATGGTTCGGTGGGGAGATAACCCAAAAGATGAAACTTGGGAGACTGAAGACAAGATTAGTACTTCGTACCCTTTTCTTTTCGAGGATATGTTCTAAACTTCCATTCCAAAGCTTTTATTTATACTTGTTTCTATCATTTGAGTATATCCTATCGATCGTATCTTCGACCATTAGGTAGGAATCACATGAATGTAAACATGTGTTTGGGACATGTTATGTTTGATGGATGCAAGTGTTTGCTAGTGGTTGCTCGTAGATGCATATACACATGCATTAGGCACTTGATCGGCTCAATCACTCTTATACTGCATATCGATGTGTGTGCATTTTTCTTTTTTTTATGGATGGAAATGGATGTATCATCATATGGATGTTGCATTTGGACAGATGATTGTGCATACATATAGAACTTACATGTTATAATAGGATTATTTGCATACGTTTTGGATTCATGGCACTAAATTACATTGCATTAAGGAGGTCAACTGAATCAGTAGACCGCCTGATCTTTCGCATTAGTGTTAGGACATATACACACATCTTTGCATATATTCATATAAGCATTAGAAATTTCTAAGGACAATGGATGCCTATGATTGGTAGATGAGTAGATGGATGTGGATGTTAGGATATACATTCTTCTTAACTTTGAGATTTTGGAGATGAAATCCTTTGAGTATGGGAGAATGCAACACCCCGTATTTTAACAACACTAAAAGATGATAAATTAAAAGAATAATTAATTTAATATTCAGAATTAAGTAACAGACTACACCATTGCGTTCATCTCGAAATTTTGGTCAAAATAGACACTTGGTTTGCGTAAAACGGACAACGTATGAACGAGTTATTAAGGTTTGAAGTTTGTATATGCACAAGAAGAATATATATATATAATTAATCCAGAAATAAAAAAATCAGTTCAAAATTAAAAATTTGGGAAGGCGGCAAAATTCGCGCTCAGGGGTGTCGACCCCTTAAGGCAGGTGTCGACCTCTGCATTGACCCCATAAGGGGTTGTCGACCCATGGGTCGACCCCCTCTTAGGGGGTTAACCCCCTGCGGCAGATCTAGCAGATTAGGGTTTTGGGGTCGGCTATAAATACGGCCTCATTTCTCATATTTTTGTACACTAAAAATAATGGAGGACTAGATGTTGTCTCTGCCCAAATTGAATCAAACCTTTTCTTCTTCAGCAATCAATAGAGTTTAGAGATCTGTGATTCAACGTCAGCAATCCTTTCGTCTATTTTTCTAGATCCAAATACTGTGAGTCTATTCTAATTTTAAATCTAAATAATTAAAAAGTAAATATTGACAGGACTATAATTTGGATCTATGCCTATGACTATGTGAATCATATTAGATTTGCTATAACCTGTTTATCCAAGTTATTCTAACATGACTATGAAACTAGATCTGAGCCTATACCTATTTATCATGTCAGATATGCCGTTGTTGTAGATCTAACTCACTATTTAGATTACCTTATGCCTGTTCCTATTATTTTTGTGGCTAAATCAAATCTATTATTAGTTGGACATCTAATTCATTATTTAGATCTCATCATATCTGTTTACGATGTCCCTATTATATTAGAATCAGTTCTATTATCACATGTTCATCAAATCTGTCCCTATATGCTTATCTTGTCATTATGCCATTATATGTTTATGCCATTTTATGTCCACCTTGTTAATATGATCTTTTCTGTCCTCTTCCCTCTATCTTTTCCCTTTTTATTTTTATATAGCCAGGCTACCTTAGAGCCTAGGCATGCTACTGAAATATGCAAACGCATTAAATTAGTAACGAGGGGAAAACGTTAAAATTAGGGAATAACTTGTAATTGGAATTTTAGGCATAACTTGGATGAAATACATGAACATGAAGTTGGGGACATAAATCAACTTGTGATTAAAGATCTTGATTTGGAGGCATATGTTTCATTATGAACATAACTTGGGGAAGGGGATTGAAAACCTATAACGACATGGGAATAAGTGGTTAATAATGGAAATGCTTAGAATTATAGTAATTAAAAACTATAACTGCACTTAGACACGTGGTTAGATTACACTTTTGGTGGAAGTCTACCCGGAACCGGCCACATATCCAACGACCACAAGTGGTGGTGAATCTAATGTGAGGGGTCTAAGTGCATAAACACGAGACGTGCTAAGACACGAGGTTAAGTCCGACTTGTGGAAGAAGTCTACCCGGAACCGACTGGCATATCCAGCAGCCACAAGTTATAAGTTTAATGTGGGAGGTCTAGCACATTATAACCATAAACGAATATGGTAATGAATTGGAATACTTAACCTAGTTGAATCCAAGGGATTAACATATAACTTGAGTCGGGGTTAAGTAAACTTGTTTGGAATAGTGGGTGGGTTAAGGAAATCTTGGGTAGGTGGGTAATATTTATATATACAGGCCCACAAACTTAACCAGTGGGTTTATGCAATCTTTTACTCTGGTATGGCATAACCTGTGGAAAACCTAGTGGGGACGCAAGCGTAGGGGGAAGCTTGTATCATCTTGTGGGTGGGACCCGTTTCAGTCAGTAACCCATATATAGTTATCTAACAAGTACTCCGAACTAGGTCGGAGTCGGGGCATGCTTACTGTGCTGATAGTAAGAGATCCAAACAATGGGGACGGTGTCGGCGGCGCATTCCGACGGGATCATGTGTGTGCATGGGTCCGGCAGAGGAGGTTTAGGCGCCGTGACAAGTGTAGATATGGCTGTGCACATCCTGAAAACAAAGGGTTGCCACTTTAGAGTGTGATACACCCTACTGTGGGGCCATCGCAGGGTATCCACGGAGTAGGGGGCCGATCGATCACGGTAGTGATTAAGGTACATCTAGACTCCGGTATGTTGGGAAGCCCGTTAATACCCTTAGGGGTAACTTCGGTATGTTGGGCTGCTTGTTGATTGTATGGGGTGAAAACCTCTCACTGGAAGTACACCTAAGTCTACCATCTTATACTTGGTGGGGATCATCTTGTAAATAAGGCACTATTATTGGTGTTGAGAAATCATTAGAGAAGCATAATATACTCCACCATGTTTGTCCTGTTTACCTTGTCATACCTTCCTATTATGATGTTATCTCTCTTGTCCATTTTATATGCCTGTCATGATACTTTTACTTGTTTATTTGCTAAAAGTAACTAGACTCGCTAGACTTTATGTCTGACCCATTTTGTTTCCTCTTCTTTCTCTTCCGTTCCACCCTAGGTTCTCAGGGTGGGAATACTCAAGCTTGATTAGGATTCTGCTTTCATCTTGCATGGAGCTACATAGATGTATTACTCGAGCTCGTATACTTTCTACTATGGCTATGTTTTGTTAGGGGAATTATATTTCTTTTATTACTGTACTGTGATATTTTAAGTACAAGAAAAAAATGTTTAAATGATGTACTGGGTTTATGTATTTCAGACTCCTAATGTTTTGAACGACGAAGTTATGCTTTACAATTAATAAAAGTTTTTAATTCCGCTACTATTTTATATTTGTCTTGTAATGTTTCTGTTTAATTATAACGCTTCACTAAACTTAATGCATTCTCTTAATGATTAACGTTAACGAATGCGGGGTGTCACACTTTGTATCAGAGCTGAAGGTTACCAGATTAGATAAAAGTTTTTGAAAATTATTTTCAAAAAGGTTTTAAAAGAAAGCATTTTCAAAAAGAAAAGTCTGTTTTGTAAAAACATATTCCCCAAAGCCATATGTAATATCTTTTGGTCCTTTGTCTGAATCCCTTTTCCTTTTTCTTTTCAGCATGTCTGGGGAACCTAATATTTATGAGGGGTTACGATACCAGGCTGGTTCCGTATGTATCTGGAGGCCACGGCGCCTGCCGGTGGTCAAGAGAACGTTCCTCCCCCAGCCGCACCCGTCTTTCCTCCTCTTCCTCCTCCACGTACAGATAATTTCTCTAAGATCTGCAAATATTTCTGTGCTATTGGAGGAAAGCCATTCCGTGGAACCGAGACATTCGTAGAGGCAAGGAATTGGCTCAAAGAGATGGAGGATCTATTTAGATTTTTCGAACTGGACGATCGTAGGAAGATTCAGCTAGCCGCTTGGCGACTGAAAGACGAAGCTTCATTCTAGTGGGAAGTAACGCAAGCAGGGCGTCCGGTGGAGACTTAGGATGATTTTAAACAGAGTTTTGAAATGAAGTTTCTTTCTCAAGCTGAGAAAAGCATGCAAATGGAAAGGTTCTTGGCGCTCAAGCAAAGGAGGCATGATTGTTAAAGAGTACGCTAACAAATTCAACCAACTAGCGAGATTTGGGTTGGAGCTAGTGGATACTTCACATAAGAAAGCTTTGCGGTTTGCTAGAGGACTGAATGAACCCCTTCATGGGTTAGCTATGTCTCATATTCCAATTTGAGCAACTTTTGAAATGCTCGTTTATACGACCTTGATGCATAAGGAAGATAAAGCCGACAAGAAGGAAGCTAAGGTTGAGGAAACACAAAACAAGAAAGTATGGCCCAAGAAATGACAACAACAGCAGCAACAACAAAAGAAAGGTGGAAAGAATGACAAGGCTAAGGATAAGAGGAAGTGCCCTAATTGCGGACGTGAGGGTCATTCGATAAAGGACTGAAAAAGAAGGAAGAATGCTTGTTTCATTTGTGGAGAGGTCGGACACTTCTAAGGAGTGCCCGAAGAAGCAAGGACAAGGTTAAAGGGCAGGAACTTCTAGAGGGCAAGTGCATGCTCTTAGGGGTAACTCCATTATGTTGGGGAGCCCGTTAATACCCGTAGGGGTAACTCCGGTATGTTGGGCTGCTTGTTGATTGTATGGGGTGAAAACCTCTCATTAGAAGTACACCTAAGTCTACCATCTTATACTTGTTGGGGATCATGTTGTTAATAGGACACTAGTAATAGTGCAGAGAAATCATTAGAGAAGCGTAGTATACTCCATCGTGTTTGTCCTATTTATCTTGTCATACCTGCCTATTATGATGTTATCTCTCTTGTCCATTTTATATGCCTATCATGATACTTTTTCTTGTTTATATGGTAAAAGTAACTGGACTCGCCAGACTTTATGTATGACCTATTTTGTTTCCTCTTCTTTCTCTTCCGTTCCCCCAGGTTCTCAGGGTGGGAATACTCAAGATTGATCCAGATTTTGCTTTCATCTTACTTAGAGATGCATGGATGTATTGCTCAAGCTCTTATCCTTTCTACTATAGCTATGTTTTGTTAGGGGAATTATATTTCTTTTATTACTGTACTCTGATATTTTAAGTACAAGACATAAATGTTTAAGATGATGAACTGGGTTTATGTATTTTCAAAATCATGATGTTTTGAACCACGAAGTTATCCTTTATGATTAATAAAAGTTTTTAATTCCGCTGCTATTTTATATCTGTCTTGTAATGTTTATGTTTACCTATAACGCTTCACGAAATTTAATGCATTCTCTTAATCAGTGACATTAACGAACATAGGGTGTCACAAAACTTAAGTAGAAGAAAAAACATTCTTTCAATCTATATTTTGACAACACCTTAACTCTTTTCCTAATTTATTTAAGAACATGGTAGAGAGGAGGAAGAAGATAAAGAGATAATTTTGTGTAGAAAATAGTGAGGGTTTCTAGTTTATTTATAGTAGAGCTAGGTGTCCACGTTCATTGGATTTATTGTCCAAGTTCATTGTATTTTACACATCAGCAATACATCAACAGAATTATCCAGAAACATTCGAAGGTGGGTCGACCCACTTTAGACCTAGGTCGACCCCTGGGTCGACACATTTGTTAACCCAGTTAAGGGTTGGGTCTCCCATTTACCATTGTTGTCTTATGATTTTATTTATTAAATTATTTAATATAACTCCAAACTTTGATTGATCACAACTTGTTCATTTCTCGTCCGATTTACGCAAACCAACAGTCTATCCGAATCAGAATTTCGTAACAGACGCAATGTTGAAATCATTTTGCTCAATTATTAATATTTTTATAATTAATATTCATTTTACTAGTTTATTCCTCATGTAATTAATTCATTAATTAATTATTACTTGTTAAAAAATTGGGTTGTTACATTCTACCCTCCTTAAAAGATTTCGTCCCTGAAATCTCCAAGGCAAGAAACACCCATCTATTCATCAATCATCCACTGGCATCCATTAGCCTTAGAATTTCTAATGATTTCGTGTATATGTTCCTAACCAAATGAGAAAATCATGCGGTCTACTGATTCAGTTGACCTCCTTAATGCAATTTATGTCTGTGTTATGCAACTGATAAGTATGTAAAAGAATCCTAATGATACATATAAAATTCTATATGTGTGCTACAACCATTCACCAATATGCAACACCCAAGTGATGGTTCAATCATCTTTTTTATCCATAGTGGAAATAAATTAAAATGCGCACATATCCATATGCAATATGTAAGTGTCCTAGTTCAGTAGATCCCTAATCTACTGCCTAGTGTATGTACATATCCATATGCAATATGTGCACATATCCATATTCAAATCCTAAGATCTACACTTCCCAACGATGTACTATAAGGTAGTCTCTAATCAAAGGAAGAAGCTACTTATAGAATATCAAAGAGAAAATACTTGTCAAAAGAATACAGATAAGAAACTTGAATCCCTCGGTGTATTCTTTCATCTTACTCATTTAAGTTACTTTGGGGAGAAACTCTCAAGTAAATTAATTTAAAAACTTCCCTTAATCTTACAAGTAGAGTCATACTTTTCCTCCTTACCTATCTTGTTCCTTAGTTCATTCACTTATACTGTCCAACCCCATAAAGACTTACCTACCACCCCACTTTACATATAGTTTTTAAAAACCTTATTTGAAAAATATGAACGAGGCAAAAAAAATTTGCAAAAATTTCTTTTTGAAATATAGTTGCTTTTATGAAATTCCAAAATACAAATTTCATATAAAAATTCATTAGTCTTTTAAAATTCTTGTTCTTTGATACTTTATACACATGAGGTTTCGATTCAAAGTGGTTCCACAAATTTCCATAGAACACCTTTTGCTACACCCTTGTTTAGGTACATAATTATTCATTCTATATTGACCTATCCACTAACAAGCTTATTACTTACCTCAATTATGTTGTCATATAAAGGTTTACCCCTTTTTCTCGAAATGACAAAATCTGATAAGGATCAAATATCAGAAAGGTGTCAAATAGTGAATTTATATCCAATATTAAGCTACAATTTTAGGTTAAATTTCTTCGGTTTATAAAATATTCTCATTAATACTACATGAACCCACTCCTAAAAGCCAAAAAGACATGACAGCTATTTCAAAAATTCTTTTACTTGTCTTTTTTTCGAAAACATTTTTCAATACAAATGAAGTCCAGTTACTTCCTTAAAATGAATGCGGAAGGCTCCAACATAAGAGTCACACCATCCTTTTCAAAAGATAGGGTTTAGGGGTAAAATATTTCAATTTAATTAATCAGTTCAACACTCGGGTTTGCCAATAATATGTAGCCCTAAGAAAACCCACTTTCCTTTCAATATATGAGATGGCTCATTATACGGTTAGTTTGCCTAAACTTCCAATCCATCCATTGATGATATAATTTCATAGCTAGGAAAGATCCTAGTTAAAACCGTGTAGCTCAGTTCTCACTCATACCCGCAAAACCATGTGCTTTATACAAAATGATACAAGTTTAGCAGTGTCAAAAATACAAAAAAAAAATCAATCTCTCTCCTCGAGATAGTCCTTTAATCACTTACCATATTAGAAATATAAAGCAAAAAGAGAACTAAATCGATACTGCCAAAAGATGCACTAAGTAAAAAAGGAATATCAACATGACGGACCCTTCGCATTGCAAAAAGTCCCAAAAATTAGTCCATCGCATGACTTAGCCGAACAATCTCCTTCTTGCAGTCAAAATAGCCCCAATTGGCCAACCAATCCATCCTTCAAGTTTTCCGACTTAAAAACCTTAGAATATAAGTGCTTCAATCGAACTCTACTACTAGTGCAAAAAAATGGGATAACCAATTATATATTTGTCTAAACCCAAAAACAGCGCATACCCGAAAATGCCCCTAAACATCTCCTAACTCAAGATTTTAGTTTCAACCCCGACTCTTCACAGGTAATCAAGTTGTAATGACCTGGATTTTTTAGTCGATTTATTTTAAACATTTAATATTGTTTTAAATGTTAAGTTGATAATAAGTGATTTTTATATGGAGTTTATCAATTTAATAATCTATATAAAATTTAGTTTCAAGTATACTGAATTATCGTAACACTAAAAACAACTAATAATTGAATTCAAAGTTAAAACTGAATCCAGGCAATTTAGATGATCAACATATAATTTTATTTGAATATAAACGTTGATAATAATAATTTATTATTGAAGGATTGATTGTTTTGAAATTTAAATTATATTATATCGAGTGATTATGGTTATTTAATATATACTTTCGAACTAAATTTCTGAATATATTCCATAATGCCCAGAATAGTGCTATAACATTGGAACGCCGATCGTTACATTAAAATAAGGGTTCATGATTTCAAGTTATGAACCCCTTGATTATAAAATTATTGGATAAGCTCGAAATCAAATCAGAATTGTTTAAATAAAATAAAAATCTTCTTATATAAAATCGTATTAATATAAATATCAAATCAGATTGAATTGCTATGTACTTAGGCAAACCAACATTAAATTCCAAAAGTATGTTGGTACTCTTTCACCTTTTAAAATATCGCAACCAAAGCCCCTCATTTCTCTCTTGATTTCGTTCTTTTGTAAATAACAATAGAAGCTCCAAATTTAAATGGCCACTTCCTAATTTAATACTTTCAATGCCGGCTTCTATTCTTGTCCCGCTTTCTTTTCTAAGTAATAAAACTCGAAAAGCTTCATAGAAAGAAAAGAATAAAAGAGCCACTTCATTTCTTTTTTTTTCAAAATCAAATCGAATAAGATACCGAATGAAATCGAACTTGATTCATCCTCAAATCGAAATCGGTAATGAATATATATTAGACTGGAGTGATGTAAATTATAGTGGCTTGAATTCGAACTTCGCGGCCTAGGGTTGATCATCGTCTTCAAGTGAGGTGGAGCTGTGTTGAACGAGGCTTGGAGTGGAAGTCGCGATTTATTATGGGTCGAAGTCGCGATGGAAAAAGTGGAGTTGTAGCTTGGGAAATGTGGTGAGGCCTGAGAGAGTGGGACATTGACTGTCACATTTTTTCCTGAAGTTGCGATTCAGGAAATGGAGTGCAATTGGAAGGGAAACAACAGTTTCAGTAAACTGCGCTAGTGTTCATCACAATCTGGGAATGGTGATTGGAGGAGGTAGTTCGGTGGAGCAACAAAGTTGGGTTTCTTTTTAGGGGATTAGATTTATAGTTAAGGGGATTTGTCAAAAAATAAGAGTAGATGAATACATGGGAAGTTGGTGGTGATTGTTGTGGCTCTAGGTTGATGAAGTAACAGAGTAGTTAGGTCGACAGTGATGAATTGGGTTCTGTAAATTTTGGGAAGTTCGGCCATAAACGCTGCATCTACAGGGAAGAAATGCTAGTCCTGAAAGAGGAAGAAATGGTATAATGGATTAGGTAATTTATTTAAATAATTTTGTGGTTAAATTCATAATGTATATATAGTTATGTTAAACTAATGAACGTCATATTAAGTATATACAAGATTTTATCGAGGGGAATCAGTTCAGGATACATCATCCAAAATTAAATCAGGAATCAGAATGGATCGAAATAAAAAAAATCAAGGTGAGTAAACTCATTCTCTGGATTCGTTTATAATTTATTATAATTAAGTATTTATCTAAATAATATATATATAGTGGATGACCTTCTATACCGCGGTATCGTGCCTTGAAGCAGGATAGGTCTTATTTATGTTGGCTAACATATGTGGATGCAGGAAAACAGGTTGGAGGGATCCAACTAGATTCCTAAAAAATTTATTATCGTTTGTTTTCATATATATTATCATATATGATGTTTTACAAAAACTGTGATTGATAATTGAGTGTTTTGGATGTTTGAATATCACCGGCACTAGTTATTGATATATAAAAATATCGTGAGAAGGAATTTCGAGTTTAAAAGGAAAATCTATTTTTTCTAAAATAGAATTTGAATTTCAAATGGGTTAGGAAATATTAACTTGTTTTGAATAATGAAAATAAGTAGTAAATTTATAAACGATGTTTTTTGAATGGGGGATAAATTGAGAATTTAATTCAATTATGAATTTATATAGGAGGATTAGGAATCGTTCAAAAAAGTAAACTATGGATTTTTTTTTCGATATTCATAATGTAAATAGAATTGTAATAAATCCAAATGAATTTATGATTGCAATTCGACTATGTCAAATTTATAAAAAAATATTTCCAGAAAGGATTTTTAAATTGTAACAGATAGAAACTGAAATTAAATATGAAATTAGATTTTACAATTATATATATATAAGTTATAATAATAAAATATTCCAAAATAAGTATCGGTTTTCAAATAGATTTTGAAATGGAACTTGTTTTAATGAATAAAACAAGGAAGTAATTTATAAACGATGTTTATAAATCAAGTGAGATAATTATCATAGGATAATTTAGAATTTTAAAATCAAGTATGAATTTAAAATTGAATTGGAAATCGTTTCAAAAAGGGAATGGTGGATTTTATTTTGGAATTCATAGTATAAATTGAATTGAGATAAATCTAAGAAATTATAATTGGAATTCAATTTCATCAAATTTTATAAAATAATTTATTTCTAATGAAATTGGAAATTAATAATAGAAATGGAGTTGTGATTGAATTGATAACTGAGTAATGAAATAATCTACGATTAGGGATAATCAGAAATAATAAGTTGGATTTGGAAAACTGGATTAATATAAATATATATATAAGAACGGTTTGAAATTTAAATTAATGAAGATTAAATGTTTATATTTAAATATAATTAAAACGAGCTCTCCTCAACGCGGTAATTTGTAATTTGACTTTTTGAACTTCAATTGAGTATACAGAACTCAATTTAAATCAGAATTTTTTGAAATAAGAATTGTCAGGACCGATTGAATAATAGTTTTCTAATGGAAGAGGAAAATATGGATTCGTCTTATAGATATTGAGTTGTGTCAAAATCAGATTTCCAGAAAAACAATGGTATAATTGTTTATAAATTATAACGATTAAATGAATAAAATTGAAGGATTTAGGTCAATAAAATTTGGATTTTTCATTATAAAAACCCAGACTTGGGTTATAAAGTAAATATGAAACTCAGGTGGAGTAAGTGAACTGATTTTTGAAACAAATATTAGATTTTTAATTATTGAATAAAGTTAACTAATTAAAAGAATAAATATTTAATGGAGTTTTGAATCAAAATTGGACTTTGGATAAGTGAATTAGATTTGTGAATTTATATTCGAAATCGAATATGAAACTTGAGTTGGAAATGACATTCGATTGATTTATAAGCAAATTAAAAATAAATTTGAGCATGTTATGTTCAAATAAAAAGTAAATCCACTCGCCCGTGCCGACTAGGCAAGGGCTTCACTCCTCACTCCTTATCCTGTAAGCCGGAGAAGAGAGTCTTTATAACCAAAAGAGGGTATTAGCCTGTATAACAATCCACGCTAACTAGGCGGGCAGATTAAGGCTTCGCTCCGGGGATCAAACCCTCCACTCAGTGCTTATGTTTTTACGACCCACCTAGTTAGCTTCTTGCGATCGCCATAGCCTTGGGGCCATGGCTCTCTCCCCTGTTAGCCTCATTAACTAACAAGTCACACTTAATCAAAACAGAATCATCAGACTCAGAAGCCACCTAAGGACTGCCCTAATGGAAGACTTCGGGTTTGACTCGTGCTTCTAGACATCTATTGCGATCAGCGACGCTACGCACCTTCGCTTTGTCCCCGAACTCAATAAAACGAGTGTGAAATTGTTAGCCTACTTTGTGAACTAGGCAACACAAAGTCAAGAAACCAACCGTTGAAGAGTATTTCAAGTTATGTGACTTCGGTTCGGATCGGAGGGAAGCTCCACAGTTCAGATTAATAGCAGCGTATCGGTTCGGATCGGGTAAAGCTCTCTGTTCGGATCGGATATCTCTTACTGGATAAATTGGTAAAGCATACCTGATCGGATCGGAAGGCCAATGAATCTCAGGTGGATCGGAAAGCTGTCTGCTTGCCGCGACTTCGGAGCGGAGCGGAGTATGATTAGAGAAGAAGAGACGTTCAAGCTACTCCGGTTCGGGTCGGGTATTCCGATCCGAACCCCCAACCTGCATGTCTCCGACCCGCACCCATGATCCAGGAAAATCTCCTATAAAGCCGCCTGGAGAACCGGACCGGATGTGACCAATTCCTACCCCTAACGTCCATCTCATTGATGCGTTGTCTGCTTGATGGCCCATCCGAACCCGAAGAGAGGGCGATGGATGACACGTGTTCCGACCCGGATTGCATTTCAGGCAAATTCACACCTATAAATACCCCAACTAGAGACAAAGAGAAGGATCTTTTTTCAGCACTTTTGAGAATCCAAGTACTTCCATCATCCGAATTCCTTCACTCCCGGAAAATCCAAACCATCTTTTATTTCTTGTTTTTATCTTTCTGAGTGAACAAAAGTGAGTTGTGAGCGAATCTTACATTGTATTTGTAATTGAATTCCTGAATATAGTGAAAACTAAGTGGACATAGGCATTTCTTCGCCGAACCACTATAAACCTTGTGTGTTCTTTTTTATTTCTGCTTTATTTTATCTTGTTTCTAATCAATTTGGGTGTTAGAACCACATTTGGG
The DNA here is from genome assembly GCA_030737875.1 of Allium sativum. Lineage (NCBI taxonomy): Eukaryota > Viridiplantae > Streptophyta > Magnoliopsida > Asparagales > Amaryllidaceae > Allium > Allium sativum. Next base: position 490,847,979 of record CM060913.1, read on the forward strand.
TCTAACATTTTGGTGCTTTCACCGAGAATCCTCATCTAAATTCTTTATTTTCCGGGATCTCTTTCTACTTTTTGGACCGTTGAGTTCGAAGAAGTGAATCCATAAGTGTCTCCACTTTCTTACATTCGTTGAAGTAATTGTCAAAGACTCATGGCCCGAGGAAAAGGCAAGGAAGTCCAGTCTGTTCAAGGAAATGGAGCTGATGAAGATCAGCAACATGCTGTTGTAACAAGGTCTAGGGGGCAGAGTTCAGCAGCAGGGAGAGTCAATGCAGGAAATCCGAACCGACAGCAAGGGGAAAGCTCCGATCCGAACCGGGTAGGAGACTCTGAAGCAGTGCACTCCCCCAGTCTGAACCGACCCGACTTGCTCGCTGCACACCGATCCGACCAGGGACCCCAGCTCCGATCCGACCCGACTTCCTACCTCCGATCCGACCCGATGCTTGGTGAAGCTGGAACATCTACTCGAGTCCCCGCGAATGCTCCAATTCCAGCTGCCAGGGTTGGAGAGCAGGCCAATCCATCTGCTCCCATCACTCAAGGAGATTTCTCGCGCTTGCTCGATATGCTTGAGAGCACGAGGGAAGCTATGAGAGTTCATGAGCGTACCAACCTCATGATGCAGGAAAATATGAGGCTCATGAGTCGGGAAATCAGTGAGCTCCGCCGGCAAAGAACTCCGTCGCCAGTTCGTCATACCCCAGTAGATCAATCTTCATCTTCTGAGGAAGAGAGGCCCCGTGAGCGAAGGCCACTCGAACGACCTCAGAACGTGGAGCAGCTAACGTTTGGATCTTTGGGATCTCGCGAGGATATCGCACGAGCATTAAGAAACGATAGCCCATCTCGGAGGCAAAGACTCCAATCCCCTCTTCCCGAGATCGACCGGGAACGCGGGGAAAGGAATCGAGCAGAGGCAGCTCGAAGAAGAAGGGTGTCTCCTGAGCAAGAGCCCCGGAGGAACTCGGACACTAGGGCCAGGGAACCTGAGCAGCCCCTAACTAGTGCCGATGTGCAGGCGATGGTTCGTCGAATTATGTCCGAGAGCCGGAATTATACAAATGAAGACTACGGCATAGAGCGAAGCCATACTCCGTTCACTGACGACATCCTAGACTTCCAGTTCCCCCGACGCTTTAATTTGCCACAGATGGATAAATATAACGGAAGGACTGACCCAGGACAGCACTTGATGCGGTATTCGTGGCTTATGAATGCCGCTGCTGCCCCCGATGAAGTAAAATGCAAAGCGTTCCCAATCTACCTAGAAGATGTGGCTTTATTTTGGTTTACCCGACTTCCTCCTCGTTCAATTTCTAATTACAAAGAACTAAGCGAGCGTTTCATGAACCAGTTCCGACTACATGCTCGAAAGTCCAAGAGCGTTATTGAATTGTCAAGGATCAAACAGGCACCAGGAGAATCTTTAAGGGCATATTTAGATCGTTTTAACCAAGCTGTAACTGAGGTCAGTGACCCGCATGAGCCCACAATTCTGATGGCATTGAAGGAAGGAGTCGATCCCGAATCTGAGTTTGGAGACTACCTTTCTGGGAAGACACCCCCCACAAGGGCGATATTCTACGAAAAAGCCGATATTTATCTAAGACGAGAGGAGGCCCGGGCAAACCGGAAAAGAAAGTCTGAGACAGCTTCAAAGGAGAATGTGCAGAGTAATATTGCAGTGAAGCAGTCTGGGGAAAGCTCTGGCAAGGTTGAAGTAAATGTAGGAAACAAGGGTGGAAACAGCAATACTGGAAGCGGGGGAAACAACAACAACCGTAATTCGAACGGTAACAGGAGAAACAGAAATAGGGGAAGCGACCCAAACAAAAGGCCCCGATTCCAGAACTACGAGAACTACACACCATTGAATGACACGTTGGAAAATATTTACCTGGACACATATAATGTGTTGCAATACAAAAGACCGCCACCTCGTGATTCGACCGAAAAAGAAATGGCGACAGGGAAATTTTGCTTGTTTCACGGAACGCATGGACATTCGACCAATGAGTGTCGACATTTGAGGGATGTAATTGAAAAGCTGCTGCGTGAGGGAAAGTTGGATGAGTACAAGGTTGCCCCGAGGGATAGGGGGCAAGGAGAGCAGGCTCCAAAGCAAATCCTACCTGCTCCTAAGCCTACTGCGCAGCAGAAAGGTAAAGGGATCGTCATCAACTCCATAGTAGGCGGACCTCACCTGGCAATTCGAAGCTTTAGGTCAATGGACCAATATGTGAATGCCGCCAAACATCTAGATGTGAATGAAGGTGACGAGTTGGAAGATACCACCCCCATCAAACAACAAAAAACCATGTTCGATGACGTGGTGTTTCGCAGCCGAGACAACACGGGAATACAATCTCCCACCAATGATCCGTTGGTTATTACTACCGCTATTGGGCCAGCGTTGGTCCATAAGGTATTAGTAGACAACGGAAGTTCCGTTAATATTTTGTTCAAGAAGTCATTTGATCAGATGAAGCTTGAGCCTGAAGATCTGAAACCTTGTGAAGGATGGATTAGAGGTTTCAACGGAGCGACGACAGCTCCTATGGGATATATAGAGTTGCCTGTGACCCTAGGGCAAGGAGAACGTAGAAGAGTGCGAATGCTCCAATTTGTAGTACTGGACGTAGATTCGCCATATAACGCATTTTTAGGGAGGCCTGCCCTCGCTGAGTTTAGAATTTGTATCGCCCCTTGGTGCTTGTTACTAAAGTTCCCAACCGAAGCCGGGACTGGAGTAATAAGAGGGGATCAGGTTTCTGGACGGGCCTGCTATGTGGCCGAACTGAAGATGTTGATGAAAGGAGTTAATGCTGAGAATAAGGATGCCTCATCTCCCTCAAAGGGGGACTCAGCATAGCAATTAGAGAGGTTGAACCCAAGGGAGTTGCGAAAAGGAACGCCTGAAGACCTGGATCCTAGAAAAGATGAGGAACCAGAGGCTAGGAATGCAACTCCTAATGAAGCAACAGTGGAAATACCTGTTGATAAAGCTGATCCGACGAAAGTTTTGAAGATTGGTTCCCAATTGGATCCACGTCGTGCTGAAGAGCTGATGAACTTCTTAAAAGCGAACTTAGATGTGTTCGCCTGGACCCATGCTGACATGTGTGGGATATCGCCTTCCGTTATCAGTCACAAATTGAATGTAAATCCGAAGCATCCACCTGTAAAGCAAAAGAGACGCATGCTGGGCCCAGAGAGGTCGGCTGCCCTCAAAGAGGAAGTAGAGAAGTTGAAGCAAAATGGATTTATTCGAGATTCGACCTATCCCGACTGGATATCGAATCCCGTTCTGGTAAAGAAGCCAAACGGAAAGTGGCGAACTTGTATTGACTTTTCAGATTTAAATAAGGCTTGCCCAAAAGATAGTTTCCCACTTCCCAGGATTGACCAGCTTGTAGACTCGACAGCAGGTCATGAACTTCTCTCTTTCATGGATGCATATTCTGGATACAATCAAATTCCTATGCATGTACCAGACCAAGAGCATACAAGTTTCATTACGAATCTGGGACTATATTGTTATGTTGTAATGCCATTCGGATTAAAAAACGCTGGAGCTACTTATCAGCGGTTGGTAAATAGAATGTTTTACGATCAGATAGGAAAAACTATGGAAGTTTATGTGGATGATATGCTAGTTAAATCAAAGCAGTCCTCCAGTCATACGCAAGACTTAGCAGAAATGTTTGGTATCTTGCGAAAATACCGTATGAAATTGAATCCTTTAAAATGTTCATTTGGAGTGGCGTCGGGAAAGTTCCTTGGCTTCATTGTGAGTTCCCGAGGAATTGAGATCAACCCTAGCCAGATAGCGGCGATTAGAAATATCAAAGAACCAAGGAAAATTAAAGACGTCCAAAGTCTGGCAGGGAAGGTAGCGGCGCTAAGTAGATTCATCTCCAAAGCCACCGATAAATGTGTTCCATTTTTTGATTTGATAAAAAGGGGAAAGAAGAGCTTTCAGTGGACTCCCGATTGTGTCGAGGCTTTTCAAAATCTGTTAGAACTGTTAGAAAAACCGCCAATCTTATCAAAGCCCGTAGACCATGAAGAACTATTTGTTTATCTAGCAGTCTCGGCTCACGCTGTCAGCACAGTTCTGGTTCGAGAGGAGGACAAAGTACAAAGGCCAGTATACTATGTGAGTAAGAAATTAGCAGCGGCAGAGCGCAACTACCCAAAGATCGAGAAGCTTGCTTATAGCCTCCTGATTGCATCCCGAAAGCTTCGTCACTACTTCCAAGCCCATCCAATAACCATATACACCGATCAGCCGTTAAGACAAGTGTTGCAGAGACCCGAAGCGTCGGGAAGATTGATTAAATGGAACATAGAACTAAGCCAGTTTGATTTGAATTTTCAACCACGAAAGTCAATCAGGGGGCAAGCTCTAGCAGACTTTATTGCGGAATTCACCATTCCAGAGGAAGAAATAATCAATGACCGAGTGGTTAAATCCGAGGATGAGCTAAAGATGAATCCGTGGGAATTATATACAGATGGAGCTAAAAATGACCGAAGATCCGGAGCTGGAATTGTCTTAGTCACTCCGGAGGGACGGTCGTTATATTACGCTCTGCGATTAGAATTTTCGGCAACAAACAACGACTCTGAGTATGAAGCCCTGATTGCCGGGCTGAAACTCGCTAAAGACCTCGGAGTAAAAGTGATGGATATATTTTGTGACTCTAAAATTGTTGTTTGTCAGGTGAGAGAGGAGTTCGCGGCTCGAGGACCTCGACTTGTCGCTTACCTTAAGAAAGTGAAAGAGCTGTTAAGTAGCCTAGAGCGGTACAACATAACACATATTCCCAGAGAAGAAAACCAGAAAGCGGATAGACTAGCAAAATTAGCTAGTTCTGACAATCCAGAGGGGACCGAGGTAATTCCAATTGAAACGTTGGAGTCGCCAAGCTTTGAGTCAATGGACATGGAATTCGTTCTTGAAGCGGAACCAGAGAAGGAATCATGGATGACTCCAATCAAGAATTTTCTTAAGAATGGGACACTCCCATTAAAGAAGAGTGAAAAGAGAGCTGTAGTGCGCAGAGCTACCAGATATGTTATACAAGACGATATTCTCTATAGACAAGGATTTTCTATGCCCCTGTTACGATGTATCGCACACGACGACATCAAGCGTGTACTGAGAGAAGTGCACGAAGGTGAGTGTGGAGATCATACAGGAGGTCAAACTTTAGCGAAGAAAATATTGCGATACGGATACTTCTGGCCTACGATCAACAAAGATGCAGCTGATTATTCACGACGCTGCGATAAGTGCCAGAGATTCGCCAAAATCCCCAGGGCACCATCAACCCAGCTTAAATCGATGGTGAGTCCTTGGCCATTTGCCACATGGGGAATCGATATCATTGGGGTTTTACCAATTGCTAAAGGGGGAGCTAAGTATGCCATAGTAGCCGTGGATTATTTCACGAAGTGGGTGGAAGCTGAACCCTTGACTAAGATCACCACAAGAAAGGTGATAAGTTTTGTGGTCCGAAATATTATATGCCGATTCGGAATCCCAAGAACAATTATTACCGACAACGGGACCCAATTTGATAGCACTGAATTCAGAAACTTTTGCCAGAAATATAAGATAGATAAACGATATACTGCAGTTGCCTATCCACAATCTAATGGGCAAGTAGAGGCAATAAACAAGGTAATAAAATCCATCCTCAAAAAGCGATTAGAGCGTGCAAAGGCAAAATGGGTTGATGAATTGCCCCTAGCTTTGTGGGCATATCGAACAACGTTTAAAACGGCTACTGGTCATACCCCTTTCTCCCTCTCCTTTGGTTCAGAAGCAGTAATTCCAGTTGAACTGGAAGTTCCTTCCCACAGGGTGACATATTATGACCCGATGACGAATCGGGCACTTTTACTTGAGTCTCTTGATGAAGTCGAAGAGAAAAGAGATGAAGCAGACTTGCGTGCAGCAAGACATCGGCGTCAGATGGCGCACTATTATGACAAAAAAGTTCGCCTCAGAACTTTTGAACCAGGAGATTTGGTGCTAAAGAGAGTTTTTCCATCTCTTCCTCACCTCGGCCCAAAATGGGAAGGACCCTTTGTCATCCAACGGAAACTTGATAAGGGAACATTCAAGTTAACGACCGTAGATGGCGAAGAAGTCCCTCGAACATGGAATGCCCAACACTTAATGCGATATTTGGATTAGAAATGCTATACTTTTTGCTGTTCTTCCTGTAAACTCTGTAATAAGGCACGACTTGCCTTGGGAAAATCCGGTGATATGAATAAAGAACTATAAAGTGGATGTAGGCTATGATTTAGCCGAACCACTATAAAAATATTGTGTGTTATTTACTTTTATGCATTTACATTCATTAGTTGTTCTGTTGTGATTATAAAATACAGGACAACTGAGAGCCTAAAGAAGGTTGAAAACAGTCTGGACATGAAAAGAAGCACAATGATTATTTGTGCGATAGGATGTGACAGAATGAGAAAACGACATTTCTAACTCTAACTCTCCAGAGAAAGAGAGAGAGTATAAAAGCGTCTCCGACTGAGCGCTGAAAAAGAAAATTCTATTTTGAACTCTAACTCTCCAGAGAAAGAGAGAGAGTATAAAAGCGTCTCCGACTGAGCGCTGAGAAAGAGGTTCAACTCCGAACTCTAACTTTCCAGAGAGAAAGAGAGTATAAAGGCGTCTCTGACCGAGCGCCGAGAAAGAAATCTTTTCCCGTTGAACGACCGGGGAATAAACAAATAGCTGAACTCGAACTCTAACTCTCGAGAGAATGAGAGAGAGTATAAAAGGAATGCCAGAAAAAACAACAGAAGTTGGTGATACAGGAAATGCTATCCCGTTAAAGAATCGGGAATATTCAGATTGCATGGTTAAGCACTGAATAACTTATGGAGATTAACTGGGGACACATATATATACACATATCTCCCCTCTCCACAACTTTGTTTCATAACTATAGATATGCATTTTTACATAAGTGCAGAGCTGCTAACAGATAAACATTGCAAAAAGTGAATTATTTTTATTTACTAATGAATAAATTTGTACAGGGAAATGACTAAAAAAGAAAATGCGGGAGCTGCTGTTGTGGCAGCACTTATTGATTTACAAAGATGCTAAAAGGACACAGGAGAACCCACTATTTGGGCTTGGAATGAGCCTTTGATTTCTTGACAGCTTTTTCTGCATTTTTTGCTTCCTTCTCGGCTTCAGTCAAGATCCGTTTTGGTCTCTTTTTCCCTGAAGACGTAGTACTGGGGCCAGCAGACTTTTTCCCGGAGGGCGGGGCACTGGAATCGAGAGAAGATTTTTTAGCAAGTTCTTCGGTAATAGATCTAGTGGAAAGCTTAACAACTAACCTTGAACCTGCATCCACAACTGCAAGGGGCTTGAGGACCTCAGGGTCTAATTCTTCAGCCTTTAATTGCAAACGCCTGTCTTGGTCAGCCTTCATGGCAGCCAAGGTAATGTCCTCAGCGCTTTTTGACTCCCCGGTTATTGTAACTTCTGGTTCCTCATCATGCCCCTCGTCTCCTCCGTCGTCTCTTAACGCTGCAATCATTTCCTCGTCATGGGGAGTAGTCACCTTAGTTGATTTACTCCTCTCCCCTAAGTCCGTGGAAGCAGCTTTGTCTTCCCCTTCTTTGACCCTATCAGCGGGCTTTGTCCCAGTGGTATCTCCTTGAACAACATCTGCTTTCGCGGAGGATTCAACGCCTACAAAATGAGAAACATCGGTTATCAACTCAGGCGAGATCAAAGGATTTCTCATCGAACATTCAGTCATGTAGCCAAAGGTAGTAGTAGCCTTGACAAATTGAGGAGAAAAAATAGGAATACCTTCTGAAGACTTTTCAGCAGGGGTGACTACTACCTCTGGAGTTATTTCAGGAATGGGAGATAGCAAGGTTGTTCGGGAAATTCCCGGGTTTTCGGGATCATACCCTTCCACTTCAGGAGTTACAGGAGCAGAAGAAGAGGAGCCAGCTTCAGGAATGGTTTTCTGTTTAGACTTCTGCCTCTCTTCTTCCATGGCCTCGGCAATTAGACGGCGACCTTCAGCTAGGCGCTCCGGCTCGTCGTCTCTCAAGTACTTCTCCATCAACTTATCTTCATCGAGGGAATCGACCTTAAGCTCTTCTTTTTCCCACTCGACGATTTGATTCCACACATGAACCAAAGTGGATGGATAGTCCTCGATCCAGGAAATGTTTCGACGACGAATGATGTGCGCGAAGAACTCGATCATTAGCTCACTGAAGCCCTGAATATCGGCCTCCGCCTCTGATAGCTGTTTGCGGGTTTCCTCCGCAGATTTAATAGCGCATTCAACGTTGCCCTCAGCCAGAGCAGCCCTGTTTTCCGCCTCTAACAATTTTGAAGCCAAATCAGCGTTTTTCTTTTCTAACTCGGCGCTCCTTTTCGCTAACTCGGCATTTTTCTGCTCAAGCTCAACATAAGCAAGACGTGCCTTCGTAGCCTCTGATTTGGCTTCGTCAGCCTGCTTCTTTAACTCGGAACGTTCCTGAGTGTGGGATTCTAGCAAATCATGATAGCGCTTTTGCATGTCTTCAAACTGTTGTTTGAAGTTAGAAGCGTTCTTTTGAGCGATAGCTAGTTGAGCTTGAGTATCTTCTAAATTTTTTCCTAAGGTTTTTAGGGCTTTAGCATCTTCTTCTGCAGTTTTGTGCATTGAGTCAGCATTTGTCAGTAGTGTGCGAATGATTCTGGAAAGAGTGCGGGAATACTTGAACATTTCGGTGTATTGTTTTTCCACCAAATCAATCTTTGCTCTGGCCTCCTCTGCCCAATTAGAAGAAATAGGTTCAAGTGAAGGTAGAAAGGTCAGAGTCTCGAAGTAGTGCTCGGGAAACTGCTCCTTTAAGTATGCCAGCCTTACGGCGGTTCCCGCATCTGATGGAGGAGGGGCTAGGATTGTTAGTTCAGCGTCCCTTCCCGAAGAAGATTCTGTAGAGCCCTTATCTGTCCGAGGTCGCTTAGTAGCAGGGACTTTTTGCTTACTTCTAGACCCAGTTTCCTTTGGAGGTGTTTTCTCTCTGCTTCGCTTTTCATGGGAGGAAGTGGAATCCCTAGATTGTGGTCTATCCTCCTCCCTGCGACCTTGATAGCTTTTGTATTTTTCCTGTTCCGGTCGAACTGGTGAGCGGGAGCGTGAGGATCGGGATCGATAAGGATCATAGGGTCTCCTTTCCTCCCTGCCGCGGTCATCCCGGCGGTTATATTCGGCATCCTGGGGAGGATTAGACATGCTGCGGCGAAGCTTTCTTATGTCATAAGAGGATCGAGTCATTGTACCTGCACGATAAGTTAAACGAAGTTTAGAATCAGCGGATCCATAAAAAAAAGTGTGATGAGTGCTAGTGCTACGGTGCAAAGTGCATCCTATGTGGTGTACGTGTCCCCCCAACCAACCCGAATCTGAAGCTAAAGTGGTGCGGGCAGGCTCTTTGGCCTTAGCAGGAGTGGTCTCCTCAGAAGAAGTGAAGACTAGAGGGTCCTTTCTGAAATCTTCCGAAGTGTATATAGTCTCGGGTAAAGGGAGATCCCCCAAACCCTGAAATATGTGCTCGTCGGCGCTAGGAACATCCCCTTCGGAAGCGTGAAGTGGCGACCCTTGGGGAGATTTTGATTTGTCTACCGAGGTAGTTTCCTCGGGGGCAACATACCCTTCACGATGTTTTTTGGCCAGATTAGCCAGCTCATCGTCTTGAGTGGAAGAGGGAGAGGGTGAAGTTTGAAGAGAAGCTGCAGGAATTCCCGAGCCTTCACCTATTTCTGGCACTGTTTCCACCGGAGGAATATATGCATAAGGGACTGTCCCATGACCGATGCTACGGTAGACGGATAGCAGCCCGTGAGAATGAAGGTACTCATCTTTAAGAACCTCGTCAATAGTAAGGAATTTTTGGTCGCCATTGAGGAGACGGTGCATTCGATCAAAGAACACTTGGTCTGATACCTGTTTGGGATTATCAACTGCAAATAAAAAGGAAAAACAGGTCAGGGTGACGATTCAAGTGCATAAAGTCCAGGGTCAGGAAATCAGTGCTTTACTTGATTTTGTCCATCTTCTGGCACATCCAGACTGTTGCTTTATATAGAACCACTCCAGTCTGGAATCTCCAGCCTTGCTGCTAAACGGCGTAGAGATTATCTTCCTCTTTGGGACCGACTCAAAGTAACAGAAAGAAGGGGTTTCCCTAGTCCGATGTTTGAAATTATAGAAGAAATGAACGTCGTCAAACGTAAGCTCTACGCCTAGAACTTCACGATATGCTATGAATAAGGTATGCAGATAGGCGTATGAATTGGGATGTAGCTGCATGGGGGCAATCCGCATTTGTCTTAAGAAGTCGACAATGAAAGGCGAGAAAGGAGGAATAGCGCCAACCATGCACATCAGACGAGTGACCGTCATATATCCTTCTGGAGGGTTATGTGGACGATCAGAACGTGAAGGCACTAGAGTGTCTCTCTTCATTATTCCATACTTCAAGCAGATTCTCACGAGTCGGTCATTGTCAATTGTTGATTCTACGGAATCTGGAGGTGATTCCAATATAATGGCTGAGTCAAATTCATCAGGTGCTCGATTGTCACCAATCCCTCCTTCCTCCTCAAAGCCTAGGGAAACTTCATTTTCTGAAGATACTTCATCGCTTTCCCGATGACCAGTTCCGTAATCCGGACCCTCGCTATCCCATTCTGGGTCAGATGAAGAAGATATATCCTCGAGAGTGGTTTTGTGGGAAGTTTCTGGAGCTTCTTTCCTCTCAGCTAAACGAGAAGAGCGTCTGGGCCTCATTGTCATGGAACTATTGAAGAAGCAATAGCGTAGATTAGAGTAAATTATCCCGTGTCCCCCTTTTTTGTGTATGTGTGTGAACTAAAGTGTGTGCAACAAATGCGGGAAGTGCAAAATAAAAGTACAGCAATATAAGACGAAGCTTTAAAGAGAAAGTAATAGTCCGAGTTGTCCTTGATTCTCATTTATGTTCACAAGGCACTATCCTAACTGTCCGCGAGGCATATTCGTCTAGAATAAGTGTTAGTTGAGTTAGTTGGGTGGTCTTTATGTGTCAAGTTCAATATGTTCGGTTCGGTTCGGATATGCATGTGATGATTGGCTCAGTACAGAAGACATTCGGTTCGGGTGCTTCGGTAAGGCAAGGCTAGTTCAAGACAATAGGAACGGTGGGTTCGGAAGCAGAACTGATCTGATCGGATCGGGTGACCCGATCCGATCCGAATCAGCACCACCTGACCGAACCGTTTACTTCAGCTCCTTATCCCATTTACTTTTCCGACCCGAACCGACTTTTTCTTTCCTTTCCATCTTTCCAAAGAACGAAACCCGAGCCGATCCCCTTTCCCTCCTTTTCCTTTCTGCTCCTTCGTCTTCCACCCGAGCCGACTCCAGCTTGTCATCCCACTCTTTATCTCTTTTCTTCTTTCCCATCTACTCACAGATGAATCCATTTTATCACCGAAGCCGCTATGAAGAACAAATGCGCGCTCTCTTCAACTTCGCAACGTCCCGGAGCGATGGCGCGTCCAGCAGCAACGGCGGAGGGTTCGAATGATGCTTATGGCCAAAACATCCTAACCCAACACTAATCGAAATCGAGAACGGTTACAACAGGATTATTTGAGATTAGAAAAGCTACCTATATGTCTGATTCGGGAAGTCTACAGGAAATAGTTTGAGAATTTTCGAGTTTCTGACGTTTTCAATGTTAAGGTTGGGAGCGGCGATGGAAACGAAGAAGGAAGGAATGAAGGCGGCGAGGTGTTTATATAGAGAATAGTGTTGACTCCTCGTCTCCCTTTTTTAACTCACCCGCTCGGACCGGAGTGGAAGCCCAGAAGCGCAACTCTCACTGAAGGCCCAACGTCAAAAAGCCAAACCCATGAAAGCGTTTCGGATCGGCATCCGAACCGAGCAGATTTTACACGTTAGTTTAGCATCTAACTCGAATTGAATTCAAAAGAAGAAGAACAAAGGTAGAGTACGCCTGCAAGAAGCATTATATGTCAAGAAAAGATTTCCAAATTTGCTCAGGAATGAAGAGAATGTGCGTTCTTCTAACACCCGAACCGAATAAATCTGTGCGCCCCTCCTGACTGTTCTGATTCAAGAGCTAGCGGTTAAAACGACATCAAAGCATGCTTTGTACAACGAAAGCATCCTTTGAGGGGGCAAAATGTTAGCCTACTTTGTGAACTAGGCAACACAAAGTCAAGAAACCAACCGTTGAAGAGTATTTCAAGTTATGTGACTTCGGTTCGGATCGGAGGGAAGCTCCACAGTTCAGATTAATAGCAGCGTATCGGTTCGGATCGGGTAAAGCTCTCTGTTCGGATCGGATATCTCTTACTGGATAAATTGGTAAAGCATACCTGATCGGATCGGAAGGCCAATGAATCTCAGGTGGATCGGAAAGCTGTCTGCTTGCCGCGACTTCGGAGCGGAGCGGAGTATGATTAGAGAAGAAGAGACGTTCAAGCTACTCCGGTTCGGGTCGGGTATTCCGATCCGAACCCCCAACCTGCATGTCTCCGACCCGCACCCATGATCCAGGAAAATCTCCTATAAAGCCGCCTGGAGAACCGGACCGGATGTGACCAATTCCTACCCCTAACGTCCATCTCATTGATGCGTTGTCTGCTTGATGGCCCATCCGAACCCGAAGAGAGGGCGATGGATGACACGTGTTCCGACCCGGATTGCATTTCAGGCAAATTCACACCTATAAATACCCCAACTAGAGACAAAGAGAAGGATCTTTTTTCAGCACTTTTGAGAATCCAAGTACTTCCATCATCCGAATTCCTTCACTCCCGGAAAATCCAAACCATCTTTTATTTCTTGTTTTTATCTTTCTGAGTGAACAAAAGTGAGTTGTGAGCGAATCTTACATTGTATTTGTAATTGAATTCCTGAATATAGTGAAAACTAAGTGGACGTAGGCATTTCTTCGCCGAACCACTATAAACCTTGTGTGTTCTTTTTTATTTCTGCTTTATTTTATCTTGTTTCTAATCAATTTGGGTGTTAGAACCACATTTGGGTCTAACAGAAATCAATATATATAATTTGGTACCTAACTAATACCAGGAATCTTAAAGATGACTTCCATCCTGGACTGCTACAAATATCACTTCGCTACCCTCTCTTTCGCCAGGTCTATTGGGGCCTCCCGCTACGCACTTGGTGTACCTTCGCTTCCCATAACAGACTGATTCGTGAAACCTCTAAAAATGATTAGATTGATTTGGAATAAATTGGGGATGGTTAGATATATGTTAGCAGGTTTGGAATGAAGTGTATGAAGAGAAATAAATTGAATCCCCGACAAATGAGGTACATATTTAATTTAATTTAATATAAGATTTTATGAGCCTATTTAGCAAGTCGATTGGCTTTTTGAATGGAAAGAGCCCAGAGAGGCAATTTGTAGTTGTACCGAGTGACCCGTACAAAGGAGAAGCTGGCGAAATTTTCCGAAAATTTAAGGAGATAGAACTTTTTTTAAGAAAATTCGATAACTTAAAATCTACTTATCGATTATATATGAATCTAGTAACCAAATCGGTTAATAAAATTTAGAAGCATTGTAATAATGGTTTTCATCTATTGTAAATGTTGTTCGAAAAGGAAATAATATAATATTTTAAATATAGTTGATTAAATATAGTATTTGGGTTGTCATAACATTGTTTTACACAACACCCATTTTAACCCAAATAATTGTAAGTTTGGAAATATAATAACGAATATTTCCTAAGTATAGAAATGAATGAGTTTGGGAAAGAGATAAGTAATTGGAATGTTTCCCAATTATAAATAAAAGATATTTTCTAAGTCTAGAAAATAAAAGAAGGTGATATATAAAAATGGTTTCCAAATAGCGTAAGAAGCCAAGATTATTGTTGAAAATATTGGGTTAACCAATATTGATAATGAAATGGAGAAGTGATTTTATTAATGATATATTAATTAAGAGGCCTAGTTATTGTTTGATGTTTTGGATGAAATGTTTTTTTTCGATAGTTAATAACCGACTATCGAAGTATTGGCCAATATCATTGTCAATATCGAGAAATCGGTTGGATTATTATCTGAGAACCACTCTGTTTTGGCAGTAGCATTGCGAATCAGATTATATGAAGACAATCGAAGACAAAGAAAAGTGCAAGAGCTTTTCTTGCTAGTCCTAGGTAGAAATTGCATAAGATGGATTAATGGTAATTTTGCCTACAGTTTCATCCAATCCTAGGATAAACTTGTGTGGATGAATGTCTAACGGAGTATTTCCAAAAATCGCATAGGTTGATTTGTATAAATATACATATGGTGGCGGAAAATTTATTCACTTAGCATAATATCTAGATTATATTTGTGTAAAACAATTAGTGATTAACGGATCTGATAATGTGGCATTCAAAGTGATTGTGTTATCAGTGAAAGATAAGTAACCGTAGCCTTAGGCTTCATTAACCCAGAAATAACAAAAATCGGGTAGGCAGCATGGCTAAGTGGTAGCTCCCAATTAGGGTGTATTATCACCTATCTAGAGAAATTTTATTTCCTTCTTTAATATTTTGATGTTGTCCCTTTCGGGAAAACGACTGTTGATCCCAATAGTTTGTGATATATATTCGATAATCTTAAGCGAAATGAGTGGTCGGTCATGTGTGGTCGGGTCGTAAGATTTTCTTTGTCGAACCCAACCCTCTATAGATACACTATCGAAAGGTGGTTCCATACCTTGTCATAGTTGGAAATCCAATCTCCAATAAGGGCCGCGGTTTTTGATTGTGTACTATGTATGTGGAGCGTGAGATGCATGTGTTCTGCAAGATCGTTATTTACTTGTTCTAGACACTATTATAGCTAGTATTTTTTGCCCGCTTTGCTGGGCATTATGATTTATGCTATTAAAAAAAATTGCAATGATTAAATATTAAAAATAAAAGAAAAATAAACTAATGTAATTACTATTAAATAGTTATATACATATTTTTAAGTATTATAACTTATGCAGCAACAAAAACAAATAGTTAGTTGTTCATCCAAAAATAATTTTATCATGGATGATTATTCTGATTAATTATTCTGTTATCTGTCTAATAATTTATGCAATAACAATAATTAACTATCATATTTTTCACCCAACAATAATTTTTTCGTGGATGATTATTTGATTAATTATTCTGTTATCCATCTAAATTTTTTATTATGAATGGTTATTTTTTGGCATAGATATAAAAAAACGATTATTTGTGATTTTATTCTGAAAACATGTTCTTAATTCATTACAATTTAAACTTATTTTGTGATCATTAAATGTGAAAAATTGAACAAATAATCATTAAAATTATATAAGTGATACAATTCAAGTAATATTATATAAATTATATACAAACTACAATATGTTAACTTTTTTGATGAAGCAAAAAAGTGTATATGATGTCATCGTGTGTGTGTGTGTGTGTATATATGTATGATGCAATGTATGCTTTGTTATTAAGTTTTAAAATATATTTTTATATGTATAACAGGCATTCTTTTTAAATTGCTTTTAGTTTTTATAAAGCAAAAAATAGGCATTCTTTTTTATATGCAATGTATTCTTTTTTATATGTTAAAAGTCTATATGATGTCATTATATATATATATATATATATATATATATAAAACTTACTTTTTCTTTTTTAATTGCTTTTAGTTTTGAAATAAATCCAATTTTATAATTTTTTATCCTTGAAATCATCAAAAATGATTTGTAATTTTCAAGCATTTTAATTTACTAAACTCTTTTCGACATAAGAAGAATCACCAAGTTAAATAGCATTTTCATGGCTTGTAGGTTCCCATGTGCATTAATTTAATCAATATCTTGTAACGACTTTCTTGAAATGCTACACTAAGAAAATAAAGTTCATAAAAGAAAGGCAATTTAGCTAGATTTGTAAATAAAAAAAAATGTGTGGCTTCACTGAGAAGGAAATAATGACATATATTACATGGACTAAATGGTTGGTTCCATCGTAAACATTTAGAAATGCATGAAGTGATAGAAATAAAGTATTGATAATTTTTTACTGATGCACTCTAATTGGAAACTATCTTATATTTGAATGATTGGCTAGTGATCCAAAACAATGGACATCAGAGAGTGAAAAGGCCAAAACCACTGAATTTAAGTCAAGAAATCATTCTTACAGATCTGTTGCAAATTTAAGTCAAGTGTATATATGTGTGCAATAGTATTAAAGAATTTAAAGCTAGCAAATACATGAGTGCTAAGAGAAGCTCAGAAATACATGAAATAACTATAAATATATGCTTTTAAAAAACTTATCATGAAATACTGATTCAGAAAATATAGCGCTTGAAGCATGGCATGCCAACAAATACACATGACATCCTAGCCTTTTAACTTAACTATTAAATACACCTGACATCCTAGCCTTTTATCTTAACTATCAAATACACATGACATACCCAAAAAAATAAAACTACTGCGAATATTGGTATGTAATTTTTTATACATGAAATGTATAATTTATTACATGGATAAATACATAAAATCTGAAAATGAATAAGGTAACTGTGCTGTAAAAAATTGGAACAAAGTCTTCATGAATCACTGAGAATTATTATGCTAGATAACATCAACTTTCTCCATGGATTTAGCCTAAAAATGAAATTAAAAAGTCAAAGATAAAAAGAGAGAATGTAAAATCAAATATTAAATGTCACTATGTTGTGCTTAAGATTCATACAGCGAGATTTGACATATTGAAAAAGAAATTGTTGTTGCATTGTAACACCCCACCTCCACTAGGGTCACTCACAAAGAGAATGCATTAGTTTTGGTGGAGTATTATCTAGGTAAACATGCACAGAGATATCACAAGGCAGAACATAAGTAAAGCAGCGGTAGAAATTAAAAACCAACTTTTTATTAATTTCCAAGAAAGAGTCAAAAGCTCATATATCCAAGATAGAATTTATTCTATTACATCAAGTTCATAATAAAGAAGCATAAACTTTAAAACAAAAGTAAATTATTCCCCATAAATAGCTGAAGCAGCCATAGCATAGCCCAAGACCAAACCGTACATGAGCTGTCAGAAAGCAAGTTGAATCCAAGCTAAGAGCTAGTGTTTCCTCCCTGGGAACCTGGGGGGGGGGGGGACGAAAGAAAAAGGGGCAAAAGAAAAAGGGTCAGTCATAAAGACTAGTAAGCCCTAGTGACTTTAAGTATGAAAAATAGTAAAGGTAACATGATATGTGAAAACTGGAATTAAACATAAGGATGATAATAGAACTAGTTGGATAATTAAGATAACAAGATACATCAAGTCTGGCATCGCATTTTCAAGGTTCGCTGCACCAACTGTACTAGTATTCTAGCCCATGTCAAGTATTAACCATGAAATGATCCCTTGGCCCAGTGTCATGAAGTGACCCATTACGGGGTCCTACGGTACGATCTACTAATCGATCGGCTCCCTAAAAGTCCTAGCTCGTCACGTGTCTGTGTCATACGGCCCTATCCAGAAATGTAGTTACCTGTGCTAGGTCCACCATAGGGTGTATCAAGTCCTATGGTGCCAACCACCGACACGAATCAAGCACGCACAGTGTAAATCTACGAGTGTCCAATGCCTGCTTTTTCAACTCCGGACTGCGTGCACGACCATAGCCCGCCTGAACCTACAATGGCGCACCTACTCAGCCGTCGTTCTGGTCGCTTACAATCAGCCCTGTAATCGTGCCCTACCCTGCCTAGTCCCAAGGTATCGTGATACATCTAAGTGGGTTACTGCTGAAAAGGACCGTGTAACTAGGTTTTCTAATGGGTTAAGTGTTGTCATTCAAATTCGTGACTTAACCCTATCCAAATCATGTATCAAGTTGGTTAAGTGTGTTCAAGCAGTTCATGACTTAACCCTATCAAGTCATCATGTCAAGTTGGTTAAGTATATTCAAGTGGTTCATGACTTAACCCTATCATGAGGCATTAATTCATTAGTGCACGCCAACTTCTCACATTAGACTAACTGTTGTGGTTACTGGATTTGCCGGGCGGTTCCGGGCAGATTTACACCACAACATAGTCTAACCTCGGGTTCTTACGTGCGATATGACCAACTACCCACATTGGATCCTATTGTTTGTAGCCACTGGATTTGTTGGGCGGTTCCGGGCAGATTTACACTGCAAACTCAACCCAATGTCGAGTTGGCCGTTTTCAAGTTTATCTAACTGTCATGCCCACGTTCAAGTTTTCATGTTTAGATTCATGTCGAGTTTTCAAGTCATGTTTTATGTCAAATCGTGTCAAGTTCATGTCCATATTCAGGTTCAAGTCATAATAATATTCATGTTCAAGTTTAAAGCTAATTCATATTTTACTTAATCAACCCAAATCGTATTCCCGTCATACGAAGGTTCGAATCGATATAAATAAATCTAATTAGGGAGTGATATAAAAAGAAATAGGTATAAGGTGGCAAGAGTGATTACTTGCATAGCATGATATGACTTGAAATAAACATTACTGGCATATGAAATATTGGCCTCAAACATAAAGGTTCCAAATCTTAGCAAGATAAGGTACTAGTCAAAATAACCATTGTCACAAGGTGATAGTATAGTCATGGTAACGATTGTCATAAGGTGATAGTATAGACATAGTAACGATTGTCTTAAGATGATAGTATAGTCACGGTACGACTGTCATAAGGTGATAATCATAAAAATGTGGCTAATAACAGATTCAACATGATAACAAGAGGGTTTTCTCTTTTTGATTTACAACATGAATAGGCCCCAAATCGATGTCATAGTAATATTCAAGAGTCAAGATCCAAGATGAACAAGAATGAATGTAAACAGACATCATACAAAGGTCCAATTTCAATTTTACATCATATTCATAATACATTTATAGTTTAAATCTGAAAATAACTGGGGCTTATAGATCGTGGTTCGAGAATTAGAAAAAGAGAGTCGATGTTGAATATGCTTAGTCAAGTCCTAATAGAAATCCCCAAATCAGCAATTCCCTTAATGCAGTCTCAACGTAGAAGAAGCAGTCCCTCTCTCAAACTTTTCAACCAGAATCAGAGCAGCATAAGGTCAGAAAGAAATTTGGTGTAGAGAGACTGGTGTTAGGGGCTGAATTTATAGGGTCAGGTCAACTAATGTGGACAGAAATGAGGCCAAATACATCAGAGTGAATCTAGCTTTAGAAATGGACTCGGGCACCAAGTCGACCCCCAGGTCGACACTATGGTCGACCTGGCCCTGGGTAGGTCAACTGCATAGTCGACCTAATCCTGGGCGAGTTTTTTCCCACCCAGTCCATTTGGAGGTTTGAAATTTGAATTTTGAATTCGAATGGAGTCTGTTTTGAATTTGAAAATTTCTGAAAACTTGGAATGGTCATAACTTGGTCATACAGACTTGATTTTCGAAAACTTGGACATGTTTCCAAGCAGAATTTCGAGACGAACGCAATGGAGTAACCCGTTTCCCTTGATTCTTATTTTAAAAATTAATTATACCATGATTTATTGTTATTACATGTTATAAAAACACGGGTTGTTACATTCTCCCCTCCTTAAAGGATTTCGTCCCCGAAATCTCTAAGTTAGGGAGGGTGTGTCCTACCATCAAATCATCAATATACTCAATGCATCATCCACAGGCAACCATTGTCCTTAAAAGACTTCTAGTGCTGTATGAACATATGCAGAAAGTGTGTGTATATGTACTTATCTAATGCAAAAGATCAGGCGGTTACTGATTCAGTAAACCTCCTTAATGCAAAATATGTTAGTGTCATGAATCCAACATGTATGCAAATTCCTAACATGGTTCATTATCTCTACATGAGTGCACAGTCATTCATCCATATGCAACATTCAAGTGATAGCATAACAGGTTCCATCCATGTACAAGTATAAGCACCAATGCATATGCAACATGAAAATGTGACTGAGCCGATCTAGTTCCTAATGTGTGTAATGCATCCACTAGCAACCACTTGCAATCATTTGCAAACATCAACCATAACATGTTTCAATCACATGTTTACATCCATATGGTTCTACCTAAGGTTCTCAAGATAAGACCGAGAAGATAACAAGGCAAACACAGATAGTAGAAGAATGATACGAAAAGGTTTTCAAGAAAAAAAAAGATCGAGAATGTACCCTCAAAAAGAAATGGGTAAAGCGCGCGTATCTTTTCTTTTGTTTCCCAAGTTGCGTCCTCTTGGGCTTCACTCCACTGCACTTTCACTAGCTTGACTTCTCGATTCCTTAGCTTCTTAACCTCCGTTCCGGAGATACGAATCGGAACTCGCCTCAATGTTGCTTCTTTCTCCACTTCAGCTGACTCATGCAAACACTTCCGGAGATGCGAGACGTGAAAGACATTGTGTACTCCAGACAACTTCTCGGGTAAGTCTACCTTGTAGGCCATCTGTCCAATCCTCTCAATGATGGGGAACGGTCCTACAAATCTTGGTGCTAGCTTTCCAACTGCTCCAAAACGAACTACATTGCGTAACGGAGAAACCTTTATAAAGACCATATCTCCGACTTCGAACTCTAAGTCTGTCCTCCTCTGGTCCGCATAAGATTTCTGTCTATCTTGGGCCGTTTTCATCCGTCTTCGCATCAACTCAATCTTCTCAGAAGTGTCCCTTATCATGTCGGGCCAAAGTATAAGTTTGTCCATCGTCTCCCACCAACAAATTGGCGACTTGCACGGTCTTCCATATAGAGCTTTGAACGGTGCCATTCCGATGCTAGCATGGTAACTGTTATTATACGCAAACTCCACGAGAGGAAGATGGTCTTCCCAAGTACCACCAAAGTCAAGAATGCATAGCCTCAAGAGATCTTCTAGTACACTATTTACCCTTTTGGTTTGTCCATCCGTCTGTCGGTGATAGGCTGTGCTTAAGTTTAGTCTTGTTCCCATTGCTTCTTGCAGACTATTCCAAAACTGGCTAGTGAAAATTGGGTCACGATCACTAACTATACTAGAAGGAACTCCATGCAATCGTACTATTTCTCGAAGGTAAATAGACGCTAGCCCTGATGCAGTCCTCTTTCTCTTCACCGGAATGAAGTGAGCGCTCTCCATGAGTCTATCAACTATGACCCATATGCTAGTGTTTCCCTTCCTAGACCTAGGCAGTCCATCCACGAAATACATCGAGATGCTCTCCCATTTCCATTGCGGAACCTCCAAAGGATGTAATAGCCCACCGGGCTTCTTCGACTCGGCCTTTACTTGTTGGCACACCATGCACTTCGAAACGAACTTTGCCACGTCCTTTTTCATTCCATCCCAAAAGAAAATGCGTTTCATATCCCTGTACATCTTATCCCCTCCGTGATGTATAGTCATCTTCGAGTGGTGCGATTCTTCGAGAACTTTCCTTACTAAGTCTCCCACTTGTGGAACACATAACCTTCCATTGTGCCTTAGCCATCCCTTGTCATCTATGGCATACCTACTGAGGCGACTTGACGTCTCACCTCTAATCAGCTTGTCCATGATTTCAACTATCTGTGGGTCTTCCTTCTGTGAAGTCCCTACTTGATCTAGAATTGTAGGTCTTAACTCAAGAGATGCAAACGTAGCAGTCAATGACTCAACAGCAGGTGTAAAATCAAAGGTTGCTATAAACTCAAGGCTTTTCATTTCAACAAACAAGGGGCTCAAAGTCAGCCTTTTTCTACTTAGCGCGTCTGCCACTACATTACCCTTGCCAGGGGTATAAGCTATATCGAAGTCATATGATGCCAAGAACTCCATCCACCGCTGTTGTCTTAGATTCAAGTCTTTCTGTGAGAAGAGGTACTTAAGTGATTTGTGGTCGGTATACAGCTCGAACCTCTCCCCTAGAAGATAATGGCGCCAAGCTTTAAGTGCAAAAACAATTGCGGCCAACTCCAAGTCATGCGTGGGATAGTTTTTCTCATGGACTTTAAGTTGTCTGCCCCCGCAGCATATTATTTTCCCTTCTTGCATTAGGACAGCGCCTAACCCCGTGCCGCACGCATCTGTGTACACGGTAAACATCTTACCTCCATCGGGTAATGCTAAGACTGGAGCTGTGGTGAGGGCTCTCTTAAGTCTCTGAAAAGCAGCATCACATTCTAGGTCCCATGCAAAAGGTAGGTTCTTCTTTGTTAACTTAGTAAGAGGGGATGAAATCTTAGCAAAGTCCTTAATGAACTTCCTGTAGTAGCCCGCCAAACCGAGAAAGCTCCTCACCTCCGTTGCATTCTTAGGAGTTTTCCAGTCCTGTACCGCAACTACCTTTGCGGGGTCCACGACTATGCCTTGCTTAGAAACTACATGTCCAAGGAACCGAACTTCCTTCCTCCAAAAATGACATTTGGAGAACTTAGCCTTTAACTGTTGTGCTCTAAGCGTTTCCATGACTTCCTTGAGATGCCTAGCATGCTCTTCTTCATCTTTCGAGAAGATCAAAATATCATCCACGAAAACTACCACAAACTTGTTAAGGAACTCCCGAAATACCCTGCTCATCAAATCTACAAAGTATGCGGGTGCATTCGTTAACCCAAACGGCATAGCGAGCCATTCAAAGAACCCATCCGGAGTCCTAAACGCAGTTTTGTCAATGCTATCCTCAGCCACTCTGAGCTGATGGAATCCTGTGGCTAGATCGAGTTGAGAGAAAACAGATGCTCCCACAAGCTGGTCAAACAGATCGTCGATTCTTGGTAGTGGGTGCCTATTCTTCTTTGTCAGCTTGCTTAACTCACGATAATCTACGCACAAACGAAGCGATCCATCCGCCTTAGTAGCGAATACTACCATAGCACCCCATTCAGAAATGCTTCGTCTTATGAAATTTTTCTCAAGCAACTCGTTGATTTGTTTACTGAGCTCTCTTCTTTCTCGCAGGGCCATGTGCCTAACGGGCAATGAATCTGGCTTGGCATTATCAACAAGATAAATTCGGAACTCTATCTCGCGTTTAGGAGGTAATCCCCTCACCTCATCAAAGACATCTGGATATTCTCGGACCACTCTTACAGATGGAAAATTATCGTCGGACGAGTCAAGGGATTCAAGATAACATAACGTGACCAAACCCTTGAGGTTACAAGAAATTTCCAGGGTATTGCCAAGGCGAGTCATGAGCCTCACTACCCTTCGTTCACAATCAAGAATGGCTCCATAATCGGACAGCCAGTCCATACCTAAGATCAAACCGTATCCCATAAATCCGAGAACATAAGCATTACACGTGAATTCTACGCTTATGATGGAGATCCTCAAATCCACACACATCATAGATAAATGGGCGGAGCCCCCAATTGGATTTGAAACTATAACGGGATCCTCAACCAGACTAGTACTTAGGTGCAGATTTTCAACAATATCAGAAGAATTAAAAGTATGCGATGCGCCAGAGTCAAATAAAGTTCGAACAGGAAAGTCAGAAATGTAAACAAGGCTTTCTACGGAAATATTACTACCTCGGTCAGGAGCTGGAGCGGTGTTGAGAGCATGCAACTGCCCTCAAGGAGGTCCTGCTCGCTAAGTCTACCCTTGCTCCTGCCCTTTCTTCTTAGGGCAATTTTGCTGATGTGTCCAGTATCTCCACAATGAAAGCATTCACCCAACTTCCTCTTCTTCCTTCTACATTCTTTAGCTAGATGTCCAGTAATACCACAGAATTTGCACTTCCTCGTCTCACGTGATTTGTTGTTGCTCTTGTTATTCTTATTATTCTTGTTGTTCCCCTTCTTGAAGTCAGCTTTCTTATTCTGAGTCTCGTTAGGCTTAACCTCCTTCTTGCTATTCTTGTCTTCCTCATGGAGTAGAGCCATATCCATCAAGCTTTCAAAGGTCGCCCCCATGGGTATATGAGTTAGGGCCAAGCTGTGTAATGGCTCGTTCAATCCTCGAGCAAAGCGTACAGCCTTTTTCTGGGCTGTGTTGACGAAATCCAAACCAAACCGAGCAAGCTGATTAAACTTATTCACGTACTCCCTTACAGACATATCCCCTTACTTGAGTGCTAGGAACCTCTCCATCTGAAGGTTCTCCTCTGCTGACGATAAGAATTTAAGCCCAAACCTCTCTCTAAATCTGCCCAAGTCTCAACTGGCCTAGTAGCGTTGTTGACTTCCCACCAAAATGCAGCTTACTCTTTCAACAACCATGTTGCCAGCTGAACTTTCCTATGGTCCTCCATATCAAAGATAAAGAAGAAGTCTTCTGTTTCCTTTAGCCAGTTTCGTGCCTCAACGAAGGTTTCAGTTCCAACGAAATTCTTGCCGCCTATCGCTTTAAAGTCTTTGCATATTTTGGCAAAGGCGGTACCAGGAGGAGGAGGAACCGTGGCCACTGGGGGAGGAGGAGGGATGTCTGCCGTGCCCGCGTCGTTGGCCTTGGCTTCTAAGTACCTTCACAACCATCTAGGCACGGGTATTCCCTCAGGAAGGTTAAGATCGGCCATGCTGAAAAATGAAAAGAAAAGATTCAAATGAAGAAACAAAGGGAAGTGCTAATGGCTTCTTAGGGAAAAACCTTTTTAAACATAAAACTTTTCTTGAAAAATGCTTCTTTATAAATGGTTTTGAAAATAGTTTCATAAGGTTTTTAAAACTTTTGACCAGCCTGATAACCTTCTGCTCTTATACCAAATTGTAAAACCCCACCTCCGCTAGGGTCACTCACAAAGGGAATGCACTAGTTTTGGTGGAGTATTATCTAGGTAAACATGCACAGAGATATCACAAGGCAGAACATAAGTAAAGCAGCGGTAGAAATTAAAAACCAACTTTTTATTATTTTCCAAGAAAGAGTCAAAAGCTCATATATCCAAGATACAATTTATTCTATTACATCAAGTTCATAATAAAGAAGCATAAACTTTAAAACAAAAGTAAATTATTCCCCATAAATAGCAGAAGCAGCCATAGCATAGCCCAAGACCAAACCGTACCTGAGCTGTCAGAAAGCAAGTTGAATCCAAGCTAAGAGCTAGTGTTTCCTCCCTAGGAACCTGAGGGTGGGGGGAACGAAAGAAAAAGGGGCGAAAAAAAAGGGTCAGTCGTAAAGACTGGTAAGCCCTAGTGACTTTCAGTATGAAAACAAGTAAAGGTAACATGATATGTGAAAACAAGAATTAAACATAAGGATGATAACAGAACTAGTTGGATAATTAAGATAACAAGATATGTCAAGTCTGGCATCGCATGTTCAAGGTTCGCTGCACCAACTGTACTAGTATTCTAGCCCATGTCAAGTATTAACCATGAAATGATCCCTTGGCCCAGTGTCATGAAGTGACCCATTACGGGGTCCTACGGTACGATCTACTAAACGATCGGCTCCCTATAAGTCCTAGCTCGTCACGTGTCTGTGTCATACGACCCTATCCAGAAATGTAGTTACCTATGCTAGGTCCACCATAGGGTGTATCAAGTCCTATGGTGCCAACCACCGACACGAATCAAGCACGCACAGTGGAATCAGATATAAAAGAGTGTGAAGCGATAGAATTAAAAAGAGTCCTAGCACGATGATAGGAAAGAGAAATCAAACCTTCAATGGAAACTTTCCTACCTCTGTCTGATACACTGGCCTCAAGAGCATGCACCTTCCCTCCAGAAGTTCCTGCCTTTGGCCCTGTCCTTTCTTCTTCGGGCACTCCCTAGAAATGTGTCCGACCTCACCACAGTGGAAATAAGCATTCTTCCTTTTTCGGCAATCTTTGACCAAATGACCCACGTTCCCACAACCGTGACATTTCTTTTTTCCTTGATCTTTGTCGTTCTTTCTGCCTTTCTTACGTTGTTGCTGTTCTTTCTTGGGCCAAACTTTCTTATTTTGTAACTTGTTAGTCTTAGCCTCCGTTTTCTCATCCTTACCATCTTCGTTCATGAATGCCATATCAGCCATTTTCTCAAAAGTAGCCCCCATCGGAGTATGAGATAGTGCCAATCCTTGGCGAGGTTCATTCAATCCTCTCGCGAACCTCAAAGCTTTCTTATGCGAGGTATTCACCAATTCCAGCGCAAGTCTTGCCAACTGATTGAACTTATTGACATATTCTTTAACAGGCATGCTTCCTTGCTTAAGTGCCAAAAACTTTTCCATTTGCATACTCTCTTCTGCTTGAGAAAGAAACTTCATCTCGAATCTCTATTGGAAATCGTCCCAAGTCTCAACTGCATACCCTGCTTGCGTCACTTCCCACTAGAGTGAAACCTCATCCTCCAGCAGCCAAGCGGCCAACTGAACCTTCCTACGGTCGTCAACCTCAAAATTCCCAAACAAATTCTCTGTCTCTTTTAGCCAGTTCTGTGCTTCCATAAAGCTCTCTATTCCATGGAATGGCTTTCCTCCCATAGCACAGAAATCCTTGCATATCATAGAGAAATTATCCGCTTGAGGAGGAGGAGGAACAATGGCTGCAGCTCTAGGGGCATTTGCTTAGCCTCCGGTAGGTGCCGTAATCTCGAGATATCTACGGAACCAAGCCTATATTTGAATGCCCTTGGAAATATTTGGTTCCCTAGACATGCTGAAAAGAAAAGGAAAAAGGGATTCAAATAGAGAAACAAAAGATATTTCATATGGCTTTAAGGAACATGTTTTTCAAAAACATACTTTTCCTTTGAAAATACTTTATTTTTGAGACCCTTTGAATACAATTTTCAAGACCTTTTATCCGATCTTGTAACCTTCATCCCTGATACCAAATGTGACACCCCAGGTCCGTTAATGTCACTCTTTAACAAAATGCATTAAGCTCCATGAAGTGTTATAGGTAAACAGAATAGAATCTCACAAAACAAATATATAAAATAGCAGCGTAAATTTAAAAATTATTTACCAACAGAAAACATCGTGGTCCGAAATCCAGTTACAACATCAAACTAAAATACTGGAATAAAGTACATCGAATAAAAACATCTATCTTGCACTAAAAACCATCAAAGTATAGAAGTAAAAAGCCATAGTCCCCACGAGTAGCCATAAACAAGTAAACATGAAGTCAAAGTGGTATATTGAAGTAATTCCAAATCCAAGCAGAAATAGAAGAGAGAATCCTAATCAAGCTTGAGTGTTCCTACCTTGAGAACCTAAGGGGAAGGAAGAGAGAGAAAAGGAGACAAAACGGGTCAGACATAAAGCCTGGCGAGTCCACTTACTTTTAGCATATTAATAAGTAAAACCATCATGGCAGGCATATAAACTAGATGAGAGATAACAGAATCATAAAACAGGTATGAAAAAGATAAGCAGAATGAACTGAACAGATTATGCTTCTCAAATACTTTTCTCTGCACCAATACTAGTATAACAGATATGATCCCAACAGAAACATAATGGTAGACTTAGGTGTACTTCTAGTTACGGGTTTTACCCCAAACATTAATAACAGTACCCTAACAGAAATAACGGGTGTTACCCCAACTAGAAACAATGAGCACCTTAACAGGAAGGACTAGATGTACCCTAATTACTACCCCCAATCGATCAGCTATCTATCCCGTAAATTCCTTGTGTTGGCCCCACAGTAGGACATGTAACTTCCTAAAGGGGAAACCGCTAGAAGGACACAGACCTATTTATTAGTGCCATAGAGGCTTATTTTCTCAAGCAAGCCGAACCCATGCACGCACATGACTCCCTTGGAACGCGCCATTAGAACACCTCCACTGAAACGAACCTCTTATAATCAGCTTAGTAAGTGTACCCTGACCCCTACATAGTGTGGGGTCCCCTTTTGATACCAGAATGGGTTGCTGGCTGATATGGGTCCTACATAACATATGACAACATGCCACCCCCTAGGCTTGTATCCCCAACTACTAGGATTTTGACGGGTTATGCCCAATAGATTAACAAGCCCGCATAACCTCAATTGATAAAATAGGTTAAGTTTAACAGGTTCATATAACCCCCCACAAATTTACTAGATTTACTTAACCCTCACAGATTCAAACAAGTTTACTTAAACCCTACTATCAAAATAGGCTCATATAATCCCACATATTTAAACAGGTTAAGTATTACGGGTTAATAGGTTCATACAACCACCCCATATCTCTAAACAGGTTTCACATGTTGTTTACAGTTTCATTACATGTTCTGCTTAATTTATATATTAAGCTTACAGATTTACATGCCCCAACCCTTAAGTCATAATTTACCGTATAAGATATTCCCCAAAATTTTGTCATATATCATAGTATAGGTTATGCCCCCAAATCCCAGTCATGATTTATAATACAAGATGCGCCCCAATCTATCCTTCCCAACCATTCCCAATTTCGCTCGTTCGTATATTTCAGCAATAGGCCTAGGCTCGAAGGTAGCCTAGGCTATAAATATAAAAGGGAAAGAGGGAGAGAAAAGAACAAAAATAGGCATAATAACAGAATAATCGTATGATAACAGAAATAGTCATAACAAAAATAGGCATATAAGAACTGAACTGTAGATTAGGCGTACATAGGAATACTTGTAATGGTAGATCTGTTTAGATATGAATCAGATTCTTAACTGGCATAGGTTTAGATCCTGATTTATAAACATGTCAGGATTACTTATTAAATAAATAACGTGAACTCATAGAGACTAGATCTAAGGAACAGAGAATAATTAGGATGAAGTTGTAGAAGAAATTCTTGTATGCATATAAGTTGTTGTTGAAGAAAATAGGCCAGTTCAATCTAAACTAGGGCAGCATCTCGTTGTCTCCATTGTTTTTTATGTGTAAAAACAATAGAATTGAGGTCCTATATAAAGCCTACTGCCAACGAACCAAGCCACAAAACAAGTCCAAAATCAGCCAAAAGAATTCGCCTGCATCTGTATTGGGTCAACCCACCCCGACCTAGGTCGACCCAGCCAGGTCATGGGTCGACCCCTTAACGGGTCGATCCAGATTCCATTGCTTCGCTATTTGATTTGAAAATTATGACTTTTTTTTGTATGTGTGTGTGTATGCATATATATACATATAATTTTCTTATACCAGTTATATGTATGCAAACTTCTAAGCTTAATATCTTTCTCATACGATGTCCGTTTTACACAAACTCTGAGTCTATCTTAAGTCCGCGACGAACACAATGGTACAATCTGTTTTAAATAGTTCTTAACATTTAATTATGTATCCTTTAGTTTATCGTTATAGTTTCTTTAAAATTACGGGGTGTTACAAAACGTTAGAATCCATTTAACAAATTCCTTCTAACAAAGGTGAAAAATCGAGATTTCGTCTTATAGATAGTAGGTTATGTCCAAAACGATTGTCAAAAAGTCGCTATGGAATCATTTATAAACTATAACAGTTTGTTTAATAAAATTAAAGGATTTAATAATAAATTGAATGTCGTTTTCACTCAAAAATGGAAGCATTGAGAAATAGACCCAATATGTTTATTTTGGAGCTATATGAAGTTTTATTTGGATATATACAATAATATTAATTATTATACATTGGATTGCTTTCTTATTTATTTGTATTTTTTGGTTTTATTTAAGCTTTAAAAATAGCTTTTTTGCAAATGACGTCCATTTTTGATGAAATCAATTTTAGTGGATTCCGTATAGTAAATTATTGTAAGATTCCAAATTTTGTGCCAATCGGAGTTGGTTTGTGACCGCGTGTAATTATGATGTGAATCGATCAATAATTTGAGCTTAACTAGTGCTTTTTGAGCAAACAGACTCAGAATTCGATGAAACAAGTTTCATTAGGACTGTAATGACGAGCCATGGCTACATGTCAGTTTTCACCATGAATGGAGTTCGTATATGCTCATGTGAATTTTTAAACGACGAACACAAGCAGCGATGACTAAAGAAATTAATATGATAAGACCTGAAGCTTTTCATACAAGCTAATCTCTACGCTATAGGTATACCCCATCTCTACCCCCAAACCCAAACCCAAATGGCAGCCAACATTTTGCGATAAGTTCCCTCTTCCTCTTACAATTTTTACATCCCAAACCATTAGAGATTAGCCAAAGTTCCAACATGAAAGTTGGAGTATTCGGTGCAGGCTACAAACTATAAAAAATTTGTGGTGAATGGGTGATGGAGTTCGCCAGAATCTAGCCCCAACCAGCAACGTGTTGGTTTCGATTTTGGGGGTTTTATGAGCAAACGGTTGAGAGTTAGACAAATTCACAAACTAAAGTTTGGAGAAGGGAGATAAGGCTACAACTTTATAGTTGAGATTTGGCTTGAAACAGCTAGTGGTGGCCACAACCTAGAGATGATCTGAGATAATCACTTTTTGGTAGCTGCGGTTGTAACAACCCAGAAAATCAGAGCCAATTTAAAAAATTTATTTTGGCTATTTTGTTGAATTTTAAATAGTTAAAATAATTTATTTTAAATAATAACGATTAAAATTTTATTTAAATCGAAGTTAGAACGAATATATTTATTTTAATTTTAAAAGGAGTTAGAAATATCGCGGTAGTTTGAAAATTTGAATTCAAACTTTGACTGACTGTACAGGATGAAAAATAAATAGGATTTTGGTGAAACCAAAAATATTAGAATTTGTTTGAAAATATCTTTCCAACGAATCTGAAAAATTGAAATTTCATAGCGGGAATCAAAAGTTATGGCTAGTTGAATATTCTGGATAGTCGCTATGGAATTTAATATAATATATAGCCCATATAAATAGCCATTTTGCAAATGACCTCCATTTTCGATGAAACCACCTTGGTTTGATCTGGAATGTCAAATTATTGCAGGATTCCAATTTTCATAAATTTTGGAATTAATATGTGAGCGTGACAAAAGAAAATGTGTTTTGACAATTTTAGTCAATTTGGATTGACCAGAAAAGGGCCATTTTCCAAATGGTCACCAAATTCGATGAAATTAATTTTGTTAGGACTATACCATCAAAACATAGCTAGACTTATTTTTGGGGAATTTTTGGAGTCAGTATGTGGCACCGGTAAATTAAAATGTACGATTGAATTAAGTAATTAAATGTTTTATATTTAAATTTAAAGAAAAAACCTATCGAAACAATTGAACTGGCTTACGGGACATATCCCATTGTGTCCAGAATGGGGGTATTTAGCAAGGGGCATCACTCGTCGGGTTTAATTTGGAGTTAGGAGTGGTATAGAAATTATATTGAAACTAAATAAATAAAAATAAAATAAAATGGAAATATGGTATATATACGCGTATACCGTATAACCTCCAATGTTATTCTGAGCCGCCGTATTTTAGATTTCAATGGCGTGTATTTTTCGATTCTTCTCTTCCCTGTAACTCCAAACCCATGCATCAAAATTGGAGGGCCATGTTGGGGATTTTGTAGAGTTCTCTTTCCTCTTCAAATCAGTACCAACCACGCCTCCTCTCGTCGCCTGTACGAGGAGATACAACGCCTCAAAGTTCTAAGTTGGAACCGCCGCCACCGCTTAGATCGGAGATCGAACTGGGCCCCACTTCTGGTGCAGATGTGCCTCTCCACCCCCATCGATGTGTTCTGGTCTGATCGTGTCCAAGCTTAACGGATTGATCACAAAATCGAAACCTAGTTTCGAACGTTCGCTGAAGGTATACAGCTATTTTAAATTAAATTGTTTATGGCGCTTTTAAGTGTTGCAAATTCATGTTTATTTATAAAAATCGTATCTTGTTCATACGATAACGAAATTCGATGAAACAGGAGACATCGAGACCATGGCATCGCACACGGCATTTCAGAACTGACTGGAGAATTTTTAGAGCTCGCTACAATTTTTGGCGAAGCCGAAAGCAAAGTGAGATTTCTGAATCCAAATTAATTAAATAAAATTATATTAGGATGCACATGGAGTTTAGAAACTCCCGACACCCGTCATCCGCAGACCATGGACAACTTGATTGTATTGTGATGTGGAATTGGTTGATTTTTGGTGTTTGATTGTGGTTGAAAAATGAAATTGATTGATATTGTGGCATTAGACTGCCTAGAAAAATGTATTAGGAAATTAAACCCCTTGTAAACGCTGCGAGGCCTAAGGTAGTGCAAGGAGCCGTACATCGGGACAGTGTCGGTTTTAATTACCCTGCCATTATGCTGCCGAAATTTTCTGAAATATTTTTGTGTTAAAAAATATTCATGATATTATATATTAATTATTCGAATAATATGAAAATCAGATTTTTAATATATATATGAATATGTAAATGATAATTATAGGTCAACATAAAATTTATATTCTTGGATGTAAATCAAAAATGGTCATTTGTCTTATAAAATGAATTTATATTTGATTTTACATTTTTAATGAAAATGAGACATTAAAAAAATAAACATTTAGATATAAAAATGAATTTATATTTAATTTTACATTTTTAATGTATATAAAACATTAAAAATTAAACATTGAGAAATGAAAATGTTGTGAAATTGGAATTTACATTTTTAATGAAAATGAAACATTTAAAATAAGCAATGATAAATGAAATTGTGTTTGCCTCGAAAAATTACATTTTAATGTAAATGAAACATTTAAAAATAAACATTGTTAAATAAAAATGTATTTACATTGGAATATTACATTTTAATGTATATGGAAACATTAAAATACTACATTGTTATATAAAATGTATTTACATTAGATTTTACATTTCATGAAGCGACCCGAACTTCCCCGGTCTCCGAAGAGAAGAGAAAGAATGAATTACTGCGAGGGCAAGACGAATCAGAACGCAGACAGAAGAACATTTCATTGTATATTACAACAATTCCATCAGAATACAAGAATATACAGAGTATAAATAAATATTACACAGAAAATATCAGAGATTTTAATTACATTTAAATACATCACAGCGGAAAATAATACAAAGCACAACTAGAAGTAATACAGGATACAGAGCTTTCCATGTATCGTTCCAACTGTAAATCAGGATCCTGTGAATATAAATCTGCAAAACCAAAACTACTAGTTGTCCGTGTCAAAATAAGGGCACCCAGAGTTTAGGTTAAAACAATAAACTCCAGGTCAGTCATGTGACTAATGTGAGAACTAAAACAGTTATTAATCTTTATTTTAAAGTTAGGTAAATCAAGGAACCACGCTGTATAACACGGAACGGGTTTTTACCCCAAGAATACCAATGCATAAACAAACAGCGCAATTCTAAATAAAGAACAATGAAGCTGTTATAAGACCCAGGTCCCATCACACAATGCAACGCAAACCGTAGGATAGTGTTTTACCTTATAACAGCCAAAGAATGCTTGATACGTGAAATTTTATCTTTTGATTCTTAATCAAACTCCAACCGCAAATTAGTAAGAGAACGATTCCCTAAGTATTAACCTCGAAGGCCGAAACCAACATCAGACTAATACCCAGGAAACCACCCATCTTAGCTCGTTTCCAGTTAGTTTCTGATTTTATATACAATCACACATATCAATCATAGGCGGCATGGGTACCATATATCATGTCGCCATACTAGGCTCTACAATCAAAATCACAAATGTTACGTATTTGGAAATTGGATTTCCATCTATGAACCGAGGTAAAAGATAGTCCTTTACTAATTCGAGACGCTCTAGCCCGCCCCTCAGGACCCAGACTCAGGTGGGCCCTTGGATCGTCAGGGCCGGTCCACCGATGTGGATTAAAATGCCTGAACACTGTGTTTCCCCACCCTTCGGGGTGTCAATGAGCCAACAAATGACTCCATCGGCTTCACATAGTTACTGATATATCTGAGGTGCCTCGCAACAGCAACAACCACATAAGTCAAAATCGTTAGGGCGTGTAAAACCACTGACGCCACTTCTAACTAGAAAGAAACGCATGTCCTCCCTGAGGTCCTCTCTCGTTTCTGGATCACAACCAGGGTGTGAGGCTCGCGAATCAACGCTACACAAAGCTATGCCACACAGGCCGTGCTTTGATCATCAACCACAAGACTCTGCTTTTCAATAGAAGCCTTGATCATTTGCATCTCAGCATGCCACACAGGAAATTCACGCTATGCAACCGATATCAATCACGCAGAATGAAATCCGATGTCAGACACACATCCATTTACAAGTCCGTTCTAGGCCTGAACGAAACCGGAGGCACCTAGTACCCCTCATCTCCATCGATCTCCAAGTACGTCTGGACGATCACTAACTGATTCCCTCCTCTTGGGTGTACGGCTCAATCCAGATCATCAGTAATTATCCAAACGACGTGAAGACTTCCAGTCTTCAACCATCGTCTTCATCTTCGACTCATCGTCGAATCAGTTATTCAGAATGGGATAAACCCGGTCTTTCCGAATGACTCGCGTATATAATAAACAAGTGTTACACAAACTCAACATACGCCTCATTCGAATTCATCAGTCACTAACCGTAAACTAGTAAGAGAACAATTCCCCAAATACTAACCCCGAAGGCCGAAACTAACATCAGATCAATACCAAGAAAACCATTCATCTTAGCCAACCTACAGTTAGTTTCTAAATTTCACATTCTTAGGGAAAGGTTCCCATTAATTTTATCAAAGATAAATTCTTTTAAATTTATTCTTTAATCTCCCTTTGAATATCACTTCAAATTAGTCGGGATTAGCGAACTACACCGAAGTAATTATTTATTTTATTTCCTAATCCAAACCTATTTATCCCATGAAGTAAAACTGGTCAAACTTCATATCTAACGCCACGGTGTTATCGGTAAATTCAATTACCATTTCACGTTCAAATTTAATTAAAGATTTAACTACCACCTGGAGTAAAACTGGTGATACTCCATTCTCGATCTTTTCAGTCTAATTAAAGAGTCATTAAAACTCCACTTAATCTTTGACTGGGTTAAAGAATCAGTGTCATTTAAAACACGGTTCACGATAAACCCCAAAATCACATCACATTTCAATCAGTCCCTAACCGTAAATTAGCAAGTGAGCAATTCCCTAAGTATTAACCGCGAAGGCCGAAACCAACATCAGATCAATACCCCAGAAACTATTCAACTTAACTAATCTCCAGTTAGTTTCTGATTTTCTTAACTCCTTTGGGTCTAAGAACAATATTATTGAAGATACCGTTCACGACAACCCAAAATCACATTCCATTAATTATCGGGTTAAAGTACAAGTGTTATTTAAAACACCATTCACGATAAACCCAAAAATCAATTCCCATTCAATTCCAATTAAATACCATTTAATTGGTATACTTTATTAAATCTAAACAAAAAGATTTAATCTTTTTCTCAATTGGGCTTAAGAGATTTGTTAATGAAGACACCATTCACGACAAACCCAAATCACATTTGATATTAAATACAAGGCTCTGAATAGAAAATATATCGTCTTATATTCAATATCAAATTCTACGACCAACAAATATCGTATTGGAAATAATGATATAAATATATCTTTCAAATTTCCATAACAATATTTGTATAATCACGAAATCCAACATCAAAATATTCCAAAGACAATTTCGATTCAAATCCATTCCAATTCAATTATTGGAAATTCTGGTTATTTTCAAAACCATTTCAAATCCACTTTATTTATTTTAAAAATAAATAAATTATTATTCTAGTTCAAAACTAGATCATTTTGATAAAAATCTATTTTTATCTTTTCAAATATGGAGTTTTTCATCCCAATTATTCATAAATCATTTCTTATGATTTTACACAAATTATTACTATTTTTAATAATTTTATTAAGGCCCGTACAGTCGATTTCCATCAACGGCCATCGAACTGCACTTACAGCGACCTTTTCCGAATTAGATTTGGTCATAATTCCAAATCATACTGTTAGATTTCAAATCTCTAATATTCGTTAGAAAGCTCTTTTTGATACGAACCCAACGGTTCTGGTTTGAGGAGAATCTGACGGTCGGATCTCCCGCAATGTACATTCGAAGTCAATGGTCGAAATTCGCGAACTACCGCAGCGCGGTGCGTTCTATTCAGGCCATTATATATAATATAAATATATTATATATATTTCATCAATTGCCTTTCAAAACGTATTTTATAAATCTTTTTAATTTTTTTTCAAAACAATTTCAACTTCATATTCAATTTCAGATCAAAATTGAATATTCCCATATAAATTCATTTTAAATTCATTTCAAATCAATTTCAATTCAAATCAGTTTCAATTCAAATCAATTTCAGTTCAATTTCAATACGTTTTAAATTCAATTCAAAATGATTTCAATTCTATTACAATTTAATTCGAATTACAATTCTTTTCAATTTAATTCGAATTTCAATTCATTTCAATTTAATTCGAATTTCGATTCATTTTAATTTAATTCAAATTTCAATTCATTTCAATTTAAATCTGAATTTCAATTCATTTCAAAATATCAAATTTTGAAATGACTTCCTTTTCTATATTCATTATAAAAATGAATAAAAGCGATATAAATATCGTTCACGTCAAAATGGCGACAATCTTATCAACACGGCTTTTATTCAACACATGAACTTATTCTATTCAACACATGAATATATTTTCTAAATTGGAATAAGGCCCAATCAATTACCATATAATGTTAATTATATGGATTTTCTACAACACATGTATATAACAGCAACGAAAATAATCAACCATCATCCAGAGTGCACCACACAACTGCACAAACATTAAATATAACTAATTAACGCTTACACGGTCTGTCAATCCATCGATTGACATACAACTAAACAATCGGGTTTAGTGTACGTCAAATCTCATCCCAATACTCGTGTGTGGTTTCAAATCAACAAACACATGTTTTATCTGTGCAGTTGGGCGATGTGTAAAATTTATTGTCCCAATCAATATCAGTCAAATAAGTGTATATAAACAAATTGTCCAATTTGTTTATAAATATTTATTTTATATACACGTTAACAATTATATTTTAACTATAAAATATTTTCCATTATAAAATATTTTATTTCTTTTCACATCACACAATCAAATTTCACAACTTAACAACCAAACAAACAAGACATCCATGGTCTATAAACGACGGGTGTTGGGTGCTACTAAACACCGTCTGCATCCTAGTTATAATTCAACTAGAAGTAAATTTAAAAGTGAGGAGTTCTCACCGAGGGTTCCACTCCGCCATGCTTTCAAAATGAAGAAGACAAATGTCACACCGACCACTCAAGCGAACTCGATATCCTACAAGATTGATTTTCATCAATAACACTCATATGATAAAAAATATATTTTTATCTAACTAGAAATCATATTTTTATTGTCTCTACTATATAAAAATTATATTTTTATCCTTTCTATAGTATAAAAAATATATTTTTAATTTGCTACATGTATAGAAAAGATTATATTTTTAACTATACAAAGACGATATTTTTAACTAGACAAAGATGATATTTTTAACTAGACAAAAATGATATTTTTAACTAGACAAAGACGATATTGATGATATTTTTAACTAGACAAAGATGATATGTTTAACTAGACAAAGACGATATTTTTAACTAGACAAAGACGATATTTTTAACTTTGCTTTTCATATAAAACTCATATTTTTATAACAATATATATTTATAGATAAGATTACTGATTTTATAACAAATTGATTTAAGTAATAAAATAAAATAAAACGAAGATAAAACTCACTGTTTTCACGCTCCAGATATTCATCGTCTTCACCATTAGCTAGGGCTCAAAATTGCCGTCGTCGTGCTTGACCGGAGCGAGATCCAGGGCCCCCACATCATCGGTCCTCGGTCGTGCTTCCATCGCTTGGAACGCAGTGCCACTTGCACCTATCGCTGATCGCCAGAACTGCTTCGATTTGGGGTTGCTCGGTTTTGGGTTGGGGGGGTTTCGCTCGAAGCTGGAGGGTAGAAGAAGGAGAGGAGCGGTGGAAAAGGGGATGACGTGATGATGCTCGCCGTCGATGGCGGCACGATGGAGGCCTCCGTCGCCTCTTTTTTTTCATTCTTCTTTTTTTTTATTCTGAATCGAGAGAGGAGGGTAAAAAGGGGGGTTATATTAAATTTTATATTATTTTATTCTATTTTTATTTCAAAAAGGCTGACTCTTCATTCGACCACCAAATGAGGCCCAACAACTGTCACCTCTAGATAATTACCCCCGTTCCGAACATAATGGGATATGTTTCGTAGGCCAATTCGATCGTTACGATTAGTTTTCGTCAAAATCAAAATATAACTCTATACATTGAATTTGAACGCACATTTCACTTTACCGGGGCCACATACTAATTGGAAAAATTCTCGAAAAATATTTTCTAGTTTCATATTGACGATACGGTCCTAACAAAACTAATTTCATGGAATTCTGAGACCATTTGAAAAATGGCCATTTTCCAGTCGATTAAAATCTACTGAAACTGGTCAAACGCGTTTTCCTTTACCACGCTCATATATTAATTCAGAAAATTATGAATTTTGAAACCTAGCAATAATTCGATATCGCGGATCCAACAAAAGTGATTTCGTTGAAAACTGAGGTCGTTTGCAAAATTTCCATTTTTAAGGCCTAGAATTCCATTGCGACTATTCTGAATTTTCAACTGGACATAACTTTTTATCCCCACTATGAAATTTCAATTTTTCGGATTCGTTGGAAAGATATTCTAAATTAGATTCAAATACTTTTAATTTCACTAAAATTCGGTTTATTTTGAATCCTGTACATTCATTTGAAATTTGAAATCGAATTATCGAACTACCGCGCCATTTTCAATTCCCTTTATATTTATAAATAAATGTTTATATTCTAACGTCGAGCTATATAAATATATACATTCTAATTCTATTCAAAATAAATTTCTCGTCGTTTTTATTTAAAATATTTCATTTTAAATATTCAAAATTCACTAAAATTGCCAAAATAAAAATTTTAAATTGGCTCAGATTTCCGGGTTATTACATTTCACATGTTTTACATTAAAATGAACATTGTTATAATAAAAATGTTGTTAAATTAAGCTTTACACTCTTATGTAATTGTTATATTAAAATGTCTTATTTTAAAATATATATTTTTAATGTAAACTAACATTAAAAATAGTCATTTGTTAAACAGAAATGCATTTATATTAAAATATACATTTCTAATGAAATGCAAGATTAAAAATATACATTGCTAAAACAAAATTGTATTTATCTTAAAATAAATATTTTTATGTAATGTAACATTAAAAATGGTCATTTGTTATATAGAAATGTATTGATATTGAATTATACATTTTTAATGATAATACAACATTTAAAAGTAAAAAGTTTGAAATAAA
Organism: Allium sativum; assembly: GCA_030737875.1. Classification (NCBI taxonomy): domain Eukaryota; kingdom Viridiplantae; phylum Streptophyta; class Magnoliopsida; order Asparagales; family Amaryllidaceae; genus Allium; species Allium sativum. Next base: position 490,887,367 of record CM060913.1, read on the forward strand.
AATGTATTGATGTTGAAATTGACATTTTGATTGTAAATGAAACACTAAAAATGTCCATTGCTATTTAAATACGTTTTCCCTTAAAAGTTTACATTTTTAATGAAATAAAGATTTCATTAGAAAGATTACATTTTTTCCAATGTAAATAGAATATAAAATAGAAATTTACATTTTTCAATGTAGATGAAATATGAAATAGACATTTACATTTTCCAATGTAAATAAAAGGATGATTAGAAATTTACATTTTCCAATGTAAATAGGATATGAAATAGAAACTTACATTTTTCAATGTAAATGAAATATGAAATAGACATTTACATTTTCCAGTGTGATAAAAGGATGATTAGAAATTTACATTTTCCAATGTAAATAGAATATGAAATAGAAATTTACATTTCAATGTAAATGAAATATGAAATAGAAATTTACATTTTCTAATGTAAATAAAAGGATGATTAGAAATTTACATTTTCCAATGTAAATATAACATGAAATAGAAATTTACATTTTTTTTAAGAATAAAATAGAAATTTACATTTTTTCAATGTAAATAAAGAATAAAATAGAAATTTACATTTTTTAAAGAATAAAACAGAAATTTACATTTTTTAAAGAATGAAATAGGAATTTACATTTTTATATATGTAAATAAGGAATAAAGTGAGAAATTACATTTTCCAATGTAATAATATATTGAAATAAATGATTTCATTTTTCAATGTAATGATATATTGAAGTAAAAGTTTAAATTTTCAATGTAACAACATATTGAAATAAAGGATTATATTTTTCAATGTAATAAAGGGATAAATAAAAGGTTTCATTTTAATATAATAGATGAATGATAAAATAAATGACATTTTTTATGTAATATATATGAATCATAATAAAAAGAAATCAACGTTTAATTGAAAATGTTTTGAAATCATTGAACAATTTATATTTATATATTTATATATAAATATAAATTAGAATAAAATGAATCGCGCTGCTGTAGTTCGCGTTTTGAAATCATAACTTCAAACGATTATACCAAGAGATCCGACCGTCGAATTTTCCGAAAACTAGAACCGTTGGTTCGTTTTGGAAAGATCTTTCCAACGATATAAAATTTGCTAAGATCCAACGGTTAGATTTTGAGAAATATGTAAATCAAATGTTGATGAAAATTGCGCTAGGACCCTGTAATGACCCGAAGCGTCATTTAATTAAAAATGGCTATTTTTAAATAAATAAAAATAGTATTAAATCATTATAAATTGTTATATACGATGTGTAATGAAAAAGAATGATTTGAATTATATATATTCGATAATTATTTGAAAAGTCCAAGTTAACTCTCATTTCAAATAATTATACGAAGATTGGAAGTTGAAGAATTGAAGATGACGATTGAAGATCGGCGATCTTCACATCGAATGGATGACTACAGATGCCCTGGACTGATTTGCTCCCAAGAATGGGTTACAGTGATAGTTGTCCGGACGTACTTGTTGATTTTCCGGATTAGCGAGCGCCTCTCTTCCATATTAGGCATATAGGAAGAGGAATAAGGTGTCTCCGGTTTCATTCAGACCCAGAACGGACTTGTAAATGGATGTATGTCTGACATTGGATTTTATTCTATGATGATTGATTTTTATTTAATATATATCTGTTTGGCGGTGGAGAATTCGTTCTCTTGCTTAACACCCTTCTCTGAGACGCACGAGATCAGAAGTTATATATTAATAGTTATCAGCCGCATGGCATGAATTGTCAGTGTAACATGTCAAGATGCAAATGATCAAGGCTTATTGTTGAAAAGCAAAGTCTTGGGGCTGATGATCAAAGCACGGCTTTATTGTAGCATAGCTTTGTGTATAGCATTACTTCGCGAGCCTCACACCCCGGTATGAACCAGAAACGGGAGAAGGACCCCAGGGAGAACATGCGTTTCTATCTAACTAGATATGGTATCTGGGTTTTACAATCTCAGATATTTTTACATATGTAGATGATGGAAAGCGAGGTACCTCAGATATTGAGTTCCAAGTGGCTCTATTTATGACCCATAGGGCAGGGAGACGTATTGTACAGGCATAACTAATCCACTAACATATTTGTGGATCGGCCCTGGCACACCTAGGTGCAGTTGCGGTTGTATCCTGAGACATGGTATGCTAAATTGTCTCGAATTAGGTAAGGACTCTCTCTTGCCTTGGTTCATGATGGAAATCCAACTTCCTACACGACACCACACGGTTTTGATTGTAAACTTATATTTGGCAACATAGTATATGGTAGCTATGTCGTCTATGATTGATACATTATGATTTAAATGTTTTTGAAACATATATACACTAATAATAATATCAAATCCATTTTATCATATCAAGCTTTTTTTGACCATTATAAGGTAAAACTCTATCCTCCGGTTTGCGTTGCATTGTGTGATGGGACTTGAGTCTTATAATGATTTCATTTTTCCAAAAAGCATTGCGTTGTTTAATGATTTACTTTATTTATGCACTGGCAATCCAATGGAATAAACCCATTCCGCATTAGTGGCGTAGTCCTGCGATTAGCCTTATTATTAAAGAGGTTAAGTAGATTTCTCGTACCAGACCCATGATTGACTCGTATTTTGTTTCACTTTTCTAACCCGGGTGCCCTCTTTTCCACACGGTCAGCCTTGTATATATGTTTTAGCAGATTCATTCGGATAGCTATGGAGCTGAAGATGGATCCTATCAATTCTATTATGCTGTTCAGACTTCACTTAGTATATTATGTTTGATTCCGCTGCAAACATTTTATATTAAGTTGAAAACTGTATTATGTACTAAGTATGATCCTATAATGTTGTGTAACTCTAATGAAATATTATTCCCAGTGTAATTTGATGTACATTTTCAGTTGTAATTCTATATTTCTGTTCTGCTGTTATTGTTTATGTGTTATATTCCAATGATTATCCTTGATTTCATACTACAGGAGTTTGGGGTTATCACAGTTAGTATCAGAGCTTTGGTTAAACTTATATCAGAATACAACATATAAATAAATTGGATAGAAGTAGAATCAGCAGCATTCTAAAAAGAATAACTCGTTATAGGTAGGACTAGCAATGTCCTAGAGTGAGTACAGTTGAATAATACACACTCCCCATGGATTCATTTACATTTAAATATATATCTCTATGCTTTACAATATCTATTCTGTTGGCCTGACTCTTTGTCTACTATTTGCAGACATGGTAGAAAATGAGTGGCAGAAACAGAAGAAGTAGTTCTATGGTTCGACAATCAAATGAGCCAATCGTGCTCCAATAACCAGAACCAGATCTAGAAGCTCTAGTAATGAAATATCGAAATCTGGGTGGAGTACAATTCTCAGGCAAGGAATCCATGATCGAAACACAAGCATGGATGCGTTCTGCTGAGAGAATCTTTCAAGGCTTAAAGCTGAGAGATGATCAGAAAAGATTACTAGAATCTTGGTCACTCAAAGACGAAGCTTTAATCTGGTGGGAAACTGTTACTGAGGAAAATCTGGAAGGTAATATTACCTGGGATAGATTCAAAGAAATTTTCAAAGAAAGATTTATTCCTCCAGAAGTAACTGAGCGACTAAATGATGAGCTTTACAATCTGAAACAAGGAGATATGACCATCTAAGAAAATCAGAATGAATTCAGCGAACTTTCTTCCTTTGCCCCAGAACTAATTCAAGATCCTACAAGGAAGAATTCGAGTACTTGCTCATGTGAATCTCCCTTTTTCTGAGATGATACAAATGGCTTACCACCATGAGTATAATGATAAGCAACATGGTTGGGAAGATGAAGAAGAAGGTAGTTCTATTAGCAAAAGAATGTTTGAAACTAATAGCCCTGAGGCAAGTACGAAACCTGAGGTCAGTAAGAAGCCTAAAGTCAGTTAAAAAAAGGTAAAGACAGTTATATGTCTCAAGTGTAATAAGCAAGGGCATTCGATAACAAATTGCAAATTGTCGAAGAAACAAAGGAAGAATGGATCTAAATCCAATAAAAAGTTCCAAGAGGATAGAGAATGCAATCTTTACCATCAGACTGGTCATGTAAAGCAAGATTGCCCGCTTTTGAAAACGACCAAGGTTGCTCATGTAAATGAAATAGCAGAAACTCTAGCACCCTCGGCTAGTCAGCAAAGGCCAGATGTTTTGGAATTTACTCTTATGGTCGACAATATTCCGGTTAAAGTATTGTTTGTTACGGGCACGTCACAAAGCTTTATTTCAAGCAATACGGTTAAGAAGCTGAAATTAAAACTAAGGTTCCCTAAGGAATCGGTTAGAGTTCATAATCCGATAGGAGGTTCTCTTATTCTTGTTGTGTATTGTAGAGTGCCAATTTCCCTTTTTCGTTACCGGTTTTCTTTTAATTTAATCATCATGGATTTCCCTAAATTTGACATCATTCTTGGGCTAGACTGGTTAACCAAATATGAAGCCGAGGTTAAATGTGCAGAAAGAATTATTAAGGCGAAGACCAAGTATAAAAATTTTATAACGATACCATGCATAGGACCGAATTCAGATAGGAAATAATTTTGGTTTGCTCTTGATGTTTCTCCTGCTGCCATTGAAGATATTCCTGTTGTTAAGAATTATGCGGATGTGTTCAAAGAAGTTGATAGCTTACCTCCGAAAAGAGGAATTGACTTCAGGATTGATTTAGTTCCAAATGCAAGGCCAGTGAGGCATCCTATTCGAAGAATGACATGGAAAGAGGAAGAAGTGTAACAACCCGAAAATCGGGGCCAGTTTAAAATTTTTATTTTGGCAATTTTAGCGAATTTTGATTATTTAAAATGAATTATCATAAATAAAATCGATGAGAAATTTATTTTGAACAGAATTCGAACGTATATATTTATACGCGTCGTCGTTAGAATATAAATAATTATATATAATTATAAATAGAATTGAAAATGGCGCGGTAGTTCGATGATTCGATTTCAAACTTCAATTGAATGTACCGGGTGCAAAACAATCCGGATTTTAGCGAAACCAAAAACATTAGGATCTATTTGTGGATATCTTTCCAACGAATCCGACCAATCGAAATTTCATAGCGGGAATCAAAAGATAGGTCCAGTTGAAAATTCTGAATAGTCGCTATGGAATTCAGGCCCTTAAAAATGGGAATTTTGCAAACGACCTCGGATTTCGACGAAACCACTTTTGTTGGATCCGTGATGTAAAGTTATTGCTAGGTTTCAAATTTCATATTTTTTCGAATCAATATGTGAGCGTGGCAAAGGAAAACGCGTTTGACCAGTTTTAGTGGGTTTTAATCAACTGGAAAATGGCCATTTTTCCAACGGTCTCAGAATTCGATGAAACTAGTTTTGTTAGGACCGTATCGTCAATACGAAGCTAGAAAATATTTTTCGGGAATTTTTCGAGTTAGTATGTGGCCCTGGTAAATTGGAATGTGCGTTCAAATTCAATATATAGAGTTATATTTTTATTTTTTAACGAAGAACTGATCGTAACAGTCGAATGGGCCTTTGAAACATATCCCATTGTGTTCGGAATGTGGTTAATTAGCTAGGGGCGACAGTCGTTGGGTTCGATTCGGAGATCGGATTTGTAAACAAGTTATTTTTCGAAATAAAATAATATAAAAATAAAATTATATAAGTGTTTCTAAACCCTAGAAATCGGTCAAACTCATTTCCTGGAGCCGCCCCCAAACTAAAAACCGACGACGGATAATGCTCCAATTTTCCCATCCATCTCTCCTTCGATCCAGGCAAAGATTTCAAAAGCGAATGAAACGGAATTACAGAGCTAATCGAGCTTTATAAATCCATGTAAGCCAGACCCGTCATCATTGGGTGATATGCTCGAATTTCGAGGGGAAAGCCACCAACTTCGCCCGCCAATCGAGAAGAAGGGGAGCCACCGAGTTTCTCCATGCTCACGGTGGTGGTAGAGCAGGCTGAGGCGCCTCTTGTGGCAGCTTCTGATCGATGGTCAGGTGTAAAACGACGGCGCGAGGGTTAACCCTAGGAGTTCGTGTATGGGTTTGGGCGGTTTCTGAGATGAACGATGTAGAGGATGAGCGGCCTAATTTTTTCTTTGGGTGTTAAGGTAAATTAAAACCTTAATTAAATTATTAATAATATTATTAATTATGTAAAAACTTATATCATTAATAACTGGTGCAAACAGTGTCAGAATTCAGCCAATTCAAATGCATTGGAATCGTGGAATTGAACCCTTCGCAGTGGAACAGACCAGAACTGAAACCGATTAAGGTGAGAATTCTCTCACTTTAAAATTTTCTTCACAGTTATTTTTTTAGTAACTGCATATATGAACTGTTCCCCGTCATCCACAGACCATGGACGACTTGTTTGATTGTATTATGTGTGAAAATTGATCGTGATGTGAAATGATTTGTGAAGAATTAGGATGAAAAATTCCACATTTGAAAAGATAAAAATATATTTTTATCGAAACGAACTAGTTATTAACTAGAAAAATAATCCAATGGTTATAAATAAATAAATTGGATTGGATTTGAATTGAAATTATCTTTGGATATTTTCGATATTGGATTCCGTGATTATACAGAGATCGTGATGGGAATTTGGAAGATATCGATATCGTTATTCCCGATATGATATCTGTTGGTTTCAGGATTTGATGTTGAATATAAGTCGATACTATCTCTATTCAAAACTTTATATTTAATGTCAAATTTGATTGATTGATTGTTTGGATTGTGCTCGACCAGCTTATGAGCAAAATATGCTTTTACATTTAGCATTGGGTTGGGTTGAAAATATCTGTGTGCTAACGCCTTGTGAAACACTTCAAGATTTGACGATAAGGTGTTTAGCGATGTTGTGTTCATTTCAAATTTAATGAATGATTGTGAAATGATATTTTTCTTAAGTGAAAAGAAATGTATTCCCGATTTTGGATAGGGAATGTTTTATAAAAATGTTTTATAAAACAGAAAGGATTTCGAGGCCCAAAACCCGATGATTTCTAAAGTGATTTAGAAATGTATTATATGTTACATTGTGGTTCATCGCATATTCGATTAGTTGCTATTGATGATGTATCTGTTTGGTGGCGGAGAATTTATTCTCTTGCTTAACACCCTTCTTTGAGACGTACGAGCTCAAAGGTTATGTGATTAATAGTGACTGATCATATGCGTGAATTACTGATGTGAAGTACTATATTTTGAAAGTACTTGTGATTATTATGTTGTGAAATGATTTTCCCTACTTCGGGATATGAAATGATTTAGTATGTGGCTAAAGATTCGGGTAACCCTGAGACTAAAAGTATGGGTGAGAGGGCGGTGTATGCTCTCCATGTGTGGGAGGTGCATCGTCGGTGTAGCCTACTCCTATGTGGGGTAGGTGCACATTTATATATCGAGTTGCGAGGTGCGTACCCTTTGCCTTGTCGATGGGGATCACGATATTTGGTTGCATACTTGTTTGTATGCATTGTTATGTTTTGAAATTCACATTTCCAAATGATTTGATTTGAGATTCCGAAGTGAAATCTACTTTGATATAGAAAGTTAGATATGTATTTCAAATGATTTGAAATAAGAAATCGGGAATAAAATCCAAAGGAATAATTTCTGTAAATTGAATTGGATTTAGAAAATCTAAGTGTAGTGATTAATCTAAGTGGGTAGATTGGGATATTGCATGTTGATTGATGCATAGTAGATCCATATATCTATATTGATTATTGTTTATACACTGGTATTCATGGGGATAAACCCGTTCCGCGTTAGCAGCGTGGTCCCGTGATATACCATATTATCAAATAAGTTAATTATAACTGTTAGAGTTTCTCACACCAGTCCCATGACTGACCTGTAGTTTGCTTTTCCCTTGCGAACTCGGGTGCCCCTATTTTCCACACGGGCAGCCGAGTAGTTTTATTTTGCAGATGTATTGAGCAGGATTCTGGATTGAAGCTTTAAGTTGTGTCCAGGCATTTACAGTCTTCCGCTGTGTAGTTTATATTTCCGCTATGCATTGTATTACATTTATGTAAATTTATCTTCCACTGTGTATTATTTTCGATATACTCTGATATTCTGCACTCTGATGTAACATTATTATGATGTTTATTGAAGTCTTCTGTTATTTGTTCTGATGTGTTGTATACCCAAAGTTAGCGTATGCGGGATTCGAACGGTCTTGGTCGGTTTAGCGATCGATTAGGTCCGGGCGAAATCCGTACCGTTACAGTTGGTATCAGAGCTTTGGTTTACAGAGCTCGAGAACAAGACACATTAGAACCATACGAAGAATTCATCAGACATTGGATTAGTAATATCCAACGAGAATGACTCGTTAGAGATAGGATCAGTAGTATCCTAGAACGAGTGTGAAGAGTATATTTTTAAAGTCAAAACAAATTTTGTTTTGAAAATTTAAAATCAATTATTCGTATTTGATTATTTATTTGTATTGATTTGGACAGTCCAGTATATAAAGATTTTGCATATACGCCTTGCAAACATGTATTTGAAGTTTTAATATACTGGATAGATATAGAATTACACTCTAATCGCCCGGAGATGATTTTGATGATGGAGCTCCATCATTAGAATTTATGTTCGTGCGACGAAAGTGGGATTTCTATATATTTCCAATTGACTAGTGTGAGAACCAAAGCTATATAGGATTTATTGTTGTGATTTGGCATCAAAAACATGATTTTTGTATATGTATCAAAATTATGAATTTGAAACTCTAATTCGCTAATTGATTGATGGTTGTGTTGTTGATTATTGGTTGATTAATTAAGATGTTGAACCTTTAACCAAATTGAACCAAATATTGAGTTATAATTGAAATTTGGTCGCATTTGCTTGCATATATATGTACTTATATTGAACAGGTCATAGCAAGGAGGCTAGAGCAGAGAATAAAATTTGTTTGCCCGACAAATAGGTACATGTTTACTACATAATTTTCTGTTTCGTTTGGGTGATGATGATTTTATGAGCCTATTGGCTAGCCGCTTGGCTTTTTCTTCTTCTTTTTGAGATCAGAAGGCCTGTATGGCAATTTCGGGATTTTCCCGTGGCTCCCGGTGCAGGGGAGGTTATGGCGAAATTTTTCAAAAATTTAGGGTGTTAGCCAAATTTTTGAAAATTTGAAAATTCGCAGAAACTGAAAAGTTGGAGAATGGAAGCCAGATCGAACGTAGAGTTGATTGATCAAACCACTTTCGACTTTGTTCCTTTTCGGGGATGAAAAGTTTTAAGTGGGGGAGATTGTAACAACCCGAAAATCTGGGCCAGTTTAAAATTTTTATTTTGGCAATTTTAGCGAATTTTGATTATTTAAAATGAATTATTATAAATAATATCGATGAGAAATTTATTTTGAACAGAATTCGAACGTATATATTTATAAGGGTCGTCATTAGAATATAAATAATTATATATAATTATAAATAGAATTGAAAATGGCGCGGTAGTTCGATAATTCGATTTCAAACTTCAATTGAATGTACCGGGTGCAAAACAATCCGGATTTTAGCGAAACCAAAAACATTAGGATCTATTTGTGGATATCTTTCCAACGAATCCGACCAATCGAAATTTCATAGCGGGAATCAAAAGATATGTCCAGTTGAAAATTCTGAATAGTCGCTATGGAATTCAGGCCCTTAAAAATGGGAATTTTGCAAACGACCTCGGATTTCGACGAAACCACTTTTGTTGGATCCGTGATGTAAAGTTATTGCTAGGTTTCAAATTTCATATTTTTTTTCGAATCAATATGTGAGCGTGGCAAAGGAAAACGCGTTTGACCAGTTTCAGTGGATTCTAATCGACTGGAAAATGGCCATTTTTCCAACGGTCTCAGAATTCGATGAAACTAGTTTTGTTAGGACCGTATCGTCAATACGAAGCTAGAAAATATTTTTCGGGAATTTTTCGAGTTAGTATGTGGCCCTGGTAAATTGGAATGTGCGTTCAAATTCAATATATAGAGTTATATTTTTATTTTTTAACGAAGAACTGATTGTAACAGTCGAATGGGCCTTTGAAACATATCCCATTGTGTTCGGAATGTGGTTAATTAGCTAGGGGCGACAGTCGTTGGGTTCGATTCGGAGATCGGATTTGTAAACAAGTTATTTTTCGAAATAAAATAATATAAAAATAAAATTATATAAGTGTTTCTAAACACTAGAAATCGGTCAAACTCATTTCCTGGAGCTGCCCCCAAACTAAAAGCCGACGACGGATAATGCTCCAATTTTCCCATCCATCTCTCCTTCGATCCAGGCAAAGATTTCAAAAGCGAATGAAACGGAATTACAGAGCTAATCGAGCTTTATAAATCCATGTAAGCCAGACCCGTCATCATTGGGTGATATGCTCGAATTTCGAGGGGAAAGCCACCAACTTCGCGTGCCAATCGAGAAGAAGGGGAGCCACCGAGTTTCACCACGCTCACGGTGGTGGTAGAGCAGGCTGAGGCGCCTCTTGTGGCAGCTTCTGATCGATGGTCAGGTGTAAAACGACGACGCGAGGGTTAACCCTAGGAGTTCGTGTATGGGTTTGGGCAGTTTCTGAGATGAACGATGTAGAGGATGAGCGGCCTAATTTTTTCTTTGGGTGTTAAGGTAAATTAAAACCTTAATTAAATTATTAATAATATTATTAATTATGTAAAAACTTATATCATTAATAACTGGTGCAAACAGTGTCAGAATTCAGCAAATTCAAATGCATTGGAATCGTGGAATTGAACCCTTCGCAGTGGAACAGACCAGAACTGAAACCGATTAAGGTGAGAATTCTCTCACTTTAAAATTTTCTTCACAGTTATTTTTTTAGTAACTGCATATATGAACTATTCCCCGTCGTCCACAGACCATGGACGACTTGTTTGATTGTATTATGTGTGAAAATTGATCGTGATGTGAAATGATTTGTGAAGAATTAGGATGAAAAATTCCACATTTGAAAAGATAAAAATATATTTTTATCGAAACGAACTAGTTATTAACTAGAAAAATAATCCAATGGTTATAAATAAATAAATTGGATTGGATTTGAATTGAAATTATCTTTGGATATTTTCGATATTGGATTCCGTGATTATACAGAGATCGTGATGGGAATTTGGAAGATATCGATATCGTTATTCCCGATATGATATCTGTTGGTTTCAGGATTTGATGTTGAATACAAGTCGATACTATCTCTATTCAAAACCTTATATTTAATGTCAAATTTGATTGATTGATTGTTTGGATTGTGCTCGACTAGTTTATGAGCAAAATATGCTTTTACATTTAGCATTGGGTTGGGTTGAAAATATCTGTGTGCTAACGCCTTGTTAAACACTTCACGATTTGACGATAAGGTGTTTAGCGATGTTGTGTTCATTTCAAATTTAATGAATGATTGTGAAATGATATTTTTCTTAAGTGAAAAGAAATGTATTCCCGATTTTGGACAGGGAATGTTTTATAAAAATGTTTTATAAAACAGAAAGGATTTCGAGGCCCAAAACCCGATGATTTCTAAAGTGATTTAGAAATGTATTATGTGTTACATTGTGGTTCATCGCATATTCGTTTAGTTGCTATTGATGATGTATCTGTTTGGTGGCGGAGAATTTATTCTCTTGCTTAACACCCTTCTTTGAGACGTACGAGCTCAAAGGTTATGTGATTAATAGTGACTGATCATATGCGTGAATTACTGATGTGAAGTACTATATTTTGAAAGTACTTGTGATTATTATGTTGTGAAATGATTTTCCCTACTTCGGGATATGAAATGATTTAGTATGTGGCTAAAGATTCAGGTAACCCTGAGACTAAAAGTATGGGTGAGAGGGCGGTGTATGCTCTCCATGTGTGGGAGGTGCATCGTCGGTGTAGCCTACTCCTATGTGGGGTAGGTGCACATTTATATATCGAGTTGCGAGGTGCGTACCCTTTGCCTTGTCGATGGGGAGCACGATATTTGGTTGCATACTTGTTTGTATGCATTGTTATGTTTTGAAATTCACATTTCCAAATGATTTGATTTGAGATTTCGAAGTGAAATCTACTTTGATATAGAAAGTTAGATATGTATTTCAAATGATTTGAAATAAGAAATCGGGAATAAAATCCAAAGGAATAATTTCTGTAAATTGAATTGGATTTAGAAAATCTAAGTGTAGTGATTAATCTAAGTGGGTAGTTTGGGATATTGCATGTTGATTGATGCATAGTAGATCTATATATCTATATTGATTATTGTTTATACACTGGTATTCATGGGCGTAAACCCGTTCCGCGTTAGCGGCGTGGTCTCGTGATATACCATATTATCAAATAAGTTAATTATAACTGTTAGAGTTTCTCACACCAGTCCCATGACTGACCTGTAGTTTGCTTTTCCCTTGCGAACTCGGGTGCCCCTATTTTCCACACGGGCAGCCAAGTAGTTTTATTTTGCAGATGTATTGAGCAGGATTCTGGATTGAAGCTTTAAGTTGTGTCCAGGCATTTACAGTCTTCCGCTGTGTAGTTTATATTTCCGCTATGCATTGTATTACATTTATGTAAATTTATCTTCCACTGTGTATTATTTTCGATATACTCTGATATTCTGCACTCTGATGTAACATTATTATGATGTTTATTGAAGTCTTCTGTTATTTGTTCTGATGTGTTGTATACCCAAAGTTAGCGTATGCGGGATTCGAACGGTCTTGGTCGGTTTAGCGATCGATTAGGTCCGGGCGAAATCCGTACCGTTACAAGAAGATTTGGACAATCAAGCTAAACAGCTTTTATGGAAAGGTCTGATCATGCCCAGCTTTTCAAATTGGGGTCCAACAGTAGTGTTTGTCCCAAAATCAGATGGTATTCTCAGATTATGCATTGATTACCGAGACCTTAAAAAGCAAACACTAAAGAATAAATATCCATTCCCCCGCATAGATGATTTATTGGATCGTTTGAATGGAGCTAAAATATTTTCTAAAATGGACCCAGCCACAGGTTTCCATCAACTGCTTATTGCTGAAGAGTGTGTTCCTTTGACAGCTTTCAGGGGTCTAGACATATTTTATGAATGGTTAATAATGTCGTTCGGCTTATGCAATGCTCCAACTTACTTTGTCGATTTAATGAACAAAGTATTTCATGATGTCCTAAATAAATTTATGCTAGTTTACATTGACGATATCTTAATCTTCTCCAAATCAACTATCGAGCATGAAAATCATCTGGAACAAGTTTTGGAAATTCTGAGAAAGAATGTATTAAAAGCCAAATTTTCTAAATGTGTATTCTGGCAAGAAGAAGTGAAGTTCCTTAGTCATGTAGTATCGAAGGAAGGAATTTCAGTGGATCCCAGTAAAATCACAGCTATTTAAGATTGGAAGCAGCCTAGCACTCCTACAAAAGTCAGAAGTTTCCTAGGATTGGCTGGCTATTATCGAAAATTCATTAAGGATTTTTCGAAACTATCTTGTCCATTGACGAAGCTTACAAGGAAGCATACAAAGTTTAATTGAACACCAGAATGCGAGGCAGCTTTCCAAGAGCTGAAATTGAGGTTGACTTCTGCTCCAGTGTTGACCATTATTGATGGCAATCAAGATTTGAAAGTCTGGACAGATGCTTCTATTGATGGTATTGGTGCAGTATTAATGCAAAGAGACAAAGTAGTTTCTTACGCTAATCGTCAATTGAAGCCACATGAGAAGAGATATCCTACTCATGATCTTGAGTTATTGGCCAACGTGTTTGGTTTAAAAATATGGGGGCACTATCTTTTGGTGAGAAGTTCGAATTGTATATAGATCATAAATCCTTGAAGTATTTGTTCACCCAAAGGGACTTGAATTTGACGCAGCAATGTTGGTTGGAATTTCTTGCGGCCTATGATTTGGTCATTTTGTATACTCCAGGAAAAGCCAATGTTGTAGCCGATGCGCTCAGCAGAAAGAATGCGGTCGTCGCCAATCTTATCATCGCCAACCTTATCTTTACACCTTCACTGATTGATAAAATATCTGAACTTCCGAAAGATGATGAATTTATCCAGAGAATTAGTAAAAGACTTTGGGAAGGAGAACCCTCGAGTTTTCAAATTGATAACAAGGGAGTTCTGAGGTTAAAAGGCCAAATTTGTGTCCCGAATATCCCTGAGCTCAGAAGGGAAGTAATGGATGAATGTCACAAATCCAAGCTTTGTACAAATCCAAGCTTTGTATTAATCCATGGTTGAGTAAAATGTATCATGATATTAAGCGCACGTTCTGGTGGAAATCTATGAAAAGGGACATTTCCATTTTTGTCAGTAGGTGTTCTACTTGTCAACAAGTCAAGAGTGATTAGCAAAAACCTGCTGGATTGTTACAACCACTATAAGTTCTAAGTTGGGAAATGGGATCAAATTTCCATGGATTTTATTGATGGCTTGCCTCGAACCAGGAAAGGTAATGACAGTATTTGGGTGATCATTGATCGTTACACGAAGTCTGCCCATTTTATTCCTGTCAGATCAAGTAGAACAGCTCAATGTTTGGCGAAAATTTATTTCAAAGAATTTTCAGACTACATGGGGTTCCCAGTAGCATTGTTAGTGACCGTGACCTATATTCACTAGTAAATTATGGGAAGCTTTCCAAGAAGAGCTGGGGATAACATTACATCTGAGCACCGCATATCATCCTCAAATAGATGGCCAGACTGAGAGGGTGAACCGTATACTTGAAGACTTGTTGTTGGCATGTATTCTTGACTTTGGTGGATCATTGGAAGATCACTTGCACTTGGTCGAGTTCTCTTATAATAACAGTTACCAAGCAAGCTTGCAAATGTCGCCATTCAAAGCTTTCTATGGCAGACCTTGTAGATATCCCGCATGTTGGGTTGAACCAGGCAACAAACTAGTATTGGGTCCCGACATGATTCGTGAAGCTTAGGACAAAGTTGATTTTATTAAGAAGAGATTACTAGCTGCTCAGAGCCGACAGAAAAGTTATGCAGATTCAGGAAGAAGGGATTTAGAATTTGTTGTTGGCGATTATGTATACTTGAGAGTTTCTTCATTAAGAGGTGTGATTCATTTTAGGAAGACTGGGAAGTTGGCTCCTAGATTCATTGGTCCATTCCTTATTCTAGAAAGAATTGGAACTCTCGCTTATAGGGTTCAGTTGCCTGACTGGTTATCGGGGTACATGATGTATTCCTTGTGTCTCAACTTCGGAAACATGTACATGATCCAGACTTGATTATGGAGGAAGCTGCACAACAAGATTTGGAAATTACCCCGAGCTTAGCAGTAAGAAGGAGCCGGTAAAGATCATCGGCAAAGAAACCCGAGTTCTGAGGAACGAAAGAATTCATCTAGTTAAAGTGCAGTGGAGTAGAGATCCTAGAGACTTCACATGGGAGACGGAGGATAGCATCAAACAGGCCTATCCCCATTGCAGAGTGGATACCTATGATTAGCTCTGGTGCAAGGTATATTTACAATATTTTACATTTTCCATTTTGTTTCCTACTTTACTATTGTTTCATTTTCAGGGACGAAAAGCTTTTAAGTGGGGGAGATTGTAATAACCCGGAAAATCAGAGCCAATTAAATTTTTTTATTTTGGCTACTTTGTTGAATTCTAAATAGTTAAAATAATTTATTTTAAATAACAATGATTAAAATATTTATTTAAATTGAAGTTAGAACAAATATATTTATTTTAATTTAAAAGGAGTTAAATAGCGCGGCAGTTTGAAAATTTGAATTCGAACTTTGACTGACTGTGCAGGATGCAAAATAAATCATATTTTGGTGAAACCAAAAAAAATAGAATCTGTTTGAAAATATCTTTCCAACGAATCTGAAAAATTGAAATTTCATAGAGGGAATCAAAAGTTATGGCTAGTTGAATATTCAGGATAGTCGCTATGGAATTTAATATAATATATAGCCCATAAAAATAGCCATTTTGCAAACGACCTCCGTTTTCGATGAAACCACCCTGGTTGGATCCGAAATGTCAAATTATTGCAGGATTCCAATTTTCATAATTTTTGGAATTAATATGTGAGCGTGGCAAAAGAAAATGTGTTTTGACAATTTCAGTCAATTCGGATAGACCAGAAAAGGGCCATTTTTCAAACAGTCTCCAAATTCGACGAAATTACTTTTGTTAGGACCGTATCATCAAAACATAGGTAGATTTATTTTTTGGGAATTTTTGGAGTCAGTATGTGGCCCCGGTAAATTAAAATGTATGATTAAATTAAAAAATTAAACGTTTTATATTTAAATTTAACGAAAAAACCTATTGAAGAAATTGAATTGGCTTATGCGACATATCCCATTGTGTCCGGAATGGGGGTATTTAGCAAGGGGCGTCACTCCTTGGGTTTGATTTGGAGTTAAAAGCGGTATAGAAATTATATTGAAACTAAATAAATAAAAATAAAAATAAAATAAAATGGAAATACGGTATATATATGCGTGTACCGTGTAACCTCCATCGTTACGTGTATTGGTCGATTCTTCTCTTCCCTGTAACTCCAAATCCACATGTCAAAATCGGAAGGCTATGTTGGGGATTTTGTAGAGTTCTCTTTCCTCTTCAAATTAGTACCAACCACACCTCCTCACGTCTCCTGTACGAGGAGAGACAATGCTTCAAAGTCCAAACGTTGGATCCGTCGCCGCCGCTCAGATCGGAGATCGAAACTAGGCCCCATTTCTGGCGTAGGTGCGCCTCTCCATCTCCGTCGACGTGGTCTGGTCTGATCCTGTCCAAGCTTAACGGATTGATCGCAAAATCGAAACCAAGTTTCGAACGTTCGCTAAAGGTATGCGGCTATTTTAAATTAAACTGTTTATAGTGCTTTAAGCGTTGCAGATTCATGTTTATTTATAAAAATCGTATCTTGTTCACAACATAATGAAATTCGATGAAACAGGAGACATCGGGACCGTGGTATCGCACACGACATTTTAGAACTGACCGGAGAATTTTTAGAGCTCACTACAATTTTTAGCGAAGCCAAAAGCAAAGTGAGATTTCTGAATCCGAATTAATTAAATAAAATTAAATTAGGATGCAGACATAGTTTAGAAACTCCCAACACCCGTCATCCACAGACCATGGACGACTTGATTGTATTGTGATGTGGACTTGATTGATTTTTGGTGTTTGATTGTGGTTGAAAAATGAAATTGATTGATATTGTGTCATTAGACTACCTAGAATAAAGTATTAGGAAATTAAACCCCTTGTAAACGCCGCGAGGCCTAAGGTAGTGCGAGGAGCCGTACATTGGGATGGTGCAAATTTTAATTAACCTGCCGTTTTGCTGCCGAAATTTTCCGAAATATTTGTGTTATAAAATATTCATGATATTATGTATTAATTGTTCGAATAATATGAAAACCATATTTTTAATATATACATATGAATATGTAAATGATCATTATAAGTTAACAAAAAATTTATACTTTTGGTTGTAAATCAAAAATGGTCATTTGTCTTATAAAATGAATTTATATTTGATTTTACATTTTTAATGAAAATGAGACATTAAAAAAATAAACATTTAGATATAAAAATGAATTTATATTGAATTATACATTTTTAATGTATATACAACATTTTCGATGTATATACAACATTTTTAATATATATACAACATTTTTAATGTATATAGAACATTTTTAATGAAAATGAAACATTAAAAATAAGCAGTGATAAATGAAAATGTGTTTGCCTTAAATAAAAATGTATTTACATTGGAATATTACATTTTAATGTATAAGGAAACATTAACATACCACATTGCTATATAAAATGTATTTAAATTAGATTTTACATTTTAAATGTTTTACATTAAAATGACCATTGTTATATAAAAATTTTGTTACATTAAGTTTTACATTCTTATGTAATTATTATATTAAAATGTATTTATTTTAAAATATATATTTTTAATGTAACCTAACATTAAAAATAGTCATTTGTTAAACATAAATGCATTTATATTAAAATATACATTTCTAATGTAATGCAAGATTAGAAATAGACATTGTTAAAACAGAAATGTATTTTTATTAAAATATACATTTTTATGTAATGCAACATTAAAAATAGTCATTTATTGTATAGAAATGTATATTTATTTATACATTTTTAATGTTAATACAACATTTAAAAGTAAACAGTTTGAAATAAAAATGTACTGGTGTTGAAATAGACATTTTTATTGTTAATGAAACGTTAAAAATGTCCATTGCTATTTAAATATGTTTTCCTTAAAAGTTTACATTTTTAATGAAATAAAGATTTCATAGAAAGATTACAATTTTTTTCCAGTGTAAATAGAATGTGAAATAGAAATTTATATTTTTCAAGTAAATGAAATATGAAATAGACATTTACATTTTCCAATATAAATAGAAGGATGATTAGAAATTTACATTTTCCAATGTAAATAGAATATGAAATAGAAATTTACATTTTTCAATGTAAATGAAATATGAAATAAACATTTACATTTTCTAAGGTAAATAAAAGGATGATTAGAAATTTACATTTTCCAATATAAATAGAACATGAAATAGACTTTTACATTTTTCAATGTAAACGAAATATGAAATAGACATTTACATTTTCCAATGTAAATAAAAAGATGATTAGAAATTTACATTTTCCAATGTAAATAGAATATGAAATAGAAATTTATATTTTTTTAAAGAATAGAATAGAAATTTACATTTTTTCCGATGTAAATAAAGAATAAAATAGAAATTTACATTTTTTAAAGAATAAAATAGAAATTTACATTTTTTAAAGAAAGAAATAGCAATTTACATTTTTTATATATGTAAATAAGGAATGAAGTGAGAAATTACATTTTCCAATGTAATAATATATTGAAATAAAAGATTTCATTTTTCAATGTAATGATATATTGAAGTAAAAGTTTACATTTTCAATGTAACAACATATTGAAATAAAGGATTATATTTTTCAATGTAATAAAGGGATAAATAAAAGGTTTCATTTTAATATAATAGATGAATGTTAAATAAATTACCTTTTTATGTAATATATGAATCATATATAAAAGAAATCAATATTGAATTGAAAATGGTTTGAAATCGTTGAACAACTTATATTTATATATTTATATATAAATATAAATTAGAATAAAACGAATCGCACAGCTGTAGTTCGCATTTTGAAATTGTAACTTT
The DNA here is from genome assembly GCA_030737875.1 of Allium sativum. Classification (NCBI taxonomy): domain Eukaryota; kingdom Viridiplantae; phylum Streptophyta; class Magnoliopsida; order Asparagales; family Amaryllidaceae; genus Allium; species Allium sativum. The sequence goes on from CM060913.1 coordinate 490,906,637, forward strand.
AAACGATTATACCGAGAGATCCGACCATCAGATTTATCCCAAAACTGGAACCGTAGGGTTCGTTTTGGAAAGATCTTTCCAACGATATAAAATTCGCTAAGATCCAACGATTAGATTTTGAGAAATATGTAAATCAAATTTTGATGAAAATAGCGCTAGAAGCCCTGTAATGACCCGAAGCGTCGTTTAATTAAAAAAGGCTACTTTTAAATAAATAAAAATAGCGATAAATCTTTATAAATTATTATATGCGATATGGAATGAAAAGGAGTGATTTAAATTATATATATTCTATAACTATTTGAAAAGTCCGAGTTAACTCTCATTTCAAATAATTATACGACGATAGGAAGTCGAAGATTTGAAGACGGTGATTGAAGACCGGCGATCTTCACATCGAATGGATGACTACTGATGCATTGGACTGATTTGCTCCCAGGAAAGGGTTGCAGTGGTAGTTGTCTGGACGTACTTGTTGATTGTCCGGATTAGCGAGCGCCATGCTTCCGTATTGGACATATGGGACGAGGAATAAGGTGTCTCCGGTTTCGTTCAGACCTAGAACGGACTTTTAAACGGATGTATGTCTGACATTGGATTTTATTCAATGATGATTGATTTCTATTTAATACATATCTGTTTGGTGGTAGAGAATTCGTTCTCTTTCTTAACACCCTTCTCTGAGATGCACGAGCTCAAAGGTTATATATTGATAGTTATCAGTCGCATGGCATGAATTGTCAGTGTGACATGCTAAGATGCAAATGATCAAGGCTTATTGTTGAAAAGCAGAGTCTTGTGGTCGATGATCAATGCATAACTTTATTGTTGCATAGCTTTGTGTATAGCGTTACTTCGCGAGCCTCACACCCGGTATGAACCAAAAACGGGAGAAGGACCCCAGGATGAACGTGCGTTTCTTTCTAGCTAGAAGTGGTATTTGGGTTTTACAAGCCCAGTTATTTTTACTTATATGGATGATGGAAAGTGAGGTACCTCGGATATTGAGTCCCTAGTGGCTCTATTTACGCCCCCATATGGCGGGGAGACGTATAGTTCAGGCATAACTAATCCACTAACATATTTGTGGATCGGCCCTGGCTCTCCTAGGTGCAGTTGCGGCTATATCCTGAGACATGGTAGGCTAGATTATCCCGAATTCGGTAAGGACTATCTCTTGCCTTGGTTCATGATGAAAATCCAACTTCCAATACGACACAATACGGTTTTGATTGTAAACCTATATTTGGCGACATAATATATGGTAGCTATGCCGTCTATGATTGATACATTATGATTGAAATGTTTTTGAAACATATATACACTAATAATAGTATCAAATCCGTTTTATCGTATCAAGCATTTTTGACCATTATAAGGTAAAACTCTATCCTTCGGTTTGCGTTGCATTATGTGATGGGACTTGAGTCTTATAATGGTTTCATTTTTCCAAAAAGCATTGCGTTATTTAACGATTTACTTTATTTATGCACTGGCAATCCAATGGAGTAAACCCGTTCCGCATTAGCGGCGTGGTCCTGTGATTAGCCTTATTATTAAATAGTTTAAATAGATTTCTCGTACGAGCCCCATGACTGACTCGTAGTTTGTTTCACTTTGCAAACTCGGGTGCCCTCTTTTCCATATGGGAAGCCTAGTATAAAAGTTTTAGCATATTCATTCTGGATAGCTATGGAGCTGAAGATGGATCCTATCATTTCTATTATGTTGTTCAGACTTCACTTAGTATATTATGTTTGATTCCACTGCAGACATTTCATATTAAGTTGAAAATTGTATTATGTACTAAGTATGATCCTATTATGCTGTGTAACTCTGATGATATATTATTCGCAATGCAATTTGATGTACATTTTCTGTTGTAATTCTATATTTCTATTATGCTGTTATTGTTTATGTGTTATATTCCAATGATTTTCCTTGCTTTCATACTACAGGAGTTTGGGGTTATCACAGTGGTCGAATTCGTGCTAATTACCGATGATGGAGACATCAAAGACAAAAGTGGCAAGCAGGAAAAATGTCTGGGGCGGTGAGGTGGTGCTGCTTGTCAAATTTTTTGGTGGTTGGGTTGTCCACGGCGCCCGTAATTTTGGTCGACGTGGAGCACGATCGTGTTCGATTTTTTGGTGGTCGGGGCGATTTTGGATGGTGGCGCTCAGGCCGTGGGGTCACCGTGGATGGGCAGAGCTAGGGTGGGGTCGGGTCGGCTGTTGGTGCACCCAAGCAACGATAGTGATGAATTGGTGAGGGGGAGCTTGGTTTGAACGGGTTGGAGAAGATGGAAGAAGGTTATCAGTTTATTAATATTTAATTTTTGTATTCAATGCTCGAACATTTATAATTCGTTCATACTCACTCCGAATTGAACGAGACTGGATCCATTGGAATCGAGAAGTCGAGAGCTTCACAACAAAATTAATTTGGATAGATTTGGAGCAAGTTGGAATTTTCAATTTAATTAAACCCACGTTTAATTTAATCCAAAAAGCGATCGTTATTCTAACGATCAAAACTCAAACTCAATGTGAGAACTTCTTGTACCGATTTAAAGTTATTATAATCTTATTTGATTATATATTGATTGCTTGTGGTTGCTATGATTGCTTCATGGATGATGGATGTTTGTTTGTAGTTTTATTTATACTGTTTATGTACATTTAAGCGTTAAAAATTATGAACGCTTATCTTATGACTGATGTTTGATGATTGATAACTGTTATTAGTGTTATTATTATTGTTCACACAATTGACACCACAAATATAAAATAATTTGGTAATTGATTGAGTTTCGTTCGATTGGGATTTCAAATGAATTTATATTCATTTAAGTGAAATTTGACGTAAAAATGGAAATTGGATTTTAATATCTGAAATGATTTGAAAATGAAATTAAGATGATTTCTAACAACATTTGAATAGGTTGAAATGGATTTGAAGAGATTTGAATTAAAACTAGCTTGTTTTAATTCAAATTAGAGGTTGAATAGTACATTCGAAAAGCGAATTCGAGTTAGGTATATAAATGACGTTTTAAATCAAATGGATTGTTTTATTGATCTTATTCATTTTTATAATAAATTACAGGAAAGTTTGGATTTCAAAATATTATATTTTGAATTTTTTTATTATTTTAATATCATAATAATATAGAATATTCAATTTTAATATATATTTGAATTTGGAGTTTGAATCGTTTTTAAATGATTTATAATATATATTTGAAATGAATCAACGAATTTAATTTTAAATAATAATTTGGTTTGAATAGGACGTGTCGCACGGCGATAGTTTGGAATTTCAACCATGAACTTCAAATGGCCATAACTGACGCAATTTATATAATATTTGCACGAGTAGTTTTCTATTAATAAGATCTTTAAAATAAAAGAAGAAATTATTAATTTCAATATATAAATTTCAAGTTATGATTAAATCTTTTTTGAAAAGGTCGGTGTAAACGCAGTTCGATGACCGTAATTGGAAATTGTTCGAAAAGGCCATATTAAAATTATTAAAAATATGCAAAAATTATGATAAATCATAATAAGTGATTTTAAAGAGATTTGGAAGAAAATATGAATTTTTGAAATATATATCGATTTGGGTGTTTTCATCCTAATTTGTTGGATACGGTAAACGACCTTTTTGACGTTCAAAATTAAACATTGAATATATAGTTTCCAAAAGCTATTATATATAGTTTATATAATTAATAAATCATTTGGAAAGTAATTCAACTTGATTTTTAAAATATAAGTCGAAGTACGGTCTGAATAGGTCTAGTCGCACAATGACAGTTCGCGAACGTCAACCGTTGACTTCAAATTGACGTAGCAGCAGATCCGACATCTGATCATCCTGAAACTAGATGCATTTGGTTCGTAATGGAAAGAGTATTCAAATGAAGAAGGAAATTAAAAGATCCAATTGTTAGATCTTGAAATATGTGCTAATCAAATTTGAATAAAATCCGATTTGGATAGAAATGATCTTCGTATATTTGGTGTTGATTACCGTGGTGTGGACGTTTACTATTTTGAGGAATTTGGAAGATATTTTACATTGTTATTCCACTTATAATATTCATTGATTGTGAGAATTGGTGTTGAATACTAGTTGATGTAAATTCTATTTAAATCTTATATTTAATATTGATTGGTTTTGGGTTTTTTGTGGATGACGTCTTAAAACAACGTTATTCTTTTAAACCAACTATGACAAAGATCTGATTTGGAATAGTATGGTTAATCTTTTAAAAAATATTTAATGAAGTTTTCGAAAGTGAAGATTCCATTCCTAATGGAAGAATGATTTTGATTTCATCGTGAACAATGTTTTAAATAACATTTGTTCTTTAACCTAGTAAAAAGAGAAGGCGATTTCTCAAGATTAGTTGAAAAGAAATCTTTATTAAATTAAAATATAAAGATTGAATGGAAGTGTCTTCCCTAACAAACGATAATGGGAACCAAGTTTAAAGATCGTCTGAAGATAAACGAGTTTTCCTTAATGGAAATATTTAAAGAAATGGATTGTGGACTTAACAAAATTTGAAATATGAACTTTATTAAGAATAAGAAATCATAAGTACAATTTTGGGTGAGAGATATGATTGAGGAAAGATTTAAACAAGAGTTTAAATAATGTAAATCTTTGACAAGATTTAAAAAAGTAATTTCCAATGGAAAGAATGATTTGTCCAAATGAATATTCCAAAATGGAATGAGACTCATGATATGCTTATGTTTCAAAATTGGTTTTAAAGAGGTACTAGTTACTTTAGAAAGACTGTGTAATGGCCCGAGTTTCTGTACTATCTGAGTTGACTAAATACAACATACGTCCAACCCAAATTGCACATAATTACGAATCATTGTTGAAATAAGAAGAAAAGGATAGAAGAAGAACAGAAATAATAACAAAGAATTTCACACCGCAGCGGAATAAAATATAATATATAAAACAATCTTTGAAATGCAAAATTGTACTTACATACATTGTCAGAGTATATCGCATATACAATACAATGGAATAAAACTCTATATATTTAATACTGAAGCCTCTTGCTCCAAGCTCCTCCAAGTATATCTGTAAACACCTAAACTATTTGACTGCCCGTACAAATTTAGGCACCTAAGAGTTTAGGGTAAGGCTAAAAAAACTCGGGATCAGTCATGAGACTGGTGTGAGTAAACTCCAACCACTTAGTTAATTTTTAAAAATCCTTTTAAAAGAAAGGAAAATCGTAAGCCTGGTCCATACATAAACATGGATGGTTTTGTAAAAACCCGTAACTTCCCCGTAAAGGAAAGCGCAGATAGTTCGAGAACAAGCCACAACAAAATACATACAAAAGAACATTTCATTGTATATTACAACAATGCATCAGATTACAAGAATATACAGAGTATAAATGAATAAATATTACACAGAAATATCAGAGATTTAAATTACATTTAAACACATCGCAGCGGAAAATAATACAATACACAACTAGAAGAGATATACGGATACAAAGCTTTCCGGATATCATTCCAGCTGTAAACCAGGATCCTGTGAATATAAATCTGCAAAACCAAAACTACTAGCTGCCCATGTCTAAATAGGGGCACCCAGAGTTTAGGTTAAAACAATAAACTCCAGGTCAGTCATGTGACTGACTGGTGTGAGAACTAAAACAGTTAATCTTTATTTTTAAAGTTAGGCAAATCAAGGGACCACGCCATATAAGACGGAACAGGTTTCCTCCCAAGAGTACCAATGCATAAAACAAACATCACAATGCTAAATAAAGAAAAATGAAGCTGTTATAAGACCTAGGTCCTATCACACAATGCAACGCAAGCCGGGGGGATAAGGTTTTTCCTTATAACAGCCAAAGAATGCTTGATACGTTTAAAATAAATCATTTGATACTATTATAAGTGCATAGTGTATAAAACAACTTCATATCATAAGTATCAATCATAGACGGCATGGGTACCATATATCATGTCGCCATACTAGTTCTACAATTAAAACCGCAAATGTCACGTATTTGGAAGTTGGATTTCCATCTATGAACCGAGGCAAAAGATAGTCCTTAACCGATTCGAGACGCTCTAGCCCGTGTCTCAGGAACAGTCGCAACTGCCCCTTGGATCCTCAGGGCCGGTCCACCGATGTGGATTATTATGCCTGAACACTACGTCTCCCCACCCTTTGGGGCGTCAATGAGCCAACGAATGACTCCATCGGACCCGGATCGTCCGATCAAACCGAGGCGCCTCGCAACAGCAACAACCACACAGGTGAAAAGTATATAAATGTCAGGGCTGGTAGGTCACTGACACCACCCTAGCTAGAAAGAAACGCATGCCCTCCCTGACGTCCTCTCCTGCTTTTGGTTCACAACCGGGGTGCGAAACTCGCGAAGCAAACGTTACACAAAGCTGTGCCACACAGGCTGTGCTTTGATCATCACTACAAGACTTTGCTTTTCAACAGAAGCCTCGATCAATTGCCACTTAGGCATGCCACACAGGCAATTCACTCCATGCGTTTGATATCCATCAATATATAACCCCTGAGCTCATACGTCTCAGAGAAGGGCGTTAAGCAAGAGAATAAATTCTCCGCTGCCAAACAGATTTATATTCAATAGAGATCAATCACACGGACTAAAATCCAATGTCAGACACACAGTCCATTTACAAGTTTGCTCTGGGTCTGAACGAAACCGGAGGCACCTAGTACCCCGCATATCCATCGATCTCCAAGTACGTCTGGACGATCACCAACTGTTTCCATCTTCTTGGGTGTACAGCCCAATCAAGATCATCAGTAATCACCCAAACGACGTGAAGACTTCCGGTCTTCGACCACCGTCTTCATCTTCGACTTATTGTCGTATCAGTTATTCAGAATGGGATAAACCCGGTCTTCCCGAATAACTCACGTATATTTTAAATAAGTGTTACACAAACACAACATACGCCTCATTCCAATTCATCAGTCACTAACCGTAAATTAATCAAGAGAATAATTCCCCAAATATTAACCCCGAAGGCCGAAACCAACATCAGATCAATATCCAGAAAACCATTCTGCTTGGCTAACCGGCAGTTAGTTTCTAAATTTCACATTCATAGGGAAAGGTTCCCATTAATTTTATCCAAGATAAATTCCTTGAATTTATTCTTTAATCATCTTTTGAATTTCGATTCAACTAGTCGAGATTAACGAACCTTACCGAAGTAATCATTGGTTTAAATTTCCCAATCCCAACCTATTCATCCCATGAAGTAAAACTGGTAGTACTTCATATCTAACACCACGGTGTTATCGGTAAATTCAATTACCATTTCACGTTCAAATCTAATTAAAGATTTAACTATCGCCTGGAGCAAAACTGGTGATACTCCATTCTCGGTCATTTCCATCTAATTAAAGATTCATCAAAACTCCACTTAGTTTTAATCGTTAACTGGGTTAAAGAATCAGTGTCATTTAAAACACGGTTCACGATAAACCCAAAATCACATTCCATTAATTATCGGGTTAAAGAACGAGTGTTATTTAAAACACTGTCCACGATAAACCCAAAAATCAATATCAATTCTATTCCAATTAAATATTATTTAATTGGTACTCTTCATTAAATCTAAATAAAAAGATTTAATCTTTTCTCAACTGGGTTCAAGAACAGTGTTAATGAAGACACCATTCATGACAAACCCAAATCACATTTGATATTAAACACAATGCTCTGAATAGAAAATATACCGGCTTATATTCAATATCAAATTCTACGACTAACAAATATCGTATTGGAAATAACGATATATATATATATCTATATCTTTCAAATTTCCATAATAACATCTGTATAATCACGAAATCCAACATCGAAATATTCCGAGGACAATTTCGATTCAAATCCATTCCAATGCAATTATTGGAAGTTCTGGTTATTTTCAAAACCATTTCAAATCCAATTTATTTATTTTAAAATAAATAAATTACTATCCTAGTTCAAAACTAGTTCATTCAGATAAAAATCTATTTTTATCTTTTCAAATATGGAGTTTTTCATCCCAAATCTTCACAAATCATTTCTTATGATTTTACACAAATTATTACTATTTTTAATAATTTTATCAAGGCCCGTACAGTCGATTTCCATCAACGGTCATCGAACTGCACTTGCAGCGACCTTTTTCAAATTTGATTTGGACATAACTCCAAATCCAACCGTTAGATTTCAAATTTCTAATATTCGTTAGAAAGCTCTTTTCGATACGAACCCAACGGTTCCGGTTTTAGGAGAATCCGACGGTCGGATCTCCCGCAATGTCAGTTTGAAATAAATGGTCGAAATTTGCGAACTGCCGCGGCGCGGCGCGTTCTATTCAGGCCATTATATTATATATATAATATATATAATATATACTTGGTCGATTTCAATTCAAAACGTGCTTTATAAATCGTTTTTCAATTCATTTTCAAAGCGGTTTCAACTTCATATTCAATTTCAAATCAAAATTGAATATTTTAATCTAAATTCGTTTTAAATTCATTTCAAATCGATTTCAATTCAAATTGATTTCTAATTCAATTTCATTTCTAATTCAATTCAATTCAATTTCAATCCGAATTCATTTATATTCAATTTCGATTCGAATTCATTTATACTCAATTTCAATTCGAATTCAATTATATTCAATTTCAATTCGAATTTCTATTCTTTTCAAAATATTAGATTTTGAAATCACTTTCGATATTCATTATAAAATGAATAAAATCGATATAAATATCGTTCACGTCAAAATGGCGTCAATCTAATCAACACGGCTTCATATATTCCTATTTTCAAATATTCTATTTCAAATATTTCTTTTTCAAATATTTCTATTTTAAAACTGGAATGAGGCCCGATCAATTACCATATAATGTTAATTATATGGATTTTCTACAACACATGTATATATCAACAACGATGAATAATCAACCATCATCCAAAGTGCATTCTACACTGTATAAGCATCAAATATAAATATCCAACGCTTATAACAGCCTGTCAATCAATCAATCGACATACAACTAAACAATCGGGATTAGTGTACGTCAAATATCATCCCAATACCCGTGTGGGGTTTCAAGCAATCCAACACAGATTTTTACTTGTGCAGTTGGGCGATGTGTAAAATTTATCGTCTCAATCAATGTCCTTCAAATAGGTGTACATAAACAAACCGTCCGGTTTGTAAATGAATATTTATTTATTCACATTCACGTTAAAAATTATATTTTTTTAACGATCAAACTATTTTATTCAACCCATGAATATTCTATTTGGTTCATTTATCAAATAAAATGTTATCTTTATTTGTCTAACTTATTTTAGAAAATTTCGGCAGCGTAACGGCACGATACTAGAAACGGGACAAGGCCTAGCCTTATCCCCGGTCTAGTGAAGGCCCACGCCATTCACACATCAATCAAATCCACCAAACAACCAAACTCAAATCAAATCATCTATCTAATTTATGCAACCAAACAAACAAGTCCATGGTCTGTGGACGATTGTGTCGGGTGCTACTAAACACCGTATGCATCCTAGTATATATATATATAACTAGAAAAAGAAATTGAAAGGTGAGAAATTCTCACAGATTAGCTTAACCAAACGCCGCGACTCTTCTTATGTAGAAAATCTTCATCGTTTCTCCAACGCAGTCTGTTTCAGAAATTTACATTAAAAATCATATTTTTAATTCGCTACTCACTTTATAAAATTTACATCTTCACAACGCTACTTTGAATATAAAGATTATACTTTTATATTGCTATACATATATAGTAAAGGTTATATTTTTAACTACGCTATTTATTTTAAAAAGGCCATATTTTTATAATGCTATTTTGAATATAAAAATACTGTCCTTCCTTTTTTTAAAATAACATCTTGTCCCTTTTAAAAATAACCCCTATTTATATTTCATATGTTTAAAGCCATGTTAATTTATTTCTTTGAGAAACAAATTTATATAATAAAAAAAACATATATGAACTGATTTGAAAAGGGAAAGAAAAAAAAAAGTATATAATATCAGTTTTAATACCCTATATAAAATCATAGTAAAACGAAAAATAGGCTTTAGGTTATTTACCTCGTTTTTTGTCATCGCATGGAGGGGATTGGGGCTGCTGTCGAGGGGGCGGACTTCGCTGTGGGGGTGCTGACGGGGTGACGGAGGCGCAGGCGTCATGTGGTCGGAGGTGGGGCCTCAGGGCGGATCTGATATTAGGCGCGAGGTAGCGGATCGGGTAGGGTTTTAGGGGAAGCAGCTGAAATCGAGGCTTGGGGTTCGCGTTCGGGTTTTGTAGAGGAGATAGGAGAGAGAGTGGAGGGCTAGAGGGGAGCTCGCCGGAGGGTAACGGCGCTGGGGAGGTCGGAGGCGTCGCGTGGTAGGGGGATTCGATCGTTTTTTTTTCTTTTTATTTTGCAAATCTGAGAATGAACGGGGAGAAGGGAAAATATAGGGGGGGGGGTTATATATTTAATTATTTATTTTATTATTTTATATTTTTCCAAACCCTAATTGTTGACTTTTCATTTGAACTCAGAATCGAACCCACCGACTGTCGTCCCTAGCTAATTACCCCCATTCCGAAGACAATGGGATATGCCACGCAAGCTGATTCGACTGTTTCGATCAGTTTCTGCTTAAATTTACATTTAAATCTATATATTCAATTTTAAACGTACATTTCAATTTACTGGGGTCACATACGGGCCCCAAAAATTCTAGAAAAATTATTTCTAGCTTCGTATTGACGATACGGTCCTAACAAAACCAATTTCGTCGAATTCTGAGATCGTTTGAAAAATGGCCATTTTCCAGTCGATTAAAATCAACTGAAATTGGTTAAACGCGTTTTCCTTTGCCACGCTCACATATTGATTCAAAAAATTATGAAATTTGGAATCTAGCAATAATTTTACATCACGGATCCAACAAAAGTGGTTTCGTCGAAATCGGAGGTCATTTGCAAAATGTCCATTTTTAAGGGCCTGAATTCCATAGCGACTATTCAGAATTTTCAACTGGACATATCTTTTGATTCCCGCTATGAAATTTTGATTTCTCGGATTCGTTGGAAAGATATTATCAATTATATCCTAATGTTTTTGGTTTCACTAAAATCCGGATTGTTTTGCACCCGGTATGTTCAATTGAAGTTTGAAATCGAATTATCGAACTACCGCGCCATTTTCAATTCTATTTATAATTATATATAAATATTTATATTCTAACGACGACGCGTATAAATATATACGTTCGAATTATATTCAAAATAAATTTCTCATCGATATTATTTAAAATAATTCATTTTAAATATTCAAAATTCGCCAAAATTGCCAAAATAAAAAATTTAAACTGGCCTAGAATTTCCGGGTTATTACAATCTCCCCCACTTAAAACTTTTCGTCCCCAAAAAGGAACAAAGTCGAAAGTGGTTTGATTAATCCACTGTACGTTCGATTTGGCTTCCATTCTCTAACTTTTCAGTTTCTGAGAATTTTCAAATTTTCAAAAATTTGGCTAACACCCTAAATTTTCGAAAAATTTCGCCATAACCTCCCCTGCACCGGGAGCATCGGGGAATTTCAAATAGCTTCCTCGGTCCTTCTAATCTCAAAAAGAAAAAGAAAAAGCCAAGCGGCTAGCCAATAGGCTCATAAAATCATCATCACCCAAACAAAACAGTAAATTGTAATAAACATGTACCTATTTGTCGGGCAAACAAATTTTATTCTCTGCTCTAGCCTCCTTGCTATGACCTGTTCAATGTAAGTATTGTATATGCAAGCAAATGCGACCAATTTTCAATACAGTTCAATATTTGATGCTATTAGGCATAATGGTTCAAAATTATCCAACAAATAAACAAACAACACAAACATCAATCAATTAGTGAATTAGAGTTTCAAATTCATAATTTTGATATACATACAAAAATCATGTTTTTGATGCCAATTCACAACAATGTGTTCTAGCTATATTAGTTTTGGTTCTCGCACCAGTCTAATGGAAATATATATATATATCACACCTTCGTCACTCGAAAATAAATGCTGATGATGTTTCGAACCACCATCAGAACATTCTCCGGGCGACTAGAATGTGATTCTATATCTATCCAATATATTAAAACTTCAAATACACGTTTGCAAGGCGTATATGCAAAATCTTTATATAATGGACTGTCCTAATCAATATGAAATAAATAATCAAATACGAATAGCTGATTTAGATTTTCCAAAACAAAAATTGTTTTCATTTGAAAAAATATACTCTTCACACTCGTTCTAGGATACTACTGATCCCATCTCTAACGAGTCATTCCCATTGGATATTACTAATCCAATATCTGATGAATTCTTTCGTATGGTTCTAATGTGTCTTGTTCTCTGAGCTTTGTAAACCAAAGCTCTGATACCAACTGTAAAAACCCGTAACTTCCCCGTAAAGGAAAGCGCGGATAGTTCGAGAACAAGCCACAACAGAATACATACAAAAGAACATTTCATTGTATATTACAACAATGCATCAGATTACAAGAATATACAGAGTATAAATGAATAAATATTACACAGAAATATCAGAGATTTAAATTACATTTAAATACATCACAGCGGAAAATAATACAATACACAACTAGAAGAGATATATGGATACAAAGCTTTCCGGATATCATTCCAGCTGTAAACCAGGATCCTGTGAATATAAATCTGCAAAACCAAAACTACTAGCTGCCCGTGTCAAAATAGGGGCACCCAGAGTTTAGGTTAAAACAATAAACTCCAGGTCAGTCATGTGACTGGTGTGAGAACTAAAACAGTTAATCTTTATTTTTAAAGTTAGGCAAATCAAGGGACCACGCCGTATAACACGGAACGGGTTTCCTCCCAAGAGTACCAGTGCATAAAACAAACAGCGCAATGCTAAATAAAGAAAAATGAAGCTGTTATAAGACCCAGGTCCTATCACACAATGCAACGCAAGCCGGGGGATAGGGTTTTCCCTTATAACAGCCAAAGAATGCTTGATACGTTTAAAACAAATCATTTGATACTATTATAAGTGCATAGTGTATAAAACAACTTCATATCATAAGTATCAATCATAGACAGCATGGGTACCATATATCATGTCGCCATACTAGTTCTACAATTAAAACCGCAAATGTCACGTATTTGGAAGTTGGATTTCCATCTATGAACCGAGGCAAAAGATAGTCCTCAACCGATTCGAGACGCTCTAGCCCGTGTCTCAGGAACAGCCGCAACTGCCCCTTGGATCCTCAGGGCCGGTCCACCGATGTGGATTATTATGCCTGAACACTACGTCTCCCTGCCCTTTGGGGCGTCAATGAGCCAACGAATGACTCCATCGGACCCAGATCGTCCGATCAAACCGAGGCGCCTCGCAACAGCAACAACCACACAGGTGAAAAGTATATAAATGTCAGGGCTGGTAGGTCACTGACACCACCCTAGCTAGAAAGAAACGCATGCCCTCCCAGACGTCCTCTCCCGTTTTTTGTTCACAACCGGGGTGCGAAACTCGCGAAGCAAACTTTACACAAAGCTGTGCCACACAGGCTGTGCTTTGATCATCACCACAAGACTTTGCTTTTCAACAGAAGCCTCGATCAATTGCCACTTAGGCATGCCACACAGGCAATTCACTCCATGCGTTTGATATCCATCAATATATAACCCTTGAGCTCGTACGTCTCAGAGAAGGGCGTTAAGCAAGAGAATAAATTCTCCGCCGCAAAACAGATTTATATTCAATAGAGATCAATCACACGGACTAAAATCCAATGTCAGACATACAGTCCATTTACAAGTTTGCTCTGGGTCTGAACGAAACCGGAGGCACCTAGTACCCCGCATATCCCTCGATCTCCAAGTACGTCTGGACGATCACCAACTGTTTCCATCTTCTTGGGTGTACAGCTCAATCAAGATCATCAGTAATCACCCAAACGACGTGAAGACTTCCGGTCTTCGACCACCGTCTTCATCTTCGACTTATCGTCGTATCAGTTATTCGGAATGGGATAAACCCGGTCTTCCCGAATAACTCACGTATATTTTAAATAAGTGTTACACAAACACAACATACGCCTCATTCCAATTCATCAGTCACTAACCGTAAATTAATCAAGAGAATAATTCCCCAAATATTAACCCCGAAGGCCGAAACCAACATCAGATCAATATCCAGAAAACCATTCTGCTTGGCTAACCGGCAGTTAGTTTCTAAATTTCACATTCATAGGGAAAGGTTCCCATTAATTTTATCCAAGATAAATTCCTTGAATTTATTCTTTAATCATCTTTTGAATTTCGATTCAACTAGTCGGGATTAACGAACCTTACCGAAGTAATCATTGGTTTTAATTTCCCAATCCCAACCTATTCATCCCATGAAGTAAAACTGGTAGTACTTCATATCTAACACCACGGTGTTATCGGTAAATTCAATTACCATTTCACGTTCAAATCTAATTAAAGATTTAACTATCGCCTGGAGCAAAACTGGTGATACTCCATTCTCGGTCATTTCAATCTAATTAAAGATTCATCAAAACTCCACTTAGTTTTAATCGTTAACTGGGTTAAAGAATCAGTGTCATTTAAAACACGGTTCACGATAAACCCAAAATCACATTCCATTAATTATCGGGTTAAAGAACGAGTGTTATTTAAAACACTGTCCACGATAAACCCAAAAATCAATATCAATTCTATTCCAATTAAATATTATTTAATTGGTACTCTTCATTAAATCTAAATAAAAAGACTTAATCTTTTCTCAACTGGGTTCAAGAATAGTGTTAATGAAGACACCATTCACGACAAACCCAAATCACATTTGATATTAAACACAAGGCTCTGAATAGAAAATATACCGGCTTATATTCAATATCAAATTCTACGACTAACAAATATCGTATTGGAAATAACGACATATATATCTATATCTTTCAAATTTCCATAACAACATCTGTATAATCACGAAATCCAACATCGAAATATTCCGAAGACAATTTCGATTCAAATCCATTCCAATGCAATTATTAGAAGTTCTGGTTATTTCCAAAACCATTTCAAATCCAATTTATTTATTTTAAAAAAAAAACAAAAAATAAATAATTTACTATTCTAGTTCAAAACTAGTTCATTCAGATAAAAATCTATTTTTATCTTTTCAAATATGGAGTTTTTCATCCCAAATCTTCACAAATCATTTCTTATGATTTTACACAAATTATTACTATTTTTAATAATTTTATCAAGGCCCGTACAGTCGATTTCCATCAACGGTCATCGAACTGCACTTGCAGCGACCTTTTTCAAATTTGATTTGGACATAACTCCAAATCCAACCGTTAGATTTCAAATTTCTAATATTCGTTAGAAAGCTCTTTTCGATACGAACCCAACGGTTCCGGTTTTAGGAGAATCCGACGGTCGGATCTCCCGCAATGTCAGTTTGAAATAAATGGTCGAAATTCGCGAACTGCCGCGGCGCGGCGCGTTCTATTCAGGCCATTATATTATATATATAATATATATAATATATACTTGGTCGATTTCAATTCAAAACGTGCTTTATAAATTGTTTTTCAATTCATTTTCAAAGCGGTTTCAACTTCATATTCAATTTCAAATCAAAATTGAATATTCTAATATAAATTCGTTTTAAATTCATTTCAAATCGATTTCAATTCAAATTGATTTCTAATTCAATTTCATTTCTAATTCAATTCAATTCAATTTCAATTCGAATTCATTTATATTCAATTTCGATTCGAATTCATTTATATTCAATTTCAATTCGAATTCAATTATATTCAATTTCAATTCGAATTTCTATTCTTTTCAAAATATTAGATTTTGAAATCACTTTCGATATTCATTATAAAATGAATAAAATCGATATAAATATCGTTCACGTCAAAATGGTGTCAATCTAATCAACACGGCTTCATATATTCCTATTTTCAAATATTCTATTTCAAATATTTCTTTTTCAAATATTTCTATTTTAAAACTGGAATGAGGCCCGATCAATTACCATATAATATTAATTATATGGATTTTCTACAACACATGTATATATCAACAACGATGAATAATCAACCATCATCCAAAGTGCATTCTACACTGTATAAGCATCAAATATAAATATCCAACGCTTATAACAGCCTGTCAATCAATCAATCGACATAAAACTAAACAATCGGGATTAGTGTACGTCAAATATCATCCCAATACCCGTGTGGGGTTTCAAGCAATCCAACATAGATTTTTACTTGTGCAGTTGGGCGATGTGTAAAATTTATCGTCCCAATCAATGTCCTTCAAATAGGTGTACATAAACAAACCGTCCGGTTTGTAAATGAATATTTATTTATTCACATTCACTTTAAAAATTATATTTTTTTAACGATCAAACTATTTTATTCAACCCATGAATATTCTATTTGGTTCATTTATCAAATAAAATGTTATCTTTATTTTTCTAACTTATTTTAGAAAATTTCGGCGGCGTAACGGCACGATACTAGAAACGCGACATGGCCTAGCCTTATCCGCGGTCTAGTGAAGGCCCACGCCGTTCACACATCAATCAAATCCACCAAACAACCAAATTCAAATCAAATCATCTATCTTATTTATGCAACCAAACAAACAAGTCCATGGTCTGTGGACGATTGTGTCGGGTGCTACTAAACACCGTCTGCATCCTAGTATATATATATAACTAGAAAAAGAAATTGAAAGGTGAGAAATTCTCACAGATTAGCTTAAACAAACGCCGCGACTCTTCTTATGTAGAAAATCTTCATCGTTTCTCCAACGCAGTCTGTTTCAGAAATTTACATTAAAAATCATATTTTTAATTCGCTACTCACTTTATAAAATTTACATCTTCACAACGCTACTTTGAATATAAAGATTATACTTTTATATTGCTATACATATATAGTAAAGGTTATATTTTTAACTACGCTATTTATTTTAAAAAGGCCATATTTTTATAATGCTATTTTGAATATAAAAATACTGTCCTTCCTTTTTTAAAAATAACATCTTTTCCCTTTTAAAAATAACCCCTATTTATATTTCATATGTTTAAAGCCATGTTAATTTATTTCTTTGAGAAACAAATTTATATAATAAAAAAAACATATATGAACTGATTTGAAAAGGGAAAGAAAAAAAAAGTATATAATATCAGTTTTAATACCCTATATAAAATCATAGTAAAACGGAAAATAGGCTTTAGGTTATTTACCTCGTTTTTTTTCATCGCAGGG
This sequence comes from Allium sativum, assembly GCA_030737875.1. NCBI lineage: Eukaryota > Viridiplantae > Streptophyta > Magnoliopsida > Asparagales > Amaryllidaceae > Allium > Allium sativum. The sequence goes on from CM060913.1 coordinate 490,924,046, forward strand.
AGGGGATTGGGGCTGCTGTCGAGGGGGCGGAATTCGCTGTGGGGGTGCTGACGGGGTGACGGAGGCGCAGGCGTCAGGTGGTCGGAGGTGGGGCCTCAGGGCGGATCTGATATTAGGCGCGAGGTAGCGGATCGGGTAGGGTTTTAGGGGGAGCAGCTGAAATCGAGGCTTGGGGTTCGCATTCGGGTTTTGTAGAGGAGATAGGAGAAAGAGTGGAGGGCTAGAGGGGAGCTCGCCGGAGGGTAACGGCGCTGGGGAGGTCGGAGGCGTCGCGTGGCAGGGGGATTCGATCGTTTTTTTTTCCTTTTTATTTTGCAAATCTGAGAATGAATGGGGAGAAGGGAAAATATAGGGGGGGGGGTTATATATTTAATTATTTATTTTATATTTTTCCAAACCCTAATTGTTGACTTTTCATTTGAACTCAGAATCGAACCCACCGACTGTCGTCCCTAGCTAATTACCCCCATTCCGAACACAATGGGATATGCCACGCAAGCTGATTCGACTGTTTCGATCAGTTTCTGCTTAAATTTACATTTAAATCTATATATTCAATTTTAAACGTACATTTCAATTTACTGGGGTCACATACGGGCCCCAAAAATTCTAGAAAAATTATTTCTAGCTTCGTATTGACGATACGGTCCTAACAAAACCAATTTCGTCGAATTCTGAGATCGTTTGAAAAATGGCCATTTTCCAGTCGATTAAAATCAACTGAAACTGGTCAACGCGTTTTCCTTTGCCACGCTCACATATTGATTCGAAAAATTATGAAATTTGGAATCTAGCAATAATTTTACATCACGGATCCAACAAAAGTGGTTTCGTCGAAATCGGAGGTCATTTGCAAAATGTCCATTTTTAAGGGCCTGAATTCCATAGCGACTATTCAGAATTTTCAACTGGACATATCTTTTGATTCCCGCTATGAAATTTTGATTTCTCGGATTCGTTGGAAAGATATTATCAATTAGATCCTAATGTTTTTGGTTTCACTAAAATCCGGATTGTTTTGCACCCGGTATGTTCAATTGAAGTTTGAAATCGAATTATCGAACTACCGCGCCATTTTCAATTCTATTTATAATTATATATAAATATTTATATTCTAACGACGACGCGTATAAATATATACGTTCGAATTATATTCAAAATAAATTTCTCGTCGATATTATTTAAAATAATTCATTTTAAATATTCAAAATTCGCCAAAATTGCCAAAATAAAATTTTTAAACTGGCCCGAAATTTCCGGGTTATTACAGGTATTTACCTTACTATTCTGATATTATAATAGTGCCTAAAACAAATAAATAGCAATTTAGTAGAACGGTTGCATCTCATGCTCTACATACATAGTAGTATAAAATCGAAACCTCGGGCTCTTATTAGAGTATGGATTCCAACTGGCAAGGTATGGGACCAACTTCCGATAGTGTATCTCTAGAGAGGAATACACCAGGTTCAACAAGAACATCTTGCAACCCAGGCTAATCATGACCGACCCCCCACTTCACTTGAGAGTACCGAATGTATTGTCACCAACGGTTAAGATCAGCAACCGTTTCCCGAAAGGGACAACATCAAAATATTAAATAAGCAAATGGAATTTCTTTAAATCAGGTGACAATATATCCTAATTGGGTGCAACCCACTTAGCTATGCGACCTACTCGATATTATACCATTCCCCCGTTGTGAGGCCTGAGGTTACGATTACTTACCTTTCATTGATAGCACAATCACTTTGAATGCCTTATTGTCAGATCCGTTAACCACGAATTGATTTACACAAATATATTCTGGATATTATGCTAAGAGAGTAAATCCTCCACCAACAAATGTATATTTGTACAGACCAAATTTTACGATCATTTAAAATACTCTGTCAGACACTCATCCATACAAGTTCGTTCTGGGACTGAACAAAACCGAAGGCTTTATTTCCATTAATCCATCTTAGGCAATTTTTACCAAGGATTAACAGAAAAAGCCTTTGCACTTTACTCCATCTTCGATTGTCTTCATATAATCTGATTTGCAATGCTACTGCTAATACAGATTGGTTCTCGGATAATAATCCAACCGGTCTCTCCGTATTGACCACAATGATATAAAATAAATAAATACTTCGATAGTCGGTTATTTAACTATCAAAGAAACAAACATTCATCCAAAGTTCTTATTTCCACATGGAAATATTACTGTTTAACATCAAACAATTGTTGAGTCCCTTTTTAATAAATATTTGATTAATTACATGTATCATTTCCCAATTTCCCTTCAATATCCTTACCCAGATATTTCTCTAAATCCGTTTAGTCTCTCATAATTCTTGGAAAAACATTTCCATGTCCCAACTTCTTTTATTCTCTATACTTATAAAATATTTTCCATTTATGATTGAAATACATTTCTAATTACTTCGCCCTTTCACTACCATTCATTTTTATACTCAGGAAATATTTATTAATTTATTTCCAAAATTCCACTTACTTTGGTTAAAACAAATGTTGTGTATAACCTCGTTACAATAACCTAAATTATTACATTCAACGAAATCTTACTTAAACATTGATCTTCAAGACTGAATATTTCTACTCATCGGTTAATAATAAAATCAATCAAGTTGGGGTATAATTAACTCTCATACCTTGATTGAATAACATTATTAACTTCAAAATGGACAATAGTACTTATCTCGAATAATCGACATCATATAAAACCAATTGTCCATTTTTAAACGTATGTATGTTTCTCTTTCTATTCTTACCAGATTAAAGTTTATAGATTTCCTTTTTGTTTCTAATATTCTATTATAAGTTTGCTTCCTTAACAAATTCTATATTTATATATCAATATATTGATTTCTAATTATCAATTTTTCTTAAAAATGTTCTAACTCCTTAAATTTTCGGAAAAATTCGCCAGCGTCTCCTTTGTATTGCTCAATCTGTACAACTACAAATCACCTCTCAAGGCCCTTTCCATTCAAAACGAAAATTAAAAAGCCAAGTGGCTTGCCCAATAGGCTCATAAAATCTCATATGGGATATAAACATATACCTTTTTGTCAAGCACTCAAATTTTAATCTTCATTCTCTTCATTTCATAACTGTTTAACATATATATATGTCCATTCCCAATTTATTTCAACTCAATCCAATCATTTTTAATTTAATTCGCTAATTTATTCTTTAATTAGTTCTTTTGCCTATTTCACCTTTTATTTGAACATATCACATTCAAATATATTTTTAATTGGTTTATAGACCAATCAAATTCCATTTTCAACTCAATTTTCATATTTGAATTCACAAGTCGCATTCTCTTATCCAAAGTCAAATTCGATCCAAATTCCACTAACCAATTTTCTACAAATTAGTTAATTCTATGCAATAATTATAAATATGATTTTTGTTTCAAACATCATTTCATATATTCCACTTGAGTTTATATTTATTTTACAACTCAAGTGTGGATTTATTTTTTATGAAAACCCATATTTTTATTTACTAAAAATCCTTTTATAAATCTAAATAAACCATGGTGGTTTATAAATGATTATGCCGCTGTTTTTCTGGAAATTTGATTTTAACATAACTCAAAATCTATAAGGCTAAAACCATATTTTTCTCTTCCATTAGAAAAATATTACTCAATAGCTCCGAATGATTTTTATTTCAAAGAATTCCGACTTAAATTGAGTTCTATATAATCAATTGAAGTTCAAAACATTAATTTATGAACTATAGCGCGACAACAAGTTCATTTTAATTAAATTTAAGAATAAAAGTTTAAGCTTCATTTATTAAATAAATTCAAATATTATCCTTATATATTTTAATATATATATTTTAGCCATTTTCCCAAATCCAACTTATATTTCTGATTTTCCTTAATTGCCAATTATTTCATAATTTAGTAATAAATTTATTTATAATTCGGTCTTCTATACTAAATTCCAATTCTCTTGGAAATAAATTATTTATAAAATTCGGTATAATCAAATTCCAAATATAAATCCCTTACATTATCTCAATTCAGTTTTTATTCCGAATTCCCGAATAAAATCTATCGTGTTTTCCAATCCCTTTTTAAATTCATACTTGAATTTAAAATTCCAAATTTATCTAATGATAGTTATCTCACTTTATTTATAAACGTCTTTTATGAATTTTCTTTCCTTGTTTTAAACATAATAAAACAAGTTCCCATTTCAAAATCCATTTGAAATTCTATTCCTATTTGGAATATTTTATTATTATAAGATATATATACATATAATTCGTTTACATATTTAATATTAAATTTTAGTTTTTATTTAATACAATTCCAATATTGTGCTCCAGTAATAACTTATTTTTATGAATACGACATGGTCGAATTTCAATCATACATCCATATGAATTTATTTTAATTCAATTTACATTCCAAATATCAGAATAGATTTCATCGTCTCTTTTTTGAAACTATTTTCAAATCCCCTTTTTAAATTCACCTTTGAATTTACGTTCCCCAAATTATCAAATGATAATTTATTTCACTTCATTTATAAACACCCTTTATGAATTCACGACTTGTTTTTATTATTCAAAAGAAGTTAATATTCCCTAGCGCATTCGAAATTCAAAACCTATTTTAGAAAAATATATTTTTCCTTTTAAATCACAAAATTCCTTTTTCACGATATTTTTATATATCAATATTTAGGGCCAGTGATATTCAAACATCCAAAACTCTCAATTATCAATGACAGGTTTTGTAACACATCATATATGATAATATATATGAAAACAAACAATAATAAATTTTGAGGAATCCAGTTGGATCCCTCTAACCTGTTTTCCTACATCCATAGATGTTAGCCAACATAAATAATACCCATCTTGCTTCATGGTAGGATATCACGGTATAGGAGGTCATCCACTATATATATTGTGAGGCACATAGGGAAATCATCCGCTAATGGTAATGCGAGAAATATCCAATGTGTGTATATATATATGTGTGTGTGTGTATATATATATATAGAGAGAGAGACAACCACCAAGCCTATATAACTAATATATATATATATATATATATATATATACATAATAGCCACAATAATATTTCAATGCATCCAAACAACCAACAAACAACATATAAAAAATTAAAGTAAAAATTCGTTTACAATAAAATTATAAACGAATGTATAGAGTGAGTTTACTCACCTTAATTTTTTATTTTCAGAGCCGATACAATTTTAATGCAAATCCAATGATATTCGATTTAAAATAAAACTCCCAAGCTAATTCTGATTGATTCCAAAAATTCCGATCCAATTCCATTGCAAAGCTTAGGTAGGTCGTTACGAATACAATGAATTTCGTTTCTCGTTGAAAACTGTTATCATATGCAAGTGTTATTTTTTTTTTTTTTCAAGTTTGTATGTATATAAATTGAACATTATTAATCAATCTAATTAACAAATTTATTTTAAAAAAATTTACCTTGACCCCTTGTCTGACATCTCCTATGTCTCACCCGGCTTCATCACCCATATGACCATAATTCATTACAACCATCTCCAATTACCAATACTCGTTGCAGCTTCCAACGTGACCAAGTAAAGTCTGCCCATGATTATCTTACATTGTCCATAGTAGCAACTACTAGTCGTCATTGCCTATTACCTCACCTTTCTTACACCTCTCCAATTCACACACCACTCAATCGCTGCCCTCACTCCCTTTCGCATCTTCTAATCTAAAACCCATCGTAACCTCCACCTCCATATCACTAGGTAAATGCACATCGCAACACTCTATCTTGAAACATCCCAGTACGAACACACACAACTAGCGGGAAAAAATCGAACGACATTATTATTGAGACGACCCGAACTTCCCCGTGAAGGAAAGCACGGATAGAATTGAGTACAACACAAAATAGAACGCAAACAGAAGAACATTTCATTGTTATTACAACAATTCCATCAGATACAAGAATATACAAAGTATAAATGAATAAATTACATTCAACCAATATCAGAGATTACAATAAATTACATAGCAGCGGAAAAATAATACAAAGCACAACTGAAGGTGATATACGGATACAGAGCTTTCCGGATATCATTCCACCTGTAAACCAGGATCCTGTGAATATAAATCTGCAAAACCAAAACTACTAGCTGCCCGTGCGGAAAATAGTGGCACCCAGAGTTTAGGTTAAAACAATAAACTCCAGGTCAGTCATGTGACTAGTGTGAGAACTAAAACAGTTATTTAAAACTTTACTTTAAAAGAGAGTAATTCAAGGGACCACGCCGTATAACACGGAACGGGTTTCCTCCCAAGAATACTAGTGCATATAACAAAACAACGCAATGCTTTTTGGAAAAATGAAGCTATTATAAGACCCAGGTCCATTCACACAGTGCAACGCAAGCCGGAGGATAGGGTTTTCCCTTATAGTAGCCAAACATGCTTGGTACGTCAAAACAAATCATTTGATACTATTATAAGTGTATAGTGTCAAAACAATTCAAATCATAAATATCAATCATAGGCGGCATGGGTACCATCTATCATGTCGCCATACTAGTTCTACAATTAAAACCGCAATACACGTATTGGAAATTGGATTTCCGTCATGAGTCGAGGCAAGGGGCAAGCTCCTCTCCGCGTTCGAGACACTCTAGCAAATGTCCCAGGACCCCACTATGATCCTTGGATCTTCAGGGCCGGTCCTCTCTTACTTTTGAGGATTGGCAATTCCTGAACTCACGTTTCCCGGTCCTTACAGACCTATATCCGAGGCGCCTCGTATCCAACAACCACACAGGTGAAAAGTATATAAATGTCAGGGATGGTAGGTCACTGACACCACATTAGCTAGAAAGAAACGTCGTGCTCTCCCTGCAGTCACTATCCCGTTTTTGACTCATACCGAGGTGTGAGGCTCGCGAATTCACGTTATACACAAAGCTACGCCACACAGGCCGTGCTTTGATCATCAACCACAAGACTTTGCTTTTCAACAGAAGCCTTGATCAATTGCCACTTACGCGTGCCACACTGGCAATTCACTCCATGCGACTGATGTCCATCGATATACAACCTCTGAGCTCGTACGTCTCAGAGATGGGCGTTAAGCAAGAGAATAAATTCTCCGCCGCCAAACAGATGTATATTTAATAGAGATCAATCAACACAGAATAAAATCCAATGTCAGACACACAATCCATTTACAAGTTCGTTCTGGGTCTGAACGAAACCGGAGGCACTTTCCTCGCATATCCATCCATCTCCAAGTACGTCTGGAAGATCACCAACTGATTCCCTCATCCTGGGTGTACAGCCAAATCAAGATCATCAGTAATCACCCAAACGAGGTGAAGACTTCCGGTCTTCAACCACCGTCTTCATCTTCGACATCTCGTCGAATCGGTTATTCAGAATGGGTATAAACCCGGCCTTTCTGAATAACCCACGTATATAATAAACGAATGTTACACAAACACAAAAAATGCCTCATTCCAATTCAGAATATTCTTTTATTCACAAAAACACATTCTTAGGGAAATGTTCCCATTAATTTTATCCAAGATAAATTCTTCTAAATTTATCCTATAATCTTCCTTTGGATATCATTTCAAACTAGTCGGGATTAGCGAACCACACCGAAGTAATTATTTATTTTATTTCCCAATCCCAACCTATATATCCCATGGAGCCAAAACTGGTGATACTCCATTCCTAACACCACGGTGTTATCGGTAAAATTAATTACCATTTCACGTTCAAATCTAATTAAAGATTTATTATCGCTTTGGAGCAAAACTGGTGGTACTCCATTCTCGATCACCTTTCAGATTTGATAATTTAAATTATCAATTCACTTTTCAATCTAATTAAAGATTCGTTAGAACTCCACTTAGTTTTAATCCTTTCAAAAATCAACACCTTGCCTTTAACTGGGTTAAAGAACCAATGTCATCTAAAACACGATTCACGACAAACCCAAATCACATTTGATATTAAATACAAGGCTCTGAATAGAAAATATATCATCTTATATTCAATATCAAATTCTGAAACCAACAAATATCGTATTGGAAATAACGATATGAATATATCTTTCAAATTTCCACAACCATATCTGTATAATCACAAAATCCAACATCGAAATATTCCGAAGACAATTTCGATTCAAATCCATTCCAATTCACGTATTGGAAATCCTGATTATTTTTGAAACCACTTTCAAATTCAATTTATTTATTTCCAGAAATAAATTGATTTTAATTCTAGTTCAAAACTAGTTCATTTCGATAAAAATCTCCTTTTATCTTTTCAAATATGGAGTTTTTCATCCAAGTTCTTTCCAATTCACATGTTATGATTTTACACAAATTATCAATATTTTTAATAATTTTATCAAGGCCCGTACAGTCGATTTCCATCAACGGCTATCGAACTGCACTTACATCGACCTTTTTCAAATTTGATTTGGACATAATTCCAAATCCAACCGTTAGATTTCAAATTTCTAATATTCAATGGAAAGCTCTTTTCGATACGAACCCAACGGTTCCGATTTTAGGAGAATCCGACGGTCGGATCTCCCGTAATGTCAATTCGAAGTCAATGGTCGAAATTCACGAACTACCGCGGCGCGGCACGTTCTATTCAGCCCATTATATATATAATATATATATTATATATATATTTCGTCGATTTCCTTTTTAAAACGTATTTTATAAATCGTTTTAAATTCGTTTTCAAAACCATTTCAACACTATATTCAATTTCAAATTGATTTGATTTCAATTCAACTCGAATTCATTTCAATTTTATTTAATTCGAATTCAAATTCGTTTCAATTCATTTCAAATTCTAATTCGTTTCAATTCAATTCAATTTGAATTTACCTTCTATTTGATTCAATTCGAATTCGTTTCAATTCAATTCAATTTGAATTTACCTTCTATTTGATTCAATTCGAATTCGTTTCAAATTGATTTCAAATTCTAATTCCAGTTCGTTTTAAATTTCATTCAAAACGATTTCAATTCGTTTTTAATTCAACCTCAATTTAATTCAATTTGAATTCATTTCTATTTTATTCGAATTCAAATTCACTTTCTATTCGATTCAAATTCTAATTCGTTTTCTATTCAATTCGAATTCATTTCAAATTGATTCAATAAAACTTTAATTTCAATTTTTATCTAATTCAATTTGAATTTCATTTCAATATATTAGGTTTTGAAATCACTTTTCAATATTCATTGTAAACGAATAAAATCGATATAAATATCGTTCACGTCAAAATAGCGCATCTCTAATCCACACGGCTTTATATTTTTCAAAAACTTCTTTATTCTATTCAACACATGAATCTATATTTCTTTCAGCACACGACTATTTTTGTTATGTAAAATATTTTATAAAACTATGGTATCTATCGTTTGATTTTAATCAGACTCCACTGTAAAGTAGTTCTAATTTTAAATATGATAAAGATGTAAATTTTATTATTTAAAATATTTTACTCAACACACGGATATTTTCAACACTATATTCAACACATGAATTTTTTTTATAATATTCATCATTTTCCCGATTGGAATGAGGCCCAATCAATCACCATATAATGTTAATTATATGGATTCCATACAACACATGTATATAATAACATTGAAAAATAATCAGCCATCAACCAAAGTGCACTACACTGTATAAGCATCGAATATAGATATTTAACGCTTATAACAGCCTGTCAATCAATCGATCGAAATATTTAATCAATCAGGATGAGTGAACTTCAAATTTCATCCCAACACCCGTGTGGGGTTTCAAACAATCAAACACAGATTTTAGTTGTGCAGTTGGGCGATGTGTAAAATTTATTTATTCACTTTCACGTTAAAAAAATATATTTTTAACGATAATATATTTTATTTTAACACATGAATTTCTATTCATTTCATTTACACAATAAAAATGATATTTTTATTTTTCTAACATATTTTAGAAAATTTCGGCGGCATAACGGCACGATACTAGAAACGGGACAAGGCCTAGCCTTATCCCCGGTCTAGTGAAGGCCCACGCCATTAACACATCAATCAAATCAATTTCATTTCACCAAACAATTCAAACCAAATAATCTAACCAACTACACAGCCAACCAAACAAGTCCATGGTCTGTGGACGATTGTGTCGGGTGCTACTAAGCACCGTCTGCATCCTAGTATATATATATATAACTAGAAAATGAAATTGAAAGGTGAGAAATTCTCACCGATAGCTATCCAATACCACGACTCTTTATTGATAGAAATCTTCATCGTTCTCGCCTCTTTGTCGCTTTCGTTGCCCGTAGCCATTACATATATAAAAATCACATTTTTATTTGTTCACTTTCAATTTAAAAATCATATTTTTATAATCACTTCATATATTTAAAAATCGAATATTTTTCTATGCTATTCAATATATAAAAATCATATTTTTACTTCGCTATTCAATATATAAAAATCAAATTTTTACTTCGCTACATATACAAAGATGATATTTTTATATTCTCTATCCTATAAAGATTATATTTTTATAGTTCCCACTATGTAAAAATCATATTTTAAATCCTTCTACAATATAAAGATGATATTTCTAATATTCCTATCATGTAAAAATTATATTTTTAATTCTCTACCTAAACAAAAATCAAAATTTTACATCTTCTACTTAATAAAGATTATATTTTTAATACTTTAAAAATATAAAAATCATATTTTTAATTCTTTAAAAATATAAAAATCATATTTTTAACCCACTACATATGTAAAAATCACGCCTTATCCATTTTAAAAATATCGTCCTTTCTATTTTAAAAATAGCGTCTTTTCTATTTTATTCATAAAATAAAAATCGAATTTTTATTCCTTAAACAACTATATAAAAATCACTGATTAATTACATATTAAAAAAAATAGAAGGGGGCTTACAGTGTTTTGCAGAGGAGGGGGACTGCACGGGAGGAGTGGTGGTCGGCGTCGAGGGTCGGGTTAGGGTTTCAGGGGCGGCGGCGACGGGTTGTGGCGTGGAGGGGCTCGGGGTGTATGGTTTTCGAAGGGGGAGAGGAAGTGGAGGGGAGGAGAAGAAGAGGCGGAGGAGTAGGCGGTGGGGGAGGCGATCGGTGGAGGGTGGAGGTCGGCTGGGGGGGGGGGGGTAGCGCGGTCGACATCAGAGTGTAGGTGGGTGCGAACAGGGGGAGGGGGGTCGCGATGGGAGTGCGCCGCCACCTGGGGCACGGCGGTGGGCGGCGCTGCCCTAGGGGGGCGCGATGGCGGTTCTTCCGCCTCCGTCCTCCCTCCATTTTTCCTTTTTTTTTTTTAATTTCTGAATTGAAACGTGAACCGGGGGGGGGGGGCAGATAAAGGAAGGAGAGAGAGAGAAAGTTTTAATTTATATTTTAATTATTTTATTTTCCACCAAAAAGCAACTTTTATTTTCAACCTCAAAACGAGGCCCATCGCCTGTCGTCCATAGCGTTTTACCCCCGTTCTGAACACAATGGGATATGTATCGTCAGCTGATTCGGCTGTTTCGATCAGTTTCCATCAAATTAACAATTATAAGTTAGTATATTCAATTTTAAGCGTACATTTCAATTTACCGGGGTCACATACTAACTCTATAAATTCTCAAAAAATATTTTCTAGCTTCGTATTGATGATACGGTCCTAACAAAACTAGTTTCGTCGAATTCTGAGACCGTTGGAAAAATGGCCATTTTCCAATCGATTAAAATCAACTGAAACTGGTCAATCGCGTTTTCCTTTTCCACGCTCACATATTGATTCAAAAAATTATGAAATTTTGAATCTAGCAACAACTTGACATCACAGACCCAACAAAAGTGGTTTCGTCGAAATCCGAGGTCGTTTGCAAAATTCCCATTTTTAAGGGCCTGAATTCCATAGCGACTATTCAGAATTTTCAACTGGACATATCTTTTGATTCCCACTAAGAAATTTTGATTTTTCGGATTCGTTCGAAAGATATTCTCAATTAGATCCTACTGTTTTTGGTTTCACTAAAATCCGGATTGTTTTGCACCCGGTATATTCAATTGAAGTTTGAAATCGAATTATCGAACTACCGCGCCATTTTCAATTCTATTTATAATTATATATAATTATTTATATTCTAACGACGACGTGTATAATATATACGTTCTAATCTATTCAAAATAAATTTCTCGTTGTTATTATTTAAAATAATTCATTTTAAATATTCAAAATTCACTAAAATTGCCAAAAATAAAAAATTTAAACTGGCCCAGAATTTCCGGGTTATTACAATTATTGTCGAATTTCCTCAAAAATATCACAATCTCAGTCACTTGATCCCCTCAATGCAACATAAACTCGATTTGGCCAAAACACCATGATCGAAGCAAGCTTCATCAACCCTAGGTCACACGATCTGGATTCGAGCTTTAGTGTTGCCGAGCATACCTAGATTTGAACGCATGAATCGAAGAGCAGCAGATTTAACTTGATTATAAATTCCTATAAGAATTTGATTTGTTTTTATTCGGAATTTTAAAGAACAAAATTGGTGGCTTTGATTTGGTTTCCAGGAAATGAACGAATAAGAGAGTAAAATAGAAGGGGATATGGGTTTTGATTTTTTAACTATGTTCCTTTCTAACTAAATATTAAAAAAACTTTTAAGGATTAGAAATGGAGGCAGGTAGCTTCGATTTCATTCTGAAAGGAAAAACATAAGACGAAAGCAAATAGAAGCGTTTAAGGAGGGATTAGTCGCATTATAAAGAAGGAGAAACGGAATAGAACATACGTGATATTGAATGGTTATCTAATGAAGTGCAAGCAAATTCAATACCGATTTGATTTTATATTAATGTGATTTGAAATAAAGAATTTTTTATTTTATTTAAAACGATATCGATTTGGTTTCGAGCTTATCCACTAAAAATATCTCGGGGTTCATAATTTGATATCACAAAACTCTATTTTAATGTAACGAACAACATTTCAATGTTATAACGTTATTCTGAACTCAAAGGAATAGAATCTAAAATTTAATTTGAATGTATATATAAAATAACCAATTAAATCGATATAATATAATTTAAATTCAAAACCAATCAATTCCTCAATAATAAATTATTAGTATATCGTTCATAGTCAAATACACTTTATATTGATCATCTGAATCATTTCGATTCAGTTTTATCTTCGAATCCAATTATTTGTCGTTTCCTCGTATTAAGATAATTCAATATATCCGAAATTAAATCGTATTCGATTATTAAATCAATAAATTCGATATAAAAATCAGTTTATATTATCAACTCAACATTTAAAACAATATTAATTGTTTAAAATAAATCGACCAAAAATCCAGGTCGTTACAGACCGGGTTCTGACATAACATGAATGACTATACGATGAATATTGAAAATTCTGATGATGGTGGTTGAAGATCGGGGATCTTTACATCGTTTGGATTACCGCAAATGTCTCAATTGGGAGGTACACCCAAGATAAGGTTATAAGTAGCAGTCATCCAGAAGTACTTGGAGATTTTCCTAATTTACAAGGGCCTCTCTTCTTTATTAGACGAGGAATGAAGGGCCTTCGATTTTTGTTTAAACCTAGAATGGACTCATAAATGGATGTGTGTATGACGTATTTTATAAGATAACCAATTGGTTTTTATTGATGTTATATCAGTTAGTAGCAGAGAATTTATTCTCTTAGCTTAACACATCTTCTAAAATTTACGTACTCAGAGGGTTATATATTAATAGACACTAATTATATGTTGTGAATAGACAATGTGGCATGCTAAGTGCTGAGCCGATTAAAGCTTCTTGTTGAAAAGAAAAGCTTTGTGGATGTTAATTAAAGCATGGATGGCTGATTGAGACGCCTCTGATGACGGTCAAATATGACTGGGGGAATGTTATGTTCAAGAAAGATCCTAATCATCCCGTTATTGTTGGTCGTCTCTGTTGCTTTAAAGGATGACCTATGTGTGAATCTTGGGACATCTAGCTAGAGGTGTTCCGAACAGTTAAGGAAGTTCATTTTCCTTGGTCATTGATGGAATCCAACTTCTAATACGAGCTTTGCATTTTCAGCTGTAACCAACTAGCAAACATAATGGGATCAGGCATTATGCGAGATAAGATTTAAACAATTACTTTTGAAAGTGATTTGCGTACTATGCACTAGTAATAACATCAAAAATATTTGTTTTCCATGTATCAAGCAGGTTTGGTTATTATAAGGTGATACTCTTTCCTCTGGTTTGTGTTTCATTGTGTGATGGGACTTGAGTCTTAAAATTGTTTCATTTTTCAAAAAGCGTTTCGGGTAGTTTAAGATTGGTATTCATATGGAGAAAACTCGTTTCGTGTTATACGGCGTGGTCTTGTGATTTGCCTGAATTTTAAATAAAGTAAATAATTGTTTTAGTTCTCACACCAGTCCCATGACTAATATGGATTTTATTGTTTCCTACCTAAACTCAAGCTTCCCATATTTTCCACATGGGTAATTTACTAGTGTTGGTTTGCAGGTATTTTACAGAGCTGGTGATGGATTGAAGCTAAAGCTATGTCTAGAACATTTTATTTCTTCCGCCGAGTATATGATTTCCATTCGTGTACATATTATATTATGATAATTATTTCCGTTGTGCATTGTATTTATTATTGTACTCTGATGTAATTTGTACTCTTATATAAAAGTTACTGACATGATAATGAAAAGGTTGTTTTGTTTAGTTATTATTAGTCGTAATCCCAAGCGATACGTCTTGTTAATCTGTTTAAGTCGATTGATTTATCGGTTTGAATTGGGCACCAGGGCGAATCGCCACACTTGGTATCAGAGCTTTGATTTATACAAAGCTATCGGTTAGGATTCATTTGAACTGAATGAAATGATTCATCGGAGATAGGTTTAGTAGTATCCTAGAAGAGAGACTCATTAGAGATTGGGTTAGTAATGACCTAAAATGAGTTTGAAGTGTATTATATATAGAAGAAAATGAATTTGCATACATACATATATATAAAGGAACTTGGTTTTGAAAGATTATATCTTATAATAAGAGTTTGAGTATTTGACGTTAAGGTTGGACTATCGAGTATAAGATGATTTTGCACATATGCCTTGCAAACACGTATACGAATTCTCAAATAAACTAGATAGATATTGAATCACATTCTAATCACTTGAGGATAATTCTATTGATGACTACGTAGCATCAGTAGTTATTTTCAAGATTTTGAAAGTGGGATAATTGTATAATTTCAACTGAAACGTCGAGAGATACTCAAACATATTTAAATATGTGTTAGAAAAGGATATGAGCTTTAAATTTAAGTAGCACACGTTATATGGATTGAGAAGATAAAAGTGAATCAAAATGAATTAAAACCTAACTTAAGTAAAGCAAAATGAAAATTGGAGTGGGTTTGAAATACATCGAGTGGGATTGAGTATAATTCGATTTCATTGTTTATAAATTGGAAATTAGCTGGAATTGGATGTATATATTGGGCATGGTATTGTATGGAAGCTAAGAAGAGGAATAAATAGAATGCCGACAAAAAGGTACATATTTACTGTATTGATTGGATTTGGCGATTTTATGAGCCGATTGGCTTTTGGATTTTCCTTTTGATTAATGAGGCCCTAGAGAGGCGGGCTGTAGTTTTAATGATTGGGCTATACAAAGGAGGTTATGGCGAAATTTTTGAAAATTCAAGGTGTTAGCTAAATTTTGAGAAATGGGAAGTTCTTATAAACTAAAAAGTTTAAGATGAGTTGATTAGAACGAAGGCTGAGTTGGTTAAGTGAACGACCTTTCGTTGCATCTTCGATTTCGAGGACGAAATCATTTTAAGTGGGCAAGTATGAAATGACTCTGATTGTTATTAAGAGTTCGCACCAGCGTGATAGTTCGTAATATTACGTTATGAACTTTAAATGAATATACATAATGCAATATAAGTCATAATTCATTGAAATAAGAACTATTAGAAACCATTTAACTATATCTTTCTAATTTTAAAAGAGTCGCTATGGAGTCTCTATAAACTACAATGGTTTATTTGATAAAATAAAAGGATTTTATGACAAGTTGAATGTCGTTTTCACTCAAAAATGGAAGTATTGAGATATAAACCCAAGTATGTTTATTTTAGAGCTATATGAAATTTAATTGGGATACATACAATAATCTTAGTTTATTATTAAATAGGATATTTTTTAATTTACTAATATTTTTTTTGTTTTACTTAAGCCTTAAAAATAGCTACTTTGAAAACGACCGTTGTTTTCGATAAAACCAATTTTATTGGATACGAAAGAGTAAATTATTGTAGGATTTCAAATTTCGTGCCAATCGGAGTTGTTTTGTGATCGCACGTAACTAAGACGTGAACCGATTAATAATTTGAGCTCGAACTGGCTATTTTTGAGCAAATGGGCCCGGAATTTGATGAAATAGGTATCATTTGGACCGCAATGACAAACCATAGCTATATGTCAGTTTTCACTGCGAACGGAGTTCGTATGTGCCCATGCAAATTTTTAAATGGCGAATACAAGCAGTAATGACCAAAGAAATTAAAATGATAATAACCGAAGCTTCTCAGACAAGCTCATTTCTACCCTATAAGCATACACCATCTCCACCCCAATCCCAGATCCAAACTCAAATGGCAACCAACATTTTGCAATAAGTCCCCTCCTCCTTTCAATTTTTCTCCCAAACCATTAATAATTATCCATAGTCACCAATATAAAAGTTGGAGTACTCGGTAAGGGCTACTTGTTGTAAAAATTTAGTGGCGAATGGGGACGGAGTTCACTTAAATCTGGCCCCGACCAGCAACATGTTAGTTTCCGTTTTGGATGTTTTGTGAGCAAACGGTGGAGAGTTAGACAACTAAGAAGTGGGAGAGGAAAGTCAGGGCTATAACTTTATAGTCGGGAGTTTGGCTTGAAATAGCCTGTGGTGGCCATGACGTGAAGATGATCACTTTTTGGTAGTAGTGGTCGAATTCGTGCTGATTGCTGACGATGGGGACATCGAAGGAGGAAATGGCCAACAAGAAAAATGTCTGAGGTATTAAGGTGGTGTTGCTCGTCAAATTTAGTGAAGGTTGGTGGTCCGAAGAGGCAGTAGTTCTGGCCGACATGGAGCACGGTCGTGCTCGATTTCCTAGTGGTCAAGGCAATTTGGGGTAGCCCAGGATGAGAGGAGCTGGGGTGGGGTCAGGTCGGCGGCGGTGCACCCAGGTGGCTGCAGTGATGATTTGGTTAGGAGAGCTTGGTTTGAGTGGTTTTGAAGAAGACGAAAGAAGGTTATTATTTTATTAATGTTTAATTTATGTATTCAATGTTCAAATGCTTATAATTCGTTCATATGAACTCAGAATTGGATAGACTGGATCTGTTGGAATCGTCGAGTCGAGAGCTTGACAAAAAACTGATTGTGATAGATTTGGAGCAAGTTGGAATTTTGGGTTAAATTAAATCCATGTTTAGTTTAATCTAAAAACAGATTGTTATTATAACAATCAAAACTCAATATGACAACTCCGTGAATTGATTTAAAAGTTATTATAATCTTATTGGATTATATATTGATTGCTTGTAGTTGCTATGATAACTTCGTGGGTGATGGACGTTTATGTACAGTTTTATTTATACGTTTACGTACATTTAAGCGTTAAAAATTATAAACGCTTATCTTATGACTGTTGTTCGATGACTGATAACTGTTATGGGTGTTATTATTATTGTTCACACAATTGAGACCACGAATATGAAATAATTTTGGAATTGATTGAGTTTCGATCCGTTTGGATTTTAAATGAATTTTATATTCATTTAAATGTAATTTGACGTAAAAATGGAAATTAGGTTTTTATATTTGGAACAATTTGAAAATGAAGTTAAGATGATTTCAAACAACATTTGAAAAGGTTGAAATGGATTTGAATTTAGAATGGCTTGTTTTAATTCGAATTAGTATTTGAATAGTAAAATCAAAAAGTGAATTCGAGTTTGGTATATAAATAATAGTTTTAACGCGAATGGATTGTTCCATTGATCTTATTTATTTTTATAATGAATTACAGGAAATTTTGGATTTCAAAATATTATAATTTAAAAAATATTATTATTTTAATATTATAATAGTATTGAATATTCAGTTATAATATATAATTGAATTTGGGTTTTAATCATTTTTAAATGATTTATAAAATATATTTGAACCGAATTGATGAACTTTATTTTAAGTAATAATATGGTTTGAATAGGACGTGTCGCACTGCGGCAGTTCACGAATTTCAATCATAAACTTCAAATGGCCATAACTAATGCAATTTAAATCAGATTTGCACAAAACTGGAAACTTTTGTTATTTGTTAGTAAGAAATTTCAAATAAAAGAAGAAATATTGAATTTCAATTTATAAATTTCGAGTTATTATTAAATCTATTTTGAAATAGTCACTGTAAACGCAGTTCTATTACAGTATATGGAATCATTCAAAGTGGCCATATAAAAATTATAAAAAAATTGGAAAAGAAATATGAAGTTTCGAACTATATTTCGATTTTGGTGCTTTCAACCTAATTTTTTGAATACGGTTATAACATCCCACGTCTGTTAATGTCACTCTTTAATAGAAAGCATTAAGTTATGTGAAGTGTTATAGGTAAACAGAAACATAAACATCACAAGATAGATACAAAATAGCAGGAGAAATTTAAAACTTTATTTTCCAACAGAAAACATTGTGGTCCAAAAATCCGGTTACTACATCAGTTTGAAATAATTAAAACCAAATACATCAATAAAAGTATCTTCCTTGTACTAAAGGCATCAGAGTACATAAATACAAAATCATAGCCCCCAAAAAGAGCCATAATAGAGTTACACCGAAGCAGCAGAAACAGAAGAAAGAACCCTAATCAAGCCTGAGCACTCCCACCCTGAGAACCTGGGGGGAAAGGAAGAGAGAGAAAAAGAAACAAAACGGGTCAGACGTAAAACGAGTCCAGTTACTTTTAGCATATAAATAAGTAAAAGCATCATGATAGGCATATAAACTGAATGAGAGATAGCAGTATGATATGATAGGTATAACAGACTAAGCAGGATAAGCAGGATGAAAAGAACATATTATGCTTCTCAAATATTGTTCTTTGCACCAATACTAGTATAACAGATATGATCCCCGCGTATAAATAATGGTAGACTTAGGTGTACATCGAGTAACGGGCTTTGCCCCCAAACAGAAATAATAGGTACCCCAACATATAAATGAGAGGTGTTACCCTAACCATAAATAACGAGTGTTACCCCAACCATAAATAACGGACACCTAAAGATGCAGGACTAGATGTACCCTAATTACTACCCCCTATCGATCGGCTCCCTATCTCGTAGATACCCTGTGTCGGCCCCACAGTGGGATGTATCACTTCATAAAGTAGCAATCTCTCCCGATAATCACAACCATATCTACTAGTGTTACAGCGGCTTATTATCCTTGGTACATCGGGAACCATGCACACACTTGACTCCATCGGAACACGCTGTCAGAACACCTCCACCCAAATGAATCTCTTACAATCAGCTCAGTAAGTGTGCCCCTGACCCTTACCTAGTTCGGGGTCCCCCTATGATACCTGTATGGATTACTGACTAATATGGGTCCCATACCACAAATGATACAAGCCACCCCTTAGGCTTGTACCCCCAACTACTAGGATTTTGACAGGTTATGTCTAACAGTTTAACAAGCCTGCAAAACCCCAACATATAAACAGGTTAAGTATATCGGGTTTGTATAAACCCCCACTGATTTAATATATTTAATTAACCACCACAGATTGAAACAGGTTTACTTAACTCCCCACAATTTAACAGGTTCGTATAACCCCACAGATTAAACAGATTTACTTAACCCTGCGGATTCAATAAATTTACTTAACTCCACATATTAAATAAGTTACAGTTTAACGACTTATATAATCCCTACGGATTAAACAGGTTAAGTATTACTGGTTAACAGGTTACTATCATTCCCCATTCGTGTATGTTAATGCACCAGACCTCTCACATTACGTTGACCATTTATGGATGCTGGATATGCCGGGTGGTCTGGGCAGACTTCTACCACAAGTAAGACTTAACCTCGTGTCTTAGCACCGTTACATGTATATTTATGCACTAGACCTCTCACATTAAATTAACAACTTGTGGATGCTGGATTTGTCGGGCGGTTACGGGCAGACTTCTACCACAAGTTGAATTTAACCTCATGTCTAAGTGCGGTTACCATTTCTTAATTGCCATAATTGTGTTAACAATAATTTTGGTCTAATAATCCTATTTAGGAATTATTCATGCTCATCCTAGGTTTTTCAATTGAAGTATTTAGTTTCAACAGATTTCAGCAGATTAGTCATTTTAACGGATTAAACATCTCCGCAAGTCACAACAGGTTAATTACAGTTTCATTAACATGTTCCGCCTAATCTTAAATTAAGTCTACAGATTTATATGCCCAAAATTACGGTCATAATTCACAGTATAACATATGCCCCAAGTTTAATATTATATTACAGTATAGGTTATTCCCCTAAATCGCAGTCAAGTTTCATAATACAAGTTATGCCCAAATTTATCTTTCCCAACCATTCCCAATTTTGTCCGTTCGCATATTTCAGCGATAGGCCTAGGCTCAAAGGTAGCCTAGGCTATAAAAATAAAAAGGGAAAGATGAAGAGAAGAGAACAGAGAAAGGCATAATAACAGAATAGGCATATGATAACAGAAATAGGCATATCAGAAATAAGCATATTAGAACTGAACAGTAGATCAGGTGTACATGTGATGACAGATCGGTTTAGGTCTGAATCAGATTCTTAACAAGCAAAGGTTTAGATCCAGATTTATTTACATGTCAGGAATACTTTTTTAATGTTTGTATCTAAAAGCAATATAAACTCACAGAGACTAGATCTAAGGAACAGAGAGTAATTAGGCTGAAGTTGTAGTAGAAATTCTTATATGCGTATAAGCTATTATTGAAGAAAATAGGCTAATTCAAACCAAGATGCGGCAGCATCTCGTTGTCTCCATTGTTTTTGATGTGTAAAAACAAACTATGAACCAAGCCAACAAATCAATCCACGTTCAAAAAGGAGAATCTGCCCAGATCTGTATCGGGCTTAACCCACCCCAATCTGGGTCAACCCATGGGTCGACCCAAATACCCTGAGTCGACCCCAGGGTCGACGACCCCCCAATAGGACGATTCCTTCCTAACCTTTATTGCTTTGTTGTTTTTAATTATTTCAAAAAATTTGATTTGTTTGTGTGTGTGTGTGTGTATATATATAATTCTCTTGTGAGTATACAAACTTCTAGGCTTAATTACTTCTTCTTACGTTGTCCATTTTATGCAAACCCAGAGTCTATCTTAAGCTGAATTCCAAGATGAACGCAATGGTATAGTCCATGTTACTTAATTCCAATTATCCAATTAAGTATTCTTTAGTTTATCATTATAGTGTTCTTTTAAAATTACGGGGTGTTGCATTCGGTAAACGAAGTTATTTGATGTTTGAAGTTAAATACTGAATATATAGTTTCCAAAAGCTATTATATTTGGAAAGTAATTCGACTTGATTTTTGAAATATAAGTCGAAGTATGGTCTTAATAGGACTAGTCGCACAGCGACAGTGCACGAACATCGACCGCTGACTTCAAATTGACGTGCTGGGAGATCTGACCATCAGATCTTCCTGAAAGGAGAAGAGTTTGGCTCATAATGGAATGAGTTTTCTAACAAAAACGAAATTAAAAGATCCAACAGTTAGATCTCGAAATACATGCAGAATAAATTTGAATAAAATTGGATTTAAATAGAAATGATTTTCGGATATTTGGTGTTGATTTTGAGGAATTTGAAAATTGTTTCACATCGTTATTCCACTTATATTATTCGTTGATTGCGAGAATTGGTGTTGAATGTAAGATGATGTAAATTCTATTTAAAGCTTATAATTAATATCAATTGGTTTTGGGTTTGCTGTAAATGATGTCTTAAAACAAAGTTATTCTTTTAAACCAGCTATGACAAAGATCTGAATTGGATAGAATCATTTAATCTTTTAAATAATATTTAATGAAGTTATCCAAAGTGAAGATTTCATTCCTAATGGAACAATGATTCTGGGTTTATCGTGAACGATGTTTTAAATAACATTTGCTCTTTAACCCAGTAAAAGGAGAACAAGATTTCTCAAGATTAGTTGAAAAGAAATATTTATTAAATTTGAATATAATGTAACGACCTGACTATTTGACCGCTCCATGTCGGAAATTAAACCAACTCAAACCGTTCAAAAACGACAGATTGTAATTTCTTATGAAGTTGAAATACAAATAATCACAGAATCACAGACGCAGAACACAGAATATCTCATAGCGGAAGTAAAATTTATACAATAATACAAAATCTTTTAAACTTACATGATCAGATTACAGAATAAATACAGAAATAGCGGAAGACTAAGAACCTTGCTAATACATGAATAACAGAGCAAAGTGGGGATAACTGCACGAGCAGTAACAGATAAATGACTGGATCTACAACGAATCTCAAGCTCTAATAGATCAAATCTCTCAAAATGAAATACTCTGTCTGACCCGGGCATTTTGCAAGGAATAAAACACAAAATACACGAGTCAGGAATAACAGTCTCATATAAGTGAATTATCTTAAGTGATATGTCAACATGGGATGCATCGGTAACTCAAAGGATGTTTGGGATTCATATCCTTTAAGGATCCGTTAAACTAATACGTATACATAATAATACGCTATTACAATAGTGTCTATTCAGTAAAGTAAATAAAATGAAAATAGTGTAAGCGGGATTACCATATTACCCTTACGCCGTTTATAGGCATCACAGTTTATACAATATCGTAAATTCACCGCACTAGTGTTATCAGAGGGCACTCCATAAAAAGAAATGCTAAATCAAAACCGTATGGGGCTCTTATAGGATAAATATGACAAGGCACTCGAGGCAATACCCAGGGTAGGATTCTACCAGTTGCACTCCCAGACCGGTGGTAACGCATAGCAGCTACTACCGCCCACCTAGGAACACACTCCCATAATCAAAAAGGTGCACCCAAATCAATCACAATAGTCATAGAGATGGTATCGAAGAAGCGTGTTCGATCAGAGGTGATACCTCAATTAGTCATGGTGTATCTCCTGTTTTAGTCATTTTAATTCTGACCCAAAGGTCAAGGCCATTTTGCCATCATTCGCCTTCTTCGATCCAATGGTCGCTCCCAAGCCATCTTGTTTTCGTTACGATACTCCATCATATACACAGTTGTTAAAATGGTATCGGCACTGACAGAGAATATGCCACTTACCGACTCCGGTCTCATTAACAACCGACACTTACACCTTTCGCACCGTGGCCATTATATTTGAAATCATATCGCAAATCGAGTTGTATCAAGTATTGTCCCAAAATCGATTTCTCAAAGTCATTTATCATTGGTTTGATTTAAGATTATAAAACCAAAATTCGCCATTACTTTGTCAACCATTGGGTTTAAGTTTCAAATTCCATGACATACTACTATTGCTTGAAATACTTTCTTTCACCCTTTGGACTCGCTGGGCTGGATTGGACATAGATTTATATTTATAAAACACCTTTCGAAAAGTTAAATTTGAAAATAGTATATTGAAAATAATGTATAAACATATATAGAGTTGGAAAAATATATGTATATAAATTTGAGAGCAATGTATAAATATATATGGTTGGAAAAATATATGTATATTAAATTGAAAATATTGTATAAATATATATATAGTTGAGAAAATATTATAAAAATTCATATAGTTAAAGTAATCAAACCATTTTAGAGAAAATATTTATAAATCAAGTAATGAGGAAAATTTACTTCTATGAAATTGAAATATGATCCAATCCAAATCCAAATCCATGTCTCAGAATTTCTTTTCTCATCAAAATTTCACCTTTAAACAAATCCCCATTTTTTTAGTTCAGATTCAACACTTCATGGTTAAAACGATCTTCAAACCAATGTCAACTTTGGGTTTCAAATATCCATTTTATAAATAAATTCTCAAACACTTCCACATTAGTTGTTAACCATATATGATCTATTTAATTTCTAACTTGTTAACCAACCCGCGTTCACCATGATTTAAATAACCATATTCTTCATATAATTGGATTAAACACTTTTTATTATTTTGACAAAATCCTTCTTACATTTGCATGACGAAATGTCAAATCTTGTGTCAAATAAGATTTGGGAAGCATTTATCAAGTCATGTATATCCTTTACATCAAATCATTAAACTCGTTAGGTAAACATAAAGTGATAAAGAAGTTTTTTAAATAAATTCAACTTAAGTATTAACTTGTAAGAAAAAATCTCCTTTAAAACTAATTTTAATACAAATTGGGTTTCATGAAATTTATCATTTCAGTCTGTTCTTTAAAATATTCGAATCCCGGGTATGTATCATTTCAACCCGCATACCAAATCAACTCGAATATACAGTTCTTCGGGTATTTATCATTTCAACCCGCAATGGTTTTTCTAATATAAGGAGAACTTGCATGGTGAGGATAAAATATAGCATATCACACATTCACATACAAATTGTGTCATATAAGATAACGGTGTGTGTCATATGTGCACAATCACGATGCAACCAATTTCTACAACAACCTAACTGTAAGAACCCGTTACTTCCCCGTGAAGGAAAGAGCGGATACTTTG
Organism: Allium sativum; assembly: GCA_030737875.1. Taxonomy (NCBI): domain Eukaryota; kingdom Viridiplantae; phylum Streptophyta; class Magnoliopsida; order Asparagales; family Amaryllidaceae; genus Allium; species Allium sativum. The sequence goes on from CM060913.1 coordinate 490,948,973, forward strand.
AGAACAACACACAAATGAACGTAGACGGAAGAACATTTCATTGTTATTACAACAATTCCATCAGATACAAGAATATACAGAGTATAAATGAATAAATTACATTCGACAAATATCCGAGATTACAATAAACTACATAGCAGTGGAAAAATATACAAAACACAAGTAGAAGTGATACACGGATACAGAGCTTTCCGAGCATCGTTCCAGCTGTAAATCAGGACCCTGTGAATATAAATCTGCAAAACCAAAACTACTAGCTGCCCGTGCGGAAAATAGGGGCACCCAGAGTTTAGGTTAAAACAATAAACTCCAGGTCAGTCATGTGACTGGTGTGAGAACTAAAACAGTTATTTAAAACTTTACTTTAAAGATAGTAATTCAAGGGACCACGCCGTATAACACGGAACGGGTTTCCACCCAAGAATACCAGTGCATAGAATAAACAACGCAATGCTTTTTCGAAAAATGAAGCTATTATAAGACCCAGGTCCCATCACACAATGCAACGCAAGCTGGAGGATAGGGTTTTCCCTTATAATAGCCAAACATGATTGGTACGTTTAAAACAAATCATTTGATACTATAATAAGTGTATAGTGTCAAAACAATTTCAATCATAAATATCAATCATAGACGGCATAGCATCCCATGCTACTATGTCGCCATACTAGGCTATACAAATAAAGCCGAAATATCTCGTATTGGAAATTGGATTTCCGTCATGAGTCGAGGCAAGGGGCAAACTCCTCTCCGCTTCGAGACACTCTAGCAAATGCCTCGGGACTACACACTCTGGGCAACCCCGGATTCGGCTGGGCCGGTCCTCTCTTACGTTTGAGGATTAGTTATTCCTGAACACACGTTTCCCGGTCCTTACAGAACTATAATCGAGGCGCCTCATTCCAACAACCACAAAGGTGAAAAGTATATAAATGTCAGGGCTGGTAAGTCACTGACACCACCAAAGCTAGAAAGAAACGTCATGTTCTCTCAGCGGTCTGTATCCCGTTTTTAAATCATACCGAGGTGTGAGGCTCGCGAATTCACGTTATACACAAAGCTGCCACGTAGGACGTGCTTTGATCATCAACCACAAGACTTTGCTTTTCAACAGAAGCCTTGATCCATGCAACTCAGCGTGCCACACAGGCAATTCATGCCATGCGATTGATATCTATCGATATATAACCTCTAAGCTCGTACGTCTCAGAGAAGGGCGTTAAGCAAGAGAATAAATTCTCCGCCGCCAAACAGATATATATTTAACAGAAATCAATCAACACAGAATAAAATCCAATGTCAGACACACAATCCATTTACTATTTCGTTTTGGGTCTGAACGAAACCGGAGGCACTTTCCTCGCATATCCATTGATCTCCAAGTATGTCTGGACGACCACCAATTATTTCCATCCTCTTGGGTGTACAGCCCAATCAGGATCGTCAGTAATTATCCAAACGATGAGAAGACTTCCGGTCTTTGACCACCGTCTTCATCTTTGACTTATCGTCGAATCGGTTATTCAGAATGGGTATAAACCCGGACTTTCCGAACAACCCGCGTATATTAAAACAAATGTTACACAAACACAACATACGCCTCATTCCAATTCATTAGCCACTAACTGTAAATCAGTAAGAGAGCAATTTCCCAAATATTAACCCTGAAGGCCGAAACCAACATCAGATCAATACCCAGGAAACCATTCTTCTTAGCTAACCCACAGCTAGTTTCTAAATTTCATATTCTTAGGGAAAGGTTCCCATTAATTTTATTCAAGATAAATTCTTTAAAATTTATCCTTTAATCTTCCTTTGGATGTCATTTCAAACCAAAATATGGTTTTTCCAAACTAGTCGGGATTAACGAACCGCACCGAAGTAATTATTTATTTTATTTCCCAATCCCAACCTATTCATCCCATGAAGCAAAACTGGTAATACTCCATATCTAACACCACGGTGTTATCGGTAAAATTAATTACCATTTCACGTTCAAATCTAATTAAAGATTTAACTATCGCTTGGAGCAAAACTGGTGATACTCCATTCTCGCTCATTTTCCAAATTTGATAATTTAGATTATCAATTCACATTTCAATCTAATTGCAGATTCATTAAAAACTCCTTTAACTGGGTTAAAGAACTAATGTCATTTAAAACACAGTTCACGAAAAATCCAAATCACATTCTATTTATTATCGGGTTAAAGAACAAGTGTTATTTAAAACACCCTTCATGATAAACACACAAATCAATTCTATTTAAAACTCATTTCAAATCCAATTTATTTATTTAAAAATAAATGGGTTTAACTTTAGTTCGAAACTAGTTCATTTCGATAAAAAACTATTTTTATCTTTTCAAATATGGAGTTTTTCATCCCAATTTTTCCCAAATCATTTCTTATGATTCTACACTAATTATTACTATTTTTAATAATTTTATCAAGGCCCGTACAGTCGATTTCCATCAACGGCCATCGAACTGCACTTACAGAGACCTTTTCCAAATTTGATTTGGATGTATCTCCAAATCCAACCGTTAGATTTCAAATTTCTAATATTCGTTAGAAAGCTCTTTTCGATACGAACCCAACGGTTCCGGTTTTAGGAGAATCCGACGGTCGGATCTCCCGTAATGTCCGTTCGAAGTTAATTGTCGAAATTCGTGAACTGCCGCGGCGCGGCACGTTCTATTCCGGCCATTATATTATATATATAATATATATTTCGTCGATTCTTATTTGAAACGAATTTTATAAATAGTTTTGAATTCGCTTCAAAAACAATTTCAACCTTTATTTCAATTCAAATCAAAATTGAAATTTTCCTTATAAATTCGTTTTAAAATTCATTTCTATTCAATTCAAATTTCAATTCAATTTGAACTCATTTCAATTCATTTTCAATTCAATTGGAATTCGTTTTCAATTCAATTCGAATTCGTTTTCAATTCAATTCAAATTCGTTTTCTATTCGATTCAATTCAAATTCGTTTTCTATTCGATTCAATTCAAATTCGTTTTCTATTCAATTCAATTCAAATTCGTTTTCTATTCAATTCAATTCAAATTCGTTTTCTATTGAATTCAATTCAAATTCGTTTTCAATTCAATTCAATTCAAATTCATTTTTTATTCAATTCAATTCAAATTCGAATATAATCGATATAAATATCGTTCGCGTCAAAATAGCGCATCTCTAATCAACACGGCTTTATATATTTCAAAAATTCCGTTATTCTATTCAACAAATGAATATTTATTCTATTCAATACGTGAATCTATATTTTTGTCAACACATGACTAATCTCAACGGATGAGTACGGTCAACACATGAACCTTTATTTTATAATATTCTTTATTTTCCTTATTGGAATGAGGCCCAATCAATTACCATATAAAATTAATTATATGGATTCCATACAACACATGTATATAATAGCAACGATAAATAATCAAACATCATCCAAAGTGCACTACACTGTATAAGCATCAAATAAAGATATCTAACGCTTATAACAGCCTGTCAATCCATCGATCGACATACAACTAATTATTGGGATTAGTGTATGTCGTATATTATCCCAATACCCGTGTGGGGTTTCAAATCAACAAACACAGATTTTATTTGTGCAGTTGGGCGATGTGTAAAATTTATCGTCCCAATCAATGTTAGTCAAATCAGTGAACATAAACAAACCATCCGGTTTGTAAATGAATATTTATTTATTCATATTCACATTAAAAATTATATTTTTAACGATAAAACATTTTATTTCAACACATGAATTTTTATTCAGTTCATTTATCAAATAAAATGATATCTTTATTTTTCTAACTTGTTTTAGAAAATTTCGGCGGCATAACGGCACGATACTAGAAACGGGACAAGGCCTAGCCTTATCCCCGGTCTAGTGATGGCCCACGCCATACACATATCAATCAAATCAATTTCAATTCACCAAACAATTCAATTCAACCCAAATAATCTAACCAACTACACAGCCAAGCAAAAAAGTCCATGGTCTGTGGACGATTGTGTCGGGTGCTACTAAACACCGTCTGCATCCTAGTATATATATATATATAACTAGAAAAAGAAATCGAAGAGTGAGAAGTTCTCACCAATAGCTATCCCAACTCTACGACTCTTCTTAAGTAGAAATCTTCGTCGTTCTCTCCCTTCGTCACTTTCGTTGCCCGTAGTCACTACATATATAAAAATCGAATTTTTACTTCGCTATTCAATATATAAAAATCAAAATTTTACTTCGCTATTCAATATATAAAAATCGCCTTTTCAATTATAAAGATTTCGCCTTTTCAATTATAAAGATTTCGCCTTTTCAAATATAAAGATGATATTTCTAATATTCCTATCATGTAAAAATTATATTTTTAATTCTCTACATAAACAAAAATCATATTTTTACATCTTCTACATAATAAAGATTATATTTTTAATACTTTAAAAATATAAAAATCATATTTTTAATATCCCCACAATATAAAAATCAACTCTTTTCATGTTGTTCATAAAAATAAAAATAAAGAATTTTTATTTTTGCTGTTCATCTATAAAAACTGATTTTTATAATTTTAAAACTAATTACTTTAAATAAATATAAGTAAGTAACTGAATAAAATAATAAAAATAAAACTTACAGTCAGGTCTAAGGTCGGAGCAGTGGTCACGGGTGTCGCAGAGGGTGCCCGATATGGTCTAAGGTGAGGGAGGGCGACGGATTGGGGGTAGGGGCGCTACAGTGGGTTTTGGCGGCGGAATGGGGGAGGTTGTCCGACGTCAGGTGGTCGGGGAGGCGCGTCAGGTCGGGATGGTGGCGTGGGCTAGGGGCGGTGGCCATCGGCGGTGGGGAGAGGTGAGCGACGGGTTCTGTGGGGCATTCGTGGATTCGCGCTCGAGCTGCGGGAGGGGAGGGGGTCTGGAGAAGGGGGCGACGACGAGGTGGGGCCTGGCGCCAGTAGCGGCGGCGCATTGGTCCGCCTAGGGGTGGGCGTGTCGATCAATTTAGGCTTAGTTTTTTTTTCTTTCTTCTGTGAAATGAAATCGGGGGGGGGGGGGGGGCAGAGGAGTTTAAGGGGGAGAGGAGATATATATATTTATTTATTTATTAATTTATTTTCAAAAAGCAACTTTTCATACGACCTCTAAAAGAGGCCCACCGCCTATCGTCCATAGCTAATTATCCCCATTTCGAACACAATGGGATATGTACCATAAGCTGATTCGATCGTTTCGATCAGTTTTCGTCAAAATCAACATATAACTCTATATATTGAATTTGAACGCGCATTTCAATTTACTGGGGTCACATATTAACTCGAAAAATTCCCAAAAAATATTTTCTAGATTCGTATTGACGATACGGTCCTAACTAAACTAATTTCATCGAATTCTGAGACCGTTTGGAAAATGGCCATTTTCTAGTCGATTAAAATCAACTGAAAATTGGTCAAACACGTTTTCCTTTGCCACGCTCACATATTGATTCGAAAAATTATGAAATTTGGAATCTAGCAATAACTTGACATCACGGATCCAACAAAAGGGGTTTCGTCGAAATCCGAGGTCGTTTGCAAAATTCCTATTTTTAAGGGCCTGAATTCCATAGCGACTATTCAGAATTTTCAACTGGACATAACTTTTGATTCCCGCTATAAAATTTCGATTTTTCGGATTCGTTGGAAAGATATTATCAAATAGATCCTAATGTTTTCGCTTTCGCTAAAATCCGGATTGTTTTGCATCCGGTATGTTCAGTTGAAGTTTGAAATCGAATTATCGAACTACCGCGCCATTTTCAATTTTATTTATAATTATATATAATTATTTATATTCTAACGACGACATATATAATATATACCTTCAAATTCTATTCAAAATGAATTTCTCATCGATATTATTTAAAATAATCTATTTTAAATGTTCAAAATTCATTAAAATTGCCAAAATAAAAATTTTAAACTGGCCCAGATTTTCGGGTTGTTACAATCTCCCCCACTTAAAACTTTTCATCTCCGAAAAGGAACAAAGTTTAAAGTGGTTTGATTAATCAACTCTACGTTCGATCTGGCTTCCATTATCCAATTTTTCAGTTTCTGAGAATTTTCAAATTCTTCAAAAATTTGGCTAACACCCTAAATTTTCGAAAAATTTCGCCATAACCTCCCCTGCACCGGGAGCCACGGGAAAATCCCGAAATCGCCATATCGGCCTTTTGATCTCAAAAAGAATAAGAAAAAGCCAAGCGGCTAGCCAATAGGCTCATAAATTCATCATCACCCAAACAAAACAGTAAATTATAGTAAACATGTACCTATTTGTCGGGCAAACAAATTTTATTCTCTGCTCTAGCCTCCTTGCTATAACCTGTTCAATGTAAGTACATGTATATGCAAGCAAATGTGACCAAATTTCAATACAATTCAATATTTGATTCAATTAGGCATAATGGTTCAAAATATCAAACGAATAAACAAACAACACAAACATCAATCAATTAGTGGATTAACGTTTCAAATTCATAAATTTTGATATATAGTCAAAAATTTTGTTTTTGATGCCAAATCACAACAAATAAATCTGTCTATATAAGTTTTGGTTCTCACACCAGTCTAATGGAAATATATAGATATCACACCTTCGTCACTCAAAAATAAATGCTGATGATGTTTCAAACCACCATCAGAACATCTCCGGGCTACTAGAGTGCGGTTCTATATCTATCCGGTATATTAAAACTTCGAATATACGTTCATGAGGCGTATATGCGAAATCATTATATACTCGATTGTCCAAATTCAAAATAAATAAATATTCAAATACGTATAAAGTGATTTAAATTTTCAAAACAAAATTGGTTTCATTTGAAAATTATACTCTTCACACTCGTTCTAGGATACTACTGATCCCATCTCTAACGAGTCATTCTAATTGGATATTACTAATCTAATATCTGAAGAATTATTTCATATGGTTCTAATGTGTCGTGTTCTCGAGCTCTGTAAACCAAAGCTCTGATACCAACTGTAAGAACCCGTTACTTCCCCGTGAAGGAAAGAGCGGATACTTTGAGAACAACACACAAATGAACGCAGATGGAAGAACATTTCACTGTTATTACAACAATTCCATCAGATACAAGAATATATAGAGTATAAATGAATAAATTACATTCGACAAATATCCGAGATTACAATAAACTACATAGCAGCGGAAAAATATACAAAACACAACTAGAAGCGATACACTGATACAGAGCTTTACGAGCATCGTTCCAGCTGTAAATCAGGACCCTGTGAATATAAATCTGCAAAACCAAAACTACTAGCTGCCCGTGCGGAAAATAGGGGCACCCGGAGTTTAGGTTAAAACAATAAACTCCAGGTCAGTCATGTGACTGGTGTGAGAACTAAAACAGTTATTTAAAACTTTACTTTAAAGATAGTAATTCAAGGGACCACGCCGTATAACACGGAACGTGTTTCCTCCCAAGAATACCAGTGCATAGAATAAACAACGCAATGCTTTTTCGAAAAATGAAGCTATTATAAGACCCAGGTCCCATCACACAACGCAACGCAAGCCGGAGGATAGGGTTTTCCCTTATAATAGCCAAACATGATTGGTATGTTTAAAACAAATCATTTGATACTATAATAAGTGTATAGTGTCAAAAAAATTTCAATCATAAATATCAATCATAGACGGCATAGCATCCCATGCTACTATGTCGCCATACTAGGCTCTACAAATAAAGCCGAAATATCTCGTATTGGAAATTGGATTTCCGTCATGAGTCGAGGCAAGGGGCAAGCTCCTCTCCGCTTCGAGACACTCTAGCAAATGCCTCGGGACTACACACTCTGGGCAACCCCGGATTCGGCTGGGCCGGTCCACTCTTACGTTTGAGGATTAGTTATTCCTGAACACACGTTTCCCGGTCCTTACAGATCTATAATCGAGGCACCTCATTCCAACAACCACAAAGGTGAAAAGTATATAAATGTCAGGGCTGGTAAGTCACTGACACCACTAAAGCTAGAAAGAAACGTCATGTTCTCCCAATGGTCCGTATCCTGTTTTTAACTCATACCGAGGTGTGAGGCTCGCGAATTCACGTTATACACAAAGCTGCCACGTAGGCCGTGCTTTGATCATCAACCACAAGACTTTGCTTTTCAACAGAAGCCTTGATCCATGCAACTCAGCGTGCCACACAGGCAATTCATGCCATGCGATTGATATCTATCGATATATAACCTCTAAGCTCGTACGTCTCAGAGACAGGCGTTAAGCAAGAGAATAAATTCTCCGCCGCCAAAAAGATATATATTTAACAGAAATCAATCAACACAGAATAAAATCCAATGTCAGACACACAATCCATTTACTAGTTCGTTCTGGGTCTGAACGAAACCGGAGGCACTTTCCTCGCATATCCATCGATCTCCAAGTACGTCTGGACGACCACCAACTATTTCCATCCTCTTGGGTGTACAGCCCAATCAGGATCGTCAGTAATTATCCAAACGATGAGAAGACTTCCGGTCTTCGACCACCGTCTTCATCTTCGACTTATCGTCAAATCGGTTATTCAAAATGGGTATAAACCCGGACTTTCCGAACAACCCGCGTATATTAAAACAAATGTTACACAAACACAACATACGCATCATTCCAATTCATTAGCCACTAACCGTAAATCAGTAAGAGAGCATTTCCCAAATATTAACCCCGAAGGCCGAAACCAACATCAGATCAATACCCAGGAAACCATTCTTCTTAGCTAACCGACAACTAGTTTCTAAATTTCATATTCTTAGGGAAAGGTTCCCATTAATTTTATCCAAGATAAATTCTTTAAAATTTATCCTTTAATCTTCCTTTGGATTTCATTTCAAACCAAAATATGGTTTTTCCAAACTAGTCGGGATTAACGAACCGCACCGAAGTAATTATTTATTTTATTTCCCAATCCCAACCTATTCATCCCATGAAGCAAAACTGGTAATACTCCATATCTAACACCACGGTGTTATCAGTAAAATTAATTACCATTTCACGTTCAAATCTAATTAAAGATTTAACTATCGCTTGGAGCAAAACTGGTGATACTCCATTCTCGCTCATTTTCCAAATTTGATAATTTAGATTATCAATTCACATTTCAATCTAATTGCAGATTCATTAAAAACTCCTTTTACTGGGTTAAAGAACTAATGTCATTTAAAACACAGTTCACGACAAACCCAAATCACATTCTATTTATTATCGGGTTAAAGAACAAGTGTTATTTAAAACACCCTTCACAATAAACCCACAAATCAATTCTATTTAAAACGCATTTCAAATCCAATTTATTTATTTAAAAATAAATGGGTTTAACTTTAGTTCGAAACTAGTTCATTTCGACAAAAATCTATTTTTATCTTTTCAAATATGGATTTTTTCATCCCAATTTTTCCCAAATCATTTCTTATGATTTTACACTAATTATTACTATTTTTAATAATTTTATCAAGGCCCGTACAGTCGATTTCCATCAACGGCCATCGAACTGCACTTACAGCGACCTTTTCCAAATTTGATTTGGACGTATCTCCAAATCCAACCGTTATATTTCAAATTTCAAATATTGTTAGAAAGCTCTTTTCGATACGAACCCAACGGTTCCAGTTTTAGGAGAATCCGACGGTCGGATCTCCCGTAATGTCCGTTCGAAGTTAATGGTGGAAATTCGCGAACTGCCGCGGCGCGGCGCGTTCTATTCAGGCCATTATATTATATATATAATATATATAATATATATTTTGTCGATTCTTATTTAAAACGAATTTTATAAATAGTTTTGAATTCGTTTCAAGAACAATTTCAACCTTTATTTCAATTCAAATCAAAATTGAATTTTTCCTTATAAATTCGTTTTAAAATTCATTTCCATTCAATTCAAATTTCAATTCAATTTGAACTCATTTCAATTCGTTTTCAATTCAATTCGGATTCGTTTTCAATTCAATTCGAATTCGTTTTCAATTCAATTCAATTCAAATTCGTTTTCTATTCGGTTCAATTCAAATTCGTTTTCAATTCAATTCAAATTCGTTTTCTATTCAATTCAATTCAAATTCGTTTTCTATTCAATTCAATTCAAATTCGTTTTCTATTCAATTCAATTCAAATTCGTTTTCTATTCAATTCAATTCAAATTCGTTTTCTATTCAATTCAATTCAAATTCGAGTATAATCGATATAAATATCGTTCTCGTCAAAATAGCGCATCTCTAATCAACACGGCTTTATATATTTCAAAAATTCCGTTATTCTATTCAACAAATGAATATTTATTCTATTCAATACGTGAATCTATATTTTTGTCAACACATGACTAATCTCAACGGATGAGTACGGTCAACACATGAACCTTTATTTTATAATATTCTTTATTTTCCCGATTGGAATGAGGCCCAATCAATTACCATATAAAGTTAATTATATGGATTCCATAAAACACATGTATATAATAGCAACGATAAATAATCAACCATCATCCAAAGTGCACTACACTGTATAAGCATCAAATATATATATCTAACGCTTATAACAGCCTGTCAATCCATCGATCGACATACAACTAATTATTGGGATTAGTGTATGTCGTATATTATCCCAATACCCGTGTGGGGTTTCAAATCAACAAACACAGATTTTATTTGTGCAGTTGGGCGATGTGTAAAATTTATCGTCCCAATCAATGTCAGTCAAATCAGTGTACATAAACAAACCATCCGGTTTGTAAATGAATATTTATTTATTCATATTCACGTTAAAAATTATATTTTTAGCGATAAAACATTTTATTTCAACACATGAATTTTTATTCAGTTCATTTATCAAATAAAATGATATCTTTATTTTTTTAACTTGTTTTAGAAAATTTCGGCGGCATAACGGCACGATACTAGAAACGGGACAAGGCCTAGCCTTATCCCTGGTCTAGTGATGGCCCACGCCATACACATATCAATCAAATCAATTTCAATTCACCAAACAATTCAATTCAACCCAAATAATCTAACCAACTACACAGCCAAGCAAACAAGTCCATGGTTTGTGGACGATTGTGTTGGGTGCTACTAAACACCGTCTACATCCTAGTATCTATATATAACTAGAAAAAGAAATTGAAGAGTGAGAAGTTCTCGCCAATAGCTATCCCAACTCTACGACTCTTCTTAAGTAGAAATCTTCGTCGTTCTCTCCCTTCGTCACTTTCGTTGCCCGTAGTCACTACATATATAAAAATCGAATTTTTACTTCGCTATTCAATATATAAAAATCAAAATTTTACTTCGCTATTCAATATATAAAAATCGCCTTTTCAATTATAAAGATTTCGCCTTTTCAATTATAAAGATTTCGCCTTTTCAAATATAAAGATGATATTTCTAATATTCCTATCATGTAAAAATTATATTTTTAATTCTCTACATAAACAAAAAATCATATTTTTACATCTTCTACATAATAAAGATTATATTTTTAATACTTTAAAAATATAAAAATCATATTTTTAATATCCCCACAATATAAAAATCAACTCTTTTCATGTTGTTCATAAAAATAAAAATAAAGAATTTTTATTTTTGCTGTTCATCTATAAAAAATGATTTTTATAATTTTAAAACTAATTACTTTAAATAAATATAAGTAAGTAACTGAATAAAATAATAAAAATAAAACTTACAGTCTGGTCTAAGGTCGGAGCAGTGGTCACGGGTGTCGCAGAGGGTGCCCGATATGGTCTAAGGTGAGGGAGGGCGACGGATTAGGGGTGGGGGCGCTGCTGTAACACCCCGTATGTTGAAATAACTTATTATAATATAAAACAGGGCAGAATTAAATTCGAAAATCTGAATCAGGGGAAACGGGCTGTGCCATTGCGTTCGTCTCGGAAAAATACGCAGAATAGAGTCCGAAATTTTGTAAATCGGAGTCCGTATGACCCAGTTAAGGCCCAAAGAATTTTTCAGAAAATTCAAAGTTAAAAACAGATTTCAAATTTAGTTCTAAAACAGGATTGGAGCCAAAAGCGGAGGTGGCGGGAAAGTTCCCGCCTAGCCTCGTGTCGACAGGCATGTCGACAGGGGTGTCGACAGCCCTGTCGACAGGGGTGTCGACACAGGGTGTCGGCCCTGTTGATCTGGGTGCACCAGATCTGGTTTTTGGTTGAGTCTTGGGCTGTGTTCTAGAGATTTCCGAAATCTAAGGGTCCTAATCTAATCTAGGGTTAATCTAAGGGCCTAAAACACTCACCTAATCTATAAATACACCCTAAACCTACCCTAATCCATACTAAAAATAGAATTGAGGGCTACATGCCGCCAAATTAAATCTTAGAAGGAGCCTCCACTAATTTATGAAGAGGGTTGCAAGCTAATCACTCTCTAATCAACCTCTAATCCATTCTAAGCAACTTAATCTTCTTCATTTGGAGTGCAAATTTGCTAGTTGTGAGTTTCTATCACTTTAATGATCAATTACTAAACTAAGTAGATGAGATATGATGAGATCATATGGTTTTGTTTGGGGATTAATGGATTATAAGTCATATGACATGATGTTAGTTTGCTAATGTATGTGGGTTATGCAAGTTTTGTGTTTTGTGATCATATGATTAATATGCAAGTTACATGTATGATAAAATGCAAGTTACATGTATGATAATTATGCAAGTTGTATGTTTCTTCATATGCAAGTATGTTATGCAAGTTCATATGCAAGTTTATGAGTTCATATGCAAGTATGTTATGCAAGTTCATATGCAAGTTTATGAGTTCATATGCAAGTATGTTATGCAAGTTCATATGCAAGTTTATGAGTTCATATGCAAGTATGTTATGCAAGTTCATATGCAAGTTTATGAGTTCATATGCAAGTATGTTATGCAAGTTCATATGCAAGTTTATGAGTTCATATGCAAGTATGTTATGCAAGTTCATATGCAAGTTTATGAGTTTATATGCAAGTATGTTATGCAAGTTCATATGCAAGTTATGTGACATATTATATGCAAGTCATGTATTTGTTAATATGTAAGTTTATGTGACATGTTGTACAAGATTATATGCAAGTTATGTGACATGTTATACAAGATTATATGCAAGTTATGTGACATGTTATACAAGATTATATGCAAGTTATGTGATATGTTGTACAAAATTATATGCAAGTTATGTGACATGTTGTGCAAGTTCATATGCAAGTTATGTGTTTGTTAATATGCAAGATGGCACCTTTGAAACATGTTCATACATATGCAAGTTGACACCTTTTATATGTGTTATGTCATGAGAACGAAATTACGTGGGAACGATGGGGTTAATTAAATGCATATGTTAATAAGATTGTGTGAAATTAATACAATTATGCATAACATAAAATAAATGAACATAGTATGGGAATTTGCCTATTAAGTTAGGTGTACCCATACTATGTGTTGGGAATTTGCCTATTAAGTTAGGTGTACCCACACTACGGAGTTGGGAATTTACCTATTGAGTTAGGTCTACCCATATTCTGGAAAACATGATTAATTAATTAGGGATAATTAATATAAATTAGGAGGGTGATTAATTAGGTGTAATTAATCGACTAAGACACGAGGTTGGACTCAGTTGTAGCGTAAAACTGCCCGGACCCAACCGGCTTAACCAGTTGCTACAAATGTTAGCCCAATGTGAGAGGTCTTAGGCACAAATTAAATACGTGAGTAAAGTAAAGACACGAGGTTAGACCCTTTTTATGACGTAAGGCTGCCCGGACCCAACCGGCATATCCAGCAGTCATAAAAGACGGTCTAATGTGAGAGGTCTTTATGAGGTCATGATCTTAATTAATTAATTAAGAAACACTTAACCATATTAGCATGTAGAGGGACATGAGGGGTTAAGTGGGTGCCTTGGGTGGCATGAGGAATCTAGTGGGTTGCCTTGGGTGGCAATAAAAAATACGATTAGAATACTTAACCAAAGAGGAACATGTAATTAAACATGATTAAAGGGTTAAGTGGGAAACACTAGTGTGTGGGCCAAGCTTAGGGGGTTGGCTTGTGCTGGGGGCCCATTTCAACCAGTAACCCATACGTATCTTAGTGGGCTCGACCCATGTCGAGGACGGGACACGCATACTGGGCTTGACTATAAGAGGCCAAAATGGGTTAGCGGTGGCAACGCATGACCAACGGGTTTCATATGCGTGTGTGGACCCGGGCTGGTAAATAAGACGTTGTTGCATCGTGTAGATATAAGCCGTGCACCGTTAATTTTATCAGGTTGCCACGTTGGGGAATGGTACACCCCACGGTGGGGCCAGCACGGGTATCTACGCTAGGGAGCCGATCGAATGGGAGTAGTGTGTACACCTAGTGGATTGTAGGGCCCCGTGGCGTCTACTTAGTCACCTAGGGGTACGCGAGAACTATTAAGTTAATTTTATAAGTCCATGGGTGGGATCAACCTTTAAGTTAGGAATGACTGGTGTGGTGCAGTTTAGTAATTTACCTTTGGAAGTGTAGATGCATCTTTATCTTTTATCTTAGTTTAGTTGACTGCTTAGTATAGCCATTCATCCCCAATAGTTACCGTATATCAGTTTATGTCTTCTCTGGTTACTTTAACGATTGTATTGTTAAAGTTATAGGACTCGCTCAGACTTATGTCTGACCCCGTTGTTTTTATCTTTTTCCCAACCCTCAGGTCCTACGGTGGATCCTAGCAGTAGTGGAGCTTGATCGGATTGCTGTTCCAGTCTTTAGGAGCTTGGATAGATGTAAAGCTCCAGTTACCCAGTTATCTTTTCTTTTGTCCTGGCTATTGTATGAGAGAGAGGGATTATGTACTTCTTTATTTTGATGGATATTGTACCTGACTTTTATTGTGGTTTTATGATGTAACCAGACATGTTTACTTCCGCTGTTATGAGATGATGTTTTAAATTTCAAGTACTATTTATATCTGTCTTGTTGTAATTTTTCTGTTCTATATTCACTAAAATACTCCACCGATGCTATGGCATTCCCTTAGTGAGTGATCATAGCGGGAGTGGGGTGTTACAGCTGCAGTGGGTTTTGGCCGCGGAATGGGGGAGGTTGTCCGACGTCGGGTGGTCGGGGAGGCGCGTCAGGTCGGGATGGTGGCGTGGGCTGGGGGCGGTGGCCATTGGCGGTGGGGAGAGGTGAGCGACGGGTTCTGTGGGGCATTCGGGGATTCGCGCTCGAGCTGAGGGAGGGGAGGAGGTCTGGAGAAGGGGGCGACGGCGAGGTAGGGCCTGGCGCCAGTAGCGGCGGCGCGGTGGTCCGCCTGGGGGTGGGCGCGTTGATCTATTTAGGCTTAGTTTTTTTTTTCTTTCTTCTGTGAAATGAAATCGGGTGGGGGGGGGGGGGCAGAGGAGTTTAAGGGGGAGAGGAGATATATATATATATATATATATATATATATATATTTTATTAATTTATTTTCAAAAAGCAACTTTTTCATACGACCTCTAAACGAGGCCCACCGCCTGTCGTCCATAGCTAATTACCCCCATTCCGAACACAATGGGATATGTACCATAAGATGATTCGATCGTTTCAATCAGTTTTCATCAAAATCAACATATAACTCTATATATTGAATTTGAATGCGCATTTCAATTTACTGGGGTCACATACTAACTCGAAAAATTCCCGAAAAATATTTTCTAGCTTCGTATTGATGATACGGTCCTAACAAAACTAATTTCATCAAATTCTGAGACCATTTGAAAAATGGTCATTTTCCAGTCGATTAAAATCAACTGAAAATTGGTCAAACACGTTTTCCTTTGCCACGCTCACATATTGATTCGAAAAATTATGAAATTTGGAATCTAGCAATAACTTGACATCACGGATCCAACAAAATGGGTTTCATCGAAATCCGAGGTCGTTTGCAAAATTCCCATTTTTAAGGGCCTGAATTCCATAACGACTATTCAGAATTTTCAACTGGACATATCTTTTGATTCCCGCTATGAAATTTCGATTTTTCGGATTCGTTGGAAAGATATTATCAAATAGATCCTAATGTTTTCGGTTTTGCTAAAATCCGGATTGTTTTGCATCCGGTATGTTCAGTTGAAGTTTGAAATCGAATTATCGAACTACCGCGCCATTTTCAATTTTATTTATAATTATATATAATTATTTATATTCTAACGACGACGTATATAATATATACGTTCAAATTCTATTCAAAATGAATTTCTTGTCGATATTATTTAAAATAATCTATTTTAAATGTTCAAAATTCATTAAAATTGCCAAAATAAAATTTTTAAACTGCCCAGATTTTTGGTTTGTTACACTAACATTCCTTTCAACATCTCAAATATTTAATTCACTTAATAGTTAGTTAGTCTGTGAGTGAGAAAATTCACCTTTCGAGGCGAAGAAGACGGGTATGAAAATAACAACAAAGCTGAAGTGAACGCGATGTCCAACATGATGACTTCAATCGGTTTGTATTCACATCCACGTATGTATACGTGTACATAAATAAATTCTGAAATTCCCAAACACAATGAACCCAACTTGACTACAAAATTCTAAATAGTAACGATGATAAATCCCACATCACCCTATTGTATTGTATTAATATATACATATTCCAATTTAGATATTTGTTTATTAAATGAATGGGTTTAAGGAAATTACCAAAAATTCTTCCTATATTCATGACAGACCAACCAAGCGATGAGGAAACACCCAAAAATCCAACTTGACAGTGTGCAAAATCTCCCTTAGTACCCTTTCAGGTATTTCCACGAGCACCTGAAAGGCATGCTGCCGTAAGCACTAACTTATGAATGATTTGGAGGCTGCCGGACTTCTGCGGTTGGTGGACAAGCTAAGGCGTCTGGGACAACAGCCAACATAATGACCTTTGGTGCCTAGCAGTGCCCGGTTTTTGTTTGGTAGGAAACATCGGTCATGTTTGAGTGGAGATGAGGGTCCCGACGCGTTGGATAACACCTTAGCGACACAAACGGAGGTCAAAGTCTTCGGTTGTGGAGGAGCGGTGCTATGTAACTTGATGGTGCTGCGATGGAGGTTGATGTGGGTTCAGATCGGGATGTGCTCGAGGACGCTCGATTGATGGACAACTCCGTCGGAGGGAAGAGGAAGAACAAGTGTGGTTAGCCGTTGCTTGGTGCTCGGGTGGTTGCACGCGGCGGAAGTCTCGGTCTCGATTCAGAGAGCAGGGAGAAGGAACCACGGGAGGGTGCAACATCAAGGCACGGTGGCACGACGGAGGGTGGAGCAATTTTGTTTAAGAGCAAAATAAATTTAGAGAAATTTGATTTGGCTGAGAAACTGAAATTAACGTCTGTCAAATAAAAAATGGAGAGGAGTGAAGGTTTTTGTGGTGAACAACTGGAGGAGGGTACGCTAATCTAATTAACTCAAAGAAGGAAGACCAACGGCAGAAAAGAAACGCAATGTGGAAGGACAGTATAAAGAAAGAAGGGAAAGTGAAACTTTGCAGAAAGGAGGAGACACATGTTTGATTTATTCGGAAGCTACCAGCATGAGTCGTTTGCCTACTGCAAATTGTACAGATGTGTTGACCGATTCACTTAATTTGATTAATTATTTTTACCATTATTTTGTCATTCCACGAATGAAATTTTTTAAGTGTGTTAAAAAAAGTTTTAGACACGATCAAGAAATGGACGGAGATCGATTCACAAACGTTGTCGGTTTTGCGCCTTTTTTTCCATTATAGGTTTCGCATCTACTTACATCAACTATATTCCCACCAAACATTAATGTAACCTATCATTAATTTCCAAAATGATATACAAATCCAAGTTTATGCTTACAATGAAAATTAAGATTTCAAGTGTCAAATTGGAACCAATGGTCAAAGCTTTCACTTAAAACATTAAATCTTTTATTAGTTTTATATTTTAATACGTCAAAATTAACGGTTCGTTACATTCTCCCCCACTTAGTGCTTTTCGTCCTCGAAAAGGAAACGTCATCAAAAATCGTACTTATATGATCCATTTCTAGCTTATCAAATGTTTTCTAAGACCATAACTTACAAAAAGTTTTTTTTTTAAAGAATTTTGAAACTCAAAATTTACAGGAAATTTCGGCAGCATCTCCCCTGCACGGTTCGATCGGGAAAATTTTCCCGTATACAAAAACAACAAAACGCAAAAATATGCATCTCATCTGTACGATGAGGCATCCCAAATTAGGGGAACCAAACAAAACAACCCAAATGCGAAAAGTAATCCGAGATACGTACCTTATTTAGTGTTTTTAAAGCGTATTTGCTTATTTTTATTAGCATTATGGTGCAAAAGCGAGCTCCATTGCGAAGCACGCCATGGTACCTACTAAAATCTCTACAATGAAATGCGAGTCATGAAATTATAGAAAAACAGATTTGCATAGAACTAAATGATATGTAGCATAAATAAGCATGTATGTAACAAAATAGATGAAGCTTAATGTACGTAGTAGCATGTAATCTACGTCATGACTTAAATAACATTTCAATGAATGCAAATGAGACCTAAAGATGTACAAAATGCAAGCATGTATTCCATTTTTATTAATATTTCATTTCCTTGGCATACAAGTTTATGCCATGCTTAATTTATATTCTCACATCTTTCTTATATGAAATTTGCTTATGCGAAATCATTTACCTTAAAAATAAATAAAAAATCCGCTTGAAAGCGAATGAAAATCAACATATGCATATATATAGTAAAACAACAACAAGTCACGTGTCATACCTAACTTGGTATTTTAACAAAATGCAAATGAAACAACCTATTTACATAATTTTACGAACATGTAAACACATGTTTCATTTTTTTCTGAATAACATACCATTTATTTGCATCTAGCCAACATGGAATTGTTTACTTCCAATTTATTTATTTTGCTTGAAACTGACGGAGAGCAAGCATAAATGATGTAAAATATTATACAAGCGTATGCAGCAAGACGTAAATGGCTTCAGACGATTTTTTTTTTCAAACGTCCTAACTTCCCAACCCAAGTTTTCATTTTATTGAATATGATTCATTTATTTTTATTTGTTGCATTTGAAAATAAAACATGTAGTTCAAATAATTCACAAAAAAAAAAAAAAAAAAAAAATTGTTGTTGTGCTATAAGTTCCTGTTATGCACAACTTATCTTACTCACATTCATTCTCTTACAATATTGTTTGTTCCTTATTATTCCTTGTACATCGTCACTCTTCAACAATTTATTTAAATTGCCTTTATACATACTCAATTCGTGATGAGTTCATTTCAGCTCCCTTGTTTATAACTCGTTCGTGGATACTTTGCTTATTAAATTTTCAGTGTCATCAACTTCCCTTTAGTTTATTTTTATTCAAGCTTCCATTAAGTGAAATTTTATTTCACAATTCATTTCACTTAAGTGATAATTTTGTTAAGTTAACACCAATTCATGTTTATTTCACAAAAATCTCAAACGGAGACAATCGATTCTTTCCCCCACTCGAAACTTTAGTTCCGATGGTAAATTTAAATGTATACAGATTCCAAATTTACAACTATAGAAAGTTACATATGTTTTCTTAGCAAAATTGGCTTCCCATCGTAATTCCATTGAATTTCAAAAGTTTCGCATATATAATTTCATGTAAACACTAATTTGGATTTTATATTCATATAAGGAACATTTAAAATTCAATAAACACTTGTTTAACAACATTTTACTTTATCAACCTTCTAACTATTCCATTTCTTATTCAAAACAAAATTTCATTCTTTCTTACATATTCACAAAATACGGATTGAGTATTAATTTGACGTTTCAACTAGAATTATATATCTTCATCACTTTCGAAACTTAAAAATGAACACTGGTGACATTGCAACAACCACCAGATTCATTTTCAAGTGACTACGGTGTGAATCTGTATGTATCTAGTACACAAATTATTGAGTACATACATTAGCTAGGCATACGTTCAAAACTCTTCACGTACTCGATAGTCCAATTTGACGTCAACTATATATTCATAACACTTCTCTTTAAAATAAAGGCATATTCAAATTTCTATATACAAATTTTCTAAATATATGTCGTTAATATTTTTCTAACGTCTCTTATTGTAAATTTTCAAGTAGGAAAAATTATGTGTCTCCCCCACTTATTTGTTTAGTTGGATTTCGATTACAATCGCTTATAAATACATACCATTTTGATAATCGTATATAGTTCAAAACTTATATTATATAAGGTTTCCTATTATATTTTAGATTTCAAATACCTATTATTTTTGAAACCTTAAAGATGAGTGTTGCTTTACTTACCTATAGAATTCTATAATGTACACACATATATAGATATTGATCTAGTCACTATTTTATATATAAAGCGGTTTAGTTCCAAGAGTTAAATTACTACTTATATATATTTTCTCAAAACCAAGTTTAGTTTCAAGAACATACTTTAAGTATTAAGTTACTTTAACGAAATTGCATTTGTACACATTTAGCTCACATTACACATAGCTATGTAGTTTTATTATCCTTCACGATCTTCGAGAACTCAACAAATTATTTATTTCCAAATGTTTCAATTTTACAAATTTTGTATACAATTTTACTTTTATGAGTTCACAATTATTATTTTTAATTAATGTAATTTTTCTTAATATAGGGTTATAAATTCACTTATTACTCAATAACATTGGATCTTCAATTTAATTTATTCAACACAACTATGTACTTCACCTCGTCATTTATTCAAGTTTAAATTCTCATGACATAATTTAATCTGTTTTGAGCTAATTTGGAACATAAGCTGGAAATCAGACGAACGGACGAACAAAATGGACTTAATCATGGATAGATTAACCTAAACCGAAGAATTTCCGAATTTAGGAAGCGATAAATTATATATCCTAAGACGGGACAAAGTACGAATGAGACTTAGGTCCGAAAATCCTACCTTAAGAGGGATCTATCCAAAGGGATGAATTCGAAGGAATGATAGATTTAAAACAAGGTTGGATTTTAAAACAAGGCTAAAATTTCAAATTATTTTCATATATATACAAAAATTTCCCTAAAAATCATTTTTTTTTCAAAATACACTCTCTCAAGTATAATTCTAAGATGATTTCGCTCATTCTAGAGTATTTCTACTCTAACTCTAATGAGTGTTTCAACCTCATAAGCTAAGCTTTGTTTAACCAAAGCTCTGATACCACATTGTAACGACCTGACTATTTGACCGCTCCAAGTCGGAAATTAAACCAACTCGAACCGTTCAAAAACGACCGATTGTTATTTCTTATGAAGTTGAAATACAAATCATCACAGAATCACAGACGCAAAAAAAAAGAATATCTCACAGCGGAAGTAAACTTTATACAATAATAAAAATTCTTTTAAACTTGCATGATTAGAGTACAGAATAAATACAGAAACAGCGGAAGACTAAGAACCTTGCTAATACATGAATAACTGACCAAAGTGGGGATAACTACACAAGTGATAACAAATAAATGACTAGATTTCCAACGAATCTCAAGCTTTAATAGATCAAATCTATCAAACTGAAATACTCGGTCTGACCCGAGCCTTTTGCAAGGAATAAAACACAAAATACACGAGTCAGGACTAACAGTCTCATATAAGTGAATTAACATAAGTGACATGTCAACATGGGATGCATCAGTAACTCAAAGGATGTTTGGGATTCATATCCTTTAAGGATCCGTTAAACTAATACGTATATATAATAGTACGCTATTATAATAGTGTCTGTCCAGTAAAGTAAATATAATGAAAATAGCGTAAGCGGGATTACCATATTACCCTTATGCCGTTTATAGGCATCACAGTATATACAGTACCGTAAATTCACCGCAATGGTGTTATCAGAGGGCACTCCATAGAAAGCAACTCTAAATCAAAACCGTATGGGACTCTTATAGGATAAATATGACAAGGCACTCGAGGCAATACCCAGGGTAGGATTCTACCAGTTGCACTCCCGGACCGGTGGTAACGCATAGCAACCACTACCGCCCAACTCGGAACACACTCCCATAGTCAAAAGGTTGCACCCAAATCAATCACAATAGTCATAGAGATGGTATCGAAAAAGCATGTTTGATCAGAATTGCTACCTCAATTAGTCACGGTATAGCTCCTGTTTTAGTCATTTTAATTCTGACCCAAAGGTCAAGGCTATTTCGTCATCATTTGCCTTCTTCAATCCAGTGGTCGCTTCCAAGCCATCTTGTTGTCGTTCCGATACTCCATCACATACACAGTTGTTAAAGTGGTATCAGACTGACAGAGAGTATGCCGCTTACCGACTCCGGTCTCTTTAAAAACCAACGCTTACACCTTTCACACCATGGCCATTATATTTAAAATCATATTGCAAATCGAGTTGTACCAAGTATTGCCCCAAAATCGAAAAAATCGATTTCTCAAAGTCATTTATCATTGGTTTTATTTAAGATTATAAAACCAAAATTCGCCATTACTTTGTCAACCATTGGGTTTAAGTTTCAAATTCCATGACATATTACTATTGTTTGAAATCCTTTCTTTCACCCTTTCGACTCGCTGGGCTGGATCGAAAATAGATTTATATTTATAAAACACCTTCAGAAAAGTTAAGTTTGAAAATAGTATATTGAAAATAATGTATAAACATATATAGAGTTGGAAAAAATATGTATATAAATTTGAGAGTATTGTATAAATATATATGGTTGGAAAAATATATGTATATTAAATTGAAAATATTGTATATATATATATATCTATAGTTGGGAAAATATTATAGTAATTCATATAGTCAAAGTAATCAAACCATTTTAGAGAAAATATTTATAAATCAAGTAATGAGGAAAATTTACTTCTATGAAATTGAAATAATATTGATCCAATCCAAATCCAGATCCATGTCTTAGAATTTCTTTTTCCATCAAAATTTCACCCTTAAACAAATCCCCATATACTCAACACTTCATGGTTAAAACGATCTTCAAACCGATGTTTACTTTGTGTTTCACATATTCATTTTATAAATAAATTCTCAAACACTTTCACATAAGTTGTTAACCACATATGATCTATTTAAATTCTAACTTGTTTACCAACCCGCATTCACCATGGTTTAAATAACCATATTCTTCATACACTTGGATTTAACACTTTTTTTATTTTGATAAAATCCTTCTTACAATTGCACGGCGAAAATTCATTGTCAAATCTTGTGTCAAATAAGATTTGGGAAGCATTTATCAAGTCTTGCATATCCTTTTCACCAAATCATTAAACTCATTAGGTAAACATAAAGTGATAAAGAATTTATTTAAATAAATTCAACTTAAGTATTAACTTGTAAAAAAAATCTCCTTTAAAACTAATTTTAATACAAACTAGGTTTCACGAAATTTATAAGAAAATATTTGGAGAAACTTACTTTTACACTTTTCTTTATGTTATAGAAATTCTTCTAAAATTTCTACTTATAAATCGGTAAATTTTTAAAATATTCTCATTTTATTGACCACGGTGTCCGTATATAATTTTCTACCCTATGGTCAGATATATATCATTTCAATCCGTTTTTTAAAATATTCAAATCCCGGGTATGTATCATTTCAAGCCGCATCCCATATCAATTCGAATATACAGTTCTTAGGGTTTTTATCATTTCAACCTGTAATGGTTTTTCTAATATAAAGGGAACTTGCATGATGAGAATAAAATATAGCATATCACACATTCACATACAAATTGAGTCATATAAGATAACGGTGTGTGTCGTATGTGCATATCACGAAGCAACCAATTTCTAGAACAACCTAACATTCTATTCAACATCTCAAATATTTAATTCACTTAATAATTAGTTAGTCTGTGAGTGAGAAAACTCACCTTTCGAGGGGAAGAAGACGGGTATGAAAATAACAAGAAAGCTGAAGTGAATGCAATGTCCAACATGACGACTTCAATCAGTTTGTATTCACATCCACGTATGTATATGTGTACATAAATAAAATCTGAAATTCCCAATCATGCGGAACCCAACTTGACTACAAAATCCTAAACAGTAATGATGATGAATCCCACATCACCCTATTGTATTGTATTCATATATACATATTCCAATTTAGAAATTTGTTTATTAAATGAATGGGTTTAAGAAAAAATACCTAAACTTTTTCCTATATTCATGACGGACCAACCAAGCGACGAGGAAATACCCACAAATCCAACTTGACAGTGTGCCAAATCTCCCTTAGTAGTCTCTCAGGCATTTCCTTGAGCACCTGAAAGGCATTCTGCCGTAAGCACCAACTTATGAACGATTTGGAGGCTGTCGGACTTCTGCGGTTAGTGGACAAGCTAAGGCGTCTGGGACAACAGCCAACATAATGACCATTGGTGCCTACAGTGCCCGGTTTTGGTTTAGAAGGAAACATCGGTCACGTTTGAGTGGAGAGAGGGTCTCGACGCGCTGGACAGCACCTGAGCGACGCAGACGGAGGTCAAAGTCTTCGGTTGTGGAGGAACGGTGCTATTTAACTCGATAGTGATGCGACGGAGGTGAATTTGGTTCGGATTTGGGTGTGCTCGAGGACGCTCGACTGATGGACAACTCCTTCAGAGGGAAGAGGAGGAACAAGTGTGGTTGGTCGTTGCTTGGTGCTCGGGTGGTTGCACACGGCGGAAGTCTCGGTCTCGATTCAGAGAGCAGGGAGAAGGAGCCACGGGTGGGTGCGACATCAAGGCACTGTGGCACAACGGAGGGTGGAGCAATTTTGTTTAAAAGCGAAATCAATTTGGGGAAATTTGATTTGGCTGAGTAACTAAAATTAATGCCTGAAAATGGAGAGGAGCGAAGGTTTTTGTGGTGAACGACTGGAGGAGGGTACGCTCCTCTAATTAACTCAAAGAAGGAAGACCAATGGCAGAAAAGAAACGCAACGTGGAAGGACAGCACAAAGAAATAAGGGAAAGTGTAAACTTTGCAGAAAGGAGGAGACACATGTTTGATTTATTCGGAAGCTACCAGCATAATTTATTTGCCTGCTGCAAATTGTACAGATGTGTTGACCGATTCACTTAATTCGATTAATTATTTTTACCATTATTTTGTCATTCCATAAAAGAATTTTTTTTAAGTGTGTTAAAAAATTTCAGACACGATCAAGAAATGGATGAAGATCGATTCACAAACGTTGTCGGTTTTGCGCCTTTTTTTTTCATTATAGGTTTCGCGTCTAGGTACATCAACTATATTCCCACCAAACATTAATGTAACCTATCATTAAGTTCCAAAACGATATACAAATCCAAGTTTATGCTTCCAATGAAAATTAAGATTTCAAGTGTCAAATTGGAACCAATGGTCAAAGCTTTCACTTAAAACATTAAATCTTTTATTAGTTTTATATTTTAATACGTCAAAATTAACGGTTCGTTACATTCTCCCCCACTTAGTGCTTTTCGTCCTCGAAAAGGAAACATCATCAAAAATTGTACATATATGATCCATTTCTAGCTTATCAAATGTTTTCTAAGACCATAACCTACAAAAAGATTTTTTTTTTTTTTTTAGAATTTTGAAACTCAAAATTTACAGGAAATTTCGGCAGCATCTCCCCTGCACGGTTCGATCGGGAAAATTTTCCCGTATACAAAAACAACAAAACACAAAAATATGCATCTCATCTGTACGATGAGGCATCCCAAATTAGGGGAACCAAACAAAACAACCCAAATGCGAAAAGTAATCCGAGATACGTACCTTATTTAGCGTTTTTAAAGCGTATTTGCTTATTTTTATTAGCATTGTGGTGCAAAAGCGAGCTCCATTGCGAAGCACGCCATGGTACCTGCTAAAATCTCAACAATGAAATGCGAGTCATGAAATTATAGAAAAACAGATTTGCATAGAACTAAATGATATGCAGCATAAATAAGCATGTATATAACAAAATAGATGAAGCTTAATGTACGTAGTAGCATGTAATCTACGTCATGACTTAAATAACATTTCAATGAATGCAGATGAGACCTAACGATGTACAAAATGCAAGCATGTATTCCATTTTTATTAATATTTCATTTCCTTGGCATACAAGTTTATGCCATGCTTAATTTATATTCTCACATCTTGCTTATATGAAATTTGCTTATGCGAAATCATTTACCTTAAAAAAAAAATCCGCTTGAAAGCGAATGAAAATCAACATATGCATATATAGTAAAACATCAATAAGTCAGGTGTCATACCTAACTTGGTATTTTGACAAAATGCAAATGAAATAACCTATTTACATAATTTTACTAACATGTAAACACATATTTCATTTTTTTCTGATTAACATACCATTTATTTTCATCTAGCCAACATGGAATTGTTTACTTCCAATTTATTTATTTTGCTTGAAAGTGACGGAGAGCAAGCATAAATGATGTAAAATATTATACAAGCGTATGCAGCAAGACGTAAATGGCTTCAGACGATTTTTTTTCAAATATCCTAACTTCCCAACCCAAGTTTTCATTTTATTGAATATGATTCATTTATTTTTATTTGTTGCATTTGAAAATAAAACATGTAGTTCAAATGATTCACAAAAAAAAAAAAAAAAAAAAATTTGTTGTTGTGCTATATGTTCCTGTTATGCACAACTTATCTTACTCACATTCATTCTCTTACAATATTGTTTGTTCCTTATTATTCCTTGTACATCGTCACTCTTCAACAATTTATTAAAATTGCCTTTACACATACTCAATCCGTGATGAGTTTATTTCAGCTCCCTTGTTTATAACTCGTTCATGGATACTTTGCTTATTAAATTTTCAGTGTCATCAACTTCCCTTTAGTTTATTTTTATTCAAGCTTTCATTAAGTGAAATTTTATTTCACAATTCATTTCACTTAAGTGATAATTTTGTTAAGTTAACCCCAATTCATGTTTATTTCACAAAAATCTCAAACGGAGACAATTGATTCTCTCCCCCACTCGAAACTTTAGTTCCGATGGTAAATTTAAATGTATACAGATTCCAAATTTACAACTATAGAAAGTTACATATGTTTTCCTAGCAAAATTGGCTTCCCATTGTAATTCCATTGAATTTCAAAAGTTTCGCATATATAATTTCATGTAAACACTAATTTGGATTTTATATTCATATAAGGAACATTTAAAATTCAATAAACAGTTATTTAACAGCATTTTACTTTATCAACCTTCTAATTATTCCATTTCTTATTCAAAACAAAATTTCTTTCTTTCTTACATATTCACAAAATACGGATTGAGTATTAATTTGATGTTTCAACTAGAATTATACATCTTCATCACTTTCGAAACATAAAAATGAACACTGGTGACATTGCAACAACCACCAGATTCATTTTCAAGTGAATACGGTGTGAATCTGTATTTATCTTGTACACAAATTATTCAGTACATACGTTAGCTAGGCATACGTTCAAAACTCTTCACGTACTCGATAGTCCAATTTGACGTCAACTATATATTCATAACACTTCTCTTTAAAATAAAGGCATATTCAAATTTCTATATACAAATTTTCTAAATATATGTCGTTAATATTTTTCTAACGTCTCTTATTGTAAATTTTCAAGTAGGAAAAATTATGTGTCTCCCCCACTTATTTGTTTAGTTGGATTTCGATTATAATCGCTTATAAATACATACCATTTTGATAATCATATATAGTTCAAAACTTATATTATATAAGGTTTCCTATTATATTTTAGATTTCAAATACCTATTATTTTTGAAACCTTAAAAATGAGTGTTGCTTTACTTACCTATAGAATTCTATAATGTACACACATATATAGATATTGATCTAGTCACTATTTTATATATAAAGCGGTTTAGTTCCAAGAGTTAAATTACTACTTATATATATTTTCTCAAAACCAAGTTTAGTTTCAAGAACATACTTTAAGTATTAAGTTACTTTAACCAAATTGCATTTGTACACATTTAGCTCACATTACACATAGCTATCTAGTTTTATTATCCTTCACGATCTTCGAGAACTCAACAAATTATTTATTTCCAAATGTTTCAATTTTACAAATTTTGTATACAATTTTACTTTTATGAGTTCACAATTATTATTTTTAATTAATGTAATTTTTCTTAATTTAGGGTTATAAATTCACTTATTACTCAATAACATTGGATCTTTAATTTAATTTATTTAACACAACTATGTACTTCACCTCGTCATTTATTCAAGTTTAAATTCTCATGACATAATTTAATCAGTTTTGAGCTAATTTGGAACATAAGCTGGAAATCAGACGAACAGACGAACAAAATGGACTTAATCACAGATAGATTAACCAAAACCGAAGAATTTCCGAATTTAGGAAGCGATAAATTATATATCCTAAGACGGGACAAAGCACGAACGAGACTTAGGTCCGAAAATCCTACCTTAAGAGGGATCTATCCAAACGGATGAATTCGAAGGAATGATAGATTTAAAACAGGGTTGGATTTTAAAACAAGGCTAAAATTTCAAATTATTTTCATATATATACAAAAAAATTCCCTAAAAATCATTTTTTTTTTCAAAATACACTCTCTCAAGTATAATTCTAAGATGATTTCGCTCATTCTAGAGTATTTCTACTCTAACTCTAATGAGTGTTTCAACCTCATAAGCTAAGCTTTGTTTAACCAAAGCTCTGATACCACATTGTAACGACCTGACTATTTGACCGCTCCAAGTCAGAAATTAAACCAACTCGAACCGTTCAAAAATGACCGATTGTTATTTCTTATGAAGTTGAAATACAAATCATCACAGAATCACAGACGCAAAAAAAGAATATCTCGCAGCGGAAGTAAACTTTATACAATAATAAAAATTCTTTCAAACTTGCATGATCAGAGTACAGAATAAATACAGAAACAGCGGAAGACTAAGAACCTTGCTAATACATGAATAACTGACCAAAGTGGGGATAACTGCACAAGTGATAACAAATAAATGACTAGATTTCCAATGAATCTCAAGCTCTAATAGATCAAATCTCTCAAACTGAAATACTCGGTCTGACCCGAGCCTTTTGCAAGGAATAAAACACAAAATACACGAGTCAGGACCAACAGTCTCATATAAGTGAATTAACATAAGTGACATGTCAACATGGGATGCATTAGTAACTCAAAGGATGTTTGGGATTCATATCCTTTAAGGATCCATTAAACTAATACGTATATATAATAGTACGCTATTATAATAGTGTCTGTCCAGTAATGTAAATATAACGAAAATAGCGTAAGCGAGATTACCATATTACCGTTACGCCGTTTATAGACATCACAGTCTATACAGTACCGTAAATTCACCGCAATAGTGTTATCTGAGGGCACTCCATAGAAAGCAACGCTAAATCAAAACCGTATGGGGCTCGTATAGGATAAATATGAGAAGGCACTCGAGGCAATACCCAAGGTAGGATTCTACCAGTTGCACTCCCGGACCGGTGGTAACGCATAGCAGCCACTACCGCCCAACTCGGAACACACTCCCATAATCAAAAGGTTGCACCCAAATCAATCACAATAGTCATAGAGATGGTATCGAAAAAGCAAGTTTGATCAGAATTGCTACCTCAATTAGTCACGGTATAGCTCCTGTTTTAGTCATTTTAATTCTGACCCAAAGGTCAAGGCCGTTTCGTCATCATTCGCCTTCTTCAATCCAGTGGTCGCTTCCAAGCCATCTTGTTGTCGTTCCGATACTCCATCACATACACAGTTGTTAAAGTGGTATCAGACTAACAGAGAGTATGCCGCTTACCGACTCCGGGCTCTTTAAAAACCGACGCTTACACCTTTCACACCGTGGCCATTATATTTAAAATCATATTGCAAATCGAGTTGTACCAAGTATTGCCCCAAAATCGAAAAAATCGATTTCTCAAAGTCATTTCTCATTGGTTTTATTTAAGATTATAAAACCAAAATTCTCCATTACTTTGTCAACCATTGGGTTTAAGTTTCAAATTCTATGACATATTACTATTGCTTGAAATCCTTTCTTTCACCCTTTGGACTCGCTGGGCTGGATAGAACATAGATTTATATTTATAAAACACCTTCAGAAAAGTTAAGTTTGAAAATAGTATATTGAAAATAATGTATAAATATATATAGAGTTGGAAAAAATTTGTATATAAATTTGGGAGTATTGTATAAATATATATGGTTGGAAAAATATATGTATATTAAATTGAAAATATTGTTTAAATATATCTATAGTTGGGAAAATATTATAATAATTCATATAGTTAAAGTAATCAAACCATTTTAGAGAAAATATTTATAAATCAAGTAATGAGGAAAATTTACTTCTATGAAATTGAAATAATATTGATCCAATCCAAATCCAGATCCATGTCTTAGAATTTCTTTTTCCATCAAAATTTCACCCTTAAACAAATCCCCATATATTCAACACTTCATGGTTAAAACGATCTTCAAACCGATGTTTACTTTGTGTTTCACATATTCATTTTATAAATAAATTCTCAAACACTTTCACATAATTTGTTAACCACATATGATCTATTTAAATTCTAACTTGTTTACCAACCCGCATTCACCATGGTTTAAATAACCATATTCTTCATACACTTGGATTCAACACTTTTTTTATTTTGATAAAATCCTTCTTACATTTGCACGGCAAAAATTCATTGTCAAATATTGTGTCAAATAAGATTTGGGAAGCATTAATCAAGTCTTGCATATCCTTTTCACCAAATCATTAAACTCGTTAGGTAAACATAAAGTGATAAAGAAGTTATTTAAATAAATTCAACTTAAGTATTAACTTGTAAAAAAAATCTCCTTTAAAACTAATTTTAATACAAACCGGGTTTCATGAAATTTATAAGAAAATATTTGGAGAAACTTACTTTTACACTTTTCTTTATGTTATAGAAATTCTTCTAAAATTTCTACTTATAAATCGGTAAATGTTTTAAAATATTCTCATTTTATTGACCATGGTGTCCGTATATATTTTTCTACCCTATGGTTAGATATACATCATTTCAATCCGTTTTTTAAAATATTCAAATCCCGGGTATGTATCATTTCAACCTGCATCCCATATCAATTCGAGTATACAGTTCTTAGGGTATTTATCATTTCAACCCGCAATGGTTTTTCTAATATAAGGGGAACTTGCATGCTGAGGATAAAATATAGCATATCACACATTCACATACAAATTGTGTCATATAAGATAACGGTGTGTGTCGTATGTGCATAATCACGAAGCAACCAATTTCTAGAACAACCTAACATTCCATTCAACATCTCAAATATTTAATTCACTTAATAATTAGTTAGTCTGTGAGTGAGAAAACTCACCTTTCGAGGCGAAGAAGACGGGTATGAAAATAACAAGAAAGCTGAAGTGAACGCAATGTCCAACATGACGACTTCAATCAGTTTGTATTCACATCCACGTATGTATATGTGTACATAAATAAAATCTGGATTCCCAATCATGCGGAACCCAACTTGACTACAAAATCCTAAACAGTAACGATGATGAATCCCACATCACCCTATTGTATTGTATTCATATATACATATTCCAATTTAGAAATTTGTTTATTAAATGAACGGGTTTAAGAAAAAATACCTAAACTTCTTCCTATATTCATGACGGACCAACCAAGCGACGAGGAAATACCCACAAATCCAACTTGACAATGTGCCAAATCTCCCTTAGTAGTCTCTCAGGCATTTCCTCGAGCACCTGAAAGGCACACTGCCGTAAGCACCAACTTATGAACGATTTGGAGGCTGCCGGACTTCTGTGGTTAGTGGACAAGCTAAGGCGTCTGGGACAATAGCCAACATAATGACCATTGGTGCCTACAATGCCCGGTTTTGGTTTAGAAGGAAACATCGGTCACGTTTGAGTGGAGAGAGGGTCTCGATGCGCTGGACAGCACCTGAGCGACGCAGACGGAGGTCAAAGTCTTCGGTTGTGGAGGAACGGTGCTATTTAACTCGATAGTGATGCGACGGAGGTGAATTTGGTTCAGATTTGGGTGTGCTCGAGGATGCTCGGCTGATGGACAACTCCGTCGGAGGGAAGAGGAGGAACAAGTGTGGTTGGTCGTTGCTTGGTGCTCGGGTCGTTGCACACGGCGGAAGTCTCGGTCTCGATTTAGAGAGCAGGGAGAAGGAGCCACGAGTTGGTGCGACATCGAGGCACTGTGGCACAACGGAGGGTGGAGCAATTTTGTTTAAGAGCGAAATCAATTTGGGGAAATTTGATTTGGCTGAGTAACTAAAATTAATGCCTGAAAATGGAGAGAAGCGAAGGTTTTTGTGGTGAACAACTGGAGGAGGGTACACTCCTCTAATTAACTCAAAGAAGGAAGACTAACGGCAGAAAAGAAACGCAACATGGAAGGACAGCACAAAGAAAGAAGGGAAAGTGTAAACTTTGCAGAAAGGAGGAGACACGTGTTTGATTTATACGGAAGCTACCAGCATAATTTATTTGCCTGCTGCAGATTGTACAGATTTGTTGACCGATTCACTTAATTCGATTAATTATTTTTACCATTATTTTGTCATTCCACGAATGAATTTTTTTTAAGTGTGTTAAAAAATTTCAGACACGATCAAGAAATGGATGAAGATCGATTCACAAACGTTGTCGGTTTTGCGCCTTTTTTTCCATTATAGGTTTCGCATCTACGTACATCAACTATATTCCCACCAAACATTAATGTAACCTATCATTATGTTCCAAAACGATATACAAATCCAAGTTTATGCTTACAACGCAAATTAAGATTTCAAGTGTCAAATTGGAACCAATGGTCAAAGCATTCACTTTAAACATTAAATCTTTTATTAGTTTAATATTTTAATACGTCAAAACTAACGGTTCATTACATACAAAGATTGAATAAAAGAGTTTTCCCTAACTAACGCTAAAGGGAACCAAGTTTAAAGATCGCTTGAAGATAATCGAGTTTTATTTAAAGGAAAGATTTAAAGAAATGGGTTTTGGACTTAACAAATTTTCAAATATGAACTTTATTAATAATAGGAAACAGTAAGCTGAGGAAAGATTCAAACAAGATTTTAAATAATGTAAATCTTTGATCACGTTTAAGGGAGTAATTCCCAGTGGAAAGAATGATTTGAGTAAATGAATATTCTGAAATGGAATGCGACTCATGATATGTTTATATATCAAAATTGGTTTAAAAGAGGCATTAGTTATTTCGGAAAGGCCTGATTCCAACCCATTCTGAATAACAAATTTTCAAATATGAACTTGGAGATAGTCCATATTTGCAAGGGCATCTCTCCTTTATTGGACAAGGAATAAGGTGCCTTCAATTTCTTTTCAGACCCAGAACGGACTTGTAAATGGATGTGTGTCTGATGTTGTATTTTACAACATAACCAATTGGTTTCTATTGATGTTATATCAGTTGGTGGCGGAAAATTTATTCTCTTAGCTTAACACCCTCCACTAAGACTTATGTACTCAAAGGGTTATATATTATTAGACAACGATTATATATTGTGAATTGACAATGTGGCATGCTAAGTGCTGAACCAATCAAAGCTTTTTGTTGGAAAACAGAGCTTGTGGATGATGATCAAAGCATGACTGATATAGCATAGCTTTGTGTTGAAACATGAATGTACAGTTTCATAGCCCGTGAATGGACAAAAACAAGATGATGGACGGCTTTTAGCTGAAAAGTGATGCCATGGTATGAAGCCCAGGCAGGTTTACTTATGTGGATGATTGATAGAGGTGCCTCAAATGATGGTCAAATTCGATCGGGGAACGTTTTGTTCAGTAAAGATCCTAATCAGCATGTTAGTGATGGTTGTCTTCGTCGCACCAAAGGATGACCTACGTGTGAGTCCTGTAACATCTTGCTAGAGGTGTTACAAATGGCTAAGGAAGATCCTTTTCCTTGGTCATTGATAGAATCCAACTTCCAATATGAGCCTTGCGATTTCATTTGTAACCTAATAACCAACATAATGGGATGTGGCATTATGCGAGCTAAGATTTATACATTTACTTTCTAAGGTTATTTCCATACCATGCACTAGTAATATTATCAAAATTATTTGTTTTCTGCATATCAAGCATGTTTGGCTGTTATATTGTAACACTCTTTCCTTCGGTTTGCGTTGCATTGTGTGATGGAACATGAGTCTTATAATAGCTTCATTTTTCAAAAAGCATTGCGAGTAGTTTATGGTTGGTACTCATATGGAGAAAACCCATTCCGTGTTATACGGCGTGATCCTGTGATTTGCCCGACTTTTAAAATAATGAAAATAACTGTTTCAGTTCTCACACAAGTCCCATGACTGATCCAAAGTTTATTGTTTCCCACCTAAACTCTAGGTGCCCATATTTTCCACATAGGCAGTCTAGTAGTTTTTGTTTGCGGATATTTTATAAAGCAGGCGATGGACTGAAGCTAAAGTTGTGTTCAAACCATTTTATTTCTTTCGTTGAGTAGCTGTGTACATATTATATTCTGATAGTTATTTCCATTGTGCATTGTATTTATTATTATACTCTGTTTAAGTTGTACTCTGATGTAAAAGTTAATGAAATGATAATGAAAAAGTTGTTTTGTTCAATTCTTACAAGTTGTAATCCCAAGTGATATGTCTTGTTGATCGATTTAAGTCAGTTGGATTATTGGTTTGAATCGGAAGGCAGGGCATGTTGTCACATTCACCTTAGCCTCGTTCCTATACTTTAGTCTTTAAAATGAGGATCGCCTTATAGAGCATCGGAGTCAAGCTTGAATTTTGTTAGCTCCTATCCGACTGGTCGTGAAGTTAAGTAAGCTCATCGAAACTTGAGCAATAACTATCATTGGGGAATTAGTCGTTCCCTCCATTCTAGTTTTGGTATAGGCCGGTCGGATGACAACACTTACCAAATTATTATACATAGCAACAGAGCATGGAAGGAATTTTTATTTGTAACACAATCGGTGAGTCATGACTTATTACATTGTCTGAAAATGAAATGATATTTACAAAGTTATAAAAATAAAAGCTTAAGTCAAATAATGTTGTTAATGCTTAACATTCCATGCTCTCGAGAGTTAGTCGCCATTAACAATCATTAGCCTGAAAGCTTTATTATCAAGCCTTCATTGAATGACACAAGGTCGTTCAAACTTTAAGCTCATGTGAACAGTGGCAGGTAAGACACTTTTTAGAAAGAGGTCGCCGAGTTCGAATGTTCTGGGTCGAACCTTCTTTGTATAGTATCGAGTGACCCGATGTAGATGCACCGAAGCACGCAAGTCATCAACCTCTATATTTTCATCAATCAGGTCCAGAGGTTCCATGAGAAGTGCCTTATTTATAAAAGGATCATAGTACGTTGTTTTATGAGAGGGGACTTCAAGATCCACAGGTGTAACTACTTTAGAGCTGTATGACATGACGAATGGAATATGGCCAGTCGCTGACTAATGGGTCGTCCTATATTCCCTGAGGGTCAAAGGTAGTTCATCAACTCACTTTCCTTTAGCATACTCCAGTCTCTTCTTTGGAATGGAACGTATAATATTGTTCATTTGATTATGGGTGTGAAATTGCAGTATATTTTTTCTTTATGGAATGACATCGACATAAATCTTCATTCTCTAAGCTATCGACTTGGGTTCTATTATCAGTTATGATAGTTCTGGGAAGCCCAAATCGACATATAATATTTATGTCGATGAAGTTAATCTCCCGCTTTGTTAAGATCATGATCAATGGTTTATCTTTGGCATACTTCATAAAATAATCGACTGCAACAACTATGTATTTCGCTCCACCTTTCGGAATTGGAAGGCTACTAATAATGTACACTCCCCATATTGCAAACAGCCAATTACTAACCATCTTGTTGAGTTTACAGAGCTCTGGAAATATGGGTAAATGTATGGCATCTGTCACAAGGTCCTGAGTAATCAGCCGCACATCGGTTGACAACAGGCTAGAAATAGCCGCAACAAAGTATTTTCTTTTCTAGAGTTTGCCTCCGATATGATAGCCGCACTCGCCTTTATGCACTTCTTATAGCACTCACTTAGCATCATCGTGAGCTACACACCAGAGAACAGAGACCAAGAATCCCTTTTGATATACTGTGTCTCCCTAAATGATATATCATGTATCTTTACGTACGAGAGCATGCTTTTCGTTATTTTGCTTAGGAAGGGTTCCATGTAGAAGAAAGTTCTTGATTGGAGTCATCCATGATTCTCTTTCGAGCATAACATCTAGCATAACATCAACTTCCATTTAATCTATGCTGGGGATTGTTGGTGTCTCTATTGGGGTTGACTCTGTTTGCACTAGGTTCCCTAAGCTAGCTAGCTTTGTCAAATAAACAACCTTTTCATTCTTCTCTCGTGGGATATAGGAGACATTGTAGTCGTCGAACCAAATCAATAGTTCCTCCACTCGATCAAGATAGGCGACAAGTTGTTCCACCTTTGCCTGTAGCTCTTTTTGAACTTGAAATACAACAACCTATAAGTTACAGAAAATGTCAATAGCTTTTACTTCGGTTCTTTTGTGAATTTCAACCCAGAAATTAGGGCTTCATATTCGGCTTTATTGTTGGTAGTTGTACATTCCAGCCTTAGTGCATAACAAGATGATTGCTCCTCAAGAATTAATAAAACAACAATGATATTAAACATCAATAATTATGGGCTCTATCCATAAATAATTTCCATATAATGATTGATGGATTAAGCTCTACTTTGGTATCAAATGGAGCTACGAATTCTGCAATAAAGTATGCCAGTGCTTGTCCCTGAATTTCCCACAGAGGAATGAATGCAATATTAAGTTGACTTAATTTGATATTTCATTTAAGTAATCGTCTAGATGCCTCAGATCGTTGAGGGACCTGTCGTAGCGACTAGTCAGTACACACTTTAATGGGGTTAGCTTGAAAATAGTAGCATAAATTCCTCGAGGCTGTTAAGAGGCTATAAGCGAGCTTTTCATGCTTGGAGTAGTTGCATTCTACACATATCAACCTCTTGCTTACGTAATACATAGGACACTGAATTCGATTTTCCTCATGAATGAGGGCTGATCTGAGAGTGTGCAAGGATACCGTAAGATACATGAATAAGTCCTCGTGATCGATCAGGTTTAACAATATTACAGGCCTATCTATATGATTTAGCAAATTCTAAATGCTTCTATACAGTCAGGCATCCAAACTAAGTTGCTCTTTTCTCGCTTTACCTAGTCGAAGAAAGGAATGCACTTGTCCACGGCTCTAAATATAAACCTTCCTAGAGATGCTACTTTCCCATTCAGACTCTGTAGATCTCTGATTTTTCGAGATTCCTGAATGTCTTATATGGCTATAATTTGGTTGCATTTGACTTCAGTGGCCTGAGAGTTGATAATGAAACCCAAAAATTTTCCTGACGCAAATGCCGAAAGAGAATTCAAAGGGTTGAGCTTTATCCAATATCCATGGAGAATACTGAACATTTCCACCAAGTCCTCCATATGATTAGTCGACTATCTCGAACTCACAATCATATCATCAGCATACACTTCCGTTGACTTTCTGATTTGGTTATGAAACATATGATTAACCGACCGTTGATATGTTGCTCTATCATTCTTCAACCCAAATGGCATGACCACATAGCAGCACAACCTAAGGTCTGTTATAAAGATAGGGTATTATTGGTCCGGCACATGCATTGGGATTTGATTGTACCTAGAGTATGCATATCCATGAAGGGAAGGAGTTCATATCCTGCTGTTGATTCCACGAGCTAGACGATTCTGGGAAGTGGGAAGCTGTCTCTGGGGAAATCTTTATTCAAGACAAAGAAATCGATGCACGTCTGTGACACCCCATTAGATTTCTTTACAAGAACTGGATTTTATATCACTTGGGTTATAATGAGTCTCGAATGAAATAGTTACTCTTTAGCCTTTCAATCCCTTCCTCCAAGGATGCCGACCTTTCAGCATCGAGCATATGTCTCTTCTACTTCACTGGGATGTACTTCGAGTGAACGTTGAGTGAAGTCTTATGATAGTAGATGAT
Source organism: Allium sativum (assembly GCA_030737875.1). Classification (NCBI taxonomy): domain Eukaryota; kingdom Viridiplantae; phylum Streptophyta; class Magnoliopsida; order Asparagales; family Amaryllidaceae; genus Allium; species Allium sativum. The sequence continues at coordinate 490,987,255 of CM060913.1, forward strand.
ATCCCATACACGTGAACATGGGTCCATGCAAATATATCAAGGTTAGCATAGAGGAAGTTAGTCAATTCCCTCATTCGGAGGGGTCTAAGGTGATATCCGATCTTCAAGACCTAAGAAGGGTCATTGTTATCGATCGAGGTCGCCACCGTGGTATCATTAGGGGTTGCCCTTTGATATCCTGGACCTTCATCTTTTCTCAGGTAAATGTCCTTGAATTAGCGACTGAACTGTCCGGGGAAGTGTTTGTTCCATACTTGCTATGCGTTTGCATTCCGAATACAAAGGGAATTGTCGATAGCTTTTCCAGCTATTTGTTGTGGGTGTCCTTTCATTCATCCAGGTTGAACTCTCGTCTTGCTACTTGGTCTCCTCGTACCATTCTAACACTATTCTCAATCGAGAACTTCAAGAGCAATCACCAAGGAGCTATGCATGGTTAGAATTCAGCAAGTGTTGGTCAACCCAAAAAGGCGTTATATGGAGAGCAAATATCTACTACAAGAAATGGGAAATTCAACCGTGCCTACTAGTTCAATTTTTTTGTATTGAAGCCGTGAGTCCTTGCTTTTCATGGCTTCATATCCTAGCCTCTAATATCATCTGGTCATAGGCTCTTTTGAATAAAATGTTGATGGAACTTGCACAATCAATAAGGAATTTCTACACTAATGTTGGCCCAATAATGGCTTAAATTAGAAGTGGATCAGTAGTTGGAGTTTCCATACCATCAGCTTTACGATTGCGGAAGACGATATCATCTAGTGTCAATGTTCACTACTTCACTAGAGCAATCTCAATTGCGATGTTGCACTCTTTTGTCTCAACATGTTTCATAACAATCGCATCTTGTTCCATCTTTTGAAGACTAAACTCTATTAGATGTCGTTCGCTGCTGATAGTATTAATAACAATACCTTTTTTTCTCGGTTGGGCAACGGCTCTAGAAGCAGCCTGACCTTGTCGTTTAGTGACCAAAGTTCCCTACCCCTGTCCCGAAGGACCACCTTGTACTTGTTTATCTTTCCATCACAATTTTTTTTTTCCACAATGTCCTGGGGATGACGTCACTCACCAATTGTATGTCCGTGTGTCTAGTGGAATATACAAAATTTTCCAGTTTGAAATTCCTTCTTTGTAGACTCTCACAGAGGTAGCTTCTTATATTGCATGGTATTACATTCGTTCAGATAGACATTCTCCAATGTATTATTTATGGGAATGTAGTTATTGAAGGTCTATAATTAGTGTCGCTTCTTAGCATCCCTCTTTTAGTCACAACCTTCATTATCGATCCTGCACTAATTGTTATTCTGTTTAATTCGCTTCCTGACATTGACTTTAATTATTTGGAATTCTCTCTGGACTGTTTCGCTATGACATTACTTTGAACACCCTCATTTTCTATGTCACTTGCTCTTTTTTTGGCTCCTTTCGACCTCTTCAATCTGCAGATACACATTAGCATTTCGTAGAATTGGACAACGGTTGAGGGAGGCTTTCCAGTCAAGTACTTTTCAAATTCAGTCTTCGGATCAACACCATCGACCCGAGCCATCAGAATCGTCTCCAGATAAGGGTTACTGATCTCGGTGACGACAACGTTAAAACGATCTTGATAACCTTTGAGCGTCTTACTATGGGATTGATCCTCACGGGAAAGGAACATTACAAGTTTCAATTGGGAGGCATGAGCCATAATTTATTCAAGAACTTTTTACTCAAGTCTTTAAAGTTGGGCATAAATCTATGGGGCAATCGAGTAACCCCATCAGCGCAAATCCACCTAGATATATAGGGAAAGCTTTGCACTCGATGGAATCCAGGGATGCGACCGAATCCACGCACCATGTGTATCTCATAAGGTTCTAGCATGGATCGGTCCTGCCCTGAGAAATGATTCATCCAAGGCAGATTGAATCTTCGAGGAAACTCGGCCTATAGGATGTCATTTGTAAATGGTGTATGATTGTGGACAATTCCCCAGTCTTTATTTTTATATCCTCGGCTATCATTCGTGATCTAGCTTACCATGGAAGTCATGTCTAGAGTGTTGAAAATAAGTCGTGGTTCTGAGCTATTGCCCTTTCTATCCATGTCCAGTTCCACTGCAACCAACTCGCTTGAGCGACCGTCCGGATGATACTCTCTTGACCCTTATTGTCCCGGTTAATCACAAGACACGAGGTAGGAGCACATGAGCACGAGAGTGTTGTGGCATCACAAGTTCTGGGAGGATTCCGGTTCGATGAAGGGGCTGACAAAAAATTATCTAATTATGCCTGGCCCGGTTTGACATTGTCGGGCTGAGTCGGTTTGATAGGCTGAGCCAGATGTCTTGGGAACCGAAATTCTTGCAAATTTTGAGGTCTGGTGAATGGTCGCTGCTACGACACTGCCTCTCCACTCCTTACTGATGAAGATGAGGCTTCAGCTTGCTCACGTGGTGGAGTAGGAGCCCTCTGACTCCTGAATTCATTCATTGAGCCACTACACGATTCATATCTTACCTCAGTGCTTCGTAGGCAGACATCTGTTCATTCAAAGTTATCGTTGTCTCATCTAACCATGCCATAAGATCAATGACATCATCATGAGTCGCAGATGTTGTGGTCGAAGCTTGATCGACATAAGCGATAGTGGAAGTAGGAAGGTCTCCAGTCCGGGTCGGCATAGCCAAGCCGGATTCTGCGGCAGCAACAGTCTAATTTGCTTCATCTAGTGAACAACTACTGAAGCGTTTGGAGGAAGCAACATTATTTATTTTTGGCACTATGTTTGCTAAAGATGAGAAAATAGAGGATTTTCTCATTGAATTTGGTGATCCGAACAGTAGATTAAAAAATCCTAAGCACTGAGAATTCTAATTCTAAGTGAAAGCACCAGAATTTTTACACCCAAAAATGGCACAAACACCAAAGATTATGATAAAGAGATAAAAATGAAAAAATATAAGTGAAAATGAGGGAAAATCACACATAAGCTATTTATAGTGGTTCGGCTATGAGTTTCCTACGTCCATTTTATAATTTCTCTTTAAATATTAATAAAAAGGAGAATATAAGGCTATGAGATTAAGAAATCTCAAGTACAAAGTGATTTAGATAGTAAATATACCAAGAGATGCCAAAAAGACAGCTTTACAGGGTCATTTATAGGAGATGTCCACATTTGGGTCAGTAGGGACATGTGGCAGTCGATCTGATGTCAGTGGTGGTCGTGGGCTTGGTAGCGATGCAAAGGAGCTAGTCAACAGGGGATATTATCCAGTGCGGCCTATTCCCAGGTCGGCATAGTCGAACCAGAGGTATATCAAGACGGATTTGCTACCATTATATTCACCGATCCAAAGTTTTGGTAGACCCGAATTTTACATTCTAACCAAACTAGCCAAGCAAGGATATGTCGGTCTGGAATTGGAGCTATGTTGTGGTAACTTCATTCGACCCTGTGGTATATGAATGTGTAGGAGTCACATCTTGATTCCTTTGTCATGAACCTTGATGGCATTATCGAAAGGCTAGTCAACGCTATATCTATCATCTTTATCATTCCTAATTTACTTCTCCTTTTTAACTCCTATGTAAGAGCCATTTAAATTATTATTATTTATTTATATGCATGTATTCATCATAATTGAGTATGCATACTTCTTGTATGTTACAACTGCATAATATTTATGTGAACATATTAACATTTCATGTGATATTTGGATTGGCCATTAATGTTATTTAGTTATCTAGTCATTCAATTTAATTTAAGAGAACGAAGTGAAAAGTATTGTTATTTATATAAATCTATGCCCCTTTGTTAATTGGGCAAGTAAAGATAAAGAAAATGACACTTTTCCTTTATTGAATAAAATTGATAAGTAATTATCGCACATAAATATGTATGTCAAAGTATAGTAAATATACTCTAATTTATATACACATTAAATTAAAGAAAAATTTTATTTTTTTAAATATAATAAAACACTAATTTTGTATTAAAAAATAAGAAAAGTTATAAATTAATTTAGATTTCATAAGCCTATTGAAAACCAGAATGGTAATTTTTTTTTGAAGTTTTCCATTTTCTTCCACGGGAAGTTGGTCCTGTCCAAATAATGATATAAAAGCCCAATATTCTGCAATGTCCAAATTAGTCGTATTAGGGATAACCAAATAAGTTTGCCCACTTGATATGTTATTCAGAAAGGTAATATTTAGGATTGAAATCGAGTAATCAAATACATAGTCTTACCAAATTAGCAACCTAGCCTTAAAGGTAAAGAGAGCTAAAAGTTACTCCTAATAGAAAATGCACAATTGGAATTGGGTCTACGGCTAGTTTTCAAAGTAGTATTGAAAATTATGACAAATTTTCAAATTTTAAAATCTGAATTCGAAATAAAAGCTTATTGGTATAAATGGTTATTATAACGATCCATTTTTTTATGGTGTATATTCAAATATTAATCGTTAAATAATTGACAATGTCAAAATATGGTTTTTTCATATACAATTAAGTCAAGAGTAGAGACCATTTCCATTGAGTACAGATGGTTCGTTATTTTAATGACCCGCATTGGCAGGGGTATTATAATTAATTTATTTAATTATTGAAATGGTGGTTTAGAGAATTTCATGGTCGTGGAATAAAATAATAGTGAATAATTATTTAAAATAATAATTAAATAATATATTTAATTCTGAAATAACCAGAATTGGCTGAAATGACGATATGGTGTGAACCGGATCATCTGTGATATTTAATTCAGCTTGGAATTGAATTTGAATAACGAATATATTAAATCGATGACAGTTTGAACGTATAATAATAATATAATTAAAATAGAGCTTGAAATGGCGCTGCAGTTCGCTATTTGGCGATTTGAACTTCAACTGAATATACAGGATTCGTTTTAAATCGGATTTCTGTGAAACAAGAAACGTTAGGAGCTGGTGGAGTATATCTTTCTAGTGGAAGAGAAAAATCAGGGTTTCATCGTATAAATTTTGAGATATGTCCAAATCAAATTTTAAAATAGTCGCTATAGAATCGTTTATTGACCGTAATGGATTATTCGATATAACTAGATACCAGGTTTGAATTTAGACAAGGTTCTTTTGAGACGTAGTGATAATTTATTTTTTAGAATTTTATGGTAATTTTTAATTAATTAAAATAAGCAACTTTTTATTTGAAGTATTTCGCACCCTGAAATCAACATTTCGAGATTTCACAATATGAGTCAACCTACCGGTATTATTATATTTTTGGGACCGTGCCGCAATGCTTGACACGACGGTAATGTTATCTCAGTCCATAACAGTTTGTAAATACATAGAATTTTATATAACCGGCACCCTATTTCACTTGTTGATTACACATGGGAGCATTCGACAGTTTCACAAATATGAGTGGATTCCTAATACATTACGTGGTTAACAAATTAACTACAAATACAAGTGGATTCCTTATACACTACGTGTACCACCAATTTTGAGTCTTCCTCTCTATATAAGTAAACACGCAAGCCAACAATGGCCTTTACTTTTCTTTATGGAAGCAAAACGCTGCTACCTCTTTTCTTCCTTTCTGGAAATTGAACTTCTAAACTTCTTAGTGGCAAATACAAATAAATGAAAACCCGAAACTGGTCTGAAGTCGCTGTCGTGAGGGAGGATGCAAGCTGGAGCTGTATGGATGGAGCGAGTGTAAGACATAGTCATGGGTTCTGGTGTGAGAGTAAGTGACGCACGGTCACTGTTATCATTCGAAGCTGGAGCAGACGACTGCAAGTAGCATGCACGTATGAGCTGGATCTCGAGTGAATGGATAGGAAAGAAGGACGCTAATTCTAATTACAGGGGGGCAGCGTATTTTTGTTCAGCGATTCAGGAATGATGAAGTGGATTTCGGTTGCGCTGGGAATCATTTAGGAAGATGAATTTGCGTTGCAGATGGGTTAAACAATTGGTTATGGACCGAGAAGTATGTGAGCCCAGTTTTATTTAATAAAAGAAAATATGATGAAAGGTTGGAAGAAATAATAGATGGGAGGGGGAGGCGAGATTGTGCAGAGTGGATTTCTAGAGGGAGTCGGTCCTGTTTGTTTAAGGAACAAGGAAACAAAATGAAGTGGGTTTGTAATGGGGAAAATAACGAAGAGCAGCAGTTTTCTTTCCTTTTAAAACGTGGAAGAAGGGACTGTATGAAGCGGTGTGAGTCGGTTGCAAAGGGGAAGATGGGCTGAATAAAAATTGGTAAAGCCCAAGTGTTAATTTAAATATAAATTTATTTAAAATCAAAGATGTGTCCATCTAGTAATCGTGGTAACTTCTACATACTGTATCAGAATTCAGAACGGTCAGTCACGTTGGGATCGTATGGACGGTGGCTACACCATGGAGCTGACTGGGAGCGAATCCGAGCTCGTTACAATTTATGGTGAAATAAATTGTCCGTCGCAATCAAATAACGCAAACTGTTATTTAACGGCTAACGCGCCAAAGTGAGTAAATCTCACTAACTCTGAACAGTTTATAATTTCATGTTATATTTTTAGAACTGTTAGATATTGGTTGATTGACTGTATGTTGACTGTTTGATTGAACTGCTGGTCAGTTAGTTGAATTTTCTATATTGATTCTGTTTAATAGAATATATCATATGGAACTAAAAGTGATGTTATCTATATTGTTAAACATCTGTGATGCAGGGAAACAGGTTGGAGGAATCCAACTGGATTTTATTGTTTAACATCCTTAACATTTATTTTACTGTCTTCATATATTGTGATATATGATGTGTTATATAATCTGTTATGGATTATGGGTGTTGGAATGATGTTGATCATTTTTATTCGATATTTTAAATATCATAAAAGACCCTGGGATGTAAAAAGAATTATTTCAATGTATATTGAAATAAATGGACTTTATAAAATCAACAGATTTTATTAAAGGAAATATTTCGAAAGTAAATAAAAGGGAAAAATGTTTTTAAAACGAATAGAGTTTTATAAAAGGAAATTCATTTGTAAAGTGAAGAACTGTTACTAAAAGTAAATCTTTATCAATGAATAGCTAATCGATGTTAGTTTAACCGATTAGAGTTAAAGTAAAAGGAGCTAATCGATGTTAGTTTAATCGATTAGAGTTAAAGTAAAAGGAGCTAATTGATGTTAGTTTAATCGATTAGAGTTAAAGTAAAAGGAGCTAATCGATGTTAGTTTAATCGATTAGAGTTAAAGCAAAGGAGCTAATCGATGTTAGTTTAATCGATTAGAGAATAAAGTTAAAAGAAGTTAATCGATGTTAGTTAATCGATTAGAGTTAAAGTAAAAGGAGTTAATCGATGTTAGTTTAATCGATTAGAGTTAAAGTTAAAGGAGCTAATCGATGTTAGTTTAATCGATTAGAGTTAAAGTAAAAGGAGCTAATCAATGTTAGTTTAATCGATTAGAGTTAAAGTAAAAGGAGCTAATCGATGTTAGTTTAATCGATTATAGTTAAAGTAAAAGGAATTAATCGATGTTAGTTTAATCGATTAGAGTTAAAGTAAAAGGAGTTAATCGATGTTAGTTAATCGATGTTAGTTTAATCGATTAGAGTTAAAGTAAAAGGATTAATCGAATATAGTTTATTCGAATAGAAAGTAAAATGAGTTAATCGAATATAGTTATTCGAATAGAAGCAAATGAGTTAATCGAATATAGTTTATTCGAATAGAAAGTAAAAGGAGTTAATCGAATATAGTTTATTCGAATAGAAGCAAATGAGTTAATCGAATATAGTTTATTCGAATAGAAAGTAAAAGGAGTTAATCGAATATAGTTTATTCGAATAGAAGCAAATGAGTTAATCGAATATAGTTTATTCGAAGAAAGTAAAAGGATTTATCGAATATAGTTTATTCGAATAGAAAGTAAAATGAGTTAATCGAATATAGTTATTCGAATAGAAGCAAATGAGTTAATCGAATATAGTTTATTCGAAGAAAGTAAAAGGATTTATCGAATATAGTTTATTCGAAAGGAGTTAAGTGAAATGAGTAAATCAATAGCGTTAGTCGAATAGAGTTAATCCAATAGTGTTAGTCCAATAGAGTTAATTGATAAGGGTTAATCGAATAGAGTTAAGTGAAAAGAGTCAATCAAATATAGCTATTCGAAGGAGGGTTAAGTAAGGAAGTTAGTAAAAGGAATATAGAGAGAACTTTGCCTATTTCAAAGTTAGAAATGTTGTTCAGTTAAGGTCTGAGAGGTAGTTCTACCCCAACTTGATTGGCTTCGTCTTAACTAAGGAATAGTTAAGGTTCGGCAGTAAAGGAAATGGTTTGAGTTGGCATCGCGATGGTTTGTTTAAAACATCTGTCTAAGTCAAATGAAGAAGCTTTGGAAATGTTTTCCAAATAAGAAACCAGAAATGTTTTCTAATAAAGAAAACAAGAAATGGAAATGTTTTCCATTGTTAGTAATGTATATTTTCCAAATTTAGAAGATAAGAAATATTGAATATAGGGAAACAGGAGATAAGTAAATTAATGAAATAAAGAGATAAACGTTGAATGATGTTTAATCGATATAAATTTCCATTTGAAAATAATATCGTTGTTTGCACACCTGTTTTTCTTCGATAGTTAAATCACAGACTACCGATGTTTTGACCATTTTAACGTTGTTAATATGGAGAGACCGGTTGGATTATTATCCAAAGAACCACTCTGTATTGGCATAAGCGTTGCGAATCATATATGCCAAAGGAAATTGAAGACGGAGTTATGCAAAGGGCTATCCTGTTTACAGAATAGTGCCTTCGGTTCATCCTGTTCCTGGATGACTTGTATGGACGGATGTCTGACAGAATATTTCCAGACGATCACATATATTGATTTCTCCAACCGTACCAAGAGTGGAAGCGAAGAAGGAAACTTCTTTTAGCTAACACATAATGTATCGTTGAGGACGTCAATCGGTGATTGGATGGATTTGATGATGTGGCATTCAAAGTGAATCTGGTGTAATGATAAAGCGTAGCTTCTAGCCTCACATTCGGTAAATGACAGAAATCGGGCAGGCAGCATGGCTAAGTCGGTCGCACCGAAGTAGGGTGTATAATCACATGATCTAGAGTTTCATTTACTTCTATAAATCTATTGTTGATGATGTCCCATTCGGGAAATGGTTGTTGATCCCAACTATTGGTGATATACATTCGATACACTCAAGCGAAATGAGTGGTCGGTCATGTGTGGCCGGGTTGCAAGATGTTCTTGTTGAACCCAGTGTATTCCTTTCTAGAGGTACACTAGCGAAAGGTGGTTCCATACCTTGTCATAGTTGGAAATCCAATACCCAATACGTGCTTGCGGTTTTGATTGTATCTATATATATAGGACGTGAGATGAAAGCGTTTCTGCTAGATGATTATTATATTGTGTTGATAGACATTATTATAATATCAATAGGTTTTTGATATAAAGATATTTGGATTCTCATAAGGGGAAAAACCCGTTCTGTTATGCGGCGTGGTCTTATGAGATATCGATTACCTGCTTGAACTGCTTTTAAACTGTTTTACTCATACCAGTCCCATGACTGACCCGGAGTTTATTTTGTTGTTTTCCCTAAACTCTTGGGTGCCTAAATTTGTACGGGCAGTCAAGTAGTCGGGATTTTACAGATATACTGGAAGAGCTGGAGCAGGAGGCTTTAGGATCATATAGCTATAGTTTATTTCCGCTGTGTTGTAAGTATTGTACTCTGATAATGTATTGTATACATATAATGATTTATTTCAAGGATATGTTATCTATTATATGTTATTCGTTCCGCTGTGAGATTCGTGTTACTCTGAGGTTGTGTTCTTCTTCTTCTTCTGTTCTAATTTTCTATCTTATCTTTCCTCACCCTCTAATTTCTTTCACTAATTACCAGGATTTTTCGATGTTTTGGTTATCAACATCGTGTTTATGTCGATAACCAAAGTCGCTCAAAATCAGGGTCGTTACAGTTATATAAAGAAAAAATGATATAAACATTGATATATTTCGACTGGCTTTTAGTTGGAAATTCAAGGTTTAACTTATGAAATTAAACATCTATAAAGGATTAAGTGCCACAAATGATGGGTGGGCCTTGGGACATATCTTATTGTATATGTAAAGCATTTTTACATATAGATTGTCTAAAGACACGTATCACATGGCGACATATCAATTCGGCCAATTTTATACCATCAACTATAAATACTAGCATTCATTTTACACAAAAACCATTATTTTATTTAGCTAAAACCCTAATTCTAAGTCATCACCATTCAATGCACAGAAATCAGCAAACTTCCTTCCATGATTTCTTCTACTCCATTCATCCAAATGTCAAGAAGCTAAAAGGAATGTTGTAAAGCTTGATGTGCTTTTTAAGTATATGGCTGGATTTAGTTAGATGTGTCAGAGATCGCCAGAATTAGGCTTGGAAAGTGGCGGGGGCTGGCTTTTACAGGAGATGGTGGGAGGACACGACAAGGTTGATAATGGTAGAATTTAGCAAGGCAATTTGCTTGATGGCTCCTGATTGTCTGCGCAATGGCTAATAAAAGGGAGTGCATGCAAAGGAAACTGAAAGTAATCGATTCCAAAATGGCTTTGTTTGCACAAGAAAGAGGAGGTAAGGGTGTTGGAGTACCAGATTTTGATTGGTCTGAGGTTATTTTTATATTAATACAAATCCCCTAACTTGCTTAATTTCTACGTGGATGTCTGTTTTGGACGCGATATCTTGTGTAAGACTCATAATGAGGAGCTCTACATTTTGGTACTAGCTGGAGATTTGGTTGATATGAGCGATATCCTCGCTCACTTGACAGTAGTAGTAAAATAGAAAATCAAGTTTTTGAATGATTTTTGATTTTATAATGAGATTTCTACAATAATTAAAGGTGGATATTATTATATAAAAGAACTAAAAAGATTTAAATAACATTAATTAAATATCACATTTTTTCCATTTACGCGTTATACACTCAATTTTGACACTATTATTAGATTCAAGCCATCTTTTACATTTATTTCACAATAATAACTTTCAATATGTTCTATTTGTTTTATTTATGTTACTATGGATGTTTTATGCTAGTTTAGACATTTTATGATAATTGGCTATATGCATGATCATTTACTTATTTTAGTTAAAAACATCATTCGTATGCAATATATTATTAGGAGGTCTCATTCATTATAGTTCTTTTATGTTTATCAATAAACTCAAAAGATAATGACCCTAAAGATGTGACAAATTTTAATTCATATTGATTGAGAACACAAGTGATGATAGAATCAAACAAATGCGGTAAATTTATATAAGAGCATTGGAGCATTCTGACTAATCTGAAGATGGAAGAGCATTAAAGAATACATGCTACTGTAGAGAATAAGGAGCGCTAGATTATGGCAACCAAATTGAAGATAGAAGATGGACTTGATAACCTTCTTGAATTTTGAAACAGATGTCGGATGCTTTCGTTTGTTGTGTATTTAGCCAATTTTGGTTATATACATGATCAAAGTAGCTATAATCGACTATAACAGAGTGATCTATATTTTCTATCATTGATGATGGCCTATTTGGTCAATTTTTATGTGGAAGATGATGAAACTTTGAGGAGTAGGAAATAGTGATTTGTTCAATGGTTCATTTAATGTAATGGCCTTAGACTAGTGGTTATAGGGCTAAGACAAGTATATGGCGCTTCGATATAGTGATTCAACATTTGATGTTGATGATTCCATGATCGGGAGAAGTTGCTTCAATGAAGGATGATTGTGCTTCGAGATGTAGAGTAGGCGACAACGAGTCAAGATGATTAGATTTTAGGTCAATATTATGGGATTATAAGAATAGGGTCTAGGGGGCGACAAGATTTGATGATAAACGATAGTTAATTAGGTGCATCCTATCCAAGATCACTCCACATAGAAGTTATGAGGGCAGTTCTAAGATAAGATCTACTGCAGAGACACATGTGCAAATGTGTCATTATTACACAAGTACTTGAAATGCTAACGTATGGCACTTTGTCGAGTCTTTGACTAGATATAGGTTGTCAAGCAGGTTGTAGGTTGTAGGTTGCATGTTGAATACTAAATCAGATTATAGTTATTTCTATTCGGGAGGCTTGTAACAATTTCTTCATCGGGAGATCTGCACTCATCCCCAACATGATGTAGGTTGTTAGCTATATATTTCCTATCTCAGTATAGCTCCAGGCCCTATTAGTACATGGACGGGGGTGCATCTTTTTGGGGAACCAAACGTATTTTATATCCAACATACCTAGTGAGTGAATAAGAGGATAGACGGTGGATATTATGTTTTCTTGATCATTTATCAATTTAAGGATGTCACACAATGTAGATAATACTGATGTATGCAGACATTTAGATAAGCTTAGTACTCATATGTAGGGTACACTTATGATGATGTCATAGAGTAGTATAAACTTTTATGTTCTAATTTTGTGAACGCTGGGATATGTCATGTAACACCCCGTATTTCCTATGGATATTAAAGTGACGAAGTAAAGAATACTTAATTTAAAAGTAGGAATTAAGGGAAATGGGTTACACCATTGCATTTGTCTCGGAATTCTGCTTGGGATAGAGTCCGAGTTTGCGTAAATCGGACAACGTATGAAGAAGATATAAGTCTTAGAAGTTTGTATACACCCAAGGAAGTATATATATATATATATATACATATAAAATAATTCCAGAAGTCAAAATAGGGTTCAAATCTCGAATTTGGTCAAAGCAGGCTGAGCAAGAAATTTCCCGCTCAGAGGTGTTGACCCCCCCTCCCCAAGGGGAGTCGGCATAGGTGTTGACCCCCATGTAGGGGTGTCGAAATAGGCGTCGACCCCCCTATAGGGGAGTCGACCCCTGTTGGCCCAGATCTGGCCGATGACGTGTTTCGCCATGTGTCGCTTTCTTATTCGCTGTGTGATGTGGTATTCTGCTCTGGACAATTATGATGACTTCTAGACTGATCTGAAGGCTCTAAATCTCCCTATACACCTATAAAAAGACCCCTAAACCTATTGTTTTCTCCACACGAATTCATAGGCGTTTATATGTTGCTAAAACCTAAAGTGGCCTAGCCTCCACCTTAATCAATCAAATTAGATTTTTCAAGTTAACAATCAAAGTCTACATCAAAGGAATAGCTAATCAAATTCAGAAATCAGATCCTAGAATTCAAGACCGTTCTGTAATTTGTGAGTTCATGTTACTTTCAGAAGTAAAATTTAAATTGTGATTCTGACATTGTAATAAATCTGAATCTGAGATTATGCCTATTCTTATCTGTCTTTCTATATCCATTGGATCTATCTCATTGATACTATTATGTCCATTCTTTGTCTCTTCTTTCCTCCTTCCCTTTTTGTTTTTATAGCCAGGCTACCGCGAGCCTAAGCTAAATCTCATAAGAGATGAACGTACATTGGAAAAAATTGGGTATAATATATGATTTGGACATGGCCAGCGCTAAAATTGAGAAAAGTATTAAATTATGTATAATTGGGCATAACTGATTTGTAACGGATTCGAGGACATAACACATGTTGTATTTAAAACATAAAGTGTATCGAACATATGACTTGAGATTTGAGGCATAAAGTATATTGGACATATGACTTCGGGTTTGGGGCATAAATTGAGCTGTAAACATGTAAGGCATAGTACATATTGTGGTTTAAGACCTAAAATTAGGGCATATATATATATATGATAGTTTATGACTTGGAAGAAGGGGATTATTGTGTATAGTGATGTATGTCCTAGGCATGAAAACCTATAGTAAGATAGGGATAACTGTTAAATGTGAACATGCCTAAATTGGGATTTTGGGTAATTGGCATGCACTGTAATTAAAGGCTATAATTTGGCATAGTTTATACTGTGAATCATAATTGGGGGTTTTTGGAGAATAATTTGTATGGTGCAATATAACTAAACCTTAGGGCATGTGTTATATCGTGATTTTTGGGGCATGACTATTATTGCAAATTTGGGAAAATTGTGTGTAACCTATTTTGAGTAATAACTTGAATTTGAATTTCTGAGGAATAACTTGCAATCAACTTTGTTGGGGTATAACAGAATTGGAACATGTCTAGTTTTGTGAATTTGGTATGATTATCATATAAAATCTAGACTTGGACATGTATGGTAAATATGCTAAGAGATAAATGCCTAACCCAAGGTTAGATTGAGTTGCGGTGTAAAACTACCCAGAACAGCCCGGCACATCTAGTAACCGCAACAACACAGATCTAATGTGAGAGGTTAGCGCATTTACCCCAAAACCCAAGGTTAGAATGAGTTTGCGGTAGAATTCTGCCCGGAACCGCCCGACACATCCAGCAACCGCAAACAACAGTTCTAATGTGAGAGGTCGGTCATTAATAAATTAATTAATGCCAATAAACAGACATGCTAAGAATGGTAAGGTTAAGTAAAATTTAGAACACTTAACCATTATAACATGTTAATTAGACAAGAAGGTGGCGTTAAGTAAATTTAGAACACTTAACCATTATTACATGTTAATTAGACAAGTGAGCAGGGTTAAGTTAACCAATATGACATGATGAATGAGTAGGGTTAAGTTAATAAGAAACACTTAACCAATATGAAATAATGAATGGGTAGGGTTAAGTTAATAAGAAACACTTAACCAATATGACTTGATGAATGGGTAGGGTTAAGTTAAAACAAGAGAGCAACACTTAACCAATATAACATGATGAATGGGAAGGGTTAGGTTAACACAAGAAGGCAACACTTAACCAATGTAACACGACAAGTGGGTGGGTTAAGTTAACTTGAATTTGATTGATGACACTTAACCAATGCAACATGATGAACGCGTGGGGTTAAGTTAATAAGAGATACTTAACAATATAACTTGATGAATGAATAAGGTTAAGTTAATGGGAAATACTTAACCAATATAACATGATGAAAGAACAGGGTTAAGTTAATAGGAAACACTTAACCAATCAAACATGATGAGTGGGAAGGGTTAAGTTAATACGAAACACTTAACCAACATGACATGATGAGAGGGTGGGTTAAGTTAACATGAATGGACGACACTTAACCAATATGATATAATGTGTGGGAGTGTAACACCCCACCTCCACCAGGGTCACTCACAAAGGGAGTGCACTAGTTTTGGTGGAGTATTATCTAGGTAAACATACACAGAGATATCACAAGGCAGAACATAAATAAAGCAGCTGTAGAAATTAAAAACCAACTTTTTATTTCTTTCAAGAAAAAGAGTCAAAACCTCATATATCCAAGGTACAAATTATCCCATTACATCAAGTTCCAAATAAAGAAGCATAAACTTAAAACAAAAGTAAATTATTCCCCATAAATAGCAGAAGCAGCCATAGCATAGCCTAAGACCAAACCATACATGAGATGTCAGAAAGCAAGCTAAATCCAAGCTAAGAGCTAGTGTTTCCTACCTGAGAACCTGGGGGGAAAACGAAAGAAAAAGAGGCGAAATAAAAAGGGTCATTCATAAAGACTGGTAAGCCCTAGTGACTTTCAGTATGAAAACTAGTAATGATAACATGATATGTGAAAACTGGAATTAAACATAAGGATGATAACAGAACTGGTAGGATAATTAAGATAACAAGATAAGTCAAGTCTAGCATCGCATATTCAAGGTTCGCTGCACCAACTGTACTAGTATTCTAACCCATGTCAAGTATTAACCCTGAAATGATCTCTTGGCCCAGTATCATGAAGTGACCCATTACGGGGTCCTACGGTACGATCTACTAATCGATCGGCTCCCTACAAGTTCTAGCTCGTCATGTGTCTGTGTCATACGGCCCTATCCTGAAATGTACTTACCTGTGCTAGGTCCACCATAGGGTGTATCAAGTCCTATGGTGCCAACCACTGACACGAATCAAGCAAGGATAGTGTAAATCTACGGGTGCCCAATGCCTGCTTTTTCAACTCCGGACTACGTGCACGACCATAGTCCGCCTGAACCTACAATGGCGCACCTACTCAGCCGTCGTTCTGGTCGCTTACAATCAGCCCAGTAATCGTGCCCCACCCTGCCTTGTCCCAGGGTATCGTGATACATCTAAGTGGATTACTACTGAAAAGGACCGCGTAACTAGGGTTTCTAATGGGTTAAGTGTTGTCATTCAAATTCGTGACTTAACCCTATCCAAGTCATGTATCAAGTTGGTTAAGCGTGTTCAAGCAGTTCATAACTTAACCCTATCAAATCATGACTTAATCCTATCATGTGGCATTAATTCATTAGTGCACCTCAACCTCTCACATTAGACAAACTGTTGTGGTTACTGGATTTGTCGGGCGGTTCCTGGCGGATTTACACCACAACATAGTCTAACCTCGGCTTTTACGTGCAATATGACCAACTATCCACATTGGATCCTATTATTTGCAGCCACTGGATTTGCCGGGCGGTTCCGGGCAGATTTACATTGCAAACTCAACCCAACCTCGAATTGGCCATTTTCAAGTTTATCTAATTGCCATGCCCACGTTCAAGTTTTCATGTCAAAATTCATGTCATGTCGTGTCCAGTTCATGTCCATATCTAGGTTCAAGTTATAATTACGTTCATGTTCAAGTTCAAAGTCAATTCATGTTTTACCTAGTCTAACCTAATCGTATTCCCATCGCACGTAAGCTCGAATCGATACAAATAAATCTAATTAGGGAATAACATAAAAAGGGACGGGTATAAGGTGGTAAAAGTGGTTACTAGCATAGCATGGTATGACTTGATAAAAGATTATAACATTACTGGCATATGGAATATTAGCCTCAAACATAAAGATTCCAAATCTAGCAAAATAAGGTACTAGTCAAGATAACAGTTGTCATAAGGTGATTGCATAGTCATGGTAATGATTTACATAAGGTGATAGCATAGTCATGGTAACGATTAACATAAGGTGATTGTCATAAACTTGTGACTAATAGCAGATTCAACATGATAATATGAGGGGTGTTCTTTTTGATTTACAACATGAATAGGCCCCAAATCAATGTCATAACATATCCAAAAGTCAAGATCCAAGATGAACAAGAATGGATGTAAAACAGTTATCATACATATGTTCAATTTCAATTTACATCATATTCATATTACATTTACAGTTTAAATCTAAAAATAACTGGGGCTTACAGATCGTGGTTCGAGAGTTAGAAAAGAGAGTCGATGTTGAATCTTTATATGCTTAGTCAAGTCCTAATAGAAATCCCCAAATCAACAATTCTCTTAAGGCAGTCTCAACGTAGAAGAAGCAGTCCCTTTCTCAAACTTTTCAACTAGAATTAGAGCAGCATAAGGTCAGAAAGAATTTTGTGTAGAGAGACTGGTGTTATGGGCTGTATTTATAGGGTCAGGTCAACGAATGTGGACAGAAACGAGGCCAGAAACATCAAAGTGAATCCAGCTCCAAAAATGGGCTCGGGCACCAGGTTGACCTAGTCCTGGGTAGGTCGACTACATAGTCGACCCCCAGGTCGACCTGGTCCTGAGCGGGAAATTTCCTGCCTAGTCCATTCTGAGGTTTGAATTTCGAATTTTGAATTCGAATTGAGCTGTTCTAAACTTGAAAACTTCGAATGGTCATAACTTGGTCATACGGGCTCCGATTTTTGAAAACTCGGACTCGTTTCTCGAGACGAACGCAATGGCGTAACCCGTTTCCCTTGATTCTTATTTTAAAAATTAATTCTGCCTTGATTTATGGTTATTACACGTTATAAAAACATGGGTTGTTACATTCTCCCCCCTTAAAGGATTTCGTCCCCAAAATCTCTAAGTTTGGGAGGATGTGTCCTACCATCCATCATCCATCTACTCAAAGCATCATCCACAGGCAACCATTGTCCTTAAAAGATTTCTAGTGCTATATGAACATATGCAGAAAGTGTGTGTATATGTACTTATCTAATGCAACAGATTAGGCGGTTACTGATTCAGTAAACCTCCTTAATGCAAAATATGTTAGTGTCATGAATCCAACATGTATACAAATTCCTAACATAGTTTATAATCTCTACATGAGTGCACAAACATTCATCCATATGCAACATCCAAGTGATAGCATAACTAGTTCCATCCATGTACAAGTATAAGCGCTCATGCATATGCAACATGAAAAATGTGACTGAGCCGATCTAGTGCCTAATGTGTGTCATGCATCCACTATCATCCACTTGCAACCATTTGCAAACATCAACCATAACATGTTTCAATCACATGTTTACATCCATATGGTTCTACCTAAGGTTCTCATGATAAGATTGAGAAGATAACAAGACAAACGTAGATAGTAGAAGCATGATACGAAAAGGTTTTCAAGTTTATAGGAAAAAGAGATCGAGAATGTACCCTCAAAAAGAAATGGGTAAAACGCACATATCTTCTCTTCGGTTTCCCAAGTTGCGTCTTCTTGGGCTTCACTCCACTGCACTTTAACTAGCTTGACTTCTCGATTCCTTAGCTTCTTAATCTCCGTTCCTAAGATACGAATCGGAACTCGCCTCAATATTGCTTCTTTTTACACTTCTACGTCTTCAAGGATGCTTGGCTCAACCACTTCAGCTGACTCATGCAAGCACTTCCGTAGGTCCGAGACGTGAAAGACATTGTGTACTCCATTCAGTTTCTCGGGTAAGTTTACCTTATAGGCCATCCGTCCAATCCTCTCAGTGATAGGGAACGGTCCTACGAACCTTTGTGCTAGCTTTCCAACTGCTCCAAAACGAACTACATTGCGTAACGGAGAAACTTTTATAAAGACCATATCTCCGACTTCGAACTCTAGGTCTGTCCTTCTCTGGTCCGCATAAGATTTCTGTCTATCTTGGGCCGTTTTCATCTGTCTTCGTATCAACTCAATCTACTCAGAAGTGTCCCTTATCATATCGGGTCCAAGTATAAGTCTGTCGTCTCCCACCAACAAGTTGGCGATTTGCATGGTCTTCCATACAGGGCTTCGAACGGTGTCACTCCGATGCTAGCTTGGTAACTATTGTTATATGCAAACTCCACGAGAGGAAGATGGTCTTCCCAAGTGCCACCAAAGTCAAGAATGCATAGCCTCAGGAGATCTTCTAGTACACTATTTACCCTTTCGGTTTCTCCATCCGTCTGTGGGTGATAGGTCGTGCTCAACTTCAGTCGTGTACCCATTGCTTCTTGCAGACTATTCCAAAACTGGCTAGTAAAAATCGGGTCACGATCACTAACTATACTAGAAGGAACTCCATGCAATCGTACTATCTCTCGAAGGTAGATAGAAGATAGCCCTGATGCGGTCCTCTTGCTTTTCACCGGAATGAAGTGAGCACTTTTCGTGAGTCTATCAACTATGACCCATATGCTAGTATTTCCCTTCCTTGACCAAGGCAGTCCATCCACGAAATCAATCGAGATACTCTCCCATTTCCATTGCGGAACCTCCAAAGGATGTAATAGCCCACCAGGCTTCTTCGACTCGGCCTTTACTTGTTGGCACACCATGCACTTCGAAACGAACTCTGCCACATCCTTTTTCATTCCAGCCCAAAAGAAAATGCATTTCATATCCCTGTACATCTTATCCCCTCCAGGATGTATAGTCATCTTCGAATGATGCGCCTCTTCGAGAACTTTCCTTACTAGGTCTCCCACTTGTGGGGCACGTACCCTTCCATCGCGCCTTAGCCATCCCTTGTCATCTATGGCATACCTACTGAGGTGACTTGACGTCTCACCCCTAATCAGCTTGTCCATGATTTCGACTATTTGTGGGTCTTCCTTCTGTGAAGTCCCTACTTGATCTAGAAGTGTAGGTCTTAACTCAAGAGATGCAAACGTAGCAGTCAATAAGTCAACCGCGGGTGTAAAATCAAAGGTTGCTATAAACTAAAGGCTTTTCCTTTCAACAAACAAGGGGCTCAAAGCCAACCTTTTCCTACTTAGCGCGCCCGCCACCACATTACCCTTGCCAGGGTTATAGGCTATATCGAAGTCATATGATGCCAAGAACTCCATCCACCGTTGTTGCCTCAGATTCAAATCTTTCTGTGAGAAGAGGTACTTAAGCGATTTGTGGTCGGTATACAGCTCGAACCTCTCCCCTAGAAGATAATGGCACCAAGCTTTAAGTGCAAAAACAATCGCGGCCAACTCCAAGTCATGTGTGGGATAGTTTTTCTCAAGAACTTTAAGTTGTCTGCCCCCGTAGCATATTACTCTTCCTTCTTGCATTAGGACAGCGCCTAATCCCATGCCGCACGCATCTCTGTACACGGTAAACATCTTACCTCCATCGGGTAATGCCAAAACTGGAGCTGTGGTGAGGGCTCTCTTCAGTCTCTGAAAAGCAACGTCACACTCTATGTCCCATACAAAAGCTAGGTTCTTCTTAGTTAACTTAGTAAGAGGGGCTGAAATCTTAGCGAAGTCCTTAATGAACTTCCTGTAGTAGCCCGCCAAACCGAGAAAGCTCCTCACCTCCGTTGCATTCTTAGGAATTTTCCAGTCTTGTACCGCAACTACCTTTGTGGGGTCCACGGCTATGCCTTGCTTAGAAACTACGTGTCCGAGGAACCGAAATCCCTTCCTCCAAAAATGGCATTTGGAGAACTTAGCCTTTAACTAGTGTGCTCTTAGTGTTTCCATGACTCCTTGAGATGTCTACCATGCTCTTCATCTTTTGAGAACACCAAGATATCATCCACGAAAACTACCACAAACTTGTTAAGGAACTCCCGAAACACCCTACTCATCAAATCTATAAAGTACGCGGGTGCATTCGTTAACCCAAATGGCATAACGAGCCATTCGAAGAACCCATCTGGAGTCCTTAACGCAGTTTTGTCAATGCTATCCTCAGACACCCTAAGCTGATGGAATCCTGTGGCTAGATCGAGTTGAGAGAAAACAGATGCTCCCACAAGCTGGTCAAACAAATCGTCGATTCTTGGTAGTGGGTGCCTATTCTTCTTTGTCAGCTTGTTTAACTCACGATAATCTACGCATAGACGAAGCAATCCATCCGCCTTAGTAGCGAATACCACCGGAGCACCCCATTCAGAAATGCTTCGCCTTATGAAATTTTTCTCAAGCAACTCATTAACTTGTTTACTGAGCTCTCTTCTTTCTCACGGGGCCATGTGCCTAACGGGCAATGAAGCTGGCTTGGCATTATCAACAAGATAAATTCGGAAGTCTATCTCGCGTTTAGGAGGTAACCCCCTCACCTCATCAAAGACATCTGGATATTCTCGGACCACTTTTACAAATTGCAAATTATCATCGGACAAGTAAAGGGATTCAAGATAACACAACATGATCATACCCTTAGGGTTACAAGAAATTTCAAGGGTATTACCAAGGCGAGTCATGAGCCTCACTACCCTTTGTTCACAATCAAGAACGGCTCCATAATTGGACAGCCAATCCATACCTAGGATCAAACCGTATCCCATGAATCTGAGAACATAAGCATTACACGTGAATTCTACGCTTAAGATAGAGATCCTCAAATCCACACACATCATAGATAAATGGGCGGAACCCCAATTGGATTTGAAACTATAATTGGATCCTCAACCAGACTAGTACTTAGGTGCAGATTTTCAACAATATCAGAAGAAATAAAAGTATGCGATGCGCCAGAGTCAAATAAGGTTCGAACAGGAAAGTCAGAAATGTAAACAAGGCTTTCTACGGAAATATTACTACCTCGGTCAAGAGCTAGAGTGGTATTGAGAGCATGCAACTGCCCTCCAGAAGTTCCTGCTCACTAGGTCTGCCCTTGCCCCTGTCCTTGTTTCTTAGGGCAGTCCTTGCTGATGTGTCCAGTATCTCCACAATGAAAGCATTCACCCAACTTCCTCTTCTTTTTTGTACAGTCTTTAGCTAGATGTCCAGTAATACCACAGAAGTTGCACTTCCTCATCTCACGTGGTTTGTTGTTGCTCTTGTTATTCTTGTTGCCCCCCTTTTGAAGTCAGCTTTCTTATTCTGAGTCTCATTAGGCTTAACCTCCTTCTTGCTATTCGGAAGGTTTTTAAAACTTTTTCCCAGCTTGGTAACCTGGCTCTGATACCAAATGTAACACCCCACCTCCGCTAGGGCCACTCACAAAGGGATAGTTTTGGTGGAGTATTATCTAGGTAAACATACACAAAGATATCACAAGGCAGAACATAAATAAAGCAGCGGTAGAAATTAAAAACCAACTTTTTATTTCTTTCAAGAAAAAGAGTCAAAACCTCATATATCCAAGGTACAAATTATCCCTTACATCAAGTTCCATTTAAAGAAGCATAAACTTAAAACAAAAGTAAATTATTCCCCATAAATAGTAGAAGCAGCCATAGCATAGCCCAAGACCAAACCGTACATGAGCTGTCAGAAAGCAAGCTAAATCCAAGCTAAGAGCTAGTGTTTCCTCCCTGAGAACCTGGGGGGAAAACGAAAGAAAAAGAGGCGAAAGAAAAAGGGTCAGTCATAAAGACTGGTAAGCCCTAGTGACTTTCAGTATGAAAACTAGTAAAGATAACATGATATGTGAAAACTGGAATTAAACATAAGGATGATAACAGAACTGGTAGGATAATTAAGATAACAAGATAAGTCAAGTTTAGCAGCACATATTCAAGGTTCGTTGCACCAACTGTACTAGTATTCTAACCCATGTCAAGTATTAACCCTGAAATGATCTCTTGGCCCAGTATTATGAAGTGACCCATTACGGGGTCCTACGGTACGATCTACTAATCGATTGGCTCCCAACAAGTTCTACCTCGTCATGTGTCTGTGTCATACGGCCCTATCCTGAAATGTAGTTACCTGTGCTAGGTCCACAATAGCGTGTATCAAGTCCTATGGTGCCAACCACTGACACAAATCAAGCACGCACAATGTAAATCTACGAGTGCCCAATGCCTGCTTTTTCAACTCCGGACTACGTGCAAGACCATAGTCCGCCTGAACCTATAATGGCGCACCTACTCAGCCGTCGTTCTGGTCACTTACAATCAGCCCAGTAATCGTGCCCCACCCTACCTAGTCCCAGGGTATCGTGATACATCTAAGTGGGTTACTGCCGAAAAGGACCGCGTAACTAGGGTTTCTAATGGGTTAAGTGTTGTCATTTAAATTCGTGACTTAACCCTATCCAAGTCATGTATCAAGTTGGTTAAGTGTGTTCAAGCGGTTCGTGACTTAACCCAATCAAATCATCGTGTCAAGTTGGTTAAGTATATTCAAGTGGTTCATGACTTAACATTATCATGTGGCATTAATTCATTAGTGCACCTCAACCTCTCACATTAGACTAACTGTTGTGGTTACTGGATTTGCCGGGCGGTTCCAGGCAGATTTACACCACAACAGAGTCTAACATCGGGTTTTACGTGCGATATGACCAACTACCCACATTGGATCCTATTGTTTGCAGCCACTGGATTTGTTGGACGGTTCCGGGCAACTTTACACTGCAAACTCAACCCAACCTCGAGTTGGCCATTTTCAAGTTTATCTAATTGTCATGCCCACGTTCAAGTTTTCATGTCAAAATTCATGTCATGTCATGTCCAGTTCATGTCCATATCCAGGTTCAAGTTATAATAACGTTCATGTTCAAGTTCAAAGTCAATTCATGTTTTACCTAGTCTACCCCAATTGTATTCCCATCGCATGTAAGCTCGAATCGATACAAATATATCTAATTAGGGAATAACATAAAAAGGGACAGGTATAAGGTGGTAAAAGTGGTTACTAGCATAGCATGGTATGACTTGATAAAAGATTATAACATTACTGGCTTATGGAATATTGGCCTCAAACATAAAGATTCCAAATCTAGCAAAATAAGGTACTAGTCAAGATAACAGTTGTCATAAGTTGATAGTATAGTCATGGTAATGATTGACATAAAGTGATAGCATAGTCATGGTAACGATTAACATAAGGTGATAGTCATAAACTTGTGACTAATAGCAGATTCAACATGATAATATAAGGGGTTTTCTTTTTGATTTACAACAGGAATAGGCCCCAAATCAATGTCATAACATATCCAAAAGTCAAGATCCAAGATGAACAAGAATGGATGTAAAACAGTCATCATACACAGGTCCAATTTCAATTTACATCATATTACATTTACAGTTTAAATCTAAAAATAACCGGGGCTTACAGATCGTGGTTCTAGAATTAGAAAAGAGAGTCGATGTTGAATCTTTATATGCTTAGTCAAGTCCTAATAGAAATCCCCAAATCAGCAATTCTCTTAACGCAGTCTCAACGTAGAAGAAGCAGTCCCTTTCTCATACTTTTCAACCAGATTTAGAGCAGCATAAGGTCAGAAAGAATTTTGTGTAGAGAGACTGGTGTTAGGGGCTTTATTTATAGGGTCAGGTCAACGAATGTGGACAGAAACGTGGCCAGAAACATCAAAGTGAATCGAGCTCCGAAAATGGGCTCGGGCACTAGGTCGACCTGGTCCTGGGTAGGTCGACTAGATAGTCGACCCCCAAGTCGACCTGGTCCTGGACGGGAAATTTCCGGCCCAGTCCATTCTAAGGTTTGAATTTTGAATTTTTAATTCGAATTGAGCTGTTTTGAACTTGAAAACTTCTGAAAATTTCTAATGGTCATAACTTGGTCATATGGGCTCCGATTTTCGAAAACTCGGACTCGTTTCCAAGCAGAATTTTGAGACAAACGCAATGGCATAACCCTTTTCCCTTGATTCTTATTTTAAAAATTAATTCTGCCTTGATTTATGGTTATTACACGTTATAAAAACACGGGTTTTTATAGGAAGGGTTAAGTACACATCAGGTTGATGGGTAATATTAGTAAATTTAGGCCCAAAAACTTAACCATTAAGTAAACATGTTTGAATTAGTGGGTGGTTTAAGTACATATCAGGTTGGTGGGTAATATTAAATATAGGCCCACAAACTTAACTATTAAGAAACCCTAGTAACGGGGACCCATTTTAGCAGTAACCCACATAGATGTATCAAGGTACCCTGAAACTAGGCAGGATGGGGCACGATTACTGGACTGATTATAAGCGGTCAAAATAGCGGCAGGGGTACATCAGTGTAGGTTCCGAAAGATTACGGACGTGCACGTACTCCGGAGTGGGAAAAAGCAGGAACTGGGTAACAGTAATTATACACTGTGCATCTTTAATCGTGTCGGGTTTCTATTATAAGGATTGATACACCTTTTGGTGGGACCAGCACAGGGTATCTACATGCAAGAGAGGGCAGATTGACATAGACACATGTAACATTAATACGAGTAAGGCGCCGATCGATAGGGTAGTAAGGGTACATCTAACATGTTCATGGCAATTAGGCTGATTGAGGTAAGATCCTCGTACTAGATGTACACCTGAAGGCTACAAAAATTGTGGGGATTGGGATCACGTTCTCAGATTATCATTTTACACAGATTACTAGTTGGGACACTAGTTAGTGGTTGCAGAGATATAGAAATCAGAATAACAAGGTAGTGGTGAAGCAGAGAATGAGTAGAAGTGCATTCAGTTCACCTTGCCTTATCATATCTTCTGTAAATATTAGGTTATCTTGTTATCCTTGTTCTCACGATACTGTCTTATATTCAGTCTATTCATGTCATGATGCTTTTGCCTATTTACATGCTGAAAGTCACTGGACTTACCAGACTTATGTCTGACCTAGTTTGTTTCTCCTCTTTTCTTCTGTCCCCCCCCCCCCACAGGTTCACAGGGAGGAAATGTTACCACCTAGCTCAGTTTTCTTTCCAAGCTCGAAGATAGTCGATGTTTTGCTTTGGACTCTCTCTTCCACTGCTATTGCTGGTTCATGCTTTATTGGGGAATATCATTGTTATTTTTATGCTTCTTTTATACTTGTAAGTTTTTGAATCAAGACATAAGTTCTTTGTATTACTTTTAAGTATGATTGAGACAATTGTTGTAAAAGCTTGACTGAACCACATTGTTTATAAAATGACTTTATTTTCCGCTGCTTATTTGTCTGTCTTGTAAATTATCTGCATCTTTTACCAATACCGCTCGACCGAAGTTAAGGCATTCCCTTTGTGAGTGACCTTAACGGAGGTGTGGTGTTTCACTTGGTATCAGAGCTGAAGGTTATCGGATCAGATAAAAGATTTGAAAAATTATTTTCAAAATGGTTTTAGAAAAAAGCATTTTCTAAAGAAAAAGTTTTATTTTAAAGGCATATTCCCCAAAGTCATATACACTATCTTTTGATCCTCTATTTGAATCCTTGTTTCCTTCTTTCATGAGTCTCAGGAGCTCCTGGCTTTCTGAGAGGAAACCTTATCGCGGAATGGTTCTGTAGGTTTGATGAGACTACAACTCATGTCAAAGGGCAAAGAAGTGCCCAACCTCCATCCATAGTCGCAATAGTTTCACCTGTGGCTAATTTTCTTTCAAGTTTTGTAGGGATTTCCGTGCGATGGAGGCAGCTTTCAAAAGACTTGTCAACAAGTTACACAAGGATGGCAAAGATGAGAATAAGGGAGTTTGGCTAAGGAGCACGACCCAAGGGTGAGAAACTCATGGATATAGACTTGGTTCACAAAGGAGGTGTAAGTGGAAGAATCATAGGACAAGAGGGGGAGCAAGAATAGGAAAACCTAAGACAAGAGGAAGTGCCGTTATTATGGTATAATGGGTCACTTAATTAAGGATAAGGGAAAGAACTATGGACATGATTTTCAGGAGGGCAAGTGCATGCTCTCACCGCCAGCGTACGTGAGAGAGAGATAGTAAAGTTTCTATTGAAAAAGATTATTTTTTCTTTTTGATCATCCTGTTATTACTCTTTTTGATTTTAGCGCTTCACATTCGTTTATATCTGCTTCCATAGTTGAGTATCTACACCTTTGTACTTGTAAAGTAAAAAATCACATTATTTTCTCAAATCCAATTGGTGGTTCGTCTCATTTATCTTTGATTTGTAAGGATTTGAGAATAGCTATATTGAGTATTGAGTTTAAGTGTAATGCTTATGTTTTCGGGTTTTATGGGCTATGGGTTGATTCTAGGCATGGATTGGTTAGCTAGTAATTGTGAAAGGAGGGTAGTTTTTGACTTGCCTCGGGAACAGCCTCGAGATTTCGTGTGATCCTAAGGGATCAGTTTGTCTTGACTACTTAGAATCCTTTGATGCATCTATCGACGATTTGCGATCCGTTGGAGTAGTCCATGAGTACGCAGATGTTTTTGATCAGGTTAGGTGTTTATCTCCTAAAACGCGAGATAGACTTCCGCATATATCTAGTTGACAATGCAAAAATAGTTGCATTACCTATACGACACACGAATTCAAGGGAAAGGAAGGGCTTAGTAAACAAGTAAAAGAGTTACTTGAAAAAGGGTTCATAAGGCGAAGTATTTCTGAATGGGGTGCTCCAGTCGTTTTCATTACAAAGGCGGATGGTTCACTTTGCTTGTGCATAGATGATATTTTGGAATGAGGAAGAACATGCTTTTCATCTAAGGGAAGTCTCGAATACCCTTCAAGTGCATCAACTTAAGGCGAAGTTCTCCAAAAACGTCATTTTTGGAGAGAAGTAAGGTTTCTAGGACATGTGGCGCTGAAAGAAGGGATAGCAGTAGATCCAGCAAAAGTAGTTGCAGTGCAAGACTGGAAGGTCCCAAGGAATGCAACAGAAGTAAGAAGCTTTCTCAGACTAGCGGTCTAATATAGGAAGTTAACTAAGGATTTTATGAAGGTATCGGCCCCACTTAATAGATTGACGAAGAAGGATCTGATCATCTTAGTATATACACTTAGTAACATGGTTAGCATCTGTTTATTTTAAAGAGATAGTTCTGGGAATGTTAGCATGACACGACAGAAGTTGTAGTCCCAAGTATACTATAAGAAGGAAAGGTAGAATGAGAGGCGACAGTGAAATAAGTTCCAACGCATATTCTGGAAACAGAAATTAAGAAGCTACGCAATCGTGAAGTTAAGACAGTCAGAGCAATATGGAGTGAAGCTCAAGAAGATGCGACTTAGAAGACCGAAGACTAGATATGTGCATCATACCCTTTTGAGGGTATATCCTTGATCTCTTTTTTTTTTGTAAAGTTTATTTTCTAATCTTCATCTTTTAAGTATATCATCTCGGCCATGTCCTCAATCCTTAGGTAGTGGATGTAAACATGTGTTTGAGACATGTTATGTTTGGTGGTTGCAAGTAGATGTAAGTGTTTGCTCGTGGTTGCTCGTGCATGCATATAAACACAATAGGCACTAGATCGGCTCAGTCACTTTCATATTGCATATGCATGAGTGAATATTTATATATATGAATTGAAACTTGATGTGTTATCATATGGATGTTGCATTTGTATGAATGATTGTGCACCCATGTAGAAGCTATAAATTATGATTAGGAATAATTGCATATATGATGGACTCATGGCACTGACATAATTCGCATTAAGGAGGTCAACTGAATAAGTAGACTGCCTGATTTTGCATTAGATAAGGACATGTACACACGCTATGCATATGATCATGAAAGCATTAGAAATCTTTTTATGGACAATGGACGCCTGTGATTGAATGGTTGAGTAGATGGATGTTGGATGTTAGGATACATTCTCTTTAACTTGGAGATTTCTAGGACGAAATCCTTTAAAGGAGGGGAGAATGTAACACCCCATATTTCCTGTGGATATTAAAGTAACGAATTAAAGAATACTTAATTTTAAAAGTAGGAATTAAGGGAAACGACATTGCGTTCGTTTCAGAATTCTGCTTGGGATAGAGTGCGAGTTTGTGGAAATCGGACACCATATGAAGAAGTTATACGCCTTAGAAGTTTTTATATGCCCAAGGAAGTATACATATACATATAAAATAATTCCAGAAGTCAAAATAAGGTTCAAATCTCGAATTTGGGTCAAAGAAGGCTGAACGGGAAATTTCCCGCTCAGAAGTGTCGACCCCCCAGGGGGAGTCGACATAGGTGTCGACCCACAAATAGGGGTGTCGACATAGGTGTCGACCCCCCTATAGGGGAGTCGACCCCTGTTGGCCCAAATCTGGCCGACGACGTGTTTCGCCACATGTCGCTTTTTGATTCGCTGTGTTACGTGGTATTCTGCTTTGGACGAATCTGAAGACTTCTAGACTGATTTGAAGGCTCTAAATCTCCCAATACACCCATAAAAAGACCCCTAAACCTATTGTTTTCTCCACACGAATTCATAGGCATTTATATGCTGCTAAAACCTGAAGTGACCTAGCCTCCACCTTAATCTATAAAACCCCGTATTTTCTGTAAACGTCAAAGTAACAAATTAAAGTATACTTAATTTTTAAGAGAAGAATTAAGGGAAACGGGTTATGCCATTATGTTCATCTCGGAATTCTGCTTGAGATAGAGTCCGAGTTTGCGTAAATCGGACTCCGTATAAAGAAGTTATGACCTTTAGAGGTTTCAGGAGTTTAAAGAAAACAGCTCAGGTTTGAAATTCGAAATTCAAATAACACACCCAGGCTCGGCGGGAAATTTCCCACCCAGGACCCAGGTCGACCAAGGGGTCAACCTGGGGTCGACCTAGGTCAGACTGGTCGACCGGGGTTCGACCTGGGGGTCGACCTCCCCCTATTTCCAGATCCGAGGACAGATTCATATTTTCGCATCCGGACGCCCATTCTGACCAGATTTGTTGATCCCTATGCTATATAAACACCCCCCTAAGGCTATAGTTTTCTCTACACAACTTTATTTTACCTATACTCTACCCTAATTCATATAAAAGTAAATCTAAGATGGGGTTATGCTACTCAAGTCCTTCGTAGAAATCAAGTTTAGAATTCTAATAGAGATTCAAAGGCTAATTCAACGTCTTCAACAACTATTTTCTAAGAATCAAATCAAATCTAAATTAGAAAAAAAATAGTCTACTTCAAGGGAGAGCTATTTCGTTTCAGAATACAGATCCCAGAATTCAAGACCGTTCTGTAATTTGTAAGTTCACAATACTTTCAGAAATAAAAGTTAATTGTGATTCTGACATTGTAATAAATCTGGATCTGAGATTATGCCTATTTCTATATGTCTTTCTATATCCTTTGGATCTATCTCATCAATAATATTATGTCCATTCTTTGTCTCTTCTTCCCTTCTTCCCTTTTTGTTTTATATCCAAACAACTGCGAGCCTGAGCCAGATCTCATAAGAGATGAACGTACATTGGAAATAAAATTGGGCATAAAATATGATTTGGACATGACCAGCGCTAAAATTTGGAAAAAGTATTAAATTGTGTATAATTGGGCATAATTGAGTTGTAACTGATTTGAGGACATAACACAAGTTGTATTCAAAACATAAAGTGTATCAAACATATGACTTGAGATTTGAGGCATAAAGTATTGGACATATGACTTGAGATTTGAGGCATAAAGTATGTTAGACATATAGCTTAGGGTTCGGGGCGTAAATTGAACTGTAAACATGTAAGTTCAAGTTATTTTCAGATTTAAACACCTAATAGTGATTTTGGCATATAATGAAATGGATCTAAGTCCATGCTTGATGATAAGACAAATCTTTTAGATTAATTCATATCTTTCTGTAGAATCAATGATTTACATGCCTAGGAAGTTATTATTCCATCATGTCTGTCTTTGTTGGACATATGATATATAATCCTTTTAGGTTCATGGTGTTATTTATATCAGATTTATATGTCTATGCGGTTATTTCTGTCATTTGTTTCAAATCTATCTTTGTTATACCCCAACTCTAACAAATCTGTAATCCTCTTAGGTCCAAAATATTTGACAGACCTACCATTTTATTGCCTGTTTTATGCCTACTCTCGTTTATGTTCCTCTTTCGTCCCTTTTATTTTATGAATCTAAATTAACCTCGAATCTAGAGTGAAACTTATTATACGTGTGTTTGGAATGGGGGGGGGTAATGGGGAATAGTCTATTTGGCAATGGTGGAACATAATTTTGTAAATTATGATTTGGGACATAATTTGTCTTTGTTGCGAACTTGTGGTATTGGGCATGACTATTAGTACAAACTTGGGAAGATTAGAAGTAGCCTAATTTGAGTAATAACTCGAAATTGAATTTGGGGGCCATAACTTGCAACTATTTTTGTTAGGCATAACTTGAGAATTGGAATATGACTGGTTGGGATAATTAGCATATAAATTTAGACTTGGACATTTATGGAAAATGTGGCATAATATGAAATTGACAAAAACTGTGAATAATTTACATATAAACTGTAAATATGTAAATTAATGAAAAAGATGAATGTGCCTAAACCGAGGTTAGATTGAGTTGTGGTGTAAAAGTCCCCGGAACCGCTCGGCACATCTAGTAACCACAACAACACCTATCTAATGTAAGAGGTTAGCACATCATACCCAAGAAAAAACTGAGGTTAGATTGAGTTGTGGTGTAAACTGCTCGGAACCGCCCGGCACATCCAGTACCGCAACAACACATATCTAATGTGAGAGTTTGGTGCATTAATAAATCAATTAAAGCAAATAAACAAGATGAATGACTAGGGTTAAGTTAATAGGAAAACACTTAATCATTATAGCATGATGAATGGGTAGGGTTAAGTAATAAGAAACACTTAACTAGTATACCATGATGAGTTGGTAGGGTTAAGTAATAAGAAACACTTAACCAGTATAACTTGATTTGTGGTAAGTTAAGTTAAAACAAGAGTGCAACACTTAACTAATATAACTTGATTTGTGGTAGGGTTAAGTTGACACAAGAAGGCAACACTTAACCAAATTAACATGTCAAGTAGGTGGGTTAAGTTAACTTGAATTGATTGATGACACTTAACCAATACAACATGATGAACACGTGGGGTTAAGTTAACAAGAAATACTTGACCAATATAACTTGATGGACGAACGGGGTTAACTTAATAGGAAACACTTAACCAATCTGATAAGTGAGGAAGGTTAAGTTAATAGGAACACTTAACCAACATGACATGATGAATGGGTGGGTTAAGTTAACATGTATGGACAACACTTAACCAATAAGACATAATGTGTGGGAGGGTTAAGTACATATCGGGTTGGTTGGTAATATTAGTAAATATAGGCCCACAAACTTAACCGTTAAAAAACATGCTTGAATCGATGAGAGGGTTAAGTATAACCTATTTGGTATCATGGTACCCTGAAACTAGGCAGGGTGGGGCACCATTACTGGGCTGATTGTAAGCGGTCAAAAGCGACGGTGGTGGGTGCAACTGTGTGGGTTCTAACGGAGTGTGGGCGTGCACACATTTCGGAGCAGACAACGAGGGCACTGGGGGCACCAGTAGTATAACCTATGCATTTCTAGTTTTGTGTTGGGCCGCCGCCATTGGACTTGATACACCCCAGGGTGGGACCAGGATAGGTATCTACAATCTTCGGGGGCCGTAAGACACAGATGGTTATGCGAGTAGGAGCCGATCTTTAGAAAAAGGGGATCGCTTTACCTCCTGCATGGGGTGCCAGTTAGGACAATACAAGTGGGTGCAGAGAAATAGTGTGGGGGTATGAAAGTATATTCGATTCAAACTGCTTTACCTTAGTTTATGATACTCTCATATTTCTAGTTTATACTTATCATGTCCTTTTTCTTATTCTCATACTGAAGAGTCACTAGACTTACCAGGATTTATGTCTGACCCTATTTTCTTTCGTCTTCTTTTCTTCCGTTTCCCCCTAGGTCCACAGGGAGGAAACAACTCAGCTTATTCGGACTCTTTGCAAGCTTCAAGATAGTAGATGTACGGTTTGGACTCTCTCTCCTTGGCTATGGCTGTTGGACACAATCATGGGGATTTATGCAGTTTTAATTATGTTTTTACGCTTCTTTATTTAATAACCAAGACAGAAATAATGATGTAATGTTTTGGAAGTTATTAAGTGACAGTTATGGAAATGTTTTGTATGAACACATATTTATGAAATAAAAAGTCTGTTGTTTTCCGCTGCTTATATATATATATATATGTGTGTGTGTGTGTGTGTGTGTGTGTGTGTGTGTGTGTGTGTGTGTTTTTATATCTGTCTTATGTTTTATCTATGAATTTTACTTACAAACCTCCACCAAAGTTAAGGCATTCCCTTTGTGAGTGACCTTAATGGAGGGTGGGGTGTTTCACTTGGTATCAGAGCATAGATTTACCAGACTAGAAAAAAGTTTTTGAAACTATTTTCAAAAAGAAGTTTAAAGAAGCATTGTTTTCAAGAAAAGCGTTGTTTTTAAAAGGCATAATTCCCCAAAAGCCATATGCACTATCTCTCTATCCTTTGTCTTGAATACTTTCCTTTTTGTTCCAGCATGTCTGGAGATCTTATCCTTCCGGAAGGAGTACCGATACCCGGCTGGTTCCGAAGGTACCTAGAGGCTAGGGCCAATAGTGCGGGCCCAGCGGACATTCCTCCTCCAACAGTGGCAGCGGTTCCTCCTCCTCCTCCTCGTGGAAAAACTTTCGCTAAGACATGTAGACTTCAAGGCTATTGGAGGAAAGGACTTTTATGGAACTGAATCACTTGTGGCAGCAAGGAACTGGCTGAAGGAGACCGAGGACTTGTTCGTCATCTTCGAAGTTGACGACATGCAAAAGATACAACTAGCAGTGTGGTTGCTTAAAGATGAAGCTTTCTACTGGTGGAAAGTTACCCATGCTGAGAGGTCAGTGGAGACTTGGGAAGATTTCAGGATGAGGTTTGAGATGAAATTCCTCTCCCAAGCCGAAAGAAGCCTGCAAATGGAGAAGTTCCTAAATTTGAAACAAGGAAATATTACAATCAAGAAGTACGTCAATCAGTTTAATCAACTGGCCAGATTTGGGTTGGATTTGGTAAACACTCAATACAAGAAGGCACTTCGCTTCATAAAAGGTCTGAATGAGCCTCTACACAGCCTTGCAATGACCCATATACCCATGGGTGCAACTTATGAAAGCTTGGTGGACATGGCGCTGCTACACGAGGAAGATAAAGGCAAGAAGGAGGTAAAGGTGGAAGTGCCTCAAGAAAAGAAAGAAGGTTTACAGGCTAAGAAGACAGACTTCAAGAAAGGCGGGAAGAACAACAAATCCTGTGAAAAGAGAAACTGCAATTTCTGTGGCATTGTGGGACATATAGCAAAAGACCGCAGGAAGAAAAAGGCAAAGATGAATGGGGGTTGTTTCCATTGTAGAGAGACTGGACACTTGTCTAAGGACTGCCCAAAGAAGCGGGAGCAGGGACAGAGGACTAGATCCACCTCAGGAGGACAGGTTCACGCTCTGGTGGCACCTCTATAGGAACGAGGTAGAAATATTTCTGTAGAAAGCTTAGTTTATCTTTATGATCATCCAGTTCGCACTCTCTTTGATTCGGGTACATCTCACTCCTTTATTTTATCTGCTTTAGTAGAATCTCTACACCTAGACACTAGTATGGTAGAAGATCCCTTGGTTGTTTCAAATCCAATTGGGGGCTCGACTTATTTGTCGATTGTTTTCTTAGATTTGAAAATCTCTATTCTAAGTGTTGAATTTAGATGTAGTGCCATTGTTTTGGGCTTCTCGGGATATGGACTGATCTTAGGCATGGACTGGTTATCCAGTAATAGTGTCATTCTTGATTGTGAGAGAAGAGTAGTTAGACTCTTGACTCGGCTCAGTAACACTCTAGAAATTTCTTGTAATCCCTTGAATGCTGTTATGCTTAGTTATCTAGAGTCGCTTGACGCTTCTGTTGAGAATTTCCAGTCGGTTAGAGTGGTCCTGGAATATCCGGATGTCTTTGAAGATGTGAAAGGCTTACCTCCGAAGCGGGAAATAGACTTCCGCATATATCTTGTTGATAATGCAAAGCCTGTAGCT
This sequence comes from Allium sativum, assembly GCA_030737875.1. Classification (NCBI taxonomy): domain Eukaryota; kingdom Viridiplantae; phylum Streptophyta; class Magnoliopsida; order Asparagales; family Amaryllidaceae; genus Allium; species Allium sativum. The sequence goes on from CM060913.1 coordinate 491,022,239, forward strand.
CTGCCTATTAGGCACATGGCTCCAAAGGAGATAAAGGAGCTCTGTAAGCAAGTTAAGGAGCTTCTCGAGAAGGGGTTTATATGGAGAAGTATCTCGGAATGGGGTGCTCCAGTGGTGTTCACCACCAAAGCAGATGGTTCACTACGTCTTTGTGTGGACTATAGGGAGCTAAACAAGCTAACTAAAAAGAATAGACATCCGCTTCCCAGAATAGACGATTTGTTTGATCTGCTTGTAGATGCGTTGGTCTTCTCCCAACTTGAACTAGCTACTGGGTTCCATCAGCTAAGGGTAGCTGAAGATAGTATTGATAAAACGGCGTTCAGAACCCCAGACGGCCACTATCGAGTGGCTTGTCATGCCTTTCGGCTTGACAAATGCACTTGCTTATTTCGTAGACCTAATGAGCAGGGTATTCAAAGAATTCTCAATAAATTCGTGGTGGTCTTCGTAGACAATATTTTGATCTTCTCGAAGAATGAGGAGGAACATGCTCAGCATCTGAAAGAAATCATGGATACTCTCCGTGCACATTAACTAAAAGCCAAATTCTCCAAGTGCCACTTTTAGAGAGAAGAAGTAAGATTCCTTGGACATATAGTGTCCAAAGAAGGGTTAGCAGTGGACCTCGCGAAGGTGGTGGCAGTGCAAGATTGGAAGACATCAAGAAATGCAACTGAAGTCCGAAGCTTTCTCGGGCTAGCAGGTTTTTACCGAAAGTTCATTAGGGATTTCGCGAAAATCTCAGCTCCACTCACAAGGCTAACAAAGAAGAATATGCCATTCGCTTGGGATTTAGACTGTGATATTGCTTTCCAACGCCTTAAAAGGGCTCTCACAACAGCCCCAGTTCTAACTTTGCCTGATGGAAGCAAGATGTTCACAGTATATACGGATGCTTGTGGTATGGGGCTAGGCGTTGTTCTAATGCAGGAAGGGAGGGTAGTAGCTTATGGTGGAAGACAACTGAGAGTTCATGAAAAGAACTATCCAACCCACGATCTTGAGTTGGCCGTCGTCATCTTTGCGCTTAAGTCTTGGTGCCATTATCTCCTAGGTAAGAAGTTCGAATTATATACTGACCATAAATCGTTGAAGTATCTTTTCTCGCAGAAAGATCTTAACTTAAGGCAGCAAAGATGGATGGAGTTCCTTGCCTTGTATGACTTTGAAATTTCCTATACTTCCGGAAAAGGCAACGTAGTAGCAGAGGTGTTGAGCCGAAAGAAACTGACCTTAAGCCCTCTCTTTGTAGAAAGGCAAAGCTTGGAGTATATAGCTAGTTTTGACTTTAGGCCCTCCTCTGATTTTATACCTGGTTTATTGGCATCCCTAGAAGTACGACCCACTCTTTTAGACTCAATAGGGGCCGCACAACGCGAAGACCCTTAGCTTGTGGATGTGATTGATAAACTAATTAGGGGTGAAACTTCCAGTCACCTCGATAGGTACTCCATCGATGATAAGGGTTGGCCGAGACGAGATGGAAGACTATGTATCCCACAAGCAAGGGATTTAGTAAAGTTGGTTCTCGAGGAAGCACATCATTCCAAGTTGACAATACACCCAGGTGGGGACAAGATGTACAAGGACGTAAAGAGAGTTTTCAATTGGAATGGCATGAAGAAGGACGTGGCAGATTTGGTTTCTAAGTGTGTGACATGCCAACAGGTCAAGGCGGAACAGAAGAAGCCTGGAGGAGTACTTCATCCTCTAGAAGTCTCGCAATGGAAGTGGGATAGCATTTCAATGGACTTCATTGACGGTTTTCCTAGGTCAAGAAGGGGCAATACTAGCATTTGGGTAATAGTGGATAGGCTCACTAAAAGCGCCCACTTTATACCTGTCAAGAGTAGAAGGACTGCCTCAGCTCTAGCTTCTCTTTATCTCAAGGAAATAGTTCGACTGCATGGAATACCCTCCAGTATAGTGAGTGACAGAGATCCCATCTTTACGAACGAATTTTGGCAGAGTCTGCAAGAAGCTGTAGGCACACAGTTATGCTTGAGCACAGCCTATCACCCACAAACTGATGGTCAGACAGAAAGGGTGAATAGAGTATTAGAAGATCTTTTGAGACTATGCGTTCTTGACTTTGGAGGGACATGGGAGGATCATCTTCCTTTAGTGGAATTCACCTACAACAACAGTTACCAGGCCACCATCGATATGGCGCCCTTCGAAGCTTTGTATGGAAGACTGTGCCGATCACCAACCTGTTGGTGGGAGTCTACTGACAAACTTATACTTGGGCCGGATATGATTCGAGAGACTTCAGAGAAAGTGGATTTAATACGAAGGAGAATGAATACAGCCCAAGACAGACAGAAATCCTACGCCGACAAAAGAAGGACCGACCTTGAGTTTGAGTTTGGGGACAAGGATTTCCTTAAGGTATCTCCTTTAAGGAACGTCATTCGCTTTGGATCCGCAGAAAAGCTAGTACCAAGATTTGTAGGACCGTTCCCTATCATCGAGAAGATTGGGAAAATGGCTTACAGAGTAGAGCTTCCTGAAAAGTTGGCCGGAATTCACAACGTCTTTCACGTTTCTCATCTCCGGAAATGTCTACATGAATCTGCGGAAGTGGTGGAGCCGAGCATTCTAGAAGAAGCTGAAGGGGAACGCGAAGCAACTGTAAGGAGAGTTCCAACTCGAATCATAGGAACTGAAGTGAGAAAGCTACGCAACCGCGAAGTCAAGCTCGTCAAAGTTCAATGGAGCGATGCCGAGGAAGACGCGACTTAGGAAACTGAGGACAGAATATGCGCGGCTTACCCTTTTTTTTTTAGGGTACATCTTTGATCTCTCAATTTTTCCTTAAGTTATGCTTGTATCTATCTTTTTAGGTATATCTCCTCGGTCTTACCCTTTTATCCTTAGGTAGAAACAAATGGATGTAAACATGTATTTGAAACATGTTATGACTGATGGCTGCAAGCGGTTGCAAGTGGTTGCTCGTGGATGCATATACACACACAACCTAGGTTTTAGATCGGCTCAGTCACTTCATACTGCATATGCATATATGTATTCATATTTGTATGTGGTTGAAATTTGATATGTCGTCATATGGATGTCGCATTTGTATGAGTGGTTGCGCATTCATGTAGAATTATGAATAGGGAAAATTTTGCATACATAATGGATTCATGGCACTTACATGATTTGCATTAAGGAGATCAACTGAATCAGTAGACTGCCTAATTTTTGCATTAGATAAGGACATGTACACACACTGTGCATATGATCATGAAGCATTAGAAGTCTTTTAAGGACAATGGACGCCTGTGTTTGATGGTTGAGTAGATGGGCGATTGGATGTTAGGACTTACGTTCTCCTAGACTTGAAGATTTCGGGGACGAAATCCTTTAAGGAGGGGAGAATGTAACACCCCGAATTTTTTGTTAACTGTAAATTAACAAATTTAAGTATAATTAATTCTTAATGAAAGAATTAGGGAAATGGTTTACGCCTTTGTGCTCGTCTCGGAATTCTGCCTGAGATAGAGTCTGAGTTGGCGTAAATCGGACTCCGTATGAAGGAGTTATGACCTCCGGAAGTTTCAGAATTCAAATTAAAATTCAAACGGTTCAAATGAAGTTCAAATATCAAAAATCAGACCCAAACTGGGCTGGGCAGGAAAATTCCCTGGCTGGCTTGGGGGTCGAACTGGGTGTCGGCCTGGGGGTCGAACTGGGTGTCGACCTGGGGGTCGAACTGGGTGACCAGGTCGACCTGGGGGTCGACCTGGGTTTCGCCCTGGCTGGCCTGGTCGGGTTCTAGTCGATTTATGTGGGTTGGCTGTGTCACTAGGGCTTACATGTCGCTTTCTGATTGGATTCTCTTAAGATGGATGGTCTGGATTCACTCTGGCTTCATCGGCGGCTCTAATTAATTTGAAATTCTATAAATACAACTTGAGTCTAAACCTAAATTCACACAAATAAATTGGAGGTAGAGCCGTCATGCTACTGGAAGGAAGCCAAGAGTAGCCTCTACTTGTAGAAAGCTTATAGAAGAGCCAAAATCAAAGTTAAAACACGATTCAAACAATGTTAGTCTAACCAAAGGAAAGCATTTCAAATTCAGAACTCAGAATCCAGAATTCAAGTTCGTCGTTCATAGTAAGTATAGTGATTTTTCCGATGTGAATAAAATTAAGACTTGATTCGATGTAAATTGGGAATGGAATTGTGCTATTGTGTAATGACGATGTTAATTCATGTATTGAAATGGTTGTGGTATTGTGATGTTTGTGGTAAAATTGAGTTTATGTTGATCCTATTGTACATTTAGAATGAAAACAACATCGCATGCAAGTTGTATAGTTCATGTTGTAATCTACACCTATATGTTTATGTGATTATATAGGTTGTATTTATACTTTATGCTAAGAAACCCTATGCCTAAATGGTTATGTTCATATACATGCTCCTATGCTTATACAAAATTTGCAAGTTCCTAATTGGATCCATGTCAAGATCCACTTTAATATATGTTTCATGTTTTAAATAGACATATGATTGGATCTAGTTCACACATGCGATGAAATTATACATACTTCATGAAAACGTCATATTCTTGTCATATGCTAGTTATGTTCGATGTTATGCCTAGATCCAAAACATGTTTAGGCTTATGTTGTCTAAACCATATGCCAATTTATGTGACACCTATTTGGTTAGATCCCTATTTCAATGCAAGTTCACATATATGTAAGTTGATTTAGGCTATGTTGTAAATTCACAGGTATGTTGATTAGTCTATGTTGCAAGTTCACACCTATGACATTCATGTTGACTATTTTGCAAGTTCACACCTATGATGTTCATATTGACTATGCCAAAAATGCCAAGTTTACACCTATGTCATGTTTATGTTAGTCAACTGCTTTATGCCAATTTTGTGTACGCTAAATTAGGCTAAGTTTTTAGCCTAATATTATATGTTAAAAATCATGCAAACGTAAAATTAGGCTAAGTTTGTTAGCCTAATACTTAGACGGGGTAACGTTGGGATAAATTGGTAATTATAGGAAAACTTGACATAAAAAAAATGGAATTGGCTTGTTTGTCATATGCCAAAATTGGTGGCATTCAAACGGTTTAAATTCTTATACCAAAAATGTTAAACTTGGAGAGTGGGCCATAACATTTAATGGTTAGCAAATTTACATATAACAAGTAATAAAGACAAATATGTAAATTTAGAAAATACGAGTATGCTTAACACGAGGTTGGATTGAGTTGTGATGCAAACCTTCCCAGACTCGCCTGGTTGTCCAGTAGTCACAACAATACCTATCCAATATGGGTGGTTAAGCATGGAGCCCAATAAGGACCCGAGGTTAGACTGAGTTACGGTGTGAATCTGCCCAGAACCAACCGGCACATCCAGTAACCGTAACAATACCTGTCTAATGTGAGTGGTCGGTGCTTTAAAAAGCTAAGAACAGACTGTCAGGATGGTAGGGTTAAGTTAACTAAAACACTTAACCAATTCAACATGTTAATGAAATTGATGAGTGGGGTTAGGTAAATACAGACACTTAACCATTTAACTAGAAACCCCTAGTAACGGGGACCCTTTTCAGCAGTAACCCAATTAGGTATCATAGTACCTTGAAACTAGGCATGGTAGGGCACGATTACTGGGCTGATTGTAAGCGGTCAAAAGCGACGGCGGTGGATGCAATAGTGTGGGTTATAACGGAGTTCGGGCGTGCACACACTTCGGAGAAGACAAACAGGGCACTGGGGGTATAGTAGTATAACCTATGCATTTCTAGTTTTATGTTGGGCCGCCACCACGGGACTTGATACACCCCTGGGTGGGACCAACATAGGTATCTACAATCTTCGGGGGCCATAAGACATAGATGATTATGCGAGTAGGAGCTGATCTTTAGAAAAGGGGATCACTTTACCTCCTGCATGGGGAGCCAGTTAAGAAAATACAAGTAGGTGCAGAGATATAGTTTGGGGGTACGATAGTATATTCGATTCAAATTGCTTTAGCTTATTTTGTGATACTCTCCTATTTCCAGTTTATACTTATCATGTCCTTTTTCTTATTCTAATACTGAAGAGTCACTAGACTTACCAGGCTTTATGTCTGACCCTATTTTCTTTCGTCTTCTTTTCTTCCGTTTCCCCCCTAGGTCCACAGGGAGGAAACAACCTAGCTTAGTCAGACTCTTTGCAAGATTCAAGATAGTAGATGTACGGTTTGGACTCTCTCCTTGGCTATGGCTATTGGACATAATCATGGGGATTTATGCAGTTTTAATTATGTTTTTATGCTTCTTTATTTAATAACGAAGACAGAAATGATGATGTAATGTTTTGGAAGTTATTATGTGACAGTTATGGAAATGTTTTGTATGGACACATATTTATGAAATAAAAAGTCTGGTTTTTTCCGCTGCTTATATATATGTGTTTATATCGCTTTTGTGTTTTATTTGTGACTTTTACTTGCAAACCTCCACCAAAGTTAAGGCATTCCCTTTGTGAGTGACCTTAATGGAGGGTGGGGTTTTTCAGACTTCCACATATATCTAGTCGACAATGCAAAGCCAGTTATGCGATCAAAGATAGTTTTGAAGCATGATTGGCGGGGATAGCCGGAGTCGGTTAAGTGCTCAATTGTTTGGTTGTTTTGCTAGTATCATCTCACATAAATCGTCCAAATTCGTAGGAGGTATTCCTTTGGTGCTTGTCTGATATTGGTTTAGGCCTTTGGGGCTTGTACTTGAGGGATATCAAGTTCGACTAGGATGGTTTGCGTGAGAGATATCGACCCTCATATTTTTGACATGATGGATAAGCTAAGTAGAAGAGAGACCTCTAATCATCTTAGTATATACACTTATTATCATGGTTAACATCTGTTTATCTTGGAAAGATAGTTCGACAACATTGGATACCCACTAGCATAGTAAGTGATCGAGGTCCTATCTTTACTAGTGGGTTTTGGAAATGGAGGTCAAGAAGCTTCGCAATCGTGAAGTTAAATTGGATAAGGTATAGTGGAGTGAAGCTCAAGAAGATGCGACTTAGAAGATTAGATACGCGCATCATACCCTTTTTGAGGGTATATCCTTGATTCCTCTTTTTCTGTAAAGTTTATTTGCATGCTAGTCTTTATCTTATAAGTATATCCTCTTGGTCCTATCATCGATCCTTAGGTAGAAGCCAATGGATGTAAACATGTGTTTGAGACATGTTAAGTTTGGTGGATGCAAGTGGTTGCAAATATTTGCTAGTGGTTGCTCATGGATGCATATACACACACATTAGGAATTAGATCGGCTCAGTCATTTTCATATTGCATATGCATATGAATGTATTTGTATATGGATTGAAACTTGATGTGTTATCGTATGGATGTTGCATATGAATGAGTGAATATGCACACATATAGTATTTACATGATTAGGGGTATTTGCATACATATTGGACGCATTACACTCTCATGATTCGCATAAAGGAGGTCAACTGGATCAGTAAACTGCTTGATTTTGCATTAGATAAGAGACATAACACACGCTTTGCATATGTTCTTACGGCATTAGAAACCTTTTAAGGACAATGGATGCCTATGATTGAATGGTTGAATAGATGGACGTTGGATGTTAGGATATGCATTCATCTTAACTTGAAGATTTCGGGGACGAAATCCTTTAAGGAGGGGAGAATGTAACACCCCGTATTTTCTCGAAACATCAAAGTAAAAAATTAAAGTATACTTAATTTTTAAGAGAAGAATTAAGGGAAATGAGTTATGCCATTGTGTTCATCTCGGAATTCTACTTGAGATAGAGTCCGAGTTTGCATAAATCGAACTCCGTATGAAGAAGTTATGACCTTCAGAAGTTTCAGGGGTTTGAATAAAACAGCTCAGGTTTGAAATTCGAAATTCAAATCACACACCCGGGCTGGGCGGGAAATTTCCCGCCCAAGACCCAGGTCAACCAGGGGAGCGACCTCACCCCTATTTCTAGATCTGAGGACAGATTCATTTTTCTGCATCCGGACGCCCGTTCTGACCAGATTCGTTAATCCCTATGCTATATAAACACCCCTAAGACTATAGTTTTCTCTACACAACTTCATTTTGCCTATACTCTACCCTAATTCATATAAAAATAAATCCAAGATGGGGTTATGCTGCTCAAGTCCTTCGTAGAAATCAAGTTTAGAATTCTAGTAGAGATTCAAAAGCTAATTCAACGACTTTAACAACTATTTTCTAAGAATCAAATCTAAATTAGAAGAACAAATAGTCTATTTCAAGGTAGAGCTATTCAGTTTCAGAATACGGATCCCCGAATTCAAGACCATTCTGTAATTTGTAAGTTCACGTTACTTTCAGAAATAAAAGTTAATTGTGATTCTGACATTGTAATAAATCTGGATCTGAGATTATGCCTATTTCTATCTGTCTTTCTATATCCTTTGGATCTATCTCATTGATAATATTATGTCCATTCTTTGTCTCTTCTTTCCTTCCCTTTTTGTTTTATAACCAGGCTACTGCGAGCCTGAGCCAGATCTCATAAGAGATGAACGTACGTTGGAAATAAAATTGGGCATAAAATATGATTTGGACATGACCAGCGCTAAAATTTGGGAAAAGTATTAAATTGTGTATAATTGGGCATAATTGAGTTGTAACTGATTTGAGGACATAACACATGTTGTATTCAAAACATAAAGTGTACCAAACATATGACTTGAGATTTGAAGTATTGGACATATGACTTGAGATTTGAGGCATAAAGTTTGTTGGACATATAGCTTGGGATTTGGGGCATAAATTGAACTGTAAACATGTAAGTTCAAGTTATTTTCAGATTTAAACACCTAATAGTGATTTTGGCATATAATGAAATGGATCTAAGTCCATGCTTGATGATAAGACAAATCTTTTAGATTAATTCCTATCTTTCTATTGAATCAATGATTTACATGCCTAGGAAGTTATTATTCAATCATGCCTACCTTTGTTGGACATATGATATATAATCCTTTTAGGTTCATGGTGTTATTTATATTAGATCTATATGTCTATGAGGATGTTTCTGTCAGTTTGTTTCAGATCTATCTTTGTTATACCCCAACTCTAACAAATTTGTAATCCTCTTAGGTCCAAAATATTTGACAGACCTACCATTTTAATGCCTGTTTTATGCCTACTCTCATTTATGTTCCTCTTTCGTCCCCTTTATTTTATGAATCTAGATTGACCTGGAATCTAGACTGAAACTTATTGTACGTGCGATTGGAATGCAGGGGTAATGGGGAATAGTCTATTTGGTAATGGTGGAACATAATTTTGTAAATTATGATTTGTGGCATAATTTGTCTTTGTTGCGAACTTGGGATATTGGGCATGACTATTATTACAAACTTGGGAAGATTGGATGTTGCCTAATTTGAGTAATAACTCGAAATTGAATTTGGGGGTCATAACTTGCAACTAGTTTACTTGAGAATTGGAATACGACTGGTTGGGATAATTAGCATATAAATCTAGACTTGGATATTTATGGAAAATATGGCATAATCTGAAATTGACAACAATTGTGAATAATTTACATATAAACTGAAAATATGCAAATTAATGAAAAAGATGAATGTGCCTAACCCGAGGTTTGATTGAGTTATGGTGTAAAACTGTCCGGAACCGCTCTGCACATCCAATAACCACAACAACACCTTTCTAATGTGAGAGGTTAGCGCATCATGCCCAAGAAAAACCCGAGGTTAGATTGAGTTGTGTTGTAAAACTGCCCTGAACCGCCCGGCACATCCAGTAACCGCAACAACACATATCTAATGTGAGAGGTTGCATTAATAAATCAATTAATGCTAATGAACAAGATGAATGACTAGGGTTTAGTTAATAGGAAAACACTTAACCAGTATAGCATGATGAATAGGTAGGGTTAAGAATAAGAAACACTTAACCAGTATAGCATAATGAACGGGTAGGGTTAAGTAATAAGAAACACTTAACTAGTATAACTTGATTTGTGGTAAGGTTAAGTTAAAAAAAGAGGGAAACACTTAACCAATATAACTTGATTTGTGGTAGGGTTAAGTTGACACAAGAAGGCAACACTTAACCAAAGTAACATGACAAGTAGGCGGGTTAAGTTAACTTGAATTGATTGATGACACTTAACCAATACAACATGATGAACACGTGGGGTTAAGTTAACAAGAAATACTCGACCAATATAACTTGATGGACGAACGGGGTTAACTTAATAGGAAACACTTAACCAATCTGATAAGTGAGGAAGGTTAAGTTAATAGGAACACTTAACCAACATGACATGATGAATGGGTGGGTTAAGTTAACATGTATGGACAACACTTAACCAATAAGACATAATGTGTGGGAGGGTTAAGTACATATCGGGTTGGTTGGTAATATTAGTAAATATAGGCCCACAAATTTAACCGTTAAATAAATATGCTTGAATCGATGAGAGGGTTAAGTACATCTCGTGTAGGTGGGTAATATTAGTACATATAGGCCCACAAACTTAACCATTAAATAAACATGCTTGAATCGGTGGGAGGGTTAAGTACATCTCGTGTAGGTGGGTAATATTTGTATATATAGACCCACAAACTTAACAAATAGGAAACCCTAGTAATGGGGACCCATTTCAGCAGTAACCCACATAAATGTGTCATGGTACCCTGAAACTAGGTAGGGTGGGGCACGACTACTGGGCAGATTATAAGCGGTCAAAACAGCGGCAGGGGGTACGTCAGTGTAGGTTCCGACGGTTTACGGGCATGCACGTACTCCGGAGTGGGAAAAAGTAGGCACTGAGTACCAGTAGTTATAAACTGTGCATCTTGAATCGTGTCGGGTCGCTATCATAAGGATTGATACACCTTATGGTGGGACCAACATAGGGTATCTACACGCAAGAGAGGGATGATTGACACAGACATAAGAGAAATTAATACAAGTAGGGAGCCGATCGATAGGGTAGTAAGGGTACATCTAACACATTCATGGCAATTAGGCAGATTGAGGTGGAATCCTCATAATAGATGTACACCTGAAGGCTACCACAATTGCGGGGATTGGGATCACGTGATCAAATTATCCTTTTATACAGATTACTAGTTGGGACACTGGTTAGGTGGTGCAGAGATATAGAAATCAAAATAACACGGTAGTGGCGAAGTAGAGCAAGAGTAGAAGCTCTTTCAGTTTATCTTGCCTTATCATACCTTATGCTTATCTTATGTTATCTTGCTATCCTTGTTCTCACGGTATTGTCTTATATTCAGTTTGTTCATGTCATAATGCTTTTGCCTGTTTACATGATGAAAGTCACTGGACTTACCAAACTTATGTCTGACCTAGTTTTGTTTCGCCTCTTTCCTTCCGTCCCTCCCCCCCCCCTTCACAGAGAGGAAATGTTACCACTTAGCTCAGTTTTCTTTCCAAGCTCGAAGATAGTCGATGAATTGCTTTGGACTCTCTATTCCACTGCTATGGCTGGTTCATGCTTTATTGGGGAATATCATGGTTATTTTTATGCTTCTTTTATACTTAGAAGTTTTTAAATCAAGACAGAAGTTCTATGTATTACTTTTAAGTATGATTGAGACAACTATTGTAAAAGCTTGATTATACCACATTATTTATAAAATGACTTTATTTTCCACTGCTTTATCTGTTTGTCTTGTAATTTATTTGCATCTTTTACCTAAAATGCTCCACCGAAGTTAAGGCATTCCCTTTGTGATTGACCTTAATGGAGGCGGGATGTTTCATTAGATTTTTCAAGTTAACAATCAAAGTCTACATCAAAGGAATAAGTAATCAAATTCAGGAATCAAATCCCAAAATTCAAGACCGTTCTGTGATTTGTGAGTTCATGTTACTTTCAGAAGTAAAATTTAAATTGTGATTCTAACATTGTAATAAATCTGAATCTAAGATTATGCCTATTCCTATCTGTCTTTCTATATCCATTGGATCTATCTCATTGATATTATTATGTCCATTCTTTGTCTCTTCTTTCCTCCTCCCCTTTTTGTTTTTATAGCCAGGCTACTGTGAGCGTAAGCCAAATCTCATAAGAGATGAACATACGTTGGGAAAAATTTGGTATAATATATAATTTGGACATGGCCATCGCTAAAATTGGGAAAAGTATTAAATTATGTATAATTAGGCATAACTAATTTATAACGGATTTGAGGACATAACACATGATGTATTTAAAACATAAAGTGTATTGAACATATGACTTGAGATTTGAGGCATAAAGTATATTGGACATATGACTTGGGGTTTGGGGCATAAATTGAGCTGTAAACATGCAAGCCATAGTACATGTTGTGCTTTAAGACCTAAAATTGGGGGGGGGTGTATATACACACACACACACACACACGATAGTTTATGACTTGGAAGAAGGGGATTATTGTGTATAGTGATGTATGGATTAGGCATGAAAACCTATTGTGAGATAGGGATAACTGTTAAACGTGAACACACCCAAATTGGAATTTTGGGTAATTGGCATGCGCTGTAATTAAAGGTTATAATTTGGCATAGTTTATACTGTGAATCATGATTGGGGGTTTTTGGAGAATATTTTGTACGGTGCAATATAACTAAACCTTAGGGCATGTGTTATATCATGATTTTTGGGGCATGACTATTATTGCAAATTGGGGAAAATTGGGTGTAACCTATTTTGAGTAATAACGTGAATTTGAATTTATGAGGCATAACTTGCAATCAACTTTGTTGGGGTATAACTTGAGAATTGGAACATGACTAGTTTTGTGAATTTGGGATGATTAGCATATAAAATCTAGACTTGGACATGTATGGTAGATATGCTAAGAGATAAACATGCCTAACCCAAGGTTAGATTGAGTTGCGGTGTAAAACTGCCCAGAACCGCCCGGCACATCCAGTAACCGCAACAACACAGATCTAATGTGAAAGGTTAGCGCATTTAGCCCAAAACCCGAGGTTAGAGTGAGTTTGCGGTAGAAGTCTGTCCGGAACCGCCCGACACATCCAGCAACCGCAAACAACAGTTCTAATGTAAGAGGTTGGGCATTAATAAATTAATTAATGCTAATAAAAAGACATGCTAAGAATGGTAAGGTTAAGTAAAATTTAGAACACTTAACCATTATAACATGTTAATTAGAAAAGAAGGTTGGGTTAAGTAAATTTAGAACACTTAACCGTTATAACATGTTAATTAGACAAGTGAGTAGGTTTAAGTTAACCAATATGACATGATGAATGAGTAGGGTTAAGTTAATAAGAAACACTTAACCAATATGACATGATGAATGGGTAGGGTTAAGTTAATAAGAAACACTTAACCAATATGACAAGATGAATAGGTAGGGTTATAACAAGAGGCAACACTTAACCAATATAACATGATGAATGGGAAGGCTTAAGTTAACACAAGAAGGCAACACTTAACCAATGTAACACGACAAGTGGGTGCGTTAAGTTAACTTGAGCTTGATTGATGACACTTAACCAATGCAACATGATGAACGCGTGGGGTTAAGTTAATAAGAGATACTTAACTAATATAACTTGATGAACGAATAAGGTTAAGTTAATGGGAAATACTTAACCAATATAACATGATGAAAGAACAGGGTTAAGTTAATAGGAAACACTTAACAAATCCAACATGATGAGTGAGAAGGGTTAAGTTAATAAGAAACACTTAACCAATATGACATAATGAGTGGGTGGGTTAAGTTAACATGAATGGACAACACTTAACCAATATGACATAATGTGTGGGAGGGTTAAGTACACATCGAGTTGGTGGGTAATATTAGTAAATATAGGCCCACAACCTTAACCATTAAGTGAACAAGTTTGAATTAGTGGGAGGGTTAAGTACATATCGTGTTGGTGGGTAATATTAGTAAATATAGGTCCATAAACTTAACCAGTAAGAAACCCTAGTAACGGAGACCCATTTCAGCAGTAACCCACATAGATGTATCAAGGTTCCCTAAAACGAGGCAGGGTGGGGCACGATTACTAGGCTGATTATAAGCGGTCAAAATAGCGGCATGGGGTACGTCAGTGTAGGTTCTGATGGATTACGGGCGTGCACGTACTCCGGAGTGGGAAAAAGCAGGCACTAGGTACCAGTAGTTATACACTGTGCATCTTGAATCTTGTCGGGTTGCTATCATAAAGATTGATACACCTTATGGTGGGACCATCACAGGGTATCTACATGCAAGAGATGGCCGATTGACACAGACACATGGAACATTAATATGAGTAAGGAGTCGATCGATAGGGCAGTAAGGGTACATCTAACATCTTCGTGGCAATTAGGCTGTTGAGGTAAGATCCTCATACTAGATTTACACCTGAAGGCTACCACAGTTTCGGGGAATGGGATCACGTTCTCAGATTATCATTTTACACAGATTACTAGTTGGGACACTAGTTAGGGGGTGTAGAGATATAGAAATTAGAATAACAAGGTAGTAGCGAAGCAGAGAAAGAATAGAAGTGCATTCAGTTCACCTTGCCTTATCATATCTTATGTAAATCTTAGGTTATCTTGTTATCCTTGTTCTCACGGTATTGTCTTATATTCAATCTATTCATGTCATGATGCTTTTTCCTATTTACATGCTGAAAGTCACTGGACTTACCAGACTTATGTCTGACCTAGTTTGTTTCGCTTCTTTTCTTTCGTTTCCCCCCAGGTTCACAGGGAGGAAATGTTACCGCTTAGCTCAGTTTTCTTTCCAAGCTCGAACATAGTTGATGTATTGCTTTGGATTCTCTCTTCCACTGCTATGGCTGGTTCATGCTTTATTGGGGAATATCATTGTTATTTTTATGCTTCTTTTATATTTGGAAGTTTTTGAATCAAGACAGAAGTTCTATGTATTACTTTTAAGTATGATTCAGACAATTGTTGTAAAAGCATGACTGAACCACATTGTCTATAAAATGACTTTATTTTCAGCTGCTTTATTTGTCTGTGTTGCATTTTATCTGCATCTTTTACCTATAGCGCCCCACCGAAGATAAGGCATTCCCTTTGTGAGTGACCTTAACGGAGGTGTGGTGTTTCATGTCATGTATGATTCTTTGTATCTTTTATCCATTTACTATTACGACTTATAACATATTCTGAGATCGTTTATCGCTCACACCAATTTATTATTTGACTCTAGTTTTATGCTTTGGTTCTTATTATCTCGACTACTCATAAATTTGTAGGGTACATAACCGGTGTGCGAACTTATTTGGAATTACGTAGGTGGATTAGCAAGTAATGACGGCTTCTCATATTTATACTTGTACCACTATTATTTAATTTGCTGTATGACGTTGTGGAACCTTGACTTTTTACTATAGGAGATAGTGGAGTTATCTATCACTTATATAAACTCTATTCCCATTTAATTTTACTGTATGTGCCAGCATAATCTGATTATATAATTTGTGTAATTATTACTATCTTCCATATTTTATATTTGTTATTACAATTACATTCTAGCTGATGAGCGGCATGATATATAAAAGGGTCTATGGTCGATTTGGTGATTCTTCCCTTCTCTTTTCTTGTATTATCTCCTCTTCTTTTCCATTTCTCTTTTTTCTTCTAGTTCTTTCCTTAACCAACATTATACATCAATCGGGTGCTTGTGCAGCGCATTATTATGTTATATGGACACCAATGATGTATGATGGTTGTCACATTTGGTGCTAGAGCCGGGTGCATTGTTTAACTTAATGGGTACCCAGATCAGGAGTGATTATATATGAGAGATTATGTATTTGAATATATTTTGATTTTCAAAACTATATATTTGTAGATATTATAAGCTGTCTTGCACTTGAGTGTCATTACTATAGTTTTCTTTATTAGTGACTACTTGTTCTTACCACTAATCTAAAACGATCTAGAAAACGAGAAATATTTTTAATGACTCTATCTTTGGAGTTGAGAGGATGGTAGGATTTAGGAACACAAGCATCGGTTTACATAATTTGTTCTCGTTGGTGACGTGAATCATTTTTTTTGGATGCCTTGGTTTCTCTCTATATACATTTGATGCTCATGTGTAGAGAATCGACTATGCCAAGTTGTATAGAGACTTACGTGTCTCTTAGGCAAACCATCCCTTGGAACATGATCGAATGTTGTATTGCAAGAGTAGTTTGGTTCTTCACAGGGAGTTCTTCGAAGACCTAGTATGTGATCAGTCTATAATAATATACATAACATTCAAATCATGTTTGCAAATATGACACAAATAGTTTACAAATATAGATAAATAATCAACAAAGAGATCAAATAGCTTTGCAATTATATTGAGCTTAACTTCCGAAATCAAATAACAATCATTTAATTATCACCGTTTATATATACTTCCTACATTGTCACTGTGGTCATAATATAAAACGTAAAAATAACATACAATTTAACTCTTTATTAGCAAGCAATACTAATTTTTTTACCTGGGTCTTGTGCGGGCTCTCTAAAGCTGGGCAAGCGGGTTTCTAGTTCTATACTTTGCGCATATCAGCCTTGTGCATTTCAAGCTCTGTCCAAGCAAGAAATGTGTTTCCCTTCGAGAAATAAATTGCACACTTGTTGATATTACTTGGATATTTTCTTCTTTCCTGATTTCTTTTTCTTCTGGCCGATCCTTGGTCCTCGCTTCACGCTAACACTTCAATACTTTGAGTGTCTGGGAAGAAGTTATAGGTGTGAGTTTTTTTTTCCAAGAACCACACTTTTGTAGATAATAAGTTGCTACATTCCTCCTTAAAGCTTTCCCCTCCACAACTTATATAGATAAGAGTATTTGGCCTGGTATGTCTTGTTTCAGAATCTGCTTTGCTATCTACATGAACAGAAGCTTCTCTTGAACACAGAATCCATGCCATTTTTTCCTCTTTACCCTCGCAGTTTTATTTACACTTTTATTTGTTGAAAATGAATTTAAAGCTTCATTTATAGATGAGTGCGACCCTTTCCTCGGAGGATCCACAATAGCATCATTTTTACCCTTTAACCAGTGCAGTGGTTCAATTGAGGCATCTGTGTTGTGCTAGCTAATGTTGAAATCAACGGTTTTTTATAGGCGACTTAGCGAATTCTCAAAATATTGCTTTGATTCTTTGTTTATTTCAACACATTTCACAGAACTACATTTCCTAGCAGCAGCAATAGATAATCCAATTCTACTAGCTCCTGCATACGGATCAACTACAGATGATCCATATGGAATACACTTCTGCAGCCTCCTTAATAATGAATTAAATGCCTGTGCGTTTGCTTGAGCAAAGCTTGAGGGATCTATTGAAAGATCAACATCTCTGTTAGGGCCGACCCTGGGTTAACCGAGACCGTAGGCAAAAAAATTGCGGAGGCCTCAATATACATGTAAAACAGAAACATCAAAATTTAGTAAGAAAAGAAGTGTGCAGCAGCAACCTTCACCAGGACTTGAACTCACGCCACCTCACTTACAAACATTACAATCATCAATTGCCACCACTGAAGCAAAGCTTCTTCATAAATGCATCACATATACATATATTTCAATTTAAAATTCCATAAGTTTGAGGCCCTTCACCACCTTCTTCCTCCTCCTCGGCCCAAGGCCCTAGGCGACTGCCTAGCTGGCCCATGCTCAGGGACGACCCTAACCTATGTTATGCTCCCAAAATTCTCTGTCTCCTAATAGGCGCCCCCATCTATTCCTAAAATTATATTGCTACTGGATGTATGAAAGTTGGCCCAGATGGAAAAGATTATATGCAAACTACTATTTGGTCCACTCGTTCTTCTCTTTACGCATCGATCTGTGTACAAATTACAAAGCACGCTGACGTGAAAAGTAAACCCATATAATGAGAAGAACATTGATAATGCTAAAGTGAAAAGTAAATACACAAAAATTACTACAAATACACTTCATCCTTTTTATAATTGTTCATTCCACTTCAGCATTTTCATCAAAATAGATCACCAAATATAAGTTGAGATACTTTACCGCAAATGAAAACACCCATTGCTATCCAAAACGCAGTCATATAGAGCATGAGAAATAAAGTAAACCCATTATCCAAAAATAACCAATTGATATCAATGTCCAATCACGGTTCCAACTACATGACAAAAAAAAACAAAAAACTGAGCAATATTTCAAGCAAAAGTTGTGTAGAAGAATATGCATGAAGATTACATTATAGGTAGAAGAATATTTCCAAGCATATACAAACTTTCAAAGAAAAGCTTACTTACAAAAAATGGGGCAAAAATTTTGTATTGAAATTTAATTAGGACTCATTTGGATGAAATGAATAGTGTTAAGACAAAGTAAGTTAATTTATTTTACCTCATTATAAAAAGACGTTTTGATTTCTAAATGTTAGAGATAATGGACAAATTTAATGCCGGCGAGGACCACAAATTAAGGAAATAGTGAGTTTTTTCCATAAAAGTTTATTAAGTTGAAAAAGACGAGGATTAGTCTTCATAGATGATGGATTTATGCAAACTTAAAAAAAATCTTAACCTTAAATGTATGCTTCCCTATATACTGATAAGAGGAACTTCATTTAAATGCAATTTTTAAGCTATATAAACCAATCAAAGACTGCTTTTTAGTGACAAATATTAAAAATTAAATACTGAATTTTTTGGTTACTAGTCTGTCTTTATTTAAAAACCTAAAATTTTCAGTCTTAAGTTTTCAGTTTCTAATTGTATTTATTTTTATAGTGGTCAAAGTATACTATCTAATTCGATGTTCTATTGAGGTGCCATTTATGTTCTCATAAGCACTTCACATAGGAAAGATCGAAGTGTGTCATTAGGTTGAGATATCAACATAAAAAGTGGTTGATTTCATTCAATGAGAGGACGAGTACTTTGAGAGGTTAATCAGAAAGCTCACGATGTTCGAGTTAGTACTCAATATAGAATTTCGCCCAATTTTGGACAAACCGTGGAAGCATATGCCTTGCTTGTCATCCTTATTTTGTCGACTGATCCCTGAACGAAAGAGAAGGGAAATGACATTATCTCTTGGGATATGCATTCCATTAATGGCATTTCAATACCTATTATGTTTGACGTCGATGTTTTATTGGTCTATGTATATCTTATGGGTTAATGGATGGAATGTGGAAATATACTTGAAATAATTAGTTTCTATTTTTTGTTTTTGATGTAACCTATTGTGGGATCAGTGAGGCAAGATATGTCTAACATCCGGTATTTTATAACCAGTGATTAATATTGTTTATGACTGTAGCATTCACAATGTTTAATTTCAAGCCTCGAAGCAGGGGAAATGCTATAGTTAGAAACTTTGTTTCATCGAGTCATGGTTGTTTGTCTTTTTGTTTATTTTCTATTGATTGCTTTAGGTTTAAATAGATTTAGTATCAGAGATATAACGGCCCGAACTTCCCCATGAAGGAAAGCGCGGATTGCTTTGAGAACAATACACATCGGAACGCAAACAGAAGAACATTTCATTGTTTATTACAACAATTCCATCAGAATACAAGAATATACAGAGTATGAATAAATATTACACATAAGAAAAATATCAGAGATTCACATTACATTAAATACATAGCAGTGAAAAATAATACAAAACACAATTGAAAGTAATACACGGTTACAGAGCTTTCCGAGCATCGTTCTAGCTGTAAATCAGGATCCTATGAATATAAATCTGTAAAACTAAAACTACCAGCTGCCCGTGTCGAAAATAGGGGCACCCAGAGTTTAGGTTAAAACAATAAACTCCAGGTCAGTCATGTGTTTGGTGTGAGAAATAAAACAGTTATTAATATTTAATTTAAAAGAGAGTAATTCAAGGGACCACGCCGTATAACACGGAATGGGTTTCCTCCCAAGAACACTAGTGCATATATCAAAACAGCGCAATGCTTTTTGGAAAAATGAAGCTATTATAAGACCCAGGTCCCATCACACAATGCAACGCAAGCCGGAGGATAGGGTTTTCCCTTATAATAGCCAAACATGCTTAGTATGTTTAAAACAAATCATTTGATACTATTATAAGTGTATAGAGTCAAAACAATTTCAATCATAAATATCAATCATAGACGGCATGGGTACCATATATCATGTCGCCATACAAGGCTCTACAAATAAAACCGCAATGTCACGTATTGGAAATTGGATTCCATCATGTGTCGAGGCAAGGGGAAAGCTCCTCTCCATTCGAGACACTCTAGCAAATGTCTCAGGACCACACACAACGATCCCTTGGAACCTCCAAGGCCGGTCCTCTCCTACTTTTGAGGATTAGTATTCCTGAACACACGTTTCCCGGTCCTATAGGACCTATATAATGGTCTGTACGTTGGCTAACATAGTGCCAGTTATCGACCATATATTCGAGGCGCCTCGCATCCAACAACCACACAGGTAAAAAGTATAAAAAAGTCAGGGCTGGTAGGTCACTGACATCACCCATAGCTAGATAGAAACATCGTGCACTCCTTGGGTCCTTATCCCGTTTTTGACTCATAGCGAGGTGTGAGGCTGGCGAATTAACGCCAATACACAAAGCTATGCCACATAGGCCGTGCTTTGATCATCAACCACAAGACTTTGCTATTCAATAGAAGCCTTGATCATTTGCCACATAGGCATGCCATACAGGCAATTCACTCCATGCGATTGATATCCATTAATATATAACCTCTGAGCTCGTGCGTCTCAGAGAAGGGCGTTAAGCAAGAGAATAAATTATCCGCCGCTAAGGAGATATATATTTAATAGAAATCAATCACACATAACAAAATCCAGTGTCAGACACACAGTCCATTTACAAGTTCATTCTGGGTCTGAACGAAACCGAAGGCACTTTCCTCGCATATCCGTCGATCTCCAAGTACGTCTGGATGATCTCCAACTTATTCCCTCATCTTGGGTGTACAGCCCAACCAAGATTGTCAGGAATCATACAAACGACGTGAAGACCCCCGGTCTTCTACCACCGTCCTCACCTTCGACATATCGTCGAATCGGTTATTCAGAATGGGTATAAATCCGTTTCTGAATAACCCACGTATAAAATAAACAAGTGTCACACAAACACAACATACGCCTCATTCCAATTCAGAATATTCTTTTATTCAAATTTTCACATTCTTAGGGAAAGGTTCGCATTAATTTTATCAAAGATAAATTATTCTAAATTTATTCTTTAATCTTCCTTTGGATATCATTTCAAACCGTGTTAAGGTTTTCCAAACTAGTCGGGATTAGCGAACCACACCGAAGTAATTATTTATTTTATTTCCCAATCCCAACCTATTCATCCCATGGAGAAAAACTGGTAATGCTCTATATCTAACACCACGGTGTTATCGGTAAATATTAATTGCCATTTCACATTCAAATCTTATTAAAGATTTAACTATCGCTTGGAGCAAAACTGGTGATACTCCATTCTCGATTACTTTAATCTAATTAAAGATTCATTAAAACTCCACTTAGTTTTACTCTTCTCAAAAATCAATATCCTGTCTTTAACTGGGTTAAAGAACCAATGTCATCTAAAATACGGTTCACGATAAACTCAAAATCACTTTCCATTGTTAATCGGGTTAAAGAACAGTTGTTATTTAAAACACCGCTCACGATAAACCCAAAAATCAATTCAAATTCAATTCTAATTAAATACTAATTAACTGGACAATTTCACTAAATCTTAATTAAAAGATTTATTCTTTTCTAAACTGGGTTCAAGAACAGTGTTACTTAAGACACCATTCACGACGAACCCAAATCCCATTTGATATTAAATACAAGGCTCTGAATAGAAAATATATCATCTTATATTCAATATCAAATTCTAAAACCAACAAATATCGTATTGGAAATAACGATATAAATATATCTTTCAAATTTCCGCAACCATATCTGTATAATCTCGAAATCCAACATCAAAATACTCCGATGATGATTTTGATTCAAATCCATCCCAATTCGTATATTAGAAATTCTGATTATATTTAAAACCACTTGAAATCCAATTTATTTATTCAAAAATATTGGATTATAATTCTAGTTCATTTCAATAAAAATATATTTTTATCCTTTCAAATCTGGAATTTTTCACCCCAATTCTTTCTAAATCGTTTATTATGATTCTACACAAATTATTGATATTTTTAATAATTTTATCAAGGCCCGTACAGTCGACTTCCAATAACGGTCGCCGAACTGCACTTACAGCGACCTTTTCCAAATTTGATTTGGACATAATTCTAAATCCAACTGTTAGATTTCAAATTTCTAATATTCATTGGAAAGCTCCTTTCGATACGAACCCAATGGTTCCGGTTTCAAGAGAATCCGACGGTCGGATCTCCCGCAACGTCAATTTGAAGTCAATGGTCGAAATTCGCGAACTGTCGCGGCGTGGCGCGGTCTATTCAGGCCATTAATAATATAATATATATATATATATATATATTATATATATTTCGTCGATTTCAATTCAAAACGTATTTTATAAATCGTTTTAAGTTCGTTTTCAAAACAATTTCAACTTCATATTCAACTTCAAATCAAAATTGAATATTCCATATCATTAACATATAAATGATAATATTTTCAAAACGTTATATTTTGAAATCACTTCCTTTTCTATATTCATTACAAAAATGAATATAATCGATATAAATATCGTTCGCGTAAAAAGGGCGCATATTTAATCAACACGGCTTTATATATTTCAATAACTTCGTTATTCTATTCAACAAATGAATATTTTCTTCAACACATGAATATATACTTTATTCAACACATGAATATTTATTAATTCTTACTTACAATAAAAATATGAATTTTACTGCATAAATATTTTATTCAACACATGAATAGTTTCAACACATGAACATTCTCAACACATGAGTATCATCAACACATGACTATTCTTTATTATTTAATATATTTTATAAAATTATGATAAAGATGTAAATTTTATTGTTTAAAATATTTTACTCAACACATGAATATATATTTTATTCAACACATGAATATTCTTTATTCTATTCAACACATGAATATATATTTTATTATATTCTTTATTTTCCCAATTGGAATGAGGCCCAATCAATTACCATATAATGTTAATTATATGGATTCCATACAACACATGTATATTATAGCAACTATAAATAATCAACCATCATCCAGAGTGCGCCACACAACTACATAAGCATTAAATATAAATAATTAACGCTTACACAATTTGTCAATCAAACGATCGACATACCACTAAACAATTGGGACTAGTGTATGTCGAATATCATCCCAACACCCGTGTGGGGTTTCCAATCAACAAACATAGATTTTTATTTGTGCAGTTGGGCGACGTGTAAAATTTATCGTCCCAATCAATATCTTTCAAATAGGTGTACATAAACAAATTGTCTGATTTGTAAATGAATATTTATTTATTCACATTCACGTTAAAAATTGTATTTTTTAACGATAATTAATATATTTCAACACATGAATGTTTTATTATCCATTTCACATCAACATCACAAACAAACTTCACGACACATCAAACAAACATACAAATCGTCCATGGTCTGTGGACGACGGTTTTCGGGTGCTTCTAAGCACCGTCTGCATCCTAGTATATATTTTTAACTATAAAACAAGATTTAAAGTGAGAAGTTCTCACCGACAAGCTAAACCAATTCACCACGACTCTTCATATGTAGGAAATCTTCACCTCGCTTCTAACGAGATCTATTCAACACCGTTTGTGTTAAAAATTATATTTTTAACAACGTTACTTCCTATATAAAGAATATATTTTTATATTGATTCTAATAAAGATTATATTTTTATATCGCCACTCATATAAAAATCACATTTTTATATTCTCTGGTATATAAAAATTCTATTTTTAATCTGCTACTCCTATAAAAATCGAATCTTTATTCTCACTGCAACATATATAAAAAATCATATTTTTATACTCTCCATCTCATAAAAATTATATCTTTATTTTTCACTACTATATAAAAATAAAGTTCATATTTTTATATCACTTCATGTATAATGTAAAGATTATATTTTTAAAATGCTTTCTTCTTTATAAAAATTCGATCTTTCTTCTTTCTACATTTATATAAAACACGATCTTTCTATTTTAAAAAATCCTATCTTTACATAAACAAAAATCGTATCTTTCCTTTAACAAAGATCGTATCTTTCCTAATCATAAAAATATCCTCTTTTTCAAATCAAAGATCATATTTTTAAACAAAGCAAGGTCATATTTTTAAACAAAGCAAGGTCATATTTTTAAACACCAAATTTAATATCAATGCGGATTTATTGAAAGAAATCAGATTTTACCTATGATAAATTTAAATAAAAGAAAATCGAAAAATGAAATAAGTAAATAAAAACTTACTTTTCGAATTTCAGAGAATGGGGCGTTAGGGCTTCGAGAGGAGGAAGAGGGAGGTGCGTAAGGGAAAGAGGGGGTCGGAGTGTGGTCGCTGTCGCTGGCTAAGGATGGAATGGCGACGGTTTTTGGTGGGTTTGGGTGCGGTGGTTCGCATTGGGTGAGATGAGAGAGGAAAGGGAAGAAGGGGGGCGTTGGATCATCGGAGCGGCGGCTGGAGGGCGCGCTCGCCGGAGGCGGATGATGGATCACAACGGGGGTGGGCGGTTAGGGCAGCGACGAGATTTTCTTTTTTTCTTTTATTTAATTCGTTCTGAACGAAAAGGAGGAGGGAGAGAATGTAGGGGAGAGAGAGTGGGTTAACGGTCTATTTAAATATATATATATATATTAATTCCGTTATTTTTCCATAAAGTTTGATTTTAATTCGAACTCGAAATCAAACCCACCGACTGTCGTCCCTAGATAATTACCCCTATTCCGAACACAATGGGATATATATCGTAATCCAATTCGATCGTTTCCATCAGTTTTTGTCAAAATCAAAATATAACTCTATATAGTGAATTTGAACACACATTTCAATTTACCGGGGCCACATACTAACTCTAAAAATTCCCGAAAAATATTTTCTAGCTTCGTATTGATGATACGGTCCTAACAAAACTAATTTCATTAAAAAATTCTGAGACCGTTTGAAAAATGGCCATTTTCCAGTTGATTAAAATCATCTGAAACTGGTCAAACGCGTTTTCCTTTGCCACACTCATATATTGAATCAAAAAATTACGAATTTTGGAATCTGGCAATAACTTTACATCCCGGATCCAACAAAAGGTTTCGTCGAAAACGGAGGTCGTTTGCAAAATTCCCATTTTTAAGGGCCAGAATTCCATAGCGACTATTCTGAATTTTCAACTGGACGTAACATTTTATCCCCACTATGAAATTTCAATTTTTCATATTCGTTGGAAAGATATTTTCAATTAGATTCTAATATTTTTGGTTTCGCTAAAATCCGGTTTATTTTGAATCTTGTACATTCATTTGAACTTTGAAATCGAATTTTCAAACAACCGCGCCATTTTCAATCCTTTTATATTTAAAATAAAATATTTATGTTCTAACGACGATCTATATAAATCTGTATGTTCAAATTCTATTCAAAATAAATTTCTCGTCGTTATTATTTAAAATAATTCATTTTAAATAATCAAAATTCGCTAAAATTGCCAAAATAAAATTTTTAAATTGGCTCGGATTTCCGGGTTATTACAATCTCCCCCACTTAAAACTTTTCGTCCTCGAAAAGGAACGAAGCTAAAAGTTGTTTAACTAACTAACTCAACTTCCATTATTTTCTTTACGGCTTAAGTTCTTCAATTTTTCAGTTTCTAAGAACTTTTCAAATTTTCCAAAAATTTGGCTAACACCCTAAATTTCCGAAAAATTTCACCATAACCTCCCCTGCACCGGGATCTTCGGGATATTTCAAACAGCCTCCCATGGCCCTCATCAATCCAAAAAGAAAAAGAAACAGCCAAGTGGCTAGCCAGTCGGCTCATAAAATCATCCAAAACCCAAGAAATTAGTAAACACGTACCTATTTGTCGGGCAAACAATTTTATTCTTCTACTCTAGCCTCTTTGCTATGACTTGTTCAATGGATATACATGTACATGCATGCAAATGTAATCATTTTTCAATGCAGTTCAGTATTCAGTTCCATTAGGCTAAACAGTTCGAAATTTAATTAATCAAAACAATAATCATACAACACAACCATCAATCAATTAGTTGATTAGCTTTTCAAATTCACAACTTTGACATACGGAAAATCATGTTTTTGATGCCAAATCACAACAATAAACCTATCTAGTTTTGGTTCTCACACCAGTCTAATGGAAATATATAGACATCTCAATTTCGAAACCCAAAAATAAATACTGATGTTGGCGCGCCATCATCAGAATCATGTCCGGGTGACTAGAGTGTGATTCTATATCCATCCAGTATATTAAAACTTCGTACGTTCATGACGCGTATATGAAAAATCTTCATATAGTAGATTGTCCAAATTCAATACAAATAAAATATTCAGATACGTATACTTGAATTTTACTTTCAAAACAAAATTTGTCTTCATTTTTATTTAAAAAATATACTCTTCACACTCGTTCTAGGATACTACTGATCCCATCTCTAACGAGTTATTCTTATTGGATATTGCTAATCCAACCTCTGATGAATTCTTTCGTTCGGTTCTAATGTGTCTTGTTCTCGAGCTCTGTAAACCAAAGCTCTGATACCACTCTATAACGACCCGAACTTCCCCGTGAAGGAAAGCGCGGATTGCTTTGAGAACAACTCACATCGAAACGCAAACAGAAGAACATTTCATTGTTTATTACAACAATTCCATCAGAATAGAAGAATATACAGAATATGAATAAATATTACACATTAGAAAAATATCAGAGATTCACATTACATTTAAATACATAGCTGCGGAAAAATAATACAAAACACAACTGAAAGTAATACACGGATACAAAGCTTTTCAAGCATCGTTCCAGCTGTAAATCAGGATCCTGTGAATATAAATCTGCAAAACCAAAACTACCAGCTGCCCATGTCGAAAATAGGGACACCCAGAGTTTAGGTTAAAACAATAAACTCCAGGTCAGTCATGTGACTATTGTGAGAACTAAAACAGTTATTAATCTTTACTTTAAAAGAGAGTAATTCAAGGGACCACGCCGTATAACACGGAATGGGTTTCCTCCCAAGAACACTAGTGCATATATCAAAACAGTGCAATGCTTTTTGGAAAAATGAAGCTATTATAAGACCTAGGTCCCATCACATAATGCAGTGCAAGCCGGAGGATAGGGTTTTCCCGTACACATGCTTAGTACGTTTAAAACAAATCATTTGATACTATTATAAGTGTATAGTGTCAAAACAATTTCAATCATAAATAACAATCATAAACGGCATGGGTACCATATCTCATGTCGCCATACTAGGCTCTAAAAATAAAACTGCAATGTCACGTATTGGAAATTGGATTCCATCATGAGTCGAGGCAAGGGGCAAGCTCCTCTCCGTTCGAGACACTCTAGCAAATGTCTCAGGACCACACACAGCGATCCCTTGGAACCTCCCAGGCCGGTCCTCTCTTACTTTTGAGGATTAGTATTCCTGAACACATGTTTCCCGGTCCTATAGGACCTATATAATGGTCTGTACGTCGGCTCACATAGTGCCAGTTATCGACCATATATTCGAGGCGCCTCGCATCCAACAACCACACAGGTAAAAAGTATATAAATGTCAGGGCTGGTAGGTCACTGAAATCACCCATAGCTAGAAATAAACGTCGTGCACTCCTTGGGTCCTTATCCCGTTTTTGACTCATACCGAGGTGTGAGGCTCGCGAATTAACGCCATACACAAAGCTATGCCACATAGGCCGTGCTTTGATCATCAATCACAAGACTTTGCTTTTCAACAGAAGCCTTGATCATTTTCCACTTAGGCATGCCACATAGGCAATTCACTCCATGCGAATGATATCCATCAATATATAACCTCTGAGATCGTATGTCTCAGAGAAGGGCGTTAAGCAAGAGAATAAATTCTCCGCCGCCAAGCAGATATATATTTAATGGAAATCAATCACACAAAATTAAATCCAATGTCAAACATACAGTCCATTTACAAGTTCGTTCTGGGTCTGAACGAAACCGGAGGCACTTTCCTCGCATATCCGTCGATCTCCAAGTACGTCTGGATGATCTCCAACTTATTCCCTAATCTTGGGTGTACAGCCCAATCAAGATTGTCAGGAATCAACCGGACGACGTGAAGACCCCCAATCTTCTACCACCGTCTTCACCTTCGACATATCGTCGAATCGGTTATTCAGAATGGGTATAAACCCGGCCTTTCTGAATAACCCGCGTATAAAATAAACAAGTGTTACACAAACACAACATACGCCTCATTCCAATTCAGAATATTCTTTTATTCAAATTTTCACATTCTTAGGGAAAGGTTCTAATTAGTTTTTTCAAAGATAAATTCTTCTAAATTTATTCTTTAATCTTCCTTTGGATATCATTTTAAACCGTGCTAAGGTTTTCCAAACTAGTCGGGATTAGCGAACAACACCGAAGTAATTATTTATTTTATTTCCCAATCCCAACCTATTCATCCCATGGAGCAAAACTTGTAATGCTCCATATCTAACGCCGCGGTGTTATTGGTAAATATTAATTACCATTTCACGTTCAAATCCAATTAAAGATTTAACTATCGCTTGGAGCAAAACTGGTGATACTCCATTCTCGATCACTTTAATCTAATTAAAGATTCATTAAAACTCCACTTAGTTTTAATCTTCTCAAAAATCAATATCCTGTCTGTAACACCCCATGTCTATTAATGTCACTCACAAAGGGAATGCATCAATATCCATGGAGCGTTATTATTGTATAAAACAGATAAATTACAAGAATAAATAAATAAAACAACATAGTGGAAGAAAAAACTTATTTCATAGCATTATAACTCAAAACAAGCTTACATAAGTAGTTTCCAAAACCATTACAACAGGATCAATAGTCTTTTCCAAAAACTTCAAAGTACATAAAGAAGCAAATACTTAAATAACATAAATGCATAAATCCCCACTGAGCATAAGCAAAGCCATAAAGATGAGAGAGTCCAAAGCGATACATCTACTCTATTCAAGCAACTGAAAGAAATTGGCACTAAGCTGTAGTATTCCCTCCTTGCAAACCTGAGGGGGGGGGGAAAGGAAAGAAAAGAGGTGGAAACAAACGGGTCAGACATAAAGTCTAGCGAGTCCAGTAATTTTAACAAATAATAGGTAAGCTAAATGATCAAGACATAAATAGGCATCATGATATGGCTGTAACTTTGATATGGTAGCTAAAAAGGATGGACAAGATGATTTCGTTCCTAAGTACTAAGACAATCCTACAACTTGGCTAAGCGAACAACCCTCCAAGTCCTAATCCTGAAGACCGAAGTCAACATCAGAATAGCACCCAAAGGGCTATCCAACTCAACCAACATGTATTTCGTTGCACCGCACTTTTGCTAATTTACACCACATTACTTAATTACACCGCACATCTACTATCCTCTTTTTACTAGAGGTTGATCCCTTCCCACTAACTGTACTCACATAACAAACTTGGTAGTTACTTGTACCTAGCTGCTATCGTAGGTGCCGTCTTGCTCCTACCACCGCTAAGGTACACTTAATCTACCCATTCGATCGACTCCCTAAACCCCAAAGGCACCCGTGCTGGCCCTACAGTGGGGTGTATCACTCCCAAAAGTGGCAACCCCGATGCCAACATGAAATGCACGGCCATACCTACACAATGCAACAACGTCTTACCTACCAGCTCGGACCCATGCACGCACATGAATCTCGTTGGACTTGCGTTGCCACCGCTATTCACATTTTGACCTCTTATATTCAAGCCCAGTAAGCGTGCCCCAACCCCGGCCTAGTACCGGGCCCAATTAGATACTCAAACGGGTTACTGGTTGAAACGGGTCCCCATCCGATACAAGCCTACCACCTATGCTTGGTCCACACTAGGTTTTTCTCCCACATAACCATTTTAATTTAAATGTCCATGTCTTACACATACTACAGTTAAGTCCATACTTACATGTCATAAGTTACATGTCCTATCTTATTCCGGTTAAGTCCATATTTACATGTCATAATTTACACGTCACCCCACTTAACCCTCTAACCATACCCATGTATTATTATGGTCAGTATTCTTTAATTAATTTCTTATGACGAACGGTGCATGACCTCTCACATTAGACCGAACACTTTGTGGCCGCTGGATTTGTCGGGCGGTTCTGGCCAGTCTTACGCCACAAACCGGGTCTAACCTCGTGTCATTAACCGTTATGCCTACAATTCATTCCTTTGACCTCTCACATTAGACGTCCAATTGTGACCGCTGGATTTGCCGGGCGGTTCCGGGCAGTCTTATGTCACAATTGCACCTAACCTCGTGTCAAAGGTTCATTAACATCGTATTTCACCCATACCCAATTTTCATGTCATATATATCCAATTAAACATAAAATAATGTCTATAATATTGCCTATTCCAAATTGTCACTAATTACACATTAATTAGCCTTAATTACAATTTTACAATTTTAGGCAATTTCATCAATTCCATGTAATTCATACC
The DNA here is from genome assembly GCA_030737875.1 of Allium sativum. Taxonomy (NCBI): domain Eukaryota; kingdom Viridiplantae; phylum Streptophyta; class Magnoliopsida; order Asparagales; family Amaryllidaceae; genus Allium; species Allium sativum. Next base: position 491,053,017 of record CM060913.1, read on the forward strand.
CAAACATGCCAATTTCACATATTATCCAATTATCCAAAATATCCAATAATATCCAAATTTCCCATATTCCCAATATTCCACATCGTTCCCACGTATTCGCATTCGCGCGTATTTTTAATATAGGCTCGAAGGTAGCCAAGATCCACAAATAAAAGGAATAGGGGTAAGAAGAGAGAATCAATTCATAGAAAATTGGAATAAAACATCATCATGAAATAAAGAGGCATATAGACTAGCATAGAGGCATAATAAAAGATTCAACATGAATAAACTGATAAAAGGTATGAACTTTACATAGAAACATAGGCATATGATGACATGAATCAAAAAAGTGAAGACTTTGCGAGATTTTCATTACAAACATATATATGAATCCTTTTTACAACTTTTTCATGTTACTTTAATCCCATTAGATTTGTGAAAATAACTGTACTCATCTATCGTGGCTTAAGAAAAGGATTAATGAATTGAAATTGGTGTAGAAACGTTGAATTGACGTTGATTAATCTTCTTTAATTGTTGTTGAAGCTCTAAACTTTGATTTGAATTGTGTATGAACAATTGAGATTTAATTTAGAGGCGGCGGCTAGGGTTTAAGAGAGAGCTTGACAGCATAATGGTGTCATAGATAATATTTTATGAGTTAGGGTTATGTCTTAAGGTGTATGTATAGATGTCTAGGATCGATTAGAGCTCTTAGATTAACCCAGAAATCATCAGGACCACTGAGATGCAACATCAGCCTTCAGCGCGAATCGGGCCATGGTTGAGAGCCAAACACCCTGGATCGACCCCTAGTCGACTCCAAACCAAATGTTTTGAATATTCCCCCTCCCGATTTGCTATTTTGAACTTTTTTGAATATTTATTTATTTAATTTTTATATATATCTATATATATTTTTCTCTCATATGCATGCAAACTTCAAGGCTTAATAACATCTTCATAAGGTATTCGTTTTGTGCAAACCAAATGTCTATCTTGACCCAAAATTTTGAGATGAAAATAATAGTGCCACCCATTTCACTTAATTCTTCTTCTAAAAATTAAGTATACTTTAATTTGTGAATTTTAATGTTATAAAATTACGGGTTGTTACATTCTCCCCTCCTTAAAGGATTCCGTCCCCGAAATCTCCAATTTAAGAAGAATGTATCCTACTATCCCATCATCCATCTACTCAACCATCATCCACAAACATCCATTGTCCTTAAAAGATTTCTAATGCTTTTCATGTACATGTGCATAGTGTGTGTGTATATGTCAGTATACTAATGCAAAATTAAGTGGTCCACTGATTCAGTCGACCTCCTTAATGCAAATAATGATAGTGCCATGTATCCATCATGTATGCAAAGAACCCTATACATATCATTACTACAAGTGTGCACAACCATTCATTTAAATGCAAGATCCATATAATACGCACATTCAATGTACATTCATTTTACTAAATACATCCATTTATATGCAAAATGCAATATGAAAGTGACTGAGCCGATCTAGTGCCTAAAGTGTGTGTATATGCATCCACGAGCAACCGCTAGCAAACACTTGCATGCACATGCATCCACCATACATAACATGTCTCAAACACATGTTTCAACCATAGGACTACCCTATCTAAAGGTCAAAGATACTAGCGAGAGGACATGCTATAGATAGAACAAGTACAAGCTAAGTGATAAAGGAGAAATTAAAAGACATACCCTCGAAAAGAAAAGGGTACAATGAACGCATCTTCTCTTCCGTCTCCTAAGTAGCGTCGTTCTCATCATCTCCCCATTGCACTTTGACTAGCTTGACCTCTCGATTCCTCAACTTCTTAATCTCCGACCCAAGAATGCATGTAGGAGATCGTCGAATCGTCGCATCATGCTCTATCTCCACATCTCTAAGCAAGCTCGGCTCTACCACTTTCGCGGTCTCATGCAGGCACTTCCTCAAATGTGATACATGGAATACGTCATGTACACCACTAAGTCGCTCTGGGCAACTCCACTCTATACGCCATCTGTCCAATCCTCTCCTTAATAGGAAACTACCCTACGAACCTTGGTGCTAACTTCCCAATGGACCCAAAGCGAACAACATTCCATAATGGAGACACCTTGATAAAGACCATGTCCCTAATATCAAACTCAAGATCTGTCCTCCTCTTCTCCTCATACGATTTCTGCCTATCTTGTGCCGTCTTCATCCTCCTTCGAATCAAATCAATCTTTTCCGAAGTCTCTCTAATCATATCGGGCCCAAGCAAGAACTTATCCATAGATTCCCACCAACATGTAGGTGAATGACACAGCCTTTCATAAAGAGCCTCAAAAGGTGCCATGCCAATGCTGGACTGAAAACTATTATTATATGCGAACTCCACCAAAGTAAGATGCACCTCCCATGTACCTCTGAAGTCTAAAACACATAGCCTCAAAAGGTCCTCTAGAATATGATTCACTCTCTCGTTCTGGCCGTCCGTCCGAGGATGATATGCGATGCTCAAACATAACTGAGTCCCTACCGCCTCTTGCAAGCTCTTCCAAAACTCGCTAGTAAAAATAGGATCGCGGTCGCTTACTATGCTAGAAGGAACACCGTGAAAACGAACTATCTCTCGAATGTATACAGAGGCTAACCATGGAGCAATCCTCTTACTTTTCACGGGAATGAAATGGGCGCTCTTAGTAAGTCTTTCTACCACGACCCAAACCCCCATATTACCCTTCCTCGATCTTGGTGACCCATCAATAAAGTCCATCGAGACACTCTCCGACTTCCATTGTGGGACCTCAAATGGGTGAAGCAACCCACCGGGCTTCTTTTGCTCTGCTTTTACTTGTTGGCAAACCAAGCATCTAGCGACAAACTCGGCCACATCCCTCTTCATACCGGCCCAAAAGTAAACTCATCTCATGTCCATGTACATCTTGTCCCCGCCGAGATGAATGGTCATCTTCGAACGATGTGCATCATCAAGAATGGTCTTCCTCAAGTTCTCGTCTCGTGGTACACAAAGTCTACCGTCTCTACATAACCAACCCTTATCATCTAGGGTATACCTACTGAGATGGCTCGATGACTCCCCCCTTACAAGCTTCTCTACTAACTCAACCAAATGTGGGTCATCTCGCTGTGTCTCACCAATCTGTCCCAAAAGTGTAGGTCTGACTTCTAAGGATGCTAGCAAACCAAGTACAAAATCAATGGAAGGTCTAAAGTCAAACGTAGAGATGAACTCTAAGCTTCGTTGCTCAACAAACAACGGACTCAAGGACAACCTTTCCCTACTTAAGGCGTCTGCCACCACGTTACCTTGCCAGGGGTATAAGCTATCTCGAAATCGTAGGACGCTAAGAATTCCATCTACCTTTGCTGCCTTAAGTTCAAGTCCTTCTGAGAGAACAAGTATTTTAACGATTTGTGGTCTGTGAACAATTCGAATTTCTCGCCAAGAAGATAATGGCGCCAAGACTTAAGCGCGAAAACAATAGCGGCCAACTCTAGGTCATGTGTAGGGTAATTCCTCTCATGCACTCTCAGCTGCCTTCCTCCATAGGCTATTACCCTCCCATCTTGCATTAAGACTGCGCCTACCGTGTCCCACAAGCATCAGTATAAACGGTAAATGGCTTACTCCCATCTGGCAAAACTAAGACTGGGGTTGTGGTCAAAGCTCTCTTTAAACGTTGGAACGCATCATCACAATCTACGTCCCACGTGAAAAATAGGTTCTTCTTCGTCAAGCGTGTCAATGAGGCTGATATCTTTGCAAAGTCCTTGATAAACTTCATATAGTAGCTTGCCAACCCGAAGAAACTCCTCACCTCGGTAGCATTTTTAGGTACCTTCCAGTTTTGGATGGCCACCACCTTCGCAGGATCCACAGCTATCCCTTCTTTGGAAACCACATGCCCTAAGAATCGCACTTTCTTCCTCCAAAAGTGACATTTAGAAATTTTAGCTTTAAGGTTATGCGCTCGAAGGGTCTCCAACACTTCCCTAAGATGTAGGGCATGCTCTTCCTCGCTCTTAGAAAAGATCAAGATGTCATCCACAAAGACCACCACGAATTTATTAAGGTACTCCCTGAACACCCGACTCATCAAGTCAACAAAGTATGAGGGGGCGTTTGTCAAACCGAAGGGCATCACAAGCCACTCATAGAAACCATCCGGAATCCTAAAGTCAGTCTTGTCTATGCTATCCTCAGCCACTCTCAATTGATGGAAACCAGTGGCTAAGTCCAACTGCGAAAACACTGAGGCGCCAACTAATTGATCGAAGAGATCGTCAATCCTCGGTAGGGGGTGCCTATTCATCTTAGTAAGCTTATTAAGTTCTCTATAGTCCACACAAAGTCTAAGGGACCCATCCGCCTTCGTAGCAAATACTACTGGAGCACCCCACTCCGATATACTACGTTGTATGAACACCTTCTCAAGCAACTCCCCTACTTGCTTATTGAATTCCCTCCTCTCACGAGGAGCCATGTGGCGTACTGGCAGAGATACGGGTTTTGCATTGTCTACAAGATAAATACGAAAGTCTATCTCACATTTTGGGGGTAGACCCTTCACCTCATCGAAGACATCAACATATTCATGGACTATACGAACAGAATGTAAATCATCATTGGATGCGTCAAGTGACTCAAGATAACTAAGCATCACCGATCCTCTAAGGGTCACAAGAAATATCAAGGGTCTTTCCACTACGAGTCAACAATTTTACTACCCTTCGTCACAATCTAGGATGGCACCATGTCTGGCTAGCCAATCCATCCCTAGAATCAACATATAGCCCATGAAACCAAGCACAATAGCATTACATTCAAAACCAATGCCTAAGATAGACAATCTCAAATCCCTACAAACCATGGATAAATGCGCCAACCCACCAATAGGATTTGAGACTACAATGGGATCCACAACGAGACTAGTATTTAAGTGTAGTGTTTCAACTAATGATGTAGAGATAAACGAATGTGATGCGCCAGAATCGAATAAAGTACGGACAGGATGATCAAACAAGAAAATTAAACTTTCGATAGAAAATTTTCTATCTCCTTCCTGTCCCGGAGCCATGAGAGCGTGAACCTGCCCTCCCGAAGTAGAACCTTCCCTCTGCCCTTGCTTCTTAGGACAGTCCTTGAGATCATGACCAGGATCACCACAATGATAACAAGCGAACTTCTTCTTCTTCCTACAGTCTTTCTTCAAATGGTCGGGTATCCCACAATTGTGACACTTCCTCTTTTCTTTACCACCTTTCTTTTTTTGTTGGGCTTTCTTTGGATCCTCCTTCTTATCTTGCGGCCTAAAAGTACTTATACCCTTCTCTTCTTCATGCACGCATGCCATGTCAACAAGCTTTTCATACATAGCCCCCATTGGAATGTGGGACATAGCCAAACTGTGAAGCGGTTCATTTTGGCCCTTTGCAAACCTCAAGGCCTTCTTGTGAGGCTTGTTCACCAACTCTAGTCCAAATCTTGCCAACTTATTAAATTCGGTCACATACTCCTTTACGGTCAAGTTTTTCTGCTTCAATGTCAAGAACCTCTCCATGTACATACTCTCCTCAGCTTGAGAAAGGAATTTCAACTCAAACCTTCCCCTAAAATCTGCCCACGTCTCTACAGCACGCTCTCCATTAGTAACCTCCCACCAAAACGAAGCTTCGTCCTTCATCAACCAAGCAGCCAATTGGACCTTCTTACAATCATCCAAATCGAAAATGCCAAACGGATCCTCCACTTCTTTCAACCAATTTCTAACTTCAATGAACGTTTCAGACCCACTACAAGGTTTTCCACCCATCGAACGAAAGTCTTTACATATCTTGGAGAAAACATCTCCACGCAAAGGAATGACTGGAGCTGGGGGAGGAGGAGGAGGAACGTAGGCCAGACCCGCGGCAGCGGCCCTAGCCTCGAGATATTGATGAAACCAACCGGGTACATGAATACCCTCTGGTATCTCAGATGCTCCAGACACGCTGAAAAGAAAAAGAAAGAGTTTCAAAACAAGGGAAGCGAAAGAGAGATGTATGGCTTGTGGGGATTATGCTTTTTAAAGTAAAATTTCCTTGGAAATAGCTTCTTTAAAACAAGTTTTTGAAAATACTTTCTAGGAAAATAATACTTTTGAAAACTCTTTTCAAAACTTTTTATCTATTCTTGTAACCATAGCTCTGATACCACGTGCAACACCCCATGTCTATTAATGTCACTCACAAAGGGAATGCATCAATGTCCATGGAGCGTTATTGTAACACCCCGTATTTTCTATGAACTTAAGAATTACAAATCTGAGTATAATTAAAATATAAAGTCAGAATCAAGGGAAACGGGCTGTGCCATTGCGTTCGTCTCGGAATAATAAGCGAAATAGAGTCCGAAATTTCGTAAATCGGAGTCCATATGACCAAGTTATGGCCTCCCAAAGTTCAGAAAAAAATTAAACAGCACAGACCAGGTCGACTGGGGAGTCGACCCTAGAGTCGACCTGCCCCCAGGGGGTCGACCCTAGAGTTAACCTACCCCCAGGGGGTCGACCCTAGTGTCGACCTGGGGGTCGACCTGCCTCCCGAATCTGCTTTTCTGCCTGGGTGAGTTTTGATGTATCTGGTCTCGTTTTCTGTCTAGATTCGTCTGCCTAAACCTATTTAAACAGCCCCAAACCCAGCCTACTCTGCACACAATTCTATTCTGCTTCTACTCTGCCTCTGTTCTAAATTAAAAATAAAAATGGTGTTGCTACTCTGCTGAAATCAAAACTAGAAGACCATCAACATCAACCTAAATTCAATTAGAGATTAGAGCTTCTGCAACGGTTCTACAACAACTAGAGTTTTTTCTTTAATCCAATTAAGGCAAGTACAGTTATTTTCCGCTATAAACGTTAATTCTGATTTTGACATGAATTGTGAATCTGAATCTGAGATTATATTTGTTCTGTTCTGATTTGATTTATCTTATTCTGTACCTCTTTCCTCTTTCTGTTCTATAGCCAGGCTACCACGAGCCTGAGCCAATCTCATAAGAGATTAACATGCGTTAAAATGTTTGGGACAGTAAAATGAATGATGCATAAATTGGGCATGACCAATAGGTGACTAATTTGAGGAAAGAACATGGACTGTAGCTAGAACATGAATCTGAGACATATGATTGGACATGTTATATTTATAACATAAAAAGGTATTGAACATATGATTTGTGGACATGACATAAAAAGGTATATAATTGAACATAAATATAGACTGTATTGAACACATGATTTGGGATAAAGAGAATATGGCCTAGGTATAAAGATTTACATGAAAGTAGGATATCTATTAGTGTAAATAAACACCTAAGTAAGGGAACTTTGGGATATATGACATGCATAGTATAACAACCCGTATTTTCAATAAACTGTTATAACATAAATCGAGGCAGAATTTAATTCAAAAATCAGAATCAGGGGAAACGGGCTATGCCATTGCGTTCGTCCCGGAAAAATACGCGAAATAGAGTCCGAGTTTTTGAAAATCGGAGTCCATATGACCCAGTTAAGGCCCATTGAAGTTTTCAGAAATTTCTATGCTAAAGACAGATTTAAATTTCAAATTAAAATCAAGGATTAGGGCTAATCAGGGTTAGGCGGCAAAATTCCCGCCAGGGGGCCCCATGTCGACAGGCATGTCGACAGGGCACCCAGGGTGTCGACTGCCCTGTCGACAGGGGGTGCCCAGGCACTTCAACCTGGTGCACCATTTCTGATTTGGGTTGGGTCATGTGGCTTGGTTCTGGAGAATTCTGAGATCTGACGGGCCAAACCTAATCTAGGGTTAATCCTAGGGCTAAAAACACTCTAATCTTCTATAAATATACCCCTAATCCTACCCTAAAGCCTCATTAATCAATCTAGCAACTAAACTATGTCAATTTGAAACCTCAAATGGCCTCCACCTAAAATCCCTAGCCTCCACCTTCCTCAAAGTTTAATCCTATGAAGATATGATGATCATACAACCTTTTCTATGTTGTATGAGTGCTTAATAACTTGCATACTTCATTAAGTAGCAAGTTTGATTTGCTAAGTTTGTGTTTTTGGGATTTTGTAAAAGGGTTTTCTTATTTGAGGCTTTGTTTTGGGTTTTAAAAGGGCTTCTTCATCTTATTTGGTGGATTTGTGACTTGTTTATATTTGTAAGCCCTCTTACCTTCACTTTACAAACTCTAAAGTTAATGTTTGGTGAAAGTTGAGATTTATGTGAGTTTAGTTGATTATGCATGCTTATGCGAACTCACTATGTCATGTTTTATATGATTCATAAGTTATGCATGCTTATGCGAACTCACTATGTCATGTTTTATATGATTCATAAGCTATGCATGCTCATGCGAACTCACTATACCATGTTTTACATGTTTCATAAGTTATGCATGCATATGCGAGATTTCTATGCCATGTTTTACATGTTTCACAAGTTATGCATGCTTATGCGAGCTTATTATGTCATGTTCTACATGTTTCATGGGTTATGCATGTTTATGCAAGATCACCTTACCATGTTATGCAAGTTTAATGGATTATGCATGCTTATGCAAGATCATCTTACCATGTTATGCAAGTTTAAATGGATTATGCATGTTCACCTTACCATGTTATGCATATTTAATAAGCTATGCATGTTTATGCGAGTTTACTATGACATGATTTGCAAGTTTAACATGTATGCATGTTTATCAAAATATGTGAAGTTCATCATGTATGTTATGCCAAGTTACCTTTTATACCCTTAAGCGTTATGACGAATATGTAAGCGAGATAATGACGTTGGGAGGGTTTGGGTAAACTTAAAAATACATGAAACTAAAAGATTGGGAATTTACCTATTAAGTTAGGTCTACCCCTTGGGAATTTACCTATTAAGTTAGGTCTACCCAAGTATATGTTAACTTGTAAATATGTTCTAAAGTGGACATGACATTAGATAACATGATATGGCCAACTCGAGGTTAGACCTAGTTGTGGTGTAAATCTTCCCAGGTAACCACAACGTGGGGTCTAATGTGGGTAGTTGGTCATGTTGCACCATAAGGCCCGAGGTTAGACCTAGACGTGGTGTAAATCTTCCCAGGTAACCACGGATGTCTAATGTGAGAGGTTGGGTGCATTAAGTAATTAATGCCTCATGATTAGGGTTAAGTCATGGCCCACTAATACTTAACCAATAATGGGGATGCGAGGATTAGATGGGGTTAAGTGGTTACACTTAGCTAATTTAATCCAGGTTTAGTGAGGGGTTAAAACCACACTTAACCCTCTTAGAAACCCTAGCAACGTGGTCTGTTCCAGCAGTAATCCCAGTTTGGTATCATTCACAACCCTAGAGGCTAGGCTAGGGCGGGGCACGATTACTGGACTGATGTAAGCGACCAAAGCGACGGCTGAGTGGTACAGCGGTGCGGGTCCGGCGGGCTACGGACGTGCACGTAGTCCGATGTTGGACAAACTCGAGGCACGGGTACCAGTAGGCTTAGACTGTGCATTATTGCTTAGGTGTCTGGGGTTGACACCCGAGGGCTTGATACACCCGAAGGTGGACCCAGCACAGTCTGACTACATCCATGTGGGCCGTATGGACACCAACACTTGACGTGTTAGGTTTATAGGGAGCCGATCGACTAGACCGTTGGGCTGGGCCTTATACTAAGGTCACTTCATGGTATTGGGCCAAAGTTTGGGCTAAGGGATCAAGATCTGTTTTGTGGGTTTGCTAGTACACTGTGGTGCAAAGTTTAATCTCGTCTATGTGATGTCACCTTTATCTATTGCCAGTATGTTCATCTCAGTTTCCATCATACTGTTGACTTTATTAGTTTATAGATTGACCGTAGTAGGGCTTACCAGTCTTTTTGACTGACCTGTTTTCTTTCGCTTCTTTTCTTCCGTTCCCCCCCCCCCCACAGGTTCTCAGGGAGGGGCTACATCTGCTTAGTGGATCTTTGACTTGCTTGTTGGATAGCTCATGTATGGATCTGAGCTAGCTGTGGCTTATCTTTTATTTCTGGGGATTAGTACTGATGTTTTACCATGTATTTTGTTATCACGTATCTAGACTTATGTTGTATTTTGGATTATGACATTTTGATAGTATGTACTTGACAATGTTGGTTTTCTGAGATGATGATGATGGGTTTTTATCTGCTACCGCTGCTTTACTTATATTTATTTTTATATATTCTGTCTTGTGATATCTCTGTGCAAGTTTACCTTCACAATAACGCCCCTCCAAAGCTAGTACATTCTAAGGAGTGATCCTAGGGGAGGTGGGGTGTTACATTTGGTATCAGAGCACGAGGTTAACAAGATTAAACAAAACTTTTGAAAAAAAAAAAAAACCCTTTTGAAAAACTATTTTCAAAAACCTACTAAGTATTTTCCAAAATAAAGTCTGGATTATTTTAAGGCTAATCCCCAAAAGCCATCAGCGTTATCCTTCGTTCCCTTGACCTAATCTTATCTTATCTTTTGTTTCAGTATGGCTGAGAATCTTGACATCCCAGATGGAGTGAACGTACCACTCTGGTATAGGAGACTCCTAGAAGCTAGGGCGGCAGCTGGTCCCGCCAACCCTACTCCCACTCCTCCTCCTGTAGTTGAGAATCCTATCCCTAATATCCCTCCTCCGGTGGTCCCTGCTCCCCCTCCTCCAGCAGTTAATATTCCCCCTCCCATTGCTAATGTTCCTCCTCCTCCCGTTGCTGAGGCTCCTCTTCCTCCTCCTCCCCCTCAGCATCCTCAGATTGAGTTTACAAAGGTTTGTAAAGACTTCAAGGCAATGGGAGGCAAGAATTTCCTAGGCACGGAATCTTTCGTTGAAGCTAGGAATTGGCTGAAGGACACAGAGGACTTGTTTGCTATCTTTGGGATTGATGACGAGAGGAAAATCTTATTGACCGTATGGCTTTTGAAGGATGAGGCGGCCTATTGGTGGGAGGTCACCAGTGGGACGAGGCCCGTTGAGACTTGGGCCGATTTGAGGGCTAGATTTGTGACCAAGTTTCTATCTTCAGCTGAGGCGAATTTACAAATGGAGAAGTTCATTGCATTAAAGCAAGGGGATATGTCTGTCAAGGAGTATGTGAACAAGTTTAATCAGCTGGCCCGCTTTGGTTTGGATATAGTAAACACCCCGGAGAAGAAGGCTCTTCGATTTGCCAGAGGATTTAATGAGCCGCTACAGGGCTTGGCGATGTCACATATTCCGCATGGAGCCACTTTCGAGAGTTTGGTCAATATGGCTCTGCTTCAGGGAGAGGGAAAGAAGGAAGTCAAGTCGGGCGATACTCAAGCAAAGAAGGCTGATTCTCAAGGCAAAGGCAACCAAGGTCAAAGCAGTCAAGGAAATCAGAATAAGAACAAGAAGGGCAACAACAAAGGCAAGGGGAAGTGCAATTACTGTGGCATAGCTGGGCATTTTGCTAAGGATTGCAGGAAGAAGAAAAGGAAGCTTAGTGGTGGATGCTTTTCTTGTGGAGAGACTGGGCACTTCAGCAAAGAATGCCCAAAGAAGAAAGGACAGGCTGGATCTTCAAGAGGGCAAGTTCATGCTCTCAATGCCGCTTCAGTTCCCGAGCGAGGTAGTGTTTCTGTTGAGAACCTTATTTATATCTCTGATCTTCCAGTACGTACCTTGTTTGATTCCGGTGCATCACATAGCTTTATTTCATCTGATCTTGTTGATAGCTTGCACCTCAGTACTAGCTTAGTGGATGATCCCGTTTGTGTTTCGAATCCCATTGGGGGTTCTGCTCATCTATCTATGATATGTGAGGATCTAAGGATCTCTATACTCAGCGTTGAGTTCTTGTGTAGTGCGTATGTTCTAGGTTTCAGGGGATACGGATTGATCTTGGGCATGGATTGGCTGTCTAGATATGGAGCCATTCTGGATTGTGAGCATAGGGTTGTAAGGCTTGTGACTCGCCTGGGAAACACCTTAGAGATTTCATGCAATCCGAAGAATCCCGTCATGTTATGCTATCTAGAATCTCTCGACTCATCAGAGGAGGCCCTTCAGTCTGTAAGGGTGGTCCGGGATTATCCAGATGTGTTTGAAGAAGTTAAGGGGTTGCCCCCTAAACGAGAGATTGACTTTCGCATTATCTAGATTGACTTTCGCATCTATCTGGTAGATAATGCTAAACCTGTTTCTTTGCCCGTTCGGCATATGGCTCCGCGTGAGAGACGGGAGCTGAGCAAGCAAGTGAAAGAATTGCTTGAGAAGGGCTTCATCAGAAGGAGTATATCCGAATGGGGAGCGCCTGTAGTGTTTGCAACTAAGGCAGATGGCTCTCTTCGACTCTGTGTGGATTATAGAGAATTGAATAAGCTGACTAAGAAGAACCGACACCCGTTACCAAGGATCGATGATCTCTTTGATCAACTTGTTGGTGCTTCTGTTTTCTCTCAGCTTGACCTTGCTACAGGTTTTCATCAGCTCAGAGTGGCTGAAGACAGTATAGACAAGACTGCATTCAGAACTCCAGACGGATTCTTTGAATGGCTTGTTATGCCGTTCGGTTTGACGAATGCACCCGCGTATTTTGTGGATTTGATGAGTAGGGTGTTTCGGGAGTTCTTGAATAAGTTTGTCGTGGTCTTTGTTGATGATATTCTGGTCTTCTCCAAGGATGAGGAAGAGCATGCGAGGCACCTAGTAGAGGTGATGGACACACTCCGAGCACACCAGTTAAAAGCCAAGTTCTCCAAGTGCCACTTTTGGAGAAGGGAAGTCAGATTTCTTGGGCACATCGTATCCAAGCAAGGCTTAGCGGTGGATCCCGCTAAGGTGGTTGCAGTTCAGGATTGGAAGACTCCAAGGAATGCAACCGAGGTGAGAAGCTTTCTGGGTCTTGCGGGTTTCTATCGGAAGTTCATCAAGGACTTCGCAAAGATATCCGCTCCTCTTACTAAGTTGACGAAGAAGAACTTAGTCTTTGCTTGGGATATGGATTGTGAGCTTGCTTTTCAGAGACTCAAAAGAGCCCTTACCTCCGCACCAGTTCTAGCCTTACCCGATGGTGGTAAGATATTTACCGTGTACACTGATGCTTGTGGCACGGGATTGGGTGCCGTTCTGATGCAAGAGGGCAGAGTTATATGTTTTGGTGGGAGGCAACTTAAGGTGCATGAGAGGAATTATCCCACTCATGATCTAGAGCTGGCAGCGATTGTATATGCGCTCAAAGCATGGCGTCATTATCTTCTGGGAGAGAGATTTGAGCTATATACTGATCATAAGTCTTTGAAGTATCTCTTTTCGCAGAAAGATCTGAACTTAAGACAGCAGAGATGGATGGAATTTTTGGCTTCCTATGATTTTGAGATATCCTATACCCCTGGCAAGGGGAATGTTGTAGCGGATGCATTGAGTAGGAAAAGGTTGACACTAAGTCCTCTATTTGTTGAGATGAAGAATTTAGAGTTCTTAGCGACCTTTGATTTCTCTTTGGCAATGGAGTCGGTGACCGGTTCCTTGGCATCTTTAGAGCTCAGGCCTACCCTTCTAGATCAAGTTGGGGCTTCGCAAAAGGAAGACCCTCAGGTAGTGGAGATCATGGATAAGCTGGCTCGAGGGGAGACATCTAGTCACCTTGCTCGATATTCTATAGACGATAAGGGTTGGGTGAGGAGAGATGGAAGGCTTTGTGTTCCGATGGTAGAAGACTTGGTGAGGAAAGTTCTTGAGGAAGCACATCGCTCCAAGATGACCATACATCCAGGTGGTGATAAGATGTATAAGGACATGAAGCGCGTTTTCTTCTGGCCTGGAATGAAGAAGGATGTGGCAGAGTTTGTCTCGAGATGTGTTATTTGTCAGAGAGTAAAAGATGAGTCGAAGAAGCCCGGTGGGCTATTACATCCGCTAGAGGTCCCGCTATGGAAGTGGGAGAGCATTTCTATGGACTTTATTGATGGGCTTCCAAGGTCCAGGAAGGGGAATACGAGCATATGGGTCATTGTGGATAGGCTCACGAAGAGTGCTCACTTTATCCCAGTAAAGAGCAAAAGGACAGCATCTGGACTAGCATCAGTATATCTTCGTGAGATAGTGCGACTACATGGGGTCCCTTCCAGCATAGTCAGTGACCGAGACCCCATCTTTACTAGTCAGTTCTGGAACAGCTTGCAGGAGGCTATGGGCACGAAATTGAACCTGAGTACGGCCTATCACCCACAAACAGACGGCCAGACAGAAAGGGTGAATAGGGTACTTGAGGACTTGTTGAGGCTTTGCATTCTGGATTTTGGTGGTGCTTGGGAAGACCATCTTCCCCTTGTCGAGTTTGCATACAACAACAGTTATCAGGCGAGCATAGGGATGGCACCCTTTGAGGCTTTATATGGGAGGCCGTGCAAGTCACCTACATGTTGGTGGGAATCCACGGATAAGCTTATACTTGGACCCGACATGATTAGGGATACATCCGAGAAGGTTGAGTTGATTAGAAGACGGATGAAAGCGGCCCAAGACCGGCAGAAATCCTATGCTGACAGGCGAAGGTCCGAATTGGAGTTTGAGGTTGGGGACAAGGTTTTCGTGAAGGTTTCTCCTTTGCGGAATGTGGTCCGATTTGGAGCTGTTGGGAAGCTAGCACCGAGATTTGTTGGACCCTTCCCCATCATTGAGAGAATTGGGAAGATGGCTTATAGAGTGCAATTGCCCGAGAAGTTGTCCGGAGTGCATAATGTCTTTCATGTCTCGCATCTCCGAAAGTGCCTGCATGAGTCCGCTGAGGTGGTTGAGCCTAGCATGCTTGAAGACGTGGAGGTAGAGAAAGAAGCAACTTTAAGGAAAGCTTCGATTCGTATCTTGGGGACAGAGACCAAGAAGCTAAGGAATCGCGAGGTCAGGTTAGTGAAAGTTCAATGGGGTGAAGCCGAAGAGGACGCAACTTGGGAAACCGAGGAGAAGATGCGTGGGCTTTATCCATTCCTGTTTGAGGGTACGCTCTCAATCTCTTCCCTTTGTTAGAATATCTTTCTCTTTGCTAATCCATATTTATCTAGTTATCGTGCTAAGCTGGTCATGAGAACCTTAGGTAGAAACCCTTTGGATGAAACATGTGTTTGAAGCATGTTATGGTTGATGGTTGCAAGTGGTTGCAAGTGTTTGCAAGTGGTCACTCGTGGATGCATGATACACATTTGGCACTAGATCGGCTCACACACTCCTCATATAGCATATGCATGAGTGTTTATGCTTATTCTTGGATGAAATTTGTATGCAATCACATGGATGTTGCATATGGATGTATGATTGAGCACGCATATAGATATTATACATTATGTTAGGGATTTGCATACATATGGATACATTTCACTAACATATTTTGCATTGATCATTGCATTAGATAGGTACATATACACACACTTTTGCATATGTTCATATAGCATTTAGAATCCTTTAAGGACATTGGTTGCTCGTGGATGATGTTTTGAGTAGATGGATGTTGGATGGTAGGATATGTTCTTCCTAACTTGAAGATTTCGGGGACGAAATCCTTTAAGGAGGGGAGGATATAACAACCCGTATTTTCAATAAACTGTTATAACATAAATCGAGGCAGAATTTAATTCAAAAATCAGAATCAGGGGAAACGGGCTATGCCATTGCGTTCGTCCCGGAAAAATACGCGAAATAGAGTCCGAGTTTTCGAAAATCGGAGTCCGTATGACCCAGTTAAGGCCCATTGAAGTTTTCAGAAATTTCTATGCTAAAGACAGATTTAAATTTCAAATTAAAATCAAGGATTAGGGCTAATCAGGGTTAGGCGGGAAAATTCCCGCCAGGGGGCCCCATGTCGACAGGCATGTCGACAGGGCACCCAGGGTGTCGACTGCCCTGTCGACAGGGGGTGCCCAGGCAGTTCAGCCTGGTGCACCATTTCTGATTTGGGTTGGGTCATGTGGCTTGGTTCTGGAGAATTCTGAGATCTGACGGGCCAAACCTAATCTAGGGTTAATCCTAGGGCTAAAAACACTCTAATCTTCTATAAATATACCCCTAATCCTACCCTAAAGCCTCATTAATCAATCTAGCAACTAAACTATGTCAATTTGAAACCTCAAATGGCCTCCACCTAAAATCCCTAGCCTCCACCTTCCTCAAAGTTTAATCCTATGAAGATATGATGATCATACAACCTTTTCTATGTTGTATGAGTGCTTAATAACTTGCATACTTCATTAAGTAGCAAGTTTGATTTGCTAAGTTTGTGTTTTTGGGATTTTGTAAAAGGGTTTTCTTATTTGAGGCTTTGTTTTGGGTTTTAAAAGGGCTTCTTCATCTTATTTGGTGGATTTGTGACTTGTTTATATTTGTAAGCCCTCTTACCTTCACTTTACAAACTCTAAAGTTAATGTTTGGTGAAAGTTGAGATTTATGTGAGTTTAGTTGATTATGCATGCTTATGCGAACTCACTATGTCATGTTTTATATGATTCATAAGTTATGCATGCTTATGCGAACTCACTATGTCATGTTTTATATGATTCATAAGCTATGCATGCTCATGCGAACTCACTATACCATGTTTTACATGTTTCATAAGTTATGCATGCATATGCGAGATTTCTATGCCATGTTTTACATGTTTCACAAGTTATGCATGCTTATGCGAGCTTATTATGTCATGTTCTACATGTTTCATGGGTTATGCATGTTTATGCAAGATCACCTTACCATGTTATGCAAGTTTAATGGATTATGCATGCTTATGCAAGATCATCTTACCATGTTATGCAAGTTTAAATGGATTATGCATGTTCACCTTACCATGTTATGCATATTTAATAAGCTATGCATGTTTATGCGAGTTTACTATGACATGATTTGCAAGTTTAACATGTATGCATGTTTATCAAAATATGTGAAGTTCATCATGTATGTTATGCCAAGTTACCTTTTATACCCTTAAGCGTTATGACGAATATGTAAGCGAGATAATGACGTTGGGAGGGTTTGGGTAAACTTAAAAATACATGAAACTAAAAGATTGGGAATTTACCTATTAAGTTAGGTCTACCCCTTGGGAATTTACCTATTAAGTTAGGTCTACCCAAGTATATGTTAACTTGTAAATATGTTCTAAAGTGGACATGACATTAGATAACATGATATGGCCAACTCGAGGTTAGACCTAGTTGTGGTGTAAATCTTCCCAGGTAACCACAACGTGGGGTCTAATGTGGGTAGTTGGTCATGTTGCA
Organism: Allium sativum; assembly: GCA_030737875.1. Classification (NCBI taxonomy): domain Eukaryota; kingdom Viridiplantae; phylum Streptophyta; class Magnoliopsida; order Asparagales; family Amaryllidaceae; genus Allium; species Allium sativum. The sequence goes on from CM060913.1 coordinate 491,070,284, forward strand.
CCATAAGGCCCGAGGTTAGATCTAGACGTGGTGTAAATCTTCCCAGGTAACCACGGATGTCTAATGTGAGAGGTTGGGTGCATTAAGTAATTAATGCCTCATGATTAGGGTTAAGTCATGGCCCACTAATACTTAACCAATAATGGGGATGCGAGGATTAGATGGGGTTAAGTGGTTACACTTAGCTAATTTAATCCAGGTTTAGTGAGGGGTTAAAACCACACTTAACCCTCTTAGAAACCCTAGCAACGTGGTCTGTTCCAGCAGTAATCCCAGTTTGGTATCATTCACAACCCTAGAGGCTAGGCTAGGGCGGGGCACGATTACTGGACTGATGTAAGCGACCAAAGCGACGGCTGAGTGGTACAGCGGTGCGGGTCCGGCGGGCTACGGACGTGCACGTAGTCCGATGTTGGACAAACTCGAGGCACGGGTACCAGTAGGCTTAGACTGTGCATTATTGCTTAGGTGTCTGGGGTTGACACCCGAGGGCTTGATACACCCGAAGGTGGACCCAGCACAGTCTGACTACATCTATGTGGGCCGTATGGACACCAACACTTGACGTGTTAGGTTTATAGGGAGCCGATCGACTAGACCGTTGGGCTGGGCCTTATACTAAGGTCACTTCATGGTATTGGGCCAAAGTTTGGGCTAAGGGATCAAGATCTGTTTTGTGGGTTTGCTAGTACACTGTGGTGCAAAGTTTAATCTCGTCTATGTGATGTCACCTTTATCTATTGCCAGTATGTTCATCTCAGTTTCCATCATACTGTTAACTTTATTAGTTTATAGATTGACCGTAGTAGGGCTTACCAGTCTTTTTGACTGACCTGTTTTCTTTCGCTTCTTTTCTTCCGTTTCCCCCCCCCCCCCCCCCAGGTTCTCAGGGAGGGGCTACATCTGGTTAGTGGATCTTTGACTTGCTTGTTGGATAGCTCATGTATGGATCTGAGCTAGCTGTGGCTTATCTTTTATTTCTGGGGATTAGTACTGATGTTTTACCATGTATTTTGTTATCACGTATCTAGACTTATGTTGTATTTTGGATTATGACATTTTGATAGTATGTACTTGACTATGTTGGTTTTCTGAGATGATGATGATGGGTTTTTATCTGCTACCGCTGCTTTACTTATATTTATTTTTATATATTCTGTCTTGTGATATCTCTGTGCAAGTTTACCTTCACAATAACGCCCCTCCAAAGCCAGTACATTCTAAGGAGTGATCCTAGGGGAGGTGGGGTGTTACACATAGTAATCTATGGCTATATTTGGTATAAATTATATGGATCTTCTGTACTATGCAAGTTTAATAAAAAATTTGGAACATATGATATATGGTAAATTCATGACCATAATCTGTGCTATGTAAATTTAATACAAACATAGGGTATATGATAATATTGTGAATCAAGACTATTATTTATGCACGTGAACTTAGGAAAGGTTTATAATTAGGCAAGGTATGAAACTTTAAGAAATAAGTAAATTTGTTATATTTGCCTGATTTGCTAGTTTTGCCTAATCTGCTAGTTCTGTTATATTGCTTAATCTGCTAGTTCTGACCTACTGCCTAGTCTGCTAGATTTGTTCATCTGCCAAATCTGTCATTTGCTAAGTCTGTTGAAAATACTAAATCTGCTAGTTTACTTAATCTGCTAAGTCGCCTAACCTGAGAAATCTGTTATCTGCTATATCTGTTGAGTTGGTATAATTAGTCCGCTATTGACATAATCTGAATTGGCTATAGTTATGAATTATTGACATGTATATTAGGCGTGGGTATAAATGATAAATCATTAATTAATTGGCCGCAAAGATAAACATGGCTAACTCGAGGTTAGAATGAGTTTGCGGCGTAATTCTGCCCGGAACCGCCCGGCATATTCCAGTGGTCGCAAACAATAGGTTCTAATGTGAGAAGTTAGTCATAACGTGCTTGAAACCCGAGGTTAGACTCAGTTTGCGACAGAAACCTGCCCGTAACCAACCAGCCTAACCAGTAGCCGCAAACTATCAGTCTAATGTGAGAGGTTTGGGCATTAATATTTAATTAATGAAAATCTGAGATAATTATGATGTCTAAAACGTGTTGGGTAAGGTTAAACCAATTGGACCAATGAATCTGATGAACCCGTTTCGTGAATCCGTAGGCCCAATACAAAGTTAGATAATCTGGAACCAGTTAATCTGTAAGCCCGTTAATCCGAACATCTGATCCGTTAGTCTGAAAACCTGTTAACTTGATTGTCTGATCTGTGAACTAGTTAACCTAAATTTTGTATGTCTGAAACTTGTAGACAAGTTAAGCTGAAATCTGTTAGTCTGGCGACACAAGGTTAGGAGGGGAATTACTTGTGTCATCTGTTGTTTGGGACCCATATTAGTCAGTAACCCTTTCTGGTATCAAAACTTTGACCCAACAGTAAGTAGGGTCCGGGCACGCTTACTGAACTAATTATAAGTGGTTCATTCTGATAATGGCGAGGGGTGTTGATGGTGCGTTCCAACCGGGTCATGTGCGTGCATGGATCCCGGTCTGCCTCTGAGGATGTAAGACGCCGTGACATCTGTAAATAGGTCTGTGCCAATTGGTTGTCACTTTAGGGAGTGATACACCCTACTGTGGGGCTGACATAGGATATTTATGTATTAGGGAGCCGATCGCTTGGGGTAGGGTTTTAGGGTACACTTAGTTCCGTCTGTCTCTGTTGGTACCGTCTGTTTCTGTTGGGTGGCAACACCTGTCTGTTTCTGCGTGGTACCGTCTGTTCGGGTGGTAAAGGCCCATTACTAGTGTACACCTAATTCTACATTCTGTTTCCGTAGGGATTAATCTGTTTCTGCTTCTGTCTGTTTCTGATCGGGTAGTAAAGGCCCATTATTAGCATCCTGTTTCTGTTAAATTATTCTGTACCCGTTTCTGTTTCAGTTTAGACATTAGGGTAACACCTAATTCGGTTATACTAGTATTAGTGCAGAGAAGTGTAAAGAAATAGTTTATGTCATTCTGTTCTTCTGTTATATCTGCTACACCTGTTACAGTTATCCCTCATCCAGTTTTATGTTCATGTCATATTATTATTATTATCTGTTCATATGCTGAAAGTCACTGGACTTGCCAGACTTTTTGTCTGACCCTTGTTGTTTCGCCTCCTTTCTTCCGTTCCCCCCCCCCCCCCCAGGTTATCCAAGGAGGGAATACTTTAGCTTGATCCGGATTTCTCTTTGCTTAAAGTACTTAAAGTATGGCTTGGCTCTGTATAGCTTCCGTTCCATGGGGATTATGATTTTAAACCATGCATTTTGAAAGCTTTTGTACAAGACTGATATTTTGTACTTGAATTCTGAGATTTGAAAGGATGTAACCATATTGATTTCTGTTTCCGCTGTAATAAAGTTAAAAATTTTCAAGTACTGTTTTATCTGTCTTGTAAGTTTCTGTTCTGTTTACTAAAATGCTCCACCAAAGTTAAGGCATTCCCTTTGTGAGTGACCTTAACGGAGGTGGGGTGTTACACTTGGTATCAGAACTGAAGGTTACCAGATTGGGTAAAGTTTTTGAAAACTGTTTTCAAAAAGGTTTTGAAAGGAAGTATTTTCAAAAATAAAGCTTATTTTGAAAAACATGATCCCCAAGAGCCATGTATCTTTCTTTCAGTCCTTTTTGTATTGAACCTTTCCTTTTTCGTTTCAGCATGTCTGAAGCATCTGAGATACCAGAGGGTGTTCATGTACCCGGTTGGTTTCGTCAATATCTTGAGGCTAGGACCGCCGCTGCAGGTCCAACAAATGATCCCCCTCCCCCACCCCCTCCTCGTGCAATTGCTTTCTCAAAGATCTGTAGAGATTTTAGGGCCATGGGTGGGAAGGATTTCAAAGGAACTGAATCATTCGTAGAAGCGAGGAATTGGCTCAAAGAAACTGAGGATCTATTCGTTATCTTCGAGGTGGACGATAGGCAGAAGGTACAATTGGCGGTATGGCTGCTCAAAGGCGAAGCTTCCTACTGGTGGGAAGTCACTAACGCCGAGAGGCTGGTTGAGACATGGATGGATTTCAGAACAAGGTTTGAGACAAAATTTCTCTCGCAAGCTGAACGGAGTTTACAACTGGAGAAGTTCTTATCTCTTAAGCAAGGAAGTATGACGGTTAAGGAATACGTCAACCAGTTCAACCAACTAGCTAGGTTCGGATTGGATTTAGTCAACATTCAGCATAAAAAGGCTCTCCGCTTTGTTAAAGGATTGAACGAGCCACTGCACAGCCTAGCCATGACCCATGTACCCATGGGAGCGACTTACGAGAAATTGGTGGACATGGCACTACTGCACGAGGAAGACAAGGGCCCGAAAGAGACAAAGAAGGAAGAACCACAGAATAAGAAAGCGGGGCCCAAAAAGGAAACACAAAAGAAGGATGAAAAGTCTAAAGATAAGAAGGGGAAAAAGTGCTTTACTTGTGGAAGCTCGACTCATCTGAACAAGGATTGCAGAAAAAGGAAAGGCACTTGCTTCAACTGTGGAGAGATAGGGCACTTCACTAGGGACTGCCCGAAGAGACGAGGGCAAGGAGGGCAGGCAAACACTCTCGAGGCTAGTGGCTAGGATAGAAATTGGAAAATTTCTATAGTAGGTTTAATTTTTTTATCTGATTATGGAGTTAAGACTTTTTCTGATTCTGGTATTTTGATTTTGTAATCGATACTCTGCACTTTAATACTAGTATTATTTCTGAATTCCGTTGTAGACTCAGACCCATAAGGGTTATGGCTCATCTGTTTGAGATTGGGGTTTGAGGGATATTTGTGTTAGACGTCAAGTATGACGCATACATTCTGAGTTTTTGTGGGTATGATTTTTATCATGCTTAGCTTCCGAAGAATCATTAGGGAACCTAATCTGTACCAGTAGTCTGTAAATATCTGAATACTTCTGATAAGATTTCCAGTTTTGACATTGTCTAAAGAGGGTAAACCTCTGGGTGTCAATCTGATGTTGATTTCGGTCTTCGGGGTTGACACTTAGGGGAATTATTTTCTCAACCAATGTCTGATAGGAATCAAGTTTTTGTTTTATCTGTACTCGCTTCCTCGACTGTATACTATCGATCGAGTGTTCAACTTATAGATAGGAATCCTAATGGGTGTAAACATGTGTTTGAGACATGTTATGTTTGATGGTTGCAAGTGGATGCAAGTGGTTGCTAGTGGTTGCTCGTGGACGCATATACACACACCAGGCACTAGATCGGCTCGAAAACACTCTCATACTGCATATGGATGTGTGAGCATTTTAATTTTTTATGATGCAAAATGGTTGAATCAGCACATGGATGTTGCATATGAGTGGATGGTTGTGCACTCATATAGAAATGATATGTATCAAATAGGAAAATTGCATACATATTGGACTCATGGCACTAACATAATTCGCATTAAGGAGGTCAACTAAATCAGTAGACCGCCTGATCTTTGCATTAGATAAGGAACATATACACACACTTTTGCAAATGTTCATACAGTACTAGAAATTTCTAAGGACAATGGATGCTTGTGGATGATGACTGAGTAGATGAATGATTGGATGGTAGGACATATTCTTCTTAACTTGAAGATTTCGGGGACGAAATCCTTTAAGGAGGGGAGAATGTAACACCCCGTATTTTCTGTGAACTTAAGAATTACAAATCTGAGTATAATTAAAATATAAAGTCAGAATCAAGGGAATCGGGCTGTGCCATTGCGTTTGTCTCGGAAAAATACGCGAAATAGAGTCCGAAATTTCGTAAATCGGAGTCCATATGACCAAGTTAAGGCCTCCCAAAGTTCAGAAAAAAATTAAACAGCACAGACCAGGTCGACTGGGGAGTCGACCCTAGAATCGACCTGCCCCCAGGGGGTCGACCCTAGAGTCGACCTGCCTCCAGGGGGTCGACCCTAGTGTCGACCTGGGGGTCGACCTGCCTCCCGAATCTGCTTTTCTGCCTGGGTGAGTTCTGATGTATCTGGTCTCATTTTCTGTCTAGATTCGTCTTCCTAAACCTATTTAAACAGCCCCAAACCCAGCCTTCTCTGCACACAATTCTATTCTGCTTCTACTCTGCCTCTGTTCTAAATTAAAAATAAAAATGGCGTTGCTACTCTGCTGAAATCAAAACTAGAAGACCATCAACATCAACCTAAATTCAATTAGAGATTAGAGCTTCTGCAACGGTTCTACAACAACTAGAGTTCTTTCTTTAATCCAATTAAGGCAAGTACAGTTATTTTCCGCTATAAACGTTAATTTTGATTTTGACATGAATTGTGAATCTGAATCTGAGATTATATCTGTTCTGTTCTGATTTGATTTATCTTATTCTGTACCTCTTTCCTCTTTCTGTTCTATAGCCAGGCTACCACGAGCCTGAGCCAATCTCATAAGAGATTAACATGCGCTAAAATGTTTGGGACAGTAAAATGAATGATGCATAAATTGGGCTTGACCAATAGGTGACTAATTTGAGGAAAGAACATGGACTGTAGCTAGAACATGAATCTGAGACATATGATTGGACATGTTATATTTATAACATAAAAATGTATTGAACATATGATTTGTGGACATGACATAAAAAGGTATATAATTGAACATAAATATAGACTGTATTGAACACATGATTTGGGATAAAGAGAATATGGCCTAGGTATAAAGATTTACATGAAAGTAGGATATCTATTAGTGTAAATAAACACCTAAGTAAGGGACCTTTGGGATATATGACATGCATAGTAATCTATGGCTATATTTGGTATTAATTATATGGATCTTCTGTACTATGCAAGTTTAATAAAAAATTTGGAACATATGATATATGGTAAATTCATGACCATAATCTGTGCTATGTAAATTTAATACAAACATAGGGTATATGATAATATTGTGAATCAAGACTATTATTTATGCACGTGAACTTAGGCAAGGTTTATAATTAGGCAAGGTATGAAACTTTAAGAAATAAGTAAATTTGTTATATTTGCCTAATTTGCTAGTTGTGCCTAATCTGCTAGTTCTGTTATATTGCTTAATCTGCTAGTTCTGCTCTACTGCCTAGTCTGCTAGATTTGTTCATCTGCCAAATCTGTCATTTGCTAAGTCTGTTGAAAATACTAAATCTGCTAGTTTGCTTAATCTGCTAAGTCGCCTAACCTGAGAAATCTGTTATCTGCTATATCTGTTGAGTTGGTATAATTAGTCCGCTATTGACATAATCTGAATTGGCTATAGTTATGAATTATTGTCATGTATATTAGGCGTGGGTATAAATGGTAAATCATTAATTAATTGGCCACAAAGATAAACATGGCTAACTCGAGGTTAGAATGAGTTTGCGGCGTAATTCTGCCTGGAACCGCCCGGCATATTCCAGTGGTCGCAAACAATAGGTTCTAATGTGAGAAGTTAGTCATAACGTGCTTGAAACCCGAGGTTAGACTCAGTTTACGACAGAAACCTGCCCGGAACCAACCGGCCTAACCAGTAGCCGCAAACTGTCAGTCTAATGTGAGAGGTTTGGGCATTAATATTTAATTAATGAAAATCTGAGATAATTATGATGTCTAAAACGTGTTGGGTAAGGTTAAACCAATTGGACCAATGAATCTGATGAACCCGTTTCGTGAATCCGTAGGCCCAATACAAAGTTAGATAATCTGGAACCAGTTAATCTGTAAGCCTGTTAATCCGAACATCCGATCCGTTAGTCTGAAAACCTGTTAACTTGATTGTCTGATCTGTGAACTAGTTAACCTAAATTTTGTATGTCTGAAACTTGTAGACAAGTTAAGCTGAAATCTGTTAGTCTGGGGACACAAGGTTAGGAGGGGAATTACTTGTGTCATCTGTTGTTTGGGACCCATATTAGTCAGTAACCCTTTCTGGTATCAAAACTTTGACCCAACAGTAAGTAGGGTCCGGGCACGCTTACTGAAATAATTATAAGTGGTTCATTCTGATAATGGCGAGGGGTGTTGATGGTGCGTTCCAACCGGGTCATGTGCGTGCATGGATCCCGGTCTGCCTCTGAGGATGTAAGACGCCGTGACATCTGTAAATAGGTCTGTGCCAATTGGTTGTCACTTTAGGGAGTGATACACCCTACTGTGGGGCCGACACAGGATATTTATGTATTAGGGAGCCGATCGCTTGGGGTAGGGTTTTAGGGTACACTTAGTTCCGTCTGTCTCTGTTGGTACCGTCTGTTTCTGTTGGGTGGCAACACCTGTCTGTTTCTGCGTGGTACCGTCTGTTCGAGTGGTAAAGGCCCATTACTAGTGTACACCTAATTCTACATTCTGTTTCCGTAGGGATTAATCTGTTTCCGTAGGGATTAATCTGTTTCTGCTTCTGTCTGTTTCTGATCGGGTAGTAAAGGCCCATTATTAGCATCCTGTTTCTGTTAAATTATTCTGTACCCGTTTCTGTTTCAGTTTAGACATTAGGGTAACACCTAATTCGGTTATACTAGTATTAGTGCAGAGAAGTGTAAAGAAATAGTTTATGTCATTCTGTTCTTCTGTTATATCTGCTACACCTGTTACAGTTATCCCTCATCCAGTTTTATGTTCATGTCATATTATTATTATTATCTGTTCATATGCTGAAAGTCACTGGACTTGCCAGACTTTTTGTCTGACCCTTGTGGTTTCGCCTCCTTTCTTCCGTTTCCCCCCCCCCCCCCAGGTTATCCAAGGAGGGAATACTTTAGCTTGATCCAGATTTCTCTTTGCTTAAAGTACTTAAAGTATGGCTTGGCTCTGTATAGCTTCCGTTCCATGGGGATTATGATTTTAAACCATGCATTTTGAAAGATTTTGCACAAGACTGATATTTTGTACTTGAATTCTGAGATTTGAAAGGATGTAACCATATTGATTTCTGTTTCCGCTGTAATAAAGTTAAAAAATTTCAAGTACTGTTTTATCTGTCTTGTAAGTTTCTGTTCTGTTTACCAAAATGCTCCACCAAAGTTAAGGCATTCCCTTTGTGAGTGACCTTAACGGAGGTGGGGTGTTACAGTTATTGTTGTATAGAACAGATAAATTACAAGAATAAATAAATAAAACAACACAGCGGAAGATTAAACTTATTTCATAGCATCATAACTCAGAACAAGCTTACATAAGTAGTTTCCAAAACCATCACAACAGGATCAATAGTCTTTTCCAAAAACTTCGAAGTACATAAAGAATTAAATACTTAAATAACATAAATGCATAAATCCCTACTGAGCATAAGCAAAGCCATAAAGATGAGAGAGTCCAAAGCGATACATCTACTCTTTTCATGCAACTGAAAGAAATCGGCACTAAGCTATAGTATTCCCTCCTTGCAAACCTGAGGGGGGAAAGGAATGAAAAGAGGTGGAAACAAACGGGTCAGACATAAAGTCTGGCGAGTCCAGTAATTTTAACAAATAATAGGTAAGGTAAATGATCAAGACATAAATAGACATCATGATATGGCTGTAACTTAGATAAGGTAGATAAAAAGGATGGACAAGATGATTTCGTTCCTAAGTACTAAGACAATCCTACACCTTGGCTAAGCGAACAATCCTCCAAATACTAACCCCGAAGACCGAAGTCAACATCAGACTAGCACCCAAAGGACTATCCAACTCAACCAACATGTATTTCGTTGCAACGCACTTTTGCTAAGTTACACCACATTACTTAATTACACCGCACATCTACTAGTCTCTTTTTACTAGAGGTTGATCCCTTCCCACTAACTGTACTCACATGACAAACTTGGTAGTTACTTGTACCTAGCTGCTATCGTAGGTGCCGTCTTGCTCCTACCACCGCTAAGGTACCCTTAATATATCCATTCGATCAGCTCCCTAAACCCCGTAGGCACCTGTGCTAGCCCCACAGTGGGGGTGTATCACTCCCCAAAGTGGCAACCCCGATACCAACATGAAATGCACGGCCATACCTACAAGATGCAACAACGTCTTACCTACCAGCCGGACCCATGCACGCACATGAACCCGTTGGACTTGCGTTGCCACCACTATTCACGTTTTGACCTCTTATATTCAACCCCAGTATGAGTGCCCCAACCCCGTCCTAGTACCGGGCCCAATTAGATACTCAAACGGGTTACTGGTTGAAATGGGTCCCCATCCGACACAAGCCTCCCACCTATGCTTGGTCCACACTAGGTTTTTCTCCCACTTAACCATTTTAATTTAAATGTCCATGTCTTAACATGCTACAGTTAAGTCCATACTTACATGTCATAATTTACATATCCTATCTTATTCTGGTTAAGTCCATATTTACATGTCACCCACTTAACCTTCTAACCATACCCATGTCTTATTATGGTTAGTATTCTTTAATTCATTCCTTATGACGAACGGTGCATGACCTCTCACATTAGACCGAACAATTTGTGGCCGCTGGATTTGTCGGGCGGTTCCGGGCAGTCTTACGCCACAAACCGGGTCTAACCTCGTGTCATTAACCATTACGCCTACAATTCATTCCTTGGACCTCTCACATTAGACGTCCAATTGTGACCGCTGGATTTGCCGGGCGATTCCGGGCAGTCTTACGTCCCAATTGCACCTAACCTCGTGTCAAAGGTTCATTAACATCGTATTTCACCCATACCCAATTTTCATGTCATATATATCCAATTAAACATATAATCATGTCCATAATATTGCCTATTCCAAATTGTCACTAATTACACATTAATTAGCCTCAATTACAAATTTACAATTTTAGGCAATTTCATCAATTCCATGTAATTCATGCCTAAATATGCCAATTTCACATATTATCCAATTATCCAAAATATCCAATTTTCCAAATTTCCCATATTCCCAATATTCCGCATTGTTCCCACGTATTCGCATTCTCGCGTATTTTTAATATAGGCTCGAAGGTAGCCTAGATCCACAAATAAAAGGAATAGGGGTAAGAAGAGAGAATCAATTCATAGAAAATTGGAATAAAACATCATCATGAAATAAAGAGGTATATAGACTGTCATAGAGGCATAATAAAAGATTCAACATGAATAAACTGGTAAAAGGTACGAACTTTACATAGAAACATAGACATATGATGAAATGAATCAAAAAGCTGAAAACTTGGTGAGATTTTCAATACGAACACACATATATATATATATATATATGTATATATGAATCCTTCTTACAACTTTTTCATGTTACTTTAATCCCATAAGATTTGTAAAAATTACTGTACTCGCCTTTCGTGGCTTAAGAATAGGATTAATGAATTGAAATTGGTGTCGAAACGTTGAATTGACGTTGATTAATCTTCTTTAATTGTTGTTGAAGCTCTAAACTTTGATTTGAATTGTGTATGAACACTTGAGATTTAATTTAGAGGCGGCGGCTAGGGTTTAAGAGAGAGCTTGACAGCATAATGGTGTCATAGATAATATTTTATGAATTAGGGGTAGGTCTTAAGGTGTATATATAGATGTCTAGGATCGATTAGAGCTCTTAGATTAATCCAGAAATCATCAGGACCACTCAGATGAAACATCAGCCCTCAACGTGAATCGGGCCACGGGTTGACAGCCAAACATCCTGGATCGACCCCTAGTCGACCCAGTAGGGCTCGAGTCGACTCCAAAAATGGTGCGGTTCGGCTATTCCCCTCCTGATTTGTTGTTTTGAACTTTTTTGAATATTTATTTATTTAATTTATATATATGTATATATGTATTTCTCTCATATGCATACAAACTTCAAGGCTTAATAACATCTTCATAAGGTATCCGTTTCGTGCAAACCAAATGTCTATCTTGACCCAAAATTTTGAGACGAACATAATAGCGCAACCCATTTCACTTAATTCTTCTTCTAAAAATTAAGTACGCTTTAATTTGTGAATTTTAATGTTATAAAATTACGGGGTGTTACACTGTCTTTAACTGGGTTAAAGAACCAATGTCATTTAAAACACGATTCATGATAAACTCAAAATCACTTTCCATTGTTAATCGGGTTAAAGAACAGGTGTTATTTAAAACACCGCTCACGATGAACCCAAAAATCAATTCAAATTCAATTCCAATTAAATACTAATTAACTGGACAATTTCACTAAATCTTAATTAAAAGATTTATTCTTTTCTAAACTGGGTTCAAGAACAGTGTTACTTAAGACACCATTCACGACGAACCCAAAATCCCATTTGATATTAAATACAAGGCTCTGAATAGAAAATATATCGGCTTATATTCAATATCAGATTCTGAAACCAACAAATACCGTATTGGAAATAACAATATAAATATATCTTTCAAATTTCCGCAGCCATATCTGTATAATCACGAAATCCAACATCGAAATATTCCGAAGATAATTTCGATTCAAATCCATTCCAATTCGTATATTGGAAATTCTGATTATTTTTAAAACCACTTCAAATCCAATTTATTTATTCAAAAATATTGGATTATAATTCTAGTTCATAACTAGTTCATTTCAATAAAAATATATTTTTATCCTTTCAAATGTGGAATTTTTCACCCCAATTCTTTCTAAATCATTTATTATGATTTTACACAAATTATTGATATTTTAAATAATTTTATCAAGGCCCGTACAGTCGACTTCCAATAACGGTCGTCGAACTGCACTTACAACGACCTTTTCCAAATTTGATTTGGACGTAATTCCAAATCCAACTGTTAGATTTCAAATTTCTAATGTTCATTGGAAAGATCTTTTTGATACGAACCCAATGGTTCCGGTTTCAAGAGAATCCGACAGTCGGATCTCCCGCGACATCAATTTGAAATCAATGGTTGAAATTCGCGAACTGCCACGGCGCGGCGCGTTCTATTTAGGCCATTAATAATATATATATATATATATATATATATATATATATATATATATATATATATATATATATATATATATCGTCGATTTCAATTCAAAACGCATTTTATAAATCGTTTTAAGTTCGTTTTCAAAACAATTTCAACTTCATATTCAACTTCAAATCAAAATTAAATATTCCATATCATTAACATATAAATGATAATATTTTCAAAACGTTATATTTTGAAATCACTTCCTTTTCTATGTTCATTACAAAAACGAATATAATTGACATAAATATCGTTCGCGTCAAAAGGGCGCATATCTAATCAACACGGCTTTATATATTTCAATAACTTCGTTATTCTATTCAATAAATGAATATTTTCTTCAACACATGAATATATACTTCATTCAACACATGAATATTTATTAATTCCTACTTACAATAAAAATATGAATTTTATTGTATAAATATTTTATTCAACACATGAATAGTTTCAACACATGAACATTCTCAACACATGAGTATCGTCAACACATGACTATTCTTTATTATTTAATATATTTTATAAAGTTATGATAAAGATGTAAATTTTACTGTTTAAAATATTTTACTCAACACATGAATATATATTTTATTCAACACATGAATATTCTTTATTCTATTCAACACATGAATATATATTTTATTATATTCTTTACTTTCCCAATTGAAATGAGGCCCAATCAATTACCATATAATGTTAATTATATGGATTCCATACAACATATGTATATAATAGCAACGATAAATAATCAACCATCATCCAGAGTGCACCACACAACTGCATAAGCATTAAATATAAATAATTAATGCTTACACAGTCTGTCAATCAAACGATCGACATACCACTAAATGATTGGGATTAGTGTGCGTTGAATATCATCCCAACACCCGTGTAGGGTTTCAAATCAACAAACACAAATTTTTATTTGTGCAGTTGGGCAACGTGTAAAATTTATCGTCCCAATCAATATCCTTCAAATGGGTGTACATAAACAAATCGTCTGATTTATAAATGAATATTTATTTATTCACATTTACGTTAAAAAATATATTTTTTAACGATAATTAATTTATTTCAACACATAAATGTTTTATTATCCATTTCACATCAACATCACAAATAAACTTCACGACACATCAAACAAGCATACAAGTCGTCCATGGTCTGTGGACGACGGGTGTCGGGTGCTACTAAGCACCGTCTGCATCCTAGTATATATTTTTAACTATAAAACAAGATTTAAAGCGAGAAGTTCTCACCGACTAACTAAACTAATTCACCGCGACTCTTCATATGTAGGAAATCTTCACCTCGCTTCTAACTTGATCTGTTCAACACTGTTTGTGTTAAAAATTATATTTTTAACAACGCTACTTCCTATATAAAGATTATATTTTTATATCGCTCTTCTTCTAATAAAGATTATATTTTTATATCGCTCTTCTTCTAATAAAGATTATATTTTTATATCGCCACTCACATAAAAATCACATTTTTATATTCTCTGGTATATAAAAATTCTATTTTTAATCCGCTACTCCTATAAAAATCGAATCTTTATTCTCACTACAACATATATAAAAAATCGTATTTTTATACTCTCCATCTCATAAAATTATATCTTTATTTTTCACTACTATATAAAAATAAAGTTCATATTTTTATTTCACCTCATATACTGTAAAGATTATATTTTTAAAACGCTTTCTTCTTAATAAAAATTCGATCTTTCTTCTTTCTACATTCATATAAAAATACGATCTTTCTATTTTAAAAAATCCTATCTTTACATAAACAAAAATCGTATCTTTCCATTAACAAAGATCGTATCTTTCCTAATCATAAAAATCTCCTCTTTTTCAAATCAAAGATCATATTTGTAAACAAAGCAAGGTCATATTTTTAAACATCAAATTTAATTCAATGCGAATTTATTTAAAAAAAAAACCAGATTTTACCTATGCTAAATTTAAATAAAAGAAAACTAAAAATAAAATAAGTAAATAAAAACTTACTTTTCGAATTTCAGAGATTGGGGCGTTAGGGCTTCTGGAGGAGGAAGAGGGAGGTGCGTAGGGGTAAGATGGGGCCGAAGTGTGGTCGTCGTCGCTGGCGATGGCTGAGGATGGGATGGCGGCGGTTTTTGTTGGATTTGGGGGCGGTGATTCGCAGGGTGAGAGGAGAGATGAAAGGGAAGGAGGGGGGGCACTGGATCATCGGAGCGGCGGCTGGAGGGCGCCCTCGCCGGAGGCGGGTGACGAATCGCAACGGGGGTGGGCGGTTAGGGCAGCGACGGGATTTTGTTTTATTTTCTTTTATTTTAATTCGTTCTGAATGAAAAGGAGGAGGGAGAGAAAGTAGGGGAGAGAGAGTGGGTCAACGGTCTATATATATATATATATATATATATATATATATATATATATATATATATATATTAATTCCTTTATTTTTCCATAAAGTTTAATTTTAATTCGAACTCGAAATCAAACCCACCGACTGTCATCCCTAGCTAATTATCCATATTCCGAACACAATGGGATATATATATCATAAGCTAAATTCGATCGTTTCGATCAGTTTTCGTCAAAATCAAAATATAACTCTATATATTGAATTTGAACGCACATTTCAATTTACCGGGGCCACATACTAACTCTAAAAATTCCCAAAAAATATTTTCTAGCTTCGTATTGACTATACTATCCTAACAAAACTAATTTCGTCAAATTCTGAGACCGTTTGAAAAAATAACCATTTTCCAGTCGATTAAAATCAACTAAAACTGGTCAAATGCGTTTTCCTTTGCCACGCTCACGTATTGAATCAGAAAATTACGAATTTTGGAATCTAGCAATAAATTGACATCCCGGATCCAACAAAAGTGGTTTCGTCGAAAACGGAGGTCGTTTGCAAAATTTCCATTTTTAAGAGCCAGAATTCCATAGCGACTATTCTGAATTTTCAACTGGACGTAACTTTTTATCACCGCTATGAAATTTCAATTTTCGGATTCGTTGGAAAGATATTTTCAATTATATTCTAATATTTTTGGTTTCGCTAAATCCGGTTTATTTTGAATCATATACATTCATTTGAAATTTGAAATTGAATTTTCAAACTACCGCGCCATTTTCAATTCCTTTTATATTTAAAGTAAAATATTTATATTCTAACGACGATCTATATAAATCTATACATTAAAATTTTATTCAAAATAAATTTCTTGTCGTTATTATTTAAAATAATTCATTTTAAATAATCAAAATTCGCTAAAATTTCCAAAATAAAAATTTTAAATTGGCTCGGATTTCCGGGTTATTACAAGAGACTTGGAGTCAATTAACAAGCTAAAAGGATATGGAATCAAAGTTGACCGGGGGAGGTCATTGGTGACGACATGGACATGCGATGAGAAAAGAGTGTTGTTAGCCAACACAACTAATGATGAGGTGGTGGCTAGTTTTTTATGTTCGCTCGATATCTCAAACGATGAGTCTCCACTTGAGTCCTTAACTTGAGAGCTTCTGGACATATTCGATGTGGTTACCTAGAATACTACCAAATTTGAGACGAGTTCCATATCAATCTAGTTAAGGTCTTATATCAATACTTATGCCTATATGTCATAAGGTATCCAATGAACGGTTGATGAGCAAATACCAACCCCTGTTTCTAGATGGCTTGTCTGATCCTCTTTAAATTGCAAGGGTTCTCTAAGTTGGGATTTTCAAGGGGATTTTTCTTGTTGAAAGAAAATGGAGGTGTGTGCATGTGCTAGTTACAACATCTCACATGATGCTTTGATTTTGATTAATTCGTTATGCAATTAGGGCTAACCAATGAGTCCACGTATTTTATTGATTTCTTGAATCATGTCCCGGGATATCACTTAAGTGAGTTGTGTTTGTGCAATTTGATAGTAATTTTGTCTACTAATGAATTTGAGGAAAGGACAGGGATTAATTGATGGTTATGTTGTTGGTGTCATGAAGACACCAATAAGTGGTGGGATTTTGAAGTATCACTTTCAGGTGAGAAATGCGTGATGCTTGGGTCATATTTCTTTGAGTAGGATGTCATCATATATCCTACCAAGGTTGCAACGGTTTAGAATTTGAAGATTGACTCAATGGTGTTATAGGTTAAAAGAATTCCTTAGATTGACGAGGTGTTGTATACATTCTACCATGGACTACTCTAAGACTGTAGCATCGTTTTCCAAAAAAGTTGGTGGAGGAATTACAACTTTATTTTAGATGCGAGACGTGGAAACGTGATTGTAAATCAGATTGAGAGATTGGAAAATGCATTGACATTACCCATTCCATACGGGAAGGAGAAGTCAATAATACACAGTTATTTATAGTACTTAACTAGATGTAATGTAGATGCCAAAAGGAAAGGTTGTCTCATATTGGTCGATATTCGAAACCACATGAGAGGGAGTATCCGACTCTTAATTGGCAATAGAGCTCCGTTTGGGAATTTGAAGGTACTATTTATCATGAAAAGAGTTAGAGTTGTTTAAAATTAATTATAACCTTATCACCATGGTTCAAATAAAATTATTTTTCTCGAAATCTGATGTTTTATCATGTAACGACAATTTTCACGCTTATCGAGACCGTTTTGACCCTTAAAATGTCCAATCTTAAGATATGGTGATTCATTTAGTTTTTCTTCATATAACGAGACATCCGAACTCAACAGAAGTGGTTTCAAATCCGGATTCAATCATATGTGGAAAGTCGCATTGTGAAATCGTCAATTAATTAACCATCAGTATCTAAAAAAATAGTTAAATATCTGATCGTTAAAATACAGGTCGTTATATATAAATTAAAAATGAGGAAATTTTTAAGGAGTGTGGATTTCCTCTGTAAACCCTTTCCATTTTCTTTTGAGCATAATATTTATTTTATGCTTAGTAGAGCTTAACCAACGTTTAAATTTAAGCACAACACTAATAGAAGTGTTCGTCGCTCGATGCTTTTGCTTTTAGATAAAATTAAGTATTGCAAATGCATTTAGTGCCTAAGAGATTCCCGAGTGCACTTTTCATAACGTAGCGCACACATGCATAAACACACACAGGTATATATGTATTTATTTATAACTTAATTATAAATCTATATTTTGGCTAGTTTTATTCACATCCCTTTATCCTTATTTTACACCCCACTTAAGTAAAAATAAACCGTTGCATCCTACTTTCTCTTTCATCCTATATTCATTCCAAAAGTATGATAAAAAAAATGAGCCATGTTCAGCGGTGATGTTGTCTATTCACGAACCTCGATCAGTCTGAACTGGCATATTGCATAAACTTTGCATGACCTGAACTATGTTAGATTTGAACTAGATCACTACATGAACCTCATGTCGGTCACATGAGAGTTTACAAAAACATCACTCCATTAAAGCAAACATATACGTGGTAGTATTTTTTTTTTTTTTTTTTTTTTTTAAATATGATCGTTTTAGTTTGAAGATATAAGCAAATTTAAAATGGATATATAATCGTATAGTGAAAAAGAAGAAAAACGGGGTTTTAATATAATAAACCATATACACACTCGTTTAACTTGTATTATTCATTTTAATAGTATAATCAAACAAGTACGGAATATATGTATATATACAAAGTTTACAATTATGTCATAAAAAGAAGGTAATGTGAGAACCTCTGAAAAGGCTTTAGGGATCAATTATGGTGTAAAGTGGTCTTGGTTGCCTCTTTATTGTGAAAAATGAGTATAAAAAATTAACCACTAAAAGTTGATAACTCTTTTTTTCTTCTTCTTTTTTTCGGCTTAAGTTAACATGAACTCCGTGTTTGAGAAGAAAGTTCGAATATTTTGCACATGTTTCTCATATTTTAGCACTAGCTAGCGACCAATATATATTATAATCTATTTTTTAATAAAATAAAAAAGAAACTTTTAAGTAGACAATTCATCTAAGGAATCTTGGGAAAAATTGATGAAGAGCAGCATTAGTGGGATATAATAATGGGGTACGTCACATTATCTTGAGTATAAAAGTTTTCCATGAGCACTGGAAGTGAACAGGTAACGACAGTCACTTGAGGCCGTAACAAGCACAATATTGTTTTGCTGCTTCAAATTTTTTGCCCAACTGTATAGATGAAGTGTTTGATACATCGAATTATTATATTTCATAAGAATTTAAAAATACATGATACCTAATGTACGGGAACAAAGATGATTTGAGTTAGCCTGAACCATTATGAGATTATACATAATAAGCTTATGGTAATTCGATAGCCGCTGTTAGTTCTTCAAAGATGGTATATTTGTACTGTTTAAGGTGATGATGTTGCTAATGGTTTTTTATACGGTTGTTAAATAATATTAGTAATGAAAGTGTTAAAGTATTGGTTGCTAGTACTAGTGACTGCAAAATTTTAGGACCACCCACATTATACTAGCTCCCTGATTTTTCTAGAGGGACAGATCTTATAATTAATTAAGCTTGCGAAGCTATATACTTAAAATATAGGTCGTATTCCAAAATTATTAATATAGCTCAATTCCACAATGCATGAATTTTAATATGACTCAAACATATATTGACATGCAGTTGATTACTACTATAAGTACCAAATTAAAAAAGAAATAATATGATTCAAGTAATAAACTAATTTAAATTTTACTTTTTGTTTGAAAACTTATTTCAAAAATAGATCTTGCTTTCATCAAGTTTGTTTTTTTTTTTTTTTTTTTTTTTTTTTTTTTTTTTTTTTTTTTTTTTTTTTGCGCATTTTTAAAGTGCGCAAACACAATAACTAGTTTTTGCTTGTGCGCTTTGAAGATGCTCAGCTATAAATTTAATATCTTTGATTTATACTTATGCATTTTCAAATCCACAAATATGAATAAATGACCGGGTGAAAATGAGAGAAAATCGTCTGTTCTCAAAATCAACTATCTCCCTGTATTCAATCAATCAGAATTCTTGGTTTCAACCTTTTTGCAATATAGCCAGAAAGAGAAAGACGAATTAATTGCAAAAATGTGAAAATTAGGAGGTCATAATTGGTTGGATAAAGGGAGATAAGAAATTTTGAATACAGAGGATTACATTTCGGTGAAAATAGTGTTTTGTAATACGTTTGGAACAAATCCGAAGTTCTGATTCCCCCGTTTTTTTTAAGAATAATATCTGTTTTTTTCTTTTCAAATTTCATATATGAAAAACTTGTATTTAAAACTTGTTTTAAATTATACGTATTTTCTTAATTGTGATAAAAATAATAATTTGATTTTGTCCAAAATTAAATATGAACGTTAATTGCACATTTTTATGATTAAAACATATTATTATTTAAAAAAAAATAATTCTAAAAGCCTTCTGTGTCTATATTGACTCTCTCTTCTAAAAAACTACAAATATTTGTAAAAGAGTTTTCTATGGATACTTGCTGAGCAAAAATTTCAAATATATGCATATATCTCTGCAAATATCTTTAGAGTTTTGTGTAAATATTTGCAAATTTTAACTTTAAATATTTACAGATTTTTTAAATTTTAAAAATATTGTTTTTCTAAGATGGATGGTTGTGTATTTTGAAAATTTAAACCAAGTTGTTTTACAAATCTAGCTTCCCCGCTTGTTTTTTAGTATAAAATTTGTCCTTTAATGCAGTCTAGAAACATATCATTCTGTTAATATTAACGGTAAAGTAATCCAGCTAATGATCCACTTATAGGATATGCTTTTTCTCTCTCTATCCCATCTTGGTTTCTCCTATATAAGTAGCATTTCTCTGCCCAAGTATCATGCAACACATTACTTGATTTTATTTGAGTGTTTAAAAGAAGTTAGAGCTTACAGGTTGTCTATTTCTTTCATCCTCAGGGAGAAGGGAAGGTAACTTGTAGCTCTAGTCATATTTGTTTCTGAAAAATGGCAGGACTATCAATGGATCACCCTTGGGCCTTTGCTTTTGGTATCCTAGGTAATCTATCTATATCGTCCAACGTGTATTTCAAGTTTTTGCTTGTAATAATATTTCTAGCTAGCTAGTTTGTTTCATATATTTTATGTTTTCATTCATTTGTTCTCTCTTAAAAGAAAACTAAAATTCTTTACCTAAAAATCAGTTGTAATTAAACAGGAAATGGTACTTGTATATATGTTCTTGCATGTGACTTGCCATAACTACTTTTCAGATACCTGAAAAATGAAAAGGTAAAGCCAAAAAACAATTCATTTCGAACACTCCATTAGCTAGCACTGGTGTAAGTGGAAAATCTTTCCATGCATCTTTTCACATATGTTCCGGTGGAGTTATGCAGTGCCATACATTAATATATAAAGTCTAACCTATAGCTTTGTCATATATACATGCTTTGTTATTATTTTTTTGCTTTTTCCATAACCAGTTTATCAATTTGCATGAGCTTTTAAAAGTATAAAATAATTTCAGTTATTTTTTAAAACTTATTTACTCTGATCAATTCTATTTTGCGTTTTAAACAATATACAGGTAACTTGATCTCATTCATGGTTATGATTGCTCCAGTGTAAGCTTTCTTTAATTACATGCTTTCTCTGAAATTACTACTAAGCATTTTCAATAGCCGATTAATTATATGCACCATTCTACTTGTGCAGGCCAACATTTTACCGCATATACAAAAAGAAATCCACCGAAGGATTTCAATCACTTCCCTATGTTGCATCTTTGTTTAGTGCGATGTTATGGATTTACTATGCATTCATTAAGACCAATGAATACCTCCTTATCACCATTAACACATTTGGTTGTGTCATTCAAACCATTTACATAGTCATGTATCTCACCTACGCCCCAAAGAAAGCCAAGGTACATGCGCTACCTAATTGTATTTTAAGTATTTCAAAAAAAAATCTTGAACCTCATAACCTATGTATAATATGAACTTTATAGGTGTACACAGCAAAAATATTCTTGCTCTTGAATGTGGGACTATTCTCCTTGATTGTTTTATCAACCCTCCTTCTTGCCAAGGGGGAAAGTCGCCAAAAGTTACTGGGATGGATTTGTGTAGGCTTTGCCGTCAGCGTCTTTGCTGCTCCTTTGAGCATAGTAGTAAGCATAATTTCCTTTAATTTCTGTCTATGTATCCTCTTGATATGGCTTGACATTACCTTAATTGTTTGAAAATATTGGAAATATGTAGAGGCTGGTCATCAAAACGAAGAGCGTCGAGTTCATGCCTTTTGGTTTATCATTTTTCCTCACGTTAAGTGCTATTGTGTGGTTCTCTTATGGCTTCCTCATCAAAGATATCTATGTCGCGGTAATCTTCAGGATTCACCTTAATGTTTTGGTATCATTTTGCTTATTAACCTGTTGCTAAATATAATCCATGGTTACTTTGAATAGATACCAAACATATTGGGATTCACCTTTGGTGTACTTCAAATGATTCTGTACATAGTCTACAAAGACGTGAAGGTTCTTAAAGAAGAGCTCAAGTTACCAGAGAAAATGGCTGTCATATCCAAATTAGGCGAGACTGAGGTGAAAGAAATCGTAATCAAGGAGGAGGAGAAAGCAAAGGAAGAGAAGTTTAAGGGAGTGGAAATGTGTTAACTATGTCACGTATTAGGTGCTACTAAATTCATACATATATAAAGTGAAGTACTAATTAATGCAATTCCCTCTATGATTGTTTTAGGTATTTTATATTCACATGTGCATGTATCCAAAGTATCAATATTTGTCTGATGTTCTATAATAATGATTATAACAATTAATTAACACACTTTGATGTGTTATTTTCTTAATATTCAAACTTACACGGGTATTTTATTATTTTTTGCTCAGTGAAATTAAAAACACCATACAAAAATAAACAGTTAAGAATCTTAAGATACCCGAACATAATACAACGTAAAGCCATACATGTTTCTAGCAAACCCTAGCCATAACATAACTCAACAAACATATTGGAAGCTCATTAACTCTTTTACGGTGACTAAGCCATCAATTGAGGAAAAAAAAAATTATCCATGACGACAATTTTGTGTTTAAGGCAGCTTCCACGACTTCCTTACTTTCTCCTCTTCTGTATTCCTATCATCAAACCGGTAGATTTCTAAGGTCGGGAAGCTCGACAGAATTGACATAGATTTGCATTATAATTTCTCGATCCATCTATTTGCCAGCAAGACATGCTACTAGAAATGGTGGAGTTCGCAGCGGGAAGTTCCAACGGCCGCCGATGGCCCGTCACTGAGCATCCGACGGTCTTGCACTTTATTTAATTAAATTTGTTTCCTTATTATATTATATATAGTTTTGTAAATTGAAGTTCGATTGAATATAATAATTCAAATTGATTTTTTTTTTTTTATTCAATTATTGAAATTTACGAAAGTTTCTGATTAATCAAATTAGTATGTAAAAACAGGACAAATGAAGTTGAATTGCTTTTTTTTTTTTCATTATTTTACGCAGTACATTGATATTTATACAAAGTATATACATGGCTAAAGAACTGCCCGTTACATTATTATGTGGATACTAAAACAGTTCCTATCTATCCCTGGAGAATAGCACTGCTCATGCATGTCACTTCCTGAAGAATAGCACTTCCTGTATGTATCCTCATGTATCCAAGAACTGTCGTTACATTATTATTTGAATACAAAAACAGTTCCTATCTATCCTTGGAGAATAGCACTGCTCACGCATGTCACTTCCTGTATGTATCCTCATGTATACCGAGTTATGTATCCCTGGAGAATAGCTCAAATATGTTTAACACCCCCCGTCAAGTTGGAGCCGGCCGGGAGAGAAATGTTGAACACGCCCAACTTGCTAAGCAATCGTTTGAAATTATCAACACCCAGTGGTTTTGTAAAAATATTCATTAGTTGGTCGCAAGAACAAATATAGGAAGGAGTAATAAGACCGGAGAGAATCTTTTCACGAACGAAATGACAATCTATTTCGATTTACTTAGTTCGTTCTTGGAAGATGAGATTTGCTGCAATATGAATTGGAGCTTAGCTATCGCAATGTATCGATATAGGAGTAGATTGTGGAAAACCAAGTTCGGATAAGATTGAATGTAACCATTGACTTCACTGGTAATAGCAGCAAGAGACCAATACTCAATTTCAGCAGATGATCGAGAAACAGTTGGTTGTTTCTTTGATTTCCATTATATGGGACTAGAACCAAGCATTATAAAATAATCGGTAGTAGAACGGTGAGTGACAGGGCACCTTGTCCTGTCAGAATCAGCAAAACCGACCAGAGAAAGAGAACTCGTCGTCGATAGGAACAAACCTTTACCAATATAACCTTTGAGATATCGAAGAACTTCATTCGCAACGTCAAAATGGGTGGAATGAGGGCTTTGCATAAATTGGCTAAGTTTGTTGATAGCATACCGAATGTCTGGACGAGTGACTGTAAGATATAAGAGATGATCGATGAGTCGTCGATAAAGTGACGAGTCAGGCAAGGGATTGTCATCATCCGGAAGAAGTCGACAATGTTGTTCCATAGGAATTGGAGTTGTACGAGAACCAAGCATGCCTGAATCCTTTAATATGTCAAGTGTGTATTTACGTTGGCACAAAAATAATCCCTTTTTTAGAACAAGAAACTTCAATACTAAGAAAACAACTTAGACGTCCAAGATCTTTAATAGAGAAAGATTTGGCGAGAAATTGTTTTGTTGTGGAAATAAAAAATTCATTGTTTCCCGTAATGATAATATCATCTACGTAAACAAGAACAAATACTGAAATATGATCACAAATATATGTAAAAAGACTATAATTTAAATTAGATTGATGGAAACCACGTCGAATTAAAGTAGAAGAGAACTTAGAGAACCACTGACGCGAGACTTGTTTAAGTCCATAAATAGATTTATAAAGCTTACAAACTTGATTATCACTTTGACGAGGAAAACCAGGAGGAAGTTTCGTATAAACTACCTCATTTAGATCACCTTGGAGGAAGGCATTATTGACGTCTAATTAATGAAAAGACCAAATTTTAATCGTAGCGATAGAAAGAAGTAGACGAACAGTGACCAATTTCGCTACCGGAGCAAAGGTATCATGATAATCAATTCCTTCAATTTGAGTGTAACTTTTGGTTACTAAACGGGAATTATATCGTTCAATAGAACCATCAGAAATACAATTAATTCTGTATACCCATTTGCAACCAATTGGTATTTTATTTGGTGGTAACGAGCAAACTGACCATGTTTTGCTTGCTTCAAGAGAACAAATTTCAACAGACATTGTATCACGCTAAGCAGAAGACTGAAAGGCTTGAGAATAAGTTTGAGGTTCATCATGATTAATTAATTTGGACAAAAAAAGTGATGAGAAGGACTAAACCTTTCCAAAGATAAATATTTGAATAAAGGAAAAGAAGTAGATGAAGGAGAGACGTTGCATGCAAAATCATTGAGATATAACGGCCTTCATCGAATTCGCTGAGGACGATCTAAATTAGCAGTATTTGTGGGAATTAAAATTGAAGAAATTTTATTAATTTGCTGAGACTGATTTGAATCAGTGATTTCTATTGGAATCAGATTTGGAGAACGATTTTGAAGGGAATTTTCACCATTTTCAATTGTATTAGATGAAGGAATATTAATTGGTACTGATGAACCATTTTGAAATGATGTGAAATTTGTGGGTGAATCATCATCTAGTGGAGTAATGGAAATGTCGTTAGAACTATGATCTAAAATGTTTTTGTATATAAAGACTGACTCATGAAAAATAACGTCATTAACACTATTATGCGATGAGAATAAGTATCATAAAGTTGACATCCTTTTTGACCATAAGGGTGACCAACAAAAATGTGTGGCTTACCTCTGCTTCGAATTTATTTTTAATATGCATATTTTTCTCAAAACACAGACAACGAAACACACGTTAAGATGAATAAAACGGAACCTTTTACAAATAAAATTTAATGAGGAGATTTAAAATTAAGAGTACGTGTGGGTAATTTATTTATGAGAAATGCAGCGGTGAAAACATATTCGTCCCAAAAAGAGAGAGGAAGATTAGCTTGGAATCCTAATGAGCGAGCAACATCCAAGCAAGTGTTGATGTTTATGTTTCACAATCCCAAATTTTTAAGGAGTGGCTACACAACTTCGTTGATGGATTATACCATGAGAATGAAACTAATTTTTAAACTCTAATGAAAGAAACTCGGTTCCATTGTCAGATCAAAGAGCTTGAAGTTGTGGAATAAAAATACCAAGAGATTGACAGTCCAAATTGTCTATTAACTTGATTAAAAAAATGTTTTAACGTATAAAAAATTTGAGACTTGATTTTCATTAAAAAGATCCAAGTGCATCTTGAATAATCATCAATAATGGTAAGAAAAAAACGTGAACCATTTTTAGATGGAACATTAAATGGTCTCAAACATCAACATGTAATAATTCAAAACATACAGAAGAGCAAGCTACACTTTTTGGAAATGAACCACGACATTGCTTAGCTTGTGGGCAAATATTACAAATAAATTTATTATTCGCAGATATATTCGGAAAATTATTAACAAGAAATTTAAAATGGGAACTACTAGGATGACCAAGGCGAGAGTGCCAAAGATCAAAATTATTTGAATGCTAATGAAAAAACTGAATTCAAGTGGGAAACATCCTCCAAGTAGTAAAGGCCACAGTGAACTCTACCCCGACCAATCGTCATGTTCATCAACAGGTCCTGAAAACGCATTGAAATTTAGATAAGATTACTTCACCATTAAGTTTTTTTGTTAATTGTGAGACAGATAATAAATTGAATTTGAATGATGGGATAAAAAATATATTTTTGAGAATAAGGGATTCTGAATGTTTAACAATTCCAGTGTGAGTCACTGATGCAAAAGTGTCATCAGGTAATTGAACAGACTTATGTTTTTGCAATGTAACATATGAATAAAAAATTGATAGTGATGTGCATATATGATTTGATGCACCTGAATCTATAATCCAACAAGAAGACATACAAGACAGAATTGTACCTGCTAAGTTAGCCGAAAATTCAACGACTTCGTTATTGGCCAAGAGAGCAAGAAACTTGTTGTAATGTCGAGTTGTCAAATGATTGTTTGGCACAGCATGAGAGACTGATCCATGTTCAATTGCGCGCTTTTCTTTTTTGCTTGGGAAGTCATGGAGTTGATATCATTTATCCCGAATATGCCCATGACGGTTGCAATGATCACATGATGGACGGTGCCTCTTTGACAGCCCAAGTATTGTGGCTTTGAATCTTGGAAGGCAGGAGAATCAATAGCAGGGGTTGATCAAACATTTAACTCTTGTTGCTTCTCTTCTTGACGAACAATTTTGTAAATTCGTTGAATGGATGAAATGGCTCCATTAGGAGAATCTGACTTCGCACAACAGAAAAACTATCATGCAGTCCTTGAAGAAACTCCATGGCTCGATCCTGATTTTGCTGTTCAGTAATACACTTTCCATTTCCATAAGTACACGGAACAATCGAAATAATGCTACTCAGTTCATCCCACAAAGATTTTAGTTGGGTGAAGTACAATGAAACACTCATATCTTCATGTTTGAGAGAAGAGATAGAGATTTTTAACTGATATATCTTCGATGCATTTAACTGAGAGAAGCGTTTTTTGAGATCCATCCATATCTGGGCAGCGCTGTCGGCGTAGAGAATACTTGGCCTGATTTCCGGAGATACGGAAGAGTATCCTAAATTATCACAAAGCCAATTGGCTATATCGGTTTCCACCATTGGGTACGTTAAGGAATCGTCGATGAAACCAAATTTTTCTTGGCTTGTAACGCCATTGTAATGGCACGACTCCAAGAGCCATAATTATCAACTATTAAGAGAGGTATGACAAGAAGAGTAGAGGGACTATCAGAATGATGGATAACATAAGGACAAACTTTGATAGAAACAGTAGCAGAAGTGTCTTTATTAGCCATGATAAGAAATTGAGGAAGACAAGAGCATAATTTTATTTAATAATGCTCTGATACCACGTAAAAAAAAAGACAAATGAAGTTGAATTGCTTTTTTTATTATTTTACTCGGTACATTGATATTTATACAAAGTATATACATGGTTAAAGAATTGTCGTTACATTATTATGTGCACACAAAAATAGTTCCTATATATCCCTGGAGAATAGCACTGCTCACGCATGCCACTTCCTGTATGTATCCTCGTGTATCCAAGAACCGTCGTTACATAATTATTTGCATACAAAAACAGTTCCTATGTATCCCTGGAGAATATCACTGCTCATACATGTCACTTCCTAGAGAATAGCACTTCCTATATGAATCCTCATGTATTCAGAGTTATGTATCCCTAGAGAATAGCTCACGTATGTTTAACAGAGCTATTCTCCAAGGATACATAACTCGGTATACATGGGGATACATACAGGAAGTGCTATTCTCATGTATACTGAGATATGTATCCCTACAGAATTGCTCATGTATGTTTAACATAGTACCGCCGATAATCTTTGTTACCATATAATTATATTTGATAGTTTAATTTATTGAAAATCTAGCACAAATAATTATTTTTTGCAACTTTGAGTCTATCAATGATAAAATTTTAATGAAATTTATGATATGTAATAGTTTTATGAATTTATTTTGAAAACACTTAGTAAATTTAAAAAAATTGAACTAACTTAAAAATGTGGGTCGAAGGTTGTAATAATTAATATTTATTTCATATTCACTGATAATGAATATACACTATCCAATTTATTTTTTCAATTTTACTTTCTTATACAATTTAAATGTAGTTTAAATATTGTGAAGAATACACTACTAAAGCTATAGTATATTGCTATGGGAAATTTCGGACAGCCACCAACGACTAGCAACAGCGTGTTGATTTCGATTCTGCTTTGCCTGGTACCAGGGCATAAATGCAGCGAAAGAAATTAGGCAATAAGCTTAAGTATCATCTTTCAAAGTTGTTCCCAAGGAACAAGCTTAAGTATCAGCTTTATAAATTACACTTTTTGTTCACATGTTTTGTACAGGTGTTCCCAAGGAACAAGCTGGGAACGTAACACAATATAATTAATATTATAAAACGAAACTAAGTTAGCATAAACACACATTATATTCATTCCGTTGCATGTCCTTATTTTTAATTTAGTTTAAATAAGTTCAGGTCGTAGGTTATGCTTCTGTTTATAATAGGGGCCAGGCCACGCTGTTTCATATCTTAGGGGTCAGGCCATTAGCCTATGCACCTTATAGACCACCTAGCCATAAAATTTATTAACAACGAATTTATTTTTATTTTCTCATGTAGCTGATAGAATTTGTGGACATATTGCATTAAATCTTGATGAATTATTCCTGCCTATGGAGCATGTTGATTATGCTTTCGAATTACAGGTAGCATTCATTCTAATACATGTTAACACACACACACACACACACACACACACATATATATATATATAAGAGGAGGCTTGTTAATGGCGACAAGCGGAGTATTTCTTCTTTCTTTCGCTACACGTAAGTCCTCTTTCCATCCCTAATTCCATCTTCTATTTCAACCGATTTCCTTCTTAAATAAATTCGCTTCGCGATTTTGTTAATTTTCAACAAAGTATGTGTTGTTGATAAACCGTACCTGATTTCTTATCTGTTTCCTTTTGGATAACCATTCAACGAATTTTTCTTTTCGTTCGATAAGCCATACTTTCAATTTTTATTTCAGATCCACTCATAACCGCATTAGATCTCAGTGATGAATCCTAATCCTTTTGCATTCCCTTTCTGGATTAAACTTATCCAAAAACTGTCTACAGATCTACTCATAATTTCAGATTTATTACTTTTAGATCAAACCGTACACCAGATCTCGCATCGTACGCGTAACTTCAGCTCCATCCTAGACTTTAGATGCGGAGATAACTAAAGATCAAGCCTATGGGGGAGATGAGATCTGGCTTTGTCAGCGTAAGTGGCTTCACTTTCATCTTCTTATAACTGATCTATCGGTTTCTTCTTCATCTACGATATTTGGGTTGATTTGAGGTTTCAGTCTTAATGGAATTGGTGTACGATTTTGGGGTCAATGGATTTCGATTATGTCATATGGCAGGCTAGATATGCATTTAAAATGGTTAATCATCAGTACATGTATTTGGTGGAATAACACTGCATATTTCTAGTTGTGTATTCTTGTTTTAGTGCTTATCTTTTATTTATTTTTTCTACTGGATTTCACATTCAGCGAACCAAACTGTGGATCTAAAATTCAAGTAATTGAAATAGGATTTGCATATTTAAACAGTAGTTTATTGGTTAGAGCCAGAAGTTTTGATAATACATAGGCGTTCATATACTGATGTAAATGATGAATTCTGTATGGAGAATTGTTCAAGGGTTATTATTGTTTGAGAGGGGAAATGTGGAAGGGAGTTATGTTCGTGGATTCAGTTTCTGCATATGTTGTGGCATTATGGTCAAAGATAGATGCAGTTTAGTTGTGCAGATAGTGGGTTGATGCACAGTGAAGTGTAGTGAGCACGATATTGGGATGATGGACTCATCATGGGCTGATTTATCTTAGTTAGGTTTAAATTTCTTTTATTTTCTGTTTTTTTGTGCTTTTGATTTGTAATGGTTAGTATCCTAACCTATCTTTTGTACTGTTTTTCTTAGTAGTTAATAAAAGCGAACCAATTTTCAAAATATATATCTATAAAAAATGCCAAAATTATTGAGTGCCTCTATTTTCGTAAAGTAAATTAAAATTGTGTAACCTTCATTTCTTACCTGTTTAAATATACTAAAGTTATTGAATGCAGGAATCCCCTTCTTTCTTTTTTAATGGTTTATTGGGCAAATACATTTTCTACTAGTGCTGCACACTTTTGAGAAGTAACACTATTAAACAACTTAGCTGACATTATCTATATTCATATTTGTGCTTCAGCTCAATAGTTACATTTTATTTTAATAATTTCAAAACATCCATGACTAATAGTTGGTAGGGATTCATCTAATACGCCGATGAATATCACAGTTTCATCAAGAACAAGATGATTCAGGCCAATGAACAAGCTTTAAAAAGTAGCGCTGAAGGTGAGCGGGTATATATTTATACATACATATACATGCATGCATGAATACATACATACATACATATATAATATACATGTTGAGTTTAACTGAGGCCTTATATCTGAATTGATAAACTTAAACATACTTCACCAATTGTGATGCAGTGTGTGAAAAATTCTAGAGTTTCTACGTCGTAATAATATTTCTCCAGTTAATCGCAGAAAATTTATTAAAAGAAGAGATCATCGGTCTGAAAGAAAAATTCAAATCCTTGGACATTAATAAGAGCAATACAATAATTTTTGATGAATTAAAAGATGGTTTGGATAAACTGGACACCAACCTGTTCGATACTGAAGTGAGACAACTGTTAGTGCTGGTATGATTTCTTGATTCTCTAGAATAACACTAATTTCAATTTTGTATATTTAGATTATGCAGTTGTTGAAAATATTTTTTGCTCCCCTATTTACTGAGATTCAACTTTTATTCCCTTTCTTAGTATTATAGTTTCAAATCTATAATGATTCCTTCAGGCAAATCATACTCATGTCATAGAGCATGATATTAAGCATAATAATTGTACATGGTCTTATTTGAGTTATTGGAAAGTTTTTATTGGAACTTGAAACAAACCAAACACATTAGGGCTATTAAAATTAGGATTCATAACTTCATGGCAGGCATAAATGATACTTAAGTTGATTAATGGTTGTGTGAACTAACATGTTAAAATATACAAAGACAAATGAGTGAACTCTAACAATACATGTTTTGTGTAGATTATTTCAGTAAATCATACCTAAGTTGATTCATGGTTGTGTGAACTAACTTATTAAAATTATTATTACAGTAATACCTGAAGTCCACATTTGATTCAACAAGAATCAATTTTCGAAAATACAAATAATAGTTGGAATTGGCTCTATATTTTCTCAGGTTCTCGTTAAATTTTATTAACTCGTTTAAGTATAATTCGTCCAAGTCACTTTGCAAAGCATTATAACCATTATATACCACTACTAAAATTCTTCATAAACATAATGCATTATGATCATTTGTACTAATTCTATTACAGTGTAATCACATTTAAATCAATGAAAGTGATCGCATTGCTATTGTCTGAGTTATATAGTTTAACGTGGACTGTAATTTACTATATTAACATGATAAATCTGTAGTGTAAGAATAATTTCCAAACGATTTTGTATAGATGACATAAAATGAAAAATCTATAAAAGAAAATTATTTTATATTTCTGAATCTTATTAGTATGTTTATCCACTTAAAAGACTATGATACCCTTGCTTATCACATGTATATGTGAGACAAGGGAATACTCTGCATTGCCCAGCTAGCTTCTATAATTTATTGTCAGTCAATTGAACTTACTATCATAAAATTTTAAAATATAAGTTAATTATTAACATGAACATGCCTTGTATGCAAGGGACTCTTTATGGCATAGCCTGGGCACGATGGGTATAAGCTCTCTTCCTTCTTTTCTAATTAGTTTAAACTTTTAAGTTTGTTTTGAAAACAAATATATCATTGCAGTTGGAGGTAGGAAACATCTATAGCATCATAGGCCATGGTGGTATGTTTGTTGTTGATATTAAGAAGGAGATATATGGTCGGATAAAGGATGGAATCAATAGTCGGATAAGGAATGGAATCAATGGTCGGATAAGGAAATATATGGTCATAAAGGAAGATAATAGGTTGAGATTATTTTTAAAACTTGTCGATACTTACAATAGTTGGTTACTTCACTTATTTACATAAAAAATGTTTAATCATAATTGATATCATGTAATCTGATATTACTTATATCTATGTAAATCCAGGCAGGGAACCATCTCCATTGGCGATTTGCGTTCTTTGGCGAGTTAATTTTGGCACTCCTATGTGTTATTCTTGTTTTCGTATTCAGTATTTCTATAACTTCACTATGAAATATACCTTTCTTTTGTTATTCCATAATTGTTATGAAAGTATTGATTATGTATTGAATTTAGCAACTTAATTATATATTGTGCTTGTATGTTAGTTGATATTCTTTGGTGTTATTTTTGAGTTCATATTAACTAAGTATCTTAATCAACATTGGCATCCATTGGTTATAAATTAGTATTTTATTATAGCAACATTTACCGATGGAGTAGAAAGGGAATACAAGTGGGTTTTGCAAATCTGTGTGTGACTGCAGATAGAAATAAAAATAGCTATCACCAATAACCTTGCTAAAATGTTAACATTTGTGATGAATTACTGACAAATATCCAAGGTGAAGCAAAAGTTGAAATTACCCATTTCTAATACCTTGCTGTTTAGCAAAGGATCTCCAACGGAATTTTTTTAAAATATTTATTAAAGAAATATATATCCGTCGGTAAAATATCGGCAAAAATTTTTAAAATTAAATTTAAATATATTGACAAATGACGATAAAGTGTCAAAGAATTGATGTTAACTTCCATCGCAAAATGATCGATAAAATACCAATAAGAAATTTACCAATCAGTGCTATCCGTCACAAATCCGTCGCTACTACATGTTTAGCAATGGATTTGGGACGGATTCGTCCGCTGCAAAATCAATGTTTTTTGTAGTGAATAAACTTGTCGTCTGACGCCCTTGGAAACCATAAGAATAATGGCCGTTTGCGACCATTAGAAGCCATTTGGAAATTCCTTATATACATTTTCCCGAACCCTCAACCTACTCCCCCCATTTCATTTCCAGTCAAATTGAACAGGAAACCCACCTTGCTCCTCAATTTCCCTAACTCCCTCATTGATACCGCACTCCAGACGACCTCCGACGCCACCTACTATGTGCTGCAGCCCCTTTCCACCCTCCACACTTGCAAAATCTGGTTATTCCCCTAAACCCTATTATTTAGGTTTTTTATATTTAGGCCTAATTTGCATTATTATTAATTCCTAATTGTTTGTATATGTTTATTACAACATATTCCATGCTGATTGTTATTATTATCATCGTAATGGTCAAATTACTACTAATTACCACATTTTCTAATTTAGCATATTGTGTATGTTTAGGATGATTTTTGTAGTATTGAATATAGGTCTATGATAGGTTTTGCAAATAGTATAATTTGTGCAAACACGAAATATATATTATGTTAGGATTGATCGTAGTTTTTGGATAATTTATGCGAACATGAGTTTTGTGCTTATGCGAACACACAAATTGATTTGGTGTATAATAAGTTATGGATGACTTCAAATGATTTTGATAGGATTCATCATAGTTAGAATTCATTAAATAGTATAATTTCGGTATATAAACAAATTATATAATTAATTTAGTATAATAATGTAGTATATAAGCAAAAACGAGTTATATATTATGTGAAATAGTAAAAATATATAATTTAGTTCAAATGTATTAAAACAGTAAAATATAAACAAAGTATACATTTGAATGTAATATAAACAAATATTAATTTCCTTTATATTATTCATCCCTGCCTGACATGTGTTGTATACAATCGTTGTATGGATATTCATTTTTATTACAAAACACACATCCATGTTCATCTGATACAACATTTGCAGATTTGTCCCTATATTAGTCAAGTTACAACACTATAAAGTAATTACATTTCGTAAATCATATCACTTTAAATGGTTCACAAAATTTCGATGGCATTTCCTTTTTGTTCCTTGCGTACATGCATTTGTGTATAATACAAGGAACATGAGGGAAGTGCTGCCAGAATTTTACAAATATACTTGGAGGAGCTTGGAGCGGGAGGCTTCAGCATTAGATAGCGTTGTGTTGTGTGTATTGTATTCTGATGATGATATGTGTATACAGTTACAATTTGTATTTCAAAAAGTTATGTTATATAATATATTTTATTCGTTCTACCGCGAGATTGTGTCTGCTCTGATGTTGTTGTATTTAGGTTCTTCCTTTTCTATTCTAACTTTCTTTCTTATATTTTCTCACCCACTAACTGTTAGGGATTGCGGTATGGATCATTAAGGCAAAACTAATACTACAGGAGGGGGTGAACAGTGTTTTTTCTAATATAAGCAAAATCTAAAATTTATATGATATATTATATGAGTCAAATACCATAGAAACAATCTCAGACACATAATCAAACACAAACACAAAGATAAACAAAAATAAAGTGCAAAAAAGAAAAGAACGCACCAGATTTTATACTAGTTCAGAATTGCTCCTACGTCCGGTCCCACGCAACGCTGGATTGCACAGAGTTTTATTACTATAATTACAGTCCTTCTTGATTTCACGGCTATAAGGGATACCACCGATTCGACACACACTTGATCAAGTATACCCTTTTTGATTTCACGACTACAAGGGATACCACCGATTACCCGTACTTGATTTCACAGCTACAAGGGATACCACCGATTACTTACACAACCCAAACAATTACAAACAACCCTATTACTCTTTAATAACACTTGATTCAGAGAGTAATGAGTAGAGAGTGAGAAGAGAAGAAGTTTAATGAAAATAAAATTGAATTCGACAGAATATAAGTGTAGAAATCATAAAAAAGGGAAGATATAATGGTGTAAAGGAAGGAGATGAAGATGGAGAAGAAGAATAACGAAAAAAAATCAAAATCAGCCCCTATTTATAACATTTAAAAGGTTGCAACGTTTCTAAATCGTCACAAATAGTGAAAAGACACTTCCTTTCAATTTTGAAAAAAATGACAGTTATATGTCGACATGTATGAAAATGTATGTCGACGTATCATGTTTAAAAATTGAATTTTGAGATTTTTTCAAGTGTTTTGATATATATATAATTCTGGAAATTCTTATATTAAAACATAGTTTATAAATGAATATTATAAAGTAGAAAATCATATGAAAACATAAATATAAACTATATAAATATATTTATAAAATTATAGAGTTAACTCTATATAAATATAAGGTATATAAAAATATAAATACATAAAACTTGGGTTTGAAATTAAAAGTAAAGAAATAAACTAGAGAATATAGAGATTAAAAATAGAATTTGAAATCAGAATTTGAAAATCAGAATTTAAACTTGAACATGGAGCGCTATTCAGAGTCTTATATAATCTAGACTCTATTAATATATTTGTCTTGAACTCTTGAACTTTTGAAATCTGGAATACTCTTGAGTCTTGAATCATCTCTGAATTCTGAATCTCTAATATCTTTAAACTGTACAGTCTTCTGTAATAATTCCTTCATATAAATCTTGCATATGTGTGAGTGTGTGTGTATATATATATATTCTAGACAAAAGTGTTAGTATATATTTTATAATCAATTAATATTGAAATAAGGTTGTTATCATCAAAAATCCATTCACCAACAATCTCCCCATTTTTGATGATGACAATCTTAGTTTATAAAATACCATACCTGTATATACCTGTTTATGATGATCCTTCAAATACTCCCCATGTCTATATGAATCGTATAAATTATGTCTGTATTTTTTAATTTCTCCCCCTTTGGCATTATCAAAAAGAAATTCTAAAACAACTCATCCTAAATTGTATAACCATCTAAATAAAACCTACAAGTCACTAAGTAATTTCTAAAGTAGAATACTCCCCCTATGTAAAGTATTTCTATTAATAATTTTTATATACTCCTCCTTAATTCTTGCCTATATAACAAAGTTCAAAAAAACTTATGTTATACAAAATAAGTAATATATTTAACAATTGTTTATACAAATGATATTACATGTACATATTAACATTGTATTAATGAAAAGGAACGAGAATGTACGACAAGGAACGAATCAAAAACCTAAAATCTATTTGTCCTTTACTATTAGAGACTTATAAATAGGACAATTTGAGTAATGAAGGCAGAAATCTCCATTACTTTCCATTATATTTCCGTTATGATCATATAAAACTTCGCCTACACAAATGACTTGATCCTCTTCGTTTGAAACTTCTTGTTGTTCTTCCTCGAGTTACTCTTCCTCCATTATCTCTTCTTCCTCTTCTTCTGGCTCCTCCTCTTCTTCCATAGGTTCATTATCATACTCGGTGATAATCGGACTATCCTGATTGTCCGTTATAAACTTAAGGAGGCTTCTTATCACTTTTCCTTGCCTATTTTGTTCTTGGCTCATCATTATTTGAAGTACTTGTATGTCAGCCATCATTTGAAGAGCATATTTCATCTTTTCTTCTATTTTGATGACATGAGATAGCGTAGATCGTTGAAAAGGACCTTCGGATGGTCCAGTGGATGAATCTGGATTGATTCGGGTGTTTAAATTGGTGGAGGCCATTGTTTATTTTAGTTTAGAATTTTTTACAAAAGTTAGAAATGAAAATGAAGAAGAAATGTGACACCCCATGTCCGTTAATGTCACTCACAAAGGGAATGCATTAAGTTTCGTGAAGCGTTATAGGTAAACAGACACAGAATATTACAAGACAGATATATAGAATTACAACGGAATAAAAACTTTATTTATCATAAGATACCATGGTCCAAAAACATCACATGTCTGAAACATAAAAGCTAATTACAACATAAAAGTTACTGTCTTGTACTTCAAAAATATCAGAGTACATAAAAGAAGTAAAATTCCCCAAGAACAAAATATAGCCATAGCAACAAGGACAGGACCTTGAGCCATATATATCAGCAGCTCCAGCAAAATAAGCAGAATCACGGTCAAGCCTGAGTGTTTCCTCCCTGAGAACCTTGGGGGGGGGGGGGGGGGGACGGAAGAAAGAAGGAGAAAAAAAAGGGTCAAACATAAAGTCTGGCGAGTCTAGTTACTTCTAGCCTGTAAATAAATAAAAGTAGCATGACAGGCATATAAAGTGGATAAGAGAGATCACTACATAAATGGCAGGTGACAAGGTAGACAAGATAAGATGTATACGCTTCTCTAATGATTACTCTGCACTATTACTAGTATGACCAGAATGAGATGATCCCTTCCGCTATAAGGTGGTAGACTTAGGGCATATGTCCAAATGTACCCTAACCACTACCCTAATCGATCGGCTCCCTACTCCGTAGATACTCTGTGTCGGCCCCACAGTTGGATGTATCACGTCCTAAAGTGGCAACCCCTCATTAATATGCACAGCCCCATCTACAGGTGTCACGGTCATCTTATCCCCTTCGCCTAGCTCATGCATGCACATGACTTGGTCGGTTTGCGCCGCCAACATCGCCTCCACGTTTGGATCTCTTACAATTAGTCAATAAGCGTGCTCCACCTTCGACCTAGCTCGGAGTTCTCTACTCGATACATAATCCGGGTTACTGACTGAAACGGGTCCCACAAAATATGATACAAGCTCTCCCCTTTGTCTTGTATCCCCCACTAGGTTTTCCACAGGTTATACTTACCCTAAGGGTGTCTTTAATTATATAACCCCAATCTTTCTACCAGTTATGCTTGCCTTAAAGGTGTCTTTAATTACATAAATTTATTATTTCCTCCGGTTATGTATACCACTAGGTGTCTTTAATTACATAACCTTATCAGGTTTAGTTTGTGGGCCTATATGTAAATATTACCCACCCCCTTCAGATTTGCTTAACCCATCCACTATCCAACAAATTTTACTTAACCCTAACTTTAGTTCATAATAATACAATCCCTATGGATTAGATTTGGTTAAGTAGTCCGATTTATTACCATGTCCATTTATGGTTTATAATGGGCTATACCTCCCACGATAGGCCTACAACTTGTGGATGCTGGATATGCCGGTCAGGTCCGGGCAGTCTTATTCCATAGTTGGGCTTAACCTCGTGTAACAACCTGTGTTTTACGGTGTTATAATTAATTAATTTAATTATATAAATAGTGATTCAGAGGTTTCAATGGTCATTTAATTAAACAATATTGAATATTTAATTAAAATAATAATTAAATAATATATATATAATTCTGAAATAATCAGAATTGGCTGAAATGGTCATATGGTGTGAATTGGGGAATTCAAAATATATAATTCAGTTTAGAGTTGAATTATATTAACGAATATATTATATAAATGAAGTTTGAACGTATAATTATATAATAATTAAAATCGAGCTTGAAATGGCGCTGTAGTTCATAAATTGGCGATTTAAACTTCAACTGAATGTACATGGTTCGTTTTAAATCGGATTTCTATGAAACAAGAAACGTGTGGAGCTGGTGGAGTATATCTTTCTAGTGGAAGAGAAAAATCGGGATTTCGTCGTATAGATTTTGATTTATGTCCAAATCAAATTTCATAAAAGTCGCTATGGAATTCCTTTATAATTTATAAAGGAATTATTTATATTTTAAAAAGGATTTAAATATAAATCGAAAATCGATATAACTTTGATGATGAAATATCGAGCTAGAAATTCATATAGGAATATTCTAGAGCTGTATGGTATTCCACTGTGAATGTATACGATAATATTTATTTTTAAATATTTAATTTAATTATTTT
Source organism: Allium sativum (assembly GCA_030737875.1). Lineage (NCBI taxonomy): Eukaryota > Viridiplantae > Streptophyta > Magnoliopsida > Asparagales > Amaryllidaceae > Allium > Allium sativum. The sequence continues at coordinate 491,109,796 of CM060913.1, forward strand.
AAATATATTTATATATTTGAAAGGGTTATTTAGGGCTTTAAAAATAGTCAGTTTTGCAAATGACCTCAGAATTCGATGAAACTAATTTTGTAGGATCTGCAATGTTAAATTATTGTTAGATATCAATTTCCATGCTTCTTGAAGTCAGTATGTGACCGTATGGGATTTTAATGTGAAAAAAAGTCGATAATTTGACCTTTAAAAATATGCTGTGTGAGCAAACGAAGTTAGAATTCGATGAAACCAGTTTCGTTGGGTCCGTAATGTCAAAACTCTAGTGGCATGTCCGTTTTCGTAATTTTTGGGTATCGTATTTGGTCGTAGGGATTTTTATCAACAAATACAAACAGCGGTTGATAAAAATAAAATAAAATAATCCTAAGTTATTGGTAAACAAGAGGCCACATTTCATGTTCTCAAGCCACCACTGTTTTCTTGGATCAGAAAGCTCCAACCGAAGCCATAGAAGAAAAATCAAAAGAGAAAATGTGGAAGAAGATAATCCACACAAACTAAAATCTAAAAATCCTATAAATACTTTTTAACACCGTCCTAAACCAAAATTCTCATTTCCTTGGTCAACCCATTTTCCACCGTGGGTTTTTTTCTCTTTAAAGCAAACATTCGTTCAAAAGAAAAATCAAAGTAAAATGAGAGAAAATTCCTTAAATCCTATAACATATATATTCGAGTTGCAAATCGCGAGCTCTTCATTTTGATGTGGGTTTTGTGGCACTCGTATACTTTTCCGTCGAAGTCGGAAGTCACAGTGAATGCTAGGGTTGAGGGAATCTCGGAATCGAAGCATTTGTAGTTGTTTTAATTGTTGATTTTGGGTTCGCGAGGTAATTTAGCACTGGTAGAGATGTTTTTGTGGTATCCAGTGATGAAACAGTTCAGTCCTTAACCGTGCTTCAGGATTTTGCCTGTTCGAACGCAAATTTCTGCATGGACTCGAGAGTGGCTTGATCGATGTGGAGAGATGGAGGAGTTGAAGAGAGGAAGTTTGGTGGAATCGGTTTGAATTTATGAAAAGAGATGAAGAAGGTGTTTACATTTGAAATTGTGGAAATGGCTTTGGGCATTTACTGGAAATCACGAACTGGAAATTGGGGAAGACAAAGAACAGTGCGGGTTTGGTAATTGAAGGGGTGATGGGCCTCAATTTTTAAGGTAAGCCCATTTGAATTAATCGAGTTCTATTTTATATTTTAAATCGATGTACAAACCTGTATAAGCCATATCTTTATCATACGTTATTAGAATTTCGAACGTCGGATCCGTTGGGACCGTATGGACGAGGACTTCGCAATGAAACTGACTGGGAGTGGATTGAAGCTCATTACAATTTGTAGCAAAATAATTTGTCCGTCTGAATCAAGCGATGGTTATCGTTATTAACGATGATCGTCTAATGTGAGTAAAACTCACCAACTCTGAACAGTTATATTTTTATAACGTATTCTTAGAACTGATAATTATATGTTGATGTGTTGTGCGTTAACTGTTTGGTTGAATGGTTTGTGTATTGACTGAAATCATAGATAACGATATATATATATATATATATATATATATATATATATATATATATATCGTTAATCGAATATTGATTCTGTTTCACAGAATATTTTATATTCGTATTGTTTAACATCTATGATGTAGGGAAACAGGTTGGAGGGACCCAACTGGGTTCCTAAATATATAAATATTGTTTTGTTTCATATATTATAATATATGATGTGATATATAATCTGTTGTTGATTATGTGTGTTGGAATGATATCGATCATTGTTGTTTGGTATTTTAAATACCGTAAGAAATACTGGATGTAGGAAAAGGGGATTTTCAAAGTATATTTTGAAAATAAATTATTATATAAAATCAATGGATTTTATATATAAAAGGAAAAGGATTTTATAAAAGAGATAATTATAAAATCAAAAAGATAAAGGAAATTATTTGTAAAACAAAGATAAGGGAAAATATTTGTTAAACAAATTGAAAAGAATTATTTATTTGTTAAATAAATAGAATAAAAATGGAATATTTATTCAATAAATAAATAGAAGTAAAAAGGGTTATTTATTTAGAAAATAAATAGAATGAATATAAAAAGGGAATATTTGTAAACCATTTACAAATAGAATTGGAAAAGGAAATATTTGTAAAACATTTACAAATGGAATTGAAGAGGAAATATTTATTTAGGGAATAAATAAAGTTAAAAGAAATATTTATTGGTTAAATAAATAGAAAAGATAAAAGAAATATTTATTTGTTAAATAAATAGAATTGAAAAGGGGATAGTTAGTTGTTAAGTAAAAAAATGGAAAAGGAATTCATCAAAGGAGTTAATTCGAAGGAGTTAATTCAAAAGAGTTAATCGAAATGAGTTAATCGAATATTAGTTATTCGATTAGAGTTAATCGAATAGAGTAAATGAGTTAGAGTTAACCAGTCAGGGTTAATCAATTAGGGTTAACCAGTTAGAGTTGATCAGTTAGAATTAACCAGTTAGAGTTATCCAATAGAGTAATTAAACAGAGTTAATCGAATTAGAATAAATCGATTAGAGTTTGTCGAATTAGGGGTTATCGAATACTAGTTATTCGAATCAAGTTTAAAGGAGTTATCGAATATTAGTAATTTGAATCAAGTTAAAAGGAGTTATCGAATATTAGTTATTCGAATCGAGTTTAAAGGAGTTATCGAATATTAGTTATTCGAATCGAGTTTAATCTAAAGGAATTAATCGAATTTAGTTATTCGAAAGGAGTTATCGATTAATTTAATCGAAAGGAGTTAACCAAATTTAGTATTCGAAAGGAGTTATCGATTAGTTTAATCGAAAGGAGTAATCGAATATAGTATTCGAAAAAAGAGATTTATCGAATATCGTTTATTTGAAAGAAAGAGTAATCGAATATTAGTTATTCGAAGTGAGTTAATCGAATATAAGTTATTCGAAGAGAGATAATTGAATATAGGATATTCAAAGAAGAGTTAACTAAATAGAGATTACTCGAAGAGAGTTAATCGGTGAATTCGATTATATCGAATTCGGGAAAGTATTTATACTTTCCGATGTTTAAATCAAGATTTATTTATTTATAAATCAGGTGTTTATTTATTTATTCACATTAAAGAATAAAAGTTATAATGGAAGATAGATATTTCGAAAGTAGGGATTATAACGTTATCGTTATAACTAATGTTTTCAATAAAAAAATGGATTCGTAAATTGAGTCCGAGAGAGACGTAAAGAAATTTGTTAAAGGTTTAAAAGATAAACTTTGACTATTTCGAAGTTAAAACATTGTTCAGTTAAGGTCTGAGAGGTAATTATACCCCAACTTGATTGACTTCCTTCTTATCTAAGGAATGGTAAGGTTTGATAGTGAATGATGGTCAAGTGAATTGAGTAAATGGTTTGAGTTGGCGTGGCGATGTTCGATTTAAACATCTGTTTAAATCCAATGAAGGAACTTTGGAAATGTTTTCCAAATAAGAAATCAGAAATGTTTTCTAATATAGGAAACAGGAAATGGAAAAGTTTTTCATTGTTAATAACATATATTTTCTAAAATTAGAAAATATGAAATGTTGAATATATTGAAACAAGAGATAAGTAAATTAATGAACTAAAGAGATAAATGTTAAATGATGATTGATTGATATAATTTCCACTTGGAAATAATATCGTTGTTTGCACACCTGTTTTTCTTTGATAGTTAACTCACCGACTATCGAAGTTTTTGACCATTTTAACATTGTTAATATGGAGAGACCGGTTGGATTATTATCCAAAGAACCACTCTGTATTGGCATAAGCGTTGTGAATCATATAGGCCAAAGATTATTGAAGATGGAGTAAAATGCAAGGGCTATTGTATAAATCGTTGGTAACAATTGCCTAAGATGGATGTACTGAATAGTGCCTTCGGTTTGTCCAGTCCCAGGACAACTTGTATGGACGAAGGTCTGACAGAGTATATCTGATAGATTGCATAAGTTGATCTCTTCAAACGTATTCACGTTTGGTGGCGGAGGAATTCGTTTCTCTTAGCTGTATACCCGTGTTATTTTTGAATAAATCAATTTGTGATTTAAAGGGTATGACAATGTGACATTCTAAGTGAATGAAGATGTGGCATGTAAAAGATAAACGTAGCCTCTAGCCTCACATCCGTTAAATGACAGAAATCGGGCAGGTAGCATGGCTATGTGGGTCGCACCTATTAGGGTGTATAATCACCTGATCTAGAGTTTCATTTACTTCTAAAAATCCATTGGTGATGCTGTCCCATTCGGGAAACGGTTGCTGATCCCAACCGTTGGTGATATACATTCGATACACTCAAGCGAAATGAGTGGTCGGTCATGTGTGGCCAAGTTGCAAGATGTTCTTTTTGAACCCAGTGTATTCCTCTCTAGAGGTACACTAGCGAAAGATGGTTCCATATCTTGTCATAGTTGGAAATCCATTATCCAAATCGTGCTTGCGGTTTTGATTGTATACTATATATGTAAAACGTGAGATGGAAGCGTTTCTGCTAGATGATTATTATGTTGTGGTTGATAGACATTATTATAATATCAAAAGGTTTTTGATATAAAGATAATTTGGATTCTCATAAGGGAAAAACCCATTCCGTTATACGGTGTGGTCTTATGATATATCGTTTAATTGCTCAAACCATTTTAAACTGTTTTACTCATACCAGTCCCATGACTGGCCCGGAGTTTATTTTGTTTTGTTTTCCCTAAACTCTTGGGTATCCAATTTTGTATGGGCAATCAAGTAGTCGGGATTTATAGATACTTGAAGAGCTAGAGCATGAGGCTTCAGGATCATGTAGCTATAGTTTATTTCCACTGTGTTGTAAGTGTTGTACTTTGATAGTGATGTATATTCAAGTACAGATGTATATTTCAAGTTATGTTATATATGTTATATGTTACTCATTCCGCTGTGAGGTTCGTGTTACTCTGATGTTGTGTTCTTCTTCTTCTTCTATTCTATGTTTCTATCTTATATATTCTCACCCTCTAATTCTTTCTATTAACTTTCCGGTTATTTTCGATCCTTGGATGTTCGATATGTGTTGTATATCGGATAACCAAGATCGTCAAAATCCGGGTCGTTGCAGTTGGTATCAGAGCTTAAGGTTAAGTAAATACCTTGGCTCTATGGCGTGACTCGGTAGAGATAGGGTTAGTAATACCCTAAATTGAGTTTGAGTGTATATATACGAGTGAACGTATTTGTTATTGGATATGAAAATTGTTTTATATTGTGGAGATTTATTGGTTGAGTTGTTTATGGGTTCTGGTCGATCAGTTCGATCCACTCTATCGGTAGGGATTTATAAACACTCGAATACAATGAACTGACACTGTATGTTTTGAAAAGAGGGTAAATGAAATAATTTTACCCAAATTATATTTTGATATAAAGGATTTATATCGGAGTGATTATAATATATTGGATATATTGGTTGTTATTATAATCGAGTAAGATTATAAAAGTGAAATGGTTATAAATAACTAATCAGAATTCATATAAGTGTTACGAAGTGAAATAGATCTGAAATTTAAATCAGAATTGAAATTAAAACTCGGGGAAGTTGAATAAGTATTTGTAAATGGATTTGAATTAAATACATGAGAATTTTAAAATCCTGGGAGATTTTAAATTGTTTTACAAACATTGGGAATAGTATTTTGAAATGTATTTCAAAATGGAAGTGTTTAGAAATGGTTTTGAAAGTGATATAGTATTGAACTCACTTCGTTAACTGGAAAATAATTCTGATAATGACTACAGCATCATCAGTGTTCATTTTCGAGTTGTAAGTGACGAATTACTACTAGAGATACTGTTTTGAATTTGTTTTGGAAAAAACAAGTTGTGTTGAATTTCAAAAAGGAAAATTTGATTTTTTTTAAAAAGAGTAAGCTGTTTAAAATTCCTAGGAATAGACTGTTTGAATTTAAAACAAATTTAACAAAAAATTGTGAAAGCAAATTGGAATTAAAGTAAAGCAAGTTAAGTGGTAATTGAAATTAAACTGAAATTGAATCAGATTTTGGATTGTGAAGTAGGAATATGAAATGGTATTTGGTGAGTTAGAGTATGAAATTAAGACTGGAACTCGAATTTGAAATGAAGTTTGACTTGGGTATAAGCCTATGATTTGGTTTGAGGATAAAAACAAATCGAGTTTGATTGGGATAACATTGGTATATGCTGAGTTGATAGCATATGGAAGTGATAGAGTTGATATGCCCGACAAAAAGGTACAAGTTTATATTTCATATGGTATGAGATTTTGATCAGCCGAATTGGCAAGCCGCTTGGCTGTTTGATTTTCTTTTGGGTTGGAAATGGCCCAGAGAGGCGAGTTGGAGTTTGACCTGTTGACCAGTACAAAGGAGGTGCTGGCGAATTATTTTAGAAATTTAGGGAGTTAGAAAAATTTCAGGATTTTTGAAAAGTTTTGTTGATAAGAATTAATTAAATATTTAATTGAAATTAAATTGGTTCAGTGAAACTGGAGTTAAGAAGTAAACAAATAAGTTCTAACCAGTCAAGAGGGTTTGTTTTCCACCTTAGCAATTTCGAGGACGAAATTATTTTAAGTGGGGAAGAATGTAACGACCCGTGTTTTACGGTGTTATAATTAATTATTTTAATTATATAAATAGTGATTTAGAGGATTCAATGGTCGTTTAATTAAACAATATTGAATATTTAATTAAAATAATAATTAAATAATATATATATAATTCTGAAATAATCAGAATTGGCTGAAATGGTCATATGGTGTGAATTGGGGAATTCAAAATATATAATTCAGTTTAGAATTGAATTATATTAACGAATATATTATATAAACAAAGTTTGAACCAATGGTTATATTATAATTAAAATCGAGCTTGAAATGGCGCTGTAGTTCGTAAATTGGCAATTTGAACTTCAACTGAATGTACAGGGTTCGTTTTAAATCGGATTTCTATGAAACAAGAAACTTGTGGAGCTGGTGGAGTATATCTTTCTAGTGGAAGAGAAAATTCGGGATTTCGTCGTATAGATTTTGACTTATGTCCAAATCAAATTTCAGAAAAGTCGCTATGGAATTCCTTTATAATTTATAAAGGAATTATTTATATTTTAAAAAGGATTTAAATATAAATCAAATATTGATATAACTCTGATGATGAAATATCGAGCTAGAAATTCATATAGGAATATTCTAGAGCTGTATGGTATTCCACTGTGAATATATACGATAATATTTATTTTTAAATATTTAATTTAATTATTTTAAATATATTTATGTATTTAAAAGGGTTATTTAGGGCTTTAAAAATAGCCAGTTTTGCAAACGACCTCAGAATTCGATGAAACTAATTTTGTTGGATCCGCAATGTTAAATTATTGCTAGATTTCAATTTCCATGATTTTTGAAGTCAGTATGTGACCGTGTGTGATTTTAATGTGAAAAACAGTCGATAATTCGACCTTTAAAAATATGCTGTGTGAGCAAACAAAGTCGGAATTCGACGAAACCAGTTTCGTTGGGTCCGTAGTGTCAAAACTCTAGTGGCATGTCCATTTTCGTAATTTTTGGGTATCGTATTTGGTCGCAGGGATTTTTAACAATAAATACAAACAGCGGTTGATAAAAATAAAATAATCCTAAGTTATTGGTAAATAAGAGGCCACATATCATGTTCTCAAGCCACCACTGTTTTCTTGGATCAGAAAGATCCAACCGAAGCTATAGAAGAAAAATCAAAAGAGAAAATTTGGAAGAAGATAATCCACACAAACTAAAATATAAAAATCCTATAAATACCTTTTAACACCATCTTAAACCAAAATTCTCATTTCCTTGGTCAACCCATTTTCCGCCATGGTTTTTTTTTTCTCTTCACAGCAAACATTCATTCAAAAGAAAAATCAAAGTAAAATGAAAGAAAATTCCTTAAATCCTATAACATATGAGTTGCAAATCGTGAGCTCTTCATTTTGATGTGGGTTTTTTGGCACTCGTATACTTTTCCGTTGAAGTCGGAAGTCACAGTGAATGCTAGGGTTGAGGGAATCTCGGAATCGAAGCATTTTTAGTTGTTTTAATTGTTGATTTTGGGTTCACGAGGTATAGCACTGGTAGAGATGTTTTTGTGGTATCTAGTGATGAAACTGTTCAGTCCTTAACTATGCTTCAGGATTTTGCCTGTTCGAACGCAAATTTCTGCGTGGACTCGAGAGTGGCTTGATCGATGTGGAGGGATGGAGGAATCGAAGAGAGGAAGTTTGGTGGAATCGGTTTGAATTTATGAAAAGAGATGAAGAAGGTGTTTGCATTTGAAATCATCGAAATGGCTTTGGGAATTTACTGGAAATCACGAACTGGAAATTGGGGAAGACAAAGAACGGTGCGGGTTTGGTAAATGTAGGGGTGATGGGCCTCAATTTTTAAGTTAAGCCCATTTGAATTAATCCAGTTCTAATTTATATTTTAAATCGATGTACAAACCTGTATAAGCCATATCTTTATCATACATTATCAGAATTTTGAACGTCGGATCTGTTGGGACCGTATGGACGAGGACTTCGCAATGAAACTGACTGGGAGTGGATTGAAGCTCGTTACAATTTACAGCAAAATAAATTGTTCGGCAGAATCAAGCAATGGTTATCGTTATTAACGATGATCGTCCAATGTGAGTAAAACTCACCAACTCTGAACAGTTATATTTTTATAATGTATTCTTAGAACTGATAATTATATGTTGATGTGTTGTGTGTTAACTGTTTGGTTGAATTATTTGTGTATTGATTGAAATTATATATATATATATATATATATATATCGTTAATCGAATATTGATTCTGTTTAACAGAATATTTTATATTCGTGTTGTTTAACATCTGTGATGCAGGGAAACAAGTTGAAGGGAACCAACTGGGTTCCTAAATATATAAATATTGTTTTGTTTCATATATTGTAATATATGATGTGATATATAATCTGTTGTTGATTATGTGTGTTGGAATGATATCGATCATTGTTGTTTGGTATTTTAAATACCGTAAGAAATAGTGGATGTAGGAAAAGGGGATTTTCAAATTATATTTTGAAAATAAATTATTATATAAAATCAATGGATTTTATATATAAAAGGAGATAATTATAAAATCAAAAAGATAAAGGAAATTATTTGTAAAACAAATATAAAGGAAATTATTTGTAAAACAAAGATAAGGGAAAATATTTGAAAAACAAATTGAAAAGAATTATTTGTTTGTTAAATAAATAGAATAAAAATGGAATATTTATTCAAGAAATAAATAGAAGTAAAAAGGGTTATTTATTTAGAAAATAAATAGAATGAATATTAAAATGGAATATTTGTAAACCATTTACAAATAGAATTGGAAAGGGAAATATTTGTAAAACATTTACAAATGGAATTGAAAAGGAAATATTTATTTAGGGAATAAATAATGTTAAAAGAAATATTTATTGGTTAAATAAATAGAAAAGATAAAACAAATATTTATTTGTTAAATAAATAGAATTGAAAATGGGATAGTTAGTTGTTAAGTAAACAAATAGAAAAGGAATTCATCAAAGGAGTTAATTCAAAGGAGTTAACTGAAAAGAGTTAATTGAAATGAGTTAATCGAATATTAGTTATTCGATTAAAGTTAATCGAATAGAGTAAATGAGTTAGAGTTAACCAGTTAGGGTTAATCAATTAGGGTTGACCAGTTAGAGTTGATCAGTTAGAATTAACTAGTTAGAGTTAGAGTTAACCAATAGAGTAATTAAATAGAGTTAATTGAATTAGAATAAATCGATTAGAGTTAGTTGAATTTGGAGTTATCGAATATTAGTTATTCGAATCAAGTTAAAAGGAGTTATCGAATATTAGTTATTTGAATCAAGTTAAAAGGAGTTATCGAATATTAGTTATTCGAATCGAGTTTAAAGGAGTTATCGAATATTAGTTATTCGAATCAAGTTTAATCTAAAGGAGTTAATCGAATTTAGTTATTCGAAAGGAGTTATCGATTATTTTAATCGAAAGGAGTTAATCGAATTTAGTTATTCGAAAGGAGTTATCGATTAGTTTAATCGAAAGGAGTAGTCGAATATAGTATTCGAAAAGAGAGATTTATCGAATATCGTTTATTCGAAAGAAAGAGTAATCGAATATTAGTTATTCGAAGTGAGTTAATCGAATATAAGTTATTCGAAGAGAGATAATCAAATATAGGTTATTCGAAGAAGAGTTTATCAAATAGAGATTACTCGAAGAGAGTTAATCGGGGAATTCGACTATATCGAATTCGGGAAAGTACTTACACTTTCTGGTGTTTAAATCAAGATTTATTTATTTATAAATCAGGTGTTTATTTATTTATTCACATTAAAGAATAAAAGTTATAATGGAAGATAGATATTTTGAAAGAAGGGATTATAACATTATCATTATAACCAATGTTTTCAATAAAGAAATGGATTCGTTAATTGAATCCGAGAGAGACGTAAAGAAATTTGTAAAAGGTTTAAAAGATAAACTTTGACTATTTCGAAGTTAAAACGTTGTTCAGTTAAGGTCTGAGAGGTAATTATACCCCAACTTGATTGACTTCCTTCTTAACTAAGGAATGGTAAGGTTTGATAGTGAATGATGGTCAAGTGAATTGAGTAAATGGTTTGAGTTGGCATGGCGATGTTCGATTTAACCATCTGTTTAAATGCAATGGAGGAACTTTGGAAATGTTTTCCAAATAAGAAATCAGAAATGTTTTCTAATATAGGAAACAGGAAATGGAAAAGTTTTCCATTGTTAATAACATATATTTTCTAAAATTAGAAAATAAGAAATGTTGAATATATGGAAACAGGAGATAAGTAAATTAATGAACTAAAGAGATAAATGTTAAATGATGATTGATCGATATAATTTCCACTTAGAAATAATATCGTTGTTTGCACACCTATTTTTCTTTGATAGTTAACTCACCGACTATCGAAGTTTTTGACCATTTTAACGTTGTTAATATGGAGAGACCGGTTGGATTATTATCCAAAGAACCACTCTGTATTGGCATAAGCGTTGCGAATCATATAGGCCAAAGATTATTGAAGACGGATTAAAATTCAAGGGCTATTATATAAATCGTTGGTAACAATTGCCTAAGATGGATGTACTGAATAGTGCCTTCGGTTTGTCCAGTCCCATGACAACTTGTATGGACGAAGGTCTGACAGAGTATATCTGATAGATTGCATAAGTTGATCTCTTCAAACGTATTCACGTTTGGTGGCGGAGGAATTCGTTTCTCTTAGCTGTATACCCGTGTTATTTTTGAATAAATCAATTTGTGATTTAAAGGGTATGTCAATGTGACATTCTAAGTGAATGAAGATGTGGCATGTAAAAGATAAACGTAGCCTCTAGCCTCACATCCGTTAAATGACAGAAATCGGGCGGGTAGCATGGCTATGTAGGTCGCACCTATTAGGGTGTATAATCACCTGATCTAGAGTTTCATTTACTTCTAAAAATCCATTGGTGATGTTGTCCCATTCGGGAAACGGTTGCTGATCCCAACCGTTGGTGATATACATTAAATACACTCAAGCGAAATGAGTGGTCGGTCATGTGTGGCCGGGTTGCAAGATGTTCTTGTTGAACCCAATGTATTCCTCTCTAGAGGTACACTAGCGAAAGGTGGTTCCATACCTTGTCATAGTTGGAAATCCATTACCCAATATGTGCTTGCGGTTTTGATTGTATACTATATATGTAGAACGTGAGATGGAAGCATTTCTACTAGATGATTATTATATTGTGGCTGATAGACATTATTATAATATCAAAAGGTTTTTGATATGAAGATAATTTGGATTCTCATAAGGGAAAAAACCCGTTGCGTTATACGGCGTGGTCTTATGAGATATCGTTTAATGGCTCAAACCGTTTTAAACTGTTTTACTCATACCAGTCCCATGACTGACCCGGAGTTTATTTTGTTTTGTTATCCCTAAACTCTTGGGTGCCCAATTTTGTATGGGCAGTCAATTAGTCGGGATTTACAGATACTTGAAGAGCTGGAGCAGGAGGCTTCAGGATCATGTAGCTATAGTTTATTTCCGTTGTGTTGTAAGTGCTGTAATTTGATAATGATGTATATTCAAGTACAGATGTATATTTCAAGTTATGTTATATATATTATATGTTATTCGTTCCACTGTGAGGTTCATTTTACTCTGATGTTGTCTTCTTCTTCTTCTTCTATTCTAAGTTTTTATCTTATCTATTCTCACCCTCTAATTTCTTTCTATTAACTTTCCGGTTATTTTCAATCCTTGGATGTTCAATATGTGTTGTATATCGGATAACCAAGATCGTCAAAATCCGGGTCGTTACACCTCATGTCTTTGCTTGATTCGTATTTGCGCACTTAGACCTCTCACATTAGCGTCAACATTAGTGGCTGCTGGATATGCCGGTCGGGTCCGGGCAGACTTCCACCACTAATGCAACCTAACATCCTGTCATAAGTGCAATTACAATTCCTAATTGTAATTACTAGACATTCCATTATTATTCAATTCTTACCTATGTCTTAATAGGTGATTATGTCCCCACTTTCCCCCCTTTTTGAATTATATGCTCAATATTAACCTTTTTCCCTTCCCGTTCCCTAACTAGCGTGTTTACACAATTTACGGCATGTATAGTCTAAATAATAGCCTAATCATAAATGATAAAAAGGGAAGGTAATGGAAATATAACAACATAACTAGCATGAACTTATACTAACATGGTGAACATATAAGCATAAATGTAATGAACTTGTAGCAGTTAACTTGTTGTAACATAGAAAAGGTGATAAGATAAACATGACAAGATCTAAATTGAATTTAGATGTCCAACAAGTTCAGATCTAATATGAGAAGCACAAGGGGATCCAAATAAAAGACTAGATCTGATTAATAATTTATGGTCCACATAATAAAGATCTAGTATGTAAAAGTTGATCTAACAAATAGGTATTAAGATCTACATCATAGAATGTCGACATAATTAGGATGACATAGTAGCATGATTAGATCTAAATATGGATTCACATGTCCAATTTATAACATATCTAAATTGATCGCAATATGATAGGTGAAAGGTGATTTACATAAAGAATTAGATCTAACCAATGTTGTAACTGTCCAAATTAACATTAACAACAATATAGTTACAAATCAAGATCCACAAAGGTGACATAATAGAATAACCACAATTGAATTAGATCTAGAGAAGTAAATCTATCATGACATAGTATAAGATTTCACACTAGCATAGATTCATAATTTACAACATATCCAAATCACAGTCTTTCACGGTTTACTTTTATTCATTTAACCTAAAAGTAACCAACTCGCAATATTTGCATTGTTAAGAAGATAGAAAAGAAATTGGGGTTGAATCTATGCTTGAATCTCAGAATTTGATTTGCAAAGCTGAAAGTTGTAGGGGATTAACGGATCCAATTCAGTTCTGACACTGGCAGAGTTTGGCCATCATGAATTCTTAATGAAGAAAGTATGAGAAATAGCCACTTATATGTATAGCTGCAAAACCCTCCGAAACCGACTGCCACCTCAGCCCTATAGGTGTCGACACCCTATGGGTGGGTCGACACCTGGGTCGACCCCTAGGTGGACACCCCTCTAGGGGGGTTGACCCCCTAGAGCAGGAAATATGCTGTCAATATTCATTTTTCGAATTCAAACTGTTCTGGATAAAATTCCAACTCATCTCTAACTCATGTGTATATATGTAATCTTTCTGCACATATACGAACTTAGAACTCTCATAACTTCTTCATACAGTGTCCGTTTTACGCAAACCAAATGTTAATCTTGACCAGAATTTCGACATGGACGCAATGGTGCAGTCCATTTCCCTTAATTATGAATATTAAATTAATTATTATTTAATTTATCCTCTTTTAGTGTTGTTAAAATTTCGGGGAAATCTCTAAGTTGAGAAGAATGCATATCCTACCATCCATCATCCATCTACTCATCCAGCAATCATTGGCATCCATTGTCCTTAAAGACTTCTAATGCTTACATGAATATATGCAACAGTGTGTGTATATGTCTCAACACTAATGCGAAAGATCAAGCGGTCTACTGATTCAATTGACCTCCTTAATGCAACGTATGTTAGTGCCATGAATCCAATATGTATGCAAATAAACCTATCATATCATGTAAGTTCTATATGTGCGCACACTCACTCGTCCAAATGCAATATACATATGGTAGTACATCCATTTCCATCCATAAAAGAAAAGAAAATGCACACACATCCATATGCAGTATGAGAGTGATTGAGCCGATCTTGTGCCTAATGTGTATGTATATGCATCCACAGGAAACCACTAACAAACACTTGCATCCACTTGCATCCATCAAACATAACATGTCTCAAACACATGTTTACATCCATAGGATTATGATCTAAAGGTCGAAAAATACTATGGATAAGATATACTTAAGTGATAGAAACAAGCAGTGATAAAACTTTGAAAAAGGAGTTAAGAACATACCCTCGAAAAGGAAAGGGTACAAAGCAAAAATCTTGTCTTTGGTCTCCCAAGTCGCATCCTCTGGGTTATCTCCCCATTAAACCTTTAGCAACTTGATCTCTTTCTGGCATAGCTTCTTAACTTCTGATCCAAGAATACGGCTAGGGACTCGCCTAACTGTCGCCTCCCGTTCCACTTCTACTTCTTCCAACACACTTGGCTCAATATTTACTGCGGTGTCATGCAGGCACTTCTGCAGATGAGAAACGTAGAAAACATCATGGACACTAGATAGATTTTCTGGGATCTTTACTCTATAGGCCATTTGACCAATCCTCTCGGTTATGGGAAATTGTCCCAAAAATCTTGGTTCCAACTTCCCTATCGATCCAAAGCGAACCACATTCCTCAGATGTGATACTTTGATAAAAACTAAGTCTCCCACTTCAAATTTGATGTCTGTCCTTCTCTTATCTACATAGGACTTCTGTCTATCTTGGGCTGTCTTCATCCGCCGTCAAATGAGGTCAATCTTTTCGTACGTTTCTCTAACCATATCTGGTCCAAGTAATAATCTTTATGTAGATTCCCACCAACAAGTTGGTGATCTACAGGGTCGTCCTTACAATGCTTCGAAGGTTGCTATGCCGATGCTGGACTGATAGCTGTTGTTATAAGCAAACTCTACTAAAGGAAGGTGCTCTTCCCAAGTACCTCCGAAGTCTAGGATACACAGCCTCAAAAGATCTTCAAGAATCATGTTCACCCTCTCCGTCTGTCCATCGGTTTGAGGATGATAAGCGGTGCTCAAACATAACTGTGTACCTAATGCTTCTGGTAAGCTCCTCCAAAATTCACCGGTAAAAATAGGGTCATGAACGCTTACGATGCTGGAAGGTACTCCATGAAGATGAACTATCTCACGAACATAAATTGCTGCCAACCATGATTTCGTCCTCTTGCTCTTAACTGGAATAAAGTGAGCGCTCTTAGTGAGTCTATCTTCCACAACCCAGATACCGGTGTTGCCTTTCTTCGATCTAGGCAAACCATCTATGAAATCCATAGAGAGGCTCTCCCATTTCCACTGAGGAACCTCCAAAGGATGAAGTAGACCACGCGCTTCTTTTGCTCAGCTTTGACTTGTTGGAAAACTAAACATTGAGAAACAAATTCGGCCACATCTTTCTTCATCCCAGCCCAAAAGAAAACCCACTTCATGTCTCTATACATCTTATCACTGCCTGGATGAATGGTCATCTTAGAATAGTTGGCTTCTTCTTGGACTGCCTTTATCAGGCTTCCAGTTTGAGGAATACAAAGCCTTCCATCTCGTCGCAACCACCCCTTTTCATCTATGGCATATTTATCGAGGTGACTAGAAATCTCCCCTCTTCTGAGCTTTCCCATGATGTCTAAAATTTGTGGGTCACCTTGTTACGAAGCTCCTATCTAGTCCATAAGAGTTGGTCGTATCTCCAAGGATGCAAACAATTCAAGCAAAATTTCTATGGAGGGTCTAAAATCAAAAGCTGCTATGAATTCCAATTCTTTCCTTCCACAAACAGAGGACTTAGGGCCATCCTCTGCCTACTTAGTGCGTCTGCCACTACATTACCCTTGCCAAGGGTATAAGCAATCTCAAAATCATAAGAAGCTAGAAACTCCATCCACCGTTGTTGCCTTAAATTGAGGTCTTTTGGCGAGAACAAATACTTAAGAGATTTATGATCGGTGTATAACTCGAACTTCTCTCCAATTAAATAATGATGCCACGTCTTTAACGCGAATACTATGGCAGCTAGCTCTAGATCATGGGTGGGATAGTTCTTTTCATGAACCCTCAACTATCTGCCCTCATAACACACCACTTTCCCTTCTTGCATCAGATTCGTATCACGCCCTGTACCACACGCATCAGTGTAAACAGTAAACACTTTACGCCCATCGGGCAAGGTCAAGATTGGGGGTATTGTCAGATCCCTCTTCAGTCGTTGGAAAGCAACGTCACAGTCTATACCCCATGAAAATGCCAAGTTCTTCTTTGTCAGCCTGGTGAGTGGGGTTGATATCTTTATGAAGTCCTTAATGAACTTCCTATAGTAACATTCCAAGCCAAGAAATCTTCTCACCTCGGTTGCATTTTTAGGAATATGCCAATCTTGCACAGTAACCACCTTGGCGGGATCTACGGCTATCCCTTCTTTGGAGACCAAAAGACCTAAAAATTTCACCTCTTTTCTCCAAAAATGGCATTTGGAGAACTTCGCCTTAAGCTGATGGTCACAGAGAGTTTTCAAAACTTCTCTCAAATGTTGGGTATGCTCATCTTGCTTTTGGAGAAGATCAAAATATCATCAACAAAGAATACAACAAATTTATTTAGGAACTCCCGAAACACCCTACTCATTAAATCGACAAAATAGGCGGGTGCATTCGTCATCCCAAAAGGCATCGCTAACAATTCAAAGAAACCGTCCGGAGTTCTAAAAGCAGTCTTATCTATGCTATCTTAGCGACCCTCAACTGATGGAACCCCATGGCCAAGTCTAACTGGGAAAATACCGAGGCACCAACAAGCTGATCAAATAAATCATCAGTCCTCGGAAGCGGGTGCTTATTCTTCTTAGTGAGTTTATTTGGCTCTCTATAGTCAACGCACGAACGAAGCGAACCATCTGCCTTAGTCACAAATAATACTGGAGAAACCCACTCAAATATGCTTCATCTGATAAACCCTTTCTGTTTGCGAACAAATTAAACAATTGTAAACAACTGTAAAATTCGTTCGTCTTTCCTAAAAAACAAGGATTGTTGTAGAGGGTGTCGAACTCTGGGACCAAATTATTTTATTAATAAATCCAATCAAGTTATCCCTAACTTTTGATTGGTGGAAAATAAAGAAAATAGCAGAAATTAAATAAAAGAGAGTTTTAACAATAAGTGAAAGCAATTAGGGGATAACGACATAGATTAGATTCACACTCATCAATAGCCAACAAATAAATATAGATTTAATTCATGTTTTTGTCACAAACACAAATCAACAATAAATAGATTCTTAGAAACAAATAAGTAAATAACGACAAGCAAAGCCTATGCAGGAGCTGAGCTCTTAAACAACCATAGACTATCAGGACAGATTCACAAATTAATTTCTAAAAACCTAAAATTGGATCTAAATCTAATAATTGTTAGACCGAACACGAATATACCCTGTGAAGGAGTATAGCTCTTAAACAACACAGGATATGAAGGTTCAGATCTAACCCTTGATTCAGATCCATATCTATGTATAAAGTCCTCATCTATTGGCTATGTGATTCATATTGAATCATATCTATTAGCGTCATCACCCCCCCCCCCCAATCAAAGGGGATTAGCTAGACATAGCTAAAGAAGAAGAAAAACAGAAATTAAATAACAAGAACATAAATAAAACTAAAACTAAATAGAATAGAGGAAGAAGAATGATTTTATTCCAAGAAGAGAATTACAGAATAAAACCCAATGTGTTTTACAATGAATGAGATAAAGTGTATTTATAGCTGATATGACAAAGACTACTTGGCAAATTCCACAATGTGGGACTAAAGAATTAGCCCAAATAACACATAAGCTAGTGTGAACGGGGTTGTAGAGTAAGAGGCCTTGTAAGTGAGCCAGTGTGAACGCGTGCAGTGCATGAATGAGAAGCCTTGCAAAGGAGCTAATGTGAACGCTACATGAGTGAAATGGTCTGCAATTGAGCCAATGTGAACACAATATGAGTCTTTAGTGAGCCAAATCTACCCAAGTGAACTCTATTTGCAGCTGTTCTTCAAGCTTTAGTAATTTTAACTTCACACTTTTTCAGCAAATTCTTCATGCTTTATTCATCAAATGCTCTAAACCATGATTCTTGTCAACAATCTGAAAACACAGCTATAAATACACAATATCGATTATTTAAAAGATAAAATAAGATAAATATGCTGATAAAATATACACATTTATGTGTATATCACTTTCTCATGTAGCTCCCCTACTTGATTACTCAGCTCCCTCCTTTCCCTCGGAGCCATGTGGCGCACTGGCAATGAATCTGGCCTTGCATTGTCCACCAAATATATACGAAAGTCGATCTCGCGCCTTAGAGGTAAAACCCGAACCTCATCAAAAACATTGGAATAATCTCGGGCTATTGAAATAGATTAAAAGTCATCGATAGATGCATCAAGAGACTCTAGGAAACTTGTAACAACCCCGAAAATCAGAACTAATTTAAAATTTTTATTTTGTCAATTTTAATGAATTTTGAATATTTAAAATGATTTATTTTAAATAATAACGACTAGAAATTTATTTTGAATAGAATTAGAATGTATATATTTATTTAAATTGAAGTTAGAAAATATAATTTTAATTTAATTACAAAAGGAATTAGAAATGGCGCGGTAGTTTGAAAATTCGATTTCAAATTTCAAATGAATGTACAAGGTTCAAAATAAACAGAATTTTAGTGAAACCTAAAATATTTAAATCTGTTTATAAATATCTTTCTAAAGAATCTGAAAAATTAAATTTTCAAAGCGGGAGTCAAAAGTTATGGCCAGTTAAATATTCAAAATAGTCGCTATGGAATTATAGCCCTTAAAAATAGCGATTTTGCAAACGACCTCCGTTTTCGACGAAACCACTTTTGTTGGAACCGGAATGTCAAATTATTGCTAGATTTCAATTTTCATAATTTTTGGGATCAATTTGTGAGCATGGAAAAAGTAAATATGTTTTAACAGTTTTAGTCAATTTGGATCAACCAGAAAATGGCCATTTTTCAAACGGTCTTCAAATTTGATGAAATTAGTTTTGTTAGGACCGTATCGTCACTACAAAGCTAGAAATAATTTTTCTGGAATTTTAAACTCAGTATGTTGCTCCGGTAAATTAAAATGTATGTTTAAATTCAATATAAATTGATTTATATTTTAATTTTGATAAAAGCTAATCGTAACAGTCGAATTAGCTTACTAGACATTTCCCATTGTGTTCGGGATGGGGGTATTTGGCTAGAGGCGACAGTCGTTGGGTTTGATTTGGAATTCGAAATGATAAGCATGTATTTTTAGAATAAAATAATATTTAAATTACATATATATACGTTCAACAAGGGTCAAACCCTCATATTCTCCAATGCATGGTCAGTCACCCTTTTGACCAGCGCCTCCCTCTTCTGAAAACGACGGACGAATAGCTCCCAAACAAATCCTTTTTTTCTCATGATCCACGCAAGTGTATCAAGGGTTTTCAAAAGAAAAAATCTTCATCTACGTGAGCTTGTGACTATCAACAGGGGTGATGGGTTTTTCTGGCCTGGATTTCTCGAATTTAGGGCATAACCGTGCTCCGTTCAAACTCAATTTCTACGAAGAGGGGGGAATCGAATGGCATAGGGTGGTTGTCAATGGAAGAGGAGCTGATGGCGGTTGAGGTTATGAAATCCGATGGGGGTCGGGTGCAATGATGGTGGTGCGGTGGCAGCTTGTTCAAGACGATGGAGTGGTTTTTGTAGTTCAACGGTTATAGAAGTATGGAAGGGAAGGGATTAGTTCTAATGATGTTATTAATTAATAAATAAATTATTTAATCATTCCATTTTTGTAATCAATGTATAATTTAGCGTAACTTTGTCATACAAGGTTGAAATCGCGTGAAACTGGATCCTTGCGATCATGGGGATGAGAACTTCACAACAAAACTAACCGCGTCCAATATGGAGCACGTTAGAATTTCGGACAAATTCAAATCCAAATTGTTCAGAAATTCAGATAAAAACTGACGGGGTGGATCTCAATATGAGAATTTCTCACTAAAATTATTTCTGTATGGTTATTTATTTTGTAACTGCACATATGAACTGCTTTCCATCATCCACAGACCATGGACGACTTATTTGATTGTAATATGATGTAGAAATTGATTGTGATTGTCATGTATTGTTATTGTTGTATATAAAAATTATTTATATAAAATAAACATATAATTTATTGTGAAATGAAAATAAAATTAATATTCATTTACAAACCGGACGGTTTGTCTATGTACACGTATTTATCTGATATTGATTGGGACGATAAATTTTACACATCGCCCAACTGCAAAAATAATAAACAGTATTTGTTGTTTGAAAACCCCACACGGGTATTGGGATAATATTTGACATACACTGATCCCGATAATTAGTGGTCTATCAATCGATGGGTTGACAGGCTGTATAAGCATTATTTATTTATTTTAATGCTCATACAGTTGTAAAATGCACTTTGGATGTTGTTTTGAATTCTTAATGGTTGCTTATCATTATTGTTGTATATATATGATGTTGAAATCCATACAAATAAAATTATATGGTAATTGATTGAGTCTGATTCCAGTTCATAATTAACGAATATTTTAAAATAATATTCAGTGAATATTGAAATGTGAAGCCGGGTTAAGTACTTAAACGCCATTTTAACACGAACGGGGATTTGGTCAATTTTATTCATTCTATAATGAATATCGAAAAGTGATTTTAAAATTTGATATTTTGAAAATATTATCATTTTAATATTGAAATGATATGGAATATCCAAATTGGATTTGAATTTGAAAATAAAATTGAAATCGATTTGAAATGAATTTAAAACGAATACATGTGGAATATTCAATTTTGATTTGAATTGAAATCGATTTGAATTGAAATCATTTTGAAATGAATTTAAATAGAGTTGAAATCGTTTTGAATTGAATTTAAAATGAATTGAAATTGAATTGAAATTGATTTGAATTGATATCATTTTGAAATGAATTTAAAACGAATTTATAAGGGAAAATTCAATTTTGATTTGAATTTGAAATGGAAGTTGAAATTGTTTTTGAAACGAATTTAAAACGATTTATAAATTTTTTTTTAAATGGAAACCGACGAAATATATATATATATATATTATAATGGCCTGAATAGAACGCGCCGTGCAACGTTCGTTCACGAATTTCGACCATTAACTCCAAATGGACGTTACGGGAGATCCGATCGTCAGATTCTCCTAAAACCGAAACCATTTGGTTCGTATCGAAAAGATCTTTCCAATGAACATAATAGATTTGAATTCTAACGGTTAGATTTGGAGTTATGTCCCAATCAATTTCAGAAAAGGTTGCTATGGATGCAGTTCGGTGGCCGCTATTGGAAACCGATAGTACGAAGGATAATAAAATTATTAAAAATATGGAAAAGTTATGTAAAATCATAATAAATGATTTGGAAAGATTTTGGGTGAAAAATTCAAGTTTTGAAAAGATAAAAATATATTTTTATTGAAATGAACTATTTATGAACTAGAATAATAATTTATTTATTTTTAGAATAAATAAATTGGAGTTTGAAATGGTTTTAAAAATAACCAGAATTTCTAAAATACGAATTGGAATGGATTTGAATCGAAATTATCCTCGGAATATTTCGATATTGGATTGCGTGATTATACGGATATTGTGGAGGAATTTGGAAGATAAATATATCGTTATTCCAATACAATATTTGTTGGTTTTAGAATTTGATATCGAATATAAGCCGATATATTTTCTATTCAGAGCCTTGTATTTGATATAAAATTGGATTTTGGGTTTGTCGTGAACGGTGTCTTCATTAACACTATTCTTTAACCCAGTTGGGAAAAGAATAAATCTTTAAAATAAGATTTAGTGAAGTTTTCCGATTAATTAATATTTAATTGGAATTGAATAGAAGAATTGAATCTCCGTGTTTATCGTGAACGGTGTTTTTAAATAACACTTGTTCTTTAACCCGATTAACAATGGAAATGGGATTTTGGGTTTGTCGTGAATGGTATCTTTAAAAATACTATTCTTAAACCCAAAGGAGTTAAGAAAATTAGAAACTAACTGGAGAATAGCTAAGGTGAATGGTTTCCTGGGTATTGATCCGATGTTGGTTTCGGCCTTCGAGATTAATACTTAGGGAATTGTTCTCTTACTAATTTACGGTTAGGGACTGATGGAATGGAATATGATTTTGGGTTTATCGTGAACTGTGTTTTAAATGACATTGGTTCTTTAACCCAGCTATAGATAAGATTAATTTCTTAGCTTTGAATAATCATTAATATTTATTTTTGGGAAGATTAAAACTAAATGGAGTTTTAATGAATCTTTGATTAGATTGAAAAGTGAATGTGATAATTAAAATTATCAATTCAAGAAAATGATCAAAAACGGAGTATCATCAGTTTTGCTTCGAGCGATAGTTAAATCTTAAATTAGATTTGAACGTGGAATGGTTATTAATATTTACCGATAACACCGTGGTGTTAGATATGGAGTATTACCAGTTTTTCTCCATGGGATGAATAGGTTGGGATTGGGAAATAAAATAAATGATTACTTCGGTGTAGTTCGCTAATCCCAACTAGTTTGGAAAACCTTAATATGGTTTGATATCCAAAGGAAGATTAAAGAATAAATTTAAAGAATTTATCTTTGATAAAATTAATGGGAACCTTTCCCAAAGGAAAAGAATATTTGAATAAAAGAATATTCTGGATTGGAATGAGGTGTATGATGTGTTGTTATAGCACTTGATTATAAGATACGCGAGTTATTCGGAAAGACCGGGTTTAACCCATTCCGAATAATTGATATGACGAAAATTCAAAGATATTGAAGATGGTGCAAGACCGATGATCTTCACATTGAATGGATGGGTTACTATTGTTGCTCATGATTGGAGTAGTTACCTTGAAGGGGCTACAATGGTAGCCATCTGGACGTACTTGTTGATTGTATGGATATGCAAGGGCCTCTCTCCTGTATTGGACATACGGGACGAGGAATAAGGTGCCTCCGGTTTCGTTCAGACCTAGAACGGACTTGTAAATGGATTGTGTGTCTGACATTGGATTTTATTCTATGCTGATTGATCTCTATTAAATATACATCTACTTTGTAACGACCCAAAGATTTCGGGCCCTGGAAATCGACATATATACCTTTACCGTAACTCATGTCGATCCTCTAAGCACCGAAAACACTGGATAGTTATTAGAAAGAAATTAGAGGGTGAGATAAGAAAGAAAGAAATATTAGAATAGAAGAAGAAGAACACCACACAGAGTCTCACATCGCAACGGAACAAAATATAATACAGAAATAAATCTTTATTGGGAGCTTTAAAAAAAATGCTTACAATCATCAGAGTTCATCACCCAACGGGATAGTTATAATAACCTGTTCCCATATACAAAACACAGCGGAATAGTAGCTATATGATATCATACATCTGGACATCTCCAACTCGTTTCTGGACTTCACAACATTCGACAACCTGAACCTGTACACACCCGGGCTAACCCGAGCATTTACAAAACACTGGGTCAGTCTGGTGAACCAGAGTGAGATAAACTCGCACAGTATTAAGGGTAAATCATCCAATCATGATTTTAAAGTTAAAATATATTCAAAATAAAAGGGTAATCGTAAGATCAAATCCACACATAAACACGGACAGTTTTTACCTTACGATAACCCAAAACAGTTTTGAAACCAATATCTTGTCTGATATTATAATAATGTCTAAATACAAGTAAATAGAAATCTAGTAGAATGCCTGCATCTCACGCTCTACATATATAGTATACAAACAAAACCGCAGGCGCTTATTGGAGATTGGATTCCAACTATGACAAGGTATGGGACCACCTGCCGATAGTGTATCTCTAGAGACGAATACACTTGGTTCAACAAGAACGTCTTGCAACCCAGCCCTCACATGACCGACCACTCATTTCGCTTGAGTGTATCGAATGTATATCACCGACGGTTGGGATCAGCAACCGTCTCCCGAAAAGGGACAGCATCGAATCATAGATTAAAGAAACAAATAGGATTTTCTCTAGATAGGTGATTATACACCCTAATGGGAGCGACCCACATAGCCATGCTGCCTGCCCAATTTCTGTCATTTCCCGGTTGACGAGGCTTGAGGCCAGAATTACTTCTGATCATTTGGTCGTCATTCACTTTGAATGCCACATCGTCAGATCCATCATATATCACTAATTGACGTCTACAAAAATACACTAGCTGGAAGCTAAGAGAACGACAAATTCTCCGCCAATAACTATAGCACGTTTGGAGAAATCAACATACGTGATCCTTTGGAAATACTCTGTCAGACACTCGTCCATACAAGTCATCCAGGAACAGGATGAACCGAAGGCACTCTCCCACTGCATCCAATATAGGAATCACCCCATGGATAAGTAGCGAGAAGTCCTTGCAACTCGTAGAATCCAACCACGACAGAATCACAGCTTATCTCTGCTTGCCAGGCAAAGAATATTAGTGGTTCTCCCATGTATGAAAATCCACAGTCTTCAATGCTCCATCTCGATCATCTTCTGAGATCTTCACGTATTTGTTGGTCGGAATGGTTTTTGAATATAAATTCGATCCCGGTCTTTCCATTTCAACAATCGTATTGAATAGACTTGATAGTCGGTGATTTAACTATCAAAATTATTCAGTGTTTCAATCATGACAGTCCAATGAGTTCACTGGTTCAGTATTCGGCATCACTTGACCTTTTAATTAAACAAACTGATTCACTTCTATTTAATAAAACTTCTATTGTTTTAATATTTTTAAAATACGATAATCGAATTCTTATCACTAACCTCTTTTACGATTAACAACTAATATCATCTTCAGATAATCCTGATGTTGTTCAAGTTGGGTTATTTTAATTACCACTCAGACCTTGATCACCAACGTTCATGTCCTCAGATAAACATAAGTCGTAATCAAAACCCAATACTCCATTTCAGTATCAAAACAATTCCCATCATAACTCGGATTTGGTTATACCACCCCATGGCCTAGTTCTTTAACCCCAATTCACTTTTACCAATTTCCTTTCAAATATATTTAACCATTTCCCACTTTGGCAATCTTATTTCAATTTTCCCTTTTTACTTGATCTCATCTCAAATAACGTTAATTCAATATTAACGTTTTACACTTTGTATCTCATTTATATAATCTGGTTTATCTCAAACCCTTTTATCGTAATCTACTTTCACTTAATTCATATAATTAAGTAACATTTATTTCCTATCACCATTCAATTGGATTACCTCTCATATTCGGTCACCTTTTAAATGAATTCCCATTTAAAAAGTAAATTTCCAAATTATCATTAATTACAATAATAACTTATTCCAATCATTAACTACTTCAGTAGTTAATTCCTTTATTAACTAAATTAAATAGTAAATCCCTTTCAAAACCTTATTTAAATTTAAACAATATTCACTTAACTATCAAAACACATTGATTTGATAATAAACTCCACTTCAAAACGATCGATTTAATTAACTCAAAACTTGATTATCTCGTTAGCCGATTCCGATTACTTCTCACTTTAAATTAATTAATAATATAATTAATTTAAATAAATTCAATTAATTGTTTTCTTTACAAAACAATTATCAAAATTTAACCATTCGATTCATTCCTTATTCTCATACTTGAAAATCTGATTAACATCAGCATTTATTTTATAAACTAAATTATTAACAAAATCAAAATCTTAAATAAATAAAATACTTATTTATTTCTCTTTAATAACACTTATAATATATTTCAAAAATCTAATTCCAGTTATAAAATAAATTTTATAACTTTATCTCTATCGATTCACCTGACGGTGGATCAATATTTATAAAACGATTGATTTCATAGGCCATACGCTGCCAAATACCCAACCAATACCGCCCATTGGTTTAAACAAATAGATGTTGAATATTCAATAACCAACAATCAAATCAATCAATCCAAACAGGACAGTTTATATACGATAATATGAAAACAAATAATATTTTTGAGGAATCCGGTTGGATCCCTCCAACCTGTACGTCCCTGTATTCAAAGTGGTTATTACAAACCAGATCGTTCGGTTATCATTTAACTGATAACACTAAATAGCGATCATTCAACATCAACCACAAGCAATGCAAACAATTCAACAATTTAAACACATTTATAAAATAAACGTGACCAATAAGGTAAGTTACCTTTATTGGAACCAATCGTTAAAATAACGATTTGGTATTTCACTGAAATTAAACACAGTTTAATTTCATCATTTAAATCAACAAATAAAGGTATAACTAGCAAACAGGCAACCATCAGCAAGCAGAGCACACGAAATAAAAACACAATTTATATAAAATATAAATGGGAAAAACTGAGTGAGTTTAACTCACTTTGATCTATGTTTCGTTGTTTAAAACGGCTGGACTGCTTTCCGCCTTGTCCACCACAGTTACAGTACGTTACGTTCGTCGATATGGTTCCGGTGTCCCATATTTTGTTGAATTTTATGGTCAAATTTTATCGCGCTCTAAATCTTCTGCAAATGGCCGATCATCCCCTATTGCCACAGTGTCCATTTCTTTCCCATTTGTAATAGTAACGTGCCATACATTCCCTCTTCGGTATGTACATTTCACGTTAAGGCTACCCTCGCTACTTGTGTCCATTTGATTCCTTCTTTCTTTTCCCCTTTTTTTTTCCTTGTGGAAACCCAAAATAACGGGTCCATCACGCAAATGCCTGCCCATCTTTCTCCTCATTTTCTTCTTCTTCTTCTTCTTTTTTTTCTTTATTTGCGGAACCTGCTCCCCACTTCTACGGTGCTTCTTTCCTTTCTTTTCAATATTTACGTTTTCTTTCTTTCTTCCTTTTGTATGCATGGGTTACGCCCCCCTTGTCTTCCCGTTCTAGCTCATGGACCCCCCTGACTCTTGAAGCTCCTCCTCATCACAAACCGTACCCACCTCCCCTGCATCATCAGTCCGCACCTACCCTCCCATTTCAACCATCTCGCAACAGTGCCTCTCCCTTCTCTTTCATCTCACGGTTTGTAACCGAGACCCCCCATGACTTCTGTTGTTATATATATATATATATTTTGAAAAACTTTGGGTTTGATTGTTTTGCTCGGAAAAGAATATGAACAATGCGCATGTATTTATAGAACGAGATATCCGTGGCCATAACGTAATTGTAGCCATAGGATAGGGTAGTGTCTGTGTGACAAATCACCTCATGAGTTAATTAGTTGATTTGAGAACACAGGCACTGTACATTCTTGGATTACGGTGTGCAGAAGGAGAGATAGAATAGGTGCTTGCTTTCAGTCCTTTCAGTTTTTCGTGAAAGGAAATATCAATAGGCACTATAATTCTTCAGGCTAGGGTATGCTTTCATTTAACTTAAAGGTTAAATATATATATATATATATATATATATATATATATATATTATTTTAACGAAACTTCGCCGTAAAGTATCACGTAAAATTATCCATAATTGATTTCTGTCTTCTGATAAAAAGGCTAATCTTAGTGTAAAACGATATTCCGGATCCAATAAGACAAGTTTCGTCGAAATCCGAGGTCGTATGAAAAAATTTCCTTTATAAAACCAGAAATAAACACGCGTTTAATTTTTCCACGATCACCGGATAAATCAAATCAACTTGAAACTTTGAAATCTTACAATAATTTGTTGATACGAACCCAACGGCACTAGTTTTGTCGCATTCTGAGACTGTTTCCCCGGTAGGCTGTTTTTACCGCACACCGCAACACCCTTTTTAACGCCAAATTATCCGCTCTCTAAAAATAACAAACCATATACCTATCCTGAATCTAATCGACGATACGAACTTAATGGGACTGGTTTCGTGGCCTAATTCGATCGTCTGTTCAAGTTACACTCAAATACTCCTTTATTTATTTAAATAAATTTAATTACGCTCTATAGAAAATAACAGAGCGTTTACGGCTACCGTGGTCACATACGACATCGGTTTTCCATGCCATTCACCATCGTACAATAATTTAACGTTACGGTCCCAATGAAACTGATTTCGTCGAAATCCGAGTCCGTTTGCAAAATGGTCATTTTAAAGGTCGATATTTTAATAACGATTTCCACAGCGTTTTTTTTAAATTTTGATTTGGCCATAACTTACTATTTATAATACAAAATCTGAATTTTTCTCTTTCATATGAAAATTATCATCAATACAGTTCCAACGTGTCTTGTTTCATAGAAATCCGACTTATATCGGACTCTGTATATCCAGTTGAAGTTCAAAACTCGAGTTTACGAACTGCACGCCATTTTCAAGCTCGATTTATAATTAAATAAATATATAATGTTCAAACTTCGTTTTAAACAGCGAATTGAATTCTAAATTCCATTGATATTCCAAATAAAATATTTAAATTAAATAAATTAAAATAAATATTTGATTGCTCAAAACACGGGTCGTTACATTCTTCCCCCCTTAAAATAATTTCGTCCTCGAAATTGACAAGGTAAGAAAGAACGTTATAAACCCATTAAATTTCAAATCTAATTTTTTTTTTAAAATCGAAAACCGATTTATTACCGTATATAAATATTTTCAAAAATATCAAAAATTTTCCAACATTTTAAATTTTCGAAAAATTTCGCCAGCACCTCCTCTGTATGGCTCAATCGGTACAACTCCAACTCGTCTTTCTAGGCCTTCTCCAATCCAAAAGAAAATAAAATGGCCAAGCGGCTTGCCAGTTAGGCTCATAAATCATCAAAACCATATAAAAATAAACATGTACCTTTTTGTCGGGCATATCATTATATCCTTTCCATCTGCTGCCCTGTCAGCATATACAAATGCATTCCCAAACAAAATTCAAATTTTTTCCTCAGAACCATATCCTACACCCGTCCAAGCCAAATCCCATTCTTAACTCAATTTCAATTCATTATCAATTCTACTCTTAACTCACCATTTCAGACTCCTGTCTCACAATTCAAAATCTGATTCTACTTGATATATTATATCCCGATTCAATTTCCAGTCAATAGGTTTCAATTCAATTCATATTTGCTTTCCCAAATTTCTATTTAATTATGTCTTTGTTCAAACAATTTCCCTGGGAGGTTTTAAACAGTTCAGCTTTTTCAAAAATCAAATATTCATTTTCAGGATTCAAAACAACTAGTTTCTCTCAAAGCGATTCAAAACAAGATCTTTGGTAGTAATCCATCACTTAGAACTCGGAAATGAACACTGATGATGTGGCCAGCATCCTCAGAGTTATTTCCCAGCTATCAAAGTGAGTTCAATACTATATCACTTATCAAAACCGTAATTAAACATTTTCATTTCGAAATCTATTTCAAAATACCAAACACAATGCTCGTAAAACAAATTTAAAATCTCCCAGGATTTTAAAATTCTCATATATTCAATCCAATGTTATTAGCAATCACCTTTTCCACTTTTAGGAATTTTAATTCCAGTTCTGATTTTAATTTCAGATTTAATAAACCTGCTTTTATATTATACGAATTCTAATTGGTTATTTATATAACCATTTCAATTATAATTAACCAACACATCCAATATACTATAATACTTCAAATATATATATTTTCATTATATCAAAATATAATTTGGGCAAATTATTTCATTTACCCTCTTCCAAAACATACTGTGTCGGTTTATCGTGCTTGAGTGTTTAGAAACCCCTATCGATACAGTGGATCAAACTGACCGACCAGAACTCATAAACAACTCAACCAAATAAATCTCCACAATATAAAACAATTTTTTTTTATAAAATCTACAAATACGTTCATTCGTATATATACACTCAAACTCAATCTAGGGTCTTACTAACCCCATCTCTATTGAGTCACGCCACAGAGCCAAGGTAATTACTTAACCTTCAGCTCTGATACCACTGTAACGACCCAAAGATTTCGGGCCCAGGAAATTGACATATATACCTTTACCGTAACTCATGCCGATCCTCTAAGCACCAAAAACATTGGATAGTTATTAGAAAGAAATTAGAGGGTGAGATAAGAAAGAAAGAAACATTAGAATAGAAGAGGAAGAAGAAGAAACAACACCACACAGAGTCTCACATCGCAGCGTAACAAAATATAATACAGAAATAAATCTTTATTGAGAGCTTTAAAAAAATTGCTTACAATCATCAGAGTTCATCACCCAACGGGAGAGTTATAATAACCTGTTCCCATATACAACACATAGCGGAATAGTAGCTATATGATATCATACATCTGGACATCTCCAGCTCGTTTATGATCTTCACAACATTCGACAACCTGAACCTGTACACACCCGGGCTAACCCGAGCATTTACAAAACACTGGGTCAGTCTGGTGAACCAGAGTGAGATAAACTCGCACAGTATTAAGGGTAAATCATCCAATCATGATTTTAAAGTTAAAATATTTTCAAAAGAAAAGTGTAATCGTAAGACCAAATCCACACATAAACACAGACGGTTTTTACCTTACGATAACCCAAAACAGTTTTGAAACCAATATCTTGTCTGATATTACAATAATGTCTAAATACAAGTAAATAGAAATCTAGTAGAACGCTTACATCTCACGCTCTGGATATATAGTATACAAACAAAACCGCGGGCGCTTATTGGAGATTGGATTCCAACTATGACAAGGTATGGGACCACCTGCCGATAGTGTATCTCTAGAGACGAATACACTTGGTTCAACAAGAACGTCTTGCAACCCGACCCTCACATGAACGACCACTCATTTCGCTTGAGTGTATCGAATGTATATCACCGACGGTTGGGATCAGCAACCGTCTCCCGAAAAGGGACAGCATCGAATCATAGATTAAAGAAACAAATAGGATTTTCTCTAGATAGGTGATTATACACCCTAATGGGAGCGAACCACATAGCCATGCTGCCTGCCCGATTTCTGTCATTTCCCGGTTGATGAGGCTTGAGGCCAGAATTACTTCTGTTCATCTGGTCGTCATTCACTTCGAATGCCACATCGTCAGATCCGTCAGATATCACTAATTGACGTCTACAAAAATACTCTAGCTGGAAGTTAAGAGAACGACAAATTCTCCGCCAATAACTATAGCACATTTGGAGAAATCAACATACGTGATCCTTTGGAAATACTCTGTCATACACTCGTCCATACAAGTCATCTAGGAACAGGATGAACCGAAGGCACTCTCCTACTACATCCAATATAGGAATCACCCCATGGATAAGTAGCGAGAAGTCCTTGCAACTCGTAGAATCCAACCACGATAGAATCACAGCTTATCTCTGCTTGCCAGGCAAAGAATATTAGTGGTTCTTCCATGTATGAAAATCCACGGTCTTCAATGCTCCATCTCGATCATCTTCTGAGATCTTCACGTATTTGTTGGTCGGAATGGTTTTCGAATATAAATTCGATCCTGGTCTTTCCATACCAACAATCGTATTGGACAGATTTGATAGTCGGTGATTTAACTATCAAAATTATTCAGTGTTTCAATCGTGACAGTCCAATGAGTTCACTGGTTCAGTATTCGGCATCACTTGACCTTTTAATTAAACAAACTGATTCACTTTTGTTTAATAAAACTTCTACTCTTTTAATATTTTTAAAATACGATAATCGAATTCTTATCACTAACCTCTTTTACGATTACCAACTAATATCATCTTCAGATAATCCTGATGTTGTTCAAGTTGGGGTATTTTAATTACCTTTCAGACCTTGATCACCAACGTTCTTATCCTCAGACAAATATAAGTCGTAATCAAAACCCAATACTCCATTTCAGTATCAAAACAATTCCCATCATAACTTGGATTTGGTTATACCACCCCATGGCCTAGTTCTTTAACCCCAATTCACTTTTACCAATTTCCTTTCAAATATATTTAACCATTTCCCACTTTGGCAGTCTTATTTCAATTTTCCCTTTTTACTTGATCTCATCTCATATAACGTTAATTCAATATTAACGCTTTTACACTTTGAATCTCATTTATATACTCTGGTTTATCTCAAACCCTTTTATCGTAATCTACTTTCACTTAATTCATATAATTAAGTAACATTTATTTCCTTTCACCATTCAATTGGATTACCTCTCACATTAGGTCACCTTTTAAATGAATTCCCATTTAAAAAGTAAATTTCCAAATTATCATTAATTACAATAATAACTTATTCCAATCATTAACTACTTCAATAGTTAATTCCTTTATTAACTAAATTAAATATAAATGCCTTTTAAAACCTTATTTAAATTTAAACAATATTCATTTAACTATCAAAACACATTGATTTGATAATAAATTCCACTTCAAAACAATTGATTTAATTAACTCAAAACTTGATTATCTCGTTAGCCGATTCCAATTAATTCTCACTTTAAATTAATTAATAATATAATTAATTTAAATAAATTCCATTAATTGTTTTCTTTACAAAACAATTATCAAAATTTAACCATTCGATTCATTCCTTATTCTCATACTTGAAAATCTGATTAACATCAGCATTTATTTTATAAAATAAATTATTAACAAAATCAAAATCTTAAATAAATAAAATACTTATTTATTTCTCTTTAATAACACTTATAATATATTTCAAAAATCTAATTCCAGATATAAAATAATTTTTATAACTTCATGTCTATCGATTCACCTGACGGTGAATCAATATTTATAAAACGATTGATTTCATAGGCCATACTTTGCCAAATACCCAACCAATACCGCCCATTGGTTTAAACAAACAGATGTTGAATATTCAATAACCAACAATCAAATCAATCAATCCAAACATGACAGTTCATATATGATAATATGAAAACAAATAATATTTTTGAGGAATCCGGTTCGATCCCTCCAACTTGTACGTCCCAGTATTCAAAGCGGTTATTACAAACCAGATCGTTCGGTTATCATTTAACTGATAACACTATATAGCGATCATTCCACATCAACCACAAGCAATGCAAACAATTCAACAATTTAAACACGTTTATAAAATAAACGTGACCAATAAGGTAGGTTACCTTTATTGGAACCAATCGTTAAAATAACGATTTGGTATTTCACTGAAATTAAACACAGTTTAATTTCATCATTTAAATCAACAAATAAAGGTATAACTAGCAAACAGGCAACCATCAGCAAGCAGAGCACACAAAATAAAAACCCAATTTATATAAAATATAAATGGGAAAAACTGAGTGAGTTTAACTCACTTTGATCTATGTTTCGTTGTTTAAAACGTTTGGACTGCTTTCCGCCTTGTCCACCACAGTTACAGTACGTTACGTTCGTCGATATGGTTCCGGTGTCCTATATTTTGTTAAATTTTATGGTCAAATTTTGTCGTGCTCTAAATCTTCTGCAAATGGTCGATCATCCCCTATTGCCACAGTGTCCATTTCTTTCCCATTTGTAATAGTAACGTGCCATACATTCCCTCTTCGGTATGTACATTTCACGTTAAGGCTACCTTCGCTACTTGTGTCTATTTGATTCCTTCTTTCTTTTCCCTTTTTTTTCCTTGTGGAAACCCAAAATAACGGGTCCATCACGCAAATGCCTGCCCATCTTTCTCCTCATCTTCTTTTTTTCTTCTTTATTTGCGGAACCTGTTCCCCACTTCTACGGTGCTTCTTTCCTTTCTTTTCAATATTTACGTTTTCTTTCTTTCTTCCTTTTGTATGCATGGGTTACGCCCCCCCGCCCTTGTCTTCACTTTCCAGCTCATGGACCCCCCCTGACTCTTGAAGCTCCTCCTCATCACAAACCGTGCCCACCTCCCCTGCATCATCAGTCCGCACCTACCCTCCTATTTCAACCATCTCGCAACAGTGCCTCTCCGTTCTCTTTCATCTCACGGTTTGTAACCGAGACCCCCCATGACTTCTGTTGTTATATATATATATATATATATTTGAAAAACTTTGGGTTTGATTGTTTTGCTCAGAAAAGAATATGAACAATGCGCATGTAGTTATAGAACAAGATATCCGTGGCCATGACATAATTGTAGCCATAGGATAGGGTAGTGTCTGTGTGACAAATCAGCTCATGAGTTAATTAGTTGATTTGAGAACACAGGCGCTGTACATACTTGGATTACGGTGTGCAGAAGGAGAGATAGAATAGGTGCTTCCTTTCAGTCCTTTCAGTTTTTCATGAAAGGAAATATCAATAGGCACTATAAGTCCTCAGGCTAGGGTACGCTTTCAATTAACTTAAAGGTTAAATACATACATACATATATATATATTATTTTATTTTAACGAAACTTCGCCGTAAAGTATCACGTAAAATTATCCATAATTGATTTCTGTCTTCTGATAAAAAGGCTAATCTTAGTGTAAAAAGATATTCCGGATCCAATGAGACAAGTTTCGTCGAAATCCGAGGTCGTATAAAAAAATTTCCTTTATAAAACCAGAAATAAACACGCGTTTATTTTTTCCACGATCACCGGATAAATCAAATCAACTTGAAACTTTGAAATCTTACAATAATTTGTTGATACGAACCCAACGGCACTAGTTTCGTCGCATTCTGAGACAGTTTCCCCGGTAGACTGTTTTTACCGCACACCGCAACACCCTTTTTAACGCCAAATTATCCGGTCTCTAAAAATAACAAACCATATACCTATCCTGACTCTGATCGACGATACGAACTCAACGGGACTGGTTTCGTGGCCTAATTCGATCGTCTGTTCAAGTTACACTCAAATACTCCTTTATTTATTTAACTAAATTTAATTACGCTCTATAGAAAATAACTGGGCGTTTACGGCTATCGTGGTCACATACGACATCGGTTTTCCACGCCATTCACCATCGTACAATAATTTAACGTTACGGTCGCAATGAAACTGATTTCGTTGAAATCTGAGTCCGTTTGCAAAATGGTCATTTTAAAGGTCGATATTTTAATAACGATTTCCACAGTGTTTTTTTCAAATTTTGATTTGGCCATAACTTACTATTTATAATACGAAATCTGAATTTTTCTCTTTCTTATGAAAATTACAATCAATACGGTTCCAACGTGTCTTGTTTCACAGAAATCCGACTTATATAGGACTCTGTATATCCAGTTGAAGTTGAAAACTCGAATTTACGAACTGCACGCCATTTTCAAGCTCGATTTATAATTAAATAAATATATAATTTTCAAACTTCGTTTTAAACAGCGAATTAAATTCTAAATTCCATTGATATTCCAAATAAAATATTTAAATTAAATAAATTAAAATAAATATTTGACTGCTCAAAACACGGGTCGTTACATACTTGGCGAAGGGGAATTTATTCCCTTACTTCAACCTTCTCTGAGACGTACGAGATCAGAGGTTGTATATCGATAGACATCAGTCGCATGGCGTAAATTGCCTGTGTGGCATGCCTAAGTGGCAAATGATCAATGCTTCTATTGAAAAGCAGAGTCTTGTGGTTGATGATTAAAGCATAACTTAATATAGCACGGCTTTGTGTAGCGTTAATTCGCGAGCCTCACACACCAGTATGGTAGTAAACTGATGGTTAGATCAGTATGCTTTTGAGATGAGGATAAACACCCTATGAGTTGTCATAGATTCGGTCGACCGAGGTGAGGGATAGGGCACACCCCTCGATTCCCTAAAGGATAGAGTTAGTGGTGTTTTCACATGCCTGCGACGTAGGCCGTGGTAACTTGTTTCCTGGATAGTGCGAATGTGCATTACGATGTTTTCGCATGCCTGCAACGTAAACCGTGGGGAATTGCACTACGTGATAGATCTTTCGAATCAGTAACCACCATGATGGAAATCCAATTTCCAAATACTTGACATTTCAGTTTTGATTGTAGAGCCTACTATTAGCGACATGATATATGGTACCCATGCCGTCTATGATTGATACATTTATATTTGAAGTTAATTTATTCACTTATAGTAATAATAAAAGATTTATTTTAAAACGTACCAAGCATATTCAGCTATTATAAGGTAAAACTCTATCCTCCGGCTTGCGCTGCATTGTGTGATGGGACCTGAGTCTTATAATAAATTCATTTTTCTTTATTTAGCATTGCGTTGTTTGTTTTAGGCACTAGTTTTCTTGGGGGTAAACCCATTCTGTGTTATACGGCGTGGTCCCTTGATTTACCTTATTTTAAAGTAAATTTTTAATAACTATTTTAGTTCTCACACATTCATATGACTGACCTGGAGTTTATTGTTTTAACCCAAACTCTGGGTGTCCCTATTTTCCACACGGGCAGCTAGTAGTTTTGGTTTTGCAGATTTATTTATACAGGATCCTGGTTTACAACAAAAGTGATATTCGGAAAGCTCTGTATCCACGTATTTATTTCAGTTGCGTTTTGTGTTATTTTTCCGTTGCTATGTATTTAAATGTAATTTAAATCTCTGATATTTTTCGGATGTATAATATCTATTCATACTCTATTATATTCGTGTATTCTGATGGAATTGTTGTAATAAGCAATGAAAAGTTCTTCTGTTTGTGTTCCGATTTGTCTTGTTCTCGAAGCAATCATGGATTTCCTTCAAGGGGTAGTTTGGTTCGCCACAAAACTAAGCATAACCGACCCTTGTGGGTCACAAGAATTCTCGAGGGTCCTCCCATGAGAAGTCAAAAGCCTAACAACCCCTCTTCTCACAATCCAGAATGGCACCATACGTGGTAAGCCAATCCATTCCTAGAATCAGCACATAGCTCATAAGCCCGAGCACATACGCGTCGCATTCAAACTCGACGCCTAACATAGATATTTTCGAACCCCGACAAATCATAGATAAATGAGCTGAACCACCAATAGGGTTTGTGAAACACCCCACCTCCGTTAGGGTCACTCTCAAAGGGAATGCCCTAATTTTGGTGGAGGTTTATAAGTATAAGTCACAGATATACAAGACAGATATAAGAACACATATTTGTAAATAGCAGAAAAGCAGCAACTTTTATTTCATAAAAGTAAATACGTGTTACAGCAACATCACCATGATTGTCTTACATCCTTTCAAAAAAAAAACATAACACCTTCATAACTGTCTTGATTACATTATTTAAAGAAGCATAAAGAAAACATAAATAAACTGCAAAAGCCCCATAGTTGTTGTCCAAAGCCATAGTTCAAAATGGAAAGGTCCAAGCAATACATTCTTTCTCTTCAAGCTGGATATGAAGGCTGGTCAAGCTGCAGTATTCCCTCACTGTGGACCTGGGGGAAACGGAAGAAAAGAAGACGAAAGAAAAGTAGAGTCAGACATAAAGCCTGAGTAAGTCGAGGACTACTCTGTCTATGAATAAAGAACTGGGTATGATAAGTATAAACTAGAAATGGGGAAAGCACTATAAACTTGGTTAAGTTGTCTAGGGTCGAATATACTATCGTACCCCATATTAATCTCTGTACCCATATAAACTAGTTCCTAATAGGCACCCCATAACCAGGGTGAAGTGATCCATTTTACGATGATCGGCTCCTACTCGCATAGTTACATGTGTCTTACGGCCCCCGATGTTGTAGTTACCTATGCTGGTCCCACCATGGGGTGTATCAAGTCCCATGGCGGCGACCCGACACAACCCTAGAATGCACAGGTATGCTACTGGTGCCCAGTGCCTTATTTTTCTGCGCCGGAGTGTGTGCACGCCCGCACCCCGTTAGAACCTACACTGCTACACCACCGCCGTCGATTTGACCTCTTACAATCAGCCCAGTAATCGTGCCCAACCCTGCCTAGTTTCAGGGTATCATGATACACCTTATAGGGTTACTGCTGAAAAGGGTCCCCCATTACTAGGTTTTCTATTTCTAGCCAACATGCTAAGTTGGTTAAGTGTTTTATGAACCTAACCCCCAATCAGTCTGTTTAGTTTAGCATGTCCCATTTTTGATTAAGTCTTTAGTTTACTTAATCCTATCAGTCCTGACTCAGCCTTAATTGTCTTATTAAAGCCTTGACCTCTCACATTAGACAGGTATTGTTGTGGCTGCCTGTTGCCGGTTGGTTCCGGGCAGTCTTACGCCACAACTCAGTCTAACCTCGGGTCCTTATTGGGCTCCATGTTTAACCACCCACATTGGATAGGTATTGTTGTGACTACTGGACAACCAGGCGGTTCCGGGCAGGTTTACATCACAACTCAATCCAACCTCGGGTTAAACACATCGTATTTTCTACGTTTACATATTTTGTCTTTCTTCTTTATTTTCTTATATGTAAATATTTGCGGCCCATTATTAAAAATCAATGGTGTGAAGGTTACACCAATCATGGGCCCAACCCATACTTGAATTTGGGCCCCTTTACTTTATATTTTCATTTATTAATTAATTTGGCCCAACGCTATTTTCCCCCGTTTAATACGTTCGTTTATTATATATATATGCTGGGCTTAGCCCTTTTTAAGCCCAACTTAGCCATGTGAAAAAGGGGAGGCTTAAAGCGTGATTACATACACAAAAAGGGGAATGTGAACGCATGAACTTGCAACATAACGTTGGAACTACAAAATAGAAACTGGTGTACTTTCATAGTAGTAACGTATACTTTGGTCATAAAGCATAAGTGACATGAATCAAAGCATGTAAACTTGTAGTTAAGTTAAGAATCTAAATTGGATATCATCATTGACACATAGTCTTAACTACAACATAAACCTATATTTTTATTTAGGCATATTGTCAAACATAAGCAAATCATGTTCATAAGATTACTACATGTTTACAAAGGTGCTTACTTTTGTTACTAATATAAAAGTATAGTTCAACTATAATTATTCCAACTTAATCATGATTTTAAATCTATTCACATAACCATGGCACACATATACTTATGGCATAAATATTTCTAAACATGAAATCATGATTTTTACTTTAGTCATGCAAACTTGCATATGGGATTTTGAATCTAACCTAGCTATGTACCACATGTGTCATCATATAATTCTTGTTACCAATATAGACCTAACATGTTTTTCAATTATGCAAAATATCAATCATAGCCTAGTCATATTCATAAGTTCGCAAAGAGGTTTTCTAGTACAAAAGTATGGCTTAATACATAGATCATGATGCCAAATTTTTCAACATAATTTCATATGAATTATAATAACCCAAATTTGTTCCAATTACACACAAAATGATTTTTGTACAAAAATACACATTATGATGGCATAGTAGCAAAACCACAAACTTGCATGAATTTTAATTAAAGAACTACATACATGTAGCTTCAACATGAATTACAAACTTTGCGAATATCCAAACGTATACTTGCATAAAACTACCGCAAACATGTAATTTTTATAATGAATAACATACTTTGCGAATATCCAAACGTATACTTGCATAAAACTACCGCAAACATGTAGTTTTTTTATAATGAATAACATATTTTGCGAATATCCAATCGTTATACAATATTCCAAATCGATAAGAATCATAGTAACGCACAAATATGAATTACTTATCACCACAAATCAAGTGTACAAACCAACACAGTTATTTATTCATACCAAAATAATACTCTACTTACAATCGTGTGGCGAATTCTCCAATTCAGGAATTTGGTGATGCGACTCCTTGTTGATTTGATTTGTTTAAGTTGCTTTATGCTTTAGAATTTGCCTCCTAATCTTCTCTCAAATTGGTGGCTACTCCTAGTCGCTCCTCTACAGCATGATGGCCTCGTTCTTATTTTTGAATGAATAGATTAGGTAGAGTCTAGGGTCATTTTTATAGAGTTTATGAACCGATTAGGACCATCGATGTTGCTTGGATAGATCGTAGCCATTCATTCGAAAGAGAGACCAATTAGAGCCTACCACCTAGCCCTAATGACAAAGCAAGCTTCTGAAAATCGACCAACATAGACTAGGCCAGCCAGGGTGGGCTGGGTTCGACCTGGCTCTGGACCAGGTCGACAGCCCTGTCGACAGCCCTGTCGACCTGGCTAGACCAGGTCGACAGCCCATTCGACCTGGGTGCATTAGGCGGGAGTTTTCCCGCCCTGGCCAATTGGGCCCGATTTTGAATTTTGAATTTTTTTTCTGAGCTGTTTTTCTTATGCTCGAATTTTAAACTTAATTCAGAAACTTCCGGAGGCTATATCTTCTTCATAAGTACTCCGTTTTTCGAAAACTCGGACTCTATTTCGCGTATTTTTCCGAGATGAACGCAATGGCGTATCCCGTTTCCCTTAGTTCTTTGATTTGAAATTAATTATACTTTAATTTGTGAATTTCACAGTTATAGAATTCACGGGGTGTTACATTCTCCCCCACTTAAAAGGATTTCGTCCCCGAAATCTTCAAGTTAGGAGGAATGTATATCCTAACATCCAATCATCCATCTACTCATCCATCAAACACGAGCATCCATTGTCCTTAAAAGACTTCTAATGCTTCATGATCATGTGCGAAGTGTGTGTGTACATGAACTTATCTAATGCAAAATCAGGCGGTCTACTGGTTCAGTTGACCTCCTTAATGCGAATTATGTAAGTGCCATGAATCCATCATGTTTGCAAATTTTCCTATTCATGATTCTACATGAGTGCACAATCATTCAATACAAATGCAACATCCATATGACAACACATTAAGGTTCAACCATATACGAATGCAAACATATATGCATATGCAATATGAAGTGACTGAGCCGATCTAAAACCTAGATTGTGTGTGTATATGCAACCACGAGCAACCACTAGCAATCACTTGCAACCACTTGCAACCATCATCCATAACATGTTTCAATTACATGTTTTCATCCAAAAAGGTTTCTACCTAAAAGATAAGGTCGAGGAAATATACCTAAAAAGATAGATAAAAGCGCAACTTAAGGAAAAAGAAAGATCAAGAATGTACCCTCGAAAAGAAAAGGGTAGGCAGTGCGTATTCTAGCTTCAGTTTCCCAAGTCACGTCTCCCTCGGCGTCGCTCCACTGAACTTTGACGAGTTTGACTTCGCGGTTGCGTAGCTTCTTCACTTCCGTTCCTAATATGCGGGTTGGAACTTTTCTTATGGTTTCTTCGCGTTCCACTTCGGCCTCTTCGAGGATATTTGGCTCTACCACTTCAGCAGACTCATGTAGACATTTTCGGAGATGTGAAACGTGAAAAACGTTGTGGACTCCGGCCAGCTTCTCGGGTAGCTCTAATCTATAGGCCATTTTCCCAATTTTCTCGATGATAGGGAATGGCCCTACGAACCTTGGTGCCAGTTTTCCTGTGGTTCCAAAACGAACAACGTTCCTTAGTGGAGATACCTTAAGAAAAACTCTTTCCCCAACCTCAAATTCAAGGTCGGTTCTCCTCTTGTCGGCGTAGGACTTTTGTCTGTCTTGGGCCGTCTTCATCCTTCTTCGTATTAAGTCTACTTTCTCTGAAGTCTCTCGGATCATATCTGGTCCAAGTATGAGCTTATCAGTAGACTACCACCAACAAGTGGGCGATCGGCACGGTCTTCCATATAAAGCTTTAAAGGGCGCCATTCCGATGGTTGCTTGATAGCTGTTGTTGTAGGCAAATTCCTCCAAAGGAAGGTGGTCTTCCCATGTCCCTCCGAAGTCGAGGACGCATAGTCTTAAAAGGTCCTCCAAAACTCTGTTCACTCTTTCTGTTTGGCCGTCGGTTTGGGGATGATAGGCTGTGCTCAAGCATAACTGCGTTCCTACTGCTTCTTGCAGACTCCGCCAAAACTCACTGGTGAAGATGGGGTCTCGGTCGCTAACAATGCTGGATGGTATTCCATGGAGTCGAACGATTTCCTTGAGGTAAAGTGATGCTAGAGATGAGGCAGTTCTTTTACTTTTGACAGGTAAGAAGTGGGCGCTTTTAGTAAGCCTATCTACTATTACCCAAATGCTTGTGTTGCCTCTCCTAGACCTAGGCAGCCCATCGATGAAGTCCATTGAGATGCTATCCCACTTCCACTGCAGGACCTCCAGAGGATGTAGCAGTCCGCCAGGCTTTTTCTGTTCCGCCTTAACCTGTTGGCACACCATACACTTAGAAACGAATTCTGCCACGTCCTTTTTCATGCCGTTCCAGAAGAAAGTCCTTTTTATATCTTTGTACATTTTATCTCCGCCTGGGTGTATCATCATCTTGGAGTGATGTGCTTCCTCGAGAACCTTCTTTACTAAATCTTTTGTCTGTGGGACGCATAGTCTTCCGTCTCGCCTTAGCAAACCCTTATCGTCGATGGAGTATCTGTTGAGGTGACTTGAAGTCTCACCCCTAATTAGCCTATCCATCATTTCCACAAGCTGAGGGTCTTCGCGTTGTGCTGTCCCTACCGAATCCACTAAAGTTGGGCGTACTTCGAGAGATGCTAGCAGGCCTGGTACAAAATCGGAGGAG
The DNA here is from genome assembly GCA_030737875.1 of Allium sativum. NCBI lineage: Eukaryota > Viridiplantae > Streptophyta > Magnoliopsida > Asparagales > Amaryllidaceae > Allium > Allium sativum. The sequence continues at coordinate 491,152,751 of CM060913.1, forward strand.
GGCCTAAAGTCGAAGCTGGCTATAAACTCTAGGCTTTGTCTTTCAACAAACAACGGGCTTAGGGTCAATTTCTTTCGGCTCAACGCGTCTGCCACTACGTTGCCTTTGCCCGGAGTGTAGGAGATTTCGAAATCGTACGAGGCAAGAAACTCCATCCATCTCTGTTGCCTCAAGTTAAGATCCTTCTGCGAGAAAAGATATTTCAACGATTTATGGTCAGTGTAAAGTTCGAACTTCTCACCTAGGAGATAGTGTCACCAAGACTTGAGTGCAAAGACGATGGCGGCTAACTCAAGATCGTGGGTTGGGTAGTTCTTTTCGTGCACCTTCAACTGCCTCCCGCCATAAGCTACTACCCTTCCTTCTTGCATTAAGACGGCGCCTAGCCCTGTCCCACATGCATCTGTATAAACAGTGAACATCTTGCTCCCATCTGGCAGCGTCAAAACTGGGGCTGTTGTAAGAGCCCTTTTCAGTCGCTGGAAAGCAAACTCGCAATCCAAGTCCCAATTGAACACTAGATTCTTCTTGGTCAATTTCGTGAGCGGAGCCGAGATTTTCGCAAAATCCCTTATAAACTTTCGATAGAAACCTGCTAGTCCTAGAAAACTTCAGACCTCAGTTGCATTCCTTGGCGTCTTCCAATCCTGTACCGCCACTACTTTAGCAGGGTCCACTGCTAACCCTTGTTTGGATACTATGTGCCCAAGAAACCTCACTTCTTCTCTCCAAAAGTGGCATTTGGAGAATTTGGCTTTTAGTTGATGGACTCGCAGAGTTTCCATGATTGCCCTTAAGTGTTGAGCATGTTCCTCTTCACTCTTTGAGAAGATAAGGATATCATCTACGAAGACCACTACGAACTTGTTGAGGAAATCTCTGAATACCCTACTCATCAGGTCCACGAAGTAAGCAGGTGCATTTGTCAAGCCGAAAGGCATGACAAGCCATTCAAAGAAGCCGTATGGGGTTCTGAATGCCGTTTTATCGATACTATCTTCAACCACCCTTAGCTGATGAAAACCGGTTGCTAAATCGAGCTGGGAGAAAACAGACGCTCCTACAAGCTGATCAAACAAATCGTCAATTCTGGGGAGAGGGTGCCTATTCTTTTTCGTTAGCTTGTTGAGCTCCCTATAATCAACACATAGATGGAGTGAGCCATCCGCCTTTGTAGCGAACACCACTGGAGCGCCCCATTCTGAAATGCTCCTCCTAATGAACCCCTTTTCTAGAAGCTCTTTAATCTGTTTACTGAGCTCCTTCCTTTCCCGTGGAGCCATGTGTCTAACGGGCAACACAACGGGCTTTGCATTATCTACAAGATATATGCGGAAGTCTATTTCCCGCTTCGGAGGCAAGCCCTTCACTTCTTCGAAGACATCCGGATATTCCCGGACTACTCTAACTGATTGCAAATTTTCAATAGAGGCATCTAGCGATTCAAGGTAACTAAGCATAACCGCATATGAGGGATTACAAGAAATTTCCAAAGTATTACCGAGCTGGGTTAGGAGCCTAACAACCCTTTTCTCACAATCAAGGATGGCCCCATTACTGGATAGCCAATCCATGCCCAAAATCAAACCATATCCCGAAAAGCCCAAAACAAAGGCACTACATTGAAATTCTACGCTTAGAATAGAAATTTTCAATCCCAAACAGATCATAGACAAATGAGCTTGGCCCCCAATTGGGTTTGAAACAATTAAGGGGTCCTCTACCATACTAGTTTTTAGGTGCAGAGATTCTACTAAAGCAGACGAGATAAAGGAGTGTGATGCTCCAGAATCAAATAAAGTGCGAATGGGGTGATCATAAAGATAAACTACACTTTCTAAAGAAGTATTTATACCTCGCTGTTGCAGAGGTGGCGCTTCTAGCACATGAACCTGTGCCCCTGAGGTGGATCCAGCCCTCTGCCCCTGTCCTCGTTTCTTTGGGCAGTCCTTAGCCCTGTGGCCTGTCTCACCGCAAGAAAAGCACCCACCATTCTCCTTGGCCTTCTTTTTCCGGCAGTCCTTTACCAAGTGCCCCACTTTGCCACAGAAATTGCACTTCCTCTTCACTTTGTTGCCTTTCCGGCCCTTCTTAAAGTCTGTCTTCTTAGGCTGCAAACCCTCTTTCTTCCCTTGAGAGCTTTCTGCCTTTGTCTCCTTCTTGCCCTTATCCTCTTCGTTCAGCAATGCCATTTGTACCAACCTTTCATATGTAGCCCCCATGGGTATATGGGTCATGGCCAAACTATGTAATGGCTCATTCAACCCTTTGACGAAACGGAGAGCCTTCTTGTGCGGGGTGTTGACTAGGTCCAGCCCAAACCTAGCCAGCTCATCGAACTGATTAACATACTCTCTGACTGTCTTGTTCCCTTGCTTAAGAAATAAGAATTTTTCCAACTGCAAACTCCTTTCCGCATCTGAGAGAAATTTAGTCTCAAACCTTGCCCTAAAGTCCTCCCATGTCTCCACTGGTCTTTCTGCGTTAGTGACTTCCCACCAGTAGGAAGCCTCACCCTTTAATAGCTATACTACCAGTTGTACTTTCTGTCTATCTTCTACCTCAAAGATGATGAATAGGTCCTCAGTTTCTTTCAGCCAATTTCTAGCCACCACGAAGGACTCAGTTCCATGGAAATCCTTCCCTACCATAGCTTTAAAATCTTTACATATCTTAGCAAACGTGTTTCCCCGTGGAGGAGGTGGAGGAAGAGGTGCTGCTGCAGCAGGATGATTTCCTGCATCTGGAGGAGGAGGAACGGTAGGACCTGGCTGCGTGGCCCTTGCTTCTAAGAACCGTCTAAACCAACCAGGTATTGGTACCCCTTTTGGCAAGTTAAGTTCTTCGGACATGCTGAAACAAAAAGGATAGATTCAGAACGAAGGATAAGAGATAGTACCTATGGCTTTGGGGGGACTTTGCCTTTTTAAAATAAAATAATATTTTTCTTTTAAAAATGCTTCTTTAAATTTCCTTTTTGAAAATAAATTTTCAAAACTTTTTATCTTATCTGGTAAACCTACGCTCTAATACCAAGTGAAACACCCCACCTCCGTTAGGGTCACTCTCAAAGGGAATGCCCTAATTTTGGTGGAGGTTTATAAGTATAAGTCACAGATATACAAGACAGATATAAGAACACATATTTGTAAATAGCAGAAAAGCAGCAACTTTTATTTCATAAAAGTAAATACGTGTTACAGCAACATCACCATGATTGTCTTACATCCTTTCAAAAAAAAAACATAACACCTTCATAACTGTCTTGATTACATTATTTAAAGAAGCATAAAAAAACATAAATAAACTGCAAAAGCCCCATAGTTGTTGTCCAAAGCCATAGTTCAAAACGGAAAGGTCCAAGCAATACATTCTTTCTCTTCAAGCTGGATATGAAGGCCGGTCAAGCTGCAGTATTCCCTCCCTGTGGACCTGGGGGGGGGGGGGGTGGAACGGAAGAAAAGTAGAGTCAGACATAAAGCCTGAGTAAGTCGAGGACTACTCTGTCTATGAATAAAGAACTGGGCATGATAAGTATAAACTAGAAATGGGGAAAGCAGTATAAACTTGGTTAAGTTGTTTAGGGTCGAATGTACTATCGTACCCCATATTAATCTCTGTACCCATATAAACTAGTTCCCAATAGGCACCCCATAACCAGGGTGAAGTGATCCATTTTACGATGATCGGCTCCTACTCACATAGTTACATGTGTCTTACGGCCCCCGATGTTGTAGTTACCTATGCTGGTCCCACCATGGGGTGTATCAAGTCCCATGGCGGCGGCCCGACACAACCCTAGAATGCACAGGTATGCTACTGGTGCCCAGTGCCTTATTTTTCTGCGCCGGAGTGTGTGCACGCCCGCACCCCGTTAGAACCTACACTGCTACACCACCGCCGTCGATTTGACCTCTTACAATCAGCCCAGTAATCGTGCCCCACCCTGCCTAGTTTCAGGGTATCATGATACACCTTATAGGGTTACTGCTGAAAAGGGTCCCCCGTTACTAGGTTTTCTATTTCTAGCCAACATGCTAAGTTGGTTAAGTGTTTTATGAACCTAAACCCCAATCAGTCTGTTTAGTTTAGCATGTCCCATTTTTGATTAAGTCTTTAGTTTACTTAATCCTATCAGTCCTGACTCAGCCTTAATTGTCTTATTAAAGCCTTGACCTCTCACATTAGACAGGTATTGTTGTGGCTGCCTGTTGCCGGTTGGTTCCGGGCAGTCTTACGCCACAACTCAGTCTAACCTTGGGTCCTTATTGGGCTCCATGTTTAACCACCCACATTGGATAGGTATTGTTGTGACTACTGGACAGCCGGGCGGTTCCGGGCAGGTTTACATCACAACTCAATCAAACCTCGGGTTAAACACATCGTATTTTCTACGTTTACATATTTTGTCTTTCTTCTTTATTTTCTTATATGTAAATATTTGCAGCCCATTATTAAAAATCAATGGTGTGAAGGTTACACCAATCATGGGCCCAACCCATACTTGAATTTGAGCCCCTTTACTTTATATTTTCATTTATTAATTAATTTGGCCCAACGCTATTTTCCCTCGTTTAATACGTTCGTTTATTATATATATATGCTGGGCTTAGCCCTTTTTAAGCCCAACTTAGCCATGTGAAAAAGGGGAGGCTTAAAGCGTGATTACATACACAAAAAGGGGAATGTGAACGCATGAACTTGCAACATAACGTTGGAACTACAAAATAGAAACTGGTGTACTTTCATAGTAGTAACGTATACTTTGGTCATAAAGCATAAGTGACATGAATCAAAGCATGTAAACTTGTAGTTAAGTTAAGAATCTAAATTGGATATCATCATTGACACATAGTCTTAACTACAACATAAACCTATATTTTTATTTAGGCATAATGTCAAACATAAGCAAATCATGTTCATAAGATTACTACATGTTTACAAAGGTGCTTACTTTTGTTACTAATACAAAAGTATAGTTCAACTATAATTATTCCAACTTAATCATGATTTTAAATCTATTCACATAACCATGGCACACATATACTTATGGCATAAATATTTCTAAACATGAAATCATGATTTTTACTTTAGTCATGCAAACTTGCATATGGGATTTTGAATCTAACCTAGCTATGTACCACATGTGTCATCATATAATTCTTGTTACCAATATAGACCTAACATGTTTTTCAATTATGCAAAATATCAATCATAGCCTAGTCATATTCATAAGTTCGCAAAGAGGTTTTCTAGTACAAAAGTATGGCTTAATACATAGATCATGATGCCAAATTTTTCAACATAATTTCATATGAATTATAATAACCCAAATTTGTTCCAATTACACACAAAATGATTTTTGTACAAAAATACACATTATGATGGCATAGTAGCAAAACCACAAACTTGCATGAATTTTAATTAAAGAACTACATACATGTAGCTTCAACATGAATTACAAACTTTGCGAATATCCAAACGTATACTTGCATAAAACTACCGCAAACATCTAGTTTTTATAATGAATAACATACTTTGCGAATATCCAAACGTATACTTGCATAAAACTACCGCAAACATGTAGTTTTTTTATAATGAATAACATATTTTGCGAATATACAATCGTTATACAATATTCCAAATCGATAAGAATCATAGTAACGCACAAATATGAATTACTTATCACCACAAATCAAGTGTACAAACCAACACAGTTATTTATTCATACCAAAATAATACTCTACTTACAATCGTGTGGCGAATTCTCCAATTTAGGAATTTGGAGATGTGACTCCTTGTCGATTTGATTTGTTTAAGTTGCTTTATGCTTTAGAATTTGCCTCCTAATCTTCTCTCAAATTGGTGGCTACTCCTAGTCGCTCCTCTGCAGCATGATGGCCTCGTTCTTATTTTTGAATGAATAGATTAGGTAGAGTCTAGGGTCATTTTTATAGAGTTTATGAACCGATTAGGACCATCGATGTTGCTTGGATAGATTGTAGCCATTCATTCGAAAGAGAGACCAATTAGAGCCTGCCACCTGGCCCTAATGACAAAGCAAGATTCTGAAAATCGACCAACATAGACTAGGCCAGCCAGGGTGGGCTGGGTTCGACTTGGCTCTGGACCAGGTCGACAGCCCTGTCGACCTGGCTAGACCAGGTCGACAGCCCAGTCGACCTGGGTGCATTAGGCGGGAGTTTTCCCGCCCTGGCCAATTGGGCCCGATTTTGAATTTTGAATTGTTTTTCTGAGCTGTTTTTCTTATGCTCGAATTTTAAACTTAATTCAGAAACTTCCGGAGGCTATATCTTCTTCATACGGACTCCGTTTTTCGAAAACTCGGACTCTATTTCGCGTATTTTTCCGAGACGAACGCAATGGCATATCCCGTTTCCCTTAGTTCTTTGATTTGAAATTAATTATACTTTAATTTGTGAATTTCACAGTTATAGAATTCACGGGGTGTTACAGTTTGAAACAACTAAGGGATCCAGTACCATACTAGTAATTAAGTGTTGAGATTCAACAACAGAACTAGATATAAATGAATGTGAGACACCAGAATCAAAAAGTGTTCTAATAGGATGGTTTAAAAGAGAAATTAAACCTTCCACAAAGAAATTTCTACCTTTACCAGGAGCACTGATCGCAAGAGCATGCACCTGCCCTCCAGAAGTCCCTGTCCCTGTGACCCCTATTTCTTCGGGCACTCTCTAGCGAAGTGTCTGACCTCTCCGCAATGGTAGCAAGAGTTCTTCCTTCTCTTACAGTCTTTGATCAAGTGACCTTCCTTCCCACATTTGTGACATTTTATTTTATCCTTTCCTTTGTCATTCTTCCCTCCTTTCTTTTGTTGTTTTTGCTGTTGCTGCTGCCCCTTCTTGGGCCATACCTTCCTATTTTGCGATGTCTCCTTAGCCTTTGCTTCCTTCTTTTCTCCCTTGTCTTCCTTATGCATTAGGGCCATATCGACAAGGGATAGGAACCTACACTTGGTATCAGAGCTGAAGGCTACACCAACTTACCCCCTTCCTATCACTTGCTATCGGCAGTGTGTTTCACTTGGTATCAGACCCTTATTATAATAATTGTTCTTTTATTCTCCTTCCCCTTTTTATTTTTGGATCTAGGTTATCTCGAACCTAGACGAAATCTTATTATACATACGTATGATTGAAATATGGGAATATTGGGGCATAATTTATTTTATGCAATCGAGGAATATAATATGTAATTTGGGGATTGTGGCATAACAATTATTATTGCAAATATTGGTACCTATGTATCAGAGCCAAAATTAACCCACAGGTCTGATACCAAGTGAAACACCCAAAAGCCATAGGCACTATCTACTTATCTGAATTATGTATCAGACCAGGAGGTCGACCTCCGATATACAGGTCGACCAAGGGGTCGACTTGGGGGTCAACCTACCCCCCTCGCCCAGATCCAAATCTGAGACGATTCTGACTAGTTGTTGAGTCCTTTCTGACCTGTTGTTGAGTCACTAGGGCTTAGGTGGCAATTCTGTATAACTCTATCTAGTTTGGATGGTTGTGATTGCTCCTAAAACGATCTAACGGCTCACATAAGATTTAATTTCTATAAAATACACCCTAATCCTCAAACCCTAAATCACACAAATTCATTCCAAGGAGCCACCATGCCGTCCATGATCGTTCTATTTTAGCCACCATTCCTTCTTCAACCTGAAAGTAAGATTAAAGCTACGAATCAAAACTAACTTAGAGAAATTGATAGTTGTTGGCTAGCTTTTTGTCCAAGCCACCTAGGTTCACTCACAAGAGGAAGGTATGAAACTATATTCCCCAAGTGCATGAAGGAACGGATCGCATCATCGACTCGCCCGATGTCGGATCGCACACTATCGACTCGCCACCATCGGATCGCATCTCGACGGATCGCCCCCATTCCATCAGCGAAACGAAACCTCTATGCGACTCGATCCGAACTTATATTGTTGCCCAGGGTAGACCGATCCGATCCCCTGATGCATGGCGAACCCTCTGACTCGTTCAAGCGTGAGCTAGTCTTCAGCGACCCGAGACGCACGGATCTAGCGACACGTGTCCCTAACCGTCATTTTGACCGATTCTCCCCATCTGCACGATCCGATTTTCAAGGGGATCGCGACACCTATCCACAATGGCTAGTTTGATATTTCTTCAATGGTAGCGATGCAATCCGATGTACTCGGGATTCGTGCCACGTGTTACCACGACCCACCTGACAAAATCAGCTATAAATAGCCCGGAGCTTTGCATTTTTTGGGAGCTTTTTGGCAATATTGAGTACTGAATCCGCCATTATTGTCAAACTTCTAGAGTATTAAGAGAAATCATTGATTGTATTAGCTTTCAAAGTATAATCAATAATATAAAAAGTGGACGTAGGCTCGTTAACGCCGAACCACTATAAATTCTGTGTGTTATTTTCTTTTTCCTCATTCTTCAGTTGAAACTCTATAAGACTCAGAATAATTTGGGTGTTAGGTCCAAATTTTGATCTAACATTTTGGTTCTTTCACTGAGAACTGTCCTACAGTTTCACTATTCAGTCCTTTGAAGATTCCAGCGATTCAGATATCATGGCTGGAAAAAGATCTAAGGAAGCACGAGCTTCACAAATCAATGAAACGATCGAAGAAAGTGTGCACGAGCTAGGCAATGAGGAGACTCTGGATCGCGGAGCGCAGAGGGCGAACCGATCCGATGAAGACGCCACGCTCCGAGTCGACGAGAACGAGGCGATCCGGACTGCTGAAGGGGTTGTTACTCGATCCCGAGGTAACGTCTCAAATCCTCCGCGCACCACGACCGCGAATCGATCTCAGGGGGGCGTAGCGAGCCGCCATCCTCGATCCACAGCGATCCGAATTGATGACCAGACTACAACTCGACCTGGAAAGGAGCCTATGGCTCGCTCCTACCGTCCTGGCCCCTCCGCTCGACCTGGCTCAAGCTCTTTGCGCTTAAGAGAAAGTGATGACGACCAATATGACCCTGCTGCTCCCGTTACTGAGGGGGATCTCTCTCGCTTTTCCAAAATGTGGGAGAGATTGTTTGATGAATTGGCTGCCCAAAGACAGGAAAGCTCCGTCCTACGACAAAATTTGACTACTATGGATAAAAGGCTTGATGAACTCGCAAGGCAAAGGATGCCACCAGCTCGTCCGCTCACTCCAGGATATTCTTCTTCGTCAGAGGAATCGCCGAGACCTCCGCGGTGACCATATGAGAGAGCCGAAAACATAGAGCAGCTTTGGTTCGGAACCCTGCCATCACGGGAAGAAGAAGTGCTGGAGGCGGGGCCCTCAAACCGTAATGTGAACGATCACGCCGCGACTCCCAGAACTCGAGATGTGGACAATCCTGTACAGAACAGACTACCTCAGCCCCATCATCGCGCACGTGCTCATGGTAACAGGGGGCAACGGAGCCCTCTCCGAGCCCCAGATTTTGTGACTGCTCCCGATGAGAGATTAGAGAACCCCGCCAAGCCAGAGGCACTGACCCTGAACCTCCGCTGACCAGTGCAAATGTTGCAGCCATGATCCATCAGATTCTGGCAGATAGCCATGGACAACGGAACGAAGATTGGGGAATCGACCGCAGTCACACCCCTTTCACTGATGATATTTTGGATGCGACTTTCCCAAGGCATTTCAACATGCCACAGATGAATCGATACGTGGGCTGGTCTGATCCCGTCCAGCATCTGATGAGATATTCTTGGTCAATGACCGCTACCTCAGCTTCTGATGCTGTCAAGTGCAAAGCATTTCCCATATTCTTGTAGGATGTAGCATAGTTATGGTTTACTCGCTTGCCAGCAAGATCGATTTCTAGCTTCAGGGAGTTGAGTGAGAAGTTCGTAGAATAATTCCGTATCTATGCACAAAAAACAAAAAGTGTGATTGACTTGTTCCTTGTCAAGCAGCGACCAGGCGAGAGTTTGAGGGTGTACCTAGACCATTTCAATTTGGCCGCTACTGAAGTTAAAGATCCCCATGAACCAACCGTTGTCGCAGCACTGATTGACGGAGTAGATAAAGACACTGAATTTGGGAGATACCTGGCAGGCAAGCCACCCCATACTAGAGAATTATTCTACGAAAAAGCCAACGTACACTTGCGCTGGGAAGAAGTATATGCTAACCGAAAGGCAAAAACGGCCGATAAAGAGGAAATCCAGAGCAACGTCGCCATTAAGCAGATATGAGACAGCTCGGGGAAGGTCGAAGTTAACGTTGGAAATCGGAATCAGGGTGGTCGTCAGTCAGGGAACAATGATAATAATAGTAATGGCAACAACCGGAAGAGGAACCGAGGGAACGACTCCCAGAGAAGGACTCGTCCCAGGGCCTTTGAGAGTTATACGCCACTAAATGATACTCTGGAAAACATCTTCATGGATTCTTACAACGTCCTCCAGAATAAGAGGCCACCTCCCAGAGAGTCGACAGAAAAAGAACGTGAAACGGGGAAGTTTTGTCTCTTTCATCAGATTCATGGCCATTCGACAAATGAATGCCGTCACCTAAGAGATGTAGTCGAGAGGCTTCTTCGAGAAGGAAAATTAGATGAATACAGAGTAACGCCCAGAGACAGGGGGCAAGCAGTACAGGCCCCAAATCAGAACCAGAATCAACTTGCTGCTAGGCCAACTTCCCAGCGAAAGGGAAAGAACATTGTTATCAATACCGTAATCAGAGGACTTTATCTTGCCGGGCATAGTTCCAAGGCATTAGATCAATATGTCAATGCAGCCAAACAACACCTCGAGGTAGGGGAGTGTAGCAACCCTGAGTACAATATCCCGGTAAAGCAACAAAAGATGATGACCGACGATGTCGTTTTCCGAGAACGAGAAAGCATTGGAGTTCATGCCCCGACTGAAGATCCATTTGTAATTACAGTACCTATTGGACCAGCCACTGTTCATAAGGTTTTAGTGGACAACGGGAGTTCCGTCAACATTCTTCTCAAAAGGACATTTGACCAGATGAACCTCGAAATAAAAGACTTGAAGCCCTGTCAAGGATGGATCCGTGGATTCAACGGAGCATCTACACTCCAATGGGTTATGTAGAGGTACCGGTTACGCTTGGGGAAGGGGAACGCCAGAGAGTGAGAATCCTTCCCTTCGTGGTTTTGGACGTTGAATCGCCCTACAATGCCTTCTTGGGCCGACCGGCCCTCGCAAAGTTTAGAGCCTGTATAGCCCCCTGGTGCTTGTTATTGAAATTCCCCACAGAAGCTGGCATTGGTATCGTCAGAGGGGATCAGGTTGCTGCGCGAGCATGTTATGTTGCCGAACTAAAGTCACTTCGCAATGGAGGGGATATTGAAACTAAAGGCGCTTCTCCCCCTACGGGGGCGGAGACCTTATAGCAACTAAAGAGGATAGTCATTGGAGAGTCGCCCAGAGAGATGCCCGAGGATATGGATCCCAGAGAGGATCAAGAACCCGGGGGCAGAATGGCAACTCCCAATGAGACAACTGTGGATGTACCGATCGATGACAGTGACCCGGAGAAGGTCCTTAAGATTGGATCCCAGTTAAACCCGAATCTCGCTAAAGAATTGACGGATTTCTTAAAAAACAACTTGGATGTATTTGCTTGGACCCACGCGGACATGTGTGGGATATCCCCATCAATCATGAGCCATTCATTAAGCATTGACCCTAAACATCCTCCGGTAAAGCAAAAAAGGCGAATGTTGGGCCCAGAGAGGTCCGCTGCCTTGAAAGAAGAAGTTGGAAAGCTAAAGAGTAATGGATTTATCAGAGACTCAACCTACCCAGACTGGATTTCGAATCCAGTCCTGGTAAAGAAGGCCAACGGGAAGTGGCGAACGTGTATCGACTTCTCGGATTTGAACAAAGCCTGTCCAAAAGATAGTTTCCTGTTACCCCGGATTGAGCAGTTGGTAGACTCGACGACGGGTCATGAACTTCTCTCATTTATGGATGCTTATTCAGGATATAACCAGATTCCGATGCATGTTCCAGATGAAGAACACACTAGTTTTATCACGGATCTGGGATTATATTTTTATGTGGTGATGCCCTTTGGCTTGAAGAATGCGGGCGCTACATATCAACGTTTAGTCAACAGAATGTTTTACAATCAGATTGGGAAAACAATGGAAGTATATGTCGACGATATGTTGGTTAAGTCCAAGCAATCTTCCCAACACACTACTGACTTGGCAGAGATGTTCGGCATTCTTCGAAAGTACGGAATGAAACTCAACCCAACCAAATGTTCATTCGGTGTTGCCTCCGGAAAATTCTTGGGATTCATCGTCAGTTCCCGTGGGATTGAGATTAATCCAGACCAGATTGCGGCAATCAGAGACATTCAGGAACCTAGGCAAATTAGGGATGTGTAAAGCCTTGCAGGAAAAGTAGCCGCACTAAGCAGATTTATCTCTAGGGCTACTGATAAGTGCATCCCATTCTTCGAATTAATAAAGAGGGGGAAACGCCACTTCAATTGGACGCCCGACTGCGTAGAAGCGTTTCAGAATTTACTCAGGCACCTGGAGAAACCTCCGATATTATCTAAGCCAATGGATCAGGAGGACTTATTCGTGTATCTGGCAGTGTCATCCCATGCGATCAGCTCAGCGTTGGTAAGAGAAGAGGATAAGGTCCAAAGACCTGTGTATTACGTGAGCAAAAAATTAACGGCAGCAGAGCGTAATTACCCAAGGATAGAAAAGTTGGCGTATAGTTTACTGATCGCCTCTAGAAAGCTTCGACATTATTTTCAGGCGCATCCCATTACTGTATACACCGATCACCCGCTCAAGCAAGTCCTACAGAGACCAGAGGCATCTGGAAGGTTACTCAAATGGAATATTGAGTTAAGTCAATTTGATTTGAACTTTCAGTCCAGACGGTCAATTCGGGGGCAAGTGATAGCCGACTTCATAGCAGAGTTCACTGTTCCTGAGGAAGATATAGCAAACGAGAAGTTGATCCTTCAAAGTTACTTCTCGATCCCAATGCCTGGGGACTGTACACTGATGGCGCTAGGAATGACGAAAGATCCGGCGCTGGTATAGTGCTTGAAACTCCAGAGAAACGATTGATATCCTATGCTATCCGGATGGAGTTTCACGCCACTAACAATGATTTCGAATACGAAGCCCTGATAGCCGGATTAAGGATTGCAAAGGAATTAGAAGTCACAAAGCTGAACATCTTCTGCGACTCCAAGTTAGTTGTGAACCAAGTTACTGGAAAATTCCAAGCTAAAAGTGCAAGATTGATTTTATACTTAAAGAAAGTGAAAGAGTTGCTGAACGATTTTGATCACTACAGCATATCTCATATTCCGCGGTCTGAGAATCAGCAGGCGGATAAGTTGGCAAAGATGGCTAGTTCCGACGATCCTGAAGTGACTGGGCTAGCCCCCGTTGAAGTACTTCGGTCCCCTAGCATAGATCAAATGGAAATCGACCTAATACTAGAGACAGAACCTGAAAGGGAGTCTTGGATGACCCCTCTAAAGAATTTCCTGATGAATGGAACGCTTCCGACCAAGAAAAGCGAGAGGCGTAAAGTAATTCGTAAAGCCGCCCGATACGTTCTGCAAGGCGGAGTTCTTTACAGACAAGGGTTTTCAATGCCCCTCCTTCGGTGTATAGCCCACGATGATATCAAACGTGTGCTGCAAGAGGTCCACGAAGGCGAATGTGGCGACCACACTGGAGGGCAAACTTTGGCAAAAAAGGTGTTGCGGCATGGTTATTTCTGGCCTACCATAAACAAGGATGCAGCAAGATACGCACGACGGTGTGATGCGTGCCAGAGATTTTCAAAAATACCTAGAGCACCTCCTAACCAGTTAAAAACAATGATGAGACCATGGCCTTTCGCTATGTGGGGAATTGATATCATTGGAAGTCTCCCCATAGCAAGGGGCGGGGCAAAGTTCGCTATTGTGGCTGTGGATTATTTCACTAAGTGGGTCGAGGCTGAACCACTAACTACAATCACTACCAAACGAGTAATCAATTTTATCGTTCGAAACATCATTTGCCGATTTGGGATTCCAAAGATTGTGATAACGGATAACGGAACTCAGTTCGATAGCGCTGAATTCAGAAATTTCTGCCAAAAATACCACATTGAGAATCGGTACACCTCTGTGGCGCACCCACAATCGAACGGACAAGTCGAAGCGGCAAATAAAGTAATTAAGTTCATTCTGAAAAGAAGACTGAACCGGGCTAGAGCCATGTGGGCTGATGAATTGCCCTTGGCACTATGGGCGTACAGGACAACATATAAATCGACAACAGGTCATACCCCGTTCTCCCTTGCTTTTGGAACGGAAGCAGTCATCCCGGTTGAGATAAAGGTACCTTCTCACCGGGTGACTTATTATGATCCGATGACCAATAATGAATTGCTCCTTGAGTCCCTAGATATGATCGAAGAAAAGAGGGATGAAGCAGACCTGCGTGCCTTGAGATGCAAACAACAGATCGCTCGATATTACAACAAAAAGGTTCGTGCCCGAACCTGGGAACCTGGAGACTTGGTTCTGAAACGTCTCTTTCCACCCCCAACTCATATGGGAGCGAAGTGGGAAGGACCGTACTCCATTCTGAGCAAGCTTGATAATGGAACCTTCAAGCTGGCAACCGTAGATGGAAGGGAAATCCCCAGAGTGTGGAATGCCCAACATTTACGGCCATACTTAGCATAAAAGTTTCAAATCTATTCTTTTGCTTTGTTGAAAACCATGTATAAGGCACGACTTGCCTAGAATAGTTTGATTCCTTGAAGCAGAAAATTATAAAGTGGACGTAGGTCATGATTCGACCGAACCACTATAAAAATATTGTGTGTCATTTACTTTTATTGCATCCGTATTTATCTGCCTGTTTATTTTTTGGAAATCGGCGTGAATAATGCAGGTACCCGAAGTCTGGTGCCAACCATTCCTCCCGTAGACTGTTCGGAGGAATTCAAAGCCTTGGCAAATGCTCCAACTGCTTGCCCGACTGGTTTTAATCCTTGGAGCTTGGATTAAAATGTAAACCTAGGACGAGTTTAATGAGCGTGCATGATTGCAGACTGATTGATCCGTGACTCTAACTCTCCAGAGAGAGAGAGAGAGAGAGAGTATAAAAGCATCTCCGATTGAGCGCTGAGAAAGAGCTCCTCCCCCGCTGAAGGATCGGGGAGCGAATGAATCGCTGAGCTCGAAATCTAACTCTCCAGAGAGAGAGAGAGAGTATAAAAGCATCTCCGATTGAGCGCTGAGAAAGAGCTCCTCCCCCGCTGAAGGATCGGGGAGCGAATGAATCGCTGAGCTCAAACTCTAACTCTCCAGAGAGAGAGAGAGAGTATAAAAGCGTCTCCGATTGAGCGCTGAGAAAGAGCTCCTCCCCCGCTGAAGGATCGGGAGCGAATGAATCGCTGGGCTCGAACTCTAACTCTCCAGAGAGAGAGAGAGTATAAAAGCGTCTCCGATTGAGCACTGAGAAAGAGCTCCTCCCCCGCTGAAGGATCGGGGAGCGAATGAATCGCTGAGCTCGAACTCTAACTCTCCAGAGAGAGAGAGAGTATAAAAGCGTCTCCGATTGAGCGCTGAGAAAGAGCTCCTTCCCCGCTGAAGGATCGGGGAGCAAATGAATTGCTGAGCTCAAACTCTAATTCTCCGGAGAGAGAGAGAGTATAAAAGCGTCTCCGATTGAGCGCTGAGAAAGAACTTCTTCCCTGCTAAAGGATCGGGGATCGACTGAACTACTGAATTCAAACTCTAACCTTGGCAACCGTCGGGAGAGTATAAAGAAATCTGTGATTAAGCACTGAGAAAGGTGCCAGAAATTCGGTACCACAAGAACAATTATCCTATGAAATCTTCTAAGTCCCCCATATTCAGAAATAGGGGGCAACCTGCCGACAATACTAACCAATTCTTACTAAACCCCGGTCAGGCGCTATGATAACAACTGATTGGGGGCACATATATACATATACTGAACTTTAATACAGCAACGCAACACGAAATTTTTTCTTTCTGTTGTTTGACTGATTTGTAATTATTATTAGATGGCCTATGACTAAACATGGAAAGTTTATTTGAATACAGGTACACAATGATGCAAAAAGAGATAAACTTTCATTTATATACTGCGAACCAACAAAGTGAGAAACAACCTAGAAAGGAAAGTGAGGGCCAGTCTCACAATTACACTTCCTGGCCAGTGGAAAACCTAAAGACAAAATATCAACAAGCAACAATATCCTATTTACGCTTTGGCCTCTTCTCCTGCTTCTGTCTCTCCAGCTTCGCCATGTCGGCATCGGCCTGATCCCCTTTCTTCCTCTTCCTTTTGTCTATGAGAGGAACATCCGACTCTTCTGAAGATTCCTCTTCCACCTCTTTTCTCTTCCTTCTATCAGAAAGGGAAGCCGGGAAGTCATCGGGATTTGCAAAATGAAGCTGTCGGCTGATGGATTTGGGCTGGATTTTCACAATCATCCCAGTTTTGGGATCAAATTCTGCAAGAGGGACTACGTCCAAAGCCTCATCTGCCACCTTCTTCGAAGCCATCTCTTTCTCCTACCTAACCTTTCGGCTGGCCAAGGTTTCGTCGTCATCATCGTCGGCTTTTTTGGCGCCGATAATGTCTTCCTCATCCTCTACATGGTGCCCATCCATGTCTTTCAAGGCCTCGACGGTCTCAGCATCCTTGGGAACATCAGTACTAGGTACCGGGATGCTTCTTTCTGCTATTGTGACCTCAGCCTGCTTTGATATATCAATACCGGCACCTGGCGAGACAGCCTCCTTCTCCACTTCTTTTTCTTTTTCAGCACCCTTGTCGACGGGCTCGCCACCTGTATCATGAGGAACACACATTACTAATTCAGTTGGTTGTTCTACCAGACGACGACAATTCATAATTGCTTTGACAAATTGTGGGGAAAAGAGGGAGATACCTTCCGCAGATGCTCCCTCTTTAGTAGTTGCAGAGGCTCCAATGACCACGGGAGTTAGACCTAAAGGGATTAATGGATCATCAGGATGGTATTCCTCAACCCCGGAGGTCTTGGGTTCCACGGCTGAATTCGAACCCTCGTCAGCTTTGCCTTTACCCTTAGCCAGGGCCCTCTCCTTTTCCATCTCTGCTAGAATCAGACGACGACCCTCTGCTAGGTCCTCAGGCTCATTATCCCTCAAGATGCTCTTCATCAACTCATCCTCATCAATTTCTTCGACCCCCAATCTCTGCTTTTCACCCTCAACAATGGCATCCCATAAATTGGTTAAAGTAACGTGGTAATCCGGGATCCACGAGATGTTGCGAGTTTTGAGAACTTGGCCAAGGAAGTCGAAAATCATCTCTTCAAACCCCTCGATATCCTTCTCTCTTTCGAGGAGCTTGTTGTTAGAAGCAGTGGCCAATTCGATGGCACTTTCAATATTCTTTTCGGCGAAAGCTGCCCGTCTCTCCGCGTCCGTGACCTGATCATTTAAAATCACCTTTTCTTCTTTAGCCAAAGCCAAACTTTCTTTTAAACTTGCTTTTTCTGCCTCCCAAGCAGCTCTCTCAGCTTCAAAATGGCCTTGTGCTGTTTTCAACTCGATGTTGGCCATTTTGAGATCTTCAACCTCCTTCTTTAAGGCCATTTTCTCTTGGCTATTGGAGTCAAGTTCCGAATGGAAGCGTTTCTTAGCATTCTCCAACTAGGTCTTATAATTTTCGGCATCTCTCCGCGCTAAGGCGAGTTGGGATTGAGCATCTTCCAGGTCCTTCTCCATCTTGGTCCTGGCCCTTTCGTTGTTTTCAAGTTTCTCCTTGGATCTATGTGCTTCTATTTCAAGTGTTCGGATGACTTCCGAAAGGTTAACTGCATGTTTCTTCATCATTTCATATTGCCTGGCTACATGGCGGATGTGCCCGACAACTTCGCTATCCCAGTTCTTGGGGACCGGTTCCAACGCTGGAACAAATGTCATCCTGTCAAAGAATATGTCTGGGAATTGTTCTCGCAGCTTTTCCAGTCTACCTTGAATCTCGGGACCATGCATGTAATCCCGTGACCCGGGGGGAGCCAACTCTGGCTGGCTGGAAGGGACGATGTCACTCCTCTCTTTTTCAGATTCTCTGATTGGATCCTTGCTTTTGTCTTTAGATTCGTGATGCCTTTTTGACGACTTGCTGTGAGAGGGTGCACTTTTTGGAGGAGTTAATTCTTTAGGAAGTTTCTTTCCCCCTGTAGGAACCGCCGGATGACTGGGAAGCTTGACAGATGTCGATTTTGGTGGAGACCGGGGTTGCAAGGAAGTCAACTTGTGAGAAGGGCCACGAGAGCGCTCAGTACCCGGATGAAGGCTGGGTGTGCCCTCACGAAGAGAACGATAAGAGTAAGATTTCCTGCGAGACATCGTTCCTGCAAAAAAGAGAAGAGCATATTAAAACTTTGAATACTCACGATATAAGAGTTCAGGGTCAGATAGTGTGTGTGATTTGTGCATCCCATATAATCCCCCCTAACAGACCCAGGCCTGAAGACAGGCTCATCTGACCAGTTTCTTGTTCTCTAGTTGGAGCGATGGCCTCTTCAGAAGCAGGGAAGAAAGGCCCCCCTTCAAAGTCCTTCTCTGTATATACATCATCGGGTAGAGGAATTTTGTTCAGCTCGTCAAATAACTGCTCTTCTGTCAAATCATCGGGAGCAGCGGTTTCGATTGGAGTAGAAATTGGGATTTCCTTGGACATGTCACCGCGGACCTCATCCCCTCTGTATATGTTCAGGTCCTCATCGTCTTGGATGACTATCGGAGAAGGACTCTTGCGAAACTTAGTTGTTTCTACCGCTTGCGAAGTTCCCTCTCCCTCCGTTGGGGGCACGTACTTATAAGGTCTGCCGCCAGTGCCAAGTCCAAATCTTCTATCCAGAAGATGATGCTTATGAAGATTTTCATCAGTAATGCATTTTTTGATCCTTAGAAAGTCGGATTTGCTTAGTAGAAGAATGGACAATCGATTGTTGTATAGTGGACCCTCCGTTTTCGGGAAGACGTGATCTGTTTAAGACAAAGAAAAAGGGGGGAGAATGTTAACGCCTAGACTTCTTGAACTAGATATTCAATTAAAAGCTTAAAGTTTACTTGATTTGAGCCATCTTCTTGAGCATCCGGCCTGTTTCTTTATATAAAACCAATCAGACTTAGGATCCCCTATATTGCTATATCCATCGTACAGAACCTTCCTATTCGCCACCGATTCAAAGAAAGAGAAATTTGGAGTTGCCGAAGAACGGTGCTTGAAAAGAAAGAAGAATGTCAAATCTCTGAATTTAAGTTCGGCGTGTAGGATCTCCGCGTATGCAACATATAGGGTGTATAGAGATGCGTAGGCGTTAGGATGAAGCTGCATCGGAGCAATACCCAGTTGTTTTAAAGTCTCGATGGCGATCGGAGGAAACAGAGGAATAGCTCCTACCAAGCACATGGTTCGACTGATTGCCATATATCCTTCTGGAGCTAAGTGGGGTCTATCTTCGCTACCGAGTGTCAAGACATCATCCCAAGGAATCCCGTGTCTCAAGCAGATTCTTTTAAGCTTTATATCATCGAGCTTAGATGCTAAAGAATCAGAAAATTTATCTATTCCGAGCGCACCAGGAATCTCGTCGGGAGCTCGCCCATCTATCTCAGATTCTTCACTAGATGAAGTACTTTCAGACGGATTTGATTCCGTTGCCTCGTATTAGGAGCCAGAACCTTCACCTCCTGGGTTAATTGGAGGGACCTCAGGGTTGTATTGCTCGGGAACCTCGGACTCCGTTTCTGTAGCAGATCTTGAAGAAGATTGATTATCCGACATTACTGCTAAGCGAGAAAACATGAAAAGTGAGATTAAAGCTGCCCGTCCCCCGTGTGTGCAAGTGCCGATGTGTGTGCTTATGCATGCATTAAAGATAAAGCGTAAAAGCTATCAAGATCATCAAAATATTAGCCATCATATGCAGTTAAGTTATGAGGTCATTTAGTCCAGAAAGTCCAAATCAAGGCCCTAACCTAACTGTTCAGAGTTTTACGGTGACAAGGCATCGTTTAAAGTTCGAAATTCGTTTGGATCGTGAACTACGAGTCGGATCGCAAGGTAGAGGGATCGCCCTCCTTTGGATCGCAGGGTAGAGGGATCGCCCTCCTTCGGATCGCAGGGCAGGGGGATTGCCCCCTCACGGATCGTGAAATTAAGTAATCGGGGTATTTGCCGAATCGTTGCAGCCCCCCCACGGTACGTGCCTCTGCCGTCACCACAACCCTCCGTCTCGCCACTTGCCTTCATCTTCTTCCTCTCCTCTCCTTGCCCCCGATCCGAACTGGCCTTCTCTCTTCTTCTTCCTCCTCCGTTATTCTCCTCTCCTTCTCATCTCCGAACTCCAACCTATGAACCCATCAGCCATGGCGCCTCGAGGGTTCCCCCAAAAATCACGATATTCCATCGTTTCTTCCCTCAAGCTAGTCGAAAAAATTCATAAACAATAGCGATTACGAGTAAGGGTGCTTTCGGTGGAGTTACCTTTCTAAAAATTGGGAAAGTACTCGGATTTTTGAAGGTTTGAAAAACTAGGGTTATTTCCTCAATGATGCAGGCGAAACGATACGGAAGAAAGAAGAAGGAAGAAAGTGGAGAGAGGGGGGGGTCGACTTATATAGTCAAAAGGGCGACCGTTTGTCTCCCCTTCTTTGTCCTATTCGATCCACGAAAATAGGCAGGCCGCGAACCAAAAGCCCACCACGTCTCGAAGAGGAGCCCGTCTCGTTCCGTTCCATGAAGAGGCCCAAGTGCACACCAAAGAACGAAACGAATGGCTTGCTAACGGACTGCGACTCGAGCACACGATCCGAATTGATAAATTCAGTAATGAAGATTCTGAAAAATTCCAGAAAAGGAATTGTTCACTGATTCGCGACTCGCTGTGAAAAGACGATTCTATAGCTTCGAAGCATGTTCCATCATCAATAAAACATACTTCGAGGGGGCAAAATGTTGGCTAGCTTTTTGACCAAGCCACCCAGGTTCACTCACAAGAGGAAGGTATGAAACTATATTCCCCAAGTGCATGAAGGAACGGATCGCATCATCGACTCGCCCGATGTCGGATCGCACACTATCGACTCGGCCACCATCGGATCGCATCTCGACGGATCGCCCCCATTCCATCAGCGAAACGAAACCTCTATGCGACTCGATCCGAACTTATATTATTGCCCAGGGTAGACCGATCCGATCCCCTGATGCATGGCGAACCCTCTGACTCGTTCAAGCGTGAGCTAGTCTTCAGCGACCCGAGACGCACGGATCTAGCGACACGTGTCCCTAACCGTCATTTTGACCGATTCTCCCCATCTGCACGATCCGATTTTCAAGGGGATCACGACACCTATCCACAACGGCTAGTTTGACTATTTCTTCAACGGTAGCGATGCGATCCGATGTACTCGGGATTCGTGCCACGTGTTACCACGACCCACCTGACAAAATCAGCTATAAATAGCCCGGAGCTTGGCATTTTTTGGGAGCTTTTTGGCAATATTGAGTACTGAATCCGCCATTATTGTCAAACTTCTAGAGTATTAAGAGAAATCATTGATTGTATTAGCTTTCAAAGTATAATCAATAATATAAAAAGTGGACGTAGGCTCGTTAACGCCGAACCACTATAAATTCTGTGTGTTATTTTCTTTTTCCTCATTCTTCAGTTGAAACTCTATAAGATTCAGAATAATTTGGGTGTTAGGTCCAAATTTTGATCTAACAATAGTCTTCTTCAAGGGATTGGTTTTCAAATTCAGGAAACAGATCCCAGAAAACAAGACTTTCTTTTCTTTGTAAGTCCTGTTATTATTTAGATGTGAACGATTAAAAGTTATGATTTGTAATAAAATGGAAACTAGCGTTATTCCTAATTGTAAGATAATGATGATGCTGATTCATGCCTTGTTAAATTTGTGAGTGAAACATCCAGGTCGACCCCCAGGCTGCGTTTACAGAAGTTAAACAAGTGAAACACCCCACCTCCGTTAAGGTCACTCACAAAGAGAATGCCTTAACTTTGGTAGAGAATTTTAGGTAAAAGACGCAGATAAATTATAAGACGGAAAAATAAAGTAGTGGAAAATGAAGTCATTTTATAAACAATGTGGATCTGTCAAGCTTTTACAATAGTTGTCTCAATCATACTTAAAAATAATGCACAGAATTTCTGTCTTGATTTAAAAACTTCCAAATACAAAAGAAGTATAGAAATAACAATGATATTCCCCAATAAAGCATGAACCAGCCGTAGCAGTGGAAGAGAGAGTCCAAAGCAATACATCGACTATCTTCAAGCTTGGAAAGAAAGCTGAGCTAAGTGGTAACATTTCATCCCAATGAACCTGGGGGGGGGGGGGGATGGAAGAAAAGAGGCAAAACAAAACTAGGTCAGACATAAGTGTGGTAAGTGCAGTGACTTTCAGCATATAAACAGGCAAAAGCTTCATGACATGAATAAACTGAATATAGGAAAAAATCGTGATAACAGGGATAACATGATAACGTAAGATAAGCATAAGGTATGAAAAGGCAAGATAAACCGAATGCGCTTCTACTCTTTCTCTGCTTCGCTACTACCTTTTTATTTTGATGTTTAAATCTCTGCACCACCTAACTAGTGTCCCAACTAGTAATGATAATGTGATAACGAGATCCCAATCCCCGCAATTATGGTAGCCTTCAGGTGTACATCTGTTGTGAGGATTCCACCTCAATCTGACTAATTGCCATGAATGAGTTAGATGTACCCTTACTACCCTATCAATCGGCTCCCTACTTGTATTAATTTCTCTTGTGTCTGTGTCAATCGACCCTCTCTTGCGTGTAGATAACCTATGTTGGTCCCACCATAAGGTGTATCAATCCTTATGATAGCGACTCGACACGATTCAAGATGCACAATGTATAACTATTGGTACCTAGTGCCTGCTTTTTCCCGCTCCGGAGTACGTGCACGCCCGTAAACCATCGGAACTTACATTGACATACCCCATGCCGCTGTTTTGACCGCTTATAATCAGCCCAGTAATCGTGCCCCACCCTTCCTAGTTTTAGGGTACCATGATACATCTATGTGGGTTACTGCTGAAATGGGACCCTGTTACTAGGGTTTCTTATTGGTTAAGTTTGTGGGCCTGTATATATGAATATTACCCACATATACGAGATGTACTTAACCCTCCCATCAATTCAAGCATGTTTATTTAACGATTTATTTTTTGTCCATTCACGTTAACTTGACCCACCCATTAATCATGTCATGTTGGTTAAGTGTTTCCTATTAATTTAACCCTCCTCACTTATCATGTCAGAATGGTTAAGTGTTTCCTATTAACTTAACCCCGTTCGTTCACCAAGTTATATTGGTCAAGTGTTTCTTGTTAACTTAACCCCACGTGTTCATATATTTTAGTATAAATTTTAGTATACATATATTTGAGCTTATACCAGTGTAAGCATCAATCTCGTATAGGTTTTCGGAAGTTCGATGGCTATAACAGTCCGTTGGAAATTCAAGTCGCGACTAGGGCTCGAGGAGGATGGAAACTCCGGAGGAGTTGATCGATTCGGTTTTATATTTGAGTGTAGGTTGAAGAGTAGCGTGCATTGTGATTTCCTCGAGTAATTTCGAGCAAAAAGAAGTCGCATGATGTCCTGATACTTGCGGTTAAAGGCTGTGCAACGGAACTCAAAGGACTGGTGCGAGCTCGACGATTTTGGTATGGGTGAGAAGTGTTTTTGAAGATGAATGTTTAGGTCATTTTTATTTGTTTAAAGTGGAGTGTGGAAGGAGTTTTGATCTTCTGACATATTGGAAATGGGTTCGAAGCAAAATCTGGAGCGTGGTCTTGTGGTTCGGAGGAAGAAAGAGATGCGGGTTGGGGATTCAAGGTGGTAGTGGGTCGGAAAATAGAAGTTAAGCCCATTTGAATTAATCGAGTTTTATTTTAAATTTTAAATAGCGTATTAATTTGTATAATGCATATCTTTATCATATTTATCAGAATTTCGAACTGTTGGATCCGTTGGGATCGTATGGACGGTGGCTACACGTTGGAACTGATTGGGAGTGGATTGGAGCTCGTTTGAATTTATGGCGAAATAAATTGTTTGATTCAAATCAAACAAACAGTTTATCGTTCTTTAACGATGAACTGCCAAAGGGAGTAAAACTCACCAACTCTGAACAGTTATACTTTTACAACATATTTTTAGAACTGGTAATTATCTGTTGATTGCTGTGTGTTAACTATTTGGTTGAATTGCTTATGTATTGGTTGAAATTATAGATACCGATGTATATATAAATCGTTAATCAAATTGATTCCATTTAGCAGAATATTTCATATGTAAATGAACTTGATGTTAATTATATTGTTTAACATCTATGATGCAGGGAAACAGGTTGGAGGAATCCAACTGGATTCCTCAACATTTATTTTACTATTTTTCATATATTGTAATATATGATGTGATATATAATCTGTGTTGATTACGTGTGTTGAATGATATCGATCTTTATTATTAGGGTATTTTAAATACCGTAAGAAATACTAAAATGTAGAAAAGGGGATTTTCAAAATGTATTTTGAAAATGAATTATTTATATAAAATCAATGGATTTTATATATTAAAGGAAAAGGATTTTATAAAAGAAAATAATTATAAAATAAAAGGATAATTATAAAAGGAAATTTTCAAATGTTATATTGAAAAAGAAATATTTATAAAATCAAAAGATTTCATAAAAAGAAAATATTTATTTAGAAAATAAATAGATTAAAAAGGAATATTTATTTGTTAAATAAATAGAAAGAATAGAAAAGGAAATATTTGTAAACCATTTACCAATAGAATTGGAAAGGAAATATTTATATAGAATAAATAGAACTATGAAAAGAATGTTGATTTAGAAAGTAAATAAAATTATAAAAGGGAAATATTTTGAAAATGAATAAAGTTTTATAAAAAGAGAAAATAACATTAGGAAGGTTTAGACCCGTGCTTCGCACATGGGTGTAACATGATATTTATTTAAAGTGGATATTTTGCAAATAAAATATGATAAAGGAATTTGGGGTTTGAATTAGGAATATGAAGGGAACTACTGGAATTAGAAACTGATTGGAAATTAGTTGAGTTGAATAGCTTTTTGGGTATCGATCTGATGTTGATTTCGGCCTTCGGGGTTAATACGTAGGGCGTTGTTCTCTAGTTTATAGTTAGAGACTGATATATGTGAGAAGATAGTGATGCATGAATAAAAAATGGAAACGTTTTCTGAAGTTAATAACATATATTTTCTAAAATTAGAAAATAAGGATTTGATGAATATATGGAAACGAGAAATGGGGAAATGAATAAATGCTGATTGATGATTGATCGATAGAATTTCCATCTGGAAATAATATCGTTGTTTGCACACGTGTTTTCATTTGATAGTTAAATCATCGACTATCAAAGTTTTTGACCATTTTTACTTTGTTAATATGGAGAGACCGGTCAGATTCTTTTCCAAAGAACCACTCCGTATTAGCATAAGAGTTGCGGAATCATATATGCCAAAGATAATTGAAGAAGGAGTAAAGTGCAAGGGCTGTTGTATAAGTCCTAGGTAGAGATTGCCTACGATGGATGTATGGAATAGTGCCTTCGGTTTGTCCAGTCCCAGGACAACTTGAATGGACGAATGTCTGACAGAGTATATCTGGTAGATTGCATAAGTTGATCGTTTCAAACATATTTACATTGGTGGCTAAGGAATTCGTTTCTCCTAGCTTATACCCATGGTATTTTTGGGGAAATCAATTTGTGATTTGATGGGTATGATGATGTGGCATTCAAAGTAAATGAAGACGTGATCTGTATTGAGATACGTAATAACCTTAAGCCTCATCAACTGGGAAATGACAGAAATCAGGCAGGCAGCATGGCTAAGTGGGCCGCACCCAAGTAGGGTATATTGTCACCATCTAGAGAATATTCATATTTTTAATTCTTTCAATTCTGTATCTTCCGGAAATGGTTCTGTTGGTTTACCAACTGTAAGGTGACAATATATTCGATACACTCAAGCGAAATGAGTGGTCGATCATGTGTGGCTGAGTTGCAAGATGTTCTTGTTGAACTCCAGTATATCGCTTCTAGAGTACACTGAGCGGAAGGTGGATCCATAACTTGTCATAGTTGGAATCCATTCCCCTAATAAGAACCCGCGGTTTTGATTGTATATTACATATGTAGAACGTTAGATGCAAGCGTTTCTACTAGATTGATATTACTTGTGTTTGACATTATTATAATATCAGAATAATATTGTTTTAGAAATGATTTGAGTTTACTCACACCAGTCACATGACTGACCCGGAGTTTATTTTGTTTTATTTTCCCTAAACTCTTGGGTGCCCAATTTTGTACGGGCAGTCAAGTAGTCGGGATTTACATATACTTGAAGAGCTGGAGAAGGGGCTTCATGATTATATATCTATTGTTATTTCTGCTGTGTTGTAAGTGTTATACTCTAATAGTGGTATTTTATACAGATACTCTTTTATTTCAAAGTTATGTTATGAAATATATTTATTCGTTCCGCTGTGAGATTCATGTTTACTCTGATGTTGTATGTTCTTCTTCTTCTTCTATTCTAAGTTTCTATCTTATCTATTCTCACCCTCTAATTTCTTTTATTAACTACCAGTATTTTCGATGTTTGCATAATCGACGTGGGTTTTATGTCGATGACCTAAGATCTAAAATCCCCAGGACGTTACAGTTGGCATCAGAGCTGAAGGTTAAGTTATTACCTTGGCTCTGCGGCGTGACTCAGTAGAGATGGGGTTAGAAATACCCTAGATTGAGTTGAGTGTGTATATATACGAGTGATCGTATTTGTTATTTGATATAAAAATGGTTTTATATTGTGGAGATTTATTGGTTGATTTGTTTATGGGTTCTGGTCGATCAGTTTGATCAACTGTATCGGTAGGGGTTTATAAACACTCGAATACGATGGGCCGACACGATATATTTTGAAAAGAGGGTGAAAGAAATAAGTTTACCTAAAGTATATTTTGATATAGAGAAGATATATATTGGAATTATAATATATTGAATATAGTGGTTTTTATTATAATCAAGTAAGATTATAAGTGAAATGGTTATGTAAATATCCAATCAGAATTCAGATAAGTGTAATGAATTGAATTAAATCTAAAATTAGAATCAGAATGGGAATTAAAATTCCTAGAATTTGAAAAGGTGTTTGTAAATGGAATTGGATTAAATATATGAGAATTTTAAAATTGTGGGAGATTTTAAATTGTTTTACAAGCATGGTGAATGGTATTTTGAAAAGATTTCAAAATATAAGGGTGTGTTTGGTTAAAATGAGTTTTGGGTTTTTAGTTTTCAAAATTAATTACAAAACTTTAAAGGTGTAGAAGGAGGAATGGTAGAATGAAAGCAAGATGGAGGGGACCACGGAGGGGATGTAGCAATCATGAAATAAAGACTTGGTCTCCATATTTCTCTCATTTCTCAAAACATGAAAAATGGATAAAAGTTGTTTTTTATTTTGTGTGTTAACTTTGTTTTCTAAAATTGTTGTTTTCCATGATTTACATGCGTTGTGCACATTTTTGTATGGATGAAAACCCAAAACTTAAAATGGTAAACCAAACACTACCTAAATGATGAAGAAATGGTTTTGAAAAGCGATATAGTATTGAACTCACTTCATTCAAAGGGAAATAATTCTGATAATGACTGCAGCATCATCAGTATTCATTTTCGAGTTCTACGTGATGGATTACTACCAAAGGTTTGGTTTTTGAGTTGTTTTGACAAAAACAAGTTGTTTTGAATCCTGAAAAAGGAAAGTTTGACTTTTGAGAAAAGCAAAGCTGTTTAAAACTCCCAGGGAAAGATTTTTTCGAACTAAAAACAAATTTTAAATAGAAATTGTTGAAACTAAGCTGGAATTGAATTGAAATCAGTTAAGTGGTAATTGAGTTTGAATTAGATTAGAATGATATCGAATACAATTATATTGGGAGATAAAAATTTGAAATGGAACTCGAATAATGGATTATGAGTTAGAATCGAGAATGGAACTCGAGTTTGAAATGAAATTTTGTTTGGATATAAGCGAATAGCTGTGTTGAATAGATACTGATTGGAAAATGGGTTGACATGACATTGGTATATGTTGAGTTGATAGCATATGGAAGTGATAGGGTGGATAAGTCTGACAAAAAATTACAAGTTTATATTTGGTATAAGCATGAGATTCATGAGCCGATTTGGCAAGCCGCTTGGCTGTTTGATTTTCTTTTGGGTTGAAGAAAACCTAGAGAGGCGAGTTGTAGTTGTACCGATCGACCAGTACAAAGGAGGTGCTGGCGAAATTTTTCGAAAAGTTAAGGTGTTAGAATTTTTTTAGAGTTTTTGAAAATTTTTGTTAATAGAATTGAATTAATAATTTAATTAAAATTAAATTGGTTCAATTGAAACTGAAGTTAATAAGTAAACAGAATAATTGTTAACCCGATTAGTAGGGTTTGTTTTCTACCTTAGCAATTTCGAGGACGAAATTATTTTAAGCGGGGAAGAATGTAACGACCCGTATTTTCAACGATGTATAATTAATTTATTTAATTATTTAAATAGCGATTTCGAGATTTATATGGTTGTTTAATTAAATACTAATGAATATTTAATTAATATAAATAATAGAATAATATATTTAATTCAAAAATAATCAAAAATAGTGGAATTCACAATATTGTGTAAATTGGATTATTTAAAATATGTAATTTAGTTTAGAGTTGAATTATATTAACGAATACATTATTTAAACGAAGTTTGAACGTATAATTATAATATAATTATAATCGAGCTCAAAATGGCGCGGCAGTTCGCTATTTGGTGATTTGAACTTCAACTGTGTATACAGGGTCCGTTTTAAATCGGATTTCTGTGAAACAAGAAACGTTCGGAGCTGGTGAAATATATTTATCTAATGGAAGAGAAAAATTGGGCTTTCATTTTGTAGATTTTGATTTATGTCCAAATCAAATTTTCGAAAAGTCGCTATGGAATTCCTTTATAACTTATAACATTTTATTTATATTTTAAATGAATTTTTTAATATAAGTTGAATATCGATTCAACCGGGATTTTTGAATATCGAGTTATAAATCCAATTGGAGCTTAATGATATTCTGTTGTGAATATATACGATAATATTTATTTATAAATATTTAATTCAATTATTTTTAAATATATTTATATATTTAAAAGGGTTTATTTAGAGCTTTAAAAATAGCCAGTTTTGCAAACGACCTCCGTTTTCGACGAAACTAATTTTGTTGGATCCGCAATATTAAATTACTGCTAGATTTCAATTTTCGTGATTTTTGAAGTCAGTGTGTGACCTTATGGATTTTTAATGTGAAAAACAGTTAGTATTTTGACAGTTAAAAATATGTTGTGTGAGCAAACGAAGTCGGAATTCGACGAAACCAGTTTCGTTGAGTCCCTAATGTCGAACTCTAGTGGTATGCCCATTTTTATGATTTTTGGGTATCGTGAGTGATCGTAGGAATTGAAAACATTAATTGGAAATTTATATTAATTTAAAAAAATATATCTAGATAGTTTTGTCACCCTATAAATACCTAACCCACCCTTCTAACCTAAAGATCTCATTTCTCGGGTCAATGAAATTACAACCGCCACCAAAGAAATCCAAACAGAAAATTTCGAGACTTTGAAAATCACAATAAAATCAAAGTTTAATCTATAAATTTTAGTATACATATATTTGAGCTTATACCAGTATAAGCATAAATCTCGTATAGGTTTTCGGAAGTTCGATGGCTGTAATGGTCCGCTGGAAATTCAAGTCGCGACTAGGGTTCGAGGAGGATGGAAACTCAGGAGGAGTTGATCGATTTTAGTTTTATATTTTAGTGTAGCATGAAGAGTAGAGCGCATTGTGATTTCCTTAAGTAATTTCGAGTAAAAAGAAGTCACGCGATGTCCTGATACTTGCGGCTGAAGGCTGTGGAACGGAACTCAAAGGACTGGTGCGAGCTCGACGATTTTGGTATGGGTGAGAATTGTTTTTGAAGAGGGATGTTTAGGTCATTTTTATTTGATTTAAAGTGGAGTGTGGAAGGAGTTTTGATTTTCTGAAATATTGGAAATGGGTTCGAAGAAAAATCTGGAGCGTGGTCTTGTGGTTCGAAGGAAGGAAGAGATGCGGGTTGGGGATTCAAGGTGGTAGTGGGCCGGAAAATAGAAGTTAAGCCCATTTGAATTAATTGAGTTTTATTTTAAATTTTAAATAGCGTATTAACTTGTATAATGCATATCTTTATCATACATTATTAGAATTTCAAATGGTTGGATTCGTTGGGATTGTATGGATGGTGGCTACACGCTGGAACTGACTGGGAGTGGATTGGAGCTTGTTTGAATTTATGGCGAAATAAATTGTTTGATTCAAATCAAACAAACAGTTTATCGTTCTTTAACGATGAACCGCCAAAGTGAGTAAAACTCACCAACTCTGAACAGTTATACTTTTACAACATATTTTTAGAACTGGTAATTATCTGTTGATTGCTGTGTGTTAACTGTTTGGTTGAATTGCTTATGTATTGGTTGAAATTATAGATAACGATATATATATAAATCGTTAATCAAATTGATTCTGTTTAGCAGAATATTTCATATGTAAATGAAATTGATGTTAATTATATTGTTTAACATCTGTGATGCAGGGAAACAGGTCAGAGGAATCCAACTGGATTCCTCAACATTTATTTTACTATTTTTCATATATTGTAATATATGATGTGATATATAATCTGTTTTGATTATGTGTGTTGAATGATATCGATCATTGTTATTAGGGTATTTTAAATACCGAAATACTGGATGTAGAAAAGGGGATTTTCAAAGTGTATTTTGAAAATGAATTATTTATATAAATCAACGGATTTTATATATAAAAGGAAAAGGATTTTATAAAAGAAAATAAATATAAAATCAAAGGATAATTATAAAAGGAAATTTTCAAATGTTATATTGAAAAAGAAATATTTATGAAATTAAAAGATTTTATAAAAAGAAAATATTTATTTAGAAAATAAATAGATTAAAATGGAATATTTATTTGTTAAATAAATAGAAAGAATAGAAAAGGAAATATTTGTAAACCATTTACAAATAGAATTGGAAAGGAAATATTTATATAAAATAAATAGAACTATAAAAAGAATATTGATTTAGAAAGTAAATAGAATCATAAAAGGGAAATATTTGGAAAATGAATAAAGTTTTATAAAAAGAGAATTTTACATTAGGAAGGTTTAGACCCGTGCTTCGCACACGGGTGTAACATGATATTGATTTAAAGTGGATATTTTGCAAATAAAATATGATAAAGGAAATTGAAGTTTGAATTAGGAATATGAAAGGAATTACTGGAATTAGAAACTGACTGGTAATTAGTTGAGTTGAATATCTTTCTGGGTATCGATCTGATGTTGGTTTCAGCCTTCAGGGTTAATACGTAGGGGGTTGTTCTCTTACTAGTTTATAGTTAGAGACTGATATATGTGAGAAGATAGTGATGCGGAAGATAGTGATGCGCATATCAGAAATGGAAACGTTTTCCAAAGTTAATAACGTATATTTTCTATAATTAGAAAATAAGGATTTGATGAATATATGGAAACGAGAAATAGGGAAATGAATAAATGTTCATTGATGACTGATCGATAGAATTTTCATCTGGAAATAATATCTTTGTTTGCATACGTGTTTTCATTTGATAGTTAAATCACCGACTATCAAAGTTTTTGACCATTTTTACGTTGTTAATATGGAGAGGCTGGTTGGATTCTTCTCAAAGAACCACTCTGTATTGGCATAAGCGTTGCAGAATCATATATGCCAAAGATAATTGACGACGGAGTAAAGTGCAAGAGCTGGTGTATAAGTCCTAGGTAGAGATTGCCTAGGATGGATGTACGAAATAGTGCCTTCCGTTTGTCCAGTCCTAGGACAACTTGAATGGACGAATGTCTGACAGATTATATCGGGTAAATCGCGTAATTTGATCGTTTCAAATGTATTTACGTTGGTGGAGGAGGAATTGGTTTCTCTTAGCTTATACCCGTGGTATTTTTTGGGAAATCAATTTGTGATTTGACAGGTATGATGATGATGTGGCATTCAAAGTAAATGAAGACGTGATCTGTATAGAGATATGTTATAACCTCAAGCCTCATCAACTGGGAAATGACAGAAATCGGGCAGGCAGCATGGCTAAGTGGACCGCACCCAAGTAGGGTATATTGTCAGCATCTAGAGAATATTCATATTTGTTCTTCTTTCAATTCTATATCTTTCGGAAATGGCTATGTTGGTTTACCAACTGTAAGGTGACAATATATCGATACACTCAAGCGAAATGAGTGGTCGGTCATGTGTGGCCGAGTTGCAAGATGTTCTTGTTGAACTCCAGTGTATTGCTTAAAGAGTACACTGAGCGGAAGGTGGATCCATACCTTGTCATAGTTGGAATCCATTCCCCTAATAAGAGCCCGCGGTTTTGATTGTATATTATATATGTAGAACGTTAGATGCAACTGTTTCTACTAGATTGATATTACTTGTGTTTGACATTATTATAATATCAGAATAATATTGTTTTACAAATGATTTGAGTTTACTCACACCAGTCACATGACTGACCAGGAGTTTATTTTTTTATTTTCCCTAAACTCTTGGGTGCCCAATTTTGTACGGGCAGTCAAGTAGTCGGAATTTACAGATATTTGAAGAGCTGGAGCAGGAGGCTTCAGGATTATATAGCTATTGTTATTTCCGCTGTGTTGTAAGTGTTATACTCTAGTAATGGTATTGTATACAGATACTCTTTTATTTCAAAGTTATGTTATGAAACATATTTATTCGTTCCGTTGTGAGATTAGTGTTTACTCTGATGTTGTATGTTCTTCTTCTTCTTCTATTCTAAGTTTCTATCTTATCTATTCTCACCCTCTAATTTTTTTCATTAACTACCGGTATTTTCGATGTTTGGATAATCGACGTGGGTTTTATGTCGATGACCAAAGATCGAAAATCCCCAGGACGTTACATATTCCCAAGTTTGTACTAATAGTCATGCTCCAATACCACAATATACATTATGCTTTGGCGTCTCAACCAATGGTTATGCACAATTTAGATTAATATTCCAATTTACAGTTTGCGCCATATTTAGATTTAATATTTCAATTTACCCCAAGTTCGCAACAAAGACAATTATGCCCCAAATCATAAGTTACAAAATTATGTGCCATCATTACCAAATAGACTATTCCCCAATACCCTCGCATTCCAATCGCACATATAATTAGTTTCAGTCTAGATTCGAGGTTAATCTAGATTTATAAGATAAAGGGGATGAAAGAGGAACATAAATGAGAGTAGGCATAAAACAAGCATTAAAATGGTAGATTTGTCAAATATAATATTTTGGACCTAAGAGGATTATAGATCTGTTAGAGTTGGGGTATTACAAAGATAGATTTGAAATAAACTGACAGAAATAACCTCATAGACATATAGATCTAATATAAATAACATCATGAGCCTAAAAAAGGATAATATATCAGATGTCCAACAAAGATAGGCATGATTGAATAATAACTTCCTAGGCATGTAGATCATTGATTCAATAGAAAGATAGGAATTAATCTAAAAGATTTGTCTTATCATCGTGGACTTAGATCCATTTCATAACATGCCAAAATCACTATTAGGTGTTTAAATCTGAAAGTAACTTGAACTTACATATTTACTATTCAATTTACGCCCCAAATCCCAAGTCATATGTCCAATACTTTATGCCTCAAATCTCAAGTCATATGTTCGATACACTTTATGTTTTAAATATAACATGTGTTATGTCCTCAGATCCGTTACAAATCAGTTATGCCGAATTATACATAATTTAATACTTTTCCTAATTTTAGCGCTAGTCATGTCCAAGTCATATATTATGCCCAATTTTAGCGTTGGCCATGTTCAAATCATATATTATGCCCAATTTTAGCATTGGCCATGTTCAAATCATATATTATGACCAATTTAATTTCCAACGTACATTCATCTCTTATGAGATTTGGTTCAGGCTCGCAGTAGCCTGGCTATAAAACAAAAAGGGCAGAGGGAAAGAAGAGACAAAATGGACATAATATTATCAATGAGATAGATCCAATGGATATAGAAAGACTGATAGAAATAAGCATAATCTCAGATTCAAATTTATTACAATGTCAGAATCACAATTAACTTTTATTTCTGAAAGTAACGTGATCTTACAAACAAAAGGAA
Organism: Allium sativum; assembly: GCA_030737875.1. Taxonomy (NCBI): domain Eukaryota; kingdom Viridiplantae; phylum Streptophyta; class Magnoliopsida; order Asparagales; family Amaryllidaceae; genus Allium; species Allium sativum. Next base: position 491,187,283 of record CM060913.1, read on the forward strand.
AATCTTGTTTTCTGGGATCTGTATTCTGAAACTGAATAGCTCTCCCTTGAAGTAGACTATCGATTCTCCAATTTAGATTTGATTCTTAGAAAATAGTTGTTGAAGTCGTTGAATTAGCCTCTGAATCTCTACTTGAATTCTAACTTGATTTCTCCAAGAACTTGAGCAGCATAACCCCGTCTTTGATTTATTTTGATATGAATTAGGGTAGAGTATAGGCGTAATGATGTTGTGTAGAGAAAACTATAGCCTTGGGGGTGTTTATATAGCGTAGGCATCAACGAATCTGGTGAGAACGGGCGTCCAAATGCAAAAAAACAAACATGTCCTCGGATCTGGAAATTGGGGGGAGGGCGGCCCCTAGGCCGACCCCCTGGTCGACCTATGTGACCCAAGTCGACCCCTTGGTCGACCTAGGTCCTGGGAGGGAATTTTCCACCCAGCGCGGGTGTGTGATTTGAATTCGAATTTGAATTCAAGCTATTTTATTTTATTAAATTTTCTGAAAGTTCTGAAGGCCATAACTTCTTCATACGGAGTCCGATTTACGCAAACTCAGATTCTATCTCAAGCAGAATTTCGAGAAGAATGCAATGGCGTAACCCATTTTCCTTAATTCTCAATTTAAAAATTAAGTATTCTTTAATTTGTTACTTTGACGTTCATAGAAAATATGGGGTGTTACATTCTCCCCTCCTTAAAGGATTTCGTCCTCAAAATCTCTAAGTTAAGAAGAATGCATATCCTAACATCCAACATCCATCAACTCAACCATTCAATCACAAGCGTCCATTGTCCTTAAAAAGGTTTCTAATTCTTTCATGATCATATGCATAGTGTGTGTACATGTCCTTAGCTAATGCAAAATCAGGCGGCCTACTGATTCAGTTGACCTCCTCAATGTGAATTATGTCAGTGCCATGAGTCCATCATGTATGCGATTATTCCTAATCGTACTTTATAACTTCTACATGAGTGCACAATCATTCATACAAATGAAACATTCATATGATAACACATCAAGTTTCAATCCATATATATAAAAATTCAATCATGCATATGCAATATGAAAGTGACTTAGTCGATCTAGTGCCTAATGTGTGTATATGCATCCACGAGCAACCACTAGTAACCACTTGCAACCACTTGCAACCACCAAACATAACATGTCTCAAACACATGTTTACATCCATTGGCTTCTACCTAAGGATCGAGGATATGACTGAGAGGATATACTTAAAAGATAGGGACTAGCATGCAAACAAACTTTACAGAAAAAGAGAGATCAAGGATATACCCTCAAAAAGGGTATGATGCACGTATCTAGTCTTCAGTCTTCTAAGTCGCATCTTCTTGAGTTTCGCTTCTTTGTGCTCTGATTGTCTTGACTTCACGATTGCGTAGCTCCTTAATTTCTGTTTCCCAAATATAAGTTGGGACTTATTTCATTGTCGACTCTCGTTCCACCTCTTCTCCTTCTAGTATACTCGGCACTACAACTTCTGCATTGTCATGCTAACATTCTTAGAACTATCTCTTGAAATTAAACAGATGTTAACCATGTTACCAATTGTATATACTAAGATGATTAGAGGTCTCTCCTCTACTTAGCTTATCCATCATGTCACAAATCTGAGGGTCTAAAGCTAAAGGTTGCTATGTACTTTTTACCTCTCTTAAGGTCAGTCTTACTTAGGGTGCCTACCACAACCATTTATCTCTCACGCAAACCATCTTAATCGAACTCGACATCCATTAAGTACAAGCCCCAAAGGCCTAAACCGACAAGCACCCAAGGAATACCTCTTTCGAATTTGGACGATCTATGTGAGATGATACTAGCAAAACAACCAAACAATTGAGCACTTAACCGACTCTGGCTGTCCTCGCAAATCTTGCTCCAAAACTATCGTTGGTCGCATAACTGGCTTTGCATTTTCAACTAGATATATGCAGAAGTCTATCTCAAGTTTTAGGGGGAAAACCCATAACCTAATCAAAAACATCTGCGTACTCATGGACTATTCTAACGGATCGAAAATCATCGATAGATGCATCAAGTGATTCTAGGTAGCTAAGCCTAAATGATCCCATATGATCGCACGAAATCTCGAGGGTACTCCCAAGGCAAGTCAAAAGTCTTACTACCTTCCTTTTACAATTACTACCTAACCAATCCATGCCTAGAATCAACCCCTAGCCCATGAAACCAAAAACATAAGCATTACACTTAAACTCAATAATTAACACAACTATTCTCAAATCCTTACAAACCAAAATAATTGAGCCGAACAATAAATTGGATTTGAGACAATAATGGGATCTTCTACTATACAAGTACTAAGGTGCAGAGGCTCAACTATGGAAGCAGATATAAACGAATGTGAAGCGCTAAAATCAAAAGAGTACTAATAGGATGATCAAAAAGAAAAACTAAACTTTACTATCTTTCTCTCTGGTACGCTGGTGGTGAAAGCATGCACTTGCCTTCCTGAAAATCCTGTACTTTGTCCTTATCCTCCGGGCAATCCTTGATAAGATCCCCAGCCTCACCATGCTGAAAACAAACACTTGTCTTTTTCTTCCTACAATCAAATGACCCGCTATACCGCAGAAAAGATACTTCCTCTTGTCTTAGGTTTTACTATTCTTTCTTCCCCTCTTGTCCTGTGATTCTTCCACTTACACCTCTTTCTTTTTACCTCCTTTGTGAACCAAGTCCATATCCATGAGTTCCTCATCCTTGGGTTGTGCTCCTTAGCAAAACTCCTTCAGTCTCATCTTTACTATCCTTGTGTAACATGTTGACAAGTCTCTCGAAAGCTGCCTCCATCGCACAGAAAATCCTACAAAGCTTGAACGTAAATTAGCCGTTGGTGAAACTACAGGGCTATAGATGGAAGTTGGGCACATCTTCTCCCTTTGACAGGTGTCGTAGTCTCATCAAGCCTACAGAACCATGCTGCGATGAGGTTAGCTCCTAGAAAGCCAGGAGCCCCGGAGACTCAGGAAAGAAGGAAACAAGGATTCAAACAGAGGACCAAAAGATAGTGCATATGGCTTTGGGGAATATGCCTTTAAAACAAAACTTTTCTTTTGAAAATGCTTCTTTTAAAACCGTTTTGAAAATAACAAATCTTTAATCTAATCTGATAACCTTCATCTATGATACCAAGTGAGACATCGCAAAATAGGAAGATAATAAACACCCCTAAGGCTACAGTTTTCTCTACACTACTTCATTACGCCTATACTCTACCCTAATTCATATCAAAATAAATCAAAGACGGGGTTATGCTGCTCAAGTTCTTCAAGAAATCAAATTAGAATTCAAGTAGAGATTCAAAGGCTAATTCAACGACTTCAACAACTATTTTCTAAGATTCAAATCTAAATTAGAGAATCAATAGTATACATCAAGGGAGAGCTATTCAGTTTCAGAATACAGATTCCAAAAAACAAGATTTTCCTTTTGTTTCTAAGTTCACGTTACTTTCAGAAATAAAAGTTAATTGTGATTCTGACATTGTAATAAATCTGAATCTGAGATTATGCCTATTTCTATCTGTCTTTCTATATCCATTGGATCTATCTCATTGATAATATTATATCCATGCTTTGTCTATTATTTCCCTTTTCCCTTTTTGTTTTATAGCCAGGGTACTGCGTGCTTGAGCCTAATCTCATAAGAGATGAACGTACGTTGGAAGTAAAATTGGGCAGAATATATGATTTGAACATGGCCAGCGCTAAAATTGGCCATAATATATGATTTGAACATGGCCAACGCTAAAATTGGGCATAATATATGATTTGGACATGACTAGCGCTAAAATTGGGAAAAGTATTAAATTATGTATAATTGGGCATAACTAATTTGTAACGGATCTGAGGACATAACACATGTTATATTTAAAACACAAAGTGTATCGAACATATGACTTGAGATTTGAGGCATAAAGTATTGGACATATATCTTGGGATTTGGGGCGTAAATTGAACTGTAAATATGTAAGTTCAAGTTACTTTCAGATTTAAACACCTAATAGTGACTTCGGCATGTTATGAAATGGATCAAAGTCCATGCTCGATGATTAGACAAATCTTTTAGATTAATTCCTATCTTTCTATTGAATCAATGATCTACATGCCTAGGAAGTTATTATTCAACCATGCCTATCTTTGTTGGACATCTGATATATAATCCTTTTTTTAGGTTTATGATGTTATTTATATTAGATCTATATGTCTATGAGGTTATTTCTGTTAGTTTCTTTCAGATCTATCTTTGTTATACCCCACCTCTAACAGATCTGTAATCCTCTTAGGTCCAAAATATTATATTTGACAAATCTACCATTTTAATGCCTGTTTTATGCCTACTCTCGTTTATGTTCCTCTTTTGTCCCCTTTATCTTATGAATCTAGATTAACATCGAATCTAAACCGAAACTAATTATACATGCGATTGGAATGCGGGGGTATTAGGGAATAGTCTATTTGGTAATGATGGCACATAATTTTGTAACTTATGATTTGGGGCATAATTGTCTTTGTTGCGAACTTGGGGTAAATTGAAATATTAAATCTAGATTTGGCGCAAACTATAAATTGGAATATTAATCTAGATTGGGCATAACCATTGGTTAAGACGCCAAAGCATAATGTATATTGGGGTATTGGGCCATAACTATTAGTAAAAACTTGGGAAGATTAGGTGTAGCCTATTTTGAGTAATAATTCAAAATTGAATTTTGAGGGCCATAACTTGCAATTAGCTTTGTTGGGCATAACTTGAGAATTGGAATATGACTGGTTTGGATATAAATCTAGATTTGGACATTTATGGAAAATGTGGCATAATCTGAAATTGACAACAATTGTGAATAATTTGCATATAAACTTTAAATATGTAAATTAGTGAAAAGACGAATGTGCCTAACCAAAGGTTAGTCTGAGTTGTGGTGTAAAACTGCCCGGAACCACCCGGCACATCCCGTAACCACAACAACACCTATCTAATGTGAGAGGTTAGTGCATCATGCCCAAGAAAAACCTGAGGTTAGATTGAGTTGTGGTGTAAAACTGCCCGGAACCACCCGGCACATCCAGTAACCGCAACAACACATATCTAATGTGTGAGGTTAGTGCATTAATAAATCAATTAATGCTAATGAACAAGACATGCTAAGAAATGACTAGGGTTAAGTTAATGAGAAACACTTAACCAATATAACAAGATGAATGACTAGGGTTAAGTTCGTAGGAACATTAACCAATATAACATGAATGACTAGGGTTAAGTTAATGAGAGACACTTAACCAATATAACATGATGGATGACTAGGGTTAAGTTAATAGGAAACATTTAACCAGTATGGCATGATGAATGGGTAGGGTTAAGTAATAAGAAACACTTAACCAATATAACTTGATTTGTGGTAAGTTTAAGTTAAAACAAGAGGGAAACACTTAACCAATATAACTTGATTTGTGGTAAGGTTAAGTTAAAACAAGAAGGCAACACTTAACCAAAGTAATATGACAAGTAGGTGGGTTAAGTTAACTTGAATTGATTGATGACACTTAACCGATACAACATGATGAACATGTGGGGTTAAGCTAACAAGAAACAGTTGACCAATATAACTTGATGAACGAACGGCGTTAAGTTAATAGGAAACACTTAACCAATCCGAAATGATAAGTGAGGAGGGTTAAGTTAATAGGAAACACTTAACCAACATGACATGATGAATGGGTGGGTCAAGTTAACGTGAATGGACAAAAACTGAACCGTTAAATAAACATGATTGAATCGATGGGAGGGTTAAGTACATCTCGTGTAGGTGGGTAATATTTGTATATATAGGCCAACAAACTTAACCAATAAGAAACCCTAGTAACGGGGACCCATTTCAGTAGTAACCCACATAGATGTATCTTGGTACCCTGAAACTAGGCAGGGTTGGGCACGATTACTGGGCTGATTATAAGCGGTCAAAACAGCGGCAGGGGGTACGTCAGTGTAGGTTCCGACGGTTTAAGGGCGTGCACGTACTCTGAAGTGGGAAAAAGTAGGCATTGGTACCAGTAGTTATACACTATGCATCTTGAATCTTGTCGGGTCGCTATCATAAGGATCAATACACCTTATGGTGGGACTAGCACAGGGTATCTACATGTAAGAGAGGGCCGATTGACACAGACACAAGAGAAATTAATATAAGTAGGGAGCCGATCGATAGGGTAGTAAGGGTACATCTAACTCATTCACGTCTATTAGGCAGATTGAGGTGGAATCTTCATAATAGATGTACACCTGATGGCTACCACAACTGCGGGGATTGGGATCACATTATCATATTATCATTACTAGTTGGAACACTAGTTAGGTGGTGCAGAGATATAAACATCAGAATAACAAGGTAGTAACGAAGCATAGAAAGTGTAGAAGCGCATTCAGTTTATCTTGCCTTTTCATATCTTATGCTTATCTTATGTTTTCATGTTATCCCTATTATCACGGTTTTGTCTTATATTCAGTTTATTCATGTCATGATGCTTTTGCCTGTTTATATGCTGAAAGTCATAGGACTTACCAGATTTATGTCTGACCTAGTTTTTTTTCGCCTTTTTCTTCCTACAATCAAATGACCCGCTATACCGCAGAAAAGATACTTCCTCTTACACCACAAAGGTAAAACACTTACAAAGGCCAGAAAACAAGACTTTCTTTTCTTTATAAGTCCTGTTATTATTTTGATGTGAATGATTAAAATTTATGATTTGTAATAAATTGAAGACTAGCGTTATTCCTAGTTGTAAGATAATAAGGCTGAATATGCTATCGCACCCATTTTACTTCTCTGCACCCCTTACAAGTGTTTCAACTAGCATCATGTGCTCAAGATAAATGATCCACTTTTTATCAATCGGCTCTTACTCGCATACATTGAACACTTGTGTCATTCGGCCCGGCATGATTGTAGATATCTGTGCTGGTCCCACCATAGGGTGTATCAAATCCTATGGTGGCAACCCGACACAATTCAAGATGCACAGAGTATAACTACCCAGTGCCTGCTTTTTCCACTCCCGTACCCAAGATACGAGTTGGAACTCTTCTCACAGTCGCTTCTCGTTCCACTTCTACTTCCTCTAGTATACTTGGCTCCACAACTTCCGCAGATTCATGTGAGCACTTTCGTAGTTGAGAAACATGAAAAACATTATGAACTCCAGCTAGTGTTTCGGGTAGCTCTACTCAGTAAGCCATTGTCCCAATCGTTTCAATGATAGGAAATGGCCTTACAAATCTTGGTGCTAGCTTTCCTACGAAACCAAAGCGAATGACATTCCTCAAAGGAGATTCTTTAAGGAAAACCTTAACTACAACCTCAAACTCAAGGTCGGTCCTTCTTTTGTCTGCGTAGGATTTCTGTCTATCTTGTGCAGCTTTCATCCGTCTCCTTATCAAGTCCACCTTTTTTGAGGTTTCTCTAATAATGTCTGGGCCAAGTACGAGCTTGTCTGTAGACTCCCACCAACAAGTTGGTGATCTGCATGGTCTTCCATATAAAGCTTCGAAAGGCGCCATGCCTATGATGGCTTGGTAGCTATTGTTGTAAGCAAATTCCACCAAAGGAAGATGATCCTCCCATGTCCCTCCAAAATCAAGAATGCACAACCTCAAGAGGTCTTCCAGTACTATGTTCACCCTTTCCGTCTGACCACCGGTTTGGGGGTGATAGGCCGTGCTTTAGAATAATTGTGTGCCTACTGCCACTTACAAACTCTTCCAAAATTTGTTTGTAAAGATAGGATCTCGATCACTCACTATGCTGGAGGATATCCCATGGAGTCGAACTATCTCTTTAAGATAAATGGATGCTAGGGACGAAGCAGTCCTTCTACTGTTAACAGGTATAAAGTGAGTGCTTTTAGTGAGCTTGACCATTATTACCCAAATATTGGTATTGCCCCTTCTTGACCTAAGCAACCCATCCACAAACTCCATCGAAATTCTATCCCATTTCCATTGTAGGACCTCTAGAGGATGGAGCAGACCACCAGGCTTCTTCTGCTCCGCTTTGACTTGCTGGCATATCAAGCACTTAGCGACGAACTCAGCTACATCCCTCTTCATGCCATTCCAAAAGAAAACCCTTTTTATGTCTTTATACATCTTGTCTCCGCCTGGGTGTATGGTCAGCTTAGAGTGGTGTGCTTCTTTGAGAACCGTCTTCACCAAATCCCTTGCTTGTGGGATGCATAGTCTTCCATCCCATCTTAACCAACCCTTATCATCGATGGAGTATCTATTGAGGTGACTAGAAGTCTCACCCCTAATTAGCTTATCCGTCATATCAACAAGCTAAGGGTCTTCTCGTTGCGTAGTTCCAATTGAGTCCAAAAGAGTAGGCCGCACCTCTAGTGATGCTAACAGACCAGGTACAATTTTAGAGGAGGGTCTAAAGTTAAAGTTTGCTATATACTCCAAGCTTTGCCTTTCTACAAAGGGAGGACTTAAGGTCAACTTCTTTCTACTCAAGGCGTCTGCTACTACATTGCCCTTGCCAGGGGTATAGGAAATCTCAAAATCATATGAGGCCAGAATTTACATTCACCTTTGTTGTCTTAAGTTAAGATCTTTATGTGAGAAAAGGTACTTTAACGATTTATGGTCAGTAAACAATTCAAACCTTTCTCCTATTAGGTAATAACGCCATGACTTTAGAGCGAAAACAATGGCAGCTAGTTCCAAATCATTAGTTGGGTTGTTATTCTCATGTAATTTCAATTGCCTTCCCCCATAACAAACTACCTTACCTTCTTGCATCAAGACAGTGCCTAATCCTGTACCGGATGCATCTGTGTATATGGTAAAAAAAAATCTTCCATCAGGCAATGTCAGAACCGGGGCTGTTGTTAGATCCCTTTTAAAATGTTGGAAAGCAATATCGCAATCCAAATCCCAAGTGAAAGTTAGGTTCTTTTTTGTCAATCTTGTTAGTGGGGCTGAGATTTTCGCAATGTCTTTAATGAACTTTCGGTAAAAACCCGCTAGCCCGAGAAAGCTTCAGACTTCGGTTGCATTCCGTGGAACCTTCCAATCTTGCACCGCAACTACTTTTGCGGGGTCCACAGCTATCCCCTCTTTGAACACCACATGTCCAATAAACCTCACTTCTTCTCTCTAGAAATGGAATTTGGAGAATTTAGCTTTCAGCCGATGTGACGAAGAGTATCCATGAATTCCCTTAAATGCAAAGCATTCTCTTCTTCATTCTTCGTGAAAAATCAAAATGTCATCTATGAAGACTACCACGAACTTATTAAGGAACTCCCTGAACACCCTTCTCATCAAGTCAATGAAGTAAGCGGGTGCGTTTGTCAACCTGAAAGGCATGACAAGCCATTCGAAGAAACCATCCAGGGTTCTGAACGCGGTCTTATCAATGCTGTCTTCAGCCACTCTTAGCTGATGAAACCCGATAGGCAGATCTAGTTGGGAGAAAATCGACGCACCTACAAGCAGATCAAACAAGTCGTCTATTCTTGGAAGTGGGTGTCTATTCTTCTTGGTCAGCTTGTTTAGCTCCTTATAATCAATGCATAGGCGAAGTGAACCATTCGCTTTGGTTGCGAATACTACTGGAGCACCCCATTCAGAAATACTCTGCCTTATTAACCCTTTTTCAAGCAGCTCTTTGACTTGCTTGCTGAGCTCTTTTCTCTCCCTTGGAGCCATGTGTCTAACGGGTATAGCTAGGGGTTTTGCATTACCAACAAGGTATATGCGGAAGTCTATTTCCCGCTTCGGAGGTAAGCCCTTCACCTCTTCGAATACATCTGAGTATTCATGGACAACTTTAACAGACTGCAAGTTTTCAACAAACGCATCAAGAGATTCCAAGTAGCTAAGCATAACAGAGTGTATGGGATTACAAGAGATTTCGAGAGTGTTACCAAGGCTAGTCATAAGTCTAACAACTCTCTTTTCACAATCGAGGATGGCACCATTACTGGATAACCAATCCATGCCTAGAATCAACCCATAGCCCGTGAAGCCCAAAACATAGGCATTACATCTAAACCCAACGCTTAGTATAGAAATTTCCAAATCAAAACAAATCATGGACAAATAGGCTGAGCCCCCAATTGGATTTGAAACAACCAAGGGATCCTCTACTATACTGGTGTCTAGGTGCATAGATTCAACTAAAGCAGTGGATATAAAAGAGTGTGATGCGCCAGAATCAAAGAGTGTCCGAACAGGTTGATCAAAAAGATAAACTAAACTCTCAACTAAAATATTTCTACCTCATTCTTGTGGAGGCGCCATGAGAGTGTGAAACTGTCCTCTAGAAGTAGGTCCAGTCCTCTGCCCTTGCCCTTGCATTCTTGGGCAGTCCTTAGCCATGTGTCATGTCTTGCTACAGTGAAAACATCCACCCATCTTACTCTTTTTCTTTATGCAATCCTTAATCAAGTGTCCAGGAATGCCACAAAAATTACACTTCCTCTTTTCACGGGGTTAGTTGTTATTCCCGCCCTTCTTTGAGTCTGTCTTCTTATTCTGGGATCCCTCACCTTTCTTATTTCTAGGGTGATGTCTTAGATTCAATTTACTCATGTCGTAACCCTTTTCTTGTTTACATTCTAAATAGTCACTGGACTTACCAGACTAATGTATGACCCATTTTCTTTCGTCTTCTTTTCTTCCGTTTCCCCCTCAGGTCCATAGGGAGGGAATACTTCAGCTTAGGTCGGATCATTTCTAGCTTCAAGAAAGTAGATGTATTGCTTGGAATCTTTTTCCATGGGCTATGGCTTTGGATACTCTCTTATTGGGGATTTATGCTACCTTACTATTGTTTTAATGCTTGTTTATGTTTCAATTCAAGACAGAGTTTTTGTTGTAATAATGTGGAAGTTGGTTTGAGACAGTTGCTGTAATGTTTCATCTGAACCACGTACTTGTGAAATAAATTTAGTTTTTCTGCTGTTTATATGTCTGCCTTGTAAATTATCTGTATCTTTTACCTATAATGCTCCACCAAAGTTAAGGCATTCCCTTTGTGAGTGACCTTAACGGAGGTGGACGGAATTTCTGGCCTTATATGATTTTGAGATTTCCTATACCCCTGGCAAGGGCAATGCAGTAGCAGATGCCTTGAGTAGAAAGAAGCTGACCTTAAGTCCTCTCTTTGTAGAAAGGCAAAGCTTGGAGTACATAGCAAACTTTAACTTTAGACCCTCCTCTAAAATTGTACCTGGTCTGTTAGCATCGCTAGAGGTGCGGCCTACTCTTTTGGACTCAATAGGAACCGGGCAATGTGAAGAACCTCAGCTAGCTGATATGATGGATAAGCTAATTAGGGGCGAGCTTCTATCACCTCAATAGATACTCCATCGATGATAAGGGTTGGTTGAGATGGGATGGAAGACTATGCATCCCACAAGCAAGGGATTTGGTGAAGACAGTTCTCGAAGAAGCACACCACTCTAAGCTGACCATACACCCAGGCGGAGATAAGATGTATAAAGACATAAAAAGGGTTTTCTTTTGGAATGGCATGAAGAGGGATGTAGCTGAGTTCGTCGCTAAGTGCTTGATATGCCAGCAAGTCAAAGCGGAGCAGAAGAAGCCTGGTGATCTGCTCCATCCTCTAGAGGTCCCACAGTGGAAACGGGATAGCATTTCGATGGACTTTGTGGATGGGTTGCCTAGGTCAAGAAGGGACAATACCAGTATTTGGGTAATAGTGGACATGCTCACTAAAAGCGCTCACTTTATACCTGTTAAGAGTAGAAGGACCGCCTCGTCCCTAGCATCCATTTATCTTAAAGACGTAGTTCGTCTCCATGGGATACCCTCGAACATAGTGAGTGATCGAGATCCTATCTTTACGAGCGAATTTTGGAAGAGTTTGCAAGAGGTAGTATGCACATAATTATGCTTAAGCACGGCCTATCACACCCAAATCGATGGTCAGACGGAAAGGATGAACAGAGTATTAGAAAACCTCTTGAGCTTGTGCATTCTTGACTTTGCAGTGACATGGGAGGATCATCTTCCATCGGTGGAATTCGCTTACAACAATAGATACTAAGCCACCGTAGGCATGGTGCCCTTCGAAGCTTTATATGGAAGACCATGTCGATCACCAACTTGTTAGTGGGAGTCTACAGACAAGCTCGTACTTGGGTCTGACATGATTAGAGAAACCTTAGAAAAGGTGGACTTGATAAGAAGACAGATGAAGGCTGCACAAGATGGACATAAATCCTACGCAGATAAAAGAAGGACCGACCTTGAGTTTGAGGTTGGAGATAAGTTGTTCCTTAAAGTATCTCCTTTGAGGAATGTCATTCGCTTTGGGTCCGTAGGAAAGCTAGCACCAAGATTTGTTGGACCATTTCCTATCATTGAAAAGATTGGGACAATGGCTTATAGAGTAGGGCTACCCGAAAGACTGGCTGGAGTTCATAATGTTTTTCATGTTTCACAACTACAAAAGTGCTTACATGAATCTGCGGAAGTTGTGGAGCCAAGTATTCTAGAGGAAGTAGAAATGGAACGAGAAGCGACTGTGAGAAGAGTTCCAACTCATATCTCGGGTACGGAAGTCACAAAGCTACGCAACCGAGAATTTAAGCTTGTTAAAGTTCAATGGAGTGACGCTGAGGAAGACGCGACTTGGGAAACTGAAAGGAAAATACGCGCAGCCTACCCTTTTCTTTTTTAGGGTACCTCCTTGATCTCTTTTTCCATAAGTTTATTCATGCTTATATCTATCTTTTAAGTATATCTTGTCGGCCCTATTCTTTATGCTTAGGTAGAAACTGATGGATGTAAACATGTTTTTGAAACATGTTATGATTGATGGTTGCGAGAGGTTGGAAGTGGTTGCTCGTGGATGCATATACACACACATTAGTTATTAAATCGGCTCAGTTACTTTCATATTGCATATGTATTTGTATATGGATTGGAACTTGATGTGTTATCATATGGACGTTGCATTTGTATAAATGATTGTGCACTCATGTAGAAAGTATGATTAGGAAAAATTGCATGCATAATGGACTCATGGCAATGGCATAATTTGCATTAAGGAAGTCAACAGAATCAGTAGACCGCTTGATTTTGCATTAGATAAAGACATGTACACACACTATGCATATGATCATGAAAGCATTAGAAGTCTTTTAAGGACAATGGACGCCTGTGTTTGATGGTTGAGTAGATGGATGATTAGATGGTAGGATACACATTCTTCTTGACTTGAAGCTTTTGGGGACGAAATCCATTAAGGAGGGGAGAATGTAACACACTGAATTTTTTGTGTTTATTAAAATAATGAATTAAAGAATACTTAACATTTAAAGTGAGAATTAAGGGAAACGGGTTATGCCATTGGGTTTGCCTCGAAATTCTGCTTGGAATAGAGTCCAAGTTTTCGTAAATTGGACTTCGTATGAGGAAGTTATGGCCCTTAGAAGTTTCAGAAATTTATATAAATTAAAAACAGATCAGAGTTAAAATTCAAAATTCAAGCAAAAAGCATAGAAGCGGGCTGGGCGGGATTTCCCCCGCCGCAGGCCAGGTCGACCAGGTGGTCCACCTCCCTTATACAAGTCGACCAGGGGGTCGACCTACCCCCCTCCCCCAGATCCAAATTTGAGATGATTCTGATTAGTTACTGAGTCCTTTCTGACTTATTGCTGAGTCACTAGGGCTTAGGTGGCAATTCTGGATAACTCTATCTAGTCTAAACGGTTGTGATTGCTCTTAAAACGATCTAACGACACACATAAGATTTAACTTCTATAAAAGCAACCCTAACCCTCAAATCCTGAATCACACAAATTCATTCCAAGAAGCCACCATGCCATCCATGATCGTTCTAGTTTAGCCACCATTCCTTCTTCAACTTGAAAGCAAGAATAAATCTACGAATCAAAACTAACTTAGAGAAATTGATAGTCTTCTTCAAGGGATTGCTTTCCAAATTCAGAAAACAGATATCAGAAAACAGGACTTTCTTTTCTTTGTAAGTCCTGTTATTTTTTAGATGTAAACGATCAAAAGTTATGATTTGTAATAAAATGAAAACTAGCGTTATTCCTAATTGTAATATAATGATGACGCTGATTCATGCCTATTCTTGTAAAGATTCTATCGTATATGCTTAGGAGATTATTGTGGTTATTACATTGGTGTTAAACAAATCATGTATTATGTAAAGTTTGGTGATTTATTCGTGTTACGTTACATGCAAATTGTTAGGCTATGTGGTTATTATGTTGATGTAAACCAATCATGTAAAATTGGTAATTCATTCATGTTATGTTACATGCAAGTTATTAGGCTATGTTGTTATTATGTTGATGTAAACCAATCATGAAAAATTGGTGATTCATTCATGTTATGTTGCATGCAAATTATTAGGCCAAGACATGTATTATGTTTAGATTTACATTTAGATCTATGAAAATTGGATCCAAGATTAAAGTTCATATTTACATGCCTTGTTAAACTTGTGTAAAACCATATGCTTAAGATTCATGTTTGTTGGATCCAAAATAAAAAGTTCATATTTACATGCCTGTGTAATTCTATATGTTAAAGATTCATGATTATTGGATCCAAATTAAAAGTTCACATTCGCATGTCTAGTTGAACTTGTGTAATTCTATATGCTTAAGGTTTATGTTCATTAGACCCAAAATAAAAGTTTACATTTACATGCCTAGTTGGATTGGGTAATTTCATATGCTTAAAGACTCATATTAGTTGGATCCAAAAATGCAAGTTCATTATTTTATGCCACATTTACATGACACATGTTTAGTTAGATCCTTATTATTTTTATGTTGTGTGAATGGTATTGCTCCCTTCTTTCCCTTTTGTATATAAGTTAGGCTAAGTTACGAGCCTAACATTCTATGTGAATTTTGCGAACGTATGAGGGGGGCAACATTGGGAAAACTTGGAAAAAAATATTATTATTTGTAATAACCCGGAAAATACGAGCCAATTTAAAAATTTTAAATTGGTTATTTTAAAAGAAATTTAAATAATTGAAATAGAATATTTCAGTAAAATAATGAATTAGAAATAGTGCGGTAGTTTGAAAATTTGAATTCAAACTTTGACTGACTGTACCGGGTGCAAAGTATAACGGATTTTAGTGAAACCAAAATATTTAAATCTGTTTATGAATATCTTTCTAACGAATCAGAAAAATCTAAGTTTCATAGCGGGAATCAAAAGTTATGGCTAAATGAATTTTCAGAAAGGTCGCTATAGAGAATATATAACCCTTGAAAATAGACATTTTGCAAATGACCTCGGAATTCGACGAAACCACTTTTGTTGGATCCGGGATGTCAAATTATTGCTAGGTTTCAAATTTCATAATTTTTGAAGCTATTATGTGAGCGTGGCAAAAGAAAACGTGTTTGGTTAATTTCTGTTAAAATGGATCGACCAAAAAATGGCCATTTTTCAAATGGTCTCAGAATTCGACGAAACTAGTTTTGTTCGGACCGTATCATCAAAACATAGCTAGATTTATTTTTCTGGAATTTTTCGAATCAGTTTGTGGCCCTGGAAAATTGAAATGTACGTTCAATCGAATATTGAATGTTTTATATTTTAACTTGAAGAATAACTGACCGTAATAGTCGAATTGGCCTACGAAACATATCCCATTGTGTTCAGGATGGGGGTATTTAGCTAGGGGTGATAGTTATTGGGTTTGGATTAGTGTTCGTTTGGAAAAACACTATTTTAAAATTTAATAAAACATGGCCCAATAGAAAATTTCCTTTATAAATTTTATTTTCAAAAAAAAAAATAGAAACCCCTCCCCCCCGTAACCCTCGATTTCAACGGCGGCACAACCCCCCTCCTTCCTAGGAAAATTCTGATCGCCACGTTCATCTTCAGCTCCACTCCCAGTTGAACTTTTTGAAGAGCATCCTCCACTCTTCAAATCCATACTAGAAGCTTCCCCTATCATCACACTATTCTCGAGATCCGCCACCAGGAAGTCGCGCCGCCTCAAAGCCCGTCGTGCCTCGACCGCCGTACTGAGTGGGACCCCCCATACCTCATTTTGCGTGCCTCCCCAAGCGCTATAACGTGGTGCTATCTGAATTTGGTAACGAGCAACGGGTTTCCAGAAATTGCCAAACCTAATTTCGAGCAGTTCTGAAAGGTATACGACCTTTATTTCTGAAATTGAAAATAACACTTTAAAGTGTTGCAAACTTTGAAAAATCATATCTTTATCGTGTGTTGATGAAATTCGATGAAACATGAAACATCGTGACCGCAAGGACGCTCTCTACAGTCTAGAAGTGTCCAACTATTTTTCTGAGCTTGCTAGGATTTTTTAGAAAAGCGACAACCATTGTGAGATTTCTAAACTGAAATGTGAATAGAAATGTGATATATAAATTATATAAGTGAAATATAAATTATATAAGTGTTGTATACTTCATGTACACGCGTTGTATAAGTTATATGAGCGAAGAATGAATTATACATGCACAGTATAAATGATATGAGTGTTGGAATAGAAATAAAATATATTTATATATGAATATATACACATATATATATATACACACACTCCCCTCGTCCACAAACCATGGACGATATTTATTGATTGTGAATTGGTGTGAAAAATTTGGTGAATAATGTGAATGGTTGATAGAATTGTTTGCGGTTGATATTGTTTGGTTGTTGTTGAAAAATACCCATTTGTGATTGAAATAAATTATGGAAAAGAAAAATCATACTCGCATGCGTGCGAATTAGATGTATGAAATCCCCATTGTCAAAAACCGCGAGGTTTTAAGGTAGAGCGAGGAGTCGTGCTCGGGACAGTGCTGGTTTTAAATACCCTGCCGTTATGCTGCAGAAATTTTGAATAATACTCATATGTTAGAATTATTTGCATATGTTGAAATTATTTTCATGTGTTGAGACAATATCCATAGGTGGAAATGCTCATGTGTTGAAAAATAGATTCATGTATTGAATAAATAAATCGTTTTAACAATAAAAATCACATTTTTATTATATATATGAAGTATGTAAAATATTTGTGTTTTAAGTAAATTGTTTCAACAATAAAAATAATATCTTTCTTATATGTACAAACCATATAAAATATATCCATGTGTGAAAATGCTCATGTGTTGAGAAGTTCATGTGTGAAAAAGGTTCATATGTTGAATAAAAGATCGAATAATAAAAATTACATTTTTATTGAGAATATGAAGTGTTAAAAACATTCATGTGTCGAATAAATATTTTTGATGATAAAAATACCATTTTTATCATCTATGTGAATTGCTAAAAATATACAAGTGTTGAAATAAATATTTGTTTGCTATGAATATTATTTTTAACATGTATAGGAACTAAATAAAATAGTCATTCGTTGAAATATATTTTAATTCGACAAAATATCATTTTTAAATGAAATATGAAGTGTTCAAAATAACCATAAGTAGAGATAAACCTTTGTTCGCTAGAAATATAATTTTTAGCTTACTTTTGCACATATATATACATGTGTTGAACAAGAAATGGATTAGCTGTTGAGTAAAGAATTTATTTGCGTGCCCAACAAATAGGTAAACCTTAATGAGTTGGATGTGCAAATTTTATTATTATATCAACTCCTATGAATGCCATTGGATGCGGAGTGCTAGTTGTTCTGTGTGTAATAATAAACATCGCGATAGGATAGTAACAATT
Organism: Allium sativum; assembly: GCA_030737875.1. Taxonomy (NCBI): domain Eukaryota; kingdom Viridiplantae; phylum Streptophyta; class Magnoliopsida; order Asparagales; family Amaryllidaceae; genus Allium; species Allium sativum. The sequence goes on from CM060913.1 coordinate 491,205,071, forward strand.
AATTTTGAACTACACTACATGGCATACTTCTTGACGATAGGCATACTTCATCATATACCACATAAGCATTTGGAGCTTGTGTGATGAGGTTGAAGATTTACCATACGAGCGAGAAGCTTGTATGGCGATGATTATATATTATAGGTTGAACTGATGACTGATTTGGACTATATAAATTGTAACGGTAAATTGCAAGATTAATAAAAACCTCACACGGGTTTGGTGATGACAATAAACACGTTTCTTTGGTCATTAAGGCACAAAAACCATTTATAGGGTGACGAGAATTTATTCTCTGGAGTTATGATCTGTACACACTCCCCTGTGGACACCGGAATATATCACTATAAATACGTGTATGCTTATTAGGATTTATTGGGTACCTAATATGGCCCAATAAATTTCCAAACCCCTTCCCGTACAAAGGAGGTTATGACGAAATTTTTCGAAATATAAAGGTGTTGGTGAAATATTTGAAGTGAAAACGATATTGAAATCGCCGAATGAAATATATATATATATATATATATATATATATAAAAATTAAATTAAAACTAATCGAGGCCGTGCAGTTCGTGTTTTGAAATCGAAACTTCAAACGATTATACCGAAAGATCCGACCATCGGATTTTCACGAAACTGGAACCGTTGGGTTCGCTTTGGGAATATCTTCCTAATGATATAAACTTTGTTGAAATCCAACGGTTAGATTTCCAGATATGTGTAAAACAAATTTTGGAAAAAACAGCGCCAGTGCCTCGGCACGACCTGAAACGTCGTTTAATTAAATAGGGCCGTTTTTAAATAAATAAAAATGGCGATATATCGTTATAAAATATTATAGATGATATAGAATGGAAATAAACCGATTCTGCTTGGTTTGCTTGATATTTGATGGTTGAATGTGTTTGACATGAAAACGATACTAAAAAACTGAAATGTGAATGTCGAATGATTTAACCATGTGAAGAATTGATTGAAAATCTAAATATACGTGGATTATTTGAAAAGGCCGAGGTAATTCTCATTTCAAATATTCAATCGATGGTTAGAAGTCGAAGAGTTGAAGACGGTTCAAGACTGACGATCTTCACATTGGATGGATGGGCGCTACTGATGCTCATGATTGGAGTAGCTACCTTGAAGGAGATGAAGTGGTAGCCGTCCGGACGTATGTTGATCATACAGATATGCGAGGAATTTGGTGCCTCCGGCTTCGTTCAAACCCAGAACGAACTTGTAAATGGACTGTGTGTCTGACATTGGATTTTGTTCTGTGCTGATTGATCTCTATTAAAATATATATCTGTTTGGCGGCGGAGAATTTATTCTCTTGCTTAACGCCCTTCTCTGAGACATACGAACTCAGAGATTATATATCGATAGAAATCAGTCGCATGGAGTGAATTGCCTATGTGGCATGCCTAAGTGGCATATGATCAAGGCTTTTGTTGCAAAGCAAAGTCTTGTGGTTGATGATCAAAGCATGGTCTGTGTGGCGTAGCTTTGTGTATAGCGTGGATTCGCAAGCCTCACACCTCGATATGAGTCAAAAATGGGATAAGGACCGCTGGGAGAACACGACATTTCTTTCTAGGTACGGTGGTGTCAGTGACTTACCATCCCTAACATTTATAAATACTTTTCACCTGTGTGGTTGTTGGAATGCGAGGCGCCTCAATTGTAGGTCTATAAGGACCGGGAAACGTGTGTTCAGGAATTGCCAATCCTCAAAAGTAAGAGAGGACTGTCCCAGTCGATTCCAAGGACCGCTGTGTGCTATCCTGAGGCATTTGCTAGAGTGTCTCAAACGGAGAGGAGCTTGCCCCTTGCCTCGACTCAGGATGGTATCCAATTTCCAATACGAAATTGCAGATTTGATTGTATTACTAGTATGGAGACATAGTGGTATGGGTCATTTATGCTGTCTATGATTGATATTTATGATTGAATTCGCTTTTGAAACATATATGCACTAGTAATAATATCAAACACTTTTGTTTATACGTATGAAGCATCTCTTGGCCATTATAAGGTAAAAACTCTATCCTCCGGCTTGCGTTGCATTGTGTGATGGGACCTGAGTCTTATAATGGCTTCATTTTCATAAAAAGCATTGCGATGATTTAATAATTTACTTTATTTCATGCACTAGCACTCATTGGAGTAAACTCGTTCCGCGAAAGTGGCGTGGTCCCTTGATGTGCCTTTTTATTGTTGTTTAATTAGTTAAGTAGATTTCTCATACCAGTCCTATGACCGACTCATAGTTTGTTTCACCTTGCAAACTCGGGTGCCCTTATTTTCACACGGGCAGCCTAGTACCAGGTGGCTGGCGTATTTTGGCTTGGCACCGCAGCAGGGGTGCACTTTTGGCTCATGGCAAGGCTTGACTACACAGTGATAAGTATGATTTTTCTGCCATTACTATATATGTACTATAATTCCGCCTCAGGCGTTGTAGACTGATGTTTCGTTTATGTACTTCCTATGTATATGATTCTGCCTCAGGCGATATAGACTGATTATGTATTATTTTGCACTAAGTAGTATCCTGCACTGTGCTCTCTGATGTTGTGATATGTATATGATTCCACTATCATATTTGTGTAAATTATTCTATTTCCTGTTTATGCTATCATCTGTACTCTGCTAATGATGATTAATGTGTTATGTTCCAATGATTATCCTTAACACCGTGGCATGGGGTTTTGAGATCATCACAGCTGGTATCAGAGCTTTGGTTAACCTTAGTTATGGAATTTAACACATTAAACACCTCGTCAGAATAGAATCAATAGTATTCTAAGGCAAGTTGCTCATTAGAGATAGGACTAGTAATGTCCCAGAATGAGCTAAGCAGAATAGCAAAAATAATATTGATCTGTACATCGTTGCCTTTCCTTAGGTTCTTCTGCTTTACCATACAATAAAATTATTGTTTCTGAGAGCTGACTCTTTCCTTGCTTATACAGAACTTGAGAAATGGCTACCAGAGCCGCAGCAGCAAGAGGAGGCTGTGGAGGACGAGGTAGAGGCCAAGGGGATAACCCCGCTGCAGAAGGACCATTGATACAACCCCCAGCTGCTCAGTCATTCGAGCTCAACCGAGTGGCCAAAAGATACAATAATCTAGGAGGCAAAACCTTCTCTGGAATGGGCACTATGATTGAGGCCTTGGCATGGCTAAAAACATGCGAAAAGATATTAGTAGGCCTGAGGCTGGGAGATCAAGACAAAGCATTCATGGGTGCGTGGCTTTTGCAAGACGAAGCAGAATTATGGTGGGAAGCCATCACTGCAGAGAACAGAAATGCAGGTAGAACATGGGATGAGTTCAAAGACCTGTTCAAAGAAAAATACGTCCCAGAGCAAGCCATTGAGCGCATGCACGACGAATTTGCAAACCTCCAGCAAGGAGACCTCTCTGTGCAAGACTACCTGAACAAGTTTACACAGTTATCCCACTACGCCCCGGAGCTTATTGCGACTGCTAAGTCCAAGAACAAGAGGTTCATTCTTAGGCTAAAGCACAAGTACCAAGACAGGGCAATAGCCCACATCAAGCTGGCATTTTCTGACTTAGTGGAGATGGCATGCAATTATGAGGACCTGGATCAAAGGAACGTTGATCTGGACCGCGCTAAGAGCCAAGCGGGGAATAAACGCAAGCCCGCTACGAATCAAGCGGAGTCAAGCAATGCGGCATCCACTAATCAGCAGACTAACAAGCCGCCAAAGGGAAGCTTCTACAATTGTGGCAAGGTGGGGCATTACTCTAATGTTTGCACAACCCCGAAACAGTAGAATACCAACTCTCAAGGCTCAAGCCAGAGCTCTCGGAATCCTCATTCATGCTTTAACTACCGCAGAACAGGACATCTTGTTAGAGATTGTCCCTTGCTTAAGAAGGCCGAGGTTGCTCATGTGTATGACGGGGCGAACCCGCCGGCTGCTTCCGATGGAGCAGGTAAACCCGATGTTTTGGGAGGTACCCTTACAATTAAAAATATTCCTGTTTCTGTATTATTTGACATGGGAGCATCACATAGTTTTATTGCAAGTAACACAGTTAACAACTTAAAGTTAAAACAAAGAAAGCTTAAAGAATCAATTAGGGTTCATAATCCAATAGGGAGCTCTATTGTTCTCAGTTCATATTGTAAAGTACCTGCTTCTTTTTCTCGATATCGTTTTCCTTTTGACCTAGTCTTATGGATTTTCCTGAGTTTGATATCATTATCAGGCTATATTGGTTAACGAAATACGAAGCCCAAGTAAATTGTACAGGAAGAATAGTAAACATTAAAATGAAACTTGGATATCTTACTGTACCGTGTCATGGTTCAAGCACAGATAGAAAGGAATTTTGGTCTGCACTAGAAGTTATTCCCACTTCCATAGAAAAGATTCCTATTGTTAAAAACTATGCGGATCTGTTTGAAGAAGTCAAAAACTTACCTCCGCAAAGAGAAATTGAATTCAGAATCGATCTAATTCCGAATGCCAGACCGGTAGTACATCCAATTCGAAGAATGACTCCAAAAGAAAAAGAAGTATGAAAGGGTCTAATCAGACCAAGCTTTTCTAGTTGGGGTGCAGCTGTAGTGTTTGTCCCTAAGTCGGACGGTACTCTCCGATTGTGTGTTGATTACCGTGACCTCAACAAACAGACGCTCAAAAACAAATACCCTTTACCCGCATCGATGATCTATTAGACCAATTAAATGGGGCGAGAGTATTTTCCAGAATAGACCTAGCTACAGGTTTCCATCAATTGAGAACTACCGAAGAGTGTGTTCCTTTGACAGCTTTCAGCGGTCCGGACATATTTTACGAATGGTTGGTAATGTCGTTCGGCTTATGCAATGCTCCAGCCTAATTTGTGGATCTAATGAATAGAGTGTTCAGGGAAGTTTTAAATCAATTTGTCCTGGTATTCGTCGATGATATTTTAATCTACTCTAAGTTAGAAGCTGAGGCATGAAAGACATTTAGAACAAGTATTGGGGATTCTGAGAAAGAACGTCTTCAAAGCCAAATTCTTTAAATGTGTCTTCTGGCAAGAAGAGGTGAAGTTCCTTGGCCACGTCGTGTCAAAAGAAGGAATTTCTATAGATCCGGGCAAAATTACAGCAATTCAAAACTGGAAACAACATACTACACCCACAAAGGTCCGAAGTTTTATGGGGTTGGCTAGTTATTATCGAAAATTCATTAAGGATTTTTCAAAGGCATCCGGTCCATTAATGAAGATTACGAAGAAGCACGAGAAATTTAAGTGGACTTCCGACTGTGAGGAAGCTTTCCAGGAATTGAAATCGAAATTGACAACCGCTCCAGTATTAACCATTATCGATGGCAATCAGGATTTGACGGTTTGGACGGATGCTTCTATTAGAGGTCTTGGTGCAGTGTTAATGCAGAGAGGCCAAGTAGTCGCTTATGCAAGCCGCCAGATGAAACCGCATGAGAAGAATTATGTAACTCATGATCTTGAGTTGCTAGCCATCGTTTTTGCTTTGAAAATCTGGAGGCATTACTTATTGGGTGAGAAATTCGAATTGTTTACAGATCATCAATCATTGAAGTATTTGTTCACCCAGAAATATATGAACTTGAGATAGCAGCGTTGGCTAGAATTTTTCGCAGCATATGATCTGGATATCCTATATACACCGGGAAAGGCTAATGTGGTAGCTGAAGCGCTCAGTAGAAAGAATGAGATCATCGCCAGTTTTATCATTACGTCTTCATTGAATAATAATATCTCTGTTCTACAGAAAAAATGACAATTTTGTTAAAGAGATGATGAAAAGAATTCAAAAAGGCGAAAGCTCCAGTTTCCAAGTGGATAGTGAGTGAGTTCTGAGATTAAATGGGAGAATTTGTATTCCCGACATCCCTGAGCTCAAAAGAGAGGTGCTCGATGAATGCCATAAGTCAAAGCTTTGCATTCATCCTGGGGTGAGTAAAATGTACAACGATATCAAGCGCACTTTCTGGTGGAAGGCGATGAAGAGGGACATTTCTTTATATGTTAGCAGATGAACTACTTGTCAACTAGTCAAAAGCGATCAACAAAAGCTGGCCAGATTGTTGCAACCGTTGGAAGTCCCAGGTTGGAAATGGGAACAGATTTCCATGGATTTCATAGATGGTTTGCCCCGAACCAAGAAAGGTAATGGCAGTATTTAGGTGATCGTAGATCGCTTCACGAAAACCGCCCATTTCATACCTGTTAGATCCAATGGAACCGCCCAAAGTCTAGCACAGATATATTTCAAAGAAATTGTTAAGATGCATGGAGTTCCCATCAGCATAGTCAGTGATAAAGACCCAATTTTTGCTAGCAAATTCTGGGAGGCATTCCAGACAGAATTGGGAACAAAAATGAATCTGAGCACCGCTTATCACCCTTAGACAGATGGCCAAACTGAGCGGGTGAATAGAATTCTAGAAGATTTATTGCGGGCTTGCATTATTGATTTTGGCGGGTCATGGGAAGATCACTTGCATTTGGCAGAATTCTCATATAACAACAACTTTCAGGCAAGTTTAAAAATGTCACCATTTGAAGCATTATACGGTAGATCGTGTAGATCTCCAGCATGTTAGGTAGAACCTGGCAACAGACTTGTGTTGGGATACGATATGATTAGAGAAGCATCTGATAAAGTCGATTTCATCAAGAAACGATTGAAAACCACACAAAGCCGATAGAAAAGTTATGCGGATTCTAAAAGGAGAGATTTGGCATTCGCTGTTGGTGATTATGTGTATTTGAAGGTTTCTCCGATGAGAGGAGTGATCCGATTTGGAAAATTGGGAAGTTGGCACCCAGATTTATTGGACCCTTTCCTATACTTGAACGTATTGGAACTCTTGCTTATAGGGTTACATTACCTGATTGGTTGCCTGGAGTGCATAATGTCTCTCACGTATCTCAACTTAGAAGACATCTGCATGATCCAAATCTTGTTGTAGAAGAAGCAGCGCAACAGGATTTGGAAATTACTCCACAATTAGCAGTCAGAAGAAAGCCGTTAAAAATATTGTTGGTAAAGAAACTAAAGATCTAAGGAGCAAGAAGGTTCATTTAGTTAAAGTGCAGTGGAGTAGTGATCCTAGAGACTGTACTTGGGAGACTGAGGAAAGCATTAAGCAAGCTTACCCCAAATGCAGAGTGGACCTCTCTAACTAACTCCGGTGCAAGGTACCTTCACAATACTTTGCATTTACATTTTTGTTCCCTAGTGTACTATTGTTTCCTTTTCGGGGACGAAAAGTTTTAAGTGGGGGAGATTGAAACAACACGGAAAATACGAAACAATTTAAAAATTTTAAATTGGTTATCTTAAAAGAAATTTAAATAATTGAAATAAAATATTTCAATAAAATAATGAATTATAAATAGTGCGGTAGTTTGAAAAATTGAATTCAAACTTTGACTAACTGTACCGGGTGCAAAATATAACGGATTTTAGTGAAACCAAAAATATTTAAATATGTTTATGAATATCTTTCTAACGAATATGAAAAATCGAAGCTTCATAGCGGGAATCAAAAGATATGGCTGAATGAATTTTCAGAAAGGTCGCTATAGAGAATATATAGCCCTTGAAAATAGATATTTTGCAAACGACCTCGGAATTCGACGAAACCACTTTTGTTGGATCCAGGATGTCAAATTATTGCTAGGTTTCAAATTTCATAATTTTTGAAGCTAGTATGTGAGCATGGCAAAAGAAAACGTGTTTGGTTAATTTCTGTTAAAATGGATCGACCAGAAAATGGCCATTTTTCAAATGGTCTCAGAATTCGACGAAACTAGTTTTGTTGGGACCGTAGCATCAAAACATAGCTAGATTTATTTTTCTAGAATTTTTCGAATCAGTTTGTGGCCCTGGCAAATTGAAATGTACGTTTAATCGAATGTTGAATGTTTTATATTTTAATTTGAAGAATAACTAACCGTAACAGTCGAATTGGCCTACGAAACATATCCCATTGTGTTCGGGATGGAGGTATTTAGCTAGGGGCGACAGTCGTTGGGTTTGGATTGGTGGTCGTTTGGAAAAACACTGTTTTAAAATTTAATAAAGCATGGCCCAATAGAAAATTTCCTTTATAGTTTTTATTTTCAAAAAAATAAAATAGAAACCCCCCCTCCCCGTAACCCTCGATTTCAATGGCGGCACAGCCCCCCCTTCCTAGGCAAATTCCGATTGCCACGTTCATCTTCAGCTCCACCCCCAGTTGAACTTTTTGAAGAGCATCCTCCACTCTTCAAATCCATACTAGAAGCTTCCCCTATCATCGCACTGTTCTCGAGATCCGCTACCAGGAAGTCGCGCGGCCTCGAAGCCCGTCGTGCATCGACCGTCGCGCTGAGTGGGACCCCCCATACCTCATTTTGCATGCCTCCCCAAGCGCTATAACGTGGTGCCATCTGATTTGGTAAGGAGCAACGGGTTTCCAGAAATTGCCAAACCTAATTTCGAGCAGTTCTGAAAGGTATACAGCCTTTATTTCTGAAATTGAAAATAACACTTTAAAGTGTTGCAAACTTTGAAAAATCATATCTTTATCGTGTGTTGACGAAACTCGATGAAACAGGAAACATCATGACCGCAAGGACGCTCTCTACAGTCTAGAAGTGTCTAGGGATTTTTCCGAGCTTGCTAGGATTTTTAGAAAAGCGAAAACCAATGTGAGATTTCTAAACTGAAATGTGAATAGAAATGTGATATATAAATTATATATGCAAAATATAAATTATATACGTGTTGTATACCTCATGTGCATGCGTTGTATAAGTTATATGAGCGAAGTATGAATTACACATGCATGGTATAAATGATATGTGTGTTGGAATGGAAATAAAATATATTTATATATGAATATATACATATATATACTCCGCTCGTCCACAAACCATGGACGATATTTATTGATTGTGAATTGGTGTGAAAATTTTGGTGAATAATGTGAATGGTTGATAGAATTGTTTGCGGTTGATATTGTTTAGTTGTGGTTGAAAAATACCCATTTGTGATTGAAATAAATTGTGGAAAAGAAAAATCATACTCGCCTGCGTGCGAATTAGATGTATGAAATTCCCATTGTCAAAAACCGCGAGGATTTAAGGTAGAGCGAGGAGCCGTACTCGGGACGGTGCCGGTTTTAAATACACTACCGTTATACTGCCGAAATTTTGAATAATACTCATATGTTAGAATTATTTTCATATATTGAAATTATTTTCATGTGTTGAAACAATATCCATGGGTGGAAATGCTCATGTGTTGAGAAGTTCATGTGTTGAAAAATAGATTAATGTGTCGAATAAATAAACCGTTTTAACAATAAAAATCACATTTTTATTATATATATGAAGTATGTAAAATATTCGTGTTTTTAAATAAATTGTTTCATCTATAAAAATAACATCTTTCTTATATGTACAAACCATATAAAATATATCCATGTGTGGAAATGCTCATATGTTGAGAAGTTCATGTGTGAAAAAGGTTCATGTGTTGAATAAAAGACCGAACGATAAGAATTACATTTTTATTGAGAATATGAAGTGTTAAAAACATTCATGTGCCGAATAAATTTTTTTGATGATAAAAATACAATTTTTATCGTGTGTGAATTTCTAAAAATATACAAGTGTTGAAATAAATATTTGTTTGCTATGAATATTATTTTTAACATGTATAGGAACTAAATAAAATAGTCATGTGTTGAAATATATTTTAATTCGCCAAAAATATCATTTTTAAATGAAATAGGAAGTGTTAAAAATAACCATAAGTGGAGATAAACCTTTGTTCACTAGAAATATATTTTTTAGCTTAGTTTTTCACATATATATACATGTGTTGATCAGGAAATGGATTAGCTGTTGAGTAAAGAATTTATTTGCGTGCCCGACAAATAGCTAAACCTTAATGAGTTGGATGTGCAAATTTTATTATTATATCAACTCCTGTGAATGCCATTGGATGCGGAGTGCTGGTTGTTCTTTGTGTAATAATAAACATCGCCATAGTTAGTAACAATTAATTTTGAACTACACTACATGGCATACTTCTTGACGATAGGCATACTTCATCATATACCACATTAGCATTTGGAGCTTGTGTGACGAGGTTGAAGATTTACCATACGAGCGAGAGGCTTGTATGGCGATGACTATATATTACATGTTGAACTGATAACTGATTTGGACTATATAAATTGTAACGGTAAATTGCAAGATTAATAAAAACCCCACACGGGTCTGGAGATGACAATAAACACGTCTCTCTGGTCATTAAGGCACAAAAACCATTTATAGGGTGACGAGAATTTATTCTCTGGAGTTATGATCTATACACACTTCCCTGTGGACACCGGAATATATCACTATAAATACGTGTATGCTTATTAGGATTTATTGGGTACCTAATACGGCCCAATAAATTACCAAACTCCTTCCCGTACAAAGGAGGTTATGGCGAAATTTTTCGAAATATAAAGGTGTTAGTGGAATATTTGAAGTGAAAATGATATTGAAATCGCTGAATGAATTATATTTATATATATTTATATAAATTAAATTAAGACGAATCGAGGCCATGCAGTTCGCATTTTGAAATCGTAAATTCAAACTATTATACCGAAAGATCCGACCATCGGATTTTCACGAAACTGGAACCATTGGGTTTGCTTTGGGAATATCTTCCTAATGATATAAACTTTGTTGAAATCCAACGGTCATATTTCCAGATATGTGTAAAACAAATTTTGGAAAAACAGCGCCCGTGCCTCGGCACGACCGGAAACGTCATTTATTTAAATATGGTCGTTTTTAAATAAATAAAAATGGCGACATATCGTTATAAATTATTATAGACGATATAGAATGGAAATAAACCGATTCTGCTTAGTTTACTTGATATTTGATGGTTGAATGTGTTTGACATGAAAACTATACTAAAGAACTGAAATGTGAATGTCGAATGATTTAACCATGTGAACAATTGATTTGAAAATCTAAATATACGTGGATTATTTGAAAAGGCCGAGTTAATTCTCATTTCAAATAATCGATCGACAGTTAGAAGTCGAAGAGTTGAAGACGGTTCAACACCGACGATCTTCACATTGGATGGATGGGCGCTGCTGATGCTCATGATTGGAGTAGCTACCTTGAAGGAGCTGAAGTGGTAGCTACCTGGACGTAATGTTGATTGTACGGATATGAATTTGGTGCCTCTAGCTTCGTTCAAACCCAGAACGAACTTGTAAATGGACTGTGTGTCTGACATTGGATTTTGTTCTGTGCTGACTGATCTCTATTAAATATATATCTGTTTGGCGGCGGAGAATTTATTCTCTTGCTTATCGCCCTTCTCTGAGACGTACGAGCTCAGAGGTTATATAATGATAGAAATCAGTCGCATGGAGTGAATTGCCTATGTGGCACGCGGCATATGATCAACACTTCTATTGCAAAGCAAAGTCTTGTGGTTGATGATCAAAGCTTGATCTGTGTGGCGTAGCTTTGTGTATAACATGGATTCGCGAGCCTCACACCTCGGTATGAGTCAAAAACGGGATAAGGACCACTGGGAGAACACGACATTTTTTTCAAGGTACGGTGGTGTTAGTGACTTACCAGCCCTGAAATTTATATATACTTTCACTTGTGTGGTTGTTGGAATGTGAGGCGCCTCGATTATAGGTCTGTAAGGACCGGGAAACGTGTGTTCAGGAATTGCCAATCCTCAAAAGTAAGAGAGGACCGGCCCAGCCGATTCCAAGGACCGCTGTGTGTGATCCTGAGGCATTTGCTAGAGTGTCTCGAACGGAGGGGAGCTTGACCCTTGCCTCGACTCATGATGGAATCCAATTTCCAATACGAAATTGCGGATTTGATTGCATTACTAGTATAGCGACATAGTGGTATGGGTCATTTATGCCGTCTATGATTGATATTTATGATTGAATTCGCTTTTGAAACATATATGCACTAGTAATAATATCAAACACTTTTGTTTATACGTATGAAGCATCTCTTGGCCATTATAAGGTAAAAACTCTATCTTCCAGCTTGCGTTGCATTGCGTGATGGGACCTGAGTCTTATACTGGCTTCATTTTCATAAAAAGCATTGCGATGATTTAATAATTTACTTTATTTCATGCACTAGCACTCATTGGAGTAAACCCGTTCCGCGAAAGTGGCGTGGTCCCTTGATGTGCCTTTTTATTGTTGTTTAATTAGTTAAGTAGATTTCTCATACCAGTCCCATGACTGACTCGTAGTTTGTTTCACCTTGCAAACTCGGGTGCCCTTATTTTCACATAGGCAGCCTAGTACCAGGTGGCTGGCGTATTTTGTCTTGGCACCGCAGCAGAGGTGCACTTTTGGCTCATGACGAGGCTTGACTACACAGTGATGACTATGATTTTTTCACCATTACTATATATGTATTATGATCCCGCCTCAGGCAATGTAGACTGATGTTTCGTTTGTGTACTTCCTATGTATATGATTCCGCCTCAGGCGATGTAGACTGATTATGTATTATTTTGCATTAAGTAGTATCCTGCACTATGCTCTCTGATATTGTGATATGTACATAATTCTGCTGTCGTATTTGGGTAAATTATTCTATTTCCTGTTTATGCTATTATCTGTACTCTGCTAATGATGATTAATGTGTTATATTCCAATGATTATCCTTAACAACATGACACGTGGTTTTGAGATCGTCATATTATTGGCTTAATTTGGTCCATAAATATATGAATGATTAGTGGCATAAAAATGGTAAAATTTATATACCATAAATTATGATTATGATTTAGAGGGAAAAATTGGGCATTAATTGAATGGCAATAATTGTGGATAATTTACATATAAATTTGAAAGATAAATATGTAAATTAAGTAAAAGACGAAAATGCCTAACCCGAGGCTAGATTGAGTTACGGTGTAAGACTGCCCGGAACCGCCCGGTACATCCAGCAATCATAACAATGTATATCTAATGTGAGAGGTTAGTGCATCTAGCCCAAAAGAACCCGAGGTTAGATTGAGTTGTGGTGTAAGACTGTCCAGAACCGACCGGCACATCCAGCAACCGCAACAATACATATCTAATGAGAGTGGTTGGTGCTTCAGTGAATGAATTAAAGCTAAGACAAGAATGGTAGGGTTAAGTTAATTAAGGCAACACTTAACCAATACAACATGTTAACTAAACTGATGGGTGGGGTTAGGTTAATTTGAGAACACTTAACCATTTTAACATGTTGATTAGGAAACCCTGGTAACAGGGACCCATTTCAGCAGTAACCCACATAGATGTATCATGGTACCCTGAACAAGGCAGGGTGGGGCACGATTACTGGGCTGATTATAAGAGGTCAAAATAATGGCGGGTGGTGCATCAGTGTATGTTCCGACGGAGTGCGGTTATCCACGTACTCCGGAGTGGAAAAAGCAGGCACTGGGCATTAGTAGTTATACTCTATGCACCTTGAGTTGTGTCGGGTTTCCACCATAGGATTTGATACACCCCATGGTGGGACCAGCACAGGTATCTACAATCATGTGGGGGCGAATGACACAAGTGGTAAACTTATGTGAGTAGGAGACGATCGATAAAAAGGGGATCATTTATTTTGAACACAAGATGCTAGTTGAAACACTTGTAAGCGGGTGCAGAGAAGTAAAATGGGTGCGATAGCATATTCAGCCTTACTATCTTATTTCTAGGGTGATGTCCTAGATTCAGTTTATTCATGTCATAACCCTTTTCTTGTTTACATGCAAAATAGTCACTGGACTTACCAGACTCATGTCTAACCCATTTTCTTTCGTCTTCTTTTCTTCCGTTCCCTCCCCTTCCCCCCCAGGGTCCGCAGGGAGGGAATACTTCAGCTTAGGTCGGATCATTTCCAGCTTCAAGAAAGTAGATGTATTGCTTGGAATCTTTTTCCTTGGGCTATGGCTTTGGATACTCTCTTATTGGGGATTTATGATGCCTTACTGTTGTTTTAATGCTTCTTTATGTTTTAATTTAAGACAGAGTTTTTGTTGTAATAATGTGGAAGTTGGTTTGAGACAGTTGTGTAAGGTTTTATCTGAACCACGTACTTATGAAATAAATTTAGTTTTTTTACCGCTGTTTATATGTCTGTCTTGTAAATTATATGTATCTTTTACCTATAATGCTCCGCCAAAGTTAAGGCATTCCCTTTATGAGTGACCTTAACGGAGACGGGGTGCCCCACCCTGCCTAGTTCAGGTTACAATGATACATCTATGTGGGTTACTGCTGAAATGGGTCCCTGCTACTAGGATTTCCTAATAAACATGTTAAAATGGTTAAGTGTTCTCAAATTAACCTAACCCCACCCATCAGTTTAATTAACGTGTTGTATTGGTTAAGTGTTGCCTTAATTAACTTAACCCTACCATTCTTGTCATAGCTTTAATTCATTCATTAAAGCACCAACACTCACATTAGATATGTACTATTGCGGTTGCTGATTGTGTCGGTCGGTTCCGGGCAGTCTTACACCGCAACTCAATCTAACCTCGGGTTCTTTTGGGCTTGATGCACAAATCTCTCACATTAAATATACATTGTTACGATTGTTGGATGTGCCGGGCAATTCCGGGCAGTCTTGCACCGTAACTCAATCTAACCTCGGGTTAGGCATATTCGTCTTTTACTTAATTTACATATTTATCTTCCAAATTTATATGTAAATTATCCACAATTATTGCCATTCAATTAATGCCCATTTTTTCCCTCTAAATCATAATCATAATTTATGGTATATAAATTTTACCATTTTTATGCCACTAATCATTCATATATCTATGGACCAAATTAAGACAATAATAATATTTTTTCTAGGTTATCCCAACGTTGCCCCCCTCATACGTTCGCAAAATTCACATAGAATGTTAGGCTCGTAACTTAGCCTAACTTATATACAAAAGGGGAAAGAAGGGAGCATGTACCATTCACACAACATAAAGATAATAAGGATCTAACTAAACATGTGTCATGTAAATGATTGCATTTTTGGATCCAACTAACATGAGTCTTTAAGCATATGAAATTACCCAATCCAACTAGGCAAGTAAATGTAAACTTTTATTTTGGGTCTAATGAACATAAACCTTAAGCATATAGAATTATGAAAGTTCAACTAGACATGTGAATGTGAACTTTTAATTTGGATCCAATAATCATGAATCTTAAACATATAGAATTACAAAGGCATGTAAATATGAACTTTTTATTTTGGATCCAACAAACATGAATCTTAAGCATATGGTTTTACACAAGTTTAACAAGGCATTTAAATATGAACTTTAATCTTGGATCCAATTTTCATAGATCTAAATGTAAATCTAAACATAATACATGTCTTGGCCTAATAATTTGCATGTAACATAACATGAATCAATCACCAATTTTTCGTGATTGGTTTACAACAACATAATAACCACATAGCCTAACAACTTGCATGTAACATAACATGAATGAATCACCAATTTTACATGATTGGCTTACATCAACATAATAACCATATAGCCTAACAACTTGCATGTAACGTAACATGAATAAATCACCAAACTTTACATAATACATGGTTGGTTTAACACCAACATAATAACCACAATAATCTCATAAGCATATACGATAGAATCGTTACAAGAATAGGCATGAATCAGCGTCATTATTATCTTACTACTAGGAATAACACTAGTTTTCATTTTTATTACAAATCATAACTTTTAATCTTTCTCATCTAAATAATAATAGGACTTACAAAAAAAAGATAGATAGAAATCCTACGCAGACAAAAGAAGGACCGACCTTGAGTTTGAGGTTGGAGATAAGGTGTTCCTTAAAGTATCTCCTTTGAGAAATGCCATTCGCTTTGGGCCCGTAGGAAAGCTAGCACCAAGATGTGTAGGACCATTTCCTATCATTGAAAAGATTTGGACATTGGCTTACAGAGTAGAGCTACACGAAAGACTGGCTGGAGTTCATAATGTTTTTCATGTTTCTTAACTAGGAAAGGGCTTACATGAATCTGCGGAAGTTGTTAGGCTATGTGATTATTATGTTGACGTAAACCAATCATGAAAAATTGGTGATTCATTCATGTTATGTTACATGCAAATTATTAGGCCAAGACATGTATTATGTTTAGATTTACATTTAGATCTGTGAAAATTGGATCAAGATTAAAGTTCATATTTACATGCCTTGTTAAACTTGTGTAAAACCATATGCTTAAGATTCATGTTTGTTGGATCCAAAATAAAAAGTTCATATTTACATGCTTGTGTAATTCTATATGTTTAAGATTCATGATTATTGGATCAAAATTAAAAGTTCACATTCACATGTCTAGTTGAACTTGTGTAATTCTATATGCTTAAGGTTTATGTTCATTAGACCCAAAATAAAAGTTTACATTTACATGCCTAGTTGGATTGGGTAATTTCATATGCTTAAAGACTCATGTTAGTTGGATCCAAAAAATGCAAGTTCATTATTTTATGCCACATTGACATGACACATGTTTAGTTAGATCCTTATTATTTTTATGTTGTGTGAATGGTACATGCTCCCTTCTTTCCCCTTTTGTATATAAGTTAGGCTAAGTTACGAGCCTAACATTCTATGTGAATTTTGTGAACGTATGATGGGGGTAACGTTGGGAAAACCTAAAAAAATTATTATTATTGGCTTAATTTGGTCCATAAATATATGAATGATTAGTGGCATAAAAATGGTATAATTTATATACCATAAATTATGAATATGATTTAGAGGGAAAAATTGGGCATTAGTTGAATGGCAATAATTGTGGATAATTTACATATAAATTTGAAAGATAAATATGTAAATTAAGTAAAAGACGAAAATGCCTAACTAGAGGTTAGATTGAGTTACGGTGTAAGACTGCCCGGAACCGCCCTGCACATCCAGCAAACGTAACTGTACATATCTAATGTGAGAGGTTAGTGCATCAAGCCCAAAAGAACCCGAGGTTAGATTGAGTTGTGGTGTAAGACTGCCCAGAACCGACCGGCACATCCAGCAACCACAACAATACATATCTAATGTGAGTGGTTGGTGCTTTAATGAATGAATCAAAGCTAAGACAAGAATGGTAGGGTTATGTTAATTAAGGCAACACTTAACCAATACAACATGTTAACTAAACTGATGGATTGGGTTAGGTTAATTTGAGAGCACTTAACCATTTTAATATGTTGATTAGGAAACTCTAGTAATAGGGACTCATTTCAGCAGTAACTCACATAGATGTATCATGGTACCCTAAACTAGGCAGGGTGGGCACGATTACTGGGCTGATTATAAGCAGCCCAAACAACGGCGGGTGGTGCGTCAGTGTAGGCTCCGACGAAGTGCGGTCGTGCACGTACTCTGGAGTGGAAAAAGCAGGCACTGGGCATCAATAGTTATACTCTGTGCATCTTGAATTGTGTCGGGTCGCCACCATAGGATTTGATACACCCAATGGTGGGACCAGCACAGGTATCTATAATCATGCGAGGCCGAATGACATAAGTGGTAAACGTATGCGAGTAGGAGCCGATCGATAAAAAGGGGATCATTTATCTTGAGCACATGATGCTAGTTGAAACACTTATAAGGGGGTGCAGAGAAGTAAAATGAGTGCGATAGCATATTCAGCCTTATTATCTTATTTCTAGGGTGATGTCCTAGATTTAGTTTATTCACGTCATAACCATTTGCTTGTTTACATGCTAAATAGTCACTGTACTTACTAGACTCATGTCTGACCCAATTTATTTCGTCTTCTTTTCTTCCGTCCCCCTCCAGGTCCACAGGAAGGGAATACTTCAGCTTAGGTCGGATCTTTTTCAGCTTCAAGAAAGTAGATGTATTGCTTGGAATCTTTTTCCTTGGGTTATGGTTTTGGATACTCTCTTATTGGGGATTTATGCTGCCTTACTGTTGTTTTAATGCTTCTTTATGTTTTAATTCAAGACAGAGTTTTTGTTGTCATAATGTGGAAGTTGGTTTATGACAGTTGTTGTAATGTTTTATCTGAACCACGTACTTATGAAATAAATTTAGTTTTTTTCCCGCTGTTTATATGTTTGTCTTGTAAATTATATGTATCTTTTACCTATAATGCTCCGCCAAAGTTAAGGCATTCCCTTTGTGAGTGACCTTAACGGAGGCGGGGTGTTTCACTTGACTGAACTACATTGTTTATAAAATGACTTTATTTTTCTCTGTTTTATTTGTCTATCTTATAATTTATCAGCATCATTTACCTAA
Organism: Allium sativum; assembly: GCA_030737875.1. Lineage (NCBI taxonomy): Eukaryota > Viridiplantae > Streptophyta > Magnoliopsida > Asparagales > Amaryllidaceae > Allium > Allium sativum. The sequence goes on from CM060913.1 coordinate 491,223,443, forward strand.
AATGCTCCACCGAAGTTAAGGCATTCCCTTTGTGAGTGACCTTAACGGAGGTGGGGTGTTTCAATCATACTTAAAAAATAATACGTAGAACTTCTGTCTTGATTTAAAAACTTCCAAATATAAAAGAAGCATAAAAATAACAATGATATTCCCTAATAAAGCATGAACTAGGCATAGCAGTGGAAGAGAGAGTCCAAAGCAACACATCGACTATATTCGAGCTTGGAAAGAAAACTGAGCTAAGTGGTAACATTTCCTCCCTGTGAACCTAGGGGGGGCGGAAGAAAAGAGACGAAACGAAACTAGGTCCAGACTTTCAGCATATAAATGGGCAAAAGCATCATGACATGAATAAACTGAATACAAGACAAAACTGTGATAACAAGGATAACATGATAACATAAGATAAGCATAAGGTATGAAAAGGCAAGATAAACTGAATGCGCTTCTACTCTTTCTCTACTTCGCTACTGCCTTGTTATTCTGACGTTTATATCTCTGCACCACCCAACTAGTGTCCCAACTAGTAATGATAATATGATAACGTGAACCCAATCCCCGCAATTGTGGTAGCCTTCAGGTATACATCTATTATGAGGATTCCACCTCAATCTGCCTAATTTCCATGAATTAGTTGGATGTACCCTTACTACCCAATCGATCAGCTCCCTACTTGTATTAATTTCTCTTGTGTCTATGGCAATCGGCCCTCACTTACGTGTAAATACCCTGTGCTGGTCCCACCATAAGGTGTATCAATCCTTATGATAGCGACCCGAAACAATTCAAGATGCACAATGTATAGCTACTGGTACCCAGTGCCTGCTTTTTCCCACTTCAGAGTACGTGCACGTCGGTAAACCGTGGGAACCTACATTGACGTACCCCCTACCGCTATTTTGACCGCTTATAATCAATCCAGTAATCGTGTCCCACGCTGCCTAGTTTCAGGGTACTATGATACACCTATGTGGGTAACTGCTGAAATGGGTCCCCGTTACTAGGGTTTCTTATTAGTTAAGTTTGTGGGCTTATATATATACAAATATTACCCACCTACACGAGATGTACTTAACCCTCCCATCGATTCAAGCATGTTTATTAAACGGTTAAGTTTTTGTCCATTCACATTAACTTGACCCACCCATTCATCATGTCATGTTGGTTAAGCGTTTCCTATTAACTTAACCCTCCTCACTTATCATGTTAGATTGGTTAAGTGTTTCCTATTAACTTAACCCTGTTCATTCATCAAGTTATATTGGTCAAGTGTTTCTTGTTAACTTAACCCCACGTGTTCATCATGTTATATTTGTTAAGTGTCATCAATCAATTCAAGTTAACTTAACCCACCTACTTGTCAAATTACTTTGGTTAAGTGTTGCCTTCTTGTTTTAACTTAACCTTACCACAAATCAAGTTATATTGGTTAAGTGTTTCCCTCTTGTTTTAACTTAACCTTACCACAAATCAAGTTATATTGGTTAAGTGTTTCTTATTACTTAACCCTACCCATTCATCATGCCATACTTGTTAAGTGTTTCCTATTAACTTAACCGTAGTCATCCATCTTGTTATATTGGTTAAGTGTTTCTCATTAACTTAACCCAAGTCATTCATGTTATATTGGTTAAGTGTTCCTATGAACTTAAACCTGGTCATTCATCTTGTTATAATGGTTAAGTGTTTCTCATTAACTTAACCCTAGTCATTTCTTAGCATGTCTTGTTCATTAGCATTAATTGATTTATTAATGCACCAACCTCTCACATTAGATGTGTTGTTGCGGTTACTCGATGTGCCAGGTGGTTCTGGGCAGTTTTACACCACAACTCAATCTAATCTCGGGTTTGTCTTGGGCATGATGCACTAACCTCTCACATTAGATAGGTGTTGTTGTGGTCACTGGATGTGCTGGGCGGTTCCGGGAAGTTTTACACCACATCTCAATCTAACCTTGGGTTAGGCACATTCGTCTTTTCACTAAATTACATATTTGCAGTTTATATGCAAATTATTCACAATTGTTTTTAGTTTCAGATTATGCCACATTTTCCATAAATGTCCAAGTCTAGATTTATATCCCAACCAGTCATATTCCAATTCTCAAGTTATGCCCAACAAAGCTAATTGCAAGTTATGGCCCCCAAAATTCAATTTTGAATTATTACTCAAAATAGGCTACACCTAATCTTCCCAAGTTTGTACTAATAGTCATGCCCTAATACCCCAATATACATTATGCTTTGGCGTTTCAACCAATGATTATGCCCAATCTAGATTAATATTCCAATTTAAAGTTTGCGCCAAATCTAGATTTAATATTTAAATTTACCCAAAGTTCGCAACAAAGACAATTATGCCCCAAATCATAAGTTACAAAATTATGTGCCATCATTACCAAATAGACTATTCCCAATACTCCCGCATTCTAATCGCACGTATAATAAGTTTTAGTCTTGATTCGAGGTTAATCTAGATTCATAAGATAAAATGGACGAAAGAGGAACATAAAAGAGAGTAGGCATAAAACGGACATTAAAATGGTAGATTTGTCAATTATAATATTTTGGACCTAAGAGGATTACAGATCTGTTAGAGTTGGGGTATAACAAAGATAGATCTAAAACAAACAGACCGAAATAACTTCATAGACATATAGATCTGATATAAATAACATCACGAACCTAAAAAAAGGATTATATATCAAATGTCCAACAAAGATAGGCATGATTGAATAATAACTTCCTAGGCAAGTAGATCATTGATTCAATAGAAAGGTAGGAATTAATCTGAAAGATTTGTCTCATCATCGAGCATGGACTTAGATCCATTTCATAACATGCCAAAATCACTATTAAGTGTTTGAATCTGAAAGTAACTTGAACTTACATATTTACAGTTCAATTTATGCCCCAAATCCCAAGTTATATGTCCAATAATTTATGCCTCAAATCTCAAGTCATATGTTCGATGCACTTTGTGTTTTAAATATAACCTGTGTTATGTCCTCAGATTCGTTACAAATCAGTTATGCCCAATTATACATAATTTAATACTTTTCCCAATTTTAGTGTTAATCATGTCCAAATCATATATTATGCCCAATTTTAGTGTTAGCCATGTTCAAATCATATATTATGCCCAATGTTAGCGCTGGCCATGTTCAAATCATATATTATGCCCAATTTTATTTCCAATGTACGTTCATCTCTTATGAGATTTGGCTTAGAATCGTAGTAGCCTGGCTATAAAACAAAAAGGGAAGAGGGAAAGAAGAGACAAAGAATGGACATAATATTATCAATGAGATAGATCAATGGATATAGAAAGACAAATAGAAATAGGCATAATCTCAGATTCAGATTTATTACAATGTCAGAATAACAATTAACTTTTATTTCTGAAAGTAACGTGAAATTACAAACAAAAGGAAAATCTTATTTTTTGGGATCTGTATTCTGAAACTGAATAGCTCTTCCTTGAAGTAGACTATCGATTCTCTAATTTAGATTTGATTCTTAAAAAATAGTTGTTGAAGTCGTTGAATTAGCCTTTGAATCTTTACTTGAATTCTAACTTGATTTCTCGAAGAACTTGAGCAGCATAACCCCGACTTTGATTTTTCTTTTATATGAATTAGGGTAAAGTATAGGCGTAATGAAGTTGTGTAGATAAAACTTGTAACACCCCACCTCCATTAAGGTCACTCACAAAGGGAATGCCTTAACTTCAGTCGAGCGTTTTTGGTAAATAGACACAGAATATCACAAGAAAGATATAAAAATTTTGCAATGTTGAAAATATACAACTTTATTAAATCACCAAAATACTTTGTTACATAATTCCATGAGTCATAAAACCATTAAAACACTTCTGTCTTACATCACGAGAGTACATAGGTATTTGAAAGAAAAACATCATTCCCCATATTAAAGAGCAAGCCATATAAGAGACAGAGACTCGAGCCATACTTCAGAAGTAGCTCCTAGAAGATGATATCCAAAACCTGACTAAACCTGGGTGTTTCCTCCCTGAGAACCTGGGGGGGGGACGAAAGAAAAGAGGCTAAACAAACTAGGTCAGACATACGTCTGGTGAGTCCAGTAACTTTTAGCCAGTAAATAAATAAAGGTAAACATGACAGGCATACAAAGTGGATAAGAGGATTCATGGTACAAATGGCAGGTATGACAGGACAAATAAGGTAAGATGTATGCTTCACTACAAACTACTAACTGCTAACTACTCTGCACTATTACTAGTCAAATCAAAATGGGACGAACCCTTCCGCTAATGATAACAATGGTGGTAGTTTCGTGTATTCCTAGTTGCTGTCATAGGTGCTGCCTGCTCCTATCTCAACTAGTCGTACCCACTACCCTCTTACTATAAATTGGTAGACTTAGGGCATACGTCCGGGTATACCCTAACCACTACCCTAATCGATCGGCTCCCTACTCTGTAGATACCCTGTGCTGGTCCCACAACTAGGGGTATCACTTACCTAAAGTGGCAACCTAAGGTGTGCACAGTTATACCTACTGGTGTCACGGTCGTCTTGTCCCCCTCTTCCCGGCCCATGCACGCACATGTCCCGGTCGGTTTGCGTCGCCCACACCATCCGTCTCGTTTTGGATCTCTTACAATCAATCAATAAGCGTGTCCCTTCCCCGCCTAGTACGGAGTTCTTTACTTTGATACCCCTCCTGGTTACTAACTGAAATGGGTCCCAAATAACATGATACAAGCTCTCCCCTATGTCTTGTATCCCCACTAGGTTTTCTACTGACTATGTATACCCTAAGGTATCTTTAATTACATAGCCCTCAATCAGTTATGCGTACCTAACCTATCGGTTATGCGTACCTATAGGTGTCTTTAATACATAACTCTATCTATTCCCATTAGTTATGCGTACCCCTAACGGTGTCCTTAATGCATAACTTTACTATTTTGCCCCGGTTATGTATAACATTAGGTGTCTTTAATTACATAACCCTTTTTATCCAGTTAAGTTTGTGGGCCTATATGTATTAATATTACCCACCTACCCTTCAGTTGTACTTAACCCCTCCCCACTGATTTAATTCTATTTATTTAATGGTTAAGTTTGTGGGCCTATATATATATATTACCCACCTACCCATCAGTTGTACTTAACCCACCCACAATCCAAATTATTTTACTTAACCCCAACTAATGTCTATCTTCATACAGTCCAAATGTATTAAGTTAGGTTAAGTAGTCTTTAATCAGGATTAATTAATTATTAAGACATCTAATCGTATTTCACATGCCACCCAAGGCACCCACTTAATTCCATATGCCACCCAAGGCACCCACTTAACCCCTCATGTCCCACTACATGTTTATCTGGTTAAGTGTTTCTTAATTCATTAAGACCGTAACCTTATAAAGACCTCTCACATTAGACTGGCATTTGTGGCAGCTGGATTTGCCGGGCGGGTCCGGGCAGTCTTACACCACAAAAGAGCCTAACCTCGTGTCTTTACAACTGTTACGTATTTAATTTATACCTAAGACCTCTCACATTAGACTGGCATTTGTGGCAGTTGGATTTGCCTTGCGGGTCCGGGCAGTCTTACACCACAAAAGAGCCTAACCTCGTGTCTTAGACGATTAATTACACCTAATTAATCATTCCCCAATTTGAATTAATTTTCCTATTCAAATTATCAATTAAATCCAAATTTAACAATGTCCATAATTGACTCAATTATGTCCATCTATTTATGGTATGCAAAATCATACCAATTTTCATAGCAAATTTATTTTATGCCATTTAAGGCATTTATGCCAATTCTCAATATTAAATGTTCAGACTTCAATTGCTTAAACATTCCTCTTTTGATTAGTTAAGTTAATTAATTAATCCTTTCCTTTTATAGGTGTCAATACCTATCTTATTAACAATTTGAATTTCCTATCCATAAATGGTCATATTCAAATTATACCATTTTTACACAATTTTACCCATGTCATAATAGGTAATTATTTATATGTTTCCATACTAGAATCATGCGTCCAATTTACATAATCACTATGCCTATTACAAATTCCCTTTTTCCCCGTTTCTTAACTAGCGTAACTGTTTGCGTTTTTGGCATCATCGAGGCTATAAGGTAGCCTCGCCATAACAACAAAATAAAGGGAATGACAAGATGATTGTTTTCAGTACAATTTTGGCATAAGCATGACAACTAGGGAAAATGACATGATAACTTTTCATATAATTATGATTCACTACATAATTAACAACTTGCATAGATTCATGATTTTGCAACATAACAACTTGCATAGGTTCATGAATTAACAACATAATTAACAACTAACATAGGTTAATGATTCACAACATAACAACTTGCATAGGTGACTTGCATAGGTTCATGAATTAACAACATAATTAACAACTCACGTAGATTCATGATTTACAACATATTTAACAACTTGCATAGTTTCATGAATAATAACTTGCATAGGTGACTTGCATGATCTCATAACAATTTGCATAGATTCATGATAACGACTTGCGTAGATACATAATAACAACTTGCATAGATTCATGATAATGACTTGCATAGATTCATGATAATGACATGCATGCATTCATAATAACGACTTGCATAGATTCATGATAACGACTTGCATAGATTCATGATAACGACTTGCATAGATTCATAATAACGACTTGCATAGATTCATGAATAACTTACATAAGTTCATGATCAACATTAACAATAAACTTGCATAATTTCATGATCCACAACAAAAATAAACTTGCATAACTACAAACAACATATACCCAAATCATAGTCTACCACGATTCACTTTTATTTATTTAAACCTAAAAGTGACTAGAACTCACCGAAAAAGGGGACTTGAGTCCCGGGATCTGAATTCTGTAATTGATTAGCGTTCCCTTGTTGTAGACAATTTCGTTGTTGTAGTTTTAGGCTTGAATTTAATTTGAATTGAGTTTCTTTACTTTGCTTCTAATTGGTGGCGGCTACTCTAGGGTTTGGAGTGACAACATGACGGCTATAGATCTAATTTCGATTTGATTTTAGGGTTTGAGTCTACATGTCTTTTTATAGAGTTTAGGACTAGTTTAGGCCGCCCGATCAACCCAGAATTAATCCCAGCCAATCAGAGCAGATTAGAAAACCCTAATGAGTCAGCACACAGTCATAAATAGGTCATCACTCAAATCTGGCCGGGGGGGGGGGGGGGGGGAGGGGGCAGGTCGACCCTATGGTCGACCTGATCAAGGAAGGTTGACCCCTAGGTCGACCCTATGGTTGACCTGGCCCTGGCGGGAAATTTCCCGCCAAGCCCATCTGACTCTGAAGTTTGAATTTTTCGAAATCTATTTTGAATTTTCTGAAACTTCTGATGGCCATAACTTCTTCATACGAAGTCCAATTCACGCAAACTCAGACTCTATCTCAACCAGAATTCCGAGACGAACACAATGGCGCAACCCATTTCCCTTAATTATCATATCTGAGATTAGTTATTCATTAATTTTTTAACATTAATATTAAAATTTACGGGGTGTTACATTCTTCCCTCCTTAAAGGATTTCATCACCGAAATCTTCAAGTCAAGAAGAATGTGCATCCTACCATATAATCATCCATCTACTCAACCATCAAACATAGGCATCCATTGTCCCTAAAAGATTTCTAATGTCATATGAACATATGCAAAAGTGTGTGTATATGTTCCTTATCTAATGCAAAATCAGGCGGTCCACTGATTCAGTTAACCTCCTTAATGCGAATTATGTCAGTGCCATGAATCCAACATGTATGCGAAAGAATCATATCGATACATATTATTTCTACATGTGTGCTCAAACATTCATCAAAATGCCGCATCCATATGATAACACAACTATTGTTTATCCATTAACCTAAATATGCACACACATTTATATGCAATATGAAAGTGATTTGAGCCGATCTAGTGCCTAATGTGTGTGTAAATGCATCCACAAGCAACCACTAGCAAACGCTTGAATCCACTTGCAACCATCAAACATAACATGTCCCAAGCACATGTTTACAACCATGGATTTCCTATCTAAAGGTCGAAGAAATGGTCGATGGAATATAAACAAATGATATAACTAAAACAAAAGCTCTGTTCCCATTTAACAACGGTTAAGAGAATAATTCCCTAAGTCTCAGCCCCGAAGACCGAAATCAACATCATATTGACACCCAAAGAATTACTCCCGTTAAACAATGTCAAAACTGGAGATCTACTTCATGCTTCGAGTAGAAACCCCTATCCCTCAGAAATATCCAGATACTTACAGACAAATGGTACAAATCAGATTACAAAATGATTCTTAGAAAGCTAAGCATAACAGACCCTTGCGAGTCACAGGAAATTTTAGGGGTCTTCCCATAACAAGTTAGAAACTTAACGACCCTCCTCTTAAAATCTAGAACGACCCTCTACATAGAAAGCTGGTCCATTTAGAACCAATCCATAGCCCACAAACTTGTGCACACAAATGTCACATTCAAATTTTTGATGCCTAACACTGATAATTTCAATCCCTTACAAATCACCAATAAATGAGCCGAACTACCAAAGGGGTTTGAAATAACTACGGGATCAGAAACAAGACTAGTATTAAAGTGCAGAGTATCAACAACAGAATCAAAAAGAGTCTTAACTTCATAACCTGATAAGGAAATTAAACCTTCTACATAAATTTTCCTATCCCTATCATATCCATCCGCCGCGAGAGCATTCGCCTATCCTATCAAAGGAAGAGATTTTAGACAAAGGACCGAAGGATACTACATATGGCTTTTCAGGGAATGTTTTTCAAAACAGGCTTTCCTTTTTGAAAATACTTTCTTTTAAAACCTTTTAGAAAAATATTTTCAAAACTTTTATCTAATCTGGTAACCTTAAGCTCTGATACCAAGTGTAACACTCTACCTCCACTAAGGTCACTCACAAAGGGAATGCCTAAACTTCAGTGGAACGTTTTGGGTAAACAGACACAGAATATCACAAGACAGATATAAAAATTTTGCAGCGGAAAATAAACAACTTTATTAAATCACCAAAATACTTTGTTACATAATACCATGAGTCATAAAACCATTAAAATACTTCTCTCTTACATCATCAGAGTACATAGATATTTAAAAGAAAAACATCATTCCCCATAATAAAGAGCAAGCCATATAAGAGAGAGAGAGACTCGAGCCATACTCCAGAAGTAGCTCCTAGAAGATGATATCCAAATCCTGACTAAACCTGGGTGTTTCCTCCCTGAGAACCTGGGGAGGGGGGAACAGAAGAAAATAGGCAAAACAAACTAGGTCAGACTTACGTCGGGTGAGTCTAGTAACTTTTAGTCGGTAAATAAATAAAGGTAAACATGACAGGCATACAAAGTGGATAAGAGGAATCATGGTACAGATGGCAGGTATGACAGGACAAATAAGGTAAGATGTATGCTTCACTACAAACTACTAACTACTCTGCACTATTACTAGTCAAATCAAGACGGGACGATCCCTTCCGCTAATGATAATGATGGTGGTAGTTTCGTGTATTCCTAGCTGCTGTCATAGGTGCCTCCTTCTCCTATCTCAACTAGTCGTACGCACTACCCTCTTACTATAAATTGGTAGATTTTGGGCATACGTCCGGGTATACCCTAACCACTACCCTAATCGTTCGGCTCCCTACTCTGTAGATACCCTTTGCTAGTCCCACAACTAGGGGGTATCACTTCCCTAAAGTGGCAACCTAAGGTGTGCACAGTTATACCTACTGGTGTCACGGTCTTGTCCCCCTCTGCCCGGCCCATGCACGCACATGTCCCCGGTAGATTTGCACCGCCCACACCATCCATCTCGTTTTGGATCTCTTACAATCAATTAGTAAGCGTGCCCCTTCCACGCCTAGTACGGAGTTCTTTACTTTGATACCCCTCCGGGTTACTGACTGAAATGGGTCCCACACAACATGATACAAGCTCTCCCCTATGTCTTGTATCCCCACTAGGTTTTCTACTGACTATGTATACCCTAAGTTGTCTTTAATTACATAGCCCTCAATCAGTTATGCATACCTATAGGTGTCTTTAATACATAACCCCTATTCTACCTATCGGTTATGCGTACCTATAGGTGTCTTTAATACATAACTCTATCTATTCCCATTAGTTATGCATACCCCTAAGGGTGTCTTTAATACATAACTTTACTATTTTTCCCCGGTTATGTATACCATTAGGTGCTTTTAATTACATAACCCTTTTTATCCGGTTAAGTTTGTGGGCCTATATGTATTAATATTACCCACCCACCCTTCAGTTGTACTTAACCCTCCCACTGATTTATTTCTAATTATTAAGTGGTTAATTTTGTGGGCCTCTCTCTCTCTCTCTCTCTCTCTCTCTCTCTATATATATATATATATATATATATATATATATATATATATATATATATATATATATTACCCACCTACCCATCAGTTGTACTTAACCCACCCACAATCCAACTTATTTTATTTAACCCTAACTTATGTCTATCTTCATACAGTCCAAATGTATTAAGTTAGGTTAAGTAGTCTTTAATCAGCATTAATTAATTATTGAGACACCTAATCGTATTTCACATGCCACCTTGACCCACTTAATTCCACATGCCACCCAAGGCACCCATTTTACCCCTCATGTCCCATTACATGTTTATCTGGTTAAGTGTTTCTTAATTCATTAAGACCGTAACCAATAAAAGACCTCTCACATTAGACTGGCATTTGTGGCAGCTGGATTTGCCGGGCGGGTCCGGGCAGTCTTACACCACAAAAGAGCCTAACCTCGTGTCTTTACAACTGTCACGTATTTAATTTATGCTTAAGACCTCTCAAATTAGACTGGCATTTGTGGCAGCTGGATTTGCCGCGCGAGTTCGGGCAGTCTTACACCAAAAAAGAGCCTAACCTCGTGTCTTAGACGATTAATTACTCCTAATTAATCATTCCCCAATTTGAATTAATTTCCCTATTCAAATTATCAATTAATTCCAAATTTAACAATGTCCATAATTGACTCAATTATGTCCATCTATTTATGGTATGCAAAATCGTACCAATTTTCATCACAAATTTATTTTATGCCATTTATGCCATTTCTCAATATTAAATGTTCAGACTTCAATTGCTTAAACATTCCTCTTTTGATTAATTAAGTTAATTAATTAATCCTTTCCTTTTTATAGGTGTCAATACCTATCTTATTAACAATTTGAATTTCCTATCCATAAATGGTCATATTCAAATTATACCATTTTTACACAATTTTACCCATGTCATAATAGGTAATTATTTATATGTTTCCCTACTAGAATCATGTGTCCAATTCACATAATCACTATGCCTATTGCTAATTCCCCTTTTTCCTCGTTTCTTAACTAGCGTAACTGTTTGCGTTTTTGGCGTCATCGAGGCTATAAGGTAGCCTCGCCATAACAAAAAAATAAAGGGAATGACAAGATGATTGTTTTCAGTACAATTTAGGCATAAGCATGAAAACTAGGGAAAATGACATGATAACTTTGCATATAATTATGATTCACTACATAATTAACAACTTGCATAGATTCATGATTTTGCAACATAACAACTTGCATAGGTTCATGAATTAACAACATAATTAACAACTAACATAGGTTAATGATTCACAACATAAAAACTTGCATAGGTGACTTGCATAGGTTCATGAATTAACAACATAATTAACAACCCACATAGATTCATGATTTACAACATATTTAACAACTTGCATAACATAACAACTTGCACAGTTTCATGAATAATAACTTGCATAGGTGACTTGCATGATCTCATTACAATTTGCATAGATTCATGATAACAACTTGCATAGATTCAGAATAACAACTAGCATAGATTCATTATAATGACTTGCATAGATTCGTAATAACGACTTGCATAGATTCATAATAACAACTTGCATAGATTCATGATAACGACTTGCATAGATTCATGATAACGACCTGCATAGATTCATAATAACGACTTGCATAGATTCATGAATAACATACATAATTTCATGATCAACAATAACAATAAACTTGCATAATTTCATGATCCACAACAACAATAAACTTGCATAACTAGAAACAACATATACCCAAATCATAGTCTACCACGATTCATTTTTATTTATTTAAACCTAAAAGTGACTAGAACTCACCGAAAAACTGGACTTGAGTTCTGGGATCTGAATTCTGTAATTGATTAGTGTTCCCTTATTGTAGAAAATTTCGTTGTTGTAGTTTTAGGGTTGATTTGATTTGAATTGAGTTGCTTTACTTTGCTTCTAATTGGTGGTGGCTACTCTAGGGTTTGGAGTGACAACATGATGGCCATTGATCTAATTTTGATTTGATTTTAGGGTTTGAGTCTACATGTCTTTTTATAGAGTTTAAGATTAGTTTAGGCCATCCGATCAACTCAGAATTTATCCCAGCCAATCAGAGCAGATCAGAAACCCTAATGAGTCAGCACATAGTCATAAATAAGTCATCACTCAAATCTGCCCGGGGAGGGGGGGCGAGTCGACCCCCAGGTCGACCTGGCCCTGGTGGGAAATTTCCCGCCTAGCCCATCTGACTCTGAAATTTGAATTTTTCGAAATCTATTTTGAATTTTCTGAAACTTCCGATGGCCATAACTTCTTCATACGAAGTCCAATAAACGCAAACTCAGACTCTATCTCAACCAGAATTTCGAGATGAGCACAATGGCACAACCCGTTTGCCTTAATTCTCACGTCTGGGATTAGTTATTCTTTAATTTGTTAACATTAATACTAAAATTTACGGGGTGTTACAAAACTATAGCCTTAGGGGTGTTTATATAGCATAAGGATCAACGAATCTGGTCAGAACGGGCGTTCAGATGCAGAAAAACGAACCTGTCCTCGGATATGGAAATAGGGGGAGGTCACCCCCAGGTCGACCCCATGGTTGACCTATGTGACCCAGGTCGACCTGGGTCTTGGGCGGGAAATTTCCCGCCCAGCCTGGGTGTGTGATTTGAATTTAGAATTTGAATTCGAGCTGTTTTATTTTATTAAATTTTCTGAAACTTCTGAAGGCCATAACTTGTTCATAGAGAGTCCGATTTATGCAAACTCGGACTCTATCTCAAGCAAAATTTCGAGAAGAATGCAATGGCATAACCCGTTTCCCTTAATTCTCACTTTAAAAATTAAGTATTCTTTTATTTGAAGTTCACAGAAAATACGGTGTGTTACATTCTCCCCTCCTTAAAGGATTTCGTCTCTGAAATCTCTATGTTAAGAAGAATGCATATCCTAACATCCAACATCCATCTACTCAACCATTCAATCACAGGTGTCCATTGTCCTTAAAAAGGTTTCTAATGCTTTCATGATCATATGCATAGTGTGTGTACATGTCCTTATCTAATGCAAAATCAGGCGGTCTACTGATTCAGTTGACCTCCTCAATGCGAATTATGTCAGTGCCACGAGTCCATCATGTATGCGATTATTCCTAATTGTACTTTATAAATTCTACTTAAGTGCACAATCATTCATACAAATGCAACATTCATATGATAACACATCAAGTTTCAGTCCATATGTATATAAATTTACTCATGCATATGCAATATAAAAGTGATTGGGCCAATCTAGTGCCCAATGTGTGTATATGCATCCACGAGCAACCACTTGCAACCACCAAACATAATATGTCTCAAACACATATTTACATCCATTGGATTCTACCTAAGGATCGAGGATAGGACCGAGAGGATATACTTAAAAGATAAGGACTAGCATGCAAACCAACTTTACAGAAAAAGAGAGATCAAGGGTATACCCTCAAAAAGTGTATGATGCGCGTATCTAGTCTTCAGTCTTCTAAGTCGCATTTTCTTGAGTTTCGCTTCATTGTGCTCTGACTGTCTTGACTTCACGATTGCATAGCTCCTTAATTTCTGTTTCCCAAATATAAGTTGGGACTCATTTCACTTTCGACTCTCGTTCCACCTCTTCTCCTTATAGTATACTCGACACTACAACTTTTGTTGTGCCATGCTAACATTCCCAGAACTTTCTCTTGAAATCAAACTGTTGCGAACCATGCTACCAAGTGTATATACTAAGTTGATTAGAGGTCTCTCCTCTACTTAGCTTATCCATCATGTCGCAAATTTGAGGGTCTAAAGCTAAAGGTTGCTATGTACTTTTTACCTCTCTTAAGGTCAGTCTTACTTAGGGCGCTTGCCACAACCATTTATCTCTCACGCAAACCATCCTAGTCGAACTTGACATCCCTCAAGTACAAGACCCAAAGGCCTAAACCAATATCAGACAAGCACCCAAGGAATACCTCCTCCGAATTTGGACGATCTATGTGAGGTGATACTAGCAAAACAACCAAACAATTGAGTACTTAACCGACTCTGTCTATCCTCGCAAATCTTGCTCCAAAACTATCGTTGGTCGCATAACTGGCTTTGCATTGTCAACTAGATATATGCGGAAGTCTATCTCGAGTTTTAGGGGGAATACCCCTAACCTAATCAAAAACGTCTGCGTACTCATGGACTATTCTAACGGATTACAAATCGTCAATAGATGCATCAAGTGATTCTAGGTAGCTAAGCCTAACTGATCCCTTAAGATCGCACGAAATCTCGAGGGTATTCCTGAGGCAAGTCAAAAGTCTAACTACCCTCGTTTCATAATTACTAGCTAACCAATCAATGCCTAGAATCAACCCATAGCCCATGAAACCAAAAACATAAGCATTACACTTAAACTCAATACTTAACATAGCTATTCTCAAATCCTTACAAACCAAAGATAATTGAGCCGAAACCCAAATTGGATTTGTGACAATAATAGGATCTTCTACTATACAAGTACTAAGGTGAAAAGACTCAACCATGGAAGCAGATATAAACGAATATGAAGCGTTAAAATCAAAAGGGTACTAACAGGATGATCAAAAAGAGAAACTAAACTTTATTATCTTTCTCTCAGGTACGCTGGCGGTGAAAGCATGCACTCGACTTCCTGAAAATCCTGTCCTTTGTCCTTATCCTCCGGGCAATCCTTGATAAGATGCCCTGCCTCACCATGCTAAAACAACCACTTATCTTTTTCTTCCTATAATCAAATGACCCGCTATACCGCAGAAAAGATACTTCCTCTTGTCTTAGGTTCTACTATTCTTTCCTCCCCTTTTGTCCTGTGATTCTTCCACTTGCACCTCTTTCTTTTTACCTCCTTTGTGAACCAAGTCCATATCCATGAGTTCCTCATCATTGGGTTGTGCTCCTTAGCAAAACTCCCTCAGTCTCATCTTTACAATCCTTGTGTAACACGTTGACAAGTCTCTCGAAAGCTGCCTCCATCGCATAGAAAATCCTACAAAGCACGAAAGAAAATTAGCCTCGGGTGAAACTACAACAGCTAAAGATGGAAGTTGGGCACTTCTTCGCCCTTTGACAGGTGTCGTAGTCTCATCAAGCCTACGGAACCATGCAGCGATTAGGTTACCTCCCAGAAAGATAGGAGCCCCGGATATTCAGGAAAGAAGGAAACAAGGATTCAAACAGAGGACCAAAAGATAGTGCATATGGCTTTGGGAATATGCCATTAAAACAAAACTTTTCTTTTGAAAATGCTTCTTTTAAAACCGTTTTGAAAATAATTTTTCAAATCTATTATCTGATCCGGTAACCTTTAGCTCTAATACCAAGTGAAACACCCCACCTCCGTTAAGGTCACTCACAAAGGGAATGCCTTAACTTCGATGGAGCATTTTAGTAAAAGATGCAGATAAATGACAAGACAGACAAATAAAGTAGCGGAAAATAAAGTCATTTCATAAACAAGGTGGTTCAGTCAAGCTTTTACAATAGTTGTCTCAGTCATATTTAAAAATAATACATAGAACTTCTGTCTTGATTTAAAAACTTCCAACTATAAAAGAAGCATAAAAATAACAATGATATTCCCCAATAAAGCATGAACCAGCCATAGCAGTGGATGAAAGAGTCCAAAGTAATACTTCGACTATCTTCGAGCTTGGAAAGTAAACTGAGCTAAGTGGTAACATTTCCTCCCTGTGAACCTGGTGGGGGGGGGAATGGAAGAAAAGAGGCGAAACAAAATTAGGTCAGACATAAGTCTGGTAAGTCCAGTGACTTTCAGCATATAAACAGGCAAAAGCATCATGACATGAATAAACTGAATATAAGACAAAACCGTGATAACAGGGATAACATGATAACATAATATAAGCAAAAGGTATGAAAAGGCAAGATAAACTGAATGCGCTTCTACTCTTTCTCTGCTTCGCGACTACCTTGTTATTCTGATGTTTATATCTCTACACTACCTAGCTAGTGTCCCAAATAGTAATGATAATATGATAACATGACCCTAATCCCCACAATTGTGGTAGCTTTCAGGTGTACATCCGTTATGAGGATTCCACCTCAATCTGCCTAACTGCCACGAATGATTAGATATACCCTTACTACCCTATCGATCGGCTCCCTACTTTTATTAATTTCTCTTGTGTCTGTGTCAATCGGGCCTCTCTTTCGTGTAGATACCCTGTGCTGGTCCAACCATAAGGTGTATCAATCCTTATGATAGCGACCTGACATGATTCAAGATGCACAGTGTATAACTGTTGGTACCCAGTGCCTGCTTTTTCCCACTCCCGAGTACATGCACGCCCGTAAACCATCGGAACCTACACTGACGTACCCCTGTCGCTATTTTGACCGCTTATAATCAACCCAATAATCGTGCCCCACCCTGCCTAGTTTCAGGATACCATGATACATCTATGTGGGTTACTACTGAAATGGGTCCCCGTTACTAGGGTTTCTTATTAGTTAAGTTTGTGGGCCTACATATACAAATATTACCCACCTGCACGAGATGTACTTAACCCTCCCATCGATTCAAGCATGTTTATTTAACGGTTAAATTTTTGTCCATTCACGTGAACTTGACCCACCCATTCATCATGTCATGTTGGTTAAGTGTTTCCTATTAACTTAAACCTCCTCACTTATCATGTCGGATTGGCTAAGTGTTTCATATTAACTTAACTCCGTTCTTTCATTAAGTTATATTGGTCAAGTGTTTCTTGTTAACTTAATCCCACGTGTTCATCATGTTGTATTGGTAGAGTGTCATCAATCAATTCAAGTTAACTTAACCCACCTACTTGTCATATTACTTTGGTTAAGTGTTGCCTTCTTGTTTTAACTTAACTTACCACAAATCAAGTTATATTGGTTAAGTGTTGCCCTCTTGTTTTAACTTAACCTTACCAAAAATCAAGTTATATTGGTTAAGTGTTTCTTATTACTTAATCCCACCATTCATCATGCCATACTGGTTAAGTGTTTCCTATTAACTTAACCCTAGTCATCCATCCTGTTATATTGGTTAATTGTTTCTCATTAACTTAAACCTAGTCATTCATGTTATATTGGTTAAGTGTTCCTATGAACTTAACCCTAGTCATTCATCTTGTTATATTGGTTAATGTTTCTCATTAACTTAACCCTAGTCATTTCTTGGCATGTCTTGTTCATTAGCATTAATTGATTTATTAATAAACTAGCCTCTTACATTAGATATGTGTTGTTGCAGTTACTGGATGTGCCGGGCGGTTCCCTGTAGTGTTACACCACAACTCAATCTAACCTCGGGTTTTCCTTGGGCATGATGCACAAACCTCTCACATTAGATAGGTGTTGTTGTGGTTACTGGATGTGCCAGGCGGTTCCGGGAAGTTTTACACCACAACTCAATCTAACCTCGGGTTAGGCACATTCGCCTTTTCACTAATTTACATATTTACAGTTTATATGCAAACTATTCACAATTGTTGTCAATTTCAGATTATGCCACATTTTCCATAAATGTACAAGTCTAGATTTATATCCCAACCAGTCATATTCCAATTCTCAAGTTATGCCCAACAAAGCTAATTGCAAGTTATGGCCCCTAAAATTCAATTTCGAATTATTAATCAAAATAGGCTTCACCTAATCTTCCCAAGTTTGTACTAATAGTCGTGCCCTAATACCCCAATATACATTATGCTTTGGCGTTTCAACCAATGGCTATGCCCAATCCAGATTAATATTCCAATTTACATTTTGCGCCGAGTCTAGATTTAATATTAAAATTTACACCAAATTCGCAACAAAGACAATTATGCCCCAAATCATAAGTTACAAAATTGTGTGCCATCATTACCAAATAGACTATTCCCCAATACTCCCGCATTCCAATCGCACGTATAATAAGTTTCAATCTAGATTCGAGGTTAATCTAGATTCATAAGATAAAGGGGACGAAAGAGGAACATAAACGAGAGTAGGCATAAAATAAGCATTAAAATAGTAGATTTGTCAAATATAATATTTTGGACCTAAGAGGATTACAGATCTGTTAGAGTTTTGGTATAACAAAGATAGATCTGAAACAAACTAACAGAAATAACCTCATAAAATTATAGATCTGATATAAATAACATCATGAACCTAAAAAAAGGATTATATGTCAAATGTCCAACAAAGATAGGCATGATTGAATAATAACTTCCTAGGCATGTAGATCATTGATTCAATAGAAAGATAGGAATTAATCTAAAAGATTTGTCTTATCATCGAGCATGGACTTAGATCCATTTCATAACATGCCAAAATCACTATTAGGTGTTTAAATCTGAAAGTAACTTGAACATACATATTTACAGTTCAATTTACGCCCCAAATCCCAAGTCCTATGTCCAATACTTTATGCCTCAAATCTCAAGTCATATGTTCGATACACTTTTGTTTTAAATATAACATGTGTTATGTCCTCAGATCCATTACAAATCAGTTATACCCAATTTTACATAATTTAATACTTTTACCAATTTTAGCGCTAGTTATGTCCAAATCATATATTATGCCCAATTTTAGTGTTGGCCATGTTCAAATCATATATTACGCCCAATTTTAGCGCTGGCCATGTTCAAATCATATATTATGCCCAATTTTATTTCCAACGTACGTTCATCTCTTATGAGATTTGGCTTAGGCTCGCAGTAGCCTGGCTATTAAACAAAAAGGGAAGAGGGAAAGAAGAGACAAAGAATGGACAAAAATATTATCAATGAGATAAATCCAATGGATACAGAAAGACAGATAGAAATAGGCATAATCTCAAATTCAGATTTATTACAATATCAGAATCACAATTAACTTTTATTTCTGAAAGTAATGTGAACTTACAAACAAAAGGAAAATCTTATTTTCTGGGATCTATATTCTGAAACTGAATAGCTCTCCCTTGAAGTAGACTATCAATTCTCTAATTTTGATTTGATTCTTAGAAAATAGTTGTTGAAGTTATTGAATTAGCCTTTGAATTTCTACTTGATTTCTTGAAGAACTTGAGCAGCATAACCCCGTCTTTGATATATTTTGATATGAATTAGGATAAAGTATAGGCGTAATGAAGTTATGTAGAGAAAACTGTAGCCTTAGGGGTATCTATATAGCATATGGATCAACGAATCTGGTCAGAACGGGCGTCCAAATGCAGGAAAATGAACTTGTCCTCGGATCTGGAAATAGGGGGTAGGTCGACCCCCTAGTCGACCTATGTGACCCAGGTCGACCCCCAGGTCGACTGGGTCCTGGGTGGGAAATTCCCACCCAGTCGGGTGTGTGATTTGAATTTCGAATTTGAATTCGAGCTGTTTTATTTTATTAAATTTTCTGAAACTTCTGAAGGCCATAACTTCCTCATACGGAGTCCAATTTACGCAAACTCAGACTTTATCTCAAGCATAATTTCGAGATGAATGCAATGGCG
Source organism: Allium sativum (assembly GCA_030737875.1). Classification (NCBI taxonomy): domain Eukaryota; kingdom Viridiplantae; phylum Streptophyta; class Magnoliopsida; order Asparagales; family Amaryllidaceae; genus Allium; species Allium sativum. The sequence continues at coordinate 491,243,415 of CM060913.1, forward strand.
TAACCCGTTTCCCTTAATTCTCACTTTAAAATTTAAGTTTTCTTTAATTTGTTACTTTGACGTTCATAAAAGATACGGGGTGTTACATTTTCAAATGTGGCCCCCATTGGAATATGGGACATGCCTAACCTATGTAGAGGATCATTCAGCCCTTTAGCAAACCGCAAAGCCCTTTTGTACGGGTATCCACCAACTCTAACCTGAACCTTGCTAGCTAGTTGAATTTATTCACATACTCTTTCACCGTCAAGTTTCCTTGTTTGAGTGCTAAGAACCTCTCCCTCTGCATGCTTCTCTCAGCTTGGGGAGAAATTTCATTTTGAACCTCTCTCTAAAATCCTCCTAAGTTTCCACTGGACGTCTAGCTTGGGTGACTTCCCACAAAAATGAGGCTTCGACTTTTAGTAGCCAGGCGGCTAACTGAACCTTCCTTCTATCCTCTACTTCAAAGATTACAAACACATCCTCAGTCTCCTTGAGCCAATTCTGCACTTCCACGAGTGTCATGTTCCCATGGAATGGATTCCCTCCCATAACACGGAAGTCTTTGAGATCTTGGCGAAGTTATCTTCTCTTGGAGGGGGAGGAGAAGGAATAACTGGTGCAGCTGGGGGAGGAATATTTTCTTGCCCTTCGGCAGGCGCCGTGGCCTCCAAATACCTACGGAACCATCCAGGTATTGTAACGCCCTCTAGGATATTAGGAATGTTTTGTTCCCCAACCATGCTGAAAAAGGAAAAAGGAAGAGATTTAGACAAAGGACCGAAGGATATTACATATGGCTTTTTGGGGAATGTTTTTCAAAACAGACTTTTCTTTTTGAAAATGCTTTCTTTTAAAATCTTTTTGAAAATAATTTTCAAAAACTTTATCCAATCTGGTAAACTTTAGCTCTGATACAAAGTGTGACACCCTACGTCTGTTAATGTCACTCACAAAGGGAATGCATTAAGTTTCGTGAAGTGTTATAGGTAAACAGACACAAAATATTACAAGACGGATATATAGAATAACAACGGAATAAAAACTTTATTTATCATAAGATGCCGTGGTCCAAAAACATCACATGTCTAAAATACAAAAGCACATTACAACATAAAAGTTACTGTCTTCTACTTAAAAAATATCAGAGAACAAAAAGAAGTAAAATTCCCTAAGAACAAAATATAGCTATATCAACAAGGACAGGAGCTTGAGCCATACATATCAGCAGCTCCAGCAAAATAAGGAAAATCACGGTCAAGCCTGAGTGTTTCCTCCCTAAGAACCTGAGAGGGGGGAATGGAAGAAAGAAGGAGAAACAAAAGGGACAGATATAAATCTGGCGAGTCTAGTTACTTTTAGCCAGTAAATAAATAAATGTAGCATGACAAGAATATAAAGTGGATTAGAGAGATCACTACATAAATGGCACGTGTGACAAGGTTGACAGGGTAAGGTGTATATGCTTCTCTAATGATTACTCTGCACTATTACTAGTATAACTAGAATGAGATGATCCCTTCCACTATAAGGTGGTGGACTTATGGCATATGTCTAAATGTACCCTAACCACTGCCCAAATCGATCGGCTCCCTACCCCGTAGATACTCTGTGCCGGCTCCATAGTAGGATGTATCACGTCCTAAAGTGGCAACCCCTCACTAATATGCACATCCCCATATCTACAGGTGTCACGGTCATCTTATCCCTTTCGGCCCAGCTCATGCACGCACATGGCCCGGTCGGTTTGCGCAGCCAACACCGCCTCCACGTTTGGATCTCTTACAATCAATCAGTAAGCGTGCCCCACCTCCGACCTAGCTCGGAGTTCTCTATTCGATACATACTCTGGGTTACTGATTGAAACGGGTCTCACATAATATGATACAAGCTCTCCCCTTTGTCTTGTACCCCCCACTAGGTTTTCCATAGGTTACACTTACCCTAAGGGTGTCTTTAATTATATAACCCCAATCTTTCTACAAGTTACGCTTACCTTAAAGGTGTCTTTAATCACATAACTTCATTATTTCCTCCGGTTATGTATACCACTAGGTGTCTTTAATTACATAACCTTATCGGGTTAAGTTTGTGGGCCTATATGTAAATATTACCCACCCGCTCTAGATTTGCTTAACCATCCACTATCAAACAAATTTTACTTAACCCTAACTTTAGTTCATAATCATACAATCCCTATGGATTAGATTTGGATAAGTAGTCCAATTTATTACCATGTCCATTTATGGTTTATAATGGGCTACACTTCTCACGATAGGCCTACAACTTATGGATGCTGGATATGCCGGGCGGGTCCGGGTAGTCTTATTCCATAGTTAGGCCTAACCTCGTGTCTTAGCCCGATTCGTATTTGCGCACTTAGACCTCTCACATTAGGTTCAACATTAGTGGCTGCTGGATATGCCGGTCGGGTCCGGGCAAACTTCCACCACTAATGCAACCTAACCTCGTGTCATAACTGCAATTACAATTCCTAATTGTAATTACTAGACTTTCCATTTTTATTCAATTCTTACCTATGTCTTAATAGGTAATTATGTCCCTACTTTTCTCCTTTTTGTATTATGTGTCCAACTCATGTTTATATTCAAATTATGTCAATATTAACCTTTTTCCTTCCCCGTTCCCTAACTAGCATGTTTACACAATTTATGGCATGTATAGGCTAAATAATAGCCTAATCATAAACGATAAAAATGGAAGGTAACGGAAATATGACAAAGGTGAATGTTCTAACATAACTAGCATAAACGTATACTAACATGGTGAACATATAAGCATAGATCTAATGAACTTGTAGCAATTAACTTGTTGCAACATAGCAAAGGTGATAAGATAAACATGACAAGATCTAAATTTAATTTAGATGTACAACAAGTTAAGATCTAATATGAGAAGCACAAGGGGATCCAAATAATAAACTAGATCTGATTAATAATTTAGGTGTCCACATAATACAAATCTAGTAGGTAAAAGTAGATCTAACAAATTCGGATTAAGATCTACATCATAGAATGTCCACATAATTAGGATGACATAGTAGCATGTTTAAATCTAAATATGGATTCACATGTCCAATTTATAACATATCTAAATTGACCGCAATATGACAAATGAAAGGTGATTTACATAAAGAATTAGATCTAACCAATGTTGCAACTATTCAAATTAACATTAAGCACAGTATAGTTACAAATCAAGATCCACAAAGGCGACATAATAGAATAACCACAATTGAATTAGATCTGGAGAAGTAGACCTATCATGGCGTAGTATAAGATTTAACACTAGCATAGATTCATAGTTTACAACATATCCAAATCACAGTCTTTCGAAGTTTACTTTATTCATTTAAACCTAAAAGTAACCAACTTACAATGTTTGGATTGTTAAGAAGATAGAGAAGAAGTTGGTGTTGAATCTATGCTTGAATCTCAGAATTTGATTTGCAAAGGTGAAAATTGTAGGAGATTAACAGTTCCAATTCAGTTCAGACACCAATAGAGTTTGGCCACCATAAATTCTTAATGAAGAAAGTATGAGAAATAGCCACGTATATATAGTTGCAAAACCCTCTGAAACCGGCTGCCACCTCAGCCCTAGGGGTGTCGATGCCCCTATGGGTGGGTCGACCCATGGGTCGACAGCTCTTTGGGTGGGTCGACACCCCTTTAGGGGGGTAGGAAATCTGCCGCCGTTATTTGTTTTTTGAGTTCAAACTGTTCTGGATAAAATTCTGACCCATCTCTGACTCATGTATATACATATATTATTTCTACACGTATACAAACTTAGAACTCTCATAACTTCTTCATACAGTATTCGTTTTACGCAAACCAAATGTCTATCTTGACCAGAATTTTGATATGGACGCAATGGTGCAGTCCATTTCTCTTAATTCTGAATATTAAATAATTATTATTTAATTTATCCTCTTTTAGTGGTGTTAAAATTTTGGTGTGTTACAAGAAAAGGCAAGGTAGAGTGTTTAAATAATTAATATAACTAACTTTTGGTGGGAATTAATTTTAAAATCTGGCAGTCATATGTCGACATATACATAAATGTATGTCGACATGCTTGTCTTTTAAATTTTATTTGCCTAATTTTTTTATGTTATTTATATATACATATTAGTATATGCCTAATTCTCTTCTAAATAAAGTAAATGTTACTTCGTTTAATGGTTCTGTTACGTCTGCTATTTGTTTATCTGTTTCTATAAATTCAAGTGAAATTTTCTCTTTATTTACGTTTTCTCTTAGAAAATGATGTCTTATATCGATATGCTTAGTACTTGAATGATGAGTTGGATTTTTAGAAATATTTATAGCATTTGTATTATCGCAGTATATTTATGATTGATTTATGTTTAATCCAAAATCATTTTGAGTTTGTTGCATGAAACACCCACCTCAGTTAAAGTCACTCACAAGATGGAATGCCTTAAGTTCGGTGGAGCATTATGGGTAAAAGATACAGATAATTTACAAGACAAACATATAAAGAGCGGGAAAACTAATTTTATTTCATAAGTACGTGGTTCAATTAAAACACTACAACAACTGTCTCAAACCAACTTCCAAATTATTACAACAAAATCTCTGTCTTGAAATAAAACATAAAGAAGCATTAAAACAATAGTAAGGCAGCATAAATCCCTAATAAGAGGGTATCCAAAGCCATAGCCCAAGGAAAAAGATTCCAAGTAATACATCTACTCTCTTCAAGTTGGAAATGATCCGATCTAAGCTGAAGTGTTTCCTCCCTGCGGACCTGGGATGGAAACGGAAGAAAAGAAGATGAAAGAAAATGGGTCAGACATGTCTGGTAAGTCCAATGACTATTTAGTATGTAAACAAGAAAAAGGTTTATGACATGAATAAACTGAATCGAGGATAACACCTTAGAAATAAGATAATAAGGCTGAATGTGCTATCGCACTCATTTCACTTCTCTGCACCACCTAACTAGTGTCCCAACTAGTAATCTATATAAAATGATTGTAACAACCCAAAATTTGGGGCCAATTTTAAATTTTCATTTTAGAGATTTTAAAGGTGTTTAAATAGTTGAAATGAATTATTTTAATTAAAAATGACCAGGAATTTATTTTGATTGAATTTAATGCGAATATATTTAATTTAATTACAAAAGGAATTAGTAAAAGGACGGTAGTTGGAAAAGTCAAACCTGAACTTTGACCGACCACACGGGATGCAGAATAAACCAAATTTTGGTGAAACGAAAAATATTTAAATCTGTTAATGAATATCTTTCTTATGAATCTGAAAAATCGAAGTTTCATAGCGGGAATCAAAAGTTATGGCCAAATGAATTTTCAGAAAGGTCGCTATAGAGAATAAATCGCCCTTGAAAATAGACATTTTGCATACGACCTCAGAATTTGACGAAACCACTTTTGTTGGATCCGGGATGTAAAATTATTGCTACGTTTCAAATTTCATGATTTTTGAAGCTAGTATGTGAGTGTGGAAAAAGAAACTGTGTTTTGTCATTTTAGTCAAAATTAATTGACTGAAAAATAGCCATTTTTCAAATAGTCTTAGAATTCGATGAAATAAATTTTGTTAGGACCGTATCGTCATAAGAAAGCCAAAAATAAATTTTCCGGATTTTTCTGACTTCATATGTGACCCCGGTAAAATTAGAAAGTACGTTCGAATTTAATATTAAAGAATTAATTTGAATATAAAGGAAACATATTGTAAACTTCAGAGTTAGACCTCGGCACTAGCGCCATTGCATTCGGAAGGGGTCAAAACCTATTGACCGACAGTCGTTGGGCTCCGTTTGGAGATGGACGGAAAAACCCTAATTTCTAGAATTAATTAAATTAAAAATAAAATAAAATACCCTAGAAATACCGTATAAATACCGGATGAACAGTGCGTCGTTCTTCCCCATTTCACAGCGCCGAAACCCATGAACAGCTCAGATTTTTTAGCTCCGATTTCTCCTAATCCATGGAGAATTGACATATGCCCCTTTGGACTTTTTTGAAGATCTCTGAACGCTCTTCCATCTCAAACAAACCCCGCCCCTCCTAGTCGCCCGAGCTGCCTCCACCACCTCCGCGAAGTCCAGCCGAATGCGGGCCCACCGTGCCACCCACGAGCCGCCGCACCTCCCCCCTTTTTCGGTGTTCAGGCGCATCTCCACCCCCTTCGACCTCCAGCAATCGGTTCCTGAAAACATCAAATACAGCTCGCGAATCCTTGATTCAAAGTTTTGAACAAACTGAAATTTTAAAGGTAACATTCAACTCTGTTTTGCGACGCTTTTAATTGTTACAGTGACAGTTGTAATAAGTCAGTTTTCTAATTTATACATATGAATTTCAAATTGAAATCTTTCAGATCCGAAACCGCCGTGACTTTGAACACGAGATCTGATTGAGTTCGAACCTTCTATTCAAATCTAAACAAGGTGAGAATTTATTTTTATTTTAATTTAATTAATTTAATTATTATCCTAGCGTTATGTGAAGTTTGAATGGTAAATATCATGCTTACGATACATATCTATTTTTTTTGTCATATTTGATGATGGTTGGTATGTGTTTGTGATGGATAGTTTAGATACGTATGATTATCACCTCTTATGTAATTACTTGCGTCGATTTGGATTGATCTAATTTATCAATTCAAAATAATAGAAATACGATTGTCACATTCTTATGTTACCGCTTTTGTATGATTTGAATTAATCAAACTTATCGATTTATAATAAAAGAGACATGGTTTGCCATCATTATGTTAGCGCTTTTGTTTATTTGAATTGTTCTAGATTATCAATTCAACATAGTAAATAAAGTTTACATTTTTTTTATGATCTAAATAAAAGTAGGAATGTTGTATGTATATAAATTTACATTTGTTTTAATGTAAATAAAAGTTAGGAAATTGTAGTGAAATGAAATTTACATTTTTATAATGTAAATTTAGACATGAATTTGGGTTGGAATAAAAATTACATTTTTATGAGTAGTTTAGATGTAAATTAGAATGGTAAAAGAAAAATGATCTTTTTGTTTACTATTTAGATGTGAATTAGGACCGTAAGATAAAATTACATTTTTATATGTCATTTACCTATACAATTTCACCATAAGATAAAAATTACATTTTGATATGTAATTTATATATGCATTTGCACTGTATGATAAAAAAATTCATTAATTAAAACATGAATTTACATCGTATGTTAGAATTTACATTTTTATGTAAATTATATAGGAAATTACACCGTATGATAAAAATTACATTTTTCTATGTAATTAAAATGTGAATTTACACCGTATGATAAAAATTACATTTTGCTATGTAATTAAAATGTGAATTTACACCATATGATAAAAATTACATTTTTCTATGTAATTAAAATGTGAATTTACACCGTATGATAAAAATTACATTTTTCTATGTAATTAAAATGTGAAATTACACCGTATGATAGAATTACGTTTTTCTATGTAATTAAAATGAGAATTTACACCGTAGGATTAAAATTACATTTTTTTTATGTCATTAGAATGAGGGTCTGCATTGTAATTAAAAATTACATTTTTTATAATGTAACATATGATGAGAGTTTGCATTGTAATTAAAAATTACATTTTTTTATAATGTAACATATGATGAGATTTTGCATTGTAATTAAAAATCATATTTTTATAATCTAAATAGAAAGTAGAATTTGCATTGTAATTAAATTTACATTTTTATATGTAAATTTAGAATAGAATTCACACTGCAAATAAAAGTCACATTTTTTTTTATTATTTTATTATGTAATTAAGATGAGAATGTTCATTGAAGTTGGGATTTACATTTTACATGTAATTTAAAAATTGGATTTTGTAATGTGTCCAAAATTTACATTCTTACATGTAAATAGAAATTAAATTTACATTTTTTACATGTAAATAAAGAGGATGGAATTTACATTTTTAATGTAAGTAAAGAATGAATTTAGGATGCGGTAATATTACCTTCATTTTCAAATGAACTAAAATTTAATAAGGACCGGTAGTTGTTTAGAGCATTGTTTAAATCAAATGACGTTATCACGATCAAACGATTATATATATATATATATATATATATATATAATTAAAATTAAACGAATGGAGCGCGGTAGTTCGCGTTTTGAAATCGTACCTTTAAACGACTATACAAGAAGATCCGACCGTCGGATTTTCTTGAAACTGAAACCGTTTGGACCGTCTTGGAAAAATCTTTCCAACGATATATATTACGTTAAGATCCAACGGTTGGCTTCTGGAAAATGTAAAAATCAAAATTGGTTGAATGCATCGCCATAGTCGCCCATTGACTTAAGGCGTCGTTATATAAAAATTTAATTATTTTAAATAATTAAAATAGGAAGTAATCATTATAAAGTGATATGAAGGATTTTAAATATATATATATATATACGAGGATTATTTGGAAAGTCCGAGTTCTCTCATTCCAAATAATCAAACGACGTTAATTGAAATATGAAGATGGCTTATGAAGACCGTAAATCTTCCCTCGAATGGACAACGATTGAGGCCCTAATTTGACTTGCTCCCAATTCAAGGGTCATGGTCATTGCCCAAACATACACGTTGATTTCACGGGTTTGGTTTTCGCTCAGACCCAGAGCATAAGCTAATAAATGGATTGTGTGTCTGACATCGTACTCCATTAAATATCATGTTATTAATCTTCTGTCGAATGTATGGATGTTTGGTGGCAGAGAATTTATTCTCTTGCTTAACACCCTTTCATATATTTCGGCAAAGGATTGGTAGTGCGGTATGGAGTGACGATGTGACATGCTAAGATGCATATGATCAAGGCTTTGTTGAAAAGCAGGCCATGTGGGACGATCAAAGCATAGCCTGTTTAGGCATAGCTTTGTGTATAGCGTGACTTTGCGAGCCTCACACACCGGCAGAGTCTAAAACGGGAGAAGAGAACGCAGGGAGAGCAGCACGTTTCTTTCTAGCTAGAAGTGGTGATTGGGCTTTAACACGGCCCAACATTTTACTTATGTGGATGATGGAATGAGGCGCCTCGGATGATAGGTCCTATAGGATCGGGAAACGTGTGTTCAGGAATTGCCAATCCACGAAGCTATATGTGGGGACCGGCCCCGCAGCTATCTAAGGGTTCACTACGGGGGATCCAGAGGCACTAGCTAGAGTACCTCGAATCATTAAGGAGCTCCTCCCTAGCCTTGACTCATGATGGAAATCCAAACTTCCAATACGAACCTACGGATTTGATTGTATTACTAGTATGGAAGCATAGTATTATGGTATCTATGTGTCCTAGGATTGATACATTTATTTTGAAATGTTTTCCATATATATTAATAATAATATTAAACTCGTATTTGCCGTATTTAGCATGTTTAATCACCATAAGGTAAAATCCTATCCTCTGGTTTGTGTTGCATTGTGTGATAGGACCTGGGTCTTATGGTGATTCCATTTTTCCTAAAAGCATAGCGTTGTTTACGATTTGCTTATTATTTGTTCTGACACTTTAAATTTATGCACGGCATTCCATTAGAGTAAACCCATTCCTCGTTAGCAGCGTGGTCTTTGGATTTGCCTTATTAATAGTGATTAATTGGTTAAGAATTCTCACACCAGTCCCACGACTGACCCATTTTTTGTTTCCACCTTTTTGCAAAATCGGGTGCCCTCTTTTCTACACGGGCAGCCAAGTAAACAGGTTCATTCTTTGCTTGGAGTCTTTTCTTTGGAGCTGCTTATTATCTTTCTTGGATTTGCTTTCGTGGAGAGGTGATGACTTGGAGCTTGAAGACATCTATCATTTGTACTATTACATTTTTATCTTTTTAATTCCAGACATCAAACTTGTTTCATTTCACGTTGTTTAAGTTAGAGTTGGAACTTATTTCTTTTTCTGCAAACTTGATGTAATAATTTAGAATTCTGTGACTGTGGACATTCTGTGGTTGATGACATTATATTTTCACTGCTATGATGTTGTTACTCTATGAATTTCCAATGCTATGTTGTATCTGTGATTTGTATTATCGTATTTATGTTGTATTCCAAATGATTATTCCTTACTTTCATTCCATGGAAGTTTGGGGTCATCACAGTTGGTATCAGAGCTTTGGTTAAACTTAGCCTTGGAATATAACATATTTATGATAACTCGTTTACATAGAATCACAATATTCTATGGCGAACATTTCATGTGAATACATAATAGTCAGTCATTCTATCATCATCCTTTTATCCGTCCTTTTATCTTTATCAATTCTCCAAATCACCATTATAGTTGTTCTAACTCTTTCCTTGATCGTACAGAACTTACTAGAAATGAGTACCGCTCCCGCTAGGGCCGCTAGAGCAAGGAGGCAAAATGTTGCTGGAACTGAGGAGGCTACTGTCCAACAACCACCACCACCGCAGCCCTTTGATTTGGATAAGGTGGAGAAGAAGTTCAAAAACCTAGGAGGAGTGCCATTCAAGGGTACTGAAAATGTGACACAAGCTCAAGCTTGGCTGAGGAACTGCGAAAAGATTTTTGGAGGATTAGAGCTGGAGGATCAGAGGAAAAGATTAGTGGCTTCATGGCTGCTTCGGGAGGAAGCTCAAAACTGGTGGGACACAGTCACAGTTGGAGGGACTGCAGGTAATATGACTTGGACAAGGTTTAAGCAGCTTTTCAATGACAAATACATTCCAAGACATGAGGTAGAAAGACTACATAATGAGTTCACCAATCTGAAGCAGGGCGACAAGACCATCTCAGAATATGTACGAAGATTTGAAGACCTCTCCCGTTATGCCCCTAAATTGATTCAGGATGACTTTCAGAAGAACAAGAGGTTCATAAATGGGCTTGCGAGAAAATATATTAATAGAGCCCCTGCCCACATCGACCTTTCTTTCAATAGGTTGGTGGAGTTTGCTTGTCGATATGAGGAGAATGATAAGAAGAATTCCCAACAAGACAGAGAAAGGAGCTTGGCCAACAATAAAAGGAAGCAAACAGAAAAGAAGACTGAAGGAAGCAGTTCTGGAGCTGCTAAGGCTCATGATAAGTCTAAGGTGCAATGCTACAACTGCCAAAAGTTTGGACACTACAGCAAGGACTGCAGAAATCCAAAGAAGGCCCGAAGCGACGACACCAAGGAATGCTATAACTGCCACAAGAAGGGTCATATCAAGCCTAATTGTCCGCTGTTGAAAGGAGCGCAGGTTGCACATGTGTATGAGGGGGCAAGTGCACCATCTTCTTCCGCTCCTACTTCTTCCGAAGGAGCAGGTAAGCCTGATGTTTTAGATGGTACCATTTCGGTTAAAAACATTCATGTTACTGCCTTGTTTGATACGGGTGCATCAGGAAGTTTTATTTCTAGCAACACGGTCCAGAAATTGAAACTAAAAAAAGAAATCTTAAAGAGCCGATTAATGTTCATAATCTTGTAGGAGGCTCTATCATCCTTGATTTGTACTGTCGGGTGCCTATTTCCTACTCTTACTTTCAGTTTCCTTTTGACTTGACCATTATGAATTTTTCCGAATTTGATATCATCCTCGGTCTTGATTGGCTAACCAAATATGACGCTGAAGTGCTATGCTAAGAAAGAGTGATTAAGGTGAAAACATTATTCGGGAACACTGTTACTATACCTTGCCACGGGCGAAAATATGATAGAAAGGCATTTTGGTCTTCTCTGGAGATCACTCCTTTTTCTTTAGAAAATATTCCCGTGGTCAATAATTACGCGGATGTATTTGAAGAAGTAGACAGCCAACCCCCGCGAAGGGAAATCGATTTCAGGATTGATCTCGTTCTAAATGCAAGACCTGTAGTTCATGCTATTAGAAGGATGAACCCCAAAAAAAGGAAGAATTGCAAACCCAAACTAAGCAGCTCTTGTGGAAAGGACTCATCCGACCTAGCTTTTCTAATTGGGGTGCAGCTGTGGTGTTTGTCCCCAAATCCAACGGTACCCTAAGACTCTGTGTTGATTAACGCGATCTTAACAAAAAAACATTGAAGAAAAAATACCCCTTGCCCCGCATAGATGATTTAATGGACCAATTAAATGGAGCCAAGGTGTTTTCAAAGATGGACCTGGCCACAGGTTTCCACCAACTCCGCATAGCCGAAGAATGCATACCTTTGACCGCCTTCAGAGGTCCTGACATATTCTACGAATGGTTAGTGATGCCGTTCGGTCTATGCAATGATCCACCCTACTTTGTTGACTTGATGAATATTGTCTTCCGTGAGGTCCTAAATAAATTCGTCCTAGTCTTCATTGATGATATTCTAATCTATTCTAAAACTAAGGAGGAGCATGAAGGGCATTTAAAGGAAGTGTTGGAATTTCTACGAATAAATGTTTTAAAAGCAAAGTTTTCCAAATGCACATTTTGGCAAGAGGAAGTAAAATTCTTGGGCCATGTTGTGTCAAAAGAAGTAATTGTTGTTGACCCAAGTAAAATTGCCGCCATTCGAGATTGGAAGCAGCCCAATACACCCACTGAAGTAAGAAGCTTCCTTGGATTGGCCGGATATTACAGGAAATTCGTCAAAGATTTCGCCAAGCTGTCTAGCCCATTAACAAAGCTCACCAAGAAGCATGCCAAGTTCAATTGGACATCGGATTGTGAGGAGGCATTCCTAAAGCTAAAAGAGAGTTTGACCACTGCTCCCGTACTTACCATCATCGATGGCAACCAAGATTTAAAGTTCTACACCAATGCTTCTCAAAGTGGTGGTCTTGGAGCAGTACTGATGCAAAGAGGCAAGGTTGTTGCCTATGCAAGTCGTCAATTAAAGCCGCATGAGAAAAACTATCGTGTCCATGACTTAGAGTTATTGGCCATAGTCTTTGATTTAAAAATTTGGAGACATTATCAAAAATTTGAATTATTCACAGACCATCAATCTTTGAAATATCTCTTCGATCAAAAGGATCTGAATTTAATGCAGCAACGATGGCTAGAATTTCTGGCGGCATACGATCTTGACATCTTGTATACGCCGGGGAAAGCCAATGTTGTGGCGGACGCGCTTAGTAAAAAGGACGTCATTGTCGCAAGCCTCATCATTACCCCTTCCTTGATTGATAAAATTTCTGCTCTTCAAAAGGATGATAAATTCATTCAGATAATGATCAAGAGAATTAAAGCAGGTGAAAACACGAACTTCCAAATAGATGGCAAGGGAATTCTTAGATTTCAAGGGCGGATTTGTGTTCCATATATCAAAGACCTAATAAAGGAATTTTTTGATGAGGGTCATAAATCAAAGCTTTGCATCCATCACGGTGTGAACAAGATGTATCAAGACTTAAAGCACACATTTTGGTGGAGATCTATGAAGAGGGATATATCCATTTATGTGAGTAGATGTCCTACATGCCAACAAGTAAAAAGTGATCAACAAAAGCTTGCGGGGTTGTTGCAACCATTGGAAGTTCTAGATTGGAAGTGGGACCAAATCTCTATGGATTTTATAGATGGTTTGCCTCGTACTAGGAAAGGGAATAACAGCATATGGGTGATCGTGGATCGCTTCACAAAATCCGCTCATTTCATACCTGTCAAGTCCACTAGAACTGCTCAAAGTCTGGCGCAAATCTATTTCAAAGAAATCGTCAGGCTACATGGGTAATAAAACTAAATCTTTCCTTTTCATCATAATCTGAATGAAAAATTTCATTTTCAAATTAAATAATGATCTTTTGTTTTAAACAGAGTTCCTAGTAGCATTGTTAGCGACCGTGATCCTATCTTTGCTAGCAAATTTTGGGAAGCATTCCAAAATGAGTTGGGAACAAAGTTAAATCTCAGTGCCGCATATCACCCTCAGACTGACGGCCAAACTGAGTGAGTGAATCGCATTCTTGAAGATCTATTGCGAGCTTGCATACTCGATTTTAGAGGTTCTTCGGAGGATTACTTGCATTTAGTTGAATTCTCATATAACAATAGCTATCAAGCAAGTTTGAAAATGTCTCCATTTGAAGCCTTATATTGTAGGCCATGTAGATCACCAGCATGTTGGGTTGAAAAAGGAAATTGGCTTGTATTGGGTCCAGACATGATCCAAGAAGCTTCAGACAAAGTTGATTTGATTAAGAAGCGATTATTGGCCGCCCAAAGTAGACAAAAGAGCTATGCAGATGTAAGAAGGAGAGAGTTGGCTTTTGAAGTGGGTGACTCTGTCTATTTGAAAGTTGCTCCAATGCGAGGTGTAATCCGTTTTGGAAAGATAGGAAAATTAGCACCTAAATTCATCGGCCCCTTCCCTATTCTTGAAAAGATTGGCAACCTAGCATACAGAATTCAGATGCCCGACTGGTTGCCTGGAGTGCACGATGTATTCCATGTATCTCAACTTCGAAGGCATGTCCATGATCCAGATCTGATTGTGGAAGAAGCAGCACATCAAGATTTGGAGATTACCCCAAGCCTTGCAGTGAGAAGGGAACCATTGAAAATTATTGGCAAGGAGACTAGGAAGCTGAGAAATAAAAGTATCAACCTAGTCAAGGTGCAATGGAGCGGTGATCCTAGAGACAGCACTTGGGAAACTGAGGAGAGTATCAAACAAGCCTATCCCAAATTCAGAGTGGATATCTCCGATTAGTTTTTATTTTGAGGTACGCTTAAAATATTTTCCATTCTTTATGTTGGTTCCTACCCTTCTATTCTTCTTTTTTTCTTTTCGAGGACGAAAAGTTCTTAAGCGGGGGAGATTGTAACAACACAGAATTCGGGGCCAATTTTAAATTTTCATTTTAGAGATTTTAAAGGTGTTTAAATAGTTGAAATGAATTATTTTAATTAAAAATGACTAGGAATTTATTTTGATTGAATTTAATGTGAATATATTTAATTTAATTACAAAAGGAATTAGAAAAAGGACGGTAGTTGGAAAAGTCAAAACTGAACTTTGACTGACCACACAGGATGCAGAATAAACCGGATTTTGGTGAAACGAAAAATATTTAAATCTGTTAATGAATATATTTCTAGCGAATCTGAAAAATCGAAGTTTCATAGCGGGAATCAAAAGTCATGGCCAAATGAATTTTCAGAAAGGTCGCTATAGAGAATATATCGCCCTTGAAAATAGACATTTTGCGTACGACCTCGGAATTCGACGAAACCACTTCTGTTGGATCCGGGATGTAAAATTATTGCTAGGTTTCAAATTTCATGACTTTTGAAGCTAGTATGTGAGCGTGGAAAAAGAAACTGTGTTTTGTCAATTTCGGTCAAAATTAATTGACTGAAAAATAGCCATTTTTCAAACAGTCTTAGAATTCGACAAAATAAATTTTGTTAGGACCGTATCATCATAAGAAAGCCAAAAATATTTTTTCCGGATTTTTCTGACTTCATATGTGACCCCGGTAAAATTAGAAAGTACGTTTGAATTTAATATTAAAGAATTAATTTGAAAATAAAGGAAACATACTGTAAACTTCAGAACTAGACCTCAGCACTAGCGCCATTGCGTTCAGAAGGCGTCAAAAACTATTGATCGACAGTCGTTGGGCTCCGTTTGGAGATCGGACGGAAAAACCCTAATTTCTAGAATTAATTAAATTAAAAATAAAATAAAATACCCTAGAAATACCATATAAATACGGGATGAACAGTGCGTCGTTCTTCCCCATTTCACAGCGCTGAAACCCATGAACAACTCAGATTTTTGAGCTCTGATTTCTCCCAATCCATGGCGAATTGACATATGCCCCTTTGGACTTTTTTGAAGATCTCTGAACGCTCTTCCATCCCAAACAAACCCCGTCCCTCCTCGTCGCCCGAGCCGCCTCCACCTCCTCCGCGAAGTCCTGCCGAACGCGGGCCCACCGCGCCACCCACGAGCCGCCGCACCTCCCCCCTTTTCCGGCGTTCAGGCGCCTCTCCACCCCCTTTGACCTCCAGCAATCGGTTCCTGAAAACATCAACTACAGCTCGCGAATCCTTGATTCAAAGTTTTGAACAAACTGAAATTTTAAAGGTAAAATTCAACTTAGTTTTGCAACGCTTTTAATCGTTACAGTGATAGTTGTAATAAGTCAATTTTATAATTTATACATATGAATTTCAAATTGAAATCTTTCAAATCCAAAACCGTCGTGACTTTGAACACGAGATCTGATCGAGTTTGAACCTACCTTTCAAATCTAAACAAGGTGATAATTTATTTTTAATTTAATTTAATTAATTTAATTAATATCCTTGCGTTATGTGAAGATTGAATGGTAAATATCATGCTTACGATACAGATCTATTTTGTTTTGTCATATTTGATGATGGTTGGTATGTGTTTGTGATGGATAGTTTAGATATGTATGATTATCACCTCTTATGTAATCACATGTGTCGATTTGGATTGATCTAATTTATCAATTCAAAATAATAGAAATACGATTGTCACATTCTTATATTACCGCTTTTGTATGATTTGAATTAATCAAACTTATCGATTTATAATAAAAGAGGCATGGTTTGCCATCGTTATGTTAGCGCTTTTGTTTATTTGAATTGTTCTAGATTATCAATTCAACATAGTAAATAAAGTTTACTTTTTTTTTATGATGTAAATAAAAGTAGGAATGTTGTATGTATATAAATTTACATATTTTTTATTGTAAATAAAAGTTAGGAAATTGTAGTGAAATGAAATTTACATTTTTATAATGTAAATTTAGACATGAATTTGGGGTGGAATAAAAATTACATTTTTATGTGTAGTTTAGATGTAAATTAGAACGGTTGAAGAAAAATGATCTTTTTGTTTAATATTTAGATGTGAATTAGGACCGTAAGATAAAATTACATTTTTATATGTCATTTATCTACACAATTTCACCATAAGATAAAAATTACATTTTGATATGTAATTTATATATGCATTTGCACTATATGATAAAAATTTCATTAATTAAAACATGAATTTACATCGTATGTTAGAATTTACATTTTTATATGTAAATTATATAGGAAATTACACCGTATGATAAAAATTACATTTTTCTATGTAATTAAAATGAGAATTTACACCGTATGATAAAAATTACATTTTTCTATGTAATTAAAATGTGAATTTACACCGTATGATAAAAATTACATTTTTCTATGTAATTAAAATGTGAAATTACACCATATGATAGAATTACATTTTTCTATGTAATTAAAATGAGAATTTACGCCGTAGGATTAAAATTACAATTTTTTTATGTAATTAGAATGAGGGTCTGCATTGTAATTAAAAATTACTTTTTTTATGATGTAATATATGATGAGAGTTTGCATTGTAATTAAAAATTACATTTTTTTTATAATGTAACATATGATGAGATTTTGCATTGTAATTAAAAATCATATTTTTATAATGTAAATAGAAAGTAGAATTTGCATTGTAATTAAATTTACATTTTTATATGTAAATTTAGAATAGAATTCACACTGCAAATAAAAGTTACATTTTTTTTATTATTTTATTATGTAATTAAGATGAGAATGTACGTTGAAGTTGGGATTTACATTTTATATGTAATTTCAAAATAGGATTGTGCAATGTATCCAAAATTTACATTCTTACATGTAAATAGAAAATATAAATTAAATTTACATTTTTTACATGTAAATAAAGAGGATGGAATTTACATTTTTAATGTAAGTAAAGAATAAATTTAGGATGCGGTAATATTACCTTCATTTTCAAGTGAACTAAAATTTAATAAGGACCGGTAGTGGTTTAGAGCGTTGTTTAAATCAAATGACGTTATCACGATCAAACGATTATATATATAAATATAATTAAATTTAAAAGAATGGAGCACGGTAGTTCGCGTTTTGAAATCGTACCTTTAAACGACTATACAAGAAGATCCGACCGACGGATTTTCTTGAAACTGAAACCGTTAGGACCGTCTTGGAAATTTTTTTCCAACGATATATATTACATTAAGATCCAACAGTTGGATTCTGGAAAATGTAAAAATCAAAATTGGTTGAATGCAACACCATAGTCGCCCATTGACTTAAGGCGTCGTTATATAAAAATTTAATTATTTTAAATAATTAAAATAGGAAGTAATCATTATAAAGTGATATGAAGGATTTTAAATATATATATATACGAGGATTATTTGGAAAGTCCGAGTTCTCTCATTCCAAATAATCAAATGACGTTAATTGAAGTATGAAGATGGCGTATGAAGACCGTAAATCTTCCCTCGAATGGACAATGATCGAGGCCCAGATTTGACTTGCTCCCAATTCAAGGGTCATGGTCATTGCCCAAACATACGCGTTGATTTCACGGGTTTGGTTTTCGCTTAGACCCAGAGCACAAGCTAATAAATGGATTGTGTGTCTGACATCATACTCCATTAAATATCATGTTATTAATCTTCTGTCGAATGTATGGATGTTTGGTGGTGGAGAATTTAATCTCTTGCTTAACACCCTTTCATATATTTCGGCAAAGGATTGGTAGTGCGGTATGGAGTGACGATGTGACATGCTAAGATGCATATGATCAAGGCTTTGTTGAAAAGCAGGCCTTGTGGGACGATCAAAGCATAGCCTGTTTAGGCATAGCTTTGTGTATAGCGTGACTTTGCGAGCCTCACACACCGACGGAGTCTAAAACGGGAGAAGGGAACGCAGGGAGAGCAGCACGTTTCTTTCTAGCTAGAAGTGGTGATTGGGCTTTAACACGGCCCAACATTTTACTTAAGTGGATGATGGAATGAGGCGCCTCAGATGATAGGTCCTATAGGATCGGGAAACGTGTGTTCAGGAATTGCCAATCCACGAAGCTGTATGTGTGGACCGGCCCTGCAGCTATCCAAGGGTTCACTGCGAGTGATCCTGAGGCACTAGCTAGATTGTCTCGAATCAGTAAGGAGCTCCTCCCTAGCATTGACTCATGATGGAAATCCAAACTTCCAATACGAACCTACGGATTTGATTGTATTACTAGTATGGAAGCATAGTATTATGGTATCTATGTGTCCTAGGATTGATACATTTATTTGAAATGTTTTCCATATATACAAATAATAATATTAAACTCGTATTTGTCGTATGTAGCATGTTTAATCAGCATAAGGTAAAACCCTATCCTCTGGTTTGTGTTGCATTGTGTGATGGGACCTGGGACTTATGGTGATTCCATTTTTCCTAAAAGCATAGCGTTGTTTACGATTTGCTTATTATTTGTTCTGACACTTTAAATTTATGCACGGCAATACATTAGAGTAAACCCGTTCCATGTTAGCGGCGTGGTCTTTTGATTTGCCTTATTAATAGTGATTAATTGGTTAAGAATTCTCACACCAGTCCCACGACTGACCCGTTGTTTATTTCCACCTTTTTGCAAACTCGGGTGCCCTCCTTTCTGCACTGGCAGCCAAGTAAACAGGTTCATTCTTTGCTTGGAGTCTTTTCTTTGGAGCTGCTTATTATCTTTCTTGGATTTGCTTTTGTGGAGAGGTGATGACTTGGAGCTTGAAGACATCTATCATTTGCTGCTATTGCATTTTTCTCTTTTTAATTCCAGACATCAAACTTGTTTCATTTCACATTGTTTAAGTTGGAGTTGGAACTTATTTCTTTTTCTGCAAACTTGATGTAATAATTTAGAATTCTTTGACTGTGGACTTTCTGTGGTTGATAAAATTATATTTCCGCTGCTATGATGTTGTTACTCTATGAATTTCCTATGCTATGTTGTATCTGTGATTTGTATTATCGTATTTATGTTGTGTTCCAAATGATTATTCCTTACTTTCATTCCATGGAATTTTGGGGTCATCACAATGATCATATTGTAATGTGATCCCAATCCCCGCAATTGTGGTAGCCTTCAGGTGTACATCTAGCGTGAGGATTCCACCACAATCTTCCTAATTGGCACGAACGTGTCAGATGTACCCTTACTACTCTATCGATCGGCTCCTTACTCGTATTAACTTTTCCTTATGTCTGTGTCAGTCGGCCCTCTCTTGCGTGTAGATACCCTGTGATGGTCCAACTATAAGGTGTATCAATCCTTATGATAGCAACCCGACACGATTCAAGATGCACAGTGTATAGCTATTGGTACCGACTGCCTGCTTTTTCCCACTCCAGAGTACGTGCATGCCCGTAAATCGTCGGAACCTACATTGACGTACCCCCTGCCGCTGTTTTGACCGCTTAGAATCATCCCAGTAATCGTGCCCCACCCTGCCTAGTTCAGGGTATCATGATACATCTTTGTGGGTTAATGCTGATATAGGTCCCCGTTACTAGGGTTTCCTACTGGTTAAGTTTGTGGGCCTATATATACAAATATTACCCACCTACATGAGATGTACTTAACCTTCCCACATACTCAAGCATGTTTATTTAACAGTTAAGTTCGTGGGCCTATACATACTAATATTACCCACCTGCACGAGATGTACTTAACCATCCCACTGATTCAAGCATGTTTGTTTAACGGTTAAGTTTATGGGCCTATATTTACTAATATTACCCACCCAACTTGATATGTACTTAACCCTCCCGCAAATTATGCCATATTGGTTAAGAGTTGTCCATTCATGTTAATTTAACCCACCCATTCATCATGTCATGTTGGTTAAGTGTTTGTTATTAACTTAACCATCCTCACTTATCATGTTGGATTGGGTAACTGTTTCCTATTAACTTAACACTTCTCACTTATCATGTTGGATTGGTTAAGTGTTTCCTATTAACTTAACCCCGTTCATCCATCAAGATGTATTGGTCAAGTGTTTCTTGTTAATTTAACCCCACGTGTTCATCATATTGTATTGGTTAAGTTTCATCAATCAATTCAATTTACTTAACCTACCTACTTGTCATGTTACTTTGGTTAAGTATTGCCTTCTTTTGTCAACATAACCCAACCACAAATCTAGTTATATTGGTTAAGTGTTACCCTCTTGATTTAACTTAACCTTACCACAAATCAAGTCATATTGGTTAGGTGTTGCCGTCTTGTTTTAACTTAACCCTACCACAAGTCAAATTATAATGGTTAAGTGTTGCCCTCTTGATTTAACTTAACATTACCACAAATCAAGTTATATTGGTTAAGTGTTTCTCATTAACTTAACCTTAGTCATTCATGTTATATTGGTTAAGTGTTCCTATGAACTTAACCCTAGTCATTCATCTTGTTATATTGGTTAAGTGTTTCTCATTAACTCAACCCTAGTCATTCATCTTGTTCATTAGCATTAATTGATTTATTAATGCACCAGCCTCTCACATTAGATATGTGTTGTTGCGGTTACTGGATGTATCGGGCGGTTCTGGGCAGTTTTACACCACAACTCAATCTAACCTTGGGTTTTCCTTGGGTATGGTGCACTAACCTCTTACATTAGATAATTGTTGTTGTGGTCACTGTATGTGCCGGGCGGTTCCGGGCAGTTTTACACCACAGCTCAATCTAACCTCGGGTTAGGTTTATTCGTCTTTTTCTTAATTTACATATTTATCTTTCAAATTTATATGCAAATTATCCACAATTATTGCCATTCAAGTCATGCCCCATTTAACCTCTAAATCA
The DNA here is from genome assembly GCA_030737875.1 of Allium sativum. Lineage (NCBI taxonomy): Eukaryota > Viridiplantae > Streptophyta > Magnoliopsida > Asparagales > Amaryllidaceae > Allium > Allium sativum. The sequence goes on from CM060913.1 coordinate 491,265,047, forward strand.
TATTTTCAATTTTTGGTATGTAAATTATACCAATTTTATGGCACTAACCATTCATTTATTTATGGGCCAAATTATGCTAATAATAATAATTTCTAAGGTTTTCCCAATGTTACCCCGTCATACGTTCGCAAAATTCACATAGAATGTTAGGCTCATAACTTAGCCTAAGTTATATACAAAAAGGGAAAGAAGGGAGCATGTACCATTCACACAACATAAAATAATAAGGATCTAACTAAATTTGTGTCATGTAAATGTGGAATAAAATAATGAACTTGCATTTTTGGATCCAATCGACATAAGCGTTAAGCATATGAAATTACCCAAACCCAACTAGGCATGTAAATGTAATCTTGCAATTTGGATCCAAATAGATATAAATCTTAAGCATATAGAATTTCACAAGTTCAACTAAGCATGTGAATGTAAACTTGCAATTTGGGTCCAACTAAATATGAATTTTAGGCATATAGAATTACACACATTCAACTAGGCATGTGAATGTAAACTTGCAATTTGGGTCTAACTAAATATGAATTTTAGGCATATAGAATTACACAAGTTCAACTAGGCATGTGAATATGAACTTTTATTTTGGATCCAATAAACATGAATCTTAAGCATATGGTTTTACACAAGTTCAACTAGGTATGTGAGTGTGAACTTTTATCTTGGATCCAATTTTCATAGATCTAAATATAGATCTAAACATAATACATGTCTTAGCCTAACAACTTGCATGTAACATAACATGAATAAGTCGCCAAATTTACGTAATACTTGATTGGTTTAACGTCAACAAAATAACCACAATAATCTCATAATCATATACGATAGAATCAATACAAGAATAGACATGAATCAACATCATCGTTATCTTACAACTAAGAATAACGCTAGTTTCACTTTATTACAAATCATAACTTTTAATCGTTCACATCTAAATAATAACAGGACTTACAAACAAAAGAAAGTCTTATTTTCTGGGATCTATTTTCTGAATTTGAAAAGCAATCCCTTGAAGAAGACTATCAATTCTCTAAGTTAGTTTTGACTCGTAGCTTTTAACTCATTTTCTAATTGAAGAAGAAATGGTGGCTAGGCTAGAATGATCATGGACAACATGGTGGCTCCTTGGAATGAATTTGTGTGATTTAGGGTTTGAGGATTAGGGTCGCTTTTATAGAAGTTTAATCTTATGTGAGCCGTTAGATCATTCTAGGAGCAATCACAACCGTCTAGACTAGATAGAGTTATCTAGAATTGCCACCAACGCCCTAGTGACTCAGCAACAGGTCAGAAAATACTCAGCAACTAGTCAGAATCGTCACTGTTTTGGATCCGGGCGAGGGGTAGGTCGACCCCTAGGTCGACCCCCTGATCGACCTATATAAGGGAGGTCGACCCTATGGTCGACCCCCTAGTCGACCTGGCCATGGGTAGATTGACCTCTAGGTTGACCTGTCTGGGTTATTTTACTATTTAATTTTTTGAATTTCTCTTGAATCTTCCGAAGGTCGTAACTCCTTCATACGAACTCCGATTTACGAAAACTTGGACTCTATTCCAAGCACAATTCCGAGAGGAACGCAATGGCGTAACTCATTTCTCTTAATTCTCAACTTAAAAATTAAGTATTCTTTAATTCGTTCTTTTAATATTCCCCGAAAATACGGGGTGTTACATTCTCCCCTCCTTAAAGGATTTCGTCCCCGAAATCTCTAAGAAGAATGCATATCCTAACTTCCAATATCCATCTACTCAACCGTTCAATCACAGGCGTCCATTGTCCTTAAAAATATTTCTAATGCTTTCATGATTATATGCATAGTGTGTGTACATGTCCTTATCTAATGCAAAATCAGGCGGTCTACTGATTCGGTTGACCTCCTCAATGCGAATTATGTTAGTGCCATGAGTCCATCATGTATGCAATTAGTCCTAATCGTACTTTATAACTTCTACATGAGTGCACAATCATTCATACAAATGCAACATCCTTATGATAACACATCAAATTTCAGTTCATATATATAAAAATTCACTCAGGCTTATGCAATATGAAGGTGACTGAGCCGATCTAGTGCCTAATGTGTGTGTATGCATCCACGAGCAACCACTAGCAACCACTTGCAACAACCAATCATAACATGTTTCAAACACATGTTTACATCCATTGGCTTCTACCTACGGATTGAAGAGATGACCTAGAGGATATACCTAAAAAGATAGAAACAAACATGCATAGAATTCCTGGAAAAAGAGATCAAGGATATACCCTCAAGAAAAAGGGTATGATGCACGTGTCTTATCTTTAGTCTCCCGTGTCGCGTCTTCTTGGGCTTCACTCCACCGTACCTTAACTAATTTAACTTCACAGTTGCAAAGCTTCTTGACCTCCATTTCCAAAACTCACTAGTAAAGATCGGACCTCGATCACTTAGTATGCTAGAGGGTATCCAATGTAGTCGAACTATCTTTCCAAGATAAATAGCTGTGAGCCAGGATACCAAGTGTATATACTAAGACGATTAGAGGTCTCTCCACTTCTTAGCTTATCCATCATGTCACAAATCTGAGGGTCTAAAGCTAAAGGTTGCTATGTACTTTTTACCTCTCTTAAGGTCAGTCTTACTTTAGGGCGCCTGCCACAACCATTTATTTCTCACGCAAACCATCCTAGTCGAACTCGACATCCCTCAAGTACAAGCCTCAAAGTCCTAAACCAATATCAGACAAGCACCTAAGGAATACCTCCTCCGAATTTGGACGATTTATGTGAGATGATACAAGCAAAAACACCAAACAATTGTGCACTTAACCGACTCTGGCTATCCTCGCCAATCTTGCTCCAAAACTATCATTGATCGTATAACTGGCTTTGCATTGTCAACTAGATATATATGCGGAAGTCTATCTCGAGTTTTAGGGGAAAATCCCTAACCTAATCAAAAACATCTGCGTACTCGTGGACTACTCTAATGGATCTCAAATCATCGATAAATGCATTAAGTGATTCTAGGTAGCTGAGCCTAACTGATCCCTTCAGGATCGCACGAAATCTCAAAGGTATTCCCGAAGCAAGTAAAAAGTCTAACTACCCTCGTTTCACAATTACTAGCTAACCAATCCATGCCTAGAATCAACCCATAGCCCATGAAACCAAAAACATAAGCATTACACTTAAACTCAATCCTTAATGTAGATATTCTCAAATCCTTACAAACCAAATATAAATGAGCCGAACCACCAACCGGATTTGAGAAAATAATGGGATCTTCTATTATACTAGTACTAAGGTGCAGAGACTCAACTACGGAAGCAGATATGAGCGAATGTGAAGCGCTGAAATCAAAAAGAGTACTAATAGGATGATCAAAAGGAAAAACTAAAATTTACTATCTTTCTCTCAGGTATGCTGGCGGTGAAAGCATGCACTTGCCTTCCTGAAAATCCTGTCCTTTGCCCATGTCCTTGTCCTTGTCCTTTGGGAAATCCTTGATAAGATGCCCAGCCTCACCATGCTGAAAACAACCACTTGTCTTTTACTTCCTATAATTAAATGACCCTCTATACCGCTGAAAAGATACTTCCTCTTGTTGCGGGATCTATTATTTCCTTCGCCCTTCTTATATTCCAATCCCTTGTTTGTGATTCTTCCCCTTTTGCCTCTTCTCTTTACCTCTTTTGTGAACCATGTTGACTAGCCTTTCGAACGTTTCTTCCATTGCACGGGAAACCCTACAACGCTTGGAAGAGAATCAGCCATAGGTGAAACTATTACGACTATGGATGGAGGTTGGGAACTTCTTCGCCCTTTGACAGGTGTCGTAGTCTCATCGAGCCTACGGAACCATGCCGCGATGAGGTTACCTCCTAGAAAGCCAGGAGCCTCGGAGACTCAGGAAAGAAGGAAACAAGGATTCAAACAGAGAATCTAAAGATATTGCTTATGGCTTTGGGGAATATACCTTTAAAACAAAACTTTTCTTTTGAAAATGCTTCTTTGAAAACCGTTTTTAAAATAATTTTTCAAATCTTTTATCTGATCCTATAACCTTCAGCTCTAATACCAAGTGAAACACCCCACCTCCGTTAAAGTCACTCACAAGAGGGAATACCTTAACTCCGGTGGAGCATTATAGGTAAAAGATACAAATAATTTACAAGACAAACATATAAACAACGGAAAAACTAATTTTATTTCATAAGTACATGGTTCAATTAAAACACTTCAACAACTGTCTCAAACCAACTTCCAAATTATTACAACAAAATCTCTGTCTTGAAATAAAACATAAAGAAGCATTAAAACAATAGTAAGGCAGCATAAATCCCTAATAAGAGGGTATCCAAAGCCATAGCCTAAGGAAAAAGATTCCAAGTAATACATCTACTCTCTTCATGCTGGAAATGATCCGATCTAAGATGAAGTGTTTCCTCCCTGCGGACCTGGGATGGAAACGGAAGAAAAGAAGACGAAAGAAAATGGGTCAGACATGTCTGGTAAGTCCAATGACTATTTAGTATGTAAACAAGAAAAAGGTTTATGACATGAATAAACTGAATCGAGGATAACACCCTAGAAATAAGATAATAAGGCTGAATGTGCTATTGCACTCATTTCACTTCTCTGCACCACCTAACTAGTGTCCCAATTAGTAATCTATATAAAATGATTGTAACAACCCAGAATTTGGGGCCAATTTTAAATTTTCATTTTAGAGATTTTAAAGGTGTTTAAATAGTTGAAATGAATTATTTTAATTAAAAATGACTAGGAATTTATTTTGATTGAATTTAATGCGAATATATTTAATTTAATTACAAAAGGAATTAGTAAAAGGACGGTAGTTGGAAAAGTCAAACCTGAACTTTGACTGACCACACGGGATGCAGAATAAACCAAATTTTGGTGAAACGAAAAATATTTAAATCTGTTAATGAATATCTTTCTTATGAATCTGAAAAATCGAAGTTTCATAGCGGGAATCAAAAGTTATGGCCAAATGAATTTTCAGAAAGGTCGCTATAGAGAATATATCGCCCTTGAAAATAGACATTTTTCATACGACCTCAGAATTTGACGAAACCACTTTTGTTGGATCCGGGATGTAAAATTATTGCTACGTTTCAAATTTCATGATTTTTGAAGCTAGTATGTAAGCGTGGAAAAAAAAAACTGTGTTTTGTCATTTTAGTCAAAATTAATTGACTGAAAAATAGCCATTTTTCAAATAGTCTTAGAATTCGATGAAATAAATTTTGTTAGGACCATATCGTCATAAGAAAGCCAAAAATAAATTTTACGGATTTTTCTGACTTCATATGTGACCCCGGTAAAATTAGAAAGTACATTCGAATTTAATATTAAAGAATTAATTTGAATATAAAGGAAACATACTGTAAACTTCAGAGTTAGACCTCGGCACTAGCGCCATTGCGTTCGGAAGGGGTCAAAACCTATTGACCGACAGTCGTTGGGATCCGTTTGGAGATGGACGGAAAAACCCTAATTTCTAGAATTAATTAAATTAAAAATAAAATAAAATACCCTAGAAATACCGTATAAATACCGGATGAACAGTGCGTCGTTCTTCCCCATTTCACAGCGCCGAAACCCATGAACAGCTCAGATTTTTTAGATCCGATTTCTCCTAATCCATGGCGAATTGACATATGCCCCTTTGGACTTTTTTGAAGATCTCTAAACGCTCTTCCATCTCAAACAAACCCCGCCCCTCCTCGTCGCCCGAGCTGCCTCCACCACCTCCGCGAAGTCCAGCCGAACGCGGGCCCACCGCGCCACCCACGAGCCGCCGCTCCTCCCCCCTTTTTCGGTGTTCAGGTGCCTCTCCACCCCCTTCGACCTCCAGCAATCGGTTCGTGAAAACATCAACTACAGCTCGTGAATCCTTGATTCAAAGTTTTGAACAAACTGAAATTTTAAAGGTAACATTCAACTCTGTTTTGCGACGCTTTTAATTGTTACAGTGACAGTTGTAATAAGTCAGTTTTCTAATTTATACATATGAATTTCAAATTGAAATCTTTCAGATCCGAAACCGCCGTGACTTTGAACACGAGATCTGATTGAGTTCGAACCTTCTTTTCAAATCTAAACAAGGTGAGAATTTATTTTTATTTTAATTTAATTAATTTAATTATTATCCTAGCGTTATGTGAAGTTTGAATGGTAAATATCATGCTTACGATACAGATCTATTTTTTTTGTCATATTTGATGATGGTTGGTATGTGTTTGTGATGGATAGTTTAGATACGTATGATTATCACCTCTTATGTAATTACTTGCGTCGATTTGGATTGATCTAATTTATCAATTCAAAATAATAGAAATACGATTGTCACATTCTTATGTTACCGCTTTTGTATGATTTGAATTAATCAAACTTATCGATTTATAATAAAAGAGACATGGTTTGCCATCATTATGTTAGCGCTTTTGTTTATTTGAATTGTTCTAGATTATCAATTCAACATAGTAAATAAAGTTTACATTTTTTTTATGATGTAAATAAAAGTAGGAATGTTGTATGTATATAAATTTACATTTTTTTTAATGTAAATAAAAGTTAGGAAATTGTAGTGAAATGAAATTTACATTTTTATAATGTAAATTTAGACATGAATTTGGGTTGGAATAAAAATTACATTTTTATGAGTAGTTTAGATGTAAATTAGAATGGTAAAAGAAAAATGATCTTTTTGTTTACTATTTAGATGTGAATTAGGACCGTAAGATAAAATTACATTTTTATATGTCATTTACCTATACAATTTCACCATAAGATAAAAATTACATTTTGATATGTAATTTATATATGCATTTGCACTGTATGATAAAAATTTCATTAATTAAAACATGAATTTACATCGTATGTTAGAATTTACATTTTTATGTAAATTATATAGGAAATTACACCGTATGATAAAAATTACATTTTTCTATGTAATTAAAATGTGAATTTACACCGTATGATAAAAATTACATTTTTCTATGTAATTAAAATGTGAATTTACACCATATGATAAAAATTACATTTTTCTATGTAATTAAAATGTGAATTTACACCGTATGATAAAAATTACATTTTTCTATGTAATTAAAATGTGAATTTATACCGTATGATAAAAATTACATTTTTCTATGTAATTAAAATGTGAAATTACACCGTTTGATAGAATTACATTTTTCTATGTAATTAAAATGAGAATTTACACCGTAGGATTAAAATTACATTTTTTTTATGTCATTAGAATGAGGGTCTGCATTGTAATTAAAAATTACATTTTTTATAATGTAACATATGATGAGAGTTTGCATTGTAATTAAAAATTACATTTTTTTATAATGTAACATATGATGAGATTTTGCATTGTAATTAAAAATCATATTTTTATAATCTAAATAGAAAGTAGAATTTGCATTGTAATTAAATTTACATTTTTATATGAAAATTTAGAATAGAATTCACACTGCAAATAAAAGTTACATTTTTTTTATTATTTTATTATGTAATTAAGATGAGAATGTTCATTGAAGTTGGGATTTACATTTTACATGTAATTTAAAAATAGGATTTTGTAATGTATCCAAAATTTACATTCTTACATGTAAATAGAAATTAAATTTACATTTTTTACATGTAAATAAAGAGGATGGAATTTACATTTTTAATGTAAGTAAAGAATGAATTTAGGATGCGGTAATATTACCTTCATTTTCAAATGAACTAAAATTTAATAAGGACCGGTAGTGGTTTAGAGCATTGTTTAAATCATATGACGTTATCACGATCAAACGATTATATATATATAATTAAAATTAAAAGAATGGAGCGCGGTAGTTCGCGTTTTGAAATCGTACCTTTAAACGACTATACAAGAAGATGGGTCAGACATTAGTCTGGTAAGTCCAGTGACTATTTAGTATGTAAACAAGAAAAAGGGTTATGACATGAATAAACTAAATCGAGGATAACACCCTAGAAATAAGATAATAAGGCTGAATATGCTATCGCACTCATTTCACTTTTCTGCACCACCTAACTAGTGTCCCAACTAGTAATATATATATAAAATGATCATATTGTAATGTGATCCCAATCCCCGCAATTGTGGCAGCCTTCAGGTGTACATCTATCGTGAGGATTCCACCTTAATCTGCCTAATTGGCATGAACATGTTAGACGTACCCTTACTACTCTATCGATTGGCTCCTTACTCGTATTAATTTTTCCTTGTGTCTGTATCAGTCGGCCCTCTCTTGCGTGTACATACCCTGTGATGGTCCCGCTATAAGGTGCATCAATCCTTATGATAGCAACCCGACACGATTCAAGATGCACAGTGTATAACTATTGGTACCCACTACCTTCTTTTTCCCACTCCAGAGTACGTGCACGCCCGTGAACCGTCGGAACCTACATTGACGCACCCTCTGCCGCTGTTTTGACCGCTTAGAATCATCCCAGTAATCATGCCCCGCCCTGCCTAGTTCAGGGTATCATGATACATCTTTGTGGGTTACTACTGAAATAGGTCCCCGTTACTAGGGTTTCCTACTTGTTAAGTTTGTGGGCTTATATATACAAATATTACCCACCTACATGAGATGTACTTAACCCTCCCACTAATTCAAGCATGTTTATTTAACAGTTAAGTTTGTGGGTCTATATATATACTAATATTACCCACCTGCACGAGATGTAATTAACCATCCCACTGATTCAAGCATGTTTGTTTAACGGTTAAGTTTATGGGCCTATATTTACTAATATTACCCACCCAACTTGATATGTACTTAACCCTCCCGCACATTATGCCATATTGGTTAAGTGTTGTCCATTCATGTTAACTTAACCCACCCATTCATCATGTCATGTTGGTTAAGTGTTTGTTATTAACTTAACCCTCCTCACTTATCATGTTGGATTGGTTAACTGTTTCCTATTAACTTAACACTCCTCACTTATCATGTTGGATTGGTTAAGTGTTTCCTATTAACTTAACCCCGTTCGTCCATCAAGATGTATTAGTCAAGTGTTTCTTGTTAACTTAACCCCACATGTTCATCATATTGTATTGGTTAAGTTTCATCAATCAATTCAAGTTACTTAACCCACCTACTTGTCAAGTTACTTTGGTTAAGTATTGCCTTCTTTTTCCAACATAACCCTACCAAAAATCAAGTTATATTGGTTAAGTGTTGCCCTCTTGATTTAACTTAACCTTACCACAAATCAAGTCATATTGGTTAGGTGTTGCCCTCTTGTTTTAACTTAACCTTACCACAAATCAAGTTATATTGGTTAAGCATTGCCCTCTTGATTTAACTTAACCATACCACAAATCAAATTATATTGGTTAAGTGTTTCTCATTAACTTAACCCTAGTCATTCATGTTATATTGGTTAGGTGTTCCTATGAACTTAACCCTAGTCATTCATCTTGTTATATTGGTTAAGTGTTTCACATTAACTCAACCCTGGTCATTCATCTTGTTCATTAGCATTAATTGATTTATTAATGCACCAACCTCTCAAATTAGATATGTGTTGTTGCGGTTACTGGATGTGTCGGGCGGTTCTGGGCAGTTTTACACCACAACTCAATCTAAGCTCGGGTTTTCCTTTGGTATGATGCACTAACCTCTTACATTAGATAAGTGTTGTTGTGGTCACTGGACGTGCCGGGCGGTTCCGGGCAGTTTTACACCACAACTCAATCTAACCTTGGGTTAGGTATATTTGTCTTTTTCTTAATTTACATATTTAACTTTCAAATTTATATGCAAATTATCCACAATTATTGCCATTCAAGTTATGCCCCATTTACCCTCTAAATCATATTTTCAATTTTTGGTATATAAATTATACCAATTTTATGGCACTGACTATTCATTTATTTATGGGTCAAATTATGCTAATAATAATAATTTCTAAGGTTTTCCCAACGTTACCCCGTCATGCATTCGCAAAATTCACATAGAATGTTAGGCTCGTAACTTAGCCTAAGTTATATACAAAAGGGGAAAGAAGGGAGCATGTACCATTAACACAACATAAAATAATAAGGATCTAACTAAATATGTGTCATGTAAATGTGGCATAAAATAATGAACTTGCATTTTTGGATCCAATCGACATAAGCGTTAAGCATATGAAATTACCCAAACCCAACTAGGCATATAAATGTAATCTTGCAATTTGGATCCAAATAGATATAAATCTTAAGCATATATAATTTCACAAGTTCAACTAAGCATGTGAATGCAAACTTGCAATTTGGGTCCAACTAAATATGAATTTTAGGCATATAGAATTACACAAGTTCAACTAGGCATGTGAATGTAAACTTGCAATTTGGGTCCAACTAAATATGAATTTTAGGCATATAGAATTGCACAAGTTCTACTAGGCGTGTGAATGTGAACTTTTATTTTGGATCCAATAAACATGAATATTAAGCATATGGTTTTACACAAGTTCAAGTGGGTATGTGAGTGTGAACTTTTATCTTGGATCCAGTTTTCATAGATCTAAATATAGATCAAAACATAATACATGTATTAGCCTAACAACTGGCGTGTAACATAACGTGAATAAGTCACCAAATTTACATGATACATGGTTGGTTTAATGTCAACAAAATAACCACAGTAGTCTCATAAGCATATACGATAGAATCAATACAAGAATAGACATGAATCAGCATCATCATTATCTTACAACTAGGAATAACGCTAGTTTTCACTTTATTACAAATAATAACTTTTAATCGTTCACATCTAAATAATAACAGGACTTAAAAACAAAAGAAAGTCTTGTTTTCTAGGATCTGTTTTCTGAATTTGAAAAGCAATCCCTTGAAGAAGGCTAACAATTCTCTAAGTTAGTTTTGATTCTTAGCTTTTAACTCGTTTTCTAATTGAAGAAGAAATGGTGGCTAGGCTAGAACGATCATGAACAACATGGTGGCTCCTTGGAGTGAAGTTGTGTGATTTAGGGTTTGAGGATTAGGGTTGTTTTTATAGAAGTTTAATCTTATGTGAGCCGTTATATCATTCTAGGAGCAATCACTACCGTCCAGACTAGATAGAGTTATCCAGAATTGCCACCTATGCCCTAGTGACTCAACAACAGGTCAGAAAATAGTCAGCAACTAGTCAGAATCGTCACTGTTTTGGATCTGGGTGAGGGGGGTAGGTCGACCCCTGGTCGACCTGTATACGGTAGGTCGACCTCTAGGTCGACCTGTTTGGGTTATTTTACTGTTTAATTTTCTGAATTTCTCTTGAATCTTCCGAAGGCCATAACACGAAGTCCGATTTACGAAAACTTGGACTCTATTCCAAGCAGAATTCCGAGACCAACGCAATGGAGTAACCCATTTCCCTTAATTCTCAATTTAAAAATTAAGTATTCTTTAATTGGTTCTTTTAATATTCCCAGAAAATACGGGGTGTTACATTGCATGTATATTACTTGTGAACAAGCCAAAGCAGCAGAGATGTATTCTTCTTTAGTTATTGACAAAGATACAGTATTTTGCTTTTTACTAAACCACGAGACTAGTGAATGTCCTAAGAAGTGACATGTTCCACTAGTACTTTTATGATTGGATATACATCCCGCATAGTCGGCGTCATAGTAAGAAACTAAGTCGAAATCATCCTTAGGGTAAAATAATCTAAAGTCTAATGTATGCTTTACGTACCTTAGAATACGTTTTACGACTTTTAAATGTGTTTCTTTAGGTTGCGATTGATATCTTGCACAAAGACATAACTATGCATTATATCTGGTCTACTAGCAGTTATATATAATAACGATCCTATCATTCCTCTATATAGTTTTTGATCATCGTCTTTAGATGTATCATCTTTACTTAATGCTATATTAGACGCCATAGATGTTGGTTGCTCATTCATTGTTGTTAGATTATATTTATTAATTAGATCTCTTGTGTATTTTTCTTGATTAATAAATATTCCAATCTTTAATTGACGTATTTGTAATCCTAAAAACATGCAAGTTCTCCCATATGACTCATTTCGAATTCTTGTGTTATAATATCTGAAAATTATTTATTCAACTTATCGTTTGTTGATCCGAAAATTATATCATCAACATATTTTTGAACTAATCGTATATCTTTATTATTCTTTTTAAAAAACAAAGTATTATCTAATTTTCTTATTTTAAAATTGGATTGCAAAAAATAATTTCTTAATCTATCATACCAAGCCCTACGAGCCTGTTTTAATCCATATAATGCTTTCTTTAACTTATATACGTGATCTGGTAATTTTTCGTCTCCAAATAGAGGTGGTTGCTCTACATATACGTCTTTATTAACAAATCCATTTAGAAAAGCACTTTTGACATCCATTTGATATACTTTAAAATTATTATGGTTTGCAAAGGCTAGTAAAACTCTAATAACTTCTAGTCTTGCCACAGGGGCAAAAGTTTCATCGTAATTTATTCCTTCTTCTTGAGTATAACCTTGTGCTACTAGTCATGCCTTATTTCTTGCGACTTCACCATGTTCATTTATTTTATATTCAGAAACCCATTTGGTTCCTATTACAGTTTTATCCTCTGGTCTAGGAATAGATTCGCATACATCATTCCTAGTAAATTGATTTGGTTCTTCTTGCATAACAAGAATCCATGAATCATCGGAAGATGCTTCCTTTAGATTCTTAGGTTAAATAGTTGAAACAAATGCAGTATTAACCATATTATTTAATTGATTATGGGTTATAACAATGGATTCAATATCTCCTAAGATATTTTCTACGGGATGGTCTCTATGTAATCTAATTCTTTTATATGTTTGATTATCTTCATGGTTTGTTTCACTAATTTCATTTTCACATTCGTCTTCATTGTTTTGAAGTTATACTTTTATAGTTTTCATCAAAAGATACGTTTAAGGTTTCTTCTATGGTATTGGTTCGAGTATTGAAAACTCTATATGTTTTACTACTTTCTGAATATCCAATAAATATTCCTTTATCCGATTTCGAGTCAAACTTGTCTAAATTTAGTATTAAGTACAAAATATTTACTTCCAAATATTTTAAAATACGACACTTTTGGCTTCTTATTATACAAAAGTTCATAAGGAGTTTTACGAGTTAACGGTCTATTTGAAATTCTATTTATAATATAGCAAGCTATTGCTGCCTCAACCCAAAAATTTCTTGGTAAATTACTATAAGAAAACATAGTTCTCTCACACTCATGTATCATTCTATTTTTACGTTAAACTACTCCATTTTATTGAGGAGTTCTCGAAATTCAAAAATTATGGGTTATTCCCTTTCTATTATAATATTTTTCAAAATTTTCATTTTTGAATTCTCCAACATGATCACTTCATATTGTTTTGATTTGCAGTGATAGTAAATTTTTAATTCTTTTAGAAATAGTTTTAAATTGAGCAAAAGCGTCATTTTTATTTTTAAGAAACAAAGTCCAAGAAAGTATAGAAAAATCATCGACTATTACATAAATATATCTATTATGATTTATTAATTGAACTTGAGATGGACCAAACAAATCCATGTGAATTAACTCTAATGGTTTTAATGTAGTAGTTTCCTCTTTTGATTTAAATGAACTTCTCTTTAATTTTTCGAATTGACAAGCATTTTCATTTTGGGTAATCCTCTATTGGAATCTAACTTAGAAATCCCAGAAATGTGCCAAATCTCTTATGCCAGATCCAGGGATCACTTGTATTGGTCATACGACATAGGTTAACGCTGGAGATTTTCATACTCTGTATATAGATATTTTTTTTATCTCCTTCGAATATTACTTTTGAATTCCTATCTTCTATAAAACATTTATCCTTTTCAAAGTTTATTTTATAACCCTTATCGCTAAGTTGACTTATACTAGCAAGTTGTGTTTTAAACTTCTAAATAATAAAACATCAGAAATAGTAGGATTTTCAGAATTACCGAATTTGCCGATTCCAATAATGTATCCTTTAGAGTTATCTCCGAAGTTCACCATTCCTCCATATTTATATTTCAGATTATTGAGTAATTCAGGATTTCCCGTCATATGTATCGAGCAGCAACTATCCAGTATCCATTTGTCCTTTTTGATTTCCACCAATTGCTTTCCATAATCTGAATTCTCAACAGCCATGTAACACGCTAGTTCTGAATTTGAATTTCCAACAGCCACCTTTTTAGAATTTGAATTTTCAAAAACCATCATTTCAGAATTTGAATTACCAACAGCCACTTCACCCATCTTTTCAACATTTGAATTTTCAAAAGTCATAAAACACATCCTTTCCTAGATTTTACAATATTTCAGTAGAGCATATGAATTTTCAACATGATTATATGTAAACTCTTTCAACATTGGAACAATGCATGAATTGATACCAGTGTTAACAAATATTACAAAATATGCCATTTTAAAAAAAATTCAAGAATCAAATTATGAACTTTTTAAAAGACCTTGCTCAGATACCAGTTGTTAGAATTGCAGAATGGATCGTTAATGCAAAACTAACACTAGAGGGGGGGTGAATAGTGTTTTTGCCAATTTAAACAAAATCTAAAACTTATATGATATACTATATGAATCAAACACCACAGAAATAATCTTAGACATAGAATCAGACACAAATATAAACAAAAATAAAGTTCACAAAAGAAAGAACACACCAGATTTTACACTAGTTCAGAATTGCTCCTACGTCCAGTCACATGCAACGGTGGATTGCGCAGAGTTTTATTACTATATCAGTATCCAAGGGGTACTACCGATCCCCCACACACTTGATCAAGTATACCCCCTTGATATCACAGCTATAAGGGGTACCACCGATTCCACACAAACTTGATCAAGTATAACCTCCTTTATTTCATGGCTACAAAGGATATCATCGATTACCCGCCCTTGATTTCACGGCTACAAGGGATACCACTGATTACTTACACATCCCAAACAATTACAAACAACCCTATATCTCTTAAATAGCACTTGATTCAGAGAGTAATGAGTAGAGAGGGAGAAAAGAAGAAGTTAAAAATAGAATTGAATTCGACAGAGTATAAGTGTAGAAATCATAAAAATGAGAAGATATAATGGTGTAAAGAAAGGAGATAAAGATGGAGAAGAAGAATTATGAAAAAATTGAAACTAGCTCCTATTTATAACATTTAGAGGTTGCAACGTTTCTAAACCATCACAAATAGTGAAAAGACAATTCATTTCAATTTTGAAAAAATGACAGTTATATGTCGACATGTATGAAAATGTATGTCGACATATCATGTTTAAAAATTGAATTTTGAGATATATTTATATGTATACATATATAATTCTGGAAAATTTTGAATTAAAACATAGTGTTATAAATGAATATTATAAAGTAGAAAATCATATGAAAACATAAATATAGACTATAGAAACATATTTATAAAATTATAGAGTTAAAGCTATATAAATATAAAGTATATAAAAGTATAAATATATAAAACTTGAGTTTGAAATCAAAAGTAAAGTAAAGTAAATAAACTTGAGAAGATAGAGATTAAAAATAGAATTTGAAATCAGAAATTGGAAATCGGAATTTGAATTTGAACCTGGAGTGCTATTCAGAGTCTTACATAATCTTGACTCTATTACTATATTTGTCTCGAACTCTTGAACTTTTGAAATCTTGAATACTCATGAGTCTTGAATCATCTCCGAATTCTGAATCTCTGATATCTTTAAACTGTACAGTCTTCAGTAATAATTCCTGTGTATGAATCCTGCATATGTGTGTGTGTGTGTGTGTCTATATATATATATATATATATATATATATATATATATATATATATATATATATATATATATATATTCTAGACAAAAGTATTAGCATATATTTTATAATCAATTAATATTGAAATAATGTTGTTGCCATCAAAACTCCATTCTCCAACACTAACTTCTTTCTATTAATGATCTGATTTTTCGATTCTTGAGTTATCGGCATGGGATAGAGTGGACATATTTATGTCGATTTTCGGGGTTGAATGTTTCTGGTTCCCTGTGACATGTCTACCTATTATATTATATTCTCGTTTGATATAATTTATTATAATGGTTTACATTCCCCATTCATTACATACTTCACAGGTTTCTTATTATTTTATGTAAACCTTAAAGTTATGACATTAATCCACTTACTATCTTTGTAAGTTTACATAATAAGCCATTTATTCCTCTTTTTCATTACCTTTTGTAGTTATGTCACCCTTCTCTCTTATTTTTATAATTTGTTCTTTTTAGGAAGTCAGGCCTATCCAAAATTGATTAGTTACCGAAAATACAATAAAGTTCATTTCCGTAAATTTAGGAAATTACTAAAATAGGACCCATGATTGCAAAACACTTTCTTTTCTTATTTTTGAGGTAATTAAATTAGTGTGCGATGTAGTTAACTACATTATTCGCACTAGTCTCCATTTATTCATAATTTCAGTTTGCAATAATGTTTCCTATTTTTCTTTATTTACCAAACTATGCAAGTACATTCCGCCTTTTTCCTAACCAATCAATTTAGGCTATTCCCAAGCTTTTAGATTTATAGCTATATATGGATCCCTATCTTCTCCTTTTTATTGTTCCCAAATCTAACTTATTTTTTGTACTTAAGTAAGATATAGACTTATACCATTTTCCCATCTTTGTAATTATTTCATTCTAAACTGAAAGGTGATTCCACACAAATAGTGTGTAAATTCCCAGATTTTCCCATTTATTACGATACTGACACAATATATTCTTTTAACCCCAAATCTTCAAATTTCCACTTTTTGTTCATGATTCCAATTAGTTTGCAAATAACGACAATTCAATAAATTTGCACATAACCACAATTCAATTTCTTTGTGCATAACCAAAACAAAATAAATTTGCGCCTAATCACACTTTAATTGTTTTACGCATAACAACAATTTTGTTTATCATGCGCATAACTGAAATTTAACATAAACTGAATATTCTAAGGTAGAATAGGTAAAAGGAAGATGAAAATGAAACATTAGAAATTCCAACAAGAACCAAATGATGCAATACACCATTATTGGGAAATATAATTTAAATCCACTCACCTGATTGCTCTTCAATTCCTGAATCTGGTTTTGATCTGTCATCTTTGACTGTTCTAATTGAATCTACGACTGTCGTTATCATAAATTTATAAATTTGATTCTAAAATAAATTTAAATAATAGATCTTAATTTAGATTCACGAAACTTACCTCGTACAGAAGAAAATTTTAAGCATATAGAACCTAAATATACTATTTCCATTTCCTAATCTCAAATATGAAGTCCTAGACTAATATTTAATAATTCAAAAGAGTTTAGAGGAGAAAAGAAATGGCAAAGCTCTGATATCCACTTAGAAAATTTAAGTAGGAAGCTAGGCCATACTAGCTTATTTATGGACGCTAGGAAGAACCGCATTCGTTGGGTTCGTAGGGAATGAATCAGAATCGTCAAACGAAATAGCACACGTCATTTGTCCCTTCATTGTGTCGATTCATACCTACGTTATGTCGACCCATAGGTCGCGACAGTCCTTGGGTGGATCGACACATGGGCCGACCCACTTCAAGTAAGAGTCGACCAATACACAGTTTATAAATCATGTATAGGGCCACATTTACAAATGATTTATTTTTTATTTATTGCTTGTTTAACATCAGTGTCGGCCCTAGGGCAAGGCCCATGAGGCACCCACCTAGGGCAACTACCCTTTAGGGGGGAAAGAAAAAGAAGGCAGGTGATGTTGATACAGGAAACTATATTTTATATATTGTTGTATATCCAATGCTATAGTAAGGGATTAGTGGTGTAGTTGGTTGTGCGTGAGCTTTAAATGTATAAGGTGTGGAGTACGATCCTTCTGGGGAACATTTTTTCCCTGCCCTTTTAGATTTTATGTCATCCGCCTTGGGCAACATAACTTGTCGGACCGACACTGTTTAACATTATAATATCCTAGCGTTTTTAAGTTTATTTCTTTCCTATTTTCAAGTAAATCTATTTCTAATTTCGTATGCCGTTGTTTTCTTGCATATTTTCATTCATTATACATTTATTACCTTTCGTTTAAAGTTTTTGTTTTAAGTTTCAATTTTAAATTTGTGCGTATATATTTATGCACATCTTTATAAAATTTCAACCATTAATAGTTGCGTAATTTTTGTTTCTTAAACGTTGTTATTGACATTATTATTTCCTTGATTCTTTCCATTTTTAATATATGTTCAAAATTCGAACGTGATTATCCTTGGGATTCTTATGCATATATCTGCGTACAACCTCATTTATTTCAAAACTCAAACATCGCTATCCCGAAGTTTATTTCTTACTTGTTTAGATTAATTGCATGTTACTTTTGAATTTC
Source organism: Allium sativum (assembly GCA_030737875.1). Classification (NCBI taxonomy): domain Eukaryota; kingdom Viridiplantae; phylum Streptophyta; class Magnoliopsida; order Asparagales; family Amaryllidaceae; genus Allium; species Allium sativum. The sequence goes on from CM060913.1 coordinate 491,283,516, forward strand.
ACGTCAATATATATACACACACTTACATATACACACACAAACATGCACATATATATATTCATATACATATATACACACACGCACACACTCTTTTATCTATATACAATCTTTCCTTATATGTACATACACATGTACTTTTCTCTTAGAATATGCATTTGTTTGGTCGACCTTCTTAAAATTTAAAAACATAATATTAGTGGGATTCAAACTCGCGTGCTACAACTTAGGAGGCAAGTACTCAACCACTGATCCACATTGTTTTTGTTCACAAAATTAGATCATTGGAAACTCTAAGTTTTATGTGTTACTTTTTTTTCGTAATTGTTTCTGAAAATTCATTTAATGAAATCTTCTTCGTTTTAAGTGCGTTTTCTGCGAACCAAGTTTAAATTGGTCAGAAAATCACCACAGATGCAATTGCACATGTTCCGTGACCAAATTCAAAAAAATTTATGATCTTTATTTTATTATTTAATTAAAAATGCAGGGTGTTACTGTAATAACATGAAAATTTGAGCCAATTTGAAAATTTTATTTTGGAAATTTTAGCGAATTTTGAATATTTAAAATGAATTATTTTAAATATTAATGACGAAGATTTCTACATATGAAGAGTCACGGTGTTTGGTTTAGCTAGTTGGTGAGAACTTCTCACTTTAAATCTTGTTTTCTAGTTAAAAATATATACTAGGATGAAGACGGTGCTTAGCAGCACCCGACACCCGTCGTCCACAGACCATGGACGACTTTTATACTGTTTGATGTGTTGTGAAGTTTGTTTGTGATGTTGATGTGAAATGGATAATAAAACATTCATGTGTTGAAATGAATTAATTATCATTAAAAAAAATAACGTGAATGTGAATAAATAAATATTCATTTACAAACCGGACGGTTTGTTTATGTACACCTATTTGAAGGATATTGATTAGGATGATAAATTTTACACGTCGCCCAACTGCACAAATAATATTCGATGTTTGTGGATTGAAACCCCGCACAGGTGTTGGGATGATATTGGCGTACACTAATCCCAATTATTTAATTGTACGTCAATCGATTGGTCGACAGACTGTGTAAGCATTAATTATTTATATTTAATGCTTATGCAGTTGTGTGGTGCACTTTGGATGATGGTTGATTATTTATCGTTGCTATTATATACATGTGTTGTATGAAATCCATATAATTAACATTATATGGTAATTGATTGGGCCTCCTTCCAATTGGGAAAAATAAAGAATATTATAAAACAGAATATTCATGTGTTGAGCAAAATATTTTAAATAATAAAATTTACATCTTTATCATAATTTTATAAAATATATTAAATAACCAAAATGGTCATGTTTTGATGATGCTCATGTGTTGAGAATATTCATGTGTTGAAAGAAATATCGATTCATGTGTTGAATAGAATAAATATTCATTTGTTGAATAGAATAACGAAGTTATTGAAATAAATAAAGTCGTGTTGATTAGAGATGCACCATTTTGACATGAACGATATTTATGTCGATTATATTCGTTTTATAATAAATATAAAAAAGAAGTGATTTCAAAATATAACGTTTTGAAAATATTATCATTTGTATATCAATGATATGAAATATTCAACTTTGATTTGAAATTGAATATGAAGTTGAAATTGTTTTGAAAACGAATTTAAAATGATTTATAAAATACGTTTTAAAAGGAAATCGACGAAATATATATAATATATATATTTATATTATATATTAAATGGCCTGAATAGAACGCGCTGCAGCAGCTCGTGAATTTCGACCATTGACTTCGAATTGATGTTACGGAAGATCCGACCATCGGATTCTCCTAAAACCAGAACCGTTGTGTTCGTATCGAAAAGAGCTTTCCAATGAATATTAGAAATTTGAAATCTAATGGTTGGATTTGGAATTATGTCCAAATCAAATTTGGAAAAGGTCGTTGTAAGTGCAGTTCGGTGGCCGTTATTGAAAACCGACTGTACGGGCCTTGATAAAATTATTAAAAATATCAATAATTTGTGTAAAATCATAAGAAATGATTTATGAAGAATTGGGATGAAAAATTCCGCATTTGAAAGGATAAAAATAGATTTTTATCGAAATGAACTATTTTTGAACTAGAATTAGAAATCCAATTATTTTTAAATAAACAAAGTGAATTTGAAATGGTTTTGAAAATAACCAGAATTTCCAATATATAAAGTGGAAATGGATTTGAATCGAAATTGTCTTTAGAATATTTCGATGTTGGATTTCGTGATTATACAGATATTGTTATGGGGATTTAAAAGATATATTTATATCGTTATTTCCAATACGATATTTGTTGGTTGTAGAATTTGATATTGAATATAAGCCGATATATTTTGTATTCAGAGCCTTGTATTTAATATCAAATGTGATTTGGGTTTGTCGTGAATGGTGTCTTCATTAACACTGTTCTTAAGCCCAGTTGAGAAAAAGATTAAATCTTTCTATTTAGATTTAATGAAGTGCACCAATTAAATATTATTTAATTGGAATTGAATTTGAATTGACTTTTTGGTTTATCGTGAGCGGTGTTTTGAATAACACCTGTTCTTTGACCCGATTAACAATAAAAAGTGATTTTGGGTTTATTGTGAATCGTGTTTTAAAGTGACATTGGTTCTTTAACCCAGTTACAGACATGATATTGATTTTTGGGAAGATTAAAACTAAGTGGAGTTTTAATGAATCTATAGTTAGATTAAAATGAACAAGGATGGAGTATCACCAGTTTTGCTCCAAAGCGATAGTTAAAATCTTTAATTATATTTGAACGTGAAATGGTAATTAATATTTACCGATAACACCGTGGTGTTAGATATGGAGTACTACCAATTTTGCTCCGGGGGATGAATAGGTTGGGATTGGGAAATAAAATAAATGATTACTTTGGTGTGGTTCATTAATCCCGACTAGTTTGGAAAACCTTAACATGGTTTGAAATGATATCCAAAGGAAGATTAAAGAATAAATTTAGAAGAATTTATCTTTGATAAAATTAATGGGAACCAATCCCTAAGAATGTGAATTTTTGAATAAACGAATATTCTGAATTGGAATGAGGCGTATGTTGTGTTTGTGTAATATTTGTTTATTATATATGCTGGTTATTCAGAAAGGCCGAGTTTATACCCATTCTGAATAACCGATTCGACGATAAGTCGAAGATGAAGACGTTGGTTGAAGACCGGATGTCTTTACATCGTTTGGGTGATTACTGATGATCTTGATTGGGCTGTACACCCAAGATGAGGGAATCAGTTGGTGATCGTCCAGACGTACTTGGAGATCGATGGATATGAGAGGAAAGTGCCTCCGGTTTCGTTCAGACCCGGAACGAACTTATAAATGGACTGTGTGTCTCACATTGGATTTCATTCTGTGTTGATTGATCTCTATTAAATATACATCTGTTTGGAGGCGGAGAATTTATTCTCTTTCTTAACGCCCTTCTCTGAGACGTACGAGCTCAGAGGTTGTATATCGATGGACATCAGCCGCATGGAGTGAATTGCCTGTATGGCATGCCTAAGTGGCAGATGATCAAGGCTTCTGTTGAAAAGCAAAGTCTTGTGGTTGATGATCAAAACACAGCCTGTGTGGCACAGCTTTGTGTATGGCGTTAATTCGCTAGCCTCACACCTCGGTATGAGTCAAAAACAGGATCGTGACTACAGGGAGAGCATGACGTTTCTTTCTTGCTATGGGTGATGTCAGTGACCTACCAGCTCTGACATTTATATACTTTTTACCTATGTGGTTGTTGGATGCGAGGCGCCTCGAATATATGGTCGATAACCGGCACTATGTGAGCCGACATACAGACCATTATATAGGTCCTATAGGACCGGGAAACGTGTGTTCAGGAATTGCCAATCCTCAAAAGTAAGAGAGGACCGACCCTGAAGATCCAAGGATCGATGTGTGTGGTCCTGAGACATTTACTAGAGTGTCTCGAACGGAGAGGAGCTTGCCCCTTGCCTCGACTTATGATGGAATCCAATTTCCAATACGTGATAACTCGGTTTTATTTGTAGAACCTAGTATGGCGACATAGTAGATGGTAGTTATGCCGCCTATGATTGATACTTATGATTGAAATTGTTTTGACACTATACATTTATAGTAATATCAAAATAATCTGTTTTTAAACGTATCAAGCATTCTTCAGCTATTATAAGGTAAAACCCTATCCTCCTGTTTGCGTTGCATTGTGTGAAGGGACCTGGGTCTTATAATAGCTTCATTTTTCTTTATTTAGCATTGTGTTGTTTGTTTTATGCACTAGAATTCTTGGGAGGAAACCCGTTCCGTGTTATACGGCGTGGTCCCTTGATTTACCTAATTTTAAAAATAAAGATTAATAACTGTTTTAGTTCTCACACCAGTCACATGACTGACCTGGAGTTTATTGTTTTAACCTAAACTCTGGGTGCCCTTATTTTCGACATGGGCAGCTAGTAGTTGGGTTTTGCAGATTTATATTCACAAGATCCTGGTTTATAGCTGAAGTGATATTCGAAAAGCTCTGTATCCGCGTATTTCTTTCAGTTATGCTTTGTATTATTTTTTCCGCTGCTATGTATTCAAATGTAATTTAAATCTCTGATATTTATCAAATGTGTAATATTTACCTATACTCTGTATATTCTTGTATTCTGATGGAATTGTTGTAATAAACAATGAAATGTTCTTCTGCTTACGTCCCGATGTGGCTTGTCCTCAAAGCAATCCGTGCTTTTCTTCACGGTAAAGTTCGGGTCGTGTCAGTTACACGTTGGAAATAACGTTGATGACATTGGAAAGCATTGATAGCCGTTGAAGTGAATAGGGTTTCCAATGGCTTTCCAATGGTCGTCAACGACCACTAGTTGTTGAAAACCAATATTCTTGTAGTGGACGTATGTATGTATGTTTATTTGTTTTGTGTACATGTTGTAATTGTATGTGTTATGAGATGCAACATGTATACTACGTATATGTTGCGTGTATGTGCATGTATTTGTGTAGTGCGTGTGCACTGCGTTGTGCATTTGTGTAACCCTATAAAAACTATTGTTAGTTAGGTGAGATTTCAAAATATAATGATGTTGTCACAATAGTGGTTAGTTATGAACGTAAGTTTAACATATATATATTTTACTAATAAACCGAAGATCCATTCTAGACTACTATATTTATTTTAATATTATATTAGCATATGTTTATATATAAGTATATATACATATACACACACATATATATACAAACACACAAACATATATATACAAATATTATGTATATATATATATAGAGAGAGAGAGAGAGGAAGAGGAGCGTTCCGAGTCACTCCTGTTTTGCAACACCCATACCCGTTCGTGAGCTACACTAATCCAAACAAACAAGAATTTGTAGATGTTCTGTCCATATATATTAATATCTATCCAAATTTTGAGCTCTGTAACAGCCCGCAAATCCGCACTATCTGAGTTGACTAATAACACCACACGTCCAACCCAAATTGCACAGAAATACGAAACATTATTAGAAATAAGTTAGAGGATAAGGAATAGACAGAAAGAAAAGTTAGAACAGAAGAAAAACGAAGAACACAAATCTCATAGCGGAACGAATAAAATATATTAAATAACATAACTTTTGAAATGCAAATCAGTAACTGTATATACATACCATTATCAGAGCACAATAGTTATTCCTGGAACAGTTATAAATACCTGTTTCCAGATACAACATAGTACACAGCGGAAATATGATAGTCTATAGCTAACTGGTGAAGCCTCCTGCTTCCAGCTCTTCCAAATGAATCTGAAAAATCCCGACTACTTGACTGCCCGTAAAAATTTGGGCACCCAAGAGTTTAGGGAAAACAAAAACAAAATAAACTCTAGGTCAGTCATGGGACTGGTGTGAGTAAACTCCAACCATTTCTTTAACTTTCAAAATCCTTTCGAAGGAAAAGATAATAGTAAGACCAGCCCACACATAAACATGGACGGTTTTTATCTTACCATAACCCAAAACACTTTGATACGAAAATCCAGTGATATTATAATAGTGTCTAAATCAAATAAATAACAATCTAGTGGAACGCTTACATCTCACGCTCCACATACATAGTATAAAATCAAAAACCGCAAGGCGCTTATTGGAGATTTGATTTCCAACATGACAAGGTATGGAACCACCTTCCGATAGTGTATCTCTAGAGAGGAATATACTAGGTTCAACACGAACATCTTGCAACCTGGCCTACACATGACCGACCACTCATTTCGCTTGAGTGTATCGAATGTATATCACCAACGGTTGGGATCAGCAGCCATTTCCCGAAAAGGGACAATATCGATAGATTAAAGAATTAAAAGGAATTATACACTCTAATGGGAGCGACCCATATAGCCATGTTGCCTGTCCGATTTTTGTCATTTCCCAGTTGTTGAGGCCTGAGGCTACGATTACTTATCATTCATTGATAGCACAATTACTTTGAATGCCACATTGTCAGATCTGATAATCACTAATTGATTTGCACAAATATATTCTGGATATTATGTTAAGAGAATAAATCCTCCGCCACCATATATATTCATACAGACCAACATATACGATCATTGGAAATACTCTGTCAGACATTCGTCCATTTACGTTCGTTCTGGGACTGAACGAAACAGAAGGCACAATTTCTATTAATAGAAAAAGTCTTTGCACTTTACTCCATCTTCGATTATCTTCATGTAATCTGATTCGCAACACTACTGCCAATACGGAGTGGTTCTCGGATAATCATCCAACCGGTCTCTCCATATTGACAATGAAATTGACAAACACTTCTATAGTCGGTTATTTAACTATCGAAGAAAAACAAACATCCATTCAAAGCATCAACAAATCACTAGGCCATTTTATTAATATTTCATTAATTAAATCACTTCTCCGCTTCCTTTATCAATATTCATTAGCTAAATATTTTCATTTATCATCTTGGCCTCTTACCCATTTGGAAAACATTTCCATATCTCGCCTTCTTTTATTTCCTACACTTAGAAAATATTTTCTATTTATAATTGGAGAACATTCCAATTACTTATTTCTTTCCCGACTATTCATTTATATATTTAGGAAATATTTATTGTTATATTTCCAAAATTCCACTTATATGGGTAAAAACGAATGTGGTGTAAAACATCGTTACAACCCGAAATACTGTATTCAACTAAATCTTATTCAAATATTGATTATCGAGATTGAATCTTGTTATTTATCAGTTAGTAATGAAAACAATCGAGTTGGGGTAAAATTACCTCTCAGACCTTGACTGAAAACATCTTTAACTTCAAAACAGACAAAACCATTATTCCTGAAAAATCAAAACCATACAAACAAATTATTCATTTTTAAACGTATATATGTTTCTCTTTCTATTACCAGATTATCGATTTCCTTTTTGTTTATAATATTCTATTTTTAAATTCATTTACTTATCGAATTCTATACATATCGATACATTGATTTCTAACTATCAAATTTCCTTAAAATATTCTAACTCCTTAAATTTTCGGAAAATTACACCATAACCTCCTTTGTACCGGGAGCATCGGGAAAATCCCCAAACCGCCACACAGGCCTCTCCAATCAAAAAGAAAAAGAAAAAGCCAAGCGACTAGCCAATATGGCGCATAAAATCTCATATGGAATTTAAACGTATACCTTTTTGTCGGGTACGTAAATTAAAATCTTCATTCTCTTTATTCCATACCTGCTTAACACATGTTCACATGTTTTCAGTTCATTTCAACTCAATCCAATCATTTGAATTCAGTTTCACCCATTTATTCTTTAATTAGCTTCTTAGCCTATTTCACTTGTTATTTGAACATATCATGTTCGTATGTATTTTAGTTTGCTTATAAATCAATTGAGTCCCATTTTCCTTTCAGGTTTCATATTCGATTTTGAATATGAAATTCACAAATCTCATTTACTTATCAAAAGAAATATCTCGATCTAAAATTCGATAAAAAAATTATTCTTCCACTTAATTAATTCTATTCGAAAATAAAGAACTGTTTTGTTTCAAAAAATCAATCCATTTACCCCACTCGAGTTCATATTTATTTTATAACTCAAGTCCAGATTTTTCAAAATGGAAATTTGGATTTTATTTTCTAAAAAATTCTTATATTTATTTATATAAACCATTATGGTTTTTAAACGATTTTGGCGCTGCTTTTCTGGAAACTTGATTTTGACATAACTAAAAATCTATCAGACGAAATCCAGATTTTTCTCTTTCATTAGAAAACTATTATTCAACTGGTCCTGATGATTCTTGTTTCAAAGAATTCCGACTTTATTTGAGTTATATATATTCAATTGAAGTTCGAATCGCCAATTTACAAACTGCAGCGCTGCGGCGAGTTCATTTTAATTATATATATATATATATAAACGTTTAAACTTCGTTTCTAATAAATTCAACTCCATTCTGATATATTTTTAATACATATCAAATCAATTTTTTCCCAATTCAACATACTATTTCCAATTATCTAAAATTGTCGATTTTTCCTTACTCGGTAATATTTATACTTCGATCTTTATATTAAATTCCAATTCCTTCTATAAATTATAAATTACAAATCCTTTGGATTTTTTTCTGTTTAAAAATCCGCATTATGAAATATATTTCATCGTTCCCGTTTTGAAATGATTTCAACTTCTATTTTTAAATTCTGTTACCAAATTTCTATTTGGATTTTCCATATTCAAATTCCATTTGAATTTTCTACATTCAAATTCTATTTTCACTTCTATTTGAATTTTCTATATCAAATTCTATTTGAATTTTCTATATTCAAATTCTATTTGATTTTTCTATATTAAATTCATATTTGAATTTAAATATTCAAATTATCTCTTGATAATTAATTCATTTTATTTATAAACACCATTTTATAAATTTTTCCTAGTTTTATATTTACACAAGTCTATTTCGAAATCTATTTAAAACCAAAGTCTCTTTTTGGAAATTTCTATTTATAATAACTTATAACACCCAATTTATTTTCATATTTAACTTCTATTTAAATAAATTTGAATTAATCGAATTCAAATCATAAATCCTTACGGATTTATTTTAGTTTGATTTATATTCTGAACATCAGAATAAATTCCATCGTTTCTTTCTTTAAAACGATTTCCCCATTTCTATTTTTAAATTCACATTTGAATTTAAATATTCAAATTATCAAATGATAATTTTTCCCACTACATTTATAAACTTTGTTTATAAATTCAGTTCAACCCCCACTGCATTTTCCAATTTACAAACATCGTTTGTAAATTTCAATACTTCCATGTCCTATATATTTGTAACATTGTTTATAAATTTCAGTACTTGATTTATCTATTCAAAACAAGTCAATATTTTTAATCCATTCGAATTTCAAATTCTATTTTTAGATAAACAGAATTTCCCGTTTAAAATCTCAAAATCTCTTTTACAATATTTTTTTATAGATTAACATCCAGGCCCCAGTGATGATTAAACAATCAAACCACTCAATTATCAATCAACATATCATATATGATAATATATGTGAAAACAAACAAATAACAATATTTTTGAGGAATCCAGTTGGATCCCTCCAACCTATTTTCCTGCATCCACAAACGTTAGTCAACATAAATAATACCCATCCTGCTTCGAGGCAGGATATCGTGGTATAGAATGTCATCCATTATCATAGCGTGGGGCGTATAGGGTCATCCGCTAATGATACTACGGGCATCCGCTAATGATACTACGGGAATCCAACCAATCACCAAATATATATATATATATATATATATATATATATCCCACAAACACCAATCCTAAATAACTAATATATTTAAGATGCACAAAAATATTAAATGCAACCAAATAAGCAACAAACAATTATTTTTAAATGATAAAAATAATTCTAAATAAAAGGTGAGTGAGATTTACTTACCGAAATTGCAGTTGTCGAATATCCTGTTTATTTCCAAATCATCGGCTATGAATCTTCTTGAATGAATTCGCACCTACGATAAATTTATTTAAATTTACAAATCAAACAAGTATTTATTTAAATTAACTATTTAAATGAATAAATAACTTTCCTATATTTTTTTTCTTCCCTTCTTTTAATGGTTACTAAATTATATTTAACTTAACCAATATAATTTAAACTAATCTATCTATTTTTAAACATTAAACCATTTATATATTTAATGTTTACTTAAATAGATAAATAACAAATTTAATTACCTTTTATCCATTTTTATTTTTTAATCTCCTTCCTTCTCTTCACTGTTCGAACCTGCAAGTACCCACATCTCCATTAGCCAATTGATGTATCCAGGTAGCTTCCTCCAATGACAGACCACTCCGGTCAAGTTTGTATCCATCCCGTAAGGATCACAGTCCCAAACTCAGCGGACTAACCCACTGTTCATTATCAAGTTCACCCTCAAACACCCAGTTTTGACAATCAAACTCCCTTATTCAGCAAAATACCACGATCAAAATGCACCTGCTTTCACTGACTTCTGTCGATCATGTCCCCTTCATTTCTCCAATACGCAAAAACCCAACCTGCACAACGCTCAAATTTCAATTTCTGAACTACCTGTAGCAATTCGATATTTCATACTTGGACCTCCCATAATCCTCATCACACAAAGTTCGGACAGAAGAGATTGATGTGTGAGCCACAGAAACTCTAGGATATCGATCTCCATCTAAAACTCCCCACTTCGATGTCTGCCCGACCTCTTCCTGAAATCGCAACCCTCTAGATTTTCGTTTAACCCTAAATCGTTTCGAAATCGAGAAACCCAGCTCGAGCTAATCAACTTGCGCCCCCAAAACGTTGTGCCTGAAACCCCTCTTTGCTCTGTTGACGAGATTCCCACTACTTGAAGACTGGAGCTCGACGAATTTTGAGGGAAAGGTTTTAGGGAGTTTAGGATTTTAATTTCTGTTTTAGAAAATAAAGAGGAAGGGGGTCGGACATTTTAATTTGTTTGCAAAATCTGTGTTTCCATTTGTAGAAGAATGAAATAAAGGAGGTGAAGGTCGCGATTTATACAGAAGAATTCTTCACCCTGAAGGAATAAGCCTGAGGACGGGTACAGGTAGCTGATGTAAACTAGTGTAGGCTAATTTAATGTGATTTGATTTCGAGAGATTTTTATCCTTTTTAAATTGATTCTGATTTGATTTCAAGCTTATCTACAATCAAATATCTTGGAGTCCATTAATTTAAACCACGAACTGCTATTTTAACGTAACCACTGTTGTGTATTACGATAATTAGTATTGATATCAGCAGTGTAACACTATTCTAAACTAACTGAATATATTTTTATATTTAATTTCAACGTATATACCATATTGAATTAATATAATATAATTTAAATTCAAAACTAATCAATTTGCTGGTAATAAATTATTTTTATTATCGTCCAAATTCAAACATAATTAGTATTGATCATCTGAATTGTTTTAATTCAGTTTTTGACTTCGATTTGAATTATTTTTCGTATTACGATAATTTAATATATTCGATATTAAATCGAAATCGATTATTAAATCGATCACTTAATATAAAAATTCATTTATATAATCAACTAAATATTTAAAACCAAAATAAATATTTAAAATAAACTGTTCGAAAAATTCAGGTCGTTACAAGCTCATTCCGACATTCATAGAATAATATATTTGAAGTTTAAATTTAATGGTTTGAATAAATGTACGAACAATGAATAATTGAGCTAAGATTTTGAAAATGTTATAAATGTTGCAACAAACTTAAATTTCGGATTGATGATAATATATATATATGGATTTAACATCTCAAATTCTTGTTGGATTTGGATTGGCGTAATTCACGAACAGGTAGTGGTACTACAAAATAAGGGTGCCCCGGAATGCTCCTCATATATGTGTGTATATATATATATGTACATATATATATGTATATGTGTGTGTGTATGTGCGCGCGCGCACGTACACACCAAACTGTCAACTTTATTTTAATATTATATTTGTTGGCTAAACCCACATGATTGAATGACTCCTTGCCATTTTATTGGTGCACTAAGAAAATAAAAAAAAAAACATTGAAAGACACATAAGCGTAATATGAAAATAAGAAAACATAGCAATATGTGTGTCAATACGCAGAGAAAGCAAGGGAAAAAACAAAAATGGCATAAACTTCCAAACTAAGATCTCCAAAAGATCACGTCGAAACATTTGCAGAACCTCAAAGGACCAAGAAAGATTTTCTCCAAATAGAACTTGCCGCAAGCAAAGCAAGGCATACCGAAGACCAACATGCGGCCCAACAATCACAAGAAACGAAATAGATTTCACATGAAATACCTCAAGACCAAATGACATAAAATAGAAAACCTCAATCCCCTGCACAATCATACCCAAGAGATTGGATTAAGGTAGGAATGCATGAGCATTCATCATCTCTACCTTATTGTTCCCAGGAACTGGGTTTTTAAGGCCAAGACAACCGGGAGTATCAGTTGAGAGGGTGGAGACTGAGAATACATCAATAGCGATCGGTCTAGCACAAAAGGAGGATGGAGATTAAGCAAAGGAGGAAGAACCTCCCGATTCACAGTGATATCAATGTCAAAAAGATTATGTAGGGCTTTATAGGCAGTAGGAGGAAGGATGTGGTCGTAAAAGTGAAGTCTGGGTTTTATCAGAAGTTTGGCTTTTGGTTTAGTTTTCGAGGAGTGAGGAGAGAGCGGCAAGCTTGATAGTGGGGGGCTAAATGAGGTTGGGATGGGAATGATATTCGTAGTGGAGTGGCTATGTAAGGGCACAACAGGATTACTAGTGTTGGCGTGATGCATGTCAAGGATAGGCTTATCCACCTAGTTTCCTCCAGTGTTAGACTAAATATTGAGTTCATCATCGTATTTGTGTTTGATCTCAAGGTTGGATTAATTTCATTGGGCACTGAGGGAGCATGCATAGAGACAATGGCTGATACGCTCCCTAAATTATTTCTTATATCCCCGGAAATATGGACATGAACTGCTTGGGCAATTTTCATTTGGAATAAATCATCTTGTACCTTTGTGGTTCGGACATGAACACATTCTGCCATTTAAGAAGAGTCTTGTTTCTAGCCATATTTTCCGCTTACTTGTAATGGAGCGATTTGCACAAAATCATTGTCCTTTCTAACTCGTAAACTAAAATTTGAAACCATTCTGGAAATATATTTGCCTTGCATTTATTTCCTTATTACCCTCATTCTGCGCACAAGTTTTTCCTGTTAGTTATTTGACAACACTGTCCTTACTTATTTGCACTTCATTCTTCTTAAGATAGTTCACATTGTCAATTGTAGGTGAGATTCTCGGTGATATTTTATCCCGCTCTAATCCATAAAGTATTTGAAACATATTTTTTATTACCACAATACCTTCATTCAGTTGGCTTTTTGATATTTTAGAACCCCTTGAGTCTTTATTAAATTACGCATAATTTTTATTGCTTTGCTACATAGTGACATTACTATTCTTAGTAGCTGGGAGCTGATTATTGTCTGCTTCTTGTGTGATAATAGGGAAATTGTGTCTATCACCTACTTCATAAATTCCAAATTCACCCTTTATTCTTTTGCTTGTGTTATTTGCATCCTTAAGAAATTTGAACAGTAGGAGAATAAAGTAATGAAATATTATTTCATTCAGCCATTTTCTCTGGTAATACATTATGTATTTATAATATTTCGTTGGGCTTCGGCCCAATACCCATGTAAACTCAGCTGTACAAGATACTAATAATACTACATACTCAGTCATTTGCGTGACGTCAATTATTTCATTCTCTAGTACTCACCTTCAATCTCTAACGCCACCTAGGGTTCGAAGAAATCATGAAAAAATTGTTGTGATGTGGAAGGATTGATATGGAGAGAGAAAAATTAGACTTTGATGAAGAAATGAACAATCGAGGGTTGTCAAATTTGAACAGATCTAGAGTTATTGTGACACCCCACATCCGTTAATGTCACTCACTAAGGGAATGCATTAAGTTTCATGAAGCGTTATAGGTAAACAAAAAAGAAAAATTACAAGACAGATATAAAATAGCAGCGGAATTAAAAACTTTTATTAATCGTAAAACATGGTTACACCATATGTCTGAAAAAAACATAAGCTCAGTACTATGTGCCTCACTAATGATTACTCTGCACTATTACTAGTATAACTAAAATGAGATAATCCCTTCCACTATAAGTTGGTAGACTTAGGGAATACATCTGAGTGTACCCTAACCACTACCCGAATCGATTGACTCCCTACCCCGTAGATATCCTGTGCTGGCCCTACAGTAGGGGGTATCAATCCCTAAAGTAGCAACCCAAGATGTGCATAACCATATCTACTGGTATCACGATCTTCTTAGTCCCTTCTGCCCGGCTCATGCACGCACATGTCCCCAGTCGGTTCGTGTTGCCCACGCCATACGTCTCGATTGGATCTCTTACAATCAATCAGTAAGCGTTCCCCTTCTCTGCCTAGTACGGAGTTCTTTACTTGATACCAACTCCGGATTACTGACTGAAATGGATCCCACACAATATGATACAAGCTCTCCCCCTTGTCTTGTATCCTCACTAGGTTTTCCACTGACTATATATACCCTTAGGTGTCTTTAATTACATAGCCCTATGTCAGTTATGCTTACCCTAAAAGGGTGTCTTTAATTACATAACTCCAATCTTTCTACCGGTTATGCTTACCTATAGGTGTCTTTAATACATAACCCCCAATCTTCCAATCGGTTATAGGTGTCTTTAATACATAACCCTATCATTTCTACAAGTTATGTTAACTCTAAAAGGTGTCTTTAATTACATATCTTTATTATTTCCACCGATTCTGTATACTACAAGTATCTTTAATTACATAAACTTATTGGGTTAAGTTTGTGGGCCTATATACTAATATTACCCACCTACCCAAGATTTACTTAACCCTTCCACTGATCCAAGCATGTTTGTTTAATGGTTAAGTTTGTGGGCCTATATATATAATATTACCCACCTACCCAAGATTTACTTAACCCACCCACTGATCCAAGCATGTTTGTTTAATGGTTAAGTGTGTGGGCCTATATATATATATATATATATATATATATATATATATATATATATATATATATATATATAATATTACCCACCTACCCAAGATTTATTTAACCCTCCTACTGATCCAATCAATTTTACTTAACCCTAACTTCAGTTTTTATTCATATAATCCCTTATGGATTAGTTCAGGTTAAGTAGTCCAATTTATTACCATGTTCATTTATGGTTTATAATGGGCTAGACATCCCACATTAGGCCTACAACGTGTGGATATAGGATATGTCGGTCGGGTCTGTGCAGTCTTATTCCACAGTTGCGGCTAACCTCGTGTCTTAGCCCGATTTGTACTTGCGTACTTAGACCTCCCACATTAGGTTCGACATTAGTGGTTACTGGATATGTCAGTCGAGTCCGGGCAGACTTCCACTACTAATTCAACATAACCTCGTGTCACAAGTACAATTACAATTCCTAATTGTAATTACTAGACATCCGATTTTTAATTAATTTACTAATTAATTAATCCATTCCTTTTATAGGTGTCAATACCTATTTTACCCAATAATTTGAATTAATAGTCCAAAAATGTTCATATTCAAATTATGCCATTTTTAACCCTTTTTCTCCTGTTCCTTAACTAGCGCCCTCACAAAATAGGCAACGTGCCTAGGCTAGACAATAGCCTAGTCATAAACGATAATAGGGAAAATAATGGGAATGTGAAAAAAGTGATCATCTTAACATAAACATAAACTTAGCGTGATAATGAGAATATACATACTGGCATGGACATGTAATTATCATCATAACAAGTTGAACATAAAACTAGTGAACATAACATGATGTCTCTATAAGCATAGTAAGGTCTAAATCAACTGTTTAGATGTCCAATTTGTTTAGATCTAACATGATAACGCATGGTGATAGATTAGATCACATGATTCAGATCTAAAGGTTAAAATAGATCTAACATGATAACACAAGGAGATAAATTAGATCACATAAAATAAATCTAACATGATAATACAAGGTGATAATCTTGATCTGACTAAGAGTTTCAATGTCCACATAAATTAGATCTACTAGTTTAGAAATACATCTACATAAATCCACATCACAGCATGCCATAGAAGTTACAATTTAAATAAAGGTTTAGATCCAGTCCTAACCAATTCTAGGTGGCATATGTTCATGATTTACATAAATGATTAGGTCTATCCAATAATATAACTATTCAAATTAGCAGATTTATATTAACCACAATATAGTTACAAACCAAGACCCAAATAATAACATAGTAGAATAATCACAATTGAAATGGATCTAAAGAAATAGATCTATCATGACGTAACAGAATAATCACAATTGAATTGGATCTAAAGAAATAGATCTATCATGACATAGTATCAGATATGATAATAGCATAAATTCATATCCAAATCACAGTCTTTTGTAATTTACTTTTATTTATCTAAACTTAAAAGCAACTAGAACTCACAGCATTAGGTTTAGAGAATAGAGAGAATGTATCTTGAATTCTGGATTTGATTTGCAAAGTATGTAGTTGTAGAAAATGGTTCTGTCTTAGTTCGCATTCCGGCAGCGTATGGCTTCCATAGTTTTCAGTGAAGAAATAGGAGAATTGAGCACATATTTATAGCTGTAGAACCCTATGAAACCGACTGCCACCTCAGCCCTAAGGGTGTCGACAACCCTATAGGTGGGTCGACCCCTAGGTCGACACCTCTCTAGGGGGTCGATGCCCTAGAGTGGGAATTTTGTCGCTCAGACGAATTTTCAAATTTGAACTATTCTGGATAGAATTCTGACTCAGCTCTGACACATCTCTAACTCATGCGTATGTGTATAATTTTTCTGCGCATATACAAACTTAAAAACCTCATAACTTCCTCATACGGTGCCCATTTTAAAGAAACCAAGTGTCTATCTGGACTAGAATTTTGAGACGGGCACGATGATGCAGTCCATTTACTCTAATTCTGAATATTAAATTAATTATTATTTAATTTATCTTCCTTTAGTGTCGGTACAAATTCGAGGTGTTACATGCTCCCTTACTCAAAGGATTTCATCCCGAATTCTCTAAGCTGAGAAGAATGCATATCCTACCATCCATCATCCATCTGTTCATCCACCAATCACTAGCATCCATTGTCCTTAAATATTTATAATGCTTATATGAATAATGCGAAGGTGTGTGTATATGTCCCAACACTAATGCAAAGATCAGACGGTCTACTGATTCAGTTGACCTCCTTAATGCAATGTATGTTAGTGCCATAAATCCAATATATATGAGAATAATCCTATTGTATAATATAAGTTCTATATGTGTGCACACCCATTCGTCCAAATGCAACATCCATATGCTAGTTCATCCATTTCCATCCAAAAAAGAAAACAAAATGCACACACATCCATATGCAGTATGAAAATGATTGAGACGATCTTAGTGCCTAATGTGTGTGTATATGCATCCACAGGCAACCACTAGCAAATACTTGCATCCACTTGCATCCATCAATCATAACATGTCTCAAACACATGTTTGCATCCATAGGATTCCTATCCAAAGGTCGAAAAATACTATGGATAAGATATACTCAAATGATAGAAACAAGTACTGATAAAGCATTTGGGAAAAGGAGTTAAGAACATAACTTCAAAAAGAAAAGGGTACGAAGCACGAATTGTAATAACCCGGAAATTCTGAACCAATTTAAAATTTTTATTTTGGCAATTTTAGCGAATTTTGAATATTTAAAATGAATTATTTTAAATAATATCGACGAGAAATTTATTTTGAATATAATTCGAACGTATATATTATACGCGTCGTCGTTAGAATATAAATATTTATATATAATTATAAATAGAATTGAAAATGGCGCGGTAGTTCGATAATTCGATTTCAAACTTCAATTTAACGTATCGGGTGCAAAACAATCCGGATTTTAGTGAAACCAAAAACATTAGGATCTAATTGATAATATCTTTCCAACGAATCCGAAAAATCGAAATTTCATAGCGGGGATCAAAAGATATGTCCAATTGAAAATTCTGAATAGTCGCTATGGAATTCAGGCCCTTAAAAATAGACATTTTGCAAACGACCTTGGATTTCGACGAAACCACTTTTGTTGGGTCCGTGATGTCAAATTATTTCTAGGTTTCAAATTTCGTAATTTTTCGACTCGATATGTGAGCGTGGCAAAGGAAAACGCATTTGACCAGTTTCAGTTGATTTTAATTGACTGGAAAATGGCCATTTTTCCAACGGTCTCAGAATTCGACGAAACTAGTTTTGTTAGGACCGTATCGTCAATACGAAGCTAGAAAATATTTTTTGGGAATTTTTCTAGTTAGTATGTGCCCCCGGTAATTTGAAATGTACGTTTAAAATTCAATAAAGTGTTTTAAATGTAAAATTAATGGAAACTGACTGTAACAGTCGAATCAGCTTACGATACATATCCCATTGTGTTCGGAATGGGGGTAATTAGCTATGGACGACAGGCGGTGGGCCTCGTTTCGAGGTCGTATGTAAAAGTCAACTTTTTGCAATTAAAATAATTAAATAAATTAAAAATTAATACCCTCCCCTCTCCTTAACTACCCAGGCTCCCCCCCCCCCCCCGATTTCATTTGACAGGAGAAAAAAAAACTAAATCTAAAATCGCACCCCCTCGTCGCTCCTCCGATCGATCCCCCACCGCCGAGCCTACTCCCCAGGCGGCGCGCCGACCGAAGCCCCCCCCCCCCTCTCGCGATTGCCGATCAGACCCCCCCCCCCAATCTTCTTGCGCGATCGACGAAAACACCCCCCCTGAAGCGAACCCCACCATCGACCGCTACTCCCTCCCCCTTCCACCGCGACATTGCTGAGACCACCCCCTCTCTTCGAAAAGTAAGTTCTTTCTTTTATATTTAATTTAAATCAGTTTTTATGTTTAATTTAAATCAGTTTTTGTGTGTATTTACGTAATAGGAAAATTAGATTTTTAGAAAGCAAAAGATTAGATTTTTAGAAAGCAAAAGATTAGATTTTTAGAAAGCAAAAGATTAGATTTTTAAATATGAAAAGACGATATTTTTAAATATGAGAAGACGATATTTTTAAATATGAGAAGACGATATTTTTAAAAGTGAAAAGACGATATTTTTAAATATGAGAAGACAATATTTTTAAATATGAAAAGACGATATTTTTAAATATGAGAAGACGATATTTTTAAAAGTGAAAAGACGATATTTTTAAATATGAAAAGACAATATTTTGAGATGAGTAGTGAAGTAAAAATATGATTTTTACTTCGAGAAAAATATAAAATCTTTATATTTGAAAAGGCGAAATCTTTATATTTGAAAAGGCGAAATCTTTATATTTGAAAAGGCGAAATCTTTATATAGAGAATGGCGAGGTAAAAATATAATTTTTATCTATATATAGTAGCAATGTAAAAATAGAATTTTTATCCATATA
Organism: Allium sativum; assembly: GCA_030737875.1. Taxonomy (NCBI): domain Eukaryota; kingdom Viridiplantae; phylum Streptophyta; class Magnoliopsida; order Asparagales; family Amaryllidaceae; genus Allium; species Allium sativum. Next base: position 491,303,219 of record CM060913.1, read on the forward strand.
GAGTGATAGTAAAAATTCGATTTTTATATATTGAATAGCATAGTAAAAATTCGATTTTTATATATTGAATAACGAAGTAAAAATTCGATTTTTACATATGTAGTGGCTACGGGCAACGAAGATGACAAAGATGCGATAACGATGAAGATTTCTATCAAAGAAGAGTTGTGGTATTGGATAGCTATCGGTGAGAATTTCTCACTCTTTAATTTCTTTTCTTGTTATATATATATACTAGGATGCAGACGGCGTTTAGTAGCACCCGACACAATCGTCCACAGACCATGGACTTGTTTGTTTGATTGCAAAAATTGGTTAGATTATTTGATTGAATTGAATTGTTTGGTGAAATGAAATTTATTTGATTGATGTGTGAATGGCGTGGGCCTTCACTAGTCCGGGGATAAGGCTAGGCCTCGTCCCGTTTCTAGTATCGTGCCGTTATGCCGCCGAAATTTTCTAAAATATGTTAGAAAAATAAAAATATCATTTTTATCGTGTAAATGAACTGAATAGAAATTCATGTGTTGAAATAAAATGTTTTATCGTTAAAAATATAATTTTTAACGTGGAAGTGAATAAAATAAAATATTCATTTACAAAACGAACGGTTTGTTGATGTACACCAAGCTCTGATACCAAATGTGACGACAAGGAATTTCGCTCGATCCGAATCAGTTGTTAAACCGATCTAGACCGTTCGAAACCCCTGATCGTTTGAGAATAGGACAAATCAGAATGCACACGGAAGAACATTTCATTGCTATTACAACAATTCCATCAGATACAAGAATATACAGAGCATAAATGAGTAAATTACATTCGATAAATATCAGAGATTACAATAAATTACTTAGCAGCGGAAAATAATACAAAGCACAACTGAAGGTGATATACGGATACAGAGCTTTCCGGATATCATTCCAGCTGTAAACCAGGATCCTGTGAATATAAATCTGCAAAACCAAAACTACTAGCTGCCCGTGCGGAAAATAGGGGCACCCAGAGTTTAGGTTAAAACAATAAACTCCAGGTCAGTCATGTGACTGGTGTGAGAACTAAAACAGTTATTTAAAATTTTACTTTAAAAGAGAGTAATTCGAGGGACCACGCCGTATAACACGGAACGGGTTTCCTCCCAAGAATATCAGTGCATAGAACAAACAGCGCAATGCTTTTTCGAAAAATGAAGCTATTATAAGACCCAGGTCCCATCACACAATGCAACGCAAGCCGGAGGATAGGGTTTTCCCTTATAATAGCCAAACATGCTTGGTACGTTTAAAACAAATCATTTGATACTATAATAAGTGTATAGTGTCAAAACAATTTCAATCATAAATATAAATCATAGACGGCATGGGTACCATATATCATGTCGCCATACTAGTTCTACAATTAAAACCGCAATATCACGTATTGGAAATTGGATTTCCGTCATGAGTTGAGGCAAGGGGCAAGATCCTCTCCGCGCTCGAGACACTGTAGCAAATGCCTCAGGGCTACGCACTCTGGGCAACCCTGGATTCGGCTGGGCCGGTCCTCACTTACGTTAGAGGATTAGTTATGCCTGAACAAACGTTTCCCGGTCCTTACAGACCTATAATCGGGGCGCCTCATTCCAACAACCACAAAGGTGAAAAGTATATAAATGTCAGGGCTGGTAAGTCACTGACACCACCATAGCTAGAAAGAAACGTCGTGCTCTCCCAGCAGTCCGTATCCCGTTTTTAACTCATACCGAGGTGTGAGGCTCGCGAATTCACGTTATACACAAAGCTGCCACGTAGGCCGTGCTTTGATCATCAACCACAAGATTTGCTTTTCAATAGAAGCCTTGATCATTGCATCTTAGCATGCCACACAGGCAATTCATGCCATGCGATTGATATCTATCGATAAGTAACCTCTAAGCTCGTACGTCTCAGAGAAGGACGTTAAGCAAGAGAATAAATTCTCCGCCGCCAAACTGATATATATTTAACAGAAATCAATCAACACAGAATAAAATCCAATGTCAGACACACAATCCATTTACAAGTCCGTTCTGGGTCTGAACGAAACCGGAGGCACTTTCCTCGCATATCCATCCATCTCCAAGTATGTCTGGACGACCACCAACTATTTCCATCCTCTTGGGTGTACAGCCCAATCAGGATCGTCGGTAATTATCCAAACGATGTGAAGACTTCCGGTCTTCGACCACCGTCTTCATCTTCGACATATCGTCGAATCGGTTATTCAGAATGGGTATAAACCCGGCCTTTCCGAACAACCCGCGTATATTAAAACAAAGGTTAGACAAACACAACATACGCCTCATTCCAATTCATATTCTCAGGGAAAGGTTCCCATTAATTTTATCCAAGATAAATTCTTTCAAATTTATCCTTTAATCTTCCTTTGGATGTCATTTCAAACCAAATCATGGTTTTTCAAACTAGTCGAGATTAGCGAACCACATCGAAGTAATTATTTATTTTATTTCTCAATCCCAACCTATTCATCCCATGGAGCAAAACTGGTAATACTCCATATCTAACACCACGGTGTTATCGGTAAAATTAATTACCATTTCACGTTCAAATCTAATTAAAGATTTAACTATCGCTTTGGAGCAAAACTGGTGATACTCCATTCTCGCTTATTTTCAAAATTTGATAATTTAGATTATCAATGCACATTTCAACCTAATTGCAGATTCGTTAAAACTCCTTTTACTGGGTTAAAGAACTAATGTTATTTAAAGCACAGTTCACGACAAACCCAAATCACATTCTAATTATTATCGGGTTAAAGAACTAGTGTTATTTGAAACACCATTCACGATAAACCCATTTCAAATCCAATCAAATATATTAGAAATTTCAATTATTTAAAACCCCTTTTTAAATCTAATTTATTTATTTAAAAATAATTGGGTTTTAAATTTAGTTCAAACTAGTTCATTTTGATAGAAATCTATTTTTATCTTTTCCAATATGGAGTTTTTCATCCCAACCTTTCCCAAATCATTTCTGATGATTTTACACAAATTATTACTATTTCTAATAATTTTATCAAGGCCCGTACAGTCGATTTCCAACAATGGCCATCGAACTACACTTATAGCGACCTTTTTCAAATTTGATTTGGACGTATCTCCAAATCCAACCGTTAGATTTTGAATTTCGAATATTCGTTAGAAAGCCCTTTTCGATACGAACCCAACGGTTCCGGTTTTAGGAGAATCCGACGGTCGGATCTCCCGTAATGTCCGTTTGAAATAAATGGTCGAAATTCACGAACTGTCGCGGCGCGGCGCGTTCTATTCAGGCCATTATATTATATATAATATATATAATATATATTTCGTCGATTACTATTTAAAACGAATTATATAGATAGTTTTGAATTCGTTTCAAAAACAATTTCAACCTTCATTTCAAATTCAAATCAAAATTGAATTTCTCCTTATAAATTCGTTTTAAAATTCATGTTTATTCAATTCAAATTTCAATTTAATTTGAATTCATTTCAATTCGTTTTCAATTCAATTCGAATTCGTTTTCAATTCAAATCAAATTCGTTTTCTATTCGATCCAATTCAAATTGGTTATATATTCGATTTAACTCATTTTCTATTCGATTCAATTCAAATTGGTTTTCTATTCGAATCAAATTCATATTGGTTTTCTATTCGAATCAAATTCATATTGGTTTTCTATTCGAATCAAATTCATATTGGTTTTCTATTCGAATCAAATTCATATTGGTTTTCTATTCGAATCAAATTCATATTGGTTTTCTATTTGAATCAAATTCATATTGGTTTTCTATTTGAATCAAATTCATTATATATTCAATTCGAATTCAATTCGTTATATATTCAATTCGAATTCAAATTGGTTTTCTATTCAATTCAATTCAAAATCGTTTTATATTCAATTCATTTCGAAATCGTTTTATATTCAATTCATTTCGAAATCGTTTTATATTCAATTCATTTCGAAATCGTTTTATATTCAATTCATTTCGAAATCGTTTTATATTCAATTCATTTCGAAATCATTTTATATTCAATTCATTTCGAAATCGTTTTATATTCAATTCATTTCGAAATCGTTTTATATTCAATTCATTTCGAAATCGTTTTCAATATTCATTTCGTTTCAAAATGAATAAAATCGATATAAATATCGTTCACGTCAAAATGGCGTCAATCTAATCAACACGGCTTCATATATTCCTTTATTCTATTCAACAAATGAATATTTATTTTTGTCAACACACGACTAATCTCAACGAATGAGTATTGTCCGCGTGTGACTATTTTTGTTAAATTATTTCGTTCAGCACATGACTAATCTCAACGGATGAGTATAGTCAACACATGAACCTTTATTTTATAGTGATAAAGATATAAATTTTATTGTTAAAAAATTACGTTCAACACATGACTAATCTCAACGGATGAGTACAGTCAACACATGAACCTTTATTTTATAGTGATAAAGATATAAATTTTATTGTTAAAATATTACGTTCAACACATGACTAATCTCAACGGATGAGTACAGTCAACACATGAACCTTTATTTTATAGTGATAAAGATATAAATTTTATTGTTAAAATATTACGTTCAACACATGACTAATCTCAATGGATGAGTACAGTCAACACATGAACCTTTATTTTATAGTGATAAAGATATAAATTTTATTGTTAAAATATTACGTTCAACACATGACTAATCTCAACGGATGAGTACAGTCAACACATGAACATTTACTTTATAATATTCTTTATCTTCTAAATTGGAATGAGGCCCAATCAATCACCATATAAAATTAATTATATGGATTTTCATACAACACATGTATATAATAGCATTGAAAAATAATCAACCGTCAACCAAAGTGCACTACACTGTATAAGCATCAAATATAGATATCAAACGCTTATAACAGCCTGTCAATCAATCGATCGACATATTTAATCAATCAGGATGAGTGAACTTCAAAGTTCATCCCAACACCCGTGTGGGGTTTCAAATCAACAAACACAGATTTTAGTTGTGCAGTTGGGCGATGTGTAAAATTTATCGACCCAATCAATGTCCTTCAAATAGGTGTACATCAACAAACCGTCCGGTTTGTAAATGAATATTTTATTTTATTCACTTCCACGTTAAAAATTATATTTTTAACGATAAAACGTTTTATTTCAACACATGAATTTCTATTCAGTTCATTTACACGATAAAAATGATATTTTTATTTTTCTAACATATTTTAGAAAATTTCGGCGGCATAACAGCACGATGCTAGAAACGGGACGAGGCCTAGCCTTATCCCCGGACTAGTGAAAGCCCACGCCATTCACACATCAATCAAATCAATTTCATTTCACCAAACAATTCAATTCAATCAAATAATCTAACCAATTTTTGCAATCAAACAAACAAGTCCATGGTCTGTGGACGATTGTGTCGGGTGCTACTAAACACCGTCTGCATCCTAGTATATATATAACTAGAAAAGAAATTAAAGAGTGAGAAATTCTCACCGATAGCTATCCAATACCACGTCTCTTCTTTGATAGAAATCCTCATCGTTATCGCATCTTTGTCATCTTCATTGCCCGTAGCCACTACATATGTAAAAATCGAATTTTCACTTCGTTATTCAATATATAAAAATCGAATTTTTACTATGCTATTCAATATATAAAAATCGAATTTTTACTATCACTCTATATGGATAAAAATTCTATTTTTACATTGCTACTATATAGATAAAAATTATATTTTTACCTCGCCATTCTCTATATAAAGATTTCGCCTTTTCAAATATAAAGATTTCGCCTTTTCAAATATAAAGATTTCGCCTTTTCAAATATAAAGATTTTATATTTTTCTCGAAGTAAAAATCATATTTTTACTTCATTACTCATCTCAAAATATCGTCTTTTCATATTTAAAAATATCGTCTTTTCACTTTTAAAAATATCGTCTTCTCATATTTAAAAATATCGTCTTTTCATATTTAAAAATATCGTCTTCTCATATTTAAAAATATCGTCTTTTCACTTTTAAAAATATCGTCTTCTCATATTTAAAATATCGTCTTCTCATATTTAAAAATATCGTCTTTTCATATTTAAAAATCTAATCTTTTGCTTTCTAAAAATTTAATCTTTTGCTTTCTAAAAATCTAATCTTAACTTCCGTGTGCGTAGCTTCTTAACTTCTTAACTTCTGATCCAAGAATACAGGTAGGTAATCGCCTGACTGTTGCCTCCCATTCCACTTCTACCTCTTCCAGTACACTCGGCTCAACGATTACTGCGGTCATGCAGGCACTTCCGTGGATGCAAAATGTGGAAAACATCATGAACACCAGATAGATTTTCTAGGAGTTTTACTCTGTATTTCATTTGGCCAATCCTCTCGGTTATGGGAAATGGTCCCATAAACCTAGGTGCCAACTTCCCTACTGATCCGAAGCGAACCACATTCCTAGAGGTAACACTTTGATAAAAACCAAGTCTCCTACTTCAAATTCGAGGTCAGTCCTTCCCCTATCTGCATAGGATTTCTTCCTATCTTGAGCTGTCTTCATCTTCCGTCGAATAAGGTCAATCTTTTCGGACGTTCCCCGAACCATATCTGGTCCAAGTAATAATCTATCTATAGACTCCCACCAACAAGTTGGTGATCTACAGGCTTGTCCGTACAATGCTTCGAAGGGTGATATGCCGATGCTAGCTTGATAACTGTTATTATAGGCAAACTCTACTAAAGGAAATGCTCTTCCCAAGTCCCTCCGAAATCTAGGATACACAACTTTGAAAGATCTTCAAGAATTATGTTCACCCTCTCCGCCTATCCATCAGTCTGGATGATAAGCGGTGCTCAAACATAATTGTGTATCTAAGGCTTCTTGGAAGCTCCTCCAAAATTCATTGGTGAAGATGGGGTCACGATCGCTCATGATGCTGGAAGGTACTCCATGAAGGCGAACTATCGCTCGGACATAAATTGCTGTCAACCATGGTGCCATCCTCTGGAAATAAAATGGGTGCTCTTAGTAAGTCTATCTACTACCACTCAAATGCTGGTGTTGCCCTTCGTTAATATAGGCAAACCATATATGAAATCCATGATGACTCTCTCCCACCTCCAATGTGGGCCCTTTGAAAGATGGAGTAAGCCACCAGGCTTCCTTTACTCGACTTTGAATTGCTGGCAAATCAGTCAGTGAGAAACAACGCTGCTACATCTTTCTTCATCCCATCCCAAAGAAAACCCTTTCTCAAATATCTCCCCAACTTGCTTAATTAGCTCCCTCCTTTCCCTTGGACCTATATGGCACACTGGTAATGTAACTGGCTTTTCATTGTCCACCAAATATAGCCGAAAATCGATCTCGCACCTCGGAGGTAAGCCCTGTACCTCATTAAAAACATTAGAACAATCTTGAACTACTGGAATAAATTGCAAATCATTGACAGATGCATCAAGAGACTCTAGGAAACTAAGCATAACTGACCCTTGTGGGTCATAAGAAATCTCGAGGGTCCTCCCATGACAAGTCAAAAGCCTAACGACCCTCCTCTCACAATCCAGAATGGCACCATATATTCTCAAACCCCGACAATCCTCTCACAATCTCGAGGGTCGCTGTAATGACTAGCATTTGCAGAGGTATTATAGTTAATTTATTTAATTATATAAATAGTGATATAGTGAATTTCATGGTCGTGGAATTTAATAATGGTGAATATTTAATTAAAATAATAATTAAATAATATATTTAATTCTGAAATAATCAGAATTGGCTGAAATGGCAATATGTGTGAGTTGGGCAATTCGAATTATATAATTCAGTTTAAAGTTGAATTATAGTGATGAATATATTCAATCATCGACAGTTGAACGTATACTTTATAATATAATTATAAACGAGCTCGAAATGGCGCTGCAGTTCGTAAATTGGCGATTCGAACTTCAGCTGAATGTACAGGATTCGTTTTAAGCCGGATTTCTGTGAAATAAGAAACATGTGGAGCTGGTAAAGTATATTTTTCTAGTCGAAGAGAAAAATCGGGATTTCGTCGTGTAGATTTTGATTTATGTCCAAATCAAATATTCAAAAAACAGCGGTATATTCGTTCTTGACCATAACAATTATTTCAAAATAATTAAATACTGGATTTGAATTTAGACAAGGTTCTTTTGAGACGTAGTGATAATTTAATTTTTAGAATTTTATTGTAATTTTTAAATAATTAAATAGGCGACTTTTTATTTGGTGTATTTTGCACCCTATATCAATATTTTGAGGTATCATAAGGTGAGTTAATCTACCGGTATTTTTATATTTTTCGGATCGTGACACCGAGCTGGTCACAATGGTACTTTTATTTTTGTCAATAAGCAGGGTTCATGCGTTAACAAAGTTTTGAGTAACGGATGCCAAAACCCTTTTCAACTTAGTAAACGTTATATTCAAATAAAGAATGATAACAAACTCCATTTAATACCATGAGATGTTTACCCCTTTTTCCATCATTCAGTGCGAGTTGAAACTAGAGTTTAACTCACAATAACAAATGTAGCGGCGACCGAGTACTTTGTATTTTCCGTTCCTATTCTTGCCTGCCGTATACACTAAATCATCCAGTACTTAAATATATAGCAGTATAATACACATTCCTTCACGTTCACACTCGTCCATGATACTCCTTCACCCACGTTCTTGCCTCCAGCACCAAGGAAATCCCATCATCCATCAAGTGATCCTCCTGCACCCACGTTGGTGTTTACATAGCTGCTAAGAATCTTTTGTTTATAAATACAACCGCGTATCGCCTCCATACATTTTTGCTCCAGCAAAACATCAAAACGCAGAAACAAATACAAAGGAAAAATCAAAAATCAAATAAAAATGAAAGCTATAAATCCTCAAGTGCGTAAGTTAGTGATCCTCAAGCTTTGCTCTAAAGTCTGACACCCTTTTTGTGGAGTTCGAACTCTTTCTTTTTCCGTTGGAAATCACGGGCGCAACTAGGGTTCGGGTTTGTTCGATTTTGGGGTTGATTGGGGGATAAAAGCGTCCCTCGTTTTACTGTATAAGTGGAAAAAGGTGGTCGACGGAAATGGATGGGGAGGTGCGAGATCTGCGAGATGGTGGCGGAAATGGAGAGGCGTGGATAAGGAGTTGAATGGTGGTAGTGGCACTCGAGATGGATGGCCGGAGAGGGAGGAACCGTCGGTCAAAGGTGCGGTTTTTCTTTTCTATGGAGGTGCTGAGACCGTGAATCCAATTTGAGGAAGAAAGAAGGAGGATCGGGTTTTTAAGTTAAGCGGGTTGGGCTTGAGAGGTAGTGGGCCGGAAAAATAGAAGTTAAGCCCATTTAATTTAATCGAGTTTTATTTTAAATTTGTTCAAACTTTAAAATAAAATAACTTGATCATACGATATTAGATTGACGAACCATAAGTTGCGTTAGGATCGTGTGGACGGAAACTACCTAATGGAACTGACTAGGAGTGGAGTGAAGCTCATTTGAATTTATGGCGAAATAAATTGTTTGATTCAAATCAAACAACAATTTATCGTTCTTTAACGATGAACTGCCAAAGTGAGTAAATCTCACTAACTCTGAACAGTTTATAATTTCATGTTGTATTTTTTAGAACTGTTAAATATTGGCTGATTGACTGTGTGTTGATTGTTTGATTGAACTGCTAGTCAGTTAGTTGAATTTCTACATTGATTCTTTTTAACAGGATATATCATATGGAACTGAAAGTGATGTTGATTTTATTGTGTAACATTTATGGATGCAGGGAAACAGGTTGGAGGAATCCGACTGGATTCCTCAACATTTATTCTACTGTTTTTCATATATTGTGATATATGATGTGATATATATAATCTGTTGTAAATTATGTGTGTTTGGATGATATTGATCATCGTGATTTGATATGTTGAATACCATAACATACCGGAATGTTGATAAGGGAATAATTATAAAATCAAAGAATTTCATAAAACAATTATTTACTTAGCAAGTAAATAGAAGTGTAAAACGATATTTATTTAAGAAGTAAATAGAAGTCTAAAGAAAGATATTTACGTAGAAAGTAAATAAATAGAATAAAGGAATATTTAGTTTATAAATAAACAGAATAAAGGAATATTTATTGGGTAAATAAATAGGATTATAAAAGGAAATTAACGAGATAGAAAAGAGTTAGTCGATTAGAGTTATCAAATATAGTCATTAAAAAGGAGTCAATTGAACATAGTTATTCAAAAGAAGTTAATCGAACATAGTTAAAAGAAATAGAGTTTAACAAGATTAGAAACTGACTAGGGATTAGTTAAGTTGAATAGTTTTCTGAGTATCGATCTGATGTTGGTTTCGGCCTTCGGGGTTTATACTTAGAGAATTGTTCTCCTACTAGTTTACAGTAAGGGATCGATAGTTGTGAAATGATAGTGATATGTAAATAACAATGGAAATGTTTTCTAGTGTTAATAACGTATATTTTCTAAACATAGAAATAAGGAAATATGAATATATATATATATATATATATATATATATATGATTGATGATTGATTGATAGAATTTCCTTCTGGAAATGAAATTGTTGTTTGCACATGTATTTTCCTTCGATTGTTAAATCACACACTATCGAAGTTTTGACCAATTTACATTGTTAATATGGAGAGACCGGTTGGATTATTATCCAAAGAACCACTCTGTATTGGCATAAGCGTTGCGAATCATATATGCCAAAGACAATTGAAGACGGAGTAAAGTGCAAGGGCTATTGTATAAGTCTTAGATAACAGTGCCTAAGATGGATGTATTGAATAGTAGCTTCGGTTCATCCTGTTCCGGGATAACTTGTATGGATGAATGTCTGACAGAGTATTTCCAAAATAAGTCACGTACATTGATTTCTTCAACCGTACCAAGATAGGAAGCGGAGAAGGAAACTTCTTTAGCTAACACGTAATGTACTGTTGTAGACGTCAATTAGTGATTTTCGATGGATCTGACAATGTGGCATTCGAAGTGAATCTGATGTGATGATGAAGCGTAACATCTATCCTCACATCCGGTAAATGACAGAAATCGGGCAGGCAGCATGGCTACGTCGGTCGCTCCGAAGTAGGGTGTATAATCACCTGATCTAGAGTTTCATTTACTTCTAAAAATCTATTGTTAATGTTGTCCCATTCGGGAAACGGTTGCTGATCCCAACCGTTGGTGATATACTTCGATACACTCAAGTGAAATGAGTGGTCGGTCATGTGTGACCGGGTTGCAAGATGTTCTTGTTGAACCCAGTGTATTCCTCTCTAGATGTACACTAGCAAAAGGTGGTTCCATACCTTGTCATAGTTGGAAATCCATTACCCAATACGTGCTTGCGGCTTTGATTGTATGCTATATATATAGAACGTGAGATGAAAGCGTTTCTGCTAGATGATTATTATATTGTGGTTGATAGACATTATTATAATATCAAAAGGTTTTTTGATATAAAGATATTTTGGATTCTCATAAGGGAAAAACCCGTTCCATTATACGGCGTGGTCTTATGAGATATCGATTACTTGTTCGAACTGTTTTAACTGTTTTACTCATACCAGTCCCATGACTGACCTAGAGTTTATTTTGTTTTGTTTTCCCTAAACTCTTGGGTGCCCAATTTTGTATGGGCAGTCAAGTAGTCAGGAATTTACAGATATACTGGAAGAGCTAGGAGCAGGAGGCTTCAGGATCATATAGCTATAGTTTATTTCCGCTGTGTTGTAAGTGATGTAATTTGGAATGATATGTATATTCAATTATAGTTTTATATTTCAAAGATATGTTATCTATTATATGTTGTTTGTTCCGCTGTGAGGTTCGTGTTTCTCTGATGTGGTTCTTCATCTCCTTCTTCTATTCTAAATTTCAATCTTTTCTTTCCTCACCCTCTAATTTCTTTCATCAATGACCGGTTTTTTTCGATGTTTGGTTAGTCTTCATCGTGTTTATGTCGATAACCAAAGTCGTCAAAAACCCAGGTCGTTACAGTCGCATTCAAACTCAGCGCCTAACACAGATATTCTCAAACCCCAACAAATCATAGATGAATGAGCCGAACCATCAATGGGGTTTGAGACAACTATGGGATCCACTACTATACTAGTAACTAAGTGTAGAGATTCAACTACATAACTAGATATAAACGAATGTAAAGCACTAGAATCAAAAAAGGGTCTAGAATCAAAAAAGGGTTCTTATAGGAGGATCTGAAAGAGAAATCAAACCTTCATGGAAGCTTTCCTACCTCTATCTGGTGCACTAGCCACGAGAGAATTCGCTTGCCCTCCAGAGGTTCCTGTCCTTTGACCTTGTCCTTGCTTCCTTGGGCACTCCCTAGAATAGTGTCCAACCTCTTCACAAACGAAGCAAGCATTCATCCTTTTTCTCGCTGTCCTGGGACAAGTGACCCCCTTTGCCCGCAACTATGGCACTTCCTCTTACCCTTAGACTTGTCATTCTTTCCGCTCTTCTTCTTCTGTTGCTGTTATTGTCCTTTCTTGGGCCATACCTTTTTGTTTTGTGTTTCCTCAACCTCAACTTTTTCCTTTTCATATTTATTTGAACTCTATCTGTGTTTCCTTTCTAGGCCATCATCTTTCTCATGCTTAGCCTGTGCTCCTTAGCCCTACTCCCTTGTTCTCCTTTTTATCATATTTGTGTAACATGCTAACTAGTCTCTCGAAAGCTGCCTCCATCGCATGGAAATCCTTACGAAGCTCAAGAAAATTAGCCGTATGAGATACAACTGCAGCTACAGATGGTGGTTAGGCACTTCATTGCCCTTCGACATGTGCTGCAGTTTAAACATGCCTACGACATTGTGCCAGAATGGGGACACCTATCAGGAAGAATCGGCTCCCCAGACAAAAAGAAAAAGGAATCAAGTGAAGAATCGACAGATATTTCCTATGGCTTTGGGGAATATGTTTTTCAAAATAGACTTTTCTTTTTGAAAATCTTTCTTTTAAAATCTTTTTGAACATAATTTCCAAAAACTTTTATCTAATCTAGTAACCTTCATCTCTTATACCAAGTGTGACACCCCACATCCGTTAATATCACTCACTAAGGGAATGCATTAAGTTTCGTGAAGTGTTATAGGTAAACAAAACAAAAACATTACAAGACAGATATAAAATAGCAGCGGAATTAAAAACTTTTATTAATCATAAAACACGGTTACACTATATGTTTGAAAAAAAACATAAACTCAGTACATCATTAAAACTTCTGTCTTGTACTTTAAATATCAGAGTTCAATAACAAAGAAAGCATAATCCCTAAATTATAAGCCATAGTAGCCAAGATAAAACTTGAGCAATACATCTAGAAGCTTCAAGCAAGACGATAGCAGAATCCTGACTAAGCCTGAGAATTCCCTCCCTTAAGAACCTGGGGGGAACGAAAGAAAGAAAGAGAAACAAAAAGGGTCAGACATAAAGTCTGGTGAGTCTAGTTACTTTTAGCCAGTAAATAAATAGAAGTAACATGATAGCATATAAAGTGGATAAGAGAGATCACTACATAAATGATAGGTGTGACAAGGTAAGCAAGATAAGGTGCATGTGCCTCACTAATGATTACTCTGCACTATTACGAGTATAAGTAAAATGAGATGATCCCTTCCACTATAAGTTGGTAGACTTAGGGAATATGTCCGAGTGGGCCCTAACCACTACCCTAATCGACCGTCTCCCTACCCCATAGAAATCCTGTGCTGGCCCAACAGTAGTAGGTATCACTCCTTAAAGTGGCAACCCAAGATGTGCATAACCATATCTACTGGCGTCACGGTCGTCTTAGCCCCTTCTGCCTGGCCCATGCACGCACATGTCCCCGGTCGGTTTGCGTCGCCCACACTGTAAGTCTCGTTTGGATCTCTTACAACCAATCAGTAAGCGTGCCCCTTCTCCGCCTAGTACAGAGTTCTTTACTTGATACCAACTCCGGGTTACTGACTGAAATAGGTCCCTTACAATATGATACAAGCTCTCCCCCTTGTCTTGTATCCCCACTAGGTTTTCCACGGACTATGTGCACCCTTAGGTTTCTTTTATTATATAGCCCTATGTCAGTTATGCTTACCCTAAAAGGGTGTCTTTAATTACAAAACTCCAATCTTTCTACCAGTTATGCTTACCTATAGGTTTGTATAATACATAACCCCCAATCTTCCAACCGGTTATGTTTACCTATAGGTGTCATTAATACATTACCCTATCATTTCTACAAGTTATATTAACCCTAAAAGGTGTCTTTAATTACATAAATTTATTATTTCCACCGATTATGTATACCACTAAGTATCTTTAATTACATAACTTTATTGGGTTACGTTTCTGGGCCTATATACTAATATTACCCACCTACCCAAGATTTACTTAACCCTCCCACTGATCCAAGCATGTTTGTTTAATGGTTAAGTTTGTGGGCCTATATATATATATTTATATATTTATATATATATATAATATTACCCACCTACCCAAGATTTACTTAACCCTTCCACTGATCCAAGCATGTTTGTTTAATGCTTAAGTTTGTGAGCCTATATATATATATATATATATATATATATATATATATATATATATAATATTACCCACCTACCCAAGATTTACTTAACCCTCCCAATGATCCAATCAATTTTACTTAACATTAGCTTAAGTTCATATTCATACAATCCCTTGTGATTAGTTTAGGTTAACTAGTCCAATTTATTGCCATGTCCGTTTATGGTTTATAATGGGCTGGACCTCCCACATTAGGCCTACAACGTGTGGATGCTGGATATGCCGATCGGGTCCAGGCAGTCTTATTCCACTATTGGGTCTAATCTTGTGTCTTAGCCCGATTCGTATTTGCGTACTTAGACCTCCCACATTAGGTTCAACATTATTGGCTGATGGATATGTAGGTTAGATCCGGGCAGACTTCCACCACTAGTGCAACCTAACCTCGTGTCACAAGTACAATTACAATTCCTAATTATAATCACTAGACATCCCATTTTTAATTAATTTTCCAATTAATTAATCCTTTCCTTTTATACGTGTCAATACCTATTTTACCCAATAATTTGAATTACATGTCCAAAAATGTTCATATTCAAATTATGCCATTTTTAACCCTTTTCCACCTTTCCTTAACTAGCGCCCTCACAAAGTTGGCAACATGCCTAGGCTAGACAATAGCCTAGTCATAAACGATAATAGGGAAAATAATGGGATTGTGACAAAAGTGATCATCTTGGCATAAACATAAACTTAGCGTGATAATGAGAATATACATACTGGCATGGACATGTAATTATCATCATAACAAGTTGAACATAAAACTAGTGAACATAACATGATGTCTCAATAATCATAGTAAGGTCTAAATCAACTGTTTAGATGTCCAATTTGTTTAGATCTAACATGATAACGCTTGGTGATAGATTAGATCACATGATTCAGATCTAGAGGTTAAAATAGATCTAACATGATAACACAAGGAGATAAATTAGATCACATAAAATAGATCTAACATGATAATAAAAGGTGATAATCTTGATCTGACTAAGAGTTTCAATGTCCACATAAATTAGATCTACTAGTTTAGAAATACATCTACATAAATCCACATCATAGCATGCCATAGAAGTTACAATTTAAATAAAGGTTTAGATCCAGTCCTAACCAATTCAAGGCAGCATATGTTCATGATTTACATAAATGACTAGATCTATACAATGATATAACTATTTAAATTAACAGATTTATATTAACCACAATATAGTAACAAATAATGATCCATAATAATAACATAGTAGAATAATCACAATTGAATTGGATCTAAAGAAATAGATCTATCATGACATAACAGAATAATCACAATTGAATTGGATCTAAAGAAATAGATCTATCATGACATAGTATCAGATATGATAATGGCATAGATTCATGGTTTACATATATCCAAATCACAGTCTTTCATAATTTACTTTTATTTACCTAAACCTAAAAGCAACTAGAACTCACAGCGTTAGGTTTAGAGAATAGAGAGAAAGGATCTTGAATTTATGGATTTGATTTGCAAAGTATGTAGTTGTAGAAAACGGTTCTGTCTTAGTTTGCATTCCGGCAGCATATGGCTTCCATAGTTTTCAATGAAGAAATAGGAGAATTAAGAACATATTTATAGCTTCAGAACCATCTGAAACCGACTGCCATCTCAGCCCTAGGAGTGTCGACACCACTGTGGGTGGGTCGACCCCTAGGTCGACACCCCTCTAGGGGGGTCAACCCCCTAGAGTGAGAATTTTTCCGCTCAAATGAATTTTCAAATTCGAACTGTTCTAGATAGAATTCTGACAAATCTCTGACTCATGCGCATGTATGTAATTTTTCTGCGCGTATACAAACTTAAAACCCTCATAAATTCCTCATATGGTGTCAGTTTTACGCAAACCAAGTATCTATCTTGACTAGAATTTCGAGACTGCTGCAATGGTGCACTTTGTTTCCTCTTATTCTAAATATTAAATTAATTATTATTTACTTTATCCTCCTTTAGTGTCGGTACAAATTCAGGGTGTTACAATTATCAACTCAGATCTGTTTGTCTCATTATGCGTAGGATGGCGGCACTTCAATTTGTCTCCGATTCAGGTTCATCTATAAAGATTCATGTCTGATTTGAGCAGAGTTAGTGCTTTCCTTGATCACTGTATTTTTTACGTGTATCTTTTTTCTGAATCGAGCAAAGTTAACATAAAACCCTACATTATCCGATTTACTTATAGAAACAAGATTTCTAGCACACTCAGGTACACAAAGACATCCTTCAAGATTTATATGATAACCGGTATCAAGAATCAATCTATAAGCCCCAATGCCCTCACTTTGTCCCTTCATCCTGTTTTTTTATAAAAAAGTATTATTCAGCTTCTTTTATGGGCTAGATCGAATTGAATCCCTATTCAATGTGAGATACATGAGTAGTAGCACCAAAATCTAACCATCAAGTATTGTTAGGCACTTCTATAAGGTTCAATTCAAAGCAAACAAAACTATAATGTTTACCTTTCTTTCTGAACCAAACCTTCCTTTTTGGACAATCTTTCTTGAAATGTCCCATTATCTTGCAAAAGAAACACTTCTTCTTCTTCCTTTCGGATTTGACCTTCGAGTCCTTTGTGGATGCTTTGTCCTTCTTACTTGGTTTTCCTTTACTGCTGCCGGCACCATCATGACCTGTGAGATGAATCACATGATCTTTCATCCTCTTTAATCTCCCTTACTCTTGAACCAACAAGGCCTTCAATTCCTAAAAGTTCCATTTATCCTTAATGGTGTTGTAGCTAACCTAGAACTCATCAAACTCAAAAGGGGGAGAGTTAATGATGAATTGAACCAAGAATGCTTCATTAACCTCCATTCCCATGGTCTTTAACTTTGCTGCCAAGTTAGACATATGTGCTACATGATTATGGATGGGCTGAGACAAATCAAACTTCTTTGTAGTTAGCTGACACACGAGGCTTCCTACAATTGACTTATCCTCCAAATTCGATTGTGAACACTCCTTAATCATACGCATAAAATCCCTCGCATTCTCTGTCTTAGGCATAGATGGATTAATACTTTCATCCATCGTCATCCTCATAAGATTTAAAGTCAACCTATTAGATCGCTCTCATGCCTCATAATAGACTTTATAGTCTTAGAGTTGTCATTTGTAATGGTTAAGGGTTTCTTTGCTAATATTGCAAGGTCTAATGCCATTATACCCAGTGGATTTGTTCAGGCCATTCATCATAGTTAAGCCTATTAAACTTCAGGATAGAGTTAGCGGTTGCATACAAATTTGATGAACCTGATGCTTGAGTGTATGTTTTTGTTTTTGGGTTGACATGGCATTTTCATTATGTTTATCGGTTGGGCATTTAGTTTATTGATGGTTGTTGTTTCCCGATGTACTACAAACTTTTACATTTTTTATTGATGCGATGTTAATAAAGCGCCCCACTCTTTTTTCCTAGCTAGTATTTACGATAAGTAATAGCTTAGGTTTTTGACGAGGCGGTTTACCCATTTCCAAAAAGAAACATTAATACATTGTTAATTATCTATTAGTGCTTTGTAAAATTTGAATGCAAGATTTTTCAACTAATATTTAAAACATGCATTTAAGTAACCTTTGGGCAATAATTAAACACAACCCTATCATTGATGCTAATTATTATACTTCAATAACTGAACATAATATACATAAACCGAACAGGCATGTTATCTTTGGATATACACACTATTCAACCTATGTAATTATGACTAATTCCTTTTATCTTATTAACAACATTCAATGACTAAACTTTGGGCGATCTCATAGAATATAGATAATAAAAAATTGATCATTCAAAACTTTTATGTCATTTCATAGCATCTCTACTATCATGATCAATCGAATTCCATTACTTTCGATGTCTACATATAATAGAACAAGGCCACTTTGGAGACTGAAATGTTTGTAAATACATTAACTTCTAATGAGTAATTTTCTTCTTTCTATAATATAATGATATCTAGAACACAAATTACTCATATGCCTTAAATAACCTGGGTTATATGATGCATAATACAAATTTACACAGTTAAAACTAAGACTCACTCACCAAAATGCATGAAAACAAATAGACAACAAACTTGTTTA
Organism: Allium sativum; assembly: GCA_030737875.1. Lineage (NCBI taxonomy): Eukaryota > Viridiplantae > Streptophyta > Magnoliopsida > Asparagales > Amaryllidaceae > Allium > Allium sativum. The sequence continues at coordinate 491,322,012 of CM060913.1, forward strand.
TTCATTAAACACAACAACAAACTTTTTCATAAATCAACACAAATTGCTTATAATGGTAAATCTTTTCATCTTGGCTGTTATATGTATGTGTTGCATGAATTTGATTTACACATCAACAGATTGGGTTAGTTGCATTAGGGGCTTTTACGGCTCTGGTCGGTTTCCTTCCTGAACAAATTAAAAAAAAATTGAATTTGATTCACACCATAACAGTACTAAGACTATGCATGAACTAAAACCGAATTTAATCAAAATTAAAAGCACTATTTACCATGATAAGGAATAATGAATTCAAAACAAAATAAATTAACACAAGTCAATAACATGGTGAATCATTCAAGTTTAACCTCACTCCGGTACCAATTGAAAGCAATTTAATGTACATTTCATTCATGAAACTAAACTCAGATGAATCTAAACTTGATATGATTCAACCTATTAAATATAATAGAAGAATAAAATGAATCACCAACCAGATTCCATGTTCATGTTAGCCTTGTCATTGCTAATAATAATTCTCCTCCCTTTGCCTTTCTCTTTTCTGTTACAAGTTCTTTGATGGATAGGACCAATCTCTCTTTTTATATAACTGTCATGGTTCAATTATTATCTATAGATAAAAGAAACTGCTCTCCTTATATACATGTTGCATTTGATTTTTCAAACAGTTATTTTATCTATAACTGCCATCATTAATATATGACAATAACTGCATTAGTTATGAAAACTGCAAATACTGTTTCATCTATAGGGGAATACAATAAAAAATAATTAGGCAAGGGAAGAGGGATAATAAATACACCGAATTTTAACAACTTTTAATCCAGACCGATCCATCATGATTTCAACTTTAATGTTAAAATACCAACATATAACATGAACTCAATTCTCACAATTAAACCATAAGACACATAGGCCACACGAACATCGAAATATTCTTATACCTAGGGTGCATGCATAGATACACTGGCTGATACGCTCTCTAAATCATTTCTTGCAGCCTCGGCAGTACAGACATGAATTACTTGGGGAGTTTTCATTTCGAATAAATCATCTTGTACCTTTTTGGTTTGGATATAAACATGTTCTGCCATTTGAAAAGAGTTTTGTTTCTAGCCATATTTTCCACTTTCCTGTAATGGAGCAATTTTCACTAAATCACTATTCATTCAAACTTGTAAAATAAAGTTTGAAACCATTACGGAAGCATAATTGCCTTGTATGTTCTTATTACCCTCATTCTACATACATGTTTTTCCTATTAGTAATACGACAACATCGTCCTTACATATTCGCACTTCATTCTTCTTAAGATAGTTCACATTGTTAATTATGGGTGAGATTCTTGATGATATTTTATCCCCCTTTAATCCATAAAGTTTTTGAAGCATATTTTTTATTACCACAATACCTTCATTAAGTTGGGCTTTTGATATTTTAGGGCCCTTTAAGAAACGACCAGAAATCCCTGATCGGCGTAGACCGAACAAGAACGCGGATTTCTTTGAGAACACGACGCATTATGACACAAACATGAGAACTTTTCATTGTTATTACAACAATTTACATCAGAGCATGAATAAATATCACACAGCGAAAAAATACAATATCAGAGAATAAATTACATAGCTGTGGAAATAAAAATGTATGATTACAATGCACAACGGAAATACATCAACTACCACAACTAAAAGAAATACACAGATACAAAGCTTTCCGAATATAGCTCCAACTGTAAACTAGGATCCTGTTAAATAAAAATCTGCAAAACCAAAACTATTACCTGCCCGTGTCGAAAATATGGGCACCCAGAGTTTAGGCAAAAACAATAAACTCCAGGTCAGTCATGGGACTGGTGTGAGAACTAAAACAGTGTAACACCCCGTGAATTCTATAACTGTGAAATTCACAAATTAAAGTATAATTAATTTCGAATCAAAGAACTAAGGGAAATGGGATACGCCATTGCGTTCATCTCGGAAAAATACACGAAATAGAGTCCGAGTTTTCGAAAAACGGAGTCCGTATAAAGAAGATATAGCCTCCGGAAGTTTCTGAATTAAGTTTAAAATTCGAACAGCTCAGAAAAACAAGTTTAAAATTAAAAATCGGGCCCAATTGGCCAAGGCGGGAAAACTCCCGCCTAATGCACCCAGGTTGACTGGGCTGTCGACCTGGTCTAGCCAGGTCGACAGGGCTGTCGACCTGGTCCAGAGCCAGGTCGAACCCAGCCCACCCTGGCTGGCCTAGTCTATGTTGGTCGATTTTCAGAAGCATGCTTTGTCATTAGGGCTAGGTGGCAGGCTCTAATTGGTCTCTCTTTCGAATGAATGGCTACGATCAATCCAAGCAACATCGATGGTCCTAATCAGTTCATAAACTCTATAAAAATGACCCTAGACTCAACCTAATCTATTCCTTCAAAAATAAGAACAAAGCCATCATGCTGCTAAGGAATGACTAGGAGTAGCCACCAATTTGGGAGAAGACTAGGAGGAAAATTCTAAAGCATAAAGCAACTTAGACAAATCAAATCAACGCCTACGTCAAAAGGAGTCGCATCTCCAAATTCCTAAATTGGAGAATTCGCCACACAATTGTAAGTAGAGTACTATTTTGGTATGAACAAATAATTGTGTTGGTTTGTATACTTGATTTGTAGTGATAAAGTAATTCATATTTGTGCGTTACTATGATTCTTATCGATTTGGAATATTGTATACGTTTGGATATTCTCAAATTATGTTATTCATTATAAAAACTACATGTTTGCGGTAGTTTTATGCAAGTATACGTTTGGAATATTCGCAAATTATGTAATTCATGTTGAAGCTACATGTATGTAGTTGTTTAATTGAAATTCATGCAAGTTTGGGGTTTTGCTACTATGTCATCATAATGTGTATTTTTGTACAAAAATCATTTTTGTGAGTAATTGGAACAAATTTGGGTTATTATAATTCATATGAAATTATGTTGAAAATTTGGCATCATGATCTATGTATTAAGCCATACTTTTGTACTAGAAAACCTCTTTGCGAACTTATGAATATGACTAGGCTATGATTGATATTTTGCATAATTAAAAACTATGTTAGGTCTATATTGTTAACAAGAATTATATGATGACATATGTGGTACATAGCTAGGTTAGATTCAAAATCCCATTTGCAAGTTTGCATGACTAAAGTAAAAATGATGATTTCATATTTAGAAATATTTATGTCATAAGTATATGTGCGCCATGGTTATGTGAATAGATTTAAAATCATGATTAAGTTGGAATAATTCAAGTTGAACTATGCTTTTGTATTAGTAACAAAAGTAAACCCCTTTGTAAACATGTAGGAATCTTATGAACATGATTTGCTTATGTTTGACATTATGCCTAAATAAAAACATAGGTTTATGTTGTAGTTAAGACTATGTGTCAATAATGATATCCAATTTAGATTCTTATCTCAACTACAAGTTTACATGCTTTGATTCATGTCACTTATGCTTTATGATCAAAGTATACATTACTACTATGCAAGTACACCAGTTTCTATTTTGTAGTTCCAACGTTATGTTGCAAGTTCATGCATTCACATTCCCCTTCTTGTGTATGTAATCATGCTTTAAGCCTCCCCTTTTTCACGTGGCTAAGTTGGGCTTAAAAAGGCTAAGCCCAACATATATATAATAAACGAGCGAATTAAACGGGGGCAAATAGCGTTGGGCCTAATTAATTAATAAATGAAAATATAAAGTAAAGGGGCCCAAATTCAAGTATGGGTTGGGCCCATGATTGGTGTAAATCTTTACACCATTAGCTTAATAATGGGCCACAAATATTTACATATAAGAAAATAAAGAAGAAAGACAAAACATTTAAATATAGAACATACGATGTGTTTAACCCGAGGTTGGATTGAGTTGTGATGTAAACCTGCCCGGAACCGCCCGGCTGTCCAGTAGTCACAACAATACCTATCCAATGTGGGTGGTTAAACATGGAGCCCAATAAGGACCCGAGGTTAGACTGAGTTATGGCGTAAGACTGCCCGGAACCAACCGGCAACAGGCAGCCACAACAATACCTGTCTAATGTGAGAGGTCAAGGCTTTAATAAGACAATTAAGGCTGAGTCAGGATTGTTAGGATTAAGTGAACTAAAGACATAATCAAAATGGAACATGCTAAACTAAACAGACTGATTGGGGGGTTAGGTTATAAAACACTTAACCAACTTAGCATGTTGGCTAGAAATAGAAAACCTAGTAGCGGGGGACCCTTTTCAGCAGTAACCCTATAAGGTGTATCATGATACCCTGAAACTAGGCAGGGTGGGGCACGATTACTGGGCTGATTGTAAGAGGTCAAATCGACGGCGGTGGTGTAGCAGTGTAGGTTCTAACGGGGTGCGGGCGTGCACACACTCCGGCGCAGAAAAATAAAGCACTGGGCACCAGTAGCATACCTGTGCATTCTAAGGTTGTGTCGGGCCGCTGCCATGGGACTTGATACACCCCATGGTGGGACCAGCATAGGTAACTACAACATCGGGGGCCGTAAGACACATGTAACTATGCGAGTAGGAGCCGATCATCATAGAATGGATCACTTCACCCTGATTATGGGGTGCCAGTTGGGAACTAGTTTATATGGGTTCAGAGATTAACATGGGGTACGATAGTATATTCAACCCTAGACAACTTAACCAAGTTTATAGTGCTTTCCCACTTCTTGTTTATACTTATCATACCCAGTTCTTTATTCATAGACAGAATAGTCCTAGACTTACTCAGGCTTTATGTCTGACTCTACTTTTCTTTCGTCTTCTTTTCTTCCGTTTCCCCCCCCCCCCTCCAGGTCCACAGGGAGGGAACACTGCAGCTTGACCAGCCTTCATATCCAGCTTGAAGAGAAAGAATGTATTGCTTGGACCTTTTCGTTTTGAACTATGGCTTTGGACAACCACTATGGGGATTTTGCAGTTTATTTATGTTTTCTAAAATGCTTCTTTAAATTTCCTTTTTGAATAACAAATAATTGTGTTGGTTTGTATACTTGATTTGTGGTGATAAAGTATTTCATATTTGTGCGTTACTATGATTCTTATCGATTTGGAATATTGTATACGTTTGGATATTCTCAAATTATGTTATTCATTATAAAAACTACATGTTTGCGGTAGTTTTATGCAAGTATACGTTTGGAATATTCGCAAATTATGTAATTCATGTTGAAGCTACATGTATGTAGTTGTTTAATTGAAATTCATGCAAGTTTGGGGTTTTGCTACTATGTCATCATAATGTGTATTTTTGTACAAAAATAATTTTTGTGAGTAATTGGAACAAATTTGGGTTATTATAATTCATATGAAATTATGTTGAAAATTTGGCATCATGATCTATGTATTAAGCCATACTTTTGTACTAGAAAACCTCTTTGCGAACTTATGAATATGACTAGGCTATGATTGATATTTTGCATAATTAAAAACCATGTTAGGTCTATATTGTTAACAAGAATTATATGATGACATATGTGGTACATAGCTAGGTTAGATTCAAAATCCCATTTGCAAGTTTGCATGACTAAAGTAAAAATGATGATTTCATATTTAGAAATATTTATGTCATAAGTATATGTGTGCCATGGTTATGTGAATAGATTTAAAATCATGATTAAGTTGGAATAATTCAAGTTGAACTATGCTTTTGTATTAGTAACAAAAGTAAACCCCTTTGTAAACATGTAGGAATCTTATGAACATGATTTGCTTATGTTTGACATTATGCCTAAATAAAAACATAGGTTTATGTTGTAGTTAAGACTATGTGTCAATAATGATATCCAATTTAGATTCTTATCTCAACTACAAGTTTACATGCTTTGATTCATGTCACTTATGCTTTATGACCAAAGTATACATTACTACTATGCAAGTACACCAGTTTCTATTTTGTAGTTCCAACGTTATGTTGCAAGTTCATGCGTTCACATTCCCCTTCTTGTGTATGTAATCATGCTTTAAGCCTCCCCTTTTTCACGTGGCTAAGTTGGGCTTAAAAAGGCTAAGCCCAACATATATATAATAAACGAGCGAATTAAACGGGGGCAAATAGCGTTGGGCCTAATTAATTAATAAATGAAAATATAAAGTAAAGGGGCCCAAATTCAAGTATGGGTTGGGCCCATGATTGGTGTAAATCTTTACACCATTAGCTTAATAATGGGCCACAAATATTTACATATAAGAAAATAAAGAAGAAAGACAAAACATGTAAATATAGAACATACGATGTGTTTAACCCGAGGTTGGATTGAGTTGTGATGTAAACCTGCCCGGAACCGCCCGGCTGTCCAGTAGTCACAACAATACCTATCCAATGTGGGTGGTTAAACATGGAGCCCAATAAGGACCCGAGGTTAGACTGAGTTGTGGCGTAAGACTGCCCTGAACCAACCGGCAACAGGCAGCCACAACAATACCTGTCTAATGTGAGAGGTCAAGGCTTTAATAAGACAATTAAGGCTGAGTCAGGATTGTTAGGATTAAGTGAACTAAAGACTTAATCAAAATGGAAAATGCTAAACTAAACAGACTGATTGGGGGGTTCGGTTATAAAACACTTAACCAACTTAGCATGTTGGCTAGAAATAGAAAACCTAGTAGCGGGGGACCCTTTTCAGCAGTAACCCTATAAGGTGTATCATGATACCCTGAAACTAGGCAGGGTATGGCACGATTACTGGGCTGATTGTAAGAGGTCAAATCGACGGCGGTGGTGTTGCAGTGTAGGTTCTAACGGGGTGCGGGCGTGCACACACTCCGGCGCAGAAAAATAAAGCACTGGGCACCAGTAGCATACCTGTGCATTCTAAGGTTGTGTCGGGCCGCTGCCATGGGACTTGATACACCCCATGGTGGGACCAGCATAGGTAACTACAACATCGGGGGCCGTAAGACACATGTAACTATGCGAGTAGGAGCCGATCATCATAGAATGGATCACTTCACCCTGATTATGGGGTGCCAGTTGGGAACTAGTTTATATGGGTTCAGAGATTAACATGGGGTACGATAGTATATTCAACCCTAGACAACTTAACCAAGTTTATAGTGCTTTCCCACTTCTTGTTTATACTTATCATACCCAGTTCTTTATTCATAGACAGAATAGTCCTAGACTTACTCAGGCTTTATGTCTGACTCTACTTTTCTTTCGTCTTCTTTTCTTCTGTTTCCCCCCCCCCCTCCCCAGGTCCACAGGGAGGGAACACTGCAGCTTGACCAGCCTTCATATCCAGCTTGAAGAGAAAGAATGTATTGCTTGGACCTTTTCGTTTTGAACTATGGCTTTGGACAACCACTATGGGGCTTTTGCAGTTTATTTATGTTTTCTAAAATGCTTCTTTAAATTTCCTTTTTGAATAACAAATAATTGTGTTGGTTTGTATACTTGATTTGTGGTGATAAAGTAATTCATATTTGTGCGTTACTATGATTCTTATCGATTTGGAATATTGTATACGTTTGGATATTCTCAAATTATGTTATTAATTATAAAAACTACATGTTTGCGGTAGTTTTATGCAAGTATACGTTTGGAATATTCGCAAATTATGTAATTCATGTTGAAGCTACATGTATGTAGTTGTTTAATTGAAATTCATGCAAGTTTGGGGTTTTGCTACTATGTCATCATAATGTGTATTTTTATACAAAAATCATTTTTGTGAGTAATTGGAATAAATTTGGGTTATTATAATTCATATGAAATTATGTTGAAAATTTGGCATCATGATCTATGTATTAAGCCATACTTTTGTACTAGAAAACCTCTTTGCGAACTTATGAATATGACTAGGCTATGATTGATATTTTGCATAATTAAAAACCATGTTAGGTCTATATTGTTAACAAGAATTATATGATGACATATGTGGTACATAGCTAGGTTAGATTCAAAATCCCATTTGCAAGTTTGCATGACTAAAGTAAAAATGATGATTTCATATTTAGAAATATTTATGTCATAAGTATATGTGCGCCATGGTTATGTGAATAGATTTAAAATCATGATTAAGTTGGAATAATTCAAGTTGAACTATGCTTTTGTATTAGTAACAAAAGTAAACCCCTTTGTAAACATGTAGGAATCTTATGAACATGATTTGCTTATGTTTGACATTATGCCTAAATAAAAACATAGGTTTATGTTGTAGTTAATACTATGTGTCAATAATGATATCCAATTTAGATTCTTATCTCAACTACAAGTTTACATGCTTTGATTCATGTCACTTATGCTTTATGACCAAAGTATACATTACTACTATGCAAGTACACCAGTTTCTATTTTGTAGTTCCAACGTTATGTTGCAAGTTCATGCGTTCGCATTCCCCTTCTTGTGTATGTAATCATGCTTTAAGCCTCCCCTTTTTCACGTGGCTAAGTTGGGCTTAAAAAGGCTAAGCCCAACATATATATAATTAACGAGCGAATTAAACGGGGGCAAATAGCGTTGGGCCTAATTAATTAATAAATGAAAATATAAAGTAAAGGGGCCCAAATTCAAGTATGGGTTGGGCCCATGATTGGTGTAAATCTTTACACCATTAGCTTAATAATGGGCCACAAATATTTACATATAAGAAAATAAAGAAGAAAGACAAAACATGTAAATGTAGAACATACGATGTGTTTAACCCGAGGTTGGATTGAGTTGTGATGTAAACCTGCCCGGAACCGCCCGGCTGTCCAGTAGTCACAACAATACCTATCCAATGTGGGTGGTTAAACATGGAGCCCAATAAGGACCCGAGGTTAGACTGAGTTGTGGCGTAAGACTGCCCGGAACCAACCGGCAACAGGCAGCCACAACAATACCTGTCTAATGTGAGAGGTCAAGGCTTTAATAAGACAATTAAGGCTGAGTCGGGATTGTTAGGATTAAGTGAACTAAAGACTTAATCAAAATGGAACTTGCTAAACTAAACAGACTAATTGGGGGGTTAGGTTATAAAACACTTAACCAACTTAGCATGTTGGCTAGAAATAGAAAACCTAGTAGCGGGGGACCCTTTTCAGCAGTAACCCTATAAGGTATATCATGATACCCTGAAACTAGGCAGGGTGGGGCACGATTACTGGGCTGATTGTAAGAGGTCAAATCAACGGCGGTGGTGTAGCGGTGTAGGTTCTAATGGGGTGCGGGCGTGCACACACTCCGGCTCAGAAAAATAAAGCACTGGGCACCAGTAGCATACCTGTGCATTCTAAGGTTGTGTCGGGCCGCTGCCATGGGACTTGATACACCCCATGGTGGGACCAGCATAGGTAACTACAACATCGGGGGCCGTAAGACACATGTAACTATGCGAGTAGGAGCCGATCATCATAGAATGGATCACTTCACCCTGATTATGGGGTGCCAGTTGGGAACTAGTTTATATGGGTTCAGAGATTAACATGGGGTACGATAGTATATTCAACCCTAGACAACTTAACCAAGTTTATAGTGCTTTCCCACTTCTTGTTTATACTTATCATACCCAGTTCTTTATTCATAGACAGAATAGTCCTAGACTTACTCAGGCTTTATGTCTGACTCTACTTTTCTTTCGTCTTCTTTTCTTCCGTTTCCCCCCCCAGGTCCACAGGGAGGGAACACTGCAGCTTGACCAGCCTTCATATCCAGCTTGAAGAGAAAGAATGTATTGCTTGGACCTTTTCGTTTTGAACTATGGCTTTGGACAACTACTATGGGGCTTTTGCAGTTTATTTATGTTTTCTTTATGCTTCTTTAAATAATGTAATCAAGAAAGATTGAAGGAGTTATGTTTTTTTTTTGAAAGGATGTAAGACAATCATGGTGATGTTGCTGTAACACGTATTTGCTTTTATGAAATAAAAGTTGTTGTTTTTCCGCTGTTTACAAACATGTGTTCTTATATCTGTCTTGTATATCTGTGACTTATACTTATAAACCTCCACCAAAATTAGGGCATTCCCTTTGAGAGTGACCCTAACGGAGGTGGGGTGTTTCACCTGGTATCAGAGCATAGGTTTACCAGATAAGATAAAAAGTTCTAAAAATTTATTTTCAAAAAGGAAATTTAAAGAAGCATTTTAAAAATAAAATAACAATAAAATATTATTTTATTTTGAAAGGCAAAGTCCACTCCCCAAAGCCATAGGTACTATCTCTTATCCTTCGTTTTGAATCTATCCTTTTTGTTTCAGCATGTCCGAAGAACTTAACTTGCCAGAAGGGGTGCCAATACCTGGTTGGTTTAGGCGGTTCTTAGAAGCAAGGGCCACTCAGCCAGGTCCTACCGTTCCTCCTCCCCCAGCTGCAGGAAATCATCCAGCTGCAGCGGCACCTTTTCCTCCACCTCCTCCACGGGGAAACACGTTTGCTAAGATATGTAAAGATTTTAAAGCTATGGGAGGAAAGGATTTCCATGGAACTGAGTCCTTCGTGGCAGCTAGAAATTGGCTGAAAGAAATTGACCCTAAGCCCGTTGTTTGTTGAAAGACAAAGCCTAGAGTTTATAGCCAGCTTCGACTTTAGGCCCTCCTCCGATTTCGTACCAGGCTTACTAGCATCTCTCGAGGTACGGCCAACTTTAGTGGACTTAGTAGGGACAGCACAACGCGAAGACCCTCAGCTTATGGAAATGATTGATAGGCTAATTAGGGGTGAGACTTCAAGTCACCTCAACAGATACTCCATCGACGATAAGGGTTTGCTAAGGCGAGACGGAAGACTATGCGTCCCACAAACAAAAGATTTAGTAAAGAAGGTTCTCGAGGAAGCACATCACTCCAAGATGACGATACACCCAGGCGGAGATAAAATGTACAAAGACATAAAAAGGACTTTCTTCTGGAACGGCATGAAAAAGGACGTGGCAGAATTCGTTTCTAAGTGTATGGTGTGCCAACAGGTTAAAGCGGAACAGAAAAAGCCTGGCGGACTACTACATCCTCTAGAGGTCCCGCAGTGGAAGTGGGATAGCATATCAATGGACTTCATCGACGGGCTGCCTAGGTCTAGGAGAGGCAACACTAGCATTTTGGTAATAGTGGATAGGCTTACTAAAAGCGCCCACTTTTTACCTGTCAAAAGTAAAAGAACTGCCTCATCCCTGGCATCACTTTACCTCAAAGAAATCGTTCGACTCCATGGAATACCATCTAGCATTGTTAGTGACCGAGACCCCATCTTCACCAGCGAGTTTTGGCGGAGTCTGCAAGAAGCAGTAGGAACGCAGTTATGCTTGAGCACAGCCTATCATCCCCAAACCGACGGCCAAACAGAGAGAGTGAACAGAGTTTTGGAGGACCTTTTAAGACTATGCGTCCTTGACTTCGGAGGGACATGGGAAGACCACCTTCCTTTGGTGGAATTTGCCTACAACAACAGCTATCAAGCAACCATCGGAATGGCGCCCTTCGAAGCTTTATATGGAAGACCGTGCCGATCGCCCACTTGTTGGTGGGAGTCTACTGATAAGCTCATACTTGGACCAGATATGATCCGAGAGACTTCAGAGAAAGTAGACTTAATACGAAGAAGGATGAAGACGGCCCAAGACAGACAAAAGTCCTATGCCGACAAGAGAAGGACCGACCTTGAATTTGAGGTTGGAGACAGAGTTTTTCTCAAGGTATCTCCGCTAAGAAACGTTGTTCGTTTTGGAACCACAGGAAAACTGGCACCAAGGTTCGTAGGGCCATTCCCTATCATCGAGAAAATTGGGAAAATGGCCTATAGATTAGAGCTACCCGAGAAGTTGGCCGGAGTCCACAACGTTTTTCACGTTTCACATCTCCGAAAATGTCTACATGAGTCTGCTGAAGTGGTAGAGCCAAATATCCTCGAAGAGGCCGAAGTGGAACGCGAAGCAACCATAAGAAAAGTTCCAACCCGCATCTTAGGAACGGAAGTGAAGAAGCTATGCAACCGCGAAGTCAAGCTCGTCAAAGTTCAGTGGAGCGACGCCGAGGGAGACGCGACTTGGGAAACTGAAGCTAGAATACGCACTACTTACCCTTTTCTTTTCGAGGGTACATCCTTGATCTTTCTTTTTCCTTAAGTCGCGCTTTTATCTATCTTTTTAGGTATATTTCCTCGACCTTATCTTTTAGGTAGAAACCCTTTGGATGAAAACATGTAATTGAAACATGTTATGGATGATGGTTGCAAGTGGTTGCAAGTGATTGCTAGTGGTTGCTCGTGGTTGCATATACACACACAATCTAGGTTTTAGATCGGGTCAGTCACTTCATATTGCATATGCATATATGTTTGCATTCGTATATGGTTGAACTTTAATGTGTTGTCATATGGATGTTGCATTTGTATTGAATGATTGTGCACCCATGTAGAATCATGAATAGGAAAATTTGCATACATGATGGATTCATGGCACTTACATAATTCGCATTAAGGAGGTCAACTGAATCAGTAGACCGCCTGATTTTGCATTAGATAAGTTCATGTACACACACACACTTCGCATATGATCATGAAGCATTAGAAGTCTTTTAAGGACAATGGATGCTCGTGTTTGATGGGTGAGTAGATGGATGACTGGACGTTAGGATATGCATTCCTCCTAACTTGAAGATTTCGGGGACGAAATCCTTTTAAGTGGGGGAAAATGTAACACCCCGTGAATTCTATAACTGTGAAATTCACAAATTAAAGTATAATTAATTTCAAATCAAAGAACTAAGGGAAACGGGATACGCCATTGCGTTCGTCTCGGAAAAATACGCGAAATAGAGTCCGAGTTTTCGAAAAACGGAGTCCGTATAAAGAAGATATAGCCTCCGGAAGTTTCTAAATTAAGTTTAAAATTCGAACAGCTCAGAAAAACAAGTTTAAAATTAAAAATCGGGCCCAATTGGCCAAGGCGGGAAAACTCCCGCCTAATGCACCCAGGTCGACTGGGCTATCGACCTGGTCTAGCCAGGTCGACAGGGCTGTCGACAGGGCTGTCGACCTGGTCCAGAGCCAGGTCGAACCCAGCCCACCCTGGCTGGCCTAGTCTATGTTGGTCGATTTTCAGAAGCATGCTTTGTCATTAGGGCTAGGTGGCAGGCTCTAATTGGTCTCTCTTTCGAATGAATGGCTACGATCAATCCAAGCAACATCGATGGTCCTAATCAGTTCATAAACTCTATAAAAATGACCCTAGACTCAACCTAATCTATTCATTCAAAAATAAGAACAAAGCCATCATGCTGCTAAGGAACGACTAGGAGTAGCCACCAATTTTGTAGAAGACTAGGAGGAAAATTCTAAAGCATAAAGCAACTTAGACAAATCAAATCAACGCCTACGTCAAAAGGAGTCGCATCTCCAAATTCCTAAATAGGATAATTCGCCACACAATTGTAAGTAGAGTATTATTTTGGTATGAACAAATAATTGTGTTGGTTTGTATACTTGATTTGTGGTGATAAAGTAATTCATATTTGTGCGTTACTATGATTCTTATTGATTTGGAATATTGTATACGTTTGGATATTCTCAAATTATGTTATTCATTATAAAAACTACATGTTTGCGGTAGTTTTATGCAAGTATACGTTTGGAATATTCGCAAATTATGTAATTCATGTTGAAGCTACATGTATGTAGTTGTTTAATTGAAATTCAAGCAAGTTTGGGGTTTTGCTACTATGTCATCATAATGTGTATTTTTGTACAAAAATCATTTTTGTGAGTAATTGGAACAAATTTGGGTTATTATAATTCATATGAAATTATGTTGAAAATTTGGCATCATGATCTATGTATTAAGCCATACTTTTGTACTAGAAAACCTCTTTGCGAACTTATGAATATGACTAGGCTATGATTGATATTTTGCATAATTAAAAACCATGTTAGGTCTATATTGTTAACAAGAATTATATGATGACATATGTGGTACATAGCAAGGTTAGATTCAAGTGAATATTAGGCACAGGTCCCTAAAACGAAACTTAATTAGGCTCACCCCCGGTCATAAACTTATTGTAAATTTAGTCCCTATTTTCAAAAACATATAAAAACATACAAAAAAAATATAAAAAAATCATGTAAATTCGTAATTAATTAAATCAAATAATCGTGAAAAAAATCAGACCAAAAAAACATCAAAAACAACGTCGAAATCACGAAATACAGAAAATCAACGAAATGCAGTAAATTGCATCAAAACATGCATATAAATCGATTAGTTGCATACATGTATGCATTTATTTCAAATCTGCGTCAAAACTGCAGTATAAATGCATACATGTATGCACATATTGTTAAAACATGCATCTGCCGATGCATTTATTTAAAAACTGCATACCTACGTGCAACTTATTCACGTTTGCATGTATTTTGACATATATGCACACATGTATGCAGTTATATAGAAAAACTGCATACATGTATGCAATTTTTCAAACAGGCGTGCATTAATATATGCATGTGTATTCGAATAGTTGCATAAATGTATGCAACTATTCGTAAAAGTTGCATACATTTATGCAACTTTTTTTTTTTTAATTTCTGTGGACTTCCGAGAATATTTACAGATTTTAGAATTTTTTTTTTTTTTTTTTTTAAGTGATAGCGCCTGAAAATTTGGACAGAAAACGAAAGAGGCGGAGGTATGGAAAGTGGCAGGCGGAAGATTCCAGGCGGCAGCTAAAATAGGGGGCGGGTTTACAGAGAAAACATTAATTACAGGGATGTATTGTGAATTTAAAACTTGCAAATTAGTTGCATACATGTATGCAACTTTTGCCAATAGTTGCATACATGTATGCAAGTATTTCTGAAGCTGTTTTAGTTGAAAATGCATGCAGAAACCTGCATACATGTGTGCAACTATGTGAAATACTTGCACACATGTATGCAAGTATTTACATGTGAAAATAAAATATGTGCAGAAACCTGCATACATGTATGCAACTATTTTAAATACTTGCACACATGTATGCAAGTATTACATGTAAAAATATAACAGAGAAATACTTGCACAGATGAATGCAAGTATTCCAAATATGTGCATGATTTGATGCAGATTACTGCATTTTTCGCTGTTTTCTGTATTTTTTTGATTTTGATGCATGTTTTGATTTTATTATGATCTGAATTTTTAGGCGAGCACATGTTTTATTTAAATACGAATTTACGTGATTTTTTTATATTTTTTTAATATTTTTTTGATGACTTTTCAGAAAATAGGGACCTAATTTACAATAAGTTTATGACCGGGTTTTTTTTATATTTTGAAACTTAATAGGGACCTCTAAAAAACGCACCCTAGATTCAAAATCCCATTTGCAAGTTTGCATGACTAAAGTAAAAATGATGATTTCATATTTAGAAATATTTATGTCATAAGTATATGTGCGCCATGGTTATGTGAATAGATTTAAAATCATGATTAAGTTGGAATAATTCAAGTTGAACTATGCTTTTGTATTAGTAACAAAAGTAAACCCCTTTGTAAACATGTAGGAATCTTATGAACATGATTTGCTTATGTTTGACATTATGCCTAAATAAAAACATAGGTTTATGTTGTAGTTAAGACTATGTGTCAATAATGATATCCAATTTAGATTCTTATCTCAACTACAAGTTTACATGCTTTGATTCATGTCACTTATGCTTTATGACCAAAGTATACATTACTACTATGCAAGTACACCAGTTTCTATTTTGTAGTTCCAACGTTATGTTGCAAGTTCATGCGTTCACATTCCCCTTCTTGTGTATGTAATCATGCTTTAAGCCTCCCCTTTTTCACGTGGCTAAGTTGGGCTTAAAAAGGCTAAGCCCAACATATATATAATAAACGAGCAAATTAAACGGGGGCAAATAGCGTTGGGCCTAATTAATTAATAAATGAAAATATAAAGTAAAGGGGCCCAAATTCAAGTATGGGTTGGGCCCATGATTGGTGTAAATCTTTACACCATTAGCTTAATAATGGGCCGCAAATATTTACATATAAGAAAATAAAGAAGAAAGACAAAACATGTAAATATAGAACATACGATGTGTTTAACCCGAGGTTGGATTGAGTTGTGATGTAAACCTGCCCGGAACCGCCCGGCTGTCCAGTAGTCACAATAATACCTATCCAATGTGGGTGGTTAAACATGGAGCCCAATAAGGACCCGAGGTTAGACTGAGTTGTGGCGTAAGACTGCCTGGAACCAACCGGCAACAGGCAGCCACAACAATACCTGTCTAATGTGAGAGGTCAAGGCTTTAATAAGACAATTAAGGCTGAGTCAGGATTGTTAGGATTAAGTGAACTAAAGACTTAATCAAAATGGAACATGCTAAACTAAACAGACTGATTGGGGGGTTAGGTTATAAAACACTTAACCAACTTAGCATGTTGGCTAGAAATAGAAAACCTAGTAGCGGGGGACCCTTTTCAGCAGTAACCCTATAAGGTGTATCATGATACCCTGAAACTAGGCAGGGTGGGGCACGATTACTGGGCTGATTGTAAGAGGTCAAATCGACGGCGGTGGTGTAGCAGTGTAGGTTCTAACGGGGTGCGGGCGTGCACACACTCCGGCGCAGAAAAATAAAGCACTGGGCACTAGTAGCATACCTGTGCATTCTAAGGTTGTGTCGGGCCGCTGCCATGGGACTTGATACACCCCATGGTGGGACCAGCATAGGTAACTACAACATCGGGGGCCGTAAGACACATGTAACTATGCGAGTAGGAGACGATCATCATAGAATGGATCACTTCACCCTGATTATGGGGTGCCAGTTGGGAACTAGTTTATATGGGTTCAGAGATTAACATGGGGTACGATAGTATATTCAACCCTAGACAACTTAACCAAGTTTATAGTGCTTTCCCACTTCTTGTTTATACTTATCATACCCAGTTCTTTATTCATAGACAGAATAGTCCTAGACTTACTCAGGCTTTATGTCTGACTCTACTTTTCTTTCGTCTTCTTTTCTTCCGTCCCCCCCCCCCCCCCCCAGGTCCACAGGGAGGGAACACTGCAGCTTGACCAGCCTTCATATCCAGCTTGAAGAGAAAGAATGTATTGCTTGGACCTTTTCGTTTTGAACTATGACTTTGGACAACCACTATGGGGCTTTTGCAGTTTATTTATGTTTTCTTTATGCTTCTTTAAATAATGTAATCAAGACAGATTGAAGGAGTTATGTTTTTTTTGAAAGGATGTAAGACAATCATGGTGATGTTGCTGTAACACGTATTTGCTTTTATGAAATAAAAGTTGTTGTTTTTCCGCTGTTTACAAACATGTGTTCTTATTTCTGTCTTGTATATCTGTGACTTATACTTATAAACCTCCACCAAAATTAGGGCATTCCCTTTGAGAGTGACCCTAACGGAGGTGGGGTGTTTCAAACTGTTATTAAAACTTTTACTTTAAAGTAGGGTAAATCAGGGGACCACACCGTATGTCACCAGACGGGTTAACTCCCATGAATACCCTAATATAAAACAATTTATAAACAACGCAACGCTTTTCAAAAAAATGAGGCTATTATAAGACTCAGTTCCCATCACACAATGCAACACAAACCAGAGGATAGAGTTTTGCCTTATGATATCCAGACATGCTTGATACGTTTTAAAAACAAATATCTTGATATTACTATAAGTGCATAGTGTAGTAAAACATCTTCAAATATAAATGTATCAATCATAGACGGCATATTACCCCATCCTACTATGTCTCCATATAGGTTTACAACTAAAATTAAAAAGTCCTGTATTGGAAATTGGATTCCATCATGAATTAAGGCAAGGGATCTTCCTCATCCAATTCATAGCACCTCTAGCAAGATGTCCAGGACTCGTACTCAAGCGAGCCCTTGGAGCGGTAGGGCCGGTCCATACCTAATGTTTGTGGATTAGTTATTCATGAACAATGTGTTTCCCGGTCCTATGGGACCTATCACTTGAGCCTTTTTGTCGGCTCTATATCCGAGGTACCTCGCTTTCCAATATCCTCATAAGTAAAAATATCTAGGCTCCATACCATGACACCACTTCTAGCTAGAAAGAAACACATGTCCTCCCTGCGGTCCTCTCATGTTTTTGGTTCACACCGAGGTGTGATGTTCACGAATTAACACTATACACAAAGCTGCGCTACTTAAAGCCATTCTCTGATCAACATCCACAAGGCCCTGCTTTTCAACAAAAGCCTTGATCATTTGCATCTTAGCATGCCACATTATCAATCCATACCATACCATTGATTTTTTCTAATGTATAATCTCTAAGCTCATACGTGTCAGAGAAGGGTGTTAAGCAAGAGAATAAATTCTACGTCATCACACACACACACACACACACACATATATATATATATATATATATATTTAGCAGAGATCAACGGATACAACACATAATACAATGTCAGACATAATCCATTTTCAAGTCCGTTCCGGGTCTGAACGAAACTGAAGGCACCTTATTCCTCGTCTCATATGTTCAATATAGGAGAGAGGCCCTCACATATCCAAACAATCAACAAGTACATCTAGAAAACTACCACTATAACCCCTTCAAGGCAGAAACTCCAATCAAGGGCATCAGTAGTAATCCATTCGATGTGAAGATTATCGGTCTTGCACTGTCTTCATTATCTTTGACTTTTAGTCGTCGTAACAGTTATTCGGAATGGGTTAAACCCGGTCTTTCCGAATAACTCGTGCATCTTATAATCATGTGAAATATAAATACATCATACGCCTCATTCCAATCTATAATATTCTTTTGTTCAAATATTCTTTATACTGGGAATTATTCCTATTAATCTTATCAAAGATTTAATTCATTTAAACCTCTTGTTTAATCTTTCTTTGAAAACCATTGCAAAAGATTTATTATATCTTTTAACAATCTCAAACCAAATTAAGGTTTATATGACTAGTCGGGATTATCAAGCCTTACTGAAGTAACCATTTATTTTATTAATTCAAATCCCAACCTATTCATCCCATAGAGCAAAACTGGTAGTACTCCATATCTAACACCCACTGTGTTATTGGTAAATTTAATTACCACTTAACATTCAAATCTAATTAAAGATTTAATTATCGTACAGAGTAAAACTGGTGGTACACTGTTCTCGAACATTTCTTGAATTTGATAAATCTTATTATTCCACTCTCATTTCAATCTATTTAAAGATTCATTAAAACTCTAGTTCGGTTTTAATCTCAAAATCATTACTTAATGATTATTCAATCCATTGGAAATTAATCTTGCCTTTACTTGGGTTACAAAACAAATGTCATATAAAACCCCGTTCATGATAAACCCAAAATCATCTTCCATTTTATATGGAATCTTCACGGAAATCTGTACCATTTATAATCGATATAAATTTCCGTATCAGACTAATACTATAAGTGGAAAAGCAGAGAAATCCTTTTAAATTCCATAAATAGTAAATGTCTTCCTTCAGAGAAGCTCATTTCAATTATTACGAATCGAATTCCATTCAACACCAATTTAATTAAATAAATTGGTAAAACTTCTCTAACTCTTAACCGAAAGGTTCATTCCATTCACAAATAGGTTCAAAAATAGTGTTAATGAAAATACCATTCATGACAAACCCAAAAATCTCATTCTCCATTCAATTCCAATTATGTTAAAAATCATTCGCAAATCCAATTTATTATTTTTAAAAATCATTGGATTGTTCTTCTAGTCATCAACTAGTTCATTCGGATAAAAATACCTTTTATCTTTTCAAATGTGGAATATTTCATCCAAAATCTTTCGAAATTATTTATTATGATTTTACATAATTTATTCATATGTTTAATAATCTTATTAAGGCCCTAACAGTTGGTTTCCAATATCGGCCACCGAACTGCATCCATAGCGACCTTTTCCAAAATTGATTTGGACATATTTTAAAATCTAACCATTCAAAATTAAATATCATATATTCACTGGAAAGATCTTTTCGATACGAACCCAACGGTTTCAGATTTAGGTGAATCTGACGGTCGGATCTCCAGTCACGTCCCTTTCAAGTTAATTGTTGAAATTCGCGAACGGTCATTGTGCGGTATGTTCTATTCAAACCATTTAAATATATAGTATATATACCATTGATTTCTATTTAAGAAAAAGAATTTTTATAAAAAGTCTTATACATTCATTTTAAAACGCTTTCACTTCTTTTACCAATTTGAATAAACTTGAACATTGCATTTCGTTATGAAATCAAATTGATAATATTTTCAAAATGTAATATTTTGAAATCCAATCTTCTCAATGTTCATTTTAAAAAACGAATAAAATCGATATAGAAATCCATTCGAGTTAAAATAGTGTTTTCTACTTAACTCGGCTTCATATTTTAATATTTTTATGTTCATCCAAAATCGGACATCAAAATCAACTTCTAATTCTCATTGAATATTATATTTCAAAAATATTCATGTTCATTCCTGAGTGGAATAAAATCTCAACCAATATCCATATAAATAAATTAATATGGATTACATTCATCATAAACACCCAACGTAGTTGCAAACAACTATCAACATACAAAATGACATCCAACATGCATTTTACTATTTTCGTCAAATAATTGACGCTTACCTATATCCGTCAATCAAATGATTAACTGAAATTTCACACAAGGGAGATGTGTGAGTCAAATATCATCCCAAGACTTGTGTGGGGTTTTCAACCAACAACAATTATTTAATGAATCATCACTCTCATACAATGCATGCACACACCATAATCATAAATAAATAAATACTCGGCTACCAAATGCGATTTAAGGGGCCATAAGTGTCCATCCACCGAGTATGAAATGCGAGTGTCACATATTCACACAATGTTTCTAATGCAAATGATTTATAAATAGTTCAAGTGTTGAACTCCAAAATAACCACATGATGCAATTTCTAACATGCAACTTAACTACAAAACAAATCATGACATAATAACCTAACTAAATAATTTAGTGAGTGAGTTCTCAACCATAAGCTAAACCAAACACCGCGACTCTTTTTATGTAGAAATTTCTTTTCGTGCACTCTTCATTTGTCGTTTTTCGCACTCGAATTCGCCTTTTTGGCTCTAGAATTTGCATACGACCTTCAATCTTCACCAAACTTTATCGTTAGCACAAACGCTTCATTTCGGACAACTTTTGCCTAGTAAACTT
The DNA here is from genome assembly GCA_030737875.1 of Allium sativum. Lineage (NCBI taxonomy): Eukaryota > Viridiplantae > Streptophyta > Magnoliopsida > Asparagales > Amaryllidaceae > Allium > Allium sativum. Next base: position 491,343,233 of record CM060913.1, read on the forward strand.
TCTTCCAAAAATATACAATTCGCTAGAAATCGCAAATCTTTGCATCAGATATGCAATCTTCAAATGTACTTTCCGGCCAGCTTCAAACTCAAAATTCGATTATGATATGTCAAAATTGTGGAGAAAAACGTGATCTACAACTTTGGTCTTATGGAGTTTCGGCCAGAAATGCACAGTTTGAAAGTTATTGAGGAAAGAAGGACATGGGGCTATTTGCAAAGCAGGATTTTTGAAGAAAGGTTTTTTTTTCGTGGTGGGGCCTATGGCAGGAGGTTGGTGGTCTGAGGTGGCGCAGGGGACTGATTGGCCAGAAGGGAGGCGGTGGTGGTGGTGGTGGGGTCCATGGAGGTGGTGGTGGGTGATTTAGAGTTACAGTTTGTAAGGAGGGAAAGAGAGAGAGAGGAGGAAAAAGAGAAGAGGAGGAAAGGAGGAGGTGGATGGTGGCCGGCGGTGGATGAAGGGGCAGCGGCAGCAAATAATTGGGGGAGGAGTGTGGTCTCCATTTTTGGAGGAAGAAGGAGAAAAAGGATGGAGGAAAATAATGAGAAGAGAAATGGAATAAAAAAGAATATATGCTCATTTCTCTCCGAATCACCCAACTACGAACAATCTCCGTTTGCCTCGAATTTCATACACGAGATAATAAACGCCAAGACGAATCCGACGAACCAAGTTTCGTCGAATTCCCAGTTCATTTGACCTTCTGTTAAAATTCTCAAAGATGCTCAAATAAGCTCCGAAAATTTGATTTTATCATACCTTTTCTTCTTGTACGCCCAAACGCTAACTCCAAAAATTATGGCCTTTTGAATTTAACCATTATTTGATGATACGAATCTAGAAAAAAAAGGAATTGAATTCTGAGATCGTTACAATAATGTTCCTTTGTAAACTGATTGCCTGTTTTGAACAAATGGTTTTGCTTCGCATGGCCACATACTAACTCAGCTCGACGCACATTCTGGAACTCAACAATGATTTGTTATTATGAATCCAAAAAATTTATCTTGTCAAATTCTGAGTTTCCTAGCAAAATTTCACTTTTTAAGGCCTATGCGATGATTTTAAATATCGAATTTTTACTATTTTCGAAAAACAAAGCCTATAAATCAATTTAATATTTTTACTGAGTTTATTTTAAGTCAAATAAGATATAAAAACTAAAATTAAAATTATTTTCAAATTTTATTTAGCAAAAAAAACCAATTTATATTCACAAATTCCTTAAAATAGCTTAAATCAAAAAATTAAATTGGTTTTGAAAATACGGGTTGTTACACCTTGCGTCTTTATTAAATTCCACATATTTCCTATTCCTCTGCTCAGTAGTGACATTACTATTCTTAGTAATTGCGAGTTCATTATTGATGCTCCCTCTATCAAAATTCCCTATTCTTTGTAGAAGGACATTATATGCTTCTTCTACAATAATAGGGAAATTATGTCTTTCACAGACTTCAAAAATTTAAAATTCACCCTCTATTGTTTTGCTTGTGTTATTTGCATCCTTTAGAGATTTTATCAGAAGAAGAGAGAAGAGAGTAACGAAATGTTATTCCATTCAGTCATTTTCTCTGTTATAATACATTGTGTATTTATAATACTTTGTTGGGCTTCGACCCAATATCCATGTAAACCCAATTGTACAAGATACTAAAGATACTGCATACTCAATCATTTGCACAACATCGGTTATTTCTTTCTCTCAACACTCCCCTTCAAATCCTAGCGTCACCTAGGGTTCGAAGAAATCGTAAAAAAATTGATGTGATGTGGAGGGATTGACATGGAGGGATAGAAATTAAACTTTGATGAAGAAGCGAACTATTTGGGGTTGTCAAATTTGAACAAATCAAGACTATTAACTCATTGTTTGTCTCATGATGCGCAGGATGGCTGCACTTCAATTTATCTCTGATTTAGGTTCATCTGTAAAGATTCATGTTTGATTTGAGTAGAGTTAGTGCTTTCCTTAATCACTGTGTCATTGACGTGTAGCTTTTCTCTGAATCGAGAAAAATTTGTCTTTGATAGAGGTTTGGTGGGTATGTCAGCAACCTGGTAAGTAGAAAGTAGGTGATTTACACTGATTTCTCCTTATTCAACCTACTTTCTTATAAAGTAAGTATCCAGTTCCAGATTTTTTTGTTCTTGAGTGAAAATTGGAATCTGTGAGGGCAATTTCACTCATATTCTCACCCAAAATCATGGATATTTTACTGATAGTAAATTGTAGTTCACTTAGTAGTGATTGGATCCACAAAATTTTTGTAGTTGTGGTTGCCAAACTTCTATGCTCTGCCTCTATACTAGATTTGGATAGTGTTGCTTGTTTCTTTGCACACTATGATATAAGATAGTTACTAAATGCAGTAACTTGATGTTGAGTTTTTATCATCATGATCATTCGCCCAATCAGAATCTGAATATGCATTGATGTTAAGTGAGTTGCCTGACTGCATCTTTAATATGTAATTGAAAGTACTCTTTATGTACCTTAGGATCCTCCTAACAACCTTCCACTGATCAGTTAGGGGCTATTGCATGAACTGACCTACTTTACCAACACTAAATGAAATGTCAGGTCTTGTTATAGTTACATACTACAATGATCCTATTATACTTCTATATTGTTTCTCATTTGCAATGTGTTCTCCTTTGTTCTTTGATAACTATGTGTTTCTTATAATAAGAGTAACTATGGGTTTTTCCTTGTCCATGTTTGTATTTATGAGCAGTTCTTAGACATATTTTTTTTGACATAAGTGCATCCCAGTGTCCAAAACTATGAAGACATCAATGCCTAGAAAGTAAGTGAGGTCATCCAGATTCTTTAGAGTAAATTCTGCGTTGAGGCATTGGGTTATCTACGCGACCACTCCCTCATGTTACCTATGATTACAAAATCATCAACATATATCAGTACATAGGTAATAGTGTTAATATAGAATTTTGTAAATAGAGAGCTGTAATGAATCAGAAATTTCAACGCCGTAAAATACAAAGTTAATTAATATAAATATTTAATGTTTAAGTGAATGTTAATAAATTTAATTTAAATTTTGAAACTTGAAATCTTAATTTATAAGCATGAATTTGAATCGCGATAAACATGTACTTCTTGAATGAAATATATAATTAAAGTTAGAAATCATTTATTGAGATAACATATATAAGAAAAAGATCCAACACGATTCAATTTACATGCATTAAATGCTCAAAGGAAAAACAGACCACGCGTCTCTATCTTTCTCCCTTTATTCCCATTCTTTTATCCTTCTCCTCCCTATTTCTTCTTTTCTTTATAAATCCATACGCAGAAAAAAGGACTCCTTTCCAAAAAAAAAATTTGAAGCATCTGATCTCGAATGCATCTCTAATACCCACTGTTCTCCTTGTCCTTCCACCTTTGCTATGCCATCCGCTTATAGTAGTGGACTCGCGATGCTCAGATCCACCCAAATGACCTCCCCAATCATCATCGTCGATAATAGCTTCAATTGTGGATTGTTCCAATAGCTCGACCTATAGCTTTGAATGTGGGGTGTGAAGGTCATGGTAGCTCACCTGTATGCGTTGATGATTCCTCTCAGAATTGTTTCTCTTTAGGCTTCCTTTCCACCTTCTTAGATTGAGGATTCTTTCAAACGCAAGGAAAAGTGTCGTATTTAGTTTAGCATATAGGGTTTAACTCAAATCTATTTTTCTTTGAGCTGTTTGCTGCTTCAAATAAACAAAGCTTGATGCCTGGCTTAGCATTGGAATTAAAGAAAGGTCATTATTTGAAGCTGTTCTCCTGTAATTTCGATTATATATATTCATATACACACACACATATGTGTGCAATATGTTTATGAACCGGTTTGATTCAGGTTCATCGTTTCTAGGCAAATCGTACTTGAATCCGTTTCAGTAACTGTTCATTTGATGCCACATTCTTCTCGCCACAAAAGTTAAGTTTCCCTCCCTCATGACTAACTAATGATTAAGTGAATTAAATATTTGAGATGTTAAATGAAATGTTAGGTTGCTCTAGAAATATTTATTATGTGATGATGCACAAGTGACAGTCACACTATCCCCTTATATGACACATTTGGAAGCGATGTATGATATACTATTTTGTGTTTCTCACCAAGCAAGTTTGCTGTAGACTTAGAAAAATCACCAGGGGTTGAAATAATATACATCCAAACAAATTGTATATATGTAACGAACGTGAATTTTCGACCTTGAATGTAACAACCTGGAAAATCTGAACCAATTAAAATTTTTTAATTTGGCTATTTTAGTGGATTTTGAATATTAAAAATAAAATATTTTAAATATAACGACCAAAAGTCTATTTGAATCGATATTGGAAAATAAATATATTTATTTTAATTATAAAATAAGGCCTGAAATGGCATGGGAGTTTGAAAATTTGAATTCGAACTTTGACTAAATGTACAGGATGCAAAATAAAATGGATTTTAGTGAAACCAAAAATATTTAAATCTGTTTATGAATATCTTTTTGACGAATCTGAAAAATCAAAATTTCATAGCGGGAATCAAAAGTTATGGCCAAATGAATTTTCAAAAAGATCGCTATGGACTTTATATAGCCTTGAAAATGGAATTTTGCAAATGACCTCCGCTCTCGACGAAACCACTTTTGTTGGAACCGGTAAGTCGAATTATTGCTAGAATCCAAATTCCATAATTTTTGGAGTTAATATGCGAGCGTGGCAAAGGAAAATGTGTTTGGTAAATTTCAGTCAATTTGGATCGACCAGAAAATGACCATTTTCAAACGTCTCCAAATTCGACGAAACTAGTTTTGTTAGGACTGTATCGTCTGAACGTAGCCAGATTTATTCTTTTGGAATTTTTAGAATCAGTAGTAGCCCCGGCAAATTAAAATGAACGTTCAAATCCATATTTGAATGTTTTAAATTTTAATTTGAAGAATAGTTGACTGAAACGGTCGAATGGACCTATGAAACATAATCCATTGTGTCCAGAATGGGGGTAATTAGCTAGGGACGATGGTCGTTGGGTTTGGATTGGAGTTCGTAAGGAGAAAGGGGTATTTTTGGTAATAAATAATTAAATATATTATGGGCTAATCATAATTCACCATCAGTTTTCTCTCTCCCCGCTTCTCTCCCAAATCGCACGACGGAAAACCACTCCCCGCTTCCAGCCCTGATTCCGACCGATCCATGCCACAATAGTGTAACGACCCGGAAAATCTGAACCAATTTAAATTTTTTAAATTGGCTAAAATAGTTTATTTTAAATATTTAAAATAAATATTTTAAATAATAGCAATGAAAAGTGAGTTTGAATCAACGTTTGAAAACGAATATAATTAATTCTAATTATAAACAAGGCCTGAAATGGCGCTGTAGTTTCAAAAATTGAATTCAAACTTTGTCGGACTGTACCGGGTGCAAAACAAAACGGATTTGAGTGAAACCAAAAATATTTAAATCTGTTAGTGAATACCTTTCTAACGAATCTGAAAAATTGAAGTTTCGTAGTGGAAAGCAAAAGTTATGGCCAAATGAATTTTCAGAAAGGTCGCTATGGAATTTATATAGCCCGTGAAATTGGCCATTTTGCATACGACCTCAGAATTCGACGAAACCACTTTTGTTGGATCCAGGATGTGAAGTTATTGTTATGTTTCAAATTTCATAATTTTTGAAGCTAGTATGTGAGCGTGGCAAAGGAAAATGTGTTTTGGTCAATTATAATTAAATTGGATCGACCAGAAATGGGCCTTTTTGCAAACAGTCTCAAAATTCGACGAAACTAGTTTTGTTGGGACCGTATCATCAAAACATAGCCAGATTTATTTTTTTGGAATTTTCCGAATCAGTTTGTGGCCTTGGCAAATTGAAATGTACGTTCAAATCGAATATTGAATGTTATATATTTTAAATTAAATGAAAACTGACTGAAACAGTCGAATGGGCCTACGAAACATATCCCATTGTGTTCGGAATGGCGGTATAACGCTAGGGACGACAGTCGTTTGGATGGATTGGAGGTCGTGTCAGAAAACCCCTTATAAAACCTCCCGGCCAATCAGATTTTTTATAAAAAAAGGAAAATACCTTTCTCTTTTCCCGACGTCAACTACAGAGCATCTCAAAACCTTCCCAGCCATTTTCCAATCAATCCACGCAAAATTAGCCCCTCCTCCAGTTGAAGATTTTGTAGAGCTCCTCGAGATCTTCAAATCCATATATAGTTTGGAATTTTTCGTGGCCTGTGGAGTGAGAATCGACGCCTGCAAGTCGACGTCTTCCCGCCGCCGCCACCATCGCCAGAGGCAATCGAACTGGCCGCCACCCCCCTGCGTTGGAAGCTCTCTCCTCCCTCTACATCGTTGTACAAGCCGATCGTCGTATCGAGCAACTGATTTCCCGAAAAATCAAAACCTAGTTTTGAACCTCCTCTGAAAGGTACGACTGATTTTCTTTGAACTGATTTTAACACCTTTAAACCGTTGCAAACTTTGAAAAATCATATCTTTTTCATTTCTTGACGAAATTCGATGAAACATGAAACATTGTGACCGTGTGGGCGTCTTCTACATTCTAGAAGAGACCGCATATTTTTCTAAGCCTTCTGCTATTTTTGGTGGAGTGGAACCCAATGTGAGATTTCTAATTTATAAACGTTATGGAAAACGACGATGTATAAATTATATAGTCGATGTATGAGTTATATAAGTGTTGTACACCTCTTGTATAAGCGTAGTATAAGTTGTACGTTCGATGTATAAGTTATATATGCGTTGTAAAAATTATATATGTGTTGAAATAGAAGTGAAATGCTATATATATATATGCCCCTCGTCCACAAACCATGGACGATATTTATTGGTTGTGATTGGTGTGAAAATTGATTGATAGCAAATGGTTGATTGGAATTGTTTGTGGTTGATATTGATTGATTGTGGTTGAAAAATACCCGTTTGTGGTTGAGAAATATTTGGCTGAAACCACATAGGATTAGTTTGTGGAAATGAAATAAATATACATGCCGCCTTCATGCGAACTAGATGCATGAATCCCCATTGTCAAAAACCGCGAGGTTTTAAGGTAGAGCGAGGAGCCGTACTAGGGACGATCCCGGTTTTAACTACCCTGCCGTTATGCTGCCGAAATTTTGAATAATATTCATGTGTTAGAATTATTTTCATTTGTTGAAACTATATTTATTCGTTGAATAGAAAACCTTCATGTGTTGAATCGATATTCTTTCGTCGGATAGAAATTCATGTGTTGAATGGCGTTCGTGTTTTAAATATAAAAAATCACCTTTTTATCTATATACACAAATTATAGAAAACCTTCATGTGTTGAATTGAAATTCATTCGTTGAATAGAATTCATGTGTTGAATGGCGTTCTTGTTTTAAATATAAAAATCACCTTTTTATCTATATACACAAACTATAGAAAACCTTCACGTGTTGAATTGAAATTCATTCGTTGAATAGAATTCATGTGTTGAATGGTATTCGTGTTTTAAATATAAAAATCACCTTTTTATCTGTATATATAAACTATAGAAAACCTTCATGTGTTGAATCGATATTCATTCGTTGAATTGAAATTCATGTGTTGAATGGTATTCATATTTTGAAATAAATTGTTTTATAATAAAAATCATATTTTTAACATCTATATGAACTATATGAAATAATCTTGTTTTGAAATAAATTGTTTTATAATAAAAATCCTATTTTTATCACCTATATGAACTATAGAAAATAATTGTGTTTTGAAATAAATTGTTTTATAATAAAAATCATATTTTTAACATCTATATGAACTATATAAAATAATATTGTTTTGAAATAAATTGTTTTATAATAAAAATCCTATTTTTATCACCTACATGAACTATAGAAAATAGTTGTGTTTTGAAATGAATTGTTTTACAATAAAAATCACATTTTAATTATATACATGAATTGTTAAAAATAGTGAAGTGTTGAAATAGAAGACAGTTAGATAAAAATATCATTTTTATCAAACGTATGAAAATCATATAGTTTTGAAATCGAAGAATTGAGATATATATATATATATATATATAAATAGAATTGAAATATATCGAATAACGAAGCTGCAGTTCATATTTTGAAACCGTGATTTCAAACGATTAGTGCGGGAGATCCGACCATCGGATTTTCCCAAAATCGCAACCATTGGGTTCGCTTCGGAAATATCTTTCCAACGGCACCAACTTTGTAAAAATCCAACGGTTGGATTGTCTGTAATGTTTAATTCAAATCTGATGAAAAACAGCGCCAGAATCAATTATATATATATAATTATAATTATATTTAATCGAATAACGACGCTGCAGTTCGTATTTTGAAATCTAAACTTCAAACGATTATACCGGGAGATTCTACCGTTGGATTTTCCCGTAACTGGAACCGTTGGATTCGTTTTGAAAAGATCTTTCTAATGATGTAAATTTTAAGAAGATCCAACGGTTAGATTTTCAGATATGTGTAAATCAAATCTGGAGAAAAACAGCGCCACGACCGCGTTATGGCCTGAAGCGTCGTTTAAATAAATTGGCTATTTTTAAATAAATAAAAATAGCGATAAATCGTTTTAAAATATTATAAACGATATGGATGTGAAATTTAGAAACTAATTGAAGGTTGGCTAAGTCGAATGGTTTCCTGGATTTTGATCTGATGTTGGTTTCGTCCTTCGGGGTTAATATTTGGGAAATCGTTCTCTTACTGATTGATGGTTAGTGACTAATGAATTGAAATGATGCGTATGTAGTGTTTATGTAGCACGTGTTTATTTTATACGCGAGTTTCTCAGAAAGACCGGGTTTATCCCATTCTGAATAACTGAATCGACTATAAGAAATCGAAGTTGAAGACGATGGTCGAAGACCGGTGATCTTCACCTCGTTTGGATGGTAACCGAGGTCCTGATTGGGAGGCATCCCGAAATATGGATAATGAGTGGTGATCGTCCAGACATACGTGGTGATCGATGGGTTTGCGAGGTATATAGTGCCTCCGGTTTCGTTCAGACCCAAAACGGACTTGTAAATAGATAGTGTGTCTGACATTGGAATTTATTCTGTGTAATTGATAGCCATCAGTTGCACGGTGTGAATTGCCTATGTGGCATGCTAAGATGTAGTGATCAGGGCTTCTGTTGAAAAGCAAAGTCTTGTGGTGATGATCAAAGCACCGCCTGTGTGGCATAGCTTTGTGTATAACGTGAAATCGCGAGCCTTACACCCCGGTATGAACCAGAAATGGGAGAGGACCTCAGGAGGGACAAGCATTTCTTCCTAGCTAGAAGTGGCGTCAGTGGTTTACAGCCCTGATGAGTTTGACTTATGTGGTTATTACTGTTGCGAGGCGCCTTGGTTAGATCGGAAGATCCGGGTCCGATGGAGTCATTCGTTGGCTCACTTACGCCCCAAAGGGCGGGGAAATGCATTGTTCAGGAATTTTAATCCACATCGGTGTACCGGCCCTGACGATCCAACGGTCACTCGAGCTCTAATCCTGAGGCTCGGGCTAGGCAGTCTCGAATTCAGTAAGGACTATCTTTTGCCTTAGTTCATGACGGAAATCCAATTTCCAATTACGTGACTGTGTGGTTTTGATTGTATATATATATGGCGACATGATATACAGTACCCATGCCGTCTATGATTGATAGTTATGATTGAAATTGTTTTTGAAACATATAAACACTAGTAATAATATCAAATGCTTTTGTTTTATTCGTATCAATCATATTTTGGCCATTATAAGGTAAAACTCTATCCTCCGGTTTGCGTTGCATTGTTGATGGGAACTGAGTCTTATAATGGCTTCATTTTTATAAAAAGCATTGCGATGTTTAAAAGAATGATTTGTTTTAAAGCACTGGCAATCCAATGGAGTAAACCCGTTCCACGAAAGTGGCGTGGTCCTGTGATTAGCCATATTTTAAGTGTGTTGAATAGATTTCTCATACCAGTCCCATGACTGACTCGTAGTTTGTTTCACTTTCAAACTCAGGTGCCCCTTTTTCTACACGGGCAGCCTTGTGTTCAGGTTTAGCAGGCTTTTCTTGATAGCTGGAGCTGAAGATGGATTCTATTATTTATCTCTTTTTATGCTGTTCAACTCCTATTGTACATTATGTTTGTTTTCCGCTGTAGACATTTATGTATAGCTGAACTATATTTGTACTAAGTATGATCCTATATACTGTGTAACTCTGATGATTACGTTTATCCAGTATATTCTATTGTGCATTATCTGGTGTATTTATTTTATTTCTATTCTGCTATTATCTGTTTCTGTGTTATATTCCAAAGATTACCCTTGTCACCGTCAGTACAGGATTTGGGGTCGTCACAGATAGCCAATGCCCCAGTTGAGGATTTTGAAGATCTCCTCACGAGCTTTAAATCCATACTTGATTCACCACCCACCGGTTCGTATTCGTGAAGAACCGCCACCCTGAAGTCACCAACTTTCGAGCTCCGCCACACTCTGGTCCTGCCGTCGAACTGAGTAACCCTCTGGCGCCGGGAAGCCATCTCGACCCTCTTCGAGGTGGCGCAACCTGATCGTGTCCAAACCTCACGGATCTCGTGAAAATCAATGACCTAGTTTTGAACAAATTCATAAAGGTACGGCTTTATAATTTAAAATAGATTATAGCGCTTTAAAGCGTTACAATATATGATTTTACAATTAAATTAATTCCTTTTGCTCTGTAGTTGAAATCCAGTGAAACAAGAGATATTGGACTCGTGTGGAAGTCTTCTACATTCTAAAAGAGACCGGGGAATTTTTGGAGCTTCCTACAATTTTTGGAGGAGTGGAACCCAATGTGAGATTTTTAGGACGATGTATAAATTATATAATCGATGTATTAATTATATAAGCGTTGTACACCTCATGTATAAGCGTTGTATAAGTTGTATGTGCGATGTATAAGTTATATATATGTTGTAAAAATTATATGTGAGTTGAAATGAAATTGAAATGAAAGTGAAATATATTTATATACGTATATCTATATATATATATACACACGCACTCCCCTTGTCCACAGACCATGGATGATATATATTTGTTGTAATTGTTTGGATTTTGGTTGATGTGAAATTTGGTGAATATTACGAATGGTTGATTTGATTATGGTTGTTTGTGGTTGAAAACAAATAGGATTAGTTTGTGGAAAAATTCGTCTACGTACGAACTAGATTTTTGAAATCCCCATTGTCAAAAGCTGCGAGGCTTTAAGGTAGAGCAAGGAGCCGTGCTCGGGACGGTGCCAGTTTTAACTACCCTGCCATTATGCTGTCGAAATTTTCTGAAATATTCATATGTTTGATTAATATTCATGTGTTGAAATAGATTCATGTGTTGGAAAAATATCCCTTTTTGAAATAAATTGTTTGAATTATAAAAATAACATTTTTATTGAATGTATGAAATGAAATGGTTTGAACGATAAAAATAACATTTTTTATAGTATGTACAAAGTATATAAAATATTTGTGTTTGAAATAAATTATTTTAACAATAAAAATCACATTTTTATATATGAATCGTTAAAAATCTTCATTTTTGAAATAAATTGTTTTGACAATAAAAATCACATTTTATTATATATACGAAGTGTTAAAAATAGTCATGTGTTAAAATAAATATTTGTTGGGTAAAAATATTATTTTTATCAAATATATGAAATGAAAATCATTTGGAAATTGAAGAATGAATTATATATATATAAATATAATTAAATTAAAATGAATAACGAAGCTGCAGTTCGTATTTTGAAACCGTGATTTTAAACGATTATTGCGGGAGATCCGACCATCGGATTTTCTCAAAATCGAAACTGTTGGGTCCGCTTTCGAAATATCTTTCCAACGACACCAAATTTATAAAGATTTAATGGTTAGATTTTGTGAAATGTTAAATTCAAATCTAAATGAAAACAATGCCAGAATGGATTATATTAATATATATTAATTTAATTCAATTAAATCGAATAACGACGCTGCAGTTCTTATTTTGAAATCATAACTTCAAACGATTGTACCGGGAGATCCGACCGTCGGATTTTCCCAAAACTAGAACCGTTGGGTCTGCTTTGAGAAGATCTTTCCAACGATATAAAATATGTAACGATCCAACGGTTATATGTTTAGATATGTGTAAATCAAATCTAAAGAAAAACAGCGCCATGGCCGCGTTATGGCCTGAAGCGTCGTTTGAATAAATTGGCTACATTTAAATAAATAAAAATAGCGATAAATCGTTATAAAATTTTACAAATGACATGGAATGGAAATAAACTGAATTTACTCTGTTTATAGGATATTTGATGGCTGAATGTGTTTGATGTGAAAATTACATTAATGAACTGAATTATGGATGTCAGATAATTTAACCATTAAAATGAATAGGTTTGAAATTCTAAATATACGTGAATTATTTGAAAAGACCGAGTTAATTCTCGTTATAAATAATTGATCGACGGTTAGAAGTCGAAGATATGAAGACGGTGCAGGATCGAGGATCTTCACATCGAATGGATGGCTACTGATGCCTTTGATGGGAGTTGCTGCCGTGAAGGGGTTACAATGGTGGTCGTCTGGAAATACTTGTTGCTCGTTTGGATGTTCGATGGCCTCTCTCCTGTATTGGACATACGGGAGATGAATAAGGTGCCTTCGGTTTCGTTCAGACCCAGAACGGACTTGTAAATGGATGTATGTCTGATGTTGTAGATTGACAACGTGGCATACAGATATGATGTGATCAAGGCTTTTGTTGAAAAGAAGAGCCTTGTGGTTGATGACCAAAGCACGGCTTTAAATAGCTATCTTTGAGTTTAGTGTTGATTCGCGGGCCTCACACCCCAGTATGAGCCACAAACGGGAGAGGACATCAGGGAGGACATGTGTTTCCTTCTAGGTAGGAGTGGTGTTTTGGGTTTTACACGACCGCACATTTTACTTATGTGGATGATGGATAGCGAGGTGTCTCAGTTATTTCAGTCTCTTCGGAGCCGATGGTTTGGTCGGTATATGACCAGTTGACGCCCCATAAGGCGGGGAAACGCAGTGTTCAGGCATTTTAATCCACTCCGTGTGGACTGGCTCTGACGATCCAAAGGCTTGACAGAGTATTTGCCTGAGACACGGGCTAGAGCGTCTCGAAGTGGTAAGGACGATCCCTTGCCTTGGTTCATGACGGAAATCCAATTTCCAAATACGACATCGTGCGATTTTGATTGTATACCTATATATGGCGACATAGTGGGTATAGGGCATTTATGCCATCTATGATTGATTCTTATATTAAAATTGTTTTTGAAACATATAAACACTAGTTATAATATTAAATGTTTTTGTTTTATTTGTATCAAGTATATTTTGGCCATTATAATGTAAAACTCTATCCTCTGGTTTGCGTTGTATTATGTGATTGGAACGGAGTCTTATAATGGCTTCATTTTTATAAAAAGCATTGCGATGTTTTAAAGGGTTTACGTGTTTTAAGCACTGGCAATCCAATGGAGTAAACCTGTTCCGCATTAGCGGCGTGGTCCTGTGATTGGCCTTATTATAAAATAAGTTAAGTATTAGATTTCTCATACCAGTCCCATAACTGACTCATAGTTTGTTTCACTTGCAAACTCGGGTGCCCTATTTTCTACACGGGCAGCCTTATATTCAGGTTTTATTAAGCTCTTTCTGGATAGCTATGGAGCTGAAGATGGATTCTATCACTTCTTTCTTTTTATACTGTTCAGCTCCTATTGTACGTATTATGTTTTGATTCCAATGTAGACATTTTATGTAAAGCTGAAACTGTATTTTGTACTAAGTATGATCCTGTATATTGTGTAACTCTGATGATTATGTTTATCCACTGTATTCTATTGTACATTATATGGTGTTTTTATATATTTTTGTTCTGCTATTATTTATTTATGTGTTATATTCCAAAGATTACCCTTGCCACCGTAGAACGGGGGTTTGGGGTCGTCACAACATGGTATTAGAGCTTTGGGTTAAGCTTAGTTCTGGAATATAAAGTATTAACGGACTCGTCAGAAATAGAATCAGAAGAATTCTACGACCAATAACTCATTTCAGATAGGATCAGTAATATCCTAGAATGAGTGTAGCAAAATGAAATACACCCCAGTAGACACATCTACATTCAAGTATATGTCTCTATGCTTTAAAAATACCTTTTTTGTGGCATAACCCTTTGTCTGCTATTTGCAGACATTGAAAAATGAGTGGCAGAAGTAGAAGATGTAGGTCAGAACCAGATATTGAAGCTTTATTAAAGAAGTATCGAAATCTGGGTGGAGTGCCGTTCTCGGGCAATGAATCAATTATTCAAACAAAAGCATGGATGCGCTCAGCTAAGAGGATTTTTGAAGGTTCAAAGCCGAGAGATGATAAGAAAAGATTACTGGCATCTTGGGCGCTCAAAGACGAAGCTCTAATCTGGTGGGAAACCATTATTAAGGATAATCCAGAAGTAATATTACCTGGGATAGATTCAAAGAAATTTTCAATGAAAGATTTAATCCTCCAGAAGCAACTGAGCGGTTAAGTGATGAATTCTACTATCTGATACAAGGAGAAATGACCATTCTGGAATATCATAAGAAATTCAATGAAATTTCTCATTTTGCCCCGAATCTAATTCAAGATCCTAAGAAGAAGAATCTGAGGTTTATTAATGGGGTTCAAAGAAAGTACCAAAGTAGTGTAACTGCACATGTGCAACAACCTTTTTCTGAAATGATATACATGGCTTATCAGTATGAAGATCTAGATAAGCAAGGTCTTTTGGGCGACGAAGAGGAATGTAGTTCTAGAAATAAAAGGAAATTTGAAACTGATAGCCCGGGGACAAGTACACGGCTAGAGGCAAGTACGCAGCCTGAGATAACGTCTGGGGTTAGAAAGAAGCCAAGAATAAATAAGAAAAAGGCTAAATTTGAGAAAGGACCAGTAACAACTGCCACATGCTCTAATTGTGATCGGAAAGGGCATTTGGCAATAAACTGTGGACCCTTAAAGAAACGATTAAAGAGTGGATTTAAACCCGCTGAGAAGCAAAAGAACCCACATGGTGTAAGGAAATGCCATGAGTGTCACCAAACAGGTCATGTTGCAAGGGAGTGTCGGTTATCAAAGAAATCTGAAGTGGCACAAGTGAATAAAGTGGCAGAGGTTCCTGCCCCCTCAGCTAGTGAGGGAAGGCCAGATGTTTTAGAAGGCATGCTTACTGTCAAGTATATTCTAGTTAAAGTACTATTTGATATGGGCACGTCACGAAGCTTTATTGCAAGTAATGCGGTCAAGAAGATGGATTTGAAACTGAAAAAGCTCAAAACACCCATGACTGTACATAATCTGGTTGGGGGTTCCCTCAATCTCAGTTGGATTTGTGGGGTGTCTAATTCTTTTTCCTGTTATCGGTTCCCTACTATCTCTATCGTCATGAATTTCACAGAATTTGATTTTATTCTGGGATTGGATTGGTTAACCAAATATGAAGCTGAGGTTAAATGCACCGACATAGTCGTAAGGGCGAAGATTAAATCAGGGAATTATATAACCATCCCATGTGAAGGTCCAAACTCTGATAGAAAATACTTTTGGTCAGCTCTTGATGTTTCTCCTGCTCAAATAGAAAATATTCCTGTCGTTATGGAGAATATTCCGGTTGACGTAGAAAATATCCCTGTTGTCAAGAATTATGCGGATGTGTTCGAAGAAGTTGCTAGCTTACCTCCGCGTAGAGAAATAGATTTCAAGATAGCTTTAATTCTGAATGCAAGGCCAGTAGTTCACGCTATTCAAAGAACGACCTTGAAGGAAAAAGAAGAATTAGACAATCAGACTCGACAGCTTGTATGAAAGGGTTTTATCAGGCCTAGTTTCTCTGATTGGGGAGCAGCAGTGGTGTTTGTCCCAAAGTCAGACGGTACTCTCAGACTATGTATGGATTATCGTGACTTGAACAAGCAGACATTAAAGAATAAATATCCATTGCCGCGAATTGATGATTTATTGGATCGATTGAATGGCGCACAAGTGTTTTCATGAATGGACCTAGCTACAGATTTCCATCAGCTTTGTATTGCCAAAGAAAGTGTTCCTTTGACAGCATTCAGAGGTCCAGATTTTCTACGAGTGGTTAGTAATGTTGTTTGGCTTATGTAACGCTCCAGCTTATTTTGTCGATCTAATGAACCTAGTATTCAGAGAAGTATTGAATAAATTTGTACTGGTCTTCGTTGATCATATTCTGATCTTCTGTAAGTCAGAAAGAGAGCATGAAAAACATTTGGAACATGCACTAGAAATTCTCAGAAAGAATGTTTTAAAAGCCAAATTTTCCAAACGTATATTCTGGCAAGAAGAAGTCAAATTCCTTGGTCACGTCGTATCAAAGGAAGGAATTTCTGTAGATCCCAGTAAGATTACTGCTATTCAGAATTGGAAGCATTCAGCTACGCCCATAGAAGTCCGAAGTTTTCTTGGATTGGCTAATTATTATCGGAAGTTCGTTAAGGATTTTTCGAAGATATCTAGTTCCTTAACGAAGCTTACTAAGAAACATTCAAGGTCCAATTGAACCCCGGAATGTGAGGCGGCTTTCCAAAAGCTGAAGGTAAGGCTGACTACCGCTCCAGTGTTAACAATTATTTATGGCAATCAAGACTTGAAAGTCTGGACATGTAACACCCCGTGTATTCTATAGCTGTGAAATTAACAAATTAAAGTATAATTAATTCGAAATCAAAGAACTAAGTGAAACAGGTTATGCCATTGCGTTCTTCTTGAAATTCTGCTTGAGATAGAGTCTGAGTTTGCGTAAATTGGACTCCGTATGAAAAAGATATCCCTAAATTAAAAATTGCAGCAAAACATGAAAAAAGAGGAATGAGAAAAGAATAATGTTTAGCATTGTTCTAACTTTTGTAAGCAAAAGACTTAGTAGCTCATTTGGTTGGAACACATGACTTGCATACAAGAGGTACAGAGTTCGATCCCCGCCAGCGCCTTATTTTTGTTTTAGGGGAATGGCTTAAAATAGCCTAGTGTGAATGCAGTTCAAAAAGTGGTTTAGTGTGAAAATGGGTAATTGGGAAGATAGATAAAAAGAAAAAAAAAAGAAATATATATATATATATATATATACGTATACATACATATATATATATATATATATATATGACATGTACGTATCATGAGGCGTATGTTGCGCATTTTTGCCTGCCAAGAATTGTTTTTTTATAAGTGGCCTTCTCTAATTGGATTCATGACAAATTAAAGGAAAGAAATATTTAACATATTCGTACATATGTGCATTTATGTCATAAACATACAAATTAAATAAAAATGTGTGGATGCAAGCAGTGAAAAGAAAGGTTTATGCATAATATTTGTATGCAGTAAATGGGGATTTTCAAAGAGGAAGAATATGAATAGGTTAGACTTAATTTTCTATTAATAGGAATGTCATTTATAAACCTGCAATTGACATCAATGTGGCACTGAATAAGAAAAATATGGTATGTGATATTATTTTGTGAACATAACATGCAAGCATATTAATATGACGAATATTTATCTGGCATTTAATTTAAAGATATGTCAATAGGGCATTGATTTGAAAACATGCTATTAACATTTATCTGTACATGTTAATTTGAGAAATATATAAATATGTTGAGAAATATATAAATATGCTAATTTACAATGAAAAGGATACATTAATATTGTCATTCTTGTTAATTGACATGTATATATGAATAATTAATGTATACGGTAAAAGGAAAGATGTATCTATTAAATACGTATTTATGTTTGATGGATTGGCAATAAATAATAAATGTTGATAATGTACATTAAGGGAGTAATTATGGCATAAGTGTGTTAGGAATTATTTATATATAGAATTTGTCCTAAATGAGAAATGTGTACATTGTAGGAAATATATATATATGCTAAAACATGGAATTGCATGTAATTGGAATAGTAATTATGCCATAATTCAAAATGGGGGTAATTTGCATGCATAGTAATTATGACATAGTTTAAAATAGGAGTAATTTACAGTCCTTAATTGTGAACATAATTGGCCTCTTTTGAAATTGATGGCCTTGATTTACCCTAGCATCATCGGACGGCTCAAATTAACTTGCAACTCTATAAAAATGACCCTAGACTCTACCTAGGTTTCTTACACAATTCTCTAGCCTCCATTGCTCTCTTCTTCTAATAAAAATAAAAATAAAAATGGCGTCGCTGCTCTGCTGGAATTAAAACTAGAAGATAATCAACATCAGCCTAAGCAACTCAATTCAAACTAGAGATTAAAGTTTCTGCAAAGATTCTACTACAAGTTAAAAGTTCTTTCTTTAATCCAATCAAGGCAAGTACAGTTATTCTCCGCTATAAACATTAATTATAATTTTGATATGCATTTAAATCTGAGTTTGAGGTTGTATTCTCTTCTGTTAGATCTGTTTTCTGTGACTGTTCTATATTCCTTTCTTCTTTTCTGTTTCTATAGCCAGGCTACCACGAGCCTGTGCCCAATCTCATAAAGAGATTAACGTATGAACGCAAAATTTGGGACAATTAATGAATGATGCGAAATGACAAGACTGGATTGAACATATGACTTTAGGTCTGAGGCATAAAATATATTGGACGTATGCATAAATTTGACTATGAACATATAATTTATGCATGTTGTATGCATAGTTATGTTGTAATTTAGATCTGTAATTAATGAGCATATGTTGTAAACTAGATTTGGATCTATGCATATTCTATGATAAAAGAAGAGGAACCACTGTAAGATTACATATGATTTGAGACTTTGGACAAAATGCATATAAAAGGCAAGATCTGATTTTTAGAAGATATGATTTAAAGATTTATATTATTGGGTATAGTTTGCATAATGATTCATGACTCAAAAAGGAGAAGATATGGAAACTTAGGATTTACATTAATTAGGATATCTATTATTGTGATTACACCTAAATAGGGATTTTTGGATATATGACATACATTAAAATTAATGGTTATATTTGGTATAGTTTATATGTGAATCTGCTGTAAAATGCTAGTTTAACAAAAATTGGAACATATGTTATATGGCAAATTATGTCCATATTCTGCCCTTATGCAAACATGGAATATATGTTGTGAATCATGAAAATTATGTAGGCATATGAATTTAGGCCTAATTTATGACTAGGAAAGGCATGTAAATAGAACCTTTAGAAATATTAGATTTGCTAAATCTGCTAATTTGCTAAGTTGCCTAAACTGCTAGTTTTGTTATATTGCCTAGACTGCTAATTAGATTGAAATGCCAAATCTGTTAAATTTGTCTGTTTAGATGCCTAATCTGTTATATGCCAAAATCTGCTAAGTGCTAAATCGGTTAAATATGTTAAGTCACCCAATCTGCTAAAATCTGTTATCTGCTATATCAATTGAGTTGATGTGATCATTCTGTTATTGATATAATCTGAATTGGCATATATATTCGGCGTGCGCATAAACGGTAAATAATTAACTAATTGGCCGCAAAGATAAACATGGCTAACTCGAGGTTAGAATGAGTTTGCGGCGTAAATCTGCCCGGAACCGCCCGGCACGTCCAGTGGCCGCAAACAATAGGTTCTAATGTGAGTCATAACATGCGTAAGACACGAGGTTAGGTCTGGCTTGTGGCAGAAGTCTGCCCGGAACCGTCCGGCATATCCAGCGGCCACAAGCTACCGACCTAATGTGAGAGGTCTGTGCATTAATAATTAATTAATGCAAATCTAAGATAAAAATGACGTCTAAATCGTATTGGGGAAAATAGGGTTAAACCAATAGGATTAATAGATGTAGTAAAACCCGTCCATGAATCTGTAGGCCCAATACAAAGTTAGACAAATCTGAAAAATCTGTACGTCTGACCCGTTAGTCTGAAAACTTGTTAACTTAATTTGTGAATTAGTAAATCTGAATTCTGTATGTCTGAACTTGTAAACAAGTTAATCTGAAATCTGTTAGTCTGGGGACACAAGGTTAGGAGGGGAATTACTTGTGTCGTCTGTTGTTTGGGACCCATATTAGTCAGTAACCCTTTCTGGTATCAAAACTTTGACCCAACAGTAAGTAGGGTCCGGGCACGCTTACTGAACTAATTATAAGAGGTTCATTCTGATAATGGCGAGGGGTGTTGATGGTGCGTTCCAACCGGGTTATGTGCGTGCATGGATCCCGGTCTGCCTCTGAGGATGTAAGACGCCGTGACATCTGTAAATAGGTCTGTGCCAATTGGTTGTCACTTTAGGGAGTGATACACCCTACTGTGGGGCCGACACAGGATATTTATGTATTAGGGAGCCGATCGCTTGGGGTAGGGTTTTAGGGTACACTTAGTTCTGTCTGTTTCTGTGGTACCGTCTGTTTCTGTTGGGTGGTAACACCTGTCTGTTTCTGTATGGTACCGTCTGTTCGGGTGGTAAAGGCCCATTACTAGTGTACACCTAATTCCACATTCTGTTTCCATAGGGATAAATCTGTTTCTTCTTCTGTCTGTTTCTGATCGGGTAGTAAAGGCCCATTATTAGCATTCTGTTTCCGTTAAAGTATTCTGTACCCGTTCCTGCTTCAATTTAGACATTAGGGTGACACCTAATTCTACTAGTATTAGTGCAGAGAAGTGTAAAACAATAGTTTATATCATTCTGTTTTTCTGTTATATCTGCTACACCTGTTATAGTTATCTCACATCCAGTTTTATGTTCATATCATATTATTATTATCTGTTCATATGCTGAAAGTCACTGGACTTGCCAGACTTTTTGTCTGACCCTTGTTGTTTCGCCTCCTTTCTTCCGTTTCCCCCCAGGTTATCCAAGGAGGGAAATACTTTAGCTTGATCCGGATTTCTCTTTGCTTGAAGTGCTTAAAGTATGTATTGGCTCTGTATAGCTTCCGTTCCATGGGGATTATGATTTTAAACTATGCATTTTGAAGGCTTTTGTACAAGACTGATATTTTGTACTTGAATTCTGAAATTGAAAGGATGTAACCATATTAATTTCTGTTTCCGCTGTAATAAAGTTAAAATTTTTCAAGTAATGTTTTATCTGTCTTGTAAGTTTCTGTTCTGTTTACTAAAATGCTCCACCAAAGTTAAGGCATTCCCTTAGTGAGTGACCTTAACGGAGGTGGGGTGTTACACTTGGTATCAGAGCTGAAGGTTACCAGATTTGATAAAAAGTTTTGAAAACTATTTTCAAAAAGGATTTAAAAAGGAAGTATTTTCAAAAGTAAAGCTTATTTTGAAAAACATAGTCCCCTAAGCCATATATCTATCTTTTGATCCTCTGCTTGAATCCTTGTTTCCTTCTTTCTTGAGTCTCTGGGGCTCCCGGTTTTCTGGGAGGTAACCTCATCGAAGGGCAAAGTAGTGCCCGACTTCCATCGATAGCTGTAGTAGTTTCACCTGCGGCTAGTTTTCTTTAGAGCTTTGAAGGATTTTTCCGGGCGATGGAGGCAGCTTTCGAGGGATTGGTCAGCATGTTACACAAGGATAGTAAAGATGAGAATGATGAGGTTTGGCTAAGGAGCACAACCCGAAGGTGAGAAACTCATATAGACTTAGTTCACAATGGAGGAAAAAGGGAAACACAAAAGAAGGAAGGAAAGTTTGAAGATAAGGAGGAGGAAAGTGTTTTACTTATGGAAGCTCGACTCATCTGAATAAGGATTATTGAAAGAGGAAGGGGAGGGTGCTTGCTTCAACTGTGGGGAGATGGGGCAGGCGAACACTCTTGAGGCTAGTGGCTAGGATAGAAATAGGAAAATTTCTATAGTAGGTTTAATTTCTTTATCTGATTATGGAGTTAAGACTTTTTTTTTCTGATTCTGGTATTTTGGTTTTGTAATCGGTACTCTGCACTTTAATACTAGTATTATTTCTGAATTCCGCTATAGACTCAGACCCATAATGGTTATGGATCATCTGTTTGAGATTGGGGTTTGAGGGATATCTGTGTTAGGCGTCAAGTATGACGCATACATTCTGAGTTTTCGTGGGGTATCAATTTGATGTTGGTTCCGGTCTTTGGGGCCGATACTTAGGGCCCATGTCTAATGGGAACCAAATTTTCGTTCTATCTGTACTCGCTTCCATCATTCGACTGTATCCTATCGATCGAATCTTCGAACTTTAGGTAGAAACTAATGGGTGTAAATATGTGTTTGAGACATGTTATGTTTGATGGTTGCAAGTGGATGCAAGTGGTTGCTAGTGGTTGCCCGTGGATGCATATACACACACTAGGCACTAGATCGGCTCGAAAACACTCTCATACTGCATATGGATGAGTGAGCATTTTTCAATTCTTGTGGATGCAAAATGGTTGATTCAGCACATGGATGTTGCATTTGAGTGAATGGTTGTGCACTCATATAGAAATAATATATATCATCAGAATTCTATTGCATACATGTTGGACTCATGGCACTGACATAATTCGCATTAAGGAGGTCAACTGAATCAGTAGACCGCCTGATTTTTGCATTAGGTAAGGAACATATACACACACTTTTGCATATGTTCATACAACATTAGAAATTTTCTAAGGACAATGGATGCTTGTGGATGATGGTTGAGTAGATGGGTGATTGGATGGTAGGACGCATTCTTCTTAACTTGAAGATTTCGGGGACGAAATCCTTTTAAGTGGGGGAGAATGTAACAACCCGTGTATTCTATAGCTGTGAAATTAACAAATTAAAGTATAATTAATTCGAAATCAAAGAACTAAGGGAAACAGGTTACGCCATTGCGTTCTTCTTGAAATTCTGCCTGAGATAGAGTCTGAGTTTGCGTAAATTGGACTCCGTATGAAAAAGATATCCCTAAATTAAAAATTGCAGCAAAACATGAAAAAAGAGGAATGAGAAAAGAATAATGTTTAGCATTGTTCTAACTTTTGTAAGCAAAAGACTTAGTAGCTCATTTGGTTGGAACACATGACTTGCATACAAGAGGTACAGAGTTCGATCCCCGCCAGCGCCTTATTTTAGTTTTAGGGGAATGGCTTAAAATAGCCTAGTTTGAATGCAGTTCAAAAAGTGGTTTAGTGTGAAAATGGGTAATTGGGAAGATAGATAAAAAGAAAAAAAAAAGAAATATATATATATATATATATATATACGTATACATACATATATATATATATATGACATGTACGTATCATGAGGCGTATGTTGCGCATTTTTGCCTGCCAAGAATTGTTTTTTTATAAGTGGCCTTCTCTAATTGGATTCATGACAAATTAAAGGAAAGAAATATTTAACATATTCGTACATATGTGCATTTATGTCATAAACATACAAATTAAATAAAAATGTGTGGATGCAAGCAGTGAAAAGAAAGGTTTATGCATAATATTTGTATGCAGTAAATGGGGATTTTCAAAGAGGAAGAATATGAATAGGTTAGACTTAATTTTCTATTAATAGGAATGTCATTTATAAACCTGCAATTGACATCAATGTGGCACTGAATAAGAAAAATATGGTATGTGATATTATTTTGTGAACATAACATGCAAGCATATTAATATGACGAATATTTATCTGGCATTTAATTTAAAGATATGTCAATAGGGCATTGATTTGAAAACATGCTATTAACATTTATCTGTACATGTTAATTTGAGAAATATATAAATATGTTGAGAAATATATAAATATGCTAATTTACAATGAAAAGGATACATTAATATTGTCATTCTTGTTAATTGACATGTATATATGAATAATTAATGTATACGGTAAAAGGAAAGATGTATCTATTAAATACGTATTTATGTTTGATGGATTGGCAATAAATAATAAATGTTGATAATGTACATTAAGGGAGTAATTATGGCATAAGTGTGTTAGGAATTATTTATATATAGAATTTGTCCTAAATGAGAAATGTGTACATTGTAGGAAATATATATATATGCTAAAACATGGAATTGCATGTAATTGGAATAGTAATTATGCCATAATTCAAAATGGGGGTAATTTGCATGCATAGTAATTATGACATAGTTTAAAATAGGAGTAATTTACAGTCCTTAATTGTGAACATAATTGGCCTCTTTTGAAATTGATGGCCTTGATTTACCCTAGCATCATCGGACGGCTCAAATTAACTTGCAACTCTATAAAAATGACCCTAGACTCTACCTAGGTTTCTTACACAATTCTCTAGCCTCCATTGCTCTCTTCTTCTAATAAAAATAAAAATAAAAATGGCGTCGCTGCTCTGCTGGAATTAAAACTAGAAGATAATCAACATCAGCCTAAGCAACTCAATTCAAACTAGAGATTAAAGTTTCTGCAAAGATTCTACTACAAGTTAAAAGTTCTTTCTTTAATCCAATCAAGGCAAGTACAGTTATTCTCCGCTATAAACATTAATTATAATTTTGATATGCATTTAAATCTGAGTTTGAGGTTGTATTCTCTTCTGTTAGATCTGTTTTCTGTGACTGTTCTATATTCCTTTCTTCTTTTCTGTTTCTATAGCCAGGCTACCACGAGCCTGTGCCCAATCTCATAAAGAGATTAACGTATGAACGCAAAATTTGGGACAATTAATGAATGATGCGAAATGACAAGACTGGATTGAACATATGACTTTAGGTCTGAGGCATAAAATATATTGGACGTATGCATAAATTTGACTATGAACATATAATTTATGCATGTTGTATGCATAGTTATGTTGTAATTTAGATCTCTAATTAATGAGCATATGTTGTAAACTAGATTTGGATCTATGCATATTCTATGATAAAAGAAGAGGAACCACTGTAAGATTACATATGATTTGAGACTTTGGACAAAATGCATATAAAAGGCAAGATCTGATTTTTAGATGATATGATTTAAAGATTTATATTATTGGGTATAGTTTGCATAATGATTCATGACTCAAAAAGAAGAAGATATGGAAACTTAGGACTTACATTAATTAGGATATCTATTATTGTGATTACACCTAAATAGGGATTTTTGGATATATGACATACATTAAAATTAATGGTTATATTTGGTATAATTTATATGTGAATCTGCTGTAAAATGCTAGTTTAACAAAAATTGGAACATATGTTATATGGCAAATTATGTCCATATTCTGCCCTTATGCAAACATGGAATATATGTTGTGAATCATGAAAATTATGTAGGCATATGAATTTAGGCCTAATTTATGACTAGGCAAGGCATGTAAATAGAACCTTTAGAAATATTAGATTTGCTAAATCTGCTAATTTGCTAAGTTGCCTAAACTGCTAGTTTGGTTATATTTCCTAGACTGCTAATTAGATTGAAATGCCAAATCTGTTAAATTTGTCTGTTTAGATGCCTAATCTGTTATATGCCAAAATCTGCTAAGTGCTAAATCGGTTAAATCTGTTAAGTCACCCAATCTGCTAAAATCTGTTATCTGCTATATCAATTGAGTTGATGTGATCATTCTGTTATTGATATAATCTGAATTGGCATATATATTGGGCGTGCGCATAAACGGTAAATAATTAACTAATTGGCCGCAAAGATAAACATGGCTAACTCGAGGTTAGAATGAGTTTGCAGCGTAAATCTGCCCGGAACCGCCCGGCACGTCCAGTGGCCGCAAACAATAGGTTCTAATGTGAGAAGTTAGTCATAACATGCGTAAGACACGAGGTTAGGTCTGGCTTGTGGCAGAAGTCTGCCCGGAACCGCCCGGCATATCCAGCGGCCACAAGCTACCGACCTAATGTGAGAGGTCTGTGCATTAATAATTAATTAATGCAAATCTAAGATAAAAATGACGTCTAAAACGTATTGGGGAAAATAGGGTTAAACCAATGGGATTAATAGATGTAGTAAAACCCGTCCATGAATCTGTAGGCCCAATACAAAGTTAGACAAATCTGAAAAAATCTGTACATCTGACCCGTTAGTCTGAAAACTTGTAAACTTAATTTGTGAATTAGTAAATCTGAATTCTGTATGTCTGAACTTGTAAACAAGTTAATCTGAAATCTGTTAGTCTGGGGACACAAGGTTAGGAGGGGAATTACTTGTGTCGTCTGTTGTTTGGGACCCATATTAGTCAGTAACCCTTTCTGGTATCAAAACTTTGACCCAACAGTAAGTAGGGTCCGGGCACGCTTACTGAACTAATTATAAGAGGTTCATTCTGATAATGGCGAGGGGTGTTGATGGTGCGTTCCAACCGGGTCATGTGCGTGCATGGATCCCGGTCTGCCTCTGAGGATGTAAGACGCCGTGACATCTGTAAATAGGTCTGTGCCAATTGGTTGTCACTTTAGGGAGTGATACACCCTACTGTGGGGCCGACACAGGATATTTATGTATTAGGGAGCCGATCGCTTGGGGTAGGGTTTTAGGGTACACTTAGTTCTGTCTGTTTCTGTGGTACCGTCTGTTTCTGTTGGGTGGTAACACCTGTCTGTTTCTGTGTGGTACCGTCTGTTCGGGTGGTAAAGGCCCATTACTAGTGTACACCTAATTCCACATTCTGTTTCCATAGGGATAAATCTGTTTCTTCTTCTGTCTGTTTCTGATCGGGTAGTAAAGGCCCATTATTAGCATTCTGTTTCCGTTAAAGTATTCTGTACCCGTTCCTGCTTCAATTTAGACATTAGGGTGACACCTAATTCTACTAGTATTAGTGCAGAGAAGTGTAAAACAATAGTTTATATCATTCTGTTTTTCTGTTATATCTGCTACACCTGTTATAGTTATCTCACATCCAGTTTTATGTTCATATCATATTATTATTATCTGTTCATATGCTGAAAGTCACTGGACTTACCAGACTTTTTGTCTGACCCTTGTTGTTTCGCCTCCTTTCTTCCGTTTCCCCCCCCCCCCCCAGGTTATCCAAGGAGGGAAATACTTTAGCTTGATCCGGATTTCTCTTTGCTTGAAGTGCTTAAAGTATGGCTTGGCTCTGTATAGCTTCCGTTCCATGGGGATTATGATTTTAAACTATGCATTTTGAAGGCTTTTGTACAAGACTGATATTTTGTACTTGAATTCTGAAATTGAAAGGATGTAACCATATTAATTTCTGTTTCCGCTGTAATAAAGTTAAAAATTTTCAAGTACTGTTTTATCTGTCTTGTAAGTTTCTGTTCTGTTTACTAAAATGCTCCACCAAAGTTAAGGCATTCCCTTAGTGAGTGACCTTAACGGAGGTGGGGTGTTACAGGACAGATGCTTCTAAAGAAGGTCTAGATGCAGTATTAATGCCAAGAGACCAAGTAGTCGCTTATGCTAGCCGTCAATTGAAGCCACATGAGAAGAATTGTGCAACTCACGATCTTGAATTGTAGCTATCGTGTTTGCTATGAAGATCTGGAGGCATTATCTATTGGGATAGAAGTTCGAATTATATAATGATCATCAATCATTGGAGTATTTATTCACCCAGAAAGAACTGAATATGAGGCAGCAACGTTGGTTAGAATTTCTCATGGCATATGACCTTGATATTTTGTATACTCCGGGGAAAGCCAATGTTGTGGTTGATGCGCTCAGCAAAAGAATGTGATCATCGCCAATCTTACCATTACACCATCGTTGATTGATAAAATATTTATTCTTCAGAAAGACGATAGTTTTGTTAAAGAGATGATCAAATGAATTCAAAGGGGTGATGTCTCCAGTTTCCAAGTGGATAGCGCAGGAGTTCTAAGATTGAAAGGAAGAATTTGTATTCCCGACGGCCTTGAGCTCAAAAGAGAAGTAATAGACGAGTGTCACAAGTCCAAGCTGAGTATCCATCTAAGGGTTAGTAAAATGTATAATGGCCTCAAGCGAACCTTATGGTGGAAGGCGATGAAAAGAGACATCTCTATATATGTTTGCAAGTGTTCCACCTGTCAACAAGTCAAGAGCGATCAACAGAAGCTCGCTGGATTGTTGCAACCATTGGAAATTCCAGGTTGGAAGTAGGAACAGATTTCTATGGATTTCATAGATGGTTTGCCCAGAACCTAGAGAGGAAATGGCAGTATTTGGTTGTTCGTAGATCGTTTCATGAAGACCGCCCATTTTATACCTGTCAGATTGAATAGAACCGCTCAAACTCTGGCGTAGATTTATTTCAAGGAAATTGTTAAACTTCATGGAGTTCCCATGAGTATCGTTAGCGATCGTGACCCGATTTTCACTAGTAAATTCTGAGAATCATTCCAAGCAGAATTGGGAACCAAACTGAACTTGAGCACCGCATATCATCCTCAAACATATAGTCAAACTGAGAGGGTGAATCGTATTCTAGAAGATTGTGGGCTTGTGTTATTGGTTTTGGCGGATCATGGGAAGACCACTTGCATTTGGCTGAATTCTCATACATCAACAGCTACCAAGCGGGCCTGAAAATGTCACCATTCGAAGCACTGTATGGTAGACCATGCAGATCTCCCGCTTGTTAGGTAGAACCTGGCAATGGACTTGTATTGGGACCAGATATGATCCACGAACCTACAGATAAAGTCGATTTCATTAAGAAACTATTACTAGCCGCTCAAAGCCGTCAGAAGAGCTATGCAGATTCAAGAAGAAGAGATTTATCATTTGCTGTTAGTGACTATGTGTATCTAAGGGTTTTTCCGATGAGAGGAGTAGTCTGATTTGGCAAAACAAGGAAGTTGGCGCCCACATTTATAGGCCCATTTCCTTTGCTCGAACGGATTGGAACTCTCGCTTATAGAGTCCAATTGCCTGATTGGTCGCCTGGGGTACATGATGTGTTTCACGTATCTAAATTTCGAAAGCATTTGCATGATCCAGACATGGTCGTGGAAGAAGCAGCGCAACAAGATTTGGAAACTACTCCAGAATTAGCTGTGAGGAGAGAGTCGATAAAGATTATTGGCAAAGAAACTGAAGAGCTGAGGAACAAGAAGGTTCACTTAGACAAAGTGCAATGGAGTGGAGATCCGCGAGACTGTACTTGGGAAACTGAGGAGAGTATTAAGAAAGCCTATCCCAATTGCAAGGTGGATATCTCTAATTAACTCTGGTGTAAGGTACATTTACCATATTTTGCATTTCCGTATTGTTTTCTACTTGGTTGTTGTTTCCTTTTAATGGATGTAGAATTTTTAATCATATAGTCTGAATGATTTTAAAAGAGTACATGTATTAATTACTATATATTTGAAAAGGTTAAAAATAAATTGACTGTTGTTTGTGTGAAGTGATTGTTAGTTTAAACTAAATCACATTGGAATAATCTAATCAATAAGAAAACGAAGGGTAAATTTATGCAAATTGAATTAAATATTAAATTGATTTGAAATAGATAGAAATATATGCATATACATTATATATGTTTGAATAGGTAAATGGATTTGCTGTTGAGTAAAGAATTTATTTGCGTGCCCAACAAATAGGTAAACCTTGATCAGTTGGATGTGCAATTTTATTTATTATATCAACTACTGTGAATGCCATTGGATGCAGAGTGCTGGTTGTTCTGTGTGTAATAATAAACGTCGCCTTAGGATAGTAACAATTAATTTTGAACTACATTACATGACATACTTCTTGAAGATAGCATACTTCATCATATACCACATAAGCATTTGGAGCTTGAGTGATGAGATTGAAGATTTACCATACGAGCGAGAGGCTTGTATGGCAATGACTATATTATAGGTTGAACCAAAGACTGATATGGACTATATAAAACGTAATGGTAAATTTCCAGATTAATAAAAACCCCACACGGGTTTGGAGATGACAATAAACACGTCTTTCTGGTCATTAATGCATAAAAACCATTTATATAGTAACAAGAATTTATTCTATGGAGTTATGATTTATACACACTCCCCTTTGGACACTGGAATATATCAGTATAAATATGTGTATGCTTATTAGGATTTATTAGGTACCTAATACGGCCTAATAAATTTCCAAACCTCTCCCCGTACAAAGGAGGCTATCGCAAAAAATTTCGAAAATTTAGGGTGCTAGCCAAATTTTTGAAGAATTGGAAAATTCTTAGAAACTAAAAATTTGAAGAATGAAAGCCAGAATGAAAGTTGAGTTGGTTAATTAAACTACTTTCTTCTTCGTTCCTTTTCGGGGACGAAAAGATTTTAAGGAGGGGAGATTGTAACAACCCGGAAAATCTAAACCAATTTAAAAATTTTAATTTGGCTACTTTAGTGGATTTTGAATATTTAAAATAAAATATTTTAAATAATAACGACCAAAAGTCTAGTTGAATCGATGTTGGAAAATAAATATATTTATTTTAATTATAAAACAAGGCCTGAAATGGCGCGACCAGTTTGAAAATTTGAATTCGAACTTTGACTGACTGTATAGGATGCAAAATAAAACAGATTTTAGTAAAACCAAAAATATTTAAATATGTTTATGAATATCTTTCTAACGAATCTGAAAAATCGAAATTTCATAGCAGGAATCAAAAGTTATGGCCAAATGAATTTTCAGAAAGGTTGCTATGGAGTTTATATAGCCCTTGAAAATAAACATTTTGCAAACGACCTCCGTTCTCGATGAAACCACTTTTGTTGGATTCGGGATGTCGAATTATTGCTAGATTCCAAATTCCATAATTTTTGGAGTTAATATGCGATCATGGCAAAGGAAAATGTGTTTGGTAAATTTCGGTCGATTTGGATCGACCAGAAAATGGCCATTTTTCAAACGGTCTCCAAATACGACGAAACTAGTTTTGTTGAGACCATATCATCCAAACATAACCAGATTTATTTTTTTGGAATTTTTAGTGTGGCCCCGGCAAATTAAAATGTACATTCAAATCCATATTTGAATGTTTTACATTTTAATTTGAAGAATAACTTACTAAAACGGCCGAATAGACCTATGAAACATATTCCATTGTGTCCGGAATGGGGGTAATTAGCTATGGACGATGGTCGTTGGGTTTGGATTGGAGTTCTTAAGGAGAAAGGGTATCTTTGGAAATAAATAATTAAATATTTTATGGGCCAATCATAATTCACCATCACTTTTCTCTCTCCCCGCTTCTCTCCCAAATCACACGACGGAAAATCAATCCCCCCTTCCAGGCCTAATTCCGACCGATCCGCGCCACGATAGACAACGCCCCAGTTGAGGATTTTGAAGATCTCCTCACGAGCTTTAAATCCATACCTGATTCACCACCCATCAATTCGTATTCGTGAAGAACCGCCACCCTGAAGTCGCCGATTTTCGAGCTCCGCCGCGCCCTGGTCCTGCCATCGAACTGAGTGAACCCCCCGGCACTAGAACACCCTCTCGATCCTCTTCGAGGTGGCGTAACCTGATCATGTCCAAACCTCTCGGATCTCGCGAAAATCAATGACCTAGTTTCGAACAAATTCAGAAAGGTATGACCTTTATAATTTAAAATAGATTATAGCACTTTAAGCATTACGAAATATTATTTTACAATAAAAATCATATCTTTTTGCTATGTAGTTGAAATCCAGTGAAACAAGAGACATTGGACTCGTGTGGACGTCTTCTACATTCTATAAGAGACCGAGGAATTTTTGGAGCTTCCTACAATTTTTGGAGGAGTGGAACCCAATGTGTGATTTCTAAATGATAAACGATATGGAAGGACGATGTATAAATTATATAATCAACGTATAAGTTATATAAGCATTGTACACCTCACGTATAAGCGTTGTACAAGTGGTATGTGAGATGTATAAGTTATACATATGTTGAAAAAATTATATATGAGTTGAAATGAAAGCGAAATATATTTATATACGTATATCTATATATACACATATATTTATATATACATACATATATATATATATATATATACACACTCCCCTCGTCCACGGACCATGGACGATATACATTTGTTCTGATTATTTGGATTTTGGTAGACGTGAAATTTGGTGAGTATTACGAATGGTTGATTTGATTATGGTTGTTTGTGGTTGAAAACAAATAGGATTAGTTTGTGGAAAAATTCGTCTGCATACGAACTAGATTTTTGAAATCCCCATTGTCAAAAGCTTCGAGGTTTTAAGGTAGAGCGAGGAGCCGTACTCGGGATGGTGCCGGTTTTAACTACCCTGCCGTTATGCTGCCGAAATTTTATGACATATTCATATGTTTGATTAATATTCATGTGTTGAAATAGATTCATGTGTTGTAAAAATATTCCTTTTGAAACAAATTGTTTGAATGATAAAAATAACATTTTTATAGAATGTATGAAATGAAATGGTTTGAATGATAAAAATAACATTTTTTTATAGTATGTACGAAGTATATAAAATATTCGTGTTTGAAATAAATTGTTTTAACAGTAAAATCACATTTTTACAATATATATGAATTGCTAAAAATCTTCATTTTTGAAATAAATTGTTTTGACAATAAAAATCACATTTTAGTATATATACGAAGTGCTAAAAATAGTCATGTGTTGAAATAAATATTTGTTGGGTAAAAATATTATTTTTAGCAAATATATGAAATGAAAATCATTTGGAAATCAAAGAATGAATTATATATATAAATATAATTAAATTAAGATGAATAACGAAGCTGCAGTTCATATTTTGAAACCGTGATTTTAAACGTTTATTGCTGGAGATCCGACCATCAGATTTTCCCGAAACGAAAACCGTTGGGTCCTCCTTGGAAATATCTTTCCAACGACACCAAATTTATATAGATCCAATGAATAGATTTTGTGAAATGTTAAATTCAAATCTGAATGAAAACAACCCCAGAATGGATTATATTAATTTATATAAATTTAATTAAATTAAATCGAATAACGATGCTGCAGTTCGTATTTTGAAATCATAACTTCAAACGATTGTACCGGGACATCCGACAGTCGGATTTTCCCAAAACTAGAACCGTTGGGTCCGCTTTGAGAAGATCTTTCCGATGATATAAAATATGTAAAGATCCAACGGTTATATTTTCAGATATGTGTAAATCAAATCTGGAGAAAAACAGCGCCATGGCCGCGTTATGGCCTGAAGCATCATTTGAATAAATTGGCTATATTTAAATAAATAAAAATAGCAATAAATCGTTATAAAATATTGTAAACGATATGGAATGGAAATAAACCGAATTTACTCGGTTTATAGGATATTTGATGGTTAAATGTGTTTGACGTGAAAATTACATTAATGAACTGAAATATGGATGTCAGATAATTTAACCATTGAAATGAATTGATTTGAAATTCTAAATATACGTGAATTATTAGAAAAGGCCGAGTTAATTCTCATTTCAAATAATTGATCGATGGTTAGAAGTCAAAGATCTGAAGACGGTGCAAGACCGAGGATCTTCACATCGAATGGATGGCTACTGATGCCTTTGATGGGAGTTGCTGCCCTGAAGGGGTTACAGTGGTGGTCGTCCGGATGTACTTGTTGATCGTTCGAATGTGTGAGGGCCTCTCTCCTGTATTGGACATACGGGAGAGGAATAAGGTGCCTCCAGTTTCGTTCAGACCCAAAACGGACTTGTAAATGGATGTATGTCTAACGTTGTAGATTGACAACGTGGCATACAGAGATGCTCTGATTAAGGCTTTTGTTGAAAAGCAGAGCCTTGTGGTTGACGATCAAAGCACGGCTTATAATAGCTAGCTTTGAGTATAGCATTGATTCGCGGGCCTCACACCCCGGTATGAGACAGAAACGGGAGAGGTACTCAGGGAGGACATGTGTTTCCTTCTAGCTAAGAGTGGTGTTTTGGGTTTTACACACCCGGGCATTTTACTTATGTGGATGATGGATAGCGAGGCGCCTCGGTTATTTTGGTCTCTTCGTAGCCAATGGTTTTGTAACACCCCGCAAATTCTGAACCAATTTAAAATTTTTATTTTAGAAATTTTAATGGTAATTAAATAGTAAAAATAATTTATTTTAAATAATAATGATGATTTTTTTTTTTAAATCGAAGTTAGAATGAATAATTTTAATTATAAAAGGAGTTAGAAAAAGCGTGGTAGTTTGAAAAGTCAAACTTGAATTTTGACCAAATGTACCAGATTCAAAATTTAACAGATTTTAATGAAACTAAAAATATTAGAATCTATTTAAAAATATCTTTCCAATGAATCCTAAAAATTGAAATTTCATAGCAGAAATCAAAAGCTATGCCCAGTTTAAATATAACTTTTTTTATAGATGCAAATTAAAAAAATTGTGTTTGACTTTTCAATTTTGATTCCCGCTCTGAAATTTTGATTCCTGCTATGAAATTTCAAATTTTCGGATTAATTGGAATGATATTTTTGAATAGATTCTAATATTTTTGGTTTCATTAAAATCCGTTAAATTTTGAATCTGGTACATTCGGTCAAAGTTCAAGTTTGACTTTTCAAACTACCACGCTATTTCTAACTCCTTTTATAATTAAAATTAAAATTATTCATTCTAACTTCGATTTAAATAAAAAAAATTCACCATTATTATTTAAAATAAATTATTTTTACTACTAAATTACCATCAAAATTTCTAAAATAAAATTTTTAAAGTTGGTTCAGAATTTGCGGGTTGTTACAGGTTTGTCGGTATATGACCAGTTGATGCCCTATAGGGCTGGGAAACGCAGTGTTCAGGCATTTTAATCCACTCCGTGTGGATAGACCCTGATGATCGAAAGGCTTGACAGAGTACTTTGCTAAGACACAGGCTAGAGCGTCCCGAAGCAGTAAGGACGATCCCTTGCCTTGGTTCATGACGAAAATCTAATTTCCAAATACAACATCGTGCGGTTTGATTGTATACCTATATATGGTTACATAGTGGTATGGGGCATTTATGCCGTCTATGATTGATACTTATGATTGAAATTATTTTTGAAATATATAAACACTAGTAATAATATTAAATGCTTTTGTTTTATTCGTATCAAGCATATTTTGGCCATTATAAGATAAAACTCTATCCTCCGGTTTGTGTTGCATTGTGTGATGGGAATTGAGTCTAATGATGGCTTCATTTTTATAAAAAGCATTGCGATGTTTTAAAGGATTTACGTGTTTTAAACACCAGCAATCCAATGGAGTAAACCCGTTCCGCGTTAGTGGCGTGGTCCTGTGATTGGCCTTATTATAAAATAAGTTAAGTAGTAAATTTCTCATACCAGTCCCATGACTGACTCATAGTTTGTTTCACTTGCAAACTCGGGTGCCCTATTTTCTACATGGGCAGCCTTGTATTCAGGTTTTAGCAGGCTCTTTCTGGATAGCTATGGAGCTGAAGATGAATTCTATCACTTCTTTCTTTTTATGCTATTCAGCTCCTGTTGTACATATTATGTTTTGATCCCGCTGTAGACATTTTATGTAAAGCTGAAACTGTATTTTGTACTAAGTAAGATCCTGTATACTGTGTAACTCTGATGACTATGTTTATCCAGTGTATTCTATTGTACATTATTTGGTGTATTTATTTATTTCTGTTCTGCTATTATTTGTTTATGTATTATATTCCAAAGATTAGCCTTGCCACCGTGGAACGAGGGTTTGGGGTTGTCACATCGAAAATCGACACACAACACTATGTCGACTATTCAAGAATCGGAAATACCGGAACGTTAATAAAAAGATGTTAGAGGGTGAGAATAGATAAGATAGAAAATTAGAAAAGAAGAAGAAGAACATAACAACAGAATCAGAGCAACACGAATCTCACAGCGGAACGAATAAAATATATTATATAACATAACTTTGAAATAAAATCAGTATCTGTATAGAACACCATTATATAAGTACAACACTTACAATATAGCGGAAATAAACAATAGCTATGTAATCCTGAAGCCTCCTGCTCCATCTCTCTAAGTATATCTGTAATATCCCGACTACTTGACTGCCCATACAAAATTGGGCACCCAAAAGTTTAGGGAAAACAAAACAAAATAAACTCTGGGTCCGTCATATGACTGGTGTGAGTAAACTCCAAACATTTGCTTAATTTTTAAAATCCTTTTAAAAGAAAGAATAATCATAAGACCAATCCACACATAAACATGGATGGTTTATACCTTACGATAACCCAAAACATTCTTCAAAATCCATACTCTTCTGATATTATAATAATGTCTAAATCAAATAAATAGCAATCTAGTGGAACGCTTTCATCTCACGTTCCATATATATAATATATAATCAAAAACCGCGGGCGCTTATTGGGTAATGGATTCCAACTGGCTAGATATGAGACCACCTTCCGACAGTGTATCTGTAGAGAGGAATACACCGGGGTCAACAAGAACATCTTGTAACCCAGGCTAAACATGACCGGTCACTCATTTCGCTTGAGTGAACTGAATGTATTATCACCAACGGTTGGGATCAGCAACCGTTTCCCAAAAGGGACAGCATCGAAATAGGTTAAAGAAGTAAATGAAATTTCTCTAGATGAGGTGACAATACACCCTAATTGGCAGCAAACCACTTAGCTGTGCGACCTATCCGATTTTACACCATTTCCTGGTTGTGAGGTTAGAGGCCATAACGTATAGATCATATCTTTATTTACTTTGAATGTCACATCGTCGTACCCGCCAAATCACAAATTTATTTCCCCAAAAATACCATGGGTATACAGCTAAGAGAAACAAATTCCTCCGCCACCAAATGTAATTATGTTTGAAGAGATCAACTTACACGATCTACTAAATATATTTTGTTAGACATTCTTCCATACAGGTTGTCCTGGGACTAGACAAACCGAAGGCACTATTTTGTATATCCATCTTAGGCAATTTCTTCCTAGGATAGCCAGAACAACCCTTTTATAAACTCCGTCTTCAATTATCTTCATCATATTCGATTCGCAGTGCTAATGCCCATACGGAGTAGTTTTTAGATAATAAATCAGATCACGATCTCTCCATATTGACAACAGAAAAAGGGTTTAAACTTTGATAGTCGGTTATTTAAGTATGAAAGGAAAACATCCGTACATACAACGATCTTATTTCCAAATGGAAATTATATCGATCAATCATCAATCAATATTTTTTCCCTTTTAATTTAATTTGTTATTAATTTAATCATTTCCCTATTTCTTATTTCCATATACACATAAATTCTTATTTTCTAAATTTAGAAAATATATGTTATTAACATTGGAAAACATTTCCATTTCTTATTCACGTATCCTTTTCTTCCCACATCTATCCATCTCTAACTGTAAACCGGTAAGAGAACAAATTCCCTGAATATCAACCCCGAAGGCCAAAACCAATATCAGATGGATACTCAGGAAATCATTCAAATTAACTAATCTCCAATCATTTTTCAAATTTCCTTAACTTCGTTTCTTAACTTCTTATCAAATCATTGCTTACGCAACTCTTGGATTCAGTTTATGAATCCAATTCTTTCATGAAAACATTAGTTATAATGATAACTTATAATCCCTACTTTCGAAATACCTAACTTCAAAATATAACTTTTATTCATTAATTTGAATAAATAATAATTAGTTAATTTATTAATTAAATAAATCTTGATTAAAAATCTAAAAGTAAATAAATATTTTCCCGAATTCGATATAATCGAATTTCAATGCATAACTCTCTTTCGAATAAACTATATTTGATAACTCTATTTTGAATAAACTATATTCGATAACCCTCTTTCAAATAACTTATATTTGATTAACTCTCTTCGAATAACTTATATTCGATTAACTCTCTTTGAATAATTTATATTCGATAACTCTCTTTGAATAACTTATATTCGATTAACTCTATTCGAATAATTTATATTCTGTAACTCTCTTCGAATAACTTATATTCAATTATCGTTACGAACTCCAGCATATTTTACCCTTTTGAGTCAACTAAATTTCAAAATTCATTTTTGAATTTAGTACTTCCCAACAATTACAAATTTCCGTTTATAACTGCTTTAATTCTACAAAACATTTTCTTTCAAATCGTTATTCACTTTAAACCATGAATATTATTCCTTTATAGAAAATTGGACTCGTTTTATCAAATCAAAGCTTGATTTCAATTTAAAACTATTACTACAGGTTCCAATTTTTATGTATCGAGTCATTTTATAAATTCCCAACCAATCTATTTCTCCCAAAATATAATCCACTATTTTGTTTGATCGCCAATTCCTATCTCATTCAAATTCCTATTTGAATTCCTATTTCAGAATCCAGTATCCTTTATAATGTTTCAATTTATAAAAATATTTATTTTAATCCATTATTCACGCCAAATGTGAATAATATTTCTTTTATATAATCAATCAGTTTGATTTTTTATTTTAAAATAATATCCCATTTCCAAATTCTATTTATACTTCTATTTATAGAATTAATTATACAAAATCTCTCTTTTTTTTACTTCTAACACTAAAAGTCTCATTTACAATTTCCTTTATAAATGTTAAGTCCAATTTCTATTTAAAATATCGGTGTTAAAACTGGTTTCTATTCCTCTATATAAATTCAGACTTAAATATTCAATTTATCCCATGATATATTATTTTACTTAATTCATAGAAGCATTATTTATAAATTAATCTTCTCCATTTATCTGTTAAAACATATTTCTATTCAAAAATCTACTTTAAATCCATCAGCTCATAGTTCTTTTATATCTCGCTAATTTCCTTTTATGATTCTATTTATTTCCCAAATAATTCCTTTTATGTAACGATACGGATTTCGCTTGGACCTAATCGATCGCTAAACCGACCAAGAGCGTTCGAATCCCGTATAAGCTAAATCGGGGCATACAAAACATCAGAACAAATAACAAAAGACTTTTATAAACATCATAATAATGTTACATCAGATTACAGAATATCAGAGTATATCGAAATATGTAACACCCCACGTCCATTAATGTCACTCACAAAGGGAATGCATTAACTTCTCTGGAGCGTTTTAGGTAAGTTAGAACAGAAACTTAACAACAAGATAGATATAAATAGTACTCAAAGATTTAAAACTTTATTTCATTGTAGCGGAAAACACATATGTTTGCTTACATCATAAAAAACCAGAGTCAAAGTACGTAATATCCATCTTGACTACCAAAAGTATATAAACTGAAAGACGTAATCCCCAATACAAAATAGCCATAAATAAATAAGAAGCTGAACTTTACTTCAGTGATCCAAGTGATCTTCTAAAAGCAGAGAAACAGCAGTCCAAGATCAAGCTCCACTGGTACTAGTCCCAACCTGAGCACCTGTGGGGGAAAAGGAAGAAAAGAGGAGGAAACAAAAGGGGTCAGACATAAAGTCTGGCGAGTGCGATAATTTTAACAATATAATTAACAAAGTAACTAGGCTAAGGCATAAGTTGGAAAGTAAGGAAATGACTATGAACCATTGAATATGGCAGAGTAAATGAGGAAACAAGATGAATAACGATACCGTTAAAGCGCACCTAAACCACTGTAAGATAATTACTAAACTACACCAACACTATAAGATAATTGCTATACTGCACCACCACTAGTCATCCTAAGGTTGATCCCGCCTACAGAACTTAATAATGATATTGGTAGTTTCGTGCACCCCTAGCTGCCTTCATAGGTGTCGCCTGCCCCTATCTCTACAAGGTGTACCCACAACCCCCAAGCGATCGGCTCCCTAACTCGTATATACCCGTGCTGGCCCCACAGTGGAGTGTATCACTCCCCAAAGTGGCAACCCGATACAACCAACAATGCACGGCGTATACCTACACGATTCAACAAGGTCTTACCTACCAGCCCGGGTCCACAAACGCATATGAACCCGTTGGACTTGCGTTGCCACCGCTAACCCGGTTTGGCCTCTTACAATCAAGCCCAGTATGCATGTCCCGTCCTCGACTTGGGTCGAGCCCACAAATATACGTATGGGTTACGGGTTGAAATGGGCCCCCATTACTTGACACAAGCTATCCACCGAAGCTTGGTCCCCTCTAGTACGTCCCACTTAACCCACTTCTTATTCATGTTTCAATTACATGTATCAATTTTGGTTAAGTGTTTCTAATTGTATTTCCAAATGCCATCCAAGGCACCCACTAGATTCCACATGCCATCCAAGGCACCCACTTAACCCCCTCTTGTCCACTACATGTTTATCTGGTTAAGTGTTTCTTAATTCATTATGACCGTAACCTCATAAAGACCTCTCACATTAGACTGGCATTTGTGGCAGCTGGATTTGCTGGGCGGGTCCGGGCGGTCTTACACCACAAAAGAGCCTAACCTCGTGTCTTTACAATTGTAACGTATTTAATTTATGCCTAAGACCTCTCACATTAGACTAGCATTTGTGGCAGCTAGATTTATCGGGCGGGTCCGGGCAGTCTTACACCACAAAAGAGCCTAACCTCGTGTCTTATACGATTAATTTCTCCTAATTAATCATTCCCCAAATTTGAATTACTTTCCCTATTCAAATCATCAATCAATCCCAAATTTAACGATGTCCATAATTGACTCAATTATGTCCATCCATTTATGGTATGCAAAATCATACCAATTTTCATCACGATTATATTGTATGCCTTTTAAGGCATTTATGCCAATTAAATCTTTTTAATATTATCCCCTTTACCCTACGTTGTACGTTTGTTCGTTTAACGTAAAATATACGTTAGACTCGAATAGTCTAACTCATGGAATAAAGAGAAAACATCACAATGTACACATAACGAAAACATAGATCTAAACACAGGGATGAACTTGCATATGTGAATGATGTTCTACATCTAAAACTTGCATAGGCCAAAGTTACAACTTGCATAAACAACATATGTCATGGATCCAAATCTAAAGGTGTGAACTTGCTTAAATTTTGTATCTCATTGATCTACATCTAAAGGTGTAAACTTGCATAGGAAATAACCCTAAATTGCATAACATGATTCATACCCCAAACTCATATATTTATAGAAACTTGCATATGTGATTTATGCATCATAACAGTGGTGTAAACTTGCATCTAACCTGTAAAATATCATGTAGAATTTAGCATATAACTCACCCATGTCATAGCCTAACTTTTAATCAAATTTTCGCATAAACTAGATGTCATAACCATGTAAGGTCACATATAATTTTACCCAACTTGTATATGATTCATTTTTAAATAAAAGTCTAAACTTGCATACATATAATTTATCATATGAATCAACATCACCAAACTAGCATATGAAACATGATGATTTGGTTATATACAAAATTACAACATAGAAGATAGCAACATAACTTTACATCATAAATGATAGCATCACAACATAACGTCATAGAGATTTCAAAACAATTCTACACCATAATTACAACATGTGATCAATAATTCACATCACATCCATACAATCCGCATCATAACTTAATCCAGTTAAATTACTAATTATTTTATTTAAACTATCGAACTCACAACTCAAAGGCGGTCTTGAGTTCTGAATTTTGATTTCTGAAGTTGAATTAGCTTTCCTTTGAAGAAGATTCGTTGTTAGGGATGAATAGAACTGATTTGATTTGTTGTTCTTCCTCTCTAATTGGTGGCAGCTACTCTAAGGTTCAAGACGACAGCATGACGGCCATAGTTTTAGTTTTAATTCTAATTTAGGGTTTGAGTCTATGGGTCTTTTTATAGAGCTTTGAATTAATTTAAGCCGTCGGATCACTCTAGGATGCATCTAGGCCTTAGAAACTTAGAAATGATGTCAACAGACCAACCAGAATTCGCCACCTAAGCCCTAAAACATAAATTTTTGCCATAGATCCTTTAGGGCTGACGGGACCAATTCCAAACCTCATGAGTCGACCTTGGGGTCGACCCAGCGGGTCTCGGGTCGCGGGTCTCGGGTCGACCCATAAAATAGGTCGGTTTGGTGTTTTGCCTTCCCGCTTCTCCTGTTTTGAATTTTTTTCTTAAATTTCAGGTTGAATTTTATTTTATATATACATATATATCTATACATATATTTCTATCTTCCTAATTAACCATTTTCACACTAAACTACTTTTTTTTGAACCGCGTTCACACTAAGCCGCTTTTTAGTCATTCCCCTAAAACAAAAATATGGCGTTGGCGGGGATCGAACTCTGTACCTCTTGTATGCAAGTCACATATTCCAACCAAATGAGCTACTATGTCTTTTGCTTACCAACCTTAGAACAATGCTAAACATTTATTCTTTAATTTTGTTAATTCGATTATTCAAAAATCCGGGGTGTTACATTCTCCCCTCCTTAATGGATTTCGCCCCCGAAATCTCCAAGTTAAGGAGAATGCATATCCTAACTTCCAAACAACCATCTACTCAACCATCAAACACAGGCGTCCATTGTCCTTATAGAATTTCTAATGTTGTATGAACATATGCAAAAAGTGCGTGTATATGTTCCTTATCTAATGCAAAATCAGGTGGTCTATTGATTCAGTTGACCTCCTTAATGCAAACCATGATAGTGCCATGCATCCGTTATGTATGCGAAAGAACCCTATCGATACATATTATTTCTACATGTGTGCACAACCATTCACCAAAATGCAACATCCATATGATAGCACAACCATTATACATCCATTAGCTTAAATATGCACACACATTTATATGCAATACGCAATATGAAGTGAATGAGCCGATATAGTGCCTAAAGTGTGTGTATATGCATCCACGAGCAACCACTAGCAAACACTTGCATCCACATGCATCCATCATACATAACATGTCTCAAACACATGTTTCAATCATAGGACTACCCTATCTAAAGGTCAAAGGTACTAACGAGAGGACATACTAAAGATAAGATAAGTATAAGGTAAGCGATAAAGGAGAAAGTAAAAGAAATACCCTCGAAAAGAAAAGGGTATAATGAACGCATCTTCTCTTCCGTCTCCCAAGTAGTGTTGCTCTCATCATCTCCCCATTGCACTTTGACTAGCTTGACCTCTCGATTCCTCAACTTCTTAACCTCCGACCCAAGAATGCACGTAGGAGCTTGCCGAATCGTCGCATCACGCTCTATCTCCACCTCTCAAAGCAAGCTCGGCTCTACCACTTCCGCGGCCTCGTGCAAGCACTTCCTCAAATGTGACACATGGAATACATCGTGTATGCCACTAAGTCTCTCGGGCAACTCCACTCTATACGCCATCTGCTCAATCCTCTCCTTAATAGGAAACGGCCCTACAAACCTTGGTGCTAACTTCCCAACGGACCCAAAGCGAACGACGTTCTGTAATGGAGACACCTTGACAAAGACCATGTCCCCAATATGTAACACCCCACCTCCGTTAAGGTCACTCACAAAGGGAATGCCTTAACTTTGGTGGAGCATTTTAGTAAACAGAACGGAAACTTACAAGACAGATAAAACAGTACTTGAAAAATTTTAACTTTATTACAGCGGAAACATAAATTAATATGGTTACATCCTCTCAAATTTCAGAATTCAAGTACAAACTATCAGTCTTGTACAAAAGCCTTCAAAATGCATAGTTTAAAATCATAATCCCCATGGAACGGAAGCTATACAGAGCCAAGCCATACTTTAAGCACTTCAAGCAAAGAGAAATCCGGATCAAGCTAAAGTATTTCCCTCCTTGGATAACCTGGGGGGGAAACGGAAGAAAGGAGGCGAAAACAACAAGGGTCAGACAAAAAGTCTGGCAAGTCCAGTGACTTTCAGCATATGAACAGATAATAATAATATGATATGAACATAAAACTGGATTTGAGATAACTATAACAGGTGTAGCAGATATAACAGAAAAACAGAATGATATAAACTATTGTTTTACACTTCTCTGCACTAATACTAGTATAACAGAATTAGGTGTCACCCTAATGTCTAAATTGAAGCAGGAACGGGTACAGAATACTTTAACAGAAATAGAATGCTAATAATGGGCCTTTACTACCCGATCAGAAACAGACAGAAGAAGAAACAGATTTATCCCTATGGAAACAGAATGTGGAATTAGGTGTACACTAGTAATGGGCCTTTACCACCCGAACAGACGGTACCACACAGAAACAGACAGGTGTTACCACCCAACAGAAACAGACGGTACCAACAGAAACAGACAGAACTAAGCGTACCCAAAAACCCTACCCCAAGCGATCGGCTCCCTAATACGTAAATATCCTGTGTCGGCCCCACAGTAGGGTGTATCACTCCCTAAAGTGACAACCAATTGGCACAGACCTATTTACAGATGTCACGGCGTCTTACATTCTCAGAGGCAGACCGGGATCCATGCACGCACATGACCCGGTTGGAACGCACCATCAACACTCCTCGCCATTATCAGAATGAACCACTTATAATTAGTTCAGTAAGCGTGCCCGGACCCTACCTACTGTTGGGTCAAAGTTTTGATACCAGAAAGGGTTACTGACTAATATGGGTCCCAAACAACAGATGACACAAGTAATTCCCCTCCTAACCTTGTGTCCCCAAACTAACAGATTTCAGATTTATTTGTTTACAAGTTCAGACATACATAATTCAGATTTACTAGTTCACAAATTGAGTTAACAAGTTTTCAGACTAACGGATCAGATGTACAGATTTTTCAGATTTGTCTAACTTTGTATTGGGCCTACAGATTCATGGACGGGTTTTACTACATCTATTAATCCCTTTGGTTTAACCCTATTTTCCCTAATACGTTTTAGACGTCATTCTTATCTTAGATTTGCATTAATTAATTATTAATGCACAGACCTCTCACATTAGGTCGGTAGCTTGTGGCCGCTGGATATGTCGGGCGATTCCGGGCAGACTTCTGCCACAAGCCAGACCTAACCTCGTGTCTTACGCATGTTATGACTAACTTCTCACATTAGAACC
Source organism: Allium sativum (assembly GCA_030737875.1). NCBI lineage: Eukaryota > Viridiplantae > Streptophyta > Magnoliopsida > Asparagales > Amaryllidaceae > Allium > Allium sativum. The sequence goes on from CM060913.1 coordinate 491,388,225, forward strand.
TATTGTTTGCGGCCACTGGATGTGCCGGGCGGTTCCGGGCAGATTTACGTCGCAAACTCATTCTAACCTCGAGTTAGTCATATTCATCTTTGCGGAAAATTAATTAATTGTTTACCGTTTATGCGCACACCCAATATATATGCCAATTCAGATTATATCAATAACAGAATGATCACATCAACTCAACTGATATAGCAGATAACAGATTTTAGTAGATTGGGTGACTTAACAGATTTAACCGATTTAGCACTTAGCAGATTTTGGCATGTAACAGATTAGGCATCTCAACAGACAAATTTAACAGATTTGGCATTTCAATCTAATTAGCAGTTTAGGCAATATAACAAAACTAGCAGTTTAGGCAACTTAGCAGATTTAGCAAACCTAATAATTCTAAAGGTTTTATTTACATGCCTTGCCTAATCATAAATTAGGCCTAAATTCATATGCCTACATAATTTTTCATGATTCACAACATATATTCCATGTTTGCTTAAGCGCAGAATATGGACATAATTTGCCATATAACATATGTTCCAATATAGATTATACCAAATATAATCATTAATTTCAATGCATGTCATATATCCAAAAATCCCTAATTAGGTGTAATTACAATAATAGATATCCTAATTAATGTAAATCTTAAGTTTCCATATCTTCCTTCTTTTCATGTCATGAATTATTATGCAAACTATCCCCAATAATATAAATCTTTAAACCATATCTTCTAAAAATCAGATCTTGCCTTTTTATATGCATTTTGTCCAAAGTCTCAAATCATATGTAATCTTTACAGTGGTTCCTCTTCTTCTTTTATCACAAAATATGCATAGGTCTAAATTACAACATAACTATGCATACAACATGCATAAATTATATGTTCATAGTCAAATTTGTGCATCCAATCCCAAGTCATATGTCCAATATATTTTATGCCTCAGACCTAAAATCATACATTCAATTTGTCAAATTTCTCATCATACATCCCAAAACTTGCGTTCATACGTTCATCTCTTATGAGATTAGGCACAGGCTCGTGGTAGCCTGGCTATAGAAACAGAAAAGAAGAAAGGAATATAGAACAGTCACAGAAAACAGATCTAACAGAAGAGAATACAACCTCAAACTCAGATTTAAATGCATATCAAAATTATAATTAACGTTTATAGCGGAGAATAACTGTACTTGCCTTGATTGGATTAAAGAAAGAACTTTAACTTGTTGTAGAATCTTTGCAGAACTTTAACCTCTAGTTTGAATTGAGTTGCTTAGCCTGATGTTGATTATCTTCTAGTTTTAATTCCAGCAGAGCAGAGACGCCATTTTTATTTTTTTATTAGAAGAAGAGAGAAATGGAGGCTAGAGAATTGTGCAAGAAACCTAGGTAGAGTCTAGGGTCCTTTTTATAGAGGTTAGGAACTGATTAGGACCATTGATGTTGCTTGGATTGATCGTAGCCATTCATTCGAAAGAGAGACCAATTAGAGCCTGCCACCTAGCCCTAATGACAAAGCAGACCACAGAAAATCGACTAACAGAGAATAGGCCAGCCGGGTTGGACTGGGTTCGACCTGTCTCTGGACCAGGTCGACAGCCCTGTCGACAGCCCTGTCGACCTGGTTAGACCAGGTCGACAGGCCAGTCGACCTGGGTGCATCTGGCGGGATTTTTCCCGCCCTGGCCAATTGGGCCCGGTTTTAATTTTAAACTGTTTTATTCTGAGCTGTTCGAATTTTAAACTTAATTCAGAAACTTCCAGAGGCTATATCTTCTTCATACGGACTCCGTTTTTCGAAAACTCGGACTCTATTTCGCGTATTTTTCCGAGATGAACGCAATGGCGTATCCCGTTCCCTTAGTTCCTTGATTTCAAATTAATTATACTTTAATTTATGACTTTCACGGTTATAGAATATACGGGGTGTTACATTCTCCCCCACTTAAAAGGATTTCGTCCCCGAAATCTTCAAGTTAAGAAGAATGTGTCCTACCATCCAATCATCCATCTACTCAATCATCAACCACAGGCATCCATTGTCCTTATAGACTTCTAATGCTTTCATGTTTAAATGCACAGTGTGTGTTCATGTCCGTATCTAATGCAAAATCAGGCGGCCCACTGATTCAGTCGACCTCCTTAATGCAAATCATGTCAGTGCCATGAGTCCAATATGTATGCAAATTTTCCTATTTGAGACATATCATTTCTATATGAGTGCACAACTGCTCATTCATATGCAACATCCATATGCTGATTCAACCATTTTGCATCCATAAAAATTTAAAAATGCTCACACATCCATATGCAGTATGAGAGTGCTTTCGAGCCGATCTAGTGCCTAGTGTGTGTATATGCATCCACGAGCAACCACTAGCAACCACTTGCATCCACTTGCAACCATCAAACATAACATGTCTCAAACACATGTTTACACCCATTAGTTTCTACCTAAAGTTCAAATATTCGATCGATAGGATACAGTCGAATGATGGAAGCGAGTACAGATAGAACGAAAATTTGGTTCCCATTAGACATGGGTCCTAAGTATCGGCCCCAAAGACCGGAACCAACATCAAATTGATACCCCACGAAAACTCAGAATGTATGCGTCATACTTGACGCCTAACACAGATATCCCTCAAACCCCAGTCCCAAACAGATGATCCATAACCCTTATGGGTCTGAGTCTACAGCGGAATTCAGAAATAATACTAGTATTAAAGTGCAGAGTATCGATTACAAAATCAGAATACCAGAATCAGAAAAAGTCTTGACTTCATAATCAGATAAATAAATTAAACCTACTATAGAAAATTTCCTATTTCTATCCTAGCCACTAGCCTCAAGAGTGTTCGCCTGCCCTCCTTGTCCTCGTCTCTTCGGGCAGTCTCTAGTGAAGTGTCCCATCTCCCCACAGTTGAAGCAAGCGCCCTTCCTTTTTCTGCAATCCTTGTTCAGATGAGTTGAGCTCCCACAAGTAAAGCACTTTTTCCCCTTCTTATCTTCAGACTTTTCATCCTTCTTTTGTGTTTCCTTTTTGGGCCCCGCTTTCTTATTCTGTGGTTCTTCCTTCTTTGTCTCTTTCGGGCCCTTGTCTTCCTCGTGCAGTAGTGCCATATCCACCAATTTCTCGTAAGTTGCTCCCATGGGTACATGGGTCATGGCTAGGCTGTGCAGTGGCTCATTCAATCCTTTAACAAAGCGGAGAGCCTTTTTATGCTGAGTGTTGACTAAATCCAATCCGAATCTTGCTAGTTGGTTGAACTGGTTGACGTATTCCTTGACCGTCATACTTCCTTGCTTAAGAGACAAGAACTTTTCCAATTGTAAACTTCGTTCAGCTTGCGAGAGGAATTTTGTCTCAAACCTTGTTCTGAAATACATCCATGCCTCCACCGGCCTCTCGGCGTTAGTGACTTCCCACCAGTAGGAAGCTTCGTCTTTGAGCAGCCATACTGCCAACTGTACCTTCTGCCTATCGTCCACCTCGAAGATAACGAACAGATCCTCAGTTTCTTTGAGCCAATTCCTTGCTTCTACGAATGATTCAGTTCCTTTGAAATCCTTCCCACCCATGGCCCTAAAATCTCTATAGATTTTTGAGAAAGCAATAGCACGAGGAGGGGGTGGAGGAGGGGGATCATTTGCTGGACCTGCAGCGGCGGTCCTAGCCTCAAGATATTGACGAAACCAACCGGGTACATGAACACCCTCTGGTATCTCAGATGCTTCAGACATGCTGGAACGAAAAAGGAAAGGTTCAATACAAAAAAGGACTGAAAGAAAGATATATGGCTCTTGGGGATCATGTTTTTTTTTTTCAAAATAAGCTTTATTTTTGAAAATACATCCTTTCCAAAACCTTTTTGAAAATAGTTTTCAAAAACTTTACCCAATCTGGTAACCTTCAGCTCTGATACCAAGTGTAACACCACACCTCCGTTAAGGTCACTCACAAAGGGAATGCCTTAACTTTGGTGGAGCATTTTAGTAAACAGAACGGAAACTTACAAGACAGATAAAACAGTACTTGAAAAATTTTAACTTTATTACAGCGGAAACATAAATTAATATGGTTACATCCTCTCAAATTTCAGAATTCAAGTACAAAATATCAGTCTTGTACAAAAGCCTTCAAAATGCATAGTTTAAAATCATAATCCCCATGGAACGGAAGCTATACAGAGCCAAGCCATACTTTAAGCACTTCAAGCAAAGAGAAATCCGGATCAAGCTAAAGTATTTCCCTCCTTGGATAACCTGGGGGGGAACGGAAGAAAGGAGGCGAAAACAACAAGGGTCAGACAAAAAGTCTGGCAAGTCCAGTGACTTTTAGCATATGAACAGATAATAATAATATGATATGAACATAAAACTGGATTTGAGATAACTATAACAGGTGTAGCAGATATAACAGAAAAACAGAATGATATAAACTATTGTTTTACACTTCTCTGCACTAATACTAGTATAACAGAATTAGGTGTCACCCTAATGTCTAAATTGAAGCAGGAACGGGTACAGAATACTTTAACAGAAACAGAATGCTAATAATGGGCCTTTACTACCCGATCAGAAACAGACAGAAGAAGAAACAGATTTATCCCTATGGAAACAGAATGTGGAATTAGGTGTACACTAGTAATGGGCCTTTACCACCCGAACAGACGGTACCACACAGAAACAGACAGGTGTTACCACCCAACAGAAACAGACGGTACCAACAGAAACAGACAGAACTAAGCGTACCCTAAAACCCTACACCAAGCGATCGGCTCCCTAATACATAAATATCCTGTGTCGGCCCCACAGTAGGGTGTATCACTCCCTAAAGTGACAACCAATTGGCACAGACCTATTTACAGATGTCACGGCGTCTTACATCCTCAGAGGCAGACCGGGATCCATGCACGCACATGACCCGGTTGGAACGCACCATCAACACCCCTCGCCATTATCAGAATGAACCACTTATAATTAGTTCAGTAAGCGTGCCCGGACCCTACCTACTGTTGGGTCAAAGTTTTGATACCAGAAAGGGTTACTGACTAATATGGGTCCCAAACAACAGATGACACAAGTAATTCCCCTCCTAACCTTGTGTCCCCAAACTAACAGATTTCAGATTTATTTGTTTACAAGTTCAGACATACAGAATTCAGATTTACTAGTTCACAAATTGAGTTAACAAGTTTTCAGACTAACGGATCAGATGTACAAATTTTTCAGATTTGTCAAACTTTGTATTGGGCCTACAGATTCATGGACGGGTTTTACTACATCTATTAATCCCTTTGGTTTAACCCTATTTTCCCCAATACGTTTTAGACGTCATTCTTATCTTAGATTTGCATTAATTAATTATTAATGCACAGACCTCTCACATTAGGTCGGTAGCTTGTGGCCGCTGGATATGCCGGGCGGTTCCGGGCAGACTTCTGCCACAAGCCAGACCTAACCTCGTGTCTTACGCATGTTATGACTAACTTCTCACATTAGAACCTATTCTTTGCGGCCACTGGATGTGCCGGGCGGTTTCGGGCAGATTTACGTCGCAAACTCATTCTAACCTCGAGTTAGCCATATTCATCTTTGCGGCCAATTAATTAATTGTTTACCGTTTATGCGCACACCCAATATATATGCCAATTCAGATTATATCAATAACAGAATGATCACATCAACTCAACTGATATAGAAGATAACAGATTTTAGTAGATTGGGTGACTTAACAGATTTAACCGATTTAGCACTTAGCAGAATTTGGCATATAACAGATTAGGCATCTCAACAGACAAATTTAACAGATTTGGCATTTCAATCTAATTAGCAGTCTAGGCAATATAACAAAACTAGCAGTTTAGGCAACTTAGCAAATTAGCAGATTTAGCAAACCTAATAATTCTAAAGGTTTTATTTACATGCCTTGCCTAGTCATAAATTAGGCCTAAATTCATATGCCTACATAATTTTTCATGATTCACAACATATATTCCATGTTTGCTTAAGCGCAGAATATGGACATAATTTGCCATATAACATATGTTCCAATATAGATTATACCAAATATAATCATTAATTTCAATGCATGTCATATATCCAAAAATCCCTAATTAGGTGTAATTACAATAATAGATATCCTAATTAATGTAAATCTTAAGTTTCCATATCTTCCTTCTTTTCATGTCATGAATTATTATGCAAACTATCCCCAATAATATAAATCTTTAAACCATATCTTCTAAAAATCAGATCTTGCCTTTTTATATGCATTTTGTCCAAAGTCTCAAATCATATGTAATCTTTACAGTGGTTCCTCTTCTTCTTTTATCACAAAATATGCATAGGTCTAAATTACAACATAACTATGCATACAACATGCATAAATTATATGTTCATAGTCAAATTTGTGCATCCAATCCCAAGTCATATGTCCAATATATTTTATGCCTTAGACCTAAAGTCATACATTCAATTTGTCAAATTTCTCATCATACATCCCAAAACTTGCGTTCATACGTTCATCTCTTATGAGATTAGGCACAAGCTCGTGGTAGCCTGGCTATAGAAACAGAAAAGAAGAAAGGAATATAGAACAGTCACAGAAAACAGATCTAACAGAAGAGAATACAACCTCAAACTCAGATTTAAATGCATATCAAAATTATAATTAACGTTTATAGCGGAGAATAACTGTACTTGCCTTGATTGGATTAAAGAAAGAACTTTAACTTGTTGTAGAATCTTCGCAGAACTTTAACCTCTAGTTTGAATTGAGTTGCTTAGGCTGATGTTGATTATCTTCTAGTTTTAATTCCAGCAGAGCAGAGACGCCATTTTTATTTTTTTATTAGAAGAAGAGAGAAATGGAGGCTAGAGAATTGTGCAAGAAACCTAGGTAGAGTCTAGGGTCCTTTTTATAGAGGTTAGGAACTGATTAGGACCATTGATGTTGCTTGGATTGATCGTAGCCATTCATTCGAAAGAGAGACCAATTAGAGCCTGCCACCTAGCCCTAATGACAAAGCAGACCACAGAAAATCGACTAACAGAGAATAGGCCAGCCGGGTTGGACTGGGTTCGACCTGTCTCTGGACCAGGTCGACAGCCCTGTCGACAGCCCTATCGACCTGGTTAGACCAGGTCGACAGCCCAGTCGACCTGGGTGCATCTGGCGGGATTTTTCCCGCCCTGGCCAATTGGGCCCGGTTTTAATTTTAAACTGTTTTATTCTGAGCTGTTCGAATTTTAAACTTAATTCAGAAACTTCCAGAGGCTATATCTTCTTCATACGGACTCCGTTTTTCGAAAACTCGGACTCTATTTCGCGTATTTTTCCGAGACGAACGCAATGGCGTATCCCGTTCCCTTAGTTCCTTGATTTCCAATTAATTATACTTTAATTTATGACTTTCACGGTTATAGAATATACGGGGTGTTACACAATATCAAACTCAAGATCTATCCTCCTCTTGTCCGCATAAGATTTCTGCCTACCTTGCGCCGTCTTCATCCTCCTTCGAATCAAATCGATCTTTTCCAAAGTCTCTCTAATCATATCGAGCCCAAGTAAGATCTTATCTGTAGACTCCCACCAACATGTAGGCGAACGACACGGCCGTCCATAAAGAGCCTCGAACGGTGCCATGCCAATGCTAGACTGAAAGCTGTTATTTTATGCGAACTCCACCAACGGAAGATGTTACACCCATGTACCTCCGAAATCTAAGACACACAACCTCAATAGGTCCTCTAGAATACGATTCACTCTCTCGGTTTGGCCGTCCGTCTGAGGATGATATGCGGTGCTCAAACATAATTGAGTCCCTACCGCCTCTTGCAAGCTCTTCCAAAATTCCCTAGTAAAGATAGGATCGCGGTTGCTCACTATGCTAGAAGGAACACCGTGCAAACGAACTATTTCTCGAATGTATACGGAGGCTAACCATGAAGCAGTCCTCTTACTCTTCACGGGAATGAAATGGGCGCTCTTAGTAAGTCTGTCTACCATGACCCAAATCCCCGTATTACCCTTCCTCGATCTTGGTAATCCGTCAACAAAGTCCATCGAAACACTTTCTCACTTCCATTGTGGTAACTCCAATGGGTGAAGCAATCCGCCAGGCTTCTTTTGCTCTACTTTACTTGTTGGCACACCAAGCATCCAGCAACAAACTCTGCCACGTCCTTCTTCATACCGGCCCAAAAGTAAACTCGTCTCATGTCCATATACATCTTGTCCCCGCCGGGATGGATTGTCATCTTCGGACGATGTGCATCATCAAGGATGGTCTTCCTTAAGTTCTCGTCCTATGGTACACAAAGTCTACCGTCCCTACGTAACCAACCCTTATCATCTAGGCTATACCTACAGAGATGGCTCGATGACTCCCCTCTTTTGAGCTTTTCTACTAACTCAACCAACTGTGGGTCGTCTCGCTGTGCCTCGCCAATCCATCCCAAAAAGCGTAGTTCTGACCTCTAAGGATGCTAGCAAACCGGGTACAAAGTCAACGGAAGGTTTAAAGTCAAACATAGAGATGAACTCTAAGCTTCGCCGCTCAACAATAAACGGACTCAAGGACAACCTCTTTCTACTTAAGGCGTCTGCCACCACATTACCCTTGCCATGGGTATATGCTATCTTGAAGTCGTAGGATGCTAAGAATTACATCCACCTTTGCTGCCTTAAGTTCAAGTCCTTCTGAGAGAATAAGTATTTAGTGATTTGTGGTCAGTGAATAATTCGAATTTCTCGCCAAGAAGGTAATGACGCCAAGACTTAAGCGCAAAGACCATAACGGACAAATCTATGTCATGTGTAGGGTAATTTCTCTAATGCACTCTCAACTGCCTTCCTCCATATGCTATTACCCTTCCCTCTTGCATTAATACTGCGCCTAGTCCTGTCCCGCAAGCATCGGTATAAACGGTAAATGGCTTACTCCCATCTGGCAAAACTAAGACTGGGGCTATGGTCAAAGCCCTCTTTAGACGTTGGAACGCATCATCACAATCTACGTCCCATGTGAAAACTAAGTTCTTCTTCGTCAAGCATTTAAATGGGGTTGTTATCTTTGCAAAGTCTTTGATAAACGTCCTATAGTAACCAGCCAACCCTAAGAAACTCCTCACCTCTGTAGCATTTTTAGGAACCTTCCAATCTTGGATGGCCACTAGTTTCGCGGGATCCATAGCTATCCCTTCTTTGGAAAGCAATGCCCTAAGAATCGCACTTCCTTCCTCCAAAAGTGACATTTAGAAAATTTAGCTTTAAGGCTATGCGCTCGAAGGGTCTCCAATACTTCCCTAAGATGTAGGGCATGCTCTTCCTCACTCTTAGAAAAGACCAAGATGTCATCCACAAAGAACACTACGAATCTATTAAGGTACTCCCTAAACACCCTACTCATCAAGTTAACAAAGTATGTTGGGGCGTTTGTCAAACCGAAGGGCATCACAAGCCACTCGAAGAAACCGTCTGGAGTCCTAAAGGCAGTCTTGTCTATGCTATCCTCAGCCACTCTCAACTGATGGAAACCAGTGGCTAAGTCCAGCTGTGAAAACACTGAGGCACCAACTAACTGATTGAAGAGATCATCAATCCTCGGTAGTGGGTGTCTATTCTTCTTAGTAAGCTTATTAAGTTCTCTATATTCCACACAAAGTCTAAGGGACCCATCCGCCTTCGTGGAAAATACTACTGGAGCACCCTACTCCGATATACTACGTATGATGAACCCCTTCTCAAGCAATTCCTTCACTTTCTTACTGAGTTCTCTTCTCTCTCTTGGAGCCATGTGGCGCACCGGTAATGCAACTGGCTTTGCGTTATCTACTAGATATATCCGAAAGTCTAACTCACATTTTTGGGGTAAACCCCTCACCTCATCGAAGACATCAGCATATTCATGGACTACGAAAACAGAATGTAAATCATCATCGGATGCGTCAAGGGATTCTAGGTAGCTAAGCATTATTGGACCTATAGGGTCACAAGAAATATCAAGGGTCTTACCAAAACGAATCAACAATCTAACTACCCTTCTTTCACAATCTAGGATGGCGCCATATCTAGTTAGCCAATCCATACCTAGAATTAAACCATAGCCCATGAAGCCAAGAACAAAAGGTTGCACTCAAACTCAACGCCCAAGATAAACACTCTCAAATCCCGACAAATCATAGAAAGATGAGTCGAACCACCGATAGGATTTGAGACTACTAAGGGATCAGTAACTAGACTAGTATTAAGGTGCAGTGTTTCAACTAATGATGTAGAAATAAACAAATGTGATGTGCCAGAATTGAATAAAGTACGGACAGGATGATCAAATAGAAAAACTAAACTTTCAACGGAAATTGCTCTACCTCGTTCTTGCAGCGGTGGGACCACGAGAGCCTGAACTTGTCCCCTTGCCTGCCCTGGTGCCATAAGAGCTTGCACCTGTCCTCCCGAGGTAGACCCTGCCCTCTGCCCTTTCTTTGGGCAGTCCTTAATAAGATGTCCCGCCTCGCCACAGTGGAAACAACCAGTCTTCTTGTTCTTCCTACAATCTTTGCTTAGATGGCCGGGTGTCCCACAGTTAAAGCATCTTTTCTTTCCCTTAGCATTGTTGCCTTTGCCACCTTTCTTGTTCTGTTGTTGTTGTTGCGGCTTCTTTTGACACCCTTTCTTCTTGGGTGCCTTGTTAGCATTGGCGCCCTTCTCCTCTTCATGCATGAGCGCCATGTCAACTAGTCTCTCGAAGGTAGCCCCCATGGGAATGTGGGTCATAGCTAACCCATGAAGCGGCTCGATTAAACCCTTAACAAATCTTATAGCCTTCTTTTCTGGAGTATTCACCAAGTCCACGCTAATTGGTTGAATTTGTTGACGTACTCTTTCACCGATAAATTCCCTTGCTTCAGTGCCAAAAACCTTTCCATGTATAGATTCTCTTCAGCCCGCGAGAGAAACTTTGCCTCAAACCTCTGCCTAAAATCTAGCCATGTATCGACTGGATGTCCCCCATTAGTGACCTCCCACCAAAATGAGGCCTCATCCTTCATTAGCCAGGCAGCTAGCTGGACTTTTCTTTCATCATCCACTTCAAAGATTCTAAACAATTCTTCCACCTCCTTTAGCCAGTTACGAGCTTCAACAAATGTCTCCATCCCGTGAAAAGGTTTTCCACCCATTGCTCTAAAGTCCTTACATATCGTAGCAAAAGTATCGACGTGAGGAGGAGGGGGAGAAGGAGGAGGAGGAGCATTTGTTGGACCTACGGTGGTGGCCCTAGCCTCGAGATATTGACGAAACCAACCGGGTACATGAACACCCTCTGGTATCTCTGATGCTTCAGACATGCTGAAACGAAAAAGGAAAGATTCAATATAAAAGAACCGAGGGAAAGATATATGGCTCTTGGGGTTATGCTTTCTAAAATATACTTTTCTCTTGAAAATACTTTCCTTAAAACATACTTTTGAAGGTACTTCTTTATAAAATTGTTTTGAAAAACAACTTTTCAAAATTCATATCTGTTCTGGTAACCTGGCTCTGATACCACGTGTAACACCACACGTCCATTGATGTCACTCACAAAGGGAATGCATTAACTTCTATGGAGCATTTTAGGTAAGTATAGAACAGAAACTTAACAACAAGACAGACATAAATAGTACTCAAAGATTTAAAACTTTATTTCATTGCAGCGAAAACACATATGTTTGCTTACATCATCAAAAACCAGAGTCAAAGTACATAATATCCATCTTGACTACCAAAAGTACATAAACTGAAAGACATAATCCCCAATACAAAATAGCCATAAATAAAAGAGAAGCTGAACTTTACTTCAGCGATCCAAGTAATCTTCTAAAAGCAGAGAAACAACAGTCCAAGATCAAGCTCCATGGGTGCTAGTCCCAAACTGAGCACTTGGGGGGGAAAGGAAGAAAAGAGGAGGAAACAAAGGGGGTCAGATGTAAAGTCTGGCAAGTGCGATAATTTTAACAATATAATTAACAAAGTAACTAGGCTAAGGCATAAGTTGGAAAGTAAGGAAATGACTATGAACCATTGAATATGGCAGAGTAAATAAGAAAACAAGATGAACAACGATATCGTTAAAGCGCACCTAACCCACTGTAAGATAATTACTAAACTACACCAACACTATAGGATAATTGCTATACTGCACCACCACTAGTCACCCTAAGGTTGATCCCGCCTACAGAACTTAATAATGATATTGGTAGTTTCGTGCACCCCTAGCTGCCTTCATAGGTGCCGCCTGCCCCTATCTTCACTAGGTGTACCCACTACCCCTAAGCGATCGGCTCCCTAACTCGTAGATACCCGTGCTGGCCCCACAGTGGGATGTATCACTCCCCAAAGTGGCAACCCGATACAACCAACAATGCATGGCTTATACCTACACGATGCTACAACGTCTTACCTAACCGCCCGGGTCCACACACGCATATGAACCCGTTGGACTTGCGTTGCCACCGCTAACCCGGTTTGGCCTCTTATAATCAAGCCCAGTATGCGTGTCCCGTCCTTGACTTGGGTCGAGCCCACAAAGATACGTATGGGTTGCTGGTTGAAATGGGCCCCCATTACTTGAAACAAGCTATCCACCTAAGCTTGGTCCCCTCTAGTACATCCCACTTAACCCACTTCTTATTCATGTTTCAATTACATGTTTCAATTTTGGTTATGTGTTTCTAATCGTATTTCCAAATGCCACCCAAGGCACCCACTAGATTCCACATGCCACCCAAGGCACCCACTTAACCCCCTCATGTCCACTACATGTTTATCTGGTTAAGTGTTTCTTAATTCATTAAGACTGTAACCTCATAAAGACCTCTAACATTAGACTAGCATTTGTGGCAGATTGATTTGTCGGGCGGGTCCGGGCAGTCTTACACCACAAAAGAGCCTAACCTCATGTCTTTACAATTGTAACGTATTTAATTTATGCCTAAGACCTCTCACATTAGAGTAGCATTTGTGGCAGGTGGATTTGCCGGGCGGGTCCGGGCAGTCTTACACCACAAAAGAGCCTAACCTCGTGTCTTAGACGATTAATTTCTCCTAATTAATCATTCCCCAAATTTGAATTACTTTCCCTATTCAAATTATCAATCAATTCCAAATTTAACGATGTCCATAATTGACTCAATTATGTCCATCCATTTATGGTATGCAAAATCATACCAATTTTCACCATGATTATATTTTATGCCTTTTAAGGCATCTATGCCAATTAAATCTTTTTAATATTATCTCCTTTACCCCAAATTGTACGTTTGTTCGTTTAACGTAAAATATACGTTAGACTCGAATAGTCTAACTCATGGAATAAAGAGAAAACATCACAATGTACACATAATGAAAACATAGATCTAAACATAGGGATGAACTTGCATATGTGAATGATGTTCTACATCTAAAACTTGCATAGGCCAAAGTTACAACTTGCATAAACAACATATGTCATAGATGCAAATCTAAAAGTGTGAACTTGCATAAATCATGTATGTCATAGATCTACATCTAAAGGTGTAAACTTGCATAGGCAATAACCCTAAACTTGCATAACATGATTCATACCCCAAACTCATATATTTATAGATACTTGCATATGTGATTTATGCATCATAACAATGGTGTAAATTGCATCTAACATGTAAAATATCATGTAGAATTTAGCACATAACTCACCCATGTCATAGCCTAACTTTTAATCAAATTTTCACATAAACTAGACGTCATAACCATGTAAGGTCACATATAATTTTACCCAACTTGTATATGATTCATGTTTAAATAAAAATCTAAACTTGAATACATATGATTTATCATATGAATCAACATCACCAAACTAGCATATGAAACATGATGATTTGGTTATATATAAAATTACAACATAGAAGATTGCAACGTAACTTTACATCATAAATGATAGCATCACAACATAACGTCATAGAGATTTCAACACAATTCTACAACATAATTACAACATGTGATCAATAATTCACATCACATCCATACAATCCGCATCATAATTTCATATCCAATTTCTTTTATTTAAAAATTATTGGATTAATTTTTCTAGTTCAAAACTAGTTCATTTCGATAAAAATCTATTTTTATCTTTTCAAATATGGAATTTTTCATCCCAATTCTTTCCAAATCATTTATTATGATTTTACACTAATTATTGATATTTTTAATAATTTTATCAAGGCGAGTACAGTCGATTTCCATAAACGGCCATCGAACTGCACTTACAGCGACCTTTTTCTATTTTGATTTGGACATAATTCCAAATCCAACCATTAGATTTCAAATCTATAATATTCGTTAGAAAGCCCTTTTCAATACGAACCCAACAGTTCCGGTTTTAGGAGAATCCGACGGTCGGATCTCCCATAACATCAATTCAAAGTTAATGGTCAAAATTCGCGAACGGTCACTGCGCGGCGCGTTCTATTCAGGCCATATAATATATATATATATATATATATATATATATATATATATATATATATATTTCATCGATTTCCATTTTAAAACGCTATTTATAAATCATTTGAAAACGATTACAATTTCCATTCTGGCTCAAGTTCTTCAACTTTTTAGTTTCTAAGAACTTTTCAGATTCTTTAAAATTTTTGCTAACACCCTAAATTTTCGAAAAATTTCCCCATAACCTCCCCTGCACGGGAGCATCGGGAAAATCCCGAAATTGCCATACAGGCCTCTCCAATCCAAAAAGAAAAGAAAAAGCCAAGCGGCTAGCCAATCGACTCATAAAATCATCATACCCAAACAAAAGAGTAAATATGTACCTATTTGTCGGGCATACAATTTTATTCCTTTTCTCTAGCCTCCTTGCTATGACCTGTTCAATATATCATATATGTATATTTTCATGCAATGCCTATATATATATTTTCATATAATGTATATTATATAACGTTTATATATTTTTAAACCACGCATACATATATTTTCGTACATCGTATATGTATATTTTCATATAACGCCCATATATACATATATATTATTTTTTTCATACGACCCTTTTTTATACTCATTCAACGCATATATAATTTCACACAACGCATATATAAGCTAAAAAAAAATATTATTATGAACTAATAATATTTCCATCGTATGACAATTTTATATATTCTATATATATGCTAAAATGATAATTTTAGCAAACTAGTATTTATTTCAAGGTATTACTATTGTCAACAACCCGTATACATGTTAAAAATGTTATTTTTAACAAACTAGAATTTATTTCAATGTATGACTATTTTTAATACTTCACATACACGATAAAAATGATACTTTTGGAGAACAAAAATATGTTTTGACTCAAGACTATTTTTATTACTTCACATACATGATAAAAATCCCTCCAAGATTTTATTTCAACATGAATATTTCATATACTTCATACGTACAATAAAAATGTTATTTTTATTGTTCAAATAATTTATTCAACATATGAATGTTTCATTTATTTCATATATACGATAAAATGTGAATTTTATCCTTCAAACAATTTATTCAACATATGAATATTTTATTTACTTTATATATATGATAAATGTGAATTTTATCGTTCAAACAATTTATTCAACATATGAATATTTTATTTACTTCATATATACGATCATAATCAATTTGCATAACACAATCAAACAAACAAGTCGTCCATGGTCTGTGGACGACGGGGAACAGTTCATATATGCAATTATGCAATAAACAACTATACAGAAATTACTTTAGTGAGAAGTTCTCACAGTGGGATCCACTCCATCAGTTTTATTTGAATTTTTGGTTCGGTTCGGGTTTGAATTTTCCTGAATTTCCAACATGCTTTGTTTTGGGCGCGGTCAGTCTTGTTGCGAAGCTCTTGTCCCCACGATCGCAACGGATCCAGTTTCGCGCAATTTGAACCTCGTATAAAGAAGTTACACAGTTTTAAACATTGAAAAATTATACGGGTCATTAAGGAATTAATTAAAATTTAATTAACCTTTTTAATAGAGCTTAAATAAACGTTGCCCTCCCTTTTTCCCTCTTTACCGTATACTGCCGAACACATTTGCTCAAAACATTCTTCCACATCGCGCCGCCTCCTGAGGTGATCGGAATCCGATCGGTGACCAGCCCCTGACGCGCCTAGGCGCCCTCCTCCGTCGCCTTGAGTGGCGCTGGCTTCGGTGGTCCAGGGAGCTCAGATATCGAGCTCAAACTACGCGACTTCGTGGGACGATTTCTCCCAAAATACGAAACCAGACATGATCAACCCTACATCGATGGAAAGATCATAGATTTTTCTTTGATTTTTGCTTTAGGAGATTTCCAAGTGGTTAGGGTTAGGATTTCTTTTATAGGCTTTTATTTATTTATTTTATTATTTAATTTCTTTTAAATTCAAAAATACCCTTTTTCTCCATGAACTCCAAACCAAACCCAACAACTGTCGCCCTAGCTAATTACCCCCATTTCGAACACAATGAGATATATATCGTAACCCAATTCGGTTGTTACGATTAGTTTCCGTTCAAATTAAAATATAAATCAATGTATATTAAATTTGAATGCACATTTCAATTTACCGGGGCCACATACGGACTCTAAAAGTTCCCGAAAAATATTTTCTAGCTTCGTATTGATGATACGGTCCTAACAAAACTAATTTCATCAAATTTGAAGACCGTTTGAAAATGGCCATTTTCTGGACGATCCAAATTGACTGAAACTGACAAAACACGTTTTCTTTTGCCACGCTCACATATTGATTTCAAAAATTATGGAAATTTGAATCTTTCAATAATTTGACATTTCGGTTCCAACAAAAGTGGTTTCATCGAAAACAGAGGTCGTTTTCAAAATGGCTATATTTAAGGGCCAGAATTTCATAGCGACTATTATGAATTTTCAATTGGGCATAACTTTTTATTCCCGCTATGAAATTTAAATTTTTTGGATTCGTTGGAAAGATATTCTCAAATAGATTCACATATTTCTTATCTTGCTAAAATCCAGTTTGTTTTGATTCTTGTACATTCTTTTGAAATTTGAAATCGAATTTTCAAACTACCGCACCATTTCCAATTCCTTTTATAATTAAAATAAATAATTATATTCTAACGTCGATTCAATAAATATATACATTCTAATTCAATTCAAAATAAATTTCTCGTTGTCATTATTTAAAATTATCATTTTAAATATTCAAACTCACTAAAATTGCCAAAATAAAAATTTTAAATTGGCTCAGATTTTCGGGTTGTTACAATTTATGATTCTATTTATTTCCCAAATAATTCCTTTTATGATTCTATTTATTTCCCAAATAATTACTTTTATAAAATCCATTGATTTTATAAAATCCTTAAATTCAATATCCACTTTTAAATTCCTTTTTATAAAATCATTTGATTTTATATTAATATATTTTATTTTCAATATACACTTTGAAAATTCCCTTTTTACATTTCAGTATTTCTTACGGTATTTAAAATACCAAATAATAAGACCAGTGTCATCATAATTAATCACATATTATATATCACATTATATATCACAATATATGGAAAAAATCAGTATTATAAATGTGACGCCCCCTCCCCAGAACTAGCCAACATTTCCCCGAAATGCATTGTACTAATGCCTGACTAACACGGGACGGTCATCAACGAAAAAGGGTTTTGAAACGATGAACCACCAAGAACCTGTAGTATATCTCATAACGCATGGAATAAAATATAATAGTAACATAACTTGACATAAAACAGGCGAGACAGTGCATAAGATGAAACTAAACCATAACCATCAAAGTAGAGGAATCCAAAATACAGTTTATAATCCAAATCATTATTACAACTTCGAAATACTATCTCTAAAAAGAAATAAAGAAGGTGCACTACTAATACCCAAAGCGGTGACTATCAACAACACAAGGAGAATATATGTAAATAGTATGTGGAAGCCTCCTGCTTGTCTCCGGACAACTAATTGCGCATCACCACCTAATCTGCCTCTAATCTGCTCGTTTAGGAGCACCTAGAGTAATTAGAAGACACATAAAACTCTGGGTTAGACAAATGTCTGGTATGAGCATTAGCAGTAAAATAAAGCAATAAGAGGTATAAATAATCATACCTGAACCTGGACCTGCAACCAAAGAGTTAGCACAACAAGACGTACAATACTCTAAGGTAATACTGACATAAAGTGTAAAAATGGGGGTGTGCTTGTCATGGTGATAGCAAACATCAAACATAGCAATCATCCTCACATCTCTCACTCAGTGCGTAAAGCATACGATATCCACTGCTTTAATCACCAAATTATTAGGGACATGAGGACAACTCCGTACAACTATTGCTATGACCATAATTCCCTGGTCAATAGTCAATAATGCTACCCAGTCCACACATCCCTGGCTCTAGGTTAAGGGCCAAACAGTTCACACTTCCCTGGCTCTGGTTCGTCTACATGCCCTCTCTCTTCAACGGTGAACCAGAGTTATAGATATTGATAACCCCTTTGCACACGTCCCACAGCAAAGCCCAAAACAAGAAGTTAACTCGTTGATTCCCATCTGGATCTTAAGTGATAACTTCCCAATTGGACTTCCTTTTTATCTCTAGTTTTTGTCGAATTGGTGTTCGGTTTGGGTCTCCCTTTCTACCCAGCTCGGTTCGGGTCTCCTCCTCCTTTCCGGTTCGGTTCGGGTCTCCTTCTCCTATCTGGTTCGGTTCGGTTCTCCTTCTCCTATCCGTTCGGTTTTGGGTCTCCTTGTAATGCCCCATGATTTTAAATGTTAAAATTAACAAATTTAAGAACACTTAATTTTTAGGAGAAGAATTAAGGGAAATGGGTTACATCATTGCATTTGTCTCATTATTCTTCTTGGAATAGAGTCCAAGTTTTTGTACTTCGGACTTCGTACAAGGAAGTTATGGCCTTCAGAAGTTTCAGAGATTTAAATAAATTAAAACAGCTTGAATTCGAATTCAAAATTCGAATTCAAACAAAGAAGCGGGCTAGGCAGAATTTTTCCCGCCCCAGGCCAAGTCGACCAGGGGGTCGACCTCCCCTATACAGGTCGACCTGGGGGTCGACCTGGGTGTCAACCTACCCCCTTGGGCAGATCTGAGCTATGACGATTCTGACTTGTTGCTGAGTCTTTTCTGACCTATTGATGAGTCATTAGGGCATAGGTGGCAATTCTGGATAACTCTATCTAGTCTGGACGGTTGTGATTGCTCCTAGGATGATCTAATGACTCACATAAGTTTAAACTTCTATATAAGCACGCATAGACTCAAGCTCTAAACCTAAACTAAATTAATCTCTTGGCCTCCATGCTACTGCTAGAATAATTATTCTTCTTAAAGCCTAGGAATTGCAAGTCGGGATTCTAATACAAATGACGAACGAATTATTCTCTTCTCTAATCCGTCTTTGTGAGTACAATTTCTTTCACAAAATAATTAATAAACTAATTATGATGAGTTATAAATTTGGATTATGAGAACATGCCTGTTGAATCGTGTGACGTTACTTAATTTTGTTATCGTCGGTTTGTGAACATATGACAGTTTTGTTAACTTATGTTAGTAGATCTGTTCCATATGTCCAATCACATATATTTAACTTGATTCATTTTATGATATCAGTTTATATGCAAGTTTGGATGTAAACCATATGCTAGTTTGTATGTGAATCTTATGCAAGTCTGTATGCGAATTATACACAAGTTTATAAGTGAATCAAGTATATACATATGCTAGTTTATATGTAAAATATGTGATATTAGTTTATATGTTTAAATTCATATGCAAGTTTGTAGGAATCCATATGCAAGTTTTGGTGAAAACTATGTTCATATATGCAAGTTTAGGTGAAAACCATATTCACACATGCAAGTTTAGGTGAAACCCATATTCATATGTGCAAGTTCACAAATTCATGTTTAGATCTATATTTAGATCCATGGTAGTTTATGAAAATTTATGTTCTATATGTCCATTGCCTATGCAAGTTATTGGCTATGCAAACTTATGTTATAATTCTTATTCACAAGTTAGATCTATTTTATGTGTTATGCAAGTTGTGATGTTTCTTTTCTTTTTATGAGTTAGACTATTTACGAGTCTAACATATTTCATATTAAACGTTTGAACGACATTGGGACAATGGGAAAATATTAATTATACAAATTGTGAATTGGCATGTAATGGCATTAAAAGAATATAATTAATTTGAGACATTAATTGGTATAATTTATATACCTGAAAATTATGGATATAATTTAAGTGACAATTATGGACATGGATTAAAATTGGAAGTTATTGACAATCTGAAATAGGGATATTAATTCAAATTGGGGTTGAATTATAACATGTAATAGTAAATGCCTAAGACATGAGGTTAGACTCGTTTGTGGTATAAGACTGCGCGGACCCGCCTGGCAAATCCAGCAACCACAAACGATAGTCTAATGTGAGAGGTCGAAGGCATAAATTAAATGCATAATAAATGCCTAAGACATGAGGTTAGATTCGTTTGTGGTATAAGACTGCCCGGACCCGCTCGGCACATCCAGCAACTGCAAACGGTAGTCTAATGTGAGATGTCGTAGGCATAATTAAAAGATGCTTAGACACGAGGTTAAGTCTGGCTTGTGGTGGAAGTCTGCCCAGAACCGCCCGGCATATCCAGCGGCCAAAAGCAATCGACTTAATGTGAGAGGTCTATGCATTAATAATTAATTAATGCTAATCAAAGACGAATATGAATGACAAACATAAGTTTGGTTGAGTTGATTAATTCTCTGCGTACCAATCTGATGTTGATTTCGGTCTTCGAGGTTGATACTTAGGGAGTTATTCTCTTAACCAATGTATCTGTGAACTAAGATGTACTTCATCATAAATTAAGTAAAACATGTTATATGATATATATATATATATATATATATGATACATAAAACATGATAAATGGATAGGGTTAAGACCAGCTTAACCAATAATCTAATAAGTGGGTAGGGTTAAGACCAGCTTAACCAATAATCTGATAACTAGGTAGGGTTAAAACTAGCTTTACCAATAATATATAAGTGGATAGGGTTAAGATCAGCTTAACCAATAATCTGATAAGTAGGTAGGGTTAAAACCAGCTTAACCAATAATATATATTAATTTGATAAGTGGGTAGGGTTAAGATTAGCTTAACCAATAATATATATTAATCTGATAATTGGATAGGATTAAAACAAACTTAACCAATAATACATATTGATCTAATAAGTGGACAGGGTTAAGACCAACTTAGCCAATAATGTATAAGTGGATAGGGTTAAGACCAACTTAACCAATAATATATAAGTGGATAGGGTTTAGACCAGCTTAACTAATAATATATATATTGATCTGATAAGCGAATAGGGTTAAGCTAGCTTAACCAATAGCACATCCTGATTTGATAAGTGGGTAACATGGGTGAAATGTGGGATATAAATATAAACACTTAACCAAGTTGAAACATGTAAGAAGACACGAATAAGAGTGGATTAAGTAGGAAATCCTAGTGGGGACCAAGCATAGGTGGAAAGCTTGTGTCAAGTGTGGGGACCCTTTTCAACCAGTAACCCATTTAGTATCTAAGTGAGCTCGATCTAGATCGAGGATGATACACGGTTACTGGGTTTGATTGTAAGAGGTCAAAACGGGTTAGCGGTGGCAACGCAAGTACAACGGGGTCATGTGCATGCGTGGGCCCGGGCTGGTAGGTAAGACATTGTTGCATCGTGTAGGTATAAGCCGTGAATCTTTAGTGGTATCGGGTTGCCACTTTGGGAAGTGATACACCTCACTGTGGGCCCAACACGGGTATCTACGAGTTAGGGAGCCGATCGAATGGGGAAGGTAGTGGGTACGACTAGCGGAGATAGGAGCAGGCGGCACCTATGAAGACAGCTAGGAGTACAACTACCATATTATGAATAAATGTTGTAATTAGAATGGGGAGGGTAGTGGGTACAACTAGTGGAGATAGGAGCAGGCGGCACCTATGAAGATAGCTAGGGGTACATGAAACTAACATTATTATTATTTTGTTCAGTAGGCGAGATCAACTTTTATGGTGACTAGTATTGGTGTTGTATAGTAATTATCTTATAGTGATTAGGAAACGCAATTAACGTTATCTTATTCCTTTTGTTGGTTTTGTTATGTCCATTTGTTTCACAGTCATTCCTTGTTTTACCAGTTTATGCCTTATCCTAATTACTTTAATAATCATATTTTAAAGTTATTGGACTCGCTAGACTTTATGTCTGACCCCCTTTGTTTTCGCCTCTTTTCTTCTTCCTATCCCCAAAGGTTCTCAGGGTGGGACTAGTGCTAGTGGTGCTTGATTTGTATCTCTTTCTCTCTCTTTTGGAAGTGCCTGGATTGCTGAAAGTAAAGTTCAGCTTATCTCTTTTATGTCTACTTATGTTGGGGATATGCTTTTTTACTTTATGTACTCAGAAAATAATTTGTCAAGATGGATATTAAGTGTACTTTGTTTTATTGTTGGTTTTTGATGTTGTTGTAACCAAACTATTTCTCCGCTGCAATAAAAGTTGTTTTAATTTTTTAAGTACCAATACAAGTATCTGTCCTATTATATTATATTCTATACACCAATAATACTCCATGAAAGTTAATGCATTCCCCTTGAGAGTGACATTAATGGACGGGGGTGTTACACGTGGTATCAGAGCCAGGTTTACCAGAACAAATATGAGATTTTGAAAAACTGTTTTTCAAAAGCATTTTATAAAGAAATACTTTCAAAAATAGGTTTTAAGGAGAGTATTTTTAAGAGAAAAGTTTATTTTGAAAAACATAACCCCAAGAGGCATACGTCTTTCCTTCGATTCTTCGTTTTAAATCTCTTCCTCTTTCCTTTTTGAATTTCTTCCTCCATATACAGATGCTTTTTCTAAGATATGTAAGAACTTCCAAACGGTGGGCAGAAAACCGCTTCATGGGACTGGGACGTTTGTCAAAGCTAAAAGAAAGTGGAGGACTTGTTGGTACCTTTAAGATTGACGATGGGAGGAATGTTCAGTTAGCTACTTGGTTAATGAAGGACGAAGCCTCATTTTGGTAGGAGGTCACGAATGGAGAATGTGCAGGAGAGACATGGATAAGACACACAATAAGAAAGTCGATCTAAAGAAAGGAGGTAAGCATAACAAGGGGCCAATAGAAAGGGAAGGGCCACACTTGTGAAATATCTGACTACTTAAATAAAGACGTTGGAAATAAGAAGAAGACTAGTTGTCATCGTTACGGAGAAACATGACATCTTATTAGGATCATCCAAAGAAGCAAAAGGCAAAGGTAAGGACAAAGTACATGATCTTCTGGAGGGCAGATGCGTTCCCTCACGGCTGGCATACCTGATAGAGGTAGAAATATCTTGGTTGGAAGTTTGGTTTTTCTTTTTGATCATCCTGTTCGAACCTTGTTTGAATTCTGCTGCCTCACACTCGTTTGTATCTTCTTCATTAGTTAAAACACTACACCTTAATACTAGTCTAGTTACGGATCCCATAGTAGTCTCAAATCCTATTGGTGGTTCGGCTCATCTTTCGATGATTTGTTAGGATTTCAGAGTGTCTATCTTGGGCGTTGGGTCTGAATGCAACGCCTTCGTTCTTGGCTTCATGGGCTATGGTTTGACTCTAGGTATGGACTGGTTAGCTAGATACGGTGCCATCCTAGACTGTGAAAGAAGGGTAGTTAGATTGTTGACTCATTGTGGAAAGACCCTTGATATTTCTTGTGACCCTAGAGATCAGTTGATCCTTAGCTACCTAGAATCTCTTGACGCGTCCAACGATGATTTGGAATCTGTTCGTGTGGTCCGTGAATATGGTGACGTCTTCGATGAAGTTTGGGATTTACCACTGAGACGTGAGATAGACTTTCGTATATACCTAGTAGATAATGCAAAGCCAGTTGCATTACCAGTGCATCATATGGCTACGAGGGATAGAACAGAACTCAGTAAGCAAGTGAAAGAGTTGCTTGAGAAAGGGCTCATAAGAAGAAGCATTCTGGAATTGGGTGCTCCAATTGTTTTTGCTACAAAGGCTGATGGTTCTCTTAGATTGTGCGTGGACTATAGAGAGCTGAATAAGCTCACGAAGAAGAACAAACATCCATTGCCGAGGATAGACGATTTGTTCGATCAGTTGGTTGGTGCTTCGGTTTTCTCGCAGTTGGATTTGGCTATAGGATTTCATCAGCAAAGAGTGGTTGAAGATAGCATAGATAAGACTGCATTTAGAACTTCTGACGGTTTCTTCGAGTAGCTTGTCATACCTTTTGGTTTGACGAATGCACTTGCATATTTCGTTGACTTGTTGAGTAGGGTGTACAGGGAGTTTCTAAACAAGTTCAAGGTAGTCTTTATGGATGATATCTTGATTTTCTCTAGAAGTAAGGAAGAATATGCCCTACATCTTAGGGAAGTCTTAGAAACCCTTTGAGCACATCAACTTGAAGTTAAGTTCTCCAAATGTCGTTTTTGGAAGAAGGAGGTAAGGTTCTTAGGACATATGGTCTCTAAGGAAGGAATAGCAGTGGATCCTGCAAAGGTGGTGGCAATCCAAGATTGGAAGGTTCCTAGAAAACCAACGGAAGTAAGAAGTTTTCTAGGGTAGACGGGCTACTATAGGAAGTTCGTTAAGGACTTTGCAAAGATATCAACCCCAGTTTTGACTTTGCTAGATGGGAGTAAACCGTTCACAATACATATACCGGTGCTTCCGAGACAGGGCTTAGAGCAGTTTTCGATTCAAGAGGAAAAGGTGACATGCAAAAGGCGGTAAGTACGAGCATCGCTTTTCGTCCATAGACGAATGGACGGACAGGAAGTGGTGAATAGAATCCTTGAAGATCTTTTGAGGTTATGTATCCTTGATTTTGGAGGGACATGAGAAGAGGCAACTAGTTTAGCGATGTTCATGACATGTTTCACGTATCACATTTATGGAAGTGTTACACGATATCGCTGAAGTAATGGAGCCGAGCATGCTTAGAGAAGTCAAAGTAGAGTGAGATGCCATGATTAGACAAACTCCTACACACATTCTCGGATTGGAGGTCAAAAAACTATGCAACAAAAAGGTTAAGTTGGTTAAAGTGCAATGGGGAGATGATCAAGGAGACACGACTTAGGAGACGGAAGACAAGATGCATACGCTGTACCCTTTCCTTTTTGAGGGTATATTTTTTTTCCTCCTTTCTCTACCGCTTTGTCGATACTTGTCTTATCGTTTAATATGTCTTTGCGATGATATCTTCGATCTTTAGTTTGGAAAAACCCTATGGTTGTAAACATGCGTTTGAGACATGTTATGTTTGGTGATGCAAATGGATGCAAGAGTTTGCTAGTGGTTGCTCATTGATGCATGTACACACACATTAGGCACTTGATCGGCTCGATCACTTTCATATTGCATATAAATATGTGTGCATATTTAAATTAATGGATGTATAATGGTTGTGTTATCATATGGATGTTGCATTTAGATGAATGGTGGTGCACGCATGTAGAAATAATATGTATCATTAGGATTCTTTTGCATACATAATGGATGCATGGCACTATCATGGTTCGCATTAAGGAGGTCAACTGAATCAGTAGTCTGCATGATTTTGCATTAGATAAGGAACATATACACACACTTTTTGCATATGTTCATACGACATTAGAAGTCTTTTAAGGACAATGGATGCCTATGTTTGATGATTGAGTAGATGGATGATTGGATGGTAGGATATACATTCTCCTTAACTTGGAGATTTCGGGGGCGAAATCCTTTAAGGAGGGGAGAATGTAACACCCCATAATTTTAAATATTAAAATTAACAAATTTAAGAACACTTAATTTTTAGGAGAAGAATTAAGGGAAATGGGTTACACCATTGCGTTCGTCCCGGAATTCTGCTTGGAATAGAGTCCAAGTTTTCGTAAATCGGACTTCGTATGAGGAAGCTATGGCCTTCAGAAGTTTTAGGGATTTAAATAAATTAAAACAGCTCGAATTCAAATTCAAAATTCGAATTCAAACAAAGAAGCGGGCTGGGCAGGATTTTTCCCGCCTCAGGCCAGGTCGACCAGGGGGTCGATCTCCCCTATACAGGACGACCTGGGGGTCGACCTACCCCCTCGGCCAGATCTGAACTGTGACGATTCTGACTTGTTGCTGAGTCTTTTCTGACCTGTTACTGAGTCACTAGAGCATGGGTGGAAATTCTGGATAACTCTATCTTGTCTGGACGGTCGTGATTGCTCCAAGGATGATCTGAAGACTCACATATGTATAAACATCTATATAAGCACGCATAAACTCAAGCTCTAAACCTAAACTAGATTAATCTCTTGGCCTCCATGTTATTGCTGGAATAGTTATTCTTCCTAAAGCTTAGGAATTGCAAGTCAGGATTCTAATACAAAAGACGAACGAATTATTCTCTTCTCTAATCTGTCTTTGTGAGTACAATTTCTTTCACAAAATAATTAATAAACTAATTATGATGAGTTATAAATTTGGATTATGAGAACATGCATGTTGAATCATGTGATGTTACTTAATTTTTTTATCATCTGTTTGTGAACATATGACAGTTTTGTTAACTTATGTTAGTAGATCTATTCCATATGTCCAATCACATATGTTTAACTTGATTCATTTTATGACATCAGTTTATATGCAAGTTTGGGTGTAAACCATATGTTAGTTTGTATGTGAATCTTATGCAAGTCTGTATGCGAATTATACACAAGTTTATATGTGAATCAGGTATATACATATGCTAGTTTATATGTAAAACATGTGATATTGGTTTATATGTTTAAATTCATATGCAAGTTTGCAGGAATGCATATGCAAGTTTAGGTGAAAACTATATTCACATATGCAAGTTTAGGTGAAAACCATATTCACATATGCAAGTTTAGGCGAAACCATATTCATATATGCAAGTTCACAATTTCATGTTTAGATCTATATTTAGATCCATGGTAGTTTATGCAAATTTATGTTCTATATGTCCATTGCCTATTCAAGTTATTGGCTATGCAAACTTATGTTATAATTCTTATTCACAAGTTAGATCCATTTTATGTGTTATGCAAGTTGTGATGTTTCTTTTCTTTTTATGAGTTTGACTATTTGTGAGTCTAACATATTTCATATTAAACGTATGAACGGCGTGGGGACAATGGGAAAATATTAATTATACAAATTCTGAATTGGCATATAATGGCATTAAAAGCATTTAAGTAATTTGAGACATTAATTGGTATAATTTATATACCTGGAAATTATGGACATAATTTAAGTGACAATTATGGACATGGATTAAAATTGGAAGTTATTAACAATCTGAAATAGGGATATTAATTCTAATTAGGGTTGAATAATAATGTGTAATAATAAATGCCTCAGACACGAGGTTAGACTCGTTTGTGGTATAAGACTGCCTGCAGCCGCCCGACAAATCCAGCAACCACAAACTGTAGTCTAATGTGAGAGGTCAAAGGCATAAATTAAATGCGTAATAATGCCTAAGACATGAGGTTAGACTCGTTTGTGGTATAAGACTGCCCGGACCCGCCCAGCACATCCAGCAACCGTAAATGGCAGTCTAATGTGAGAGGACCTAGGCATAATTAAAAGATGCTTAGACATGAGGTTAGGTCTGACTTGTGGTGGAAGTCTGCCCAGAACTGGCCAGCATATCCAGCGGCCACAAGCAATCAACTTAATGTGAGAGGTCTGTGCAATAATAATTAATCAATGCTGATCAAAGACGAATATGAATGACAAATAGAAGTTTGGTTGAGTTGAGTAATTCTTTGAGTACTAATCTGATGTTGATTTCGGTCTTCGGGGTTGATACTTAGCGAGTTATTCTCTTAAGCAATTTATCTGTGAACGTAGATGTACTAAATCATAAATTAAGTAAAAGCCGGAAGAGGTATGCATAAAAGTATTTGCCCAAAGAAGTAATCCTAGAATCCCGTTTGTTTTCTGGATTTGGAGAAGTGCCGATTTTCAAGAACGGGAATCTTATCATATGTTGGGAATCTCTTATGATAATCATCCACGTCTTAAACGTATCTTGATGCCTGAAAGTTGGATATGCTGGTCCTTACGTACATGTTATACGATATATATATATATATATATATATATATATATATATATATGATACATAAAACATGATAAGTGGATAGCGTTAAGACCAGCTTAACCAATAATCTGATATGTGGGTAGGGTTAAGACAAGCTTAACCAATAATCTGATAAGTAGGTAGGGTTAAGACCAGCTTAACCAATAATATATAAGTAGATAGGGTTAAGATCAGCTCAACCAATAATCTGATTAGTAGGTAGGGTTAAGACCAGCTTAACCAATAATATATATTAATTTGATAAGTGGGTAGGGTTAAGACCAGTTAAACAATAATATATATTAATCTGATAAGTGGATAGGGTTAAGACGAACTTAACTAATAATATATATTGATCTGATTAGTGGATAGGATTAAGACCAACTTAGCCAATAATATATAAGTGGATAGGGTTAATACCAACTTAACCAATAATATATAAGTGGGTAGAGCTAAGACCAACTTAACGAATAATATATATATATTGATCTGATAAGCGGACAGGGTCAAGACAAGCTTAACCAATAACATATGTTGATTTGATAAGTGGGTAACATGGGTGACATGTGGGATATAATTATAAACACTTAACCAAGTTGAAGCATGTAAGAAGACATGAATAAGAGGGGGTTAAATGGGAAATCCTAGTGGGGACCAAGCATATGTGGAAAGCTTGTGTCAAGTGTGGGGACCCTTTTCAACCAGTAACCCATTTAGTATCTAAGTGATCTCGATGTAGATCGAGGACGGGACACACTTACTGGGTTTGATTGTAAGAGGTCAAAACGGGTTAGCGGTGGCAACGCAAGTCCAACAGGGTCATGTGCGTGTGTGGGCCCGGGCTGGTAGGTAAGACGTTGTTGCATCGTGTAGGTATAAGCCGTGCATCTTTAGTGGTATCAGGTCGCCACTTTGGGAAGTGATACACCCCACTGTGGGACCAGCACAGGTATCAATGAGTTAGGGAGCCGATCGAATGGGGAAGGTAGTGGGTATGACTAGCGGAGATAGGAGCAGGCAACACCTATGAAGACAGCTAGGAGTACAACTACCATATTATGAATAGATGTTGTAATAAGAATGGGGAGGGTAGTGGGTACAACTAATGAAGATAGGAGCAGGAGACACCTATGAAGACAACTAGTGGTACACGAAACTACCATTATTGTTATTATTTTGTTCAGTAGGCGGGATCAACTTTTAGGGTGACTAGTATTGGTGCAGTATAGTAATTACCCTATAGTGATTAGGAACGCAATTAACGTTATCTTATTCCTATTATTGGTTTTATCATGTCCATTTGTTTCACAGTCATTCCTTGTTTTACCAGTTTATGCCTTTTCCTAATTACCGTTATAATTATATTGTTAAAGTTATTGGACTCGCCAGACTTTATGTCTGACCCCCTTTGTTTTCGCCTCTTTTCTTCCTTCCCCCCAAGGTTCTAAGGGTAGGACTAGTGGAGCTTGATTTGGATCTCTTTCTCTCTCTTTTGGAAGTGCTTGGATTGCTGAAAGTAAAGTTCAGCTTATCTCTTTTATGGCTACCTGTGTGGGGGTTATGCTTTTTTACTTTATGTACTCAGAAAATAATTTGTCAAGATGAAT
This sequence comes from Allium sativum, assembly GCA_030737875.1. Taxonomy (NCBI): domain Eukaryota; kingdom Viridiplantae; phylum Streptophyta; class Magnoliopsida; order Asparagales; family Amaryllidaceae; genus Allium; species Allium sativum. The sequence goes on from CM060913.1 coordinate 491,418,111, forward strand.
ATTAAGTGTACTTTGTTTTATTATTGGTTTTTGATGTTGTTGTAACCAAACCATTTCTCCGCTGCAATAAAAGTTGTTTTAATTTTTTAAGTACCAATATATGTATCTGTCCTGTTATATTTTGTTCTATACACCAATAATACTCCATGAAAGTTAATGCTTTCCCGTTGAGAGTGACATTAATGGAAATGGGGTGTTACACTCCTTCTCCTATTTGGTTCAGTTCGAGACTCCTTCTCCTTTCCTGTTCGATTCAGGCTCTTTCTCCTATCCGGATCGTTCGGGTCTCTTTCTCCTATCCGGATCAGTTCGGGTCTCTTACTCTTATCCGTGTCGGTTCGGGTCTCTTTCCCGTATCTAGATCAGTTAGGGTCTCATTTCCCTATCCGAATCGGTTCGGTTCACTTTCTCCTATCCGGATCGATTCGGGACTCTGTCTCCTATCCGGATTGGTTTGGGTCTATTTCTTCTATCCAGATTGATTCAGGTCTCCCTCGTAACCGGTTCGAATCGGGTCTTCCTCCTAACCGGACCTAAAAATCTGCGATTTTTCCAGCAAGCTATTTTCGTCAAACGACAACATTTTCAACCATTCTAACCTTCCTATGACATCACAAAACATTCCAACCATAAGTAACACATATTGTATCAATCAAAAACATTAAAACATCATTCACACAAAATAGTTTAGATCAAACATACCCAAAATGCATGATTTTCCCCTTAATCCCCTTAACCGCGTTTTAACGATAGGATTAGCAAATGTAATCCAAATTAACCCAAATTTTTACCAGTGACATAAAATAATATTTTAGAATTTTCACATATTTTTTTAGATTTTTATGATGCATAATTTCGCTAATTATCATTAATCACCGCTAATTAGCCGTAATTAGTGAATAATAGTGCAAATCACTCACCTAAGCCACAAATAAATTATAGATCTGAAAACTCCACTGATTTGGTTGAATTCCTATGTGTTCCAGCAGCTCTATCTCGATTTTGATCCTAATCCGCTTTAATTTGATGTAGATTTTGCTTAATATGTGATTAGGAAGTGATTAGGGATGAATTTTGAAGGTGGAAGCCATTATTAGGTTCAGTGGAAGGTAAGTGGCGGCTGGAAAAATGAAAATGAATCATTCTCTAACTTTTTTCAGCCCTCCCATAACCCCAATACCGAAATAGGCTATGGGCCTAACCACTAGTCATCTAGTTAAGCCCGATTAAGCTATTTCTCTATCTTCAAATCTTATTTTAGCCATTTCTCCCAAACGGTAAGTCCGTTTGATTAATGTGACCACTATACGGAAAGGTAAACCATCATTCGAATCCAATGGAAGTAGCTTTAGGTCAAAACTCCTTACCAATCAAAAGTTATAGGCGAAACAAGAATCGCCAGGGGTAAAACGGTCATTTAAAATTTGGCAAAAATCATGAACATGGGAAATGACCCGAATAGTCATTTCCCAAAGTTACACGACCATATGACTTCGTATGAAAATGAAATAAACATTTTACGATCCTCCGATGCGTAAAATGCGGGTCATTACACTCTCCCCCCTTAAGAAATTTTGCCCTCGAAATTCCTTAACCAAAACATACAGTGGTGGCCTGCATGCCTATCAACCATTTACAAACAATCAAATATACATAATAACATCACAATCCTATCCTAGCATGCGGTTTACTAACAAGGGAATAACTATATCTCGATAAAATCTTACCAGGCAAAGAGTTCTAGATACGATTATACTCTCCTCGGTTTCCCAAGTATAGTCATTCTCAATATCACCCCACTAGAGCTTAACCAATTTCATCGTCTTCCTTCGAAGTTGCTTCATATCATGTTCGACAATACGAATCATTATGTGGCTCACAACTGCCTCAGATTCCACCTCAATATAATCCAACTGATCTGGTGAAATAGTCATATCAGAATTGTGCACGAACTTCCATAATTGGGAAACATGAAATACGTTATGTGTTGGATCTAGATTAACCTTAGAGGGGGGAGGGGGTGAATAGGGTTTATTACATTTTTGAAGTGTTATTAAAATAAATCGCAGCACAGATAATTAGCAAAGAAATAAATGCAGTAAATAAATATCACATAAATATACCCAGCTTCGGTAGACTCTGCCTACTACTGCATTCACTAAGGTTTCTACTAGGTGTTAATAACAGATCTCGCTTACAGACCCTGTAAACTCGCACTCCCTACTCCTGTACTAACCCTACGCTCAAAACCCTAGACTGGTTTGTATCCCCTAGACCAGATTTTCCCCTAGATTTACAGACTCTAGTGAAATGCCTAGTTTTATAGATGAAACTAGGAAACCACCTAGGTTTTACAGACTCTAGCAACTGTCAGTTAACCCCTAACTGAATGACCTAGAAATTTATAGACTCTAGAAACTATTTGGATGATTTTCAGAACAAACTAAAAATACAACAGAATATAAAACAAGAAAAAAATAAAATAAAAACAAGCTAAACCCTAGGATTTAAAATAGAAGGGTCATTCCCTTTTCAATTGGAAAACTTGGTCGATCTACTTGTTATTCCCTTTTCCCGTTTGCTCCTCTTTACTTTAAAATGGTGGCTGTTAATCTGAAACTAGGGTTTCTTGTATTCTCCACACATCAAATCGGCGTTGTGATGAATTGCTTTTGGAAACGATTCTCCTTGTCTTCGATGATTACACCATTGCTTTCTCTGCCTTGCTTGATCCAATTTGGTGCTGATCGAATTCCTAGAAAATTGTGATTTCTCAGAATTAATTCTATGCTTGTATCTGTGGTTGTGAGGATTCGATGCCTATGCCAGTGATGTAAACGGTGTTATTATATGATTAAAAATCCTTTAAATCTCTGATTTCACGCGTAAAAGATTTGGTCTGATTTCACATGTTTCTTGTTTTGCCTGAAATGTTAAATTTGATTCTTGCAATAACTGTGTTGATGCCGATTATAAATTGCACACATGAAACGTCTTGCTCCTTATCCCTCTATATTTCTGGAAATTAACATTTGTGATTTCCTAATTGATTTGGCACTTGTGTGAATTCGAATTGATGAACCTGGACATGATTTTGGCCTTCAAACAGATTTTCCCTTTTGGATTTAAAATCCCTCGGCTTTGATTGGATATGGCAATTCTGGAAAATTATTTCATCTGTTGTCCCCTTTAAATTTTTTTTCCAAACAAATGCTTGCTAATTTTCTACAATTAACACTTGCCAAATATGAACTCTCTGATTTTCTTCTTGCCAAAAATATTGTCTGAAGAAATGTTTTCTTGGCATAAAATTTAGGATGTACATTTCTGGTAACTTGATTCAAAAACCATCCCAAATTTAGTAATCTCTGAAATAAAAAGTTTTCTACCTAAAAACTGTTCTTGTCGAGATATGCCCATTAAATCTCTGAATGAATTTCTTTCCAAAAACCTTTGTCTAATGCTGGAAACAAAATGAAATATTTTTCTGCACTTGCATTGATCCTTGCCAAAAATATTTGTAGAAATTTGGAAACATAGTAAAAATTGTTTTTACTCAAAAATGGTTGCTCTGATTTTCTGTAAATCAAAAACAATTAACTGATTTCTTGCCATGTATGTATTTCTGAAAACCTTTGGATAGTCTTGTAGAAACTGCTTGTTGAAATGCTTGATATTTTCCTACACTCATGCAATTTCAATTTGCACCATGCATTTGGATTTTGCTGAATTTGTGATGTTCTTGTTTAGCCTGTTCTGCATTATCTTGTACTTCTACTGTATTGCTGTGCTTTGTGCCATTTTGACCATGCCTGAACATTAAGAAAGAAACTAGCATATTCATCGCTATGTCTCATATTTACTTGTTGCTGCTTCATTTATTATGCCATAACCATGTTGACTTAACCATGTCGCTCTTCACTGACTTGTATTACTTGTGCATGCTTTTGCACTCGAACCAAAACAGTCTTGTTTACTTGTGTATGGCCTGAAATGCTTCACCACGCTCGAGCTTTTTTCTTCCTGTTGTGATTGCTTTGCCATATTTACATTCTCTTGAGAAATTGCTGCTATGCACTATAACTTGTACCACTGTCTTGCATTAGGGCATGTTGATTTGAATGATTCCGGTCTTGCAATGTATACACTACATTCATTATTGCTATGTCTTCTTGCTTGAGCTTTGTTTATGTTGCATCATTGACTTTGCTCACACCATTTATGTATCTTGACCATTGTGATCACTTGTCATTGCTGTTGCCTTGTAAATTTGTCGTACCAACTTGTATTATGCTCGACTTTGCTCGACATGAATTGCATTGATATTTGAGTGTTGCACTGAGTCGAGATGGTCCAAGTGGCTACTCCTCAGTTGCACACCGATTGGCGAGGCAGTGCACGCGTGTATATGTTATACACGTGTGTATAGCAAACCATTTAGTATAGATTTTCCTGTCCATGCACTATAATATGTGTATATACATACACATGTGTGTATATACATATATCGTGCGCGTGCTACATTCACATATCATATCAAGTCATGAAAAATGATGAGAAACACACTGAAATTCTGAGGCAAATAAAATTTTAAAAATAAAATTTATATCCGCAAATATTCAGTTTTATTCCTATTGCGGTGTACTGTGTGTGTTCTCTGTTTCATGTGACAGGTAAACATGACTGGACTGACAGACAGCTGTGAAGACAAAGACCGAAGTTTGAAGTCAAAAATAGTGTCAATGAATGAGTTTATGTATAAATATGAAATTACTGAGTGACTGAGAATGTATTATAGTGACAGAGAGTTGAGTGAGGAGTTTTGTATAAGAATGTGAGAATTGTACTGATATTTGTGATAAACAAATCTGATTGAAATAAAATATTATTTTTATTGTGTTCAAACAAATTTGTTTGTCGTATTCAGTTTATTTACTAGTACAATATCATGTGAAGTAATATCTATGTATGTGTACAAATAATGGAGTTGTAAATCTGTACTGTTTAAATGTTGAAATATAATATTCTATTCAGATAAAATACTGTGTGAGTATTTAAATTTCTGTACAGCCATATTTTATTTAAATATAAATATTATATTCTTGTCTATGATGTAGAATAACAGTACAGTAACAAGCACATTTGAAATAATATTTATTTGTTTGTTATCATCGAACAAAAATCATAATGTATACTACACTATTATATACAATATTCTCCCCCTTCTGATGATGACAAAAAAATAAATGATTTTGATCACAACAAATGTGTTTGACAGTGAATATTGAACTCCCCCTATTTGAAAGCTCCCCTACAATAGAAACTCCACCTATAACTGTGAATGAGTGAAAAAAATGAAAATTGAATAAAATTTCAAAATAAAAAATATTTATAAAATATTCACTCATAAATCAAAATCTCAATCCATTCTCCCCCTTTTGTTGTCATCAAAAGGATTCAGAAATTAAATATAGATGAAAAATGACTAAAAAATATAATTTCAGCTTAAGAGGAAGAACGGTCATAATAAATCTCTGTCAACCAAACAAAAATCATAATATTCTGAGAACATGTGGCATATTTCACATTTTAGAGAATGCCGGATTTACGACGAATTTATAAAAATGGAGAGAGTTAAAAAATATGAATATTTTCTAAAAGAATTTTTAAAAATGAAGTACAAAAACAGTGACGGATTTGGGCTATAATTATATATTCAACTTAAGTGACAAAATCGAATAATCTCATATCCCAATAGCTATCAATCAACAAATCATAATATTTCATAAAATATTAACACATTTCACAAATTAGAAAATGGATTGATAGGTTGGTTTTTACACACCAAGGAGAACTTCATATAAAAAATTATTTATTGCAATTTATTTTCTTTTCTTTTTCTTTTGATTTAAGAGCACACTGACCAGCATAACCAAATCTTCGAGTTTTAAATGAGATCAGTTGCAGCTTAAATATAAGTAATCACTTAACCATGCATAACCAGAGCTTGGATTTTTAAATGAGGTCAGAGACACACTTATGAATATTATATATATATATATCATTTTCAGCTTCAAAAGAAAAACTCCTCGGTATATAAAACCAATATGAATGATAGAAATGTGGCAGCTACATAAATGGGGAGTGAAATAAATTTCTGAATTAATTATATTATGAATTATGCTCGACTGTGTCGGGATCATTGAAAATTTTAAATTGTCACTAATTCTGAATAATAACATTGTCCAATTTCTATCACAAATATTTCCACTGTTTATTCAAAAAGTTTTTTTTTTAAATATTAAACTCTCCACATTAATATAAAAAAACATGATGGATGGCAGAAGGATGATAGATAATGAAGATGGTTGTGAAATAATTACCAGTTCAAAGATATTATAATAAATGTTCAATCATCATGAACAAATTAAATAAAATCTCCTCTTGTTGTGAAATATACTACAGTCACAATTCATCATAATTATAAAATTCGATAATAATGTTAGTGAATTATAAATACAGTTCAGTTTGGTTATTGATTTCAATTTCTGAATGATTAATCAATAAATAATTTTAAAATTGAAAATCAATTATAGGAGGGAAATGAAAGATCTATACAAGACATGAGAGATTAAAAATATATACCGCAAAAACAAATATAGCACTTCTAAACTGATACCACTTGATGTCTCTATTAATGAGGATTGTAACAAGACACTGGATATGAACAAGGATATCACAGCCAAAAGAATTTTAAGCACAAAGCCCAATTAGACAAATTTAGCGCACAAATTTCATTTATCAAAGCATGGCATATATTTCATACCAAAAATAGGAGTCACCAAAAAATATTTTCAAAAATAATATCATAGCAGCACAAGAAACCAATAGAACAACAGACTTGTCTGAAGATGTTTCTGATGGTCATAGAATATGATTCATGATCCAAGATTAAAAATACCGTTTATTTGAAATCATTCGAGGAATGTGAAACTCTCAAGATTCATTGAATCAATCACACCAGAATGTAAATTTTAGACTCTAGATATGTGTGTGATTCAATAAATAAATAATTTCAAATGATTTTAAACACAAATATTCAAATCAAATAATCATTAAATAACAGTGAGTTTTAAGGCTTGATTTCCAAAGAATTTCCACAAGTATTTTCTGACTAGTACACGAGAAATTTCAGATCATTTGCATCAAGTTTGAGAGGTATTCATGATCCAAAAAATTAAAAAATAATTTATTTGAAATCACTTGAATCAATGTCAAGTTTGAAATATAATGAATCAGTCAAACAAGATTGATAATTTCAATTTTAAGAGATGTGTGATATTCAAAATATCAAGACTTTCAGATGATTTCAAACAAACAAATTCCAAATAAAATGATCATGAGTATAAGATGAATTCCAAGATGTATCACTGATTCGATATAATTCAAAATATCCAAGCCAATCTGAAAAATAATGAAATTATCACAACTGATAAATAATAAAGTGTTGTAATGGGTATAATATTTCAAGCTTTTCTAAAATGAATTAGAAGAAACTCAAAACAGCAGAGGTGTGTGAAATTTCATTAAATATTCAGATCTTCAAAATTTTAGAATTCAAACCAATGGTGTTCAGGATATGGTAAGAATACATCAACACTGTTATGAATTCAGAAAACATAAAATAAACTTCAAAACAATTGCAGATATTTACAACTTTAAATTTAAGATCTGGAAATAATTAAAGTTTCAGAGTTTTATACAAATGAAGTAAATTTCCAGAAAATATGAATTCTACAATTGGAAGTTGAGAAATCCCAAGGAGAAACAGAAATATGATAGTGACAAATCAAAAAAAATAGACGGGGTAGAAAAAAGAATAAACAAAGGAAACAAAGTATTTACAAGGATGAGTTCAGAGATTATATCAGAAATCCATGTAAACCAGAATCTCTAACTCACGGATGGGGCTAAGGAACTGTGAATGATTCTGTGATATGTAGCAGTTTGAATCCAATTTTTCTTTAGCTATACAGTTCATCAGCCTCCTTCGGTACCTAACTGTTAAGAGGAATGAGTGGTCTAACAAAAGTAGTAAAACCACTCACAGTTTTGTTCACATCATTTGGTACCCAAATCTATTTGTATAACAATCCGTTAGAATCAACTAGAGTACCCATTGGAACCCAAATTCGTTTGAATTTAACAAATTCCGTATTATTTTCTTTTGGAATCCAAGATTGTGCAAATGGTTTGTTATAAAACAAATTAACATCTCGTTTATGATTCAAAAACCATTTAGAGTTTAAATTTTCAGAACGACTCTTTCCAAAGCAGTTTGAGGGATTTTTAAAATCACACGAATTCAAATTTTAAAAACATTTGTTTTCCCTAAACCAAGTCCATGTTTATTTCCAACAGAAATTTGGTTTTTCAACAACATATTCAAAGATTTTTCTCCATCAGCAAATTTACTCAAAATTGTTTCAGGTTGTTGTATTTTAGTTTTAAGATCATCGTTTTCTTTCATTAAATTTGAGCAATGATTTTTAGTGATCTTACATGTTTCAAAATCAGATTACAAAACCAAATTTTCAACATTAAGCAATTTAATTTTGGTTTAGGACTCAGCAATTTCAAACTCAAAATGTTTTTGTTTTTCAGAATCAAATTTCTTGGATTTTTCAATCTCGTTTTCCAGTTCTTTCAAAATCAAATCGGATTTCAACAAATTCTCCTTTTTAGCAATTTCAAATTCGAAACATATATCAGTTTAAAAATTTTCAAATTCCTTTTGTAAAAAATTATTCAAACTTGATAACTCAATCTTGTTTTCTTTTAAGATCAGAATCTCCTTTTCAAACTTTTGAATATTTTTATTGAGATGAACAAGATTGATTTTCAATTTCAAACAATTTTTGCAATCTGAATTTGAAGAATTTTAAAAATGTTCATGTTGTGATTCCAAATCATCAATTTTGCTAGTCAACTCGGAATTCTTAGATTTCAGAGATTTATTTTTAGATTGAAGTTTATCAACAGATTTGGTTAGATCAACACAAAAATAAACCAGATCTTCATAAGAGAAATTTTCTATTTCATTGCCTGTTGAGTCTCCATCAGCTGATCCATCTAAATTATCATCTGTAAGACCTGTTAAGCATAAATTTTAATCTGAGTTGACTTTTTGGGTTTTTGAGCAGTTGTCAGTTTTTCCATACTTTATATTGAGAGTTTTCCAAATTTCCTGCGCAGCCGAATAATGGGAGATAAAAACAAATTTATTATTACTAAGATGAGAATAAAGAATATGCATAATATGAGCATTAATATTCCTATCTATTATATCACTTCCATTGTTTACAACAACCCAATACTTAATATTAACATATTTCAAATAGGATACCATTTCTGATTTCCATTTCAAAAAATCTGTACCATCAAAAATGTTTGGGATGTGACTGGACTGACTTTCAATAATTTGACAACAAGGATGATCCATGACTCTAGAGTTAATGAAATTACCAGGCTCTGATACCAATTGTTGGATCTAGATTAACCCTAGAGGGGGGTGAATAGGGTTTATTACATTTTTGAAGTTTTATTAAAATAAATCGCAACATAGATAATCAGCAGAGAAATAAATGCATTAAATAAATAACACACAGATATATACCTAGCTTCGGCAGACTCTGCCTACTGCTGCATTCACTAAGGTTTCTACAAGGTGTTAATAACAGATCCCGCTTACAGACCCTATAAATTTACACTCCTTGCTCCTGTACTAACCCTACGCTCAAAACCCTAGACTGATCTATATCCCCTAGACCAGATTTTCCCCTAGTTTTACAGACTCTAGTAAACTGCCTAGTTTTATAGACGAAACTAGTAAACCACCTAAATTTTACAGACTCTAGCAACTGTCAGTTAACCCATAACTGAATGACCTAGAATTTTACAGACTCTAGAAACTGTTTGGACGATTTTCAGAAGTAACTAACAATATAACAGAATATATAACAAGACAAAATAAAATAAAACAAGCTAAACCCAAGGATTTAAAATAGAAGGGTCATCCTGTTTTCAATTGGAAAACTTGGCCGGCCCACTTGTTATTCCCTTTGCTCGTTTGCTCCTCTTTACCTAAAAATGGTGGCGACTAATCTGAAACTAGGGTTTCTTGTTTTCTCCACAAATCATATTGGCGTTGTGATGAATTTCTTCTGGAAATAATTCTCTTTGTCTTCGACGATTACACTGTTGCTTTCTCTGTCTTGCTCGATCCAATTTGGTGTTGATCGAATTCATAGAAAATTGTGAGTTCTCAGAATTAATTCTATGCTTGTATTTGTTGTAGTGTGGATTCAATGCCTATGCAAAGTGATGTAAACAATGTTAATATAGGATTAAAAATCCTTTAAATCTATGATTTCATACGTAAAAGATTTGGTCTGATTTCACATGTTTCCTCTTTTGCCTGAAATGTTAAATTTGATTCTTTCCATAACTGTGTTGATGCCGATTATAAATTGCATACAAGAAACGTCTTGCTCCCTATCCCTCTATACTTTTAGCAAGTAAAATTTGTGATTTCCTGATTGATTTGGCACTTGTGTGAATTCGAATTGATGAACCTGGACATTAATTTGGCTTTCAAACAGATTTTCGCTTTTGGATATAAAATCCCTCGGCTTTGATTGGATATGGCAATTCTGGAAAATTATTTCATTTACTGTCCCCTTTAAAAATGCTTGCTGATTTTCTACAATTAACACTTGCCAAATATGATCTCTCTGATTTTCTTCTTGCCAAAAATATTGTCTGTAGAAATGTTTTCTTAGCATAAAAATTGGGATGTACATTTCTGGTAACTTGATTCAAAAACCATGCCAAACTCAATAATCTCTAAAATAAAAAAAATTCTATCGAAAAACTGTTCTTGTCGAGATATGCCCATTAAATCTTTGAATGGATTTATTTCCAAAAAACCTTTGTCCAATGCTAGAAACAAAATGAATTATTTTTCTGCACTTGCATTGATCCTTGCCAAAATATTTGTAGAAATTTGGAAACAGTAAGAATTGTTTTTACTCAAAAATGGTTGCTCTGATTTTCTGGAAATCAAAAACAAATTAACTGATTTCTTGCCATGTATGTATTGCTGAAAACCTTTGATCAGTCTTGTAAAAACTGCTTATTGAAATGCTTGATATTTTCCTGCACTCATGCAATTTCAATTTGCACCATGAATTTGGATTTTGCTGAATTTGTGATGTTCTTCTTTGGCCTGTTCTGCATTATCTTGTACGTCTCCTGTATTGCTGTGCTTTGCGCCATTTTGACCATGCTTGAACATTAAGAAAGAAACTAGCATATTCATCACTATGTCTCATATTTGCTTGTAGCTGCTTCATTTATTATGCCATAACCTTGTTGACTGAACCATGTCATTCTTCACTGACTTGTATTACTTGTGCATGCTTTTGCATTCGAACCATAAAATTCTTGTTTACTTGCGTATGGCCTGAAATGCTTCACCATGTTCGAGCTGTTTTCTTCCTATTTTGATTGCTTTTCCATGTTTGCATTCTCTTGAGAAATTGCTGCTATGCACTGTAACTTGTACCATTGTCTTGCATTAAAGCATGTTGATTTGAATGATTCTAGTCTTATAGTCTATACACTACATTCATTATTGTTGTGTCTTCTTGCTTGAGCTTTGTTTAAGTTACATCATTGACTTTGCTCACACCATTTATGTATCTTGACCATTGTGATCACTTGTCATTGCTGCTGCCTTGTAAATTTGTCGTACCAACTTGAATTATGCTCGACTTTGCTCGACATGAATTGCATTGATATGTGAGTGTTGCACTGAGTCGAGATGGTCCAAGTGGCTACTCCTCGGTTGCACACCGATTGGCGAGGCAGTGCACGCGTGTATATATTATACACGTGTGTATATGCAGACCATTCAGCATAGATTTTCCTGTCCCTTCACTATAATATGTGTATATACATACACATGTGTGTATACATGTATCGTGCGCGTGCTACATTCACATATCAGATAAAGTCATGAAAAATGATGAGAAACACACCGAAATTCTGAAGCAAATAAAATTTTAAAAATAAAATTTATATTCACATTTATTTAATTTTATTCCTATTGTAGTGTACTGTGTGTGTTCTCTGTTTCATGTGACAGACAGCTGTGAAGGTAGAAGACCGAAGATTGAAGTCAAAAATAGTGTCAGTGAATGAGTGTATGTATAAATATGAAATTACTGAGTGATTGAGAATATACTGTAGTGACAAGAGTTGTAGTGAGGAGTTTTGTGTAAGAATGTGAGAATTGTACTGATATTTGTGGTAAACAAATCTGATTGAAATAAAGTATTATTTTTATTGTGTTCAAACAAATTTATTTGTCGTATTCAGTTTATTTACCAGTACAATATCATGTGAAGTAATATCTATGTAGAAATAGTGGAGTTGTAAATCTGTACTTTTTAAATGTTGAAATATAATATTTTATTCAGATAAAATACTGTGTGAATATTTGAATTTCTGTACAGTCGTATTTTATTTAAATATAAATATTATATTCCTGTCTGTGATGTAGAATAACAGTACAGTAACAAACACATTTGAAATAATATTTATTTGTTTGTTATCATCAAACAAAAATCATATCATTGTGTATACAACACCGTTATATACAACATTGTGCACTCCCGTCATCTTGTCTGGTAATCCAACTTTGTACGTTAAATTCCCAACTTGTTCAAGAACTGGAAATGGACCAACAAACCTTGGTGCCAACTTACCTCTCCTACCAAATCTAATCACATTCTTCAACGGAGAAATCTTGATGAATACTAAGTCGCCAGTGAAGAATTTCAAATCTCTTTGTCCTTTATCAGCATAACTCTTCTTCCTATCTTGGGCAGCCTTCATTCGTTGTTGAATAAGCTTGATCTTATGGGAAGTTTCTCTTATTACATCCGGCCCAATCACAAACTTCTCACCGATTTCCAACCAACATGATGGTGAGTTACACGGTATTCCATACAAAGCTTCAAATGGAGCCAGACTAATACTGGACTGATAACTATTATTATATGCGAACTCAACCAGATATAAATGGTCATCCCATGACCCTCCAAAATCCAATATACAAGCTCTCAAGAGATCCTCTAGTTCACAATTCACCCTCTCTGTTTGACCGTCGGTTTGAGGATGGTACGCGGTACTAAGATGTAATTCTGACCCTAAAGCCTCCTGTAAGCTCTTCCAAAACCCACTAGTAAATATTGGATCTCGATCACTCACGATACCTTAGGTACTCCATGAAATCTCACTACCCACTTCATATGCAGTCCCACTAATTTAGATGTCATTCTATTCGATTTGACGTGTATAAACCTTGAACTTTTGGTCAACCGGTCCACAATCACCCAAATACTATCATGACCCGATCTAGTCCTTTGTAAACCATCGATGAAATCCATTGAGACTTATTCCCATTTCCATTCTGGAATTTCCAACGATTGTAACAAACCACTAGGCTTCTTTTGCTCGGCTTTAACTAGCTGGCAGTTCATGCACTTGGTTATAAACTTCCGAATGTCTCTCTTCATCCCTTTCCAATAGTAGGCCTATTTCATGTCTCGATACATTTTGTTACCATCGGGATGTATACTCAATTTCGAGTGATGACACTCTCTAAGCACTTCATCTCTCAACCCATTAACGTTGGGTACAACCAGTATCCCATTCTTTCGAAACCATCCTTCTCGATCAAGCCATACTTGTTCATCTTCTCATTGTCGATATCCATCTCTACCTTGGAGATGATTTCCAATAGGTTAGGATCATCCTTCTGACTGGAATCAATCCGCTCAATCAGAGTTGGTATGATCGTCAAACTCGCTAACATGTTTGGATCTAATCCACGCTTAGGTCTGAAATCATATCCTGCGATATACTCCAGTTGCTTCCATTCCAAACACATAGCCCACAAACTGGCATGTCTCCTACTTAATGCATCAGCTACCGCATTACTCTTCCCGGGTGTGTATGCGACATTGAAATCATATGAAGCCCAGAACACTAACCATCTCCGTTGACGAAGATTTAAATCCCATTGAGAGAAAAGATACTTTAATGACTTATAATCAGTAAACAACTCGAATCTTTCTCCCAAGAGATAGTGTTTGCACATCTTTAATACGAACACGATCGCTGCCAATTCCAAGTCATGGGTAGGATATATATTCTCATGTTGTTTCAGTTGCCGACTAGCATAAGCTACAACACTACTTCCTTGCATCAGTACAGCACCTATTCCAGTACCACAGGCATCCGTGTATACCGTCATCTCTTTGTTCCCCTTAGGAATAACTAACATTGGTGCGCACGTTAACTTTTCCTTTAGGCCCTTAAATGCATTCTCACACCTTTCGCCCCCAAATGAAAGCTTGATTCTTCTTGGTTAACTGAGTTAACGGTGCCGCTATCTTGGAGAAATCCTAAATAAACTTACGATAATACCTAGCTAATCCCAAGAAACTTCTTATGCCTGTTGCATTCTTGAGCGTAGAACAATCCTGCACCGTAGCCACCTTCACAGGATCCACGACAACACCATTCTCTGAAACAACATGGCCCAAGAATCTCATTTCCCTCCTCCAGAACTGACACTAAGAAAATTTTGCTTTCAATTGGTGTTTCCTCAACACTTCCATCATTGTCCTTAAATGTTCCTTGTGTTCTTCCTCTATCCAATAGTAAACCAAGATATCGTCCACGAACATAAGAAAAAAACTTATTCAGTTGATCTTTGAAAACCCTATTCATAAGATCTACAAAATTTGCGGGTGCATTGGCCAACACGAATGGCATGACCAACCACTCATAGAATCCAGACGACGTCCGAAATGCCATTTTAGGTATACTCTCAACTACTACTCGGAGTTGATGAAAACCCGTCGCGAGATCCAATTTTGAGAACACTCTTGCTCCATTTAATTGATCAAAAAAAAATCATCTATCCGTGGAAGAGGAAACTTATTCTTCCTAGTCACCTTGTTCAGCTCATGGTAGTCTACACATAAGTGAAGGGAACCATCTGCCTTAGTGGCAAATATAACAGGTGCTCCCCACTGTGAAACGCTCCTTCGGATAAATCCCTTCTTCAAAAGATCGCCCACTTGCACCTCAAGCTCTTGCTGCTACCTTGGCGCCATACGACGAAGTGACATCACTATAGGTCTGGCATCTTTCACTAAATCAATCCGAAATCAATCTCTCATTGTGGTGGAAGTCCGGTCACTTCCTCGAAGATGTCCGGATACTCTCCAGCAATAGTTTCATCTGATAACTCATCCTGCAGGATATCGAGGGAATGTATAAAAGAAGCCATCACCTCATCACTAGGTAGGCAACCCAATACCGCACTCCACCCATCATCCACTCTAATGGTCACCGATGACCACTAACAGTCTACCACCACCCCATACCGTTGGAGCCAATTGACTCCCAAAATAATGCCAAACCCAGTAAAGCCCAAAACAAAGCAATCACAAGCAAAATTACATCCATGACTCGATAAAACCATATTACGGCAAATCATACTAAGGCTAGTCTAACCACCGATCGGGTTCGTCACAACTAAAGGTCTATCGACAATCTAGGGTTCCAATTCCAACCTATCTACCAGGTCACTAGATACGAAGGAATGGGAAGCTCCGGTATCAAACAACACTCGAACTAAAACATCATAGATAGAAAGCATACCTTGAATAGCGACACCATTTCCCTTCTATGCCACAGTTGGGGTATTCTATGTACAAGGAACGACGTTGATAGCATACGCTTTCACCGTTTTCTTCTCCTTAGAGGGTTGTGGACATTCATTCTTAAAATGTCCCACCTGGACACAGTTGAAGCTCTTCTTTTACCTAGGTTTTGCTCGACAGTTGTTGGCATAGTGGCCCTTCTTGCCATAGGTAAAGCACTCGATATCTTTCTTGTTCTTCTTTCACTAACTGTCCTTGGTCTGATTCTTCTTCCTTTTATTCTGGGAATTATACTTGCCTCCATCACTTGCCTGCGGCTTTGGCTCCTCTGTAGATGTAACAGCAACCTCAGTATTCGACTTAGGGTAAAGGCTCTCAGATCTCAATGCTTTTCTATAATAGATTCGAAAGTCTCATCGATATGGTTTATGAGTCTTTCCCCCAAGTACTCATCTAGGCTAGTTATGAACCTTTCGTTCTTCTTCTGGGCAGTATCGATAAGAGATAATCCATATTTCGATAAAGTATCAAATTCAGCAATATATTCTGAGACTGCCCTACCATTCTGCTTACGCTCCAAAAATTTCCTAAATAATTCTGATTTCTGAGCAGCTGGAATAAACGTGTCACTAAAGCGAGTCTTAAACTGATCTCAAGTAACTTGATCCTCGGGAGTAGCCACTTTAATGGCATTCCACTAAGTCATAGCCCGTCCTTGAAGCTAACGGGATGTTAACTTTCTCTTCATTGCATCATCGATCCCCAAATCCTCGAAGATGCGTTCACAACAATCAAGACAATCCTGAACCTCTGTAGCCGATTCCGTTCCATGGAACGGCTTTCCACCAAGATTAGTATAATCCTTGCTGAGCATGGCGAAATCGGCCTTAGGCGCCTACACTACTGCACCACCACCGTTAGCAGCATTAGGAGCAGCTCCCTGAGCATCTCTCGCATAAAGGCAGTGAGCATCGTCCTCATATCAGGGACATTCCTATCATTGGCCCATAAACTAATACTCCTTGTATTTTGGCACATCGTCCAATCTATAAAGAGAAAACGATTAACAATCTCCTTAGTGGTGCCAGTGCAGTGTGATTTCTTCCTTAGATATAACAATAGTATATGTACTTATAGTTTTTGAAAACCAAAGTATCACAAATACATGCTCTCATATATGTATACTATCTCTCCCTGATGTCTTCCCCGAGGTTTACTATGCAACCTAGGCTCTGATACCAAGTGTGACGGTCCGCCCCGAACTACCCGACATTTCCCCAAAATGCGATGTACCAATGCCCGACTAACACGGGACGGTCATCAAAGAAAATGGGTTTTGAAATGTTGAACCACCAAGAACTTGTAATATATCTCACAGCGCATGGAATAAAATATAATAGTAACATAACTTGACATAAAACAGGCGAGATATTGCATAAGCTGAAACTAATCTATAACCATCAAAGTAGCGGAATCCAAAATACAGCTTATGATCCAAATCATTATTACAACTTCGAAATACTATCTCGAAAAAGAAATAAAGAAGGTGCACTAACTAATGCCCAAAGCAGTGACCATCAATAACACAGGGAGAATAAATGTATATAGTATGTCGAAGCCTCCTGCTAGTCTCAGAACAGATACTCGCACATCACCACCTAACCTACCTCTAGTCTGCTCGTTTAGGAGCACTTAGAGTAAAAAGAAGAGACATAAAACTATGGGTTAGACAAAAGTCTGGTATGAGCGATAGCAGCAAAATAAACAATAACATGTATATATAATCAAGCCTGAACTTGGGCCTACAACCAAAGAATTAGGACAACTAGCTGTACAGTACTCTAAGGTAACACTAACATAAAGTGTAAAAATGGGAGTGTGCATGTCATGGTGATAGCAAACGTCAAACATAGCAATCATCTTCACGTCTCTCACTTAGTGCGTAAAGCATACGATATCCACCATTTTGATCACCAAATCGATTAGGGCCATGACGACAACTCCATACAACTATTGCTATGACCATACTTCCCTGGTCTATAGACAATAACCCTACCCAGTCCATACATCACTGGCTCTAGGTTAAGGGCCAACCAGTCCGCACTTCCATGGCTCTGGTTCGTCTACATGCCCCCTCTCTTTAACGGTGAACCAAAGTTATAGATATCGATAACCCCTTTGCGCATGCCCCGTAGCTAAGCCATAAACAAGAAGTTAACTCGTTGGTTCCCTTCTGGATCCTGAGTGATAACTTCCCACTTAGACTTCCTTTGCATCTCGGGTTTTGGTTGAATTGGTGTTCGGTTCGGGTCTCCCCCTTCTATCCGATTTGGTTCCGGTCTCCTCTTCCTTTCCGTTTTGGTTCAGGTCTCCTTCTATCTGGTCGGTTTGGGTCTCCTTCTCACCTACTCCTATCCAGTTTGGTTCGGGTCACCTTCTCCTATCTGGTTCGGTTCGGGTCTTCTTCTCCTATTCGGTTTTGTTCGAGTCTCTTTCTCCTATCCAGATCAGTTCAGATCTCTTTATCCTATCCGGATTGGTTCAGGTCTCTTTCTCCTATGCGGGTCGGTTCGGGTCTCTTTCCCCTATCCAGATCGGTTCGGGTCTCTTTCCCCTATCCGGATCGGTTTTGTTCTCTTTCTCCTATCCGGATCGGTTCGGGTCTCTTTCTCCTATCTGGATTAGTTCGGGACTCTTTCTCTTATCCGGATCGGTTCGGGTCTCCCTCCTAGCCGGTCCGGATCGGGTCTTCCTCCTAACCAGACCTTAAAATCCGCGGCTTTTTCTAGCTAGATATTTTCACCAAACGATAGCATTTTCAACATTCTAACCCTCCTATATCATCACAAAACATTCCAAACAACAGTAGCAACATATAGAATCAATCAAAAACATTAAAACATCATTCATATGGAATATTTTAGATCAAACATACCCAAAAAGCATGATTTTCCCCTCAATCCCCTTAACCATGTTTTAACAATTGGATTAGCAAAATTAATCCAAATTAACCCAAATCTTTACCCATGACATAAAATAATATTTTAGAATTTTCACATATTTTTCCAGATTTTTATGACGCATAATTTCGCTAATTATCACTAATCACCCCTAATTAGTTGTAATTAGTGAATAAGAGTGCGAATCACTCACCTTGGCCATAAATAAGTTATAGATCTGAAAACTCCACTGATTTGGGTCGAATTCCTATGTGCTCCAGCAGCTCTATCTCGATTTTGATGCTAATCTGCCAAAATTTGATGTTGATTTGCTTAGTACGTGATTAGGGATGAATTTATGAGGTGGAGGCCATTACTAGGGTTAGAGGAAGGTAAGTGGTAGCTGGAAAAATGAAAACGAATAATCCTATAACTCTTTTCAGCCCTCTCATAACCCTAATCCCGAAATGGGTTATGGGCCTAACCACTAATCATCTAATTAAGCCCGTTCTGCTGTTTTTTCATCTTCAAACCTTATTTTAGCCATTTCTCTCAAACGGTTAGTCTGTTTGATTAACATGAGCACTCTACGGAAAGTTAAACCATCATCTAAATCCAATGGAAGTGGTTTCTGGTCTAAACTCCTTACCAATCTTAAATTATAGGCAAAACAAGATTCGCCAGAGCCAAAACTGTCATTTTAAATTCGGTAAAAATCATGAATATGGGAAATGACCCCAATAGTCGTTTCCCAAAGTTACACGATCATATGACTTCGTATGAAAATGAAATAAATATTCTACGATCCTCCGATGCGTAAAATGCAGGTCATTATAATAAATGTTGAGGAATCCAATTGGATCCCTCCAACCTGTTTCCCTACATCCACATATGTTAAACAATATAATTAACATCAAATTTCATTTCAATATGAAATATTCTGATAAACAAAATCAATATTTAATTAACGATACATATATATAACTAGATCTTATAATTTCAACCAAGTAATTAGCAATTCTTCCAAACAGTCAACACACAATAATTGACCAACATTTATAAATTCTAAAAATACATTATAAAAATATAAACTGATCAAAGTTAGTGAGATTTACTCACATTAGTCGGTTATTGTTAAATAATGATAAGTGATCATCGATTTGATTCAAATCAGGCAGTTTATTTCGCTATAAATTACAACAAGCTCCAATTTACTCCGGATCAGTTCCATGTTGTAGCCCTCTCAATTCGATCCCATCGGATCTTGTTTCCTCTGATTCTGATAACGTATGGAAGATTTATGACTATTACAAGTTTTAAACTATTTAAATTAAATTAAACTATACCATTTTAGTATTGGGCCTCACCACTAACTCAAACTCAGCCGAAACTCTTACAACTCGAAATGAACATGACCCTCTTCCTCCTTACTAGTAATTACGAACCCGTTCCCTATTTCAATAGCTATAGCCAAATTAAATCCTCCCTTATCTTCCTCCATACTCAATGGTTCTTCAAACCCAGACCAACATCCAATTTCTCTTCATAGACACACTCCTATCCACCCCAATTTGTTGAACTCAACACCTTCATGTATCTCGTGTCTTCAGGTCTTCGACGCATGCCTCCTATATAAATGATCGACAAAAATTCTGTCGAACTCCACCTTATTGAATACTGTAAACATCATTCAACTATCCCTCAAATTCTCTTTTATCTATCCCATTTCTTCATCGACTTGTAACTGTGCTTCTTCATTTCCATCACTGCGATTTCAAACAACAGCCCCTTCCTCTCCCCTCAACGATTTAACAAACGACCTTCACTAGCATTCTCCTCTTCTTGAGCTCGAACTCTACATCATGACAACAACTGAATTGAACCCATTTTTCTCAATCGCGGATTTCAGAGAACCCAAGCCATCCAATATTTTGACGACACTAATTTCTGTCATTTTCCCCAAGAATTCAAATACCGGTGCTAAATGATGCTACGATCCCAAAAACGATGTTAGGAACTTGAATCAACGCTTATATTGCTCGAAAATCTTAGCCCTAGCATACAGATAACCCACGCTGGAAGACGTCGACTACATCGAACATGGTAAAACTCATATAAAAATGAAGAGAAACCTCTCAGCATCTCATATATTATTGTTACATGATTTATGGATTTTCTCTTGATTTTATTTTGATTTTTAGAAACGTTATTCCCTCATGTTTTCAAGAACTGGATGACGGAAAATTTTGTTGACTATGTAATGAATTTATTAGGGTTAGGAAGTGTGAGTGGGTATTAATAGTGTAGATTTTATATTTTTATATTGATTATTTTATTAATTTAAAATCAATCGTTATTCCATCCATCGATTAAAAATTCCTATGATCACATAACATATCCAAATTGAATGAAAATGGACATACAGCTACAGTTGGACACTGCGGACCCAACAAAACTTGTTTCGTCAAATTCCAACCCCGTTTGCTTTCACAACGTATTTTTGAAGTCAAATTATTGACTATTTTTCACATTAAAATCCCATGCGGTCACATACTAACTCCAAAAATCAAGAAAATAGAAATCTAACAATAATTTAATATTCCAGAACCAACAAAATTAGATTCGTCGAAAACGGAGTTCGTTTGCAAAAATAGCTAATTTCTAAGGCTCTAAATATTTTAAATATTTATATATTTAAAAACAATTAAATTAAATATTAATAAACAAATATTATCGTATATATTTGCAATAGAATATCTTCTTGCTCCAAAATAAATATATATGGATTTATAACTTGATATTTAAAAATCCAAGTTAATCGATATTCAATATATAATAAAAACATTTCTTTTATATAAATAAATCGTTATAAATTATAAATGAATACCATAGCGACTATTTGAAAATTTGGTTTGGACATAACTCAAAATCTATACGATGAAATCTCGATTTTTCTCTCCCATTAGAAAAATGTCATTCAACAGATTCGAGCGTTTCTTGTTTCACAGAAATCCGGCTTAAAACGGATTCTATATATTCGTTTAAAGTTCGGGACGTTTCAATATTATTTAATTAAACAACCATTAATATCTCTAAATCACTATTTAAATAATTAAATAAATTAATTATTATACTGTAAAAATACGGGACGTTACAATATATACATATAAGAAACAAATTCGAATCGATTTGGGATGATGGTTAAAATGATATATATCCGGGATTCGAATTTTCCTTTAAGACAGATTGAAATGATACATATATGTATCACTTGACCATAGGATAGAAAATTATATACGGATTTCATGGTCGATAAAAAATTATTTTCTAAAAAGTATATATAAATTTATTAAATAAATCTTGAATTGAAATCTTGAATAAAGGAAAATGTTGAGAAATTTCTCTAACTAAATCTTAATTTTTAATAAAATGTGATCTTGTAAATTTACGTTTCTTGGATTTATGATTGTTTAAAACGAGACTTCCAATATATGTGATTTTGTGAATTAAAGTATATTGAATTTATGATTGTTTAAATAAGACTTTCAATATATTTGATTTTGGAAATTCAAGATTCGATTTAATGTTGTTTTAAACAAGATTTATTATATCTCGATTTTTTAATATAATGATGGTTTCATTATTTAAATTGATTGATCCAATGTAAAATAATTTAGTTAAAGATTTGGTTTTAAAGTTGCACCACATTTCCATTAATATAAATGTTTGATTTAACCAATTTTGTGAATCTAGTTTGAAAATAACTATATGCAATTTAAATGTTGTACAAAGAAAGGTTGAAAGGGGTTTTCCTTGACTTAACTTAAAGTTGGTAAAGTTAATAAGATTTTCTTTAACTAAAACTATTTGAATTATTTAATATGATTTATATTTAAAGTTATGATTTGAGGTAAACGAAATTTTATGAAATCGACTTTGTATAAATTCGTATAATGAATAATTATAGGTGTTGGATTCCTGAGAAATGAATTTGACTTAAAGGTTTAAACGAAATCTTACTTTGATATACTAACATTTGAATTCAAACCAAATAAGTGAGGGAATTGATTAAATGTTGGGATACAGATTGGATCATGCGATTTAAATCAAAACTATATTTACATAAAAAGAAAATTTCAAATTATTTGGTTTTACAAACTATATTTCTTTAACGAATAAACTTAAACAATTTTGACTATATAAACTTTATAATTTTTTTATAACTATTCTTCAATTATATATAATTTATTGAAAATTTAACTTTTCTAAGCTTATTTTATAAATTCAATGTTTCGGCAATTTAAGATCTTATCTATTTTCAACCATCTACACAAATATATATATACTATTTTCAAATTTAGTATCTTACACTGTTTTTCAAGGCTATTATTCTATGTGTTTTATAAATTTAAATTAATCCATGTCCAATCTGAGATAATGGATCCGAAGGGATAAAAAATGAAGATTTCGGCTAATAAGGATATTTTATGAGAATTTGAAATCTAAACTCGAATTGTTTGATGAAGGATGATTGTGAATAATTTGAAATTTTGAGTGAACAACTTTTAAATATTTTAGTAATCGATTTTAAGGCGATACTTGACATAAAGAGATTTGTGTTACTCGAAATATGATTTCAAATCTGTTGACCATGGTGTGAAAAATGTAAACATTTGGTTCTTAAAGAGACCGGAGTCAGTAGATGTCATACTCTCTGCTAATGCCGACACCACTTTAACAACTGTGCACGCGGTGGGGAATCCAGAACGAAGTAGGATGGTATGGAGGCGTATACTGGATTTGAAGAAAGAGAGCGATGATGGATTGGCCTTGACCTTCGAGTCATAATTAAAATAACTAAAACAGATGTTATACCGTGACTAAGTGAGGTCGCACCTCCGATCAGACACGCTTCTTCGATAACATTTCTATGACTGTTGTAATTGATTTGGGTGCATCCTCTGATTGTGGCAGTGTGTTCCGAAGTGGGCGGTAGTTGCAATTATACGTTACCACCGATCCAGGCATGCAAATGGTAGAATCCTACCCTGGGTATTCCTTAGTGTCTTGTCATATTTATCCTGATCGAGCCCTCTACGATTTTGATTTGACATTGTCGTATCACGGCGCATCTCTATCTACCGACGTACTGGTGTTTTATATGCAATGTGTACGGTAATGTCTATAAACGGCGTAAGGGTAAAATTGTAATCTTGTGTAACGTCCCAGTTTTTGACTGAGTTATAATACAGTGTAATATAGATTGATTTAGTAATTGAGTTAAAACAATCAATCGTCAATAATAAAGAATGGGGAAAATTCAGGAATAACATATTTAAATAGTTAAAAATATTTTTGCCAATGTAAAACAAGAAGAAATGTTTTCTTGTTTTGTTTTGTATGTCTATATTTGTTTTGCCTCTTGTAAAATATAAACAATATTAGATTTAAATATCAGAAAATATTAGATGAACTTTTTATAAAATTCTATATATAAACACACATCTGTGTTATGAAATTCCAGAACAAGTGAATATAAGTACATTAACAAGTTTGCAATGTCTTATGTATTTTGATTTATGTTTAGAAATTGTTTTAAACTAACACAAGTTAAAAATAACATCACTTATGTAAAATTAAGTGTAAATAGCTTAAGTAAAATATGTATATTGCTTCGTATGGAAGAAATATTTCATTTATAAGGACTTAAAAACCTTGTGTACTTGTTATCAAACAATAAAACGAGGATATTTCCTTTGTACTTCAATATGCCATTTGAACCAAATAGGGTACCTAGGCATCTTACTGATATGAAAAACTTGACAGCAAGTTTAGAGTATTTAGTGTACTTAGCACATGGTTGTACACTTAAGCACACATTTGCACATTATTTGCACATGACTACGACATTTAGTTGATGTATAAAATGCGGTGTAACACCCCACGTCCATTAATGTCACTCACAAAGGGAATGCATTAACTTTTATGGAGCGTTTTAGGTGAGTATAGAACAGTTACTTAACAACAAGACAGATATAAACAGTACTTGAAAAGTTAAAAACTTTATTTCATTGCAGCGGAAAGTACATATGTTTGATTACATCATCAAAACCAAAGTCAAAATACATAATATCCATCTTGACCAACTCAAAGTACATAAATTGAAAGACATAATCCCCAATACAAAATAGTCATAAACAATGGAGAGGCTGAACTTTACTTCAGCGATCCAAGCAATCTTCTAAAAGCAAGAAGCACAGTTGTCCAAAATCAAGCTCCACTGGTGCCAGTTCCAACCTGAGCACCTTAGGGGGAGGGGAAGGAAGAAAAGAGGAGGAAACAAAGGGGGTCAGACATAAAGTCTGGCGAGTGCGATAACTTTAACAATATAATCACCAAAGTATCCAGGCTAAGGCATAAGTTGGAAAATCAGGAAATGACCATGAACCATTGAGTATGGCAGAGTAAACAAGGAAACAAGATGAACAACGATATCGTTAAAGCGCACCTAAACCACTATAAGATAATTACTAAACTACACCAACGCTGTAGGATAATTGCTATACTGCACCACCACTAGTCACCCTAAGGTTGATCCCTCCTACAGACTTAAATAATGATAATGGTAGTTTCGTCCACCCCTAGCTGCCTTCATAAGTTCCGCCTGCCCCTATCTCCACTAGGTATACCACTATCCCCAAGCGATCGGCTCCCTAACTCGTAGATACCCGTGCTGGCCCCCCAGTAGGGTGTATCACTCCCCAAAGTGTCAACCCGATACCACAAATAATGCACGGCTTGTACCTACACGATGCAACAACGTCTTACCTACCAGCCCGGGTCCACACACGCATATGAACCCGTTGGACTTGCGTTGCCACCGCTAACCCGGTTTAGCCTCTTACAGTCAAGCCCAGTATACGTGTCCTGTCCTCGACTTGGGTCGAGCCCACAAAGATACGTATGGGTTACTGGTTGAAACGAGCCCCCATTACTTGACACAAGCTATCCACCTAAGCTTGGTCCCCTCTAGTACATCCCACTTAACCCTCTTCTTAGTCATGTTCACTTACATGTTTCAATTTTGGTTAAGTATTTCTAATCGTATTTCAAATGCCACCCAAGGCACCCATTAAATTCCACATGTCACCCAAGGCACCCACTTAACCCCCTCATGTCCCACTACATGTTTATCTGGTTAAGTGTTTCTTAATTCATCGAGACCGTAACCTCATAAAGACCTCTTACATTAGACTGGCATTTGTGGCAGCTGGATTTGTCGGGCGGGTCCGGGCAGTCTTACACCACAAAAAAGCCTAACCTCGTGTCTTTACAATTGTTACGTATTTAATTTATGCCTAAGACCTCCCACATTAGACTGGCATTTGTGGCAGCTGGATTTGCCGGGCGGGTCCAGGCAGTCTTACACCACAAAAGAGCCTAACTTCGTGTCTTAGACGATTAATTACTCCTAATTGATCATTCCCCAATTTGAATTACTTTCCCTATTCAAAATATTAATTCCAAATTTAACTATGGCCATAATTGACTCAATTATGTCCATCCATTTATGGTATGTAAAATCATACCAATTTTCATCACAAAATTATTTTATGCCTTTTAAGGCATCAATGCCAATTAAATCTTTTAATATTATCCAATTTACCCCACGTTGTACGTTCGTTCGTTTAACGTAAAATATACGTTAGACTCGAATAGTCTAACTCATAGAATAAAGAGAAAACATCACAACATACACATAATTAAAACTAGATCTAAACATAAGGGGTGAACTTGCATGTGTGAATGATATTCTACATTTAAAACTTGCATAGGCCAAAGTTACAACTTGCATAAAACTACATATGTCATAGACCCAAATCTAAAGGTGTGAACTTGTTGAGATAATGGACACAAACTTGCATAAATCATGTATGTCATAGATCTACATCTAAAGGTGTAAATTTGCATTTGCAATAACCACAAACTTGCATAACATGATTCATATTCCAAACTCATATTTTCATATAAACTTGCATAGGTGATCTATGTAACATAACAATGGTGTAAACTTACATTTAAGCATGTAAACTAGCATGTAGAATTTGGCATATAACTCACACATGTCATAACCTAACTTTAGATCTAAAATAGATGTCATGAAGCATGTAAGGTTACATATAATTTTCCCCCAACTTGCATATGATTCATGTCTTGATAAAAATCTAAACTTGCATACATACTTACGATTTATCATATGAATCAACATACCGACATTAGCATATGAACAACAACCCAAATTAGCATATGAACAACATGGTGATTCGATTACAACATAGATGATCACAACTTTACAAGATAACATCATAGAATTTACAACATAAACATCACAATTTTACTACATGAATAATAACATATGGTCAATAATTCACATCATATCCAAATAGTTCACATTATAACTCAATCAAATTTATTTTGCTAATTATTTTATTAAAATTATCGAACTCACAACTCAAAGAAGGTCTTGAGTTCTGAATTATGAGTTCTGAAGTTGTAATAGCTTTTCCTTGAAGAAGATTCGTTGTTTATGTTGAAAATAATTGAATTAGATTAGCTTTCTTCCTCTCTAATTGGTGGCGGCTATGCTGAGTTGCTAGGTGACGGAATGGAGGCCATGAATCTAATTTTTGTTTTGATTTTAGGGTTTGAGTCTAGAGGTGTTTTTATAGAGTTCAGGATTAGTTTAAGCCATCCGATCAACCCAGAATTAATCCCAGCCAATCAGAGCATATCAGAAACCCTAATGAGTCAGCATCTAGTCATCAACAGGTCATAAAACAAATCTGCCTGAGGGGGGGGGGGGGCAGGTCGACCTGGCCCTAGCGGGTATTTTCCCGCCTAGCCTATTTGACTCTGAAATTTGAATTTTTAGAAATCTGTTTTAAATTTTCTGAAACTTCCTATGGCCATAATTTCTTCATACGAAGTCCAATTCACGCAAACTTGGACTCTATCTCAACCAGAATTCCAAGACGGACACAATGGCGCAACCCATTTCCCTTAATTCTCACATCTGAGATTAGTTATTCTTTAATTTATAACTTTAGTGTTAACAGAATTACGGGGTGTTACATTCTCCCCTCCTTAAAGGATTTCGCCCCCGAAATCTCCAAGTTAAGGAGAATGCATATCCTAACATCCAAACAACCATCTACTAAACCATCAAACACAGGCATCCATTGTCCTTAAAAATTTCTAATGTTGTATGAACATATGCAAGAAGTGTGTGTATATGTTCCTTATCTAATGCAAAATCAGGCGGTCTACTGATTCAGTTGACCTCCTTAATGCAAATCATGATAGTGCCATGCGTCCATTATGTATGCGAAAGAATCCTATCGATACATATTACTTCTATATGTGTGCACAACCATTCACCAAAATGCAACATCCATTTAATGGTAAAATCATTATACATCCATTCCTGAAATATGTACACACATTTATATGCAATATGCAATATGAAGTGACTGAGCCGATCTAGTGCCTAAAGTGTGTGTATATGCATCCACGAGCAACCACTAGCAAACACTTGCATCCACATGCATCCATCATACATAACATGTCTCAAACACATGTTTCAACCATAGGACTACCCTATCTAAAGGTCA
Organism: Allium sativum; assembly: GCA_030737875.1. Taxonomy (NCBI): domain Eukaryota; kingdom Viridiplantae; phylum Streptophyta; class Magnoliopsida; order Asparagales; family Amaryllidaceae; genus Allium; species Allium sativum. The sequence continues at coordinate 491,446,524 of CM060913.1, forward strand.
AAGATACTAGCGAGAGGACATACTAAAGATAAGATAAGTACAAGGTAAGTGATAAAGGAGAAATTAAAAGACATACCCTCGAAAAGAAAAGGGTATAATGAACGCATCTTCTCTTCCGTCTCCCAAGTAGCGTTGCTCTCATTATCTCCCCATTGCACTTTGGCTAGCTTGATCTCTTGATTCCTCAACTTCTTAACCTCCGACCCAAGAATGCACGTAGGAGCTCGTCGAATCGTCGCATCACGCTCTATCTCCACCTCTCTAAGCAAGCTCGGCTCTACCACTTCCGCGGTCTCGTGCAAGCATTTCCTTAAATGTGATACATGGAATATATCGTGTACGCCACTAAGTCTCTCGGGGAACTCCACTCTATACGCCATCTGCCCAATCCTCTCCTTAATAGGAAACGGCCCTACGAACCTTGGTGCTAACTTCCCAACGGACCCAAAGTGAACCACGTTCCGTAATGGAGACACCTTGACAAAGACCATGTCCCTAATATCAAACTCAAGATTTGTCCTCCTCTTGTCTGCATAAGATTTCTGCCTATCTTGCACCGTCTTCATCCTCCTTCGAATCAAATCGATCTTTTCCGAAGTCTCTCTCAATCATATCTGGCCCAAGTAAGATCTTATCTGTAGACTCCCACCAACATGTAGGCGAACGACATGGCCGTCCATATAGATCCTCGAACGATGCCATGCCAATGCTAGACTGAAAGCTGTTATTATATGCGAACTCCACCAACAGAAGATGTTCCTCCTATGTACCTCCGAAGTCTAAGACACACAACCTCAAAAGGTCCTCTAGAATAAGATTCACCCTCTCGGTCTGGCCGTCTGTTTGAGGATGATATGCGGTGCTCAAACATTACTGAGTCCCTACCGCCTCTTGCAAGCTCTTTCAAAAATTGCTAGTAAAGATAGGATCGCGGTCGCACACTATTCTAGAAGGAACACCATGCAAACGAACTATTTCTCGAATGTATACGTAGGCTAACCATGGAGAAGTCCTCTTACTCTTTACGGGAATGAAATGGGCGCTCTTAGTAAGTCTGTCTACCACGACCAAATCCCCGTATTACCCTTCCTCGATCTCGGTAACCCATCAACAAAATCCATCGAGACACTTTCCCACTTCCATTGTGGGACCCCCAATGGGTGAAGCAATCCACCGGGCTTCTTTTGCTCTGCCTTTACTTGTTGGCACACCAAGCATCTAGCGACAAACTCGGCCACATCCTTCTTCATACCGGCCCAAAAGTAAACTCGTCTCATGTCCATGTACATCTTGTCCCCGCCGGGATGGATGGTCATCTTCGAACGATGTGCATCATCAAGAATGTTCTTCCTCAAATCCTCGTCCCGTGGTACACAAAGTCTATCGTCCCTGCGTAACCAACCCTTATCATCTAGGGTATACCTACGGAGATGGCTCGATGACTCCCCTCTTTTGAGCTTCTCTACTAACTCAACCAACTGTCGGTCATCTCATTATGCCTCGCCAATCCATCCCAAAAGCGTAGGTCTGACCTCTTAGGATGCTAGCAAACCGGGTACAAAGTCAATGGAAGGTTTAAAGTCAAATGTAGAGATGAACTCTAAGCTTCTCCGCTCAACAAACAACGGACTCAACGATAACCTCTTCCTACTTAAGGCATCTGCCACCACGTTACCCTTGCCATGGGTATATGCTATCTCGAAGTCGTAGGATGCTAAGAATTCCATCCATCTTTGCTGCCTTAAGTTCAAGTATTTCTGAGAGAATAAGTATTTTAGCGATTTGTGGTCAGTGAATAATTCAAATTTCTCGCCAAGAAGATAATGGCGCTAAGACTTAAGCGCGAAGACAATAGCGGCCAAATCTAGGTCATGTGTAGGGTAATTTCTCTCATGCATTCTTAACTGCCTTCCACCATAGGCTATTACCCTTCCCTCTTGCATTAAGACTACGCCTAGTCCTATCCCACAAGCATCGGTATAAACAGTAAATGGCTTACTCCCATCCGGCAACACTAAGACTGGGGTTGTGGTCAAAGCTCTCTTTAGACGTTAGAACGCATCATCACAATCTATGTCCCATGTGAAAACTAGGTTCTTCTTCGTCGAGCGTGTTAATGTGGCTGATATTTTTGTGAAATCTTTGATAAACTTCCTATAGTAGCCAACCAAACCTAAGAAACTCCTCGCCTCGGTAGCATTTTTAGGGACCTTCCAATCTTGGATGGCCACTACCTTTGCGGGATCCACGGCTATCCCTTCTTTGGAAACCATGTGCCCTATGAATCGCACTTCCTTCCTCCAAAAGTGACATTAGAAAATTTAGCTTTAAGGTTATGCGCTCGAAGAGTCTCCAACACTTCCCTAAGATGTAGGGAATGCTCTTCCTCGTTCTTAGAAAAGATCAAGATGTCGTCCACAAAGACTACCACGAATTTATTAAGGTACTCCCTAAACACCCTACTCATCAAGTCAACAAAGTATGGGGGGCGTTTGTCAAACCGAAGGGCATCACAAGCCACTTGAAGAAACCGTCTGGAGTCCTAAAGGCAGTCTTTTTTATGCTATCCTCAGCCACTCTCAACTGATGGAAACCCGTGGCTAAGTCCAACGGCGAAAACACTAAGGCGCCAACTAATTGATCGAAGAGATCGTCAATCCTCGGCAGTGGGTGTCTATTCTTCTTAGTAAGCTTATTAAGTTCTCTATAGTCCACACAAAGTCTAAGGGACCCATCTGCCTTCATGGTAAATACTACTGGAGCACCCCACTCCGATATACTACGTCTGATGAACCCCTTCTCAAGCAACTCCTTCACTTGCTTATTGAGTTCTCTTCTCTCTCTTGGAGCCATGTGGCGCACTGGCAATGCAACTGGCTTTGCATTATCTACTAGATATATTCGAAAGTCTATCTCACGTTTTAGGGGTAAACCCCTCACCTCATCGAAGACATCAACATATTCACGGACTTTGGGAACAGAATGTAAATCATCATCGGATGCGTCAAGGGATTCTAGGTAGCTAAGCATTACTAGACCTCTAGGGTCACAAGAAATATCATGGGTCTTTCTAAAACGAGTCAACAATCTAACTACCCTTCTTTCACAATCTAGGATGGCCCCATATCTAATTAGCCAATCCATACCTAGAATTAAACCGTAGCCCATGAAGCCAAGAACAAAGGCATTGCATTCAAACTCAATGCCCAAGATAAACACTCTCAAATCCCGACAAATCATAGAAAGATGAGCCGAACCACCAATAGGATTTGAGACTACTAAGGGATCCATAACTAGACTAGTATCTAGGTGCAAAGTTTCAACTAATGATGTAGAGATAAACGAATGTGATGCGCCAGAATCGAATAAATTACGGATAGGATGATCAAACAGAAAAACTAAACTTTCAACAGAAATTGCTCTACCTCGTTCTTGCAGCAGTGGGACCACGAGAGCCGGAACTTGTCCCTTGCCTGCCTTGGTGCCATGAGATCCTGCACTTGTCCTCCCGAGGTAGACCCTGCCCTCTGCCCTTTCCTTGGGCAGTCTTTAATAAGATGTCCTGCCTTGCCACAGTGGAAACAACCAGTCTTCTTTTTCTTCCTACAATCTTTGCTTATATGGCCGGGTGTCCCACAGTTAAAGCATCTTTTCTTTCCCTTACCATTGCCGCCTTTACCACCTTTCTTGTTCTATTGTTGTTGTTGAGGCTTCTTTTGATCCCCTTTCTTCTCGGGTGCCTTATTAGCATTGGCGCCCTTCTCTTCTTCATGCATAAGCGCCATGTTAACTAGCCTCTCAAAAGTATCCCCCATAGGGATGTGGGTCATAGCTAACCCATAATGTGGCTCATTCAAACCCTTAACAAATCTCAGGGCCTTCTTTTCAGGAGTATTCACCAAGTCCAAGCCAAATCTTGCCAATTGATTGAATTTGTTGACGTACTCTTTCACCGATAGATTCCCTTAACCTTTCCATGTATAGATTCTCTTTAGCCCGTGAGAGAAACTTCGCCTCAAACCTCCGCCTAAAATCTGGCCATGTATCGACTGGACGTTCTCCATTAGCGACCTCCCACCAAAACGAGGCCTCATCCTTCATTAGCCAGGCAGCCAACTGGACCTTCCTTCCATTTTCCACTTCAAAGATTCCAAACAATTCTTCCACCTCCTTTAGCCAGTTTCGAGCTTCAACAAATGTCTCTGTCCCGTGAAAAGGTTTTCCACCCATTGCCCGAAAGTCCTTACATATCTTAGCAAAAGTATCGACGCGAGGAGGAGGAGGAGTATTTGCTGGACCAGCGTCGGCGGCCCTAGCCTCGAGATATTGACGAAACCAACCAGGTACATGAACACTCTCTAAAATCTCAGATGCTTCAGACATGCTGAAACGAAAAAGGAAAGATTCAATACAAAAGAACCGAAGGAAAGATATATGGCCATTGGGGTTATGCTTTCTAAAACAAGCTTTTCTCTTGAAAATACTTTCCTTAAAACATAATTTTGAAAGTACTTCTTTATAAAAATGGTTTTGAAAAACAACTTCTTCAAAATTCATATCTGTTCTGGTAACCTTCAGCTCCGATACCACGTGTAACACCCCACGTCCATTAATGTCACTCACAAAGGGAATGCAATAACTTCTATGGAGCGTTTTAAGTGAGTATAGAACAGAAACTTAACAATAAGACAGATATAAACAGTACTTGAAAAGTTAAAAACTTTATTTCATTGTAGCGGAAAATACATATGTTTAATTACATCATCAAAACCAGAGTCAAAGTACATAATATCCATCTTGACCAACTCAAAGTACATAAATTGAAAGACATAATCCCCAATACAAAATAGCCATAAACAAAAGAGAGGCTGAACTTTACTTCAGCGATCCAAGCAATCTTCTAAAAGCAAGAAACACAGCTGTCCAAAATCAAGCTCCACTGTTGCTATTTCCAACCTGAGCACCTGGGGGAAAAGGAAGAAAAGAGGAGGAAACAAAGGGCGTCAGACGTAAAGTCTGGCGAGTGTGATAACTTTAACAATATAATCACCAAAGTAACAAGGCTAAGGCATAAGTTGGAAAATCAGGAAATGACCATGAACCATTGAGTATGGCAGAGTAAACAAGGAAACAAGATGAACAAAGATATCGTTAAAGTGCACCTAAACAACTATAAGATAATTACTTAACTACACCAACACTATAGGATAATTGCTATACTGCACCACCACTAGTCACCCTAAGGTTGATCCCGCCTACAGAACTTAATAATGACATTGGTAGTTTCGTGCACCCCTAGCTGCCATCATAAGTGCCGCCTGCCCCTATCCCCACTAGGTGTACCCAATACCCACAAGTGATCGGCTCCCCAACTCGTAGATACCCATGTTGGCCCAACAGTGGGGTGTATCACTCCCCAAAGAGGCAACCCGATACCACAAATAATGCACGGCTTATACCTACATGATGCAACAGTGTCCTACCTACCATCCCGGGTCCACACACGCATATGAACCCGTTGGACTTGCGTTGCCACCACTAACCCGCCTCTTACAGTCAAGCCCAATATGCGTGTCCCGTCCTCGACTTGGGTCGAGCCCACAAAGATATGTATGGGTTACCAGTTGAAACAGGCCCCCATTACTTGACACAAGCTATCCACCTAAGTTTGGTCCCCTCTAGTACATCCCACTTAACCCTCTTCTTAGTCATGTTCACTTACATGTTTCAATCTTGGTTAAGTGTTTCTAATCTTATTTCAAATGCCACACAAGGCACCCACTAAATTCCACATGCCACTCAAGGCACCCACTTAACCCCCTCATGTCCCACTACATGTTTATCTGGTTAAGTGTTTCTTAATTTATTAAGACCGTAACCTCATAAAGACATCTCACATTAGACTGGCATTTGTGGCAGTTGGATTTGCCGGGCGGGTCCGGGCAGTCTTACACCACAAAAGAACCTAACCTCGTGTCTTAGACGATTAATTACCCCTATTTAATCATTCCCCAATTTGAATTACTTTCCCTATTCAAATTATTAATTCCAAATTTAACTATGGCCATAATTGACTCAATTATGTCCATCCATTTATGGTATGTAAAATCATACCAATTTTCACCACAAATTTATTTTATGCCTTTTAAGGCATCTATGCCAATTAAATCTTTTAATATTATCCTCTACGTTCATTTAACGTAAAATATACGTTAGACTCGAATAGTCTGACTCATGGAATAAAGAGAAAACATCACAACATACATATAATTAAAACTAAATCTAAACATAAGGGGTGAACTTGCATGTGCGAATGATATTCTACATCTAAAACATGCATAGGCCAAAGTTACAACTTGCATAAAACTACATATGTCATAGACCCAAATCTAAAGGTGTGAACTTGTTGAGATAATGGTCACAAACTTGCATAAATCATGTATGTCATAGATCTACATCTAAAGGTGTAAACTTGCATAGGCAATAACCACAAACTTGCATAACATGATTCATATTCCAAACTCGTATTTTCATATAAACTTGCATGGGTGATTTATGCAACATAAAAATGGTGTAAACTTACATTTAAACATGTAAACTAGCATGTAGAATTTGGCATATAACCCACACATGTCATAGCCTAACTTTAGATCTAAAATAGATATCATTAAGCATGTAAGGTTACATATAATTTTCCCCCAACTTGCATATGATTCATGTCTTGATAAAAATCAAAACTTGCATACATACTTATGATTTATCATATGAATCAACATACCCAAACTAGCATATGAACATCATGGTGATTCGATTACAACATAGATGATCACAACTTTACAAGATAGCATCATAGAATTTACAACATGAATAATAACATGCGGTCAATAATCCACATCATATCCAAATAGTCCACATCATAACTCAATCCAATTAATTTGCTAATTATTTTATTAAAATTATTGAACTCACAACTCATAGAAGATATTGAGTTATGAATCCTGAATTCTGAAGTTGTAATAGCTTTCCCTTGAAGAAGACTCGTTGTTTAAGTTGAAAAGAATTGAATTAGATTAGCTTTCTTCCTCTCTAATTGGTGGCGGCTATGCTGAGTTGCTAGGTGATGGCATGGAGGCCATGAATCTAATTTTTGTTTTGATTTTAGGGTTTGAGTATAGAAGTGTTTTTATAGAGTTTAGGATTAGTTTAAGCCGTCCGATCAACCAAGAATTAATCCCAGCCAATCAGAGCATAGCAGAAACACTAGTGATTCAGCATCTAGTCATCAACAGGTCATAAAAAAAATCTGCCCAGGGGGGCAGGTCGACCCCCAGGTCGACCTGGCCCTGGGGGGAATTTTCCCGTCTAGCCTGTTTGACTCTGAAATTTGAATTTTTCGAAATCTGTTTAATTTTTTTGAAACTTCCGATGGCCATAACTTCTTCATACAAAGTCCAATTCACGCAAACTCGGACTCTGTCTAACCAGAATTCCAAGATGAACACATTGGCATAACCCGTTTCCCTTAATTCTCACGTCGGAGATTAGTTATTCTTTAATTTATACCTTTAGTGTTAACATAATTACGGGGTGTTACATGTGACTTCATGCAATTTTATTTCACTATAGGATCATCTATAAATATAGCCACATCAGCATAGTTGTAATCTTCAAATCAAACTACATACTTAGCTACAGCATTCCATTCACTTAATATAGCTAGAACATAGCTATTTCCATTTAATCAACCTGAGCATAGTGATAAAACCAGAAGTCCATTCAATAAATCCATACAAGCATAGCTAACACATAGCTTGATCTGTTCAAATTAATGTACAGCTAGGAACATGACTACACACATATATATTTACTTCTAATAGACTGCAAGCACCTAGCTTGAGACTGGCATAAGAATTAGAAGCTAAGTTTGTTTGTTTATTTCACTTTAATAGAAGGAGGGGTACAAAATGCATGTGCAGGAAGTATATTTTGGCATTTCACATTCTTTTCTAATCAACATGCATAGTTATAGGACCCATAGCTTTATATTTTCCATCAATCACATAGTAGCAGAAAATTTATGTACTGCCTTCCCCATAAACCCATGTGCAATACACTTTTTTTTAACATTTTTAGCACTTGTAAACACACTAGTTTTATGTGCATTCTTTCACCATTCAAACCAAAACATGAACTTGAAAATGGCAGTATAAAACTTGGAAAAAAATAATGGTAGAAAAACTAAACCAAAATAAAATAAAAATCTAGGCTGAAAAGCAAAGAATAGAGGGAAGAAACCAAGCTTGAAATATTAGTAATACAAGAGAACAAAGGAACAGGTGAGTAAACTTTTCATTTAAACTATTTCTTATATATATATATATATATATATATATATATATATATATATATATATATATATATATATATATATATATATATATATATATATATATATATATTGATGCAAATATCTATATGTGCATAGATATTTTTAGATACGTTGTATTTGGTTGAAACTTCTTGTAAACCTAATATAGAAGTAAGCAAGCTAAAAACCGTGAACAAATAAAGTGAGTGAATTTCTCGTTTTTCTGAATTAAACTATCAGTGCTTCTATAATTTTATATGCATACTGGCTTTAAAATGAATTATGTTAAACAACTTGGTTTCTTAACAAAACTGTAAAACAAACATGAAAACCGGTGGATGAAAACCTGAAGACAAAGGATTTATGTGAGAAAAACCCTTTCTTCTACCCATTTAAATTAGTACTATATTATGATGCAAGGATAGATATATGCTTGAATGGATTGTATGTTGCTAAATTGACCTTCTTCTAAAACCTGGAAAATGAACCAGAGAACAGAGCACCATTTCTGTGAGGAAACTACCCAATTTTTACTTATTATTATATAACATGTATAGACAAATATATGTTCTTGAATGTGTATAAATATCATATTAAAATCTGGAATGAAAGCTGAAAACTAAAGTTTCAAAAATTATGAACCAGTGAAAGGAAAACGGTAAACAAAATAGTGAGTAGACTTCACTTGCATGTCATTGAAATTATACTGTAAGTGTAGACTGAATATGTGAATATACGCATGGCTATATGAATTGTTTCATGTTTAGACCCATTACTGAATGATGGAAAGGTTTTCAGAAGCCTTTACGCAAAGGTTAGTAACCTGGAAAAAATGAAAGGCAATAACCATTGTGAGTAAAACCATCTTTATCTTTCTATTAAACAACATAAAATAGCTATTTTGTATTAAACTTTAAACTAAATATAATGTCTATGGAATTAGTAGTAACATATAATTCAGAATTTGTACTCATAATGCTTCCAATTAATTTGAACATATAGATACTAAACAACGAGATTTTCAGATGAGGCGCATCGATGGTAGGAGACAATTTCAATCCTGAGCGGATATGAAACGGTTTGAACAGTGATATCTTGTCTGAAGTAATTAGAGGTATGTCTGAGTGCTTAGATTAGCTTAGGGGGCGACAGCGTATATATGTGATGAGTCCTGACCGATGGACATCGGGCTGATGATGGGTGCATGTGCACACATGCACTTATGTGCATCTAGGAGTTTCCTGAAAGAGAAAATAGAAGGGAAGCAAGAGAGAAGAGGCACGAAAAAAGGATTAGTTTGCATGGAACAGTTGAATGTGGCATGTGAACCAGACGTGAAACCCTGTACTGGGTGTATGATACTGATGTATTTAATACTGGAAGGAAGGATGAAGCATGCTTTCTTTGATTGCACATAGCGTGTATGGCATGAGTGGCATGATTGTAAACTACATAAAGTGATTTCAAATCAACTTTATTACCTAAAATAAATAACATTTGTCAGGAAATTGTATGTTAAATCTAATAAGGGTTATCATTTATCTAGACAAGTAAGGATTTCCGAAGATAACAAAAACATATCCCGCACATTATACCTTTTTCACATGTAAATGCTAAATGGCATTCCTGTGCTGGTCTAGCAGTTATGGAATAGATGCTTCCTCAATAGGCCGACTGGATGGGCGGAGAAGGATGCCAGCTGATTTTACTTAGTTGAGGCATTTGCTTGTGTTAGTTTGTAGGCTGATGCAAGGAAAAGGAAGGGAGGAGTAGCAGTACAAGGAAGGGAGGGAGCAGGCAACGCAAAGGGAACTCAGGAAAGAATAGAGAAAGCGATGTGCGTTGTGCATTGGGCCTTATCAGGATAAAGAAAGAAAACAGGGAAGTAGAGAAAATAAAAGAAAGAAGATGGGCCTAAGATTAGTGGGCTATGGTTGAAATAAAAAAGGAAGTAAAGGAAGAAATATAAAAAGAAAATAGAAAAAAGGAAAATAGAAAGAAAGTAAAAGTAAAAATAAAAGTGTTCTCTTTTTAAAAGTATAATCTAATATAAAAATATGTAAAAATACATATCTAAAAAGGAAGAAAACGGTTAGTATAGATGATGGAATCTGAGAAGGAGCAAATGGTAGATCATTAGATGGAAATGGGCAGAATTGTACGTTGTTAAAATTAAATAATTTATTTTATTTTAAATAAATAGAACTAAATATATATTCCTTTGAATTAATTCAAATAAATAAAATACATGTTCACCTATTTATAAGAAATCCAGATAATTAGTTCACGTCAGATTAATTGAACTGTAATCAATAGTATGTTGTGATCAATGAAAAATGTCTAATCATCAGTAAATATTGTGTTGTGATAAACTCAAATGTTTCGAGATGGGCATTTAAAATGTTATTTTAAATTATAATCGATTTTATTCAGTAAGTGCATTTTAAATCAAGAAATGATTTAAAAGTCGAATTAACGATGATTAAGTTAAATATTAATATGAATGTGAACTTATATAGTAATTAGATAAACAGAAATTTAACCATATACGTGTATTTACTAATGAAATCAAATTGATATGGTAAATGAGTCCAAAAGAAAGGATATTACAATCCAAAAGTGAATAACGTTAGAAGCAAAAATGTTGTAGGTGAGAATAGCTCGTAAGAGAAATTTGGTTGATCTATAACCATAAGATTTTTCCGCAGTCCAAAAAATAAATGGGATATAGAGGTGAATTGGAAAGAGATGATGTATTGGTAATCGACTAAGTTGAATTCAAGGAAAGTATTCCACTTTCCATTTAAAAAGATTCAAAATTTATTATATAAATTATTCACTTAAAGAAATGAAATAATAATTATATTTTTAAGTCGTATATGTAGAAGTATGGATTTTAACAATACTCTTTTAATTAATAGTGGATTCTTTAAATCCAACTCTAGATGGATATGAGTTGAAAATAGTCATTTTCCAAGATCAACTAATTTATGAATGACATTTAGTTGAATTAGATTGTTGAATTGTGATAGACAATTTCTGTTATGACGATCATAATGTTGTGATATGACCTCATGAACTTGTTTAGTTTAAATTAAACATTTACCCATCTTATTTAGATTTTATCAAACTACTGTTGAAATCTGGAATTTTATATGTTAGTAATTTCAGTAGATAATCCTGATACTCAATATAAACATTGATATTTGTTTGAATATGATAACACGATTACTTTATGTATCACTTGTCCCTAAAATATAATAACATTCATTGATTCAAAGAGACCGGGACTGGTTTTCTAAACGAAATCCAAATACCACTTTATTTCACCTAGGCATTGCTTAATTTGAAGTTAAGTTGAATACCCTTAAAGACGGAGTTTATGCAAAGGTTGTTCTGTCAATCCTAGGTAGATTTTATTTTAAGATGGACTAACAGGGTAGTGCCTTCGGTTTGTCCACCCAGGACAACTTGTATGGACGAATGTCCGACAGATTATGCCTAATGGATCGCGTAAGTTGATCTCTTCAAAACTATGTTTTGTGGCGGAGAAATTCGTTTGTCTTTGCTTTATACTCGTGGTTTTGGGGAAATCAATTTGTGATTTGATGGGTTTGACGATGTGTAATTCAAAGTAAATGAAGATGTGATATATCTAAAGGTAAGTTCTGACCTCGAGCCTGCATGGCTAAGTGGGTCGCTCCCAATTAGGGTGTATTGTCACCATCTAGAGAATATTCATTTTGTTACTTCTTTCACTTCTGTATCTCCCAGGAATAGTTATATTGGTACCAACCGTAAGGTGACAATATATTCAATACATTCAAGAGAAATGAGTGGTCGGTCGTGTATGGCTGGGTTCCAAGATATTCTTGTTGAACCCAGTGTATTCCTCTCTAGAGACACACTAGCGGAAGATGGTTCCATACCGAGTCATAGTTGGAAATCCATTACCCAATAAGCGGCTACAGTTTTGATTGTATACTATATATGTAGAACGTGAGATGCAAGCATTTGATTGTATACTATATATGTAGAACGTGAGATGCAAACGTTCTGCTAGATTGTTATATATTTGTTTAGATACTATTATAATATCAAAAGAGTTTTGATATAAAGATGTTTTGGGTTATCGTAAGGTATAAACCATTCATTTTTATATGTGGACCGGTCTTACGATTATCTTTTATTTTGAAACATTTTGAAAGTTAAATCATGTAATATGGAGTCTCATAAGGGAAAAAACCGTTCCATGCTATACTGCATGGTCTTATGAGATAGCTTTTAAATTATCAAGTTGTTTTAAAATCATTTACTCACACCAGTCCTATGACTGACCCAGAGTTTGATTTCTATGTTTTCCCTAAACTCTTGGGTACCCAAATTTGTACGGGTAGTCAAGTAGTTCGGGATTTTACAAACTTATTGGAGGAGCTTGGAGCAGGAAGCTTCAGCGATAGATATATAGTGTTTATTTCTATTGTACTGTATATATGATTGTACTTTGATGATGTATGTAAGTTCAAATCCAGTTTGTATTTCAAAAGAAATTATATATTTATCATATTTTATCCATTCCGCTGTGAGATTCGTGTTTACTCTAATTTTGTGTATGTTCTTCTTTTTCTTCTATTATAACTTTTCTATCTTATCTTTTCTCATCCTCTAATTTCTTCCTTCGACATCTGAGTTTTAGTGTTCTTTGAGTTTGGCTTGGGTTGTATCGGGTCGGCTCAAAGGGTGCCGAAATTCAGGTTGTCACTTCCTGCAGACGCTATTTTTATTATATTTACTTCACTGAATAGATACTATTATAATAGCTTTTTATATTATATATATTAATTTCACTGATCCTTAAAGGATGTATTCCCAACATCCTTTGAGTTACTAATGCATTCCATTTAAACACTTCACTTGAGTTAATTTACTTACATAAGAATGTTATTCTTGACTCGAGTATTTTATTGGTTTTATTCCTTGTAAAATACTCGGGTCAAACCGAGTATTACATCTTTGATATTTATCTATTAGAGCTTGATATTCATTGGAGATCTAGTCATCCATCTGTTGTACATGTGCGGTTATCCCCTCTCATGTCAGTTATTCATGTTTTAGTAAGTTTCTATATTCCGTCTTCCGCTGTACCTATATTTATTTTGTACTCTGATATCATGCAAATTTAATAGATTTTGTAATATTTTATAAATTTTACTTCTACTGTGAGATATTTTGTGTCTATGATTCTATGATGATTTATATTTCAACTTCATAAGCAAAAACAATCTGTCGTTCCAATCGGTTTGAGTTGGTTTAAGTACTGACTTGAAGCGAGCAGAACAACAGGTCGTTATAAGAGTTGTCTGATTTGGTTGGATGGTAGCAAAGTTTTTCCGAATTGACTTCAGTTTTTCAAACAAAACTCTACATGCTTGCTTTAGCCCATATATGGCTTTGTTCAGTCTGCATAGATGTTTTTCTTTTCCCTGCTCCTTGAATCCCTATGGTTGTTCCATATAGACTTCTTCCTGTAAATCAGCATTCAAGAAGGCATTATTTACATCAAGTTGTCGGATGGTCCAGTTTCTACATTGGGCAATTGTTAGTACAACTAGATGAGGGTTTCACAACAGGTGTCTTTTTGAAATCAAACCCACAATGTTATGAATAGCCTTTTGCTACTAGTATTACCTTATGTTTAGAAACTGACCCATCAGGATAAGTTTTGACTCTAAAAGTCCATTTACACCCAAAGATATTTTTATCACTTAGCTTAGCAACAAGTTTCCAAGTGTTGTTTTTCTTTAAAGCATTATATTCATCTGGCATAACAGTTCTTTGTTCTTTCATGTGAGCCAACTACTGATATGACTTTGGTTCGGTGATAACACTATGGACCATATGTTTGAATATAAAACTTTTGGCTCTAGTGATCATATGATGCCTGGTTGGATCAGTTGCTTGTTGCTGTACATTTCACTTGTTTCAGTGTATTCATCAGCATTGTCCTGATCAGTACACTTGTGGACCTTCTCATAGTAGCTTGATTGCTGCCATAAGCTTGATTTCATTGTCTCTAATATGTTGTGTTGGCTCTGGACCTGACTATGAGTTGGCATGTCTGTTGAGAGTCATCACCTCCTTCATCAGGTTGTTATGAAGCAACAACTTCTTCTTGCACAAGTCTTATAATATCTAGACTGTAAGTTACAATTAATGTCAAATGCTTTGGATTGAAAACCTTTTTGGTTGGTTTGGTTTCCACTTTACTGAAGGGAAACTCATTTTCGTTGAAAATAACAAGTCTTGAAACAGAAACTCTTCCATTTTTATCAAGACATTTATAGCTTTTCTACCAACTAGCATAGCCTAAGAAAGTGCACTCAATAGATTTTAACTGTAACTTATGTGTTGTAGGGTCTCAAATAGGATAAACATAAGCACCCAAACACTATCTCTGTAACACCCCACCTCCGCTAGGGTCACTCACAAAGGGAATGCACTAGCTTTGGTGGAGTATTATCTAGGTAAACATGCATAGAAATATTACAAGACGGAACATATAAAAATAGCGGAAGAAAACATGATTTCATTACTTTATAACATTAGTAAGGTCTAAAACCTTTTACATCAAAGTGCCATTAAATTACTTACATCGAAACCTGTCTTGCAATAATAAAGAAGCATAAAACCATAGTCATAAATTATTCCCCAAGTAAAAACAGTAAAATAGCCATAGCCAAGAAAAGTCCAAGCCATTGATGACAATCTTGAAGCAGAAAGATCCACACTAAGTAGCAACATTTCCTCCCTATAAACCGGGGGGGGGGGGAGGGGAAACGGAAGAACAAGAGGCGAAACAAAACGGGTCAGTCATAAAGACTGAGTAAGTCCTAGTGACTTTCATCCTAAAAACAGGTAAGAGTAACATGACATGTATAAACCGAAAATAAATATAAGCATGATGACAAGATAAACAGATCAAACTAAGATAACAGGATAAACTCAAGTAACAAGCTAACCAAGGTAACAGGATAACCCAGGTAAACTCGGAATAGCATCGCATGTCTAACGTCCTCTGCACCAACCGTACTAGCATCCTAACTCGTATCATCCCTTCCATGTATATGTATAGTCCCTTGCCATATATCGTACAGGTCCCATCACATTATTCTATACTACTACAACGTAGTGTCCCCATCCTTGAAGTCGCTCGGACTGCCATCCTTGTTCTGGCCAGATTCCCTTATCATGAATTATCGCGTGTTCATCTTTGGATTTACGCCACCTAGGACCACTAGGGATTATGCTACCTATTGGACGTTCTCTAGATTCGATCAGGGTTTATGCCACCTAGGTCCATTAGGGATTGTGCTGCCTATCGACTACGCCCTTTTTCCTTGTAACGATCTAATCGATCGGCTCCCTTCAAATCATAGCTCGTTGTGTGTCGGGTGTCATACAGCCCAATCACGAATGTAGCTACTCTGTGATAGGTCCACCCTAGGGGTGTATCAAGCCCTAGGGTGTCAACCACTGACACCATTTCAAGCACGCACAGTGTACAACTACTGGTGCCCACGCCTGCTTTTTCAACTCCGGACTACGTGCACGACCATAGTCCGCCTGAACCTACAATGGCGCACCAAACTCAGCCGTCATTTTGGTCGCTTACAATCAGCCCAGTAATCGTTCCCCACCCTAGCCTAGTCCGTAGGGTCTCGTGATACATCCAAGAGGGTTACTGCTGAAAAGGACCACGTGACTAGGGTTTCCGTCCAGCAGGTTAAGCATTGTCATCTAAATTCAAGACTTAACCCCTATCAGTCTAGCATGTCAAGTTGGTTAAGTGTGGTCATTCAAGTTCGTGACTTAACTCGTCTACATGTCATGTCAAGATTGGCTAAGTGTTGTCACTCACGTTCATGACTTAGCCCTACGAATCACTTGTCAAGTTGGTTAAGCGTATTCCAGCAGTTCATGACTTAACCCTATCCAAGTCATCGTGTCAAATTGGTTAAGTATATTTAAGCTTAACCCCATCAAATTACCGTGTTGGTTTGGTTAAGTGTATTCAAGTGACTCATGACTTAACCTCATCAAGTTATCATGTTAGATTGGTTAAGTATATCCAAGTGATTCATGACTTAACCCCATCAAGTTACCATGTTAGATTGGCTAAGTATATTCAAGCAATTCATGACTTAACCCCATCAAGTTATCATGTTAGATTGGTTAAGTATATTCAAGCAATTCATGACTTAACCCCGTCAAGTTACCATGTTAGATTGGTTAAGTATATGTTAACCTAACCTGATCCACTAGTCAAATTATAACGGTTAAGTGTTACCCTCGTGAGTTTACTTAACCTTGCCATGCCTCGCGTTATACTAGTCCGGTGTTATCGACCCATTCAGGTTAAACTAACCCATCCTCTAATCGTGTTATATGGTTAAGTGTTATCTAGAAATCAAGTCCGGTTTTACTTAACCCACCCATCCACGTTATATTGGTTAAGTGTCATTAGTCTAATCAAGTTACTTAACCCACCCGTCCATGTCATATTGGTTAAGTGTCATTAGTCTAGACAAGTTACTTAACCCACCCGTCCATGTCATATTAGTTAAGTGTCATTATTCTAATCAAGTTACTTAACTCACCCGTCCATGTCATATTGGTTAAGTGTCATTAGTCTAGTCAAGTTACTTAAACCACCCGTCCATGTCATATTGGTTACGTGTCATTATTCTAATCAAGTTACTTAACCCACCCGTCCATGTCATATTGGTTAAGTATCATTAGTCTAGTCAAGTTACTTAACCCACCCGTCCATGTCATATTGGTTAAGTGTCATTGTTCTAATCAAGTTACTTAACCCACCCGTCCATGTCATATTGGTTAAGTGTCATTAGTCTAGTCAAGTTACTTAACCCACCCGTCCATGTCATATTGGTTAAGTGTCATTATTCTAATCAAGTTACTTAACCCACCCATCCATGTCATATTGGTTAAGCGTCATTAGTCTAATCAAGTTACTTAAACCACCCGTCCATGTCATATTCATTTATTATTTATTAATGCATCAACCTCTCACATTGGACTTATTTGCGGTCACTGGATATGCCGAGCGGTTCCGGGCAGAATTACAACGGAAACCCATTCCAACTTCGGGTTCATGCATTACCACAATCTAATCTTTGCCTACGACCTCTCACATTAGACTATTATTGTTGTGGTCACTAGATATGCTGGGCGGTTCCGGGCAGAATTACACCACAACTCAAGTCTAACCTCGTGTCGAAGACATCCGTTAGATTATTAATTACATATGTGTCACCTAAGTCAAAATCCCTACTTTACATATTACTATACATATGCCCAAGTTCCACCTTACATGCCCATGAAAATATGTACCCAATTCTAGCCACTTTACATATGTCCAATTCTCGCCTATTTGCATGTATGTCAAGTTTATGCCAATTTGCCCAAATCAAGTTCTAGCCAAAATTACATTTTGTCGCATTCATGCCCAAATAACCCACATCATGGTTCATGTTCCCAATTCCACTTATGCCTAATTACATAAGCCCAATCCCTTGATTTAACTTACATATCCCCGAAAACTCATGATTTAATTCATATGCAAATTCATGTATGCCCAAACTTGCTAATTACAATGGCAATACCCCAAATTTCCCGTATACAAATCGCATGTAAATCATAGTTTAGGCCTAGGTCCAAAATCGACCATGGTTCATTAAAAGAAAATAAATAGGGGAAGGTTGAAACATTGCATAAAACAAGATCCGAGAGAAAAACATCATTTCATGCATGATAAGGACAAGAAAGAGTGATTTGCAACATGCATAGGTTCAAATTAATGCTATAGAAACATCCCCAAAAGTCAAGATCAAAAATGAACAAGAAAGAACATGGATTAAATATCATGCGTAGATCCAATTTCAACTTTATCACATGTCATATTCATGTTATCGTTTCAATCGAAAAGCATCTAGAACTTACAAAGCGTGGCTAGTGAATTAGGAGCAAGAATCGTCATAGAATCATTGTAGAAGCTCTAGGAATGATGTAGCAACACTAGAAGCCTTGAGAATACAAGTAGCTCCTTTGATTTGATGTAGAAAGCTTGCTCCTTTGACTTGAATCAAGTTTGCATGCTTAGGCCTTTGAAGATGAAGATGGAGGCCATGATCAAGAGACATTTGGGCAGCACTTTATTGTTAGGATGGTTTTTAGTGATTTAGGTTAGGTCTTAGGGTGTTTTTATAGATGTAGGAGCTAGTCTAGGCCCTTAGATTAACCCTAGTTTAGATCTGAAGCACTGAAAATCGTCACAGGCCAACCCACCAGACCACACAAGCAAGCAGGTGCACCAGGCTAACCTGGCTCGACTAGGGAGGTCGACCCCCAGGTCGACACCTAGGTCGACTCCCCAGTCGACCTGGGGGGGCAGGTGGACTCCCCAGTCGACCCCCCAGTCGACCTGGGGTAGGGCGGCAAAATTTCCCACCCAATCTGGTTGGAGCTGATTTCGAATTTCGGGCTGAATTTTGAATTTTCTGAAATCTTCTATGGGCCATATCTCGGTCATACGGACTCCGATTTACGAAATTTCGGACTCGTTTCCAACCAGAATTTCGAGACGAACGCAACGACGCAACTTGTTTTGCTTGATTCTAATTTTAAAATTTAATTCTGCTTTTATTCTTGTCTTAACACGTTATTAAAATTCAGGTTGTTACATTCTCCCCTCCTTTAAGGATATCGTCCCCGAAATCTCTAAGTTATGGAGGATGTGTCCTACCATCCAATCATCCATCTACTCAAAGCATCATTCACAAGCAGCCATTGTCCTTAAAAGATTTCTAATGCTGTATGAACATCTGCAGAAAGTGTGTGTATATGTTCCTTATCTAATGCAAATGATCAGGCCTGATTGACCTTCTAAATGCGAAATATGTTTAGTGCCATGAATCCACATGTATGCAAATAGTCCTAGTCACATAAACACTATATGTGTGCACAAATATTCATCCATATGCAATATCCACATGCTAACACATTAAATTTCATCCATAAACAAGTATAAACACTCATGCATATGCAACATGAAAATGTGTCTGAGCCGATCTAGTGCCTAATGTGTATTCATGCATCCACGAGCAACCACTTGCAAACACTTGCAACCATTTGCAACCATCAAGCATAACATGTTTCAAATACATGTTTCATCCAAAGGGTTTCTACCTAAGGTTCTCAAGATAGGATCGAGAAGATAAGCAAGATAAACTCCTTTTCGGATTATAAGAAATCCCTTTCTAAACCCAACCCATATCCTATAAAGCCCAAAAGGTTTAGTCAACCTAACGGACACCTTCAAATCCTGACATGTATTATTAACTGATGAGTCACACCCCCTATGGAGTTTGCAACAGAAATAAGATCGAGAATAGGACCGAGAGGATATGCATAAAAGATAGCATGCGAGTAAGCTCTACAGAAAACAGGGATCAAGGTTATACTCTTAAAGAAGAGATATGATACTCGTATCTTGTCTTCAATCTTCTAAGTCGCATTTCCTTGAGCTTAATTCCATTGTGCTTTGACCATCTTTAACCTCATGATTTCGTGGCCTCTTAACTCCTATTTCCAAATATGAGCTGGAACTCACTTCATTGTCGCCTCTCTTTCCACTTTTCTTATTCTTCCTATGGTATATTTGGCTCAACCATATCTGTGTGCTCTTGGTTTTCATGCAAGCTCTCCAAAATTTACTAGTGAATCATGGATCTCGTTTACTTTCTCTACGGCATTTCACACAAAAGAACTTATCTCTTGAAAACAAACAGATGCCGACCATGTTAGCAAGTGTACTTACTAGAGTGATTTCCATATCTCATGCACAAGCGAAATGAACCATCCGCCTTAGTGGCGAACTCTACTCGAATGGATTACCAACAAATGCATCAAGAGATTCTAGGTAACCAATCATGACAGAACCCTAAAGGTTACACGAGACTTCGAGGGTATTACCGAGGCAAGTCAAGAGTCTAACTACACTCCTTTCCGACCCGAGAATGGCACCCTTACGGGACGACCACTTCATTCCTAGAATCAAACCATAGCTCAAAAACATAAGCATCATTCCCAAAAGTCATAGATGTCCTCAAATCCAAACAAGTCATGAGTAAATGGGATGATCCCGTAACAGGATTTGAGACAAAATGGGACCCTCCATTGTGCTAGTACTAAGGTGCAAAGACTCAACTATCGAGGCAATATTTTTGAAAAAAAAGGATGCTATGTACAAAACAAAGTCCTGACGGGATGATAGAAAAGAAAACGTTACCATCCCTCTTAGGTGAGAGTATACAATTGCCCTCTCGACGATCTTGTTCTTTGCCCATGTCCTTGTCCTATAGTACTTAACTACCTTCTTGTGTAGAGCCTTATTCGCCTTAACCACTCCTATCCTTTCTTGTATAACACGGTAACAGGTCTCTTGAGAACTTCCTCCATCGCACAGAAAACATTTTACGTAGCTAGAAAAGGATTAGTCACAGTTAAAACTACTGTGACTACAGGCGGAGGAAAGAAAGGAAGAGAGATTCAATCAAGGGAACGAAGGATAATGCTAATGGCTTTTTGGGGAATAGCCTTTTTCTTTAAATTTTTCTTGAAAAATGCTTCTTTGTAAAATGGCTTTGAAAATAGTTTCAGAAGGTAGTCTGGTAACCTTCTGCTCTGATACCAAATGTAACACCCCACCACCGCTAGGGTCACTCACAAAGGGAATGCATTAGCTTTGGTGGAGTATTATCTAGGTAAACATGCACAGAAATATTACAAGACAGAACATATAAAAACAGCGGAAGAAAACATGATTTCATTACTTTATAACATTAGTAAGGTCTAAAACCTTTTACATCAAAGTGCCATTAAATTACTTACATCGAAACCTGTCTTGCAATAATAAAGAAGCATAAAACCATAGTCATAAATTATTCCCCAAGTAAAAATAGTAAAATAGCCATAGCCAAGAAAAGTCCAAGCCATAGATGATAATCTTGAAGCAGAAAGATCCGCACTATGTAGCAACATTTCCTCCCTGTAAACCTGGGGGGTGGGGGGCGGAAACGGAAGAAAAAGAGGCGAAACAAAACGGGTCAGTCATAAAGACTGAGTAAGTCCTAGTGACTTTCAACCTAAAAACAGGTAAGAGTAACATGACATGTATAAACCGAAAATAAATATAAGCATGATGACAAGATAAACAGATCAAACTAAGATAACAGGATAAACTCAAGTAACAAGATAACCAAGGTAACAGGATAACTCAGGTAAACTCGGAGTAGCATCGCATGTCTAACGTCCTCTGCACCAACCGTACTAGCATCCTAACTCGTATCATCCCTTCCATGTATATGTACAGTCCCTTGCCGTATATCATACGGGTCCCATCACGTTATTCTATACTACTACAATGTAGTGTCCCCATCCTTGAAGTCGCTCGGACTGCCATCCTTGTTCTGGCCAGATTCCCTTATCATGAATTATCGCATGTTCATCTTAGGATTTACGCCACCTAGGACTACTAGGGATTATGCTACCTATTGGACGTTCTCTAGATTCGATCAGGGTTTATGCCACCTAGGTCCACTAGGGATTGTGCTGCCTATCGACTACGCCCTTTTTCCACGTAACGATCTAATCGATCGGCTCCCTACAAATCCTAGCTCGTTGTGTGTCGGGGGTCATACGGCCCAATCACGAATGTAGCTACTCTGTGCTAGGTCCACCCTAGGGGTGTATCAAGCCCTAGGGTGTCAACCACTGACACCATTTCAAGCACGCACAGTGTACAACTACTGGTGCCCACGCTTGCTTTTTCAACTCTAGACTACGTGCAGGACAATAGTCCGCCTGAACCTACAATGGCACACCAAACTCAGTCGTCATTTTGGTCACTTACAATCAGCCCAGTAATCATGCCCCACCCTAGCCTAGTCCTTAAGGTATCGTGATACATCCAAGAGGGTTACTGCTGAAAAGGACCGCGTGACTAGGGTTTCCGTCCAGCAGGTTAAGCGTTGTCATCTAAATTCAAGACTTAACCCCTATCAGTCTAGCATGTCAAGTTGGTTAAGTGTGGTCATTCAAGTTCGTGACTTAACCCGTCTACATGTCATGTCAAGATTGGCTAAGTGTTGACACTCACGTTCATGACTTAGCCCTATGAATCACGTGTCAAGTTGGTTAAGCGTATTCCAGTAGTTCATGACTTAAACCCTATCCAAGTCATCGTGTCAAATTGGTTAAGTATATTTAAGCTTAACCCCATCAAATTACCGTGTTGGTTTGGTTAAGTGTATTCAAGTGACTCATGACTTAACCTCATCAAGTTATCATGTTAGATTGGTTAAGTATATCCAAGTGATTCATGACTTAACCCCATCAAGTTACCATGTTAGATTGGTTAAGTATATTTAAGCGAATCATGACTTAACCCCATCAAGTTATCATGTTAGATTGGTTAAGTATATTCAAGCAATTCATGACTTAACCCCGTCAAGTTACCATGTTAGATTGGTTAAGTATATGTTAACCTAACCCGATCCACTACTCA
Source organism: Allium sativum (assembly GCA_030737875.1). NCBI lineage: Eukaryota > Viridiplantae > Streptophyta > Magnoliopsida > Asparagales > Amaryllidaceae > Allium > Allium sativum. Next base: position 491,469,536 of record CM060913.1, read on the forward strand.
AATTATAACGGTTAAGTGTTACCCTCGTGAGTTTACTTAACCTTGCCATGCCTCGCGTTATACTAGTCGGGTGTTATCGACCCATTCAGGTTAAACTAACCCATCCTCTACGTGTTATATTATTAAGTGTTATCTAGAAATCAAGTCCGGTTTTACTTAACCCACCCATCCATGTTATATTGGTTAAGTGTCATTAGTCTAATCAAGTTACTTAACCCACCCGTCCATGTCATATTGGTTAAGTGTCATTAGTCTAGTCAAGTTACTTAACCCACCTGTCCATGTCATATTGGTTAAGTGTCATTATTCTAATCAAGTTACTTAACCCACCCGTCCATGTCATATTGGTTAAGTGTCATTAGTCTTGTCAAGTTACTTAACCCACCCGTCCATGTCATATTGGTTAAGTGTCATTATTCTAGTCAAGTTACTTAACCCACCCGTCCATGTCATATTGGTTAAGTGTCATTAGTCTAGTCAAGTTACTTAACCCACCCGTCCATGTCGTATTGGTTAAGTGTCATTATTCTAATCAAGTTACTTAACCCACCTGTCCATGTCATATTGGTTAAGTGTCATTAGTCTATTCAAGTTACTTAACCCACCCGTCCATGTCATATTGGTTAAGTGTCATTATTCTAATCAAGTTACTTAACCCACCCGTCCATGTCATATTGGTTAAGCGTCATTAGTCTAATCAAGTTACTTAACCCACCCGTCCATGTCATATTCATTTATTATTTATTAATGCATCAACCTCTCACATTGGACTTATTTGCGGTCACTGGATATGCCGGGCGATTCCGGGCAGAATTACACCGCAAACCCATTCCAACCTCGGGTTCATGCATTACCACAATCTAATCTTTGCCTACGACCTCTCACATTAGAATATTATTGTTGTGGTCACTGGATATGTCAGACGGTTCCGTGCAGAATTACACCACAACTCAAGTCTAACCTCGTGTCGAAGAAATCCGTTAGATTGTTAATTACATATGTGTCACCTAAGTCAAAATCACTACTTTACATATTACTATACATATGCCCAAGTTCCACCTTACATGCCCATGAAAATATGTACCCAATTCTAGCCACTTTACATATGTCCAATTCTCGCCTATTTGCATGTATGTCAAGTTTATGCCAATTTGCCCAAATCAAGTTCTAGCCAAAATTACATTTTGTCGCATTCACGCCCAAATAACCCACATCATGGTTCATGTTCCCAATTCCACTTATGCCTAATTTACATAAGCCCAATCCCTTGATTTAACTTACATAGCCCCCAAAACTCGTGATTTAATTCATATGCCAATTCATGTATGCCCAAACTTGCTAATTACATTGGCAATACCCCAAATTTCCCGTATACAAATCGCATGTAAATCGTAGTTTAGGCCAAGGTCCGAAATCGACCAAGATTCATCAAAAGAAAATAAATAGGGGAATGTAGAAACTTTGCATAAAATAAGATCCGAGAGAAAAACATCATTTCATGCATGATAAGGACAAGAAAGAGTGATTTGCAACATGCATAGGTTCAAATTAATGCTATAGCAACATCCCCAAAAGTCAAGATCAAAAATGAACAAGAAAGAACATGGATTGAATATCATGCATAGATCCAATTTCAACTTTATCACATGTCATATTCATGTTATCGTTTCAATCGAAAAGCATCTAGAACTTACAAAGCATGGCTAGTGAATTAGGAGCAAGAATCGTTATAGAATCGTTGTAGAAGCTCTAGGAATGATGTAGCAACACTAGAAGCCTTGAGAATACAAGTAGATCCTTTGATTTGATGTAGAAAGCTTGCTCCTTTGACTTGAATCAAGTTTACATGCTTAGGCCTTTGAAGATGAAGATGGAGGCCATGATCAAGAGACATTTAGGCAGCACTTTGTTGTTAGGATGGTTTTTAGTGATTTAGGTTAGGTCTTAGGGTGTTTTTATAGAAGTAGGAGCTAGTTTAGGCCCTTAGATTAACCCTAGTTTAGATCTGAAGCACTGAAAATCGTCACAGGCCAACCCACTAGACCACACAAGCAAGCAGGTGCACCAGGCTAACCTGGCTCGACCAGGGAGGTCGACCCCCAGGTCGACTCCCCAGTCGACCTAGGGGGGCAGGTCGACTCCCCAGTCGACCACCCAGTCGACCTGGGGTAGGGCGGGAAAATTTCCCGCCCAATCTGGTTGGAGCTGATTTCGAATTTCGGGCTGAATTTTGAATTTTCTGGAATCTTCTATGGGCCATATCTCGGTCATACGGACTCCGATTCACGAAATTTCGGACTCGTTTCCAACCAGAATTCCGAGACGAACGCAACGTCGCAAGCCATTTCGCTTGATTCTAATTTTAAAATTTAATTCTTCTTCAATTCTTGTCTTAACACGTTATTAAAATTCGGGTTGTTACAATCTCACTTTTTTTAGTCAAGCTTATTTTTTGTGAGAATTTCCAGTGGAGTTCTGTAATTCAAAATTTTAGCTGGAAGTCTATTTATTAGATAAACTACAGTTATGGCAATAAAGATCTAATATGGTTGATTTTTTGAAATTCATCCACAAATTAGCCTATTGCTCTCTCCATTTTGTACAACAACCTCCAAGATGTTTGCACACAGCTGTAATTGATTACAAGTGTTAAATTGATGGATGTTGAAAACTAGTTTTTGTGGGGAGTTCAGTGGGATTATTCTTCTCAGTGAATTATTATACAACTATTATGATAGTTAGCTATAACATGCATGTCATGGGTCCACACTTATTACTATTAATGAGCAAACTAAATATAATCGATTAAGTTGGCATCGAAGCATTTGAAAGTGTTCTGAGGTACTTTCACTGTGCAGAATACATGACGGACTCATGAAACATATTTCCATCCAGTGAAACTTTGTTTTTTCATTATTGAGCATTATATATGCATCCCAAACTTGAAAATTCTTAACATGCACAATACTCACAGTGATATGCTTTAGATCTATGGATCATTATCCTACCATTCTACATAGACATTTTCATAGCAATAGCAAATCAAAACACAAATTAACTAAAATGAATATTCATGATAAAAGGGAAACTTACATCGAGTACTCTTTATTCATTTATTACCATATTTGTAATTAAAAATGATCAAATACATAATTGAAGATAGTTTAACTAATAGCTCATCCAATAAGTGGTACATGGCAGACGGTGCCATCATCTAGATGAGCACGATCCTTATAGTTCAAGAGCGAAGGATAACGCGGTTGCAGCAACAGATCATGCACGTCTTCTCATGGCATCCTAATTATACAACCTCTACAAATGGATTTTCCTTCTCAGTTATCTTCTTTGCTTACCATGCTTTTTTCCTACAAGCTCTGGCCACCTTGACTTGCCTGCATCACATATTTTTATTTAGCTATTAATCTCTCCTTTTTTTTCTTCTATAAACCATATGTGCAGATCACATACAACTATTTAGTACATGCGTAGTGTTGTATTTATATGAAGAAGTATGAAAATAAATGCAAAAGAGGAGTTTAATTTACCTAGACATCCGGATCCACCACACGCCTCACATGAAGATGAAGACATCACTTTGTTTTCTTACTTGATTGCTTTGTAATTTTTCTTGAGAAAAACGAATGACCAAATGTATAGGTGTACAATGATGGTGGATTGAATTTGAAATAATTTAATTTGTTTCTTTAATTAACAAATCTTCATTTTCGTATTCATGACTTATTAACTAAGATTCAAGATTAGAAAAATAGTTTACCAACATATTAATTTCGGACATCAGATTATATGCCCTGTTCAAATCTAGCTTTGGAGTTCACCAAGTGACATGGGCCATTGGATTAAATATTCAATGTTTCTAGATAAACTATTGCACATTTTAGTAGAGAATTGAAGTTGAAAAATGCAAAGTAGTGTTATTGCTTCATTAATATACTCTTCATTTACGTCATGCAGGGTACACGCTAGTTGGATGATTCTGTTAACTCTCATTTACTCAGCATTAAAGTTGTGCATGTTTCTTGTTGTAACAACCCACGTCCATTAATGTCACTCTCAAGGGGAATGCATTAACTTTCATGGAGTATTATTGGTGAATAAAACAGCATATAACAAGACAGATAAATTGGTACTTGAAAATTTTAAAACAACTTTTATTGCAGCGGAGAAATAGTTTGATTACAATAACATCATAAACCAACAGAAAAACCAAGTACACTTAGTAACCATCTTGACAAATTGTTTTCTGAGTACACAAAGTAAAAAAAGCATAACCCCAACATAAGTAGCCATAAAAGAGATGATCCGAACTTTACTTTCAGCAATCCAAGCACTTCCAAAGAGAAAGAAAGATCCAAATCAAGCTGCACTAGCACTCGTCCCACCCTGAGAACCTGGAGGAGGGGAGGAGAGAGGAGGAAGGAAGAAAAGGGGCGAAAACAAAAGGGGGTCAGACATAAAGTCTGGCGAGTCCAATAACTTTAACAATATAATTATTAAAGTAATTAGGATAAGGCATAAACTGGTAAAACAAGGAATGACTGTGAAACAAGTGGGTAGGACAAAACAAACAAGAGGAATCTTCTAGCGTTAATCTTTCTCCTAATCACTATAGGATAATTACTATACTGCACCATTACCAGTCACCCCAAAAGTCGATCCCACCTACTGAACATAATAATTATAATGGTAGACTCGTGTACCCCTAGCTGTCTTCATAGGTGCCGCCTACCCCTATCTCCACTAGTTGTACCCATTACCCCCATGCGATTGGCTCTCTTACTCGTAGATACCTGTGCTGGTCCCAATGTGGGGTGTATCACTCCCCAAAGTGGCAACCCGATACCACTAAAGATGCACGGCTTATATCTACACGATGCAACAACGTCTTACCTACCAGCCCGGGCCCACGCACGCACATGATCCCGTTGGACTTGCGTTGCCATCGTTAACCTATTTTGACCTCTTACAATCAAATCCAGTAAGTGTGTCCCGTCCTCGATCTAACTCGAGCTCACAAAGATACTTAATGGGTTACTGGTTTGAAAAGGGTCCCCCCATGCTTGACATAAGCTTTTCGCCTATGCTTAGTCCCCACTAGAATTTCCCACTTAACCCCCTTCTTATTCATGTCTTCTTACATGTTTCAATTTGCTTAAGTGTTTCTAATCGTATTTCACATGTCACCCATGCCACCTACTTAACCCCCATGTCCCACCACATGTTTATCTTGGTTAAGTGTTGCATAATCCATTATAACCGTAACCTTGTAAGACCTCCCACATTAGACACCCGTTTGCGGTTGCTGGTTTTGCCGGGCGGGTCCGGGCAGTCTTATACCGCAAGCGTGTCTAACCTCGTGTCTTTACAATTGTTACACATTTAATTTATGCCTTCGACCTCTCACATTGGACTACCGTTTGTGGTTGCTGGATTTGCCGGGCGGGTCCGGGTATTCTTACACCACAAACGAGTCTAACCTCGTGTCTTAGGGGTTTATTATTACACATAATTATTTCACCCCAATATGAATTAATTATCCCTATTCAAATTGTCAATAATTTCCAGATTAATTATGTCCGTAATTGTCACCTAAATTATGTCCATACTTTTTAGGTATAAAAATTATACCAATTAATGTCTCAATTTAATTATATGCTTTTAAAGCCATTTTATGCCAATTCACAATTTAGATAATTAATATTTTCCCATTGTCCCCATGCTATTCGTATGTTCAAATATGAAATATGTTAGACTCGCAAATAGTCTAATTTATAAAAGGAAAAGAAACATCACAACTTGCATAGCGCATAAAATAGATCTAACTTGCAAATAGGAATTATAACATAAATTTGCATAGCCAATAACTTGCATAGGCATATAGAACATAAACTTGCATAAACTACCATTTGTCTAAATATAGATCTAAAACATGAAATTGCGAACTTGCATATATGAATTATGGGTCTCACCTAAACTTGCGTATGTGAATATAATTTTCACCTAAAATGGGAATATAGTTTTTCACTTAAACTTGCATATGGATTTCTACAACTTGCATATGAATTTATCACATGTTTTTGCATATAAACTAGCATATGTATATACTTGATTCGCATATAAACTTGTGTACAATTCACATATAAACTTGCATAAGTTTCATATTCAAACTTGCATACGATTTAACATCCCAAACTTGCATAAAATTCACATACGAATTAGCATATGATTTAACATCCCAAACTTGCATAAGGTTTCACATACGAACTAGCATATGATTTAGATCCCAAACTTGCATAAAATGAAACAAGTTAAACATGTATAATTGGACATATGAAATAGATCTACCAACATAAGATAACAAAGTTAAACAACATCACGTGATTCAATAGACATGTTCCCATAATCCAATTATGACTCATCATAATTAATTTATTAATTATATTGTGAAATAAATTGTACTCACAAAGATAGGTTAGAGAAGAGAATGATTTGTTCGTCTTTTGAATTAGAATTCTGACTTGCTATTCCCTAAGCTTTAGGAAGGAGAACTATCCTAGCAGCAGCATGGTGGCCAAGAGACAAATTTTGTTTAGGTTTAGGGTTTGAGTCTAGTCACTCTTTTATAGAAGTTTAAATCAACCTAAGCCATTGGATTATCATAGGAGCCATCCCAAACATCTAGACTAGATAGAGTTATCTAGAACATCCACATCATCCCTAATGACTCAGCAAAGAGACAGAAATTGTCACATTTTAGATCTCCCTGAGGGGGGGTAGATCGAACCCTGGTCGATGTAACGACCCACATTTCTACCGTTTAAAATCGACAATAAGCCACACATGTCGATTCAAACAAATCGCAAATGCAGGTAGTTATTGGGAAAAGAAGAAAAAGAAAGAAAGAAGAGAAAAACAATAATAGAATCTCACAGTGGAAGGACAACATATAATAAACAAATAGCAGTTAAAAAGCAGTTGAAATGTATACTGTGGTTATAACATTCAATGATTATCAGAGTTACATATACATACGGATGTACATAATAAGCAGCGGAAATAAATGCAGCGGAAATACATACTTATAATTGATATATGTACCAAATCTTCGTCTTCGATCTCCAAGGCAAGGTAAACTTAGCCAACTGCTACTTCTGCTGACCCGAGCGTATTGCATAAAAAGGAAAACACAACAAACACTCGGATCAGCACTAAAACATTCTCATATTAGTCAAATCAAAGGACGAAAATAACTTGAGTGTCATGGGTGCAGTAACTCAAGAGATGTTACGGGATTTCCATCTCTCGAGGATCCGTTAAACTAATACATACATAGTATAATACGCTATTATGATAATGTCTATCCAGTAAAGTATAAATACTGAAAATAGCGTAAGCGGGATTACATTTTTACCCTTACACCGTTTATAATACCGTAGTCTATACAGTACCGTAAACCCACCGTAAACGATGGCATCAGAGGGCACTCCATAGGTACGATACAAATCAAAAATCGTATAGGGCTCGATATGGATAAATATGACAAGGCACTCGAGGCAATGCCCAAGGTAGGATTCTACCAATTGCACTCCCGGACCGGTGGTAACGCATAGCAGCCACTACCGCCCACCTCGGATCACACTCCCAAAATCATAAATGGGCCTAAATCATCATCATCATAGTCATAGAAATAATATCTAAGAAGTGTGTCCGATCAAAGGTGCTACCTCAATTAGTCACAGTATAGCTCCTGTTTTAGTCATTTCAATTCTGACCCGAAGGTCAGGGCTATTTCGTCATCGTTCATCTTCTTCGATTCAATAATCGCCTTCAAGTCATCATACTCATTCTGGATACGTCATAACGTTCACAGTTGTCAAAGTGGTATCGACACTGACAGAGAGTATGCCTTATGTCGACTCCGGTCTCTTTAACAACCAACGCTTACATCTTTCACATTGGTCGGTTCTTTTATATTTGATAAAGGTTCGCTTTCATACCAAAATATCATCTTCTATTTCGTACCCAATTTATATTCAAACGAATAAAATTTTCATATCAACATATCATAATCATACCCGAGCCGATCATATTCTAAAACTAGAATATATTTCATATCATTATATTATAATCACATAATATTTCAAAAACGACTTATATTCAAATAGAATATAATTTATCTCAAAGACTTCAATTTATCACGGATTCTTATCTCAACTACATTTGAACCGGCGGTTCAAACTCAAGCATTTCCATTCGGAAGGAATTTATCAATTTCAAAATACTTGTAAATAAACGTATATATAAAATAATAATAATAATAATAATAATAATAATAATAAATATTATATAAATAATATATAGATATATATAGAATATAATAATTAAAAATAAATCAGTAATTTAAATATTATCTATATACTTAAAAATAAGGTTACTAGAAAAGTTTGAAAAATGAATTATAAGAAAAATTTATTTAAAATACAATAGTTATAAGTAAAGGTAAATAATAAATTTAAAGCAAGAATAATTATTTGGATCAAATGCATAAATATTTTTAAAATAAATTTCTCTAATCAAAATCTTTCCTTCCTTCCAAATTTCTAATACTTGAATCTATCCTCCGATCTCAATGGGGTTCATTTAATTCCATATCTCATTTCAACCCCGTTCAAAACAACTATTTGATTTCTAGAGTTCAAATATATATTCAAACTGCGTTAAAACAACTCAGATACCCTCGATTTCCAAATTTCCCAAAAACCAGATTACATAAGAATTTATTTCCTTCTAATCCAACTCATAATTTGAAAAGATTTTTAAATCTTATTCAAATCCCAATTTAAATATTTCCACTTTGTTTTGGAAACTTCTTTGAACCCTTTTTACTCAACATCCCAGTTCAGAATCTTTAAAGAATTGAATTATTGAGTATCGGTACATTCTTTTAAAGGGAAATTTCTATCAAATAAAATTTCAAATATTTAAAATCATTTAACCAACCGATGTCTGTATATAATTATCTACCCAATGGCCAAGTGATTTTAAATTTAATTTCTCGATATTTCAGGGATGGATCTATCATTTCAATCCAAATCAGGGTCACAGAGATTTATCATTTCACTCCGTGTTCTTAATTTATTTTATTGATAAATCCCGGGTTCATTAGATGCCCGTAACATCAAGGGTAAATTGGATTTTATCGTCACAATCAACATGCATTACAATATACTAAAATAAAGAGCATAAAAAAATGTCACTATGAATTCAGTAATAAATTTCAACCAACGTCCATCACAACAATTTCATTCAACTGATTCAGCATTAAACTGTTTCAGGATTTAACAAGGGTTCGAATTCAACTAGAGACTTAAATTAAATTATATAACAAATCATTTACTTAGATTGCATGTTAACCCACTTGCATGTTAAATTTAAACCACACATCAACAATCCAACACAACCATGCAACCAAACTTACTTCATAATTTAATTCAATAAATATGGGGATAATTCAGTATTTCGTGAGCGAAGAATCACTCACCTTTGCGTCCATAGTTGATCGAACGTCCAACTAAGGGCCAAAATTTGACAGTCACCAAACGCAACCAGGTTAGTGCCAAAACGTCCGCAATTCCGCTATGATCCCAACGCAACAAACCCCGTCCAAATCCGAGTTAAAACGAGAAAGTTATCAGTGTTTGGATTCAAAATATATATGGAATTAATACATAACACCTCACCCAACAGTATTCCGCCACGTCTGCATGGGAATCAAGTCTTCCCGCTCCATCTCTTCAGGCGTGAACAGTAACCGAAGCTAAAGCAACCCATTTTCAACGTGAAAAGCTCCAACTTTGACCGATCAATTCATCTAACCTCGGCCACGAGATCATCCAAGACCACCGGCGTTCTGAAGACCCTCGACCGGCGCATCCTACCAGGCCGACACCACCAATCCCGGTCACCCCACGCTCCGCAAATCTCCAGCCCTAAAACCGACGTTCGAAACTTAAACCACCAAATTCCGGCACTACGCTGAGCAATAGGACCTCCGACAAACTTCGTTTCACTCGTATGGATGGTAGCTACAATACCCAGATCTCAATTTCTTTGATTAACCTCGAAATCAAAAATCCCTAATTCGAGCTTTAGGTTTATGAAATCAGGGGTTTGACCATCGATTTCCAGCCACTTGAAGCGCTGCATGTCGAAACGAATTACACCAGAAGCTTCGTATCGTCGAGAGCTTCGGTTTGATATATAATAAGCTGGTGTTTGAAGAGATTTCATTTTCAAGCTATGATTTTTATTTTCTAGGGTTTTGTAATTTCATTTTCAGCCATTAGAAAAAGAAATCTGATGGAGGAAGGTATACGTAGTGAAGAATGGTCTGAATGAGATGGATATGTGAGAAAACCCGTAACTTCCCCATAAAGGAAAGCGTCGGATAGTTCGAGAACAAGCCACAACAGAACACATACAGAAGAACATTTCATTATATATTACAACAATGCATCAGATTACAAGAATATACAGAGTATAAATGAATAAATATTACACAGAAATATCAGAGATTCAAATTACATTTAAATACATCGCAGCGGAAAAAAATACAATACACAACTAGAAGAGATATACGGATACAAAGCTTTCCGGATATCATTCCAGCTGTAAACCAGGATCCTGTGAATATAAATCTGCAAAACCAAAACTACTAGCTGCCCGTGTCAAAATAGGGGCACCCAGAGTTTAGGTTAAAACAATAAACTCCAGGTCAGTCATGGGACTGGTGTGAGAACTAAAACAGTTATTAATCTTTATTTTTAAAGTTAGGCAAATCAAGGGACCACGCCGTATAACACAGAACGGGTTTCCTCCCAAGAATACCAGTGCATAAAACAAACAATGCAATGCTAAATAAAGAAAAATGAAGCTATTATAAGACCCAGGTCCTATCACACAATGCAACGCAAGCCGGGGGATAGGGTTTTTACCTTATAATAGCCAAGAATGCTTGATACATTGAAAAAAAAACAAATCATTTGATACTATTATAAGTGCATAGTGTATAAAACAACTTCAAATCATAAGTATCAATCATAGGCGGCATAAGCGCCCCATCCCGCTATGTCGCCATATATAGGATTACAACTAAAACCGCAAATGTCACGTATTTGGAAATTGGATTTCCATCTATGAACCGAGGCAAAAGATAGTCCTCAACCGATTCGAGACAATCTAGCCCATGTCTCAGGCAAGTACTCAGTCAAGCCTTGGAGCGACAGGGCCGGTCCACCGATGTGGATTAAACTTAAACCCTGAACATGCGTTCCCCCGCCCTATGGGACGTAAATGAGCCAACGAATGACTCCATCGGACCCGGATCGTCCGATCAAACCGAGGCGCCTCGCAACAGCAACAACCACATAAGTCAAACTCGTCAGGGCGTGTAAAACCACTGACGCCACTTCTAACTAGAAAGAAACGCATGCCCTCCCTGAGGTCCGTCTCCCGTTTTTGGTTCATACCGGGTATGAAACTCGCGAAGTAAACGTTACACAAAGCTACGCCACAAAGGCCGTGCTTCGATCATCAACCACAAGACTTTGCTTTTCAATAGAAGCCTCGATCAATTGCCACTTAGGCATGCCACACAGGCAATTCACTCCATGCGTTTGATATCCATCAATATATAACCCCTGAGCTCGTACGTCTCAGAGAAGGGCGTTAAGCAAGAGAATAAATTCTCCGCCGCCAAACTGATATATATTTAATAGAGATTAATCACACGGACTAAAATCCAATGTCAGACACACAGTCCATTTACAAGTCCGTTCTGGGTCTGAACGAAACCGGAGGCACCTAGTACCCCGCATATCCATCGATCTCCAAGTACGTCTGGACGATCACCAACTGTTTCCATCTTCTTGGGTGTACAGCCCAATCAAGATCATCAGTAATTATCCAAACGACGTGAAGACCTCCGGTCTTCGACCATCGTCTTCATCTTCGACTTATCGTCGTATCAGTTATTCAGAATGGGATAAACCCGGTCTTTCCAAATAACTCGCGTATATTTTAAATAAGTGTTACACAAACACAACATACGCCTCATTCCAATTCATCAGTCACTAACCGTAAATTAATCAAGAGAATAATTCCCCAAATATTAACCCCGAAGGCCGAAACCAACATCAGATCAATATCCAGAAAACCATTCTGCTTGGCTAACCGACAGTTAGTTTCTAAATTTCACATTCTTAGGGAAGGTTCCCATTAATTTTATCCAAGATAAATTCCTTGAATTTATTCTTTAATCTATTTTTGAATATCAATTCAAAACTAGTCGGGATTAGCGAACCTTACCGAAGTAATCATTTGTTTTAATTTCCCAATCCCAACCTATTCATCCCCTGAAGTAAAACTGGTCCTACTTCATATCTAACACCACGGTGTTATCGGTAAATTCAATTACCATTTCACGTTCAAATCTAATTAAAGATTTAACTATCGCCTGGAGCAAAACTGGTGATACTCCATTCTCGATCATTTCAATCTAATTAAAGATTCATTAAAACTCCACTTAGTTTTAATCATTAACTGGGTTAAAGAATCAGTGTCATTTAAAACACAGTTCACGATAAACCCAAAATCACATTCATTAATTATCGGGTTAAAGAACGAGTGTTATTTAAAACACTGTCCACGATAAACCCAAAAATCAATATCAATTCAATCCCAATTAAATATTATTTAATTGGTACACTACATTAAATCTAAAATAAAAAGATTTAATCTTTTCTCAACTGGGTTCAAGAACAGTGTTAGTGAAGACACCATTCACGACAAACCCAAATCACATTTGATATTCAATACAAGGCTCTGAATAGAAAATATACCGGCTTATATTCAATATCAAATTCTACGACTAACAAATATCGTATTGGAAATAACGATATATATATATATATCTTTCAAATTCCCATAACAACATATGTATAATCACGAATTCCAACATCGAAATATTCCGAAGACAATTTCGATTCAGATCCACTCCAATGCAATCATTGGAAATTCTGGTTATTTTTAAAACCCTTTTCTAATTCAATTTGTTTATTTAAAAATAAATAGAATTATAATTCTAGTTCAAAACTAGTTCATTTCGATAAAAATCTATTTTTATCTTTTCAAATATGGAGTTTTTCATCCCAATTCTTTCTAAATCGTTTCTTATGATTTTACACAAATTATTACTATTTTTAATAATTTTATCAAGGCCCGTACAGTCGATTTCCATCAATGGCCATCGAACTGCACTTACAGCGACCTTTTTCAAATTTGATTTGGACATAATTCCAAATCCAACCGTTAGATTTCTAATTTCTAATATTCATTAGAAAGCTCTTTTCGATACGAACCCAACGGTTCCGGTTTTAGGAGAATCCGACGGTCGGATCTCCCGTTATGTCTTTTTGAAATAAATGATCGAAATTCGCGAACTGCCGCGGCGCGGCGCGTTCTATTCAGGCCATTATATTATATATATATAATATATATACTATATATATATCATCGATTTCTATTTAAAACGAATTATATAAATAGATTTAAATTCGTTTCAAAAGCAATTTCAACTTCCATTTCAATTCAAACCAAAATTGAATTCTTCTTTATAAATTCGTTTTAAAATTCATTTCTATTCAATTCAAATTTCAATTCAATTTGAATTCATTTCAATTTGTTTCCAATTCAATTCGAATTCGTTTTCAATTCAATTCGAATTGGTTTTACATTCAATTCAATTCAAATTCGTTATCTATTCAATTAAATTCGAATTCGTTTCGTTTGCTATTCAATTGAAATCAAATTCGTTTTCCATTCAATTCGAATTCATTATATATTCAATTCATTTCGAAATCGTTTTATATTCAATTCATTTCGAAATCGTTATACATTCAATTCATTTCGAAATCGTTTTATATTCAATTCATTTCGAAATCGTTTTATATTCAATTCATTTCGAAATCGTTATACATTCAATTCATTTCGAAATCGTTTTATATTCAATTCATTTCGATTTCATTTCAAAATATGCGTTTTCGAAATCACTTTTCAATATGCATTTTAAAATGAATAAAATCGATATAAATATTGTTCACGTCAAAATGGCGTCAATCTAACCAACACGGCTTCATATATTTCTATTTTCAAATATTCTATTCAATAAATGAATATTTATTTTTGTCAACACACGACTAATCTCAACCAATGAGTACTGTCCACGTGTGACAATTTTTGTTAAATTATTTCGTTCAACACATGACTAATCTCAACGGATGAGTACAGTCAACACACGAACCTTTATTTTATATTGATAAAGATGCAAATTTTATTATTAAAATATTTCGTTCAACACATGACTAATCTCAACGAATGAGTACAGTCAACACATGAACTTTTATTTTATAATATTCTTTATTTTTCAAATTGGAATGAGGCCCAATCAATTATCATATAAAGTTAATTATATGGATTTTCATACAACACATGTATAATAGCATTGAAAAATAATCAACCATCAACCAAAGTGCACTACACTGTATAAGCATTAAATATAGATATATAACGCTTATGACAACCTGTCAATCAATCGATCGGCATATTTAATAAATCAGGATGAGTGAACTTCAAATTTCATCCCAATACCCATGTGGGGTTTCAAACAAACAAACACAGGTTTTATTTGTGCAGTTGGGCGATGTGTAAAATTTATGGTCCCAATCAATGTCCTTCAAATAGGTGTACATAAACAAACCGTCCGGTTTGTAAATGAATATTTATTTATTCACATTCACGTTAAAAATTATATTTTTAACGATAAAACATTTTATTCCAACATATGAATTTCTATTTAGTTCATTCTTTAAATAAAATGATATTTTTATTTTTCTAACATATTTTAGAAAATTTCGGCGGCTTAACGGCACGATACTAGGAACGGGACAAGGCCTAGCCTTATCCCCGGTCTAGTGAAGGCCCACGCCATTCACACATCAATCAAAATCACCAAACAATCAAATTCAAGTCAGATCATCTAACTAATTTTTTTTTTGCAATCAAACAAACAAGTCCATGGTTTGTGGACGATTGTGTCGGGTGCTACTAAACACCGTATGCATCCTAGTATATATATATAACTAGAAAAAGAGATTTGCAGAGTGAGAAATTCTCACCGATAGCTATCCTAACTCCACGGCACTTCCAATGCAGGAAATCTTCACTGTTCTCGTCTCTTATCACTTTCTTCGCCCGTATTCTCTACATATGTAAAAATCGATTTTTTACCTCGCTATTCAATATATAAAAATCATATTTTTACTTCGATGTTCAATATATAAAAATCATATTTTTACTTCGATGTTCAATATATAAAAATCATTCATATTAAAATCAAGTTTTATTCGCTATATATATAATAAAAACTGGAATAGAATTCAATGTTATTTACCTTTCTTTTTCGAAGAAAAGGATTTTCAGCGGAGAGGGCCCCACTGCCGGAGTTGGAGGTGGAGATGGCGGCTGCTGGACCCGCTGGTGGCGTTGGAGGTGCTTGGGGTGCGGTGGAGCTCGGCGGTGGCTAGGGCTTCAGGCGGAGCTCGAATTGGGGGAGGAAGCTCGGTCGCGGTTAAGGGTTTGTGTCGATTTGGGCTGATGGGGGGGGGGGGCCTTCGAGCTGGAGATGGAGGGCGTGGGTGGTGGGCGATGGCCGGAGATCGATCGTGGGCGGCGCCGTCGCGCGCGATGGCGGGGAGGTGGCAATCGCGTCGAGCGATTTAGATTTTTAGGTTTTTTTTTCCTTTTCCTCCTGTTCGTTGATTTCTGTAAAGTAAAAAGGGGGGGTCTGACTAGTCAAGGGAGGGAGGGAGATTTTAATTTTTTTTATTTTTATTTAAATTTCCAATAAAGCAGGGTTTTTATTCGAACTCCAAACGGGACCCACCGCCTGTCATCCGAAGCTAATTACCCCCATTCCGAACACAATGGGATATGTATCGTAGGCTGATTCGACTGTTTGAATCAGTTTCCGTTGAATTTACATTTAAATCACTATATTGAATTTTAAATGTACATTTCAAATTACCGGGGTCACATACTAACTAGAAAAATTCCAGAAAAATATTTTCTAGCTTTGTATTGATGATACGGTCCTAACAAAACTAGTTTCGTCGAAATCCGAGATCGTTTGCAAAATGTCTATTTTTAAGGGCCTGAATTCCATAGCGACTATTCAGAATTTTCAACTGGACATATCTTTTGATTCCCGCTATGAAATTTTGATTTTTCGGATTCGTTGGAAAGGAATCATCAATTAGATCCTAATGTTTTTGGTTTCACTAAAATCCGGATTGTTTTGCACCCGGTACGTTCAATTGAAGTTTGAAATTGAATTATCGAACTACCGCGCCAGTTTCAATTCCTTTTATAATTATATATAATTATTTATATTCTAACGACGACGTATATAATATATACGTCGAATTCTATTCAAAATAAATTTCCTCGTAGATATTATTTAAAATAATATATTTTAGAAAATCAAAATTCGCCAAAATTGCCAAAATAAAAATTTTAAACTGGCCCAGAATTTTGGGTTGTTACAATCTCCCCCACTTAAAACTTTTCGTCCCCGAAAAGGAACAAAGCCGAAAGGGGTTTGATCAATCAACTCTACGTTCGATCCGGCTTCCATTCTCCAACTTTTCAGTTTCTGAGAATTTTCTAAAATTTCTAAAATTTGGCTAACACCCTAAATTTTTGAAAAATTTCGCCATAACCTCCCCTGCACCGGGAGCATCGGGGAATTTCAAATAGCTTCCCCGGTCCTTCTAATCTCAAAAAGAAAAAGAAAAAGCCAAGCGGCTAGCCAATAGGCTCATAAAATCATCATCACCCAAACGAACAGTAAATTATGTAGTAAACATGTACCTATTTGTTGGGCAAACAAATTTTATTCTCTGGCTCTAGCCTCCTTGCTATGACCTGTTCAATGTAAGTACATGTATATGCAAGCAAATGCGACTAATTTTCAATATCGTTCAATATTTGATATAATTAGGCTAAATGGTTAAAAATTATCAACCAAATAAACAAACAACACAAACATCAATCATTTAGTGAATTAGAGTCTCAAATTCATAATTTTGATACATATACAAAAATCATGTTTTTGATGCCAAATCACAACAATAGGCCTTATCTAATTTTGGTTCTCACACCAGTCAATAGGAAATATATAGAAAGCCCACTTTCGTCACTCGAACATTAATTCTAATGATGGAGCTCCATCATCAAAATCATCTCCGGGCGATTAGAGTGGAATTCTATATCTATCCAGTATATTAAAATTTCAAATACACGGGGATCAGACGTATACGCAAAATCTTTATATACTGGACTGTCCAACTCAATATAAATAGATAATCAAATACGAATAATTGATTTAAATTTTCAAAACAAAAATTTGTTTTCACTTTCAAAAATATACTCTTCACACTCGTTCTGGGATGCTACTGATCCCATCTCTAACGAGTCATTCCCGTTGGATATTACTAACCCAATATCTGATGAATTCTTTCGTAGGGTTCTAATGTGCCTTGTTCTCTAAGCTTTGTAAACCAAAGCTCTGATACCAACTGTGAAAACCCGTAACTTCCCCGTAAAGGAAAGCGTCGGATAGTTCGAGAACAAGCCACAACAGAACACATACAGAAGAACATTTCATTGTATATTACAACAATGCATCAGATTACAAGAATATACAGAGTATAAATGAATAAATATTACACAGAAATATCAGAGATTCAAATTACATTTAAATACATCGCAGCGGAAAATAATACAATACACAACTAGAAGAGATATACGGATACAAAGCTTTCCGGATATCATTCCAGCTGCAAACCAGGATCCTATGAATATAAATCTGCAAAACCAAAACTACTAGCTGCCCGTGTCAAAATAGGGGCACCCAGAGTTTAGGTTAAAACAATAAACTCCAGGTCAGTCATGGGACTGGTGTGAGAACTAAAACAGTTATTAATCTTTATTTTTAAAGTTAGGCAAATCAAGGGACCACGCCGTATAACACGGAACGGGTTTCCTCCCAAGAATACCAATGCATAAAACAAACAACGCAATGCTAAATAAAGAAAAATGAAGCTATTATAAGACCCAGGTCCTATCACACAATGCAACGCAAGCCGGGGGATATGGTTTTTACCTTATAATAGCCAAGAATGCTTGATACGTTGAAAAAAACAAATCATTTGATACTATTATAAGTGCATAGTGTATAAAACAACTTCAAATCATAAGTATCAATCATAGGCGGCATAAGCGCCCCATCCCACTATGTCGCCATATATAGGATTACAACTAAAACCGCAAATGTCACGTATTTGGAAATTGGATTTCCATCTATGAACCGAGGCAAAAGATAGTCCTCAACCGATTCGAGACAATCTAGCCCATGTCTCAGGCAAGTACTCAGTCAAGCCTTGGAGCGACAGGGCCGGTCCACCGATGTGGATTAAACTTAAACCCTGAACATGCATTCCCCCGCCCTATGGGGCGTAAATGAGCCAACGAATGACTCCATCGGACCCGGATCGTCCGATCAAACCGAGGCGCCTCGCAACAGCAACAACCACATAAGTCAAACTCGTCAGGGCGTGTAAAACCACTGACGCCACTTCTAACTAGAAAGAAACGCATGCCCTCCCTGAGGTCCGTCTCCCGTTTTTGGTTCATACCGGGTATGAAACTCGCGAAGTAAACGTTACACAAAGCTACGCCACAAAGGCCGTGCTTCGATCATCAACCACAAGATTTTGCTTTTCAACAGAAGCCTCGACCAATTGCCACTTAGGCATGCCACACAGGCAATTCACTCCATGCGTTTGATATCCATCAATATATAACCCCTGAGCTCGTACGTCTCAGAGAAGGGCGTTAAGCAAGAGAATAAATTCTCCGCCGCCAAACAAATATATATTTAATAGAGATTAATCACACGGACTAAAATCCAATGTCAGACACACAGTCCATTTACAAGTCCGTTCTGGGTCTGAACGAAACCGGAGGCACCTAGTACCCCGCATATCCATCGATCTCCAAGTACGTCTGGACGATCACCAACTGTTTCCATCTTCTTGGGTGTACAGCCCAATCAAGATCATCAGTAATTATCCAAACGACGTGAAGACCTCCGGTCTTCGACCATCGTCTTCATCTTCGACTTACCGTCGTATCAGTTATTCAGAATGGGATAAACCCGGTCTTTCCAAATAACTCGCGGATATTTTAAATAAGTGTTACACAAACACAACATACGCCTCATTCCAATTCATCAGTCACTAACCGTAAATTAATCAAGAGAATAATTCCCCAAATATTAACCCCGAAGGTCGAAACCAACATCAGATCAATATCCAGAAAACCATTCTGCTTGGCTAACCGACAGTTAGTTTCAAAATTTCACATTCTTAGGGAAGGTTTCCATTAATTTTATCCAAGATAAATTCCTTGAATTTATTCTTTAATCTATTTTTGAATATCAATTCAAAACTAGTCGGGATTAGCGAACCTTACCGAAGTAATCATTTGTTTTAATTTCCCAATCCCAACCTATTCATCCCCTGAAGTAAAACTGGTCCTACTTCATATCTAACACCACGGTGTTATCGGTAAATTCAATTACCATTTCACGTTCAAATCTAATTAAAGATTTAACTATCGCCTGGAGCAAAATTGGTGATACTCCATTCTCGATCATTTCAATCTAATTAAAGATTCATTAAAACTCCACTTAATTTTAATCGTTAACTGGGTTAAAGAATCAGTGTCATTTAAAACACAGTTCACGATAAACCCAAAATCACATTCATTAATTATCGGGTTAAAGAACGAGTGTTATTTAAAACACTGTCCACGATAAACCCAAAAATCAATATCAATTCAATCCCAATTAAATATTATTTAATTGGTACACTACATTAAATCTAAAATAAAAAGATTTAATCTTTTCTCAACTGGGTTCAAGAACAGTGTTAGTGAAGACACCATTCACGACAAACCCAAATCACATTTGATATTCAATACAAGGCTCTGAATAGAAAATATACCGGCTTATATTCAATATCAAATTCTACGACTAACAAATATCGTATTGGAAATAACGATATATATATATATATATATCTTTCAAATTCCCATAACAACATCTGTATAATCACCAATTCCTACATAGAAATATTCCGAAGACAATTTCGATTCAAATCCACTCCAATGCAATCATTGGAAATTCTGGTTATTTTTAAAACCCTTTTCTAATTCAATTTGTTTATTTAAAAATAAATAGAATTATAATTCTAGTTCAAAACTAGTTCATTTCGATAAAAATCTATTTTTATCTTTTCAAATATGGAGTTTTCATCCCAATTCTTTCTAAATCGTTTCTTATGATTTTACACAAATTATTACTATTTTTAATAATTTTATCAAGGCCCGTACAGTCGATTTCCATCAATGGCCATCGAACTGCACTTACATCGACCTTTTTCAAATTTGATTTGGACATAATTCCAAATCCAACCGTTAGATTTCTAATTTCTAATATTCGTTAGAAAGCTCTTTTCGATACGAACCCAACGGTTCCGGTTTTAGGAGAATCCGACGGTCAGATCTCCCGTAATGTCTGTTTGAAATAAATGGTCGAAATTCGCGAACTGCCGCGGCGCGGCGCGTTCTATTCAGGCCATTATATTATATATATAATATATATAATATATATATATCGTCGATTTCTATTTAAAACGAATTATATAAATAGCTTTAAATTCGTTTCAAAAGCAATTTCAACTTCCATTTCAATTCAAACCAATATTGAATTCTTCTTCATAAATTCGTTTTAAAATTCATTTCTATTCAATTCAAATTTCAATTCAATTTGAATTCATTTCAATTTGTTTCCAATTCAATTCGAATTCGTTTTCAATTCAATTTGAATTGGTTTTACATTCAATTCAATTCAAATTCGTTATCTATTCAATTAAATTCGAATTCGTTTCGTTTGCTATTCAATTGAAATCAAATTCGTTTTCCATTCAATTCGAATTCATTATGTATTCAATTCATTTTGAAATCGTTTTATATTCAATTCATTTCGAAATCGTTATACATTCAATTCATTTCGAAATCGTTTTATATTCAATTCATTTCGAAATCGTTTTATATTCAATTGATTTCGAAATCGTTATACATTCAATTCGTTTCGAAATCATTTTATATTCAATTCATTTCGATTTCATTTCAAAATATGCGTTTTCGAAATCACTTTTCAATATGCATTTTAAAATGAGTAAAATCGATATAAATATCGTTCACGTCAAAATGGCGTCAATCTAACCAACACGGCTTCATATATTTCTATTTTCAAATATTCTATTCAATAAATGAATATTTATTTTTGTCAACACACGACTAATCTCAACCAATGAGTACTGTCCACGTGTGACAATTTTTGTTAAATTATTTCGTTCAACACATGACTAATCTCAACGGATGAGTACAGTCAACACATGAACCTTTATTTTATATTGATAAAGATGCAAATTTTATTATTAAAATATTTCGTTCAACACATGACTAATCTCAACGAATGAGTACAGTCAACACATGAACTTTTATTTTATAATATTCTTTATTTTTCAAATTGGAATGAGGCCCAATCAATTACCATATAAAGTTAATTATATGGATTTTCATACAACACATGTATAATAGCATTGAAAAATAATCAACCATCAACCAAAGTGCACTACACTGTATAAGCATTAAATATAGATATATAACGCTTATGACAGCCTGTCAATCAATCGATCGACATATTTAATAAATCAGGATGAGTGAACTTCAAATTTCATCCCAACTCCCGTGTGGGGTTTCAAACAAACAAACACAGGTTTTATTTGTGCAGTTGGGCGATGTGTAAAATTTATCGTCCCAATCAATGTCCTTCAAATAGGTGTACATAAACAAACCGTCCGGTTTGTAAATGAATATTTATTTATTCACATTCACGTTAAAAATTATATTTTTAACGATAAAACATTTTATTCCAACATATGAATTTCTATTCAGTTCATTCTTTAAATAAAATGATATTTTTATTTTTCTAACATATTTTAGAAAATTTCGGAGGCATAACGACACGATACTAGAAACGGGACAAGGCCTAGCCTTATCCCCGGTCTAGTGAAGGCCCACGCCATTCACACATCAATCAAAATCACCAAACAACCAAATTCAAATCAGATCATCTAACTAATTTTTTTTTTTGCAATCAAATAAACAAGTCCATAGTTTATGGACGATTGTGTCGGGTGCTACTAAACACCGTCTGCATCCTAGTATATATATAACTAGAAAAAGAGATTTGCAGAGTGAGAAATTCTCACCGATAGTTATCCTAACTCCACGGCACTTCCAATGCAGGAAATCTTCACTGTTCTCGTATCTTATCACTTTCTTCGCCCGTATTCTCTACATATGTAAAAATCGAATTTTTACCTCGCTATTCAATATATAAAATTCATATTTTTACTTCGATGTTCAATATATAAAAATCATATTTTTACTTCGATGTTCAATATAAAAAAATCATATTTTTACTTCGATGTTCAATATATAAAAATCATTCATATTAAAATCAAGTTTTATTCGCTATATATATAATAAAAACTGGAATAGAATTCAATGTTATTTACCTTTCTTTTTCGAAGAAAAGGATTTTCAGCGGAGAGGGCCCCACTGCCGGAGTTGGAGGTGGAGATGGCGGCTGTTGGACCCGTTGGTGGCGCTGGAGGTGCTTGGGGTGCGGTGGAGCTCGGCGGTGGCTAGGGCTTCAGGCGGAGCTCGAATTGGGGGAGGAAGCTCGGTCGCGGTTAAGGGTTTGTGTCGATTTGGGCTGATGGGGGGGCGCCTTCGAGCTGGAGATGGAGGGCGTGGGTGGTGGGCGATGGCCGGAGATCGATCGTGGGCGGCGCCTTCGCGCGCGATGGCGGGGAGGTGGCAATCGCGACGAGCGATTTAGATTTTTAGGTTTTTTTTCCTTTTCCTCCTGTTCGTTGATTTCGGTAAAGTAAAAAGGGGGGGTCTGACTAGTCAAGGGAGGGAGGGAGATTTTAATTTTTTTTATTTTTATTTAATTTTCCAATAAAGCAGGGTTTTTATTCGAACTCCAAACGGGACCCACCGCCTGTCATCCGTAGCTAATTACCCCCATTCCGAACACAATGGGATATGTATCGTAGGCTGATTCGACTGTTTGAATCAGTTTCCGTTGAATTTACATTTAAATCACTATATTGAATTTTAAACGTACATTTCAAATTACCGGGGTCACATACTAGCTAGAAAAATTCCAGAAAAATATTTTCTAGCTTCGTATTGACGATACGGTCCTAACAAAACTAGTTTCGTCGAAATCCGAGTTTGTTTGCAAAATGTCTATTTTTAAGGGCCTGAATTCCATAGCGACTATTCAGAATTTTTAACTGGACATATCTTTTGATTCCCGCTATGAAATTTTGATTTTTCGGATTCGTTGGAAAGGTATCATCAATTAGATCCTAATGTTTTTGGTTTCACTAAAATCCGGATTGTTTTGCACCCGGTACGTTTAATTGAAGTTTGAAATCGAATTATCGAACTACCGCGCCAGTTTCAATTCCTTTTATAATTATATATAATTATTTATATTCTAACGACGACGTATATAATATATACGTCGAATTCTATTCAAAATAAATTTCCTCGTCGATATTATTTAAAATAATATATTTTAGATAATCAAAATTCGCCAAAATTGCCAAAATAAAAATTTTAAACTGGCCCAGATTTTCGGGTTGTTACAATATGGGGTTTTATTCCTATATATATAAGGCCAATATATGAGGAACACTAAATTATCCATTTACATTGATCTCGTTCACATTTTCTCTCGTACGATCAAATGGTAAGCCGGATTTTAACGCAGATTGAAACTCTACAATAATTTACCGTTCCGGTTCCGATGGCGCCAGTTTCGTCGAATTCCGAGACAGTCGCCAAAACAGTTAAATTTTCATCGTCAATTAATTATTAAAATATTCAATTATTCGATTAACCGTTTCAAATTCAAATTTAAATATTTATAAATTCAAATTTAAACTAAATTATAACTTAAATAAATTCTATAAATTTATTACATAAATTTTAAGTTCCACATTTGATCATTTTCAAATTTAAAATTTGAATTTCAAATTAAATTTAAACAACTTAAATTCCCTTGTTTAACAATTCAAATTTGAATTCCTTTTTAACTTAAATATTTCAAAATTCCATTTAAATCAAATTACAACTTAGATAAAGTTTATGAATCGATTTTCACAAATTCTAAGATCAACTCATTTATTTATTTTAAATCTAAATTTAAAATATACAGAAAATATTGGGATGTTACATTCTCCCCCACTTAAAAGCTTTTCGTCCTCGAAAAGAGAACGAGATAAGGTATAAAATAAATCATACTTTAAAATTCCATACTTATAAAATAACATTTATAAGATAAGTATATAGTTGTAAAACCCCATAAATTTTCTAACTCCCGAAATTACGGAAAAATTTCGGCAGCATCTCCCCTGTACGGAGGGCCCTGGGAAAAATCCCGATACATATATATATAAAAATTTCAAATATACATCTCATCGCTCGATGAGGCATCCCAAAACCAGGGGAAAACAAAAACAAACCACCAAGCTTTATACAACCCTAAATACGTACCTCTTTACGCGTTTATTTTGCGGTTTTTATTTACCTTTGCATTTAGCATTTAGCGTAAGCGAGCTCCAAGGCATAGTGCAACTTCTTTGCACCTGCTGCAACTCATATACGCATAAGAATTCAATATATAAATAATACATAGCAACAGTACACAATTTACACAACATATAATCAACATTTCAACTACAAAACAACCATGTTAGCAATAGGCCAGCGAACAAATGGGGTATTATCGACCCTTAGATGGTGGAATTTGACTAAGACATGCAAAATTTGTTGCATTCGTTTCAGGCTTTCCGAATTGTCTAGATTCGTCGAATTCGTAAAATCCATTCAAAAGTTATGACTGATTTAATAAAACCGAACGCTTCAGCCCGTACCCTAAAAATGCAGGTCTGGAATGTTCTATCCACTTTTTAGCCCCCTAAACATCAGAATTTGACTAGGCATATTGAGAAAAGTTGTAGCTTACACTCTGGCCCTTCCGAATTGTACTCGCACATCAAAATCCGACGCTCGGTTAGGAAGTTATGGACAAAACAATATGCATATATGTTTTGGTTTTTAATTTCCTGCACATGGTATTATAATTAAACTTGAATTTCGACCTAGTAAACATGAGAATTTTGACATGGCGCTATATATGAAAGTTTTAGCTCGGTTCCTAAAGTTTCCGAAAAGTTCGGGATCGTCGAATTCCGATCATTCGTTCAAAAGTTATGCTCATTTTACTTCAGCTCAACGTATATTTCAGATTTTTGCATTAACGTCGATTCATTTATTGGTAGTTCCAACCTTCCCGATTTCAAAATTTTGCAAGCCTTAAACACTTCAAAAAAAATGTTATCACTTCATTGCTCAAGAATTGGATTCTTATTTAATCGCTTATTCCTTCCCGACATACCTCCATTCAATTTCCCGTTTCATTACAAGTATAAACTTTAGTTAAACTTGAAGTCATGTTATTATTTCTTTACTCGGAAAAATGGATTCGAATTAAATTTGTTTACCCAATTCCGATACATTTTCTATATATTTCCCGTTTCCATTCCCAGCACCAAATTCCAAATAAACTTGAATTCATTTTTAAATTTCAAACTAACTTAGTTGCATTAAACCCTTAATTCATTAATATTGGTCAACTTACCAAATCTCATGACTTATTAGTTTCCTAAACGCACATTTCTCCATCGACCTTTACACGGTCTATAAGTTAACACTTATCGATTCGATTTTGTTGACTCGACTAAGTTTAATCTTATTTCCATTTCATTTGCAAATTCATTTACATTTCTTTCTTGCTTATTCCCATTTGAGTTACATCAAATATTATTCCATTAACTCGCTTATTTACTCGACTCACCCTCTCATGGTTTGAATTAAGGAATGTTCATGACTAAGATTTATACCTAGGCCTCCATTCATCATGATTTGATTTCTTAAGTTGAACTTTATTTAACTCGATTCCTATATTCAATCCTAAACTTCTATCTCAATTCGACAAAAGTATTTACATCACATTTTTTTCATTTCACATACTTCGATTCATCCTTTAATCTCCTTATTATGTTTATTGACCATTCTAATTTTATCAACAACATAACTACCTTTCAGCTCCTTCTCGACTAACTTCATGTACTAATTAATTAGTCAAATTATGGGTTATCACTTTATTACACAACCTAATTCTTTAATTTATTTTAGTCGACTTAAGTTAAAATTTATTTCATGGTTACTTCAATTCCTCTAACACTTTTATCGACTAAGTTTGGAATTTGTCTAGCTAAATTATCGCTCACACTTAAGCGTTTCAACGACCATTTCTTTTTCTTATAATACTTACGTCTGCTTCCTAGTTTAAAAACTAAATTCTAACGAATCGAGTTACCTTAATACATAATCCAACATTATTAGTTAAGGTGAACTTAAATATCTTGATTCCGGGTTTAAAACCAAGTTTGAAATAACAAATGTGTTTTACACCATTTTATAGAAACTATACCTTATCATTTTAAACCCAAACCCTTAATCAACAAAACGTAGAAATTTCAACTCTGGTCTAGGAGTTAATACTATTGGTTAAGGTAACTTAAACCTAAATCCTGGGTTTATATCTAAGCTTAGAAATATATATATATATATATATATATATATATATATATATATATATATATATATCTTATATGATATAAAACTCTAAATCCAAACCTTTAATTGACTAAGAACGTCGGAATTTCTAATTCGGTTTAGTTTAACTCGGCTTTAACTAACAAATACAAATATTCTTATATAGACTTTATACCATATAGAATTTAAATTCAAAATTCCTTGTCAAACTGGATATGAAAATACTGAGTGGCCTCCCCCACTTAAACGCTTCAGAATAAACGTCGATAATGCGTGCACTCATTCCCGAAGTTATTTCTGATGTTCGAGAAGGGAATACACACTTATTTCTTTAAAAATTCTTTAAACCATTCCTTTCGGAAATACCTATAACACGATGTTATTTCAAAATTTGACGAAACTATTTCAAAAGTATCCCCAGGATCAAGTTTCAAGTCCCTTTCTATTTCCATCACAAATCTTTCTTACCCTATTATACTTAATGGTATCATTTCATTTTCAAATATTCTCTAACCATTAAACTTCCCTTATTAGATTTATTATCAAAACAACCAAAATGGGTAATAACTTAATACTACCACCTACTAGAACGAATACATATATACTCGAACCAATAATCCATTTTTGATATATTTTCAAATATAATCGAAAACTATACCATGTCAACTCATTCCATTCGATTATTTAGGAATTCCTATCGATTCTATGGCGTCCCATATATCGACCGCAACCCATAAATATTCAACAGAATAAGTCAACACAACATAAACCACTTCATCAAAAATACAAGTACACTCTCTCATATATACTCTCAAACTCATTCTAGGGCGTTTCTAACCCTATCTCTAATGAGTTTATTCCCAACAGAGCCAAGGTTATCGCTAACTGTTAGCCTACTTTGTGAACTAGGCAACACAAAGTCAAGAAACCAACCATTGAAGAATATTTCAAGATATAAGACTCCGGTTCGGATCGGAAGGAAACACCACAACTCAGATTGATAGCAGCATATCGGTTCGGATCGGGTAGGATTCTCTGTTCGGATCGGATGGCTCTTACTGGATAGATTGGCAAAGCATACCTGATCGGATCGGAAGGCCAATAAATCTCAAGTGGATCGGAAAGCCGTCTGCTTGCCACGACGCTGGAGCGGAGCGGAGTATGATTAGAGAAGAAGAGACGTCCAAGCTACTCCGGTTCGGATCGGGTATTCCGATCCGAGCCCCCAACCTGCACGTCTCCGACCCGCACCCATGATCCAGGAAAATCTCCTATAAAATAGCCTGGAGAACCGGACCGGCTATGACTGATTCCTACCCCTAACGTCCATCTCTTTGATGTGTTGTCAGCTTGATAGTTCATCCGAACCCGAAGAGAGTGCGATGGATGACACGTGTTCCGACCCGGATTGAATTTCAGGCAAATTCACACCTATAAATACCCCATCTAGAGACAAGGAGAAGGATCTTTTTTCAGCACTTTTGAGAATCCAAGTACCTCTATCATTCGAATTCCTTTACTCCCGGAAAATCCAAACCATCTTTCATTTCTTGTTTTAATCATTTGAGTGAACAAAAGTGAGTTGTGAGTGAATCTTACATTGCCTTTGTAACTGAATTACTGAATATAGTGAGAATTAAGTGGACGTAGGCATTTCTTCGCCGAACCACTATAAATCTTGTGTGTTCATTCTTATTTCTGTTTTATTTTATCCTGTTTCTAATCAATTTGGGTGTTAGAACCACATTTGGGTCTAACATTTTGGTGCTTTCACCGAGAATCCTCATCTAAATTCTTTATTTTCCGGGATCTCTTTCTACTTTTTGGACCGTTGAGTTCAAAGAAGTGAATCCTTAAGTTTCTCCACTTTCTTACATTCGTTGAAGTAATTGTCAAAGACTCATGGCCAGAGGAAAAGGCATGGAAGTCCAGTCTGTTCAAGGAAATGGAGCTGGTGAAGATCAGCAACATGCTGTTGTAACAAGGTCTAGGGGGCAGAGTTCAGCAGCAGGGAGAATCAATGCAGGAAATCCGAACCGACAGCAAGGGGAAAGTTCCGATCCGATCCGGGTTGGAGACTCTGAAGCAGTGCACTCCCCCAGTCTGAACCGACCCGACTTGCTCGCTGCACACCGATCCGACCAGGCACCCCAGCTCCGATCCGACCCGACTTCCTACCTCCGATCCGACCCGATGCTTGGTGAAGCTGGAACATCTACTCGAGTCCCCGCGAATGCTCCAATTCCAGCTGCCAGGGTTGGATACCAGGTCAATCCATCGGCTCCCATCACTCAAGGAGATTTCTCGCGCTTGCTTGATATGCTTGAGAGCACGAGGGAAGCTATGAGAGTTCATGAGCGCACCAATCTCATGATGCAGGAAAATATGAGGCTCATGAGTCGGGAAATCAATGAGCTCCGCCGACAAAGAACTCCGTCACCAGTTCGTCATACACCAGTAGATCAATCTTCATCTTCTGAGGAAGAGAGGCCCCGTGAACGAAGGCCACTCGAACGACCTCAGAACGTGGAGCAGCTAACGTTTGGATCTTTGGGATCTCGCGAGGATATCGCACGAGCATTAGGAAACGATAGCCCCACTCGGGGGCAAAGACTCCAGTCCCCTCTTCCCGAAATCGACCGGGAACGCAGGGAAAGGAATCGAGCAGAGGCAGCTCGAAGAAGAAGGGCATCTCCTGAGCAAGAGCCCCGGAGGAACTCGGACACTAGGGCCAGGGAACCTGAGCAGCCCCTAACTAGTGCCGATGTGCAGGCAATGGTTCGCCGAATTATGTCCGAGAGCCGAAATTATACAAATGAAGACTATGGCATTGAGCGAAGCCATACTCCGTTCACTGACGACATCCTAGACTTCCAGTTCCCCCGACGCTTTAACTTGCCACAGATGGATAAATATAACGGAAGGACTGATCCAGGACAGCACTTGATGCGGTATTCGTGGCTTATGAATGCCGCTGCTGCCCCTGATGAAGTAAAGTGCAAAGCGTTCCCAATTTACCTAGAAGATGTGGCTTTATTTTGGTTTACCCGACTTCCTCCTCGTTCAATTTCTAATTACAAAGAACTAAGCGAGCGTTTCATGAACCAGTTCCGATTACATGCTCGAAAGTCCAAGAGTGTTATTGAATTGTCGAGGATCAAACAGGCACCGGGAGAGTCTTTAAGGGCATATTTAGATCGTTTTAACCAAGCTGTAACTGAGGTCAGTGACCCGCATGAGCCCACTATTCTGATGGCATTGAAGGAAGGAGTCGATCCCGAATCTGAGTTTGGAGACTACCTTTCTGGGAAGACACCCCCCACAAGGGCGATATTCTACGAAAAAGCCGATATTTATCTAAGACGAGAGGAGGCCCGGGCAAACCGGAAGAGAAAGTCTGAGACAGCTTCAAAGGAGAATGTGCAGAGTAATATTGCCGTGAAGCAGTCTGGGGAAAGTTCTGGCAAGGTTGAAGTAAATGTAGGAAACAAGGGTGGAAACAGCAATACTGGAAGCGGGGGAAACAACAACAACCGTAATTCGAACGGTAACAGGAGAAACAGAAATATAGGAAGCGACCCAAACAAAAGGCCCCGATTCCAGAACTACGAGAACTACACACCATTGAATGACACATTGGAAAATATTTACCTGGACACGTATAATGTGTTGCAGTACAAAAGACCGCCACCTCGTGATTCGACCGAGAAAGAAATGGCGACAGGGAAATTTTGCTTGTTTCACGGAACACATGGACATTCGACCAATGAGTGTCGACATTTGAGGGATGTAATTGAAAAGCTGCTGCGTGAAGGAAAGTTGGATGAGTACAAGGTTGCCCCGAGGGATAGGGGGCAAGGAGAGCAGGCTCCAAAGCAAATCCTACCTGCTCCTAAGCCTACCGCGCAGCAGAAAGGTAAAGGGATCGTCATCAACTCCATAGTAGGCGGACCTCACCCGGCAATCCGAAGCTTTAGGTCAATGGACCAATATGTGAATGCTGCCAAGCATCTAGATGTGAATGAAGGTGACGATTTGGAAGATGTCACCCCCATCAAACAACAAAAAACCATGTTCGATGACGTGGTGTTTCGCAGCCGAGACAACACGGGAATACAATCTCCCACCAATGATCCGTTGGTTATTACTACCACTATTGGGCCGGCTTTGGTCCATAAGGTATTAGTAGACAACGGAAGTTCCGTTAATATTTTGTTCAAGAAGTCATTTGATCAGATGAAGCTTGAGCCCGAAGATCTGAAACCTTGTGAAGGATGGATTAGAGGTTTCAACGGAGCGACGACAGCTCCTATGGGATATATAGAGTTGCCTGTGACCCTAGGGCAAGGAGAACGTAGAAGAGTGCGAATGCTTCAGTTTGTAGTACTGGACGTAGATTCGCCATATAACGCATTTTTAGGGAGGCCTGCCCTCGCTGAGTTTAGAATTTGTATCGCCCCTTGGTGCTTGTTACTAAAGTTCCCAACCGAAGCCGGGACTGGAGTAATAAGAGGGGATCAGGTTTCTGGACGGGCCTGCTATGTGGCCGAACTGAAGATGTTGATGAAAGGAGTTAATGCTGAGAGTAAGGATGCCTCATCTCCCTCAAAGGGGGGCTCGGCATAGCAATTAGAGAGATTGAACCCAAGGGAGTTGCCCAAAGGAACGCCTGAAGACCTGGATCCTAGAAAAGACGAGGAACCAGAGGCTAGGAATGCAACTCCTAATGAAGCGACAGTGGAAATTCCTGTTGATAAAGCTGATCCGACGAAAGTTTTGAAGGTTGGTTCCCAATTGGATCCACGTCGTGCTGAAGAGCTGACAGACTTCTTGAAGGCAAACTTAGATGTGTTCGCCTGGACCCATGCTGACATGTGTGGGATATCGCCTTCCGTTATCAGTCACAAATTGAATGTAAATCCGAAGCATCCGCCTGTGAAGCAAAAGAGACGCATGCTGGGCCCAGAGAGGTCGGCTGCTCTCAAAGAAGAAGTAGAGAAATTGAAGCAAAATGGATTTGTTCGAGATTCGACTTATCCCGACTGGATATCGAATCCTGTCTTGGTAAAGAAGCCAAACGGAAAGTGGCGAACTTGTATTGACTTTTCAGATTTAAATAAGGCTTGCCCAAAAGATAGTTTCCCACTTCCCAGAATTGACCAGCTTGTAGACTCGACAGCAGGTCATGAACTTCTCTCTTTCATGGATGCATATTCTGGATACAATCAAATTCCTATGCATGTGCCAGACCAAGAGCATACGAGTTTCATTACGACTTTGGGATTATATTGTTATGTTGTAATGCCGTTCGGATTAAAAAACGCTGGAGCTACTTATCAGCGATTGGTAAATAGAATGTTTTACGATCAGATAGGAAAAACTATGGAAGTTTATGTGGATGATATGCTGGTTAAATCAAAGCAGTCCTCCAGTCATACGCAAGACTTAGCAGAAATGTTTGGTATCTTGCGAAAATACCGTATGAAATTGAATCCTTTAAAATGTTCATTTGGAGTGGCGTCGGGAAAGTTCCTTGGCTTCATTGTGAGTTCCCGAGGAATTGAGATCAACCCTAGCCAGATAGCGGCGATTAGAAATATCAAAGAACCAAGGAAAATTAAAGACGTCCAAAGTCTGGCAGGGAAGGTAGCGGCGCTAAGTAGATTCATCTCCAAAGCCACCGATAAATGTGTTCCATTTTTTGATTTGATAAAAAGGGGAAAGAAGAACTTCCAGTGGACTCCCGATTGTGTCGAGGCTTTTCAAAATCTGTTAGAACTGTTAGAAAAACCGCCAATCTTATCAAAGCCCGTAGACCACGAAGAACTATTTGTTTATCTAGCAGTCTCGGCTCACGCTGTCAGCACAGTTCTGGTTCGAGAAGAAGACAAAGTACAAAGGCCAGTATACTATGTGAGTAAGAAATTAGCAGCGGCAGAGCGCAACTACCCAAAGATCGAGAAGCTTGCTTACAGCCTCCTGATTGCATCCCGAAAGCTTCGTCACTACTTCCAAGCCCATCCAATAACCATATACACCGATCAGCCGTTAAGACAAGTGTTGCAGAGACCCGAAGCGTCGGGAAGGTTGATTAAATGGAACATAGAACTAAGCCAGTTTGATTTGAATTTTCAACCACGAAAGTCAATCAGGGGGCAAGCTCTAGCAGACTTTATTGCGGAGTTCACCATTCCAGAGGAAGAAATAATCAATGACCGAGTGGTTAAATCCGAGGATAAGCTAAAGATGAATCCGTGGGAATTATATACAGATGGAGCTAAAAATGACCGAAGATCCGGAGCTGGAATTGTCTTAGTCACTCCGGAGGGACGGTCGTTATATTACGCCCTGCGATTAGAATTTTCGGCAACAAACAACGACTCTGAGTATGAAGCCCTGATTGCCGGGCTGAAACTCGCTAAAGACCTCGGAGTAAAAGTGATGGATATATTTTGTGACTCTAAGATTGTTGTTTGTCAAGTGCGAGAGGAGTTCGCGGCTCGAGGACCTCGACTTGTCGCTTACCTCAAGAAAGTGAAAGAGCTATTAAGTAGCTTAGAGCGGTACAACATAACACATATTCCCAGAGAAGAAAACCAGAAAGCGGATAGACTAGCAAAATTAGCTAGTTCTGACAATCCAGAAGGGACTGAGGTAATTCCAATTGAAACGTTGGAGTCGCCAAGCTTTGAGTCAATGGAAATGGAATTCGTTCTTGAAGCGGAACCAGAGAAGGAATCATGGATGACTCCAATCAAGAATTTTCTTAAGAATGGGACACTCCCATTAAAGAAGAGTGAAAAGAGAGCTGTAGTGCGCAAAGCTACCAGATATGTTATACAAGACGATACCCTCTATAGACAGGGATTTTCTATGCCCCTGTTACGATGTATCGCACACGACGACATCAAGCGTGTACTGAGAGAAGTGCACGAAGGTGAGTGTGGAGATCATACAGGAGGTCAAACTTTAGCAAAGAAAATATTGCGGTATGGATACTTCTGGCCTACGATTAACAAAGATGCAGCTGATTATTCACGACGCTGCGATAAGTGCCGGAGATTCGCCAAAATCCCCAGGGCACCGTCAACTCAGCTTAAATCGATGGTGAGTCCTTGGCCATTTGCCACATGGGGAATCGATATCATTGGAGTTTTACCGATTGCTAAAGGGGGAGCTAAGTATGCCATAGTAGCCGTGGATTATTTCACAAAGTGGGTGGAAGCTGAACCCTTGACTAAGATCACCACAAGAAAGGTGATAAGTTTTGTGGTCCGAAATATTATATGCCGATTCGGAATCCCAAGGACGATTATTACCGACAACGGGACCCAATTTGATAGCACTGAATTCAGAAACTTTTGCCAGAAATATAAGATAGACAAACGTTATACTGCAGTTGCCTATCCACAATCTAATGGGCAAGTAGAGGCAATAAACAAGGTAATAAAATCCATCCTCAAGAAGCGATTAGAGCGTGCAAAGGCAAAATGGGTTGATGAATTGCCCCTGGCTTTGTGGGCATATCGAACAACGTTTAAAACGGCTACCGGTCATACCCCTTTCTCTCTCTCCTTTGGCTCAGAAGCAGTAATTCCAGTTGAACTGGAAGTTCCTTCCCACAGGGTTACGTATTATGAGCCGATGACGAATCGGGCACTTTTACTTGAGTCTCTTGATGAAGTCGAAGAGAAGAGGGACGAAGCAGACTTGCGTGCAGCAAGACATCGGCGTCAGATGGCGCGCTATTATGACAAAAAAGTTCGCCTCAGAACTTTTGAACCCGGAGATTTGGTGCTAAAGAGAGTTTTTCCATCTCTTCCTCACCTTGGCCCAAAATGGGAAGGACCCTTTGTCATCCAACGGAAACTTGATAAAGGAACATTCAAGTTAACGACCGTAGATGGCGAAGAAGTCCCTCGAGCATGGAATGCCCAACACTTAATGCGATATTTGGATTAGAAATGCTATACTTTTTGTTGTTCTTCCTGTAAACTCTGTAATAAGGCACGACATGCCTTTGGAAAATATGACGATATGAATAAAGGACTATAAAGTGGATGTAGGCTATGACTTAGCTGAACCACTATAAAAATATTGTGTGTTATTTACTTTTATGCATTTACATTCATTAGTTGTTCTGTTGTGATTATAAAATACAGGACAACTGAGAGCCTAAAGAGGGTTGAAAACAGTCTAGACATAAAAAGAAGCACAATGATTATTTGTGCGATAAGACATGAAAGAATGAGAAAACGACATTCTGACTCTAGCTCTCCAGAGAAAGAGAGAGAGTATAAAAGCGTCTCCGACTGAGCGCTGAAAAAGAAATTCTACTCCGAACTCTAACTCTCCAGAGAAAGAGAGAGAGTATAAAAGCGTCTCCGACTGAGCGCTGAAAAAGAAATTCTACTCCGAACTCTAACTCTCCAGAGAAAGAGAGAGAGTATAAAAGCGTCTCCGACTGAGCGCTGAGAAAGGTTCAACTCCGAACTCTAACTTTCCAGAGAGAAAGAGAGTATAAAGGCGTCTCCGACCGAGCGCCGAGAAAGAAATCTTTTCCCGTTGAACGACCGGGGAATAGACGAATGACTGAACTCGAACTCTAACTCTCAAGAGAATGAGAGAGAGTATAAAAGAAATGCCAGGAAAAACAACAGGCATTGATGACACAGAAAATGCCATTCCGTTAGAGAATCGGAAGTATTCAGATTGCATGGTTAAGCACTGAATAACTTATGGAGATTGACTGGGGATACCTATACATACACATATCTCCCGTCTCCACAACTTTGTTTCATAACTATAGATATGCATTTTTACATAAGTGCAGAACTGCTAACAAATAAACATTGCAAAAAGTGAATTATCTTTATTTACAAATGAATGAATTTGTACAGGGAAATAACTAAAAAAGAAAGTGCAGGAGCTGCTGTGGTGGCAGCACTTATTGATTCACAAAGATGCTAAAAGGACACGGAGAACCCACTATTTGGGTTTGGGATGAGCCTTCGATTTCTTGGCAGTTTTTTCCGCATCTTTTGCTTCCTTCTCGGCTTCAGTCAAGATCCGCTTTGATTTCTTTTTCCCCGAGGATGTAGTACTGGAGCCAGCAGACTTTTTCCCAGAGGGCGGGGCACTGGAATCAAGAGAAGATTTTTTAGCAAGTTCTTCGGTAATAGATCTAGTGGAGAGCTTAACAACTAACCTTGAACCTGCATCCATAACTGCGAGGGGCTTGAGGACCTTAGGGTCTAATTCTTCAGCCTTTAATTGCAAGCGCTTGTCTTGATCAGCCTTCATGGCAGCTAAGGTAACGTCATCAGCGCTTTTCGATTCCCCGGTTATTACAATCTCCGGTTCCTCATCATGCCCCTCGTCTCCTCCGTCGTCTTTTAAACCTGCAATCATTTCTTCATCATGGGGAGTAGTGACCTTGGTTGGCTCACTTCTTTCCCCCAGGTCTGTTGAAGCAGCCTTGTCTTCCCCTTCTTTGACCCTATCAGCGGGTTGTGTCCCAGCCGTAGCTCCTTGAGCTACATCTGTCTTCGCGGATGATTCAACGCCTACAAAATGAGAAACATCGGTTATCAACTCAGGCAAGAGCAAAGGATTTCTCATCGAACGTTCAGTCATGTAGCCAAAGGTAGTAGTAGCCTTGACAAGTTGAGGAGAAAAGACAGGGATACCTTCTGAAGACTTCTCAGCGGGGGTGACTACTACCTCTGGAGTTATTTCAGGAATGGGAGATAGTAAAGTTGATCGGGGAATTCCCGGGTTTTCGGGATCATACCCTTCCACTTCAGGAGTTACAGGAGCAGAAGAAGAGGAACCAGCTTCAGGAATGGTTTTCTGTTTAGACTTCCGCCTCTCTTCTTCCATGGCCTCAGCAATTAGGCGGCGCCCTTCAGCTAGGCGCTCCGGTTCGTCGTCTCTCAAATATTTCTCCATCAGCTTATCTTCATCGAGGGAATCAACCTTAAGCTCTTCTTTTTCCCACTCGACAATTTGATTCCACACATGAACCAAAGTGGATGGATAGTCCTCGATCCAGGAAATGTTTCGACGACGAATAATGTGTGCGAAGAATTCGATCATTAGCTCGCCGAAACCCTGAATATCGGCTTCCGCCTCTGATAGTTGTTTGCGGGTTTCCTCCGCAGATTTAATAGCGCATTCCACATTGCCTTCAGCCAGAGCAGCCGTATTTTCCGCCTCTAACAATTTTGAAGCCAAGTCAGCGTTTTTCTTTTCTAACTCAGCATTCCTTTTCGCTAACTCGGCGTTTCTCTGCTCAAGCTCAGCATAAGCGAGACGTGTCTTAGCGGCCTCTGATTTGGCTTCGTCAGCTTGCTTCTTCAACTCAGAACGCTCCTGAGTGTGGGATTCTAGCAAATCATGATAGTGCTTTTGCATGTCCTCAAACTGTTGTTTGAAGTTAGAAGCGTTCTTCTGAGCGATAGCTAGTTGAGCTTGAGTATCTTCTAAATTTTTTCCTAAAGTTTTTAGGGCCTTAGCATCTTCCTCCGCAGTTTTGTGCATTGAGTCAGCATTTGTCATTAGCGTGCGGATGATTCTGGAAAGAGTGCGGGAATACTTGAACATCTCGGTATATTGTTTTTCCACCAAATCAATCTTTGCTCTGGCCTCCTCTGCCCAATTAGAAGAAATAGGTTCAAGGGAAGGTAGAAAGGTCAGAGTCTCGAAGTAGTGCTCGGGAAATTGCTCCTTTAAATATGCCAGCCTTACTGCGGTTCCCGCATCTGGTGGAGGAGGGGCGAGGACTGTTAGTTCAGTGTCCCTTCCTGAAGAAGATTCTGTAGAACCCTTGTCTGTCCGAGGTCGCTTAGTAGCAGGGACTTTTTGCTTGCTTCTAGACCCAGTTTCCTTTGGAGGAGTCTTCTCTCTACTCCGCTTTGCATGGGAGGAAGTGGAATCCCTGGATTGTGGTCTATCCTCCTCCCTACGACCTTGATAGCTTTTGTATTTTTCTTGTTCCGGTCGGACTGGTGAGCGGGAGCGTGAGGATCGAGATCGATAAGGATCATAGGGTCTTCTTTCCTCCCTGCCGCGGTCATCCCGGCGGTTATATTCGGCATCCTGGGGAGGATTGAACATGCTACGGCGAAGCTTTCGTATATCATAAGAAGATCGAGACATTGTACCTGCACGATAAGTTAAACGAAGTTTAGAATCGACGGATCCATGGAAAAAGAAGTGCAATGAATGCTAGTGCTACGGTGCAAAGTGCATCCTATGTGGTGTGTGTGTGTCCCCCCAACCAACCCGAGTCTGAAGCTAGACTGGTGCGGGCAGGTTCTTTGGCCTTAGCAGGAGTAGTCTCTTCAGAAGAAGTGAAGACTAAAGGGTCCTTTCTGAAATCTTCCGAAGTATATATAGTCTCGGGTAAGGGGAGATCCCCCAAACCCTGAAATATGTGCTCGTCGGTGCTAGGAACATCCCCTTCGGAAGCGTGGGGTGGCGACCCTTGGGGAGATTTTGATTTGTCTACCGAGGTAGTTTCCTCGGGGGCAATATACCCTTCACGATGTTTTTTGGCCAGATTAGCCAGTTCATCATCTTGAGTGGAAGAGGGAGAGGGTGAAGTTTGAAGAGAAGCTGCAGGAATTCCCGAGCCCTCTCCTATTTCTGGAACTGTTTCCACTGGAGGAATATATGCATAAGGGACTGTCCCATGACCGATGCTACGGAAGACGGATAGCAGCCCGTGAAAATGAAGGTACTCATCTTTAAGAACCTCGTCAATAGTAAGGAATTTTTGGTCGCCATTGAGGAGACGGTGCATTCGATCAAAGAACACTTGGTCTGATACCTGTTTGGGATTATCGACTGCAAATAAAAAGGAAAACAGGTCAGGGTGATGATTCAAGTGTATAGAGTCCAGGGTCAGAAAATCAGTGCTTTACTTGATTTTGTCCATCTTCTGGCGCATCCAGACTGTTGCTTTATATAGAACCACTCCAGTCTGGAATCTCCAGCCTTGCTGCTAAACGGCGTAGAGATTATCTTCCTCTTTGGGACCGACTCAAAATAACAGAAAGAAGGGGTTTCCCTA
Organism: Allium sativum; assembly: GCA_030737875.1. NCBI lineage: Eukaryota > Viridiplantae > Streptophyta > Magnoliopsida > Asparagales > Amaryllidaceae > Allium > Allium sativum. Next base: position 491,508,639 of record CM060913.1, read on the forward strand.
GTCCGATGCTTGAAATTATAGAAGAAATGAACATTGTCAAACGTAAGCTCCACGCCTAGAATTTCACGATATGCTATGAATAAGGTATGCAGATAGGCATATGAATTGGGATGCAGCTGCATGGGGGCAATCCGCATTTGTCTTAAGAAGTCGACGATGAAAGGCGAGAAAGGAGGAATGGCGCCAACCATGCACATCAGACGAGTGACCGTCATATATCCTTCTGGAGGGCTATGTGGACGGTCAGAACGTGAGGGCACTAGAGTGTCTCTCTTCATTATTCCGTACTTCAAGCAAATTCTCACGAGTCGGTCATTGTCAATTGTTGATTCTACGGAATCTGGAGGTGATTCCAATATAATGGCTGAGTCAAATTCATCGGGTGCTCGGTTGTCACCAATCCCTCCTTCCTCCTCAAAGTCTAGGGAAACTTCATTTTCTGAAGACATTTCATCGCTTTCCCGATGACCAACTCCGTAATCCGGACCCTCGCTGTCCCATTCTGGGTCAGATGAAGAAGATATATCCTCGAGAGTGGTTTTGTTGGAAGTTTCTGGAGCTTCTTTCCTCTCAGCTAAACGAGAAGAGCGTCTGGGCCTCATTGTCATGGAACTATTGAAGAAGCAATAGCACGGATTAGAGTGAATTATCCCGTGTCCCCTTTTTGTGTATGTGTGTGAACTAAAGTGTATGCAACAAATGTGGGAAATACAAAATAGAAGTACAGCAATGTAAGACGAAGCTTTAAAGAGAAAGTAATGGTCAGAGTTGTCCTTGATTCTCGTTTATGTTCGCAAGGCACTATCCTAACTGTTCGCGAAGCATATTTGTTTAGAGTAAGCGTTAGTTGAATTGATTGGGTAGTCTTTATGTGCCAAGTTTGATATATTCGGTTCGGTTCGGATATACGTATGATGGCTGGCTCAATACAAATACAGATAGTAATCGGTTCGGATGCGTCATTAAGGCAGGGCCAGTTCAAGACAAGGGAAGCAATGGGTTCGGAAGCAGGACTGATCTGATCGGATCGGATGGCCCGATCCGAACCGAAATAGCACCGCTCAGCCGATCCGTTTACTTCAGCCTTCACTTCTCCGACCCGAACCGACGTTTTCTTTCCTCCCATCTCCACTTCCACGCTTCTTTACCCGAACCGGTTCCCCATAATCTTCTTCTTCCTCCTCCTTAACATCGAACCCACTACCGTGCTAGGAGCCCCAATTGAAATTAAGTGCTTGTGTGTTCAAATATTCGACGAGTGCTCGTGTGTTCAGATATTCGACGAAGGACCCTAACACTCTCCATCGCTGCCTTGAGATGACGATTGATGCCATTAACGACGACGGTGGTGGGTGGAAGGCGCCGCGATGTAAGAATTACGCAAATACCATGCTCATATCGTTCGATTTAACTACAAGTCCAAACTGAAAACAACTATAGCAAAGCGATTCGAGATTATAAAGCTACCTATGAATTTTGACTCGAGGATTAAAACGAGAGTTTTGGAGTTTTTTAAAGGTTAGGGTTTTGGTGCAGGTTTTCTTAGCCGAGAGCAATAAAGGAAAGGGAGAAAGAAGGAAAGAGGTAGCGAGTTTATATGGGTTCAAGGCGACTCTTAGTATTCCTGGCCTCTGATTTTGTTCGGACCGGAATTGAAGCCCATATTGATAAATCAAGCCCATCCATTCGGTAACGATGGAGAAAGGAAAAAATTGTTTGGTCTGGTGGAGCTCACCCCATTGATTCTTGCTCTGTTCGGATCGGATATCGAGCCCGCCAACACATTCTGGCCTGTTGGACCAACGCTAAACAATACAAAGGGAAAGCATGTTGGGCTCGGGTCCGAACCGAAAGGAACTAAGCAATGACTTGACATGCAAGTTGAATTTGAAGAAAAGTAAAAAAAAAAAAAAAAAAAAAAAGCTTACCTGGAAGAATCAGTGGACGTTAAATAAAAGCTATCAAAGTTGTTTGAAAATGAAGGAAGTAATTCATATCGATTATGATATATTAAGCAGCAAAGGTCACGATGTTATAAAGCGACACGGTACTATAAGTAGATGGAAGTGATCGTTCAACCGTTCTTATTCAAAGGATGTTTTGTAAAATGCTTCAAAGCACACTTTATCTTAAATAAGAGTGTACTTCGAGGGGGCAAAATGTTAGCTTACTTTGTGAACTAGGCAACACAAAGTCAAGAAACCAACCATTGAAGAATATTTCAAGATATAAGACTCCGGTTCGGATCGGAAGGAAAAACCACAACTCAGATTGATAGCAGCATATCGGTTCGGATCGGGTAGGATTCTCTGTTCGGATCGGATGGCTCTTACTGGATAGATTGGCAAAGCATACCTGATCGGATCGGAAGGCCAATAAATCTCAAGTGGATCGGAAAGCCGTCTGCTTGCCACGACGCTGGAGCGGAGCGGAGTATGATTAGAGAAGAAGAGACGTCCAAGCTACTCCGGTTCGGATCGGGTATTCCGATCCGAGCCCCCAACCTGCACGTCTCCGACCCGCACCCATGATCCAGGAAAATCTCCTATAAAATAGCCTGGAGAACCGGACCGGCTATGACTGATTCCTACCCCTAACGTCCATCTCTTTGATGTGTTGTCAGCTTGATAGTTCATCCGAACCCGAAGAGAGTGCGATGGATGACACGTGTTCCGACCCGGATTGAATTTCAGGCAAATTCACACCTATAAATACCCCATCTAGAGACAAGGAGAAGGATCTTTTTTCAGCACTTTTGAGAATCCAAGTACCTCTATCATTCGAATTCCTTTACTCCCGGAAAATCCAAACCATCTTTCATTTCTTGTTTTAATCATTTGAGTGAACAAAAGTGAGTTGTGAGTGAATCTTACATTGCCTTTGTAACTGAATTACTGAATATAGTGAGAATTAAGTGGACGTAGGCATTTCTTCGCCGAACCACTATAAATCTTGTGTGTTCATTCTTATTTCTGTTTTATTTTATCCTGTTTCTAATCAATTTGGGTGTTAGAACCACATTTGGGTCTAACACTAACCATCGCTCTGATACCAACTGTAACGACCCACATTTCTACCGTTTAAAATCGACAATAAGCATGAAATGAAATCTATTGGAAAAGGATAGAAATTAAGTTAAATAAACTCCAGGCTGTGCACATGCTACACGCGCACCGTTCGTACATGACACTGTGAATGTTGTATGATATGTTATGTTATTACTCTCACCATGCAAGTCCCTAGTTAAGAAGAAAAAAAACACATTTAGCGTGAGTGGAAAAATCACTGATTTCTCTATCTTGACTGGTGCTTGGTCGTTGAGCCGTTTGGGTTTGTAAAGGTAGAAGTATTTGTGTGCAACGTCCTTGAAGTTGTACGTGACCGTTCGTAAGCTGGTACGCTGTAGCGACAAGTCTTGATGGTGAAGTTTGGAGGCTAGAAGGTGAGAACTTCCAATTTAATTATTTATTTAAATTGATAGTGGTTAAATACTTATAATTAGCTGTGATAAATTAGTTGTTGGTTGGATATGAATGTTCTTGTGTGAATGGATGTGCATGTAATTAGATGACACTGAACACTGAAGCGTTATTGACCGTAACGCTTGTGCACAGCTGAATTGTTTGTATATGGGTAATGATTATAATTTATGATCATTCGATTTATATGGTTGATTTATTTTGCATGATGCACACACAACACTATGGTTGTGGAATCATACAGATAATCGATTTAATTCTCCTTCCATGTAAATGAAGATTTTTTTTTTTCAAATATTAAAATATTTTTCTTTTAATTCAAAATTTAAAATGAAATTAAAATAAGTTAACACTTGTTCTTTCTTTCCTGAGTATCTTCCATTTTTTTCCTTGAATGAGAACAGAAGATGAAAATGCTAAAGGAAATGAAGAATGGTGCGGTTCTTAAGGGAAGGGGAATCAACACGTGGAAGATACTCAGGAAAGAAAGAACAAGTGTTAACTTATTTTAATTTCATTTTAATTTCAGTAAACAAATCCAGAAGAAAAAAAAACAAGGAAAAAAAAACGTGAAGAGCATTTGTTCCCTGGAGTGAAGAAGCTCAAGCCGCCACTTTTCCGCACACTCTTCCATCATACGCCTGAGCCGCCAACATCCATCTCCGGCTCGCCTCCGGTTGTCGAAGCTCCGCCCTTTCCTCTCCACTCTTCTCAGCTTCTCCGACACGTCGAGATCCGACGAGTTCCAACACCATTTCCGCGAGCAAGCCTCCTTGCTGCTGTGAGTTGTGTTGTTCCCTTTTTGTTTTGTTTTATATGTGAAGCTACTACATGCATAAACCACCACCTTGCTATTCCATTGAACCCAACCTGGTAGCTTCGAATCTTAGAACTTGTGTGCTCATACATATATGATATATGTGTTGCTGGTGCATGAATCCTCCCTTTGGCCACAAAGTCATTATCTTAGCTTTATCAAAAAAAGAAAAAAAAGAAAAGAAAACAAACAAAACAGTAGGAAGAAACCAAAAATGTATGCATGCATGCGCCTAGCATTTGTTACATGCAAAAGGCGGCTGTAGTGTGAGTTTGGACATTTGGATTTGCTTGCACGCGCAAGCTATTTAAAAAAAAAAAAAGAAGGAAAAATACGCTTGACCTCAAGCATGCTAGCATGCATTTAGAAACTCATATGTTGGTTCAAGCATGCTACATGCAGCATGCATTTTGGGTACAAAAGGGTACCCCTTGTACATGCGTTACCCTTGTACATGTGTTACCCTGTTTGCATGTTTGCATGTTTACATGCATTACTTTGTATAAAAAAAAATAAAAAAAAAAAAAATTTCTACTAAATTTTTTTTTTTTAAAAAACGAAATTTAGCGCATGTAAACTAAAGCGGTATAACCGAAATCTTTTGCATAAGTGCCGCATGAAAATTGATCCGCCAGTCTAAATAAAGATCGTGCCTTTGTTTTAGGTAACGAAGTTCCGCCTTGCAGCCGTTAGCGTCTTCCTGCTCATAACGTGTCTTCTCGCTTTCGCCACGAAAGGTGAGTTTTCTCACGCACGACTAATTTATTATTAAGTGAATTAGAAACTTGAGATGTTGATTGAAATGTTAGAGTGCTCTAGATTTGTTTGTTTATGGTTGTGCACATGTTACACGCGCACCGTTTCTACATGACACTATGAATGTTTGTATGATATGCCATGTGATTTTTCTCACCATGCAAGTCCCTAGATTAGAAAAAAAAACATCACGGGTTGAAATGATAAATACCCGAACCCCTGTATATTCGAATCAACTTGGGATACGGGTTGAAATGATACATACCCGGTATTCGAATATTTAAGAGCGGATTGAAATGATAAAATATCCGTACCACTTGACCGTCGGTTAGAAAATAATATACGTGCACCGTGGTCAGTAAAGTTATTTTTGGATATTATGGCGATTTTGGTGAATGGATTTTTATGAAATTTCCAATACAAGGATTTGCCGAAAATTATTGAATGTTTCAAACTTATTCTTTTTGATAGATGGTTTGCCAAATGGTGTTCGCCAATTTATTGTAAGAAGGACTTTTGTCAAGAGAAAAAAAAAAGAGAAAAAAAAGAAAGAAAAAATAAATGAAGTTTGTAAATTTTCTAGGAGAGAAAAGCATGCTTACTTAAGCCATGATGAAAACGAGTTTTACTAACAAATTGGGATTTACAAGTCATCATTTTTTTTTAACAACTAACGATGAAGTTGTTGGAGACTTTCATGTAGAAGGATATGTTAAATGCGAGTTAAATGGTTTTGGGGAAATCGTTTTGTCAATGAGAATATTGAACTGAATCAAATAAAAGAAATTTGGTTTAAATATAGGAAGAGTGACGGGACATGGATTGACATTGGAAGTGGACTAATATTATTGAATAAACTTGAATTTCAAAAAAAAAAAAAATCTGCCTTACTTGATTTTGTTAATCTTTCTTTATAGATAATTTGATTTATTTTAACTATATGGATTCATAATAATTTTCGTTTATATCTATATATATATAAATTGTTTTCCACTTAATACATCTATACACAAATTTTCAAACTTAATTATTTAAACATATATTTATGATTTTAAACAAAAGTTTTGTCCAATCCAATCTCGTGAATTTTGAAGGTTCAAATGTAGGATTTCAAGTATAATGACATTCTTTGGAAGAGAGAACTCCGAACCTAAATGATTGACAAATTTGTGAATATGGATTTTTGAAATCTTAATTGAACAAATGGGAATTGATTTGAGTAAACGGGTTTTGGAGATACTTGAATAACGTGTTTGGCGATACTTGAATATGATTTTAAACCGATGGCCATGGTGTGAAAAATGTAAGCGTTGGTTGTTAAAGAGACCGGAGTTGGTAAGTGGCATACTCTCTGTCGGTGCCGATGCCACTTTAACAACTGTATACGTGGTGACGTACCCAAAACGAAGCATGATGACTTGGGGCGATTTCTGGATTGGAGATGGTGAACGTTAACGATATGGCCTTGACCTTCGGGTCATAAATTAAATGACTAAAACAGGAGCTATACCGTGACAAATTGAGGTAGCCCCTTTGATCGGACACGTTTCTTCGATACCATTTCTATGACTATGTTATGATTTGGGGTACCCCCTTTGATTTGGGAATGTGTTCCGAGGTGGGCGGTAGTGGCTGCTATGCGTTACCACCGGTCCGGGAGTGCAACTGGTAGAATCCTACCCTGGTATTGCCTCGAGTGCCATGTCATTTACCCTAGCGAGCCCCATACGATTCTGATTTGTATCGTACCTATGGAGTGCCCTCTGATGCCATCCGTGTTAGGTTGGGTTTACGGTACTGTATAGAATACGGTATTATAAACGGTGTAAGGGTAAAAATGTAATTCCGCTTACGCTATTTTATTTATTTATTTATACTTTACTGAATAGACATTACCATAATAGCGTACTATTATATGTATTAGTTTCACGGATCCTTAGAGGATGAAAATCCCAACATCCTGTAAGTTACTGTACATTTTTATGAACAAGTCATTTGTGCTGATTCACTTATATAAGACTATTAGTCCTGACTCGAGTGTATTGTTTCTTTGACTTTATGCTTGGGTCAGCTTGAGCACCTCAGTTGTTCGTGACACATTTTGGGGACTTGCATCTTTTGGACCATCTGCAGTTATCAGCTTCTAGTTATCTAAGTTATCCAGGTTACTACTAGTTATCTATATGTACTCTATATTGTATAAGCTTATGACTCATTATGTACTTATATGTATCATGTATCGCGTATGAACCTATGTACTACTTTGTTCCGCTGCAAGTTACTCTGCTTCTATATATGTGGTTCTGTGTTCTGATTTGTATTTACCTCAATAGTTAAATTAACAATTCACGGTTTTGAGCGATTCAGATCTGACATGAGTGGTTTATTGTCGATTTGAATGGTTCGAAGTTGTGGGTCATTACAGTTGGTATCGGAGCTGAGGTTTAACCTTAGCTGTTGAGGTAAATAACTCATTAGAGATAGGGTGGAAACACCCTAGAATGAGTAAGATCAGTATCAGGATCCAATCTTTGTGAGAGAGCGTATTTTAAAAGTACAAGTATTTCAAGAAAATAAAAGTTTTCAAAGTATTTTAATTATAAAACTTCGACTTGAGTCAAATTCTTAGCCTCATTCTCGATGTTCCAGATGGCTACCAGACGTAATACTGCTAGAGGCCGAGGTAGGGGTCGTGGAGGCCACCAAGGAGGCCACCCTGTCGAGCCTGAGCCACCAGTCAGGCCAGCCCAGCCCGCTCAACCTATTAGGTTTACCAAGCTTTGTAAGGAGTACACTCATCTGGGAGGAGTTAAGTTTTCGGGTTCTGAATCAATCGTCGAATCCCAGAAATGGTTGGATGAATTGGAAAGAATATTTTCTAGCTTAGAGATTACCGATGCACAGAAGCTTCAGATGGCCGCTTGGCAGCTTAAGGATACTGCAAGGAATTGTTGGGAATCTTTCGTTACACATTCAACTGAGACCGACCTTACATGGCCGCATTTTAGGGATGCTTTTGTAACCAAATGGATGACTGAGTCCGGAAAATCCAAATTGTATCGAGAATTTATGGATCTTAAGCAAGGCAACATGACTTTTGCCGAATATGAAAGGAAATTTGATGAGCTTTCCAAGTTTGGTCCAAACTTGATTGGGACACCATCCCAGAGGAATGAGAAGTTTATATTTGGTGCACGTCCGGAATTCTACGAACATTTGATGAACTATCTTAACCAGCCTTTTTCAGAGCTCATGAACTATGCCACTAGACTTGAAAATTCTCCGAACCTCAAAGGAAAACAAGTTGCTCAGGTGCCACCACCTCAGGGATCAGCAAGCAATTCAAAGAAGAGGAAGGCAAAGTATTGGGCACAGAGGAAGCAGCAAAATGTTCAAGGAGTAGGATATCATGCTCAGAGACCTCCCCCTGATCTCTCAAATGTCCGTTGTTACAACTGCCAGCAATTGGGTCACTACTCCAACAACTGTCGTAACCCTCCTAAAGCTCGTGCCCCGCCAACTCATGCACCTCGCAATGATCTTTGCCATTCTTGTCTTCAGCCTGGACATATTAGCAGAGACTGTCCCACTCAGAATAAAGGAACCACATCCGGAGTTTTCGCTATGACATCTCCCACTCCTCCCACCGGTGATGACACTATAGGTACGCTTTTAAGTGCATTCACTTTATTTTCTCATCCAGTTCGTGTGTTATTCGACACTGGTGCTTCACATAGTTTTATCTCTGTGGATCTTTGTAATGAATTTGAAAAAGCTTTAGAACCCACATTAGTATCTGAATCGTTGTGTGTATCCAATCCGATTGGAGGCCCAGCCTATCTCAGTAGGATTTGTAAAGGAGTTAAACTTCTTTTTGACCTTCATCGTTTTACTGGTGACTTCTATGTTATTGGTTTTGACGCTTTTGATATTCTTCTTGGCAACGATTGGTTAAAGAAATATAAAGCAGAAATCTCATAAAGATCCCGAACTGTTTCTTTAATAGATGATCAAGGAAAAGAACTGATGATCAGGTGTCGTATGCCTATAAAGTACGCGGGAAGCTTTGTCTTCTCGCTTGATTCTCATCTCGGCGATCTTAGTTCTACTCCAGTCGTTCAACATTATCCCGACGTGTTTGGTGAAGTAATGGGCCTTCCGCCAAAACGAGAAATTGAATTACGTATAGACTTTGTCCCTGGAGCACGTCCTGTAGTCCTTCCTCCACGAAGAATGGCGCCAAAGGAAAAAACTGAATTAAGGGAGCAAATTGAGGATTTACTTTCGAAAGGACTCATTCGACCAAGTTTTTCCGAATGGGGAGCCGCTGTGGTGTTTGTAACCAAATCAGATGGATCGCTAAGAATGTGTGTCGATTATCGAGAACTAAACAAACTTACCTTAAAGAATAGATACCTGATGCCTCGAATTAACGATATGTTCGACCAGCTCTATGGAGCTAAAGTTTTCTCTCAACTCGATCTTGCCTCTGGTTTCCATCAGCTTAGAGTAGCCGAGGAGAGCATTCCTAAGACAGCCTTCCATACGGAGAATTTTTTCTACGAGTGGTTGGTTATGCCATTCGGTTTAACTAACGCTCCAGCTTATTTTGTTGACCTTATGAATCGAGTTTTCCGCGAAGTTCTTAACAGATTTGTCCTTGTTTTCGTTGATGACATTTTAGTCTTTTCGAAGTCCAAAAAGGAACATATGGCTCACTTGGAGTATGTACTTGGAACCTTAAGGGAACACCAATTGAAAGCCAAATTTACGAAATGCCATTTCTGGCAAAATAAAGTTAGCTATCTTGGCCATATAGTTTCTGAAAATGGAATTTCAGTTGATCCAGCCAAGGTTGCTGCGATCAATGATTGGAAAGAACCCAAGAACCCAACCGAAGTTCGTAGTTTCTTAGGACTCGCTGGATACTATCGAAGATTCATAGAGAATTTCGCTCGTATTGCCGCGTCGTTGACCGCTTTGACAAGGAAGAATGTTAAGTTTGTTTGGAGTGACAAGTGTAAAGCTGCATTTGTACAGTTGAAGGAAAAACTTACTTCTGCACCTGTTCTTACCGTCCCTAATGGAAATTAAGGATTTGCAGTCTATACCGATGCTAGTAAAGAAGGTTTGGGGGCCGTTCTAATGCAGAATGGAAGGGTGATCGCATATGCTAGTCGACAACTTAAGAATCATGAAGTCAATTATGTGACACACGATCGGGAGTTGCTTGCGGTAATGTTTGCTTTGAAGCTATGGAGACATCATCTTTTAGGAACCAAGTTTGAAGTATTTACCGATCATCAATCTCTTAAGTATATATTCTCCCAAAAAGACCTAAATCAAAGACAAGTTAGATGGCTTGAGTCTCTCGCTTCCTATGATGTTGACATTAAATACACTCCGGGAAAGGCAAATGTAGTAGCTGATGCACTGAGTCGGAAGAAGGCTATGTTATGTCAAATTTCAGTGTCACTACCCCTTATGGATCGCATTGCAGCCAAGCAGGATGAAGATCGGATAATTAGACTCATCAAGGAGAAAGTTCGAAAAAGAGAAGTGGGTGATCATAGCAAGATGAATGCTAAGATTGATAAGAAAGGAGTCCTACGAATTAGAAACCGAATATGCGTTCCAAATGTTGACGGTCTAAGGCAAGAAGTATTACGGGAATGTCATCAGTCTAAACTCTCCATCCATCCAGGTATAAATAAGATGTTCCAAAATATGAAGAAATTATTTTGGTGGAGAGGTATGAAGCGAGATGTTTGTCGTCACGTTAATAGATGCATGACCTGCCAGCAGATAAAAGCAGATCATCAAAAGGTCGCTGGATTATTACAACCTCTTGAAATTCCTAATTGGAAATGGGATCAAATTTCCATGGATTTTATCGATGGTCTCCCTAAGACGAGAAAAGGGAATGAGGGCATTTGGGTAATTGCGGACTGATTGACCAAGTCAGCCCATTTCCTTCCCGTTAAAGCTAGCCGTACCGCATCGAGCCTAGCGGAATTATATATGAAAGAAATCGTTAGATTGCATGGCGTTCCCTCTAGCATCATCTGTGACCGAGACCCGATCTTCACGAGTAGATTTTGGAAAGCATTTCAGGAAGCCTTGGGTACTAGATTAAATCTTAGTATTGCCTATCATCCACAGACAGATGGTCAAACGGAAAGATTAAACCAAGTATTGGAAGATCTCCTTCGCGCCAGTATCCTTGACTATGGAGGATCTTGGGAAGATCACCTTCATCTCGTTGAATTCACGTACAATAATAGCTACCAGGCTAGCATCGGATGTTCTCCCTTCGAGGCCTTATATGGGAAACCATGTAGATCGCCTGCTAGTTGGATTGAACAAGGAGATCGTTTGCTTCTTGGGCCGTATATGATCATGGAAGCAACGCAAAAAGTCGTTGATATCAGGAATAAGATGAGAATTGCTCAAGACCGTCAAAGGAAATACGCAGATAGAAGAAGAAAGAATTTAGAATTCGAGGTTGGAGATCAAGTCTTTTTGAAGATCTCACCATTAAATAATGTAATTCGTTTTGGACGAAAAGGAAAACTAGCTCCCAGATTCATTGGCCCATTCCGTATTTTAGAGAAGATTGGTCCTTTGGCTTACCGCATTGAGTTACCTGAGAAACTTTCAGGAGTACATAATGTGTTTCATATATCCCATCTTCGGAAATGTCTGCATGATCCTTCTTCTTATGTTCAGCTAACAGCACTTGACAATCTGGATATCGAACCTAACTTGACCATTGAGAAGAGACCTCTTCGTATAGTCGATAGAGGAATGAAGCGACTTAGGAGGAAATCGGTCAGCCTAGTAAAAGTGCAGTGGAGTGACGATGATCGAGACTGTACTTGGGAGACGGAGAAGAGCATGTGTTCTTCAAATCCGGAATTATTTATTCTAGGTATTATTCATTGAATCCATCTATCTTCTCTATATTTGTCTTTGCAATTCATGAGTCACCTAGTTTCTTTTCGAGGACGAAAAGCTTTTAAGTGGGGGAGGATGTAACGTCTCGAAATTCAAGGATTAAAAATGAATTTAAAATTCGAAAACAAAGATTTTTTTTCTATTATTATATATATATATATATTCCTTAAAATTTTAGCGTTCGAATATTCAGCGTTGCTTATCGGTAGCGCGCGAAGTTGGTAACACGCGTTAAACAGATATCGTCAGTTGTACGCTGTTGCGCTAACTGTTCGTATCCTTGCAAATAAGTATAAACCTCTAACACATAAAAAAAAATTAACATTTGTATGCGCATGGAAGTAGTAGGCGGTGCTACTCACGGTTGAAACCATCGTGTGACAAAATGCAAAACATAGGGAGATTAAGCAACATTTATTTAAATACTCTAAGGGACACTTGTGAGCAATTTCGGCCTAAGTTTTACACGTGTCCTTTTTCTCAGATGAAATTCTCCACGTTGCCTTCGAACTCCCTCCGCACTTTTTCTTTCATATATTCATTTTTTTTCTTTTCCTGTTCGTCTTCCTCCATTCTGCATTAGTCTTCAGCCCCTCATTCTTGCTTCAGCAAACAAATCCAGGAAAAAAAAACAAGGAAAAAAATCTTTGTTTTCGAATTTTAAATTCATTTTTAATCTTAAATTTCGACAATAAGCATGAAATGAGTTGACATGGTATAACACTTCTATCCTTTTCCAATAACACTATAAATCCAATCCGAATCTAAATCCATGTCATACCCAACTAGAATTCCATATTTAAACCCAATTCTCTTGATTTGGTTTACTTTCAACACTTTGTGGTTAAAGCGATTCTCGAATCATTACTTGACTTGAAATTCACATATCCATTCATATAATTAATTCCCAAAACCATTTAGCGTTAGCCATAAATCAAAATCCTTTGTATGCATTCACACGACAAATATCCATTTGACCAATCACATATTGGGATAAGTGTTGAAAATATTAATCAAATCTTTTACATTAAATCATTTAATTCAAAAATCGTCATAATACATTCATTACATGAACATAAAATTATGTAGAATTTATTCAAATAAATTTAAAACCAAGTATTAACTTGCAGAATAACTTATTTTTTTATTTTTTTTACAAATGGGATTTCTTATAAAATTCATATTTAAGATTTGAACAAAATTTCTTTAAACCTTTCTTCATGCTTTAAAGAAGTTTTATTTAAAATTTCTTCTTATAAAAATAGATAAAAATATTTTATTTTATTGACCACGATGTTTGTATAAAATTTTCTACCCTATGGTCAAGTGGTACGGATATCTATCATTTCAATCCGTTTTTTTTTTATATAAACATGGAATTGTAGTACTGACTTATGTAAATATTTATAAACAAGAAAACGCTGAACTTAAGATTTGGGAAATGCTAGAAAGGGAAGATTCTATAAAATATATGTTAAGAATAACATTTTGTTAAATTCCTATTATAAGTTTTAGATAGCAAAATCTTACATTAACAAGATTAGTAGAAGTAGAACTTGCGAAATATGAATTTGTTTTGTGAATTCACAAAGAATGCGGAGAATAATTACATTTTCCCAGATAAAGGTAATATAAACTAATGTTGAATAAATGAATGCTAACTCGAATGTTTGTAGGTTTGAAAAGCGCAGTTTGGAAGTAATTTGAAAATTCATATATGTACATTCGAATTCAATTCAAATTGTTTGAAAAAAAAATACTAAACTTAAGAAGGTTTGAAAAATATCAACGGGAAAATTGTGATATTAAGAATGGATGAAATAATTACATGAATCCGGAATTTAGGGATAATAACTTAAAATTAGAAATGTTGGTGGAAATAAATATAAGCTTTGCTGCAAATGGATTTTCATTTGACAAGGGTTCAAACTTGGTACATAAATGCCCATTTTTTCTCACAAAATTTATTCCTGACATGGTTAGTATGACCTTTGGATTAAATCAAACCATGTAAAAACTTTATCAATGAGAAAAGAGCTACTGTTAATCCATTTTGTCCGGAAATGTACAGACTCATCGAAAATAGAAGAGAGAGATATTGCGAAGAAGCGTAGAAAATCAAACCTTCCCAAAAAAATGATCAACATTTGCAGTTAAGAATGCTAGCAATGAAAAAAGGGTGCAAGTGACCCTCGGGAAAGGAGTAACATGACTCCTGTTTCATATATATGCATATTATAGTTACTTAAATGATAATATTGTATTAAGTAATGATGTAAAGTTTAGTTTCATGAACGATGGTAAAAGCATAGAAAGCGTGACATGAAAGATACATGCGAAACAAAGCTAGAAAATTTGTTTAACTTATGAAACTCTCATACTAATCATGAAAATACACACAGCAGCAACCTTATTGCTTCTACAGCAAAAACAGCAGCAACTTGCTGCGGGAAATAAAAGAGAAAAAAAATCTTTTAGAGAATATGTTTACTGAAAATCTATTTAGTTTTTCCAGAAAATGTGTTAAACCGGTAACTTAACACTTAAAGTATATTATTGTGACTAAATTTGTTTTATGAAACATAGAATTTATTTTAGTAACTTGTATTGAATGTTTATATGAAATGGAGTTTTATAAGTGGAAGAAAAGCAAACAATAAGGTTAAGATCATGGAAACAATGTTTTGAAACTTAAAAATGCTAAAATAAATTCTATATAATATGTATTTTGAGAATAACAGTTTATTTGACTTTCCATAGCAAGGTATAAATAAATATGAACGATTATAGTTAAAGTTGGACAAAACAAACAAGTGGGAAGTGTGAATATGACCTGGAGGAGTAATTTGAAAAAAAAATGCAACATCAAAGCTGCTACTTCTAGGTAAAGGCTGTTGTCGTAAGGTAGCAGTAGGTTATATACATATAGAAGAAAAATTGAAATAAGAAAAATTGAAATAAGAAAAACTGCATTTATGAAAAAAAATGGGGGATTTCAAGTTTTGCTATACATGACAATGCATAGGAAACTCTTGATATGAAATTTGTTTACATTCCGAGACCAAAGCCTGTTAATACTTTTCCTAAGACATCAACCATGTGAAAAAAATTTGTGCTTAAAAGCTTTCCTTCAGCTCACTTTAGTTTCGATCGATTTACATATTATGAAGATAATATTCGGTTTACGCTAATATAATTTGCATATATTTTCGCTGGTGTAAAAGGTAGCAGCATGGAGTCCTTGTAGCTAATTGGATATCAATATTTCTTTATTTGGCCTGTAGAAAATTGTAACAGCATGGGGTCTTTATTTGGCCTCTCCCACTAAAGAAAATAAAGGTCAACTTGTTGCATTTGGTGCCACCCTTGCTGAAAACAAAACAAACAAGAAAGAAAAGGGGGTAGCAAGTAGCAAGAATTGCTGTTGCCACAAGCAGCAGCAGCAGAAATGCTGCTACCACGAGCAGCAAAGACTGCAGAGACAAATAAAATGAAAAAAAAACTGCTGCTACTAAAAAAAAAAAGCTGCTGTCATACGACAGCAGCACACTTAACATAATGAGTAAACCGAATAACTTAGTATCCCTTCTAGTTGAATGCCCGAAAGAAACATGTACTACTTAGAAAAGTGGAATGGAATATGAAGGATTAGAATTAACATGGCCTATAGTAAAGAAAATAAATCAAAGATCAAATAGGAAGTTAATTTCGTTTTCTGGATTTTCAACTGGTAAAACAAACCTGAATCCAAATAATTTAAGGATAAGGAAATAACTTCACTCAAATGGTGTTCGACTGTTTATGTTCAAGTATGTATATCTTACTTCCTTAAAAGAAAAGGAACCAATACATGATCACAATAGAAAATTTTGCTTCTATACCAAGGAAGAATAAGTATTTGAATGTAGTGGATGTTAGTTTAGTTCTCTTATTATCGCTACATGTCTTCATATATCAGGAAGATTATATGCTTGGTTTGTTTCCATTTATATGTATTGACAAATGCTTTTTCAATTCATGGCATATTTGACATACACTGTTTATTTCACTCGCATTTTCGGAACGATAAAATAAGTCAGACATTAGTTACATGTTATTAAAAAACAAGAGTGAGAAGTTTTGGAAGGATGCAATGTGAGAAAATCTCTTAAAACAACTTGCATAATATGTAAATGAAACTCAAATAAATGAAACAAGTGATTGAAAATTTCACATGATATAATGTTTCGGTCCCCTTGTACTTATTATCTGACATACATGTTTATTGCATTACTGTTTATTGCATTACATGTTGTTTCAATTACCATAAGTGTTTGATTCTCATAATCTGTCGAGTGTCTTAGTAGGTGGCAGTGACGCGCTTTGCTTACAGAGCCCGCTTTGCGCAAAATGCAAATAAAAATAAGCAAATACGCTTTAAAACGCTAAATAAGGTACGTAACTTGGTTTACATATCGCTTTTGGGTTGTTTTTCTTTTGTTTCCCCTATATTGGAATGCCTCATCGTGCGAATGAGATGTATATTGTGTTTATAAATTTTTCAGTGCACTCCCTACAAGGGAGATGCTACCGAAATTTTTCGTAAATTCCGGATGTTAGAAAATTTTGAGTTTTATAATCCTATAACTTATTTTCTTTCCAAACAAGTTTTAAATTATGTGAAAGTATTTGCAAAGCTATATATGCAAACTTAATTTTATGTGACGTTTCCATTTCGAGGACGAAAAGTGCTAAGTGGGGGAGAATGTAACGAATCGATAATTTCAACATTTAAAAATATATAAAGTTAATTAATAAAAAATGTCTTAAATGAATGTTTATAACTATAATTTGAATTAAAAACTTAAAATTTTATTTCATGTTGAAGTGATGGATTTGATTTCGGAATATTAACTTAAATTTGTATATTTCTATTTGAACTCTTCCATGAATTTGATCCAATTAAATTTTCTTAACATGGGAATAAAAGGAAATTAATTTAAGATAAGAATTTTGAATAAATAAAACAAAGTAGGAACACGTGTTTAATATGAATTTAGTTATTGAATGCAGGTAGTTATTGGGAAAAGAAGAAAAAGAAAGAAAGAAGTGAAAAACAATAATAGAATCTCACAGCGGAAGGACAACATATAATAAACAAATAGCAGTTAAAAAGCAGTTGAAATGTTTACTGTGGTTATAACATTCAATGATTATCAGAGTTACATATACATACGGATGTACATAATAAGCAGCGGAAATAAATGCAGCGGAAATACATACTTATAATTGATATATGTACCAAATCTTCGTCTTCGATCTCCAAGGCAAGGTAAACTTAGCCAACTGCAACTTCTGCTGACCCGAGCGTATTGCATAAAAAGGAAAACACAACAAACACTTGGATCAGCACTAAAACATTCTCATATTAGTCAAATCAAAAGACGAAAATAACTTGAGTGTCATGGGTGCAGTAACTCAAGAGATGTTACGGGATTTCCATCTCTCGAGGATCCGTTAAACTAATACATACATAGTATAATACGCTATTATGATAGTGTCTATCCAGTAAAGTATAAATACTGAAAATAGCGTAAGCGGGATTACATTTTTACCCTTACACCGTTTATAATACCGTAGTCTATACAGTACCGTAAACCCAACATAAACGATGGCATCAGAGGGCACTCCATAGGTACGATACAAATCAAAATCGTATGGGGCTCGATATGGATAAATGTGACAAGGCACTCGAGGCAATGCCCAGAGTAGGATTCTACCAATTGCACTCCCGGACCGATGGTAACGCATAGCAGCCACTACCGCCCACCTCGGATCACACTCCCAAAATCATAACTGGGCCTAAATCATCATCATCATCATAGTCATAGAAATAATATCGAAGAAGTGTGTCCGATCAAAGGTGCTACCTCAATTAGTCACAGTATAGCTCCTGTTTTAGTCATTTCAATTCTGACCCGAAGGTCAGGGCTATTTCGTCATCGTTCATCTTCTTCGATTCAATAATCGCCTTCAAGTCATCATACTCATTCTGGATACGTCATAACGTTCACAGTTGTCAAAGTGGTATCGACACTGACAGAGATTATGCCTTATGTCGACTCCGGTCTCTTTAACAACCAACGCTTACATCTTTCACATCGGTCGGTTCTTTTATATTTGATAAAGGTTCGCTTTCATACCATAATATCACCTTCTGTTTCGTACCCAATTTATATTCAAACGAATAAAATTTTCATATCAACATATCATAATCATACCCGAGCCGATTATATTCTAAAACTAGAATATATTTCATATCATTATATTATAATCACATAATATTTCAAAAACGACTTATATTCAAATAGAATATAATTTATCTCAAAGACTTCAATTTATCACGGATTCTTATCTCAACTCCATTTGAACCGGCAGTTCAAACTCAAGCATTTCCATTCGGAAGGAATTTATCAATTTCAAAATACTTGTAAATAAACGTATATATAAAATAATAATAATAATAATAATAATAATAAATATTATATAAATAATATATAGATATATATAGAATATAATAAATAAAAATAAATCAGTAATTTAAATATTATCTATATACTTAAAAATAAGGTTACTAGAAAAGTTTGAAAAATGAATTATAAGAAAAATTTATTTAAAATACAATAGTTATAAGTAAAGGTAAATAATAAATTTAAAGTAAGAATAATTATTTGGAATCAAATGCATAAATATTTTTAAAATAAATTTCTCTAATCAAAATCTTTCCTTCCTTCCAAATATCTAATACTTGAATCTATCCTCCGATCTCAATGGGGTTCATTTAATTCCATATCTCATTTCAACCCCGTTCAAAACAACTATTTGATTTCTAGAGTTCAAATATATATTCAAACTGCGTTAAAACAACTCAGATACCCTCGATTTCCAAATTTCCCAAAAACCAGATTACATAAGAATTTATTTCCTTCTAATCCAACTCATAATTTGAAAAGATTTTTAAATCATATTCAAATCCCAATTTAAATATTTCCACTTTGTTTTGGAAACTTCTTTGAACCCTTTTTAATCAACATCCCAGTTCAGAATCTTTAAAGAATTGAATTATCGAGTATCGGTACATTCTTTTAAAGGGAAATTTCTATCAAATAAAATTTCAAATATTTAAAATCATTTAACCAACCGATGTCTATATATAATTATTTACCCAATGGCCAAGTGATTTTAAATTTAATTTCTCGATATTTCAGGGATGGATCTATCATTTCAATCCAAATCAGGGTCACGGAGATTTATCATTTCACTCTGTGTTCTTAATTTATTTTATTGATAAATCCCGGGTTCATTAGATGCCTGTAACATCAAGGGTAAATGGGATTTTATCGTCACAATCAACATGCATTACAATATACTAAAATAAAGAGCATAAAATAATGTCACTATGAATTCAGTAATACATTTCAACCAACGTCCATCACAACAATTTCATTCAACTGATTCAGCATTAAACTGTTTTAGGATTTAACAAGGGTTCGAATTCAACTAGAGACTTAAATTAAATTATATAACAAATCATTTACTTAGATTGCATGTTAACCCACTTGCATGTTAAATTTAAACCACACATCAACAATCCAACACAACCATGCAACCAAACTTACTTCATAATTTAATTCAATAAATATGGGGATAATTCAGTATTTCGTGAGCGAAGAATCACTCACCTTTGCGTCCATAGTTGATCGAACGTCCAACTAAGGGCCAAAATTTGACAGTCACCAAACACAACCCGGTTAGTGCCAAAACGTCCGCAATTCCGCTACGATCCCAACGCAACAAACCGCGTCCAAATCCGAGTTAAAACGAGAAATTTATCAGTGTTTGGATTCAAAATATATATTGAATTAATACATAACACCTCACCCAACAGTATTCCGCCACGTCTGCATGGGAATCAAGTCTTCCTGCTCCATCTCTTCAAGCGTGAACAGTAACCGAAGCTAAAGCAACCCATTTTCAACGTGAAAAGCTCCAACTTTGACCGATCAATTCATCTAACCTCGGCTACGAGATCGTCCAAGACCACCGGCGTTCTGAAGACCCTCGACCGGCGCATCCTACCAGGCCGACGCCACCAATCCCGGTCACCCCACGCTCCGCCAATCTCCAGCCCTAAAACCGACGTTCGAAACTTAAACCACCAAATTCCGGCACTACGCTGAGCAATAGGACCTCCGACAAACTTCGTTTCACTCGTATGGATGGTAGCTACAATACCCAGATCCCAATTTCTTTGATTAACCTCGAAATCAAAAATCCCCAATTCGAGCTTTAGGTTTACGAAATCAGGGGTTTGACCATCGATTTCCAGCCACTTGAAGCGCTGCTTGTCGAAACGAATTACACCAGAAGCTTCGTATCGTCGAGAGCTTCGGTTTGATATATAATAAGCTGGTGTTTGAAGAGATTTCATTTTCAAGCTATGATTTATATTTTCTAGGGTTTTGAAATTTCATTTTCAGCCATTAGAAAAAGAAATCTGCTGGAGGAAGGTATACGTAGTGAAGAATGGTCTGAATGAGATGGATATGGGGTTTTATTCCTATATATATAAGGCCCCGATATGAGGAACACTAAATTATCCATTTACATTGATCTCATTCACATTTTCTCTCATACAATCAAATGGTAAGCCGGATTTTAACGCAGATTGAGACTCTACAATAATTTACCGTTCTGGTTCCGATGGCGCCAGTTTCGTCGAATTCCGAGACAGTCGCCAAAACAGTTAAATTTTCATCGTCAATTAATTATTAAAATATACAATTATTCGATTAACCGTTTCAAATTCAAATTTAAATATTTATAAATTCAAATTTAAACTAAATTATAACTTAAAAATAAATTCTATAAATTTATTTCATAAATTTTAAGTTCCACATTTGATCATTTTCAAATTTAAAATTTGAATTTCAAATTAAATTTAAACAACTTAAATTCCCTTGTTTAACAATTCAAATTTGAATTCCTTTTTAACTTAAATATTTCAAAATTCCATTTAAATCAAATTACAACTTAAATAAAGTTTATGAATCGATTTTCACAAATTCTAAGATCAACTCATTTATTTATTTTAAATCTAAATTTAGAATATACAGAAAATATGGGGATGTTACAGTCGACCTGTATAGGATAGGTCGACCCCCAGGTCAACCCCCTGGTCGACCTGTATACGGTAGGTCGACCCCCTGGTCGACCTGGCCTTGGGCTGGAGAATTCCCGCCTAGCCTGCTCCCCTGTTTGAATTTCGAATTTTTATTCTGAACTGTTTTAAATTTATATAAAATTGCTAAAACTTCCGAGGCCCATAACTTCCTCATACGAAGTCCGATTTATGAAAATTTGGACTCTATTCCAAGCAGAATTTCGAGATGAACGCAATGGCGTAACCCGTTTCCCTTAATTCTCACTTTATAAATTAAGTATTCTTAAATTTGTTAATTTTAGTATTCATAGAAAATTCAAGGTGTTACATTCTTCCCTCCTTAAAGGATTTCTCCCCCGAAATCTCCAAGTTAAGGAGAATGTATATCCTAACATCCAATCATCCATCTACTCAACCATCAAACATAGGCATCCATTGTCCTTACAAGATTTCTAATGCCATATGAACATATGCAAAAAGTGTGTGTATATGTTCCTTATCTAATGCAAAATCAGGCGGTCCACTAATTTAGTTGACCTCCTTAATGCAAATCATGATAGTTCCATGCGTCCATTATGCATGCAAAAGAATCCTAACGATACATATTACTTCTACATGTGTGCACAACCATTCATCAAAATGCAACATCCATATGATAACACAACCATTATACATCAATTAATTTAAATATGCACACACATTTATATGCAATATGAAAGTGATTGTGCCGATCTAGTGCCTAAAGTGTGTGTACATGCATCCACTTCCAACCACTCGCAACCATCAATCATAACATGTTTCAAATACATGTTTACATCCATCAGCCTCTACCTAAGGATAAAGAATAGGACTGAGGAGATATACTTAAAAGATAGATATAAGCATGAATAAACTTATGGAAAAAGAGATCAAGGAGGTACCCTCAAAGAGAAAAGGGTAGGCTACGCGTATTTTCCTCTCATTTTCCCAAGTCGCGTCTTCCTCAGCGTCACTCCATTGAACTTTAACAAGCTTGACTTCACGGTTGCATAGCTTTTTGACTTCCGTACCCAAGATATGAGTTGGAACTCTTCTCACAGTCGCTTCTCGTTCCACTTCTACTTCCTCTAGTATAATTGGCTCCACCACTTCCACAGATTCATGTAAGCATTTTCGTAGTCAAGAAACATGAGAAACATTATGAACTCCAGCCAGTCTCTCGGGTAGCACTACTCTATAAGCCATCGTCCCAATCCTTTCAATGATAGGAAATGGTCCTACAAATCTGGTGCTTGCTTTCCTATGGACCCAAAGCGAATGACATTCCTCAATGGAGATACTTTAAGGAACACCCTGTCTCCAACCTCAAACTCAAGATCGTTCTTTTTTTTCTGCGTAGGACTTCTGTCTATCTTGTGCAGCCTTCATCCGTCTTCTTATCAAGTCCACCTTTTCTGAGGTCTCTCTAATCATGTTTGACCCAAGTACGAGCTTGTCTGTAGACTCCCACCAACAAGTTGGTGATCGGCATGGTCTTCCATATAAAGCTTCAAAGGGTGTCATGCCTATGGTGTCTTGGTAACTATTGTTGTAGGCGAATTCCGCCAAAGGAAGATGATCCTCCCATGTCCCTCTAACGTCAAGAATGCACAATCTCAAGAGTTCTTCCAATACTCTGTTCACCCTTTCCGTCTGACCATCAGTTTGGGGGTGATAGGCCATGCTTAAGCATAATTGTGTGCCTCCTGCATCTTGCAAACTCTTCCAAAACTCGCTCGTAAAGATAGGATCTCGATCACTCACTGTGCTGGAGGGTATCCCATGGAGTCGAACTATTTCTTTAAGATAAATAGATGCTAGGGACGAGGCAGTCCTTCTACTTTTAACAGGTATAAAGTGAGCGCTTTTAGTGAGCCTGTCCACTATTACCCAAATACTGGTATTGCCCCGTCTTGACCTTGGTAACCCATCAACAAAGTCCATCGCAATGCTATCACACTTCCATTGTGGGGCCTCTAGGGGATGAAGCAGACCACCTGGCTTCTTCTGCTCCGCTTTGACTTGCTGGCATATCAAACACTTAGCGACGAACTCAGCTACATCCTTCTTCCTGCAATTCCAAAAGAAAACCCTTTTTATATCTTTATACATCTTGTCTCCGCCTGGGTGTATGGTCAGCTTAGAATGGTTCGCTTCTTTGAGAACCGTCTTCACCAAATCCATTGCTTGTGGGATGCATAGTCTTCCATCCCATCTTAACCAACCCTTATCATCGATGGAGTATCTATTGAGGTAACTAGAAGTCTCACCCCTAACTAGCTTATCGATCACATCAACTAGCTAAGGGTCTTCTCGTTGCGCGGTTCCTATTGAGTCCAAAAGAGTAGGTCGCACCTCTAGCGATGCTAACAGACCAGGCACAATTTCAGAGGAGGGTCTAAAGTTAAAGTTTGCTATATACTCCAAGCTTTGCCTTTCCACAAAGAGAGGACTCAAGGTCAGCTTCATCCGACTTAAGGAGTCTGCTACCACATTACCCTTGCCAGGGGTATAGGAAATCTCGAAATCGTAGGATGCCAAGAACTCCATCTACCTTTGTTGCCTCAAGTTAAGATCTTTCTACAAGAAAAGGTACTTCAACTATTTATGGTCAGTATACAATTCAAACTTCTCATCTAGGAGATAATGGCGCCAAGAGTTAAGCGCAAAGACGATGGCATCCAACTCTAGATCATGAGTTGGGTAGTTTTTCTCATGTACTTTCAATTGTCTGCCTCCATAAGCTACTACCTTCCCTTCTTGCATCAAGACAACACCTAGTCCCGTATCACATGTATCCGTGTATACGGTAAACATCTTGCTCCCATTCAGCAATGTCAGAACTGAGGCTGTTGCTAGAGCCCTTTTCAAACGTTGGTAAGCAATATCGCAATACAAATCCCAAGCGAAAGTTAGGTTCTTCTTCGTTAATCTTGTGAGTGAGGCTGAGATTTTTGCAAAGTCTTTAATGAACTTTCAGTAAAATCCCGCTAGCCCGAGGAAGCTTCGGAGTTCGGTTGCATTCCGTGGAACCTTCCAATCTTGCACCGCCGCAACTACTTTTGTGGGTCCATAGTTAACCCTTCTTTAGACACCACATGTCCAAGAAACCTCACTTCTTCTCTCCAGAAATGGCATTTGGAGAATTTGGCTTTCAGCTGATGTGCGCGAAGAGTGTCCATGACTTCCCTTAAATGCAAAGTATACTCTTCTTCATTCTTCGAGAAATTCAAAATGTCGTCTACGAAGAGCACCACAAACTTATTAAGGAATTCTCTAAACACCCTTCTCATCAAGTCAACGAAGTAAGAGGGTGCGTTTGTCAAGCCGAAAGGCATGACAAGCCATTCGAAGAAACCATTCGGGGTTCTGAACGCAGTCTTATCAATGCTGTCTTTAGTCACTCTTAGCTGATGGAACCTGGTAGCCAAATCTAGTTGGGAGAAAACCGATGCACCCACAAGCTGATCAAACAAGTCATCTATTCTTGGAAGTGGGTGCCTATTTTCTTGGTCAGCTTGTTTAGCTCCCTATAATCAACGCATAGGCGAAGTGAACCATCCGCTTTGTTTGCGAATACTACTGGAGCACCCCATTCATAAATACTTCGCCTTATAAACCCCTTTTCGAGCAGCTCTTTGACTTGCTTACGGAGCTCTTTTCTCTCCCTTGGAGCCATGTGTCTAACGGGTAGAGGTACGGGTTTTGCATTATCAACAAGGTATATGCGGAAGTCTGTCTCCCGCTTCGAAGGTAAGCCCTTCACCTCTTCAAATACATTTGAGTATTCATGGACTACTCTAACAGACTGCAAGTTTTCAATAGATTCATCAGGAGATTCTAGGTAGCTAAGCATAATAGAATGTATGGGGTTACAAGAGATTTTGAGAGTGTTGCCGAGGCAAGTCATAAGTCTAACCACTCTCTTTTCACAATCGAGGATGGCACCATTACTGGATAACCAATCCATGCTTAGAATCAACCCATAGCCCGTGAAGCCTAGAACGAATGCATTGCTTTCAAACTCAACACTCAAGATGGATATTCTCAAATCCCGACAAATCATTAAAAGATGAGTCGTACCACCAATAGGATTTGAGACTACTATGGGATCCGTAACTAGACTAGTATTTAGGTGCAGTGTTTCAACTAACGAAGCAGCTACAAACGAGTGTGAAGCGCCAGAATCAAACAAAGTACGAACAGGATGATCAAACAGAAAAACCAAACTTTCAACATAGATGTTTCTACCTCTCTCCTGTCCTGGTGCCATGAGAGTGTGAACCTGCCCTCTTGCCTGCCCTGGTGCCATGAGAGCCTGAACCTGTCCTCCAGAAGTACACCCTGCCCTCTGCCCTTTCCCTTATCTTCTCGGGCAGTCTTTGATCAGATGTCCTGCCTCACCACAGTTGAAGTAGCCGGTCTTCTTCTTCTTCCTACAGTCCTTGCTCAGATGGCCTGGTGTTCCACAATTAAAGAATCTTTTCTTTTCTTTGCTATTGTTGTCCTTACCACCTTTCTTAGGTTGCTGCTGTGACTTCTTTTGATCCCCTTTCTTTTCTGGTGCCTTATTAGCATTAGCGCCTTTCTCCTCTTCATGCATAAGTGCC
Organism: Allium sativum; assembly: GCA_030737875.1. Lineage (NCBI taxonomy): Eukaryota > Viridiplantae > Streptophyta > Magnoliopsida > Asparagales > Amaryllidaceae > Allium > Allium sativum. The sequence goes on from CM060913.1 coordinate 491,534,478, forward strand.
ATGTCAACCATTTTCTCAAAGGTAGCCCCCACAAGAATGTGGTTCATAGCTAACCCATGTAACGGCTCATTCAAACCTTTAACCAATCTCAAGGACTTCTTTTCAGGTTTGTTCACCAAGTCTAAGCCAAACCTCGCCAACTGATTGAACTTATTGACACAATCCTTTACTGATAAATTCCCCTGCTTCAATGCCAAGAACCTTTCCTTGTATAAATTCTCTTCTGCTCGTGAGAGAAATTTCATCTCGAACCTATGTTTGAAATCTATCCACGTCTCCACTGGACGCTCTCCATTCGTGACCTCCCACTAAAACGAGGCTTCGTCCTTCATTATCCAAGCAGCCAATTAGACCTTCCTTCCATCTTCTATCTCGAAGATACCAAACAAATCTTCTACCTCCTTAAGCCAATTTCGAGCTTCAACAAATGTCTCTGATCCGTGAAAAGGTTTTCCGCCCATTGCTCGAAAGTCTTTGCATATCTTTGAAAATGTATCAACACAGGGAGGGGAAGGAGGAGGAGCGGCTGCAGCTGGGGGGGATGTCCGCTGGGCCTGCGGCGGTGGCCCTAGCCTCCAGATACCTTCTGAACCAGGATGGTATCGGTATTCCCTCAGGTATCTTGGGTAACCCAGACATGCTGAAAAGAAAATGAAGAGATTCAAAATGGAGAATTCGAAAGAAATATATATGGCTCTTGGGGGTTATGTTTTTAAAACAAACTTTTCTCTTGAAAATACTCTTCTTAAAACATACTTTTGAAAGTATTTCTTTATAAAACACTTTTAAAAATTAGTTTTTCAAAATCTCTTTTCTGTTCTATTAACCTTCAGCTATAATACCAAGTGTAACACCCCACGCCATTAATGTCACTCTCAAAGGGAATGCATTAACTTTCATGGAGTATTATTGGTGAATAGAACAGAATATAACAAGACAGATACATATATTGGTACTTGAAAATTTTAAAACAACTTTTATTGTAGCAGAGAAATAGTTTAATTACAACAATATCATAAACCAAAAGAAAAACCAAGTACACTTAGTAACCATCTTGACAAATTGTTTTCTGAGTACACAAAATAAAAAGCATAACCCCAACATAAGTGGCCATAAAAGAGATGAGCTGAACTTTACTTTTAGCAATCCAAGCACTTTCAGAGAGAGAAAGATTCGAATCAAGCTCCACTAGCACTCGTCCCACCCTAAGAACTGGGGGGGGGGGGGAAGGTGTTAGATTTTGTGCCCTAGAGGCAATTCATTTGATGAGATTGATAACATTGTTGATGTTATTATTTTATTTGGAATAAAATATTATTCTATTATATTGTATTTACTACGTAATATAAATAATAATATAATAGAAGTCTTTAGAATAATAATACGGAATTATATAGTTCGAGTAAGACTGAACTTGAGATTATATAATGTGATAAGTATTATAATTCTTAAATGCCCCTAGTCGAGTTTTATTGTTAATATAGGACAACAATAAAGCATTTAGACTAGTATGTTGATTGACTGATGATCACATCTCATCGATCATTAATATACGAGATATTAATGTCAAAATATAAATACGTATTAGAGAATATCGTGCTGGGTTGACCCGTCGTGAGATAAATCCATGGAATATAATTAACAGTATCATAAGTTATTCTCATAGTGACAATGTAACGACCCAGAAAATCTGAACCAATTTAAAAATTTTAAATTGGCTAAAATAATGGATTTTAAATATTTAAAATAAATATTTTAGATAATAGCAATGAAAACTGAGTTTGAATCGACAATTGAAAACGAATATAATTAATTCTAATTATAAACAAGGCCTGAAAAGGCGCTGCAGTTTCAAAAATTGAATTCAAACTTTGTCGGACTGTACCGGGTGCAAAACAAAACGGATTTGAGTGAAACCAAAAATATTTAAATTTGTTAGTGAATACCTTTCTAACGAATCTGAAAAATCGATTTTTCATAGCGGAAAGCAAAAGTTATGGCCAAATGAATTTTCAGAAAGGTCGCTATGGAATTTATATAGCCCGTGAAATTGGCCATTTTGCATACGACCTCGGAATTCGACGAAACCACTTTTGTTGGATCCGGGATGTGATGTTATTGCTAGATTTCAAATTTCATAATTTTTGAAGCTAGTATGTGAGCGTGGCAAAGTAAAATGTGTTTTGGTCAATTACAGTTAAATTGGATCGACCAGAAATGGGCCTTTTTGCAAACGGTCTCAGATTTCGACGAAACTAGTTTTGTTGGGACCGTATCGTCAAAACATAGCCAGATTTATTTTTCTGGAAATTTTCGAATTAGTTTGTGGCCCTAGCAAATTGAAATGTACGTTCAAATCGAATATTGAACGTTATATATTTTAAATTGAATGGAAACTGACTGAAACAGTCGAATGGGCCTACAAAACATATCCCATTGTGTTCGGAATGGGGGTAAAACGTTAGGGACGACAGTCGTTGGGTTTGGATTAGTGTTCGTGTGTGAAAGGGGGTATTTTCGGATTTTAAAATTTACAAATATAAAAAAAAAATCATATTCGTCCACGTCAAAAATTTCTCTCTCCCCGATGCTCCGATTAAAGGCGGAAACCCCTTCTCCGCTTCCTGTCCACTTTCCGACCAAACCAAGCAAAATCAGCCCCTCCTCCAGTTGAGGATTTTGAAGTGCTCGAGACGAGCTTCAAATCCATATATAGTTTGGATTTTTTCGTTCAGCGTTTGGAGAGTATTGACCCTAGGAAGATCCGCTGTTTCGAGCAAGATCGAGCCACCACCGCCGCGCCGAGTTGAGCGCCACCACCCTCGTTCTGAGCGCCTCTCCAAGCTCTTCGCTTCTACGAAGGCCGATCGTCGAATCACTGCGAGATTGGATCGAAATTCCTAGACCTAGTTTTGAAGAATTTTGAAAAGGTACGACTGAAAATAATTTAAACTATATTATAGCAGTTCTAAGCGCTACGGTTTTTGATTTCACTGTAAAAATCATATCTTTTTCATTTGTTGACCAAATTCAGTGAAACAAGAGACAGTGGACTCGTGTGGACGTCTTCTACATTTTAGAAGAGACCGCATATTTTTCTGAGCCTTCTGCTATTTTTGGTGGAGTGGAACCCAATGTGAGATTTCTAATTTATAAACGAAATGGAAAACGACGATGTATAAATTATATAGTCGATGAATGAGTTATATAAGCGTTGTACACCTCTTGTATAGGCATTGTATAAGTTGTACGTTCGATGTATAAGTTATATATGCGTTGTAAAAAATTATATATGTGTTGAAATAGAAGTGAATTGCTATATATATATATATATATATATATATATATGCCCCTTATCCACAAACCATGGACGATATTTATTGGTTGTGATTGGTGTGAAAATTGATTGATAGCGAATGGTTGATTGGAATTGTTTGTGGTTGAAATTGATTGATTGTGGTTGAAAAATACCCATTTGTGGTTGAGAAATATTTGGTTGAAACCACATAGGAATAGTTTGTGGAAATGAAATAAATATATACATGCCGCCTGTGTGCGAACTAGATGCATGATCCCCATTGTCAAAAACCGCGAGGTTTTAAGGTAAAGCGAGGAGCCGTACTAGGGACGGTCCCGGTTTTAACTACCCTGCCGTTATGTTGCCGAAATTTTGAATAATATTCATGTATTTGAATTATTTTCATTTGCTGAAACTATATTTATTCGTTGAATAGAAAACCTTCATGTGTTGAATTGAAATTCATTCGTTGATTAGAAATTCATGTGTTGAATGGTGTTCGTGTTTTAAATATAAAAATCACATTTTTATCTATATATATAAACTATAGAAAACCTTCATGTGTTGAATTGAAATTCATTCGTTGATTAGAAATTCATGTGTTGAATGGTGTTCGTGTTTTAAATATAAAAATCACATTTTTATCTATATATATAAACTATAGAAAACCTTCATGTGTTGAATCGATATTCATTCATTGAATTGAAATTCATGTGTTGAATGGTATTCATATTTTGAAAGACATTGTTTTATAATAAAAATCACATTTTTATCAACTATATGAACTATATAAAATAATAGTGTTTTGAAATGAATTGTTTTACAATAAAAAATCACATTTTTATTATATACATGAATTGCTAAATATAGTGAAGTGTTGAAATAGAAGACAGTTAGATAAAAATATCATTTTTATCAAATGTATGAAAAGAATATAGCTTTGAAATCGAAGAATTGATATATATATATATATATATATATAAATAGAATTAAAATATATGGAATAACGACGCTGTAGTTCGTATTTTGAAACAGTGATTTCAAACGATTATACCGGGAGATCCGACCATCGGATTTTCCCGAAACCGCAACCATTGGGTTCGCTTTGGAAATATCTTTCCAACGGCACCAACTTTGTAAAAATCCAACGGTTGGATTGTCTAGAATGTTTAATTCAAATCTGAAGAAAAACAGCGCCAGAATCGATTATATATATATATATATATATATATATATATGTAAGTATAATTATATTTAATCGAATAACGACGCTACAGTTCGTATTTTGAAATCGAAACTTCAAACGATTTTACTGGGAGATCCGACCGTCGGATTTTCCCGAAACTGGAACCGTTGGATTCGTTTTGAAAAGATCTTTCTAATGATGCAAATTTTGTGAAGATCCAACGGCTAGATTTTCAGATATGTGTAAAGCAAATCTGAAGAAAAACAGCGCCACGGTCGCGTTATGGCCCGAGGCGTCGTTTTGAATAAATTGGCTATTTTAAAATAAATAAAAATAGCGATAAATCATTATAAAATATTATAAACGATATGGATGTTGAATTTAGAAATTAACTGAAGGTTGGCTAAGTCGAATGGTTTCTTGGGTATTGATCTGATGTTGGTTTCGGCCTTCGGGGTTAATATTTGGGAAATCGCTCTCTTACTGATTGACGGTTAGTGACTAATGAATTGAAATGATGCGTGTGTATGTTAGTGTTGCACTTGTTAATCATATACGCGAGTTGCTCAGAAAGGCCGGGTTTATCCCATTCTGAATAACTGAATCGACGATAAGAAATCGAAGATGAAGACGGTGGTCGAAGACCGGAGATCTTCACCTCGTTTGGATGGTAACCGATGTAACACCCCGAGAATTCTATAACTGTGAAATTCATGAATTAAAGTATAATCAAATTCAAATCAAAGAACTAAGGGAAACGGGATACGCCATTGCGTTCATCTCGGAAAAATACGCGAATTAGAGTCCGAGTTTTCGAAAAACGGAGTCCGTATGAAGAAGATATGGCCTTCGGAAGTTTTGAATTAAATTTAAAATTCAAACAGAATAAAATAATTAAAAATCGGGCCCAGTGGGCCAGGGCGGATAAACACCCGCCTAGGCCACCCAGGTCGACTGGGCTGTCGACCTGGGCTACCCATGTCGACAGGGCTGTCGACAGCCCTGTCGACAGGGGTGTCGACCTGGTCGAGCCCAGTCAACCTGGCTGGCCAGGTCTGTGTTTGGTCGAATTTCTGTGGTCTGCTTTGTCATTAGGGCTAGGTGGTGGGTTCTAATTGGTCTCTCTATCTAATGAATGGCTACGATCTAACCTAGCAACATCAATGGTCCTAATCAATTCCTAACCTCTATATAAACAACCCTAGACTAAACCCTAATCTATTCATTCAAATTAAGAACATAGCCGCCATGTTGCTGAGGAACGACTAAGAGTAGCCGCCGACTAGAGAGAGAATTAGAAAGAAAGTTCTAAAGCCTAAAGCAATTCAAGCAACCTAAAGCCAATCAATTCAACAAAGGAATCATATCTCTTAATTAGAGAATTCGCCGCAACCATTGTAAGTAGAGTATTACTTTGGTATGAATAAACAACTGTATTGATTTGTATGCTTGAATTGGGATAATAAAGTAATTCATATTTGTGCAAAATTATGTTATTCATTATAAAGAACTACATGCGGTAGTTCTATGCAAGTATACGTTTGGAATATTGCGCAAATTATGTAATCTATGTTGAAGCTACATGTATGTAGTTGATTGAAATTCATGCGAGTTTGGGGCTTTGTTATTATGCCATCATGATGTATATTTTTGTGCATAAATCATTTTGCAAGTAATTGAAACAAGTTTGGTTGTTATAGTTCATATGAAACTATGTTGGAATTTTGACACCATAATCCATGTATTAAGTCATGCTTTTGCAAAACTTATGAATATGGCTAGGCTATGAATGATATTTGGCATAATTGAAATCTATGATTAAGTCTATCTTGTTTAAAAGAATTATATGATGACATATGTGAGACATGGCTAGGTTAGACTGAAAAATCCCTTTTTGCAAGTTTAAAGCAAACACCATGATTAGGAATATTTATGCCATGCTTATGTTTGACATTATGCCATGTTTATGCTAGAAGTATTTATGCCATGCTTATGTTTGACATTATGCCATGTTTATGCTAGAAGTATTTATGCCATGCTTATGTTTGACATTATGCCATGTTTATGCTAGAAGTATTTATGCCATGCTTATGTTTGACATTATGCCTAAATAAAAATATAGGTTCATGTGTCAATAATGATATCTCAATTACAAGTTCACATGCTTTGATTCATGTCACCTATGTTTTATGACCAAAGTATATGTCACTACTATGCAAGTACACCAGTTTCTATTTTGTATTCCCATCGTCATATTGCAAGTTCATACGCTCACCTTCCCCTCTTTGTGTATGTAATCACGCTTTAAGCCTCCCCTTTCGCATGGCTAAATTGGGCTTTAAAAGGCTAAGCCCAATATATATGAACGGACGTGTAAAACGGGGGAAAATAACGTTGGGTTAAAATTAATTAATGAATGAAAATATAAAATAGAAGGGCCCAAATTCAAGTATGGGTTGGGCCCGTGATTGGTGTAACCTTTACACCATTAACTTAATAATGGGCCGCAAATATTTACATATAAATAAAGAAGAAAGACAAAATATGTAAAAGTAGAAAATACGATGTGTTTAACCCGAGGTTGGATTGAGTTGTGATGTAAACCTGCCCGGAACCGCCCGGCTGTCCAGTAGTCACAACAATACCTATCCAATGTGAGAGGTTAAACATGGAGCCCAATAAGGACCCGAGGTTAGACTGAGTTGTGGCGTAAGACTGCCCGGAACCAACCGGCAACAGGCAGCCGCAACAATACCTGTCTAATGTGAGAGGTCAGGGCCTTAATAAGACAATTAAGGCTGAGTCAGGATTGTTAGGATTAAGTGGACTAAAGACTTAATCAAAATGGAACATGCTAAACTAAACGGACTGGTGGGGGTTAGGTTAGAAACACTTAACCAACTTAGCATGTTGGCTAGAGATAGAAAACCTAGTAACGGGGGACCCTTTTCAGCAGTAACCCTAAAAGGTGTATCATGATACCCTGAAACAAGGCAGGGTGGGGCACGATTACTGGGCTGATTGTAAGAGGTCAAAGCGACGGCGGTGGTGTAGCAGTGTAGGTTCTAACGGTGTGCGGGCGTGCACGCACTCCGACGCAGAAAAATAAAGCACTGGGCACCAGTAGCATACCTGTGCATTCTAAGGTTGTGTCGGGCCGCTGCCATGGGACTTGATACACCCCATGGTGGGACCAGCATAGGTAACTACAGACATCGGGGGCCGTAAGTCACATGTAACTATGCGAGTAGGAGTCGATCATCATAGAATGGATCACTTCACCCTGATTATGGGGTGCCAGTTGGAAACTAGTTAAGTGGGTTCAGAGATTAACATGGGGTACGATAGTATATTCGACCCTAGACAACTTAACCAAGTTATAATGCATGCCCACTTCCTGTTTATACTTATCATACCCAGTTCTTTATTCATAGACAAAATAGTACTAGACTTACTCAGGCTTTATGTCTGACTCTACTTTTCTTTCGTCTTCTTTCTTCCGTTCCCCCCCCCCCAGGTCCACAGGGAGGGAACACAGCAGCTTGACCAACCTTAGCATCCAGCTTGAAGAAGAGAAATGTATTGCTTGGACTTTCCTGTTTTGAACTATGGCTTTGGACAATCACTATGGGGGCTTTGCAGTTTATCTATGTTTTATTTATGCTTCTTTAAATAATGTACTCAAGACAGATTATGAAAATGTTATGTTATGTTTTTGGAAAGGATGTTGTTGTAACACGTATTTGACTTTATGAAATAAAAGTTTGTTGTTCTTCCGCTGTTTACAAATATGTGTTCTTATATCTGTCTTGTATATCTGTGACTTGTACTTATAAACCTCCACCAAAATTAGGGCATTCCCTTTGAGAGTGACCCTAACGGAGGTGGGGTGTTTCACTTGGTATCAGAGCATAGGTTTACCAGATAAGATAAAAAGTTTTGGAAAATTTATTTTCAAAAAGGAAATTTAAAGAAGCATTTTTAGAAGATAAAATATTATTTTATTTTTAAAAAGGCAAAGTCCACTCCCCAAAGCCGTAGGTACTATCTCTTATCCTTCGTTTTGAATCTATCCTTTTTGTTTCAGCATGTCCCAAGAACTTAACTTGCCTGAAGGGGTGCCAATACCTGGTTGGTTTAGACGGTTCTTAGAAGCAAGGGCCACTCAGCCAGGTCCTACCGTTCCTCCTCCCCCAGCTGAAGGAAATCATCCAGCTGCAGCAGCACCTTTTCCTCCACCTCCTCCTCGGGGAAACACTTTTGCTAAGATATGTAAAGATTTTAAAGCTATGGGAGGAAGGGATTTCCATGGAACTGAGTCCTTCGTAGCAGCTAGGAATTGGCTGAAAGAAACGGAGGACCTATTCATCATCTTTGAGGTAGAGGACAGACAAAAAGTACAACTGGAGGTGTGGCTATTGAAGGGCGAGGCTTCCTACTGGTGGGAAGTCACTAATGCTGAAAGACCAGTGGAGACATGGGAGGACTTTAGGGCAAGGTTTGAGACCAAATTTCTCTCAGATGCGGAAAGAAGTTTGCAGTTGGAAAAATTCTTATTTCTTAAGCAAGGAGACAAGACTGTCAGAGAGTATGTGAATCAGTTCGATGAGCTGGCTAGGTTTGGACTTGACCTAGTCAACACCCCGCACAAGAAGGCTCTCCGTTTCGTCAAAGGGTTAAATGAGCCATTACACAGTTTGGCCATGACCCATATACCCATGGGGGCCACGTATGAAAGATTGGTGCAAATGGCATTGCTGAATGAAGAGGATAAGGGCAAGAAGAAAGAGGGTTTGCAGCCTAAGAAGACAGACTTTAAGAAGGGCGGAAAAGGCAACAAAGAGAAGAGGAAGTGCAATTTCTGTGGCAAAGTGGGGCACTTAGTAAAGGACTGCCGGGAAAAGAAGGCCAAGGAGAATGGTGGGTGCTTTTCTTGCGGTGAGACGGGCCATAGGGCTAAGGACTGCCCAAAGAAACGAGGACAGGGGCAGAGGGCTGGATCCACCCCAGGGGCACAGGTTCATGTGCTAGAAGCGCCACCTCTGCAACAGCGAGGTATAAATACTTCTGTAGAAAGTGTAGTTTATCTTTATGATCACCCCGTTCGCACTTTATTTGATTCCGGCGCATCACACTCCTTTATCTCGTCTGCTTTAGTAGAATCTCTGCACCTAAAAACTAGTATGGTAGAGGACCCCTTAATTGTTTCAAACCCAATTGGGGGCCCAACTCATTTGTCTATGATCTGTTTGGATTTGAAAATTTCTATTCTAAGTGTTGAATTTCAATGTAGTGCCTTTGTTTTGGGCTTTTCGGGGTATGGTTTGATTTTGGGCATGCATTGGCTATCCAGTAATGGGGCCATCCTTGATTGTGAGAAAAGGGTTGTTAGGCTCCTAACCCAGCTCGGTAATACTTTGGAAATTTCTTGTAATCCCTCGTATGCGGTTATGCTTAGTTATCTTGAATCGCTAGATGCCTCTGTTGAAAATTTGCAATCAGTTAGAGTGGTCCGGGAATATCCGGATGTCTTTGAAGAGGTGAAGGGCTTGCCTCCGAAGCGGGAAATAGATTTCCGCATATATCTTGTAGATAATGCAAAGCCCGTTGCGTCGCCCGTTAGACATATGGCTCCATGGGAAAGGAAAGAGCTCAGTAAACAGATTAAAGAGCTTCTAGAAAAGGGGTTCATTAGGAGGAGCATTTCAGAATGGGGCGCTCCAGTGGTGTTCGCTACAAAGGCGGATGGTTCACTCCGTCTATGTGTTGACTATAGGGAGCTCAACAAGCTAACGAAAAAGAATAGGCACCCTCTCCCTAGAATTGACGATTTATTTGACCAGCTTGTAGGAGCGTCTGTTTTCTCCCAACTCGATTTAGCGACCGGTTTTCATCAGCTAAGGGTGGCTGAAGATAGCATCGATAAAACGGCTTTCAGAACCCCAGACGGTTTCTTTGAATGGCTTGTCATGCCTTTCGGCTTGACAAATGCACCTGCTTACTTCGTGGACCTGATGAGTAGGGTATTTAGAGATTTCCTCAACAAATTCGTAGTGGTCTTCGTAGATGATATCCTTATCTTCTCGAAGAGTGAAGAGGAACATGCTCAACACTTAAGGGCAATCATGGAAACTTTGCGAGTCCATCAACTAAAAGCCAAATTCTCCAAATGCCACTTTTGGAGAGAAGAGGTGAGGTTCCTTGGGCACATAGTATCCAAACAAGGGTTAGCTGTGGACCCTGCTAAGGTAGTGGCGGTACAGGATTGGAAGACACCAAGGAATGCGACTGAGGTCCGAAGCTTTCTAGGACTAGCGGGTTTCTATCGAAAGTTTATAAGGGATTTTGCGAAAATCTCAGCTCCGCTCACGAAATTGACCAAGAAGAATCTAGTGTTCAATTGGGATTTGGATTGCGAATTTGCTTTCCAACGACTGAAAAGGGCTCTCACAACAGCCCCAGTTTTGACGCTGCCAGATGGGAGCAAGATGTTCACTGTTTATACGGACGCATGTGGGACAGGACTAGGCGCCGTCTTAATGCAAGAAGGAAGGGTAGTAGCTTATGGCAGGAGGCAGTTGAAGGTGCACGAAAAGAACTACCCAACCCACGATCTCGAGTTAGCCGCCATCGTCTTTGCACTCAAGTCTTGGCGACACTATCTCCTAGGTGAGAAGTTCGAACTTTACACTGACCATAAATCGTTGAAATATCTTTTCTCGCAGAAAGATCTTAACTTGAGGCAACAAAGGTGGATGGAGTTTCTTGCCTCGTACGATTTCGAAATCTCCTACACTCCGGGCAAAGGCAACGTAGTGGCAGACGCGTTGAGCCGAAAGAAATTGACCCTAAGCCCATTGTTTGTTGAAAGACAAAGCCTAGAGTTTATAGCCAGTTTCGACTTTAGGCCCTCCTCCGATTTCGTACCAGGCTTGCTAGAATCTCTCGAAGTACGCCCAACTTTAGTGGATTCAGTAGGGGCAGCACAACGCGAGGACCCTCAGCTTGTGGAAATGATTGATAGGCTAATTAGGGGTGAGACTTCAAGTCACCTCAACAGATACTCCATTGACGATAAGGGTTTACTAAGACGAGACGGAAGACTATGCGTCCCACAGACGAAAGATTTAGTAAAGAAGGTTCTCGAGGAAGCACATCACTCCAAGATGACGATACACCCAGGCGGAGATAAAATGTACAAAGACATAAAAAGGACTTTCTTCTGGAACGGCATGAAAAAGGACGTGGCAGAATTCGTTTCTACGTGTATGGTGTGCCAACAGGTTAAAGCGGAACAGAAAAAGCCTAGCGGACTGTTACATCCTCTGGAGGTCCCGCAGTGGAAGTGGGATAGCATCTCAATGGACTTCATCGATGGGCTGCCTAGGTCTAGGAGAGGCAACACTAGCATTTGGGTAATAGTGGATAGGCTTACTAAAAGCGCCCACTTTTTACCTGTCAAAAGTAAAAGAACTGCCTCATCCCTAGCATCACTTTACCTCAAGGAAATCGTTCGACTCCATGGAATACCATCTAGCATTGTTAGTGACCGAGACCCCATCTTCACCAGCGAATTTTGGCGGAGTCTGCAAGAAGCAGTAGGAACGCAGTTACGCTTGAGCACAGCCTATCATCCCCAAACCGACGGCCAAACAGAGAGAGTGAATAGAGTTTTGGAAGACCTCTTAAGACTATGCATCCTCGACTTCGGAGGGACATGGGAAGACCACCTTCCTTTGGTGGAATTTGCCTACAACAACAGCTATCAAGCAACCATAGGAATGGCGCCCTTCGAAGCTTTATATGGAAGACCGTGCCGATCGCCCACTTGTTGGTGGGAGTCTACTGATAAGCTTATACTTGGACCAGATATGATCCGAGAGACTTCAGAGAAAGTAGACTTAATACGAAGAAGGATGAAGGCGGCCCAAGACAGACAAAAGTCCTATGCCGACAAGAGGAGGACCGACCTTGAATTTGAGGTTGGAGACAGAGTTTTTCTCAAGGTATCACCGCTAAGAAACGTTGTTCGTTTTGGAACCACAGGAAAGCTAGCGCCAAGGTTCGTAGGGCCATTCCCTATTATCGAGAAAATTGGGAAAATGGCCTATAGGATAGAGCTACCCGAGAAGTTGGCTGGAGTCCACAACGTCTTTCACGTTTCACATCTCCGAAAATGTCTACATGAGTCTGCTGAAGTGGTAGAGCCAAATATCCTCGAAGAGGCCGAAGTGGAGCGCGAAGCAACCATAAGGAGAGTTCCAACCCGCATCTTAGGAACGGAAGTGAAGAGGCTACGCAACCGCGAAGTCAAGCTCGTCAAAGTCCAGTGGAGCGGCGCCGAGGGAGACGCGACTTGGGAAACTGAAGCTAGAATACGTACAGCCTACCCTTTTCTGTTCGAGGGTACATCCTTGATCTTTCTTTTTCTTAAGTTGCGCTTTTATCTATCTTTTTAGGTATATTTCCTCGACCGTATCCTTTAGGTGGAAACTTTTTGGATGGAAACATGTAGTTGAAACATGTTATGGATGATGGTTGCAAGTGGTTGCAAGTGATTGCTAGTGGTTGCTCGTGGTTGCATATACACACACAATCTAGGTTTTAGATCGGCTCAGTCACTTCATATTGCATATGCATATATGTTTGTATTTGTATGTGATTGAACTTTAATGTGTTGTCATGTGGATGCTGCATTTGTATTGAATGATTGTGCACTCATGTAGAATCAAGAATAGGAAAATTTGCATACATAATGGATTCATGGCACTTACATAATTCGCATTAAGGAGGTCAACTGAATCAGTAGACCACCTGATTTTGCATTAGATAAGTACATGTACACACACACTTTGCATATGACCATGAAGCATTAGAAGTCTTTTAAGGACAATGGATGCTCGTGTTTAATGGATGAGTAGATGGATGATTGGATGTTAGGATATACATTCCTCATAACTTGAAGATTTCGGGGACGAAATCCTTTTAAGTGGGGGAGAATGTAACACCCCGAGAATTCTATAACTGTGAAATTCATGAATTAAAGTATAATCAAATTCAAATCAAAGAACTAATGGAAACGGGATACGCCATTGCGTTCGTCTCGAAAAAATACGCGAAATAGAGTCCGAGTTTTCGAAAAAGGAGTCCGCATGAAGAAGATATGGCCTTCAGAAGTTTTGAATTAAATTTAAAATTCAAACATAATAAAATAATTAAAAATCGGGCCCAGTGGGCCAGGGCGGATAAACACCCGCCTAGGCCACCCAGGTCGACTGGGCTGTCGACCTGGGCTACCCATGTCGACAGGGCTGTCGACAGCCCTGTCGACAGGGGTGTCGACCTGGTCGAGCCCAGTCAACCTGGCTGGCCAGGTCTGTGTTTGGTCGAATTTCTGTGGTCTGCTTTGTCATTAGGGCTAGGTGGCGGGTTCTAATTGGTCTCTCTATCTAATGAATGGCTACGATCTAACCTAGCAACATCAATGGTCCTAATCAATTCCTAACCTCTATATAAACAACCCTAGACTAAACCCTAATCTATTCATTCAAATTAAGAACATAGCCGCCATGTTGTTGAGGAACGACTAAGAGTAGCCGCCGACTAGAGAGAGAATTAGAAAGAAAGTTCTAAAGCCTAAAGCAATTCAAGCAACCTAAAGCCAATCAATTCAACAAAGGAATCATATCTCTTAATTAGAGAATTCGCCGCAACCATTGTAAGTAGAGTATTACTTTGGTATGAATAAACAACTGTATTGATTTGTATGCTTGAATTGGGATAATAAAGTAATTCATATTTGTGCAAAATTATGTTATTCATTATAAAGAACTACATGCGGTAGTTCTATGCAAGTATACGTTTGGAATATTGCGCAAATTATGTAATCTATGTTGAAGCTACATGTATGTAGTTGATTGAAATTCATGCGAGTTTGGGGCTTTGTTATTATGCCATCATGATGTATATTTTTGTGCATAAATCATTTTGCAAGTAATTGAAAAAAGTTTGGTTGTTATAGTTCATATGAAACTATGTTGGAATTTTGACACCATAATCCATGTATTAAGTCATGCTTTTGCAAAACTTATGAATATGGCTAGGCTATGAATGATATTTGGCATAATTGAAATCTATGATTAAGTCTATCTTGTTTAAAAGAATTATATGATGACATATGTGAGACATGGCTAGGTTAGACTCAAAAATCCCTTTTTGCAAGTTTAAAGCAAACACCATGATTAGGAATATTTATGCCATGCTTATGTTTGACATTATGCCATGTTTATGCTAGAAGTATTTATGCCATGCTTATGTTTGACATTATGCCATGTTTATGCTAGAAGTATTTATGCCATGCTTATGTTTGACATTATGCCATGTTTATGCTAGAAGTATTTATGCCATGCTTATGTTTGACATTATGCCTAAATAAAAATATAGGTTCATGTGTCAATAATGATATCTCAATTACAAGTTCACATGCTTTGATTCATGTCACCTATGTTTTATGACCAAAGTATATGTCACTACTATGCAAGTACACCAGTTTCTATTTTGTATTCCCATCGTCATATTGCAAGTTCATACGCTCACCTTCCCCTCTTTGTGTATGTAATCACGCTTTAAGCCTCCCCTTTCGCATGGCTAAATTGGGCTTTAAAAGGCTAAGCCCAATATATATGAACAGACGTGTAAAACGGGGTAAAATAACGTTGGGTTAAAATTAATTAATGAATGAAAATATAAAATAGAAGGGCCCAAATTCAAGTATGGGTTGGGCCCGTGATTGGTGTAACCTTTACACCATTAACTTAATAATGGGCCGCAAATATTTACATATAAATAAAGAAGAAAGACAAAATATGTAAAAGTAGAAAATACGATGTGTTTAACCCGAGGTTGGATTGAGTTGTGACGTAAACCTGCCCGGAACCGCCCGGCTGTCCAGTAGTCACAACAATACCTATCCAATGTGAGAGGTTAAACATGGAGCCCAATAAGGACCCGAGGTTAGACTGAGTTGTGGCGTAAGACTGCCCGGAACCAACCGGCAACAGGCAGCCACAACAATACCTGTCTAATGTGAGAGGTCAGGGCCTTAATAAGAAAATTAAGGCTGAGTCAGGATTGTTAGGATTAAGTGGACTAAAGACTTAATCAAAATGGAACATGCTAAACTAAACGGACTGGTGGGGGTTAGGTTAGAAACACTTAACCAACTTAGCATGTTGGCTAGAGATAGAAAACCTAGTAACGGGGGACCCTTTTCAGCAGTAACCCTAAAAGGTGTATCATGATACCCTGAAACTAGGCAGGGTGGGGCACGATTACTGGGCTGATTGTAAGAGGTCAAAGCGACGGCGGTGGTGTAGCAGTGTAGGTTCTAACAGTGTGCGGGCGTGCACGCACTCCGGCGCAGAAAAATAAAGCACTGGGCACCAGTAGCATACCTGTGCATTCTAAGGTTGTGTCGGGCCGCTGCCATGGGACTTGATACACCCCATGGTGGGACCAGCATAGGTAACTACAGACATGGGGGGCCGTAAGACACATGTAACTATGCGAGTAGGAGCCGATCATCATAGAATGGATCACTTCACCCTGATTATGGGGTGCCAGTTGGAAACTAGTTAAGTGGGTTCAGAGATTAACATGGGGTACGATAGTATATTCGACCCTAGACAACTTAACCAAGTTATAATGCATGCCCACTTCCTGTTTATACTTATCATACCCAGTTCTTTATTCATAGACAAAATAGTACTAGACTTACTTAGGCTTTATGTCTGACTCTACTTTTCTTTCGTCTTCTTTCTTCCGTTCCCCCCCCCCCCCAGGTCCACAGGGAGGGAACACAGCAGCTTGACCAACCTTAGCATCCAGCTTGAAGAAGAGAAATGTATTGCTTGGACTTTCCTGTTTTGAACTATGGCTTTGGACAATCACTATGGGGGCTTTGCAGTTTATCTATGTTTTATTTATGCTTCTTTAAATAATGTACTCAAGACAGATTATGAAAGTGTTATGTTATGTTTTTGGAAAGGATGCTGTTGTAACACGTATTTGACTTTATGAAATAAAAGTTTGTTGTTCTTCCGCTGTTTACAAATATGTGTTCTTATATCTGTCTTGTATATCTGTGACTTGTACTTATAAACCTCCACCAAAATTAGGGCATTCCCTTTGAGAGTGACCCTAACGGAGGTGGGGTGTTTCAACCGAGGTCCTGATTGGGAGGCATCCCGAAATATGGATAATGAGTGGTGATCGTCCAGACGTACGTGGTGATCGATGGGTTTGTGAGGTATTTAGTGCCTCCGGTTTCGTTCAGACCCAGAACGGACTAGCAAATGGACAGTGTGTTTGACATTGGAATTTATTCTGTGTGATTGATAGCCATCAGTTGCACGGTGTGAATTGCCTGTGTGGCATGCTAAGATGCAGTGATCAGGGCTTCTGTTGAAAAGCAAAGTCTTGTGGTGATGATCAAAGCACCGCCTGTGTGGTGTAGCTTTGTGTATAACGTGAAATCGCGAGCCTCACACCCCGGTATGAACCAGAAACGGGAGAAAGAACATCAGGGAGGGCATGCGTTTCCTCCTAGCTAGAAGTGGCATCAGTGGTTTTACACACCCTGACGAGTTTGACTTATGTGGTTGTTGCTGTTGCGAGGCGCCTCGGTTAGATCGGACGATCCGGGTCCGATGGAGTCATTTGTTGGCTCGCTTACGCCCCAAAGTGTGGGGAAACGTAGTGTTCAGGCATAATAATCCACCTCGGTGGACCGGCCCTGACGATCCAAGGCTTGCCTGAGACTCGGGCTACGCAGTCTCGAATTCGGTAAGGACTATCTTTTGCCTTGGTTCATGATGGAAATCCAATTTTCAAATACGTGACTGTGCGATTTTGATTGTATACCTATATATGGCGACATAGTGGTATGGGGCGTTAATGCCGTCTATGATTGATAGTTATGATTTGAAATTGTTTTCAAAACATATAAACACTAGTAATAATATCAAATGCCTTTGTTTTATTCGTATCAAGCATATTTTGGCCGTTATAAGGTAAAAACTCTATCCTCCGATTTGCGTTGCATTGTGTGACGGGAACTGAGTCTTATAATGGCTTCATTTTTATAAAAAGCATTGCGATGTTTAAAAGAATGATTTGTTTTAAAGCACTGGCAATCCAATGGAGTAAACCCGTTCTATGAAAGTGGCGAGGTCCTGTGATTAGCCATATTATAAATGTGTTGAGTAGATTTCTCATACCAGTCCCATGACTGACTCGTAGTTTGTTTCACTTTCAAACTCGGGTGCCCTTTTTTCTATACGGGCAGCCTTGTATTCAGGTTTAGCAGGCTTTATCCGGATAGCTGGAGCTGAAGATGGATTCTATAATTTATCTCTTTTTATGCTGTTCAGCTCCTATTGTACATTATGTTTGTTTTCCGCTGTAGACATACATGTATAGTTGAACTGTATTTGTACTAAGTATGATCCTGTATACTGCGTAACTCTGATGATTAAGTTTATCTAATATATTCTATTGTTCATTATCTGGTGTATTTATTTATTTTTGTTCAGCTATTATCTGTTTTTGTGTTATATTCCAAAGGATTACCCTTGCCGCCGTCAGTACGGGGTTTGGGGTCGTCTCAGACAGTGATGTAATGGTCCTCAGACCTGAAATCATTATAATTTTATTCGAGGATATTTGTATTTTGATATCATCTAAAGTTATTTCATAACAGAGTAACGATAACGATGATTATTGGATACATCTCGAATCGAAAGAAAATTAACCCTACGATATATTCGTAGTGATATCTATGGGCCTCTTGATTGAGTGAGATTGTGAAATGCATGGCCGTGCTCAAATACTGATTTGTTTTAAACAGTCTACTCATCGATCAAGAAAACGGATTAAATTATAATGAGGATGATATGATCCATGCCTCTAGTTTGATCCTGGATATATTGGTTAAAAGGATTATATTGCATTGAGACGTTGGTCATAGAAAGGTAGTATCGAATCATTGATCTTATTACAACTTGGGTAGCAGCGACGCATTGCTAGATGCCAATCACTGTTTATGATTTATATACGATTTACAATCATTGCCAACATTGTAATAACCTAAAGGGTCACACACTTAGAACATGGTAAGGAGAAGACTGGTTTTGTTATGGATAAAATGAAATATCAATTGTTGATATCTTGTTTGAATGAGTAAAAGGAATTGCCCTTTATTTGTAGTCCACGTGTACACATTAAAATAGATATTATTCCTTTTATTGACAAATATATATGGACACATTTCATTCTAATCCGATGACTCATGAAACCCTAAAACGAAATCAGAAATGGCGGCTAGCACCACCATCTTCTCCTTTCTTTCGATACGATCAAAAGAGCCAAGTTCGTGTGGATTCCAGTCGAGGCTCATCGCTTTGATGGGCTAATGATTCAGTCCTTCCATTGCTCAACGAATTTGAAGACTTCGACAGATTCAATCAAATCGAGTAAGTCGAAATTGGGGATTTTATACACAAGCAAGGTATGAAGCCTTTTGATTTATCGTTTTGCATAGATCCGAATTTTAAATGTTAATTTGGCAAGTAATTTAGGGTTTCGATTTGATTTCATTAACCCTAAATTTCCTTCAATGGTATCAGAGCAATAGAGTTGCAAAATTCGATATTTCGAATGTTAATTTTGATTCATATCTGCTAATAATTCTAGATAATCATACTGTTACAAATTCTGATTTTTAGTTTTGAACTAAATTCATTCGTAATAGTGAAATTGTTTCACTGTCATAATACTCATGTATTTGATACTTGATATTGAAATCATTTTTCCATAAATGATTTTATATTATCCAGTAATAATTTCATAGTCGATTATAAATATTAACTTTGTTTAATATTGTTATTTTAATGTACCATGGAGCCCTGTGTATTAATCAAAAGCCAATTTTGACTAATCTAAGATATCAAGTCCTTTTGATTTGAATTTTGTGAGCATATTGTAATTATGCAAATCTGTGCATTTGGAT
Organism: Allium sativum; assembly: GCA_030737875.1. Taxonomy (NCBI): domain Eukaryota; kingdom Viridiplantae; phylum Streptophyta; class Magnoliopsida; order Asparagales; family Amaryllidaceae; genus Allium; species Allium sativum. The sequence continues at coordinate 491,554,029 of CM060913.1, forward strand.
GAAGAACAGTTAAATTAAACACTGCAGTAATAAAATCCAGGATTAATTTTAACTGAATGGCTGATCATTGACATTAATTCTAGTTAATGATTGATGAATACCAACCTGCCAATTGTTTGGCAAATAAATTAACTGTTAATTCAGTATGGCTTTAATATAGTGATTGAGTACGTACGATTGTTTAAGACATGAAATGTTCATATGTTGGTCTATAATATAATTATAATTACCAAATCCATTATTTTATCAATTTCGATGAACCTGTTATGTATATTAGGATATACATACCCTTTAGATATAATACTGGACACTGATTTTTTTTTGAAACAAGTTTATATATGAATTTACTTATATAATCATTATGTATATCTAGATACGCTAATGATTATATATATAATATACAAATCTGATTTGTAAGTCTTAATTCCAAACATCTATTATGACATATTTGATATGCAAACTTTTGGTTTTAAAATTATGTTTAAATCTTAATCATGGTATTCATATTTATACATTTATGTAGTATATATGTATATAAGGTAATCTGTACCTATTCTATGAAAGGAAATAATTTTGATGAATATGATTTCATCAAAATGAAACATAAATCCTGGATATTAATCAAAACCAGTTTTGATTGATTAAAATGGAAGCCATTTTTTTATGTGTATCTGGATACTAATTTCGTAGAATATTGTATTGCTGGATTAGATAAAATTGTGAATTGATTTTGAAGCAATTGTTGTTAAGGGGAAATCACAATTTTAAATTGGATCCAGTTATGTAACCTGAGTCAATATGTGGATTATTTAATTACTCAAGTTTATATTGATAAACTGAGTGTTTGAAGTCATTTATATCAAGAAAAGATACTACTGTTAATGTGTAACAGTTAAGATCAATATGGGAATTCAAGCAGATTTTAAAATTCTGTTGAATTTCCGTAAGCATCCTTTCCTTTTTATTGATACTGATCAATTTATATTTCATTATGATGATGTTGTTATAAAAGGATTGACTCATAAATCATTTCAATTGCTTTTAACAGAATTTTAATATTATGCAAGTTTAAGCAATTTTGGATTTAAAATTCAGATCTCATGTTGATCAGTATTGTTAATACTATTAAGGGTTGGCAATATATAAGTCTATTTGCTAAAATATTTTGGTGTTTGAAATTCATACATATGCTCCGTTGTTTTATACTGACATTATACAGATTTGTAGAATCTGTAACATATGTAACATGATTTGTATCATCTGTAACATATTTGATATGTTTTATCTGAGTACATATATATTGTATATGTGTATTGGCACAAATGTATTTAACCTGTCGTCTGAAAGAGCCTTTTGGACTAAATATACTGAGTATATACATTTTACGGTGATAAAATTGATATATTCAGATTTCTAAAACTAAAGGAAATGTGATTTCTTATTCATTTTCATTCTTATAATATTTGCGTATATAATTGAATCCTCCTTTCAACAGGTTTTTTCATCCTGCCTATATACATGTAGACAGATATATATACATATGTATAAATAGATGTCAATCCCCATATTTTGTTAAATATGATTTATTGATGAATATGATTCATCAAAATAGTATAACTGAATAGAATATCAATAAACTTTTTTTGGATTGTTTTGATTTAATAAAATCATTTGAATCAAATTTGTTAAGACCAATTTTAGAATTGATCTTAAAACCAGCAAATAAAATCAAATTTGTTTGATTTAGTCAAGACATGGTTTTCTGTTTTGATACTTACGCTTAAGTTTGAAACAGAACACTTTAGTTTGATTCCATTTACACTGTAATCCGTTTTATAATAAAACAGGGGTTGAAAATTCATACTAGCTTTACTTGGTTATGCATTTATATATATAGATATGTAATTTGCACACATAGTGTTGGATCAAAATATACAAATCATGAAGTATGTGATGCTGTCCTTGCTTACAATTTATATGTATAATCCTAAGTCATAAACTTACATTGTATAATTAGCATCACAAAGCAGTAACAGGTGTTCATATTTGATATAATACCTACTGTACTGGTACAAAACTGAAAGCAGATAGTAGATTACAATTGCATCTTTACAAATCAATTCTGCCTGCATGAGACATTATTGGTTTGGCCTACAATGAAAATGTTAATTGCATATATACTAATATATTTATACATTATCAAATGTATAATGAGAATCATTGGTGGACAGCCCTGCACATTTTGACTGTGCATATGTACAATTTAGTAATTAGCCTGTTGGCTATCATAAGAATGAAGTGTTGTAGCCAAATACAGTCATAATATGGTATATGTATATTTATCAGAGAAGATGGTATAAAATATAAATTAATGAACAAAGTGTTGTTTATTAGTTTTATATTAATACTGTATATAATGGTCTACAGTATACTGTTGGCTTTTGAAGCCATATGATTGGTTATACATGCATTCTAACTAATATTGTTTAGAACAATACAATTCAGGTGGACATCCTTAGCCTGGTTGAAAGCTTGATCGGGAATACACGAGAACATGCTGAAATGAAGTGATAAAATGGGAAGCAAGTGTGACTTGTTGCACTAACACTTTATAAGATGTATACTGTGAAGTAAATATGAGAATTATACATGAAATTTATTTACATGTATGTATATATATTTATATAGTTTGTGTAATGGATGCAAAATGTATAAAATCAAATAAGTATGACTTGTTTGGGGATTAATCTGAATGTAATTATTACACATATTTGGTTGATATTATAAGGAACAAATGTTGTTCACAAGGATTGATTGCATATACATATTAGTGATATGTATAATGATTTAATATATGGAATTGGGTCTGACCCTATATAAATATCTGATGCTAGCTTAAATTTGATCATGCTAAATATTTATGGGTTTTGATTTATAGTATGGAGCGTGTTGCTCTGTAAAATGACAAGTGATTTGATATGATATGTCTCTGAATCTATGTTGGGTCATGTTCATTTACCTGTTCTAGCGTGTGTGTGTGTGTATATATTGCTGTAACAATACAGTATACATCATATGATCATGCATATAGTGTACAAATCCACATGTTTGTGAGTTACTATACGGTAGTTTAATTATGCTTATTGTCATTTTGAAATTTTCAAAAGAGAATATGTGGGTATAATATATATATTGTTGAATTTAAATATATATATAATTCATGTTTTAGTTAAATTCAATCTATATTACGAATATAGAATACATATATTATGATATGTGTAAATAAATAACTATAATATTGTTCGCCATTACGAATTATGTAATTCCCTTTAAAGCAAATTATCATTTGTTATATTAAGTCATGGTGAAGTCTTCCAATAATATACTCATCATTGTCCAAAATTACTGGTTGTAACTAACGCCAATGCGTTGTGCACCTTTTAATTTTGGTTATATGTGATGGAGTAAAATGTGGTGCTCCAACCTATTATTGGGTATGATTTAACTAGGCTGCATAATACGATTATAGCCCTAGAGATAAAAGCATGAATTATTCTATATATTTTGAGCAAATGAATAATACTGAACAAACTGTTCAACATGCGATCCAAGAGTTATATAGACGATATAATTGACATAAGATGTCTACCTAAAAGGTTGTGTTTTGAGTTTAGCCAAAGCTAGGTCAAGGCATGATTAGATATGGATCTTGGAACACCATTATATATATATATACCGATATGTATATAAACAGAGGGATGTTAATTTGAATGGGAGCATATTTTAGTTTAAATAACATATTTATGTTAATATATAAATTTTGATTGTCAAAATTTTGTGATTAAATAAATATTACAGAATCAGTTATTATTTTATCTAATGTAGATATTAAATAACAAATAACTCGATGATTTAAATTAATTCTCAAGAAGGATAAATTGAATTAAATCAAATTTCTTGACTGACATTGAAATTTGAGGATCGTCCTCAAACAAATTAAACATAATTGTTTTACCATTATCAAAGATCTAAAATAAAAGTTGAAGTATGACTCCAACCGAATAAGATATAAATGTTATACAGTCTACTTATACATTTCTAGTATTAGATACTAGATGTAAATCACACAAATGTATGTTGATTTAAAGAAATTGCAGAGTAAGAGAAAACTGATAAAAGGACAAGTGGACTTACGATTGGAAATAAAGCAAATGTTACTGGATTATCCATAGGAAGTTGATTCTTGTTAATTATACTGGCTTAATTAAAATTAACAAAATAATTGTTATTATGAAACTCCATTTAAAGTAAATGTTATTATAAATTTTGTTCAGACAAGTTTAAATTTCATTTGTAATAAAAGAACAATTATTATTCATTTTATTTAAATGAAATATATTATGGAATTTCACAAATAGTTAATGATCTTTATAAATCGTTAACTATAATGTACTTGACATTAATAACAAATGGATTAAATTTAATGATTTAAATCCAACATACCTGTAGCATTACCAGTTAGCCCGTATAAATAAGAGAGTATATCAAAACTCCATAATGATGGAATTTTGAGATTATTTGATTTTGAATTATATGAAAAATACAAATCTTGTTTATTAGGCAAAATAACTGAATCACCTTTTCACTTAACACAGTGATTGAGTGACATGTATTGGGTCTCGAATATAATGATGTATATGGAGCAACGAATACATAAGCTAGAGGTAAGTTTTATTACTTCATTATATTTACTCATGATATCAGTAGATATAGATATGTATATCTTATGAAATACACATCAGAATCCTTTGAAATGTTCAAAGAATTCAAAGTGAAGTTAGAAACCAATTTTAATAGAAAATAAATATTTTTCGAACAGTTCGAAAGAGAACATTTAAGCCAATAAATTTAATGACTATCTAAATGAGTCTGGAATTGTTTCACAACTCTGTCCACCTAGAACACCATAATGAAATGGTATATCTGACAAGAGAAATCGCACCTTATGAGATATAGTACGATCAATGATAAGTCACATAGATCTTCCAATAAACTGAATTTTGAAAAACTGCATTTAATCCTACTCAGACGATTATGAATACGCGGTATAAGATATAAACTAGAAAATGTTCCAGTGTGTCTATTATATAGATTTGGGATGTGAAGCGTTTATTAAACTTCTCGCCTTTGATAAGATCAAATCCAAATCTGATAATTGTTTTGTGGAGTATCAAAAAGGATATTATTTCTATAAATCCTTAGAGAATAAAATGTTTATTGCTCGAATTGATATCCTATCAAAAGGAGCTATTCTTTAAGATATCGATAAGAATGAAATAGATTTCGAAATGTCTCGAAAACCACAAAATACCATTGAATCTTGTATATACAAGAATTTGAGTAGGAGTGATACAATAATTCTGATGTTATTTGATAACACATTAACTATTGTAAATAATGTTAGTTTAAAAACAAGAAATAAATACTGATTCTAAGAAAGAAAATGTTTGGATTAATAAGTTCATGATTGAACTTAATTCATTGTTGATCGAATGATACACATTGCGATAACAATATAGTTGTTGCTCAGACCTAAAACATTAAACTCGTCATCAATCCAAACATATATTTAAAAAAATATAATTCTTATGTGAAGTTGTTCACAGAAGAAATAAACATATCTGCAAAGTTACAAAAGTTGTAATGTTGCAGATCTACTGAATTAAATTCTGTCGCAGCAGAAGTTTAATAATCACACTAGTTTCATAAGTATACGATACGTAAATGATTGACTCTAGTGCAAGTGGGAGATTGTTAGAGTTTGTGCCCTAGAGACAATTCATTTGATGAGATTGATAACACTGTTGATGTTATTATTTTATTTGGAATAAAATATTATTCTATTATATTGTATTTACTGCGTAATATAAATAATAATATAATAGAAGTCCTTAGAATAATAATACAGAATTATATAGTTCGAGTAAGACTGAACTTGAGATTATATAATGTAATAAGTATTATAATTCTTAAATGCCCCTAGTCGAGTTTTATTGTTAATATAGGACAACAATAAAGCGTTAAGACTAGTATGTTGATTGACTGATGATCACATCTCATTGATCATTAATATACGTGATATTAATGTCAAAATATAAATACGTATTAGAGAATATTGTGTTGGGTTGACCCGCCGTGAGATAACTCCATGGAATATAATTAACAATATCATAATTTATTCTCATAGTGACAGTGATGTAATGGTCCTCAGACCTGAAATCATTATAATTTTATTCGAGGATATTTGTGTTTTGATATCATCTAAAGTTATTTCGTAGGTATAACGGTGATTATTGGATACATCTCGAATCAAATGAAAATTATGAATGATCTAGATGGAATTTAACCCCTACGATATATTCGTAGTGATATCCATGGGCCTCTTGATTGAGTGAGATTGTGAAATGCATGGCTGTGCTCAAATACTGATTTGTTTTAAACAGTCTACTCATCGATCAAGAAAACGGATTAAATTATAACAAGGATGATACGATCCATGCCTCTAGTTTGATCCTGGATATATTGGTTAAAAGGATTATATTGCATTGAGACGTTGGTCATAGAAAGGTAGTATCAAATCATTGATCTTATTACAACTTGGGTAGCAGCGACGCATTACTAGATGCCAATCACTGTTTATGATTTATATACGATTTACAATCATTGCCAACGTTGTAATAACCTAAAGGGTTACAGACTTAGAACATGGTAAGGAGAAGACTGGTTTTGTTATGGATAAAATGAAATATCAATTGTTGATATCTTATTTGAATGAGTAAAAGGAATTGTCCTTTATTTGTAGTCCACATGTACACATTAAAAGAGATATTATTCCTTTTATTGACAAATATATATGGACACATTTCATTCCAACCCGATGACTCATGAAACCCTAAAACGAAATCAGAAATGGCGGCTAGCACCACCATCTCCTCCTTTCTTTCGATACGATCAAAAGAGCCAAGTTTGTGTGGATTCCGGTCGAGGCTCGTCGCTTTGATGGGATAATGATTTGGTCCTTCCGTTGCTCAACGAATTCGAAGACTTCGACAGATTCAATCAAATCGAGTAAGTCGAAATTGGGGATTTTATTCACAAGCAAGGTATGAAGCCTTTTGATTTATCGTTTTGCATAGATCCGAATTTTAAATGTTAATTTGGCAAGTAATTTAGGGTTTCGATTTGATTTTATTAACCCTAAATTTCCTTCAGAAGGAAGAGAAGGGGGTCAGACATAAAGTCTGGCGAGTCCAATAACTTTTACAATATAATTATTAAAGTAATTAGGATAAGGAATAAAATGGTAAAACAAGGAATGACTGTGAAACAAGTGGGCAGGACAAAACAAACAAGAGGAATATTCTGGCGTTAATCTCGCTCCTAATCACTATAGGATAATACTATACTGCACCATTACTAGTCACCCCAAAAGTCGATCCCACCTACTGAACATAATAATTATAATGGTAGTCTCGTGTACCCCTAGCTGTCTTCATAGGTGCCGCCTGCCCCTATCTCTACTAGTTGTACCCTCTACCCCCATGCGATCGGTTCCCTAACTCGTAGATACCCGTGCTGATCCCACAGTGGGGTGTATCACTCCCCAAAGTGGCAACCAGATACCACTAAAGATGTACGACTTATATATACACGATGCAACAACGTCTTACCTACCAGCCCGGGCCCCACGCACGCACATGACCCCGTTGGACTTGCGTTGCCACCGTTAACCTGTTTTGACCTCTTACAATCAAACCCAGTAAGCGTGTCCTGTCCTCGATCTAACTCGAGCTCAAAAAGATACTTAATGGGTTACTGGTTTGAAAATGATCCCCCATGCTTGACACAAGCTTTCCACCTATGCTTGGTCCCCACTAGAATTTCCCACTTAACCCCCTTCTTATTCATGTCTTCTTACATGTTTCAATTTGGTTAAGTGTTCCTAATCATATTTCACATGTCACCCATGCCACCCACTTAACGCCCATGTCCCACCACATGTTTATCTTGGTTAAGTGTTGCTTAATTTATTATAACCGTAACCTTGTAAGACCTCCCATATTAGACTCCCGTTTGCGGTTGATGGATTTGCCAGGCGGGTCCGGGCAGTCTTATACCGCAAGCGTGTCTAACCTCGTGTCTTTACAATTGTTACGCATCTAATTTATGCCTTCGACCTCTCACATTAGACTACCGTTTGTGGTTGCTGGATTTGCTGGGCGGGTCCGGGCAGTCTTACACCACAAACGAGTCTAACATCGTGTCTTAGCCATTTATTATTACACATAATTATTTCACCCCAATATGAATGAATTATCACTATTCAAATTGTCAATAAGTTACAGATTAATTATGTCCATAATTGTCACCTAAATTATGTCCATTCTTTTTAGATATAAAAACTATACCAATTAATGTCTCATTTAATCATATGCTTTTAAAGCCATTTTATGCCAATTCACAATTTACATAATTAATATTTTCCCATTGTCCCCATGCTATTCATATGTTCAAGTATGAAATATGTTGGACTCGCAAATAGTCTAACTTATAAAAAGAAAAGAAACATCACAACTTGCATAACACATAAAATAGATCTAACTTGCAAATAGGAATTATAACATAAATTTGCATAGCCAATAACTTGCATAGGCATATAGAACATAAGCTTGCATAAACTACCATGTATCTAAATATAGATCTAAAACATGAAATTGTGAACTTGGATATATGAATTATGGGTCTCACCTAAACTTGCGTATGTGAATATAATTTTCACCTAAAAATGTGAATGTAGTATTTCACCTAAACTTGCATATGGATTTCTACAACTTGCATATGAATTTATCACATGTTTTTGCATATAAACTAGCATATGTATATACTTGATTCACATATAAACTTGTGTACAATTCACATATAGACTTGCACAAGTTTCATATTCAAACTAGCATACAATTTAACATTCCAAACTTGCATAAAATTCACATACGAATTAGCATATGATTTAACATCCCAAACTTGCATAAGATTTCACATACGAACTAGCATATGATTTACATCCCAAACTTGCATAAAATTAATCAAGTTAAACATGTATAATTGGACATATGAAATAGATCTACCAAGATAAGATAACAAAGTTAAACAACATCACGTGATTCAACAGACATGTTCTCATAATCCAATTATAACTCATCATAATTAATTTATCAATTATATTGTGAAAGAAATTGTACTCACAAAGATAGGTTAGAGAAGAGAATGATTTGTTCGTCTTTTGAATTAAAATTCTAACTTGCTATTCCTTAAGCTTTAGGAAGGAGAACTATCCTAGCAGCAGCATGGTGGCCAAGAGACAAATTTTGTTTAGGTTTAGGGTTTGAATCTAGGCACTCTTTTATAGAAGTTTAAATCAACCTAAGCCGTTGGATTATCAAAGGAGCCATCCCAACCATCTAGACTAGACAGAGTTATCTAGAACAACCACATCATCCCTAATGACTCAGCAGAGAGTCAGAAATTGTCACATTTCAAATCTGCCCTAGGGGGTAGGTCGACCCCTAGGTCGACCTGTATAGGGTAGGTTGACCCCCAGGTCGACCCCCTGGTCGACCTAGCCTTGGGCGAGTGAATTCCTGCCCAGCCTGCTCCCCTGTTTAAATTTTGAATTTCGAATTATTTTCTGAACTGTTTTTAATTTATATAAAATTGCTGAAACTTCCGAGGCCCATAACTTCCTCATACGAAGTCCGATTTATGAAAACTTGGAGTCTATTCCAAGACGAATTTTGAGACGAACGCAACGGCGTAACCCGTTTCCCTTAATTCTCACTTTATTAATTAAGTATTCTTAAATTTGTTAATTTTAATATTCACAGAAAATTCAGGGTGTTACACTTGTCGGGGATAAATATATCAGACCTTATCATCATTTCATGAAAATTAATTGTATTTATCGTCGTCTTACAAAGTTCAATGTACAGGATATTCAAATTGTGATGATCCAAATTTCCAGTACATTCTGAGCAGACCAAACAACACCAGTTCAACCCAAATTGTTCTGGCAACCCAGATGCCAACAGGAAGAATTTAGAGGGTGAGATAAGAAAGAAATAAATATTAGAATAGAAGAAGAAGAAGAAGAAGAACCAACATAACACAAAGTCTCACATCGCAGCAGAACAAAATATAATGTAGAAATAATTTTTTTTTGAGCTAGAATTAATACTCACCACATCAGAGTACAACTTACAGTCAACATATCTGAACAGTTATATCAATCTGTTATCATATACAACACACAATGGAATAAACAATAATACGTCTGAACTCTTCCAGTATATCTACAAACTTAACAGCAACCGAAAACCTGAACTTGAAAAAAAACCGGTCTAACCTGATCATTACAAACACCGGATCAGTCTGGTGAACCAGAGTGAGAAAAACTCACTATTATCCAATTTGATTTTAAAGTTAAAACATTTCTTTTCGAGAAAGGATAATCGTAAGACCAAATACACACATAAATACAGATGGTTTTTATCTTACGATAACCCAAAACTTTTTGAAATCATATCTTATTCTGATATTATAATAGTGTCTAAATACAAATAAATAGTAATCTAGCAGAACGCTTGCATCTCACGCTCCACATATATAGTATACAATCAAAACCGTGAGCGCTAATCGGAGATTGGATTCTGACTATGACATGGTATGGAGCCACCTTTCGATAGTGTATCGCTAGAGGGGAATACACTAGGTTCAACAAGAATATCTTGTAATCTAGCAATACATGACCGAGCACTCATTTCTCTTGAGTGTATCAAATGTATATCACCAACGGTTGGGATCAGCAATCGTTTCCTGAATGGGACGACATTGAATAGAATAAAGAAGGAAATGAAATTTTTCTAGATAGGTGATTATACAGCTTAATGGGAGCAACCCACTTAGCCATGCTGCATGCCACATTTTTGTCATTTCTCGGTTGTGAGGCTTGAGGTCTGAATCACCTTTTTAAGATATCACACTACCATTCACTTTGAATGCCACATCTTCAGATCTGTCAAAAATCACTAATTGATTTCCACAAAAATACTCAAGTTGTTAGGCTAAAGAAGTTTCCTTTCTTTGCCACTAACTTTATCAACGCACGTAATCCCTTTGGAAATACTATGTTAGACACCGTCCATACAAGTTGTCTTAGGACTAGACAAACCGAAGGCACCCTCTTACTGCATCTTAGGAATCACCCTATCGATCAGTAGCGAGTAGTCCGTGCAAATCCATAGATTCCAATCACGTCAGAATCACAAATCAAATAACTCTGGTTGCAACATCAGAGAAATTTGTCAAGTATTCCTTTCGCTTATGAAGATCCACGGTCTTCAACTACTCCATATTCAATCAGCACCTTCGACGATTTAGTATTTGGTGGTTCGGAATAGTTTTCAAATATAAATTCGATCTCGGTCTTTTCGTACCAACAATCGTATGGGTTAGATTTGATAGTCGGTTATTTAACTATCTAATAAACAACCATTCAATCATAAAAATAGAAATGAGTTCACTAGTTTAGTACTCAGCATTACTTGACCTTTTTTTAATTAAAACAATTAACGAACGTTAATTTAAAACTCTTAAATATTTTAATACTTAGAATATAGCTTTTCACTTCTTATCAAATCATTTAAATACTTTAGTATTAAATCATATTTATATATTCTAACTTTGGTTTCAATCAAATTTCACGTAAAAAATCATTACAAAATCAATTTTCATTTCATTTCTCGAAAACCATACTTACACTTTCCCTTTTTAATAAACTCATTCATGGTTATCTCGCTAAATCGTTATATTTCTTATTTCCATTACTTCAACATTTATTGGTTCCCGACCGTAAAGTGGTAAGCAATAACTCCCTAAACATCAACCCTGAAGACCAAAATCAACATCAGATTAATACTCAGAAAATCACTCAACTCAACCAATCTCCAGTTAGGTTCCAATTCTTAAATTTCTCATCTTAACTCCTTATCTCCCCATATTATCTATTTAACCATTTCCACTTTGAAAATCTTGTTTCAAATTCACTTGTCTCACTTATTATAAATATTAAGTATTTTTGACTTGAAATCAACGTTTTAGTACTCATCTCTTTATAAACCGTGTTTAAAATATCAGGTTTATTATAAACCTCTTCTTAACTTAACTTCTTTTTACTTAGTCCAAATTCTGAATAAACATTTGATTCAAACCCTCGTATTCACATAAAATATATTTGATACCTTCGTCTATAACTTTCAGGTTTTACGATAAAATACGTTCATAAATTCCTTTCACAATATCCAAATAATATTCCCCTTCAACTTCACTTTCTTTACTTTGATGAATTTCATTACAAAGTAATCACTTAAATTATTATTATTTGCAATAATAATTTATTTCATCATTAATTTCTCCATACATAGTTAAATTCTTATTACCAAAGTAAATAGTAAATTCCTTTTAAAGACAAATATTTGTAAAATAATTTAATTAGATTAACTAAAACAATTTAATTTAATAATCAGTCGTAGTTAAAACAGTTGATTATGCCACTCAAAACACGATTATTTCCTTAACCAATTCGAACTAATTTTTCATTTAAATTAATTAATAATATAATTAATTTGAAAAATTCCATTTAATTGTTTCTTAGAACAATTAATCAAATTCTTAACTGTAGGTAAATTTTTGCTCATTTGCTTATAAAATCTTATTAACATAAACATCTTCTTTATAAAATCATTTGATAAATTGTTTATAAACTAAAAAAAAATGTCCCTTTAATAGAATTTCATTTCAAATAATGGATTTAAAAATCTATCCTCAGTTACAAAAAAAATTATAACTTCATTACTGTCAATCCATCTGACAACGAATCAATATTTATAAATCGATTGATTTATAAGCCATATGCTGCCAATCGGTTAAAACAAAACAATCGTTGAATATATAGTCAACAATCAAAACCAAATCAACTATCCCATCAGAACGGTTCGTACAATGATAATATGAAAATAAATAACAATTAATAAAATTGAGGAATCCAGTTGGATCCATCCAACCTGTTTTTCCCTGCATCCAAATAGGTTAACTCAAATAACATCATTCAATTCAATATAAAGATATAATTTCTATAATCAACAATAACAACAATTTAAATATCCGATCATTAATTTTATACATTTATAATTTTATAAACGTGTAACGACCTGGCATTTTCCCGTCTCAAGTCAGTATTTAAACCAACTTAAAATGTTCAAGATGCCAGATTGTTATTGCTTATGTAGTTGAAATACAAATCAGCACAGAATCACAGGCACAGAACACATAATATCTCACAGCGGAAGAAAATTTATGCAATAATACAATATTTTTAAACTTTACAAAATCAGAGTACAATATAAATAAAGAAACAGCGGAAGACTAAGAACCTTGCTAATACATGAATAACTGACCAAAGTGGGGATAACTGCACGAGCGGCAACAGATGAATGACTGGATTCCCAACGAATCTCAAGCTCTAATAGATCAATCTCTCAAACTGAAATACTCAACCTAACCCGAGCATTTTGCAAGAAATGAAACAAACAAAATACACGAGTCAGGACTAACAGTCTCATATAAGTGAATTAAATCAAATGAAGTGTTAACTGAAATGTACAATAACTTAAAGGATGTTTGGGATTCCCATCCTCTAAGGATCCGCGAACTAATACATATATATAATAGTACGCTATTATTGTAATGTCTATTCAGTAAAGTAAATATACTGAAAATAGCGTAAGCGGGATTACTATATTACCCTTACGCAGTTTATAGGCATCACAGTCTATACAGTACCGTAAATTCACCGCACTGGTGTTATCAGAGGGCACTCCATAGAAAGCAACACTAAATCAAAATCGTATGGGGCTCGTATAGGATAAATATGACAAGGCACTCGAGGCAATACCCAGGGTAGGATTCTACCAGTTGCACTCCCGGACCGGTGGTAACGCATAGCAGCCACTACCGCCCACCTCGGAACACACTCCCATAATCAAAAAGGTGCACCCAAATCAATCACAATAGTCATAGAGATGGTATCGAAGAAGCATGTCCGATCAAAGGTGCTACCTCAATTAGTCACGGTATAGCTCCTGTTTTAGTCATTTTAATTATGACCTGAAGGTCAAGGCCATTTCGTCATCGTTCGCCTTCTTCGATCCAGTGATCGCATCCAAGCCATCTTTTTGTCGTTCCGATACTCCATCACGTACACAGTTGTTAAAGTGGTATCGGCACTGACAGAGAGTATGCCACTTACCGACTCCGATCTCTTTAACAACCGACGCTTACATCTTTCACACAGTGGTCATTAGATTTGAAATCATATTTGAGTATCGCCAAATTGATTTATTTCAATTTTTGCCTTAGAATCAATTGCTCAAATTATTCAAAATGGTTCAGTCAAATTTCAAATCATTCATCATTGCTCTTAATCACACCTTTCGAGCTTAGATTCCCAAATCCGATTTATCAAAAATCCTTTGTCAAACCATTTGAGTTTAGATTTCAAACAAAATATCATTATCACACGAAACCATAAATTTAGTTCTTTCGGATTCGCTAGCTCAGATTGGACACGGATTATTTAAATTTATAAAATATCTGGAATGGTAAATTTGAAAATAATGTAATATATTAAATTTGAAGTTAGTATATAAATATACTTATGTAGATGGTTGTAAAATAGTATAGGATCTAAAATTGCCAAAACATTGAATTTATAAAAATTTGGAAATAATATATATATAGTTGGAAAATTAGTTATTTAAATGGTTGTATCGTCGACATGGTTTATGGTTTACTTGTTAAAAAAAAATATAGTTTGTAAAATCAAGTAATGTGGAATTGCTTTCCTTTTATGAAAAATATAGTTTAATTTATATAGCATGATCCAATCCGATCCCAAATCCGTCTTTCAAACATTCAATCCATTCCCTTATTTATGGTTTGAATCCAAATTCATCTCAAAATGGAAATATTTCCAAATCATAAATTTCAAGTTAGGTTTCATTTCGATTCCGAGTTTACTCAAATCACAGAATTCAAATCTTCATTCAAAAATCTCATGTCGAGTTCCTTTAAATGACACATTCCTTCCATTCGCTTGAATATAATTCAAAACTTCCATCTTTAAGTTTATAAAAGAAACCCCATTCCATAAATTCTCGTTCGCCTTAACTTTAAATGAAAATCTTCCGAGTTAAGTTAATTCAAGGGAAATCACTCCAGTCATCTCTCTCTCTACTTATTCGAAATTAAAACAATTCTTTTTCGAATTAAGGCTACACTTAATAAATTATATCCTTATATCAATCAAAATGTTGTGACTTTAAATCAATTCTTAACTAAGATAAATTTCATTGAATCAGTCACTTACATAAGGAAAACCTTCATTTATATCATAAAATCAAAATATGATAAAATCTTGTTTAAAGTAACATAAAATCTAGATCTTAAGTTTCAAAATCAAATATATTGAAAATCTTGTTTTAATAAATCATAAATTCAAATATACTTAAATTTACAAAAGCACATATATTGGAAGTCTGGTTGTAAACAAACATCAATTCAAAATATTTAAATTTTAAACACCATATTTTATTTAATCAAGTTTAAAGTTTAGTTTCGAGAAACTACTTTCAACACTTCCCTTACAAGAAATTTCTTCCCAAAATTCATTCATCAAGTCAACGCGTACTTATATTATTTAGAAAATAGATTTTTATTTGACCACGGTGTTCGTATATAATTTTCTACCCTATGGTCAAGTGATACGGATATTTATCATTTCAATCCGTTCTTTAAAATATTCGAATCCCGGGTATGTATCATTTCAACCCGCATCCCAAATCGATTAGAATATACAGTTCTTCGGGTATTTATCATTTCAACCCGCAATGGTTTTTCTAATATAAGGGGAACTTGCATGGTGAGAAAATATACATAGCATGGAAATCATACATCCATAGTGTCATATGAAATAACAAGTGTGTGTCGCATGTGCACAACCACGAAGCAAACAAATCTAGAGCAACCTAACATTTCATTCAACATTTCAAATCTTAATTCACTTCATAAAAATATTAGTCTGTGAGTGAGTAAAACTCACCTTCCGTGGCGAAGAAAACGAATATGAAATCGACAACAAATCTGAAGCGAACGCGATATTCAACATGGTGACTTCAAATCAATTTACGTACACATATAGGTATATATGTGTGTACATAGATTTTTATATCTTTTTCCCAAGAATGACTAGATCCAATCTTGACATCGAACCCTAACCAAAATTCAGCAAATCCCAAATCAAACCTCAATTGTATTATATTTGTGTATATTTCTTTTTAATATATATATATATATATATATTGACAATGGAGGGAAGGAAAATATACCTAAGCCTTCAGCTATACCCAAAAAGTATTAACACAGCCTAACATCACCCTATATCAGTCATGTAGGCATTTTATCGAACACTTGCAGTGCCTTATTTCTGGCCTAGGGTATTGGTGCAGTGCGAACTCAACGAAAACCACCACCTGCTCGCTGGAGGGAACCAGAGTTCGTCTATGATGACTTCATCAGAACCTAGAGGTGCAGGGTAGTTCGCTACGGTGGTGCTTCCTCTCTTTGTTTCCTTTTTCCCGAAATAAACCGAACTGCTTTAGGCTGGAAATCGAGGAAGTATCGACAAAGGGAAACGGAAGACAACTGGAGCTTTAACACCTTGCAATGGACGTCACAGTGGCCTCTGATAGCAAGTTTCTGATCCAGTCGTGGTGGGGTTTTCCTTTTAGCGCACGACAGTGGAGCGAGGCAGGGCTTCAGGTGGATCTAAGGAGGAGATCGGACTATGCCTCGAAGTAGTGCGCCGCTGGTGATGGTGGAGGACTAATCGCAACTTTGTTTCGGTGTTGGGGAAGCAAATTGTTCGAGATCTCGGCCATTTCCATTTCGATTGAAGGGAAGCCTTTCCCTTCTCTAAATAGAGAACGTTGGATTTTTTTTCTTTTAAAAAGAAATAAAAGTGAGAAAGGAGAGCAGCCAAATTTTAGAAGGAGAGGAAAGAATAAAGTAAAGAGGAGTGAGTACGTGTGTGCTTTCTTCTGAACAGTTGAACGCGTGGAGGAAATTGAAGAAGTGTACGTGTGCTAGCACTTCTTATTCCAATGAACACGTATTCCCCTTTTTTTTATTTAATTAATTTTTATTTCCCTACTTAGTTTATTTCTGTTGGATAATGAAGGCGAATGAGTAAAGGAAAGTGGAGGAAGGAGCCGGGAACTTGTGTTAGTTCAAGGGAAGAAGCTTCAACAAGTGTCAAGCATGATATTCACCATTCTAACAAGTGTAAAATTTTCTAATATACGATTTTTTTTTTAAACTAAAATATATATAATTTCCATTTCCATAAGTGAGGGGTGGTCTTCTACCTTCCAACGCGTACAAATATAATACGTCGGTTACCACTATCATATATCGATCGCATAGATTGATTTAAGTAAAGCGAGCTTAAACATTTTGTTATGAAATTAAATTGGATTATGTAGCGTATTCCAATTTCTTGGACTTAACGTGTTTTTATATTTTACCAGTTTCGTGTTTATTTCAAAATAAATAAATAATAAATGTAACTTATCATTTACGTTATACATTCCAAGACGTCACAAAGGTCCAAGTTTATATTATAATTCAAATCTACGCTTACAATGTAAATTGAGATTCAGGTTCCAAATTAAAAATTAAGGTTATAAACATTAAATTAAACATCAAATCTTTAACTAAGTTCATATTTTAATTTGTCAAAATTACCGGTTCGTTACATTCTCCCCCACTTAGCGCTTTTCGTCCTCGAAAAGGAAACGTCTACGCATATAACTAACCTACTTTTTAGTTTATCGAATTCTTCTCTCTTTTTTTTTTTTCGTTACCAAGAATGTAAATTTTAGAATTTTAAAACTCAAAAATTTTCTAACACCCGGATTTACGGAAAATTTCGGCAGCATCTCCCCTGTACGGTTCGCACGGGAAAATTTTCCCGTACACAAAACAACAAAACACAAAATATACATCTCATCTATACGATGAGGCATCCCTGCACCAGGGGAAAACAAAAAAAACAACCCAAAAGCGATATGAAATCTGAAATACATACCTTTTTATAGCGTTTTAATGCGTATTTGCTTATTTTTATTTGCATTTGCGCAAAAGCGAGCTCCATAAGTGAAGCGTGCGGCATTGCACCTACTAAACACTTAACAAACAACGATCAGAATCAACATATATATGTTAAAGCTTAATATATATAATCATGCGCAAAGCATGTCATGGAATAAAGATAGCATTTTGACAAAAGGCGAATGAATCTCAACAATGTATTTATATGTGATGAAACATGCAACCTATGTCATATAACAAACATGGCATTTTGACAAAAATGCAAACGAGACAAATAATGCAACACATGATTTATTTTATCAACATGCTTTTATTTGACATTTAATTTATGTTCATTCTCTTTTTCCCAATATCCGTCTTACATGGAATTCGTTGCACTTAAGTTATTAATACAGTTTGAAAGCAAATGAGAACAAAACGTATATAATAAAATGTAATGGTCCTAAATGATTCTCAATACTGACATTCAAACTATATTTTGTTGGTAGATTTGCTCACATTTCCGTTCATGTACATGTTTTCACCTTGCATACGATTTTCTTTGCTTCCTATCTTTCTTCTTTTGTCGATCCCCTTTTTTTCTCTTCTTCAATTCAATAATTCTTATTTGTTTTATTTTATAGCAGCAAACATATAATTTGAACGATTCACAAAAAAAAATCCATGTTAAACTTGAATGCATATCCATTTTGATGCGCTGAATACGTCGTTCAAGCGTCTTACTTTTGTTTTTATTTTCAGCTCAGTTTCCTTTCAGCTCATCTTTTTTTTTTCAGTTCAGTTTTCTTTCAGTTCATCATTTTTTTTTCAGTTCAGTTTTCTTTCCACTTTGGGTTTTTTTTTCCAATTCAGTATTTTTTTCCCTTCTGTTCATTTTTTTTTTTTTTTTTTTTTTTAGGTTAAGCGCTGCAGCGGCAGCTGCCGCTACCACGGATGCTGCTGCAGCCGCTGTGACCGCGGCTGCATCCTTGCGGCCGCTGTTGACAGCAGTCTACCCACGTAGCAGCAGTGATACTGCTGCTGCTTACTTCGTTTTTGCTTTTCCGTAATTCATGTCCAAGTCTAAAACAGGCTGACAATGCAAAGAGAAATGAAAATAAAGTTAAAATAGGTAAACTTTTATTTGTATGTTGGACTGTCTATAGCCTGGTGTGCTATGTATTTGAACCTAGTCTTTAATTTCTTGAAACTGCTATGTGTCCCTCTTCTTCTTTTTTTATGTAGATTCCAAGCACTAGCAAAAATCCTCTTACAGTCATATTTTTTTCAAGTTATTTCTTTCATATCACTGATTTTCAATGATTCATCAAGATTGCCTTCATTTACATTCTCTTACTATGCATGCCAACTTTATGTTAGTTTTGTTGATAAATTCTTTTAACTTATTCATAAGTATCGCCCAATGTTGTCAATCTTTTATTTTAATAAAATTTATTTCAGGTTTATACTTGATTTATTTATTTTCAGTTTTGCAGCAAATATTCCTTCCGAATAAAATTTTAAATTTAGAATTCACTTCTCTCTTTTATTTTTATATATGTATATATGACGGTCCTGTTAGACTTTGGCAATTCACATTCATTTATTCCATTCACAAAAATTCCGATAATGAAATTTAACTGTATGCTAATCCAACTTTGAAAATATAGAATGATATCTTCAAACATAAAATGAGACTTCTTACAAAATGGGCATCTCATTATTAAAAAATTCTGAATTCCCTTAAATTTCACCAGTCGAGCCTAAATACAAAGTAGTCGCCCCTTTCTTCTAAGGAAAATTTTACTTATTGATTCAAACCCAACCTTTAATCTCAAATTCAATATTAAAATCAAATTTTCTCATTCTTCTTAATGAGGTTTGGAGTATTATTGCGATGTCTCAACCGGAATTACATTCATCTCACTTTCGAAACTCGGAAATAAATTCAAATGATGCTGCAGTCATCACAAGATTTATTCCCAAGAATCTAGAGTGAAATTCTATACCTGTCTATACGTATAGGACTTTTTATATACGTTAGCTAGTCGTATATACCAAAATTCTTCGTGTACTTAATAGTCTGATTTTGGCAATCACTACATATTTGAACCACTTCTCCTTAAAGTAAAGGCATATTGGAATTCCTATTTAAAATTTTCTAGTTATACGCCGAAATGGTATATTCCAAACATATCTTGTTATAACAATTACAAGCAGGGAATTTATTCATTTTCTCACTTATTTGTTTTGTCACATTTTGGCTACAGTTGTTTATACAATCTCAAAAATTTCAATGGAAAATCATTCATTCTTAAAACATGTATTATATAGGATTTCTTTCCTTATACATATGAAACTCCATATTATATATATACATATCTTACACGGATTATCATGAATTACACGTTTCATAAAGAAATTTTAGTTTCAAAAATACACTTCAAGTACCAAGTCACACTTTATTCGATTTATGGTTGTACGCCCTTACGCTTATTTACGAAATTTTTGTTACCAATGTGTCTTTTTCCCAAGTTCTATTTGCTTACCATTTGACTTTAAAATAAGCTTACGAGTTCGAAAATATCTTAATCGATACATTCACATATAACTTAATAATATTGGATTTTTCAATCCAATTTGTTCAATACACTCAAGGTTTAACACTTAATTAGTTGTTCAAGTTTTATTGTAAATTCTCATGCCATAGTTTAATTTGATTCGAGCTAAGTTGGAATATAACCTAAAAGCTGAACGAATCAAAACTGATAGGATTTTAATAGGAATAGATAAATGAGTGCTAGATTTCCTAAGTGGGGACAAAGCGAGACCAAGACTCAGATTTGGAAAAATCCTTGTTTAAGTGGAATCTAACTAATAGGATGAGTTCAAAGAAAAGGAATTTAAAACAAGGCTACATCTAAAATAAAAAATTTATATATAAGAGTCTTTTAAAATCCTTCAAAACATTTAAAACTATTTTTATTTTCTAAAATACGCTCTCTCTCGAGGATTCTGAGATGATTCCACTCATTCTAAGGTATTGCTACCCTATCTTTAATGAATGTTCCAACCACATACGCAAAGTTTTGTATAACCAAAGCTCTGATACCAACTGTAACGACCTGGCATTTTCCCGTCTCAAGTCGGTATTTAAACCAACTTAAAATGTTCAAGATGCCAGATTGTTATTGCTTATGTAGTTGAAATACAAATCAGCACAGAATCACAGGCACAGAACACATAATATCTCACAGCGGAAGAAAATTTATGCAATAATACAATATTTTTAAACTTTACAAAATCAGAGTACAAAATAAATATAGAAACAGCGGAAGACTAAGAACCTTGCTAATACATGAATAACTGACCAAAGTGGGGATAACTGCACGAGCGGCAACAGATAAATGACTGGATTCCCAACGAATCTCAAGCTCTAATAGATCAATCTCTCAAACTGAAATACTCAACCTAACCCGAGCATTTTGCAAGAAATGAAACAAACAAAATACACGAGTCAGGACTAACAGTCTCATATAAGTGAATTAAATCAAATGAAGTGTTAACTGAAATGTACAATAACTTAAAGGATGTTTGGGATTCCCATCCTCTACGGATCTGCGAACTAATACATATATATAATAGTACGCTATTATTGTAATGTCTATTCAGTAAAGTAAATATACTGAAAATAGCGTAAGCGGGATTACCATATTACCCTTACGCAGTTTATAGGCATCACAGTCTATACAGTACCGTAAATTCACCGCACTGGTGTTATCAGAGGGCACTCCATAGAAAGCAACACTAAATCAAAATCGTATGGGGCTCGTATAGGATAAATATGACAAGGCACTCGAGGCAATACCCAGGGTAGGATTCTACCAGTTGCACTCCCGGACCGGTGGTAACGCATAGCAGCCACTACCGCCCACCTCGGAACACACTCCCATAATCAAAAAGGTGCACCCAAATCAATCACAATAGTCATAGAGATGGTATCGAAGAAGCGTGTCCGATCAAAGGTGCTACCTCAATTAGTCACGGTATAGCTCCTGTTTTAGTCATTTTAATTATGACCTGAAGGTCAAGGCCATTTCGTCATCGTTCGCCTTCTTCGATCCAGTGATCGCATCCAAGCCATCTTTTTGTCGTTCCGATACTCCATCACGTACACAGTTGTTAAAGTGGTATCGGCACTGACAGAGAGTATGCCACTTACCGACTCCGGTCTCTTTAACAACCGACGCCTACATCTTTCACACAGTGGTCATTAGATTTGAAATCATATTTGAGTATCGCCAAATTGATTTATTTCAATTTTTGCCTTAGAATCAATTGCTCAAATTATTCAAAATGGTTCAGTCAAATTTCAAATCATTCATCATTGCTCTTAATCACACTTTTCGAGCTTAGATTCCCAAATCCGATTTATCAAAAATCCTTTGTCAAACCATTTGAGTTTAGATTTCAAACAAAATATCATTATCACACGAAACCATAAATTTAGTTCTTTCGGATTCGCTAGCTCAGATTGGACACGGATTATTTAAATTTATAAAATATCTGGAATGGTAAATTTGAAAATAATGTAATATATTAAATTTGAAGTTAGTATATAAATATACTTATGTAGATGGTTGTAAAATAGTATAGGATCTAAAATTGCCAAAACATTGAATTTATAAAAATTTGGAAATAATATATATATAGTTGGAAAATTAGTTATTTAAATGGTTGTATCGTCGACATGGTTTATGGTTTACTTGTTAAAAAAAATATAGTTTGTAAAATCAAGTAATGTGGAATTGCTTTCCTTTTATGAAAAATATAGTTTAATTTATATAGCATGATCCAATCCGATCCCAAATCCGTCTTTCAAACATTCAATCCATTCCCTTATTTATGGTTTGAATCCAAATTCATCTCAAAATGGAAATATTTCCAAATCATAAATTTCAAGTTAGGTTTCATTTCGATTCCGAGTTTACTCAAATCACAGAATTCAAATCTTCATTCAAAAATCTCATGTCGAGTTCCTTTAAATGACACATTCCTTCCATTCGCTTGAATATAATTCAAAACTTCCATCTTTAAGTTTATAAAAGAAACCCCATTCCATAAATTCTCGTTCGCCTTAACTTTAAATGAAAATCTTCCGAGTTAAGTTAATTCAAGGGAAATCACTCCAGTCATCTCTCTCTCTACTTATTCGAAATTAAAACAATTCTTTTTCGAATTAAGGCTACACTTAATAAATTATATCCTTATATCAATCAAAATGTTGTGACTTTAAATCAATTCTTAACTAAGATAAATTTCATTGAATCAGTCACTTACATAAGGAAAACCTTCATTTATATCATAAAATCAAAATATGATAAAATCTTGTTTAAAGTAACATAAATTCTAGATCTTAAGTTTCAAAATCAAATATATTGAAAATCTTGTTTTAATAAATCATAAATTCAAATATACTTAAATTTACAAAAGCACATATATTGGAAGTCTGGTTGTAAACAAACATCAATTCAAAATATTTAAATTTTAAACACCATATTTTATTTAATCAAGTTTAAAGTTTAGTTTCGAGAAACTACTTTCAACACTTCCCTTACAAGAAATTTCTTCCCAAAATTCATTCATCAAGTCAACGCGTACTTATATTATTTAGAAAATAGATTTTTATTTGACCACGGTGTTCGTATATAATTTTCTACCCTATGGTCAAGTGATACGGATATTTATCATTTCAATCCGTTCTTTAAAATATTCGAATCCCGGGTATGTATCATTTCAACCCGCATCCCAAATCGATTAGAATATACAGTTCTTCGGGTATTTATCATTTCAACCCGCAATGGTTTTTCTAATATAAGGGGAACTTGCATGGTGAGAAAATATACATAGCATGGCAATCATACATCCATAGTGTCATATGAAATAACAAGTGTGTGTCGCATGTGCACAACCACGAAGCAAACAAATCTAGAGCAACCTAACATTTCATTCAACATTTCAAATCTTAATTCACTTCATAAAAATATTAGTCTGTGAGTGAGTAAAACTCACCTTCCGTGGCGAAGAAAACGAATATGAAATCGACAACAAATCTGAAGCGAACGCGATATTCAACATGGTGACTTCAAATCAATTTACGTACACATATAGGTATATATGTGTGTACATAGATTTTTATATCTTTTTCCCAAGAATGACTAGATCCAATCTTGACATCGAACCCTAACCAAAATTCAGCAAATCCCAAATCAAACCTCAATTGTATTATATTTGTGTATATTTCTTTTTAATATATATATATATATATTGACAATGGAGGGAAGGAAAATATACCTAAGCCTTCAGCTATACCCAAAAAGTATTAACACAGCCTAACACCACCCTATGTCAGTCATGTAGGCATTTTATCGAACACTTGCAGTGCCTTATTTCTGGCCTAGGGTATTGGTGCAGTGCGAACTCAACGACAACCACCACCTGCTCGCTGGAGGGAACCAGAGTTCGGCTATGATGACTTCATCAGAACCTAGAGGTGCAGGGTAGTTCGCTGCGGTGGTGCTTCCTCTCTTTGTTTCCTTTTTCCCGAAATAAACCGAACTGCTTTAGGCTGGAAATCGAGGAAGTATCGACAAAGGGAAACGGAAGACAACTGGAGCTTTAACACCTTGCAATGGACGTCACAGTGGCCTCTGATAGCAAGTTTCTGATCCAGTCGTGGTGGGGTTTTCCTTTTAGCGCACGACAGTGGAGCGAGGCAGGGCTTCAGGTGGATCTAAGGAGGAGATCGGACTATGCCTCGAAGTGGTGCGCCGCTGGTGATGGTGGAGGACTAATCGCAACTTTGTTTCGGTGTTGGGGAAGCAAATTGTTCGAGATCTCGGCCATTTCCATTTCAATTGAAGGGAAGCCTTTCCCTTCTCTAAATAGAGAACGTTGGATTTTTTTCTTTTAAAAAGAAATAAAAGTGAGAAAGGAGAGCAGCCAAATTTTAGAAGGAGAGGAAAGAATAAAGTAAAGAGGAGTGAGTACGTGTGTGCTTTCTTCTGAACAGTTGAACGCGTGGAGGAAATTGAAGAAGTGTACGTGTGCTAGCACTTCTTATTCCAACGAACACGTATTCCCTTTTTTTTATTTAATTAATTTTTATTTCCCTACTTAGTTTATTTCTGTTGGATAATGAAGGCGAATGAGTAAAGGAAAGTGGAGGAAGGAGCCGGGAACTTGTGTTAGTTCAAGGGAAGAAGCTTCAACAAGTGTCAAGCATGATATTCACCATTCTAACAAGTGTAAAATTTTCTAATATACGATTTTTTTTTTAAACTAAAATATATATAATTTCCATTTCCATAAGTGAGGGGTGGTCTTCTACCTTCCAACGCGTACAAATATAATACGTCGGTTACCACTATCATATATCGATCGCATAGATTAATTTAAGTAAAGCGAGCTTAAACATTTTGTTATGAAATTAAATTGGATTATGTAGCGTATTCCAATTTCTTGGACTTAACGTGTTTTTATATTTTACCAGTTTCATGTTTATTTCAAAAAAAATAAATAATAAATGTAACTTATCATTTACGTTATACATTCCAAGACGTCACAAAGGTCCAAGTTTATATTATAATTCAAATCTACACTTACAATGTAAATTGAGATTCAGGTTCCAAATTAAAAATTAAGGTTATAAACATTAAATTAAACATCAAATCTTTAACTAAGTTCATATTTCAATTTGTCAAAATTACCGGTTCGTTACAAAACGTGACCAACAAGATAACTTACCTTAGTTGGTTACGATCGTTAAAAATAACCATCGATTTGAATTAAATTAAACTTCACTTAATTTAATCGGTTCAATCAATATAAAATAATATATTCAGTAACATCCAGCAATAATAGCCACAACACACAAATAATAAACCTGACTTATATGCGCACCTTGGTTCCATATATCATTGAAGCGTTTCGGTTTCAGTTAAATTACACGGTCATCTAATTTAGCTGAAAACTCCAGCTACTTCCAGATCCATCCAAATTATCATGGGATGAAGCGCTGGTCAAGTCATTTCCATTATTTTATATTTTGTCCAATTCTGTCAATATATGCACACGTTATGATAATAAGTTATACCCTTCATTAGATTAAATGGTTATTGTTTAATTATAGTTTAATTAACAATTTTCATTAACTCATTCTAACTAAGCCGTAAATTAATTGGTTAGGCAAGAATAAAATATCTAGACCGTATTATATCTATAAACCCTAAGTTAAATACACCAATTGCATCTAAATGAATGTGGTCATGTTATAATTTTTGATTAAACAAATTAGGCCGATCTATATATGTTAACCTGGACTGTGTATTATAATTAGGCCATTGTAACTCTTTATTAGGCAAGAAAGTATAACCGTATTTTATACGTGTATGTATATAAGGGTTACCATCTTTTATTTCTCACCTGCCAGTTTTCTTTTTGAGACGACCCGAAATCCCGTTCTCACGGAAACAAGGGTTATCTTTGGAATATAACACAAAAACAGATAATAGCAGAACAGAATTAAATAAATACACCAGATAATGAACAATAGAATATACTGGATAAAAGTAATCATCAGAGTTACACAGTATACGGGATCTTACTTAGTACAAATACAGTTCTTATCATTTACCATTTTCTATTCAACTTCATATTTGATTTCTATTTGGTTTAAAAACACCATTCATTCTAATGTTACATAAATAGGTGCAAATCATTTCATTAGCTAATTAATGAATATTTCAACTCATATATGTTTATTTTGAACAAGTGGCTATTTTTTAACACTTCACGTTTCAACGATTTATGCATACAATAAAAATGTGATTTTTATTGTAAAACAATTCATTTCAAAACTCTATTTTTCTATATAGTTCATATAGGTGATAAAAATGGGATTTTTATCATAAAACAATTTCTTTTAAAAACGAGATTATTTTACACAGTTCATATAGTCGATAAAAGGTGATTTTTATTATCAAACAATTTATTTCAAAATATGAATACCATTCAACACATGAATTTCTAATCAACGAATGAATATCAATTCAACACATGAAGGTTTTCTATTCAATGAATAAATATAGTTTAAGCAAATGAAAATAATTCAAACACACGAATATTATTCAAAATTTCGGCAGCATAACGGCAGGGTAGTTAAAACCGGGACCGTCCCTAGTACGGCTCCTCGCTCTACCTTAAAACCTCGCGGTTTTTGACAATGGGGATCATGCATCTAGTTCGCACGCAGGCGGCATGTATATATTTATTTCATTTCCACAAACTAATCCTATGTGGTTTCAACCAAATATTTCTCAACCACAAATGGGTATTTTTCAACCACAATCAACCAATATCAATCACAAACAATCCCAAACAATCATTCGCTATCAATCAATTTTCACAACAATTTCAATCAATAAATATCGTCCATGGTTTGTGGACGAGGGGCGTATATGTATATATATATATATATATATATATATATATATTTATATATAGCAATTCACTTTCATTTCAAACATATATATATATATTTTTAAATCAGAAATCTCACCAATAGCTATCCAATACTACGACTCTTCCTTTATAGAAATCTTCGCCAATCTCTCTTGCTTGTCGCTTTCGTTGCCCGTATTCTCTACATATGTAAAAATCGAATTTTTACTATGTTATTCAATATATAAAAATCGAATTTCAAAAAGATAGATTCCGCCTTTTCAAAAATAAAGATTATATCTTTAATATTCCTATGATGTAAAAATTATATTTTTATTACTTTAAAAATATGAAAATCATATCTTACTTCTTCTACTTAATAAAAATTCCGTCTTTTCTATTTTAAAAATATGATCTTTTCTATTCAAAAAAAAAATTTGATCTTTTTCTATTTAAAATCTAAATCCTTTTCTTTTTAAAATCTAAAAATAAAATCAGTTTTAAATCCTTTCTAAAATCAGTTTTTTTCTGTTTATATAAAATAAAAATAAAATAAATAAATAAAACTTACAGAGAGGGGGGGTTTCCGCAGATCGTCGGAGGGGAGGTGGCTCGAGGGTGGTGGCTCGGGGTAGCCGGTGGTGGCAGGCGGAGTTGGCTTCGAGGAGGTGGCTCGCGAAATGGGGCGTCGCGATCTTGGAGGGGGGGGGTCGGATTGAAGGAGGAGGAGGGAGCGAGAGCAAGGAAGAGGGGGGAAGAAGATCGGAGGGCGCGGTGGAGGTCTGGTCGACGGTGAAGGCGGGCGGCTGCTGCTGTTGCTTTCTTCTTCTTCTTTTTTTTTGTTTTATGTTTAATGAATCGGGGGGGGGGGGGGCAGAAAGGGAGATAAAGGGAGGGAATTAAAATTTATTTTTATTATTTTATTATTTAATTTTTCAAAAAAGTTGACTTTCACATACGACCTCGAAACGAGGCCCACCGCCTGTCGTCCATAGCGTTTTACCCCCATTCCGAACACAATGGGATATGTATCATAAGCTGATTCGATTGTTTCGAATAGTTTCTGTTGAATTTACATTTAAATCCTTATGTTGAATTTTAAACGTACATTTCAAATTACCGGGGTCACATACTAACTAGAAAAATTCCAAAAAAATATTTTCTAATTTCGTATTGACGATACGGTCCTAACAAAACTAGTTTCGTCGAATTCTGAGACCGTTTGAAAAATGGCCAATCTCCAATCGATTAAAATCAACTGAAACTGGTCAAACGCGTTTTCCTTTGCCACGCTCACATATTGATTCGAAAAATTATGAAATTTGGAATCTAGCAATAACTTATCATCACGGATCCAACAAAAGTGGTTTCGTCGAAATCCGAGGTCGTATGCAAAATGTCCATTTTTAAGGGCCTGAATTCCATAGCGACTATTCAGAATATTCAACTGCACATATCTTTTGATTCCCGCTATCAAATTTCGATTGGGCAGATTCGTTGGAAAGATATCATCAATTAGATCCTAATGTTTTTGGTTTCACTAAAATACGGATTGTTTTGCACTCGGTATATTCAATTGAAGTTTGAAATCGAATTATCGTACTACCGCGCCATTTTCAATTCTATATATAATTATAATTAATTATATTCGTTTTCAAATGTCGATTCAAACTCAGTTTTCATCGCCATTATTTAAAATATTTAAAATCCATTATTTTAGCCAATTTAAAAATTTTAAATTGATTCAGATTTTCTGGGTCGTTACACTTTTGAACATGAACCTAGTAATATTGTTCATCGTGAACTCCCACTATTCTTTCCATCTCTACGGTTCTTCCCCACTGCAATTTCTCTTGTCACGCAATCCTTCTCCCTTTATACTGCTACTGCTTTACTTTCGTTCAAACATACAATAGCACACTCCAACCCTTCTCACCGCCTGTCGACCACCACGCACCCACGTTTCTTCCCCATCCCACTCACATAGCTTCATTTTTCCCCATCAACTGCTCACGGCAGTTATGCCTTCACACTCAGATCTCTTTTTTTCCTTTTTCTTTCCGAAGCCTTCTGCCAGCTTCACACACGCATGTCTTTAATCCCATGCTACCTCATGCGCTGCTCCATGCATGCCCTCATTGGAATACATGCCCAACTTGTACTCCTTTTTCCCCTTGCGTTCTTGTTTCCCCTCTACTGCATCTCTTCTTCTCAACGAGTCCTTTTTTCATCTTCATTTTTTTCCTTCTTCGTTTTTTGGTTTCCCACTTTTATATCTTTTCTCTTATGTCGCCATGAAGCTCGGCGTTGGATTTGCTGAAAGAAGGAACTACGTGCGTTGTTTATATACACGGATACCTTGGGCTTCAAGCTTTAGGGTCGGTAGGAAGTATAGGCTAGGCTGTTGATTCACACTTTTGCTGATTTGAAAAGGTAGGTAGCTAAGGAGGAGAGCAGGGTAATCTACTCTTGATTTTTCATATCATGTACAGGGTTAGTCTACGTGAATTTCTCTTCATTAGACTGTCTCAGGAATTTCATGTACATAGGTACATTGGAGCTAGTTAGAGGTGTACAAATTTCCATTTTTGGTATGCGTGTCCTTCTCCAAGGGTTTGTGTTATTAAATTTAGCTGTGCAATTCATTGTATTACTATTAGCTAGTGTGTACAACATAGGTAGGTAGCTTTGCAGTGTAATTTCTCCTCACCAATATGGACAGTTGTAGTTTCTGCAAGAAATCCCTTTTCGGGTTTGTACAGCTTTTATTAGCTTATCCATGAAGCAATGGGGTTTAGAGAGGCTGTAGCTTGAGGTTTCAATATCATTAGTTGTGCGTAGACTTGCAGGTTATGGATTTAGACAAATCTTTAGAAAGTAGTTCGGACATGTAGTAGAAATATAGATATGAATTGGGTAGGTTATATTTAAAACTTCGCAGTGAAGTATAGTATAAATATTTATATATATTATTTTAATATGGTATTTAAACTTTACCGGTAATCATTATTCACCGGTGACCATTAAACTCTTGTCGTCACACACAAACTTCAAAAATAATGAAAACGAACACGCTGTTATGTCTTGATGTTGCGGTCCCAATGAAATTAATTTCATTGAAAACCGACTCCGTTTGCACAATGATGCTATTTCAATTTATCAGTCAATCTTTAAATTGTATGCACCGATAAAATAACTCAGATTGGCTCCAAATTGGAAATCTAACAATAATTAACTATACTTATTCCAATAAAATTTGTTTCGTTGAAAACGGAGGTCGTTTGAAAAGAAAGTTATTTCTAAGACCTATATATTTAAATCCAAAACAATTCAATTTAAATTATAATAAAAAATTATTATCGTATATTCCAATATTACACATCTTAAAAATAAACCAATATATAATTTAAACTCAATATTAAAATTTCGAGTTAAAACACTATTCCAATATATATTTATTTAAATAAACGTTATCATTTATTAAAGAATTCCATAGCGACTATTCGAAAATTTAAATTGGACGTAACTCACAAGATATAAGCTGAAATATCGATTTTTCACTTCCATTGGAGAATTATAATCAAATGGATTCAAACATTTCTTGTTTCATAGAATTCAGACTTAAAATGGATTCTTTATATTCAATCGAAGTTCAAATCGTAAATTACGAACTACCACGACGTTACGAGCTCGATTTATAATCATATATAAATAATAAGTTTATACGTCATTAAAATAAATAAATTATATATTATAAATCCATTTATAATTCCAAATCAACATTTAATATAATAAAATATATCAAATATCTGATTACCAAAAATATGGGACATTACACAAATATAATTTACCATTACTTTACTATAATAATCACATACATAAAAATTTGATTTACTAAGACATTGTATATCGAATTTAACAAAATAGCCACATTCAAAAATAATCTATATAGATGTGTAATCGAAATATCCAAACTAAAAAACCATAAAATAATTTTTAGTATTCATTAAAATAAAATTATGTTAAATCTAAAAACTAATTCAAATATTTTTTATTGTGCTAACATAGAACAAAATTTTTATTAGATGATGTACTGTGTGCATTGTTCAAGAATAAAAGATCTTTCCCCCTTTAAACAGAAATAATTTGTTACTTTACCTAAGTTTTCATAAATTTATTTTTGCCAATAAAAAAAACAAGGAATTCCAATTTTAAGCTCGAAGTTGGTGTTCGACGATGAATATTCTATGAATTAGAAAACCGTCATGAAGTGTAATAAACCGCAAGCGCATGGCATATGCTTGTAGTACGTTAGCCAGTACGAGTCGATCCACAAGGAAAAAAGTAATTTTATTTATTTTACTCAATCAAATTAACCCAACTTTAAATTGTGATTAAGTACTAGAAACAAAAAGTAAACCAAAATATAGACTAAAATTATGAGATAAAAACCAATTTAGAGGCAACGTCACTTTTCTCTCTTTCAACATGGTTCAACATAAAATAATACGAAGATTTCTCAATAACTAAGTAAGATTAAATATGTAATTATCATAAGCATGACTTATTTGCGCTAACACAAAATAAGTCATCAAGCTATAATACACAATTAATCTAACTTTTTAACTTTTATGAAACAAGACATCGAAATGAAACTAAAATCTAATTTAAGTATGATCTATTTACTATTGGTTAGTAATATATATCAACAAATTTCAACTCAAACCCCATTCCACTTCCATAATCACATTTTTAGTAAAGAGGCAATTTGTTGTTTATGTCATAAACAAAGCCTAAATGTTATGAAATGAACAAAAGAGGCTATTAAAGGCAACATGAAACCCAAATACACAAAAAAATCCATTCTCATTGAACCCAAAAGAGATCATTCATACAAATTTATGTTGAATCTACATTAATGAGAGGAAAAGCTTCATCACCCCTAAATTGTAGGGGTTTAGCTCCTTTTTTATGTGATTATTTCAACACAAATAGATTTCAACATTGAAGAACAAAAAAAATAGAGACTAAATAATGAAGAAAAGATATCAACTACTAACTCCTTGCGTGAAAATAAATCTAAACTACTAACAATAAAAAAAGAGAATATGAATAGACATGAACGTTAAATAGAACATGACATAAAAGAAAGAGGTTTGGAAGCCATTTTTGTTTATTTGATCACTTACACTTTCATTTGCTAAAAAGGAGATCCTCCAATACATGAAACAAAGGGGTATATATACATGATCAAAAACCCTAAAACCCTAATCACTTTCCTTGGGAAATCCCCAAAATACCCATTCATGAAGCTTCCAGTTGCCATTGGCCACTAATAAGTCATGTATAATGCATGAGGCCTTTTGTTTCATTCAATTAGTCTTTAATATGAAGCTTAAGAGCAAGTGGGCTAGTTGAAAGGTGTGGGCCTTCACTGTCCATAAAATTAATTAATTCTTTGCCTCCTTTTGTGTAAATGCAAGCTTTCCCTTATCTCTTCATGTGTATATATCCTTTTAGCTCCAAAATTCGTACAAGATATAATCACAAGGAACAAGTAAAAGATTTCACAAATTAAAACATGCATGAGTGACCACTTTTTCCCAAAATAAGTAGTGAATTTGAAAATATTTAAAACGTGATTTGATCATATAAAAATACCAAAAAATGTTCATTTATTCAACTAAAAAAGAATAAATATATGAATATAAATATGCATTTTTACGTGCACATCAGTTGGTCATTGTATCTTGCACGTCTTAGTCAGACATTTTTGCATTTGACTAATCAAACATATAAAAAGAAGAGACAAACATAGTTATTACGACAGTTGCTATCATTTCAATTTTGCAAATACCATTATCATACTTTATTATGGGCAAACTTAAAATGTTTACTGTTACTGTTACCGTTACCAAAGTTTTATATATCAATAATCTGGTAATTGTTACGTTGATAATGATAAACTATTAATTGTCTTAAAAGGTTAGAAACTCAACATATTTTTACAATATAATGATACTTTATTATGAAATTATAGTGTTTATGTTGATAAAAAACATAGATGAAAAGGTAAATAAATGTATTTAGGATTATTTCATCAAACAACTGAACAAGCTTTAATCATTTATCTGAATTTAAGTGTCAGGAATAAAGTATGTTGTATGCAAACACTATAAACTTACCAGCAAAAATATCATTACTGCTGGTATTGAAGAACTAATATCGATGATTTAACATAAAAATGGTAAATTTACCATTACCATAGCGAATAAATAGGGACATCGATTTCACTCAAAAAGGGTAATCGATTGATTCATAATAGTATGATAATGGAAATTAACTGTTATTTTATAGTTCTCAAAACGAATGTTCCAAAATCTTTACCCCTTTCGTGTTTAGTTCAATGGACATTGTCATTTTCTATGGTTGGTGGCATCAAACGTTTGTGGTAAAAATTTAAAACCAATTTGTGTTATTTTAAAACAAAAATAATAATGATTATAAAATTTTATAATTTATTAAAGTAGTTTGTATTTTGAAAGTAAAAAAATAATATTCATACTAGTGTATTGTTATGTTCAATGAAATTTTTATTATTTACAATGTGTGCATCTGTATTTTTGTAAAAAACCAAAGTTGCACTAATAGCATATAAACTTTTCTAAACATGTTTTTACATTAAACCCAAACCCCATAACCTAATAAGCCTGATCGACTACCAATTGTATGAGTATTCTCTTTGCATTCCCATGTTGGGGTTTGCCAAATCAACCCCTCCACTATGGCAGACATTATTTTTAGTACAAATATTATTTAAAAAATTTGTAAGTAGAGTATAAACACATTATTATTACACCCTTGGCACAAATAAATTAACAACCTGATGAGTGATGATCGGTTAAGCCTTTGGTCTTGCCACTTGGAGCGACCAACGAAGCCATCAAATGAGTGGTGTTCAAATATGCCTTTGTTTTTGCTTCAAAGTCTGGCTAAAGCAAGACTTTGATGAAATGTTCTTAAAACTTTGGATTAGCTTCTAGACGTGGCCGGAGCAACCATCCGAAGGCTATAAACAACTATCAAGTGAAATTTAAATTATACTATAGGGTCTATAAAACAACCATCCAAATAATGTGATAATTGTCAAAATATAAATGGGATCCAACCTGAGAGAAGTCGATGGCCCAACAACATATAAGAAGTCAACAATATACAAGAGACCAATTGAAGAATTAAAAAAAAGAGCTGTAATAACCCGGAAATCTGGGCCAATATAAAATTTTTATTTTGGCAATTTTAGCGAATTTTGATTATTTAAAAAGAATTATTTTGAATAATAACGACGAGAAATTTATTTTGAATAGAATTAGAACATATATTTTCATTTGAATCGTCGTTAGAATATAAATATTTATTTTAAATTATAAAAGGAATTGAAAATGGCGTGGTAGTTCGATAATTCGATTTCAAATTTCAATTGAACATACCGGGTGCAAAATAAACCGGATTTTAGTGAAACCAAAAATATTCGAATCTATTCGAGAATATCTTTCCAACAAATCCGAAAAATTGAAATTTCATACGGGGATCAAAAGTAATGGCCAAATGAATTTTCAGAATAGTCGCTATGGAATTCTGGCCCTTAAAAATAGCCATTTTGCAAATGACCTCGGATTTCGACGAAACCACTTTTGTTGGATCCGTGATGTCAAGTTATGGCTAGATTCCAATTTTCGTAATTTTTCGAATCAATATGTGAGCGTGGCAAAGGAAAACGCGTTTGACCAGTTTTAGTTGATTTTAATCGACTGGAAAATGGTCATTTTTCAAACGGTCTCAGAATTTGACGAAATTAGTTTTGTTAGGACCGTATCGTTAATATGAGGCTAGAAAATATTTTTCTGGAATTTTTCTAGTTAGTATGTGACCCCAGTAAATTGAAATGCACGTTCAAATTGAATATATAAAGAATTATATTTTAAATTCAAAGGAAACTAGTCGAAACAAGTGAATTGGCCTACGTGGCATATCCCATTGTGTTCTGAATGGGGGTAATTAGCTAGGGACGACAGTCGTTGGGCCTCGTTTGGAGATCGAGATTTAAAGTTACTTTTGGAGAAATTAAATAATTAAATAATAATAAAAAAAAACCTTTCTCTTTAAACCCCTTCCTCCCCTCCGTTGACTCAGACAATTTTAAAAGAAAAAAGGGGAGAAGTCGTGATCCCTAATCGACCGACTGCCCCTCCCCCCTCCTCCTCATCGCCGATGGCGAGCCACCAACCGCCCCTCCGGCCAACCGCGCAGCAAACCCCACCTCCTCTGCCATCGCCACTCGCTCCTCTCTCCTCTTCTATACGACGCAAACCCCTCATCTCCACCGCAACCTCCCCTCCTTCTTCCCCTCCTCCTCTACTCCTTACTGCACCCTACCCTGCTCGAATCGTGCCTCCCTGAAGCCCCCTCCACCACTGGCGAATGCATATAGCCCCCCCCCCCCCCCCCTTCGCTGAAAAGACCCTGTAGGTATGTATTTATTTCTGTTTTATTTATGTAGTAAATGAAATGGTTTTTAATAGGATTTTTTTAGTGAAAGATTCAATTTTTTTTAAGTGAAAAGATTCGATATTTTTATAAAGTGAAAAGATTCGATATTTTTATAAAGTGAAAGATTCGATATTTTTATAAAGTGAAAGACGGTATTTTTATATAGTGAAAGATCGAATTTTTATGTAGAAGGTTAAAAATATAATTTTTATATCAGTAGAAGTATAAAATTATGATTTTTATAAAGTGGAAGTATTAAAAATATAATTTTTATAAAATAGAGAATATCAAAATAACATCTTTATTTAATCTGATTTTTATTATATATATGTTGAAATTAAAAGGTGATTTTTATAGTGGTGGTATAAAAATTTGATCTTTATATTAGAAGTAAATATATAAAAATATACTTTTTATATATAGAATAGCGGTATAAAAATGTGATTTTTATATATGTAGTGAAAGCGGACAACGAAAGTGACAAAACGCGGGAACAACAAGATTTTCTACATATGAAGAGTCGCGTGTTTGGTATAGCTTGTGTGAGAACTTCTCACCTTTTAATTTTGTTTTCTAGTTAAAAATATATACTAGGATGCAGACGGTGTTTAGTAACACACGACACCCGTCGTCCACAGACCTTGGACGGCTTGTATGCTTGTTTGTTTGATTTTGATGTGTAGTCGATTGTGTGATGTGATGTGAAACGAAATAAAATATTTTATAGTGGAAAATATTATATAGTTAAAAATAGAATTTTTAACGTGTATATGAAATGAAATAAATTAATATAAACAAATCAGAGATTTGTTTATATACACTGATTTGATTGATATTGATTGGGACGATAAATTTTACACATCGCCCAACTGCACAAATAAAATCTGTGTTTGATTGTTTGAAAACCCCACACGGGTATTGGGGTGATATATGACATACACTAATCCCAATAGTTAGTTGTATGTCGATTGATTGATTGACAGACTGTTATAAGCGTTAAATATTTATATTCGATGCTTATACAGTGTAGAATGCATTTTGGATGATGGTTGATTATTCATCATTGTTATTGTATACATGTGTTGTAGAAAATCCATATAATTAACATTATATGGTAATTGATTGGGCATCATTCCAGTTTTGAAAAAGAAAAATTTGAAATAGAAATATTTGAATAGAAATATTTGAAAAGGAAATATTTGAAATAGAATATTAGAAAACAGAAATATATGAAGCCGTGTTGATTAGATTTACGCCATTTTGACGTGAACGATATTTATATCGATTTTATTCATTTTATAATGAACATCGAAAGTGATTTCAAAATCTGATATTTTGAACAGAAATAAATTGAAATGAATTGAAATTCGAATTAAATTGAAATTGAATTGAAATCGATTTGAAATGAATTTAAAATGAATTTATATTGGAATATTCAATTTTGATTTGAAATTGAATATGAAGTTGAAACCATTTTGAAAATGAATTTATAACGATTTATAAAGAACGTTTTGAATTGGAATCAACGAAGTATATATTATATGTATTATATATATAATATAATGGCCTGAATAGAACGCGCCGCGCCGCGGCAGTTCGCGAATTTCGACCATTGACTTCGAACGGATATTGCGGGAGATCCGACCGTCGGATTCTTCTAAAACCGGAACCGTTGGGTTCATATCGAAAAGAGCTTTCTAACGATTATTAGAAATTAGAAATCTAACGGTTGGATTTGGAATTATGTCCAAATCAAATTTGAAAAAGGTCGCTGTAAGTGAAGTTCGATGGCCGTTGATGGAAATCGACTGTACGGGCCTTGATAAAATTATTAAAAATAGTAATAATTTGTGTAAAATCATAAGAAATGATTTGTAAAGAATTGGGATGAAAAACTCCATATTTGAAAAGATAAAAATAGATTTTTATCGAAATGAACTAGTTTTGAACTAGAATTAAAATTCTATTTATTTTTAAATAAATAAATTGAATTTGAAAAGGGTTTTAAAAATAACCAGAATTTCCAAGAATTGAATTGGAATGGATTTGAATCGAAATTGTCTTTGGATTATTTCGATGTTGGATTTCGTGATTACACAGATATTGTTATGGAAATTTGAAAGATATATTTATATCGTTATTTCCAATACGATATTTGTTGGTCGTAGAATTTGATATTGAATATAAGCCGATATATTTTCTATTCAGAGCCTTGTATTTAATATCAAATGTGATTTGGGTTTGTCGTGAATGGTGTCTTCATTAACACTGTTCTTAACCCCAGTTGAGAAAATGATTAAATCTTTTTAGTTAGATTTAATGAAGTGTACCAATTAAATAATATCAAATTGGAATTGAATTGGTATTGATTTTTGGGTTTATCGTGAACCGTGTTTTAAATGACACTGATTCTTTAACCCAG
The DNA here is from genome assembly GCA_030737875.1 of Allium sativum. Classification (NCBI taxonomy): domain Eukaryota; kingdom Viridiplantae; phylum Streptophyta; class Magnoliopsida; order Asparagales; family Amaryllidaceae; genus Allium; species Allium sativum. Next base: position 491,592,820 of record CM060913.1, read on the forward strand.
TTAAAGATTAAAACTAAGTGGAGTTTTAATGAATCTCTAATTAGATTGAAATGATCGAGAATGGAGTATCACCAGTTTTGCTCCAGGCGATAGTTAAATCTTTAATTAGATTTGAACGTGAAATGGTAATTGAATTTACCGATAACACCGTGGTGTTAGATATGAAGTATTACCAGTTTTACTTCATGGGATGAATAGGATGGGATTGGGAAATTAAAACAAATGATTACTCCGGTAAGATTCGTTAATCCCGACTAGTTTGAAGTGATATTCAAAAGGAAGATTAAATAATAAATTCAAGGAATTTATCTTTGATAAAATTAATGAGGACCTTTCCCTATGGATGTGAAATTTAGAAACTAACTGTCGGTTAGCTAAGCAGAATGGTTTTCTGGATATTGATCTGATGTTGGTTTCGGCCTTCGGGGTTAATATTTGGGGAGTTATTCTCTTGTTAATTTATGGTTAGTGACTGATGAATTGGAATGAGGCGTATGTTGTGTTTGTGTAACACTTGTTTATAATATGCGCGAGTTATTCGAAAAGAATGGGTTTATCCCATTCTGAATAGCTGATACGACGATAAGTCGAAGATGAAGACGGTGGTCGAAGACCGGAGGTCTTCACGTCATTTGGGTGATTACTGATGATCTTGATTGGGATGTACACCCAAGAAGATGGAAACAGTTGGTGATCGTCCAGACGTACTTGGAGATCAATGGATATGCAAGGTACTAGGTGCCTCCGGTTCCGTTCAGACCCAGAACGAACTTGTAAATGGACTGTGTGTCTGACATTGGATTTTAGTCTGTGTGATTGATTTCTATTAAATATATATCTGTTTGGCAGCGGAGAATTTATTCTCTTGCTTAACGCCCTTCTCTGAGACGTACGAGCTTAGGGGTTATATACTGATGGATATCAAACGCATAGAGTGAATTGCCTGTGTGGCATGCCTAAGTGGCGAATGATCAAGGCTTCTGTTGAAAAGCAAAGTCTTGTGGTTGATGATCAAAGCACGGCCTTTTTGGCATAGCTTTGTGTAACGTACTTCGCGAGTTTCACACCTGGTATGAACCAAAAACGGGAGACGGACCTCAGGGAGGACATGCGTTTCTTTCTAGTTAGAAGTGGCGTCAGTGGTTTTACACGCCCTGACGAGTTTGACTTATGTGGTTGTTGCTGTTGCGAGGTGCCTCGGTTTGATTGGACGATCCGGGTCCGATAGAGTCATTCGTTGGTTCATTTACGCCCCGTAGGGCGGGGAAACGTAGTGTTTAGGCATTTTAATCCACATCGGTGGACCGGCCCTGTCGCTCCAAGGGTCACTCGAGCTCTGATCCTGAGGCTCGGGCTAGAGAGTATCGAATCGGTTGAGGACTATCGTTTGCCTCGGTTCATAGATGGAAATCCAATTTCCAAATAAGTGACACTTGCAGTTTTGATTGTAGAGCCTAGTATGGCGACATGATATATGGTACCCATGTCATATATGATTGATACTTATGATTTGAAGTTGTTTTATACACTATACACTTATAATAGTATCAAAAGATTTGTTTTAAACGTACTAAGCATGTTTGGCTATTATAAGGGAAAACCCTATCCCCTGGCTTGCGTTGCATTGTGTGATAGGACCTGGGTCTTATAACAGCTTCACTTTTCTTTATTTAGCATTGCGTTGTTTGTTTTATGCACTGTTATTCTTGGGAGGAAACCCGTTCCGTGTTATACGGCGTGGTCCCTTGATTTACCGAACTTTAAAATAAAGAGTAATAACTGTTTTAGTTCTCACACCAGTCACATGACTGACCTGGAGTTTATTGTTTTAACCTAAACTCTGGGTGCCCCTATTTCCGCACGGGCAGCTAGTAGTTTTGGTTTTGCAGATTTATATTCACAGGATCCTGGTTTACAGCTGGAATGATATCCAGAAAGGTTTGTATCCGTATATCTCCTTCAGTTGTGTATTGTATTATTTTTCCACTGCGATGTATTTAAATGTAATTTAAATCTCTGATATTTCTGTGTAATATTTATTCATTTATATTCTGTATATTCTTGTATTCTGATGAATTGTTGTAATAAGCAATGAAATGTTCTTCCGTCTGTGTTCTATTTTGTCATGTTCTCAAAACAATTCGTTCTTTCTCTTCTCTTCGGAGACCGGGGAAGTTCGGGTCGTTTCAGCGTGGTATCAGAGCTTTGGTTTACAAAGCTCAGAGAACAAGGCACATTAGAACCATACGAAAGAATTCATCAGATATTGGATTAGTAATATCCAATGGGGATGACTCGTTAGAGATGGGATCAGTAGTATCCTAGAACGAGTGTGAAGAGTATATTTTTAAAATTGAAAACAAATTTTGTTTTGAAAATTTAAATCACTGATTCGTATTTGATTATTTATTTTAAATTGATTTGGACAATCCAATATATAAAGATTTTGCATATATGTCTTGCAAACGTGTATTCGAAGTTTTAATGTATTGGATGGTTATAGAATCACACTCTAGTGCCCGGGGATAATTCTGGTGATGGGGCACCATCGCCAGTATTTATTTTCGAGTTTCAAAAGTGAGATTTCTATATATTTCCAATTGACTGGTGTGAGAACCGAAACTAGATAGGCCTTATTGTTATGATTTGGCATCAAAAATCTGATTTTTGACTATGTATCAAAGTTATGAATTTGTAGTGATAATCAACTAATTGATTGATGGTTGTGTTGTTTGATTATTGGTTGATTTATTAAAATTTGTACCATATAGCCAAATGGTATCAAATTGTGAGTTATATTGAAAATTGGTCGCATTTGCTTGCATATACATGTACTTACATTGAACAGGTCTTAGCAAAGAGGCTAGAGCAGAAGAATAAAATTGTTTGCCCGACAAATAGGTACATGTTTACCATAATTTACTGTTTTGTTTGGGTGATGATGATTTTATGAGCCGATTGGCTAGCCGCTTGGCTTTTTCTTTTTCTTTTTGAGATCAGAAGGCCTGTATGGCAATTTCGGAATTTTCCCGTGCTCCCGGTGCAGGGGAGGTTATGGCGAAATTTTTCGAAAATTTAGGGTGTTAGTCAAATTTTTGAAAATTTTGAAAAGTTCTTAGAAACTGAAAAGTTGAAGAACTTAAGCCATAATAAAAATTATGAAAGTTGAGTTGGTATTTAAAACAACTTTTGGCTTCGTTCCTTTTCGGGGACGAAAATTTTTAAGTGGGGGAGATTGTAATAACCCGGAAATCTGGGCCAATTTAAATTTTTTATTTTGGCAATTTTAGCGAATTTTGATTATTTAAAATGAATTATTTTAAATAATAACGACGAGAAACTTATTTTGGATAGAATTAGAACATATATTTTCATTTGAATCGTCGTTAGAATATAAATATTTATTTTAAATTATAAAAGGAATTGAAAATGGCGCGGTAGTTCGATAATTCGATTTCAAATTTCAATTGAACATACCGGGTGCAAAATAAACCAGATTTTAGTGAAACCAAAAATATTCGAATCTATTCAAGAATATCTTTCCAACAAATCCGAAAAATTGAAATTTCATAGCGGGGATCAAAAGTAATGGCCAAATGAATTTTTAGAATAGTCGCTATGGAATTCTGGCCCTTAAAAATAGCCATTTTGCAAACGGCCTCGGATTTCGACGAAACCACTTTTGTTGGATCTGTGATGTCAAGTTATTGCTAGATTCCAATTTTCGTAATTTTTTGAATCAATATGTGAGCGTGGCAAAGGAAAACACGTTTGACCAGTTTCAATTGATTTTAATCGACTGGAAAATGGTCATTTTTCAAACGGTCTCAGAATTTGATGAAATTAGTTTTGTTAGGACCGTGTCGTTAATACGAGGCTAGAAGATATTTTTCTGGAATTTTTCTAGTTGGTATGTGACCCCAGTAAATTGAAATGCACGTTCAAATTGAATATATAAAGAATTATATTTTAAATTCAAAGGAAACTAGTCGAAACAAGTGAATTGGCCTACGTGGCATATCCCATTGTGTTCGGAATAGGGGTAATTAGCTAGGGACGACCGTCGTTGGGCCTCGTTTGGAGATCGAGATTTAAAATTACTTTTGGAGAAATTAAATAATTAAATAATAATAAAAAAAACCTTTCTCTTTAAACCCCTTCCTCCCCTCCGTTGACTCAGACAATTTTAAAAGAAAAAAGGGGAGAAGTCGCGATCCCTAATCGACCGACTGCCCCTCCCCCCTCCTCCTCATCGCCGATGGCGAGCCACCAGCCGCACCTCCGGCCAACCGCGCAGCGAACCCCTCCTCCTCTGCCATCGCCACTCGCTCCTCTCTCCTCTTATGTACGACGCAAACCCCTCACCTCCACCGCAACCTCCCCTCCTTCTTCCCCTCCTCCTCTACTCCTTACCGCACCCTACCCTGCTCGAATCTTGCCTCCCTGAAGCCCCCTCCACCACTGGCGAATGCATATAGCCCCCCCCTTCGCTGAAAAGACCCTGTAGGTATGTATTTATTTCTGTTTTATTTATGTAGTAAATGAAATGGTTTTTAATAGGATTTTTTTTAGTGAAAGATTCAATTTTTCTAAGTGAAAAGATTCGATATTTTTATAAAGTGAAAAGATTCGATATTTTTATAAAGTGAAAGATTCGATATTTTTATAAAGTGAAAGACGGTATTTTTATATAGTGAAAGATCGAATTTTTATGTAGAAGGTTAAAAATATAATTTTTATATAATAGAGAATATCAAAATATCATCTTTATTTATGTAGCGAAATAAAAATCTGATTTTTATTATATATATGTTGAAATAAAAAGGTGATTTTTATAGTGGTGGTATAAAAATTTGATATTTATATTAGAATTAGATATATAAAAATATACTTTTTATATATAGAATAGCGGTATAAAAATGTGATTTTTATATATGTAGTGAAAGCGGACAACGAAAGTGACAAAAGGCGGGAACGACAAGGTTTTCTACATATGAAGAGTCTCGGTGTTTGGTACAGCTTTTGTGAGAACTTCTCACCTTTTAATTTTGTTTTCTAGTTAAAAATATATACTAGGATGCAGACGGTGTTTAGTAGCACTCGACACCCATCGTCCACAGACCATGGACGGCTTGTATGCTTGTTTGTTTGATTTTGATGTGCAGTTGATTGTGTGATGTAATGTGAAACGAAATAAAATATTTTATAGTGGAAAATATTATATAGTTAAAAATAGAATTTTTAACGTGTATATGAAATGAAATAAATTAATATAAACAAATCGGAGATTTGTTTATATACACTGATTTGATTGATATTGATTGGGACGATAAATTTTACACATCGCTCAACTGCACAAATAAAATCTGTGTTTGATTGTTTGAAAACCCCACACGGGTATTGGGGTGATATATGACATACACTAATCCCAATAGTTAGTTGTATGTCGATCGATTGATTGACAGAATGTTATAAGCGTTAAATATTTATATTCGATGCTTATACAGTGTAGAATGCACTTTGGATGATGGTTGATTATTCATCGTTGTTATTGTATACATGTGTTGTAGAAAATCCATATAATTAACATTATATGGTAATTGATTGGGCCTCATTCCAGTTTTGAAAAAGAAAGTTTTGAAATAGAAATATTTGAATAGAAATATTTGAAAAGGAAATATTTGAAATAGAATATTAGAAAATAGAATATATGAAGCCGTGTTGATTAGATTTACGCCATTTTGACGTGAACGATATTTATATCGATTTTATTCATTTTATAATGAACATCGAAAGTGATTTCAAAATCTGATATTTTGAATAGAAATAAATTCGAATTAAATTGAAATGAATTGAAATTCGAATTAAATTGAAATTGAATTGAAACCGATTTGAAATGAATTTAAAACGAATTTATATTGGAATATTCAATTTTGATTTGAAATTGAATATGAAGTTGAAACCGTTTTGAAAATGAATTTATAACGATTTATAAAGAACGTTTTGAATTGGAATCGACGAAGTATATATCATGTATATTATATATATAATATAATGGCCTGAATAGAACGCGCCGCGCCGCGGCAGTTCGCGAATTTTGACCATTGACTTCGAACGGATATTGCGGGAGATCCGACTGTCGGATTCTCCAAAAACCGGAACCGTTGGGTTCGTATCGAAAAGTGCTTTCTAACGATTATTAGAAATTAGAAATCTAACGGTTGGATTTGGAATTATGTCCAAATCAAATTTGAAAAAGGTCGCTGTAAGTGCAGTTCGATGGCTGTTGATGGAAATCGACTGTACGGGCCTTGATAAAATTATTAAAAATAGTAATAATTTGTGTAAAATTATAAGAAATGATTTGTGAAGAATTGGGATGAAAAATTCCATATTTGAAAAGATAAAAATAGATTTTTATCGAAATGAACTAGTTTTGAACTAGAATTAAAATTCTATTTATTTTTAAATAAATAAATTGAATTTGAAAAGGGTTTTAAAAATAACCAGAATTTCCAAGAATTGAATTGGAATGGATTTGAATCGAAATTGTCTTTGGATTATTTCGATGTTGGATTTCGTGATTACACAGATATTATTATGGAAATTTGAAAGATATATTTATATTGTTATTTCCAATACGATATTTGTTGGTCGTAGAGTTTGATATTGAATATAAGCCGATATATTTTCTATTCAGAGCCTTGTATTTAATATCGAATGTGATTTGAGTTTGTCGTGAATGGTGTCTTCATTAACACTGTTCTTAAGCCCAGTTGAGAAAATGATTAAATCTTTTTAGTTAGATTTAATGAAGTGTACCAATTAAATAATATCAAATTGGAATTGAATTGGTATTGATTTTTGGGTTTATCGTGAACCGTGTTTTAAATGACACTGATTCTTTAACCCAGTTAAAGATTAAAACTAAGTGGAGTTTTAATGTTTCTCTAATTAGATTGAAATGATCGAGAATGGAGTATCACCGGTTTTGCTCCAGGCAATAGTTAAATCTTTAATTAGATTTGAACGTGAAATGGTAATTGAATTTACCGATAACACCGTGGTGTTAGATATGAAGTATTACTAGTTTTACTTCATGGGATGAATAGGATGGGATTGGGAAATTAAAACAAATGATTACTCCGGTAAGATTCGTTAATCCCGACTAGTTTGAAGTGATATTCAAAAGGAAGATTAAAGAATAAATCCAAGGAATTTATCTTTGATAAAATTAATGGGAAACTTTCCCTATGAATGTGAAATTTAGAAACTAACTGTCGGTTAGCTAAGCAGAATGGTTTTCTGGATATTGATCTGATGTTGGTTTCGGCCTTCGGGGTTAATATTTGGGGAGTTATTCTCTTGTTAATTTACGGTTAGTGACTGATGAATTGGAATGAGGCATATGTTGTGTTTGTGTAACACTTGTTTATAATATGCGCGAGTTATTCGGAAAGACCGGGTTTATCCCATTCTGAATAGCTGATACGACGATAAGTCGAAGATGAAGACGGTGGTCAAAGACCGGAGGTCTTCACGTCGTTTGGGTGATTACTGATGATCTTGATTGGGATGTACACCCAAGAAGATGGAAACAGTTGATGATCGTCCAGACGTTCTTGGAGATCGATGGATATGCGGGGTACTAGGTGCCTCTGGTTTCGTTCAGACCCAGAACGAACTTGTAAATGGACTTTGTGTCTGACATTGGATTTCAGTCTGTGTGATTGATTTCTATTAAATATATATCTGTTTGGCGGCGGAGAATTTATTCTCTTGCTTAACGTCCTTCTCTGAGACGTACGAGCTCAGGGGTTATATACTGATGGATATCAAACGCATAGAGTGAATTGCCTGTGTGGCATGCCTAAGTGGCGAATGATCAAGGCTTTTGTTGAAAAGCAAAGTGTGACAATCCCAAAATCCGAGGGGCGGTATTAAGGATAATCATTGGAATATAACACATTAATCATCATAGCAGAATACAGATAATGGCAAAAACAATAAATAGAATAATTTGACATGGATATGACAGCGGAATCACAACATGTAACATCAGAATAGCATAGCGTAGGATATAACTTAGTAAATAAAAGGGAAGTGATCAGTCATCATCGCCAGAGGCGGAATACATACATGCAGTGAGACATAATAAGGGTATCAGTCTACATCGCCGAAGGCGGTACATATACATACAATAAGAAGTACGGAAAGTAAATCAGTCTGCATCGCCCGTGGCGGAATCATAATATAGGTACAATAATGGCGGAAAATGTCGAAGTCGTCTCTGTGAAGTCAGCCTCGCCATGAGCCAACATGCACTCTATGCAACAGTGCAGAGCCAAAACAACCTGTCACCTGTGAACTAGGCTGCCCGTGTGAAAATAAGGGCACCCGCGTTTGCAAAGTGAAACGAACAACGAGTCAGTCATGGGGACTGGTATGAGGAATCTATTTAACAGTTAAACAACAGTAATAAGCAAATCATAGGACCACGCCACTTTCGCGGAATGGGTTTACTCCAGTGATCTAAAACAAAGTAAATTCTTTAAAACAACGCAATGCTTTTAAAAAGAATGAAGCCATTATAAGACTCAGGTCCCATCATACAATGCAACGCAAGCCGGAGGATAGAGTTTTACCTTATAATGGCCAAATATGCTTGATACGTGTAAAGCAAAAATCATTTGATATGATTACTAGTGCATATATGTTTCAAAAACGAATAGCATCATAAATATCTATCATAGACGGCATAAGTGCCCCATACCACTATGTCGCCATACTAGTTCTACAATCGAGTCTGTTATTTCGTATTGGAAATTGGATTTCCGTCATGAGTTGAGGCAAGGGGCAAGCTCCTCTCCGCTTCGAGACATTCTAGCAAATGCCTCAGGACTACACACTCTGCGTAGCCCTGGATCTTCAGGGCCGGTCCTCTCTTACGTTTGAGGATTGGCAATTCCTGAACACACGTTTCCCGGTCCTTACAGACCTATAATCGAGGCGCCTCGCATTCCAACAACCACATAGGTGAAAAATAGATATATATGTCAGGGCTGGTAAGTCACTGACACCACCATAGCTAGAAAGAAACGTCGTGCTCTCCCTGCAGTCCGTATCCCGTTTTTAACTCATACCGGGGTGTGAGGCTCGCGAATCTACGAAATACACAAAGCTCAGTCACGCAGACCGTGCTTTGATCATCATCCACAAGACATTGCTTTACAACAGAAGCCTTGATCACAGCATCTTGGCATGCCACATAGGCAGTCCACTCCATACGATTGATTTCCATCGATATATAACCTCTGAGCTCGTATGTCTCAGGGAAGGGCGTTAAGCAAAAGAATAAATTCTCCACCGCCAAACAAATATATATTTAACAGAGATCAATCAGTATAGAACAAAATCCAATGTTAGACACACACGTTCGATCAACACATACGTTCAGACGGCTACTACTTCCGTCCCTTTCGGGTAGCTACTAAGGTCAGGAACCTCAGCAGCGCCCATCCAACCGATACGAAGATCGTCGGTCTTGAATCGCCTTTGCATTTTCCAATTCGAATCGCTCGATAAATTATTTGAAATGAGGGTTAGCTCGGCCTTTTCAAATAATTCACGTCATTAGAATTTAAATCGATTCTTTCTATGGTTATATTATTCGACATCCATCTTTCAGTTCTTTAGTGTTATTTTCGTGTCAAGCACATACAACCATCAAATATCAAACAATTCAATCCCAATTGGTTTATTTGCAATCTATGTTGCTTATAATATTTTATAACGATTTTTCGCCATTTTTATTTATTTAAAAATGGCAATATTTAATTAAACGACGTTTCATGTCGTGCCATGGCACTGGCGCTGTTTTTCTCCTAATTTGTTTTACACATATCGGAAAATCTAACCGTTGGATTTCTACAAAGTCTATATCAGTGGGAAGATATTCCCAAAGCGAACCCAACGGTTCCAGTTTCGTGAAAATCCGACGGTCGGATCTTCCACACTAGTCGTTTGAAGTTACGGTTTCAAAATTCGAACTGCAGCGTCGTTATTCGATTTAATTTAATTATATTTATATTTATATATAAATATAAACGACTCTGGCTCTGTTTTTCTTCAGATTTGAATTAAACATTCCGGACAATCCAACTGTTGGATTTTTACAAGGTTGGTGCCGTTGGGAAGATATTTCCAAGGCGAACCCAGCGGTTGCGGTTTCGGGAAAATCCGATGGTCGGATTTCTCGTACCAATCGTTTCAAATTACGATTCCGAAACACGAACTGCATGGCTTCGATTCCTTTTAATTATATTTATATATATAAATATAGTTCTAACTATAATTCCAACCATAGTTCATTCTATATTTTCAACTTCGTTTTCACTTCAAATATTTCACTAACGCCTTAATATTTCGAAAAATTTCGCCATAACCTCCTTTGTACGGGGAGGGGTTTGGAAATTTATTGGGCCGTGTTAGGTACCCAATAAATCCTAAAAAGCATCCACATATTTATAGTGATATATTCTAGTGTTTACGGGGAAGCATGTATAGATAATCACTCCAGAGAATAAATTCTCGTCACCCCGTTTCCGTGTGGAAATAAATAGTCCATGTGCCGTATCTAATAATTAGAGCGACGTGATTATTGTCAACTCCAGACCCGTGTGGGGTTTTTATTAATCTGGCGATTTATCGTTATATTTTCTATAGTCTATATCAGTCATCAGTTCAACCTGTAGTATATAGTCATCGCCATACAAGCCTCTCGCTCGTATGGTAAATCTTCCACCTCGTCACACAAGCTCCAATTGCTTATGTGGAATATGATGAAGTATGCCTATCATCAAGAAGTATGCCATGTAGTGTAGTTCAAAATTAATTGTTACTATCCTATGGCGATGTTTATTATTTCACACAGAATAACCAGCACTCCGCATCCAATGGCATTCACAGGAGTTGATATAAAAATAAAATTGCGCAACCAACTCATCAAGGCTTACCTATTTGTTGGGCACGCAAATAATTTCTTTACTCTACAGCTAATCCATTTTTCCTGTTCAACACATGTATATATATGCAGAACAAAGCTAATAATAATATTTCTAGCAAACTATTATTTATTTCAACACGTGTCTATTTTTATCAAAGCGTATACATGATAAAAGAAATATTTTTATCATCAAAAATATTTATTCAACACGTGAATGTTTTTAACACTTCATATTCACAATAAAAATGTAGTTTTTATTGTCGCTTCATTTTATTTTAAAACACGATAACATTCAACACATGAATTTCAAATCGACGAACGAATTGCAACTCAACACATGAATATTCGATATAGTTTGTATATATATAAAAATGTGATTTCTATCGCTAAAGCTATTTGTTTAAATTCAAATAATATTCAACACATGAATTTCAACTCAACGAATGAATTGCAACTCAATACATGAATATTCGATATAGTTTGTATATATATAAAAATGTGATTTTTATCGCTAAAGCTATTGGTTTAAATTCAAATAATATTCAACACATGAATTTCAACTCAACGAATGAATTGCAACTCAACACATGAATATTTGATATAGTTTGTATATATATAAAAATGTGATTTTTATCGCTAAAGCTATTGGTTTAAATTCAAATAATATTCAACACATGAATTTCAACTCAACGAATGAATTGCAACTCAACACATGAATATTCGATATAGTTTGGATATATATAAAAATGTGATTTTTATCGCTAAAGCTATTTGTTTAAATTCAAATAATATTCAACACATGAATTTCAATTCAACGAATGAATTGCAACTCAACACATGAATATTCGCTTCAACATATGTAATTTATTTCAACGAATGAAAATTATTCTAACACATGAATATTTCTGAAAATTTCGGCAGCATAACGGCAGGGTAGTTAAAACCGAGACCGTCCCTAGTACGGCTCCTCGCTCTACCTTAAAACCTCGCGGTTTTTGACAATGGGGATCATGCATCTAGTTCGCACGTAGGCGGCATGTTTTATTTTCAATTCCACAATCCTATTCTAATTTGTTTCAACCACAAGAGGGTATTTTTCAACCACAAAGGTATTTTTCAACCACAATATCAACCACAAACAATTATTTCCAACCATTCGTCATACCATATAATATCACGTCAATCACAAGCAATAAATATCGTCCATGGTCTGTGGATGAGGGGAGTATATATATATATATATATATATATATATATATATATATATATATTATAATTCACTTGCATTTCATCACAATTCATAGCATATATGGTTCATTCAACGCTTGTATAATTTATACATCGCTAATATAACTTATACAACACATGTACATGAGGTATACAATGCGTATATAATTTACACTTCGCTTATATAATTTATACAACGCGATTTCATTCACACAATTAGTTTAGATTCCTCACATTGGTTATTGCAGTGCTAAAAATCGTAGGAAGATCAGAAAAATCTGCGGCTTCTTCTAGATGGTAGAGAGCCTCCTTGCGGTCACAGTGTCTCCTGTTTCATCAAATTTCGTTAAAAAACGAAAAGATATTATTTTTCAAATATTTGCAACGCTTTATAGTGTTATTTTCATTTCTGAATAATAAAGGTTGTACCTTTATTTTTGATTCAAAACTAGGTCAGCAAAATCCATCGATCGATGCTTCGATCAGGTAGTGCCACGTGGAAGAGCTACGAATCAGCTTCCTATCGGTGGTGGTGTGGTTCCCTTCGGTGGTCGGAAGAAGGCGGCGCGGCGCTGGGAAGTCGACGACTTCCTCGACGTCGTTCAGGCGATTCCGGCGAAGGTGGAGGGCGGCGTTTGGTCGGATGTGGAGAGGAGGCGAAGGCGAGTCGAACTGGGGTGGTGGTGCGGCTTAGCGTCACCTGTGGCGGTCAGAAAAGGGAAGAGAAGCACGGAGCTTCCTGGATCGTCCAAATCGCCTGGCGGCTAGGGTTTTAAGATAATTTTTTTTAAAGGAAAAATCCTATTGGTCGAAGCTTTATAGGAATTTTTAAATAGTGTTTTCACAAACGGACTCGAAATCAAACCCAACGACTATCGCCCCTAGCTAAATACCCCCATTCCGGACACAATGGGATATGTTTCATTGGCCAATTCGACTGTTACAGTCAGTTATTTTTCAAATTAAAGTATAAAACATTCAATATATAATTTGAACGTACATTTCAATTTGCCAGGGCCACAAACTGAATCGAAAAATTCCAGAAAAATAAATCTAGCTTTGTTTTGACGATACGGTCCTAACAAAACCAGTTTCGTCGAATTCTGAGCTCGTTTGAAAAACGGCCATTTTTAGGTCGACCCATTTTAACAGAAATTGACCAATTACATTTTCTTTTGCCCCGCTCACATACTAGCTTCAAAAATATGAAATTTGAAACCTAGCAATTATTTGACATCCCGGACCCAACAAAAGTGGTTTCGTTGAATTCCGAGGTCGTATGCAAAATATCAGTTTTCAAGGGCTATTTATGCTATATAGCGACCTTTCTGAAAATTCATTTGGCCATAACTTTTGATTCCCGTTATGAAACTTTGATTTTTCAGATTCGTTAGAAAGGTATTCATAAACAGATTTAAATATTTTCAGTTTTGCTAAAATCCGTTATATTTTCCACCCGGTACAGTCAGACAAAGTTTGTATTCAAAATTTCAAACTGCAATACTATACCCAATTCTTTATTTTATTGAAATATGTTATTTCAACTACTCAAATTCTTTGGCATTAACCAATTTTAAAATTTTTAAATTGGTTCACATTTTCCGGGTTATTACACAAAGTCTTGTGGTTGATGATCAAAGCATGGCCTTTGTGGCGTAGCTTTGTGTAACGTACTTCGCGAGTTTCACACCCGGTATGAACCAAAAACGGGAGACGGACCTCAGGGAGGACATGCGTTTCTTTCTAGTTAGAAGTGGCGTCAGTGGTTTTACACGCCCTGACGAGCTTGACTTATGTGGTTGTTGCTGTTGCGAGGCGCCTCGGTTTGATCGGACGATCTGGGTCCGATAGAATCATTCATTGGCTCATTTACGCCCCATAGGGCGGGGAAACGTAGTGTTCAGGCATATTAGTCCACATCGGTGGACCGGCCCTGTCGCTCCAAGGGTCACTCGAGCTCTGATCCTGAAGCTTATAATAGTATCAAAAGATTTGTTTTAAACGTACTAAGCATGTTTGGCTATTATAAGGGAAAACCCTATCCCCCGGCTTGCGTTGCATTGCGTGATAGGACCTGGGTCTTATAATAGCTTCATTTTTCATTATTTAGCATTGCGTTGTTTGTTTTATGCACTGTTATTCTTGGGAGGAAACCCGTTCCGTGTTATACGGCGTGGTCCCTTGATTTACCGAATTTTAAAATAAAGAATAATAACTGTTTTAGTTCTCACACCAGTCACATGACTGACCTGGAGTTTATTGTTTTAACCTAAACTCTGGGTGCCCCTATTTCCGCACGGGCAGCTAGTAGTTTTGGTTTTGCATATTTATATTCACAGGATCCTGGTTTACAGCTGGAATGATATCCGGAAAGCTTGGTATCTGTATATCTCCTTCAGTTGTGTATTGTATTATTTTTCCGTTGCGATGTATTTAAATGTAATTTAAATCTCTGATATTTCTGTGCAATATTTATTCATTTATATTCTGTATATTCTTGTATTCTGATGAATTGTTGTAATAAGCAATGAAATGTTCTTCCGTCTGCGTTCTATTTTGTCGTGTTCTCAAAACAATTCGTTCTTTCTCTTCTCTTCGGAGACCGGGGAAGTTCGGGTCGTTTCAAGAGCCGACCTAATTACCACAAAAAATTAGGGTGCAATAATAAACAAAAAATAACAAAATAAATTCAGGCGAAACAAAGGCATTATAGAAAAATGTACAATAGTGGAATTTCTACCATTACTATCGCTCTTGACTCCAGTCTTTTACATATGTTCTTCTAATATGGAGAAGCAACTTTTACAATCATATCAAAAGCCTATAGTTCTAGCAGACGTGGAATTTGATGATACCGATACATCAACTCCATAATCTTTCTTTGGACATACAAAATACAATAATTTTTCTCATTTAACAGTGGTGTATTCTTGTATGAACTAAGACGACTGCTATGTCCTTGAATTTTTTTGAGAATCAATTGAAAAAGGAAATGATGGTACATTTGACGACTAACAGGCATGTCATTCCTCGACTGATGATATCTTTCTAGACCTAAACATTAAAACATAATATTTAAGTTAAAAGCAACAATGACTTCAATCATATAGTAGGAAGTGAAGGTTAAAAAACTCAATTATAATTAGACGGTCAACATTTAATGTAGTTTAACAAAGCCCCTTGTAAAATAAACTAAGTTCTGTTATTACCTTCCAAACTTTTACAGGTAACATTTCTTTGAAAGCGATGGGAAATAAATTTTCCATCATTACATGACAATCATGTCTTTTTATTTCACCCTGTCTTCCATTTTTATAGTCGACACATCTATGAAAATTAGAGGAAATTCTATGAGGAGTCCGTAATCATTTTACCCATTTTAACAGTACTTTTACTTGGTTTTTGTCTAGTTCATAACATATTTTGGGTTTATAATGTCATTGGGCTTCATATGAAACCCAGGACAATTGCATATTTCTTTAATATCACGTCTAGATTTCTTATCGTCCTTAGTCTTGTTCTCAACATTCAAAACTATATTAAACACATTATCTAATATGTTTTTCTCATTATGCATCATGTCAATGTTATGACGGATTAAGAGATTTCTCCAATAAGGCAATTCACAGAATATATTCTGTTTGCACCAATTATGAAGCATCGATTTACCATGAATTTTAATCTATTGTCCGGATTCGTGCATCTTTAGATAATCTTTTACAAGTTCATATATATCCTCGCTTGACCAAACCGTCGGTGGTCGTAGAATCTCATGTCTATTAGTCGTGAAGTTATTTTTTCTCTTCCAAAAGGATGAATAATATGAAGAAAACATCGATGACAATCAAACAATGAAATTTTCTTCCCATGCAGTAAGGAAAATGCTCGTGTTCTTCCATGCAATAAGGACAAGCAAAATGACCTGCCTTACTCCAACCCGAATGCATTGCATATGTGGAAAATCTCTAATAGTCCATAATAGAGAAGCGAACATCCATAAAATTTTCTTTTTGATACGTTGTTTGTTTAAACTCCTTTATATTATAATTTTTTCAACTCTTCGATTAATGATTGTAAGTAAACATCAATGATCTGCGTCGGATCATCAGGGCCAGGGATGACAATCGTGAGAAACATATATGAAGTATTCATACACATCTACATGAGTAGATTATAAGGTGTTATTATTATAGGCCAAGATGAATATTAAAAACCAAACTGAGAAAACCATGAGAAGCCATCTGTACATAAACCTAGTCTAACGTTGCGGCTCTCCACCGAAAAATTAGGATATTTTTTATCAAAATATTTCCATGCTTCTCTATCGGATAGGTGTGTCAATGTACCTTTTTGAGGTATTCTAACATTGTGTCATCTCATATGCTGCATTATTACAGATGATGCATATAACTTTCGAAGTCTAGGAGTGATAGGAAAATAATGCATATGCTTATACGAAACTTCCTTCCTTTTTTTCTTGTTTTGTATCTTTCTTGATTAACTATTTTACAATTTCTAAGATTGATGCCTACTTTCCAATAGAACATGCAATCATTTAAATGTGTATCTATTTTTCATACGGCAAACCAAAAGATGACATAAGTTTCTTCACTTCATAATGTGGACAGGGGTTTGCATTTGTGAGTTTGGAAGTGATGTGAATTATGTTCTTTTTTTTATGGGAACAATCTTGAGTTTTATTTTGTTGAGAGGGATGATGTATTTTTGTTGTCCAGAGTGGTAGGAAGGTCCGAACAGTGATGGTTCAGAATTGTTTTAAGGACTTTCTTATTCGAAGTAGCTTGCATGAATCAGGGTATTTGATGAAGATGGCATAATGATAGCTGGATGGCATGGTGTTTGAGTGTGTACTGGTGAAAAAGTAAACGTGCAGAGGAGATCTATGGAAGCGGAATGGTGATGAAGCAAAAGGGAATGGTTTGGTCTTGAATGGAGTAGGAGTGTGGTGGTGAATATTTGAAGATGAGAATGTTGGAGATGGAGAAAGTGGAAGTGAATATTTGAAGATGAGAATCTGCATAGAACTTAAGGCCTAAGTATTACCAGAGAGGAAAGAAAAGAAGAATTGGAAAGAAATAATTTTAAATAATTACTAGGAAGAAAAGAAGGAATGCAGTCAGGGAATGTAAGGCAAAGAAGGCAAAGAAAATTACAGAGGGAGGGAGGAAAAGGGAAGCAATTTGTTAGTAACATAGATAATCAAATTTCAACTTAAACCCCATTTCATTGCCATAATCACATTTTTAGATGAAGAGGCAATTTGTTGTTTATGTCATAAACATAGCCTCAGTGTTATGAAATGGACAAAAAAGGCTATTAAAGGCAACATGAAACACAAATACACAAAAACATCCATTCTCATTAAACCAAAAAGACATCATTCATACAAATTTATGTTGAATCTACATTAATGAGAGGAAAAGCTTTATCACCCCCGAATTGTAGGGGTTTAGCTCCTCATTTGTGTGACTATTTCAACATAAATAGATATCAACATTGATGAACAACAAAAAAAAAGAGTAAATAATTAAGAAAAGATATTAACTACTAAATACTTGCGTGAAAATAAATCTAAACTAATAACAATAAAAAGAGAGAGTATGAATAGACATGAACGCTAAATAGAACATGACATAAAAGAAACAGGCTTGGAACCCATTTTTTTTATTTGATCAGTTACACTTCCATTTGCTAAAAGGAGACCCTCCAATACATGAAACAAAAGGGTATATATACATGATCAAAAACCCTAAAACCCTAATCACTTTCCTTGGGAAATCCGCAAAATACCCATTCATGAAGCTTCTAGTTTCTATTAGCCACTAATAAGTCATGTAGAATGCGTAAGGCCTTTTGTCTCATTCAATTAGTATTTAATATGAAGCTTAAGAGCAAGTGGGCTAGTTGAAAGGTGTGGGCCTCCACTGTCCATAAAATGAATTAATTCTTTGCCTCCTTTTGTGAAAATGCATGCTTTCGCTCATCTCTTCATGTGTATATATCCTTTTATCTCCAAAATTCCTACAAGAGATAATCATAAGGAACAAGTAAAAGATTTCAAAAATTTAAACATGTACAAGAGACCACTTTTTCCCAAAATAAGTGATGAATTTGAAAATATTTAAAACATGGTTTGATCATATAAAATACCCAAAAATGTTCATTTATTCAACTAAACAAGAATAAATATGTAAGTATAAATGTGCGTTTTTACGTGCACATCAAATACTTCCACACTTATCTTTTTATTCATCCTCGAATAAAGTAAAAACAAAGCTAAATCCGTTTCTATATGGAGCACGATTGCATTTAGCATATGCAACAAGCCTTTTAAACCTCTGGGTGTCCCCAGTAGGACGAGTGTTGTCTCGTGAGGGTTTTCAATGGATACTACCCACAAAATCCAAAAGTTGAACGCAAAAAATATTTACAAAATGCAAGACTAGAAAATATTTACAAGATTAATGCAAGCTTTTAAAGGAATATCTACAAATGGATAATTTACTTTTAAATATTACATTAATGAGTTAATAAAAAATTGGGTCGTCACTATGAAATTTGAGTGTGTTACTAATCAAAACTTCAAACAAAAGTCATGTGATCATCACAAAATCCTCTATCTTGGCCAGTTGTTTTGGTAGAAACATAGTGCAACTATGAAATGAATTCTATAATCGACATCAACAATCATAAAATGACATCTCAACTTCCTTTTGGTTAACAAGTTTGGTCGAATAAGTGAAGAGTGTACTTGGATTTTAAGTGCTAACTCTCTCTTTATTACAAAATATTTACATTATTATTTACAAATTCCAACGTATACCACCCCTACACTGCATTACGACTTACGTGAGGGTCAGTAATCCTAAGGTATCCAACTCATAAAATGAGACCAAGGTATACCGACGCTGAGTTTGTCAACAACATGTCGGAAAGAGCTTGGCGGGTTTGCACACCAACGTTGGATGTACTAGCGATGTTGGATACCCTTTTATTATTATATATATACACACTTTTTTTCTTCTTCTTCATTTTGTATTTTTTTAATAAGAGAGAGAGTTAAGCGAGAATATCTTAGCACAACTTCACATAGATGATCTAAAATGTTATCGCAAGTAGTCTAAATCAACCATTCAATTAATTGGATTACAATTTAGGAAACATTTCATACTCATCACCTACGAATCTCCCAATATACCAGTTACACCAAATTTGCTTATAATTCAAACTTTTCTTCCATTATCCGTTGAGAGAAGTAAATTTCCGAACATTTTAATCGAATGACCAAAATTATTTGTTAACTCCATCATGTCTTATTTAAAAGTAAATAGAAATGCGAAATTCCATTTTCCTTTTTCTTTTTTGAGAAAAAGGAGGAAAAAGCAGACTTAAACTATGCAAAATAGAATGAAAATAAGACCCCCTCCCCCCCCATACTGGATTTCGACTGTGTCCCCACATTCAATGCATGACACAATGAGTGAATGGAAGAGAAATATTTACATATTTACAAAGGAGGGTTAAACTTAACTTTCTTACTTCACGTAGCATGGCTCAATAAGAATCATGAGCTCCTCCTCTCGATTAGTGGGCAATTCCAAGAATGGTTTTAGATGTTGACCATTGACTTTGAATATGGATCCATCCCACGGGTTACTATTTCAATAACACCATGTGGAAAACTGTTCGAACAACATATGGTCCAGTCCGTCTTGATTTTAACTTCCTAGGGAATAAATGAAGTCATGAGTCATACAGTAGAACTTTTTGGTCTAGCGAAAACGTTTTTCTTTGGATTTTCTTGTCATGAAAAACTTTGGTGTTTTCCTTGTAATTTTTTGCATTTTTGTATGCGTCATTCCTAATTTCTTCCAATTCGTTGAGTTGCAATTTTCGAGTTTCGCCGGCTTGTTCAAGATCAAAGTTTAAGTTCTTTATTGCCCAAAGAACTTTATCTTCAAGGTCAATTGGTAAATGACAGGCTTTACTATAAACCAATCAGAAAGGGGACATTCTAATATTAGTTTTAAAAGCAGTACGGTAAGCCCAAAGTGCATCCGTCAATTTTGTGACCAATCTTTTCGATTTTTATTTATAGTTTTCTCCAAAATCTGTTTTATTTGACAATTCGATACTTCGACTTGACCACCGGTTTGCGGATGACAAGGGGTGGATAACTTGTAGGTTATTGAGTATTTCTTCATTAAGGATTCAAAAGATCGATTACAGAAATGCATTCCAATGTTGCTTATTATTATGCGAGGTGTGCCGAACCTCGAGAAGTTGTTTTCTTTTAGAAATTTCACAACAATTTTATGATCATTTGTTTTACATGGTGCGGCTTCGACCCATTCGAAATGTAGTCTACAGCGAGAAGAATATAATAGTTTCCAAAGGAGTTTGAGAAAGGTCCCATAAAGTCAATACCCCATACATCAAAGATCTCGATTGTAAGGATGGGGTTCAAAGTAATAATATTTCATCGAGAAATCTTTCCAAGCATTTGGCAACAATTACAAGTTTTACAAAATTCAAACGAATATTTAAAGAGAGTAGGCCAATAAAAACCCCATTGAATCACTTTTTCAATGGTTTTCCCAGCACCAAAATGTCCACCGCACGCATGATCATGGCAGAATGAGAGAACCCCTAATTTCGCTATCAAAAACGCATCGACGAATGATTTGGTTCGGACAATACTTAAACAAGTATGGGTCGTCCCAATAGAAGTATTTCACTTGGGAAATAAATTTGTATTTGTATTATCTAGACCAACGAGGGTGTTTCCTTAGTGACTAGATAGTTCACCAAGTCGACAAACCAAGGATCGATTGAAACAAAAAGGATTTATTTGTCGGGAAATTTTTCTTTGATTGACAAAGAAGATAGTGCGTTCGGAAGAAGAGATAAGTGATCGGCTATGACATTATCGGATCCTTTTTTCTCTTTGATTGTAAGATCGAATTCTTGAAGTAAAAGGATCCATCGAATTAAATGTGACTTAGCGTCCTTTTTAGCAAAAAGGTATCGGAGAGCAGAATGGTCAGTGTAGACCATGACGTGGGAACCAATCAAGTAAGATCGAAACTTCTCAAGCGCAAAAAAGACAGCTAAAAGTTCTTTTTCGATGGTGGTATAATTCAGTGGAGCATCATTCAAGGTCATACTCGCGTAGTAAATGACGTGAAGGATTTTGTTGATGCATTGTCCTAAGACAACACTAACCGCGAAGTTAGAAGTGTCACACATGATTTCAAAAGGAAGCTCCCAACTAGGCAAATAGATTATTGGGCTGAAATGAGTATGTTTTTAAGACGTTCAAAAGAAGCAACACATTCAGAGTTAAATTCGAAAAGGATGTCCTTTCCTAGAAGCGTAGTAAAAGGACGAGCGATTTTGCTAAAATCTTTCACAAAGCGTCCGTGAAAGCCAGCATGCCCAAGAAATGAACGAATGTCCTTAACGCATTTTGGAATGGGTAGTTTTGAAATAATGTCAACTTTCGCTTTAGCTACCTCAATGCCATTATTTGAAATTACATGTCCAAGGACAATGCCTTATTTGACCATAAAGTGGCATTTTTCCAAATTCAACATTAAGTGTTTTTCTTTACATCGATTTAAAACAAGTTTAGGATGATGTAAGAAAGAGGAAAAAAGAATCGCCAAAGATCGAAAAATCATCCATAAAGACTTCAAGAAAGCATTCGATCATGTAACACGCCACGTCCATTAATGTCACTCGCAAAGGGAATGCATTAACTTCCATGGAGCATTTTAAGTGAATATAGAACAGAAAATCACAATAAGACAGATATAAAGCAGTACTTGAAAATTTAAAACTTTATTTATTGCAGCAGAAGGTAAATATGTTTGGTTACATCATCAAAAAACCATAAACCAAAGTCAAGTACATAATATCCATCTTGATAAAACAAAGTACATAATCCCACTACTACAAATAGCCTTAAAGAAAATGATAGGATGAACTTAACTTCAGCAATCCAAATCCAAGTGCTCCCAAAGAGATCCCAATCAAGCTCCACTAGTACTAGTCCCACCCTTAGAACCTGGGGGGGAAAAGGAAGAAAAGAGGTGGAAACAAAGGGGGTCAGACATAAAGTTTGGCGAGTCCGATAACTCTAACAACATAATTATTAAAGCAATATGATAAGATATAAGCTGGAGAATAAGGTAATGACTGTGTGAACCACATGGGTATGGCAAGGAAATCAAGAGAAACAGAGATAATGTTAATGGCGCTTCCTAATCAATATAGGATAATTACTATACTCTACCGTACTATACCGCATTGTACTAACACTAACAGCACCCCTACTAGTCACTCTAGAAATTTGATCCCTCTTGGCTAAATAGAACGATGATAGCTTCGAATACTACTAGATGTACCCACTATCCTCCATGTTTGACTGTATATCTCTAGTTGCTATCATATGTACCCAGCGTGTACCTATCCCCACTAGATGTACCCCTTCAATAAGTAATAATGGTAATTCCATATACTCCTAGCTGACGTCATAGGTGCCGCCTACTCCTATCTCCACTAGGTGTACCCCCTTAATTATTATTAATAATAGTGGTAGCTTCGTGCACCCCTAGCTGACTACATAGGTGTCGTCTGCTCCTATCTCCACTAGGTGTACCCACTACCCTGCCCCATTCGATCGGCTCCCTAACTCGTAGATACCCGTGCAGGTCCTATAGTGGGTTGTATCACTCCCCAATATGGCAACCTTATACCACGCAAGGAATGCACGGCTTATAACTACACGATGCAACAACGTCTTACCTACCATCCCGGAACCACGCACGCACGTTACCCCGTTGGACTTGCGTTGCCACCGCTAACCCGTTTTGGCCTCTAACAATCAGACCCAGTAGGCGTGTCCCGTCCTCAACTTGGGTCGAGCTCACAAAGATACTTAATGGGCTACTGGACTGAAAAGGCCCCCCATGCTTGACACAAGCTTTCCACCTAGGCTTGGTCCCCTCTAGTACATCCCGCTTAACCCCCTTCATGTCCACTTACATGTTTTAAATTTGGTTAAGGGTTTTCTATTAGTAATTCCTCATGCCACCAAAAGCACCCACTTAACCCCTATGTCCCACTTACATGTTTTACCTTGGTTAAGTGTTACTAATCGTATTTTCTCATGCCACCCAAGGCACACACTTAACCCCCATGTCCCACTACATGTTTTACTTTGGTTAAGTGTTTCTTAATTTATTACTACCGTAACCCCTGTAGGAACTCTCACTTTAGACTGGCATTTGTGGCTGCTGGATTTGCCGGGCGGATCCGGGCAGTCTTACACCACAAACGAGCCTAACCTCGTGTCCATACAATTGTTACGCATTTAGTTTGGGCCTTTGACCTCTCATACCATTTATGGCTGCTGGATTTGTCGGGTGGGTCCGGGCAGTCTTACACCACAAATGAGTCCAACCTCGTGTCTTAGGCAATTAATTATACATAATTAATTTTCGCCAAATTTGAATTACTTTCCCTATTCAAATTTCCATATTTATTTATGTCCATAATTTATCACCTAAATTATGCTCATCTATTTATGGTATATAAATTATACCAATTTCATCACTAATTAATTTTATTCCTTAAAATTAATTACATGCTTTTTTAGGCCATTACATGCCAAATTCACAATATGTGTGTATCCACTATTATCCCCATCGTACCCCCGTCATTCGTTCGCTTAACATGACATATACATATTAGACTAGCAAATAGTCTAATACTTAAAAAAAGGGAATAAACGTCACAAAGTCACATACACAAAATAATAGATCTAATTTGCATCTAACTTGCAATTAAGAATTACAACATACTTGCATAGTCTTTGTATTATCAAGGATCCAAAAATCATAGATCTAAAAGGTGTGAACTTACATATATGAACATAGTTTTACACCCAACTAGCCTAGGTAATTATCACAAACTAACATAAACTATGTATGTCATCAACCTAAACATAAAGGTGTCATTTTGCATAACTATGGATCCAATAAAAGGTGTTAACCTGAGTAAAATATGGATCAACATAAAGGTGTAAACTTGCATAACTATGCATGTCATAGTTTCAACATAAAAATGTCAACTTGAATATGGATCTAAACTTAAAAGGTGTGAACTTGTATATATGTGAATCCAATTATCACTTAAGCTTGCATATGAACATAATACTTATACGAACTAGCATATGTTCCATATCCATATTCGCATAAAAACTAATGTTATAAACCTAGGTGATTGGATTATAAAAAGGGGTTCATTGACACAAGTTAACATCATGAACTACTAGCATATATTTTAGATCCAAACTTACATAACATCATATAGCTCGCATACAACTTGCATAATCATATTAACTTGCATAACATCATATATGAAATTTGCATAACATCATATATGAAACTTGCATAATCATATTAACTTGCATAATCATATTAGTCTTGCATAACATCATACATGAAACTTGCATAACATCATATATAAAACTTGCATAACATCATACAATATGAATCAAGTTAACATACATGATTAAACAAATGAATTAGATTCACAACCACAACTTATAATCCAACGTATATCACATCATAATTAATTTAGGAATTATTTTGTTAAAGTGATCGAACTCACAACTCAAAAGCGGTCTTGAGTTCTGAATTCTGATTTCTGAAGTTGTATTAGCTCTCCTTTGAAGAAGATTCGTTGTTAGGGTTGAATAGAACTGATTTGATTTGCTGTTCTTCCTCTCTAATTGGTGGCGGCTGCACTAGGGTTCAAGACAACAGCATGACGACCATAGTTTTAGTTTTAATTTTGATTTAGGGTTTGAGTCTATGGGTCTTTTTTATAGAGTTTTGAATTTATTTACAGCCGTCAGATCACTCTAGAATCCATCTAGTCCTTAGAAACCAAGTAATGATGTCAATAGACCAACCAGAAATCGCCACCTAAGCCCTAAAACATAAAATTTCGTCATAGACCATTTAGGGCCGACGGGACCAATTCCAAACCTCCAGAGTCGACCCTGGGGTCGACCCACTGGGTCGACCTATAAAATAGGTCGGTTTGGTGTTTTGCCTTCCCGCTTCCACTATTTTGAAATTTTTTCTTAAATTTTAGGTTGAATTTTATTTTATTTTTATAAATATATCTATAAGTATTTCTATCTTCCTAATTAACCATTTTCACATTAAACTACTTTTTGAACCGTGTTCACACTAAGCCACTTTTTAGCCATTCCCCTAAAACAAAAATATGGCGTTGGCGATGATCGAACTCTGTACCTCTTATATGCAGGTCACATGTTCCAACCAAATGAGCTACTTAGTCTTTTGCTTACAAACCTTAGAACAATGCTAAACATTTATTCTTTAATTTAGTTAATTCGATTATTCAAAAATCCGGGGTGTTACATTCTCCCGTCCTTAAAGGATTTCGCCCCCGAAATCTCCAAGTTAAGGAGAATGCATATCCTAACATCCAAACAACCATCTACTCAATCATCAAACACAAGCATCCATTGTCCTTATAAAATTTCTAATGCTGTATAAACATATGCAAAAAGTGCATGTATATGTTCCTTATCTAATGCAAAATCAGGCGGTCTACTGATTCAGTTGACCTCCTTAATGCAAACCATGATAGTGCCATGCGTCCATTATGTATGCGAAAGAACCCTATCGATACATATTATTTCTACATGTGTGCACAACCATTCACCAAAATGCAACATCCATATGATAGCACAACCATTATACATCCATTAGCTTAAATATGCACACACATTTATATGCAATATGAAGTGACTGAGCCGATCTAGTGCCTAAAGTGTGTGTATATGCATCCACGTGCAACCACTAGCAAACACTTGCATCCACATGCATCCATCATACATAACATGTCTCAAACACATGTTTCAATCGTAGGACTGCCCTATCTAAAGGTCAAAGGTACTAACGAGAGGACATACTAAAGATAAGATAAGTATAAGGTAAGCGATAAAGGAGAAACTAAAAGACATACCCTCAAAAAGAAAAGGGTATAATGAACGCATCTTCTCTTCCGTCTCCCAAGTAGCGTTGCTTCCATCATCTCCCCATTGCACTTTGACTTGCTTAACCTCTCGATTCCTCAACTTCTTAACCTCCGACCCAAGAATGCACATAGGAGCTCGCTGAATCGTCGCATCACGCTCTATCTCCACCTCTCTAAGAAAGCTCGGCTCTACCACTTCCGCGGTCTCGTGCAAACACTTCCTCAAATGCGACACATGGAATACATCGTGTACGCCACTAAGTCTCTCGGGCAACTCCACTCTATACGCCATCTGCCCAATCCTCTCCTTAATAGGAAACGACCCTACGAACCTTGGTGCTAACTTCCCAACGGACCCAAATAGAATGATGTTCCGTAATGGAGACACCTTGACAAAGACCATGTCCCCGATATCAAACTCAAGATCTATCCTCCTCTTGTCCGCATAAGATTTCTGCCTATCTTGCGCCGTCTTCATCTTCCTTCGAATCAAATCGATCTTTTCTGAAGTCTATCTAATCATATCGGGCCCAAGTAAGATCTTATCTGTAGACTCCCACCAACATGTAGGCGAATGACACGGTCGTCCATAAAGAGCCTCGAATGGTGCCATGCCAATGCTAGACTGAAAGCTGTTATTATATGCGAACTCCACCAACAGAAGATGTTCCTCCCATGTACCTCCGAAATCTAAGACACACAACCTCAATAGGTCCTCTAGAATACGATTCACCCTCTCGGTCTGGCCATCCGTTTGAGGATGATATGCGGTGCTCAAACATAACTGAGTCCCTACCGCCTCTTGCAAGCCCTTCCAAAATTCGCTAGTAAAGATAGGATCGCAGTCACTCACTATGCTAGAAGGAAAATCGTGAAAACGAACTATTTCTCGAATGTATACAGAGGCTAACCATGGAGCAGTCCTCTTACTCTTCACGGTAATGAAATGGACGCTCTTAGTAAGTCTGTCTACCACGACCCAAATCCCTGTGTTAACCTTCCTCGATCTCGGTAATCCATCAACAAAATCCATCAAGATGCTTTCCCACTTCCATTGTGGGACCTCCAATGGGTGTAGTAATCCACCGGGCTTCTTTTGCTCTGCTTTTACTTGTTGGCACACCAAGCATCTAGCGACAAACTCTGCCACGTCCTTCTTCATGCCGGCCCAAAAGTAAACTCGTCTCATGTCCATGTACATCTTGTCCCCTCCGGGATGGATGGTCATCTTCGAACGATGTGCATCATTAAGAATGGTCTTCCTTAGGTCCTCGTCTTTTGGTACACAAATCCTACCGTCCCTACGTAACCAACCCTTATCATCTAGGGTATACCTACGGAGATGGCTTGATGACTCCCCTCCTTTGAGCTTCTCTACTAACTCAACCAACTGTGGGTCATCTCGTTGTGCCTCACCAATCCATCCCAAAAGCATAGGTCTGACCTCCAAGGATGCTAGCAAACCAGGTACAAAGTCAACGGAAGGTTTAAAGTCAAATGCAGAGATGAACTCTAAGCTTCGCCGCTCAACAAACAACGGACTCAAGGATAATCTTTTTCTACTTAAGGCGTCTGCCACCACGTTACCCTTGCCAGGGGTATATGCTATCTCGAAATTGTAGGATGCTAAGAATTCCATCCACCTTTGCTGCCTTAAGTTCAAGTCCTTTTGAGAGAATAAGTATTTTAGCGATTTATGGACAGTGAATAATTCGAATTTCTCGCCAAGAAGATAATGATGCCAAGACTTAAGCGCAAAGACAATAGCGGCCAACTCTAGGTCATGTGTAGGGTAATTTCTATCATGGACTTTCGACTGTCTTCCACCATAACATATCACCCTTCCTAGAGACCACATGCCCTAAAATCCTCACTTCTTTCCTTCAAAAATGGTATTTTGGAGAACTTAGCTTTAAGCTGGTGCGCTTGTAGGGTCCCTAAGCTTTTCCTAAGATGTAGGGCATGCTCTTCTCTGTATCTAGAGAAAATCAGGATATTATCCCATGCAAAATCGTCACAACTATCAATCTCTCACACAGACCATCCTAGTCGAACTCGACATCCCCCAAGTGCAAGCCCCAAAGGCCTAAACCAATATCAGACCAACACCCAAGGGATACCTCCTTCAAATTCAGACGACCTACGTGAGATGATACTAGTAAGATGGCCAAACAATTGAGCACTTGACCGACTCTGGCCGTCCTTGCCAGTCTTGCTCCAAAACCACCGCTAATCACATAACTGGCTTTGCTTGATCTATTAAGCACATACGAAAACTTGTTTCGTGCCTCTGGGTAAACCCCGCACTTTATCAAAGACGTCTCCATACTCACGAACCACACAAATAGACTCCCAATCATCGTTGGATGCGTCAGAAGATTCTAGGCAGCTAAGCATCACTGAACCCCTAGGGTCACAAGAAATATGAGGGTCTTTCCATAACGAACCAATAGTCTAACTATCCTCCTTTCACAATCTAGGTTGGCACCCCTCCTGGCTAGCCAATCCACCCCTAGAATCAAACTATAGCCCGTGAAACCAAGGACGAAGGCGTTGCATTCAAATCCAACGTCCAAGATAGACACTCTCAAATCCCGACAAACCATTGAAGGATGAGCCGAACCACCAACAGGATTTGAGACTAGGATAGGATCCTTAACTAGACTAGTATTTAGGTGCAGTGTTTCAACTAACGAAGCAGATACTAACGAGTATGAAGCGCCAGAATCAAACAAAGTTCAAACAGGATGATAAAGAAAACCAAATTTCAACCTAGACGGTCCTACCCCCATCAGGTATACCGGCCCGAGGGAATACAACTACCCTCCAGAAGATCCTGTACTTTGTCCTTGCCTCTTTGGAGAATCCTAAGGTGTCCTATTTCTCCAAAACAACTAGACTTCTTCTTCACGTTCTCCATTCGTGACCTCCCACCAAGATGAGGTTTCGTCCTTTGTTAACCAAACAGCTATTTGAACCTTCCTCCCATCGTCTATATTAAAGGTACCAACAAGCCCTCTACTTCCTTGGACTAACTTCTAGCCCGACAAACGTCTAAGTCCCTTGAAGTGGTTTTCCATCCTTCGTACGGAATTCCTTATTTATCTTAGAAAAAGCATCTATACGCGGAGGGGGGGGGGAACTCAAAAAGAGAAAGAGGAAGAGATTCAAAATGGAGAATCGAAGGAAGGATATATGGCTCTTGGGGATTATGTTCTTAAAATAAACCTTTCTTTCAAAAATACTCTTCTACAAACATATTTTTGAAAGTATTCTTTATAAAAATGCTTTTGAAAAATAGTTTTTCAAAATATCTTATTTGTTCTGGTAACCTTCAGCTCTAATACCACGTGTAACACCCTACGTCCATTAATGTCACTCGCAAATGGAATGCATTAACTTCCATGGAGCATTTTAAGTGAATATAGAACAGAAAATCACAACAAGACAGATATAAAGCAGTACTTGAAAATTTAAAACTTTATTTATTGCAGCAGAAGGTAAATATGTTTGGTTACATCATCAAAAAACCATAAACCAAAGTCAAGTACATAATATCCATCTTGATAAAACAAGGTACATAATCCCACTACTACAAATAGCCATAAAGAAAATGATAGGCTGAACTTTACTTCAGAAATCCAAATCCAAGTGCTCCGAAAGAGATCCCAATCAAGCTCCACTAGCACTAGTCCTACACTTAGAACCTGGTGGAGGAAAAGGAAGAAAAGAGGTGGAAACAAAGGGTGCCAGACATAAAGTCTGGCGAGTCCGATAACTCTAACAACATAATTATTAAAGCAATATGATAAGATATAAGCTGGAGAATAAGGTAATGACTGTGTGAACCCCATGGGTATGGCAAGGCAATCAAGAGAAACAGAGATAACGTTAATGGCGCTTCCTAATCAATATAGGATAATTACTATACTCTACCTTACTGTACCGTACTGTACTAACACTAACTGCACCCCTACTAGTCACTCTAGAAATTTGATCCCTCTTGGCTAATAGAATGATGATAGCTTCGTGTACTACTAGATGTACCCACTATCCTCCATGTTTGACTTTATATCTCTAGTTGCTATCATAGGTACCCAGCGTGTACCTATCCCCAATAGATGTACCCCTTCAATAAGTAATAATGGTAATTCCATGTACTTCTAGCTGACGTCATAGGTGCCGCCTACTCCTATCTCCACTAGGTGTACCCCCTTAATAATTATTAGTAATAGTGGTAGCTTCGTGTACCCCTAGCTGACTACATAGGTGCCGTCTGCTCCTATCTCCACTAGGTGTACCCACTACCCTGCCCCATTCGATCGGCTCCCTAACTCATAGATACCCGTGCATGTCCCACAGTGGGCTGTATCACTCCCCAATATGGCAACCTTATACCACGTAAGGAATGCATGGCATATAACTACACAATGCAACAACGTCTTACCTACCAGCCCGGACCCACGCACACACATGACCCCGTTGGACTTGCGTTGCCACCGCTAACCCGTTTTGGCCTCTAACAATCAGACCCAGTAGGCGTGTCCCGTCCTCAACTTGGGTCGAGCTCACAAAGATACTTAATGGGCTACTGGACTGAAAAGGCCCCCCATGCTTGACACAAGCTTTCCACCTAGGCTTGGTCCCCTCTAGTACATCCCGCTTAACCCCCTTCATGTCCACTTACATGTTTTAAATTTGGTTAAGGGTTTTCTATTAGTAATTCCTCATGCCACCAAAAGCACCCACTTAACCCCTATGTCCCACTTACATGTTTTACCTTGGTTAAGTGTTACTAATCGTATTTTCTCATGCCACCCAAGGCACACACTTAACCCCCATGTCCCACTACATGTTTTACTTTGGTTAAGTGTTTCTTAATTTATTACTACCGTAACCCCTGTAGGAACTCTCACTTTAGACTGGCATTTGTGGCTGCTGGATTTGCCGGGCGGATCCGGGCAGTCTTACACCACAAACGAGCCTAACCTCGTGTCCATACAATTATTACGCATTTAGTTTGGGCCTTTGACCTCTCACATTTGGTTATCATTTGTGGCTGCGGATTTGTCGGGCGGGTCCAGGCAGTCTTACACCACAAATGAGTCCAACCTCGTGTCTTAGGCAATTAATTATTCAAAATTAATTTTCCCCAAATTTGAATTACTTTCCCTATTCAAATTTCCATATTTATTTATGTCCATAATTTATCACCTAAATTATGCTCATATATTTATGGTATATAAATTATACCAATTTCATCACTAATTAATTTTATTCCTTAAAATTAATTACATGCCTTTTTAGGCCATTACATGCCAAAGTCACAATATGTGTGTATCCACTATTATCCCCATCGTACCCCCGTCATTCGTTCGCTTAACATGACATATACATATTAGACTAGCAAATAGTCTAATACTTAAAAAAAGGGAATAAACGTCACAAAGTCACATACACACAATAATTGATCTAATTTGCATCTAACTTGCAATTAAGAATTACAACATACTTGCATAGTCTTTGTATTATCAAGGATCCAAAAATCATAGATCTAAAAGGTGTGAACTTGCATGTATGAACATAGTTTTGCACCAACTAGCCTAGGTAATTACCACAAACTTACATAAACTATGTATGTTGTCAACCTAAACATAAAGGTGTCATTTTGCATAAATATGGATCCAATAAAAGGTGTTAACCTGAGTAAACTATGGATCCACATAAAGGTGTAAACTTGCATAACTATGCATGTCATAGTTTCAACATAAAAATGTCAACTTGAATATGGATCTAAACTTTAAAGGTGTGAACTTGTATGTATGTGAATCCAATTATCACTTAAACTTGCATATGAACATAATACTTGTACGAACTAGCATATGTTCCACATCCATATTCGCATAAAAACTGATGTTATAAACCTAGGAGATTGGATTATAAAAAGGGATTCATTAACACAAGTTAACATCATGAACTACTAGCATATATTTTAGATCTAAACTTACATAACATCATATAACTCGCATACAACTTGCATAATAATATTATCTTGCATAACATCATATATGAAACTTGCATAATCATATTAACTTGCATAATCATATTAATCTTGCATAACATCACACATGAAAATTGCATAACATCATATATAAAACTTGCGTAACATCATATAATATGAATCGAGTTAACATACATGATTAAACATATGAATTAGATTCATAACCAGAACTTATAATCCTACGTATATCACATCATAATTAATTTAGCAATTATTTTGTTAAAGTGATCGAACTCACAACTCAAAAGTGGTCTTGAGTTCTAAATACTGATTTATGAAGTTGTATTAGCTCTCCTTTGAAGAAGATTCGTTGTTAGGTTTGAAAGAACTGATTTGATTTGCTGTTCTTCCTCTCTAATTGGTGGCGGCTGCTCTAGGGTTCAAGACAACAGCATGACGGCCATAGTTTTAGTTTTAATTTTGATTTAGGGTTTGAGTCTATGGGTCTTTTTTTATAGAGTTTTGAATTTATTTACAGCCATCGGATCACTCTAGAATCCATCGAGGCCCTAGAAACCAAGTAATGATGTCAACAGACCAACAAGAAATCGCCACCTAAGGCCTAAAACATAAAATTTCGTCATAGACCATTTAGGGCCGACGGGACCAATTCCAAACCTCCTGAGTCGACTCGGGTCGACCCATAAAATAGGTCGGTTTGGTGTTTTGCCTTCCCGCTTCTGCTATTTTGAATTTTTTTCTTAAATTTTAGGTTGAATTTTATTTTATTTTTAAAATATATCTATATATAATTCTGTCTTCCTAATTAACCACTTTCACACTAAACTACTTTTTGAACCGCGTTCACACTAAGCCGCTTTTTAGCCATTCCCCTAAAACAAAAATATGGCGTTGGCGGGGATCAAACTCTGTACCTCTTGTATGCAAGTCACATGTTCCAACCAAATGAGCTACTTAGTCTTTTGCTTACAAACCTTAGAATAATGCTAAACATTTATTCTTTAATTTAGTTAATTCGATTATTCAAAAATCCGGGGTGTTACAGATCATATCAGAGAAAATTCCAACCATACATCGTTGGAAAGTTGCAGGAGCGTTTCAAAGACCGAAAGACATACTTCGGTAACCAAAGGTACTGAATGAACATGTGAAGGTCGTTTTCTCTTGATCTTCGGGAGCGACTGGAATTTGGTTATAACCGGAGTAACCTTCAAGAAAGCAGTAGAATTCATGACCGGCTAAAGAGCCGGTTCGAGCATTTGATCGATGAAGGGAAGAGGAAAGTGGTCATTACGCGTTGCAGCATTCAATTTTCGATAATCAATGCAAACACGCCAACCCATTTGAGTATGAGTTGGAAGAAGTTCGTTTTAGCCATTTGCGACAACAGTGAGTCCGGACTTTTTAGGAACAACATGAATGGGGCTGACCTATAAGCTATCAGAAATGGGGTAAATGATAACATTGTCAAGAAGTTTAAGAATTTCTTCATGAACTACCTCTTTCATCTTAGGGTTAATCCTACGTTGCACTTCACGAGTGGGTTTGGATTCATCGATTAAGTGAGTACGATGTTGAACAATTACGGGGCTAATTCTCTTGATGTCAAAAATGGACCAACGGATTGCATCTTTGTTTTTAGAAAGTGTCGAGAGAAGAGAAATTTCTTGATAATGAATTAAATTTGAAGAAATTATGATAGGACAAGTTTCGTTATCACTTAAGTATACATACTTAAGTTGATCGAGAAGAGGTTTAAGATCCAACTTTGGTGGTTTCTCGATCAATGAAATTGGTTGAGATTTGGAGTCAACTGAAAGCGATTCAAACGGAGGTGTGTGTTCGACTTCGTTAGGAGTGTCTTGGAACATTCTTTTGTACTCATCCTCATGCTCATCATTAAGGTCAATTGATTCTTTTTCAGAGTTTTGGTGGATGGCATTCTCTTCCAAGGTTTGGTTACATAATTCATTTGAATGACTTCCAAGATTAAAAATGTTAAGATCTAGAGTCATGTTTCCAAAAGAGATTTTCATTGAACCGTTGTGACAATTTATTAAAGCATTTGAAGTAGCCAAAAAAGGGCCAACCTAAAATCAATGGAATTTGAGTCATAGGATTATCGACAAGTTGAGTTTCCAAAACAATGAAATCGACAGGGAATATGAATTAACCAACTTTGATGAGTATGTCCTCGATTTCTCCAATGGGTTTCTTAATTGAACGATAGCCAAATTGAAGAGTTATTTTTGTTGGTTTAAGTTCACCCAATCCAAGTTGTTGGTAAATGGAATATGGAATCAAATTGACACTCGCACCCAAATTTACTAGGCATTTGTTATTTTTTTTAATCTCCTATCGTGCATGAGATCGTAGGGCATCCAGGATCTTTGTATTTGACCGGGATCGATTGGGTCAAGACTTCGCTAAGTCTGGGGACTAAGAAGACTTTCTTAGGTACATGAGTGTGTAGTTTTTGGGTACACAAGTCTTTGAGAAATTTAGCATAAGTAGGGACTTGTTGAATGATGTCAAGAAAAGGGATGCTATGTTTCACTTGTTTAAAAATTTCCAACGTCTTTTCCATTTGGTCGGAATGTTTCTTTAGTCGAAGATGATGAGGAAATGGAATGTGAAACTCAGTAGGTCGGTTTACTTGAGTTGGAGTAGAACTAGACTCAGAATTTGGATCAAGATCATTCGTGGTTTTAGAAGAGTCGAGAGGAACACTCGGTAAGTTATTTGGATTTTCAACTTGATTATTGATTTTCTTACCAGATCATAAAGTTGTGATAGCATTTAACTAAGTTAGATTGCTATCTTGGGTGACATGAGCTTGGTTTGGGTTATGATTATGACTCCTAGGGTTTGGAATGGGTTGACTCGGGAAAGCGCCTCTTCCCCATTCACTTATGGAAGTGGCTAACTGACTCATTTGCATTTCAAGTTTAGAGATTGTTTGACTTTTTTTTTGCATATGTGAAGTCAATAAGTTTTGCAGATTTCTATTTGATTAGAGATTTTGAGTCATTGCATTAGTCAATGCTTCGAGACTTTTCTCAAGTGATGTCAATCGTTTATCGTCCTAGGGAACAAAAGATTGTTGCGCTTAATTTTGATAAGGTGGCGCAAGATTTTGGAATTGAGTTTGTTGAAAGGGAGGACTCGAAGGATTATTTGAAAATGGTCGAAAAGGGGGTCGAACCAAATTCGAAATTGCATTGTTTTGTGCCTAAGAGAAGTTAGGATGATTTATCCAACATGGATTATACGTTGGGGAGAATGGGTCATTTCTAACTTTGTTAAATGCATTTAGTTGTATTAACGAATGTGGGATTTGATCAACAATGGGGTTAGGATCGTTACATTTTTAACATGATGGCTGAAACGCTTGAGGTTGATTTATTTGAGTTGATGAAAGGACATTATCAAATTTGATTAATATCGCGTCTATTTTCGCTTCTAACGCCGTTGAGGATACTACCGAATGAGCATTTGATTGGGAGAAAATCGATTTCTCGTTAGATCTTTCCCATTGACCAGAATTTTCAGCCAAATTTTCAAGAAATTGCCAAGAAGCATCGCTATTTTGGGCTATAAAATTTCCATGGCACATTGATTCGAGCATGGTTCGAGAGTTATTTTTGAGTCCGTCGTATAAACTTTGACAAAGAGTTCATTTTTCGAAATTGTGATATGGACATTTAACTAGAAGTTCTTTAAATCTTTTGAAATATTTTGCAAAGGATTCACCCCCAAATTTATGAAAATTAAAGATTTTGGTTTGAATTTTGGATGTTTTTTCCAGAAGGTAAAATTTCTTTAGAAAATCATTCACAAATTCATTCCATGCTCCAATCGTATTTGAAGGCAAGCTATACAACCATTTTTTGGCATAATTGGTAAGTGCAAATGGAATTAACCTAAGTTTGATTCCATCGTCACTTAGCTGTTGAAATTTCATAGTTGCACAAACTTGTTCAAATTTGGTTAAGAAAATATGAGGATCACCACGTTCAAGATTTTCAAATTTTGGAACAGTATTTATGTGATTCGAATGAATTTCAATGTGGTTACCTGTTGGTGTAGGCAATATGATGCAAGAAGGAATAGAAACTCGATTGAGGAAGTATCTATCCATAAGAGTTCGAGGGGGATTTTCTTCGGCCATGGTTAAAGGAATGTTTGTTTGAACTAAACGATTAGTAGAAGGATCATGGGTCCAACTATGCATGCACTAGCGCAAAGAATAAGAGGAAAGGAGAAAGAACAAATTTAAGAAGAGAATAGAAGTGATTTTTTTAACAAACCGAGAATTGTTCTGAAAATCTTTTTTTTAGAGAAAAAAAGAAATACTCACAAAAGAAAATTGCCCTCTTTTTGTTTTTTTTCTTTAAAAAAAAATAGACGAACCTAATGCAAATTACTTATTTACAATTTTTCTAGAATTATATATAGG
Source organism: Allium sativum (assembly GCA_030737875.1). Taxonomy (NCBI): domain Eukaryota; kingdom Viridiplantae; phylum Streptophyta; class Magnoliopsida; order Asparagales; family Amaryllidaceae; genus Allium; species Allium sativum. The sequence goes on from CM060913.1 coordinate 491,629,636, forward strand.
TAGATGTATTTCAACAAAAGATTTCTCACTGGTTAGTGGGCAGGAGTTATCGATGCACCAGGAATTACCATAGCAATGCAACCGAAGGTTTGAGTACCTTTAGAGGAACAACCGATATAATATTATGAATCACTATAATATTTATAAACAGTTATTACTCTGCCGTAGTCTAGACACCGAGATATAATCCATTAGAAATAAACCAATTTGTCAAAATATAATGAGGTCCTTATAAAACAAAAACAAAACTAAGGTGAATGCAATTTTTTTCAATCACAGGACAGTCACAGAATAATAAATTGCAGAAATAAATTATTTTACAAGCAAGCTGCGGAACCTACACCAAATCTTTATAAGCAATTTTTAATATATTTTTCAAGCAGCAGTAGGCCCTGTATATTTTAGAAAATTCTCAACTAGATCGGCAGTCCGTCTAGTGCAACTAAGTAGCACTAGTGCGTTCACACCCCACTTGTTGTGCAAGTGCTCCAAAATTTAAATTCTGCAACCTGAAATGATTTTTATACAATGATAGAATGAAAAAGAAAATGATTCTCTTTTTTTTCAAAGGAAAATCAAATTGAAAACAAAATGAAACTTAAACAAAAAAGAGTGAAAACAAAATGAGAACAAAAGTAGAGGAAATGATTTTTTTTTAAACAAGAGAAAAGAAACAAAAATTTACACACTTGAATTCACATTGATAAGACTGAATTCGTGCGACCAAATTCACTTCTAAAATAGAGCTAAAACTTCTTTTTTTGGGTAACAAATCAAAACTTAATAAAGTAAAACTAAGAATCAAACTGAACAAAGGTTTGAACAAAGAACTTGTAAACAAAAACAAAAGAAAGCCAAATGATGTGAACTCCTAAACAAAAACTCAACCCATGGCCAAACTGAATGAATAAAACCCGGCTCTATACCACAGGCGCAAAGAAACAGATAAGCATAAGCCAAACAGTCAGTCAACCTAATTATACTCACACGGAAATATAAATTATATCCTTATCACATTCAAAGTTCGAACCTATCAGATTTCATATAAAAGTACCAAAATCAAACTCCAAAATTAAAAAGGTGATTCTAGATTCAGGCTTCCGGAAGGAAGGCGTTTTTAGGTGAGGATGGAATTCGACCTTTTGATTTGAGGTTTGCTTTGGGTGAATGATTTGAGGCATTGGATTGTGGAGTTTAGTAAGAAGTTGGAGTGAGATAGTGGACAGGGGTTTGCGTTTGTGAGTTTGGAAGCGAGGTGCCTTGTGTTCTTTTTTTTTTTTTTTTTTTTTTGATAGACACAGTTTTGAGTTTGATTTTTTTGAGAGGGCTGATGTATTTTTGTTGTCCAAAGTGGTAGGAAGGTCCGAACGGTAATGATTTGGAATTGGTTTGGGGACTTCCTGGTTTGAAGTGGCTGGCGCGGATTGGGATGTTTGATGAAGATGGAGTGATGATTGCTGGATGGCGTGGTGTTTGAGTATGTATTGGTGAGAAAGCAGACGGGCAGAGGAGATCCGTGGAAGTGGAATGGTGATGAAGCAAAAGGGACAGTTTGGTCTTGAATGGAGTAGGAGGGTGGTGGTGAATATTTGAAGATGAGATTGTTAGAGATGGGGAGCGTGGTAGTGAATATTTGAATATGAGAATTGGTAGAGAAATTAAGGCCTAAGTATTACCAGGGAGTAAAGAAAAGAAGAATTGAAAAGAAATAATTTTAATTAATTACTAGAAAGAAAAGAAGGAACGCAATCAGGGAATGTAAGGAAAAGAAGGGAAAGAAAATTAGAGAGGGAGGGGAGGAAAAGGAATGCAATCTGTTAGTAACATAGATCATCAAATTTCAACTTAAACCCCATTTCATTGCCATAATCATATTTTTAGATGAAGATGCAATTTGTTGTTTATGTCATAAACATAGCCTCAATGTTATGAAATGACAAAAGAGGCTATTAAAGGCAACATGAAACACAAATATACAAAAACATCCAATCTCATTAAACCTAAAAGGCATCATTCATACAAATTTATGTTGATTCTACATTAATGAGAGGAAAAGCTTTATCACCCCTGAATTTTAGGGGTTTAGCTCCGCATTTGTGTGATTATTTCAACATAAATAGATATCAACATTGAAGAACAACAAAAATAGAGAGTAAATAATGAAGAAAAGATATTAACTACTTAATACTTGTGTGAAAATAATCTAAACCACTAACAATAAAAAGAGAGAGTATGAGTAGACATGAATGTTAAATAGAACATGACATAAAAGAAAGAGGCTTGAAACCCAGTTTGTTTATTTGATCACTTACACTTTCATTTGCTAAAAAGGGGACCCTCCAATACATGAAACAAAAGGGTATATATACATGATCAAAAACCCTAACCACTTTCCTTGGGAAATCCCCAAAATACCCATTCATGAAGCTTCTAGTTGCCATTAGCCACTAATAAGTCATGTAGAATGCATAAGGCCTTTTGTCTCATTCAATTAGCCTTTAATATGAAGCTTAAGAGCAAGTAGGCTAGTTGAAAGGTATAGGCCTCTAATGTCCATAAAATGAATTAATTCTTTGCCTCCTTTTGTGAAAATGCTTGCTTTCCATCATCTCTTCATGATCTTTTTAGCTCCAAAATTCCTACAAGAGATAATCATAAGGAACAAGTAAAAAATTTCACAAATTTAAACATGCATGAGTGACCACTTTTCTGCAAAATAAGTGATGAATTTGAAAATATTTAAAACATGGTTTGATCATATAAAATACCCAAAAATGTTCATTTATTCAACTAAACAAGAATAAATATGTAAGTATCAATATGCATTTTTACATGCACATCAAATACTTCCACACTTATCTTTTTATTCATCCTCGAATAAAGTAAAAACTAAGCTAAATCTGTTTCTGTATGGAGCACGAATGCTTTGAGCGTATGCAACAAGACTTAAAATCTCTGGGTGTCCCCAGTAGGACGAGTGTTGTCTCGTGAGGGTTTTCAATGGATACTACCCACAAAATCCAAAAGTTGAACGCAAAAAATATTTACAAAATGCAAGATTAGAAAATATTTACAAGATTAATGCAAGCCTTTAAAGGAATATTTACAAATGGATAATTAACTTTTAAATATTACATGAATGAGTTAATAAAAAATTGGGTCGTCACTATGAAATTTGAGTGTGTTACTAATCAAAACTTCAAACAAAAGTCATGTGATCGTCACAAACTCCTCTATCTTGGCCAGTTGTTATAGTAGAAACATGGTGCAACTATGAAATGAATTCTATAATCGACATCAACAATCATAAAACGGCATCTCAACTTCCTTTTGGTAACAAGTTTGGTCGAATAAGTGAAAAGTGTGCTTGGATTTTAATTGCTAACTCTCTCTTTATTGCAAAATATTTACATTATTATTTACAAATTCCTAGGTATGCCACCCCTACACTGCATTACGACCTACGTAAGGGTCAGTAATCCTAAGGTGTCCAACTCATAAAATGAGACCAAGGTATACCGACGTTGAGTTTGTCAACAACATGTCGGAAAGAGCTTGGCGGGTTTGCACACCAATGCTGGATGTACTAGCAATGTTGGATACCCTTTTATTATTATAAATGTACACACTTTTTTTCTTCTTCTTCTTCATTTTGTATTTTTTTATAAGAGAGAGAGAGAGAGTTAAGTGAGAATATCTTAGCACAACTTCACATAGATGATCTAAAATGTTATCACAAGTAGTCTAAATCAACCATTCAATAAATCGGTTTACAATTTAGGAAATATTTCATACTCATCACCTACGAATCTACCAATATACCAGTTACACCAAATTTGCTCATAATTCAATCTTTTCTTCCATTATCCGTTAAGAGAAGTAAATTTCCAAACATTTTAATCGAATGACCAAAATTATATGCTAACTCCATCATGTCTTATTTAAAAGTAAATAGAAATGCGAAATTCCATTTTCTTTTTCTTTTTTGAGAAAAAGGGGGAAAATGCAGAATTAAACTATGCAAAATAGAATGAAAATAAGACTCCCCCCGTTCTGGATTTCGACTGTGTCCCCACATTCAATGCATGACACAATGAGTGAATGGAAGAGAAATATTTACATATTTACAAAGGAGGGTTAAACTTAACTTTCTTACTTCACGTAGCATTGCTCAATAAGAATCATGAGCTCCTCCTCTTAATTAGTGGGCAATTCCAAGAATGGTTTTAGACGTTGACCATTGACTTTGAAAATGCATGCTTTCCCTCATCACTTCATGTGTATATATCCTTTTAGCTCCAAAATTCCTACAAGAGACAATCATAAGGAACGAGTAAAAGATTTCACAAATTTAAACATGCACGAGTGACTACTTTTTCCCAAAATAAGTGATGAATGTGAAAATATTTAAAACATGGTTTGATCATATAAAATACCAAAAAATGTTCATTTATTCAACTAAACAAGAATAAATATGTAAATATAAATATGCATCTTTACGTGCACATCAAATACTTCCACACTTATCTTTTTATTCATTCTCTAATAAAGTAAAAACAAAGCTAAATCCAGTTCCGTAGGGAGCATGATTGCATTGAGTGTAAGCAACATGTCTTTAAACCTCTGGGTGTTCCCAATAGGACAAGTGTTGTCTCGTGAGGGTTTTCAGTGGATACTACCCACAAAATCCAAAACTTGAACGCAAGAAATATTTAAAAAAATGCAAGATTAGAAAATATTTACAAGATGAAGGCAAGCTTTTAAAGGAATATTTACAAATGGATAATTTACTTTTAAATATTGCACGATTGAGTTAATAAAAATTTAGGTCGTCACTATAAAATTTGAGTCCGTTACTAATAAAAAATCCAAACAAAAATTTTGTGATCGCCACAAACTCCTCTGGCTTGGCCAGTTATTTTGGTAGAAACATAGTGCAACTATGAAATGAATTCTATAATCGATATCAACAATCGTAAAATGGCATATCGACTTCCTTTTGGTTAACAAGTTTGGTCGAATAAGTGAAGATTATGCTTGGATTTTAAGTGCTAACTCTCTCTTTATTACAAAATATTTACATTATTATTATTTACAAATACCTAGGTATACCACCCCTACATTGCATTACGACTTACGTGAGGGTCGGTAATCCTAAGGTGTCTAACTCATAAAATGAGACCAAGGTATACCATGTCGGAAATTGCTTAGCAGGTTTGCACACCAATGCTAGATGTACTAGCAATGTTGGATACCCTTGGATTATTATGTATGTACACTTTTTTCTTCTTCTTCTTTTTGTATTTTTTTCTATAAGAGAGAGAGTTAAGCAAGAATATATTCGCACAACTTCACTTAAGTGATATTAAATGTTATCGCAAGTAGTCTAAATCAACCATTCAATTAATCGGATTATAATTAGAAAACATTTCGTACTCATCACCTACAAATCTCCCAATATACCAATTACACCAAATTGCTCATAATTCAAACTTTTCTTCCATTATCCATTAAGAGAAGTAAATTTCCAAACATTTTAATTGAACAACCGAAGTTGTATGCTAACTCCATCATGTCTTATCTAAAAGTAAATAGAAATGTGAAATTCCATTTTGCTTTTTCTTTTTTGAGGAAAAGGGATAAAATGCAGACTTAAACTACGCAAAATAGGATGAAAATGAGACTCCCCCCGCACTGGATTTCGACTGTGTCCCCACAGTCAATGCATGACACAATGAGTGAATAGAAGAGAAATATTTACATATTTACAAAGGAGGGTTAAACTTAACTTTCTTACTTCACGTAGCATGGCTCATGAAGAATCATGAGCTCCTCTCGATTAGTGGGTAATTCTAAGAATGATTTTAGACGTTGACCATTGACTTTGAATATGGATCCATCCCTCGGGTTTTCTATTCCAATAACACCATGTGGAAACTTTTCGAACAACATATGGTCCAGTCCATCTTGATTTTAACTTCCCAAGGAATAAATGAAGTCGTAGGTCATATAGTAGAACTTTTTGGTCTAGCGAAAACGTTTTTCTTAGGATTGACTTGTCATGAAAAACTTTGGTATTTTCCTTGTAATTTTTTGCATTTTCATATGAGTCATTCTAATTTCTTCTAACTCGTTGAGTTGCAATTTTCGGTTTTTGCCAGCTTGTTCAAGATCAAAGTTTAAGTTCTTTATTGCCCAAAGTGCTTTATGTTCAAGCTCAATGGGTAAATAACAGGCTTTACCATAAAACAATCAGAAAGGGAACATTCCAATAATTGTTTTAAAAGCAGTACGGTAAGCCCAAAGTGCGTCGGTCAATTTTGTGACCAATCTTTTCGGTTTTTATTTACAGTTTTCTCCAAAATTTGTTTTATTTGACGATTCAATACTTCGACTTGACCACTGGTTTGCGGATGACAAGGAGTGGATAACTTGTAGGTTATTGAGTACTTCTTCATTAAGGATTCAAAAAATCGATTACAGAAATGTGTTCCATTGTCGCTTGTTATTGTGAGAGGTGTGCCGAACCTCGAAAAGATGTTTTCTTTTGGAAATTTCACAACAATTATATGATCATTTATTTTATATGGAACAGCTTCGACCCATTCCAAAACGTAGTCTATGGCGAGAAGAATATACAAGTTTCCAAAGGGGTTTGGGTAAGGTCCTATAAAGTCAATACCCCATACATTAAAGATCTCGATCATAAGGATGTGGTTCAAAGGCAGCATATTTCGTTGAGAAATCTTTCCAAGCATTTTGCAATGATTGCAAGTTTTACAGAATTCGAACGAGTCTTTAAAGAGAGTAGGCCAATAAAAACCACATTGATACACATTTTCAGCGATTTTCCTAGGACCAAAATGTCCACTGCACTCATGATCATGGTAGAATGATAGAACACTCGTAATTTCACTATCAAGAACGCATCGATGAATGATTTCGTCCGGACAATACTTAAACAAGTATGGGTCGTCCCAATAGAAGTATTTCACTCAGGAAAGAAATTTGTTTTTGTCTTGTTTGGACCAAAACAAGGGTGTTTCCTTAGTGACCAGATAGTTCACTATGTGGGCAAACCAATGATCGATTGAAACAGAAAGGAGTTATTCATCAGGAAAGTTTTCATCGATTGGCAAAGAAGATGGCGCGTTCGGAAGACAAGATAAGTGATCGGATAAGGATCCTTTTTTGTCTTTGATTGTAAGATCGAATTCTTAAAGTAAAAGGATCCATTGAATTAAATGTGACTTAGCATCCTTTTTTGCAAAAAGGTACCGGAGAGCAGAATTGTCAGTGTAGACCATGACGTGGGAACCAATCAAGTAAGACCGAAACTTCTTAAGCATAAAAATGACAGCTTAAAGTTCTTTTTCGGTGGAGGTATAATTCAGTTGAGCATCGTTCAAGGTCATATTCGCATAGTAAATGATTTGAAGGATTTTATTGATGTGTTGTCCTAAGATGGCACCAACCGCGAAGTTAGAAGTGCCACATATGATTTTAAAAGGAAGTTCCCAAGTGGGCAAACAGATTATCAGGGCTGAAATGAGTTTGTTTTTAAGATACTCAAAAGAAGCGATACATTAGAGTTAAATTCGAATGGGATGTCCTGTCCTAGAAGAGTAGTCAAAGGATGAGCGACTTTGCTAAAATCTTTCACAAAGCATCGGTAAAAGCCAACATGCCCAAGAACTGAACGAATGTCCTTAACGCATTATGGAATTGGTAGTTTTGAAATAACGTCAACTTTCGCTTTATCTACCTCAATGCCATTATTTGAAATTACATGTCCAAGGACAGTGCCTTGTTTGAGCATGAAGTGGCATTTTTCCCAATTCAACATTAAGTTTTTTTCTTTACATTGATTTAAAAAAGTTCAAGATGATGTAAGAAAGAGGAAAAAGAATCGCCAAAGATCAAAAAATCATCCATAAATACATAAAGAAAGTGTTCAATCATACCGGAAAAATTTCCAACCATACATCGTTGGAAAGTTTCAGGAGCGTTGCCAAAACCGCAAGGCATACATCGGTAAGCAAAGGTGCAGAATGAACATGTGAAGGTCGTTTTCTCTTGATCTTCGGAAGCGATTGGAATTTGGTTATAATCGGAATAACCATCAAAAAAGTAGTAGAATTCGTTGCCCGCTAAACAGTCGAGCATTTGATCAATGAAGGGAAGAGGAAAGTGGCCTTTATGCATTGCAGCATTCAATTTTTGATAATCGATGAAAACACGCCAATCCGTTTGAGTACGAGTTGGAAGAAGTTCGTTTTAGCCATTTGCGACAATGGTGAGTCCGGACTTTTTTGGAACAACATGAATGGGGCTGACCCATAAGTTATCAGAAACGGGGTAAATGATACCGTTGTCAAGAAGTTTAAAAATTTCTTCATGAACTACCTCTTTCATCTTAGGGTTAAGCCTACGTGGTGCATCACAAGTGGGTTTGGATTCATCGATTAAGTCAATATGATGTCGAACAATTACGGGGATAATTCCCTTGGTGTCAGAAATGGACCAACTGATTGCATCTTTCTTTATGGAAAAAGTCAAGAGAAGAGAAATTTATTGATCATGAAATAAATTCGAAGAAATTATGATAGGAAAAGTTTCGTTATCACCTAAGTATACATACTTAAGGTGATCGGGAACAGGTTTAAGATCCAGCTTTGGTGGTTTCTCGATCAAAGAACTTGGTTGAGATTTGGACTCAACTGAAAGCGATTCATATGGAAGTGTGTTTTCTACTTCATTAGGAGCGTCTTGGAACATTTTTTGTACTCGTCCTCAAGCTCATCATTATGGTCGATGTATTCGTTTTCAGAGTTTTTGTTGATGGCATTCACTTCCAAGGTTTGGTTACATGATTCATTCGAATGACTTTCAAGATTGAAAATGTTAAGATCTAGAGTCATGTTTCCAAAAGAGATTTTCATTGAACCATTGCGACAATTTATTAAAGCATTTGAAGTAGCCGAAAAAGGGTCGTCCTAAAATCAATGAAATTTGAGTCATTCGATTATTGACAAGTTGATCTTCCAAAACAATGAAATCGATAAGGAATATGAATTGACCAACTTTGATGAGTGCATCCTCGATTTCTCCAACGGGTTTCTTAATTGAACAATCGTCAAATTAAAGTGTTATTTTCGTTGGTTTAAGTTCACCCAAACCAAGTTGTTGGTAAACGGAATATGGAATCAAATTTACACTCGCACCCAAATCAACTAGGCATTTGTTCATTTTTTTTTATCTCCTATCATGCATGAGATCATAGGGAATCCAGGATCTTTGTATTTGATCGGTATCAATTGGGTCAAGACTTCGCTAAATCAGGGGCTAAGAAGACTTTCTTGGGTACATGAGTGTGTTGTTTTTTGGTGCACAAGTCTTTGAGAAATTTAGCATAGGTGGGGACTTATTGAATGATTCAAGAAGAGGGATGTTAACTTTCACTTGTTTAAATTTTCCAACATTTTTTCCATTTGGTCGGAATGTTTCTTTGGTCGAAGACGATGAGGAAATGGAATGCGAAACTCAGTAGGTCAGTCTACTTGAGTTTGAGCAGAACTAGACTCAGAGTTTAGGTCAAGATCATTCGTGGTTTTAGAAGAGTCGAGAGGAACACTAGGTAAGTTATTTGGATTTTCAACTTGATTATTGATTTTCTTACCGGATCGTAAAGTTATCATAGCATTTAATTGAGTTAGATTTCTACTATGGGTGACATGATCTTGGTTTGGGTTAGGATTTTGACTCCTAGGGTTTGTAATGGGTTAACTCGGGAAAGTGCCTCTTTCCCGTTCACTTATGGAAATGGCTAACTGACTCATTTTCATTTCTAGTTTAGAGATTGACTGACTCGTGTTTTGCATGTCAATAAGTTTAGCAGATTACTATTTGATTGGAGATTTTGAGTCGTTGCATTAGTCAATGCTTCAAGACTTTTCTCAAGTGATGTCAATCGTTTATCGTCCTGGGGAATAAAAGATTGTTGCGCTTGATTTTCGTAAGGTGGCATAAGATTTTGGAATTGAGTTTGTTGAAAGGGAGGATTCGAAGGATTATTCGAAAATGGTTGAAAAGGGGGTCGAATCAAATTCGAAATCGTATTGTTTTGGGCCCAAGATAAGTTAGGACGATTTCTCCAACCCGGATTATACGTTGGGGAGAATGGGTCGTTTCTAGCTTTGTTAAATGCGTTGAGTTGTTCTAACGAATGTGGGCACTGATCGTCAATGTGGCTAGGATCATTAGATTTTTAACATGAAGGCTGAGACTCTTGAGCTTGATTTATTTCAGTTGATGAAAGGAAATTATCAAATTTGGTTAACATCGTGTCTATTTTCACTTCTAAAGCTGTTGAGGATCCTACCGAATGAGCATTCGATCGGAAGCAAATCGATTTCTCGTTAGATCTTTCTCGTTGAGCTGATTTTTCGGTCAAATTTTTGAGAAATTGCCAAGCAGCATCATGATTTTGGGCTAGAAAGTCTCCTTGGCACATCGATTCAAGCATGGTTCGAGAGTTATTTTTGAGACCATCATATAAACTTTGACAAAGAGTTCATTTTCTGTAATTGTGATGTGGACATTTGACTAGAAGTTCCTTAAATATTTCGAAATATTTTGCAAAGGATTCACCCCCAAATTGATGAAAATTAACGATTTCGGTTTGAATTTTGGATGCTTTCTCTAGAGGGTAATTCTTTAGAAAAAAATTCACAAATTCATTCCAAGTTCGAATCGTATGTGAAGGCAAGCTATACAACCATTTTTCCGCATGATCGGTAAGTACAAATTGAATTAACGTAAGTTTAATTCCATTGTCACTTAGCTGTTGAAATTTCATGGTTGCACATACCTGTTTAAATTTGGTTAAGAAAATATAAGGATCATCAGATTCAAGATTGCCAAATTTTGGAAGAGTATTTATGTGATTCGAATGAGTTTCAAAGCGGTTACCCGTTGGGGCGGGCAATATGATGCAAGAAGGAACAGAAACTCGATCGGGGAAGTATCTATCCATAAGAGTTCGTGGGGGATTTTCTTTGGCCATGGTTAAAGGAATGTTTGTTCGAACTAAACGATTAGTAGAAGGATCACAGGTCCAACTATGCATGCACTAGCGCAAAGAATAAGAGAAAAGGAGAAAGAACAAATTTGAGAAGAGAATAGAAGCGAATTTTTTAACAAAATGAGAATTGTTTTGAAAATCTTTTTTTTTAGAGAGAAAAAGATATACTCACAAAAGAAAATTGCCCTTTTTTTGGTTTTTTTTAAAATATAGATGAACCTAATGCAAATTACTTATTTACAATTTTTCTAGAATTATATAATGATTGTTAGATGTATTTCAAAAAAAGATTTCTTAGCCAGTTAGTGGACAGGAGTTATCGGTGCACCAGAAATCACCCTAGCAATGCAACTGAAGGTTTAAGTACCTTCAGAGAAACAACCGATATAATATTACGAATCACGTAATATTTATAAACGGTTATTACTCTGCCGTAGCCTAGACACCGTGAAATAATCCGTTGGAAATAAACCAATTTGTCAAAATATAATGAGGTCCTTAGAAAATAAAAACAAAAATAAGACGAATACAAATTTTTTTTCACTCACAGGACAGTCACAGAATAATAAATTGCAAAAATAAATTTTTTTACAAGCAAGCCGAGGCACCTGCACAAAATCTTTATAAGCAATTTTTTATATATTTTTCAAGTAGTAGCAGGCCCTGTAGAGTTTAGAAAATTCTCACCTTGTTTAGCTGTCCGTCCAGTGCAAGTGAGTAGCGCTAGCGCGTTCACACCCCACTTGGTTTGCAAGTGCTCCAAAATTTAAATTCTGCAACCTAAAATGATTTTTATACAACGATAGAACGAAAAAAATGATTCTCTTTTTTATTCAAAGGAAAACCAAACTGAAAACAAAATGAAACTTAAAAAAATGAGTGAAAAACCAAATGAGAACAAAATGCAAAGGAAATGATTTTTTTTTAAGACAAGAGAAAGGAAACAAAAATTTATACACTTGAATTCACAGTGACAAACCAAATTCATGTCTAAAATAGAACTAAAATGTTTTTTTGGTAACAAATCAAAACTTAACAAAGTAAAACTAAGAATCAAACTAGACAAAGGTTTGAACAAAGAACTTGTAAACGAAAACAAAAGAAAGCCAAATGGTGTGAACTCCTAAACAAAAACTCAATCCAAGGCGAAACTAAATAAATAAAACTCGGCCTATATCACAGGCGCAAAGAAACCAATAAGCATGAGCCAAATAGTCAGTCAACCTAATTATACACACACGAAAATATAAATTATATCCTTATCACAATCAAAGTATGAACCTATCAGAAATAAATTAAAAGTATCAAAATCGAATTCCAAAATTAAAAATGTGATTCTAGATTCAGGCTTCGGGAAGGGAGGCGTTTTTAGGTGAGGATGTAGTTCGGCCTTTTGATTTGCGGTTTGCTTTGGGTGAATGATTTGAGGTATTGGACTATGGAGTTTTGGCAGAAGTTGGAGTGGGATAGTGGACAAGGGCTTGCGTTTGTGAGTTTGAAATCGAGGTTCCTTGTGTTTTTTTTTTATGGGCACAGTTTTGAGTTTGATTTTGTTAAGAGGGTTGATATATTTTTATTGTCCAGAGTGGTAGGAGGGTCCGAACAGTGATGGTTCAGAATTGTTTTGGGGACTTTCTGGTTCGAAGTGGCTTGCATGAATTGGGGTATTTAATGAAGATGGCGTGATGATTGCTGGATGGCATGATGTTTGAGTGTGTATTGGTGAGAAAGTAGATAGGCAGAGGTGATCCATGGAAGTGGAATGGTGATGAATCGAAAGGGACTGTTTGGTCTTGAATGGAGTAGGAGGGTGGTGGTGAATATTTGAAGATGAGAATGTTAGAGATGGGGAACATGTATTGAATATTTGAATATGTGAATTGGCAGAGAACTTAAGGCCTAAGTATTACCAGAGTGGGAAGAAAAAAAGAATTGGAAAGAAATAATTTTAATTAATTACTGGAAAGAAAAGAAGGAAGGCAGTCAGGAAATGTAAGGCAAAGAAGGGAAAGAAAATTATAGAGGACGGGGAGGAAAGGAAAGCAATCTGTTAGCAACAAAGATCATCAAATTTCAACTTAAACCCCATTTCATTGCCATAGTCACATTTCTAGATGAAGTGTCAATTTGTTGTTTATGTCATAAACATAGCCACAATATTATGAATTGACAAAAGAGGCTATTAAAGGCAACATGAAACACAAATACACAAAAACATCCATTCTCTTTAAACCCAAAAGAGATCATTCATACAAATTTATGTTGAATCTACATTAATGAGAGGAAAAGTTTCATCACCCCTAAATTGTAGAGGTTTGGCTCCTCATTTGTGTGATTATTTCAACATAAATAGATTTCAACATTGAAGAACAACAAAAATAGAGAGTAAATAATGAAGAAAAGATATTAACTACTAACTACTTGCGTGAAAATAAATCTAAACTACTAATAATAAAAAGAAAGTGTATGAATAGACATGGACGTTAAATAGAACATGACGTAAATGAAGGAGGCTTGGAAGCCATTTTTGTTTATTTGATCGCTTACACTTTCATTTGCTAAAAAGGAGATCCTCCAATACATGAAACAAAGGGGTATATATACATGATCATAAACCCTAAAACCCTAATCTCTTTCCTTCGGAAATCCCCAAAATACCCTTTCATGAAGCTTCTAGTTGCCATTAGCCACTAATAAGTCATGTAGAATGCATGAGGCCTTTCGTCTCATTCAATTGGTCCTTAATATGAAGCTTAAGAGCAAGTGGGCTAGTTGAAAGGTGTAACTGTAACAACCCTGAATTTCGAGGCAAAATTTAAAATTTATTTTAATGAAAATGTGCCATAATTTAAAAAAATTCTGTTTTTTTTCTTTATTATTGAATTTAAAAAGGGTCTAAATAAAATTTAATTGTACATGTGTATATTTTATTTATCAATCTAAGTTAACAAAAGTGAAAAATACTTTTAATGTAATGTAAAAGTTTATTTTGGATCAATTAAGAAGTTTTGCTTTAACCTTTAAAAACACATAATTTAATGTTCATATTTGCATATGTGTACATGTTATATTTTATACTCATATTTCAAATTATATTTCGACTTAATTATTTTAACATTCGATTCAAAATAAGACAATAATATACGTGTATCAATTATTGTTTGATGTTCTTATTCTTATGTCAATGATTAATTAGTGTTAATTAAATGTTGCATTTGTTAATTTTGTCAAAGAGGAGAAGAATTGTCTTTGTCATATTTTAGTTTTTCCTCACTGTCTCATATTTGATTGCCTGTAAATTGATTCTGATCCATTCACATGTATAGAGTTATCAATTAACCATATTTTCCGCCAAATATGTTTTGTTTTCCTTTTTAGATACGTTTCTCTTTCAAGGAAATCCACAGAATCTCTTGCACAATCTGTGCATCCATAATGCTTTTAGCGAAAATGGGGACCAGATCTCAAAACTTTTTTTTTTGACCATAATGTATGTTGTGTGACAACACTTGTTTACCTTTTATAAAATTGCATTAAACATATCTAGAAAATAAAGCATATATTATTAATTCTATATAGATGGCCACTTGCCTGATATCTTGAATCTTAATTTCTATTAGGAAATGAAAAAATTATTTATTTATCCCTATAAAATCCTATAGCATTATGAAGACAAAATTTGAGCATACAAAATTCAATTAATTATAAATTTGACATTAATTGGAAAAAAATATGTGCATTTGTCATATATGTTCAGTTGACATTAAATTGGAAAACATGCTAATGTGACCTTTTGTTTTATATAGAGTTGTTACAAAAGAATAAATATATGGTAGTTTATCTTGCAATAAATGATAATTAATTTTTAATTGATTATCATTTATCTCTCTTGAAACGTACAAAAAAATTACATGATAAATACTGAAACATTTTTTTTACGTTCTTTTGATTTAATAATGGTATTAATTATTTCCATTTTTTTTTCTTTCTCCCACTAAACTAGCATATGTTACTCTTTATTTTTCCATATAAAGAATGAGATAGAAAAGCAATTTATATAACATTCTTCTCTGTGTTCACATATTTTTTTCTGCCTCCACAACTTCTCTTCACCGTAAATGCAAACTAAAATCCATGACTGCACTCTTCCCATCTTCTTTATCCTTTCTCTCCTAATCCGCTCAACAAATTCCTCAACTCCAAAAAAAAAAAAAAAAAAAAAAAATGAAGAGCATGGCATGATCTCCAACATCAACGGTCATGATCAACGGATGGGTTAGGCTATATACAGATAACGAAGAAGGAGTAAAATTAAAGTGAGGAATTGTAAAGCATAACTGGTGAGAATTCTATTCAAAAAATAAAATTATTCATTTATTTGATTCACTGAAAAATTTATATTCATATTATTTATAATTCATGTTGATGTGGTGTATATATTTATTTCAGTGTTGATTGTTGCGATGAATCATTGAATTGACTGTTGTGTTCATGTTTGTATAGTTATAAACAATATCTCCTGTCTGTTCTGTTGAAAACCAAATTACCATTTTATTGATTTAGGGATTGACAGAATCAAACTGTCATAGTTTGTAAAATAGAAAAGCAAAATAACCATTTTGTTTGGATTAGAGTCATTCGTAGAGATTTGTTAATATATAGAATTCACGTCCTTTTTTTTTATGTGTCATTTGAAATTGTTAACATATTAAATTCACTTTTATATGGCATGAGAAGTTGAAATAAATTTGTTCACATATTAGAATTCACTTTTTTATGTCATTAGAAAAAGAGAAATTTCATTTTTCTTAAATGTAATTGAAAGAACAAGGATTAAATTTTTGTTTAAATAGAACGAAAACAAAAATTCACCTTTTTGTTAAATGAACGAGAAAAGAAGAAAAATTCACATTTTTGCTTATTAAAAAGTATGGAACAAAAATTCCCATATAAATGTGTTAATTTTTGTCTAATTTAGAACTTGCATAAAATCGTGTTAGGAAAACATGTGTAACATAAAAAGTCATTTTTTTTAATGTTAATCTAGAAAAAGAAAAACATTTTATGTTATTTAGAAATGAATAACTTCACCGTCATGTTATGTTATTTAGAAATGAACATTTTTGCCGGTATAAAATTGCAGTGACAAAGATCATATTTTTGTCCATGTAAAGAAGAAGCGATAAGGACGATGGATTATAACTTACATTTTAATGTAAATATAAGATTAAAAGAATGAATTGGACGATGGATTATAACTTACATTTTAATGTAAATATAAGATTAAAAGAATGAATTGAAAGATGGATTATAACTTACATTTTAATGTAAAAGAATGATAAAATATTCATTTTGTCAAATATAAAAAAAAATGAAATATATTATAGTTTTAATGTTGCATAGTACTGCATATGAATAAAATACATTTATTTGTTGAGATCATATACTGCATATGAATAAAATACATTTATTTGTTGAGATCATATACCACATATGAAAATACATTTATTTGTTGAGGTCAAATACTGCATATGAAATAAAACATATATTTATTTGTAATGTCATATATTGCATATGAAATAAAATTATATTTATTTGTTAACGTCATTAAATGTATATGAAAATATATTCATTTGTTAATGTCCTTTATTGCATATGAAAATATATTTATTTGTTAATGTTATTTACTGCATATGAAATGAAATATATATTTATTTGTTAATGTCGTATACTGCATATGAAATATATTTGTAAGGTCATGAAATGTAGTGCATGTTAAAATCATACTTTTTGCATATGAAGCGTAGTAGTTTAAATGTCATTCAAAAAAAAAAATCAAAAAGGTTATTTTATTTGCATTCCCTTATGCAAATGTATTTAGGAAAAAGTTCTTTTATTTGCATTCTTATATGCAAATGCATGTAGAAATATAAATTGTTCTTTTATTTTCATTCCTCGATGCAAATATACATAGGAAATAGAATGAACTTTTATTTACATTTTTATGAAATTGAATTAAAATGAAAGTTACATTTTTCATGTGAATTATATTAGAAGATGAAAATTTTCATTTTTATGTAAATAAAAAGATAAGATTTTGTCATTGAAATTAGAATTACATTTTTATGTAAATAAAAGTATTTATTTTGTCAAATATGAAGAGTGATAAAATTACATTTTTATCAAATGTAAAAGAATGATAAAAATATACCATTTTTATCAAATGTAAAAGAAGGACAAAAACATTTATTTTGTCAAAAACAAAGAATGCGACAAGAATGAAAGTTTACATTTTATTTAATGTAAATAAAATAAGAATGTGACATGGAATGTAAATTTACATTTTTGTTAATAAGAATTTCACCGAATGAGGAATTTACACTTTTATTAATGTAAATATATAGAATTTCACTGTATGTTAAAAATTACATTTTCCTTTGTAATTAAAAGGTGAAATTCATCATATGTTAAAATTTACATTCTTATATGTAAATTTTAAAGTGAATTTATGTCGTATATTAAAAATTACATTTTTCTTTTTAATTAATATGAGAATTCCACCGTATGTTAAAATTTACATTTTTATATGTAAATTATAAAGTGAATTAATGCCATATGTTAAAAATTACATTTTCCTTTGTAATTAACATGGAAATTTCATCGTATGTTAAAATTTACATTTTTATATGTAAATTATATAGAGAATTATACCGTAGGATAAAATTTACATTTTTATATGTAATTAAAACATGAATTTACATTGTGTGTTAAATATTACATTTTTATATGTAATGTCTATAGGAAAGTATACCGTATGACAAAACTACATTTTTCTATGCAATTAAAGGATGCAATTTCATTGTATGATAGAATTTGCATTTTTCTTATATATATATATATATATATATATATATATATATATATATATGTATGTAACATAAAATGAGAATGAACATT
Source organism: Allium sativum (assembly GCA_030737875.1). Lineage (NCBI taxonomy): Eukaryota > Viridiplantae > Streptophyta > Magnoliopsida > Asparagales > Amaryllidaceae > Allium > Allium sativum. The sequence continues at coordinate 491,647,676 of CM060913.1, forward strand.
AGAAATAAAATTGATTTATTTCATATGTAATTTAGATGTAGAAATGTGGCATTGTAATTAAAAATCATATTTTTACAATGTAAATTAGAAGTAGAGTTTGCATTGTAAATAAAACTTACATTTTGATATGTAAATTTAAAATAGGATTCACAGCAAATATAAGTTACATTTTTATAATGTAACTAAGATGAGAATGTACATTGAAGTTGAAATCTACGTCTTTATATGTAATTTAAAAGTAGGATTTTGAATGTATCAAAATTTACATTTGTTTTACATGTAAATAAAGAATATAGGAATTTGCATAGGAATTAAACTTACATTTTTATGTAAATAAAAAGGATGGAATTTACATTTTCAATGTAAGGAAAGAATGAATTTAGGATGCGGTAATATTATCTTCATTTTCAAATGAATTAAAATTTAGTAAGTATCGGTAATTGTGTAGAGCCTTGTTTTAATCAAACGACGTTATTACGATTCAAGGATTATATATATATATATATAATTAAAATTAAACGAATAGGGCGTGGTAGTTCGCATTTTGAAATCGTATTTTTAAATGACTATACAAGAAGATCCGACCGTCGGATTTTCTTGAAACTGAAACCGTTAGGACCGTCTTGGAAAAATCTTTCCAATGATATATATTACGTTAAGATCCAACAGTTAGATTCTGAGAAATGTGAAAATCAAAATTGTTGAAATGCAGCGCCATAGTCGCCCATGGACTTAAGGCATCGTTATATAAAAATTTAATTATTTTAAATAATTAAAATAGGAATGAATCATTAATAAAAATAATTATTAATGTGTAAGAAGGATTTTCAATATATATATATATATATATATACGAGGATTATTTGGAAAGTCCGAGTTTATCTCATTCCAAATAATTAAACGACGTTTAAAATCCAAGATTGGAAGACGGCGATTGAAGACCGTCAAATCTCCACATCGAATGGACGATGATGATTGTTGCCTTAGAAGGGCTCGCTACCATGATAAGGTAATAGTAGGAGTTGCCCAGACGTAGTGTTGATATGTACGGATTTGGCTTTCGCTCAGACCCACAGCATAAGCTTATAAATGGATTGTGTGTCTGACATCGTACTCCATTATATATCATGTTATTAATCTTCTGTCGAATGTATGGATGTTTGGTGACACTCGTTCATATATTTTGGCAAAGGATTGGTAGTGTGATATGGAGAGATGATGTGGCATGCTAAGATGCATATGATCAAGGCTTTGTTGAAAAGCAGGCCTTGTGGGACGATCAAAGCATAGTCTGTTCAGGCGTAGCTTTGTGTATAGTGTGACTTCGCGAGCCTCACACACCGGCGGAGTCTAAAACGGGAGAAGGGAACGCAGGGAGAGCAGCACGTTTCTTTCTAGCTAGAGTGGTGTTAGTGACCTACCAGCCCTGACATTTTAATTATGTGGATGATGGAATGAGACGCCTCGGATGACAGGTCCTATAGGACTGGGAAACGTGTGTTCAGGAATAACTAATCCGCAACTCGTACGGCGGACCGGCCCTGCAGCTTTCCAAGGGTTCACTGCGGGGGATCCTGAGACATTAGCTAGAGTGTCTCGAATCGGTAGGAGCTCCTCCCTAGCCTTGACTCATGATGAAAACCAAAATCCAATACGCCCCATTCGGTTTTGATTGTATTACTAGTATGGAGGCATAGCATATGGTACCTATGCTTCCTAGGATTGATACATTATGATTGAAATTGTTTTTAAAACATATACACACTAATAATAATATCAAATTCGTTTTTAACGTATCAAGCATGCTTAATCACCATAAGGTAAAACTCTATCCTCTGGTGTGCGTTGCATTGTGTGATGGGACCTGAGTCTTATTGTGATTTCATTTTTCTAAAAAGCATTGCATTGTTTTACGATTTACTTCAAGTTATGCACGACAATCCATTGGAATAAAACCCATTCCGCATTAGCGGCGTGGTCCATGGATTTGCCTTATTACTATTAGTTAAATTAGTTAAGAATTCTCACACCAGTCCCACGACTGACCCGTTGTTTGTTTTAGGGCTGTCAACGGGTACCCGAAAAATCCGATATCCGTCCGCATCCGTATCCGAAAATACGAAAAATATCCGTTATCCGAGATGCGGATACGGATATCCGATATCCGAAAATCATTTCGGATACGGATATGGGTATAGTGGTATCCGTATCCGAAAAATATCCGTCCGATTTTCTGATACGTGTATGTAGTATATATATTATATAATTTATATTTAAGATTAAATTAATATATAAATTTCCTTAAAATAGCTAAGATAAACTCAACTATTTAATTATAAAGGAAAGTTGTATTTTGTATTATGCAACATTTTAAATCATGTACTCATTTTATTTTGTGGTATGGTTATAATTAAAACATAATTGTGTATGTGCTTCTATGATTTATATTTTGTTTTATTTTAGTCTTAGGGTTGTGTATTTCATATTTTGAACACTTTATGTCTTAAAATATTTGTTGTAAGAAAATTATTTGATTGATGTCCTGCTTGTAATTTTTAATTAGATGTATTCACATTTTCAAAAAAAAATATTTTATGAGCCAAATTTGTATGTGAGTGATGTATTTGTAAACTTTTACTGTTTTATTTTCGGATATTTTTTCGGATGTTTTCGGATATTTTTCGGATATTTTCGGATATACACATCCAATGTACAGTTTTAAGTTTCGGATGCGGATATTTCGGATATTTTCGGATATCCGTATTCGCTAAGGCGGATACGGATATTTTCGGATATCCGAAAATATCCGCGGATACGGATACGGATATTTTTAACTGGTATCCGTGGATATCGGATACGGATTCAGATACAGATTTTCATTTTCGGATACGGATTCGGATACGGCACTATCTATATCCGACTACATCCGTTTACAGCCCTAGTTTGTTTCCACCTTTGCAAACTCGGGTGTCCACTTTTCCACACGGGCAGTCGAGTAGTTTGTCTACAGGTTTATCTCGATCAGAATTTTGGATTGAAGCTTAAAGCTGTGTCCAGAGCATAGTTGTCTTCCGCTGTATCTATTTTATTTCCGTTGCACTATATTAAATTTATTGTAGAATTTTCTTCCGCTGTATTTTAATTTCGTTGTACTCTGATATATTCTGTACTCTGATGTTATATTATCATGATGTAATAAAGTCTGCTGTTATTGTTCTGATGTTGTTATATTCCCAAAGTTAACGTATGCGGATTTTGAACGGTCTTGGTCGATTTTGCGATCGATTAAGGTCGGGCAAAATGCGTTGTCGTTACAGTTGGTATCAGAGCTTTGGTTAGCTCAAATCTTTGGGGTACAATTCATTAGAACTGAACAAAAGACTCATCAGAGATTGGATTAGTAATATCCAATAAGAATACTCATTAGAGATAGGATCAGCAGTATCCTAGAATGAGAAAACTCATTAGAGATAGGGTTAGTAATGCCCTAGAATGAGTGGGGAGTAGCAAGCCTATAATATATGTATTTGTGATTAATTATACTCTATTTTGGAAAATATGATTTTGAATATATAAAAAGTTATATATTTGAAAGTTAATCAACTAATGAAATTATTTAAACCAATGGAGAAAATATATATACAAATTAGTTAGTTAATTAATCAACTTTTAGCATCGTTCCTTTTCGAGGACGAAAAGTTTTTAAGAGGGGGAGACTGTAGCAACCCTGAATTTCGAGGCAAAATTTAAAATTTATTTTAATGAAAATGCGCCATAATTTAAAAAAAAATCTATTTTTTCTTTATTATTGAATTTAAAAAGGGTCTAAATAAAATTTAATTGTACATGTGTATATTTTATTTATCAATCTAAGTTAACAAAAGTGAAAAATACTTTTAATGTAATGTACAAGTTTATTTTGGATCAATTAAGAAGTTTTGCTTTAACCTTTAAATACACATAATTTAATGTTCATATTTGCATATGTGTACATGTTATATTTAATACTCATATTTCAAATTATATTTCGACTTAATTATTTTAACATTCGATTCAAAATAAGACAATAATATACGTGTATCAATTATTGTTTGATGTTCTTATTCTTATGTCAATGATTAATTAGTGTTAATTAAATGTTGCATTTGTTAATTTTGTCAAAGAGGAGAAGAATTGTCTTTGTCATATTTTAGTTTTTCCTCACTGTCTCATATTTGATTGCCTGTAAATTGATTCTGATTCATTCACATGTATAGAGTTATCAATTAACCATATTTTCCACCAAATATGTTTTGTTTTCCTTTTTAGATACATTTCTCTTTCAAGGAAATCCACAGAATCTCTTGCACAATCTGTGCATCCATAATGCTTTTAGCGAAAATGGGGACCAGATCTCAAAACTTTTTTTTTACCATAATGTATGTTGTGTGACAACACTTGTTTACCTTTTATAAAAATGCATTAAACATATCTAGAAAATAAAGCATATATTATTAATTCTATATAGATGACCACTTGCCTGATATCTTGAATCTTAATTTCTATTAGGAAATGAGAAAATTATTTATTTATCCCTATAAAATCCTATAGCATTATGAAGACAAAATTTGAGCATACAAAATTCAATTAATTATAAATTTGGCATTAATTGGAAAAAAATATGTGCATTTGTCATGTATGTTCATTTGACATTAAATTGGAAAACATGCTAATGTGACCTTTTGTTTTATATAGAGCTGTTACAAAAGAATAAATATATGGTAGTTTATCTTGCAATAAATGATAATTAATTTTTAATTGATTATCATTTATCTCTCTTGAAACGTACAAAAAAATTACATGATAAATACTGAAACATTTTTTTTACGTTCTTTTGATTTAATAATGGTATTAATTATTTCCATTTTTTTTTCTTTCTCCCACTAAACTAGCATATGTTACTCTTTATTTTTCCATATAAAGAATGAGATAGAAAAGCAATTTATATAACATTCTTCTCTTTGTTCACATATTCTTTTCTGCCTCCACAACTTCTCTTCACCGTAAATACAAACTAAAATCCATGACTGCACTCTTCCCATCTTCTTTATCCTTTCTCTCCTAATCCGCTCAACAAATTCCTCAACTTCAAAAATAAATATATAAAAAAAAAAATTGAAGAGCATGGCATGATCTCCAACATCAACGGTCATGATCAACGGATGGGTTAGGCTATATACAGATAACGAAGAAGGAGTAAAATTAAAGTGAGGAATTGAAAAGCATAACTGGTGAGAATTCTATTCTAAAAATAAAATTATTCATTTATTTGATTCACTGAAAAATTTATATTCATATTATTTATAATTCATGTTGATGTGGTGTATATATTTATTTCAGTGTTGATTGTTGCGATGAATCATTGAATTGATTGTTGTGTTCATGTTTGTATAGTTATAAACAATATCTACTATTTGTTCTGTTGAGAACCAAATTACCATTTTATTGATTTAGGGATTGACAGAAGCAAACTGTCATAGTTTGTTAAATAGAAAAGCAAAATAACCATTTTCTTTGGATTAGAGTCAGATTTATTAATATATAGAATTCACGTCCTTTTTTTTATGTGTCATTTGAAATTGTTAACATATTAAATTCACTTTTATATGGCATGAGAGGTTGAAATAAATTTGTTCACATATTAGAATTCACTTTTTTTTTCATGTCATTAGAAAAAGAGAAATTTCATTTTTCTTAAATGTAATCGAAAGAACAAGGATTACATTTTTGTTTAAATAAAACGAAAACAAAAATTCACCTTTTTGTTAAATGAACGGGAAAAGAAGAAAAATTCACATTTTTGCTTATTAAAAAGTATGGAACAAAAATTCCCATATAAATGTGTTAATTTTTGTCTAATTTAGAACTTACATAAAATCGTGTTAGGAAAACATGTGTAACATAAAAAGTCATTTTTTTTTATGTTAATCTAGAAAAAGAAAAACATTTTATGTTATTTAGAAATGAATAACTTCACCGTCGTGTTATGTTATTTAGAAATGAACATTTTTGCCAGTATAAAATTGCTGTGACAAAGATCATATTTTTGTCAATGTAAAGAAGAAGCGATAAGGATGATGGATTATAACTTACATTTTAATGTAAATATAAGATTAAAAAGAATGAATTGGACGATGGATTATAACTTACATTTTAATGTAAATATAAGATTAAAAGAATGAATTGAAAGATGGATTATAACTTACATTTTAATGTAAAAGAATGATAAAATATTCATTTTGTCAAATATAAAAAAAAAGATGAAATATATTATAGTTTTAATGTTGCATAGTACTGCATATGAATAAAATACATTTATTTGTTGAGATCATATACTGCATATGAATAAAATACATTTATTTGTTGATGTCATATACTGCATATGAATAAAATACATTTATTTGTTGAGATCATATACCGCATATGAAAATACATTTATTTGTTGAGGTCAAATACTGCATATGAAATAAAACATATATTTATTTGTAATGTCATATATTGCATATGAAATAAAATTATATTTATTTGTTAACGTCATTAACTGTATATGAAAATATATTCATTTGTTAATGTCCTTTATTGCATATGAAAATATATTTATTTGTTAATGTTATTTACTGCATATGAAATGAAATATATATTTATTTGTTAATATCGTATACTGCATATGAAATATATTTGTAAGGTCATGAAATGTAGTGCATGTTAAAATCATACTTTTTACATATGAAGCGTAGTAGTTTAAATGTCATTCAAAAAACAAAAAAAACAAAAAAAAGAAATCAAAAAGGTTATTTTATTTGCATTCCCTTATGCAAATGTATTTAGGAAAAAAGTTCTTTTATTTGCATTCTTATATGCAAATGCATGTAGAAATATAAATTGTTCTTTTATTTGCATTCCTCGATGCAAATATACATAGGAAATAGAATGAACTTTTATTTACATTTTTATGAAATTGAATTAAAATGAAAGTTACATTTTTCATGTGAATTATATTAGAAGATGAAAATTTTCATTTTTATGTAAATAAAAAAAATAAGATTTTGTCATTGAAATTAGAATTACATTTTTATGTAAACAAAAGTATTTATTTTGTCAAATATGAAGAGTGATAAAATTACATTTTTATCAAATGTAAAAGAATGATAAAAATATACCATTTTTATCAAATGTAAAAGAAGGACAAAAACATTTATGTTGTCAAATACAAAGAATGCGACAAGAATGAAAGTTTACATTTTATTTAATGTAAATAAAATAAGAATGTGACATGGAATGTAAATTTACATTTTTGTTAATAAGAATTTCACCAAATGAGGAATTTACACTTTTATTAATGTAAATATATAGAATTTCACTGTATGTTAAAAATTACATTTTCCTATGTAATTAAAAGGTGAAATTCATCGTATGTTAAAATTTACATTTTTTATGTAAATTATAAAGTGAATTTATGTCGTATATTAAAAATTACATTTTTCTTTGTAATTAATATGAGAATTCCACCGTATGTTAAAATTTACATTTTTATATGTAAATTATAAAGTGAATTAATGCCGTATGTTAAAAATTACATTTTCCTTTGTAATTAACATGGAAATTTCATCGTATGTTAAAATTTACATTTTTATATGTAAATTATATAGAGAATTATACCGTAGGATAAAATTTACATTTTTATATGTAAATAAAACATGAATTTACATTGTGTGTTAAATATTACATTTTTATATGTAATGTCTATAGGAAAGTATACCGTATGACAGAACTACATTTTTCTATGCAATTAAAGGATGCAATTTCATTGTATGATAGAATTTGCATTTTTCTTATATATATATGTAACATAAAATGAGAATGAACATTAGAAATAAAATTGATTTATTTCATATGTAATTTAGATGTAGAAATGTGGCATTGTAATTAAAAATCATATTTTTACAATGTAAATTAGAAGTAGAGTTTGCATTGTAAATAAAACTTACATTTTGATATGTAAAATTAAAATAGGATTCACAGCAAATATAAGTTACATTTTTATAATGTAACTAAGATGGGAATGTACATTGAAGTTGAAATCTACGTCTTTATATGTAATTTAAAAGTAGGATTTAAAATGTATCAAAATTTACATTTGTTTTACATGTAAATAAAGAATATAGGAATTTGCATAGGAATTAAACTTACATTTTTATGCAAATAAAAAGGATGGAATTTACATTTTCAATGTAAGGAAAGAATGAATTTAGGATGCGGTAATATTATCTTCATTTTCAAATGAATTAAAATTTAGTAAGTATCGGTAATTGTGTAGAGCCTTGTTTTAATCAAACGACGTTATTACGATTCAATGATTATATATATATATAATTATAATTAAACGAATAGGGCGTGGTAGTTCGCGTTTTGAAATCGTACTTTTAAACGACAATACAAGAAGATCCGACCGTCGGATTTTCTTGAAACTGAAACCGTTAGGACCGTCTTGGAAAAATCTTTCCAATGATATATATTACGTTAAGATCCAACGATTAGATTCTGAGAAATGTGAAAATCAAAATTGTTGAAATGCAGCGCCATAGTCGCCCATGGACTTAAGGCATCGTTATATAAAAATTTAATTGTTTTAAATAATTAAAATAGGAATGAATCGTTAATAAAAATAATTATTAATGTGTAAGAAGGATTTTCAATATATATATACGAGGATTATTTGGAAAGTCCGAGTTTATCTCATTCCAAATAATTAAACGACGTTTAAAATCCAAGATTGGAAGACGGCGATTGAAGACCGTCAAATCTCCACATCGAATGGACGATGATGACTGTTGCCTTAGAATGGCTCGCTACCATGATAAGGTAATAGTAGGAGTTGCCCAGACGTAGTGTTGATTTGTACGGATTTGGCTTTCGCTCAGACCCAGAGCATAAGCTTATAAATGGATTGTGTGTCTGACATCGTACTCCATTATATATCATGTTATTAATCTTCTGTCGAATGTATGGATGTTTGATGGCGGAGAATTTATTCTCTTGCTTAACACCCGTTCATATATTTCGGTAAAGGATTGGTAGTGTGATATGGAGTGATGATGTGGCATGCTAAGATGCATATGATCAAGGCTTTGTTGAAAAGCAGGCCTTGTGGGACGATCAAAGCATAGTCTGTTTAGGCATAGCTTTGTGTATAACGTGACTTCGCGAGCCTCGCACACCGGTGGAGTCTAAAGCGGGAGAAGGGAACGCAGGGAGAATAGCACGTTTCTTTCTAGCTAGAGTGGTGCTAGTGACCTACCAGCCTTGACATTTTACTTATGTGGATGATGGAATGAGGCACCTCGGATGATAGGTCCTATAGGACTGGGAAACGTGTGTTCAGGAATAACTAATCCGCAACTCGTACGGCGGACTGGCCCTGCAGCTTTCCAAGGGTTCACTGCGGGGGATCCTGAGACATTAGCTAGAGTGTTTCAAATCGGTAGGAGCTCCTCCCTAGCCTTGACTCATGATGGAAACCAAAATCCAATACGCCCCATGTGGTTTTGATTGTATTACTAGTACGGAGGCATAGCATATGGTACCTATGCTTCCTAGGATTGATACATTATGATTGAAATTGTTTTTAAAACATATACACACTAATAATAATATCAAATTCGTTTTTAACGTATCAAGCATGTTTAATCACCATAAGGTAAAACTCTATCCTCTGGTGTGTTGCATTGTGTGATGGGACCTGAGTCTTATGGTGATTTCATTTTTCTAAAAAGCATTGCGTTGTTTTACGATTTACTTCAAGTTATGCACGACAATCCATTGGAATAAAACCCGTTCCGCATTAGCGGCGTGGTCCATGGATTTGCCTTATTACTATTAGTTAAATTAGTTAAGAATTCTCACACCAGTCCCACGACTGACCCGTTGTTTGTTTCCACCTTTGCAAACTCGGGTGCCCTCTTTTCCACACGGGCAGTCGAGTAGTTTGTCTACAGGTTTATCTCGAGCAGGATTTTGGATTGAAGCTTAAAGCTGTGTCCAGAGCATAGTTGTCTTCCGCTGTATCTATTTTATTTCCGCTGCACTATATTAAATTTATTGTAGAATTTTCTTCCGCTGTATTTTAATTTCGTTGTACTCTGATATATTCTGTACTCTGATGTTATATTATCATGATGTAATAAAAGTCTGCTGTTATTTTTCTGATGTTGTTGTACTCCCAAAGTTAACATATGCGGATTTTGAACGGTCTTGGTCGATTTTGCGATCGATTAAGGTCGGGCAAAATGCGTGTCGTTACAGTAACACCCAACGTCCATTAATGTCACTCACAAAGTGAATGCATTAACTTCCATGGAGTGTATTTAGTGTATTGAACAGAATATAACAAGACAGATATAAATAATGGTACTTGAAAATTTTAAAACAACTTTTATTGCAACGGAGAAATAGTTTGATTCCAACAACTTCATAAACCAAGTACACTTAATATCCATCATGATAAATTGTTTCAGAGTACATAAAATAAAAAGTATAAAACTGAACACAAGCAGCCATAAAAGAGATGAGATGAACTTTACTTTCACCAATCCAAGCACTTCCAAAAGAGGAAGAAAGAGATCCAAGATCAAGCTCCACTAGTACTAGTCCCACCCTAAGACCTGGGGGGAAGGAAGAAAAGAGGCGAAAACAAGGGGGGTCAGACATAAAGTCTGGCGAGTATAATAACTTTAACAATATAATTATTAAAATACTAGGATAAGGCATAAACTGGTAAGATAAGGTATGATCATGAAACAAGTGGGCATGACAAAGCAACTAAGAGGAATATTCTGGCGTTAATCTCGTTCCTAATCACTATAGAATAATTGCTATATTGCACCACCATTAGTCACCCTAAAAGTTGATCCTGTCTATAGAACTTAATAATGATAATGGTAGTTTCGTGTACCCCTAGCTGCCTTCGTATGTGTCGTCTGCCCCTATCTCCACTAGTTGTACCCACTACCCCCATTCGATCGGCTCCCTAACTCGTAGATACCCGTGCTAGCCCTATAGTGGGGTATATCACTCCCCAAAGTGGCAACATGATACCAACAAAAATGCACGGCTTATATCTACACGATGCAACAACGTCTTACCTACCAGCCCGGGCCCACGCACGCACATGACCCCATTGGACTTGCGTTTCCACCGCTAACCCGTTTTGACCTCTTACAATCAAATCCAGTAAGCGAGTCCCGTCCACGACTTGGGTCGAGCTCACAAAGATACTTAATGGGTTACTGGTTTGAAAAGGCCCCCCATGCATGACACAAGCTTTCCACCTATGCTTGGTCCCCTCTAATGTTTTCCCCACTTAACCCCATTCTTATTCATGTCTTCTTACATGTTTCAATCTTGGTTAAGTGCATCTAATCGTATTTCACATGCCACCTAAGGCACCCCCCTTAATTTCACATGCCACCCAAGGCACCCACTTAACCCCCCCATGTCCCACCACATGCTTATCTGGTTAAGTGTTTCTTAATTCATTAAAACCGTAACCTTGTAAAGACCTCCCATATTAGGCTGGCATTTGTGGCTGCTGGATTTGCCGGGCGGGTCAGGGCAGTCTTACACCACAAACGAGCCTAACCTCATGTCTTTACAATTATTACGCATTTAATTCGTGCCTTTGACCTCTCACATTAGACTGGCATTTGTAGTTGCTGGATTTGCCGGGCAGGTCCGGGCAGTCTTACACCACAAAAGAGTCTAACCTCGTGTCTTAGGCGGTTTATTATTACACATATTTATTTAACCCCAAATTGGATTAATATCCCTATTTAAATTTGTCAATAATTTCCAAATTTATTTATGTCCATAATTATCTCTTAAAATTATGTCCATAAATACCAATTATGCCAATTAATATCTCAAATTAATTATATGCCTTTTAAGGCCATTTTATGCCAATTCACAATTTATGTATATTCAATATTATCCCATCATCCCCACGCTATTCGTACGTTTTCATATGACATATGTTAGACTCACAAATAGTCTAACTTATAAAAAGAAAAATAACATTACATAACACATAAAATAGATCTATGGATCATGACATAAACTTGCAGATGAATTTCATTCAAACTAGCATATGATAAGAACCTAGCATAGGTAATGGACATAAACTTGCATAACTTATGTACTGCTATAGATCCAAACATAAAGGTGTGAACTTGCATATGGATCTAAACATGAAGATGTGAACTTGCATATGGATCTAATCATAAAGATGTAGACTTCCATATAGATCTAAACATAAAGATGTAAACTTGCATATAAATCTAAACATAAAGGTGTAATCTTGGATATAGATCTAAACATGTAGATTAATGTCACATAAACTAGCTTATGCATATACATGTTTCACATATATTTCAGCAACCTGAACTTGCATAAGATTCATATATATATATATATATATATATATATATATATATATATATATATATATATATATATATATGAATCATTCATCACCAACTTGCATGAGATATATGATTCAACTTGCATAAGATATATGATTCAACTTGCATAAGGCATATGATTCAACTTTCATAAGGTATATGATTCAACTTGCATAAGGTATATGATTCAACTTGCATAAGATTCACATAAGAACTAACATATGATTCAACATCACAAACATACATATAATTTACATTACATGATTCAAAATCATATTCTCATAATCCCAATTATATCTTATCATAATTAAATTAATTAATTATTTTGTGAAAGCTATCATACTGACAATTAAAAAGAATAGTCTTGTCTTTCTGGTATCTGTATTCTGAAATTGGATTGCTCGCCTTTGATATAGGCTTAGTTGTTATTTAGGTTTGATTGTATTTTGATCCAAGCCTCTATCTTTTTTTAGGGTTGAAAGTGTATGGCGGCTACTCTAGGTCCTCCATTGATGGCATGGCGGCTCTTGTTATGAATTTGTGCGATTAGGGTTAGGGGTTTCAGTGTGTTTTTATAGAAGATTAGTTAATTAAGAGCGGTTAGATTAACCTAGAATCAATCAAGACCATCCAGTCAAAATAGAATGACACTTCAGCCCTAATGGCTCAGCACTGAGTCACAAAATTGTCATCTTTCAGATCTGCCCGGGGGGGGGGTGGAGGGTAGGTTGACCCCCAGGTCGACACTAAGGTCAACCTGTATAAGGGGAGGTTGACCCCTTGGTCGACCTGGTCCCTGTTTTTTATTTTTTTCTAAACCTGTGTTGTTTTTAATTTAATTAATTTCTGAAACTTCGGAAGGCCATAACTTCATCATACGAAGTCCAATTCACACAAACTCGGACTCTATCTCAAGCAGAATTCCGAGACGAACACAATGGCACAACTTGTTTCCCTTAATTACCATATTTGAAATTAAGTATTCTTTAATTTGTTAACTTTAATATTTAAAATTACGGGGTGTTACATTCTCCCCTCCTTAAAGGATTTCGCCCCCGAAATCTCCAAGTTAAGGAGAATGCAAATCCTAACATCCAATCATCCATCTACTCAACCATCAAACATAGGCATCCATTGTCCTTACAAAATTTCTAATGCTGTATGAACACATACAAGAAGTGTGTGTATATGTTCCTTATCTAATGCAAAATTAGGCAGTCTACTGATTCAGTTGACCTCCTTAATGAAAATCATGATAGTGCCATGCGTCCATTATGTATGCGAAAGAATCCTATCAATACATATTATTTCTATATGTGTGCCCAACCATTCATCAAAATGCAACATTCATATGATAACACAACCATTATACATCCATTAATTTAAATATGCACACACATTTATATGCAATATGAAGGTGATTGAGCCGATCTAGTGCCTAACGTGCGTGTACATGCATCCATGAGCAACCACTAACAACCACTTGCATCCAATTGCATCCACCAAATATAACATGTCTCAAACACATGTTTGTAACCATTGGGTTCTTCCTAACTAAAGATCGAAGATGTCATCGCAAAGATAATACTAAAAGATAGGACAAGTATCAACAAAGAGGTAGAAAAAGGAGAAAATAAAACATACCCTCAAAAAGGAAAGGGTACAACATATGCATCTTATCTTCTGTCTCCCAAGTCGCGTTTCTTTGATCATCTCCCCATTGCACTTTGACCAATTGACCTTTTTGTTGCGAAGCTTTTTGACCTCCCATCCGAGAATGCATGTAGTAGCTCGTCTGATCGTGTCATTGCGCTCTACTTACACTTCTTCGAGCGTGCTCGGCTCTACCACTTTCGTCGTATCGTGTAAACACTTACGCAAATGCGAAACATGAAACACGTCATGAACTCCGACGAGCTTCTCTGGTAACTTTACTTTATACGCCATCTACCCAATCCTCTATGTAATTGGAAAGGGTCCTACGAACCTTGGTGCCAACTTCCCTACCGATCCAAAACGGACTACGTTTCTCAATGGTGACACCTTAATAAAAACCATGTCCCCAACATCAAACTCAAGGTCGGTTCGTCTCCTATCAGCATATGACTTCTGTCGGTCCTGCGCCGTCTTCATTCGCCGTCGAATCAGATCTATCTTCTCCGAAGTTTCCCTAATCATGTCGGGTCCAAGCAAAACCTTATCCGTGGATTCCCACCAACATGTAGGTGATCGGCACGGTCGTCCATAAAGAGCCTCAAAAGGTGAATGCCAATGCTAGCCTGAAAACTATTATTATAGGCGAACTCTACTAGTGGAAAGTGCTCTTCCCATGTTCCTCCAAAGTCTAGGATGCATAGCCTCAGAAGGTCTTCTAGAATCCGATTCACCCTCTCGGTCTGGCCGTCCGTCTGAGGATGATAAGCGGTAATTAAGCATAACTGCTTCTCAACCGCCTCTTGTAAGCTTCTCCAAAATTCGCTTATGAAAATGGGATCTCTATCGCTCACAATGTTGGAGGGTATGCCGTGCAAATGAACTATCTCCCGAAGGTAAACTGAAGCTAACCATGCGGCGGTCCTTCTACTTTGAACGGGAATAAAATGGGCACTTTTAGTAAGTCGGTCTACAATTACCTAAATCCCCGTATTACCCTTCCTTGATCTTGGTAACCCATCTACAAAATCCATGGAAACACTTTCCCATTTCCAAAGCGGAACCTTTAAGGGATGGAGCAAACCTCCGGGCTTCTTTTGCTCTGCCTTGACTTGTTGGCACACTAAGCATCTAACAACGAACTCAGCCACGTCCTTCTTCATTCCGGTCCAAAAGAAAACTCGCTTCATATCCCTATACATCTTATCACCACCGTGATGTATGGTCATCTTAGAGCGATGTGAGTCTTCAAGAATTGCCTTCTTCAAACTCTCGTCTTGTGGTACGCAAAGTCTCTCATCTCTACGTAGCCGACCTCTTTATTCTATAGCATATCTATCAAGATATCTTGAGGACCCCCCTCCTATAAGCTTGCCTACTATCTCAACCAACTGTAGCTCGTTTCGCGGTGCCTCTCCAACTCGACCCAGAAGTGTAGGTTGCACCTCTAATGATGCCAACAATCCGGGTACATAATCGACAGAGGATCTGAAGTCAAAGGAAGATATATACTCCAAACTCTGTCGGTCTACGAATAGAGGACTTAAGGTTAACTTCTTTCTACTTAAAGCGTCAGCTACAACGTTACCCTTGCCAAGGGCATAAGCGATCTCAAAATCATAGGATGCAAAAAACTCCATCCATCTTTGTTGCCTCAAGTTTAGGTCCTTCTGAGAGAATAGGTACTTTAGCGACTTATGGTCTGTGTACAACTCAAACTTCTCGCCAAGCAAATAATGACGCCATGACTTAAGCGCAAAAACTATGGCCGCCAACTCTAAGTCATGGGTAGGGTAATTTTTCTTGTGGGCTTTCAACTGTCTTCCACCATAGCATATCACCCTTCCCTCTTGCATTAAAACTGCGTCAAACCCTGTCTCGCAAGCATCGGTATATACAGTGAATGTCTTACTCCCGTCTGGCAAAAGTAAAACTGAAGCTGTCGTCAAAGCCCTCTTCAGACGTTGGAAAGCATCATAACAGTCAACGTCTAAAGTAAAAGTCAAATTCTTCTTCGTTAATTGAGTGAGAGGGGCTGATATCTTCGCGAAGTCCTTAATGAACTTCCTATAACATCCAGCCAGCCCTAAAAAGCTTCTTACTTCGGTTGCGCTCTTAGGCGTTTTCCAATCTTAGATTGCCACTACCTTAGCGAGATCCACAGCTATCCCTTCCTTAGAGACTACGTGTCCTAAGAACCTCACTTCTTTTATCCAAAAAAGGCACTTGGAGAACTTAGCTTTAAGTTGATGAGCTCATAGGGTCTCTAAGACTTCCCTAAGATGTAGAGCATGCTCTTTTTCATTTTTAGAGAAAACCGGAATATCGTCTACAAAGACTACCACAAACTTGTTTAGAAACTCCCTAAACACCCTACTCATTAAGTCAACAAAGTATGTGGGTGCATCCGTCAAACCAAAATGCATGACGAGCCACTCAAAGAAACCGCCAGGAGTTCTAAATGCAGTCTTATCGATGTTATCTTCAGCCACCCTTAGCTGATGAAACCCTGTAGCCAAATCCAGTTGCGAGAAAACTGAATCACCCACCAACTGATCGAGTAAATCGTCTATCCTCGGCAATGGGTGTCTGTTCTTCTTTGTTAGCTTATTCAGCTCTTTATAGTCCACGCGCAATCTAAGTGAACCATCAGCTTTCGTAGCAAAAACGACTGGAGCACCCTACTCTGAAATACTTCTTCTTATGCACCCCTTCTCAAGCAATTCTATCACTTGCTTACTGAGTTCTCTTCTCTCTCTCTCGGAGCAATGTGGCACACTGATAATGCAACTGACTTTGCATTATCTACTAAGTATATTCAAAAGTCTATCTCACGCCTTGGGGGTAAACCTCGAACCTCATCGAAGACGTCACTATATTCGCGGACCACACAAACAGATTTCAAATCATCATTGGATGCATCAAGGGATTCTAGGTAGCTAAGCATTACCAGACCTCTAGGGTCACAAGAAATATCAAGGATCTTTCCACAACAAGTCAACAATCTAACTACCCTTCTTTCACAATCTGGGATGGCCCTATATCTAGTTAGCCAATCCATACCTAGAATCAAGTCGTAGCCCATAAATCCAAAAACAAAGGCGTTGCATTCAAACCCAACACCCAAGATATACACTCTCAAATCCCGACAAATCATAGAAAGATGGGCCGACCCACCAATAGGATTTGAGACTAATATGGGTTCCGTAACTAGACTAGTATTTAGGTGCAGTGTTTCAACTAACGAAGCAGATACAAACGAGTGTGAAGTGCCAGAGTCAAACAAAGTATGAACAGGATGATCAAAAAGAAAAACTAAACTTTCAATGGAAATGTTTCTACTTCTCTCCTGTCCTGGTGCCATGAGAGCCTGAATCTACCCTCTTGCCTGCCCTAGTGCCATGAGAGCCTGAAGCTGCCCTCCAGAAGTTCTTTTCCCTTGCCCCTGTTTCCTTGGGCAGTCCTTAACTAGATGACCTGCCTCTCCACAGTAGAAACAGCCAGTCTTCTTCTTTTTTCTACAGTCTTTACTCAGATGGCCTGGTGTCCCACAATTAAAGCACTTCTTCTTTACTTTGCCATTATTGTTCTTCCCGCCTTTCTTTTTTTGTTGTTGTGGTTTCCTTTGTTCCCCTTTCTTCTCTGGTGCCTTATTAGCATTAGCACCCATCTCTTCTACTCAGTGGGGGTCATACATAAAGTCTGGCGAGTATAATAACTTTAACAATATAATTATTAAAGTAACTAGGATAAGGCATAAACTGGTAAGATAAGGTATGATCATGAAACAAGTGGGCATGACAAAGCAATTAAGAGGAATATTCTAGCGTTAATCTCGTTCCTAATCACTATAAGGTAATTACTATACAGCACCACCAATAGTCACACTAAAAGTTGATTCTGCCTATAGAACTTAATAATGATAATGGTAGTTTCGTGTACCCCTAGCTGCCTTCATAAGTGTCGTCTGCCCCTATCTCCACTAGTTGTACCCAATACCCTCATTCGATCGGCTCCTTAGCTCGTAGAAACCCGTGCTGGCCCCACAGTGGGGTGTATCACTCCCCAAAGTGGCAACCCGATACCAACAAAAATGCACGGCTTATATCTACACGATGCAACAACGTCTTACCTACCAGCCCGGGCCCACACACGCACATGACCCCGTTGGACTTGCGTTGCCACCGCTAACCCGTTTTGACTTCTTACAATCAAATCCAGTAAGCGTGCCCCGTCCTCGACTTGGGTCGAGCTCACAAAGATACTTAATGGGTTACTGGTTTGAAAAGGGCCCCCATGCATGACACAAGCTTCCCACCTATGCTTGGTCCCCTCTAAGGTTTTCCCCACTTAACTTCATTCTTATTCATGTCTTCCTACATGTTTCAATCTTGGTTAAGTGCATCTAATCGTATTTCACATGCCACCTTAGACACCCCCTTAATTTCACATGCCACCCAAGGCACACACTTAACCCCCCATGTCCCACCACATGTTTATCTGGTTAAGTGTTTCTTAATTCATTAAAACTGTAACCTTGTAAAGATCTCCCACATTAGTCTGGCATTTGTGGCTGCTGGATTTGCCGGGCGGGTCCGGGCAGTCTTACACCACAAACGAGCCTAACCTCGTGTCTTTACAATTGTTACGCATTTAATTCATGCCTTTGACCTCTCACACTAGACTGGAATTTGTGGCTGCTAGATTTGTCGGGCGGGCACAGGCAGTCTTACACCACAAAAGAGTCTAACCTCGTGTCCTAAACGATTTATTATTACGCATCTTTATTTAACCCCAAATTGGATTAATATCCCTATTTAAATTTGTCAATAATTTCCAAATTTATTTATGTCCATAATTATCTCTTAAAATTATGTCCATAAATACCAATTATGCCAATTAATATCTCAAATTAATTATATGCCTTTTAAGGCCATTTTATGCCAAATCACAATTTATGTACATTCAATATTATCCCATCATCCCCACGCTATTCGTACGTTTTCATATGACATATGTTAGACTCGCAAATAGTCTAACTTATAAAAAGAAAAACAACATTATATAACACATAAAATAGATCTATGGATCATAACATAAACTTGCATATGAATTTCATTCAAACTAGCATATGATAAGAAACTAGCATAGGTAATGGGCATAAACTTGCATAACTTATGTACTGCTATAGATCCAAACATAAAGGTGTGAACTTGCATATGGATCTAAACATAAAGATGTGAACTTGCATATGATCTAATCATAAAGATGTAGACTTCCATATAGATCTAAACATAGAGATGTAAGCTTGCATATAGATCTAAACGTAAAGGTGTAATCTTGAATATAGATCTTAACATGTAGATTAATGTCACATAAACTAGCATATGCATATACATGTTTCACATATATTTCAACAACCCAAACTTGCATAAGATTCATACATATATATATATATATGTATGTATGTGTATATATATATATACGATTCAATCATCACCAACTTGCATGAGATATATGATTAAACTTGCATAAGATATATGATTCAACTTGCATAAGATATATGATTCAACTTGCATAAGGTATATGATTCTACTTTCATAAGGTATATGATTCAACTTGCATAAGGTATATGATTCAACTTGCATAAGATTCACATAAGAACTAACATATGATTCAACACCACAAACATACATATAATTTACATCACATGATTCAAAATCATATTCTCATAATCCCAATTATATCTTATCATAATTAAATTAATTAATTATTTTGTGGAAGCTATCATAATGACAATTAAAAAGAATAGTCTTGTCTTTCTAGGATCTGTATTCTGAAATTGGATTGCTCGCCTTTGATGTAGACTTAGTTGTTATTTAGGTTTGATTTGATTTTGATCCAAGCCTCTATCTTGTTTTAGGGTTGAAAGTGTGTGGCGGCTACTCTTGGTCCGCCATTGATGGCATGGCGGCTCTTGTTATGAATTTGTGTGATTAGGGTTAGGGGTTTTATGGTGTTTTTATAGAAGATTAGTTAATTTAGAGCCGTCAGATTAACCTAGATTCAATCAAGACCATCCAGTCAAGATAGAATGACACCTCAGCCCTAATGACTCATCACTGAGTCACAAAATCGTCATCTTTCAGATCTGCCCAAGGGGGGGCAGGTTGACCCCCAGGTCGACACTAAGGTCGACCTGTATAGGGGGATGTCGACACTAGGGTCGACCCCCTAGTCGACCTGGTCCCTGTTTTATATTTTTTCTGAACCTGAGCTGTTTTTAATTTAATTAATTTCTGAAACTTCGGAAGGCCATAACTTCTTCATATGATGTCCAATTCACACAAACTCAGACTCTTTCTCAAGCAGAATTCCGAGACGAATGCAATGGCGCAACTCATTTCCCTTAATTCCCACATTTGAAATTAAGTATTCTTTAATTTGTTTACTTTAATATTTAAAATTATGGGGTGTTACAAAAGATGTGGGCCTCTACTGTCCATAAAATGAACTAATTCTTTGCCTCCTTTTGTGTTAATGCATGCTTTCCCTCATCTCTTCATGTGTATATATCCTTTTAGGTCCAAAATTCCTACAAGAGATAATCACAAGGAACAAGTAAAAGATTTCACAAATTGAAACATGCACGAATGACCACTTTTTCCCAAATAAGTGATGAATTTGAAATATTTAAAACATGGTTTGATTATATGAAATACCCAAAAATGTTCATTTATTCTACTAAATAAGAATTAATATGTGAATTATATCGTTACGTTGATAATGGTAAACTATTAATATGTTCATTTATTTAACTAAATATTTAAAACATGGTTTGATTATATAATTATTATAACAGTTGTTATCATTTCAATTTTTTAAATACCATTATCATACTTTATTACTGGTAAACTTAAAATGTTTACTGTTACCGTTACTGGATGGTATACCGAAGTTTGATATATCAGTAATCTGGTAATTGTTACGTTGATAATGGTAAACTATTAATTGTCTTAAAAGGTTAGAACTCAACATATTTTTACACTATAATGATACTTTATTATGAAATTATAGTGTTTATTTTGACAAAAAAACATAAATGAAAAGGTAAATAAATGTATTTAGCATTATTTTAACTAATAACTGAACAAGTTTTAATCATTTATTTGAATTCAAGTGTATGGAATAAAGTATGTTGTATGCAAACAGTATAAATTTACCGGCAAAAATATCATTACTGTTGGTATTGAAATACTAATATCGATGATCTACCATAAAAATGGTAAATTTACCATTGCCATAGCGATTAAATAGGTACATCGATTTGACTCAAAAAGGGTAATCGATTGATTCGTAAGAGTATGGTAATGGAAATTTAATGTTATTTTGTAGTTCTTGGAAAGAATGTTCCAAAATCTTTACCCCTTTCGTGTTTGGTTCAACGGACATTGTCATTTTCTACGGTTGGTGGCGTCAAATGTTTGTGGTAAAAATTTAAAACCAATTAGTGTTATTTTATATATTCAAAACAAAAATAATAACAATTATAAAATTTTATAATTTATTAAAGTAGTTTCTATTTTGAAAGGTAAAATAAATATATTCATAGTAGTGTATTGTTATGTTCAATAAAAAATTTATTATTTACAATGTGTGCATATGTATTTTTGTAAAAAAAGCTGCACCAATAGCATATATCCTTTTCTCAACATGTTTTTACATTCAACCCAAACCCCATAACCTAATAAGCCTGATCGACTATCATCTGTAGGAATATTATCTTTGCATCCCCATGTCGGGGTTAGGCTAATCAACCCCTCCACTATGGAAGACATTATTTTTAATACAAATATTATTTAAAATTTTATAAATAGAGTGTAAACACATTATTATTACACCCCGGGCACGAATAAATTAACCACCTGATGAGTGCTGGTCAGTTAAGCCTTTGGTCTCGCCTCTTGCAGCGACCAGCGAAACCATCAAATGAGTAGTGTTCAAATATGCCTTTGTTTTTGCTTCATAGTCTGGCTAAAGCAAGACTTTGATGAAATGTTCTTAGAACTTTGGATTCGCTTCAAGACCTGGCCGGAGCAACCATCCGAAGGCTATAAACAACTATCAAGTGAAATATCAATTATATTATAGGGTCTATATAAAACAACCATCCAAATAATGTGATAATTGTCAAAATAGAAATGAGATCCAACCTAAGAGAAGTCGATGACCCAACAACATATAAGAAGTCAACAATATACAAGAGACCAATTGAAGAATTAAAAAAAGAGTCGGCCTAATTACCACAAAAAATTAGGGTGCAATAATAAACAAACAAAAAAACAAAAAAAATTCAGGCGAAACAAAGGCATTATAGAAAAATGTACAATAGTAGAATTTCTAGCATTACTATTTCCCTTGACTCTAATCTTTTACGTATGTTCTTCTAATAAGGAGAAGTAACTTTTACAATCATTTCAGAAGCCTATAGTTCTAACAGACGTGGAATTGGATGATACCAATACATCAACTCCATATCTTTCTTTGGACATACAAAATACAATAATTGTTCTCATTTAACAATGGTGTATTCTTGTACGAAGTAAGAGGACCGCTATGTCCTTGAATTTTTTGAGAATCATTTGAAAAAGGAAATGATGGTACATTTGATGACTAACAGGCACGCCATTCCTCGATTGATGATATCTTTCTAGACCTAAACATTAAAAACTAATATTTAAGTTGAAAGCAACAATGCCTCCAATCGAGTAGTAGGAAGTGAAGGTTAAAAAACTCAATTATAAGTAGACGGTCAACTTTTAAAGTAGTTGAACAAAGCCCTTGTAAAATAAACTAAGTTCTGTTATGACCTTCAAATCTTTTATGGGTAACATTTCTTTGAAAGTGACGGGTAACAAATTTTCCATCATTACATGGCAATTATGTCTTTTCATTTCACCTAGTTTTCCGGTTTTATAGTCGACACATCTATGTATATTAGAGGAAATTCCATGAGGAGTTCATAATCATTCCACCCATTTTAATAATACTTTTACTTGTTTGTTGTCTAGTTCATAACATGCTTTGGGTTTATAATGTCATTGGGCTTTATATGAAACTCAGGACAATTGCATATTTCTTCTATATTACGTCAAAATTTCATATTGTCCTAAGTCTTGTCCTTAACATTCATGTAATGACCCGCATTTTCAGCGGTATAATAATTAATTAATTTAATTATTTAAAAGGTGATTAAAAGGATTTCATGGTCGGGGAATTAAATAATGGTAAATATTTAATTAAAATAATAAATTAAATAATATATTTAATTCTGAAATAATCAGAATTGGCTGGAATGGCGATACGGTGTGAACTGGATCATCTGTGATATTTAATTCATCTTAAAATTGAATTAGAATAACGAATATATTATTTGAACGACAGTTTGAACGTATAATTATATTATAACTAAAATCGAGCTTGAAATGGCGCTGCAGTTCGTAATTTGGCGATTTGAACTTCAACTGAATGTACATGATTCGTTTTAAGCCGGATTTCTGTGAAACAAGAAACGTGTGGAGCTAGTGGAGTATATCTTTCTAGTGGAAGAGAAAAATCGGGATTTCGTTGTGTAGAATTTTGATGTACGTCTAAATCAAATTTTAGAAAAAGTTGCTGTGGAATTCCTTTATAATTTATAAAGAAATTATTTATATTTTAAAAAGTGATTCCATTTTAAATCGAATATCGATTTAATCGGGATTTGAAATATCCAGTTATAAATCCCAGTAGAGCTGTATGGTATTCCACTATGAGTATATACGATAATATAAATTTATTTATATTTAATTTAATTATATTTATATATTTAAATGGTTCATCCAGAGCTTTAAAAATAGCCAGTTTTTCGTACGACCTCAGAATTCGACGAAACTAATTTTGTTGGATTCACAATATTAAATTATTGCTATATTTCAATTTCCGTGATTTTTGAAGTCAGTATGTGGCCATACGGTATTTTAATGTGAAATACAGTTGATAAATTGACCTTCAAAAATACGCTGTGTGAGCAAACGGAGTCGGAATTCGACGAAATTAGTTTTGTTCGGAACCGTAATGTCAAACCGTAGTTGTATGTCCATTTTCGTGATTTTTCAGTAATGTATGTGTCACAGGAATTTTAGAGGACACAGAAAAATAGCGTTTGCTTATAATTTAATAAAAAACGAATATTTAATTATTATAAATATCCTATATAATATCCTTAACTTCCTAAACCTAAACACACTTTCATTCCTCAGTCAAATTTCCGCCGTTCTCCTTTTCTTCCTACAGTAAACGTTGAGAGAAAATAAATCAGTGGAAATTCAAATCAAAGTCCTAAATTCATGAAATATATATCTTTGAGTTGCCGAGAGGAATCTCTACATTTCTAAATGAGTTTTGCAGTGTTCGACGTCCATTCTTGTGGTGCGGTTTTTGGGCAGTGAAACTAGGGTTGGGTTATTTTTGAGAATGAAACAATCATTGTTGAAACAAAGCATGTTTTTAGATAGAGGGATGGAAATCGATACTGTTGTC
Organism: Allium sativum; assembly: GCA_030737875.1. Lineage (NCBI taxonomy): Eukaryota > Viridiplantae > Streptophyta > Magnoliopsida > Asparagales > Amaryllidaceae > Allium > Allium sativum. The sequence continues at coordinate 491,672,404 of CM060913.1, forward strand.
AAAGAATTGGGGGATTCGGTGCTTTTTGAGTTCGATACCTGTACAATACTGATCGTTTTTTTCTGTTGACGCAATTTTCTTGGTGTGTTCGAGTTCAGATTGAAGGGTATGGGGTGGTATGGAAATTGATGAGGAGTATTATGGTTTTTTTTGTTTGATTTATCATGAAAGAAGTAAGGGGCAGTTGGAGGGAGGAAAACCGTGAATGGCCATCGAAGAGGAGCAGGCATCGGCGTATAATTTGGGGAAGAAGGGGGCATTGGGCCTAAGGGTGTTAACGTGCCAAGGAATAGAAAAGGGGCAAGGCCCTTTATAAAATAAATGTTTAAGTTTAGTTTAATTAAATATGTGTATAACTTGTTCATGCGGTGTCTATCTCATACGATATCAGAATTTCAAACCGTTGGATCCTTTGGGATCATATGGACGATGGCTACGCACTGGAACTGACTGGAAGTGGATTGGGGCTTGTATGAATTTATGGAAAAATAAATTATTTGATTCAAATCAAACAAACAGTTTATCGTTCTTTAACGATGAACTGCCAAAGTGAGTAAATCTCACTAAATCTGAACAATTTATAATTTCATGTTGTATTTTCAGAACTGTTAAATATTGGCTGATTGACTGTGTGTTGACTGTTTGATTGAACTGCTAGTTAGTTAGTTGAATTTCTATATTAATTCTGTTTATTAGAATATATCATATGGAACTGAAAGTGATGTTGATTTTATTGTGTAACATCTGTGGATGCAGGGAAACAGGTTGGAGGAATCCGACTGGATTCCTCAACAGTTATTTTATTGTTTTTTTTTCATATATTGTGATATATGATGTGATTTAAAATCTGTGGTTAATTACATGTGTTTGAATGATATTGGTCATTGTGATTTGATGTGTTAAGTACCATAAAATACAGGAATAGGAAAAAGAGATTTTCATAGAATATTCTGAAAAATAATTTACCTATATAAAATCACTGTATTTTATATATAAAAGGAAAAAAAAAGGATTTTTAGAAAAGAAAACAATTATAAGAATCAAAAGGGTTAAAAGAATATATTTTTCAAACAAATATAAGAGAATATATTTGTCAAACAAATATAATGGAATATATTTGTCAAACCAATATAAAAGAGAATATATTTGTCAAACAAATATAAGGGAATATATTTGTCAAACCAATATAAAGGAAATGGTTTGGTAAAACAAATGTAAAGGGAAATATTTTTTCAACAAATGCAAAGAGAAGATATTTGTAAAACATTTACAAATGGAAATAAAAAGAGAAAATATTTGTAAAACATTTTAAATATAATTGAAAAGAATATTTATTTGCTAAATAAATAGAGTTAAAAGAGTTATCGAATATGGTTTATTCGGATAGAGTTGAAAGGAGCTAATCAAAAGAAGTTAATTAAAATGAGTTAATCGAATATTAGTTAATTTATTTTTAAGTTAATTGATTGGAGTTAATTAATTAGGGTAATTGATTAGAATAAACCCATTAGTGATAGACCGTTAGAGTTAATCAACTAGAGTTAAATCGAGTTAGAGTAATGAATTAGAGTTGACCAATCAAAGTTAATCAATTAGGGTAATTGATTAGAGTAAACCCATTAGTGATAGACCGTTAGAGTTAATCAGTTTGAGTTAATCAACTAGAGTTAAATCGAGTTAGAGTAATGAATTAGAGTTGACCAATCAGAGTTAGTCAGTTAGGGTTGGTCAGTCAAAGTTAATCAATTAGAGTAAATCATTTGGGTTAACCTGTTAGGTTAAAACCGTAGAGTTAAACCAGCTAGAGTTAATCGATAGAGTTAAATCGAGCTAGAGTTATTGAATAAAGTTAAATCGAACTAGAGTTATTCAGATGGAGTTAATCGAATTTAGTTTATTCGAATAGAGTTGAAATGAGCTAATCGAATTTAGTTATTTGAAGAACTGAGATAATCGAATAGTAGATATTTGAAGTGAGATAATCGAATAGTAGATATTCGAAGTGAGATAATCGAATCAGAGATATTCGAAGTGAGATAATCAAATCAAAAATATTCGAAGTGAGTTGATCGAATCTAGTTATTCGACAGGAGTTGAATTGAATAAGATTTATTCGAAGAAAGAGATTATCGAATATAATATTCGAAAGTAAGCAAATCGAATATAAGTTATTCGAATAAGTTATTCGAATAAGAGTTAATCCAGTAAGAGTTATTAGGTTGGAGTTATCCAAATAAGAGTTATAGATTAGAGTTAACCAGATGGGAGTAAATAAATTAGTTGTCGTTATATTATTCGAGTTAGGAAATAAAAGTCATATTAAAGATAATATATTTAGGATGCAGCGGATTGTAACACCATTGTTATAATCACGTAAACTTGTAAAAGAAAGGGGTTCGTAAATAGAATCTGAGGGTTCATAAGGAAGTGTTAAAGGGTTAAAAGATGAACTTACCCTATTTCGAGATTTGAAATGTTGTTCAGTTAAGGTCTGAGAGGTAGTTATACCCCAACTTGATTGACTTCGTTTTAAATTTAGAAATGGTTAAGGTTCAAGAGTGAAAGTGGTTAAGTGATTTTAGTAAATAAGTATAGTGGTTTGAGTTGTCGTCGTGATGTTGATTTAAACATCTGTTTAAATCCAAGTAAAGAAGATTTGGAAATGTTTTCCAAATAGAATCAGAAACGTAATCAAATATTGAAATGGGAAAAATAAATTAGAAAAGGGAATTGTTCTTATACTAGTTTACAATCAGAGACTGATAGTTGTAGAAGAATAGTGATACGTAAATAAGTTATGGAAATGTTTTCCAGCGTTAACATATATTTTCTAAACATAGAAAATCATGAAATATGAATATATATATATATATATGATTGATGATTGATTGATAGAATTTCCATCTGGAAATAATATCGTTGTTTGCACACCTGTTTTCTTTGATGGTTAAATCACAGACTATCGAAGTTTTGACCATTTTTAACGTTGTTAATATGGAGAGACCGGTTGGATTATTATCCAAAGAACCACTCTGTATTGGCATAAGTGTTGCGAATCATATATGCCAAAGATAATTGAAGACAAAGTAAAGTGCAAGGGCTATTGTATAAGTCTTAGATAACAGTGCCTAAGATGGATGTACTGAATAGTGCCTTCAGTTCATCCTGTTCCTGGATGACTTGTATGGATGAATCTCTGACAGAGTATTTCCAGAAAGGTCACGTACATTGATTTCTTCAACCGTACCAAGAGTGGAAGCGGAGAAGGAAACTTCTTTTGCTAACACGTAATGTACTGTTGTAGACGTCAATTAGTGATTTTCGATGGATCTGACAATGTGGCATTCGAAGTGAATCTGATGTGATGATGAAGCGTAACCTCAAGCCTCATCAACCGGTAAATGACAGAAATTGGGTAGGTAGCATGGCTATGTAGGTCGCACCTATTAGGGTGTATAATCACCTGATCTAGAGTTTTATTTATTTCTAAATATCTATTGTTGATGCTGTCCCATTCGGGAAACGGTTGCTGATCCCAACCGTTGGTGATATACATTCGATACACTCAAGCGAAATGAGTGGTGGATCATGTGTGGCCGGGTTGCAAGACGTTCTTGTTGAACCCAGTGTATTCCTTTCTAGAGGTACACTAGCGAAAGGTGGTTCCATACCTTGTCATAGTTGGAAATCCATTACCCAATACGTGCTTGCGGTTTTGATTGTATACTATGTATGTAGAACATGAGATGAAAGCGTTTCTGCTAGATGATAATTATATTGTGGTTGATAGACATTATTATAATATCAAAAGGTTTTGGATATAAAGATATTTTGGATTCTCATAAGCGAAAAACCTGTTCGGTTATACGGCGTGGTCTTATGAGATATCGTTTACTTGTTCAAACTGTTTAAACTGTTTTACTCATACCAGTCCCATGACTGACCCGGAGTTTATTTTTATTTTTGTTTTCCCTAAACTCTTGGGTGCCCAATTTTGTATGGGCAGTCAAGTAGTCAGGATTCACAGATACTTGAAGAGCTGGAGCAGGAGGCTTCAGGATTATATAGCTATTATTATTCTGCTATGTTGTAAGTGTTGTACTTTGATAATGATGTGTATACATATACTGATTTTATTTCAAGGATATATTATCTATTATATATTGCTCGTTCCGCTGTGAGATTCGTGTTACTCTGATGTTGTGTTCTTCTTCTTCTTCTATTCTAAGTTTCTATCTTATCTATTCGCACCCTCTAATTTCTTTCATTAACTACCGGTTTTTTTGATGTTTGGCTAGTCGTCATTGAGTCTATGTCGATAACCAAAGTCGTCAAAAACCCGGGTCGTTACAGTTGGTATCAGAGCTTAAGGTTAAGAGAACTACCTTGGCTCTGTGGCGTGACTCGGTAGACATAGGGTTAGTAATACCCTAGATTGAGTTTGAGTGTATATATACAAGTGAACGTATTTGTTATTTGATATAAAAATTGTTTTATATTGTGGAGATTTATTGGTTGAGTTGTTTATATGTTTTGGTCGATCAGTTTGATCCATTGTATCGGAAGGAGTTTATAAACACTCGAATACGATGGGTCGACACGATATGTTTTAAAAATAGGGTAAACAGAATAATTTACCCAAGTTATATTTTTGATATAAAGGATTTATATTGGAATGATTATAATATATTGGATATATTGGTTGTTATAATAATTGAGTAAGATTATATAAAAAAAAGTGAAATTGTTATGTAAATAACCAATCAGAATTCGTATAAGTGTTACAAAATGAATTAAATCTGAAATTTAAATCAAAATTGAAATTGAAACCCTGGAAATTTGGAACAGAGTTTGCAAATAGACTTGGATTAAATATATGAAAATTTTAAGATCCTGGGATATTTTAAAATTGTATGCCAAGAAGTTGTGAATGATATTTTGAACTGATTTCAAAATAAAAGTATTTAGAATGGTTTTGAAAGTAATATAATATTGAACTCACTTCGATAGCTGGGGAATAACCCTGATGATGAATCGCGACATCATTAGTGTTCATTTTCGAGTATGTAAGTGACGGATTACTACCAAAGGTTTTGTTTTGGAAATGTTTTGAGAAAACAAGTTGTTTGAATTTCGAAAAGGATTGTTGGATTTTTGAGAAAAGAAAAGTTATTTATAACTCCCGGGAAGAGGCTGTTTGAATTAAAAACAAATTAAACAAAAAAAATTGTGAAAGAAAATTGGAATTGAAACAAAGTCAGTTAAGTGGTAACTGAAATTGAATTAGAATGATATCAAGACAAATTGGATTGTGAGATTCAAATTTGAAGCGTAATGTGATAATCAAGTTAAGAGTTGGGAATCGAGAAGAAACTTGAGTTGAAATGATATTTGGCTCGGATATAAGCGAATGGTTGTGTTGTGGATAAAAGCAGATTGGAATTTGATTGGGATGACCCTTATATCTGCTGAATTGATAACAGTGGAAAGGAGATAATGATATGCCAACAAAAAGGTACAATTTTATACTTCTATTGGATATGGGATTTATGAGACGAAGGGGCAAGCCGCTTGGCTATTTGATTTTCTTTTGGGTTAGAGATGGCCCAGAGAGGCGAGTTGGAGTTTGACCTATTGACCAGTACAAAGGAGGTGCTAGCGAAATTTTTCGAAAAGTTAAGGTGTTAGAAAATTTTCAGGATTTTTGAAAATTTTCATGGATAAGAATTAATAAATATTTAATTGAAATTAAATTGGTTCAGTTGAAACTGAAGTTAAGAAGTGAAAAAATATGTTCTAAACCAGTCGATAGGGTCGCCTCTACCTTAGCAATTTCGAGGACGAAATTATTTTAAGTGGGGAAGAATGTAATGACCCGCATTTTCAGCGGTATAATAATTAATTTATTTAATTATTTATAAGGTGATTAAAAGGATTTCATGGTCGTGGAATTAAATAATGGTGAATATTTAATTAAAATAATAAATTAAATAATATATTTAATTCTGAAATAATCAGAATTGGCTAAAATGGCGATATGGTGTGAACTGGATCATCTGTGATATTTAATTCAGCTTAAAATTGAATTAGAATAACGAATATATTAATTGAACGACAGTTTGAACGTATAATTATATTATAATTAAAATCGAGCTTGAAATGGCGCTGCAGTTCGTAATTTGGCGATTTGAACTTCAACTGAATGTACATGATTCGTTTTAAGCCGGATTTCTGTGAAACAAGAAACGTGTGGAGCTAGTGGAGTATATCTTCCTAGTGGAAGAGAAAAATCGGGATTTCGTCATGTAGATTTTGATGTACGTCCAAATCAAAATTTAGAAAAAGTCATTATGGAATTCCTTTATAATTTATAAAGGAATTATTTATATTTTAGAAAGGGATTCCATTTTAAATCGAATATCGATTTAATTGGGATTTGAAATATCAAGTTATAAATCCCAGTAGAGTTGTATGGTATTCAACTGTGAGTATATACGATAATATAAATTTATTTATATTTAATTTAATTATATTTAAATATATTTATATATTTAAATGGGTCGTCCAGAGCTTTAAAAATAGCCAGTTTTTCATACGACCTCAGAATTCGATGAAACTAATTTTGTTGGATCCGCAATATTAAATTATTGCTAGATTTCAATTTCCGTGATTTTTGAAGTCAGTGTGTGGCCACACGGGATTTCAATGTGAAATACAGTCGATAAATTGACCTTTAAAAATACGCTGTGTGAGCAAACGGAGTCGTAATTCGACGAAATCAGTTACGTTGGGACCGTAATGTAAAACCGTAGTTTTATGTCCATTTTCGTGATTTTTGGGTATCATATGTGATCACAGGAATTTTAGAGGACACAGAAAAATAGCGTTTTCTCATAATTTAATATAATAATCGAATATTTAATTATTAAAAATATCCTATATAATATCCTTAACTTCCTAAACCTAAACACACTTTCATTCCTCAGTCAAATTTCCGCCGTTCTTCTTTTCTTCCTACAGTAAAAGTTGAGAGAAAATAAATCAATGGAAATTCAAATCAAAGCCCTAAATTCATGAAATATATATCTTTGAGTTGCTGAGAGGATTCTCTACCTTTCTATATGAGTTTTGCAGTGTTCGACGTCCATTCTGGTGGTGCAGTTTTGGACAGTGAAACAAGGGTTGGGTTATTTTTGAGAATGAAACAATCGTTGTTGAAACAAAGCATGTTTTTGGATAGAGGGATGGAAATCAATACTGTTAGCAAAGAATTGGGGGATTCGGTGCTTTTTGAGTTCGATACCTGTACAGTACTGATCGTTTTTTTCTATCGACGCAATTTTCTTGGTGCGTTCGAGTTCAGATTGAAGGGTATGGGGTGGTGTGGAAATTGATGAGGAGTATTGTGGTATTTTTTGTCTGATTTATCTTGAAAGAAGTAAGGGGTGGTTGGAGGGAGGAAAACTGTGAATGGCCATCGAAGAGGAGCAGGCATCAGCGTATAATTTGGGGAAGAAGGGGGCATTGGGCCTAAGGGTGTTAACGGGCCAAGGAATAGAAAAGGGGTGAGGCCCTTTATAAAATAAATGTTTAAGTTTAGTTTAATTAAATATGTGTATAACTTGTTCATGCGGTGTCTATCTTATACGATACCAGAATTTCAAACCGTCGGATCCGTTGGGATCGTATGGACGACGGCTACACATTGGAACTGACTGGAAGTGGATTGGGGCTCGTATGAATTTATGGAAAAATAAATTGTTTTATTCAAATCAAACAAACAGTTTATCCTTCTTTAACGATGAACTGCCAAAGTGAGTAAATCTCACAAACTCTGAACAGTTTATAATTTCATGTTGTATTTTTAGAACTGTTAAATATTGGCTGATTGACTGTGTGTTGACTGTTTGATTGAATTGCTAGTCAGTAAGTTGAATTTCTATATTGATTCTGTTTATCAGAATATATCATATGGAACTGAAAGTGATGTTGATTTTATTGTGTAACATCTATAGATGCAGGGAAACAGGTTGGAGGAATCCGACTGGATTCCTCAACAGTTATTTTATTGTTTTTTTTTCATATATTGTGATATATGATGTGATTTAAAATCTATGGTTGATTACATGTGTTTGGACGATATTGGTCATCGTGATTTGATGTGTTAAGTACCATAAAATACCGTAATGGGAAAAAGATATTTTCAAAAAATATTTTGAAAAATAATTTACTTATATAAAATCACTGGATTTTATATATAAAAGGAAAAAAGATTTTTAGAAAAGAAAATAATTATAAGAATCAAAAGGGTTAAAAAAATATTTGTCAAACAAATATAAGAGAATATATTCGTCAAACAAATATAAGGGAATATATTTGTCAAACCAATATAAAAGAGAATATATTTGTCAAACAAATATAAGGGAATATATTTGTCAAACCAATATAAAGGAAATGGTTTGGTAAAACAAATGTAAAGGGAAATATTTGTTCAACAAATGCAAAGAGAAGATATTTGTAAAACATTTACAAATGGAAATAAAAATAGAAAATATTTGTAAAACATTTTAAATAGAATTAAAAAGAATATTTATTTGCTAAATAAATAGAGTTAAAAGAGATATCGAATATGGTTTATTCGAGTAGAGTTGAAAGGAGCTAATCAAAAGAAGTTAATTATAATGAGTTAATCGACTATTAGTTATTTGATTTATGTTAACTGATTGGAGTTAATCAATTAGGGTGATTGATTAGAGTAAATCCATTAGTGATAGACCGTTAGAGTTAATCAACTAGAGTTAAATCGAGTTAGAGTAATGAATTAGAGTTGACCAATCAAAGTTAATTAGAGTTGACCAATCAAAGTTAATCAATTAGGGTAATTGATTAGAGTAAACCCATTAGTGATAGACCGTTAGAGTTAATCAGTTTGAGTTAATCAACTAGAGTTAAATCGAGTTAGAGTAATGAATTAGAGTTGACCAATCATAGTTAATCAGTTAGGGTTGGTCAGTCAGAGTTAATCAATTAGAGTAAATCATTTGGGTTAACCAGTTAGGTTAAAACCGTAGAGTTAAACCAGTTAGAGTTAATCGATAGAGTTAAATCGAACTAGAGTTATTGAATAAAGTTAAATCGAACTAGAGTTATTCAGATGGACTTAATCGAATTTAGTATATTCGAATAGAGTTGAAATGAGCTAATCGAATTTAGTTATTCGAAGAACTGAGATAATCGAATAGTAGATATTCGAAGTGAGATAATTGAATAGTAGATATTCGAAGTGAGATAATCGAATTAGAGATATACGAAGTGAGATAATCGAATCAGAAATATTCAAAGTGAGTTGATCGAATCTAGTTATTCGACAGGAGTTGAATCGAATAAGATTTATTCCAAGAAAGAGATTATCGAATATAAGTATTCGAAAGTAAGCAAATCGAATATAAGTTATTCGAATAAGAGTTAATCCAGTAAGAGTTATTAGGTTGGAGTTATCCAAATAAGAGTTATAGATTAGAGTTAACCGGATAGGAGTAAATAAATTAGTTTTCGTTATATTATTCGAGTTAGGAAATAAAAGTCATATTAAAGATAATATATTTCGGATGTAGGGGATTATAACACCATTGTTATAATCATGTAAACTTGTAAAAGAAAGGGGTTCGTAAATAGAATCTGAGGGTTCGTAAGGAAGTGTTAAAGGGTTAAAAGATGAACTTACCCTATTTCGAGATTTGAAATGTTGTTCAGTTAAGGTCTGAGAGCTAGTTATACCCCAACTTGATTGACTTCTTTTTTGATATGTCATTTGTTTAAACTCTTTTATACCATAATTTTTTCAACTCTTCGATTAATGGTTGTAAGTAAACATAAACGATCTGCATCGGATCATTAGGGCCGAGGACGACAATCGTTAGAAACATATATGAAGTTTTCATACACATCTACATGAGTAGATTATAAAGTATTATTATTATAGGTCAAGATGAATATTAAGAACCAAACTGAGAAAACTATGACAAACCATATGTACATAAACCTAGTCTAACACTGCGGCTCTCCACTGAAAAATTGGGATATTTTCATGCTTCTTTATTGGATGGGTGTGTCAACGTACCTTTTTGAGGTATTCTCATACTGTGTCATCTCATATGTTGCACTGTTACAGATGATGCATATAACTTTCAAAATCTAGGAGTGATAGGTAAATAATGCATACGCTTATACGAAACTTCCTTTCCCTTTTTTCTTGTTTTGTATATTTCTTGATTAACTGTTTTACAATTTCTAAGATTGATGCCTACTTTCCCATACAACATGCAATCATTTAAAATGTGTATCTATTTTTGATACGGCAAACCAAAAGATGACATAAGTTTCTTCACTTCATAATAATTTTTCCACATTAAATTATTGGAAGATATATGGCGTTTAGTAGCTTAAACAACAATCATAAATTCAACTTCCACAAGGATGTATTTTGATTTCATTGCAATGTATTCTGCAGTTATCAACAATTGAGTGTTATTTGTACATCCGTTCCAAAGGTTTTTTTAGCATGACCCAATAAATCATATATTTTTTAAGGTCCAACATTTGGTTCCTCTTCGTCGTTATCAATTTCAGCAGTAGGCAAGAATGATTGTGTTGCATCTTCGACCATATTTTCTATGCAAATCGTCGTACTAACTTCATTACCAATGACCTCCACTGACTGTTCTTGATTACTAGGGGATACAATTTCTCCATGATGATCCCACGACAAATGATTGGGTATGAAACTTTATTGGCGCAGATGAACCTTCACTATATTCAGTATTTAATTGTTCAATAATTTGCACCTACTACATGGAAAACGAATTTCTTCATCATTTTTAGTATTACTTAAAGTAATTTCGATGAACGTATGTACCCCATTTAGAAAATGTTCACTTATCGCGCCATTGATTTCCCTTATTTGATACATCGAGCTTCAGTCAATAAAACAATTGATAATTTTTCCTACTTTAAAACCTATGATGAAAATTAAAAAAATTGTTAATCGTTCGTTTTATATTTTGTTTATATTTTAATTACTGCTTTAGTAAACATATACTAAATTTTATAATTTTTTTACAAACTTTAACTAAATAAACAACTATTGGTTCATTAACACTTATGTTTCTTTTTTAATGATCAGTCATCCTACTTTCCAGTAAAAACACAATAGTAATTACATACCGTAAATCATAACATTTTAAACATTTTCCCAAAACTTTGGCAGCATTCCTCTATGTTCCTTGTATCATACATCTAACGATCCAACTTTCGAACACATCGGAAGTCGTGTCATTAATAAGAAATAAGAATAGATAGATGATAAAACACAGAAACATCATAATTTCACAGCGGAATTTTCACAAAAGATAATTCTTTATAATAATACACAACAGTACATGATACATCAAAACATCATATGTCTAGAGGTACAACCCATTCATAGTACATCAGTAATTATACATAATATTAATTTCTAACTTGCAGACTTATAATTATACAGTAGGTAAGGTAGATAGTCCAACACACTGATAATCTTCATTTAGTTCCACAAGTTTCTACATCTTGATTCACTTGTCTATTCATAACAAGTGTTATGAATACCCAAGAGTTTAAGGGAAACACAGAAAAATAAACTTCGGGTCAGTCAGAGACTGGTATGAGTAAACAGTTGAAAATAGTTTAAAGAAAATATCTCATAAGAACACGCCATGAATACGGAACGGGTTTTTACCTGATGAGATCAAAACACTTTGTATACTTTAAACCAGGTATAATCATAGTGTCTATTTGGTTTTCATAAATTAATTTAGAATCTAGAAGAATGCTTGCATCTCACATTCTCCGATATAGTATACAAATAAAAACCGCTTGGTACTTATGGAAATTGGATTTCTAACCATGACAAGGTATGGGACCACCTTCTGATGATGTATCTCTAGAGGCAAATACACCTGGGTTCAGCAAGAACGTCTTGCAACCCGGCTCTCACATGACCGACCACTCATTTCACTTGAGTGTATATCACCAATGGTTGTGTACGGCAACCATTCCCGAATGGGCAGAATTGATTGATTAAGAAAAAAATAGGAATTTCTCTAGATAGGTGATGCTTCACCCTAATGGGAGCGACCCACATAGCCATGCTGCCTGCCCGATTTTTTCATTTCCTGGGTGCGAGGCTTGAGGCTGGACTTACGTCATCAACACTGGTTTATTTCTTTGAGTGCCACATCGTCAAGACTTCCCGATCACTAATTGACTTCCTCAAAAAAATATTACAGGTGTACGGCGAGAGAAACGAATTCCTCTACCACCATATAAATACGTTTGAAAAGATCAACGTACGTGACCAGTTAGAATTACTCTGTCAGACACTCGTCCATACAAGTTGTCCTAGGTTTGAACAAACCGAAGGTACTATTTTAAAAATAGTCCTTGTATAACGCCGTCTTCAACTTTAAAATCTTGGCGTACGGCATAAAATCAATTCAAAGTGAAATCTTGATTTCGGTTTCTTTGAAGTGATTAACGAATAATTTCCTTTTTAAAATATTAATCTAACACAATCAAATATGATTCATAGTACTTGTTACGTCAAATATTGAACTGCACTTGACTGGTTACCTATATTTTGAATTTATGGTTTAACAGTCAACTCTAGCGTATACATTTTCTTATCACTTGGCTGTTTTCAAATCTAATATTCTATTCATATATAAATTCTAATTTTAAATTTAAACTGAATTTAAATCAATTTCAGTTTTCAATTTCAGACGAACAAAAATCCTGATTCACTTTCCTCTTTATATAAATTAAATAGAAATATTATTTTTAAATATTTATTTTCTTATTTAATTTAAACTAATATTAAATTTAAAAACTAATTTAAAGTTTAAAACATTTTGAAATCATTATTTTTAACTCAAACAGAAAAGTAGCAACTTTGCAAAGTACCAGATTTAAAAATACTAGTGCGCACAGGTGAAACCAAGCCCGGTTCCTATGAAACGGCCAAGTGCCACTTTGGTTGATCTTCGGCCAAAGTACCAATCCCCTTCCCTCAGCAATTTACCCTCGATCACACCAAAAATCCCATGAAAACATAAGTGCCTCTTCCTTTTTCTTCTTCTTCCTTTACTGTGCCATAGCTGTGCACGTGCACAGCCACGTGGGCCCCCTCCAGCCTCCAACTACTGTCGCCACACACTCCTCTCCACCACCAGACCACACCACCACCATCACTTGCATCTCCACTTGGCTTGAACTGAAAACGGTCGTGCCCCTCCTTCTTCCAGTAAAAACATCATCAAGAAAAAAAACCCACACCTACTTCCATCGACCACCGGTCACCACCACCACTTGGCGACATCGACCTATGACCCCGACGCATCATCTCCCCCTGTACTGCACCTCTCTCCCTTCACCTACGTCGAGCAGTTTGACCATGAACCAAGCGAACCCAAAAACAGTTTTAAAACCTAGTTTTAATGATTTCACAAAAACTCTTCATTTAAAAATTAAAGTAGTATTTTTCCTAGCTTCCGCACTTCCTTCCATCCCTCCAAGCTAAGCTCCATCACCCCTGAACCCATGGATCGACGGGGGTTCACCAATTTCAGTTTTATGACCATCTCTCTCTTCCTCACAATTCCCTTTCTTTTAAAATCTTGATTTTTAGATTAAAAAACATCATTTAGTTCCTTTGTTAGATTTATACAATCAAAACTTGTTTTTACTTAGTTTGAAAAACCATTTTGAAATCTTGAAACAGAGAAGCCACTGTTGCTTCCTGTTGTTTTTGTTTTAACATGACATAGGGGTTTTAGGCTAGTTAGCTTCAATTTGCACGCTTATATAACTCTTGTGAAAGGTTTTAGAAGGGTCAGGCATCATCACTTCAAATTACTACCCTATGACTCTTAATCTATCTAACTATAGGGATTAACAAACCAACACATTTCCTGGTGACAGTAGCAGGCAGTATTGTTTCTACATAGAACCCTTAAGGTTTCTACATCCACACAGTTATCACTTCATCATTATTAACAAGCAAACACAACATAACAGTGTATTAGAACAAGATCATAAAAGAAATTACAAGATTTATTTCATGTTATGCCAGCAAAACTGTACTAAATGAAACAGAAAATAAAAGTGTTGTTTTACTCACCTTAAAGCTTCCAAAAACCCTTACTTTTTCCTCTGCTAAACCTTTGAACTTGTTGTGAGTTTGTATGTGAGAGTTTGTGTGCATGGGTAGCCTTTATATAGTGGAGAGAAATGATAAAATATGTGTGCATTAATTACTGATATGAAAACAGCAAAACAGCTTTTTGTTTTGACAATTGAAAACCCTATTTAAAAACTAATTTCTCTCTCAAATCCTCACATTCCCTCATCAGTTTCACATGGTATTTCAGGCTAGATTCTACCTGAAAATATACCCTATACCTTGTACAACATTTCTCCCACTGGTCTACAAGCATCATCACATTTATTGCTCTTTGTACAACTCTTTTCTCTACCCATTTCTTTCCTTTGTTTAAGTAAAATGTTGTGATCCTTCATGTGCCGTATGTGTTCAGATTTTACTGAGTTTTCACGCCATATTTTCTCATGTCAAATTTGATTTAACAAAAAACTGTTTATTATATAAACTTGCCTTCTAAGGTATTTAGAAAATCTGAATTTTCTGCTCAACTTGCTCTCGGCCATGTGGGAATTTGTCAAGGAGAAATCTAAAAAAAAAATCATTCTTTTAGTGATCACCCAGTGTAGGCAAGATCATGGTATATAGGTATGATTTTATAAGTCTTTTGATGCATGTTTTTATTTGACAGATTAGCCAAAGTTTTGAAAAATGGGACAAGCAAAAATAAGTTGAAAAGAAAGAAAAGAATGCAAAAACTGAAAATACTTTTAAAAATGATCATGCGCCAGTGCCAAATCTTTGGCTTGAGAATCTTGGTTGATAGCACGTAGTAATCTCATGAATAAGACCATGAGTGAAGGAGAGTTGGATACTACATGCTCTCTTGTTTCAATGCAAAAATGCAATTGATTTTCATATGATTTTAGTCACAATCACATCCATGGTATAGGTGATGAGATCATGTATGAAAACATGATTTTACACGAGATTTTTGACCATATATGATTTTGTTATAATGTATATATAAATGCAAAAAAATCACGTCTATGCTATCATGAGTTTGAAAAGGATTAGGCAATACAAGTTTTAAATTTTTAATTGCATACAAAAACTAAATATTTTCTTGCATACGTCTTTGAGAACAAATAGGTATTTAAATTATATCTTAGTCAAGGTGTTTAGTTATATTTTCAAAGAAGGAGTTTGCTAAATAATGATTTAAAGCTTTTTGAAAGATAATATGAATAAGTGTTTTTAAGGGAAATGGCATTTTAACAATTTGATATGCAAACATGTTATCTAACATAAATGTAAAATATGAATTTAAACTATTTGAATTATCATATACAAAAGAGAAAAACAAATTTTAGTCTAGACATGTTTTAAAGTCTTGATTTAAAATTGTGTTTGTGAAAATATACTCAAAATCAAACAATGTGTGCGTATGATTGATGTAAAAACTCGGGTCATTACAATACACAAATGCATGTACACAAGGAACAAAAAGGAAATGCCGTCCAGATTTTGTGAACCATTTAAAGTGATATGATTTACAAAACATAATTACTTTATAGTATTTGTAACTTGTCAAATATAGGGACAAATCTGACAAATGCTTCATAGGATGAATAGGGATGTTCGTTTTATAGAAAAAACGAATATCCATATAACGATCATATACAACACTTATCAGACAGGGCAAAATAATATCTAAGTGTTTAAATATTTGTTTATATTAAATTTAAATATATAATTTGTTTATATTTTGTTGTTTTATTACATATGTACTAAATTATATACTTTACAATTTATTGAATTCTAACTACGGAGAATCCAATCAAAATTTTTTGAAGTCATCCAAAACTTATTATACACCTAATCAATTTGCATAAGGATAAAAATCACGTTTGCACAAATTATCCAAGATTACGATTGGCCCTAACATAATATATACTTTGTGTTTGCAGAAATTATACTATGTGCAATCCTTGTCATACATCTACGTTCAATACTAACCAAATCATCCTAAACATATACAAATACTAAATTAGAAAATTTTACAACTGGTAGTAATTTGATCATTATGATGATAATAATGGCAATTAGGAGGTAATATGAAGTAATAATCATACACTAGCAATTAGGAATCAATCATAATCTAAATTAGGCCATAAATCAAAAAACCTAAATAATATGGTTTAGGAAAATTACCCAATTTTGCAAGCGCAAATGGTGGAGAGGGGCTGCAGCACATCATAGGTGGCATCGGAGGTTTTTTGGAGGGAGGTTGGAGTGGTGGCAACGCTAGAGGGGTGGGGAAATGGAGATTTGGGGTTATTTTTGTATGCTGGGGAAGATAATGAGCTATAGGGATGAGGTTCTGGAAAATATCTAGAAAATTTCTAATGGCTTCCAATGTCCTCAAACAGTCCATCAACGATTTTTAACGGATTCAGACGGCTTGTTTAAAAATCAACAGGTCGTTAGATGAACCATTGGTGACCGTTGGAATAGGGGCATTGGAATATACTGTAGTTCTAGTAGTGAAAAGCATCAGGCTAGAATTTCAATGATACTGATGCTTGAACAAGTAAAGTTAACCTTATTTGTAATATGTGCCTATGTTTTCTTTCAATCCGACCATTCCTTTTTGATGTGTCTAGACAAATGATTCTATGTGTTATGCCTATTCTTTGAAAAATTGCTTTAAGTGGAATGAATTCTTTTCCACCATCAGTTTGAATTGCTTCAACTTGACATTTAGTTTGTCTTTCAACATTTGTAGTAAAATGCAATACTATGTTATGGATTTTAGATTTAGTTTTAAGCATACATATCCATACATATCTAGAATATACATCTATGAATGATATGTAATATTTATACTCATAATCAACATAAATTGGTGTTGGTCCCCATAAATCTGTAGCAACTAACTCAAGTGGTTTAGTATATTTACGTTTTGAATTTGGTAATGCAAGTTTGTGACTCTTCCCAATTTGACAATAAGTACATATGTTTGATAGAGGTATATCATGAACATTAATATTACAACTACTAAGAATTTTCTTAACAATATCTAGTTAAGATGTCCCAGTCTGTTGTGCTAAACATCAAAGTTACCAGCACATTCACCATAGCTAATTTGATATTGATTATAATATCTTCTTTAAAATGTGTTCTACCTTGAAACAGAGTTTCTTTTGTTAGTAAATCTTTTACTAAGCAGCATTTGGGATAAAATTTGAAAAATATTCCATTGCCTTTAGCAAATTGGGAGACACTAAGGAGATTTTCCCTAATTAATGTTACACATAATAAATTGTTAAGATACAGTTTCTTAGTACCATTTATTCTTGCATTTCCAATATATGTTATTTGCACAGATTTTCCATTCCCAACAATTAAAGATTTGTTACATTTTACTCTTTTTTCCCAAGATTCAGATTAGAAAGATTGTTGGTCACATGCTTGCTGGCACCTAAGTCTGAATACTGTAACACCCCGTATTTCTGTTAATACTAATATTCACAAATTAAAAGAATTAATATTGAGAATTTGCATGAAATAGCCTTAAAAAGGCATATAACAAATTTGAGATATGTGAATTGCCTTAAAAGGTGAAAAATGGAATTAAGACATTAATTGGAAAATTAATGTGTAGAAATGGTCATAAGTTAATTATGGATTAATTTGAATTCATGAATAGGTGTGTGTGTATATATATATATATATATTTATATATATATGGGCAGTTAATGTAAACATGAATAGAAGTTTATTAATTTGCTGAGTGTTTGCTGAGTCACTTCTGACTCATTGCTGAGTCAATAAGATAAACCCCATCTTGTCTGAATGGCTGCGGTTATTTCTAGGTTAAATCTAATGGCCTAAATGAATCCTAACATCTATAAATAAGTGGGTAGACTCTAACCCTAAACCACTTGAAAAATTGGAGAGCTACCGACATGCCATTGCCATGAAGTTCAGCATAGCCGTCACAAACTAAAGAAGAAGAAGGCCTAATCCACAAACTAAATCTACTTAAATCAAATCAAAAGCTCTCTCTCTTTCTATTTCTCTTCTTTAAAATGGTGAGTATGATGAATCTCACAATATTATTATAAAATAATTTGATTAAGTTATGAATGGATCACAAGAAAGTGATATGAATTGTTATGTATTTGTAAATTATGTTGTGGATCTCTTGTTATGCTATTATGTTATCATATATATGTTGTTATGTTGTAGTGATTATGTTGTAAATAATCCTATGCTATGTCATATGTGATTAATCATGCTATGCTATGTTATAAATCATGTTATGCCATGTTGTAAATCATGCTATGCTATGTTGTAAATCATATCATGCTATGTTGCAAATTATGATATGCTATGTTGTAAATCTTATATATGTTGTAGATCTCATATTATCACATATGTTGAAATACTTATGTTATATGATAATGATGTCATGTTAAGTTGTGTTGAATCATACAAGTTGTAAAATCATGATGTTAGTATTTATGCGAATTGGATCATGTTTAAAGTTTATGTTTTTTTTATAATAGATCTTGATTATGGGAATTTGCCTATTGAGTTAGGTGTACCCATATACATGAATCTACAAATTAATTGGATCTTGAATATGGGAATTTGCCTATTAAGTTAGGTGTACCCATATACATGAATCTATGATTAAATGAATTTTGATTTTTGGGAATTTGCCTATTGAGTTAGGTGTACCCATATAAAACCATATTGTTAATGATGTTGATTCACACATGTCCTATACAAGTTTATGAAATTTGATCAAAATCATATTATGTGAATTATGAATAAGTTGACACCCTTAGATCCATGACATGTATAACCTTATGCAAGTTGTAATGTATGCAAGTTTTACCCCTTGTTATGATTTATTTAGTCACATATATATGTTGTTGTTGTGAATATTTTCTTTTATGCTATGAGTTAGACTAATCGGGTCTAGCATACATTTTGCGAATAAACGTTCAAATGTGGGGTAGGGGTCATATTAGGAAATTAATAAATTGGGGTGCAATTGATATGATTTTGCATGCCTTAAATGGATGTCCATAATTGAGTCAATTATGGACATTGTTAAATTTGGAATTAATTAATAATTCAAGTAGAGAATTATTAAAATTGGGGAAAGTGGATTATTAATAATAATCAATGCTTAGAACACGAGGTTGGACCCGTTTGTGACGTAAACCTGCCCGGACCCGCCCGGCAAATCCAGTAGTCACAAATGTCGGCCCAATGTGAGAGGTCCTAGGCCCAAACTAAAGCATAACAGTTGTAAAGACACGAGGTTAGACTCTTTTATGGTGTAAGACTGCCCGGACCCGCCCGGCAAATCCAGCTGCCATAAATGCCAGTCTAATGTGAGAGGTCTTTATGAGGTTATGGCCTTAATGAATTAAGAAATACTTAGCCAGATAATCATGTAAGGTGGGACATGGGGGTTAAGTAGGTGCCTTGGGTGGCATGAGGAATCTAGTGGTTGCCTTTAGAGGCATTTGAAATACGATTAGACTTAACCAAATACACATGTAAATGAACATGACTAAGTGGGTTAAGTGGATGGACTAATGGGACAAGCTTAGGTGGAGTGCTTGTAGGAAATAATGGGGGCCCATTTCAACCAGTATCCCAAAACGTATCTTTGTGGGCTTGACCCAAGTCGAGGACGGGACACGCATACTGGGTTTGACTATAAGAGGCCAAAACAGGGAGCGGTGGCAACGCAAGTCCAACGGGTTTCATATGCGTGTGTGGACCCGGGCTGGTAGGTAAGACGTTGTTGCATCGTGTAGGTATAAGTCGTGCATCTCCGTTATATCGGGTTGCCACTTTAGGGGAATGATACACCCCACTGTGGGGCCAGCACGGGTATTTACGAGTAGGGAGCCGATCAAAAAATGGAAAGTGGGGTACACCTAGTGGAGATAGGGGCAGGCGGCACCTATGTAGTCAGCTAGGAGTACGTAAAGCCATTAAGAAAGTTTCTAAGTGAAGCTAAGTGGAATCAATCTTTAGGGTGACTGGTGTGGTGCAGTATAGTGTTTATCCTTTAGTATTTAGGAGTGCCTATAACGTTTCCTTTAGCGATTGTCTATGTCCTTAATCTGCTCTTTCATAGACATTTCCTTGTTTTCCAGCTTATGCCTTAGTCCAGTTATTTTGATAATAGTATTGTAGAATATCATACTCGCCAGACTTTATGTCTGACCCACCCCCCCCCCTCTTTTTCATCTTTTTTCTCCCTTCAGGTCCTCAGGTTGGGCCAAGTTCCAGAGGAGTCTGATTGGATTGCTTATCTCTTGGAAAGCTTGGACTGCTGAAGTAAAGTCCAGCTTGTTATCTTTCTTTTTAATGGCTATTTATGTAATGGGATTATGTACTTGTTTTATCAAGATAGATATTGTACTTGACTTTGATTATGGTGTTATGATGTAATCAAACATGTTTTGACTTCTGCTGCAATTGAAATAAAGTTTTTAAATTTCCAAGTACTATTTTATATCTGTCTTGTTGAAATTTTACTGTTCTATATTCACCTAAAACCTCCATAGAAGTTAATGCATTCCCTTTGTGAGTGACATTAATGGACGTGGGGTGTTACACGTGGTATCAGAGCATAAGGTTACCAGAACAGATAAAATTTTTAGAAAAATATTTTTCTAAAGTATTTTTGGAAGAAGTGCTTTCAAAAACATGTTATTTAGAGAAAGTTTTTATGAAAAACATAATCCCAAATAGCCATATCCTTATCTTTATCTTTCGAATTCTCCATTTTGAATCTTTCCTTTTTCGTTTCAGCATGGCTGAAGATCTTAATCTCCCAGAAGGTGTGACGATTCCAGGGTGGTTTAGGAGATATTTGGAGGCTAGGGCCACCACTGCAGGCCCATCAGATGTTCCTCCACCCCCAGTTGCACCCATTCCTCCTCCTCCTCCTCGTGTTGACACTTTTGCAAAGATGTGCAAGGAATTTAAGGCTATAGGAGGAAAAACTTTTCAAGGGACTGAGACGTTTGTGGAGGCCAGAGACTGGCTTAAGGAGACTGAGGAATTGTTGGATATCTTTGAAGTGGAAGATGGGAGGAAAGTCCGTTTAGCTGCTTGGTTAATGAAGGGAGAGGCCTCGTTTTGGTGGGAGGTCACTAACGGGGAACGTCTAGTTGATTCATGGGCGGATTTCAGACGAAGGTTTGAGGCAAAGTTTCTTTCAAGGGCAGAGGAGAATTTAAATATGGAAAAATTCCTGACATTAAAGCAAGGGGGCTTATCAGTGAAGGAGTATGTCAATAAATTTAATCAGTTAGCAAGGTTTGGCTTGGAGTTGGTGAACACGCCAAAGAAGAAAGCTTTGAGGTTCGTTAGAGGCTTGAATGAACCGTTGCAAGGGTTGGCTATGACCCACATCCCTATGGGAGCCACCTTTGAAAGGCTAGTAGAAATGGCACTTATGCATGAGGATAAGGCAGTTGAAAAGAAAGGGGATCAGAAGAAACCCCAACAGCAAAATAAGAAGGGTGGTAAAAACAATAATGACAAAGGGAAGAAGAGATGCTTCAATTGTGGGACGCCTGGCCATCTCAGCAAAGATTGTAGAAAGAAAAAGAAGACTGGTTGTTTTCATTGTGGAGATGCGGGACATTTGGTGAAGGACTACCCAAAGAAGGGGCAAAGGGCAGGGTCTACCTCGGGAGGACAGGTGCAGGCTCTTATGGCACCAGAGCAGGCAAGGGGGCAAGTTCAGGCTATTGCGGCCCCACCGCTACAAGAAAGAGGTAGAACAATTTCTGTTGAAAGCTTAGTTTTTCTGTTTGATTATCCTGTCCGTACCTTATTCGATTCTGGCGCATCTCATTCGTTTATCTCTGCATCATTAGTTGAATTACTGCACTTGAACACCAGTTTAGTAGAGGATCCCTTGGTTGTTTCAAATCCAATTGGGGGTTCGGCTCATTTGACCATGATATGTTTGGATTTGAAAATCTCTATACTTAGCGTTGAATTTAGATGTGATGCTTATGTATTGGGCTTCACGGGCTATGGGCTAATTTTAGGAATGGATTGGTTATCTAGAAATGGGGCCATTCTTGATTGTGAAAGGAGAGTAGTTAGGCTTGTGACTAGCCTTGGTAATGCTCTCGACATCTTTTGTAGTCCCATAAATTCCGTTATGCTAAGTTATCTTGAATCGCTTGACGTGTCTGTAGAGAATCTGCGAACGGTAGAGGTGGTTCGGGAATATCCGGATGTGTTTGAGGAGGTGAAGGGCTTACCTCCAAAGCGGGAGATAGACTTTCGAATTTATCTTGTGGATAATGCTAAACCCGTATCTTTGTCAGTGCGCCACATGGCTCCTCTTGAAAGGAGGGAACTCAATAAGCAAGTGAAGGAGTTGCTTGAGAAGGGGTTCATAAGACGTAGTATATCAGAGTGGGGTGCTTCAGTAGTATTTGCTACAAAGGCGGATGGGTCCCTTAGACTTTGTGTGGACTATAGAGAACTAAACAAGCTTACTAAAAAGAACCGACACCCACTGCCGAGGATTGACGATCTCTTTGATCAGTTAGTTGGCGCCTCAGTGTTTTCGCAATTGGACTTAGCCACTGGCTTTCATCAACTGAGAGTGGCTGAGGATAGTATAGATAAGACTGCTTTTAGGACTCCTGACGGATTCTATGAATGGCTAGTGATGCCCTTTGGTTTGACAAACGCCCCCGCATATTTTGTTGATTTGATGAGTAGGGTGTTTAGGGAGTACCTTAACAAATTCGTTGTAGTCTTTGTGGATGACATCTTAGTCTTTTCTAAGAATGAAGAAGAGCATGCCCTACATCTTAGGGAAGTGTTGGAAACCCTTCGAGCGCATAACCGTAAGGCAAAATTTTCTAAGTGTCACTTCTGGAGGAAAGAAGTACGGTTCTTAGGGCACGTGGTTTCCAAGGAAGGGATAGCAGTGGATCCCGCAAAGGTGGTGGCCATCCAAGATTGGAAGGTCCCTAAAAATGTAACCGAAGTAAGAAGTTTCTTGGGGTTGGCTGGCTATTATAGGAAGTTTATCAAAGACTTCGCAAAAATATCAGCTCCATTAACACGGTTAACGAAGAAGAACCTGGTTTTTACGTGGGACGAAGATTGTGATGATGCGTTCCAACGTTTAAAGAGAGCCTTAACTTCAGCCCCAGTCTTAGTGCTGCCAGATGGGAATAAACCGTTTACCGTCTATACTGATGCTTGTGGGACGGGACTTGGCGCGGTCCTCATGCAAGAGGGAAGAGTAATAGCCTATGGTGGAAGGCAGTTGAGGGTTCATGAAAAGAATTACCCTACGCATGACCTTGAGTTAGCCGCAATTGTTTTCGCGCTTAAGTCTTGGCGTCACTATCTTCTTGGTGAGAAATTCGAACTGTTCACTGACCACAAATCATTAAAATACTTATTCTCTCAGAAGGATTTGAATTTAAGGCAGCAACGGTGGATGGAATTCCTAGCCTCCTACGATTTTGAAATAGCATATACCCCGGGCAAGGGTAACGTGGTAGCAGACGCCTTAAGTAGGAAAAGGTTGTCCTTGAGTCCGTTGTTTGTTGAACGACGAAGCTTAGAATTCATCTCCATGTTTGACTTTAGACCCTCCGTTGACCTAGTACCTGGTTTGTTAGCATCCTTGGAGGTTAGACCTACACTTCTAGGACGAGTTGGTGAGGCACAGCAAGACGACCCCCAGTTGGTTGAGATAGTAGAAAAGCTCAAAGGAGGGGAGCCGTCTAGCCATCTTCGTAGGTATACCCTAGACGATAAGGGTTGGTTACGAAGGGATAATAGACTTTGTGTACCACAAGACGAAGACTTAAGGAAGGCCATTCTTGATGATGCTCATCGCTCAAAGATGACCATTCATCCCGGCGGAGACAAGATGTACAAAGATATGAAGCGGGTTTTCTTTTGGGCCGGTATGAAAAAGGATGTGGCCGAGTACGTCGCTAGATGCTTGGTGTGCCAACGAGTAAAAGCGGAACAAAAGAAACCCGGTGGGTTGCTTCACCCATTGGAAGTTCCACTATGGAAATGGGAAAGCATCTCAATGGATTTTGTGGATGGATTACCAAGATCAAGGAAGGGTAATACGGGGATTTGGGTTATAGTAGATAGACTTACTAAGAGCGCCCATTTTATTCCCGTGAAAAGTAAGAGGACTGCTCTGTGGTTGGCTTCTATATACATTAAAGAGATACTTCGTTTGCACGGTATTCCTTCTAGTATAGTAAGCGACCGTGATCCCATCTTCACTAGCGAATTTTGGAAGAGTTTACAAGAGGCGGTAGGGACTCAGCTATGTTTGAGCACCGCATATCATCCTCAGACGGACGGCCAGACCGAGAGGGTGAATCGTATTCTAGAGGATCTTTTAAGGCTTTGTATCCTAGACATTGGGGGTACATGGGAAGAGCACCTTCCGTTGGTAGAATTCGCATATAATAATAGCTTTCAGTCTAGTATTGGCATGGCACCTTTCGAAGCTCTTTATGGAAGGCCTTGCCGTTCGCCTACATGTTGGTCGGAATCTACCGATAAAATCCTACTTGGGCCCGATATGGTTAGGGAAACCTCGGAGAAGATTGATTTGATTCGAAGGAGGATGAAAGCAGCACAAGATAGGCAGAAATCGTATGCTGATAAGAGGAGGACAGATCTTGAGTTTGACATTGGGGACATGGTTTTTATCAAAGTGTCTCCGTTACAGAATGTTGTTCGCTTTGGGTCCGTTGGGAAATTAGCGCCAGGGTTTGTAGGGCCGTTTCCTATAAAAGACAGGATTGGGAAGATGGCGTATAGGGTGGAATTGCCTGAGAAACTTAGTGGAGTACACGACGTATTCCATGTATCACATTTGAGGAAGTGTTTGCACAAGACCGCGGAGGTGGTAGAGCCGAGCTTGCTTAAAGAGGTGGAAATAGAGCGTGATGCAACAATTAGACGAGCTCCTACATGCATTCTTGGGTCGGAGATCAAAAAGTTGAGGAATCGAGAGGTCAGACTAGTTAAAGTGCAATGGGGAGATGATGAGAGCAACGCTACTTGGGAGACAGAAGGGAAGATGCGTTCGCTATACCCTTTTCTTTTTGAGGGTATGTCTTTTAATTTCTCCTTTATCGCTTAGCTTATCTTATCTTATCTTATCTTTAGTATGTCCTCTCATTAGTATCTTTGACCTTTAGTTAGGATAATCCTATGGTTGAAACATGTGTTTGAGACATGTTATGTATGATGGATGCAAAATGGATGCAAGTGGTTGCTAGTGGTTGCTCGTGGATGCATATATACACACACTTTAGGCACTAGATCGGCTCAGTCACTACATATTGCATATTGCATAAATGAATGTATTTAGTATAATGGATGTATAATGGTTGTACCATCATATAGATGCTGCATTCGGTTGAATGGATGTGCACGCATATAGAAGTAGTTTGTAAGCAATTAGGATCTTTTGCATACATAATGGATGCATGGCACTATCATGAATTGCATCAAGGAGGTCAACTGAATTAGTGGACCGCCTGATTTTGCATTAGATACGGACATAGACACACACTGTGCATTTAAACATGAAAGCATTAGAAGTCTATAAGGACAATGGATGCCAGTGTTTGTTGATTGAGTAGATGGTTGATGATAGGATATAAACTTGAAGATTTCGGGGTCGAAATCCCTTAAGGAGGGGAGAATGTAACACCCCGTATTTCTGTTAATACTAATATTCACAAATTAAAAGAATTAATATTGAGAATTTGCACGAAATAGCCTTAAAAAGGCATATAACAAATTTGAGATATGTGAATTGCCTTAAAAGGCGAAAAATGGAATTAAGACATTAATTGGAAAATTAATGTGTAGAAATGGTCATAAGTTAATTATGGATTAATTTGAATTCATGAATAGGTGCGTGTGTATATATATATATATGGGCAGTTAATGTAAACATGAATAGAAGTTTATTAATTTGCTGAGTGTTTGCTGAGTCACTTCTGACTCATTGCTGAGTCAATAAGATAAACCCCATCTTGTCTGAATGGCTGCGGTTATTTCTAGGTTAAATCTAATGGCCTAAATGAATCCTAACATCTATAAATAAGTGGGTAGACTCTAACCCTAAATCACTTGAAAAATTGGAGAGCTACCGACATGCCGTTGCCATGGAGTTCAGCATAGCCGTCACAAACTAAAGAAGAAGAAGGCCTAATCTACAAACTAAATCTACTTAAATCAAATTAAAAGCTCTCTCTCTTTCTATTTCTCTTCTTTAAAATGGTGAGTATGATGAATCTCACAATATTATTATAAAATAATTTGATTAAGTTATGAATGGATCACAAGAAAGTGATATGAATTGTTATGTATTTGTAAATTATGTTGTGGATCTCTTGTTATGCTATTATGTTATCATATATATGTTGTTATGTTGTAGTGATTATGTTGTAAATAATCCTATGCTATGTCAAATGTGATTAATCATGCTATGCTATGTTATAAATCATGTTATGCCATGTTGTAAATCATGCTATGCTATGTTGTAAATCATATCATGCTATGTTGCAAATTATGATATGCTATGTTGTAAATATTATATATGTTGTAGATCTCATATTATCACATATGTTGAAATACATATGTTATATGATAATGATGTCATGTTAAGTTGTGTTGAATCATACAAGTTGTAAAATCATGATGTTAGTATTTATGCGAATTGGATCATGTTTAAAGTTTATGTTTTTTTTATAATAGATCTTGACTATGGGAATTTTCCTATTGAGTTAGGTGTACCCATATACATGAATCTACAAATTAATTGGATCTTGAATATGGGAATTTGCCTATTAAGTTAGGTGTACCCATATACATGAATCTATGATTAAATGAATTTTGATTTTTGGGAATTTGCCTATTGAGTTAGGTGTACCCATATAAAACCATATTGTTAATGATGTTGATTCACACATGTCCTATACAAGTTTATGAAATTTGATCAAAATCATATTATGTGAATTATGAATAAGTTGACACCCTTAGATCCATGACATGTATAACCTTATGCAAGTTGTAATGTATGCAAGTTTTACCCCTTGTTATGATTTATTTAGTCACATATATATGTTGTTGTTGTGAATATTTTCTTTTATGCTATGAGTTAGACTAATCGGGTCTAGCATACATTTTGCGAATAAACGTTCAAACGTGGGGTAGGGGTAATATTAGGAAATTAATAAATTGGGGTGCAATTGATATGATTTTGCATGCCTTAAATGGATGTCCATAATTGAGTCAATTATGGACATTGTTAAATTTGGAATTAATTAATAATTCAAGTAGGGAATTATTAAAATTGGGGAAAGTGGATTATTAATAATAATCAATGCTTAGGACACGAGGTTGGACCCGTTTGTGACGTAAACCTGCCTGGACCCGCCCGACAAATCCAGTAGTCACAAATGTCGGCCCAATGTGAGAGTTCCTAGGCCCAAACTAAAGCATAACAGTTGTAAAGACACGAGGTTAGACTCTTTTATGGTGTAAGACTGCCCGGACCCGCCCGGCAAATCCAGCTGCCATAAATGCCATTCTAATGTGAGAGGTCTTTATGAGGTTATGGCCTTAATGAATTAAGAAATACTTAGCCAGATAATCATGTAAGGTGGGACATGGGGGTTAAGTAGGTGCCTTGGGTGACATGAGGAATCTAGTGGTTGCCTTTAGAGGCATTTGAAATACGATTAGACTTAACCAAATACACATGTAAATGAACATGACTAAGTGGGTTAAGTGGATGGACTAATGGGACAAGCTTAGGTGGAATGCTTGTAGGAAATAATGGGGGCCCATTTCAACCAGTATCCCAAAACGTATCTTTGTGGGCTCGACCCAAGTCGAGGACGGAACACGCATACTGGGTTTGACTATAAGAGGCCAAAACAGGGAGCGGTGGCAACGCAAGTCCAACGGGTTTCATATGCGTGTTTGGACCCAGGCTGGTAGGTAAGACGTTGTTGCATCGTGTAGGTATAAGCCGTGCATCTCCGTTATATCGGGTTGCCACTTTAGGGGAATGATACACCCCACTGTGGGGCCAGCACGGGTATCTACGAGTAGGGAGCCGATCGAAAAATGGAAAGTGGGGTACACCTAGTGGAGATAGGGGCAGGCGGCACGTATGTAGTCAGCTAGGAGTACGTAAAGCCATTAAGAAAGTTTCTAAGTGAAGCTAAGTGGAATCAATCTTTAGGGTGACTGGTGTGGTGCAGTATAGTGTTTATCCTTTAGTATTTAGGAGCGCCTATAACGTTTCCTTTAGCGATTGTCTATGTCCTTAATCTGCTCTTTCATAGACATTTCCTTGTTTTCCAGCTTATGCCTTAGTCCAGTTATTTTGTTAATAGTATTGTAGAATTATCATACTCTCCAGACTTTATGTCTGACCCCCCCCCCCCTCTTTCTCATCTTTTTTCTCCCTTCAGGTCCTCAGGTTGGGCCAAGTTCCAGAGGAGTCTGATTGGATTGCTTATCTCTTGGAAAGCTTGGACTGCTGAAGCAAAGTCCAGCTTGTTATCTTTCTTTTTAATGGCTATTTATGTAATGGGATTATGTACTTGTTTTATCAAGATAGATATTGTACTTGACTTTGATTATGGTGTTATGATGTAATCAAACATGTTTTGACTTCTGCTGCAATTGAAATAAAGTTTTTAAATTTCCAAGTACTATTTTATATCTGTCTTGTTGAAATTTTACAGTTCTATATTCACCTAAAACCTCCATAGAAGTTAGTGCATTCCCTTTGTGAGTGACATTAATGGACGTGGGGTGTTACAAATACCATCCATCATTATGTATGTCCTCTACTTTAGTTGTTTCATTTCCTTAGTTGTCTGCATTGTTTCCCTTATCTTGTTGAGAATCAACAATATTAGCACTAGTATTTGTTGTACCGTTGCCTTGTTGGGATGCATTGTAACAAATGTCAAATCTTAAATAACGCTTATTAGCTGCATGCCCAGTTCTTTCACAAATTTGACACTTGAGTCTGCTACTGTTATTGATCCATCTACCACCTCTTCCTATTGGTCTGAAACCACCTCTTTGATTGCCATTAGATTGGTTTATATTGCTATTGCTCCTTTTTTATTCTTATTTCTACTGTTGGAAATATAGTATGTTGAATAGTCAGTAACGGCCTTCATTTGTTCCTATCTAGCTTCACGTGATAGAAGAGTCGATTGCATAGATTGTAATGATGGAAAACTTTTAGTAGTGGATAGAACTACCATAATAGCTTCATATTCGTCATTTAGATCATTCAGTGGAAACATTATCTGATTGTAATCTATGATTTTATGACCTAATGTTGCTAATTGATCACAGTGTTTTGACTTTTAACGTATACTCTCTAATACTCACATCTCCTTTCTTGATGTTTTTCAAGGATCTTATGTAGCTCATTACCTTTGCTGCAGATTGTGAACTGGAAATTTATTCAATTGTTTGTCATACTTCATGATTTGACTTGCTGCCTATCAATTATGGAAATATATTAGGTCCTACAGATGAAAAAATCTAGGAACTGATGAGATTATCTTGACTTTGGCATGTGGTGTATTCATTGTTACTGATAAACTTACCCTTGATGTCAACGACATATCTTGGTGGAATTATAGATGTATTGAACACATATTCCTCCAAACCGTAGACCTTTACTATAGTTTTAGTTTGAAACTTCCACATCAAGTAGTTTGTTTCATCGAGCTATGTTGTTACAATCTGACTTTGCGATTTGATGATTTTTTTAACATTTCTTGAATGAAAAAGTTTTGTATTGGTGCAGATCTTGCAGTGGACGTTGGTGTTATATTGTCTCCAACCATTGTTAGTAAGAAACAGAGAAGGATTCGAAACTGGTGATCTAATGAAACTGATGATCGGAAAAGTAACAAAAAACAACTGAAAATCAAAATTGTGCTTGCAGGTATTAAGTTTTTCTTTCAATAAAACAATGAGACTTTTAAAATTTGTCAGTAGCAACCACTTCTTGAATGATAATTTGACGGATCTGGCAAAATTTCTGATTTCTTGAAAACTTTGATATTTGCACTAGTTCTTCTAATTCTCACGACAGTCTTCTTGAGAATTCACTATTGTAGTTGCGAACTTATAGTTCTTTGACGAGGCACCTGAGTTCTAATGAAATCTATTGCGAAACTCCCAAACGATGAGACTATATTCTAATGGGAGAAATAATTTTGATCGACTTAGTTAATTTGAGACAATTTTGATTTTCAGAGTGTGATTCTTTTGAAGGAAATCCAGTGTTGTGAAGTTTTACAACTCTGATACCATGTAAGAAATTTGAATAAAAGAAGAGAGAAGATAGTAATGAAATGTTATTTCATTCAAAATTTATTTGCTTTGATAAAATACACTGTGTATTTATAATACTTTGTTAGGCTTCGGCCTAATATCCATGTAAACCCACTTGTAAAAGATAATAATAATACAACATAATCAGTTAAATGGACAACATCAACTATTTCATTCTCTCAATAGCTTCATCGATCGTAGCCTCCTTCGGTTTGCTTTTTCTAACTAAAGAATTAGTTCCTTTCAATATCTCTTTGGCACTGTCGGAGGTAGCCCTGGGCAGGTCTGGGCCGCAGCATAGGGTCAAATTTTTTTTTTTAAATAATTTCTTTTACATTGGAAAGTAACATGCATACATAGAAAATAATAGGCTAACATCTATTTTTAGGTCTTGCAAATTTATCTTTTTGAAAGTCAAAACCTATGCATTTTGACTTATCTTATAAATGTCAAATCCAAGCGTTACATAAATAATGTTCTCTTGGGGTGTTTTAAGTAGGATATTATATGTACTTATTGTACTGATTTTCATTTTTTTTTTGTTGCAATTTTAATTAATGTATTAAGTATTACTATTTTGTACTAAATGCAATCAAGTAATTTGCTACAACTGAAGTCTGAACTCCATATTCATGTATTGTATTTGATTATTGTGTCGCATATAAGCCATTCTATTTGCTGAACTTTGCTAGTTGAACTGGCTATCTATAATTGATTTGTGCAGACAATTTAACCGTTGTTTAATGCAGACTGCTTTGAGTTAGAATTGGTAACACCGAATCATTAAAATCAGTTGAACCGGTTAACTGAATAATGATGAACCAATCAATGCAATGGCATGCTAACCGCTAAATATTTGCCGTTAAACACAATTAAAAATGGGCAGTTCCGTCGATATGAATTGTCCACTTAATTAAATGAATTTTTTTGGCTAATTAAGCCGGTTAATTCCTGGATCATTATATAGCAAATGTTATTTATTCAATGTCAAAATTACAAATGCATTGTTGTCAAATTGTAAGCTAGCCCACCTTTTTGTTAATTCCTGCATCTGCCCTTGCTCTTTGGTGGGTTAAATAAACTCTTTAATACACTCTACCTCATCCACTACTGCTAATGTCTCTCTTCCTGAATTATCATACTTCTTCCCCTGATGTAATGTTTTCCACTTTTGCGTATTCATGTCTTTGTTATTATTAATTTTCCATTTCCTCTTAACTGTACCATTTTCTGTTTTTTTTTTTTATAATGTTTTGTCCTAAACTCCACATTAACTGTTGTTTTATCACACTCTTTAGGAGTATGTCCAAATAATTTACGAAACGTACATATTTCTGTTCCTACAATTATTTAACTTGAATTTTTTGTCTTCCCCTATCTACGAGTTGAGTCAAGAAACTATCCACTACATCACAATCAGTTTTAATCTCCATTAGGCATTTAGCATGCACCAGTCTCTTCAAAAATTCTGTAGATTCATTCATGCAAATCAAACTACTAGATATCCACTTGATACTAAGGTGTGACAATGCAAACAAAGAGACTGCACCAACATTGACATCAATCGAATAATTCCATAAATGTTGCTAATAGAAGTGTAACACCCCGTATTTTCTAAGAATATTAAAATAACAAATTAAAGAATAATTTATTTGAAAAAGAGGGATGAGAACAGAATGATGTTTAGCATCGTTCTAAGGTTTGTAAGCAAAAGACTTAGTAGCTCATTTGGTTAGAACATGTGAGTTGCATACAAGAGGTATAGAGTTCGATCCCCGCCAGCGCCATATTTTTGTTTTAGGGGAATGGCTAAAAAGTGGCTTAGTGTGAACGCAGTTCAAAAAGTGGTTTAGTGTGAAAATGGTTAATTATGAAGAAGTTATTAAGCCATGAAGTTTGTATGCATATGAGAGAAATATATATATATATAGATATATATAAAAATTAAATAAATAAATATTCAAAAAAGTTCAAAACAGTGAATCGGGAGGGGGAATAGCCGAACCGCACCATTTTTGGAGTCGACCCGAGCTCTGCTGGGTCGACTAGAGGTCAATCCAGGGTGTTTGGCT
The DNA here is from genome assembly GCA_030737875.1 of Allium sativum. Classification (NCBI taxonomy): domain Eukaryota; kingdom Viridiplantae; phylum Streptophyta; class Magnoliopsida; order Asparagales; family Amaryllidaceae; genus Allium; species Allium sativum. The sequence continues at coordinate 491,705,128 of CM060913.1, forward strand.
GCCAACCCGTGGCCCGATTCGCCTTAAGGGATGATATGGCATCTGAGTGGTCCAGATCAGTTCTAGGGTTAATCCTAAGGCCTAAATAACTTCCTACACCTATATATACACCCTAAGACCTAACCCTAATTCATAAATATTATCTATGACACCATTATGCTGTCAAATTCTCTCTTAAACCCTAGCCGTCGCCTCTAAATCAAATCTCAAGTGTTCAACTTCAACTCAAATTAAAGATTAGAGCTTCAACAACAATTAAAGAAGATAAATCAGCAACACCGCAACGTTTCTGCACTAATTTCAGTGCATAATTCTATTCTTTAACCACTAAAGGTGAGTACGGTGATTTTCACAATATAATGGGATTAAAAGTAACATGATGAAGTTGTAAAGAGGATTCATATATGTATGTACGTAATTTAGATCTCATCCAAATTTTCACCTTTTTGATTCATGTCATCATATGCTTAGGTTTCTATGTAAAGTTCATACCTTTTATCAGTTTATTCATGTTGAATCTTTTATTATGCCTCTATGTCAGTCTATATATGCCTCTTTATTTCATGGTGATGTTTTATTCCAATTTTCTATGAATTGGTTCTCTCTTCTTACCCTTATTCCTTTTATTTGTGGATCTAGGCTACCTTCGAGCCTATATTAAAAATACGCGCAAATGCGAATACGTGGGAACGATGGGTAAATATTGGGAATATGGGAAATTTGGAAATTTGGAAATTTGGATATTATTGGATAATTGGTTAATATGTGAAATTGGTGTATTTGGGTACGAATTGCATGGAATTGATGAAATTACCTATAATTGGAAATTTGTAATTGAGGTTAATTAATATGTAATTAGTATAATTAATGACAAGTTGAAATAGGAAAAAATTGTAAGCATAATTATATGTTTAATTGGATATAAATGACATGAAAATTGGGTGTGGGTGAAATACGATATTAATGAACCTTTGACACGAGGTTAGGCACAATTGTGACGTAAGACTGCCCGGAACTGCCCGGAACCGCCTGGCAAATCCAGCGGTCACAATTGGACATCTAATGTGAGAGGTCAAAGGCGGTTAATGACACGAGGTTAGACCCGGTTTGTGGCGTAAGACTGTCCGGAACCGCCCGGCAAATCCAGCGGCCACAAAGTGTTCGGTCTAATGTGAGAGGTCATGCACCGTTCGTCATAAGGAATGAATTAAGGAATACTAACCGTAATAAGACATGGGTATGGTTAGAGGGTTAAGTGGGGTGACATGTAAATTATGACATGTAAATATGGACTTAACCGGAATAAGATAAGACATGTAAATTATGACATGTAAGTATGGACTTACCATAGCATGTGCAAGACATGGACATTTAAATTAAAATGGTTAAGTGGGGGAAAAACCTAGTGGGGACCAAGCATAGGTGGGAGGCTTGTGTCGAATGGGGGACCCGTTTCAACCAGTAACCCGTTTGAGTATCTAATTGGGCCCGGTACGAGGCCGTGGTTGGGGCACGCTAACTGGACTTGAATGTAAGAGGTCAAAACGTGAATAGCGGTGGCAATGCAAGTCCAATGGGTTCATGTGCGTACATGGGTCCGGGCTGGTAGGTAAGACGTTGTTGCATCGGGTAGGTGTGGCCGTGCATTTTATGTTGGTATCGGGGTTGCCACTTTGGGGAGTGATACATCCCACTGTGGGGCCAATACGGGTGCCTACGGGATTTAGGGAACCGATCGAATGGGTAGGTAAGGGTACCTTAGCGGTGGTAGGAGCAAGCCGGCACCTACGATAGCAGCTAGGTACAAGTAACTACCAAGTTTGTCATGTGGGTACAGTTAGTCGGAAGGGATCAACCTTTAGTAAATAGAGACTAGTAGATGTGCGGTGTAATTAAGTAATGTGGTGTAACTTAGCAAAAGTGCGGTGTAACGAAATACATGTTGGTTGAGTTAGATAGTCCTTTGGGTGCTAGTCTGATGTTGACTTCGGTCTTCGAGGTTGGTACTTGGAGGGTTGTTCGCTTAGCCAAGGTGTAGGATTGTCTTAGTACTTAGGAAGGAAATCATCTTGTCCATGCTTTTTATCTACCTTATCTATGTTACAGCCATATAATGATGCCTATTTATGTCTTGATCATTTACCTTACCTATTATTTGTTAAAATTACTGGACTCTCCAGACTTTATGTCTGACCCGTTTGTTTCCACCTCTTTTCTTTCCTGCCCCCCCCCCCCCCCCCTCAGGTTCACAAGGAGGGAATACTACAGCTTAGTGCCGATTTCTTTCAGTTGCTTGAAAAGAGTAGATGTATCTCTTTGGACTCTCATCTTTATGGCTTTGCTTATGCTCAATGGGGATTTATGCATTTATGTTATTTAAGTATTTGCTTCTTTATGTACTTTGAAGTTTTTGGAAAAGACTATTGATCCTATTGTAATGGTTTTGGAAACTACTTATGTAAGCTTGTTTTGAGTAATGATGCTATGAAATAAGTTTTATCTTCCGTTGTGTTCTTATATTTATTTATTCTTGTAATTTATCTGTTCTATACAACAATAACGCTTCATGGACATTGATGCATTCCCTTTGTGCGTGACATTAATGGACATGGGGTGTTACAGGTGGTATCAGAGCTATGGTTATAAGAACAGATAAAAAGTTTTGAAAAGTGTTTTCAAATGTATTATTTTCATAGAAAGTATTTTCAAAAACTTGTTTTAAAGAAGCTATTTTCGAGGAAAGTTTACTTTAAAGAGCATAATCCCCGCAAGCTATACGTCTCTCTTTCGCTTCCCTTGTTTTGAAACTCTTTCTTTTTCTTTTTAGCATGTCTGGAGCATCTGAGATACCAGAGGGTGTTCATGTACCCGGTTGGTTTCGTCAATATCTCAAGGTTAGGGCCGCTGCCGCGGGTCCGGCTGATGTTCCTCCTCCTCCTCCCCCAGCTCCAGTCATTCATCCGCGTGGAGATGCTTTCTCCAAGATATGTAAAGACTTTCGTTCGATGGGTGGAAAACCTTTTAGTGGGTTTGAAACGTTCGTTGAAGATAGAAATTGGTTGAAAGAAGTGGAGGATCTGTTTGGCATTTTCGATTTGGACGATTGTAAGAAGGTCCAATTGGTTGCTTAGTTGATGAAGGACAAAGCTTCATTTTGATGGGAGGTTACTAATGGAGAGCGTGCTATAGAGACGTAGGTAGATTTTAGGAGAAGGTTTGAGTTGAAATTCCTTTCTCAAGCTGAGAAGGGTATGTACATGGAGAGGTTCTTGACATTGAAGCAGAAAAACTCGACCGTGAAGGAGTGTGTGACCGAATTTAATAAGTTGGCGAGATTTGGGCTAGAGTTGGTGAATATGCCTCACAAGAAGGCCTTGAGGTTTGCAAAGGGCCTAAATGAACCGCTTCACAGTTTGGCTATGTCCTACATTCCAATGGGGGCTACGTATGAAAAGCTTGTTGATATGGCATACATGCATGAAGAAGAGAACGGTGTAAGTACTTTTAGGCCACAAGATAAGAAGGAGGTTCCAAAGAAAGCCCAACGACAAAAGAAAGGTGGTAAAGAAAAGAGGAAGTGTCACAGCTGTGGGATACCCGACCATTTGAAGAAGGACTGTAGGAAGAAGAAGATGTTCGCTTGTTATCATTGTGGTGATCCAGGTCATGCTATCAAGGACTGTCCTAAAAAGCAAGGGCAGAGGGAAGGTTCTATTTCGGGAGGGCAGGTTCGTGCTCTCTTGGCTCTGGGGCAGGAATAAGGTAGAAAAATTTCTGTCGAAAGTTTGATTTTCTTGTTTGATCACCCTGTCCGTACTTTATTCGATTCTGGTGCTTCACATTTGTTTATCTCTACATCATTAGTTGAAACATTGCACTTAAATACTAGTCTCGCTGTGTATCCCATTATAGTCTCAAATCTTATTGGTGGGCCGGCTCATTTATCCATGATTTGTAGGGATTTGAGATTGTCTATCTTAGGCGTTGGTTTTGAATGTAATGCTTTTGTGCTGGGTTTCATGGGATATGGGTTGATACTAGGGATGGATTGGCTAGCCAGATATGGTGTCATCCTAAATTGTGAATGAAGGGTAGTAAAATTGTTGACTCGTAGTGGAAAGACCCTTGATATTTCTTGTGACCCTAGAGGATCGGTGATGCTTAGTTATCTTGAGTCACTTGATGCATCCAATGATGATTTACATTCTGTTCGTATAGTCCATGAATATGTTGATGTCTTCGATGAGGTGAGGGGTCTACCCCCAAAACGTGAGATAGACTTTCATATTTATCTTGTAGACAATGCAAAACCCGTATCTCTGCCAGTACGCCACATGGCTTCTCGTGAGAGGAGGGAACTCAATAAGCAAGTAGGGGAGTTGCTTGAGAAGGGGTTCATAAGACATAGTATATCGGAGTGGGGTGCTCAAGTAGTATTTGCCATGAAGGCGGATGGGTCCCTTAGACTTTGTGTGGACTATAGAGAACTTAATAAGCTTACTAAGAAGAATAGGCACCCACTGCCGAGGATTGACGATCTCTTCGATCAGTTAGTTGGCGCCTCAGTGTTTTCGCAGTTGGACTTAGCCACTAGTTTCCATCAGTAGAGAGTAGCTGAGGATAGCATAGACAAGACTGCCTTTAGGACTCCGGGCGGTTTCTATGAGTGGCTTGTGATGCCCTTCGGTTTAACAAACGCCCCCGCATACTTTGTTGACTTGATGAGTAGGGTGTTTAGGGAGTACCTTAATAAATTCGTGGTGGTCTTGGTGGATAACATCTTGATCTTTTCTAAGAGCAAGGAAGAGCATGCCCTACATCTTAGGGAAGTGTTGGAGATCCTTCTAGCGTATAACCTTAAAGCTGAATTTTCTAAATGTTACTTTTGGAGGAAGGAAGTGCGATTCTTAGGGCACGTGGTTTCCAAAGAAGGGATAGTTGTGGATCCCGCGAAGGTGGTGGCTATCTAAGACGGGAAGGTCCCTAAAAATGCTACCGAGGTGAGGAGTTTCTTGGGGTTGGCTGGCTACTATAGGAAGTTTATCAAGGACTTCGCAAAGATATCAGCCCCATTGACACGCTTGAAGAAGAAGAACCTAGTTTTCACGTGGGACGTAGATTGTGATGATGCGTTCCAACGTTTAAAGAGAGCTTTGACAACAGCCCTAGTCTTAGTGTTGCCAGATGGGAGTAAGCCATTTACCGTTATACCGATGCTTGTGGGACAGGACTAGGCGTAGTCTTAATGCAAGAGGGGAGGGTAATAGCCTATGGAGGAAGGCAGTTGAGAGTGCATGAGAGAAATTACCCTACACATGACCTAGAGTTGGCCGCTATTGTCTTCGCGCTTAAGTCTTGGTGCCATTATCTTCTTGGCGAGAAATTTGAATTGTTTACAGACGCCTTAAGTAGGAAAAGGTTGTCCTTGAGTCCGTTGTTTGTTGAGCAGAAAAGCTTAGAGTTCATCTCTATGTTTGACTTTAGACCTTCCATTGACTATGTACCTTGTTTGCTAGCATCCTTAGAGGTCAGACCTACGCATTTGGGATGGATTGGTGAGGCACAACAAGATGACCCACAGTTGGTTGAGTTATTCATAAGGGGGGAGTCATCGAGTCATCTCAGTAGGTATACCCTAGATGATAAGGGTTGGTTATGTAGGGACGGTAGACTTTGTGTACCACGAGACGAGAACTTGAGGAAGACCATTCTTGATGATGGACATCATTCGAAGATGACCATTCATCCCGGCGGGGACAAGATGTACATGGACATGAGACGGGTTTACTTTAGGGCCGGTATGAAGAGGGATGTGGCCGAGTTTGTCGCTAGATGCTTGGTGTGCCAACAAGTAAAAGCAGAGAAAAGGAAGCCCGATGGGTTGCTTCACCCATTGCAGGTCCCACAATGGAAGTGGGAGAGTGTCTCGATGGACTTAGTTGATGGGTTACTAAGATAAAGGTAGGGTAATACGGGGATTTGGGTCATGGTAGACAGACTTACTAAGAGCGCCCATTTCATTCCCGTGAAGAGTAAGAGGAATTCTCCGTGGTTAGCCTCCGTATACATTCGAGAGATTGTTCGTTTGCATGGTGTTCCTTCTAGCACAGTGAGCGATCACGATCCTATCTTTATTAGCGAGTTTTGGAAGAACTTGCTTAGGGAGGTGGAAATAGAGCGTGATACGACGATTCGACTAGCTCCTACATGCATTCTTGGGTCGAAGATTAAGAAGTTGAGGAATCGAGAGGTCAAGCTAGTCAAAGTGCAATGGGGGGATAATGAGAGAGACACTACTTGGGAGATGGAAGAGAAGATGCGTACATTGTACCCTTTTCTTTTCGAGGTTATGTTTTTTAATTTCTCCTTTATCGCTTAGCTTGTACTTGTTCTATCTTTAGTATGTCCTCTCACTAGTTTCTTTGACCTTTAGATAGGGTAGTCCTATGGTTGAAACATGTGTTTGAGACATGTTATATATGGTGGATGCATGTGGATCCAAGTGTTTGCTAGTGGTTGCTCGTGGATGCATTTACACACACTTTAGGCACTAGATCGGCTCAGTCACTTTCATATTGCACATTGCATATAAATGGATGTATTTAGTAAAATGAATGTACGTTGAATGTGTGTATCATATGGATGTTGCATTTAAATGAATGGTTGTGCACACATGTAGTAATGATATGTATAGGGTTCTTTGCATACATGATGGATACATGGATATCATTATTTGCATTAAGGAGGTCGACTGAATCAGTGGACCGCCTGATTTTGCATTAGTATACGGACATATACACACACTATGCATATGTACATGAAAAGCATTAGAAATATTTTAAGGACCATAGTTGCTAGTGGTTGATGGTTGAGTAGATGGATGATTGGATGGTAGGATACGTTATTCTTGACTTAGAGATTTCGAGGACGAAATCCTTAAAGTAGGGGAGAATGTAACACCCTGTATTTTCTGAGAATATTAAAATAACAAATTAAAGAATAATTTATTTGAAAAAGAGGAATGAGAAAAGAATGATGTTTAGCATTGTTCTAAGGTTTGTAAGCAAAAGACTTAGTAGCTCATTTGGTTAGAACATGTGAGTTGCATACAAGAAGTATAGAGTTCGATCCCCGCCAGCGCTATATTTTTGTTTTAGGGGAATGGCTAAAAAGTTTCTTAGTGTGAACGCAGTTCAAAAAGTGGTTCAGTGTGAAAATGGTTAATTATGAAGAAGTTATTAAGCCATGAAGTTTGTATGCATATGAGAGAAATATATAAATAGATGTATATAAAAAATAAATAAATAAATATTCAAAAAAAGTTCAAAACAGCGAATTGGGAGGGGGAATAGCCGAACCACACCATTTTTGGAGTCGACTCGATCCCCGCTGGGTCGACTAGAGGTCAATCCAGGGTGTTTGGCTGTCAACCCGTGGCCCGATTCGCCTTAAGGGCTGATATGGCATCTGAGTGGTCCAGATCAGTTCTAGGGTTAATCCTAAGGCCTAAATAACTTCCTACACCTATATATACACCCTAAGACCTAACCCTAATTCATAAATATTATCTATGACACCATTATGCTGTTAAATTCTCTCTTAAATCCTAGCCGCCGCCTCTAAATCATATCTCAAGTGTTCAACTTCAACTCAAATTAAAGATTAGAGCTTCAAAAACAATTAAAGAAAGATAAATCAGCAACACTGCAACGTTTCTACACCAATTTCAGTGCATAATTCTATTCTTTAACCACGAAAGGTGAGTACGGTGACTTTCACAATATAATGGGATTAAAAGTAACATGATGAAGTTGTAAAGAGGACTCATATGTTTGTTTGTAATTTAAATCTCATCCAAGTCTTCACCTTTTTGATTCATGTCATCATATGCCTTTTTTTCTATGTAAAGTTCATACCTTTTATCAGTTTATTCATGTTGAATCTTTTATTATGCCTCTATGTCAGTCTATATGCCTCTTTATTTAATGGTGATGTTTTATTCCAATTTTCTATGAATTGATTCTCTCTTCTTACCCCTATTCCTTTTATTTGTGGATCTAGGCTACCTTCGAGCCTATATTAAAAATACGCGCAAATGCGAATACATGGGAACGATGGGGAAATATTGGGAATATGGAAAATTTGGAAATTTGGAAAATTGGATATTATTGGATAATTGGATAATATGTGAAATTGGCGTGTTTGGGTATGAATTGCATGGAATTGATGAAATTACCTATAATTGGAAATTTGTAATTGAGGCTAAATAATATGTAGTTAGTATAATTAATGGCAAGTTGAAATAGGAAAAAATTGTAAGCATGATTATATGTTTAATTGGATATAAATGACATGAAAATTGGGTATGGGTGAAATACGATGTTAATGAACCTTTGACACGAGGTTAGGCGCAATTGTGACGTAAGACTGCCCGGAACCGCCCGGCAAATCCAGCGGTCACAACTGGACGTCTAATGTGAGAGGTCAAAGGAATGAATTGTAGGCGAAACGGTTAATGACACGAGGTTAGACCCGGTTTGTGGCGTAAGACTGTCCGGAACCGCCCGGCAAATCCAACGGCCACAAAGTGTTCGGTCTAATGTGAAAGGTCATGCACCGTTCGTCATAAGGAATGAATTAAGGAATACTAACCATAATAAGACATGGGTATGGTTAGAGGGTTAAGTGGGGTGACATGTAAATATGGACTTAACCGGAATAAGATAAGACATGTAAATTATGACATGTAAGTATGGACTTAACCATAACATGTGTAAGACATGGACATTTAAATTAAAATGGTTAAGTGGGAGAAAAACCTAGTGGGGACCAAGCATAGGTAGGAGGCTAGTGTCGGATGGGGGACCCGTTTCAACCAGTAACCCGTTTGAGTTTCTAATTGGGCCCGGTACTAGGCCAGGGTTGGGGCACGCTTGCTGGACTTGAATGTAAGAGGTCAAAACGTGAATAGCGGTGGCAACTCAAGTCCAACGGGTTCATGTGCATGCATGGGTCCGGGCTGGTAGGTAAGACGTTGTTGCATCATGTAGGTATGGCCATGCATTTTATGTTGGTATCAGGGTTGCCACTTTGGGGAGTGATACACCTCACTGTGGGGCCAGCACGGGTGCCTACGGGGTTTAGGGAGCCGATCGAATGGGTAGGGTAAGGGTACCTTAGCAGTGGTAGGAGCAAGCTGGCACGTACGATAGCAGCTAGATACAAGTAACTACCAAGTTTGTCATGTGGGTACAGTTAGTGGGAAGGGATCAACCTTTAGTAAATAGAGACTAGTAGATGTGCGGTGTAATTAAGTAATGTGGTATAACTTAGTAAAAGTGCGGTGTAACGAAATACATGTTGGTTGAGTTGGATAGTCCTTTGGGTGCTAGTCTGATGTTGACTTCGATCTTCGGGGTTAGTACTTGGACGGTTGTTTGCTTAGCCAAGGTGTAGGATTGTCTTAGTACTTAGGAATGAAATCATCTTGTCCATCCTTTTTATCTACCTTATCTATGTTACAGCCATATCATGATGCCTATTTATGTCTTGATCATTTACCTTACCTATTATTTGTTAAAATTACTGGACTCGCCAGACTTTATGTCTGACCCATTTGTTTCCACCTCTTTTCTTTCCTTCCACCCCCCCCCCCCAACAGGTTCGCAAGGAGGGAATACTATAGCTTAGTGCCAATTTCTTTCAGTTGCTTGAAAAGAGTAGATGTATCGCTTTGGACTCTCATCTTTATGGCTTTGCTTATGATCAGTGGGGATTTATGCATTTATGTTATTTAAGTATTTGCTTCTTTATGTACTTTGAAGTTTTTGGAAAAGACTATTGGTCCTGTTGTAATGGTTTTGGAAACTACACATGTAAGCTTGTTTTGAGTTATGATGCTATGAAATAAGTTTTATCTTCCGATGTGTTCTTTCATTTATTTATTCTTGTACTTTATCTGTTCTATACAACAATAACGCTTCACGGACATTGATGCATTCCCTTTGTGAGTGACATTAATGGACATGGGGTGTTACAAGAAGGATCAAAGAGTTTAACAATAAAGTGTTAGTTGCAGTCTCTTTATTTGCATATGAACGTAAGTTTTTCTCAAAATTGGTACAAATTTATTGTTAATACCAGTCATATACTTGAGTTATATTTCTCATCAAAACCTAACAACTCTTATCCTAGATGTGTGACTTGCAAGGGAAAAGAGCACATATAACCTTCAAATATTAATAATAAAAATGAAGAAAAATCATGACGATTAACATGTAGTACTTATTATTGAGAAAGCTAATTGTTAGCCTACATTGTGAAATAGGCTGCACAAAGTTAGAAGATCAATTATGAAGGATGTTCACTAGAAGAATTCCCACCTCAACGACCGGATCGGATCGGTAATACTTGGTCAAGGCAGAACAAAGCAGAGAAGAGAAGGAAGAAGCGCAGGCTGAACCGGATCGGTTCGAAGTCGACCCGACCCGTCCCACTGATCCTAAGCATTTCTGACCCGGGCCATAATCTGTGATAGTTATAGCCCACGTTCCCTGAAAGTTCGGAGCGGTTGCAAGCCCATCACCCCACGTTCACCCACAAACTTGATGCACTGTCTTCACCAGAAGAGATCCAAACCCGACACTCATGGGATGAGCGCCACGTGGATCCGAACCGAAGCCATCCCAGAAGTATTTTCCACCTATAAATATACCTCCAAGGCTCATTTGAACGGATCTTTTAGAATTTTCAGAGTTGAAACCACTTTGAGAACCGAATTCCATCACCAATTTCATATTACAATCATCTTTTAAAAGTACATTTCAGAGAAGATTGAGTGAATCTATGCATTGTATGAGTGAAAGTGAGTGAGAATTATTGTTGTATCTACATTCAAGTCACCAATTCAAAGAGTGGAAAGTGGACGTAGGCTATTTAACGCCGAACCACTATAAATTGTGTGTTTTCCTCAATTTTTAATTTCATTTCATTAGAAATTATTACTAGTTTGGGTATTGGAGCCTATTTTGGATCTAACATTTTGGTGCTTTCACTGAGAAATCTTTGAATTCTTCGCTTTTTCGGATTATCGTTCTACTATTTGGACGTTCAAGTTCAAAGAAGTTAATCCTCTATTTCCGACACTTTCAAGCATTTGCTGATTAATTACTAAAGGATTGGACATTATGGCTAAAGGAAAAGGAAAAGATGTGCAAGGTGCTAGGGAGAACGATGCTAGAGAAGATCAACAAGCCATCGTATTGACGAGGTCGCAGGGACAAAGCTCTGGACAAATCCGATCCGAACCAAGCTGATCAGGAGAATCTGAACCGACCAGGAAGCGCTGGAGCTGCTCAGACCCCCCCTTCCGAACCGATCAGACTCTGGCACTCTACTCCAATCTGAACCAAATGGGACTGAAGCTGGTACATCTGCTCGAGCACCCACTAATGCTCCGATGCCGGCCGCAACGATTGGTGATCAACCTGCTCCATCTGCACCCATCACGCACCAGGATTTTTTGTGTTTTCTTGATATGCTTGAGAGTGCTATGCGTTTGAAGCCCATAAACATGACAGTCTTCGCATGCAAGAAAACATGATCACCATGAGTAGGGAACTCAATGAGCTCCGGAGGCAAAAGACACCTTCCCCAACACGTCGCCTTGTTGCAGACTACTCATCTTCTTCGGATGAAGGACGTCCTCGTGAAAGAAGGCCGCTTGAGCGATATCAAAATCTTGATCAGTTGACCTTTGGATCTTTGGGATCCCGTGAAGACGCTGCTCATGTGTTAGGACCTGATGACTCGAGCCTGAAAGAACCTATGTTGTTGCCCATGCGTGGATCCCACGTTCTACCCTAGGATCCTAATATTACTAATCCTACGCAACAACAACTTCTCCAACCCCTTCCTCCTAAGATCGACTAGGAGCATAGGGAACAGTGTAGAGTAGCTACCACCAGAAACAGGAGGTTATCCCCTAATTAGGAACACAGGGGTAATCCGAATATCAGACCTAGAGAACCTGTGCAAACGTTAACAAATGCCGATGTATGGGCAATGGTGTGTCAAATCATGTCAAGAAAGCCGACAATACACTAATGAGGACTGGGGCATTGAGCGAAGTCATACCCACTTCACAGATGATATATTGGACTTTCAGTTCCCTCGGCGGTTCAACTTGCCACGGATGGATCGGTATTCAGGTAGAACCGACCCAGGACAGCATCTGATGAGGTATGCATGATTCATGAATGCCGCAGCAACTCCAGATGCTGTAAAATGCAAGGCCTTCCCGATTTATCTCGAAGACGTGGCGTTAATGTGGTTCACCCAACTCCCTCCACGATCGATATCAAATTTCACAGAATTGAGTGAACACTTTATGAACTAGTTTCGTCTTCACGCTCGAAAATCTAAAAGCGTTATAGAGTTGTTAAGGATTAAGCAGGCTACAGGTGAATCTTTGAAATCATATTTAGACTGCTTCAACCTGGCTGTCACCGAAGTCAGTGACCCTCATGATCCCACTATTCTGATGGCCTTAATAAAAGGAGTTGACCCGGACATAGAATTCTGGGATTATCCATTCGGGAAACCCCCCCCCCCCCACTAGGGAATTGTTCTACCAAAAGGCCAATATCCTCTTAAGGCAAGAAGAAGCTCATGCAAATAGAAAGAGAAAGTCTGAAGGATCCTCGAGGGAAGGTGTCCAAAGTAATGTTGATGTGAAGCAATTCATTGACAGTTCGGGGAAGGTTGAGGTGAACGTCGGCAACCAGAACGGAGGTACTAACAACAGGAATGGAAACGGAAATAGGAGGAATAGGAACCGAGGGAACAATTCCAGCAAAAGACCTCGATTCCAAACTTTTGAGAACTATTCACCATTGAATGACACATTGGAAAACATTTATTTGGACACATACAACATATTGTAATATATAAAGCTGCCACCCAAAGATTCAACTGAAAAAGAGATCGCTACGGGAAAGTTTTGTTTGTTCCATGGAACCCACAGTCATTCTACCAACGAATTCTATCATTTGAGAGATGTAGTTGAGAAATTGCTGCGGGAGGGGAAGTTAAACGAGTACGAGGTTGCCCCAAGGGACGGGGGCAAGGAGGGCAAGCCCCGAACCAAAACCAGCCTACTTCTAAACCCATACCCCAACACAAAGGTAAAGGGATTGTTATCAATACCATTATAGGCGGACCCCACATAGCTAGCCATAGTTTCAAAGCAACGGATCAGTACGTTAATGCCGCCAAGCACTTTGAGGTAGGATAATGAAGTAACCTCGGAGACATTACTCCAGTGAAACAACAAAAGACGATGTCAGATGACGTCACATTCCGTGGTAGGGATGATACCGAAATTCAATCACCAACTGAAGACTCACCGGTAATTACCACGACCATCGGTCCCGCCTTAGTCCATAAGGTGTTGGTGGTCAATGGAAGCTCAGTTAATATCCTCTTCAAGAAAGCTTTTGAAAAAACGAGACTCGAAGCAAAAGATTTAATGCCCTGCAAAGGATGGATACGGGGCTTCAATGGGGCATCAACGGCTCCGATGGACTATGTAGAATTACCAGTAACGTTAGGACAAGGAGATCGCCAGAGAGTGAGAATCATGCCATTTGTATTTTTGGATGTTGAGTCACCCGACAATGCTTTCCTAGGCCGACCGGACCAAAAATACCAAAAAAATTTGGTAATGAAGGAATCAGAATCTTGCTTTTCTTATTATTATTACATTACAAAAAAAATTAGTAAAAATTACTTTTTTCAAGAAAATGCTTCATTTTCTTTTTGGTTTATTTTTAGGGCGCTATGTCAACATAGTGTATGTGATAACCTCGTAGAGTTTAGGGCATGTATTGCACCTTGGTGCTTACTGCTTAAATTCCCGACTGATGCAGGAGTAGGGGTGATTAGAGGTGACCAAGCTACGGGACGAGCTTGTTACATGACAGAGTTGAAGATGTTAATGAAGGGGTTGAATATAGAACCTAAGGATGTTTCTCCCCCTTCGAAGGAAAACTTAGCATAGAAATTAAGGGGTCTAGCCCTAGGAGAGTCGCCCTTAGATGTGCTCGAGAATATAGATCCCAGAGAGGATAGAGAACCCGAGGACAGAAAGGCGACTCCCAACGAGACGACAATAGATATATCCATTGATGATGCGGATTCGACAAAAGTACTGAAGATCGGATCGCAGCTAGATCCAATTCAAGCGAAAGAGTTGGCTAATTTTTTAAAGGTAAATTTAGATGTGTTTGCCTGGACTCACACTGACATGTATGGGATTTTGCCTGCTATTATGAGCCACTCTTTAAGCATCAATCCAAAACACTCACCGGTCAAGCAGAAGAGACGGATGTTAGGCCCAGAGTGGTCAGCAGCTTTGAAGGAAGAGATAGAGAAATTGAAGGATAATGGATTCATTAATGACTCGAAATATCTCGACTGGATATCAAATCTTGTCCTGGTCAAAAAATCTAACGGGAAGTGGCGTACGTCTATTGACTTCTCTAACTTGAACAAGGCTTGTCTTAAAGATAGCTTTCCTCTTCCCAGGATTAATCAACTAGTGGACTCGACGGTCAGACACGAGCTCTTATCCTTTATGGATGCCTATTCGGGGTACGATCAAATTCCCATGCACAAACCAGATCAGAGCACACAAGTTTCATCGCAGATTTGGTGTTATATTGTTATGTGGTAATGCCATTTGGATTAAAGATTGCAGGAGCCATATATCAGCACTATGTCAACCGCATGTTCTATAACCAAATCGGAAAAACCATGGAGGTTTATGTGGACGACATGCTTGTGAAGTCTAGACAATCTTCCGGCCATACAAAAGACTTAACCGAAATGTTCGGCATTCTTCGAAGCTATGGGATGAAGTTAAACCCCCTAAAATGTTCGTTTGGGGTCGCATCTAGGAAATTCCTCGGGTTTATCATGAGCTCTCGAGGGATTGAGATAAATCCTAGTCAGATAGCAGCAATAAGGAATATTGAAGAACCACGAAAGATTAAGGATGTTCAAAGCCTAGCCGAAAAAATTGCTACATTAAGCAGGTTTATCTCCAAAGCCATAGATAAGTGTGTACCTTTCTTCGATCTGATAAAACGAGGGAAACGAAATTTTGAGTGGACTCCTGATTGTGTGGTGGCTTTCCAGAATCTATTAGACTATTAGAGAAGCCTCCAATATTGTCAAAACCTGTGGGACATGAGGATTTGTTTGTCTACCTAGCGATATTGTCTCATGCCGTTAGTATATCGTTGGTACGTGAAGAAGATAAAGTACAGAGGCATGTATACTACGTAAGCAAGAAGCTAGCCGCTGCAGAACGTAATTATCCAAAAATAGAAAAGCTTGCTTATAGCCTCCTGATTACTTCCCGCAAACTTCATCATTACTTTCAGGCTCACCCGATAGTTGTATACACCGATCAACCTTTGAGGCAAGTGTTGCAAAAACCCTAAGCATCGGAGTGGTTACTTAAATGGAATATCGAGTTGAGTCAATTTGATTTGAATTTTAAACCACTGAGATCAATAAGGGGGCAGGCCTTGGCCGACTTCATAGCAGAATTCACGATTCCTAAAGAGGAAACGGTGGATGACAAGGTGGTTACTTCAGAACAAGAGCTAGAGCTTAGTCCGTGGAGGTTATATACGAACGGGGCCAAGAATGATGGAAGGTTCGACGCCGGAGTTGTTTTAATCGCTCCTGAAGGATGATCTATTTAATACGCTTTGCGATTAGAATTTGCTGCTACCATTAACGATTCCGAGCATGAAGCCCTATTTGCCGGGCTAAAGCTCACCAAAGAACTAGAAGTGAAGACACTGGATATATGTTGTAACTCCAAGATAGTTGTCTGCCAGGTATGGGAGGAGTTTGTTACCAAAGGACCTCGGCTTGTTACTTATCATAGAAAAGTAAAGGAGTTATTGGACAATTTGGAGCATTACAGCATAACTCACATTCCAAGAGCAGAGAATCAGAAAGCAGATCGGTTGGCAAAATCAGCAAGTTCTGATAACCCTGAAGAAACCGAAATGGTCCCAATAGAGATATTGGAGTCACCAAGTTTCGACTTAATGGAAGTGGAACCGGCCCTAGAAATCGAGCCAGAGAGGGAGTCATGGATGACATCAATCAAGAACTTCCTCAATAGTGGAATTCTCCCTTTGAATAAAAGTGAAAGATGAGCTGTAACACGTAAGGTTGCGAGATACGTGCTACAGGACGACGTCCTTTATCGCCAAGGGTTTTCCATGCCCTTACTACGATGTATTGCATATGACAACATCAAACGTGTACTGCAGGCCAAACCCTAATAAAGAAGGTATTGCGGTATGGATAACTTTGGCCTACCATGAATAAAGACGCAGCTGACTACTCACGACGCTGCGATAAATGTCAAAGATTCGCCTAAGTTCCCAGAGCACCTCCAACCCAGCTTAAGTCAATGGTAAGCCCATGGCCATTTGCCATGTGGGGAATCGATATGATTGGAGTGTTACCTATTGCTAAAGGAGGGGAAAAGTACACGATCGTCATCGTGGATTAATTCACGAAGTGGGTGGAAGTTGAACCCTTAACCACGATCACGGCAAGAAAGGTGATAAGTTTTGTGGTCAGGAACATTATCTGCTGATTTAGGATACCAAATACCATTATAACTGATAATGGGACACAGTTCGACAGTATCGAATTCAGAAACTTTTGTCAAAAATACAAGATCGATAAGAGGTATACCGCTGTAGCTCACCCACAAACAAATAGGCAAGTTGAGGCAATAAACAAAGTTATTAAATACATTCTTGAGAAGCGGTCAGAACGAGCCAAAGCCAAGTGGGAGGATGAGCTGCCACTAGCTTTGTGGGCCTACAGGACAACCTTTAAGACGACAACTGGCCATACTCCCCTTTCACATTCCTTCGGATTGGAGGCAGTAATCCCGGTGGAGCTCTAAGTCCCCTCTCATAGGGTGACATACTATGACCCAATGACGAATAGATCACTCCTCCTTGAGTCTCTCGACATTGTTGAAGAAAAAAGAGATGAAGCTGACCTGCATGCCTCAAGACATCGACACCAAGTAGCACGTTATTATGACCGAAAAGTTCGCTTCAGGGCTTTCGAACCAGGGGACTTAGTGTTAAAACAAATCTTCCCGCCTTCAAACCAATTGGGTCCAAAGTGGGAAGGACCATATGCCATCCAATGGAAGCTTGATACTAGAGCCTTCAAGCTAACGACCATGGATGGCGAGGAGATTCCCAGAGCCTGGAATGCTCAGCACTTGTGATGATATCCGGGCTAAATATGCAATCTATTCCTTTTGTTTTTATAAACTATGTAAAAAGGCACGACTTTCCTCAAAAAGTCTGTTTATATGAATAAAGGATTATAAAGTGGATGTAGGCTACGACTTAGCTGAACCACTATAAAAATATCATGTGTCATTTACTTTCCTGCATTATTTCTATCTTCAACGATTATTCTATCATGACTATGAAACACAAAGCAATAAATTAGATTTGAAAAATTGGAGATAATCTATGTGCAGGAGCGAACGAAATGACTGTTTTCATAATAAGATAGAAGGAATGGGAAGACGACATTCCTAACTCTAACTCTCATGAAACGAGAGGGAGTATAAAGGACAGGAGGACGACGTCCCGTGAGGTATGAAGGTGCACCCCGATAAGAGGCCGCCTCAATAATACTCTAACCTGATTCTGAGACAGAAGAGTATAAAGATACCAGAAGAATAAGAATCAACGACAAAAGAAATTTAGCCCTGTCAGAGAGTTGGGGGCAACTGGATGTTGAATTTAATCAATCTCGCGTAAGTCTTAGTTAACCAATTTATTCAAGATTGATTAGGGGCATATACATACACATGTTCCCTTTGTCATGACTTTATTGTATAACTATGATATGATATGCTGTTTATCTGCATTTTTTACTTAAATAATAGATTCCCAAATATTTGACATTGCAGGGAACAAACTACTTTATTCATAAATACGTGAGTTTATACAGAAAGACTAAGCAAAAATTGCGAGGGTTGCATGCACTACAACAATAACAAACTAAAGAAATATCAAAACAAAAGGCAGAATGCGTTTTCACTTGGACTTCGGATTAGACTTTTCCTTCTTGGCATCCTTGAGCTTTTCCTTCTCTTCTTTGTCAGTCTCAGTGAAAATACGCTTCAGTTTCTTTTTCCCTAGAATAATGATACTGGGATCAATAGAAGATTTTTTTAGCAGGTTCCTCAATGATCGATCTAGTTGAAAGTTTAACGACTAACTTTGACCTAGGATGTACTATCTCAAGAGGTTTAAGATTTTCGGGATTTGTCTCCTCAACTTTCAATTGCATGCATTTATCTTGCTTGGCCTTCATCTCATACAAAGTCAGATCATCTACATTTCCTGTATCCCCAGTTATAGTAACATGAGGATCTTCATCATGCCCATCATTACCACCGTCATCTTTCAAAGCAGCTATAATTTCATCATCATGAGGAGTTTCGGCGTTAGGTGGTACAGGAGCTTTGTCGACAACCTGCTTTCTCTTTCCCTCGTCATTTTTCCCAGGTTCTGTAGTAGCGACCTTATCTTGTTTCTCCCAGGTCTCTTCAGTAGACCTTTTACCCGAAGAGGTCCTTTACGAATCGTCGGCCTTTTCAACTGGCTTACTACCTACAGAGCGAGAAGCAACTGTTATTAATTTAGGAGAAAACATGCGGTCTTCAGTAGTCTGTTCGATAATATGACCAAAGGTTGAGATAGCTTTGATGAGTTGAGTTGAAAAGGTAAAAATACCTTTAGCAGACTTCTCGATTTGAGCGGTAGTAATGTCGGAGGCAGACTCAGTTATAGGAGGCAAAAGAGAAGCCTCGGGAATTCCTGGCCTTTCTAGGTCGTATCCCTCTACTCCAGTGATCTCAGTTGTAGCAGAAGAGGAGCCGGCTCCGATTATATTTTTTCCTTTGGCTTGACGCTTCTCTTCCTCCATAGCAGCAACGATAAGTCTACGCCCTTCGGCCAAATGCAATGATTCCTCACCTCTAAGGAATGTCTCTATAAGCTTATTTTTGTCAATTGAGTCTACCCCAAGTTCTGCTTTCTCCCACTCGACCAGCTGGTCCCATGCGTACATAAGGGGATTGGGATAGTCCTTCAGCCAGGCAAGGTTTCAGTGACGAATCACTTGAGCAAAAAATCTGACCATGGTTTCACTACTCTCATCAATCTCCTTTTGAGCGTCTTTCAGTTGTTCATTGACCTCCTCAACTTGCTTCAAAGAAGTATTTACATTTCCTTCAGCAAGAGCCGCCCTAGTTTCAGCTTCCAATAACTTAGTCTCAAGCTCTGCATTCTTTTTGGCTAAATCTTCCTTCACTTAAGCAAGACGAACATTTTTAGATTTGGCATCCTCGACCTGCTTCTTTAATTCTATTCGCTCCTGACTATGGGATTCAAGCTCGGAATGATAGTGCTTTTGTAATTCCTCGAGCTGCTTCTTATAGTTATCTGCATTGCGTTGTAAAAGAGCAAGCTTAACTTGGGCATCCTCTAGATCTTTCTCAGAGTTTTCAATGGCCCTTGCATCATACTCAGCAGCGTCGGCCATGGATTTTATATCTTCCATCAGATCACTAATGATTTTAGAAAGAGTCTTAGCATACTTCTTCATCTCTTTATATTGTTCATCCTCGAAATCTATAGTAGCCTTGACATCGTTGGCCCAATCAGATTTTACCGGTTGGACTTTTAGGACAAAGTGCATGTGCCCGAAATGGTGTTCGGGAAATTGCTGCCTCAGAACATCTAGTCTAGCCTGGTTCTCTTCATTGAGAATGATCGATCTTGTGGTAGTTATGTCAATAGTGCAATGAGATTGCTTCGTAATGGGTCGTTTCTTCCCAGCATCTTTCCCCGATTCTAGTTGCTTCCCTTTGGGTTTAGAAACCCTTTGCGAACTATCATCTTAAGAAGTTGTGTCCTTAGATGGAACAGGAGGCTTGCCACTATGCTTGTCTTTCTCATGATCTGAAGGATGACTCTTGTGTATCTTTGAGCCTCTGTGATGTAGGGATCGAGAACGGGAGGGTCGATAAGACTTTAGAAGTCGATCCCTCCTGTCATCTCTATCCCTACTCTCATATCGATTGTGTTTATCGTCGGGACCTATTGGGGGCATGCTCAAACGAACATCTAGCATATGATATCTTTGTCTCCCCATTTTTCCTACAAAAAAGAAATGGAAGAATATTAAGATCAATATTGGCATAAAGCTCAAGTGTTGTGACGTGCAGTGCTAGAGTGTCATGTGTATCCTAAGTGATGCTTCCCCCCAAACAGACCAGAGCCCGGATTGATAGTCTCCCCAGCCTTTACAAGAGTGATCTTTTCCTCGGAAGTAAAAGTGAGAGGATTTGTTAGGAAATCCTCAGAAGAATAAGAAGTTTCGGGAAAGGGAAGATCCCTCATGCCTCGAAATGTAGATTCATCGGCTATGGGAGTGTATTCTAGAGGAATAATTGATTGCAACCCCTTTGGAGAAATTGGCCTCTCAGGAGTGGCCGCATCATCAAGAGTAATATATTTGTCCCTGCCAACGGCAGGTATATTCGCTAGTATGCCATCTCGAGTTGCAGAAGATGAAGGAGAAGGAATCCTTTGAGGCACCGGAGTATCCTTCGGGCTGCCTCCATGCCCCGGTAAGGCCTCAATTGGCCCTTCAACAGGAGGTATATACACATAAGGTCCCTCGCCATGCCCTATGCTATGAGTTATAGCAACAAGACGATGCCCATGAAGATAGTCATCCACCAAACACTCTTTGATGATCAAGAATTTCTAGTCACCGTTGAGTAGCCGATTCGAGCGATCGAATTGTGTTGGTAGTTTTCTTGCGGCGGATTAAGAACTATAAGAAAAGACAAGCGGTGTTAGTATGTTTTCGAGGTCTAAAATTTAAAACATTGATGTCCTTACATGACTTAAGCCACCTTCCGGCGCACCCCGGCTGATGTCTAATGTAAAACCATTCAGGCTTTGGACCCCAGCATTGCTACTAAATGGAACGGTGATAATCTTTCTTTTTGGCATAGATTCGAAATATATAAAGGACGGAGTGTCATTGGTTTGATGTTTGAAGTCGTAAAAGAAATGAACATCTTCAAAAGTCAATCCTTCACCAAGAATTTCTCTATAGGCTATGTATAGGGTATATAAATAGGTGTAAAAATTGGGAAGAAGCTGCACGGGGGCAATCCTCAACTGTCTTAGGAAATCAACGATGAATGGTGGAAATGGAGGTATCGCTCCAACAAGAAACATTAGTTTGGAAATAGCCATATATCCTTCTAGTGGATTATGGGGACGACCTGTTTTTGAGGGTAAAAGGGTATCTCCATGAAGAATCCCATGCTTGAGGCGTATTCGTAATAGTCTATCGTTATCAATTGTCGACTTAACTGAATCTTTAGGCAATTCCAGGACAACTACATCCTTGAATTCGTCGGGAGCACGGTTATCTCCTACCCCTCCTTCTTCTTCTTCTTCTTCTTCACCGAGAGAGATATCACCCCCAGAAGATGCTTCACTGTTATGAACTTCCATCTCGTAGTTGGGACCTTCATTATTCCATCCTGAGTCTGAGGTGGAAGATACATCCTCGACAAACGGATTATCATATGACCTTGCAACATCTCCCTTTTTTGCCAATTTAGACGAGCGTCTTTCTGCCATGATCGCTAAGCTATTAAAGAAGCAAGAATGGAAGTTAGAGTAAAGTTGCCCATATCCCCCCGTGCATGTGTGCGAACTAAAGTGTGTATGCAAGAGATTCAAAGTAAACGCATAAAGGTGCAATGCAAAAGCTTGACGAAGCAGTAATGTGTTCAGGATAATCTTGGAATTTCAGTCATGATCATAAGGCTCTATCCTAACTATCCATAAATTCATAGAACACGGCCAACATTGATTAAGTTAGTTGAGTCACTTTTAACAAAGTTGCTTTCAGATCGGTTCGCTAGCCATAGGTGGTATGAGATCGCTTTGGATGTGCGTGCTATGATCAGGTTAGTTTAAGTTCCTTCTCTTATATCATGACTGGATCGGTTCGTTAGCCCTTGGTGGTATGGGATCAGTTCGGATGCACAAGTCATCAACAGGTAATATTGAATGGTTCACCGGAACGGATCGAATCAGATGGATTTAGAAGAAGGTAGCCATGAGTGGGTCGGTGGACACCAAACCGAACCATCCATATGTCCTTAAGCTTATTTTTCCCATGATCATGCTTCACCTTCCGACCCGACCCAGTTGGATGAATTTATTTCTCCTCCCACTTGTGCCTCTTGCTTCGAACCAATCCCATTCCTCTCCCACTCTTCTATCTTCTCCATTTCTTTATCAGCACCAAACCCGCCTCCTCTCCAAAGCTCATCCACTTTTCATGAACTCCATCACAATGGAGTACCCACGGATCTATATGTCCAGCGCTGGCTTCAGCTTCCTCCGCAACCATCACGAGGTGGCGATGAGTCCACCAACGTCGGTGGCGAAGGAGCACTCTGCATCGTGTCGAAGTTGACACAATAATAGGCAAAATTATTTGAGTCGCTCTTAAATTCCAAGTTAGAATCCGTTAAATAACAAATTAAAGCTTTACCTACGGATTTATTTTGAAGGATTGAGGATTTTTTCTTCGTGGTTTACCAACTTGGGTTAGAGTTTGTGCAGAGCGACAAGGAGGAAGGCGGAATAAAGTGAAGAGGGGGAGGAATATTTGTGCAAATATATACAAGGATATGGGGCTTTTTGTTTTCTTCATGGACCCCCAATGCCTGACTCGACCCGTTGAGAGAAAGGCCCACATTAGTGCAGCTTTGTGATTCATCGCAGTGATAACCGGATCGGATAGGATGGACATATAAAGTATGAAGCTCAACCCAGTGCGTTAGATTGATTCAGAAAAAGAAGTGGCAATCTAATAAATATGTGTCATTAAGTTTACTTGGAGGAGCTACTAGACATAAAGCAAAATTCTCAAAGTTATTTGAAGTAACGAAAGCAATGTGTGCGCTCTTTGATGTATATATAGACACCAAGGGGTGCAACTTGATGAAGCAACACAACTTTACAAGCGAATGGAAGTGATTATTCAACGATTTAAATTCCAAGATCAATGGATAGACAATTTCGAAGCATGCTCTATTTTCAATAGAAGCATACTTCAAGGGGGCAAAATGTTAGCCTACTTTGTGAACTAGGCTACACAAAGTTAGAAGATCAATTATGAAGGATGTTCACTAGAAAAATTCCCACCTCAACGACCAGATCTGTAACACCCCACATCCGTTAGTGTCACTCACAAAGGGAATGCACTAAGTTCTGTGGAGCATTTTAAGGTAAAAGATGCAGATGAATTACAAGACAGACAAAAGTTAAAATAGCGGAAAATAAAACTTTGGTTTATTGATAAAATAGTTTGTACAACGATTTCTTTTTGAGTATCAGAGTATCATCTGTCCTACAAAATAAAGAAGCATAAAACAACATTTATATTCCCCAATGAAGCAAGAGTCAGCCATAGCATCTGAAAAGAGAATCCAAGCAAAACTTCGACAAATCTTCAAGCTGGGAAAGAGCGACAGTCCAACTTAACCTGAGCTATACTATTCCCTCCTTTACTACCTTGGGGGGGGGGGGGGACGGAAGAAAAGAAGATGAAAGAAAAACAGAGTCAGACATAAAGCCTGAGTAAGTTCAGTTACTTCTAGCATGTGAACATGGAGAAACAAAACGACATAAATTAACTGAATACAAGATAACACCATGATGATAGGGTCAGCAAGATTAGACAAGGTTAACACAAGATATGCTAAGATAAGATAAATTAGATATGCTCTAATACTTTCGTCGCTTCGCTATTTCCTTGTTATACTGGTTTCTATATCTCTGCAACACCTAACTAGTGTCCCAACTAGTAACGTGATCCCAATCCCGGTAATTTCGGTTGCCTTCAGGCATACATTTATTATCTATTACCTAGATCTAATCTAGGGTTTTCTATTGAGTGCTTCCTAGATTCAACTAGGGTTTACGCGACTTGTCTAATGCTTTACAGATTCAGGGTTTATGCCACCTAGGTCCACTAGGGATTACGCTGTCTGTCGAACGATGCCCTTAGTCTAGGACACACTACCTAGAGTGGTATATGTTCCTAGACTTTCCCCACGTATGTGTCGCGAATCGTTTTTCGCTGTCTAGATGCACTTGTCCTGAAATGTGCGACCCGAGTACCGTGGCAGGGCTACTCTAGAAACACGGAACTCGGTCGGGAGCTTTTCAGATATCTACTGGTGCAGATGCTAAGGTCTGTTTTTCTGCCAGTGGTTATGGTCCCACGTGTCCCCTCCCTCAAATAATGAAAGGCAATCCAAGCAAATCAAGCGCGAGAACTATACTTTTGCCACCCTATGCCCTACTTTCCTATTGGCCAGCCTCACCCATAAATAGATAGCAAGTATATGGTCTGTTGGGAGTTCTCTGCCTTTCCTCATACGTACAACGATTGACTAAAGATGGTAGGTAGACGACGAGTTGCTATCACAGGGCTACTGGTCTCGCCGAATCACACTGGTCCATCCTAGTCTTTAGGTTGCCTTGTATTGCAACCAAGGCATACCCTTGGTTCTTCTACCAAAGATCTTAACCTCTGTGAGCCCAGGAGGATCATCTGCCACCTCACAGAGGGATAACAAGAGTACCCTCACGTCCTCTCGAAGCCTCGGGCTTCGTAACCCAATTCGTTGGAGCCTTCTTTTTAATCAGACGGACATTCGCTCCTTCCCGTGTTATACTAAGAATTAATAATTAGTTTTGCTAGCTAAGGTTTACCACTTAGTTTCCAGAATCGTTGTTTTCTTAACTAAGGTTTACTACTTAGCTTCTTTTAACTAAGGTTTACTACTTAGTTCTCTTTCTCGTCAATTTGGATTGGTTAAGTGTCATTAGTCAATTCAAACTAACTTAACCCTCTTCATTTATCCTGTTAAACTGGTTAAGTGTTATCAGTAATTCATATTGACTTAACCCTACCACAAACCAAGTTATATTGGTTAAGTATTTCTTATTACTTAACCCTATTCATTCATCCTGTATTGGTTAAGTGTTCCTTTTTAACTTAACCTTGCCCATCTGTTTTAACTAACATTTTATTAATGGTTAAGTATTATCCCTTCATGTTTTAGGCTTAACCCTATTCATTTATCACAATCTGATGGTTAAGTGTTCAAGTTTACTTAACCCTACGGTCTAGTCCAGCTAACATATCAAATTGGCTAAGTGTATTAAATTTTACTTAACCCCAACCTCTAGTCTAGTTAACATGTTAATTTGGCTAAGTGTATTAACTTTACTTAACCCCACCTTCTAGTCTAGTTAACATGTTAATTTGGATAAGTGTTTTCTTATTTACTTAACGCCTACAAATCTTGTCTTGTTACGATGTTAAGTTTGGTTAAGTGCCCCTATGGACTTAACCCTCCCATTCTAGCTTAACTGTGTTAAGTGTCTGTATGAACCTAACCCCACCCATCGGTTTGGTTATCATGTTGAATTGGTTAAGTGTCTTAGTTAACTTAACCCTACCATTCTTGTTCTAGCTTTAACTAAATAAATTAAAGCCGCGACCACTCACATTAGACAGTTATTGTTGCGATTACTAGATGTGCCGGTTGGTTCCGGGCAGGTTTACATCGCAACTCAGTATTACCTCAGGCTAGGCATATTCGTGTTTTCTAAGTTCAAAGGGTTTTGATTAATTTTCAAATCAGGTTTTGAAAGTAACATTCCGTCCATCAGATCAGTTAGGGATAGCCAAGGAGAGCAGGAAACTTGTATTTTCCAAACCCAAGCCTAGACACTATCCTCTCTGTCACCCTAGAACTTTCTGGTGTATGTATTATTAAAAGAGATGTCATTAATAAACCTTTCTTTTGTATATATATAAATTGTTAACAATTTATCCTCAAAGTTTAACCATTTATCCTCAAAGTCCATTTTCCCTTTATAAATAAATTTGGCCTATACCATATACATTTGCCATGCCCACTAATGGACTTATATTCTAGGCCCAAATCTTGATTTTCCTATCTTACAGTTTATAGCAATTTAGATCCAACATCCTCATTTACAGTTCATGCCAAAAACTAGATTTTATATTATAGTTTACAATTTATGCCAAACTAGATTTCATATTCTAGTTCACCGTTTATGCCCAAAACTTAATTTGCATACCAACTACCTACTTTGTGGCCCATTTAACCATTTACCATTTACGCCTAATGTATGTAAATTATTCACAATTTTGCTAATATACTTATCATGCTTAATTTAGCCACCCAGTTCTGATTTAATATTCTAATTTCAGTTCATGTCAAAACTAGACTTGTTATTCTAATTTTCATCTTAATAGTCATGCTATAATGCATGTTCCCAAATTATGCCAATTTCCAAGTTTAGTCAATTTCGTATTTTTCCCAAAACGTATTCCCATCATTCGTAAAATCGTGATTCAACCTAGATTATAAATAAATCTAGATTCGTGGATAAAAGGGAATGAACAAAAATGCCATGAAAGAATAGACATAATATCTGGCATAAGATGATAATTCACAGGCATATAGATCTGGTAATATCACGACATAAAAAGGGTTGAATAGTATAGGTTCAAGAACATGGGTAGACCTAATTTAATAGGTAAATTCCCAAGATCAAGATCCAAGGATAACTAGAAATAGAAAGTAAAGCCTAGATCCAATATAATGCCAGTTTGGGGTACAACATGGTTTTGTAACTACAGTGTCATGGGCATAAATAATAACCTTATATCCAAAGTCATAGGCAATAAATCCTCACAGTTAATGAATCACAGTCATAGGCGATGTTCATAGTCAAAGGAAAATAATTCTCACAGTCATGAGTCACAGTCATAGGCAATGTTCATAGTCAAAGAGGCATATGGTTTTAAGGTCCATAGTTTCATAGTCACAGTCTTATTGGTCATCGAATCATAACAGTTCTTAATTAGGTCCAAGGATATAAGCACTGATTCGAACAGAAAGATTTGGCATATTCTTTTATTCCTTTAATTTCATGTCATGAATAGAGAAAACGTTCAAATCTAAAAAGTAACAGACTTACAGAGATTATATTAGATTCGTAGAAAAACAGTCGTTGAAGTCGTTTGAATCTTCACTTGAATCCTAGCTTGTTTTGAATCTCCTCTTGAAGGTCTTGAGCAGCATTTCCTCGTCTTGATTTATTTTACATATTATTTTATTTATTATTTTATTTAGAGGAGGAGAAGAAGCCATGTCCACCAAGAATCTTTGCAGCATAAGGTTAGAGAAGAATTGTGAATAGTGAAGGAGACTAGGGGCTGTTTATATAGGATTAGGCGGACGAATCTAGGCAGAAAACGAGACCAGGTACATCAGAATGCACCCAGGCCCAAAAGTGGGTTTTGCACCCAGGTCGACCCCCAGGTCGACTGCCCAGTCGACCTGGTCAGGGGGGGTCGACTCACCAGTCGACCTGGGTCCTGGGCGGGAGTTTTCCCGCCCAGCCTGCTTCTGGGTTTTGAATTCGAATTTCGAATTCGAATTTCGAGCTGTTTTCGATTCTGAAAATTCCTGAAACTTCGGAGGGTCATATCTCCCTCATACGGACTCCGATTCTCGCAAAATTGGACTCGTTTCCAAGCAAAATTTCGAGACGAACGCAATGACGCAACCCGTTTCCCTTGATTTTGATTTTAAAATTTAATTCTGCCTTGATTTGTGAATCTTAGTGTTATAAAATTACGGGGTGTTACATTCTCCCCCTCTTAAAAGGATTTCGTCTCCGAAATCTTTAAGTTAGGAAGAATGTGTCCTACCATCCCATCATCCATCTAATCAACCATTCAATCATAGGAATTCATTGTCCTTAAAAGGATTTCTAATGTTTTCATGTTCATATGCATAGTGTGTGTATATGTCTTTATCTAATGCAAAATCAGGCGGTTACTGATTCAGTTGACCTCCTTAATGCGAATCATGTCAGTGTCATGCGTCCAATCATGTATGCAAGCACCCCTATTTATGTAAATACTTCATGTGTGCATAGCCATTCATCCATATGCAACATCCATATGATAACATATCAAGTTCAACTTACAAATAAATACATATCTGTAAATGCAATATGAAAGCGTCCGAACTGATCTAGTGCCTAATACGTATGTATATGCATTCACGAGCAACCATTAGCAACCACTCGCAACCATCAACCATAACATGTTTCAAATACATGTTTACATCCAAAAGAGTTTCTACCTAAGGATCGAAGATACGACCTATAGGATATACTTTGGAAAGAGAGAAACAATTATGCGTAAAGCTCCTACAAAAAAAGAAATCAAGGATGCACCCTTAAGGAAAAGGGTATGATGCTAGTATCTAGCCTTCTTGAGCTTTACTCCACTGTATCTTAACTAATTTAACTTCATGATTGTGAAGTTTCTGACCTCCATTTCCAAAATAAACAGATGTCAATCACGGTACCAAGTGTATGTACTAAGATGATTAGAGGTCTCCCTCTTATCCACCATGCCATAACTATAAGGGTCGAAAGGTCACTACGTGCTTTTTAGAGTGCCTGCCACAATTATTCATCTCTCACGCAAACCATCCTAGTCGAACTCGACATTCCTCAAGTACAAGCCCCAAAGGCCTAAACCAATATCAGACAAGCACCCAAGGAATATCTCCTCCAAATTTAGACGATCTACGTGAGATGATATAAGCAAACTCGATAGCTATTCTCAAATCCCTACTAACCAAAAATAAACTGGTTGGACCACCAATTGGATTTGAGACCCTAGTGGGATCTTTCTACTATACAAGTACTATGGTGCAGAGACTCAACTATGGAAGTGGATATGAACAAATGCGAAGCGCTAAAACCAAAGGAAAGAGTACGAACAACAAAACTAGACTCTTCCAACAGAAATTTACTACCTTTCTCCTGGGTACGCTTGGTGGCGAAAGTAGGTACTTGCCCTTCTGAAAATCTTGTCCTTTGCCCTTAATTACATGCCCTATTACACCATAGTAAAGATACTTCCTCTTGTCTTAGGTTTTATAATTCCTTCCTCCTTTGTGAGCTAAATCTACATCCATGAATTCCTCATCCTCTTCCGTGTGTAGTCATGTTGACAAATCTCTCGAAAGCTGCTTCCATCGTACAGAAAACCCGATAAGCTTGAAAGAAAACTGGCCGTAGGTGAAACAACTAGGGTTATGGATGGAAGCCAGGCACTACTTCGCCCATTGATGAGGTTACCTCCCAGAAAGCCAGGAACTCCAGAGACTTAAGAAAGAAGGAGACAAGAATTCAAACAGAGGAAGAGAAGATAATGCGTATGGCTTTGGGGAATATGCCTTTTAAACAAATCTTTTCTCTTGAAAATGCTTCTTTTAAAACCGTTTTGAAAATAATTTTTCAAATCCTTTATCTGATCTAGTAACCTTCAGCTCTGATACCACGTGTAACACCCCACATCCGTTAGTTTCACTCACAAAGGGAACGCACTAAGTTCTGTGGGGCATTTTAAGGTAAAAGATGCAGATGAATTACAAGACAGACAAAAGTTAAAACAGCGAAAAATAAAACTTTGCTTTATTGATAAAATAGTTTGTACAACGATTTCTTTTTGAGTATCAGAGTATCATCTGTCCTACAAAATAAAGAAGCATAAAACAACATTTATATTCCCCAATGTAGCAAGAGCCAGCCATAGCATCTGAAAAGAGAATCCAAGCAAAACTTCGACAAATCTTCAAGCTGGGAAAGAGTGACAGTCCAACTTAACATGGGCTATACTATTCCCTCCTTTACTACCTGGGGGGAGGGGAACGGAAGAAAAGAAGACGAAAGAAAAATAGAGTCAGACATAAAGCCTGAGTAAGTTCAGTTACTTCTAGCATGTGAAAATGGAGAAACAAAACGACATGAATTAACTGAATACAAGATAACACCATGATGATAGGGTCAGCAAGATTAGACAAGGTTAACACAAGATATGCTAAGATAAGATAAACTGGATATGCTCTAATACTTTCGCCGCTTCGCTATTTCCTTGTTATACTGGTTTCTATATCTCTGCACCACCTAACTAGTGTCCCAACTAGTAACGTGATCCCAATCCCGGTAATTTCGGTT
Source organism: Allium sativum (assembly GCA_030737875.1). Lineage (NCBI taxonomy): Eukaryota > Viridiplantae > Streptophyta > Magnoliopsida > Asparagales > Amaryllidaceae > Allium > Allium sativum. The sequence goes on from CM060913.1 coordinate 491,735,457, forward strand.
GCCTTCAGGCATACATTTATTATCTATTACCTAGATCTAATCTAGGGTTTTCTATTGAGTGCTTCCTAGATTCAACTAGGGTTTACGCGACTTGTCTAATGCTTTACACATTTAGGGTTTATGCCACCTAGGTCCACTAGGGATTACGCTACCTGTCGAACGATGCCCTTAGTCTAGGACACACTACTTAGAGTGGTATATGTTCCTAGACTTTCCCCACGTATGTGTCGCGAATCGTTTTTCGCTGTCTAGATGCACATGTCCTGAAATGTTCGACCCGAGTCCCGTGGCAGGGCTACTCTAGAAACACGGAACTCGGTCGGGAGCTTTTTAGATATCTGCCGGTGCAGAAGCTAAGGTCTGTTTTTCTACCAGTGGTTATGGTCCCACGTGACCCCTCCCTCAACTAATGAAAGGCAATCCAAGCAAATCAAGCGCGAGAACTGTACTTTTGCCAACGTATGCCCTACTTTCCTACTGACCAGCCTCACCCATAACTAGATAGCAAGTATATGGTCTGTTGGGAGTTCTCTGCCTTTCCGCATACGTACAACGATTGAATAAAGACGGTAGGTAGGCGACGAGTTGCTATCACAGGGCTACTGGTCTCGCCGAATCACGCTGGTCCATCCTAGTCTTTAGGTTGCCTTATATTGCAACCAAGGCATACCCTTGGTTCTTCTACCGCAGACCTTAACCTCTGTGAGCCTAGGACGATCATCTGCCACCTCACAGAGGGATACCAAGAGTACCCTCACGTCCCCTCGAAGCCTCGGGCTTCGTAACCCAATTCGTTGGAGCCTTCTTTTTAATCAGACGGACGTTCGCTCCTTCCCGTGTTATACTAAGAATTACTACTTAGTTTTGCTAACTAAGGTTTACCACTTAGTTTACAGAATCGTTGTTTTCTTAACTAAGGTTTACTACTTAGCTCCTTTTAACTAAGGTTTACTACTTAGTTCTCTTTCTCGTCAATTTGGACTGGTTAAGTGTCATTAGACAATTCAAACTAACTTAACCCTCTTCATTTATCCTGTTAAACTGGTTAAGTGTTATCAGTAATTCATGTTGACTTAACCCTACCACAAACCAAGTTATATTGGTTAAGTATTTCTTATTACTTAACCCTATTCATTCATCCTATATTGGTTAAGTGTTCCTTTTTAACTTAACCTTGCCCATCTATTTTAACTAACATTTTATTAATGGTTAAGTATTATCCCTTCATGTTTTAGACTTAACCCTATTCATTTATCATAATCTGTTGGTTAAGTGTTCAAGTTTACTTAACCCTACGGTCTAGTCCAGCTAACATATCAAATTGGCTAAGTGTATTAAATTTTACTTAACCCCAACCTCTAGTCTAGTTAACATGTTAATTTGGCTAAGTGTATTAACTTTACTTAACCCCACCTTCTAGTCTAGTTAACATTTAACTCGGATAAGTGTTTTCTTAGTTACTTAACCCCTACAAATCTTGTCTTGTTATGATGTTAAGTTTGGTTAAGTGTCCCTATGGACTTAACCCTCCCATTCTAGCTTAACTGTGTTAAGTGTCTGTATGAACCTAAACCCACCCATCGGTTTGGTTATCATGTTGAATTGGTTAAGTGTCTTAGTTAACTTAACCCTACCATTCTTGTTCTAGCTTTAACTAAATAAATTAAAGCCGCGACCACTCACATTAGACATATATTGTTGCGATTACTGGATGTGCCAGTTGGTTCCGGGCAGGTTTACATCGCAACTCAGTCTAACCTCGGGTTAGGCATATTCGTGTTTTCTAAGTTCAAAGGGTTTTGATTAATTTTCAAATCAGTTTTTGAAAGTAACCATTCCGTCCGTCGGATCAGTTAGGGATAGCCAGGGAGAGCAGAAAACTTGTATTTTCCAAACCCAAGCCTAGACACTATCCTCTCTGTCACCCTAGAACTTTCTGGTGTATGTATTATTAAAAGAGATGTCATTAATAAACCTTTCTTTTGTATATATATATAAATTGTTAACAATTTATCCTCAAATTTTAACCATTTATCCTCAAAGTCCATTTTCCCTTTATAAATAAATTTGGCCTATACCATATACATTTGCCATGCCCACTAATGGACTTATATTCTAGGCCCAAATCTTGATTTGCCTATCTTACAGTTTATAGCAATTTAGATCCAACATCCTCATTTACAGTTCATGCCAAAAACTAGATTTTATATTCTAGTTTACAGTTTATGCCAAACTAGATTTCATATTCTAGTTCACCGTTTATGCCCAAAACTTAATTTGCATGCCAACTACCTACTTTGTGGCCCATTTAACTATTTACCATTTACGCCCAATGTATGTAAATTATTCACAATTATGCTAATATACGTATCAAGCTTAATTTAGCCACCCAATTCTGATTTAATATTCTAATTTCAGTTCATGTCAAAACTAGACTTGTTATTCTAATTTTTATCTTAATAGTCATGCTATAATGCATGTTCCCAAATTATGCCAATTTCCAAGTTTAGTCAATTTCGTGTTTTTCCCAAAACGTGTTCCCATCGTTCGTAAAATCGTGATTCAACCTATATTATAAATAAATCTAGATTCGTGGATAAAAGGGAATGAACCAAAATGCCATGAAAGAATAGACATAATAACTGTCATAAGATGATAATTCACAGGCATATAGATCTGGTAATATCATGACATGAAAAGGGTTGAATAGTATAGGTTCAAGAACATGGGTAGACCTAACTTAATAGGTAAATTCCCAAGATCAAGATCCAAGGATAACTAGAAATAGAAAGTCAAGCCTAGATCCAATATAATGCCAGTTTGGGGTACAACATGGTTTTGTAACTACAGTGTCATGGGCATAAATAATAACCTTATATCCATAGTCATAGGCAATAAATCCTCACAGTTAATGAATCACAGTCATAGGCGATGTTCATAGTCAAAGGAAAATAATTCTCACAGTCATAGGCAATGTTCATAGTCAAAGAGGCATATGGTTTTAAGGTCCATAGTTTCATAGTCATAGTCTTATTGGTCATCGAATCATAACAGTTCTTAATTAGGTCCAAGGATATAAGCACTGATTCGAACAGAAAGATTTGGCATATTCTTTTATTCCTTTAATTTCATGTCACGAATAGAGAAAACGTTCAAATCTAAAAAGTAACCGACTTACAAAGATTATATTAGATTCATAGAAAAACAGTCGTTTGAATCTTCACTTGAATCCTAGCTTGTTTTGAATCTCCTCTTGAAAGTCTTGAGCAGCATTTCCTCGTCTTGATTTATTTTACATATTATTTTATTTATTATTTAATTTAGAGGAGGAGAAGAAGCCATGTCCACCAAGAATCTTTGCAGCATAAGGTTAGAGAAGAATTGTGAATAGTGAAGGAGACTAGGGGCTGTTTATATAGGATTAGGCGGACGAATCTAGGCAGAAAACGAGACCAGGTACATCAGAATGCACCCAGGCCCAAAAGTGGGTTTTGCACCCAGGTCGACCCCCAGGTCGACTGCCCAGTCGACCTGGTCAGGGGGGGTCGACTACCCAGTCGACTCCCCAGTCAACTTGGGTCCTGGGCGGGAATTTTCCCGCCCAGCCTGCTTCTGGGTTTTGAATTCGAATTTCAAATTCGAATTTCGAGCTGTTTTCGATTCTGAAAATTCCTGAAACTTCGGAGGGTCATATCTCCCTCATACGGACTCCGATTCTCGCAAACTCGGACTCGTTTCCAAGCAGAATTTCGAGACGAACGCAATGGAGCAACCCATTTCCCTTGATTTTGACTTTAAAATTTAATTCTGCCTTAATTTGTGAATCTTAGTGTTTTAAAATTATGGGATGTTACAGGATCGGATCGGTTACTTGGTTAAGGAAGAACAAAACAGAGAAGAGAAGGAAGAAGCGCAGGCTGAACCGGATCAGTTCGAGGTCGACCCAACATGCCCCTCTGATCCTAAGCATATACGACCCGGGCTATAATCTGTGACAGTTATAGCCCACATTCCCTGAAAGTTCGGAGTTATTGCGAGCCCATCACCCCACATTCACCCACTAACTTGATGCGCTATCTTCACCAGAAGAGATCCAAACCCGACACTCATGGGATGAGCGCCACGTGGATCCAAACCGAAGCCATCCCAGAAGTATTTTCCACCTATAAATACACCTCCAAGGCTCATTTGAAGGGATCTTTTGGCATTTTCAGAGTCTTTGAGAACCGAATTCCATCACCATTTTCATATTACAATCATCTTTTAAAAGTACATTTCAGGGAAGATTGAGTGAATCTATGGATTGTATTAGTGAAAGTGAGTGAGAATTATTGTTGTATGTACATTCAAGTCATCAATTCAAAGAGTGGAAAGTGGACGTAGGCTATTTAACGTTGGACCAATATAAATTGTGTGTTTTCTTCATTTTTAATTTCATTTCATTAGAAATTGTTACAAGTTTGGGTGTTAGAGCCATTTTTGGATCTAACACTAATTAAAAATAAAATAAGGAAAAGGCCTTAGCTGGCCCAAAAAGATCTCGCTATCTTCTTTTTCCTTCTCCATTTGAAATGCCAAGACGATCATCCAGTATCATTAAGTTCAATACCTCAACTCTCCAACAATTCAACATTCATGATATGTTGAACCATTATTTTGAACCAAACATTTCACCTTTGCTTCTATTTGCTTCAGTTTAATCTCGCTGGAAAGACTCTTATGCTTGAAGATTCGATTATTGTGTTCGCTCCATATATGATAGATTGCCGATGTATAAAAGCGTCGAAAGAGATGTCCTGGAGTTGATTACGCTGCTTGAACTAATGTTGTAGCTGAGTTGCTTCCTTCTAGATGGGAGCGATATTGTTTGTAGGAATGTCATGCTTTATTTTCAATGCTTTCCAAATATCATCTTAAAAAGAGCACTAGAAAAACAAATGGTTAGTAGTTTCTATTTCATGGATGCATAGTATGCAGTGGTTATCTGATATAATTTCATAGTTAGGCAATCGGCCCTTGGTATTGAGCTTGTTATAGATGGTAAGGTAGAATATGAAAGAAATCGACTATTTCTGTTATGCCTTATGACTGTAGAGTTGGATGTTACGTCATGTTTTTTCTCTGATATACTCCCATGCTTTGTGAAACGAGAACGTGCCACCCTTGCACCATCCATAATAATCAGTTGTGTCGACGAAGTCAGTCTGATACACTTAATTTGCTGGTATATCTCTCTTGTAGCTGGGTGCAACATAGGATTTAAGTGCCTTCTTTCAAAAATGTTCGCATACTTTTTCGTTAGCTCTACCAATAGCCTGGAATCTGTGAATACCAATAAGGTCAACTAAACACTTGAAATTTATCCATAGTTCAAACCACAGCAAAGTATTTGAACCCGTGGAAATCACTTTGTTGAAAATTTGAATGTCATGAGTCCTAAGCCTGAGAGTAGCTTTCCATGCACACGAGGAGTTTTTGTTGATTGGCATTAACCAAAAATTTATTCCTTGGAAATATAGCAGTTAACCATTAAGTACACGGATTTTGTTTTGTTAAAAAGTTCCATAGGAGCTTCTCTTTAGATCAGAAAATAACTTTAGGCAAATACTCCCTTCATTTTTTGGCTTACATAACCTGGGCCAACGGATTTTTGTTGAGATCCACCCCTACATAAAATCATCACACATTGTATTTGATTTACCAATTGTGTATTCAGGTATCTAATAAATAAACAACCATTACAAAGAAATAAGAGTAATTAGTATTTGCACTAGTTCAGCACGACCAGCGAAGCTTAGAAACTTTTCATTCTATCCCGGGGGTTTTATTTGGACTTTATGAATAAGAGAATTACAAATTGTAGGTAAGTAGATGACAAAGGTACACCTAGATACTTAATAGGAAGGCTTCCAATCTGTTAGTCTAGATAAGTGGCAATATCATGGACCTTAGATGCATGAGTGTTGAAATATAGTTTAGTCCTGAAAGCATTAACATTTAAGCCTAACGGAAAATGCTTTTTGAGGTAGTAGTTGAGATAACATTACTTTTGCCAAACACGATAAAATCATGAGCATATAGGAGATGAGTTATATGAGGCTCCAACTTAAAACTTGGTTCAACAGTTTCCTGGCAGTAGATTCATTAAGGCAATAGGAAAAGTACTTCATGACAATTGTAAATAAATAGGGGATAGGGATCGCGTTGCCTTATACCCCTGTTTGATGCTATAAACCCCTTAGGGATTCCTTTGAATAGGATAGAAAATAACGTTGATGTGGATAAACATTCATAGATCAAATTGATGAAATGAATAGGAAAAGCCATAGTTTTCATGACATGGAAAATGAATTCTCGACTTATCATGTCGTGCGCTTTATGTAGGTCAATCTTTGCACATATTTTTTCAACTCCTACCTTTTTAAAATCCCAAAGTAATTCATGAGAAAACAGAATATTATCACCAATGTATCTCCCTGGAATGAAGCACATTGGTATTGAGATTTTAAATGAGGCAGAAACAGTTGCATCCTATTACACAGAATTTAAAAAAAAACTTTGTAAAACATGTTGCAACAGGAGATGCAGCAATAGTGTGTGATGTCTGTTGATCTTTCAATCTTAGGAATCAGGGTTACAAATGTTTGATACGTTGATTGCTACCTTTAGGTATTTACCACTTTTGAATATATCTTGAACCGCCAAAAGTAAATCCATTTTAATTTGATTCCAATGAAATTTCATAAATTTAGCATTATGTCCATCCCAGCCCTGGCTCTAATCATTATGTACCGAAAATACAATTTGTTTAACTTCGTGTAGGGATATAGGTTGTAGTAAAATATGTGCACCTGAATCGTTGATAGTTGATATAGATTGGACATAAGGAAATGTGCTAGCAAGTGGTCCACTGAATAGTGTAGTAAAATAACTAATAGCTTTACTCTCGATGTCTTCAGGTTTATACGACAACTCTCTGTAGGGAGTGATGGAGGATTTAATGTTATTACAATACCTGTTCACATACATTTCAAAATTAAAGAATCTTGAGTTAATATCACCTTATTGTAGCTAGTAGACCTTGGATTTCTGTTTTAAGTTCGAAAAAAAAAAATTCATTGCTGAACCAAAAACTGGCTTTTAGCTTGCACCATATCTTCATAAAGGTCATATTTTTTATAGGATCTTCATCTGATGCACGTTATAACTCCAGAAAATTTTGCTATGCCTATTGCAATAATATGTCAACTTTTGGCCAAAGTTTATTCTAGGCTTTCAGTTTGCTCTTACACTCCTGAAGCTTATGTTGAAAAATGTAGCTAGGTGAACCCCAAGTGGATGATAATAAAGCCATGTTTATATACTCTTGATATCCTTCCTTATAGTGCCAATCATTCTTATATTTGAATAGAAAACCTTTGGACTCTAATGTAGGAATTATAAACAACATGATAGGATTATGGTCGCTGGATAGTTGGTACAAATATAGAGCCTTCATATTGGTTAATTTTTGGAGACAACAATGTTGTTAGCTAATCCTCGTCTACGCCATGTATAGTTTAATATTATAGGCTTTATCTTAATTAAACCTGCTTGCATAATAAAGTTTTGGAAAGATTTGATCTGCTAAAAAGGAATAGGGATCCCACTTTTTTATCTGTAGGAGACGAAGAGTTGTTCAAATCATCCATAATAACCCAAGCTTTCATTTATTATTTCCGATTCATGAATAATTTGTTGCCAAAGAAGTTTTCTTTCTTGGTAGTGGTTACTTGCATATATTAAAGTAAAATACATAGAGCAACCACCCAAGTTAGATACATAAGCAGTTAAGTGTTGATATGTAGAGAATTGAATATCATTGTTTCAGATAGTTGAATCCCACATCAACATAATTCGTCCTAAGTGTGAATTATGGATGATGGGATAGTATTTTCAGTTGGGAGGAATTTTAGTAGGAAGAAGAGACAAATTGTAAGCATTTAACTTATTTTCAGCTAAGCCTACAAAAGGAGGCCTATATTTCATTAGAAGTTTGAAAACATCACTCATATGCTGTCGTAAATTCATATGTCTACCGTTCCAAGTGACATAAGTCATTTGGAGGATGCAGTGCTCCTTAAGCTTCTTTTAGAAGGAGCAATTGATGATGAGGCACTTTTTCCCTTTGTATGTTTCGAATAGTCTAGATTTTTATCTTCACATTGGATTACATTTATATTGTTTTCTGCAGGTGGTTCCTCTGTCCAAATGTTGGGAACATGATCTAAGTCTTCAATTATAATATCTTGTGGGTGGTTTGTGTGAAAGAAGGAAAGATCATCAGTAGGATCTGTGGCGTCTTTCTGGGTAGTTATTGAATGACTAGGATGGGGTGGTTGGTTGGATGAACTGGTTGCTTTGTCATGATCAGTTAGACGTGCTGAGGTGGATGAAGTATCAATAGTTGTAGGTTTGGGAATCCATAGAATCTTGGTTGATATAACATGTACGGAGGTTTTATGGATGAACTTTTTGCTAGCAATACATTTAACAGGGATAACTTCATACTCTACACTGATTTTCTTCTTAACACCTTATGTAATAGGAACGGGATCTTTCTTATCATTTCAATTTCCACTGCAATAGATATAAGAATCCTGGCATATTTGGTGAATAATTTGAAGGTAGTTTTTTCATCACATTGCCCTAGGTTACCAATGAAATTGGCAATCATCTATAAAGCATCTATTAACCATATTTCCATATCAACGTTGAAGTATGCGATACTATGTGAGGAGAAAATTTCAGATCTGGAGGATATTTTCAGATCTGGAGGATATTTCGGGATATTTCAAATCTAGCGGATATTTCGAATATGCAGCATATTTCGGATATTTCGGATCTAGAGGAAATTTTGGGAATTTCCATATAATTCCCTATGCCTATATAAGCTACATCAGATCCAAAAGGAGGATACACAACAAAATCAAGAGAATAGATCAAGGTTTATTCTAATTAGGATTTAGGAAATCCTAATCTTCTTCAATTCCTTTCTCCACAAAATCAATTTTTTCTAATAAATTTGATCATTGTAATCATTCTCTTGTACTTTTCAATTGATATTAATAAAGGTTTCTCTCTCAAAGTGGACATACACTGACAAGACGTCGGTGGAACCACTATAAATCCATGTGTTATTTAGTTTCTCGTTATTGCTCTATTATTTCCATTGTTTGGTGATTGTGATTGGCTTGGATAAGATTGAGATTGTTCAATTGGTTGTTTTTGCACTATTACCACGATCTCGTTTTCCGTGGCGTTGGGGATTTTTGATTTAAGAAGTCTTGAATCAAAATTTCTCCACAGAGGACATTTGGTATCAGAGCATTGGTGTTGGTAGACAGTTGTAGAAATGTCGGAATCAGGTTCAAATAATCCATCAACAGTTGGTCCATGTGGTGTAGCTCCTTATATACGTGGGTCCTATGCAACTATTGGTTCACAATTGGTTATCGACAAGTGGAATGGCGATAATGATTTCGAAAAGTGGCAATGAAAGACGAAAGCGGTTCTTAGGCGGAATCGGGTACATCGGGTGGTGTTTGATACACATTTATTGCCAGAGGACATCTCAGATGTGGAGAGAGAAGAAATGGAAGAGTGAGCATTCACTACACTTCAATTTGTCATGGAGGAAAATGTTATTTCCGAAATTAGTGGTGAGACGACTGGTAAAGGTATTTGGAACAAGTTGGAGGAGTTGTATATGAAGAAGTCACTCACAAATCGACTGATCTTGTTGCGGGCTTTCTTTACCTACAAGATGAAGGAAGGAACTTCGCTAAAGGAACACTTAAATGTGTTTGATGGTTTTCTAATAAAGATAAAGGCAGTAGATTTGAAGATTGAGGACGAGCAGAAGGCGATGATATTGTTATGTTCATTGCCTGATCGCTATACTGGGTTCTCAAACAGTTTGATCTATGGCCGGGATACATTGACTCTAAATGATGTCAAGACAGTTCTTCTTAGTGAGGAATTGCGAGATCAGATGAGGGAGCTGAGTGATGGTAGTAGTCGTGCTGGTAATGGTCAAGGTTTATTTGTGGAGAAAGAAAAGTCAGAGAAGAAGGGAAACCGAGGGCGTTCTAAGTCTAAGAAGCCCGGTGGAAGAGGAAAATCAAAAGAAAGAAATGGCAAGTGCTTTATATGTAAGAAATTTGGTCACTGGAAGAATGATTGTCCAGACAAGGGGAAGAAGGAAGTAGCATCTTCATCAGTTGCGGTGGAGAGAGATGTTGGTGAGGGAGACGTAGATGTTTTGTCGGGAGTAGCATCAGATGTTTCAGGTAGCGATTGGGTGCTTGATTCGGGGGCTTCATATCACATGACGCCTAATAGGAATTGTTTTTCTTCTTATGTTGAATGGAAGGAAAATCAATTGTTATGGGAAATGATGCAGTTTGCAAGTCGAAGGGCATTGGATCCGTGTAAATTCGGATGCTTGACGGAGTGGTTCGTACTCTCACTAATGTGCGCTATGTTCCGGGACTACGGAAGTTGCTTATCTCTTTGGGACAGTTGGATTCTTTAGGTTGTAAGATCACCATTGAGAGTGATAGCCTGAGGGTTTCGAAGGGTGCACTTGTGGTTATGAAGGGTACTAAAACTCGTGGTATCTATTTGCTTCAAGGAGTGACTGTGGAAGGCAAAACTTGTGTCAGTGTTGATAGTTCTCATGGCTTAGATGCTACATGGCTGTGGCATTTGAGATTGGGTCATGTCTCGGAGAAGAGTTTAGATGTTTTTCGTCGAAGGGAGATGATTGATGGTGAGAGTTTCAGCAAGTTGGAGTTTTGCGAGGAATGTGTCATGGGGAAGCAAACTAGAGTATCATTCGGTAAAGGAAAACATGATTCAAGAGGGATTCTTGAGTATGTGCACACGGATGTTTGGGAACCAGCGCCTGTAGCTTCTTTGGGAGGAGCAAGATATATGTTTCTTTCATTGATGATTTTTCTCGGAAGGTTTGGGTGTATGTAATGAAGGCCAAGTTGGAGGCATTTACAAGATTCAAAGAATGGAAGGCTCTTTTTGAGAATGAAAGTGGAAAGACTTTGAAGGTTCTTAGGTCCGATAATGGCTGCGAATATGTTTCCGGAGAATTTATGAATTTTTGCAAACATCATGGTATTCAGAGGCATTTTACTACACCGAGAGATCCGCAATCTAATGGAGTGGCGGAGAGAATGAACCGAACTCTACTAGAGAAAGCTCGATGCTTGAGATTGACATCAAGTTTTTCTAAGGTATTTTGGGTCGAAGCTTTGTCAACCGCGGTGCATATTATTAATCGAATTCCGTGCTCGACTATTGATAACAAAATTCCTGAGGAAGTGTGGAAGGGGAAGAGCATTGACTTGAGTTATCTTCATGTATTTGGCAGTCCTGTTTATGCGCATGATCCGGGGAATGATAAGCTCTCGCCTAGAGCTTTCAAAGGGATTTTTCTCGGTTATATGGATGGCGTCAAAAGGCTATCGGATTTGAAATCCGGAAACGAAGAAGGCTATGGTTTCTCGTCATGTTACTTTTGAAGAGTCGGCTATGTTCAAGGCGAACGAAGGCTCATCGGATGTTCCGGATTTGGTTCATGGTGAATCAAAGGAAAAGGAAACTATTTCCCCTTTCAGGCCTAGAGAGAGTAGAGTTGTTGGAGGTGCTTGCAAGGTGAATGCGGTTGATGTTACATAACATAGTCCACAGGATTCCTCTAATAGTGTTGGTGATGTGCACGAGCCTAGAGAAGATTCAGTTCAAGGTGGAGCTTAAGGAAGACCGGGTGATGGTATTGCTACTCGGGTTGGTCATCGTGCTATAAGGCCACCCGAAAGATATGGTGATTGGAACTATATTAGCTTTTGTGAGAATTTGGACTATGGTCTTTATGTAGTCCAAGATGAACCGATGGACCTTGATGACGTCATGGATTCGAGTGATAGCTCGAAGTGGATTTGCGCCATGGAGGAAGAGATGCAATCGTTGATGAAGAACTAGGCTTGGGAGTTGGTTCCACTTCCTCAAGAAAACCGTGTTGTTGGGTGCAAATGGATATATAAGGTGAAGGACAATGGAAGATACAAAGCTAGACTAGTGGCTAAGGGGTTTTCACAGAGGAAAGGAAAGGAGTATGACGAGATCTTCGCACTGGTTGTGAGGCATACTTCTATCCGGATATTACGTGCATTAGTTGCTATTTACGACTTGGAGTTGGAGGACCTAGATGTGAAAACCGCCTTCTTGCATGGAGACTTGGATGAAGACATCTACATGAAGCAACCGGAAGGGTTTGTTGTAGAAGGTAAGTCAGAACTAGTTTGCAAGTTGAAGTAATCACTATATGGTTTGAAGCAATCACTTAGGCAATGGTACAAGAGATTTGATCATTTCATGCTTCAAAGTGGCTTCCATCGAAGCATCACGGATGCTTGCGTTTATCTCAAGAGGTTAGGAAATGATTGTTGGGTGTATTTACTCTTGTATGTGGACGATATGCTCATTGCTTCTAAGGACAAGGCAGAAATCAACAAGTTGAAAGAGAAATTAAAGGCGGAGTTCGAAATGAAAGACCTTGGAGAAGCAAAGAAGATTTTGGGCATGGAAATTGAAAGAGATCGAAAGCATTTTGAGTTGAAATTAACTCAAAAGGAGTACATTAAGAAAGTGCTTTGCCAGTTTAGCATGGAGGATGCAAAGGCGTCAAATACACCTTTACCTTTGCATATAAAGCTTTCGAGTAAGGGATCACCTATCAAGGAGAAAGACAAGGCTTATATGGCAAAAGTTCCATATGCTAGTGTGGTTGGAAGTTTGATGTATGTCATGGTGTGTACAAGACCCGATATTGCAAATGCGCTCGGGGGGGTTAGTCGGTATATGGCTAATCTGGGGAAATCGCATTAGGAAGCCGTGAAGGCTATACTGAGATACTTGAAAGGCACAACATCTCATGGTCTTGTTTTTGGTGGTAGTGATGGATTGAGTTGCAAGTTAGTTGGTTATTGTGACTCGGACAACACCGGTGATAGGGATCAAAGGAATTCAACTTCCGCACTTGGTGGTACGTCCATTAGTTGGAGATCGAGATAGCAAACCGTAGTTGCTTTATCCACTACGGAGGCGGAGTTGATAGCCCTGTAGAAGCGGCAAAGAAGGCACTCTATTTGAAGCGACTACTATGTGACTTGGGTTTCGAACATGAGAGTATCGATGTTCGATGTGATTGCCAAAGTGCTATATATTTGGCAGAGAATTTGGCGTTTAGCTCACGAACGAAGCATATTGAAGTAAGGCAGTCATTTCTAGTAGACATGGACGAAGACAAGCAAGTATGCCTTCGGAAAGTGCACACAAAGGATAACTGTAACACCCCACCTCCGTTAAGTTCACTCATAAAGGGAATGTCTTAACTTCAGTGGAGCATTTTAGGTAAAAGATACAGATAAATTACAAGACAGACAAATAAAGCAGAGGAAAATAAAGTCATTTTATAAACAATATGTTTTAGTCAAGCTTTTACAACAGTTGCCTCAATCATACTTAAAAGTAATACATAGAACTTCTGTCCTGTTCTAAAAACTTTGAAATATAAAAGAAGCATAAAAACAACAATGATATTCCCCAATAAAGCATGAACCAGCCATAGCAGTGGAAGAGAGAGTCCAAAGCAATACATCGACTATCTTCGAGCTTTGAAAGAAAACCGAGCTAAGTGATAACATTTCCTCCCTGTGAACCTGTTTGGGGGGGAACGGAAGAAAAGAGGCGAAACAAAACTAGGTCAGACATGAGTCTGGTAAGTACAGTGGCTTTCAGCATATAAACAGGCAAAAGCATCATGACATAAATTAATTGAATATAAGACAATATCGTGATAACAGGGATAACAAGATAACATAGGATAAGCATAAGGTATGATAAGGCAAGATAAACTGAATGCGCTTCTACTCTTTCTCTGCTTCGCTACTACTTTATTATTCTGATTTCTATATCTGTCTCTGCACCACCTAACTTGTGTCCCAACTAGTAATCTGTATAAAATGATAACGTGATCCCAATCCCCGCAATCGTGGTAGCCTTTAGGTGTACATCTATTATGAGGATTCCACCTCAATCTGCCTAATTGCCATAAATGTGTTAGATGTACCCTTACTACCCTATCAATCGGCTCCCTTACTTGTATTCATGTTCCATGTGTCTGTGTCAATCGGCCCTCTCTTGCATGTAGATACCGTGTACTGGTCCCACCACATGGTGTATCAATCCTTATGATAGCGACCCGACACTATTCAAGATGCACAGTGTATAACTACTGGTACTCAATGCCTGCTTTTTCCCACTCCGGAGTACATGCACGCCCGTAAACCGTCGGAACCTACACTGACTTACCCCCTGCTGCTGTTTTGACCGCTTATAATCAGTCCAGTAATCGTGCCCCACCCTGCCTAGTTTAGGGTACCATGATACATATATGTTGGTTACTGCTAAAATGGATCCCCGTTACTAGGGTTTCCTATTGGTTAAGTTTGTGGGCCTATATACAAATATTACCCACCTACACGAGATGTACTTAACCCTCCCACCGATTCTAGCATGTTTATTTAACGGTTAAGATTGTGGGCCTATATGTGCTTATATTACCCACCTACACGAGATGTACTTAACCCTCTCATCGGTTCAAGCATGTTTATTTAATGGTTAAGTTTGTGGGCTTATATGTGACAATATTACCCACCAACCCGATATGTACTTAACCCTCCTGCACATTATGTCATATTGGTTAAGTGTTGTCCATCCATGTTAACTTACCCACCCATTCGTCGTATCATGTTGGTTAAGTGTTTCTTATTAACTTAACCCTGTTCATTCATCAAGTTATATTGGTTAAGTGTTTTCTTGTTAAGTTAACCCCATGTGTTCATCATGTTGTATTGGTCAAGTGTCATCAGTCAATTCAAGTTAACTTAACCCACCTACTCATCATGTCATGTTACTTTGGTTAAGTGTCGCCTTCTTGTGTTAACTTAACCCTACCACAAATCAAGTTATATTGGTTAAGTGTTAACTTAACCCTTTCCATTTATCATACTACATTGGTTAAGTGTTTCCTATTAACTTAACCCTAGTCATCCATCTTGTCATATTGGTTAAGTGTTTCTCATTACTTAACCCTAGTCATCCATGTTATATTGGTTAAGTGTTTCTCATTACTTAACACTAGTCATCCATGTTATATTGGTTAAGTGTTCCTATGAACTTAACCCAACTCATTCATCTTGTTCATTAGCATTAATTGGTTTATTTATGCACCAACCTCTCACATTAGATATGTGTTGTTGCGGTTACTGGATGTGCCGGGCGATTCCAGGTAGTTTTACACCACAACTCAATCTAACCTCGGGTTTTTCTTGGGCATGATGCACTAACCTCTCACATTAGATAGGTGTTGTTGTGGTTACTGGATGTGCCGGGCGGTTCCGAGCAGTTTTACCCCACAACTCAATCTAACCTCGGGTTAGGCATGTTCATCTTTAATCTACACATTTACCCTATATACCCAAATCTAGATTTTACATGCTAATTACCAAATTCACCAAAACTAGTCATGTTACTTTTACACCCAATCTAGATTTAATGCTCAAGTTACCCCAAATTCGCGACAATAACAATTTTGCCCAAAACTTGATTTATATGCCAACTTCGTACTTTGTCATTCATGCAAATTCTAGGTTAAATATGTCAAATTACATATTCCATAATTCATGGCATGTTACCCCAAATTGCATCTTAACAGTTATGCCATATTACATGTTCCAAATTGTGCCAAATAATGTCAATTTCATGTTATACCCAATTTCCCCCGCATTCATAACGTACGTATTTTGAGATTCAACTCAAGATTCATAATATAAGGGGAGAAGCAAGATGGAACATCGTAAGCATAGGTATAGTCATATGATGATAAGAACTACCGGTCCAATAAACTTGATGTACTAAAAAAATAAGTTTTGCAAGGAAATACATTGCAGGCATGATAAGAATTATATCATGAACTTAAAAAAGATTAAAATTCCGATATACAACAAGGATATATATGATTGGACCAGTTTCATAGTCAAAAATGATTCCCAAAGATATATATACTCAAGCACAGATTTCAATGAAAGGATAACTTACATCAGGCATATTCTCATATCCATTTTATTATATGTCACAATTAGATTTAGATGTTCAAATCTAAAATTTAACTGACTTACAAAACAAAGGCAAATCTTGTTTTCATGTCTAAGCCATACATCACTATACACCCTAATTTTCTTCTTCCAAATCATAAACTATCATATATATATTGTTGAGGTACATGGGCTTTATGGCCTGCTATGTAATCAATTCGTTTTGGACTGAATATACCTAATAAAAATTTAACCCAGTTTCAATATATATATATATATATATATATATATATATATATATATATATATGCCCCAATTTTTAGATCTTAAACCACAACATGTACTATGCCTTGTATTTACAGTTCAATTTACGCCCCAAATCCCAGTCATATATCCAATACTTTATGTCTGAAATCTCAAGTCACATGTCCAATACTTTATGCCTTAAATCTCAAGTCATATGTCCAATACTTTATGCCTCAAATCTCAAGTCGTATGTCCAATACTTTATGTTTTGAATACAACACGTGTTATGTCCTCAAATCAGTCACAACTCAATTATGCCCAATTATACAAAATTTGATACTTTTCCCAATTTTTGGCACTAGCCATGTCCAAATCATATATTATGCCCAATTTTATTTCCAACGTACATTCATCTCTTATGAGATTTGTCTCAGGCTCGCAGTAGCCTGGCTATAAAACAAAAAGGGAAGAAGGAAAGAAGAGACAAAGAATGGACATAATATTATCAATGAGATAGATCCAAAGGATATAGAAAGACAGATAGAAATAGGCATAATCTTAGATCCAGATTTATTACAATGTCAGAATCACATATAACTTTTATTTCTGAAAGTAACGTGAACTTACATATTACAGAATGGTCTTGAACTCTGGGATCTGTATTCTGAAACTGAATAGCTATCCCTTGAAGTAGACTATTTGTTCTTCTAATTTAGATTTGATTCTTAGAAATAATTGTTGAAGTCGTTGAATTAGCCTTTGAATCTCTACTTGAATTCTAACTTGATTCTATTTGAGCAGCATAGTCCCGTCTTTGATTTATTTTGATATGAATTTGGGTAGAGTATAGGCGTAATGAAGCTGTGAGAGAAAGCTGTAGCCCTAGGGGTGTTTATATAGCATAAGGATCAATGAATCTGGTCAGAACGGGCGTCCAGATGCAGAAAAATGAACAAGACTAGAATTCCCACTGCAACAGTGCATTCACGTCTAGTGCAACGTCTTTTGAGTATTGTTACAGAAGATCAAAAGGAAGCATAGCTTTTGCAATGCTTTGCTTGCAACACCTACAAAAATCGTCGAATATACCCACTTTAGTGATATCAGCGTTCTTTTGAATGATTAGCTCTAAGAGTCTCTTGGCATACTTGTATAGCTCCAAGTATTAGTGAAAGACGTCGTATATGCGGGACCATATATCTTTGTTGATATACAGTGGGATCTAGTGCATATGGGCTATTCATAGCATTTCTTCAAAATAGAATCCAGGGAATGACTTCATCAACATATCCTTTTTCTCCGCGATACTAAGATCTAGGATCACCGACATGATGGGAATTGTTGGGCCTCACATCCCTTATACTACTTACCGATCTTCTTTCGATCTTATCTTTTCTTGAAGTCTTATCCACTGATGTTGCAAGTAGGACATAAGGAGGAATGGTCAATGCCGGATGCCTTGTGCTGGTAATTTATAGTTTCCTTTCTGCTCCAGCCGAGTGAGTACTTGGTGGTGGATAAACCGGGTAACGAGGCTAGTCAGAGCATCATCGACTGCTGCCGTGGTCATAAGATCATCGGGGTTGTGACTGTAAGCCCGCACTTCTTATGAAACTGCCTACGGCTCCACCTTTCAATCGTCAATGACTTCCTGACCCTCGATCTCGATTTCTATCACTACCTTGAGCCATTGCACCTATATAAAGAAAACTTTGAGTCTGAATCGAACATCCTACGCACACAAATAAGTGTTGTATCACGAAATGCTTATGAGTGGGTATCCTAAGTGTTCTCTTCATGGACTAGATTTCGACCTTCGTGAAGGGGTAATTTGTCCAACACTCAACAATAGGCTCTCAACATTTGTGTCACTGAACCCAAAAGTAGTCGCCTCGATGGGGACTATGTCTAAGCCCGAGAACAGGTACTCAACCTCCATCGTTGCGGTGGTCTCTGAGGTCGTTACTGGAGAAGTTGGTTCGAGACCTGCTTCCAACCTTGTCTCCTCTTCTGAAGACGGAACGGGAGTGGGCATCAACTCATCCCCTTCGGTGAACTCCTCCTTATCACCGCCATCATGGCCACCTACTTACCACCGACGTCCTGCAAACTCCTCTCAATCGGAGGCACAACGGGATGCTTGAGAAGGGATAGCTCCACCTATGGACCCAGAGGAGCCACTCCTCCCTCATCTTCTTCCTCTTCTTATGCTTCTTCATTGTCATCCTTATGACCCATTGAAAAACCTTCGGGAAGTAGGCCTGACAGGTGGAGGAGATGGTCCGATAGCAAAGTCTGGGCATAATGATGCGCATTCGGCACATTCCTCAGCTCCAAGACTCGCTTAGAATAAGCATTGCCCCTCGAAATATGGGGATACCTACCACATAAATTTTAAAGTTAGTTTAGATCTTACGACTCAATCAGTTTGAAGTATGACATAAGTTTTAAAACACTTACTTCATGCGAGCGACCTCCTCGTAAATCCTCGAGGGCATCAAACGAAGAACTAATCATGCTTGAAGTAGCTAAGTTTGTTCCATGCCCCCAGAATGACGCGAATGTTGGCCTGCACCTCTAAGAAGACAAGGGACAGCGTGGTACTTCTTCTCTTCACAAATTAAAGGGATCAAATGTCTTCCCTGGTCGTTTTAATGCCCAACCACTCGATGAATAGGATGCAAGTGTTGAGCAAAAAAGGCATATGCTTCCAGGTGAAGCTACGTCGTCACTAAACAAAAGAAGTGTGGAACATCCTAGATATACGAGAACGACATAGGCACGCACCCGACGGAGCACATATGTCTATTTCAGGCACTATATCCCTCCGGGGGTGCGTGCGCCTTATCTTTATTTATGGGAACTAGAACAACATCCCAAGATATTTCTTACTTCACACAGATGCGCCTTAGCGAAGCTTCGTCGATTCAGGAAACAACCAAATCTAATGGTTTCTGTGGAATAACGTCATCTTCGATTATGTTTGATGCCATGATAACACCTTCATACTTGCTGCCAACATCCTTTTCTATGTACGACTCTGGTCCCACGACTTCTGCCTCCCCCTAGATGATCAGCTCATCCACATGCTCGTCTAATTGCTGTAATCCTTTTGGTTACACCTCTTAGTCATGCGTGTCGTGAGGTCTCACAATACGCCATAAACGGCCTAATGCAACGGAAAAAAATTGTTGACATAGACCTAAAAAATGTTGGCATAGGTCTTTGGCAACGTTTTAGGGTGATGCAATTTTCACCGCTGTTGCAGACCTCAAAGGCAACATTTTGACTATCGACGGCAACACAACAAATATTATTACAGTAGAACCCTATTTAGGTCTATAGCAACATCCTTACGTGTCTATAACATCATTCCAAAAATATTGCTATAGATATTTATATTATTTTTAATATATATATATATATATATATATATATATATATATATATATATATATATATATATATATATATATATATATATATAACAAAAGGACAATTAAATGCTATTACACAGAATTAAATATTCAAACTGTATTTTTATTCAAATAAATATTTTATTTCAATATTTGAAATAGCACACATTTCTAACAACAATATTTACAATTCACTATAAATAACATAGTCAATCATATATATAGATATTCCTCACTACATCACTCAGTTCACTCATTACATATGCAATCTCAATTTATACAGACACTGACATTGACAAATACATGCCGAGCCGAAGGTGAGTCGAGTAGCGGGTCCGGGCGCAGCGCCAGCTAGGGTCCGGGGAACCGCAGTCCCGACAGGGATCAGGCACCGCCTGATTCATCCAATTTCAGAAGACAAAGCCTTCTTTGAAACATTGCACACCAAGTCCATCATCACCCAAATCCTTAAACAACAACAACAAACATTAAACTTCAAGGAGTAGTGCATGCTGATAATGTGAAAAAAAATTATAATTTTTTATTAGATAAAAACATTATAATTTTCTAGTTTTCCTATATTAGAGTAAAATTATAATTTTGTACCTGACAACTTAACCAAGAGCATGATCAAGTAGACAAACATTTTCAGCCTTTTGAAGCCAAAACTCTTCTCATATAACACCACAGCATGGATGGACAAGTTAGTGCATTTAAACCATGAAACAGATATAACAGATCAAATTACATCAAATATTTGAAACATAAATAATACCTTAGTCAAAACGAACATGAATCCAACGTGTGCTGATAGTCTGACAAACCAAGCACGCCTACTTCTTACTAACCTCATTTCCATTGCACTGGAATCACAGTCACAAATGCAAGCATGACAACAGCACAAATATATGAATGATATAAATGCAAAAATATACTAAGACAACCGAAAGCATATCAAGTAACCAGGAAGATTGAGTATGAAAGCTTAAAATAATACGCGTGTTAGTTTTCAAGAAAGAAAGAATTGACACTGTAATTCAAAAAACATCAATTTACTAGCTCTGTAAAACTGAAACCCGACACTTAGTTTTACTGAGTGTTGAGGCTTAGTTAGGGCTCAATTCCACTGAGCGTCAAGGCTCGGTACCAAGTCCAGATAGCTAAACATTTTAGTTGTATTATCATTTAAATAGAAATCATGCAGTTACACAACAATCTATATGATTTCATAAATAATTGATATTGAAAGCTAATTTTACACAAAAATCATGTAGTTAGTGGATAAACCAATCTCAGTTTTCATGTATTACACAATAATCATGTAGTACAACTGCATAATCCAATTGGTCAAAAGGCGCATTCAATTCATTTCTGATTTCACCCTTCAAATATACTTTGTTCTTTATATCTGAGCCCAGCTCAAAAGGTTATTACCCAACAAATGAATTACACATAGTAGCACTATGGTCTAATTAAAATCAATAAAATAAGCAAAATTTCCAACTAAAGCATACAATAAATAATGGAATAGGACCGATTGAATACACAGTAATGTGTGTTAAAACTACATGTCAGTTCAAACAATTTTAAGATTCAACTCTTAATGAAACCGAACCCTAATCGAGATGCGCATGACTGGAGGAGCTCGACAACGGAGTAAAGAGTTTCGGGAATAGTGGGTTTGATTTGAGATTTATTTATTTATTGGGAAAATGGGATATAGGTTTTTTCCTTCGTTTCTAGGTTTGTTTGGCAGAAGTGAGGAGAGCATCGACAGGAAAGAGGTGCGCATTTGGAGAATGATACAGTTGGAGCAGCAAAGGTAGTGATGCGTGAAGAGGCCAACCTACATTTTTGATTTTTTTCTCTCTGAAGTGGGGTTGCAAACGATTTTGGAAATTGAGGGAAAATGAGAAGGAAAGCGTCAGAATGAAAATAATGTGGGAAGTAGAAATGTTTGCGATTGGATCAATGAGTGGTGTTTGGATTGATGAGGTGTCACATTCTCCAATGTACGATTGTAAAAGTTCAAAATAGGATTTGCCTTGATAGATTGACGTGGATCGGCAGTAGGATATAGAAGGTTTAATATAGCAACACTGCATCAAAATGTTGCATTGTGTTACACTTGTTGAGCTAGAGCAACAATATTTATGGTTTTAGTAACATCAAAAAATATAACGTTGTAGTAGGACAAAAAAATTATAGCTATCGCGACATTTTAGCTGGCAACAACTTGTAAATTCGTTGCATTAAGTTGTTTATGGCGTAATGTCATTTTTAGGAAGGGGTAGAATCTATGGAAGTCTCAAGCTCGCTGCCTGTGGGGCTGAAATGGTACGAAGATTCGGAAGAACCCGATGACGGTTCTGCGGTTTCGGCCGCCCAGCCTTGAAGTTGTCTAGAGTCTATTTGTGCCATTGCAATCTATAATCTCAAGATAATTGTGTTAGTAACTGCACGAAGACCTGTACCCCCGTGTTGGTGTAAACTAACATGAAACATGAAGTTCGTGTGTGTTGATGCAGTTAAAGTTAAACATGTCCTTACGCGGCAAAGTTTTCCAGTTTCACTAAATTAAACCATCGTCGTTGTTGACCAAGGTCATCAAATTTGTGTCAAACCGTTATTAGATTATGATCGGATTAGGGGTCGATTTTAGGAATTGGTAGTTCAGTCATATATCCATAGTCCGAGTTTATGGTCTAATCCTTTGTGCATGGACGAATTATCAGTCCAAACAGGTTCCTCATTCATACAATAGTGTGTTATGCAACAACACATTTGTTTGACTCTCAATCTAATCGTGCGACGTCGCAAAATGACTAGGATTCACAAGGTCGATTTCGAAGTAGGAAATTCAACTTCGAAAATCGACTAATGTGACAGCCCGTCCCGCACCAGCTTGCATTTCCTCCGAAGGTGTGTTGTACACATGCCCGACTAGCACGGAACGGTCGCCAAAGAAAGGAAAGAAGAGAATGAACTAACAAGGAACCTGTAGAATGTCTCACAGCACATGGAACAAAATATAATAATAACATAATCTTGACATAAAACAGGCGAGACAGTGCATAAGCTGAAAACTAAACCAACATAGCAACGGAAATCCAAATATAGCTTATTACAACTTCCCAAATTACTACCTCTAAAACAAAAGAAAGCTAAAGCAGAAGATGCACTACTAATGCCCAAGCAGTGATCTTCAATAACACAGGGAGAATACTATATGTATCATACGTGAAAGCCTCCTACTCGTCTCTGGATCAGCTACCCATGCATGCCCAGCTAACCTGTCTCTAGTCTACTCGTGAGAGCACCCAGAGTAATAAGAAGAGACATAAAACTCTGGGTCAGAAAAAAAGTCTGGTGTGAGCGATAAGCAGCTAAACAGAACAATAACAGGTATACTAAACCATACCTGAACCTTGACCTGCAACCAAAGAGTTAGCACTACATACCGTACAATACTCTAAGGTGCCACTGAGCAAATGGTGTAAAGATAACGGGGTGGGGTGTGCATGTCATAATGATGGAAAACAAATCAACCATCGCAACCATCCTCACATCTCTCACTCAGTGCGTAAAGCATACGATGTCCACCACTGTCAATCACTAGACGCATCGAAGAAGTGACGGAGTTCGACTTGTACAACTACTGCTACTACCAAGCTAACCACATGGAGTCATGACCAAATCATTACAAATGACCCCATTTCATTGGTCTATAGCTCTTTAGTCGTACTTAGGCCACTATGGCCATGAATCCGTTCACGTACTCCCTATACATAGTGATCCAAAGTTACAGACATCGATAACCCCTTTGCACACGTCCCACAGCAAAGCCCGACTCATGAAGTGGACTCGTTGGTTCCCTTCTGGATCCTGAGTTCTACTTCCTATTTGGACTTCCTTTGCATCTCCGGTTTTGGTCGAATTGGAGTTGGTCTTCAAAAGAGTCGTCGCGTGATAGTAGAAACAATTGGTCATTCGGTTCGGTTCGGTGTATGGGGTCCTTCATGCCACATCGGTTCGGTTCGGTCCAATAATCTTAGTATGCTCCAGGGTGCGGTTCAGTTAGGATGTTCCCCTTCTAGCTCGGTTCGGTTCGGATGCCCTCTGCCTGGGTGCGGCTCGGTGGTTGCCTCCTGGTTCGGTTCAGTGGTTGCTCCCTCCTAAATATCCCGATCTGATCCGATCCCTCTTCGTTCGCCCGATCCGACCCCATCCTTCTTCATTCGCCCGATCTGATCCCATCCTTTTTGGTCCCTCCGATCCGATCCCCTGCCCAACTCCAACTCTAAGCAAATGGCCTTCCTTCTCGCCAAGCCCCTTAAGCTAAGTTCCAATCCGAATCGAGTCCACTTGCCCAGTTCTCCTACCCGATCCGAGCCCAATTATCCGATCCGGTTCGAAACCCTGCATATTTCCTACAACTTTCCAGCGACTGTTTTACGCCATACGATTGCGTTTTCGACCAATCTAACAGTTATAATCAATCACAAAACATACCATACAGTCATAGCACATGTATAACCAACCACAAACACCAAAACAACAATCTTAACATGTAAAATGGATCAAACAAACCCAAAATCCCATATTTTCCCTTAAATATGTTTAGGCCAAACTAACGATATGATTAACAAAACTTAATCAAATTAAACCAAATTTCTAACAGAGGTCTAAAACATCATTTAAGAATTTATAAATATTTTTCCAGAATTTTATCATGTTTAAATTAGCTAATTAACACTAATTACCCTTAATTAACCATAATTAGTGAGGAACTATGCAAATCACTCACCTTGGCCACAAATAAGATTTTCAAAACTGAAACCTCGCTGATTTGGGCTAATACTGATGCCTAACAGTAGCTATAATACTGATTTGGTGCTATTCCTCCTTGATTTGATGTTGATAAGCTTAATCCTTGATTAGAAAGTGATTAGAAGTTGATTTGGGTGTTGGAGGCCATTGCTAGGGTTCTAAGAATGAAAGTGGCGGCTGAAAAATGAAAATAAGATCGTTCTCTAATTGATTTCAGCCTCCTCATAACCCTAATCCCGAAATGGGTTATGGGCCCTCTTGTTAGTCACCCTAATTAGGCTCGGTTAAGCTGTTTTTCACCATCTGAAACTTGTTTCAGCCATATCTCCCAAACGGTACGTCCGTTTGGCTAATGTGACCATTCTACGGAATTGTAAACCCTCATCCAGAGCCAATGGAAGTAGTTTCAGGTCAAAACACCTTACCAATCAAAAGTTATGGCCAAAACAGTACCGGCTAGGAGCAAAATGGTCATTTAAAAATCGACAAAAATCATGAACATGGGAAATGGCCCCAATAGTCGTCTCCCAATGTTACATGACCATACGACTTCGTATGTGAAAGAAATAAATATTCTACGATCCTTCGATACGTTGAATGCGGGTCGTTACATTCTCCCCCCCCCCCCCCCCCTTAAGAAATTTCGTCCCCGAAATTCCTTAATCCAAAACATATCCTGCATGCCTACCAATCATATATAACAATCAAACATGCAAAACAACAAAATAAACTTATCCTAGCATGCGGAAAGACTAAATCAAAACTGAAATCTTACCAGGCGAAGAGTTCTGGATACGTCTTCCTAATGCTCTCCTCTATCTCCCAAGTACAGTCATTCTCATTTTCGCCCCACTGAACTTTGACTAGATTCACCACTTTTCTTCGAAGTTGCTTCGTATCATTCCCAACAATACGCATAGGCTTGCGGGTCCCAACCACCTTGGGTTCAACCTCGATATCATCCAATTAATCAGGTGAAATAGTCACATCTGGGTCGTGTACGAACTTCCTTAACTGGGAAACATGAAATACATTGTGAACTCCTGACATTTTCTCTGGTAACTCAACTTTGTATGCCAAATTCCCAATTTGCTCAAGAATTGGGAATGGACCAACAAATCTTGGTGCTAACTTGCTTCTCCTGCCAAATCGTATCACGCTCTTCAACGGAGAAATCTTGACAAACACCAAGTCGCCAATAGAGAACTTTAACTCTCTTCTCCTTTTATCAGCATAACTTTTCTGCCTATCTTGGGCAGCCTTCATTCATTGTTGGATAGTCTTAATCTTAGCTGAAGTTTCTCTTATCACATCGGGTCTAAGCACAAACTTCTCACCAGTTTCTACCCAACATGACGGTGAGTTGCACGGTCTTCTGTACAAAGCTTCAAATGGAGCCATACCAATACTGGATTGATGGCTATTATTATATGCAAACTCTACTAGATGCAAATGGTCATCCCATGATCTACCAAAATCCAATATGCAAGCTCTCAAGAGATCTTCTAAAACTCGATTCACCCTCTTTGTCTGTCTGTCGGTTTGAGGGTGATATGCGGTACTGAGACGTAGTTCTGATCCTAACTCCTCTTGTAAGCTCTTCCAAAATCCACTAGAGAATAACGGATCTCGGTCACTCATAATGCCTTTGGGTATTCCATGAAATCTCACTACTCACTTTATATATAGTTCCGCTAATTTAGCTGCCGTCCTGTTTGACTTGACGGGTATAAATCTTGCACTTTTGGTCAATCGGTCCACAATCACCCAAATGCTATCATGGCCCGATCTAGTCCTTGGTAACCCATCAATGAAATCCATTGACACTTGTTCCCATTTCCATTCTGGAGTTTCTAATGGTTGCAACAAACCACTACGCTTGTTTTGCTCAGCTTTAACTAGCTGGCAATTCATGCATTTGGATATAAATTTCCCAACATCTCTTTTCATCCCTTCCCAGTAGTAGGTCTGCTTCATGTCTCGGTACATCTTGTTACCACTGGGGTGTATAGTCAGTTTTGAGTGATGACGTTCTCTAAGCACTTCTTCTCTCAATCCATTGACATTGGGTACAACCAGTCTTCCATTCTTTCTAAGCCATCCATCTCGATCAAGCCCATACTTGTTCATCTCTTCGTCGATTCTCATCTCTAACTTTGAGATGATTTTCAATAGGTTAGGATCGCTCCTCTGACTGGAACCAATCCGCTCAATCAAGGTGGATCTGATCTTCAAACTTGCTAACATTTCTGGATCCAATTCGCACTTTGGTCTGAAATCATACCCAACGATGTACTCCAGTTGCTTCCATTCCGGAAACATAGCCCCTAAACTGGCATGTCTTCTACTCAATGCATCAGCCACCGCATTGCCCTTTCCTGGTGTATATGCGATGTCGAAATCATTGGAAGCTAAAAATTCTAACCATCTTTGCTGTCGGAGGTTTAGATCCCTTTGAGAGAAGAGATACTTTAACGATTTATGATCGGTAAACAACTCGAATCTTTCTCCCAAGAGATAATGTCTCCACATCTTCAATGCGAACACGATCGCTGCCAATTCCAAATCATGGGTAGGGTATCTTCTCTCGTGAGGTTTCAATTGCCGACTTGCATAAGCTACAGCCCTACCTCCTTGCATCAATACAGCACCAGTCCGGTACCACATGCATCTGTGTATACTGTCATCTCTTCATTCCCCTTAGGAATCTCCGACAAAAGCTTGGTTCATCTTGGTCAACTGAGTCAACGGTGCTGCTATCTAGGAGAAGTCTTGGATAAACTTACGATAATATCCAGCTAATCCCAAGAAACTTCTTATGTCCGCTGCATTCTTGGGCGTAGACCAATCTTGTATCGTAGCCACCTTCGCAGGATCCATGGAAATACCATTCTCTGAAACAACATGGCCCAAGAATCTCACTTCCCTCCTCCAGAAGTGACACTTAGAAAATTTTGCTTTCAATTGGTGTTTTCTCAACACTTCCATCACTATCCTTAAATGTTCCTTGTGTTCTTCTTCTGTCCTCGAATAGACCAAAATGTCATCCATGAACACAAGGACGAACTTATTCAACTGATCTCTGAATACACTATTCATAAGATCCACAAAATATGCTGGGGCATTGGTTAGTCCGAATGGCATGACGAAGCACTCATAAAACCCAGACAGCGTCCGAAATGCCGTCTTAGCTATACTCTCAGCTTCCACTCTAAGATAATAAAAACCTGTCGCGAGATCCAACTGAAAGAATAGTCTCGCGCCACTCAACTGATCAAACAAATCATCTATCCACGGTAGAGGATACTTATTCTTCCTAGTCACTTTATTCAACTCGCGGTAGTCTACACACAAATGAAGGGAACCATCCGCCTTGGTAGCAAACACAACTTGTGCTCCCCATTCAGAGACACTCCTTCTGATAAATCCCTTCTTCAAAAGATCGCTGACTTGCACTCCGAGCTCTCGCCGCTCCCTTGGTGCCATACGACGAAGTGGCATCACTATAGGTCTGGCATCTTTCACTAAATCAATACGGAACTCAATCTCTCGGTGTAGCGGAAGCCCGGTCACTTCCTCGAAGACGTCTGGATACTGGCCAACCACGGGCAAACCTGACAACTCACTATGCGGGATGTTGAGGGAATTTAGAACTAGCCATTACCCCATCACTGGGTAGACCACCAAACACTACCCTCCGCCCATCATCCGCTCTAGCTGTCACCAAAAAGCCCTCACAGTCTACCACCACCCCGTATCTTTGGAGCCAATCGACTCCCAAAATAATGCCAAACCCAGTAACGCCCAAAACAAAGCAATCACAAACAAACATGCATCCATGACTCGATAAGACCACATTACGAAAAATCATGCTAAGGTTAGTTGAACCACCAATCGGGTTCGTCACTACTAAAGGCCTATCGACAATCTCGAGCTCCAATCCCAACCTATCTACCAGGTCACTAGATATGAAAGAACTGGAAGCCCCGGTATCAAACAAAACTCTAACAGGAACATCATAAACAGAAAGAATACCTTGAATGACGACATTCTTTCCCTTCTCCGCCGCGGTTGGGGCATTCGACGAAGAAGGAATAACATTAAGGGCATATGCTTTCACCATCTGCTTTTCTTTAGGGGGTTGTGGACACTTGTCCTTGTGATGCCCCACTTGGCCACAGTTGAAGCACTTCCTATCCGCTGGCTTGGCCCGACAATTACTAGCATAATGGCCCTTCTTACCACAGCTGAAGCACTCAACCTCTTTCTTATTCTTTTCCTGGCCATCCTTATTCTGGTTCTGCTTCCTCTTATTCTGAGAACCACTCTTGCCTCCACCACTTGCTTGTGGTTTTGGCTCCTCTGCAGATGCAACCTTAGTCTTTGACTTAGGGTAAAGACTTTCTGACCTTAACGCTTTCCCCACAATCGATTCAAATGTCTCATCGATGTGGTTAATGAGCCTTTTCCCCAAGTACTGATCCAAACCAGTTATGAACTTCTTGTTCTTCTTCTCGGCAGTGTCAATAAGAGATAATCCATACTTCGACAAAGTGTCGAATTCAGCAATATACTCCGAGACAGCTCTACCATTCTGCTTGAGCTCCAAAAATTTCTTAAACAATACTGACTTCTGAGCAGCTGGAATGAACTTATCGCTAAAGCGAACCTTAAACTACTTCCAAGTAATCTGATCCTCGGGAGTGGATGCCTTTATAGCATTCCACCAATTCATTGCCCGTCCTTGCAGCTGACGGGATGCTAGCCTTCTCTTCATCGCATCCTCGATACCCAAGTCTTAGAGGATACGCTCGCAGCTATCCAACCAATCTCGAACATCCGTAGCCGATTCCGTTCCGTGGAACCGCTTCCTACCATGACTAGTATAATCCTTGTTCAGCTTGGCGAAATCGGCTCTAGGCGCCTGCACTATTGGAACACCACCATTTCCACCATTGGGAGCTGCCATCTGCACATCCCTAAGCATTTCCCTCATGAGGTCAGTAAATATCGTCCTCATGTCAGCAGCATTCTCATTATTGGCTCCTCTACCAACACCTCTTGCGTATCGGCTCATCGTTCAATCTGCAAAGAGAAAACGATTAACCATCTCCATAGTGGTGCTAGTGCAGTGCGACTTCATCCTTAGCTATACTAATAATAATATATATATATATAGCTTTTGAAAACCAAAGTAATCACAAATTCGCACTCTCATATACGTACTATCTCTCCCTAGGTTAACTACGCAACCTAGAGCTCTGATACCAAATGTGATGACCCGCCCCGCTCCAGCTTGCATTTCCTCCGAAGGTGCGCTGTACACATGCCCGATTAGCACAGAACGATCGCCAAAGAAAGGAAAGAAGAGAATGAACTAACACGGAACCTGTAGAATGTCGCACAGCGCATGGAACAAAATATAATAATAACATAATCTTGACATAAAATAGGCGAGACAGTGCATAAGATGAAAACTAAACCAACATAGCAGCGGAAATCCAAATACAGCTTATTACAACTTCCCAAATTACTGTCTCTAAAACAAAAGAAAGCTAAAGCAGAAGATGCACTACTAATGCCCAAGCAGTGATCTTCAACAACACGGGGAGAATACTATATGTATCATACGTGAAAGCCTCCTGCTCGTCTCCGGATCAGTTACCCGTGCATGCCCAGCTAACCTGTCTCTAGTCTGCTCGTGAGAGCACCCAGAGTAATAAGAAGAGACATAAAACCCTGGGTCAGACAAAAAGTCTGGTGTGAGCGATAAGCAGCTAAACAGAACAATAACAGGTATACTAAACCATACATGAACCTCGACTTGTAACCAAAGAGTTAGCACTACATACCGTACAATACTCTAAGGTGTCGCTGAACAAATAGTGTAAAGATAACGGGGTAGGGGTGTGCATGTCATAATGATGGCAAACAAATCAACCATAGCAACCATCCTCACATCTCTCACTCAGTGCGTAAAGCATACGATGTCCACCACTGTCAATCACTAGACGCATCGAAGAAGTGACGGAGTTCGACTTGTACAACTACTGCTACTACCAAGCTTACCACATGGAGTCATGACCAAATCTTTACAAATGACCCCACTTCATTGGTCTATAGCTCTTTAGTCGTACTTAGGCCACTGTGGCCATGAATCCGTTCACGTACTCCCTATACATAGTGATCCAAAGTTATAGACATCGACAACACCTTTGCATAAGTCTCGCAGCATAGCCCAACTCATGAAGTGGACTCGTTGGTTCCCTTCTGGATCCTGAGTTCTACTTCCTATTTAGACTTCCTTTGCATCTTCGGTTTTGGTCGAATTGGAGTTGGTCTTCAAAAGAGTCGTCGCGTGATAGTAGAAGCGATTGGTCATTCGGTTCAGTTCGGTGTAAGGGGTCCTTCATGCCACATCGGTTCGGTTCGGTCCAATACTCTTAGTATGCTCCTGGGTGCGGTTCGGTTAGTATGTTCCCCTTCTAGCTCGGTTTGGTTTGGATGCCCTCTGCCTGGGTGCAGCTCGGCGGTTGCCTCCTGGTTCGGTTCGGTGATTGCTCCCTCCTAAATATCCCGATCTGATCCCTCTTCGTTCGCCCGATCCGACCCCATCCTTCTTCACTCGCCCGATCCAATCCCATCCTTTTGGTCCCTCCAATCTGATCCCCTGCCCAACTCCAACTCTAAACAAATGGCCTTCCTTCTCGCCAAGCCCCTTAAGCTAAGTTCCAATCCGAATCAAGTCCACTTGCCCAGTTCTCCTATCCGATCCGATCCGATCCGGTTCGAAATCCTGCATATTTCCTTCGACATTCCAGCGACTGTTTTACGCCATACGACGGCGTTTTCGACCAATCTAACAGTTCTAATCAATCACAAAACATACCATACAGTCATAGCACATGTATAATCAACTACAAACACCAAAACAACAATCTTAACATGTAAAATGGATCAAACATACCCAAAATCTCATATTTTCCCTTAAGCATGTTTAGGCAAAACTAATGATATGATTAGCAAAACTTAATCAAATTTCTAACATAGGTCTAAAACATCATTTAAGAATTTATAAATATTTTTCTAGAATTTTATCATGTTTAAATTCGCTAATTAACACTAATTACCCTTAATTAACCATAATTAGTGAGGAACTATGCAAATCACCCACCTTAGCCACAAATAAGATTTTCAGAACTGAAACCTCGCTGATTTGGGCTAATACTGATGCCTAACAGCAGCTCTAATACTGATTTGGTGCTATTCCTCCTTGATTAGATGTTGCTAAGCTTAATCTTTGATTAGAAAGTGATTAGAAGTTGATTTGGGTGTTGGAGGCCATTGCTAGGGTTCTAAGAATGAAAGTGGCGGCTGAAAAATGAAAATAAGATCGTTCTCTAACTGATTTCAGCCTCCTCATAACCCTAATCCTGAAATGGGTTATGGGCCCTCTTGTTAATCACCCTAATTAGGCCCGGTTAAGCTGTTTTTCACAATCTGAAACTTGTTTCAGCCATATCTCCCAAACGGTAAGTCCGTTTGGCTAATGTGGCCACTCTACGGAATTGTAAACCATCGTCTGGAGCCAATGGAAGTGGTTTTAGGTCAAAAATCCTTTCCAATCAAAAGTTATAGCCAAAACAGTACCAGCTAGGGGAAAAATGGTCATTTAAAAATCGACAAAAATCATGAAAATGGGAAATGACCCCAATAGTCGTCTCCCAAAGTTACATGACCATACGACTTCGTATGTGAAAGAAATAAATATTCTACGATCCTTCGATACGTAGAATGCGGGTCGTTACAACTAAGTACTGAGATATGAAAAACATTTCGCGTCCTCAATGTTGTTTCACTTCCGCTTCATCGATCCCAACTGCTCTTGCCTTAGATTCCAATGAGTCTACCGGATACGAAATTATCATTTTGTATCCCCGAAGCCCTGTGAGAATCAAGAAGTCGCGGGGATACAAAAATGATTTCTATATCCCATTGAATTGTTGATTCCGCCTTCTTTGCAATAGCTTTTCGTACTCCATTATCCCTTGTGACTCCAACCTCCTCTATCTTAAATCCTCGATCCTCCATCACTATGGCCAGTCGCCATGCCTACCGGCCTCGCCATCAATCGCCTCCACCTCCATGCCTTCTCCATCGAATTCCAACACCCTATGTTTGATTCACTAGCAAAAATCTACAAAAGAAATCGAACCCATCTAATTTTTATAGTTCGGGTTGGCGAATG
The DNA here is from genome assembly GCA_030737875.1 of Allium sativum. Classification (NCBI taxonomy): domain Eukaryota; kingdom Viridiplantae; phylum Streptophyta; class Magnoliopsida; order Asparagales; family Amaryllidaceae; genus Allium; species Allium sativum. Next base: position 491,768,411 of record CM060913.1, read on the forward strand.
CGGTTGTTAAAGGTTGTGGTTGGTCAAGCATGGTGTCGGTGATGATCTCTAGTGAGTTCAAGTGTGTTCGAGGTTCTAGGTTTCCAAATTGCCTAAGCCAACGAGCACGAAATGTGCTAGAAAGAGAAAATGAGATTTTAGATCTGACTTTATATAGTGGAAGTGGGGGAGTGGATTCTAGAAACATAGAAAAAATTCTAAGTATTGGGATAGGTATCGATCCCCTAAAAAAAGGAAAGAAAATGGGGAGGGGAAAGACTAACTCAATGAGCTTCAGGATCTGTGAAACTTCAAGAACTACAAACTTCGGCTACGATCACGCACACAAGTTTTCAAAACTTCAATTGCCGATACAAACTCGACTCGCTAGCAAATCGTATGCTCGTGAATTTAAACAATCCAAGACTATACGCCAAGCGGTCGAGTTCCCGATTTGATAACGTTTTCAAAAACTGACTAGCGTGATCGTACTCCCAAGACATACCATTTCAATTATGTTTTATTATAAACTCTGATCGTATTGCGCAAAATCACGTGCAAATGTGTGAGTGCGAACGTGACACTGAGCCGACAATGACTCGCTTACGTTTCAGCATAAGCAGGAGTCGGCGACTAACATTTGATTTCTTAAGTCGACAGGAATTAAACACTCGCATAAACAACTGGACAGGATTTCCAATTCGAGTAGCCAGAATTCTCAGCAGTGTTGGAACTTCCTGTTTGCATCAACAAGCTTTGACAGACCATCATCACTACTCGAAAGCGACGTGCTTGATGGAAAGATCGTGACCAATCACTCGACATGACTTGGAGATTTTTCCGATTTTCAGAAATGCTTGTCTTAACTCAAAGCACGCGTGTCAAAACAAGACGCACTTTGGGGGGTAAATTCTAACCGACCTTTTGGTCCGGTCACCAAAAGCAATCAAAGCCCACACGACTTGGCCCATCACGTGATTTACCAGGCTAGCTGTGTTGCCAAAATGCCCAGGAACAAGGTCCAAATGGATTCACACAAGTGTGGTCATCATGGCTTGTCAAAACTGCTCGAATATGAACGGGTACTTCAGGATCGATATTCACCATCCATTAAGGTTTCGTCTCCTTGAAGCCTCTCCACCAAAGTCATATTCCACTAACACTCCTCAATATTTTGTATTACATAAAATTTGCATCCTGATCTCAGTAACTCCTCAAAATTCACAACTCACCATTTCGTCTTCCACTTTTCTTATCTCACTCAAATGTCATGTTGCATATCCCACAACTCAACTCCTTGAAAATATCACCAAGTATTGAGATCAGTGCAGTTAAATTCATATCACGAGCCTCTGGATACGAAATAAAGCAAAGCAAGCGGATACGAGAATTTTGATGTAGGGCTGAAGAAAAACAAACACTAGGGATACGTACTGACTTCAGGATCCGGTACCGATCTCGAGACTACAAGAAAACACTAATTTAACGTCAAAAATTTAGAAGCGGAAATTTCCGTCGCTAATTTGCGACGGATTTCCATGTGCTCTGCAAGGGATAGTTTTTTTGTTTTTTAAACTTTTTTTCCTTTTATTTATTACCGTCGTCTTCTGTCATCCTTACTAAGCCGTTGCAAATTGCGTCAAATTACCGACAAAAAATTTCTAACACTATTTTCCGCTGCAAATTCAGACAGAATACCAACGAATAATTATCGAAGCAATTTTGCAGCAGAGTTCCAATAGACTTAGTGATGGATTTGCAATGGAATTGAAAACCATAAATATTAAAAATCACAGCATAAATCAGTCCTCCAATTTTACATAAGTATCAATATATCAACGTGCTATAATCATCCACCTCAGCGATCCATTTACTGATCCAATTTGCAACGTTCCAACCAATCAAAGTTTTTTGTTTCTCCTTCTATTACTTCGCTTAAATTTCCCCCCAAATTGCCTCTTTCGTTCCCCCGAAGTCACCCAAATTTACAAATTTGCCATGGCTTCCTGTAAAACGCTGACTTGACCTTAACTAACTACGCTAATCCTCCCCTTCGCTATTTCCTCTCCCCCTTTAAGTTGTATGAAACTAAAAAAAAACCCAATTACTCAATCCCTAATTCCCAAATTAAATATTTGGTTAACATTAGCCTAGTGAAGTCGGGTATCGTTACATGGAGGCTGGATGGGGGTACGACGCAACAAGTTGGTCGTGTCCAAGTATTGACAGCAAGAGGTTAGAGGCAAGAGGTAGGCGGTCGACAGTATTTGATTTTGATTAGGTTTTCACCATCGGGTCTGATCTTGATGGCTTCAGGGTTAGTATGCAAGTCGTGAATAGAAATTGCTGGTATATAGTTGAAAATGCGAAACGTAAATCTATACTTGAATTTTATTATCTGATACTTGATAGCATCTATCATCTAATAAAGTTAATCGTATGCCGATTCTTTCTTTTAAGGTATGACCCCCAATTCCTGTAATTAAGATGACTGCATTTTTGTGTCTTAATGGTATCAGATCTATTTCTCAGGATCATTACATTATGTAATTTGGCTCTCTGCTCATGTTCAAGAATCTTGATTGACATTTTAAGCGTTTTCAAATTAGAAATAATTGGATGTACTTTGCTTTCATAATTTGTTGTATATGTATGTTTACTTCTCTTAATTTTTGCACTCACTCATCAACGATTATATTTTCTTGAAATTATTCTTGCTATATATTAGGTACTAAATGGCGCCTACCTTACAATCTAAAGTTCAAAAGAATTTTTCAAGCTTCAACCCATTCGATTCAGATTCAGATTCCGAGACCAACTTCAAACGAGCAAGAGCTTCTTCTGCTCCTGTTCTAAACAAAGGAAGCGCTAAACTACTGCAAGCCAGTGAGATTGAGAATCATTTTTCATCCTCTTCTTATCAAACAAGGAAGAATTATAAGGACGGCTTAAGCAACAATGGTGGAATAGAGAACCAATCTGTGCAAGAACTAGAAGACTATGTTGTGCACATAGCAGAAGAAACCATAAAGACAGTGAACGAGTGTTTGAAAATTGCAGAAGAAATGAGGGAAGATGCATCAAATCTCTTGTTAACTCGAATCACCAGGGAGAGAAGATTACATGTACACATATGATTGCTGCTGATATCGAGCAAGATCTCAGTAGAGTATGAATTTCAGTTTGTCTTCTTTTGATAAGTTTCACATGCTTTATTTTGTATGAATTATGTAGCGCTAAAACAACACCATGAAACGCCGAACCATCGTTTTTATCTTGTTATCATTATCACAACAAGTTAACTTTCAAATATTTATCTTTTTGATTTTATAGATATTGGACGAAAAAAACTAGAAGTAGGACAGCAACATATATTTGACTTAGGTGAGCTAGAACTATTAATCAAATGTTAGACAGCAAAATATATTTGACTTAGGTACTACATAATTCACACAAAATAAAGCATGTGAAATATTAGAATTAGTGAAGTTTTCTTCACTAAAATACCCAATGGAGAAAAAAAATTATCACAACTGAAATAAAGAAAAAGTACTACTTTCGATTTCTAATATAGTCGGTGTGTTTTCATTTAGTATATAGTGTATATATATTTATTTGTCATTTCCTTTATTCCCAATGTTAAAAATAAGACTGATATTTATTAATGATATCAGGTAATTTAGACCAAATTCCATAGTGATATATTGGCAAATATCGAATGGAACGACATTAATGGTATTTTGAGGAAAAAACTGACTTTGTTTTCTTTTTTATTTTCTGCCACTGGTCAACATCAAATGTGAGTATTCAATCTCTTTGTTTGCTTTTTTTTCTGCCATGTCCAATGCTACCGATGGGAGTTGTAACCAAAATCAGAGGGAAATCACTAATGAGGGCAAAGCAAAAGCTGCTGCTATTATAATTTCAAAAAATGTTGCAAATCCTGACAACATGTGAGTACTGTTATTAACTTGAAAGAAACCAAAATTGTATCTAAAATACAAATCACATAAAGAAAAAAAATATTTGATATGCATGAGACATAGGTAAGCTGCTACAGTTTGGTTCATGTTGATTAGCTTACAACTTTCTATTTATTTTGTGCTTATTTGTTAGAATGGTATGTTCTCTAACTGATCTATCATTTGTCTCTAAAAAAGTTATATTCAGGATTGCAGTGCAACTCTACATGGACTATCATTTCCCCGTTCTGAAGTCAGGAAATAGATTTATACAAGGTATCAGTCTTTTCATGCTTACTAATCTTATCATGCTTGCAAGTTTGATTCGATTATGGTTTAGGAACATTGGTATTTTTGATGCTAATGATGGGGTTTTGCTCTATGATTCAGCCAATGCATGGGAATTTTGTTTTAATCTTCCCAGTGCCGGCGTTGAGGATATTCGGGTTGATTTTGCTTAGATGAAGAATTTATAACTAATGACGGTGGTAAGTTTGAGGTAACTTCTGCCATAGTAAAGGATGTCAGGTTTGATTGTTAGTTAGATGATAATGAATTTTTTAATGATGATGGTAAGGTTGTTTTCGTGAGTGAGTAACCAGATGTTCTCAAAGTAACACTAACATGCATAGTGTTTTATTGTATATGTTGAGTCATGGTTGCCATTTTGGACACATGCACACACAGATGGAGGGGAAGGGGGTGACATACACACAACATTCATAATTAAGTACGAGGAATCAGAAATGCTATGATGCCATCCATTAGTTTAATGGTTCTATAGCTAGAATAGTTGGATTTGATCTTTTCTTTTTTTATTTACCTTTAAATCCTAAAGCTGTTGAAGTATAATTTCTTTACACTAGACAAAATCATTGTTGTTCCTCTCCTTTTAAACAAAGTTACAGCGAAAGATCAATGAAATAACTTGATTAAGTCTTACACGCAATGAAATGAAAAGAGGGCAATGAAGCTGCACTTATTCTCCAATTGAACTGTAAGTTCATCGCCAGTTATAAATTTAGAAATTAATTTCAAGTATCAACATTAGTATCACTGATATCTGGGTTGAGAAACTAGAATTTTTATTTACAGAGTTTGATGGATGCATACTATTTAAAAGTGCGTGATTGCTATACGTTAACAAGATTTATTTTGTCCACAACCAGTCATGGATCTATGGTTTAACAAAGCAATGGATTATGAGAAATTGATTCATGTTCTATAGTTAAACCTTTAGAAAAATAATTTTGGGTATATCTCGAGTGTTGAGATTAATTCGTCGTAAATTCAAAAGACATTTAAGTGAAATCAAATTTTTAGTGTATGATAGTTTCAATTGCAGTAATCAAAATATGTAAGTGCAACCAAATAGTTTGTTTATGTTCTCACTTAATTTCTTTCTCTCGCATGATTTTATTCCAAACATTCTAAGAGGTGCACTAACATTTGGATTTATATACATTATCCTGTATGATATATACTGCTCTTTGGTCTACTCAATGATGATTTGAAGCTTCAGTTTCATTTTTTTTATTCAAAATTACAGTGATATTTTGAAGTTCACGTTGCCTCTTTTCGATCAAGGTATCAAGTACAACTTTTTATGCTGAACTGACACTAATTTTTTTGAGAAATGTTGGCATTTAATCATCAGGCATGAGAAAAATTCCTAGGGTATCAAATCACATATGTTATGTTTTTTTCAGATTTACTGGTATATTTATGCGACTATGGTAATTTCATTTTAGACATGATTTTAAATATGAACTTTGTTATTCTTTTGAGATGCTTTTTATATTACTATATTACCATTTCGTTGCGATGATGTTTAGGTTAGGTATATGGTCTCTCTTTGTCGCCTTAGGTTTTATGATACTAAATTTATTTTAAAACAGATGATCTGTGTTTATTAATGTGTTAGAGTATGAGCTTTTCAAAGGGTGTGATTTACCATTCACCTTTAAGTATGGTACTGGCCATAGGCATCTTTGACAAAAGATATCGCATACCCATTCACGCTTTCAAATATTTCCCTCATGTTAGGGATGAACACAACCCAGCTGAAATGTACAATACCAGAATCTTATTGTTAGTGACTAGAAGTTGTTATCCTTAATTAATTTGCTTCTAATCTCATAGTATTTAAATTAGTGTATTTCATTTTTTTTTTTGAAATGGACTTCCGTTTTCAATGGTGTTGTCTGTGTATTTCTTTATTTTCTTCTATTTTCCTTTTTCCATTTAATAAACTCTGAGTTGCAGCTATACATCAAGTTAATGTTTAACTATTCACTAGTTCAATTTACAATATAGTATTGACATTGTTTTTATGAACGCGTACATAGGAGAGTCCTATTCTACATACGCATACATAGGAGAGTCCTATTCTACATACGATGATACTTGTTTGAGATGGAATGGTGCCAATTTGTTGTCAAGGGTTATTAACAAGTTCACTGACAAAGAGGTGCACAACGTTAAGATGGAATCTCCTGTATCATTCTTACAAGTTAGTTCAAGTGGTATCACAAGGTAACATGCTCTTTGTTATATAACTTACAATTTACCCTGCTTGAGTCTTTTTTTAATTTCGAATGTTTAGGTATTTTTGTGCAGCAAATAATGCGAGTGTGGAAATGCTAGAAGAAATTCTATTTGGAAAAATAGTAAATGAGCTGATAGCTTTTCATTTTTCGGAATAGTGTAACTTCTGGACTAGTTCCTGAACCAGGCTGCCTTGTAGAGGGACACTTCAATTTTAATTGCTTGTGTTTTCATGATATTTTATAACCTAGAAACTAGCATGAGACTCAAGATCCTCCGCATGCAAATAGATGTTAGTTAGTGTTAGATTAGGTCCCTAGACCAGACAGTACTTCAGTGGAGCAGCGCCCTACAAACCGGATATCGATAATGTCTTGATGTTCCAGATTATCCTAATAAAAAGTGAACATAAAATTAAAAATCAACTAAATGAAAATCTATACCAACTAATGATAATGGAAGGGATTCTCAACTTTGCATAGCTGTACATGCTATTTATTAATAGAACTGTGCTTCTGTATCATTTTGCCTAAGATATTTTTCTCGGATAAACCTATACCTAATTCAAGTTTGTGGTAATGTTCAATCAAAATGGTAAATTAATCAAAGCATAATCCTATACTGCTAATATGTTACCTTGTATATCTTTTTTCTATTTTCTCCACCTTCCCCAATATTATGTGCTTACCTTTTGTTTTAGTTTTTGTCGTGCTTGTAGATCTTCTTTATTTGTTTATTTAGTTTTATAATGAAATTCTATTTAGTTTCTTTCTACTATATAATCCTCTGTTCCCTTTTTTCTACCTCTTTATCCTTATATTACCAATATTTTTATGTTCTTTTTCACTTATTTTCAAAGTGGTTCCATTTTTATTTCATTTTCTGGATTATTATTTTTTCCAAAATTTTTGTTTTCAATCATATATTTTATCTCCAAGATACACAAGTAAATAATCACACAAATAGAATTACTAATTTCTTCATATTTTTCCATTTATATTGTCAGACCTTAGTTTGACAGTTAACATATATTCCTAAACATACAATTACATTCTGCAATAAGCAAACCAACTTAATGACCCGTGCACCCTTCCTTTTATTGTAGTCTAATGCATTATTGTCAGTTTAGCTTATATTAAGGAATTCATATATGATTTATCGTCTCGTTACCAAGTTTGATAAATTCAATTATATTCGACATAGGAAGCTTTATGCATTCTCGTGTAAATCCTTTCTCCCGTTTCTGAAATAATTTACTAAACTACCATGTAAATTATGTTCTTATTTCTCTCTTTGGTCGGCTGATTTGTAAAGCCTAATGGAGTATAATAATTTTTTGTTAAGTTAACTTCATTCCATTTCATTTATGAGCAAGTATTATTGTTCATTTTGAAAAGATAAATGGTCTGCCTACTTGATTTCTAGTTTTGCTTACATCTCGTCCATTTGCATGTCTATTTTTTGCTTTTCACTGATTTTACTTTATGGGTAGGCATAAACAAATAAATTGAATATTACTTCTTTAGCATGTGGTAGAATTTGGGCAAACAAACAATCAGCTGCATGATCTAAAGAAAGGAAAATGCGCTACATCGGTGAACTTGAGTGGAAAGTTCAGACACTGCAAACTGAAGCAGCGACAATGTCAGCACAGCTTACAATGTTACAGGTGTGCACCTCTTATTTTATATATGTTAATTAATTGTTTCTCCTCGTATATAACTTCATTGGACATTGTTGTTATTCATTATAGTTTTAATGTTTACAACAAAACAAATCATATTGGTCATGGCGATTTAGCAAGTATTTTCCATATAAGATTATAATATTTCTTCTTCTTACATTTTCTATCAGATATTGGTGGACAAACACCACTGGCATGACTGCTGAAAACAGCGAACTTAAAGTTCGGGTACAAACAATAGAGCAACAAGTTCATCTTCAAGATGGTGAATATCTCATACTAATGTTCAAATTTATTTACCCAGTGTAAGCAAGTACAATATTACAATTTCTCTGCGTTTTATTTCGCTACATTCAACGCATTTTTACTATGTAGTAAAAACGTTTGACTTTATATGTATAAATGGTCTAAAATGACAGGGTCCATCTTGTCCCTTAGAAACTCCAAACAGATGGACACTTTCCAAGGATGATTGACAGTTTATCGTCTGGACACCATCATCATTCTAAGCTATTCAACTATTTAGAAAAAAATAATGGTTTAAAAATTTGTAGGAACAATCATAAAATATTTTCTGAAGGCAGTTTTTCAAAATACAAAGTAGCAACTTGGGAGTTGTCTAACTTAATGTTTATGGGCATTAATCTTAGATTGAAATACAGTTTTATCGAGGTAGATGCATCCTTGTTATATTAGCACTTTTTGTCCTCGGATTTAGTCTTTCTTTAAAAGCAAGTGTTATTTCTCTCTGAATATGGAACTCATTCTTCATAAATAATGAAGTGGCTAAGTGTATGCATTTATGTTCCTTTATTTTGGCTCTCTTACAAAAATGTAATGTCTTTTTCCAAAATCTGAAAGTATACGCATACAAAGTACAATTTGCAGCTAACCATTTTTATGTGTAAAAATTGTAGGAACATATGGCAATTTTATTGGTGTAAATCATATTAACTGCTCCTTAATTCTGTTGTAGACTTCCACTTATTTCTCGCTCCTGATTGTAGCTTCAAGCCATTGAATTTCCAACATTGGGAAGGTATTTATCAAACTGAATATTTGTTAATCCGCAATTTTCCATTTGTGAAAAGAAACTTAATTAGTTGTTTTGCACTTCTATAACAGGATGTGGGGACTTGACGATTGCAAATTGATTAAACTATCACTTTACAACATGTAAGATATATTGTTGCTCTTAACTAAGCATTGTAGCGTTATCTTGTTGACGACTTCCTGTTAAAATAAAGTGTATTTCATGGCATGTGGCTATTTTTCTATAGTGAATGTGAAGTATTTATTTAGTTGTATATAATGTTTTGTAATGATATGCAATTAACATCAAGGGAAATTTATTAGAAGATAAATGCATTGTTCCAACACAAATATTGACCAATCATTTTGATTAAAAATGGTGTTTAGATTGTCAATAGGAGGTTCCGTCTTATTGGCTTGGATCTATCTTCACTCATTCTGAAGAAGCATGAGGGTACAGATCTAGCTTCACTTGATGCATGAAAGAAATAGACTAAATTTCATCCAATCATCCATATATTCAGTTACTGTAAGTTGCATTAAGTTTTACCTTTATAGTATGCATAGATCATATTAAATTATTATTGACTATGTTATTTTCTCAAGTCTTACTTACCATGCACAGAAAGTCCATATCTAACAAAACTAGAGCTGAATAAACACACATTCACAGCATGCGGAGAATCAACCTAACAGTAGCAACAATTGCAACTCTCATTCTTCTTCATTGGTTGATCTTACGCTTCAAGATTTCCTTCCCAGTTAAGCACAATCCAACAACAGAAATGAAGGAAACTCAAGCGATGATCCTGTTGATTTATAAGCATAAGCAGTACACACCATAGTGCTTTGTAATCATAAGGTGTAGCAAGCTCAAAACAGGATAATAAGAAAAAAGCGACCGTAGCCATAGTGCTTTGTTTAACTCTGGGGATATTTATAAGTATTGTTTCCTTCGTCTGGAGGATGAGGAGGAGAACTAGATGTAGAATGTCGATTGCTAATTAGCTATGAACCAATCAATTTAAACATACTTCTAGTTGAATATTTATCACTCTACTTTTGTATAAGCAATACCTTCGTTGGTGAGAATGCTGCGGAGAATACTGACGAGGATGAAATGAAACTGCCGCTTTTTGATTTGGAAACTATAGTTGAAGCAACGAATGACGTTTCTGACAAAAATATCAGTCCAGAGCTGCTGTAAAAAAGAAAAAGGTAAATAATAACAATAAGAATGTTAATAATTTATTATTGCATTATTTTGTTTACAAGCCTGAATGGCAGCCTAATGCAACATTGGCATGCAAATTTGATATTTTTATTGAAGGTTTAAGAGGGCAGAATGAGAAAATCATCTTTCAGGCTAAATCCATTATGATAGTCTCACTTAGTTAATTCTAAATGCTTTATGTACGCATTAGTAATCTATATATTTCATGGCCATAAGTGTCAACAAATTTATTATGAAAAAGACCCGGGCTCGTTTGGATCAAATAAATAAGTCGTTTTTTGAATTTTTAAAACAAAAAGCTAGTTCGTTTGAAAATTTAAAAAGTCAAAAAGCCACATATCTAAGTTGATCCAAACGGGGCCTTAATTATGCACAATATAATATGGTATTCGACAATTCTCATTTTATAACCTTTCCTTTAGACTGGTGGACTAAGCATTAAGGAGAAAGAACACAAGAAGGCAATGCCTATTGCTGCAAAAAGAGCAAAAGTTGCGCTCTCGACATGAGAAAAAGATGAATTCCAGGCATGCTAGAAAACAGTTCAGAGGCAGGAATGTTTTGGAATAAAAAAATTTCACCAACATTGTGAGGAGATGTGCAATGAGAATCCCGTGTTTTAGGGTATTTCTATCGTGGGAGCAAGATCACACTTACAGGTTGCAAAGTCAACATTTTCTGTCTAGGGAGTTTATATATTAACTTCAATATCTTGCTGAGTGTAATGTCCACAATCTTAGGCTAAATGTGTTATTTTTTTTTATTTGATGTGAAATGCAATTATTGTTCCAAGTGAAATGGATGTGATAGTGTGAGCGTTGTGGGATCATTATTTAAATATTATATGTAAATTGAACACAATATTGTACATGAAATGTTATTGTTTGAATTAATGAATTTTATGTTTTTGAGTCAATGAATTTTGTGTATTTCAACAATTTTATGACAATATTTGGGATAAAACTGTAAGAGTTTAAGGATATTGCCTACAGAAAATGTTTTGACTAAAAGTTAATAACCGTCGCTAATCCCTTGCTACCTACAGAAAATGTTTTGACTAAAAATTAATAACCGTCGCTAATCCCTTGCTAATTAGCAAGGGTTTATCGACGGTTATTTATAAATAATAATTTCAGGAAAAAATTGTGAAGGACAAAAAAACCAAAAAATTTGCCCAAAAGGACGAAGGGCAAAAAACTTGTCCAAAAGGACAAGTTTTAGTGCAAAGTGGAAAAACATGGGACCCCCCTGAAATTCACCATTTGCACTAAAACTTGTCCTTTTGGAAAAGTTTTTTGGTGGTTGTCCTTTTGGGCAAATAATTTGGTGAGTTTGTCCTTGTGCGAAAAATCCCTTAATAATTTCTAAAAATATGTATCCGTCGCTAATCCCTTGCTAATTAGCAAGGGTTTACCGGCGGTTATTTATAAATAAGATTTTCTAAAAAATACGTATTCGTCGCTAAAACATCGGTAAATAAATTTTAAAGTAATTAAAAATTAAAATTTTATTTTGAGAAAAATGACGGAAAATGGTCGGTGAACTCATGCTAAAATCCGTCGCAAAATTTTGACATAAATACCGACTTGAGATTTACCGACCATCGTGATTCGTCGGTAATCCGTCGCTGAGCCCTATATAGCGACGGATTACCAGCGGGTTACGCCGCTGCAAAATCAGCCTTTTCTTGTAGTGCGAGGTACGAAACTTGTGAGAGTGAGTCCCACTTCTTACCTGCTTCCACCTGCTTCTCTGTCTATAAATACCCCTCAACTTGCTTCGGGTAAAGGGATATAATTTTGCTTAATTGACACTTTTGCAATAAGATATTGACTCTTGGATACCATATACCACTTTGGAGGTTTGGAAAGAAGAACTTACCTCCTTCTTAAAGATTTAGACTCTTTGGGCTGCATAGGCATTTCTAGAAAAAAGGTCTAGACTCTACTTTTGGACCTAAAAAAGCATACTTTCCACCATTGCCTTTGTAACCAATTGTAAATATGGTTCATTCCATTGTATTTTGACAAGAAGTGATTAAAATGAGCAAAATCTTCAAAGTGCACATAATTTCTCTCAGACTGAACCAAATATTGTGTTAATTTACTTCCTGCATAATTTGCACTTTCTATAGTTTTATTGTTTTCGAAATCTTTGGATGTTGTGCCAACATTTGCGCATCAACAGCCATGTTACAATCTTTTATCAAAAGGCACATATACTCACGAAGGCGTTATCAAGTAATTTTTTTTTAAGACTCGGAACTGAATTAAAGGTCAAAGAATTTCGTGCCGAAGATAATTCAAGCAAGAAGATGTTGTCTTCTTCCTCGCTCTGACTCAATCTGCTGCTGTTGAAGGCTCATCGTTGTCAGTCTTCCAGAGCCTAATCGACCTTAGCTCTCTGATCACTTTCTTCAATTCTAGCACTTATGTTGTCAATCAGACGTCTTTATTTCAAAAGCCTGGAGATTTCATTTCAAGTCGTCATGGATTTGAAAAATCGAAGAAAAGTGTAACCTAGCCCTCGTATTGAATTGAAGGGGTATTAGAGTTGTGTCTTAATGGGCTTGGCTCATCTGCTTTACCTTCGTGTATATCAACCTGTGTATTGCTACTGTATTAGGTTACCGAGTACAGCATTCACAATTCAATACAAAATCAGTTTTTCATTTCTCTTTCAAAATCTCTCATCAACAAATTCATATACGTCAATTTCTAATAAAATTTATTCCAATTATTTTCCTATTGCATGTATTAAAGTTGATAAGAGTCTTCCTGATTGCAAGAATCAAACATTCTTTTGCAACATTGCAACAACCATTATCGCCCTTCTCTACAACTTGACAACCTTTTTTTCCTGCCTTTTTTGATTAGATAAAGCAAACGCCTTATTTGAAAACGATGATTGGAAACTTTGCACATATTTCTCATATTTCACCCTTGGCTAATATATATGATTATCTGTTTTTAATAAGCATAAAAATGGAATCTTTCCTTAAGTTGGCAATTCATCCACGGAATCTTGGAAAAACTTATGAAATGCAATATCAGCAGAAAAAGTTTTAGTAACGGGTAGGTCACAATATTTTGATATTGTACATGTTTTTCATCAGCACTGGCAATTGATAGGTAATAACAGTCACTTAGTTAAGGGCTGTAACTAACACATGTGATTTTAGTACTTCAAGTTTCTTTGCCCAACTGCATGGATGAATTATTTTAAATTTTATAAAATTTAAAACGTTCAGGAAACTTAGTATTTGGAAATATAGAATGTTTGAGTTAACCTGAATGCATATGACAATGAGATTTTATACGGCCATGGCTATTGGCTGTATGGTAGCCACGTTGTTATTTTATCAATGATGATATATATGTATTATGGAGGATGTTGATGTTACAATTAGTAGGTTTTTAATTTTATTGAGTGATTGCAGCAAATTCCACAGATATTAAATGGTTTTTTTCTTGTAGAGTGTTTCATAATTTTTCCACAAGGATAAATCTTATAATCAGACTTGCGGTTAAAAAAAAAAAAACAAAACAAAAAAAAAAAAAAAAAAAAAAATTAAGCCTAGGTTGTGTTCCAAACTTATTACAAAATTAAATCAGTTCTAACCACAATTTTCTTTTGTAAGTTTTTTTTTTTTTTTTTTTTTTTTTTTTTTTTTGTAATTGTGCATGTCCATTTCAGCACAAACCCATAGTTTAGGATAACCGGATTTATTTTTGTAATAGATTTGAAATGAGTGTTATAGACTATAACTTGTAGTTTGATACATGTTACTTCTCAATGCTAATCATAAATTTGTCCCTTTTGTAATGCAATCTAAAAGCAAACAATTCTACTAATATCAATGATATAGTATTCCAGCCAGTGATCCACTTATATTGTGCACTTTTTCTCCCTCTATCTCTTCGTAGTATCTCCTATATAAAGGGACATTCCTATGCACATATATCATGCAACTTATTACTTGAACTTCATTTAAGTGTTCAAAGAGAGGTTAGAGCTTCCAAGTTGCCTGTTTCTTTCATCCTCTGGGAGAAGGAACCAAAAACTTGTAGCTCTTCTTCTAGTTATATCCTAGTTCATATTTGGTTGTGGAAAATGGCAGGGCTATCACTGGATCACCCTTGGGCCTTTGCGTTTGGTATTCTAGGTAGCATACTTATTTTACCATTCACTACTTTAGATTACCACTTTTAATACATCTACTGTGTTTGTGCGTGCGTGTGTGTCGGAAAATATGGATGATTTAAACAGACCAGAACCTCTTGTATATGCTTTTGCATAACCCGTTTTGAATCATGGGGAAAAAAGACAAAGAGAAGGGAAGGAATAAAAAAATCATTTCGTACCCACACACTGGCCACTAGCTAGCACTCTTTTAAGTGAAAAATCTTTCCATGCACCTTTTATTAAAGAGTTCAGGTGGAGTTCTATGGTGTCATATATTTATAGATGATTGTCTAGCCTATGCCTATGAATTATATATTCACTTTGTTATTTTGCTTTTGCCATGCTAAATTATTATTTTGCATGACCTTTTTCCTGAAGTACATCATAATTTCAGTATGTTAATCCGTTCTATTTTGTGTTTTTAACGATATACAGGTAACTTGATCTCGTTCATGGTTATGATTGCTCCAGTGTAAGCTTTCTTTAATGGTGTAATCTCCCTTAAACTACTATTTAGCATTTTTAATAGGAAATTAATGTGCACAATTCTACTTGTGCAGGCCAACATTTTACCGCATATATAAGAAGAAATCTACTGAAGGATTTCAATCCCTTCCTTATGTTGCATCGTTGTTTAGCGCCATGCTATGGATTTACTATGCATTCATCAAGACGAATGAATACCTTCTTATCACCATTAACACGTTTGGTTGCATCATTCAAACCATTTACATAGTCATGTATCTCACCTACGCCCCAAAGAAAGCCAAGGTACATACACTACCTATGTTTTACATATTAGAAGAGAAAAAAAATCTAGAAACTACATGACCAAGGTATAATTTGAATATTATAGGTGTACACAGCAAAAATATTCTTGCTTTTGAATGTGGGACTATTCAGCTTGATTGTTCTATCAACTCTCCTTCTTGCCAAGGGGGAAAGTCGCCAAAAGTTACTTGGATGGATTTGTGTAGGCTTTGCCGTCAGTGTCTTTGCTGCTCCATTGAGCATAGTAGTAAGCATAATTTCCTTATGTCACACAAACACACACACACACACACACACACACACACACACACACACACACACACATACACACACACACACACACATCTCTGTTGATATGGCTTTACATGACCCTAACTGTTTGAAAATATTGAAAATATGTAGAGGCTGGTCATCAAGACAAAAAGCGTCGAATTCATGCCTTTTGGTTTATCATTTTTCCTCACATTGAGCGCTATTGTGTGGTTCTCTTATGGTTTCCTCATCAAAGATATCTATGTTGCGGTAATTTTCTGGATTCACCTATATTTTTTTAATTTCTATTTATTTACTTATAACGTGTTGCTAATTATTAATGCATGGTCACTTTTAACAGATACCAAACATTTTGGGATTCACCTTTGGTGTACTTCAAATGATTTTGTACATAGTCTACAAAGATGTGAAGGGTCTTAAAGAGGAGCTTAAGTTGCCAGAGAAAATGGCTATTGAATCCAAATTAGGCGTGACTGAGGTTAAAGAAATTATAATAAAAGAGGAGAATAAACCAAAGGAAGAATCGTTTAAGGGAGTCGAGATGTGTTAATTGCGCATGTGTTCGGTGCTAATAAATTCATATGTATATATATAAAGTGAAGTGCTAATTATATTCCATCTATGTTTGTTTCAGTGATATATTCACACGTGCATGCATCCAAAGTATGAATTATTTCGTCAGATGTTCCATAAAAATAAACTTGGGTTGTGTTAATTTCATAATATTCAAACATTCATCGGTTTTTTACAATGTTAGTTATTGTTTTTGCTCAGTGAAATTAAAAGGGCTTCTGATAAAAGTAAAACCATATTTAACTAGCAAAATAATAGAATTTCTTTTGAGCTCGGTTTAAATATTATCGAACTTCTTTTGCATTAATTTAACACCATCTTATACCTAGTCATATATCTTTTTGGTGTGGCAGTTGAATTTTGTGACTTTGATAAGTTTTTGGTTTTGTGCAATGTTGTAGAGAAATAGAGAGAGATGACAAATGTGTCATTTCTCGGATAAAATGATAGGGACGATACAACAGAGTTTACATACAAAGTTATCTGTGCTAATAACGGTACGACCGATTTGCATGTAATAACTGAAGTAATAATACGGATAAGAAACTATTGTCTCTTACCAACACCCCCCCCCCCCCCCCCTCTCTCTCTCTAACGAGAGTTAGGATTTGCAACGATGGCCTCCAGTGATGGCAATCTAATAAATTATTGATGATTTGTCAAACAAATCACATGTCTCAGGCCTTGATTCAGCTTCGAGGCTCATTTTTGACCGTAAAACTGAGATGATTTCGCAGATGTCCCACATCTGATGTAGATTGGTATTTGAGATCTGTATTCCGGTTCAATTTCAAACGTTTAAGTCTGATGAGGCTTGATTTGGATAGAGGCTTTGTGAAAATATCTGCTTTCCGGTAAGTGGATGGTTTGTATCTGGCTTTCATTTCCCCTTGACTTGCATGTTCTTTAATAGTACAGTCTGGTTCTATATGCTTAGTTTTTGAATGTACAACTGGATTTCCAGTGAGGAATTAAATGAGACTAATGTTGTCATACCATATTATTGGAGTTTGTCAGTATTGATTTTGAGTTCGCTCACTGATGCTCTATCACTACAAGAAAACACTTCAATTTTCTACGCAAAATTTTCTATTCTATTCCTACGTCAAAATGTGGGGCATATAGAAGGCGTAGGAAATAAATAGAAAATGGTAATAGCGTAGGAAAGTTGTAGGAAATTTTCTATGTCTTTCTTATGCCAACCGTAATATGCAGAAAATTAATTAAGGCGTATAAAAACCGTAGTAAATTCGCTATGTTAAAATTATCGGTGTAGCGAAGACGTGGATAATTTTCTACGTCATTCCTACGTCTATGTTAATTTTCTACCAAATTCATATTAACGTAGTTATGGCGTAGGAAATTTCTTACGTCAACTCTACGGACACAAAATTTCCTATATCTTTGTTAATAAAAGGTAGGGCATAGAAAAAAGGGTAGGAATTTCGTGCGGCTTTCCTGTGGCAACAGTTGTGTACGAAAAGTAATTCAATCCCTTGCTTCAGTTCAACATCTGACCTTTCATTTACGTCAAAATTAACGGTTTAAGCACTCGATCTACGTACCCTTCTCTAATTTGTTTATCTATAGGAACAAACTAGAATGAGGCCCGTGCTTCGTACACGGGCTGATGATAGCACCTTGGTTTTACCTCATAGATTGGAATCATTGGGTTACTGCTGCAAAGTATGATCGAAAGGAAAAGAACTGAACTCGTACACAATTTGATGACCTGAAAAAGAGTTCACATACGTATTATAGCATGCAAAAGCAGTGTACTGGCAGAATAGTATGTACAAAGAAGAAAGATTACATGTTAGTTAAACGATTATTTAAACTAATACAATTACATAATAGTACGTATAAAGAAGTAAGTTTACATGTTAATTGAAGGATTTTTTAAAAATAATACAATCACATAATACCAATACGGTTATATGAGTAGTTACAAACGGTATATATGTTCAAAAAAACCTTCGCAGACCACCCTTCATTAACTTTTTTGAACCATACGTAGACATCAATCTACTTTTTTTTTCTTGCAAAAAATAATAGTCATAGAGAGTTGCAATTTTGGAAAGCTAATATGATACTTTGAAGCAAATTTATGTGGAAGTCAGGTAAAAGATGCAGAAGTATTTGTAGTTTGAGAAAAAGTGAAAATAGGCGCAGACAGTAAAAGCAAAAAACATGGACATAGAACAAAATTGGAAATAGGCAAACACACAAACAACTAACTTGAGGAAACTGCGTCACACGGGGACGAAAAAATGAATGCATGAACAAAAAATATGTTGATGTCTATAAGTAATAGTTTCACCAGTCTAAGATGGACATAAGTAATAGTTTCACCAGTCTAAGATGGACATAATGAAACCAGAATTAATCCCCTCTCCAACATTTTACTCTTTAATGGAATACTTAATTCCAACCTTAGTATACTTGTTAGCACGGAGATAAGTAGAATGGAATTAAAGAGGCACATGCACATCCCAGCTTCATACTACTGATAAGAACATCTAGATGGATCCATTCTAAAGTTTTAATCCAGTATCTAGTTGCAAGATAAATGGTTTTCAGTATATGTCATCCTGAAACCAGCATTACACCATTTTCCTTCTGATGATGCAAATATTCCTCCACATACAGTCCATACCCACCGTGGGAATGTTTAATTTGAATTATTAGCATGTATTCATACTTTAATGATATAGCCTTTGATACTTGATACGACGTATTCTAAAGAAGAGAGTGAATACCTGGAAACAACAACATTTGCAACCGAATATTTCAAGAGCAATCAACAGCAGTATAGCAAATGCTACAATCACAATTTGGAGAGCCAATAGAAAGAAGTACATGCAGAAAACATTTCCCAACCCTTGTATGGTTAAAAACATCCACAACCTGTCTCTTCAACTGACTTCGCACTCCCTTTCATTTTCTCCTGAACGATATTAATGTAACAAACGAAGACATAATCAGGCATATCGTAAGAAGTAATCATGGTATTTTTATTACTGCCAACGTCGCAGTAATAGTCCATAGATAATATACTTTGACAAGGATATATAATGTTCAACTTACTTACTGGCATAGTTTATGCCTTTTTGGTATTATAGTCTCCTACTATGGAGAAGAAAAAAATTGTGTTCGCCGACATTGCGGGAATACCGTAAGTACATGGTTTAATGCCATTCAGACATTTCTAGTGGCATTCGAACTTTGAAATACCATATTGATTTTACACCAGATGGAAAAATGATATATGTAAAGAATTGGTTACTTTATTCCATATTAGATGTATAAATTATACACTTGAGTTTTATTACGCACCACCAATTACCAAGATGTTTAGGGTGATGTCTCATTGAAAAGAAGTTTTTTTTTTTTTTTTTTTTTTTTTTTTTTTGAGCATTAATGATTTTCACAGATGTATAGATGTTACATTTACATATTGAATAGTACTTTACGCAATATTTTTACTCTATAATAATTGCATTGCCGAAGATTAAGTTAGAAAATTGTGTTAAATCATGCATGAACAACATAAGAAAGCATCAAAAAATAAAACTATCTAAATCTTTGTTGTATCAATTAATCAACGATATGCATACAAATTGAAGGACGTAATTTTGTTGTTTCATATTTGATTTCAATCAGACTTAGTGCGATAATATGAATAAATGAGTATGGTAAATATATGTATACTGTAACTGATAAAATGCAATTACATGCTCATATATGATTACTAACAAATTTGAAAACAAATAAAAAGCAAAGTAAACAGCTCTTAGAACAACTCAAACAAATGGAATAAGTTATAGATTGAAATAATAAGATTTCGTGATTATTTTCGAAGATCCATGATTATGGGGAAAGATTGGAATTATATTGAAAGTTACCAAGCGAAGATAATTAAACATATAAGTACAAAAAGTAAAGATTACTTTAAGATCAATAATTGTTAATAACAAAGGGTTTAAATCAAATGTACTGTCTATATTAGCGGAGTCAATTTCTGACTTGCATTTTAGTAGTTGGCAACATTACACTCTTATTCGGATTCCTAATCATGTAACTTTGCGTAAAATAAAAAAAACTTGGAAAACTTTAGTTTCACAAAACCCACGTATCAGTAGATATCGTCAGTATAAAATAAATTTACTTGCATTATTAATACTTAGAAATTTTACATAAAATCCAAAAAAACCAACTTATCATTAGATATTGTCAGTACAGGAAAAAATTGACTTGCTCTGTGCAAATTTAAAAAAAAATTACATACAATCTAGCCACCAAAATCTGCATAATAGTTTTCACATGTATCCCACATTAACCGTGTGTTTTAATTATAAATTTGGTGTTTAGTCCAAAGGCAAGTTTTGCATTTACATCATGCATGTTTCCAAGTCTGCAAAGTAACACTTATAAGCACATTACCGATGAAAGACTGAAAGGTATCAAAATAAGAAGTAACAAATATCCAATTTTTTTTTTTTACTAATGACAATCAAACAGCATAATGGTTATATGATGTTTGAACAGATAGTGTTCGAACCAAACTAAAAATTATTGTATCTGCCTTTGGCTTTTCACGGTAATGCACTACCTATCCTATGAACGTATCATATATGTTGAAAAAATTTGAGACCCTTACTGGTTTTTTACATGATGGTTATGCGCAACGACAACAACAGGTAGTTAATGTCCTATGTAAACGAGATATTGGCTTGTATACACTTTGTAACACCCCACCTCCGCCAGGATGTCTCTTGCAAGCACTCTGACTTTGGAGGGGCGTTTGAATCAGGTAAACATGCATAATGATATATCAAGGCAGAACAAGAACATATGTATATATGTAAACAGAGTAAATAACATAGATAAAACAGCGGAAGATTTCAAACCATTTCAAAACCAGTCTGGTACAACATAATGTCAACTTTCCAAATAAACAAGTCTAGATAAAACAACATCAACTGAAAAACTGAAATACATAAATACTAATCCCCAAAAGAAGTGATAGCCATAGCTAGCTTCATGTCAAACCGTACATGAGCTAAATCCCACAAGCAAGCGGTCAGAAATCCAGCTAAGCTCCAATATTCCCTCCCTGAGAACCGGGGGGGGGGGGGGGGGGGAGATGGAAGAAAAGAGGCGAAAGAAAACAGGTCAGTCAAAAAGACTGAGTAAGCCCTACTACAATCAATGTAAACTGATAAAGTTAACTGGCATGATGAAAGCTGAGATGAACATAAGGATAACTACATACTAGCATGATGATTAACTAACAAGGTAGATAAAGGTGTCATCGCATAATCAGGATTAAGGTTTTGCACCACAGGTGTACTAGCAAACTAACATGACTTGCATAAACAAGTATTGATCCCTTGGCCCAAGCTTTGGCCCAATAACATGAAATGACCCTAATACAAGGTCCAACCAAACGGTCTAGTCAATCGGCTCCCTAAGCCTAACTCATCACGTGTTGGTGTCAATACGGCCCAATCATAATTGTAGTCGAACTGTGCCGGGTCCACCCTTCGGGTGTATCAAGCCCTAGGGTGTCAACCCCTGGACACCATGAACATGAGTGCACAGTCCCGATCTACTGGTACCCGTGCATGTTTTCTCCGGCTGCGGACTATGTGCACGACCAGAGTCCGCCCGGAACTACACCGGCGTACCCTCTGCCGTCGCTTTTGGTCACTTACCTCCAGTCAAGTAATCGTGCCCCCACCCTAGCCTAGTCCCTAGGGTCATGATGATACTAACTTGGGATTACTGCTGGAGTGGGCCCCCATTGCTAGGATTTTTCTAGTGGGTTAAGTACGGTTTAACCCTCTTGCTAATCCTGGATTAACTTGGTTAAGTGTAACGATGAGTTCACGACTTAACCCCGATTAATCTACCAAGCCCAAATTGGTTAAGTATTAAGTGGACCATGACTTAACCCTAATCACGAGGCATTAATTAATTTAATGCGCCTTAACCTCTCACATTAGACCTTGTTGTGGTTACTAGTTAAGCCGGGCGGGTCCGGGTAGCTTTACACCACAACTTGGTCTAACCTCGGGTTCAAGGTACAACATGACCAACTTCTCACATTGGGTCCTATTGTTTGTAGCAACTAGTTAAGCCGGCCGGTTCCGGGTAGGTTTACGCTACAAACTCAACCCAACCTCGAGTTGGCCACACTTATCTTTTCTAAGTGTCATGTCCATCATGTTTCCAAACATGTTACAAGTTTTCATGCAACTGGGTAGACCTAACTTAATAGGTAAATCCCCAATGGGTAGACCTAACTTAATAGGTAAATTCCCAAGCTTATGTTTTTATGTCTTTTAAGTTTACCCAACCCCAAACGCAATCCCATCGCTTACATATCGCAATAGCGCATAAAGGATAGAAAGAGGGAACTTGGCATAATCATGACATAAAGGTGTTGAAGCCACAAGTTCAACATGGTGGCATATGAAATATACATGTGTTCATATACTTGCATATTACATTTTTAGGCCTCAAAAACATGCATAAAACCAAACTTAGCATATTGGTGATACATGGTGCTAAATGACATGTAGAAATGGCCATAAGTTCGCATCTAGCCTCACATGCAAGTTATCATAAGAGATATGATAACTTACATGTTGTCAAATGCAACCTTTGGCATAAAGCTTGAAGCTTTATGTTCATAAACCCAAGATAAGCTTGCATAACATGATAGCATGAACAAAATGTTCAACCCAAACTTGCATAACATAACTTGGCATACTTGCATATAAACTTGCATATCACAACATGATAAACTTGCATATCACAACATTATAAACTTGCATTTCCTAGCATAGTAAACTTGCATATCATACATTTAACTTTAGAGTTTAAGTATGAAAGTAGAATAGGGCTTACAATGCTTAAGAAGTCACAAAAATATGACCAAGCCCTTATGAAATCAATCAAACCCAAAATGCAAGCTCTAACATAAAAACCCTTGAGCCAAAATGATCAAAACTCTTTCTTTATGATGCTAATATAAAAACTTGACTTGAATGCAAGCTAATGATGCTCATACAAGTTTGAAAACACTTGTATGCATGGAAAATCACTTAAAAATTTATTTAGGAATTGTATGAAGAGAGTGGAGGCCATGAGAGGATTGATTTTTCCATAGTTTAGTTGTAGGATAGATTAATGATGATTTAGGGCTAGGTTAGGGCCTTATTTATAGATTAGGCAAGTGTTTTAGGCCATAGGATTAAACCCTAGTTGCAATCTCAGCCCTTAAAACCGAATCTGGCCCCCAAGCTCAACACAATCTCAAAATGGTGCACCAGGCTAAACAGCCCGGCTGGACCAAGTCGACAGCCAAGTCGACAGGGCTGTCGACTTGGGTCCAACCAAGTCGACTCCCAAGTCGACAGGGCTGTCGACTTAGGTGCTCTGGCGGGAATTCTCCTGCCTGGCCCAAACTGGCCCAAATTTTCAAATTCAAACTTGAATTTGAAATCTGTTTTTACTTAGAAATTTTTTGAAAACTTCGTTGGGCCTTAATCGGGTCATACGGACTCCGATTTTCGAAAACTCGGACTCTATTTCGCGTATTTTTCCGAGACTGGCATAGCCCGTTTCCCTTGATTCAGATTTTTGAATTAAATTCTGCCTCGATTTATGTTATAACAGGTTATTGAAAATACGGGTTGTTACATTCTCCCCTCCTTAAAGGATTTCGTCCCTGAAATCTTCAAGTTAGGAAGAACGTATCCTACCATCCAACATCCATCTACTCAAAACATCATCCACGAGCAATCATTGTCCTTACAAGATTCTAAATGTTGTATGAACATATGCAAAGGTGTGTATATGTACCTATCTAATGCAAATATCATCAATGCAGATTATGTTAGTGAAATGAATCCATATGTATGCAATTCCTAACATAATGTATAACATCTATATGTGTGCACATAACATACATCCATATGCAACATCCATGTGATAACACAAAAAAATTTCATCCATGAATAAGCATAAACACTCATGCATATGCAATATGAGGAGTGTGTGAGCCGATTTAGTGCCTAACGTGTATAATGCATCCACGAGTAACCACTTGCAAACACTTGCAACCACTTGCAACCATCAAGCATAACATGTTTCAAACACATGTTTCATCCAAAGGGTTTCTACCTAAGGTTCTCATGACAAGATTAACACGATAAACTAGATAAACATGGATAGCAAAGAGAAAGATATGCTAACAAAGAAAAGAGATTGAGAGTGTACCCTCAAAAAGGAATGGATAAAGCCCACGCATCTTCTCCTCGGTTTCCCAAGTTGCGTCTTCTTCGGCTTCACCCCACTGAACCTTCACCAATTTGACCTCTCGATTCCTTAGCTTCTTGGTCTCCGTCCCCAAGATACGAATCGGAGCTCTCCTCAAGGTAGCCTCTTTCTCCACTTCTACATCTTTTAGAACACTTGGCTCAACAACCTCTGCTGATTCATGTAAACACTTCCGGAGATGCGAGACATGAAAAACATCGTGTACTCCAGCAAGCTTCTCGGGCAACTTCACTCTATAAGCCATCTGCCCGATCCTCTCTATAATAGGGAATGGTCCAACAAACCTCGGTGCCAACTTCCCAACAGCTCCAAATCGGACCACATTCCGCAAAGGAGAAACCTTCATGAAAACCATATCCCCAACATCAAACTCCAAATCCGTTCTTCGCTTATCAGCATAGGATTTCTGTCGGTCTTGGGCCGCTTTCATCCGTCTCTGAATCAACTCGATCTTCTCGGATGTATCTCTGATCATATCAGGCCCAAGTATAAGCTTATCTGTAGTCTCCCACCAACATGTAGGCGACTTGCACGGCCTCCCATATAAAGCTTCAAATGGTGCCATCCCTATGCTTGCCTGATAACTGTTATTATATGCAAACTCAACAAGAGGAAGATGGTCTTCCCAAGTACCACCAAAATCCAGAATACAAAGCCTCAACAGATCCTCGAGTACCCTATTCACCCTTTCGGTTTGACCGTCCGTCTGTGGGTGATAAGCCGTACTTAGATTCAACCTCGTGCCCATAGCTTCTTGCAAGCTATTCCAGAATTGACTTGTAAAGATTGGGTCACGGTCACTGACTATACTAGAAGGGACTCCATGTAGTCTCACAATCTCACGAAGATATACAGACGCTAGCCAAGATGCGGTCCTCTTGCTCTTCACCGGAATGAAATGAGCACTCTTCGTAAGTCTATCCACAATAACCCAAATGCTCGTATTCCCTTTCCTTGACCTTGGTAGCCCATCGATAAAATCCATGGAAATACTCTCCCACTTCCATAGTGGAACGTCTAGAGGATGCAATAGCCCACCGGGCTTCTTCGACTCGGCCTTAACTTGCTGGCAAATGATACATCTAGAGACAAATTCTGCCACATCCTTCTTCATCCCAGGCCAAAAGAAAATGCGCTTCATATCTTCATACATCTTATCTCCGCCCGGATGTATAGTCAACTTAGAGCGATGCGCTTCCTCAAGAACTCTTCTTACTAGATCTTCTACCATTGGAACACATAACCTTCCGTCTCTCCTCAGCCAACCCTTGTCATCAATAGAATATCGAGCGAGATGACTAGACGTCTCTCCTCGAATTAGCTTATCCATAATCTCAACTATTTGAGGGTCTTCTCTCTGCGAAGCCCCAACTTGATCAAGAAGGGTAGGTCTGAGTTCCAGAGATGCTAAAGAACCGGTCATCGACTCAATCGCCAAAGAGAAATCAAAGGTTGCCACATACTCTAAATTCTTCATCTCAACGAATAGAGGACTTAGGGTCAACCTTCTTCTACTCAATGCATCTGCTACCACATTCCCCTTGCCAGGGGTATAAGCTATCTCAAAATCGTAGGACGCCAAGAATTCCATCCATCTTTGTTGCCTCAGATTCAGATCCTTCTGAGAAAAGAGATACTTCAATGACTTGTGATCGGTATAAAGCTCAAATCTTTCTCCCAGAAGATAATGGCGCCAAGCCTTGAGTGCATATACTATTGCTGCCAACTCTAAGTCATGAGTGGGATAATTCTTCTCATGCACTTTGAGTTGTCTACCGCCAAAGCATATCACTCTTCCTTGCATAAGAACAGCTCCTAACCCCGTGCCACATGCATCGGTGTATACTGTAAATAAATTCCCTCCATCGGGCAAAGCTAGAACAGGTGCTGATGTAAGAGCTCTCTTGAGCTTCTGAAAAGCAAGCTCGCATTCTATGCTCCAAGCAAAAACTAAATTCTTCTTCGTCAATTTAGTGAGAGGAGCGGATATCTTTGCGAAGTCCTTGATGAACTTCCGGTAAAAACCCGCAAGACCTAGAAAACTTCTTACTTCGGTTGCATTCCTTGGAGTCTTCCAATCCTGAACTGCCACTACCTTAGCGGGATCCACCGCTAAGCCTTGCTTAGATACTATATGCCCAAGGAATCTAACTTCCCTTCTCCAAAAGTGACACTTGGAGAACTTGGCCTTCAACTGATGCGCTCTAAGCGTATCCATCACCTCCACGAGATGCCTTGCGTGTTCTTCCTCATCCTTAGAGAAGATTAGAATATCATCTACGAAGACCACGACAAACTTGTTCAAGAACTCCCTGAACACCCTACTCATCAAGTCCACGAAATATGCGGGTGCATTAGTCAAGCCGAACGACATGACAAGTCATTCGAAGAATCCATCTGGAGTTCTGAACGCAGTCTTGTCTATACTATCTTCAGCTACCCTGAGCTGATGGAACCCCGTAGCAAGATCAAGCTGAGAGAAAACAGAAGCACCGATAAGCTGGTCAAAGAGATCATCAATCCTCGGTAACGGGTGTCTGTTCTTCTTAGTCAGCTTATTCAACTCTCGATAGTCAACGCAAAGTCGGAGAGAACCATCTGCCTTGGTAGCAAATACCACAGGCGCTCCCCATTCAGATATACTTCGTCTAATGAAGTTCTTCTCAAGCAACTCTTTCACTTGCTTACTTAGCTCCCGCCTTTCACGCGGAGCCATGTGCCGAACGGGCAAAGAAACAGGCTTTGCATTATCCACCAGATAAATGCGGAAATCAATCTCTCGCTTAGGGGGCAACCCCCTAACTTCATCGAAAACTTCCGGATACTCTCGAACCACTCTCACAGACTGAAGAGTTTCCATTGACAAGTCGAGTGATTCCAGATAGCACAACATGACGGGACCTCTCGGATCACAAGAAATCTCTAGGGTGTTTCCGAGGCGAGTCACGAGCCTCACAACCCTATGCTCACAATCAAGAATGGCTCCATATCTGGACAGCCAATCCATGCCCAATATCAATCCATATCCCCTAAAACCAAGAACATAAGCACTGCACAAGAACTCTACACTCAGTATAGAGATCCTCAAATCCCCACATATCATAGACAGATGGGCGGAACCCCCAATAGGATTTGAGACACAGACGGGATCATCTACCAAGCTAGTACTAAGGTGCAAACTATCAACAAGATCAGATGAGATAAAGCTATGCGATGCACCAGAATCAAACAAGGTACGAACTGGAAAATCAGAAATATATACAAGGCTCTCAACAGAAATACTACCTCGATCGGGAACTGGAGCGACATTGAGAGCATGAACTTGCCCTCCTGAAGGTCCAGTACGCTGGGTCTGACCCTGGCCTTGCCCTTGCTTCCTCGGGCAATCCTTACTAAAATGTCCAGTCTCACCGCAGAAAAAGCATTCACCATTCTTCCTTTTTCTCTTCTTACAATCCTTAATAAGATGCCCAACTGAACCGCAATAATGGCACTTCCCCTTGTTGTTCTTGCCCTTGTTGTTATTGCCCTTGTTGTTGTTCCCCTTGTTGCCTTGACTCTTGTTCTTGTTCTGATTGCCTTGACTGCTCTGACCACTTGGATTACCCTGATTTCCTTTTCCCTGGGAATCAGTCTTCTTGGCTTGAGTATCATTCATCTTGGTTTCTTTCTTGACATCTCCCTGAAGTAACGCCATATCAACCAAACTCTCAAACGTGGCCCCATGGGGAATATGTGACATAGCCAATCCCTGCAACGGCTCATTCAATCCTCTAGCAAAACGAAGAGCCTTCTTCTGAGGAGTATTCACCATATCCAAGCCAAAACGAGCTAACTGATTGAACTTGTTCACATATTCTTTGACAGACATATCTCCTTGTTTCAAAGTTATGAACCTCTCCATTTGCAGATTCTCCTCAGCAGAAGATAGAAACTTAAGCATGAACCTTGCCCTGAAATCGGCCCAAGTCTCAACAGGCCTAGTACCATTGGTGACTTCCCACCAATAAGCGGCTTCATCCTTCATAAGCCAAACCGCCAACAAGATCTTCCTTTGATCGTCTATCCCAAAGATAGCAAATAAATCCTCGGTCTCTTTCAACCAATTTCTGGCCTCTACAAAAGTCTCAGTGCCTTGAAAGTTCTTGCCACCCATTGCTTTGAAATCTTTGTAAGTCTTTGCGAAGTCCGCTTGAGGATGCTGAGGGGGAGGAGGAAGAGGAACCTCAGCGACAGGAGGAGGAGGAACATTAACCACCGGAGGAGGAGGAGGAGGAACATTAATTACTGGAGGAGGAGGAGGAGGGACATCTGCGGGGCCGGCTTCGGTCGCCCTAGCCTCCAAAAGTCTCCTATACCAAACAGGTATGTGCACTCCCTCCGGAATAGCAAAGTTATCGGCCATACTGAAAACGAAGAAAAAGACAGATTCAGAATGGAGAAAAACGAAGGAATTTTGCTAATGGCTTTTTGGGGAATAGCCTTTAAAATAAACTAGACTTTTCTTTGGAAAATACTTTATACTTGGTTTTGAAAATAGTTTTCCAAAAGTTTTCTAAAAGCCTTTTTTGTTCCTTCTCGTAAACCATATGCTCTGATACCAAATTGTAACACCCCACCTCCGCCAGGGTGTCTCTTGCAAGCACTCTGACTTTGGAGGGGCGTTTGAATCAGGTAAACATGCATAATGATATATCAAGGCAGAACAAGAACATATGTATATATGTAAACAGAGTAAATAACATAGATAAAACAACGGAAGATTTCAAACCATTTCAAAACCAGTCTGGTACAACATAATGTCAACTTTCCAAATAAACAAGTCTAGATAAAACAACATCAACTGAAAAACCGAAATACATAAATACTAATCCCCAAAAGAAGTGATAGCCATAGCTAGCTTCATGTCAAACCGTACATGAGCTAAATCCCACAAGCAAGCGGTCAGAAATCCAGCTAAGCTCCAATATTCCCTCCCTGAGAACCTGGGGGGGGGGGGGGACGGAAGAAAAGAGGTGAAAGAAAACAGGTCAGTCAAAAAGACTGAGTAAGCCCTACTACAATCAATGTAAACTGATAAAGTTAACTGGCATGATGAAAGCTGAGATGAACATAAGGATAACTACATACTAGCATGATGATTAACTAACAAGGTAGATAAAGGTGTCATCGCATAATCAGGATTAAGGTTTTGCACCACAGGTGTACTAGCAAACTAACATGACTTGCATAAACAAGTATTGATCCCTTGGCCCAAGCTTTGGCCCAATAACATGAAATGACCCTAATACAAGGTCCAACCAAACGGTCTAGTCGATCGGCTCCCTAAGCCTAACTCGTCACGTGTTGGTGTCAATACGGCCCAATCATAATTGTAGTCGAACTGTGCCGGGTCCACCCTTCGGGTGTATCAAGCCATAGGGTGTCAACCCCTGGACACCATGAACATGAGTGCATAGTCCCGATCTACTGGTACCCGTGCATGTTTTCTCCGGCTGCGGACTATGTGCACGACCAGAGTCCGCCCGGAACTACACCGGCGTACCCTCTGTCGTCGCTTTTGGTCACTTACCTCCAGTCAAGTAATCGTGCCCCCACCCTAGCCTAGTCCTTAGGGTCATGATGATACTAACTTGGGATTACTGCTGGAGTGGGCCCCCATTGCTAGGATTTTTCTAGTGGGTTAAGTACGGTTTAACCCTCTTGCTAATCCTGGATTAACTTGGTTAAGTGTAACGATGAGTTCACGACTTAACCCCGATTAATCTACCAAGCCCAAATTGGTTAAGTATTAAGTGGACCATGACTTAACCCTAATCACGAGGCATTAATTAATTTAATGCGCCTTAACCTCCCACATTGGACCTTGTTGTGGTTACTAGTTAAGCCGGGCGGGTCCGGGTAGCTTTACACCACAACTTGGTCTAACCTCGGGTTCAAGGTACAACATGACCAACTTCTCACATTGGGTCCTATTGTTTGTAGCAACTAGTTAAGCCGGTCGGTTCCGGGTAGGTTTACGCTACAAACTCAACCCAACCTCGAGTTGGCCACACTTATCTTTTCTAAGTGTCATGTCCATCATGTTTCCAAACATGTTACAAGTTTTCAAGCAATTGGGTAGACCTAACTTAATAGGTAAATTCCCAATGGGTAGACCTAACTTGATAGGTAAATTCCCAAGCTTATGTTTTTATGTCTTTTAAGTTTACCCAACCCCAAACGCAATCCCATCGCTTACATATCGCAATAGCGCATAAAGGATAGAAAGAGGGAACTTGGCATAATCATGACATAAAGGTGTTGAAGCCACAAGTTCAACATGGTGGCATATGAAATATACATGTGTTCATATACTTGCATATTACATTTTTAGGCCTCAAAAACATGCATAAAACCAAACTTAGCATATTGGTGATACATGGTGCTAAATGACATGTAGAAATGGCCATAAGTTCGCATCTAGCCTCACATGCAAGTTATCATAAGAGATATGATAACTTACATGTTGCCAAATGCAACCTTTGGCATAAAGCTTGAAGCTTTATGTTCATAAACCCAAGATAAGCTTGCATAACATGATAGCATGAACAAAATGTTCAACCCAAACTTGCATAACATAACTTGGCATACTTGCATATAAACTTGCATATCACAACATGATAAACTTGCATATAAACTTGCATATCACAACATGATAAACTTGCATTTCCTAGCATAGTAAACTTGCATATCATACATTTAACTTTAGAGTTTAAGTATGAAAGTAGAATAGGGCTTACAATGCTTAAGAAGTCACAAAAATATGACCAAGCCCTTATGAAATCAATCAAACCCAAAATGCAAGCTCTAACATAAAAACCCTTGAGCCAAAATGATCAAAACTCTTTCTTTATGATGCTAATATAAAAACTTGACTTGAATGCAAGCTAATGATGCTCATACAAGTTTGAAAACACTTGTATGCATGGAAAATCACTTAGAAATTTATTTAGGAATTGTATGAAGAGAGTGGAGGCCATGAGAGGATTGATTTTACCATAGTTTAGTTGTAGGATAGATTAATGATGATTTAGGGCTAGGTTAGGGCCTTATTTATAGATTAGGCAAGTGTTTTAGGCCATAGGATTAAACCCTAGTTGCAATCTCAGCCCTTAAAACCGAATCTGGCCCCCAAGCTCAACACAATCTCAAAATGGTGCACCAGGCTAAACAGCCCGGCTGGACCAAGTCGACAGCCAAGTCGACAGGGCTGTCGACTTGGGTCCAACCAAGTCGACTCCCAAGTCGACAGGGCTGTCGACTTGGGTGCTCTGGCGGGAATTCTCCCGCCTGGCCCAAACTGGCTCAAATTTTCAAATTCAAACTTGAATTTGAAATCTGTTTTTACTTAGGAATTTTCTGAATACTTCGTTGGGCCTTAATCGGGTCATACAGACTCCGATTTTCGAAAACTCGGACTCTATTTCGCGTATTTTTCCGAGAGGAACGCAATAGCATAGCCCGTTTCCCTTGATTAAGATTTTTGAATTAAATTCTGCCTCGATTTATGTTATAACAGGTTATTGAAAATACGGGTTGTTACACACTTGGTACATAGATATATTTAAGTCAGCAAATTGAAAATCAAGATTTAACATTTAAACAACAAAGTTGGCAACGTCAATAAATGGATGTTGAACCCTAATTTTCACATATTTATATTCAAAACACATGGACTAATAAAAGATCCTTTTTAGGCAACAAAAAACCAGCAGCGAAGTACTTAGTGTTAACGTTTGAAACATTGTTGTTGCAAAGAAAGTTAAAACAATTCATTCATTACCCATTGTCAACGTTCATACAAACATGGTGTACTCTTTGTTGTCACCAACAATGATTATTGAGCATCACGTGAGAACAACAGTAGTGTGTTGGAATACTTCATTCACATGCTTGAAATCATATGTTACTAATCACGTTTGCATCACTAAGTTGGTCTTAAAAACATAATATGAAGGCTTGGCGAATAAACAAAACTAAAATGAACCCGGAATAGTAATCAAAAATCTATTTTATACAACTGATAATGAACAATATCCAGTAGGCTTCTTCAGCCTGAAATAAAAAGGTGCAGTTTAAAAAAAATGGAAATGGTCCTACAGCTCTTCTGCTGACAATCACGGATATCATCAACTGTACCGCTACATACTTGATATTTACTTAACTTCTGTCAACACTCTATTCACAGATTTTTTTGGAATAAATGAATGTGGTAAAGCCTAAATAATCGATAAATGTATGTTTGGTCGGATAATTAATTTTGGGGCATATAATGGAACACTAATCACGAAAGGGCATCAACATAAAGCACCTATAGTTGTTGAAGGAACTTAGTGCTGAAGGGGACACAAATATTAGAAGCAAGTGGTTGCAACTCGATCAGTAAAAATGGAAGCAAGGACGTTGATTTTATATCGAATAAGAATAATTTTAAGAGAAGTTTGGATGAATTTTGTTGTTGTTAAAAGAAAAAGAATGAGTCATAAGTCGATATATGTGAGTAAATAAATAAAAGGGAGTAAACTTTAAGAAAATTGGGGAGTGCAGCTACGAGGATGAGTCATAATTTGTATGCATTCCAAAGTTACTATATTTCCCATAAATCAACCTGAATTAAATTGCAAATTCAGCCAGAAGTATTAAATTTAACAGATGATGTCCGTACATAAATCAGGAGAGAACCAGGAAGGCATGGAAAAAATGTAGGGAGAGTAAATCAAAATTAAAACAATTGCAATCACTTTTCTACTAACTAAATAACTGGTGCTAAAAAGAACCCAGTAAATCCACAATAGAAAAAAACACCGACTAACTTATTGGTTAGACTGTTTAAACCAGAGATTGAAGAGGGGGAA